>NGZP02000009.1:2672317-5344634 GCA_004353285.2 Xylaria grammica
CATCGCGGTGCTGGCAGGGTCTTCCCAGTAACATTTCCAGTTACTATACCTCCTCTTCCAGGTGTGGATGGGCGCCGGTGGATGGGTATTAACGTCGTGCGACCTATATCCTACTATATATGTAGTAGTACGGGTCTACTACCTACGTATTAGGGGCAGTGTGGTGTAGGTTAGTCGTAGGTTAGTCGTAGGCTAGCAGCTAAGTTATCTCTCTCCTCCCAAAGAAAGGCCCACTTGATGGTCTTACATAGGAGCCGATTCGGTTGCTCGAGGCTATTTGGTTTGCTATTCGACCACCACTAGTATTATCCTCGATTTTACCCACGCAGGTAGCCAGGTAGCAATGGCCTTTACATGGAGCGCCCCCGACGCCGACGCCGACGCCGGGATCATCCGACATAAGCCTACCCTTTCAGGCAGCTTATTCGGCTCGCACCACGCTGCCTTGTAGGTAATGATTAAAGGTAGCGTTGACGACCAACGTATATGTAGGTGACCCGGTACATGGGGTCGCGGAATGGACGGTGTCAGCCGTCGCTGTAGAACAAAACCTCCTCTATAACCCTATAACCCAGGAACGATATAAAGGTCTCAACGCCCGCGGGAATGTCTCGATATTTGCAATGCAGATATTCCGCATCCCCAGGTTGTCCCTCGAGGGTGATTCACAACACAGTCTCGTCCATTGATTGCGTCGATATCCGCACAGCTTCTTTCTTCAACGACCGCCCCGCGAGCTCGCTATAATGAAAGGCCTCTCAGTCGAGGCCATCGTAGCCATCGTCAGCGTCGTCGTAGGCATACCCCCCACGGTCTTAGCTCTCGTTCAGTATATGAAACGACGTGCATCTCACCGCCGAGCATATCGAGGTACCTATTGTCTTGGCCCCGTGATCTTGGTGTTCCCCATCCCTATTCATATAGATCCTGCCACCAGCATACATATAGCTACTTTGATTTCCTGACCGTCTCGTACAGATCAGACGCTTCTTCAGGCAATGCCACGGCCACGCCCATCACCACATCGTTCGTACACACACCACTACACCACCTTCAATGGGGCCCCGCTGATGGAATCGGCCTACGGCTTCGTTGAAGAGCAGTACTCGTTAAGCCAGACCGTTATCTTCAGACGTTCAAGCCCGTACTATCCTCCCTAGAGGGCTTGCCAGGTGGTATGAACATATTGTATATTGGGACAGCATAACATGGGCAACACGTAGGTCATCCCATCTGCCCCAACCACATCTACCTGTGCCACTCATATTCTTAGTGCGGGGATCGTATAAACTAACATGGCGTGGCTAATAAACGTATAACTGGATACACAGGTTGGGCCTCGGGTAGATCGCCCTGTCTCTCCAGCTTCCACCTTGGATGGAAAACATTATTCATGGACCATGAGAGCATGAGCTTGCTGGCTGAGTCACCGGTGAAGCCTCTGCCAGATGAGCCATCCCCAATTGTCAACCAACCTATTGCCTCGGAAACCCACCACGTGCGCAAAGAGCACCCGAGTATTTCCAGCCACCACCAAGAGGTTCAGAGCATCGACCGATGTTCGTCCCGCGTTATATATAGTCTTAGTTCCGAAGATGGCGCCGTGCTCACAACAAATACGCGGGTTGCATTTCTCAGTCGAAAACACTCTCCTCGGCAGATCTACGCGTACTGTTTATTCATAAATGCATCCCCCCTACTATCGTATTCTTAGGTAGTTCTCGGCCCGCTGGCCGCACTCCGCTCTCACTCAAGCCCTCAAGACATAGGACGAGAACGAAATGGATGATGTGGAATATGAGGATATTAGGAGCATGGAATATGGCCCATCGCTCACACGTATTCCCATATTCGCTCCGGCTACATGCCCAGGATGCACTTCCCGAGAGACAGGCCGGTAAAGACTCGGCGAGCCCTGCGGACGCAGATGGGCCGTCCGGCCTTGTCGGTCCCGTAGTAGTAGATCTTCACCGGTAGCATCCGCGCTAGGAAATCCTCTCCCTGCTTCTTGACGGATTCGTCACTACTGTTCTCCTCGGTCGATGCATAGTCCCTCTCCGTTCATCCTGATATCAATCTCGTCACAGCCGCCATTGTCATGTCGAAAGAGCGGAAGCTTACGTGATATTTCAACCTATGATTCGGACTACCCCGCGTTAGCCCGACTACGGTGTGAAAAACACCCTCGCTCACCGTCGAGCCTATCCGTGGTAGGGCGAAATGAAGATTAATACCGGCGCCGGAACGGAAGTACGGGCCTCAACGGCGGAAGGCGTGGGAGGCCTTGAGTTTTTGAAACCCGTAAGGAGGCCTGCGTATATATAGAGCCAAGACAGCCGTATCGGCACATGAGAGTGCAACCGCAGTACATCAATCAACCCGAGGTCAGTGCCGGTATTCTGACTTCGGAGCTGTTGATGTCGCTCAATGTCCAACTCTTATACCACTATTCTCGATTTCTTACCCACCGCTCAACTCCCTCCCCAACTCATCGCCTCGCCGTGTCCAACAGCTACTGCGTCAAGGGCTGCTAGTAACGAGCCAGCCCGCATTGGTAGACCTCGACTACCCCAATACATCTCAACTCCCCCATATCCAGCATGGGCACGACAAGGTGACCATGAGCGCTTCGGAAACACAAATTACTGCACCCCGGATGAAGAGGGAGGTAGTGAATTCGGTTCAGACATGCCTAGGTGGGAAGCAGATGGGCAACGCCCAGCATCTAGACAAGCCCGTTTTTCAACGCGAACTAGCACTGACATCTCTTACCGCCATTACCCTAAACTCTAGCCACACTATAAGCAAGCAAGAAAAAAGTACATTCCACCAGACCGATGTAAGAAGGACCCCCACCTGCTAGATGTCGGCCTGAATCCGATAGTAGGGTGTGTCGAAACAAGATCTCGCGCACGGGTGACGGGCTTACAAGCGCAAGCACCGAACAAACAACTCGCCCACGCTGTTTCCGATCGAATTAATGTACGAACTAAGACAATCGGAAGTAATGATGAATTAAATAGAGACTGAGGAAGCAGTCCTCGGGGAATATCTTCTCGTAGGTACCACCGCTATCGCAAATAAGGAGTCGACAAGCGTATAAGATCAAAAGTGCTCTCTCTCGGCGGGTATGACATTACACGCCATGGCATAGAACCGTGGAGACCAAGCTAGTCAATATCATCTCAAAGTCTATCCGTAACATATGAATGCAACATGATATACACACACCTAGGCCACTACTCCTTTTAACCCTACGCCGCCCCGTCTCTCCCCCCTTTCCGTCCCTTCTGCTCCATATCTCATAATTTGCCTCGTCTCTCTAACCGTGTGCGCATAATAGAGCAAGATGATTTCTAGGAGTATATAACACAGCGACGCAACAGACATACGCTCCCATAGTCCCGGTATCTATTGTCCGTCTATCCATCAACTTGAGCAGTGTGCGTCTGCTCAGGCGAGAAAGAAATTGCGATTGGATGAATAGTGGCATATGTATAGTGAAGAGCGCGATACGTCTTCCAAGAGCCGTCGCCGGACAAGAGAAGTCGGTAGGCTATCCGGCAAGTCGGTTCTGTAGATGCCGAAAGAAAGGTCCAGCGTAGAATGGGAACGGATTGAAATATTGACGAAACCTGCACTTGATAACATGAACAACAAGCCCATTCCGCGGCAACGTCTTTAAGGGTCTCTAGATGATCGATCATTCCATAGCTAGCCGCGTATATGCCGGTCGGAGAGTGGGACTGAAGGCCTACAGGGCTTCGAAATAGGGGATATTTATGTTCGTATAATTCGTGATCTCGTATTGATGGTGTCAGCATCTCTAAGTCTCGGGCCCCCGAAACGTAGACTGCACTATTACCCTACCACACAAAAGTGGTGAATGAGAAATAGCCGTACTAGGATAGGGAATACCGGAAATGAAAGCAAACTCCTAACGCCCGCCCCCTGCCTGTCTGTCTCCTTACCGTGCTCTCTATCCATCCATTCAAATGCTGACCGAACAGACAAACAAGACGAATCAAAGCATAAGAATAAACACCATAGATCTAGTTGCGTCTAAGAGGACCGGCGACACTCCCCAAAAGCGATTATGGGCGTCTAGTTGCCGTGTTGATCGGGCCACCAGTATCGCCCAGAGTTCAAAATTGAAGCCGCGGTGAAGAGCCTTCGAGGTGATAGGTTGTTAATGGGTTGAGTTTCTAGGCCTACTGGCATGCGCGCGATGTTTGTACGGTAAGTCCATTGACTATTCGAGTTTGCCACCCCACGCTGCGCGAGAGATGGTACATCGCACCCGTGAGGCATCTCAAGTCCGTCGCTAATATAGTGACGCTGTGGCATAGCGAGAGGGCCGCCCTATCGGACCCGGTCTCTGAACTCCATAAACTCCGCGATCCTTTTTCGGTGCTCTGCACAAGCATGATGATGTTTCTTTTGCACATCCAAATCTTGGTCTATTTCTGTGAGATACTCGGACGCCCCATCCTCAAGCCAATTGGCCCCGCGCCTTGAGCGGCGTGACTTAAATTCCGCCTGCCGGGTTGCGAAATGAGTAAGAACTTTGTCGTCGAAAACTTCCCACTTTTCCATATAGTTGTAGAAATCCTGGATATACTTCCTGTACGTCGGCATGTTCGGTCGCACTTCTAGAACACTTACCGTAGGTGGGAGCCGGGGCGCTACCGGGGGGATAGGAAATTCTAAGAGCCCAGCGGGAGGTTTTATCTCCAACGGAATCTGCTCCGACGGCTGGCTCTCGAAGGGAAGAGTTGACTTAAGGTCTGCAAATGACTTCAGCCCACTCGGCGATGGGTCCATGAAGGGCTCAACCTTCTTGAAATCCGAAAAAGTCGTGCGAAACTCTTCCGTATCCTCGGACCCCAGATGCTGGGATGGCACTTTTTCCGTAGCACCCTGAGCACGCTTAGTCTCAGAGGAGTCACCTTTTGTACCGTTAAGGCTAGTAGTTGAACCAGCAGACTTTGAAGCGACACCGTTAACATCCCCGGCTCGCCAATCTTCTCTGTGGGGCTCAGCAAAATATGTTCGAGCACTATTCACCTCGGCAGGTTTAGGAATCGGTTTCGCCTTCTCCGCCGGCGGGGTGTCAATATCCATGGCATCCGGCATCATCGGAGGGGGCCCGGGGGAGGGCTGAGGAGCGTCCTGATACCATTCACTATCCTCTTCATCTACCACTGCTGCCGTACCTGCAGTCATTTTGAACGACTTGGACCTCCTCGAATTGGCACGCCTGGTTGGAGAGGTAGATGCGCTGTTCGTAGACTGTGGCTCGAAATGTTGGGGTCCTATCTGTTCATTCCACACCCCAGCCGAGAATCCTTGGTTACCAGCCTTCGTCTCGTCCGGTATTTCTTGCGCAGGTTGCGCCTGAGAGGCACGAGCCGGGAGAGGAGGTTTCGACAAGGGCCGACGGGTAGGCCGAGTGCGAGATGGCGGCCGTGGCCTCGAAGGCGCGGCCGCTTCGTTGGCGGAGGCAGAACCCGCCTTAAACTGCCAGTCCTCGAGCATCTCATCATCGACAAACCTCGTATTGATATTTTCAGTGCTGTTCCTCGAAAAGGGCTTGTGACCAACACCTGTGCTGGTGGCATTGGGAGCATTAGGGAAGCTAAAGCTAGAAGCACCATTATCATTAGCGTTGATCTCCCCGTTGTTGGTCATAGCAAAGTTAGATGGGGTATGTTGTTGTTGTCGTTGGCCATCCGCCACCTGTCCTCTCCGGCCGCCGCTTCCGCCAGTTATAGAGTGTTTTTCAACCAAACGATCGAGTGTTTGCCTTTGATGTATTTCTAGGGGAAGCAAGGTGGCGTAATCATGGGAGTGGCTTTCTTCGCTTGAAGGATCTAAAAAGCGATAACTTGCAATATGAGATGACCAATCCCTAGCTCGGTCAACGTGCTTACGATGCCGATTACGCTGAGAGGGAGAAGTAGTAGATTGTGACTGAAAGTGGTTTGGGACGGTCTGTGAGGCATACACTGAAGGGCCACTGCCATCTGGCCGAGCTGTATTTGAGCTGGATGCAGGTTCTGTAGGTAAGTGTTAGTAAAGCAAAGTTTGTCAAATATGAGGGGATTAGCTTACCACGAGAAGTGGTGGCTGGCTGTGGTGGAATATCGGCGGCTGTCTGCATTTGGGGTTTATATCGTTCACCGGTTCTAGATTGGGCTGTTGTACCGCTGCGATTAGTAGCCCCGTTGATATTTATATTAACTTTGACCGAATCCTCGGAGCCGCCATCATTGCTAGAACTTCTAGCGGGGCTGGAGCTTCGCGGCCTCGCACGCGGAAACGCGCCCGGCACCTCAAAAGCTCGTGGCGGGGTGCGAGTACTAGTAGAGCGCCCCAGACCCGGGTTACTATCAAATAGACTAGTCCTCTCGCCACCTGGGGTGTGATATGGGGTTCTCTGGCGGTTATCCATGAAGTGATCTTTAAACTGCGCGAATGGATCCGCAGCAGCCGTGTTCTCAGCAGTGTGAGCAGACGCCCCAGGCATGGCATCCGGCTCAGTGAACAGATTTGAGTGCGTCCGGTTGGTAAAATAGTTCTTATTAGTAACTGGGGGCTCGTCTGCTAGATTGGGAGATCTCGGAGTGAAGCCGGTCTTTTTACTAGTACCAAACGCTGCTTCTTGTTTCTGTTTCTGGTAGGCCGTTCGTGGGGGAACAGGAGCTGGCCCCGGCCTTGGGTCGTGATTCGCGGATGTGGGAGCTTTTCCAGGTGGCGCTCTTCCCGGAGTAGCAGGCCGCGCTTGTGTATTCCTCCGCGTGGAGTTGGGCCGGATGTAATCCCACGCATCCGCATTGCTTCGCCGGAACTGCGGATCGTCTTTGGGCGTATGCGGTCTCGCATGCTGCGGCATGCTACTAGTGAAGCTCTTGTAACGTTGAGCCCCCGAGGCTGGACGGGCCTGAGCGTTCTGTTGACGTTGCGGAGGAGGCGGGTAGCCCTTCGCAGCATCTCGCCATGGATTGCCTTTGACTCCCGAAGCGCTAGGGTAGCGGGCTGCGTAGCTGCGGCGCGCTTCATCGTACTGCCTTTTCAGCGTCTCGTCGGTCAGGATCTCGTGGGCCGACTGGATGATTTGAAATTTGGGGTTAACTTCGGCTTCCCTGCCTGGGTTGCGGTCTGGATGATACTTCAGAGCTGGGGAAATCATGTCAGCATTTCTCTCCAGGAAGACATATTCTAGAGAAGATGGTTGTCGTACCTAGTTTTTTGAACTGCCTCTTGATCTCGTCGGGTGATGCAGAGGACTGGAGCTCAAGGTCCGCGTAGTAATTCCGAGTTTTGTCCCACTTCGGCATGGTGACTAGCTATTGGCAAGAGCCACCACGCGATGGGATTACAGTAGAACAGAGAGGAGGCCAGAAATCGTTATTGGTGATCATTTGAGGAGGGGGGAGAGGCTCGAGATTTATAATGGGAGCGTACGCCAATTGCGCCGAGCGAGGCTCTTACCATGGACGACACTACCTAGGTAGGTAATAAAAGTCAGATGAAGCATCAAGCACCTAGCACCTAGCACCTAGCACCCAGGCCACTGGATGCATGCAATACAAGAGCGAGCGAAGCAGGCAGTCAGAGAGACAGACAGGTGAAGTGCCCGGGTAGCAGATAGAATGGTGCGAGTATTAATGTTTTGTGTTTTGTTGGACAAGCAGGACCCCTGCTGCTTTGGTAGGCTGCCTGGTGATCAAATTCAATCATGAGAGAGCTCATGTGAAGAATGGAGGCAGAAACCTTGGAAGGCTAAATAGGTACGGTACCTCTAGGTAGCTACCTACATGTAGGTAGGGAGAGGTAGACAATATAGTACCTAAGAGGGAAAGCAAGTGGGGCTCGACTTGTGAATTAGGTACATAAGTACATCATCACCACCACGTAAGGAGCTGGTATAAGTACCTAGGCAATAAGTACGATAGAGAGGTAAGGGTAGATAGAAGGAGGTATTGGTCGAGGTCATGAATGTAGTAATGTTCAGCTGGAGAGAGAGAGAGAGAGAAAGAAAGAAGAGGCTGTGTGGACTACCTCCAAGGTACCTAAGGTAAGGGTAGGTGTAAGTAGGTAGGTACCTAGGTAGGTATATGTTGATGAATCCCTTGTAGATTTACTCCGTACACTTCTACCACGCGCGCGCTGGGGCGTTGGTGGAGGAACTGCTTTTGAATTTTTGTCTGGGTGACGAAGTAAATAGTGGGGTTAGGGAGGGAGCAACTTTAGGTAGGCTGCTTGGAGGGGTGTGTGTGTGTGTACCTAGGTACTAGGTAGGTATGTATGTGGAAGTGGGTAGGGGGTTAGAGGGAGAGGTAGGTAGGGGGGGTTACCTTGGCACTACCTCTGCCTTAGTACTGCCTGTAGAGGTATCTCTTCTCTTAGGTTAGATAGGTAGGTACTTAAGTAGGTACTTCCACCCACCCAGGTAATGCCTATGTACCAGGTAAGGTCGGGCAGGTAGCTTAGGTAGCTTAGGTAGGTACATGTAAGGTAGTACTATAGCAGTGGAATAGGGAGAGCACGTGGAACGTGTCTTGGAGAGAGATGCATCCAGCATCAACCAGTTTGTTGGCAATGACTTTGCAGTTAAAATCAGACTCAAGGTAAGCAGAGCAGAGCTTACATGCTGCAAGTAAACAAGTACTTTCCAGACAACCTTTCTGATTTTACACTTATGTTGAAATGGCGAGGAGCAGCAAAGTACTTTTAGGATAGCTTAGAACGATAGGTAAGGCTCTAGAGGGATACGCAGAAGACTTCTTCTAGTGGCGCGCTGCAAGAACCGAAAAGACGCCGACAATGAAATAAACGTATGCAACGAGGACACCTAACAACACAACTCGAAACCACATATATGAAATATACGTACACTTGCTCACGTAGGAGGACTAACTAGTTGAACCGTAGACTGGGGAGTAATCGAGGAGCGCCGCTCTGCCCTCTTCTCCAGGGGCTTCCCAAAGAGGATATCTATGACGTGCCGCGTTGATATAGGTGATGAAAGGCAATAGTAAATAAAGCGCCTTGGGGTTAGATCTGAATATGTGTATGTATGTATTTATGTATAGACAATAATAAATAAGTAAGTTACGTAGTCTTGGGGTTGCCAATGTCATCTGCTAGCCTCTCACGATGGCATTGAATGTGCAAACCCGACAGAGGCTACATCGTATCGTATACGTGTAGGCACACAGATGCTGTAGTTAGGCAGGAATCAGGCAAGATGAGAAAGAAAGTCTGCGAAACTGACAACAGCAGACGAGACACATCACCTCATGTACTTATAAACTTCCACCACTTACATATAGGTAGGTCAGAGATAGGTCAGAGGTAGGTATCCCTGAATATGTGTACCGGTGTGGAACTCCATGCAGGATGATATACCTACCTACGTATATCTGTGGATATTATACCTACTGAGGTATATACCTAGGTATACCGGTGGGTAGCTTATATAAGACGGGTAGGTTAAACAATCGAAGAGAGATGGTAATAGGGTGGAATCCATCTCCCCTTTTCTCCCCTTTCTCCCTTCCTCTTTTCCCTGCTCTCTCCGTCTACTAACTCCACGGATCACGGGCCACGGATGCCGATGCAGGTGCGGGCAAACAACTGCTTCTTCACGTCAGTTCAGTAGCACACCTGTTGTGAAAGGCGGGAAAGAGGGCACCTGAGCTATTAAGGCTCTGTTCCTGTCAGACCCTTCGGTCATATCAACCAATCGAGCCCCCAAAATCTACGCGTTGTGCATGGGCAAGCTGTCAAATGACGTCAGTCCAACAATCCACAACAACGCCTCATTGAACCGCTTCTCTTCCTATATCGCTCATATCTCCTGGTTTAGGTCGGGCCAGATATCCAGCATCCATCGGGATTAATAGCGCCCTATAGATTCTCGAGGCAACGACAACGCCGAGCTTGACACCTTACGTACCCTGCATCCTGCCATGTGGCCGCCCTCTGTATTCTACAAGCAGAACTTGTCTGTTTCGATGCACCAGAGTAGGGAGCAGTGGACGTAGGTAGAGGGGAAACTGATCATGTTCGAACTTCAACCAAAGTATTCGAACAGTTGCATGTTTTGTTATGCGCCTTCACCATGTATATATTCGTGTCTAGCCATGAGAAAGACAGCTCGTCATCAACCTGAACCAACCCAACCAACCATGAACTTGACGCCGTCCTAAAGCAAAAAGAAATTACAGTCCCTCTCACACATGAATAGCCCAACACCGGTATGATGCTATTAAACCTTTGCTTCCGGCAGCCCACGGAACATTCCCTGCTCATGGTACAACATAGCGTGTGGTGACTGCAATGAAATGCCCAAATAATCCATCTCACACCATCTCGCGGCCCATGTCATATGACCAACCGCCTTCTCTTCTCATCTTCTCCCGCGCCGCCATATCCTTCCGTATATCCTCTTCGGTCAGCCCATCCGGCCCACTCCAGTTGGCGCTCGACGTTCGCGCCCGGAATTTGGGGAAACGATCCTTGCTTCGAGAAAAGACCTCTTCCATATTAAGAGGAGCCGGCGCTCCGAAGACTTCGAACGGATTCCTGTTCTCCTGTTCCACGAGGGCTCGTCGGAGGTTGGGTGAGTCCGCCCAGTCTGCCACCATACCCTTGCCGTCATCCTCTTCGTCTTCATCTTCGTCGTCCGTGTTAATCTCTGGCAGCTCGATGGACTCGCCGTTCTGAAATCTCGGGGATGAACGTGTTGCTGACTTGGCGGCCGACTTAGCAGCTGCCATGCCCACAGGTCGTGCCGGCGTCTTGCTAGGTCCCCCTGCGCCATGTGCATTAGACGCGAAGGGAATAGCACCCTTGGACACCTGTGCCATATCTAACGGGTGTGCGGCCTTAAGGTGACTATTGTGCTGGTTAGTCACAGTCGCCTTGAATAGGTCCCTCGTGCCGCTCTGCGGTGGTGCATTGGTATAACCAATGGGGAACATCGATTTGTTGGGCAAATCCTGCTCATGATATTAGCTTTCCTCTACGAAACTTTTTATCCGCCTTAATATTTGCTTACCTTCTTCAGGCCACCAGATGGGCGCACTGGCGCTCCCTTCAAGCTTGGCTGCTTCTCATTCTCTGCGGGGTCATTCAGTTCGTCTGTCATACGCATACGTTTGGATTCTTTCGGCTGATGCCCGTTTCCGTTCCGAGTTTGAGCTGGGCGAGATACGTTGTCGTCACCGGGTTCTTGTGGCAAGGGTCGTTTCGTTTGCGCTTTAGAGGCATTCGAAAGAACTGCATTTACAGGCCGACTAGTATCGTCCTGAGAGCGGGGAGCCATCGAATTCATCTGTGAAGGGGGTCTAGAAGGGCCAGTTTCATTTCGACTATAGTCTGGGGGGCCACCGGGCTGGCTTCGCGCTGCAGGCGGAGGAGCCCTGGTTTGTTTCGCTTTCTCAAGCATGGCTTGTCTCTGGGCGTTTTTCTTCGCCTCGGCTTGTGTAGCTGCCTGCTTTCGTTCTTCCTCCCTTTGGCGTTCGGCTTCAAGCTTCCTCTGTTGTTCTTGGCGTCTCTCTTCCTCTTGCATGGCCGCTCGGTTCCGAGCTATTTCTGCCTTAGCATCACGCTTGCGTTGTGCTTCGCGCTCTTCCTGCTCTTTCCTCCTTGCCGCAACGTCGAGGGCTTTCGGCCGACCGGCAGATGAGGTTGAGCTTTTGAGGCTTTGAAGCGAGGGTTTTGTCTGCAGTGCGGGCTGACTAGTTTTGCTTTTGAGTTGGGGTTGCGACAGAGTGTCATGGAGGCCTGACGAGAGAACACTGTTGGACGGATGATATTGAGAATGCTGAGAGCCCATATTGACTCGAATTACTGTAGGTGCTTGCTTCATCTTACTCGCTGGCTCCTTTGTCGGTCTAACGGGTCGCTTGATATCCCTCGTCTTCATTGCCGATGCTGGGGCCGCCAAACGAGACACGGAAGGAGGCGGCATCATAGTAGGTGGGTCGGACATTTCAACGTCCGTGGTTTTCTCCTCTATTCTAGGAGCATCTGTGTCCTCATCATCTGAAGCAATCCGTGACTTGGGTTTCCGTGGGCTATTTCTGGCCGACTTCGGAACGTTACCAGGGGTAGCAATCGCAGTTCGCTTTTCTTGCTCCTTTTGCTCAGCCACCTGTTTCTCCATAGCGGCTATGCGTTCCTGCTCCTTGCTAAAGACACGCGCTTTCTCTCGCTCTTTTTCACGCGCTCTCTCAAGCTTTTCCATTTGTTCAGCCTGCCGTCGTGCTTCCTTAGCCTCTTCCTTTTTACGCCTTTCTTCAGCCTTTTCCCTCTCAATGGATGCTCTGGTTCTTCTTCCCTCAGTTCGTTCTGGACTAGCAGTGCTTGCAATCGTTTGTATATCCGTAACTTGGCGAGATAGATCCGGATAGAGAGATTGTGACTCTTTGGCCGATGGTGATCTAAGAGTTTCAGTGGAGGGACCTAAGTGAAGACCCAATCGAGTGGTAGATGGGGAGAGGAGTGAAGATTTGCCTTCGGCGCTGACCGCGGCACTACTAGCCAAGAGTCCCCTAGAGCTCTTAAGAATAGAGGACAGCTTGTTCTTAACTTGCTTCAGAGGGCTGTTATTAAATCCGCGCGATGGTGACTTGGGAGTGGTAGGTTGTCCGTCTTCCGAAACAGTCATAAGCAGTGTAGGGTTTGACACCGAGATCGCTTTCTTCAGAGTATTCTCATCGTCCTGATTTTGGCCGACGACGGGGAAAACAGGAACCGAAGCTGACTTGTGATGCCCAAAAGCACCGGCAGTCCGTTCTAATACAGGAGACCGTAGGGGAGACTTGGAATTGCCTATTCGTGAGTGCGCCGTTGGCACTACGAAATCGTGTCCACCAATGGTATTTTTCCCAGAAAAGCCTTCCATGACGTCCGTCGTGTAGCTCTTGGGGAGGCCGGGCCGAGGACTTTTGAAGTTTGAAGCATCATCAGGGGTTCCCAGTGGCTCAATCCAATCATCATCTTCGGGAAATGTGCCAGGTGTAGTCGTCTTCTTTGGCGATGCGACTTGTCGACTTGGCGTGGGCTGTGGTGGTACGCTCATTACTGGAGATGTCTCCGATGTATTGGAATCCGTCATTGTTTTCGAGGTCTGTTGAGCATTGCCCTGATTCTTGCCCAGTTTATTGATTTGATCTTGAAGCCGTTGTGTATATGTCTTGTTATGCACAGCCGCATTATCCACCTCCGTATCCGGTTGTGTTTGTGGAGGAGCCGGAAAGTCGTCAATATCCATATCATCATTTTCATCATCCGTCAAATCTTGTTTCGCGTGGCCCAGGCTCTTACCTCCAGTGTGGCGGTAATAGCTCGGCCGGTTCTGATCCAGGTGGCTTGTTCTTGAGGTCCGATTACCGATGCTTTTATGGGTAATAGGTTCTCTTGCCGGCAAGGAAGCAAAATTAAGACTACTCTTCCTGACAATGGGTCGAATTGGGCTTGAGCCGTCAGACGGCGATCGTGGGACCTCATCTAGGGCTGTGTCTACCACATTAGTGTCCACTTCCGGGGGCTCAGCGGATGGTGTGTGACTGCTCTCAGGGTCCTTGGCAGGCGTTGGACTCTTTTCCGGACTTGAGAAAGAAGACATAACAGGCGAGCCTATTGGTGTTGTGGTTTCATGATGCTCAAGGCTCTGTGTAGGTGGCAATCCTGCTCCAACATGAGCAGTAAAATATTGGGTAGATAAATCGCCCGCATTTGTTTCTTGGGCCGGATCAGATGACGGATGCGCAGAACTGGTCAAATCTTTATGTGTGGGTGACGATTGGAATGCTACACGACCCCCCTGTGTACTGCCCTGGGGGCTGAATGGTTGGGTTGCTTCGTCTGGGACTACGGCATCATCGACTTCCATCGCATCCTGGGACTGACTCCCATGGTATCCAGAATCTACCACTTCCGCCGGCTTCGTCGGTGAGACAGGTTTTGAAGGGGTAGGCTTCAAAGGACTCGTGGGAATCACGGCTCTGTGTGGTGAGGGTTGGGGGTCCACGGCTATCTTGACGCGAGGAGTGCTTGGTTTGCCGGGATTCGCCAAGGCAAAAGGATTTGGCCCGCCTTTATGTGTTGAGGAAAATATATTGGAGAGAGGCTAGTCACAGTTGGTAAGCTGAGCTGCTTTGAGGTGCGCTGGCATTTCAAGTCACAACACTCACGACGCGGTTTTCTCCCACATTTCCCTTCCTCACTGTCCGAGGAGTTTTGCCTCGTAATTTACCCGGGGTCTTGAAAATCTCGGCAACATTTCTATTGACTGATCAGC
Source organism: Xylaria grammica (assembly GCA_004353285.2). NCBI lineage: Eukaryota > Fungi > Ascomycota > Sordariomycetes > Xylariales > Xylariaceae > Xylaria > Xylaria grammica. Next base: position 2,686,635 of record NGZP02000009.1, read on the forward strand.
AAAAGAGAAATACGATGCGGGGACAGCGTTTGCGGACATCTGATTCTCACTAAATACTTCAGCCATGTGTTCATTCAGCCAGTCGAAGTCGTTTTGGACAGAGAAGGTAAACTCTTCGACCTCGGACTGGGCAATCTGAGTCGCAGACGATCGTTCCTCCGCAATCCATGGCCCCGAGCCGACCTGCATTCGCGTTCGTCCAGCCATCGCGCAATAGGCCGGCGGTGATGTAGCGGAACGGGACGCGTCGATTCTATTTTGAGTCGCGTAAAGCGAGGGGGGAAGACAAGATAGGGAAATTAGAAAAGGAATTATAGAATCAGTTAAGCATGGCTCAAATTGTATAGGGCGACACAGCAAGGACGATAATGGTCGAAAAGTTGAAGCTGCCGACGAAGAAAGAAAGAAAGAAAGTGAATAAGTAGTCAAGCTAAGTGTTAAGTAACGGCGTGCGGTGATACCTACCTATGCCAACGATGTTGGTGGGCTGCCGGGGAATTGGAGAAAAAGCGAAATTCGTCCATGTCATTGGCCAAACGCCCCGGGCGCGGTAAACACAAAGCTCGGGCCAGCCCCCAGTACCAGCACCTGCCCCAAGCTGGGAGACTCCACCATACCATACCTAGGCAGTACTAGGTACCGTACCGATCCACACCGATCCGCCCCGAACGTCACTGCATCGCATCTTCTTCCTCCTCTCCTCCTACCTATGCCACTTCCATTAGACTACCTAGGCACCTAGGCACCTAACCTAGGTACACCCGTAAGGGAGGCAGTAATGGTTTAGGTAGACATGCCCTATATGATATTATATCTAAGTACCTAAGCATCTAACTATACCTACCCATTGGGATTATCAACGTTACCTAGGTAGGTAGGTACCCGTGTAATCTTCAGTAATGGTGACCGCAACAGAAGACGTTTGAGACCCTACCAAAGAAGTGTGTCTATCTGCTGACCTACACTCCCAATCCCTCTCAAGCCTCAACTCATCTCTCGACATGTTTTTTTACTACCTAAGTACCTAGGTATGCTACAACCACATTCGTATGTCCGTAATCAATCAAAGCTATTTTATGTGTATGCAAGGGTCACTCGTATATGAAAACCATCATCATCAGCACAAGGACAAGCGCCGTCCTGTTATTTATTATGTTCACAGTCATCAGCCACCAGCCACCCGCTAGAACAGCCGATTAAGCTGCTCTACCTATTCACTGGACGCAGGCATCAAACGCCACAAGGTCGAGCTGCCATGCTCTAGCATACCACTAAAATGCAGCCTTGGCAGCTCTTAGAAGGCCACTCCGGGCCAAGACAAGACCATCCATTTCCCTTGGTTAATACGCCTACAAAAACGCCGGTCGCGTACCCATTCGTCGGATTATCGCAGTTACATTAGGCTGCGTATCCCTCTTACAGACCCGTGTTTGGGTTAGTTTCGAGATCCGCGTAGTGCAACGTGAGTTGCCGCTGGCATAGGTCAGTACCCCGATCAAACAGTCTTTCGAGGGTAACGACATACTCTCTCCTTACGCCACTCGTCAGTGTTCCACACAATGTAGTAACCTTCCTCGTGCTGAGTACTCAGAATTCTGGGGTGCATGATATCATCCTTGGTCAACCAAATCTTGAGCTTCTTATGCCACCTCCATTGTCGTTGGAACCTAGGTTAGGTGAGCAACATGGTAGAGTTTTAGACGAGCAACGGGATTCTCACAGTTGCTCGGCAGCGAGATGCTGCTGGTAGTCCCCAGGACAGCTGTAGAAAATCCACATCAAGGTCTCCTCGTTGAAATTCGAGATTTTGTTGCGCAAGGGTTGAACATTGTTCACTTTGTAACAATCCGGAAGCCGAAAGTCCGGGATCGCTGGGCGCGGTGGGGTATCATTAAACGGTGACCAGATTTGTGTTGAAATCATGCTGGAAATTAGAATCAGTATCAAAAACGACAGGGCACAAATGCTCTAGCAGTGCTTACGCAGGCGACGAAAGATCGAGCCCGAAGCCAGTAGGATCCATCCCCGTAACACACGCGGCGTAGTCGGGATAATTGGTCATCAAAGTACGCAGACCTTTGATGCCCCACTTGTCAATCTCTGTCATACCAGTCAGGGGGTCACGGACAGCAGGTGATTGCACCTCCTCATTATCCTTGTTCTTGCCGGACTGAATCTCGTTGGTACCTATCGCTCCCAGTGGATTCCGGCCCTCGGAGGGTTGCACAGGGTCTTTAGGAGACTGAGAAGGCAGAGCATCATCGCGGAACCCGGGTGGCTTCTGGCGAGCCTCGTCATTATTGCTTCTCATGTCCTGAGATCGAGAGAGATCTGAGTAAAGGATAAGTATTCGTAAACGTAGGGGTAGCAAGGAACATACCAAGCGCCGTAGTTCCATCGGGCGAGCGAACATCGGTCGTTCGTGAATTAGCAGACAAAGCGTTTAACAAGCCATTACCCGCACGGGTGCCCTGCAGTGAGCCAACCGCAGCATTGCCTTGAGCACCGAAGCCTAATGTTGACATCAAATTAGAGCCGCGCTCCTGGCTAATGTCACCATCACCATTTCTCAAACTGTTATTTAGAGGGGGAAATTCGTCAATGCTATTTGGTTGCGGTTGAGATGATTGCGACATGCTCGCTTGGTTACCAAAGCGGAAGGCGGCTTGGTTCGTGCTCATACGAGAAGATGAGAAGAAATCATCTTGTTGACTTGGTTGCGAATGAGGAGTAGGTTGGTTTCGCTGAATGGCAGCACCCATAGGTCTCGAACCTCCAGCCCATAATGAAGATGGGTTGCCGCTGGACAGCTGCGAGTTGTTGGAGAGGGAGGGGAATTCACTATAAATGCATCAGCAAACCCGAAAGGCGGGATCGAAAGGAAAGAATGCCAGAGCGGATTTCAAGGTTGGGTTGGCAAGAGCAGGGAGAAGCAAGCTAAGATTGGACAGGGTGGACAAGAGAAACCAAATGCGAATAATCATAATTTACCATCGCAACACTTCCGCATAGGGTAGTCCAGGTGGCAGGGTTTCCAAAGATTGAGCTCCTTGCATGCCAGGAGACTCCCTATTTTGCAACTGCTCTGCATCTTTGGGTAGAGCCAATATTGGATCTTCATTGGGATGGAAGTTGTAAGGGCTCTGGTTGTACTCGAGGAAGGGCGTGCTTTTAGGAATAGACATCTTCATAGAGGAAGAAGGGCCACTAGATTGCAAGTATAGCTTGTGAACAAGCTTTGGCTTGCGGGACTTGGTGGGGATAGGTGAGGGGGGGAAACCCGCACCCTCAGGCAGGGAAGGTGAAGGTGATGAGCGGCTAGACATGATAGGTGCAAGAAGCAAAGCGCAATGGTGGGGTGTCAACTATTGACGGGAGCGACCACGCTTGGAGTGAAGTGAAGTGAGATGACGATGAAGTCGGCAGTTTAGGCCAACTGAAAGAAGACAGCAAGTGCTCAGAGTTGTAACTGTATTAGGTGTGTGGTGTGGCCGTGGACAGGTCACCACTGGTTGCGTAGACGCGGTAGTGGGTGTGTTGGTAGCGGTAGCGCAGAGGTATCCCAGGTAACAGAACATTGGACGGAAACAATAGAAAATGCCTACGAGAGATCCAGAGATGTTGTGGGTTGTGAGCCCAGGCTCTGTGCGAAACTGAGGTTTCCTCCCAACTGCCTCGGGGGGTTTTGAAGACTACTGGCGGCAGCACCACTACCCATGGGCACATTTCCACCAAAGGCCCATCCGCCAGCATTGCTTGCTTTGCATCCACATACAAGGTCAGCCTCCCGACAAGCAAATTATCTGTGTTTGATTCAACCACCGTACCTATTTTCCCATTTGGTAACCGATTTGATCCTGCTCTGCCAGGTTGCTGAGGTTGTTGTTGCTGTGGTTGGCTGCCAAAACCAGTTGGCATCCCTCTTAAGGTTTGCGGCACCGCTCCTGACCATTTCTAGTATTAGCCAAGCTCGCAAACATGAATGCGCAGAAGTGGTGTAGAGCAAGGCAATAGATTGAAGCATTCCCAGAGCCTCTTCACCAGATGCCGTATACGGCACCGCCGGCAGCCCCCCCTCCATCATTGCCATCGTCATCGTCATTCATCGCCGAAGAGCTCCGGATTGCGACGAGGCTGAGATCGTCCAGCCGCCGCGGGCCTTCCCGCACCTCCATCTACGGCCAGCCATATACTATTTAGATCGCGCGAGTCGCAAGAATAACGAGGATCGGTTCAAGTTGAGGAAATGAGCGTCACGGCAAGGGCGTGATGGAGGGTCGGAATCGAGTGACAAACAGGTAGGTAGTTACGTGAAGCAGAGAGGACAGAGCAAAGGACTCGGGACAGCACTACCTGGTCGATTCATGGTTTAAATCCTAAATAGAGAGGGGGACACTGTAGTGCCTGGGTATACGCTTCTAACGATGGTCTCGCGGGGGGTGACACCTGGAGCCAAGGATGTCTAAGAGAGAATAGAACTGTCGTCAGTTTTGGCTTGGACTTCGGAGTTTGAACAGGTGCGTGGTGGCTTCTCTCAAGGCGCTCTCAGCTTGATTCGTTAATTCAACCATGGGATCCACCGACCTTGGCCGTGGTGGCCAATCATAGCCCGCCTACCTACCTACCCAGGGTAGGTACCTTGGGTAGTTTACCAGGACTTACGCTACCTGAAGTCAGCCTCGCCTCCCGCCTGCACTACAGCAGCCTACAGCAGCCTACAGCAGCCCACAGCGGCCTCTTCGTTAAATATCCGATACTTCCGTTTATCTCCGGCTACAACCGAATCCTTGTACTAGTACAGTGATAGCACGCGCAGGGGTAACTGAGTGGGCAACGAGATTAAATTAGTGGGAAGGTTCTGGCCAGGGCCGGAGGCCCGGGCAATTGCAATCTATCTTTTCCCCCCCCCGTGCCACACTACCCGCCACTTTCCTGCGCCACAACAGGGAGGGACCAATGTATATGTACTACCTAGGTACCTATTTCTACAGCATCATTCATCATTGTCAACTCACGCACACACAGTTGTCAACAGAATGGTCAGTCACGTACGAATATATGCATGCCGATTTAATACCGTTTTTATTTCCCCCCAAAACCCCGCACCCCGAAAAAAGAATATGTGCTTAAGTTATATTAACACGTCGTCTTCCGACTTCTCCGCCTCAGCCTCTGCCTCTGCTGTCTCAATTCCTGCCGAAGGCAATTCTGGTCGACCTGTTGCTACCCGGTTTCGAGCTTGCTCGTCTACTTCATCCAACATCTCATCGCAAGCTGCTGAGTATTGACACCAATGGTCAGTGCCGTGATCAAACTCATGTTGGCAACTACGGCTATCATGAAGCATCTGTCTAGTATCGCCATGTGAGCAAGGGCAGTAGTGACTTAAGAGGTTGCTCTGGTCATGTTTGCACTCGCCGCAATAGTGATCGGCGAAGCAGCCAAGATCAATGGCTTGTAGGTATTTGGTTTTCCTCTCGGTAAATCTTTGGACTACCCCCCTTGTTCTCTTAATATGTTTTCGTATCCTAGCCGGAGACCGCACCGGCGGCATTGCAAAGTTGGCGTTCATTCTTTTTCTTTTCTTGGGGAAAAACAAAAATAGAGGAAGTGAATCGATCACTCAATCAATTAATTGGCGTAGCAAATTTAAGTTGGAAATCTGCTGCTTCTCATACTTCCTTCGAGACAGCACGCGTAGTCTTATATTCATCACGAGACACTGGAACAACGTCAATGTTTCTAGTTCTTAATTTACGTCTTTGTCCAAAATGCAACGTTTTGTTTCACAGACTTAAATTAGCCTATCCTTTGTTCGATCCTATATATTCTATCCTTTGAGCATATTTCTCACCATGAAAGCTCTTTATACTTTGATTTGTGCACAGTCTTCGCTTCCTACGAAGACCTTTTCCTAGAAGGGATAAGCAGTAACCATTACAACAATCACTTTCTAGGTCAGAAAGAATGAAGCTAGATTCTTCGTAACAAGGGCCTTATAATCACAGCTTAGCTAATGCTATGACCTGATGCTCTCTTATAATTACCCCCAACGGCTAATGGAGCTAGGCCCTTTGCTTTCACATAGTAGTAGCACAAGACATAGAGAGTGGAATCAATATAGTGAGAGTCTCGAGGTATTCACAAAATTTTATTGCTTATCCAACCAAGAAAGCTCTGTTCGAAGTCGACATCGTGTATATTCCGCCCAATAAGCACGATCTTTCCTATTTGCGAGGTCGCATCAATATTAGGGATAGACATGTCCCAATCTATGATCTCGAATATTTCTCGGACGCCTTGGACTATCTTTATTGTCCCATCTTCAAAAACTAGGCGTGCTTTAAGTCGGTGTATCTCGATTTGAGCTTCTCCGGTGGAAACACCGGGTACTTCTCTTTCCCACAGGACGGATCTAAGCCACGCATCTACCCCCAGGAGCTGGCTCGTAGTTAACAACGGAATACCGAAAGACGCCGTGGATATAGTCTAGAATAGTTAGCATTATACGGACTAATGGAGGATTGGAGATCACAACGAACGGGATCAAGATGACTATGACCCTTCTCCGTAGCGTCTAATATCTCGACTTGATCGTAGGCGTGTAAGTCTAGCAAAACGCCCTCCAGCTGCGGTACTTTGCTCTGTTCGGTCACGTGAATCTTTGCGAGGCCATTAATCGCCCGTATCCTAACTTTGACATTCTCGAGTTCTTCGGTGGTAACCAAATCCGCCTTGTTGATAACGACCACGTCAGCATGTGATATTTGTACATGGGCAGTAGTCATCAACGGCCCATGACTGTCGTGGTCTCCATGACCATCAACTTTTCCAGATTTGTCTTCTAAGTTTATTAAAATGTTCTTGGCGTCAACTAACGTAACGATCCCGTCGAGGTAGATGGTGCTACCCAGTCCTTCGTCAACCCAGAATAGGGGTGCAAGATTACCGGGGTCAGCGAGCCCAGTAGTCTCCAGAAGAATATAGTCGAACGCTCCCTTCTTTTCCATCAATGATTCGATCGCATTGACCCCAGAGTCCCTGAAACGCCGTTAGTCTTTGTCCCACAACACGTGGCGGGTTGAGCGATACTTCACTGAGCAGCAGATGCAGCCATTTCCTACCTCGAGCCATTCTTCAACCTGCTCGCCGCCTTTGTTCACTGTGAGTGACTTTTCGATGTCAAGAGCTATATAATGTCAGCAAGCAATGATTGTATTTAGTAATTCGAGTTGGCCGTACAGTCGCCAAACTCATTCATGATGACGGCAATTTTCTTGCCATGGCGGGCCGTTAAAATATAGTTCAAAAGCGTGGTTTTCCCAGCTCCCAAATATCCTAGTTATAATATAAGAATGCCTTTTATTTCGATGACAAGCTCTATTGAAAACTTACCGGTGACGATGGTTATTGGGACCTTGACCAGCTTCTCCTCCTCCTCAACGCCATGCCCCGCTTCGACGAGCTCTGGAGGGGCATCATCGTCGCTGTTCATGGCGAATAGTCGTAGTGGCAAAAGGCTATTTACCTTACTTTCACAAATATCAGAGAAGAACACAGCGGTTTCGTGGTTTTTGGCTTGAAAAGGCAAAGCTCGAACTCGCACAGCTACATTCCTTTGTCTATCGCCTTCAGTAGTCTAAGGTACCTAGCTGAGGGTACCTAGACTGGTGGGATGAATTGATGCTTACTTGCATATATTGTAATATATTGCAATACATGAAAAGTGGGTACCAGGATATCTCGATAAAGGGAGGGTTGCATGTAAATCGAAGTCTAGATACCAATCAGTCTGGACAGATGATGTGCTACCTATGCGCGTTCCTGGAGCGCGACCGATGAGAACTACGTGAAAATCAGCTGTACATTTTATATGTACAGCCTAGATTGGCAGGAGTCGAACGATTTCGACGCGAAGCGCTAGGGACAATTGCGACGGCGACAACGACAACAATACTACACTACAGATACGTTAGAGAGGTCACCTGGCCTCTCTATCCAGGCACAGAGCCATGTCTCTGACACAAGGATCGCCTCGGCTTCCCAGTCCGCCGCCGCCAGCTGAGATCCAGCTATCCCCGAGCTTGAGTACCACCGCCAGTCGCCAGGCACAACAGATGGAGCAGACGGCCAATGACGCGAACGCGAAAAGGCGCATACACCCGGGGACGAAGGCAGAGGACATGGCCGCCGGTCCACCTCTAGTGCCATTGAACGAAGTATGTGTTCCGTCTCCGTCTCCGTCTCTTTGACTCTGAGGGGGCGCATGATGATAACAATAACGATGCGCATCTTGACCTAACGATTCTTGTTCTCTACAATAGCTCGACTCGGCCTTCCAACTCCAAGAACATCTCGCCGCTCTCCACTATCACCATACTGCCTCCAACACCACGGCAATCACGCGCACAGCAGCCGCTCAGCTCGCCCAGCCACCGCCTAGCATAGATCGGACTCTATGGCTCTACGAGCTCTGTCGCTTTCTCATCGCAGAATGTAACAGCTTGATTGTAGGCTTTCTCTTCGATACTCCGCCGTGCTCATCTGCGACGTGCCCCGAAATGCGCGCTTCCGAATGGCAGTTCCTGTGCGCCGTGCACGACCAGCCTAAAAGCTGCTGCGCCATTGATTATTGCTGCCATACCCTTGATTGGGCGGCAAACGTTGTCACGAACCCTAAGATCTTCCCTAGCCGATTCGTGCTGGTATCGGAGGGACACGACAAGAGCGCAGTATTGAAGAACTTGGTCAATGTGTTTAGGCGGCTTCATAGGATATTCGCGCATGCTTGGTTCCAGCATCAGGACGTGTTCTGGTCCGTCGAATCACGCACCGGCCTGTACGCTTTTTTTAAAACTGTTTGCGATATGTACGATCTCCTACCAGCAGAGAACTATAAGCTTCCCCCCGAAGCCGAGGGGTTAGAGCTTAGCCCTTCGAATAAGGAAGAGAAGCGGCACACGGTTACATCCATCGCCAAACCACCTTCACATCACAACGATAGCTTTGAACACGACGATGATCGAAATAGTTTGCATGCACGTAGAAGCAATACGGCTAGGCATTCAAGTAGACCGTCGACCGGTAGTGCCGTGACGACCGTCATTGAGGAGGGCGAAGATGAACATTCGGAGGTCGCCGACAAGCTAAAAGCGATGCGCTTGTCGGCTCCCGATATTGTCGAGGAGGAATCTGAGGTAGAGGTACCCGTTATTGTTGAGGGGGTTATTGGAGAATCTACACCTGCGGATGCACAAGTAGCCAACCCCTCTCAACACATAGGCGATCAAGACCGTACTCAAGAGAATTCCACCAGTGGGCACCCGGAAAGTCCACAAGAAGAAAGTAAACTCGCCCAGGATATATCATTACTTAGCCGGGAAACACCTCAGGAGTCCAGCGGACAAACGGCAGAACAATCACAACCAACTGCAGACGATGAAGACAAATCAACCGTATCGGAGGTTCCAACATCCACGACACTTGGGCCTTCGGAAGAAGCCGCAGAATCGAGCACGTCTGAGGAAAACGGAGAAAAGCCCACGACTGAGGATCCGAGCACGGGATAGGATCCCGCAGCCCGCCTTGAGCGACTGGAGGGAAAGAACGAGGATATCTCAAACGTAGATGAGGTTATCCGGCAAGCCAAATTAGTTGGACGCCAAATGCGGCGCGTAAGGACATCTAGAAGCCCGCCGAATGACGAAGACCCCGATGCAGATACAAAACGCATCATTGAGCGCACAAGAGAGGTCACGAACAGATTACGTCAGAGTCAGTCGGGAGCCGCAACCTAAGTCGTAATGTAACTCTCTGAGATATCGCTCCGGTGGCCGGAGTACAGATAAAATTGGCGCCCAGGAAAAGGAAAGAGGTAGTGGTGGTCGGGAGTTAATAGTGCGGTTTGTGCTCACGCGCCTGTTAGGTTTGTTTTTTTATCTCTTTTTTTCATGTATAATAGCTTAGTAAGATCGGGACTGGGGAGGATCAACAGGCGAACATGTTAGATACCTCTGTATGAACGAAGCCTACGACAACCTTGATGAACATTTGCTCTCTTATTCTCCTGTTCACGCCCTAATTACATGGTATCAATCTTAACCTCACCTATACTCTAGTAAATCAAGCAAAGCTAAAATGGTCGAGGGCCTGGTCATCATGGGACAAGGATGGGTTAGTGTGGAATAGTGAATAAGGTGTGGCAATGGAGGACAATTTTGAAGGGAGAGTTTGCCTCTATACATGGAAAGAGAGGGAACGAGGGTTCATTATAGACTAGAGTAACTGAAAGTCGAGAATTAGTGATGATATGGTAAAAAAGGGAGAAAGAAGAACGGAAAAGAAACAAGAAACGGACCCCTCCCCTAATACGGGAACCAAGCGCATCAACTCTATAACAGCTCTCGGCGTATAAGTGTGAGATGCTTTACGATGCCGAGCTTAAGTACTGACTACTCCGCCTTAACTTGTAGCCGCGCCATCATCTCGAGAAGCGTAGTTTTTCCAACTAGGCTATGAAAGAGATCTCATCTTTCAGACTCTCTTAAAGAGAGCAGTGATAGTTTCCTCTTATATACCTTGCAGCGGCTTCGGGTTTTCTTTTTGCTTTTTTTTGTAGGATGGGGTTACGCCGATTGGAGTAGTCTGCTTGAGGAGATGGAGGGGGCTTGAGTTGGATCGATGGTCTCCTTTTCGGGTAGCAATATCGGCACTTACCTACCTTACCTACATATCGTGATAGTTTGCCCCCCTAACTCGGGAGACGGAGGGCCCAGCTAGCTTCCTAAGGTAGGTAGTTTGCCAAACCTATACTACCACCTCGGCGTACCACCTCGTCCGGACGGGCGTCCTATTCGCTCTGTGACCCAAAAGCCTTGGCTGGTATCGAAGGGTCAGTGATTAATCATACTAGTTGGGTTCTGCTGCTGTTCTGATAAACTTGACTTCTGTATGAAGCGTATGCGCTGGGAATCTATTACCGAAGAGTTAATACCATGTAAACGTAGGTATTATTCACACAGCTAATCGTGTACTATATTGAACTCCCGAGCCGTATATATACACTAGGCATATTTGCAACATGTTAGCTACCTCGAATGGATTGCAAACAAAACTGTATATCCTGTTGTCCATGGATAATGCATAGGCTGTGAAGATAAACCATGCATTGTCCACTACTTATGGTGGCAATTAAACGCTAATCTGGAAATCAACCTAATTGCTATATCGTTACATTGTCACAAGTACGGCCCAATATATCAAGCAGTATTCTCATAAAACTAGGTTGCGCAAAGTACAATAAATAGGCAGTATTTTTTACTTGTAGCTACGTGTTAAATAATACTATACGCATATGATATGATTCATCCTCAAGGTCTGTTTAGCTAGGAGAATCATAAGCCCCCTAGGTTACTACGCCGCCCTGAATTATTTCTACAGATCTTCTTCAGGTTTCTTAACCTTGGTTATTTTCATAGGGAGAAGTTGTCTATAACTTAATGCTGCTAATACATCTCTGCCCGAACGAATAAACGTCTATTTGTGACATGTCATTTCAGTCCGGCGTCTGTATTAGAAAAAGAAACACAGTATATATAATGATGGCCTAGCGTATAATATGCGCCACACAGGCGCCGTGCACAACATAATTGGATGTAGCTAATGCACATCATACATGCGGGAAGGACGCCTTCGGCCTTTGTTTCTATTTCTACATGGAGGGCTTGCAGAGGCTTGGTAGCCCACTCCACATCCGGCATGTGAGGGAAAGCTTGTTAAGCGAAATCCCTAAGCGCCATAATCTTGGCCGGATAGGTCAGGATGCAGTGTTGTCTCGATCAAGACGACCGCACCGCGGCCGCGACTATAGTTGCAGCCGGTTAATGTGTCAGGTAAACTATTGTCATGCAACAGGGGGGTGACGTAGGCAGCGGCGTGCAGGAGACTGCGCGGTGACTTGTGGCTTGCAGCGACGAGCTCTCGGCAGCGAAACCAAGAGAGAGCGCAGCGCGGCTTAGCCCAGTCTATGCATAGACACATAGTCCCATCCGCTGGGGAGCGAGTGATGGCTGCATAGGTATCGCTGCGTCCCCTTTTATTCCCTTCGAGCCCTGTGCCGTCTTCTTGAGTTTTACCTATGCTGGGGTACCGGCATACTTATGTAGGTGTTGTTACACGTTTACGAGGGTGATGGTGAGGTTCTATCGCAACGCTCGCCGGGAGGACCGGACGAGAATCCCTGTGGCCATCACTGACCAGTTCATGTGTAAACAGTTCATCTGATGTACGCAACCGGGTTAGAAAGCGGGTCTCGTAGCCAAAGCCGAGTGGAGGCTCACATAGTTGAGGCGAGATGAGGGGAGTGAGACCTGAGGTAGGCGTGTGTGTGTGTGTGGTACACCGGCACGACGGGTCATGGATTTTTTTGTCACATACACGGCCCACACCGGACGGGGCAACTCTAGTACAGTATAAGCCATGGAGTCATGGCCAAGATCCCAACCCCCCTGACCCGTCCTGCATCTAACTTGCATGACGGCTCGGCCCAAAGCCGAACCGCCTCACAGAATTGAACGTCACGTTTTAGGCCCCCGGCTAGTCGGTAGATCGTGGCTCGTTGCAACGGTCCTCACGATTCTGATATCCACCCGCGCGCGACTTCACTTCTAGCCATGCATGTACAGCCATGGATGAAAAGGTGTCTATGAGTTGCATAGATCGTCTCACATAAGATCTACAGATTTTGGTCGAAACCGGGCCGGTGCCGCTCGCACAGCGACAGTCACTCGAGCAGACGGTCTCGCTACCTCCGTATCCGGCCTAACCCCTGCCTTGGACATTCTTGCCTTTGCTGCTCGCAGCTGTACTGGTACTAGTTGGCTCGCGAGGGCTCGGGCTGTCTTCGCTATCTATGCGCATGTTAGAAAAGATAGCACTTATTTCTCGTATATCCTCCGTCTGTCGTGTCTTCCCAAAGGGATTATCGTTGTGTACACCCGTAAAAGCTCGTATGTTGCGAAGGATTGGAAAGAGGCCCTCATCATTGGGGAGCCACCATTGGCTACATGACGGATCCCGGAAGAGTTCGGCCATTCGGGTGCGCACCGTCAAAGGGAAAATGTATCTAATGCGACGTAAGCTCAACTGTTGTCCTAAATGTTTAAATACGGGGCCTTTTAGCAAGGAGGTATATTGCCTTAGGACCGTTGTGTGTATTCTTCGGTAAGGGATGTGATATTGACCAACGCTTCGGGCTAGGTAGATGAATATTTCATGTTGACGGAATAAAGGCAACTCACCCCGATGCTTCCAACGACGCGTACCTCCTCCTCATCCACATATGATACTTCTGGTCTCGGGGGATAAAGAGGCACGAGATGGCAAGACAGGCTTGCACTGTAATGAGTGCCCCTGTCGGAGTTTCTGGCCAGCGCCGTAGCGTTTCGTACATTTCGCAGGCCATAAGAGAAAGCTGTCTTATCTCAATAGAGGGCTCCTGCTGAAGTGCATATCCCTCCTGGCGGCTCTTATGCATTATAGTAATTGAGTGCCACTCCATCAGTAGAATCGTCGTCGAAAATAGAGGAGGTCTGTACAGGGAACCCGGCTGATAGGGATCTACAATGTCGTCGTCCGTTAATGGCTGTTTGTATTGGAAGTCGGTCACGAGATAGCTCGCATCGGTGATCGCAGGATCAAGTCTGGCCTTCCATTCCGATAATTGCTCTGAGATTTGGTTAAACTCTTCGACATAGGACTCGGCTGAGATTTCTCCTTGGGCGCTCTTAGCATATAGGAGGGACATGTCCATTGATATCAAGCGTAGGGTTGCGGCTTGTACTTCAATCCTCCAATATAGATTATCTGGGTCGTCTTCCACCTTTTCTTTGCTCCCTTCCACAGCGGACACGAACCATTCTCTCGGCAATGCGGTTGCAAACCCCCCCATCATCGCGACAAAAACGTCGAACCTGATGTACCACGTCAATATTGTGCTAATGGGCGACTGCATGATGGTCTCTGGTGTGAAAAGCTGTGTCAATATCTGTAATGCGGCCTTTTGATGGCCGGATAAGTTTACCCAGTCACCTAGGTACTCCTGATATCAGGTTAGCAACGATTGGCATCCACCTGAAATATCGACTCTTACCTCTATTGTGGCAAGTTGAAGCATTGCTAATAAGGTAGGTAGGTTTTGGCCGTCTCTACGTTTGAGGCTACCCAAAAGCATCGTTACGCTCTTATTATAATACCCAAGAAAGTCTTCGACTTTGCCATATGGATGCCGAAGCGTCGAATGGTACGCCGAAAACCCGACGACTGCATACAACAGCGCATCATTTCCTTCACTTACGGCCAGAGAAGGCAAGGCGGACTTGAAGAAGTCATCGGGGTCATTAGGCACCCCATAGCTGAAGTGAGTAATGTTGTCGCAAAAATAACCTAGGTGGTATTGTAGATCTTTGTGAAGATGAGTCCACTCTGGTCTACTTGTACTCGCATGCAGTATTGCATCGGGTGTCTGTATGGTAGTGGTGAAGCTCACGGAAGTCCCTGTAGAGATGGCCGGAGAAGAGCTCTTGGTTCCTTCTAAAGAAGGTGTTTCGGAGTTCTGTCGATTCCCTATTCTTGGGAGAGTGATGGACGACGCTGTGCGTTCGCGGTGTAAGCCTCTCAACGGTTGTGGGTGTTGAGGGGAGTGTTCGATCGGCTCCTCTTCGTCAGGAATGGACTCGAGCTTTGGTTCTCTTTCCAGGTCTTCCACATCGTCTATTGAGGACTCCGGACTCGCCTCTTGGCTGGTCGATGCTGCTTCTTTCGACGTACTGCTACCCGCAGACCCCTTCGCTGCGGGCGGGTCTGGGTAAACACAGTCCCTCTTCCCTTTCCGACATCCTGGCGGAGTTAGTTGTATGCCTACAAATCTGGTTACGGGACGGTTCTCACGATCACAAATTGGGTGTTTCTCATCACACTATTTCGAGATCAGCATAGTTCCCTCATGCAGTCCAATCGAGGGCTTCTTACCTTGACCCGCCTGCTTCTGCAAGTATAACATCCCGATCGTGTTCTACGATGTTTTACATGATCTACTCCTGGAGCTGACTTCTTTTTGCTTCGGTTACTCTGAGGTTTTGGTTCTTGAAACACGATTGGGTCGGTAAAGTTAGAATAGTACGTGTGGTTCGGATACTGGTTGATTAGATGCCTAGCATGGCCCCCTACCTGTGAAGGGGCATGAGGCTGGTAGTGGGCGTCCTCGACGTCTTGAAGACTCGTATTCGGCGAAATACCCATCTCCCCCATGGAGGAGGATAACTGGTAGAACCCACTCATCGGAAGCTACAACTAATCATGTACCTGACGGGAAGAGCGTGGAATATCGTTGGGTTGATATGACTTAGACAACGTCTTTAGTGTTTGTTGTACTGCTCCTGTTCTCGAGCGTCGTTTATGTCCTACCGCGCTACTATCGGAGCCTCAACGGGAACTATAGCAAGCGCACCAAAAAGTGGACTCTCCCTAAAGGTGGATGACTGATGATGGGCTTAGGGGTGAATTATGAAAACCTGCTGTGATAGATGCAACGGGAGTTGAATACGCAGGAAGAGTCGACCCGTCCGAGAGAGTATCAGTGGTTCAATGAAGGGTAGCTAGCTACTCGTTCAAAAAAATCCCTAGGCCAATGGACGCGCTCGATGCGGTTAAGGTTGAACACCCCAGATAATTGGGGTGTTGGACCTAGTCTTCTGTAGCGGCTCGGATGACCCCGGCGCTTCTCGAATGTACTACTGTAAATCCTCGAATGGGAGATCGGACGAGGTATGGATGCGCGAAGGGACAGGGAGGAGGAACGAGTTAAGTATAGGCAAAACTTGCTATAGCTGAACACTATACCATTGCTATAGGCCGAAGGCCCCGGTATTGTATTTCCCCAAGTTGACAGGTATTAGGACCGTAAGTAATCAGCGTCTGTGGTCGAGGTGAAGATGTAGTGGGGCTGTTGCTGTCTATCTTGCATCATTCCCCTGCTGCTACACGCCCTCTCATTAGGAGAACCTGTCAAAGATCTGCTGACGGGATCTTTACTGTAGGTGTGGCGGGGCTTGTTTGTTGTGTGGTGGTCGGGGAGTTAATTCCTACCCTCTTCCCTAGTATACGGTAGAGGGCGGTAGAGGGGGGTTATGGTTATTGAACTTCGTCTTTGTCCACTAGAGAGGGTAAGAGACCGTTTAGACCTCGCAATCGTAGCATATACCGATGGAAAAGAAGAGACAATATACTCTTACCGGCCGCGTATCTCTCTCTCTCTCTCTCTGTACGGATGGAATATTGCTGCACAGCCGACAGCCAGATGGAAGGAGTGAAATCCTGTGATAGTCGATCCTGTGGTATTCACTACAAAACGGCAGTAGAGTAGTCCTATAAAGCATGAAGTCTGAACTGTCTTCGGGAGGCAGTTCTGCGGGATCTACCGGCAACCCAATGCTCCTGTCCTGGTTGGCTATAACGAAGCTAGCAGTGCTACATGTACACAATACTCAACGAATGACCAAATGTTGATCAGTACAGAGTGGGGGCAATGTGCCAAGCGCAAGGTTTTGCCCCCCTTGATCCAAGATCACACTATGTTGATGAGCCGGATCTGCCGCGCGCCAGGATGATGATATACTACTAGAGTGTACTGTAGTGTGTAGAGAGAGCCTGGAAGTGAATCGACAACCTCACCCCCTACCAGCATACGGAAGAGTTCCGCGGGAGTGTTGGCCTCAGGTTGTTATTTCGGGAGCGATGCTGTGCTTTTGTTAGATCTGCGAGACTAGAGCGTACAGTAGGTTGACTAGCATACCGTGAGATTGGTGGGCGGGTTGGTCCTTGCAAGGGTTCCTCGACTTGAGGGACCAGCGTCTTGGTAAACACTTCCTGGGCAATACGGTACGCAGCAGATGTGGTCTGCAACAGGGTTAAGAATAATGAGGCAGGGGTAGGGAGCGATGCCACAATTATCGGCAGGCTAGACTAGATAGAACTTCAACATTGCCATACAAGCCTTTCGATACTACTACACTATACAGTATGTACCTACTTAATTTTGTGCACTAGCGTATGTGCTTTTGCACTAGATCCCTCGAATATCGATTTCATATTTACTATGTAATGTGATTATCAACCTTGTGCATGGAACTAAACACAGAGAATAGGCTATAGCCAGACTCTTCTATCGTCTGATTACATGAGCGTATGTCAGTGACCCGAGCAGCCAAGGCACCAAGGGTGCCGCGGAGGCAAGCAGTGAGTGCTGCGCAAAGGGGACAGAGACGGTTTCTACTACCCACTGTTTGATCTGCAGAACTTGGTAGGAGATATTCGACAATGTTCATCGACGGATGTGTAAGAAGCTTAGTCTGAGACAGATGTAACGATGGACGAAGACACAAGCAACTAATTATCGAGCTCGTCACGCTATAAACGTTACGGGCAATCCGCAGATACTACGATCCGTGGAAGTACGTTGTGAAGTCCCAATTTCCAGCATGTTTAACCCAAGTTGAAGCTGAATTTTTCAAGACACTGTGTGGATTATCTACACATACTAGTAGCGTAGATTGAGTCCCTACCAATAGACTATGTTAAGATTTTGGCTCAAATCTAGCGCCGGATAGTTGGGTTGAAAACAGTGCGCACAGCGGGTTGCCACAGGTGTCATGGCAATGAAAACTTCTTACAGTAGGGATTTATTCGGATCCTTAATCCGTCGGATCCAATTTTATACCGATCTGATACAACGAGGTAGCCCGAGAGCGACGACGAGACCTGGTGAGCTAGACCATCCGGCTCGGGATGCCTAGCATAGAGCCTCAGTACTTGCAGCTTCTCTGCACCGAACCAATGTGCTAGTGTTCTTCAGCAGCTGCAAAACATGTCAACAAAATGGGTCTGAGCGTCTGAGGGTAGTGATGGAAGATGGTGTGGTTGTAGAGTGGGCAGTCGAGTGGATGCCCACATCTTAGTGTAGAGCGGTGGGATGAAAACTGGTGATTGGCGTATTGAGACGTCTACGAACAAGGGACCCCGGAATATAGCCCGTAGCTCTGGCCGTAGCAGTACCTAGCCATACTCTATATGTCAAGTACTAATACTAGTAGTACTTCTGGAAATCAGGTATCCCGTCTAGTGTATTTAGTAAAGATGGCCGTTGCGGAGGATTTCACGTAATCGTGAGTCGTCGGTCTAGACTATTTTAGGACGTGTATTCTCGTACGTCATGCCAGGCAGGTACATAGATTTTGAACCAGGAGTTCCGGAGGACATTCAGGGGAGAGGAGTGTTTTGCCGTGTTCTACCGCCCAACAGGCATCGGGATCTCTGAGCCTGAGAGATGGTAACGAGAGGCGGTAACGAGAGACGGTAACACATCAAGGGGGCCCCAAAACCAACAACGAAGCGCTGCCTATCTGATTTGTCCTGTCATGGATGCCACCGTGGCCATATATGCCTTGCGTTCCTTTACCAGTGCCTACCTGTCCAGGACACAGGAGTACACGCCAGACACAGTAAGTAGATACTATATAGTGTAGATACCTAATCTAGGATGTACAAAGTTGTAGTTCGTGAGAGATTGGCGCGAGTAAATTTACACTACTCCGTATAAGCCAAGCCTTTACCACGTGTTAGACGTCACACTAACTAAAATTCTAAAAATGCCTGCCTGCTAGTATGTTCCGATGACAGCCTTGAGTACACTATGTACGGTACCTTAGCATTTAGTGTATAGTAACTACGCAAATACCTATCATACCCCGGACAGAAGCCCCGGACCCGGTGTAGGAACATCTGCCAGGAGCTCGAAAACAGTTCCTTATTATCACAGGGAGCAGCATATATGTAGCAACATAGAAAAGGGCAAAATTGCCCACTTGGCGAGGATATGATATTATACCGCCTTCGTCGCATATTGTGATGGTGTGCACGTAACCCCCCCCTTCCCCGTCAAGTTTACTAGGCAATCATCTACAGTACACTAAGGTTAGGCCTTGTAGACATGATTCATTACAGGGAGCGCAGGTACTACTAGTAGGTTAGTGTACTAGCTCGACCTAGGACGAATATTCGTACATACTACGAACTAGATACCTGTTCGTCCGAATCGCGATACGTGCTATGTTGCGACTGTTGGTAGTCTACACCACTATCGGCAGTGAATGGCAGGGTAAGTTTCAAGGACCTCCTGGTAGATACACTACCTTGCCTAGTCCGTCCCGCTCCTTACAGGCTTCACCCAGGGCTGCCAGGACATCCAATGCCGAGATAGGTAATGGCAATATCCTGTAGAGGATCATTTGTACAAGTTAGGACGTAGGAGCCAGGCCCCCTTGTTACGAACTTAATTACAGTAACACATCTCTACTGTAATCCGGTATGGTGCCTAGACTACGGGATATGAGCTATAGTTGCGGCCTTTAAGGCGCACAATAGCTGACGGGTTATATAACCTACCTAGGCACTATAGACGGCACGTATTATATACGGCGAGTGAAGTTAATTCCAACTTGCAGCGAGCGCCGAGGAAACACACTAGGTACCGTAACCAGAGGCTTACGTATACGCGGATCACACGATGAGAGAGATGCAGTACCATACAACCCTAACCCCTTAGTACAATGCATCGTTTGATAAGACTCCCAGTCCGCTGGGAAGCGCCCGACCCCCGAATCACACTCCACAGCAACATGTATGTAGTAATTGCCCATGCAGATATGATTTTCAGCTGCCCAGCCAGTACTAGGACGGCAGGTAATCCCCCCTTTGCCAAGCCGAGCGCCACTCCTCCGCATGGCAGCCCTGAAAGTCACGCTTGAAACTTCATACTCTACTGGACAGAGGGCAGGCTTGATACATTGCAAACCCTTGCCTCCGCATTCTGATATGCATGTTGCATTTGTCATGTTACATTATTCCTGCGATTCTCGTATCATATTCCCGTGGTTCACCCCGAGGGCGCTTCACTCGTTGGGGGCTGTGGGAGTGGAGTCTTGGCAGGACATCTTGACGCTCGACGAAAGGGGCCGGGACAGTCGGCGACGTTGAACCCGCAGGTCTGGGATTGTACTATGTAACATAATCTCTCCGATAGACAAGGCTTGAACAAGGCTTGCTCCCTACGACTGGGTATTTAGCAAGAAGGTTTGGCAGGGGAGATCCGGTGTAGACTGCAGACTACAGTAAAATGCCTACCTCGAAGTCCCACTCCAAGGTAACTGTCTAGGTTAGTCTACGTTAGCGTAGTCCGTTCATTACAGGGGTTGGCGAGTGAATATCTGGCTTTGTGGAGGAGAGCGGCCATCAGTGCTGCACGTACGGTGTCCTCAACCGCCCGATCTACCGGAAGGACTAGGTACTGCTCATCTAGTGTAGTGTAGTGTAGGCGTAGTGTGGATAGTTCTGCGGCGTACTTACTTACAATAGGCCCGCCTGGGTTCTGCCTGGGTTCTACCTGGGTCCATGTACTGCTATAACTATGTATTGTATATATACAGGCGTCGTGTACTATGAGTAAGTACGGTGTATTCGTAGTATTCGTAATGAGCCGTTATAGGTATCCTAGTTATAAGATAGGATCTAGAGGCGTATTCGTTGTTTCTCCAATTATGTACACTACGCATCACCACAGTCTAGATAAGCCGACTATTCGACAAATCGAGCATTGCACACAAACATTGTTGCAGCCATTGTGGCGACAAGCTACTCGGGCCAATATTTACACCCCTGAAGCAGACGACTACTATACTATACTATACTGGTAGTATATCTCTAGTTGGACTAGTAGCGCCCACGGAAGTCTTCCCTTTTCTTCCCTTCTACCATTATTCCAGGTACACTAAGGCTCAAGGCCGCATGAGTGCGGCGAATCCACTAATAAGCCTTGCCGCTGTACACTACTTACATACCTATAGAAGGTAGCCTATCCATCAACACGCGTTCTCTCGCATGAAGAGCGGTCCAATAGCGCCTATCAGCACCGATATCTCCGAATGATGCAGTGTACGAACAAGCACCGGCATCCCAGGGAGTTCCTTGCAAAATACCAAATATGGTAGCCCGATTTGTTTGCTAGCTTACGGTAATAGTGTGTAGTGGTGTACCACAGAGGTCAGAAAGAGATATACGCAGTTGGTTGCCCGTAAGTATGCATATCAATACTGCCTAGGTACTACCTAGGTAAATAGGTTAGGTAACATAGTAGAATGCTATAGGCAACCAATACGATAATTCATTAGTCATCATCGTCATACATATTGGGGGGGTAATTCGTAATAGGGAAGCAGGTCGCGCAACGTTACTAACTTAGCCTAATTAATAGATCAAAAATATGAATTAGCTAACTTTAGCTACTGTACAAAGGAAAGAAGGAAAAAGAAACGGCAAAAAAAAGAAAAAAAGAAAAAGGAAAAGGAAAGGAAAAAAAGAAAAAGAAAAAGAGAAGAAACAACCCCCCTCCCCTCCCTCTTCCTCCCCTGCCGGGTAGGTAGGTAAGAGGTAATCACTACGGGTAAATTACATACCTAGGTACTTAAGACATTATTCTCATACTACCTACCTAACATAGTACCCATATAGCTGCTACCTGACATCCTGAACACCCTGACATCCTGACATCACTGCGGCTCTGTCGGCTTCCACACGGGCAATCCACGGGTTCTGCACGGGTTGCTCACCATACTAGTCTAAATTTAGAAACACGACGCGGCGGATGCACTACCTATTTAGTGTAGCGTGATGTAGCGTGGTGTAGCGTACAGTAGTGCGGACGGGCAGTGGACGGGCAGTGGACGGGCGGTGGACGGCGCAGGTATTGGATCGGTATGGGTATGGATATGCGGTTGCTAGCTGCAGTGCCGTAGGTATTCCAAAAGTTCCGACGATTCGGCCAGACTTTTTGGAGCCAATATAAAACAGGAGGTGGTACTATACGACGCTACCTCTCCTGTAAGTGGCCCCTAATCCCTAATAATCCCTAATAATCCCTAATACGCCGCTACCTACTACTTAGTACATCCTACCTCCTACTTAGGCAGTACCCTCTCTAGGTACCTAGGTAGGTAGGTAGGTTAAGTAGGTAGGTTAAGTAGGTATTCAGCCAATACCCCCAGGCTAGGTAGGTAGGTTACCTACATCACAGCATTAACCGTAAGGTAGGGAGCCGGAGGTACGCAATTTTACATGTACTAGTAGTCGATAGAATGAATGAATACCCGTCACGTCACAGGAGCCAAGAGGTAGCAACTATACACGACAGCCCTTCAAACGGTACATATACTCTAGGTACGGTTATACGGTTATACAACACTGCAACTATAAACGACCACGAAACATGGAGAAAAATAGAAGAAGTCGTTATAGGCCGTTACAGGCCGTTACAGGCCGTTAGAGACGCGCGGTCACGTGGTGGTGCCCCTGGTTTCGTTTCTTACATCAAGTGTCTCATAACGCGAGCGGGTTTTTCAGAACAAATGATGCTATCTCGTAGGTAGCCTAGTCTAGGTCAATAATTGTAACTTGCTGAACTAAATGCCCCAAAAATTCGAGAACCGAAAGAGAAAAAAAAATTAAAAGAGAGGAAGAGGGAAATAATGCCTCAATACTACTAGCCTCTTCGTTCTAGAGTCTTCGCAACGCCCTGTGTTCAATTGCACCATGTACTAAAAAAAAAAAAAAAAGTGAACCCCCAAAAAATCCGCTTCTTGCTGGTCAAGCAGCCAAAATCATACGTAGGTGTTTGCGAGGTGAAAGAAGTATCACGAAGGACAGTGGGCAGGATACAATCCAACCATGAGTCAATCCGTGCTAGCTGATCTGAACTTGGACTTCGGCTCCTTGTTCCTACTCTTCATCACCGCCTGCGCGTTCATGATCCCCGTGGCCGTGGTTCTACCGCCCGTGCCAGTGCGCAAAAGCGATGCGCTCCTGCAGACGCACACCCAAGCCGGCGTGAGGAAAGCGAAGAGCGCCCTCGGCAACCAGTACGGAGCCGACCATGGGCCCAGGGACGGGAGGCCGGGGATCGTGCAGAGCCTACTCATCTACCCCGTCAAGTCCTGCCGGGCTATCGAGTTGACGCGTAGCAGAGTGCTCCCCCAGGGCTTAGAGTTCGACCGGCTGTTCACGTTCGCGCAGCTCAAGAGCCCGTTCCCCGTGTCCGTAGACTCGACGGACGAGGCCAAGAGCGAGCACAGGTGGGAATTCGTCACGCAGAGGCAGTTCCCTCGCCTCGCGACCGTCAAGGTCGACCTCTGGCTGCCCGACGAGATGAAGTTGCGCAGGCAGTCCATGAAGCCCACTAAGGAAGCGTTCCTGATCCTGCGGTTCCCGTGGAAAGAGGATGGCTGGCGTGGGCTCCTGTCTACCATAGCGGCCAAACTCGGCGGAGGCGCCGCCGCGGAACCCGAGAAGGAAATCTTGCTCCCCGTCGACTTCCCGTCCGCGGCAGAGATCAAGGACAAGGGCTACGTATTTGAAGACGTCAAGATTTGGAAAGAGGTCGTCACGGCGCTCAACATGTCTACGGAATTGCCCAGGGAGCTGATGCTGTACCTGGGCGTGAGCAATAAGCTGGGTCTATTCCGCGTCGATCCCACCCGACTCCGCGAAGTCTATAGATGTGCGCCCCTTAAGGATGACGCCGGTTATCAACCCGTCACAGGGTTTCAGGATGCGGTGAGTAATGCGATCGGCACCAGGCTGTCTACTCCACTTACGCGACTAGGAACCAAACTGATGTCATGATAGTACCCGTTACACATGATCACCCTAAGCAGCCTACAGCAATTCAGTAACGAGGTTCCGAAGGACGATCAGCTCAAAGAGCTCGACGTCCGACGGTTCCGCGCCAACATCATCCGTAAGAATCCCCGACACATGACCAGTACAAACCCCATAGTTAACCACCCCGTTTCCCCATCTAGTCTCCGGCGTTCCTCCATACGACGAGGAGACCTGGAAGAAAGCACGTTTCAAGCCAGGGAAATCCGGATTGCACAACGACGCCGTATTCCACATCTCGTGTCGGACAGTCAGGTACGAAACCACCCCACCTACACCGGATTGAAACACCCGAAAAGCTAACATCGGCGCGCAAGGTGCAAAATGCCCAACGTAGACCCCGTCACAGGCGACAGACACCCGCGCGAGCCAGACCGCTCTCTCCGCGCCCTGCGAGACGTAGACGAGGGCGCGCCCCGGAACGGCTGCCTCGGCATGCAGCTGACGCCACTGTTCGACGTCGACGAAACGCCGAGTTCGTTTTCCGCGGCCGGCTCCGGGTTGCTCGGCGACGACGACCCCGACGACGGACGGTCCGCCTGGGTGGCCGTCGGCATGACGGTCGAGGTCGAGGAGAGAGGGGAGCATGTGTATATTAAGCAGTGAGCGCCTCGACGCTGGGAATTAAGCGCAAAGGAACCATTCTAGAGCGGACGAACCTACCCATACCCAGGGATACATAGATATAGATCACCGCATAGAAAGACGGGGTATGCACACAGCTATATGATAGTTATAGACACGGACATCTAGTGTACTCATAAATCAAGCCACTGGATTGCGTTACCCAAATTCGCTCGATTCGCGAATCGGCATGTTAAAATAGTGACCCGAAACGATCTCGAATACGAAGAATATTTCCGGATACGTAATCGCAGTCGAGAAAGTCACACTTTCGAGCCGGCCTCGACTATCGGCATACGAAGACAGCAATAGCAGATAACAGCATAAACGAAGGAATGTTTATTCCCCTTTAACCATGAACACCTCCAAAATAGCCCATTTGAACAAGCTTGAAATGCCAATGGGTCGTGCAACAAACAGTAAACAAAAACATGTCCTCGTACGCTATGTATCGCCAGCGCCCAATACACCACCGGGGGGCGAATAAGCAGCCCTCTTCGCCTTGTATTTACCGAGCCCCCCCCACGATCCAACAAGCCAAGGCATGCATATATCATGTGTAACTAGTCATGTCTTCGTCAGCAGCTCAATATAGTGCCTTTGCATCCATCACCACACGGGTGCGTGTGTTCTTATGTACCGCTTTTTGCTATCCCTCGTCTTTAAACTCCATCTTGGTACGAGTCTCACTTGAAATCTGCCGCCGTCAAGGCCTGTACCATACTCGTACCCTCGGAGAACCTAGTGCGGAAAATGCGGTTGGCGTTCTGGAACATGCCGTCCTTGAGAGAAACGACGATGAATTGGGAGCCCTTGAAGCGTGTCTTGATGAGACGGCCGATATTTTGGGTATGGGACAAATCCAAGGCCGCGTCGACCTCGTCGAGAATGTACATAGGTGCTGGCTTGAACTGTAACAGGGCCATGATGAGAGAAAGGGCGACAAGGGATCTATATATTCGGCGTTAGTATAGAAGTAGATTTAGCACCAACGGCCGAGAGCTGCGTGTGTGAGAAGATTGGGGGGAAAGGTGAGGAGAAAGAACTGACCGTTGACCACCACTCAATTCCGTCAAGCTCTGCTTCCATACTTTGCCCAAACAGACCTTGACTTCAAGGCCCTCGTTGATGGTCTTGCCTTCAGGTGGATCGAGTTTAGCAAAGCTGCCACCAGGGAGTAGCTCAGAAAAGATCTGGCCAAAATCACCGTTGACCTTTTTCCACGTCTGCAGAAGAGCCTTCTTCTTGTAATCGTCCAGGCTGATAATAGTCTCTTCGATCTTGCGCTTGTCGCGGATGACTGTCTTCATCATCGTCTTAAGACCGACCTCTTTCTTCTCGACACTGTCGATCATGTTCATAACCTTGGGATTAATCTTTTTCTTCATCCCTTGGAAACGCTCCGTTAAGTTCTTCAGAGTTGCTTTGCACTCGGCTATGTTCTGCGACTTAAAGTCGTAGGGCGTGCCAGAACGACCGAATTTGTCCTTCTCATCCGCGATCCATTCGTGCTCTTGCTCCATGTGTGCAACAGCCTGCACGGCATTCTGTTGCTCTTTATTGAACTTTTCGACTTGGTGGCCCAACTTCTGCATCTCCAAGCTTTCTTCGGCAATGCGGGCATTCTTTGACCGAGTCGCGTCTTCCAGGGCACGCAGCTCATCATCAAATCCAGTGAGCTTCGCACGCTCATCGTCGAGCTCTGCTTGGGCGACGTCATGAGTTTCTTGCAGCTCTATCTGTTTTTTGGCGAGATCCTCAACCTCTTCGTGTTGCGCTTTGATGGCTAATTCCACCTCGAGAAGTTGCTCTCTAGCGGCGGCAAGATCGGAGGAGACCTGTTCGGAATCCAACTGTGCATTCTGCAGTTCCTTTTGCAGGGTTTTGACAGCCGTTGAATTCTTGGCTAGCGTATCTCTGAGAGTGTCAAGGGATGTTTGAAGTTCAACAAGCTTCGAGTCTTTGTTGTTCTCGAAATCTTTCATGTCCTTTTCTATCCTTTTAACGTCAGCACTAGCCTCCGTTTGTCTTTTTTGGGCTTCAGCACTGTCGGTTTTCAATTGACCGATATTCTGTTTCATGTTCTCGATCTCTTGAATAATAGAAGACGAAGAGTTGCCACTAATCTGTTCTTCCGCCAGTTTAATCTCATGACTCTTAAGATCAAGTTCCTGCTTGATCTTCCGGGCCTGATCGAGCTTGGACTTCTCACGCGCTATTTGGGCTTGGAGCCCTTGCAGGGAAGCTTCGGTCTCTTTGAGTTGGCGATTGATATCGTTTAGCTTCTGGAGGGTGACAAGCACGCCACTCGAATTAGGAGAGCTACCACCCGACAAGGTGCCGGAAGGGTCGTACGCGTCTCCTTCAAGAGTTATACTCCTCATTCGGACATTGGGATCAAATGTCACCTTCTTAGCTGTCTCGGCATCATGACAGACAAGAGTGTTGCCGAAAACGTATTCCATAGCGGCGGAAACCTCTTCGTCATAGCCAACAAGTGATAGCGCGAGGTCGACTTTCCCCGGCGCTAGCTTTTGCGCCGTCGCAATGGTCTGAGCAGAGGCTTTGAATGCTGCAATCTTGTTTAATGGGATGATGGTAACACGTTTTCGTAACTTGCCCCCTTGGAGGAGTTGGGTGCCCGTCACTTCACTATCCACCACAACATTGTAAAGGCGGCCGCCAGCACAGATCTCCAAAGCAGTACCTGCTTCAGTATGGTTCTTATCCAGAGTGAAGAGCTGGGCAACCAGGCCTTTGACCTTGGAACGGTCGAAGTTAGGAGTTGGGTCGGCGTAGCTAAAGTCAATATTGGCGACCTTGCGTTTGAGAGCGTCAGCTTCCTGTCGAAGGCCTCGGATGGACTGCTGCAAAGAGGTCTGCTTCTTGTACATTTCCTCCTCTTGCCCAGGCTCGAAGCCTAGCTTGCCGAGCTGTGCCTCGAGCTTCTGCGACTGCGACCGTAAGCCTTCCAATTCGCTGAGGAGCCCGGCATTTTGTTCCTTTGCCTTCTTAGCCCGCGGCCCTTCTTCCTTGACACGTTTTTCCAAATGTGCAATCTTTATTTTGGCTTGTTCCTGCTCGGTAGCGGCAGCAGCTACTCGGTTCCTTGCGTCCTGCAATTGACCTTGGTACCCGCTTTCTTGACCTTCCTTAGATGCGACACCGGTCTGTAGTGTCTGCAGTAATTCTTCCTTTGACTCTGCTTCTTGAGCTTGTTTCTCATTTTCTTCCTTCGCCGCGTCATATTTGGCCTTGATCTTTTCGTAGGCCTTCGTCTTCTCCTGAAGGGCCGCTTCCAATTCAGCAACGTTCTTTTGTACGGCGACCTTGCGCTCCTCTTCCTCTCCTTTGCTAGATTTCTTCAGGTCCATCACGGTAGCCAAGCGAACCAACTCATTTGAATACTTCTTTACACTGTCTTCTAGAGCCTGGGCTTTGCCGCCTTTCTTGAGCTCTTTATCGCGTTCCGCCCTTACCCTCTTCACATCTTGTTCGAGGTGGGATATTTCGCTCTTTAGTCTAGTAGCGGATTCCTCGAGGTCTTTCTGTCGTTGCCTCTTTTGTTCGAGGTCTGTCTCAGATTGTTCGAGCCGTTCCTGATACCTCACATAGTCGTGGGCAACAACTACTCGCGTCAACCTCTCGAGGTCGTTTTGTGTTTGTTGGAAGTCTAAGAATGCGCGCTTCTCCGTCCGTAATTTCTCAAGCTTCGGCTCGATCTCCTCGCGCAACAGTTCTGTTATCTCCTGAAGCTTCATTTCCTTCTTGGCCATAGTTTTCAGAGCCTTGTCCCTCCGATCCTCAAACATTCTCGTGCCCGCAGCCTCTTCAATCATAGCAAGGATCTCGACGGACTTCATATTCAGGACCTTGGTGATTTTACCCTGCATGATCAGGAAATTGGGGTTATTGATGTTGAGCTGCACGGACTGGAACAGGTTTTGGACGGTCTGCTGTTGCGCGCGGTGGCCGTTGATGAGGTATTTCGATGTTCCGCCTAAGACAATCTGTCTGGTAACACTGATAGTGGCATATTCCTCGAAGCCGATGGGCGACTTCTGCTTATCTCTGTTGTCGAAGACGATGGTGACGCTTGCTTTCGTTACGCCGGCTTGGCCGCGCTTGTATATCAGGTCCTGTGCAGCGAAATTGTCAGCTCTAGCATGGACGGGGCAGCCGGCGCAATAGTTGGTACCTGTAGGTTCTGCGCCCGCACTGTCGACATATTTGTGATGCCGAGAACGAAGCAAATGGAGTCCAATATATTGGATTTTCCACTGCCGTTGAGGCCGGTGATGGAATTGAAACTCTCGTCCCTATGCGACATCAGTCCCGGAAATGCGCCCGCGGACAGTGAGATTGTTTACTTACCATCCTGAGATAACAGTCCGCACAGCATACGATTTGAAACCCTTCGTTTAGTTAGAGTGGCATCTTTGGGACGTGCAAGGATGCTTACGTCTATAATAACTTCTGTGACCCTCATGCTGGCGAATGCGACGGTCCGCGGTGGGCCAAAGTCGGTTGTTTGGGGATGTTGAAGTTGTTGCAATGGCCGTTGCTACGCGTGCCCAAAGTTGTGAAAGTCAACAAAACAATCCGACTGTTGCAGGGATGCGTTTAAACACAAGCCACACCAGCCCCTCTTCTACCTAGAACGTACTGTGGGGTTGCAAACCGAGGGTGCATAAGAATACCTATTAGGTTCTACTACTTACCTACCTGGTAGTACTTGGGTGGTTAGGTATTCACCCTTCAACTCCGTACACCCCGCCATTGCTGGTCAAGTGCCTGAATACTTACATCTATTCGCCATAGTGGCTACCACCACAGTACTTGGGAGGTAGGCACCTGGCCTATGCACTGTTCCGTGCCCTTTTTTTTTTTCCCTTTTTTTCTCCTCTTCTCGATCTAGACTATGTGATGATGTCTGTCTGTGAGAGGGCCAGTCGGTGGTGACTCAGGAATCCACTATCACGTAGGTACTTAGGTAGGTACTTTTCTACCTACCTAGGTAGCCTATATAAACTCATGTCATCCACTACCTTTCCATCTCATATGCTTCTTTTCTTCTTCAGCTCTCTTTGCCAATCTGGCTTAGATCAAGCGTAGTATCTGTTCTTTCCAGTTTAATCTCTGAAACTGGTCTATGGACCTCTTCGTGATTATTCTAATTTTTGCCTCTTGAAGGCATATCCTCTGTGCTCGCACATGATGGCCTTCACCGCGTCTCTAGAATTACACTGCCTCCAGGCAACGCGAAACAAGGGTGCCTTTCATTACTTCCTCTAGCTTGTCCAAGGTTGTGAAGAAGGGTGTTTCATTCTTTTACTTTTTACAAAAAATAAAAATAGAATAAAACATATTTAGAACGAAGGGAAACATTAGATATTGGTTGGGCCAGCTCGGCGTTAGACCTTGGCTTGTCACCCAAAAGTGCTGTCTATTTAAGCTACTACGTAGTACTATGTAGACACGCAAATCAGAGTAATGCTAAGTCTTGGCAGTGAGGGCTGGGCGCGAAGCAGAGCGTTCATGCGCACAGAAAGGGTTGCGAAAGAGTTGCGAAAGAGTTGCTTATCTCGAGTTGATGGGATGCTGGTCCTGGACCAGCTGTACACAGCTTGTTTGCAGTAGAGGCGACTTGAATAGTAGAGATCAGGTATACGCTATACCGTAACACACCACGCAAAATCAGTCTCTATAATACTCTCTATAATACTCTTTTATGAAGCGATTGAGATGAGAAGACCCATTTTATAGCGATAAGCCACTACTTAGGTACCAGGTATAAGTATATGTAAAATGTCAGACTCCAACAAGTCTAGGTAGGTCATACTACCGGAATACCTCGTACATTCGGCCACTTAACTAAACTACCTAAGTGGAGAAGCAAGAGAGTCCATACCTCCTAACGACGCATCGGCAGGATTAATAAGGAGGAATATGCACTAGAGAAGGTCACTCAAAGGGCCTCAAAGGAAGTCTGTACTACTGTGTTTTAGATAGCCCACGCGACATATTTCCGGCCATTCCTTGGCAACGTCATTCTCAACACCACGCAACACCACACCATACGCCATACGCCATACGCTACATACCTCGACTTGTTTGCGACGGCTATTGTTTTATTCGGCATTGAGTATCCAAAGCCTCTGAATTAGCCGTCTCATTACGTCGAGAAAGAGCTACAGTAACCAGAGAGACTATAAAGTAGAAAGAAGGAGGGGACCGGGGCCCAAGGAGCTCGACGAACAAGCCCGACTCGCCACCAGCCCCAACACCTCACCACGACACCGACCCTACGAAGAAACCCGTCGCCCTTCGATCCCGTTCGCTCTATCTGTGGTAAAAGGTCTACCATGGCGGACGAACAAGTCTCCTTCACTTCATTAGTCCTAATCGTGGTATTAGGCGGGCTCGTAATACGGTATCTGTTCTTCCCGTCGTCAGCATCAGGTTCATCAGGGACACATCAAGGCAGGGATGCGGCGGCGAGCTCGAGAGCGCGCGAGGCCGCCGTTGAACGGATACAACAGGTATTTCCACAACTCGACCGGCGAACCATTCTGTGGGAGCTGCAGCGCAATCGGGGGAATATTGCGACGACGACCGAGCGAATACTTACCGGGCGTGCGGAAACTGTAAGTTTTACGCAGCGCCTCCTTTCTTCCTTCTTCCAAGATCTCGCCCGTGGGGCTGCGATCTATACATCAATCACTCACTACGACGGATAACATGCTGGCGAGCTATGGATATCGACAACGGCGGTGTATCTACACTTGTCTAGGGTCAAGCCACCCGGTGTCTACCACTCTCTACCTTCACAAACACAACTCCACAGTTAACGAGCCTGCATTCATTTCTCTGTCTGCATATATTCCCACCATGAATGGCCCCTACTAATACCGATATCCCTTCTCAGCCTCCAATTACATTTCAGCCACCACCACCACCGACGTCAACAACGCCATCTTCAACGTCGCAACCCGCCAAGACTCCCTTTCGCCCCACCGAGCCAGACTTGATAACACGATACAGACTCCAAGACAAGCTCGACAAGAGTGGCGGCGGGAGCAGTTCGGATACGGGGTCCGAGCCCGCAGCACCAGGAACCAAGACAAAGGCGTGGAGTTCAAATCGTGAGGAACGCCAGGTGTCGCTCCAACGCAGACGTGACGAGATGATATTAGCCGCACGACGGAAGATGGAGGCTAAGATTGCCAGCGAAAAGGCTTCTGCTGCTTCTGGAAGTGGTGATACGGCGCGATGATTGGTTTTATGGGATTCATAATTCAGCCGGAGAGAGGCCATGCTCAGGTCTTTGGTGCGGGGAGGGGGGAACACTTAACTCACGTTAACTTGTGCGCCAGCATGCCGGTGGGCATATACAAAGTTCGCATTGATACGTCACGCCTTTGCGTTGCGTACCGCTCACCGACTTCGCATTGTGTTAGTCGAGTTCGGCAGATATTGGGTCACCGCGTTAGAGACGATATCCAAGCTTTAGATGTAGTCTATTGTCAATCTATTGTCAATAGAGTAAATGTTTCTTCAAAAGAATATAGTAATCAGTGTCTAAGTACGATCTTCACTACCTAGCAAACTATAAGCTCCTTCGTCTTCATCTTTAAAAAATTGTTCTCAGGGCGCTTTAGCTAGCCGGATGCTGTCGTTCGTAGTCCACAGTATACTCCTCGAATATAACCCTTTTATGAACCTCTTATGTGACCTAGTCATAGAATAACGTCTCTATTCAGCGCTCTCTTGTCGACCCCAATCCAATGCACATTAACTTGGCCTGGGTCTCGTGTCAATCGTCATAAGCCCCTGTCCGATGCCCTCTTGGACACCGCATGCAATGCTTTCGAGAGTCCAGCTAGCTATGTTACTCACGGCCTTTCCGAAGCGGCCATCCTTCATTGCGCAGATCTTGGCGCTTAGAACGACGCTATGTCTCCCGACAGCTGTGGCAATGACAACCCCTCTAGATACTATATGCTGCGAGATGTTGTGCTTACGCTCGTAATGGGCACCTACGCGAACAACAATGGTTGCACATGACAGCGCCACGTATATCAATACCACAAAGATGGCTACTGCGTTTGCGATACACCGCTGCAAGACCGAACGGCTCTCAGAAGGAGGTTTCCAGCCAATTGCTCTACCGCGTCTCCCATCAACGAGTTTCTCATCTACAACGGACGGTGGGAGGGCCTCTTGAATTGTAGCAATTTCTTGGCTGCTGAGGTCTTCCGGGAGAGCCATCAGCAGGTATGCCAGGCCGTCGACATAGGATTTGCGGGAGAAACTAGGGTCTTCTTTGTCGGGGTACGCGATGCGGTGAATATTCATACCTGAGAGGACATATTAGCATGGCCCATGTTGTCCCTCTCTGCAGCAAAACTACAGCGAGAAAGACATACCCTGCTCAGCATACCTCCACCGGATGCCTGAAGCCGCAAGCACCTGTTCTTGATGCTGCATCGGGACCGGTACGCCGGCTTCCACAGCTGTAGCATCTACCCGGACTACTTGGTTTTCTTCGTGGCTTGTTACCACCAACCCTTCGAGGTCTTGCCCCGTTAGAGGACGTTGCGGTGACAAAATAGAGAGAGAGTTAGATCGGCGTAAAAATTTGAGGGCTGATATCCGGGACCGAACCGACATGGGAAGCATATCAAGGACCGGACCGGAGTCTTCATAGCTTGAAGACGCCATTCGGGGAGGCTTGGAAACACCCTTCTGGTCCATATCGCAAATAAGGTTGTCTTTGGATGGGTGACAGTCCGACCAACTATACCACTCCGGCAAAATATTCGTCAGCACTCACAGAAAAAAGAACTGCTTTGCTCCCTAGGAATGGGTCCTATCTGGACGGAAGGTAAAAGTACTCTCGCTGTACAGGTAGCTTCACTCCAAGTGAGAGCTACGCAAATGGTCGATTAATTTGAATAGAACGAACGAACTACCGTTGGCGGGTGTAATATGTTCGTTAGGTACGTGTCTTATGCAGGTGATTAGTGTCCGTCCTCGTACCCCAGCATACCCGAAAGAAAGTTAAAGATGCCGGGGGCCACGTCTCTCAGTATCTACATACGATGGAAGGCGGATAGTTCGTCTCCGAAGCAGCACTAAACCCTTTGGTAGGAGGTAACAAGAGATGATAGGATGACCCCAAGCCGCCGATAAGTCGGAATCATATTAGGTGACCATACTAGCTAGCCACCGCTCTCGAATACGGGAACGGAAAACGTACTACATACAAGTCATGAAGAACGCGAAAAAGGACGGTGAGTTGACCTCAAAACGACGTAGCGAGCGTCAGGAGCCACTCTATTTATCTACTACGTACATTCACGACTACGCTCCATGCTAGGGTCGGGATCAGGGTCCCAGCAGCGGCACCTAGTCTACTCCACATCTTCTTTACAGCAGAAGTTTGAAGCTGAGTAAACGGGTTATCTACACTGGGGGCGAGGTTGGGTTGTGAGTCAATCACATGCAAAACTGCATCTAGACGTCGCCCTAGGGTTCCCGCTAAACAAACGACAAGGAGGAGGGTGAAAAAAAAAAAAAAAAAAAGAGAGAGAGAGAGAGAATTTTCCGACCTCATATATCTTCATACGTGTAACCATAGCGCGCCTCCTGTACTTTGTACTTCCTCATATCGGTGTCTTTTAGTGGAGCGCTTAGAAAACTTAAAAAAAAAAAAAACCACTGCTCAATGGATTCCCCGCCCCATTCAATCAATACTTACCTTAGGTACCTACTTAGGTGGCAGCCTAACTAATCCTTACTCTTATGCGGCGAAGATAGATAAATGCTAGGCCCACCAAATGCTGGCATTTCATGGTGATAAAAATTGCTACTATTATATAGAGCCGCATTAACATTGGGCAGAGCATTATCACCATGTGTTGTTGTAGCTTATAGGTGCTAGGAGAGGTATACATAAATACCTACGTTAGTACCTACATGTAGGTAGTGGGTAAGTACGTTCTAATCGTAAGGTACCAAGTATGTACCTATGTAGGTGAGGAAGATCGATACCTATACCTCAAGGTAGAATTAATTCTACACCATCTCGAGTACGTTGGTTTTTCGCTTTAACGGACCTAAATCCCAACACTGCCAGCCCAAATATCCTTATATGCCCTTGATTCCGTTTGCAACCCCACAGTGCCTATCTAGGAGGTACCTAGGTAGGTACCCATCTACCCATCCCTCCATTCAAGGTCAGCCCCGCTCCCAGCATCAAAATGGTATGTACTCGCATTACTGGATCCACTACTAGCAGATAACGATTAGATAGACCCACGGACCCTTTTCGTCCTAGATAGCTCGCTATCTCAACTCTTTACTGCTGAAAAAAAAAGTTCAACTTTTATCGCACCGCGCCTCTCCATTCTGAGACGTCTCGAGATTGTGTGCTGCCGTACATCAATCTTCCTCTAAGATACCTCCCTTTCTCATATTATATCATCTCTTAATCACCAGAACACGCCGTCAGTCTTGATATATCTGCTCGCCATGTTCAAGGCGTCTATTCAGCGGCAAGTCCGCTTGGGCAATGTTGCTCGCCAATTCTCTACTGTTTCGTTGATGCGGAACAGTCGTTCTGAGCACCTCGCCATTCTTCGTCAGACGCCATCGCAACCCGCTTTGCGGCGTCTTGCTCCTAGATATGCCTTCTCCCATCTCTACTCTACGCAATCAGCTTCCGCTCAAGCCAATCGGGAAGGTGAATTCGCTCCGGTATCATCAGCTCCCGTTACCCGATTTGGTGAACTCTCTCAGCTCGGTGTCAATACCCGCCTTATCGAGGCTCTAACTAGGGGTATGGGTTACGATGCGATGACCGAAGTACAGGCCATGGCCATCAATCCCGCCCTGAAGGGGTCCGACATGTGAGTGAACCCGGTCCTCGTTTCTCGTGCCACCATCGCTAATCAATCTCACCATGTTAGGGTTGCTCAAGCCAAAACCGGCACAGGAAAGACTTTGGCCTTCTTGGTACCCGTATTCCAGCGTGTCCTAATGGATCAGCCTGAATTAGCCGATATCCGGAATAGGCGTCGGTCTTCATCTGAAGATATCCGTGCCATTATACTATCACCCACTCGCGAGCTTGCCGAACAGATCGGCGTTGAAGCCCGGAAGCTAGCCAAGAATACCGGAATCGTAGTCCAGACCGCCGTGGGAGGCACCAGGAAACGGGAAGCTCTCCAGAAAATGTGGAGAGAAGGCTGCGATGTTCTCGTCGCCACACCCGGAAGACTGAACGATCTGCTCTCAGACCCAGGAGCCAGAGTTGCGGCCCCCAAGCTACAAGCCTTCGTACTCGATGAAGCGGATCGTATGCTTGATGTTGGCTTTTCCGATGAAATCCGTGAAATCCAGAACTCGCTACCTTCTAAAAACGAAGTAGAACGACAAACTCTCCTTTTCTCCGCAACTATACCTCGCGATGTGGTTCACCTTGCCAAGAGCATGGTCCGTCCCGACAACTTTCAGTTCGTACAAACCATAAAAGAAGATGATGTGGCAACGCACGAACGTGTCCCTCAACATCTAGTTGCAGTACAAGGGTTTGAAAATATATTTCCCACGATTTTAGACATCGCAAACAAGGCAATAGCCGCAAAGGATTCTGAACTCCCATTCAAGGCCATTGTCTTCTTTTCGAACACAGCGACTGTTCAGTTTGCCTACGAGGTCTTCAGGCAGACCGAGTTATTCGCACGCGGTTCTGGGGTTGATATTTTCGGAATTCACTCTAAGTTGACACAAGCTCAGCGCACCAGAAGCGCCGATTTCTTCCGTCGGGCAAAATCTGCCGTTCTCTTCTCATCTGATGTCACGGCGCGAGGAATGGACTTCCCTAACGTGACAGATGTTATCCAGGTTGGTCTTCCACCTGACCGGGATCAGTATATTCATCGAGTTGGCCGTACAGGCCGTGCCGGGAACTCTGGTAAGGGGTGGTTGATTCTCGCTCAAGAGGAGGTACCTGAAGCACGTCAGCGTCTACCAGGCCTACCAATTAAGCCCAACGAAACAATCGAATCCGCAAAACATGTGATGGGACAACCACCGACATCTCCGGATGTATCCAGCTATTTCAGTCAACTTTCGCAAGCGTATTCACGTACGCACAAGTCTAGCTTTCGCGCCGTGTACCTGGCCTTCCTTGGCCAAAAATTTGGTCGATATTATCGAATTGAAGATACGGTTAATTTGTTGAACAACTGGTGCCTACGTGGTATGGGCTGGACCGAGCAACCTGCTGTATCCCCGAAGGTTGCTCACAATCGGAATTTGACCCGTACGCCCGGGGTCCGAATTGGAATCGACGTGGACGATGACCCACCCCCGTCCGGATTCGGTGGTAATAACGATTTTCCTTACAGACTCAGACGTGGCGACAACAACTACGGAGGACGCGATGACAACTTCGGAGGGCGCGGTGGCGGCTACGGAGGACGCGGCGGTGGTGGTGGCGGCTACGGAGGACGCAGCGGTGGCGGTGGCGGCTACGGAGGACGCAGCAGCAACTACGGAGGGCGCAATGACAACTCCAACAGAGGCCGGGGCCGTTCCAGCGGGAACAGCTTCGAAGACCGCTTTTCATCACGCGCCAATACTGGGTCACGTGGTCCTCAACGCGCCACCTTCTAAAACTGAGGGCATGACGTGGCATTTTGATCTCAACGTTCATGAAGCGCTTATCCCTCCTACGATATTACCAACCCCGTTTTCGCAAAAAGCCCCTTCCCACAGTGTAGAAATATTATGTTCCAGGGTTATGTACAACATCAAATGCATATAGCAATCGTACATATAGGGGCGCCGACGGAGTTGAGGATTTATCGTCCGTGAACTGGGTAAAAGCGGGGGATTAGGGCTTGGGTTGGGGTTCCGCCCGCCGCGATACAAGATCCAAGCGATTTATCGCTAAAATCTCTACTTCATTGTTTGTACCATTAGCAATACATATAACGAGGAGGTTGTTCTTAAGACGAAAGGCGGGCATCCATAACGTTGACATATTAATGACGAGAAGCTATTCACACTCCATGGTCCTCGTCTATTATGACTGGTGATTCTTGAGCCGATCTTCGCGTTGTATTTGCCCCGTCCACCTATTCTTTGATGCTCGATATTTGCGCCTATACCTATCACCGCCGTTGCTCAATACCTCTCTGGATGGGCTCGTGGGCATCAGGCCGCCGCGCAGCCCACCGTGCCAGCTGCGAACCCTCTACAATAGCTAGGTTCGATCGGCTATCAGCCATTTAGCTTTTTTGGGGGGGGGAGGGGGTCCTTATCAAAACTTCCTGCGTTTATAACCCTCTCTTTGCATACAGTCAAGCGCACAAGGCCCGGGCAACACAATTAGTGACAGTGTGTTTGATAATTACAGCAGGAAATCCCCAGTCGAGGTTGCCGTAGCCGTCTCCAGGGTCTGTCCGATGGGTAACATTGGGAATTCACACGAGCGAAGATTGAGCAACCTAAGGGGGTGGACGATCGTCTACCTGGAGTCTCGACTAGCGAGTATGAACGAAGGATAGAAATCGAGTTATTGGGGGTAGGATGCTAACTGTTCGCCATCTTCCCAAGTCAGCCGCAGCAAATATATGATTGCTGTAAGCTTCTCGAAGATATCTAGCCTCAGCTATGGCGTCCCAGCACCTTCTCAAAACCCGCTGTTATTTCAACCATTAGTTTCTCTTTCCGGTAGTGCCAAGTGGTTTCATGGTTCCCAAGGACATCTAAGCACCTTAAAATTACAAGGCTGGTATCATACTCGGCTCCTCTCTCACGCGGCCAATGATACGGACAGTCAGAGATTCACTCCGCCAGAATTAAACACAATTTTCACGATGTTTTATATTGAAATTTTGCTGGCTACATCGGGTGTATGTTCACGGGAATCAGTACGTATCGATATACTCATTGTTTTCAATGTTCTTCAACCTCCCCCATCGTGCGCCTCTTAGAATCCTCTAGGTATAGCTGGAACTGCTTCGTGGGA
This sequence comes from Xylaria grammica, assembly GCA_004353285.2. Classification (NCBI taxonomy): domain Eukaryota; kingdom Fungi; phylum Ascomycota; class Sordariomycetes; order Xylariales; family Xylariaceae; genus Xylaria; species Xylaria grammica. Next base: position 2,725,123 of record NGZP02000009.1, read on the forward strand.
GAACCTAACTTGCATGGGAAAAAAGGGTTTCTGATCAATGGCATATATACCAAAGGCGTGACTATGTATAACAAGGGCTTGTGAGGGCTTGGAATGTCTTCAGATTAAAGATAATCTTCTATGGTGTCAAAGGTCCTTAACTCCGTAGAACAAAGGGATCCTGAGACGGCGCTCGCGCCAGACTATATACACTAGCCGGAGACTATTCCGCCTCGTTTAAAGTTGCCTTAATGGCTTCATTCATGAGTGTCTCGGTGTTGACGCAAGGGGCTGATCCAGCTGACTGAGGCCTCGGTGACCCTAGGTGATACGCCGAAAAGTAGCGAATCTCGAGTTCCAGCGCGTCTCGCGTGTCACGTCCGAACCTTCAGCTAATATAGAGTATTACGTATGACACTATGTATGCCATAGTGTCATTTCACATCGTGGTACTCGAAAAAAGCCACTTCATCCAGTTGGTGGATAGTTATTTGGGGGGGGGGGGGGCTCTAAGAGCGGCGGCGGTCATTGCCCGGGCTGGCGTCGGGAGAACGAATACCTCGTTGGCCGTTAATCAAGACGTCAACCATCCAGTCTAGTATCGCAAAACGTGTCAGTCGTGGAGTAGAAGAAAGGAAAACAGATATGACTTACCGATAACCTCCTGTTTTGTGGCCTCCCGGGACTAGCGGAATACTACACTGCCAGAGATCTGAAGGCCGTGGTCCTTCTTCAGGTGTGTCCAGAGTTGGCTGTATTTGTTGTATCTGCCGTCGCAAGGGCATCCCTTGAAGCGACAGAACTTCTCCCAAGGCATGACCTGAGCCTCGCCGCGCTATAGCATGTTAGGTCAGTTTTGCCAAAGGTAGATGCTAGTTGGTGGTTGGTAACAGTGTATAATAGCAGCAGAGGTCAGGTCAGCTTAGTTAGACTCACCTTGTTGAAGTCGTAGTGCGGCCAGGAGAAGTCGCGCTTGTGTTTCCTCAAGTAAGGGTATAGGGCCTCCGGGGCCTTATTACTATCAAAGAAACGACTCATATTGTCTGCTGCGGCATTGGTGTAAATCCTCTCTACGTAGGGACAAAAACTGATGATACCTACTCGCCGTTATGTCGTGGTCTTGGTTTGATGGTGGCAGACAATACAAAAGCAGAGCCGTGGCAACTTTATCAATGTTAGTATTATCAATTATTTCTCAGATAGATAGGAGAATATGAGGATACTCACTTACTGTTTCTGCCCTGATGGCAGTGTGGTGTAATGTAGAAGACGGTAGGCTGCGAGCAGTCGAGAGAGAAAGAAAGGAAAGAAGGAATGAAGCCCGGGATGGAGGACTAAAAGTCTCTTGAATGCCCTATAAGCTTCACTTGTTGCAAGTTCTTTTAATCATCTAGTGACCCAAAAGAATCGAGTTGTGTACGGTGGTTAGGCGCAAAGCCCTCATTCTGCACGCTGTTTAGACGCGCAATCTCGGTCTTCCACCCCCTTTACTGACGAGGCTGCGCGCTGTTTAAACGCGTATTACTTCCGGACTCTTCCGGAGCTTCAGTTTAGGCTCTTCTCTTGATAGGCAATGCGAGGCCCAACCCTACAGCCATAGGTTTCTAGAGGCTCGCTGATATTCAATAAAACACTATCTAGCTCCGGCATCGCGGGATGAGGCTATACCTACAAGCTCTTATGATTCAGGACGGCAGAAGATGACGTGTGACTATCAGCCCACCCGGTGTCATACTAGTATGTATTTTATATCTTGCCCGGATCTACATCTATACCCCGAGGGATATAGCAAAGTAGTAACTTGCCATCGAGGGAGTCTAAGAAGTATAACAAGAGTTGCGGGTTGTGACTAAGAACCATGACTTTGAGGAGGCGAGATCGTAAACAGTATGCAATGAAGCTTAGAGATTTTAAGCTTCTAGGTATAGACATTAGTTGTTGATACTAATGCCCATTGAGCGTGATTTCATCTAGGTCGGTAATAGGAGGCTGGGTGGGAAGGACGCACCTAGCAGTATATGGATCGATATTATAACACGAGATCGTAAGGCGTGAATTACAAGTGGAGGACAGGCTCACGGGAATATTCTTGCTCCTAGTATGAATCCAAAGTGGCTTGACCATATGTTGTCTTTTGCACGGGTTCTAATTGTTTAACCCCGGACCTATGAACAATGGTGATAAATAAATATACTCTCCCTAAACACGGTGGTATCAATGAAACAGATCCTAGCTTGGCTCCGTAAACGCCTTCCAATGCATATCACACACGTACCGGCAGTAGGAGGTGGGCCTCAAACGATATCAACTCCTTCCCTGGAGCATCATGTTAGCATCCCACAATAGGACTCGCTCGTCCCACCCGACCGTTGCGACCCAACCACCAACACCAAACAGGCACCAGTCAACGCCGGTCACAAATTCCGTATGTCTGTTCATGATGCCGAGCTGTAGGCCTGGCTTTATGGGAGGAGCGCTTTCACTGCCGGCCATGGTGGAGCCATCTGTCCATAATCTGACCGTCATGTCATAACTGGCGCTGAGCAAGATGTCGGCAGCGTGAGGACTCCAAGCGAGCCTTCGTACAGCATAATCATGGCCCATCATTATAGACGCAGGTCCTGCACTTGGGTTTCTGATATCGAAGGTCCTTATAGCCCGGTCCACGCCACCCGTAGCTATGACCGAGTCTCTATACTTGTTCCAATCATGGGTCAATATCTCGGCCGGCATGAAGGGAGGCGAAACACCCGGGGGCATCGGCACCGACGGGGGCTGGTGGACTGGTATCTTTGCAGTGAGATGATACTGGGCATTAACAGGCGTCCGGAGATCGAATATGCGGAGATGCGAATCGGTTGACACAGCCGAGATTATGTTTGGATTCGAGGGACAATACGATGTGCTATAGGTACAGTTACCAACAGGAAGCGTCCTAAGAGACTCTGTCCTGGTTGGAGACCACTTCGACGTAGCGCATGTTAGCTTTACGAAAGGCATGGAGCGACAAGTATATGAAAGATGGCCATACAATCTTTACCGTCCCGTCCCACGAACTCGAGGCGAACGTGTCTTTGGTGACGGGGCTCCAAGCGACGGAATACGCTTCACGTTTGTGTTCGTGAAAGTTCATGATAGGGAACTCGTTGGCATTGACGTCGTAGAGCTTTATGGACCCATCCCCACAAGCAGCGAGCAGCTGGTTCTCGTTGATCTCCGACCAGGCGAGATCGTACTGGGCGTCGTTGGTGTCAAAGCTTCGGAGGCAGGGTTAGCAGTGTTGCGACGGTACCACGCTGTCTATACTCGTGAGGGCATATGCATACGTCTTTTCAATTTGAACACCCTGCGGGCCCAAGCCTAGGCAAAAGAGCCGACCATTTCCGACGATACCATAGTTTGCGGCCGATGCGACAGCGACGCGCGAGTCGTAGTACGGAGAGTATTTGACGGCGTAGGGATTGAAGCCAGGGGTACGGAATTCTAGCATGGACGCCATCTTTTTCTGTGAACTAAGTGAAGGTCTATTAGACCATGCCTAAGGTTGTGCCGTATTCTAGATAGACTCTGCTCGCATTTAAAATATTCTTGGACTGTATAATGACGACCTTCTGCCATCTACTTGCCAGACACACTTCCTTAAAGTGGGATGGGCCTCGGCTTCACGCATTTAGCGGCTTGGAGTAGTAGGTACCTTCTAGGTAAGTAGGATATGTACTTATGGGCATCGCAAGGGCCAACACCCCTTTATAGCATTACACCTCGTTGAATCCTAACCTAGTACCGGGGTACCTCTAGGTACGGAGGTACTGACACCTAGAATGAAAGCCCACATAGTGTGCCTATATCATGAGCCGCCTCCCTCTCCTACTATTGGTCGCCCTTCACAGGTACAACCGTGTAGCAGTCTGACTAACATGTGATGTCTATTATACCTAGTATAGAGGACTCAGTGCATCCATGCGGGTGAAGACACAGGGAACCATCATGAAAGACGCATCATCATCCTTCGTTAGTCTACATAATGGATGCTTTTCTAAGAGGCGCAAAACGCAAGTCAGCCTCCATCAGTCAGGAGTCGACTCAGGACGACTATGAGGACTCAACCGAGGTGAAGCTCGCGATGCTTGCCTCTTTATACCCGAATATATCCCAAGAAGTACTACTTGATGCTCTTCTGGCTAATGATGGATCTGTTGACCAAGCTGCCTCTCTTCTCTTCGATGGTCAAACAGAACCACGAGAGAAGCCCCGCGTCGCCGCCACCGTGGGATCGCAGACGTCGCTAAGGTCCTTCGCATCTAAATCGACCTCGATAGAAGGAACTAGGACAGCCAAGAAGACGAAATTGCTGTCTAAGAAGGGGACTACACTCTATTTATATGATCCTAAAGACGTCGCAGACCATACTCCATGTAGCATTATTCACAACTTTCTTCCGCCAGAGGAGGCCAATGATTTACTCCGAGAAATGCTAGAAGAATCAAAGTCTTTCGAGAGAGTCACATTCAAACTCTTCGACAACGTTGTTCAAAGCCCACATACATCGAGTTTCTATGTAGCTACAGACACCGAGGTGAACACGCAGAAGTACGAGTACTTCTATTACGGTGGGCGTCTAGATGTGAGTATAATTTTGAGAATGCAAACACAATCAGGTTTCAGTTCTATTCACGCACCTTTGCATTTAAAACTACCAATGTGTTTTGCTCTTTCTTAGCTGTCGAGGTTCTAGTTCGGCTACTTCTTGAAGGCGCTGACGTGTGGTAGGATGTTCGACGAATAACGCCCCAGCTTCTACGAGTGAGACCCAGGGTGCAAGAAGTAGTCAACAGAGAGATACAAACTCGCATTGAAACACGCTACCCTAACGGCAAAAAGCTGAGATACCAGTGTCCCGATGAGTGGACGCCAAATGCGGCCTTCGTCAACTGTTACAATGGGCCTCATGAATCTGTTGGGTACCACAGTGACCATCTTACGTATTTGGGCCCCCGGGCCGTCATTGGCTCGCTTTCTCTGGGCGTAGCACGGGAGTTCCGCGTTCGCCGCATAGTGCCCAAGGACGCTGACAACAACCTGACAGAAGATGGTGATGCGCAAGGGCAAATCTCCATTCATCTACCGCACAACTCACTACTAATCATGCACGCTGACATGCAGGAGGAGTGGAAGCATAGCATTGCGCCAGCGCAAGCAATTGATCCTCACCCTATTGCCGGGAATCGAAGGATCAACGTCACTTATCGTGACTACAAGCCCAACTTCCACCCAAAATACACGCCAAGATGCAAATGTAGCCTTCCGGCTATACTCAGAACCGTACAGCGAAAGAAGGATAATTGGGGAAGGTACTTTTGGAGTAAGTCATAGCTGTCTCTTATAGCTTAGCTGAAAACTCCCTCGCACCGTCTAGTTGGTTGGTTTTACGGAATACCTTAGAAGCATATATATGTGAGGAATGACTGACACTGACACCATACGTGCGGTAGTGTGTCATCGTGGTAATGTCCCGGGTAAAGAAAACTGTTCTTTCTTTCAGTGGGCAGATTTCGACGACGATGGAATACCCAGCTGGGATAGGGCCCGATACAAGAAGACCAGCGCAGCCGTAGGTCAGGGAGAGACAAAATGAGGGATTCAAGAGCATTAATTACAAGGCCTAAATCCGCCATTCATGTTTGGTAGGTATTGGTGCTAAGTGGAGTAGAGATCCTAGATACTTCATAATATGAGACTATCCTACAAGCCTGTCATTCACGCCGCTCATTCATGGCTCAACGTATCCTGGCTTGATAAAGGTATAGCCATCGAACCGAGTTGGGTTTAGATCATTGACGTTCAAGCCGTTGATGAGCCGCAGGTTGAAGGCCGTGAGGTCTTTGCTCCGAGTATACCATTGCCTGCTCGCTTCATCCATTTGAGCAACCTGCTCCTCGGTGCACTCCACTGCCTCCGAGCAAACTGGGACGCCGCAGGTCTTGCAGAACCTCTTGCTGGCAATTTTCTTATTAAAATAATACTCTCCCAGGTTCTCCCTCCCCTCGATAACGACCTGCACCTTGGGCGGATAAGCCCACGTAGCACCGTACTGGGTCATTCATATTCGTCAGCCTCCCTTGCCTATTTTGGGGCTACGTGTGGTTGAAGTTCTGGGCGGACTTACCCTGCCACATATACTGCAATTGCATTCCATCAGCCCTTGGGAATCTTTGTTGAGAGGCTTCGATTTTAGGCCGACGGTGATGGCACCGCAATGGCAGCTACCCGTGTACAGCTGAAGGTCCTCGGCATCCCCAGCGGGCGGGGGGCCTGTGAATTTGGGGGCATCGTACGCCGAAGGGAGAGCAGCTCCATCGAAACTAGATACAAGAATATGAGCATGGATCGGAGGTGATCGAGGGGTATTCACGAAGTCCTACGTCTTGATATCGAGTTTCCAGACATCGACTTGACCATGCTGAAACGTGCGGACCTAGACACCCGTAAGCTATCTCCACAACCACTCGTACATTTGTGTGCAAAATAATTTATGGAAACGTACATTGAATCCGTTATCTGGTGCCTTGTCCTCGCCAGCCTTGGGGGGAGTCAGGTGTCCGACGACCATGAGCGAGACTCCGCACGTAGGACAGAACTACATCTCTAGAATCAGCTGGCGTTTCGCCATTGGCGATATCTCCGTCCAATGGCACCGTACGAGCGAATGAACGAACCTTGTGAGTAAACTTTTTCTCGTTGAAAGTGTAGTTGGTCAGCGCCGATGGGTCGCCTTTCACGAACCTGACGTCGCTGGGCTTCGGGAAGACAAAGATGGAGGCCTTCTTGTAGCAGATGCTGCAGTTGCACTCTGTTGCCTGCTTAATCTCGGGTAATGAGATCTCGTAGACGAATGCTGCACAGTGGCAGTTGCCGCGGTAAGTCTTGAGAGGGACTTGTTCTCCAGCCATTTTAGAGGATGTGAACGTGAAGATTCGAGGTCTTTTACGAAGGGGTTTCAAGAAGCAGATATTGAATTACACGAGAGTGAGTTGATACTGCAGTGTGTTGTACTAAAGAAAGCTGTACCTAGTCTAACTCGACCGAACAACAGAAACATACAGCCCTATATATATACACATGAATTGGATGTAATGCTGAAACATAGATACACATATCAGTCAATATCAAGCGTCATTGGAGCTCGGTTTCGTCTGACCGCCTCTCCACGTAGCACGAGCTTGTTGGGATCGGTCTTCTCAGGTGTCCGAGGACCGTTGCCCTTATCTAGGCATGAGAACATCAGCTACCTTTTCGAACAAAGAAATCCTAGATACAGCACAGTATACGTCTCAGCGTACCGAAACACCACGTTAGCGGCTTCGAGGGTTTGGAAACTAAGACACTTGGCCAGCGGACTTGATTGGATCTCTCATGGCTCGTATCCTACACGACTTGCCCGTTATGGAAGAACAGGTAAGATGTATACTGTACCGAATACAGTATAGATAGATCGAATAGTGTATTCGACGAGTCATCTTGTTATTGCACTAGGTGACTCAGTCGCCGCCCAGCTGAAGTTACCCCACCCCGAACGACCTCCCACCTGGAAGACGCGGGGACCGTGACAGGCTTTGGCGCGGCGCTCGCTCATTTCGTGTCGCGTTGTCAGGTGACTGTGTCATCAGCCAATTACAGCCCCTGACACCTCGGTGTTGTTGATGTGCGAGGTCTTTGGAATTGCAGAGTTCCGAGTCCCTGACGTACACGACGAATACGCTGTTTCTGTCGTTATCATTACTAATGAAGTGTGAAGGGGCTGCACCACACTTTCGCTGGCGGAATTTGTTGGGCCACTGTTTGGGATAGGTGCATCAGTTGAGGCCCGAGGCATCAGCTCTACGATTAGTGATCAAAGACGAAGTTTTGCCTGAAAGGCATTGATCGTATATTGTATTTTGTATTATTGTGTATGGGAGATGCTTGTCTAGTACTTTGGCATCTGTGAACTGCTTATCTATATGTACTAAGAGGTAACTGGTCTGCTTACCATTCTTGTCCTTGATGTTGTGATTTTGTTTGTCACCCCACGATATGAAGGCCAATGTTAATAGGTACCTCCTACCCGCTGTGTATGCCCTTGCATATAGTGGGGTTTTGTTGTCAAAAATGTACGGAGTACTCTGTAGGCACTAACCTAACGTAGAAGGTAGACTAGTATACCCGTGGTTGCAGAAACTCCCTTCCCCCGGCCTCCCGACTCTCTCTCGTTGGTCGATCAAGTACCTAAGATACCTGTAGATCCCCCCCGGGAGCTGCCCAGAGAACGCGCCAGCCTCCCATTTGCGCCAATATGCGCCAATATGCCAGATGCAACTAGCATCGGGGGAACAGCCATACCGTCATTCGTCAACCATCTTCTCGCCTCCAACGTTCGCTCGTTGCCCTCAGCCAACGTCGAGCTCGCGCTTAGGCATTTCGTTTCACTATCCGAATAACCTGTACTCGTGTAAAATTAGCCTGTGTCACGCAAACACCTACCGACCCCAACGTGAAGTGAAGTAAAGTAAATACCCGGTTGCGCAGGAAACAACTGCGCTTTTTGTCTGACATCGACCTTTTACCTACTCTTGTCTTGTCTCGTTGACAAATATATCGCATGGTATACGAAATTTGCTCCACCCCGCGCCAAAACCCATCGCGTGCGGCCTTCAATTAACGAATGATCCCTTCCTCCGATTAAATCGTAGCTCAAAACGATACAGCCTCACGGCGGCATGCCACCCCTCTCCCCTGCGCGCCACGGCGCACCACCACGTTCCCTTCTCCCAAATCGTCTACCCCGCCTGCGCTACCCTATCCCTATATTCGACAGCTCGGGAACACTCAAACCCCGAGCACTCGTAGGCGCCAACACGGTTCCTCAGGGTTACGGGAATGCGCCATTTGGCCCAGACTCGGGGACTGTCGCGGGTATAGTCCTCGGTTCGGTAGCCGGTTTCCTGCTACTTCTGGCCTTAATATACTGGTGCATAAATATCGGGCAGGGTCCGCGAATGCTCGAGGAAGGGTCGGTTGGTGGCGGGACGGCGTCCGTAGTATCCTGGCGTACGCGACCACGCGGACCTCCCCGTAGACACCACCGGCGCAGCCGGAATTCTCCACGGCGCGAGAAGATCGAGATCCGGCGGGAGCGGACCGTCCCCGTTCAGGTCGAGCGCGAAGAACAGATCATTGTCGAGGAGTTTCGGCCGAGATCCCGGTCGCGATCCCGTCCGAGGGAACGGAGCGTGAGCCGCGGACCGCCGCCGCCCAGAAGCGTGGTCAGCGATGATGACATGATTATCGTCGAAGAGGATCGTACGCCACCGCGGAGGAGGAGAGATAGTATGAGGAGCCATCGCACGAGGAGGAGTGATGATCGGAGGAGTCCATATAGAGAAGATATCTATATACGGGACGTAAGTCGGCAGAGGAGCCGCTCGAGGGTGTAAGCTATACCTACGCAATGAATGATGCGGGCGACGGCTAGGGGATTGTGTGCGAATGAGAGACGATATATGTGTGTAGGAATATGGGAGGTATCGGGTTCACTACACGCCATTTGATGATGAGGCTCCGGGGGTTTTTGTTTACGAGAGAACGATCAAGCATGACGGGGTTAGCCGCAATCGGGTTCTTGCATTGCTTACGGTCTCCGAGACGAGGGTTCGCATTTGTTTGGAGTTTATCGCCTTGCCTTGTTGGCCAGAGCGTGGAATACCTGTTGGATAACTTTGCGCCATCTGTTCTGTATGATACACCTAGAAGCTGTACTTTTTTGCGCCCACACCACACTAATGCAGTCAGGTGTTTGTATACTCCAGAAGGCCATATAAAGCTCTCGTGAAGAGCCCCAGATATTCCGACTTACTCGCCTTATTAATCCGTTGGAACTGTAAGTGCACTGATGAAGCTCGATCTGGGCAGAAAGATTAGCAATGTTTTATGTACGTCGTAACTCGAAAGTGCCCAATTGAGGTCATTTATCCCCTACGACACGCATTGCCAGTGCTATTAAGAACCTCCTTACTACCTACCTCTGTATCTAACCTGCCCAAGGTTAGGAATATATTGAAGTGGGTGGGCTAGAACTGCTTTCCCACCTAGCTTAGGTAGCTACTCGCCGATCGATTAATCATGACATCATCAACTGTTGTCACACTTATAGTATCTAGATCCAACCTCTATTACCAGGCCTCGGGTCCTATCTCTTCAACTTAACCCAAATAGACATTTAATTTTATCAAATCATTCATATCTCTTGTCTTCGGAAGCCATTATTCCCTAGTCCGTACTTAATTTCGGCAATCCTCCGTTGGTGGGTGAAAAGCTGCGTCTCTCTTGCGCGAACCCGTGATACCCGAAGCTCTTTCGGCAAATACTTCCACAATGGAGGACCCAGAAAGGCAGATTTCGGGCGTCATCCGCTTATTGACACAGGGAACCCGCGAGGAGCAAGAGAAAGCCCTAAACGATTATTTCCTCCCGGATGCCTATTTCGTTCATCCATTTTGTCGAGTGCCTTCATTCGCATCAAGAGAGATCCGAGTACCTTTTACCAATACTCGGCACACAATCAATTCGCGTCGTCTAGTTCAGTTTATCTACCAATGGTACAAAATCATGAGTCCTAGTATTTTACTCGAGGTCGATTCTACATGTACGTTCACCTCTTGGAGATTATCCAAGCAAGCACATTCCCAGAGGAAAGGAGCTTCGGCCTCCATTAGACAAGTCACTATTGGTGCCATAGGGTTATCTAATGGAAACGATGAATGGTTGTTAACAGAACACCACTATTTTAGCATTCGATGAGAAAACCAATTCTCTTTACGCCACTATTCGGCAGACCTTCACAGTCTGGATCGTGCCTTTCTCCCTCTGGAAGGCCAACGTCAAGCTTGTGTGTTTGTTACAGGTGAAGCTTCTACCAATTGATGAGAATAAACAGCCATTGCTTCCTCCGGCCGAACCCGAACATCATAATGGTAACAATGATCCCGCTCCCTCACCCGAGAAGCGCTATTTCATTCAAGGTCAACAAGACCATTACCAAACAAACGACATGCTCAATTTCATCGCTCCACTCGGCGCTTCTGCACTCTGCTATATATGGCAGCTCTCTGCAACTTTTTTGTGTATTGTTGGTGTCACTCTCTTATGGCCGGTTACCTCGGTTTATGAGCGTAGGAATCGCAAAAAAGACGCCCATAAAGATTATTAGTATTATCTTCTTCTCTGGGCCATTTCCTGGGGCCAAGCCATCCAGCCGCCGATGGATCATGATGCAGTGCACGGAATACAATACCGCGAACAGCTCCAGGGATGGATGGAGAACACAGAATCAAATAGCAGCAGCAGCAGCCCTAACGAAGACGCCAACTTAAGAAACATCCCAAATCCCACGATTAGGCACCAGCGGAGGACGAATCGCGCGGCTCACAGGATGCGAGCACCTCGGCCACCCACCGCCCACAACGCCCCCATTCGGCGTGCGGTTATGGATACCGTGGTTAAAGACGGTTGCATCTATTTCTAAAGGATCAGTAGAATCATGTGGTGAGCATGGCAATGCGTACCCAGCACCGGAGGCACCCATTATTGGTGGAAGTGAAGAAACCCCCCCTCCCTAGTTATCTTAGCAGCGATGAAACCGGGTAATTTTTGGAAGTACTGTACGAGTATGGGGAACATCACAAGCGGTTTGCTTTGGGATCTGGCCTGAGGCCAGGAACCGTGGTATTGTAACTCACCTAGTGAGTACGTATCGGTAGGTGGAACCCCAATTATATAGGTATTTAATGCAAGCGTTTTTTATATTGTCAACTTTGCGACCAATGTCCGAACGTTTCCCTAGCCTGTTTGACGATATGTACTAGAGAGAACGCGCCATACAGTCATTGCCATAACAAAAACCGATTACAACGAAGAACGAATTTTTACCCTGAATATAGGATGCCAATAGTACCATTATCTTCAGAGGGCGTCAATGTTTGAAACACTAAATTATGCGCTATTTTGAGTATACCTAGGTGGATATCTAGTCTTTCCGGGCCGAGCTGTGCCAAACTTCGGACACTAATGCTTCGGAATGCACTGTGAGCGCCGTCGTCTTTCCTCTTGCTAGGACTCACCCCATCCTTGTGGATTTCACCCCCATAGCTCACACGTCCCATCATGTTTTATCCTGTTCTTTCTTTTCTTCCCTTCCCTCTTACGAGGCCACTTCGCGTCCTCGGGGGATTCAAGACGAAAGTCGTCTGCGTCGATGAGACGCATGGGCTCCGGGTCCCGGAACGGATCTTGGGCGCTGCCGAGCGACTCGAGGCTAGCCGTAGCCTTCCCTCTCCACCTCCTTCTCGTCCTTTTTGGTTTCGTCTTTCTCCCCTTCGGCCCTGGAACCGGGTCTCGGAACGGGTCTTCCTCGTCGGAGGGGGACGCCGTTGCCGTTGTTTTTCTTGGTGACGCTGTCCCGGGGATGGTCGTGAAGATCTTCGTGAGCTTTTTCTTCGATTTTGTTATTCCTGTCCCGGCATCTTGGGATTCTTCTTCTCCTATTGGGCGGCTTGCCTCTGGTTCACAATTTATATTGACCGCCTGCCCCTTCGTGGCCTTTTTTGCGTTTGATTTGTCCTTTATAGGTATGCTGTCTCCAGGCCGATTGGGAGAGGGAGATGGAGATACTTGTGCTACAAACCTTGTCTCGGACTCGGGAGTGGTTATTCTATCTATTTTGTTGGCTTTCTTTACTGGTCTCCCTGCTTCTTTCTGTCGCCTACGGGCCCGTTTACGGGATTCCTGTAAGCATCTAGTTGGCAAGGTGCATTTGTGTCTTGAAAATTTGGATCATGGGATGGTACAGAGCGGAGAATGGGACGTCAAGAGGGTCGTATTGGGTGAGAATTATGGCAGCTATTTGACTTAGGTGATTAACTCACCTTTACGGCGTCATGAATGTCGTGAGCAATCATGTACCCGTAGGGCTCGCCGCGAAACCGTAAGCGTAGAGCGAGATATCGGCGTTGGGAATGAAGATCTCTGCCTTTCCAGTGAAATCCATTGAGCGCCCTCTAATCAGTCATGAGACATCTGTCAGTTCTTCGATTGAGGTACTGTTCAGATGGGCGACTCTCGAAATGGTAGTCGGCTCTTCTTACCCCGGGGTCTGGGTGGCATCGCCGGTGAAATACCTCCAGCACCCAGGTGCGAACCTCATCTACGCCAGCGTCCTCTCGCGGGGTGGCTTCCACCAGTTCTTCCTACGAGTCCTTGAGATACTGTCGGTGCTGCTCCGAGTACCTAGGTTTGTGGATGGTAGATCTCGACTTTGATCGGTTCGTACGAGGTTCGTGAGAGAACCCGGCCGAGTGCATGTGGCTGCCAAGATCAGGTGTTGAGCTGAAGGCGCGTATTCCTGGCCCGTCGCAATAGTTCGTCATGTTCAGCGCAGTTATAGGTAATCAGAGACGTGCAAGTATGCAATATATAGGGATATTAGAGGAGATTGGGAAGTGGAAAAGTACCTAGGTACGCCACATGGGCACGGATTGTATGGAAAACCTAAATGGTGTAAATACGTTTCTCAAGGCAGTCCTTATGTGTGCCATATCTCAGAGGCATGGATACCTTACTGCTAAGTATAAGTTGAAAAGCTGGTTAGTATTCTGAGTAAAATGGGAGGCGCGAGAAAGGAGAAGGGAGGATCACCACCTATGTGTAACCTCTAGCCCCGTAGCAAAGACTAGATACTTAAAGTAAGGTAAGTCGGTATAGTTGACTAAACGACGTGATGTGGCTGCTACCTACCTATCGAGAAAAAGGCGAGGCTAAAAGAGAGAAAGGGAATCGCTGCCTAGTCATACAAAGTCTAATAGATGATGTGATACACCGCTACTGTATTGAAAACTCAATCTGCTCATTCCTTGTTCAAAACGTCTGCGACGGTGGGAATCAATTGCGTCCATGCTCCATAATAGACCGTTGTTATACGCACGGACTGGCTTCATATGGACGGATAGTGTTCCGGTACGGGGTGTCGGGAGTGTAGCACCCAGCTTTTCAACATGTTTGTCTTGCTGGGATGGATGTCCAAAATGAAAGATGGGATATACCAGCGGTGTTGCTATAGTTCTGTTGTGTAAATGGGTTGGCGGATACGTTTAGATATAAACCGTTAGGACATTAGATCAATGCTCAAGGAACGGCTACTATTCGAGATCACAGAATAAAGATCCTCATTTTTACCAATATAGAATGATATAATATTAAACTTGCTTTCTGATAGCTGATATAACTATACGAGAAGCTCTCTACGATATACTATGGGGTAGAAAGACCTGAGCATCTTTTTTTTTTGTTGTTGTTGTCGTCCGAATTAATATTACATAGTTGGAGTAAGCGCATTACTTGAATTTACTACAAATGCTGCCTAATCTAATTTCCTTTCTCTTCCGAGTTATATGCCATCGCCATTCAAAGCAGCTGGGACGACCGGCTTTGGTGTGTCTCTCTATGTATGTAGTTGGGAAGCATTTTCGGTGCCGCCCACCAATTGAGCCACGGATGTACTTGATTTTCGAGAATTATACTAGTAGAGTGTGTATCTTGTCTCGTTAGGCTGAAGGACCAGTAAGCCACAAACGTGGAGTTTCACTCGATCGTCTCCCAATTCTGACAGCTCGATTTTACTTACGTCGTAGGGAAACGTGGGGGGTTCTAGACCTACCTACCTATCGCAGGTACTTAAGTAGCTGATCCATGCCGTTACGTACCGAAGAACGGGAGCTTTCACTTTTTTTTTTTCCAGGGTCGAGCAGTAGTCAAGCAGTTAGTCGAGCTTCTAGTCGAGGAAGCGAATCTTGGCGTAACCAAACGAATTTGGGTTTAGCGGGGTGACGACCCTTGTAATAGAGAAGCAAACCATTTTGTTCTTATTGGCGGCTGATTTGCTACCTAGGTAGCTTCGGGAGAGAGGGGGGGCTTCTGGGGGGGTAGAAGGGGGGAAGCTCTTATCGGTGATTGATTCAATACTATACCTACCTAAGACAAGACACTATTCTGGGTTCTGTACGGGTTTATTAGGGGCAGTGTAGTGCAGGTTAGTCGTAGGCTAGCGGCTAACTTATCTCTCCCCCCCCCCAAAGAAAAGCCCACCTGATGATCTTCATTGGCCCCGGCCCGTACCCTGTTATACATAGGAGCCAATTCGGTTGCTCGAAACTATTTGGTTTGCTATTCGACCACCACTAGTATTATCTCTCGGCAACGGTCAGGAAGATCAGGAAGATACCAAGTACGGAGTACCTAAGATACCTAATGCGGTCTACTTACCCCTCGACCCGCATCAAATCAATCAACAGCTTCACGTGCAACAGAATAGAGCTAGATACCTCTCTATCTACACCTGTCGGAAATAGTACCTAACTTACCTAGGTATCCTAGGTATCCTAGGTATAGGTAGTAGTAGCTAGGTAGGTAGCTGGGTAGGTAGCTTAGAGCTATCCAAGACTCTCTCTACCTATGAGAAAAGAGGTAGGTTAACTTTAGGCGGGAGACTAAGATGTAAGTAGCTTGCTTGCTTCCCCTTGCTTCCCCTTGCTTGCTTTGCTTGCTCGTTCACTCACCTCTTACTTACTTACTTACCTACTTACCTACCTCTACCTAACCTAACCTCCTACCTCTTATATACCTTAGGTACCTACGCACTTAATGTACTTAGAGACTTAGAGTACCAGGTTGCTTCTACCTCGGTATCTTAGGTATCTACCTTCTATTTGCCTATACCTCTTCATCTAACCCCTACAACCCCTACAACCCATATCCCTACATCCAATATCTTTATCGTGCCTAAGACATATATACCTATATACCTAGGCTGGATCTGTCTGTCTACCTCTTCGCTTGCTGACAAAGTATATGTTGCAGCAACGACAACAAGCAAACCCTATGTACCATCATCACCATTTCTAATAAGCGAATCGTGTCGGTGATCTAGGGAGTCGTTCTCCATCAGCCAGCCAGCCACTACCAGCCACTAATCTTCGGCAACTCTGCTTCCCCCGCATCGCACATCGCATCGTACCGCGCCCGCGCCGCCATACACAATACCAACGCAACACATCCTGTACGACGATCGGGTACGCATGCCGTATCGTCGCTGTTCTCTTCTCGTTAAAGACCGAATAAATACATAGGAGTAGTTGTGCTTGTTTCTTGTTACGTCGCTGTCCCCGAAAAAGTCGAAAGTCCGAGCCTCGTAAAAGAGATGGAGCAACTGAATCCAACGCCCGACTTCTGCAAGTGAATCTAACCGTCTGTCTAGCCGGGCGCAACCTGGCTGCGAACCCACTCATATATCCGAAGTGCCTGCGAGACTACCTGCGTGCCTGTACGTTAGTTGTGTCGTGTTTTGTGTGTCTTTTGGGTATCCGCGCATTGCACCGCATCCGCTTCGTTGGCCGTGCACCTGGCCGTTAGGACATCAGCCGCGACTCTTTCCTACCGAGGCACTGAGGAGGCAAACAATTCCCATCCTCCTTGTTCGCCGAGGGGTCAATCGCGGTCGCAAGCATGGACCTTGATATCACGTCCCCGGATACGCCGACGTCACCGCGTCCACATCCTCCGAAACGTCCCCGTCCCTCGTCGCCAGCCCATATTAAGCACTCGCCAACGTCGGGCTCCACTGGGCCTATCTCTCCCTCAGCAGAACACCCGCACGATGGAATAGGACAGGGCGGGGCGAAAGTTGCCCAGGGTAGTAGTAGTTTCCGGAACGTCAGCGCATGTAATCGGTGTCGCTTGCGTAAGAATCGATGTGATCAGAAATTGCCTAGTTGCGCGAGTTGTGAGAAGGCAAGGGTTGCCTGTGTTGGATATGATCCCATAACCAAGAGAGAAATACCCCGAAGGTTAGTTGATAGGGTTGGACGGGCCCAGAAAATCTCGCGAGAAGCTAACTACCCCTAAGCTACGTGTACTACCTTGAGACCCGAGTCGATCAACTAGAAGTTCTACTTCGTGCCCAGAACATACAATTTCCGCCGCCTGAGAACCTGGAGTACTGTTCACGACCGGGTAATGATGGCGGCCATGCTCGCTCGCCTAATGAAGGCGCGCTCTCAATGCTTTCCGAAGCCGCCGAGGCCTCGGGTGTTTCGCAGTCATTTCATAACGGCGATGATCCCGGGAGGCCCAACAAGATAATGCGCACGGGGAGCACTACGGGGCCAAAGTACCTTGGATCGGCGAACGGCGTCTCTTTTGCGCGCGTTGTATTCGCTGCTGTACAATCTTCCGTTGGGGACCATCGTTCAACATCAGATAAGGGGGGGATACGTCCGTATAAAACCACAACCGGGAACGGAGAAGGGGCCGGGGGCACCTCGATGCGCGACTCATTCTTCGGTCTTCATACGCGTCCAACCATTAGTCCAGCACCCTTTCCCGATAGGGATTTGGCTTTGAAACTTGTCGAATTATATTTCGAATACGCAAACCCCCAAATACCGCTACTTCATCGTGTAGACTTTATGCAAATGTTCGAGCGCGCGTATGCAGACGAGGGTAGGATACGTGGCCCTAGGGAGCTCTATATCTTGAATATGGTATTTGCTATCGGCGGTGGGATCATCATGGATAGCCAAACTACGTCGAGAGTCTCCGGAGAGGAAAAGAAGCAAGCTCAACCAGAGGAATATCATGCGAGCGCTATTATCCACCTCGAAACTTGCCTCAACGGCGGTGGGCTCGAAGAACTGCAAACTGTGCTCCTCTTAGCGAGTTTTGCCCTGCTTCGACCAGTCCCACCGGGTTTATGGTACGCTCAACCAGCATTTTACTATTTGGTTAGAAGTCAGGACTAACAAACTGTAGGTATATTGTTGGTGTGGCTGTGAGACTAGCAATCGACCTTGGTCTATACTACGAAGATGGGAAAGACGTCGAATTTGACTTGGGTGAGCCAAGGGGCACTGGAAGTGTTCAAGATGCGAGCGGCAAATCACGCGAAGCAGTATTGCGAGAGAGGGGTAGACGCGAATATGTTCGCGACCTCCGAAGGCGACTCTGGTGGTGCACATATGCTTTTGATAGGATTGTGAGCACCTGCGTCGGGCGACCGTTTGGGGTGTCTGATCAAGTCATAACTACCGAGTTCCCATCGATGCTCGAAGATCGATATATTACGCCAGCAGGTATCGCCAATGCCTCTATGGATGGTGAGCCTACATACAAAGTCGTTGCTAAGCACTATCTACGACTTCGATTATTGCAATCCGAGATTCTGCAGGTGCTACAATACCAGCAAGCGCAAACAGCAAGGTTCAACGGTCAAAATCTACAGAACGAGTACATGCATACGCAGCTACCCTCCCCCTTTCTCTCCAAGTTTGACTCATTCAGAAGCTGGAGGAAGAATATTGACGAGCGATTGTACTCGTGGAAAAACTCGGCGCCAACAAAGCAAGATTCCGGAGTGGCATTCTCGCCCGAATTTCTAGAACTAAATTACTGGCAGGCAATCATCATGCTTTATCGACAAAGTCTGAGTGTTCCTACATTGTTCGAGAGCGAATATCATACCTCAAAAGAGGTCAACAGCCCATCAATCTACTCCCAGGAACGGCAAGAAGATCAGGAAAGGGTTTATGTCAAGGTCGCAGAGGCAGGGCAGAAGATCTTGCGCCTCTACAGACAGTTACATTTACAAGGGCTTGTTAACTATACATATCTCGCCACACACCACCTCTTCATGGCAGGAATATCTTATCTATATGCGATATGGCACTCGCTCGTGGTCAGGAGTCGTCTTGTGAGTACTCAAGCTTCATGAAGTGAACTCATTTGTTAATTAGGTTGCAGACTATGGACGAAGTTGACTTCACCATCCTAGCCGCTACGTCGGTTTTCAGTGATCTCATTGACAAATGCCCACCTGCGGAAGCTTGCCGTGATGCCTTTGATCGAACGGCGAAAGCTACCATTAAAATGGCTAACTCCAATGGCGGATTCGGCCAGGTCTTGAACCGGCATACGCGCGGTTCAAAGGGGAGTAGCGACAGGATCGACTACCTCACTGCTAGAGAAGCAACAGCAAACCGTCAGAAACCGAATCCTCAAGCGCCTGTAGATCAGTCTGGTTCCCGTCCAGCTACAGTCTATGAAACACAGTCCCACGAGCCCTATACTGCACACAAACCTGTTGCGCAGATGACGGCTATGCAGCCAGCCGCGCAAGCCACCCCTTATCGCCTCAACATTGCAAATATAAAGTCTGAACATGACGCATATGCCATGACTCGGCCAATGCCCAGCACCGCCCTTACTGGAGGTCTACCCGACATTGGAACTATGCCAGATAATTCGGCTATTGACCCTGTCCTCCTACCCTCCCATAGTTCGCAAGTGAACTCCCCGGGATCTGTTTCAAGCCTGACGCCAAAATCTGCGCATCAACAGTATACCCCCCAGAGCAATTCGAATTCGAATTTTAACATGCTACGGACGCCACCGGCTACTTTTGCCCCAGGGCAAGGCGCTTTAAATTTATCCGATCTTCAGGGCATGGACTTCCTTCAAAGTCTTCAAGACCCGTCAGGTGGTGATGGCTTTAATAATCCAGATATGCAGATGGACATGGGTTTTGGCATCGGCTGGGAGGGTATGCATCACGATTTTAGCGAGGGGCAGCAGGTTGACCTCTTCGACGGGTTTTTCTTTGGCGCACAACAAGGTGGAAACGGCGGTGGTATATAAAGTCCACAAAATTATCTGGATGATACCGTGCATTACATTTTGACGATTTTCAACGAACTTGGTGGGCATTTATCAGCTTTTCTGCTGCATTTCAATGGGTTACGCATGACGCAGGAAAACATGACTGCAGTGGAATTGTGCTCTATGATTTGTTCATTTTAGATGGAGGTGTTGACTGAAGATCTCATGGGCATTGACGAGGTCATGAAGCGTACTTTATGCGTTATCACGTCTGTATGATACTTTTCATTCTCATATTCCTGTCCAACCCTGCGTCCATTTGCATCTAGGTAGGGTGCCAAAGCCATTGGGAAACAGAAAGGGGGAGAGAGACCGACTCGGACCCCTAGAGAGGGCCACTCTGGAGATTTTGGCCGTATTAAAAAGGGTAGACCTAGTAGACGAAAAAGTCACGAGGAAGAAACGCTGTGATGATATCACTACGACTCGCATTTTAAGAATCAGGTTTTGTGTGAATCAGTTAATGTTCCCAAGGACAATGCAGTCTCTCAAGCTTTTCATTTTATCTTAAAGAGGTACATACGTATTTCTTCTCCCCGTTTCTCATACTCTCTCAACTCCCCCAAGACGTGGTGGAACCTTTACTATGAACCATCAACCCCAATGTTTAGATTTCATACACAATTCCTGTAAGGCTTTACTCAGAAATCGTCTTATGAAGCTTTGCCTCTTAAAGCCGCCAGACCAGCCAGAGCCAGATCAGACAAGTAATAAGCAAATACCATTATCTGATCGAGCGACTGCTTGAGGTAATAGGTCGGCGCAGACTTGAACAGAATGAGTCCCGAAGGGACGGTTGCTGGGGCCTCTCTCTGCTGCTGAGCTTGGGGAGCAGGGGTGGTCCCATGCCGTCCTTCCTTTTCGAAGCTCTTGCTCTGCCTCTTCCCTTTCGCGGACGCGAACTCGCACTTCGCACGCCTTTGTTCCGCCATACGTATTAAGCAATCCAGATACTGCTTCGAGGTGGCGTTCATGATACCCCTATCATACTGACACCTTTGAGGACCCGAGAGCACCGCGTACGAATACCGGGCCTGGACATATCTGCGCTCCGCCTGTGCTCGTTCCCGGGCGCCCAGCCTTTGCCATTTGTCGGGGTGGTACGAGCGGATTACCCTACGGTACGCACGCCTGAGTTCCGCGTCTGAAGCGTTTACGGTGGTATTTAGTACGTCGTAGTGAGTTGCGTTGGCCCCGGGCGTTGTTGCGACTGCCGCGGCTGACACCCAGATGTAGGTGAAGACGATGAGCATGCAAACGACGGCACAGATGACGGCAGGCCTTCGGAGAGCCGTTTTTCTCGGCATCTCTAAGTCGAAGGGGAAGATATCTTAATTGGGATCTGGCTTCTACGCCTTCTCACCTTGACGGAGAGGATGTTTGGAGCATGGTGGATGACGAAAAGGGAGGGTTAGGCTGCTTTATAATAGAGAAAATTCCATGATAGCCTTATTATTTCTCTTTAGTAGTTCTTCCCAAAGGCTTCGTGTGAGAGCATCGTGGATAATAAAACCGTTAGACCTTGGAAACAAAGAGCCCGCCGTGAAGATTGGATTTAGTAGCCAGAGATCTGCATCTGCTAGAGGGTTCTGAGTAGTATTTCAGTTTGTTGCCTAGGAAAAGGACACAAAACATCTTTGTTCGGAAGAATAGCGAAGGCGTTAATAGTTTATTCGTCGCCTTTGCGCATCTACATCCTCTGGTTAAACCCAGTTTAGTCCTACTCTAGAGTAACTATTATCAAAAAGGGACTGGTGCTAAATGATGACCGAAGCTTCTTCTTTCCTCTCTCCACTTATGTTTTTCTTTTGTACCGCAAAGCTATTGTCACAGAACCATACTAGGACTAGGGGCAAGCATAGACCAGAAGGGGCCTTGTATATAAACTAACTAGATAGTTACCTCTGGCATAAGGAGAACTTCCCTCCTTGTGCAATAACATAGGTCAGTATTGGATTCAACCAGCGGTGTGAACTGTGACAGCTATTACGTCGGTAGAATAAATGAGTAGCATAGCTTATGCGTTTAGGAGCGCCATAAAGCTCAACAGTCAATACCCTCGTGACTAAAATAAAGCCTCGTGGATTACATGGATTTTAGAATAAAGCATGGGATGTTAAAAAGCCAAACGGCTTCATCCTTGCCGGTTTAATTAAGTACCCAGACCTCTAGGGATTGCCACGTTTACGATAGAAAAGGTGTTTGGTATGTCAACAGAGCATTAAATTAGTCAACAAGTATTCATCAATCCCCATCCTCAAATTAAACGCGCCAAGTATGGCTAGGGACAATCTCTAACAGCCACTTTGCAGCTGTATAGATTTACCATTCTCTAAAAATTTGTCGCTATTTACATCTAGCTAGCTGTGGCTTCGTTAACACACAGTTATTGCATTAAATTGTGTTCCCTCCGATCCCCTCCAGATATCATGGGGGAAATACACGTCTCCACATATAAGGACGCCGCTATTCTAGGAGTAATTACATAGTCTATTTTAGTACTTAAGTTGCCGACGGGGAGATTCCGGATTGGCACCGGGAAATCCCTTGTAATAGGTCCTATTGGCAGAATTGTAGGTATGTGGCAATATAACGGATACTTGTCGATGCCCGCGCAGGGGACCTGGGTTGTACTGGCGTCCCGTTATATCGTGTATTAAGCTCTCTCTTTGTTGAGAGCATATAACACCGATCTTTTTGAGGAACTTTATGGGATTCTGACTAGGTATAAAGTGTCTAGAGTTCCCTGAGAACCAAGATTAACAGTCGTGCGGCATACTATGACACATTAGCAAAGCAACCCAGGTCTCCTTTGTCGTCGACGATTATCTGTGTTATTCGTTTAAGACTGTTTCGGTGGCCAGTCTAATGCCGAATCTGCTGCCTGAATCACTAACAAAGATTGGGAAATCTTTGTCATAAAATGAGCTTCCGTAAGGGAAAATACAGTGTTCATTGTTGGGGAACGCGCTAGGACTGGGGACAAGGGGAAAATTTTAGCCCGTCGTGTATCCCAAGAAAATGACACAATGTGAAGTCTCAATTAGCGAGCGATACGTACTGGTTACAGTGTATTTTATCTATCGGGATCTAGGTATGGTTTCTAATATGGGGTATCATGACCGCCTGCCGTTGTGTAAAGAGCCTAGACCGACTACACAGTAAACTTACGATCGCTTCTATATGCAACCCGTATGATAACTGCTCGCTAACTCTCGGCATGCCCTGTTGGGAGAGAGTCCAATTCGACCCCTAGTTCGGCCCCAGACGCTATTTCCATCAAGCCTGGTCAGAACCTGGGCAGTACCTAGGTAACGAGAGTTTCAACTTTCTCCACCCCATCTTCCCAAAATAACACGGGATTAACATAGGTAGCTCTTTCGTGTTACTCATAAGTGACCCCTCCACTTAATCTCAAGCCACCTCAGTGGAAAGTAAAACAGGGCGGTACTAAAGAAGGCCAATTCGAAGCCAATGTCACCCGTCGTCTTCGCAAATGGCCCAACGAACCAGACCTCATTGATGCCGGGGATGACGAGCCCAAGCGACAGCAATGAAGCCACAAGAGCTGCGATGCCAGACGGTAGCTTGCGGCCGACATTCCATATTGAATGATCGTACGAATCCCAGTCCAAGCGACGGAACACAACGGCCTCCTCGATCAGCACAGCGTCGAAGAAGCCCGCCCAATACCCAATCACCGCAAGAAAATTTTCGAGCGACTCTTCCCACGCACGTGACGCGGCGATTGATAGCGGGATCATCAGAGCCGTGACAGCAAGTGTAAAAACGAACCGCGGCACCTTAGTGAAGACGGGGACCAGCATCTGTAAGTTTAGCGCTACCGGGTACTGCGGGCGTAGAAACATGTAAGTCAGAATCTCTACGTTTGAGCCCATATATATAATTAAAAAAATCACAACAGGCTCAGGAGGCCAAGGGATCGGGTATGGGAGGATTTAAATACACACCATGGAAACTCCGATGTTGCCTATGACTGACAGAGCTAGAAGCGCCAGCACGAACTTGCCGAATCCGCCCACCGGCTCGAGCATAACTGCCATGACGCCGCCTGTTCCGTAGGATTCATATGCCTCTGCCCACCCTGCGACAACGGGTACAGCACCACCCATAGCTGCGCCGAGAATCAGGAGTGGCACTGATGGCGTGATAATTCCTAGATACTATAACGTTTAGAGTCAATTATTGCTGCTCTGGATTACGTGTTGAGTGGTTCCCGAAGTATAGAAAGCTTTCGGGACATTATTTCGGCCATAAGGAGAAACATTATCTTCGCAGAACCATTGACAGGGCAAAAATAACCATGGGGATTGCGTACGAGATATGTAAAGACCTTTCGCCTATATTACCATATTAGCATAATAGGTACGTGGACATGAGCATACCGCTATACTTACAAAGGGGCTCTAGGGTCATGATAAATTGAAAAGTCCGACGCCGTGCCACCAAAAGTAATGAAATATCCAGCGATCAAGCCAGCATATGACAAGACTTGGGATGCCGTGGCGGGTGGGACTTCTTGCTGATTGACAAGCTGCTTCCCGCCGACGCCGACAGTGATGGTAATAACGACAAGGTTGGGAATCCATTGCCAGCGCTCCCAAATATGGAGGGCCCGATACCCTAATAGCGAAAGCACGAAGCTAGCTAAGATAACGACTGCAACACTCGAGGCTTAGCAATTGCTATTCCAAGCGCGCTTTGTAAGTGTGTAGGGTGTGTGGGAAGCTTCTAGCTTGCACAGGGTTTTCCCCCTGCCCCTGGCATGATCAACTGAAGGAAATGAGGGCGATAGTTACTTACTGACGATACCGACCGACACACTTACGTTACCCGGGTTGATGGCGGCAATAGTCTGCCCGCTTACGATCGCAGCAACAACTATAACACTTGGGGTTGGTAATTGTCATTTTGCTGTAAGACCATGGGACATGGCCTAGATTTGGCCCAAAGGAAGACATTATATGCCTGAAGCGGCGTAAAACGTGGAGAAAGTAACTCCGAGAATTACTCACTTGAGAAGCCTGTTACCGTGGCGGCATTTAAGACAAGCAGGACTGTGACAATGTAAAGACTGACGCAGGAACTTAGATTAAGATGGTCAAGGATATAAGAGTCTCAATGGGACAAAGGTTTAAACTCACCCCCAGGAGTAACGAGCCTGAATCATCTGTCGCAATCCAGTCTTGTAGCCCCCGCACCCCATGAATGCCGGGGCGATAGTGCAAAAGGCGGAGAAGAACAGTATCGTCAGGGAGGCATCGCGTAGACTCAGCTGGAAAACAGTGGTCGCAAGCATGCCCGTCGGCAACCTAGGCAATGATATTAGCTTAATTCGTGGCGCAGGGTGTCATGTCAGGTTGCTATCACTCACGGTAAGATACAGAGCAAACCCGTGAAAAATACGGTGAACAAATTGTTGTATTGCGTATTCGTACGCTTCTCAACCGGCACCGGCTTGATACCGTTTTCCTCTACTCCGGCATCTAATAGTCTCTGATACCATCGCGTATGTTCCTCAGCCTCAGGCTTATACACAACACCATCCTCGACAGTGAGCAGGGATACAAAGCCTTTCGTGTGCTTTGTCTGGTCCTCCTCCCGCTGCTGCTCGTGTCCTCCATCTTTCTCGGCGTCTCCGGTGCCGGATGTCTTTCTGTCGTTCTTGAGAGAGAAAAACATGAGGGGAGATTAACGGCAGCAACTGCAGCTAATTCGCAGCGACTTCGAAGGCTGCTTTGCTATTGACCCCTCTAAAGCTTCTTTTTCATCCCACTATTCTTTAGTCCCCACGGCTTTCTTACGTAAGTCAATTGGATAAGCTTGTCCTCGGATACCAACGGAATCGGGCCGGGAACCGAGATCTTGATGAATAGATTATGTACAACCTGATTGGTGGGAGGCTAGTTGACAACTCCACCTCCATCGCGCCTCCATGCTGTGATGCTTAATTATCCTCGGGTTACCTAACCCTTTTTCTTTACCGATTTTTCAACATGGGTTTTTCCCCTTTATTACCATTTTGGCGTTCTCTAGCGGCGAAAGTGGCCTACATGGTTTTCTACGATATGGGGTCTATAATTAGTTTCAAGTAGCATTACGTAAAGAAATAAAATAAAAATAAAAAGAAGAGAAGAGAGGCACCTTGTCTATCAAAGCACCGAATTTTCCAACCCTGGCCCAGAAGCCGATACTACT
Organism: Xylaria grammica; assembly: GCA_004353285.2. Classification (NCBI taxonomy): domain Eukaryota; kingdom Fungi; phylum Ascomycota; class Sordariomycetes; order Xylariales; family Xylariaceae; genus Xylaria; species Xylaria grammica. The sequence goes on from NGZP02000009.1 coordinate 2,751,118, forward strand.
TAGTACAGCAACTCCTGATCAACACACCTTACCTACTGTAGTGCAATCGGAGCACTGATCGTGTGATATTTGACGAGTCATAGGGGTGATGGGTGGCTTGATGTCCAAGCTTCTACCCCATGCACATAACGACGCCCTGTTCCTAAAAGGGGGAAGAGATCCGCTACTGAGATGGCCATCGGCGAACAAGGCTACTGACATCGACGGAATAGTTCGCTTAGTGAGGCCATAACGAGGCTACGATGACCCCTCGCACAATAAAAGCAGCACATCTAAGGTAATATCGAGGTGGGTAGTATCACGCCGCACTGTTCGGCGGGAAGAATTCCTCCGTAGCTGACCACCTCTCGATAAGCGTCAGCCCCTGGATGCGAGAAATACATGACACTGCTCTCAGAGGTCCGCACTCTTGCATCCTGGCCACGTCAACGAGCGATATGCAGTGACACATGTTTGCATCGAGATCAACCCAGTATCCTAGTCACCGGCAAATCATGATTGCAATCGGCTTCCCGCCGTATAAGTGCTAGGTCCTTTGTTATAGGGTTATAGCAAACACTCGCGGCTGCGCAAAGAGCCTACGCTAACCATTCTAGGGCTTCCTGCTATATATACAGCATCTCCTTTGCCCCAGAGCCGTAGAGTGTGACAATAAGGTGAGTACTTCAATGAAGCTGACGAGTGGAGTCCGTATCACTGTCGGGATGGTCTCTTTCCGAAACTTCAAGCAAATTTCGTTACTAAGTAAAAGACTAGGTTGGTGACAAATGATATATCTGCACAGTGAATAAATAGACGTCGTATTGATCTTCTTTACACGTGAAATGCTGGTAGACTTTCGTTAAAAGAAACATGCCTGCGTCATGCGGGATGCAACGTTTGGGGGGGATGACCACCTGGCGGTTACCGCGTGCCCCCAAAATTCAACCGCTTCAAGCGCTCCAACCGCTCGCCCTCGTGGTTCGTTCCTTCACCAATAGCGCCCGCTGGTGTTAACCAGACTTGGAGAGAACCGGGTTCTCCTCACAGGTTCGGCTTGCCGGGATGTGTATTACTTTCACGCATCAGGCCCCCAGTACAGTAGCTCTCCCGTCTGCTGTAGCAAGATCCGATCGAAGCGAACCAGGCTGCTGGAACACCGTAGGGCGTTGCCTTACTGGGCGTTAACTAGAAATAGGTATAGGGGGGCCTGAAAGCGTTGTACATGCCTGATGTAGACCCGGGATAGATAGGACTTAACGTTCACAAGCCTCAAGCCATACTCCACCAGTAACCCGGTGTTTAACACTTGGCACTCTGAACTAGAGTCTTGATTTCTTGGAAGCTTGTTGTCACAGCCGCCCTAATCGAAAGAAATTCTAGAACATCTGATCAAAGTCAGAGTGGAGATGGTAGAATTCCTCCGGTAAGGTAACCGCCAAGTCGGCATGTAGGTAGCAGCCTGACACTTCTTCCCGAGCGGGTAGGCTCCTTTGTGCGGCCCCTTACTTGGTCGGGTAAATTTGGCCCTTATTTGTTACCGTATTTTCCCGTGCCCAATATTTGAAAAGGCGGTTGGTGGTCTGTGTAGTTGCTACGGGATGTTGCCTCGGGGAAGGTTACCCACAAAGACCCAAAAGATGCGTCTGTCAGGTCTCAAACTCTGGGACTCTAGAATTACTGAGCCTTTTTTTTGTTACTTTTCTAGACTATTCGTCTAGGGGGCTTTTAGCCGTTGACCATCTGTTGTTTGATGCGACTCACGTTAGGATGATATTCTACTAATATTAGAGATGAAAGTAACTTTCGAAAAGATCAGCTTAGTTTAGTCCAAGTAACATCGGGTTAATGCTCACTGCCTTCGGACCAAATCTCGACGCTAGGGCACCAAAGCAACGTATTCGGGTGGCTAAGGAGCCGGCTCACGGACCGGTAAAATACATCCCACATATTCTTCACTATTGGCCACGTTATTAAAGCGAAAGTCGCAAAGAATGATGATGTGACTAATGAAACACAAATAGTTTACCAAGAAGATTTGGTGCGGCACCACGTTTCAACCCAATGCTTGACGAGCAACAGGATTGTGGCTTGAGTGGCAGCCCGACATCCATTGCAAGGCACGCCCTCGACAACCTATTTAGAGGAGTATGTTACACTGCGGATAAAGACACTGGGAGCAATCAAGATCCGTTGGTCCAAATTATCGACTCTTGCACTCGCCAAATGACAGTTATGTCTAGTTTCACTAGCCCCCTGGGAGTGATGACTGTTCTATTAAATTCCACCGCGCTCACTCGCTCAAACTTCACTAAGCTACACTAAAATCAAGCTCGGAAAAGAGCCAATCGAATATGAATACTCATTTTGTCCTTATGCCTTTCCCAGAAGCTGAATCACACAATCACAGGGCCTAGATTTATCGCCAAGTATAGGCTCCAACTTGAACGGGCCAGACGAACGCCTCTGGTAGACTTGAAACTGGGTTCAGGGAACAATCGACATCAACCTGACCCCCTGCGTGTGTCTTATTTTGAGTCTGTTACCTAAAATGTGAGCTTCGCTCGTCATTGACAGTTCCGGCGTGCCCGTCGTCGCGATGATGTACAGAAGATTAGCAAAGTGGCAAATCTCAATTTCACTCGAGTCCATTTCTGCCCAAGAGACAGGTTTGTGCCCAACATGCCCGATGATTTGTGGATACCATCACTACACCAAATCTAGGAACCCGAGACCCTAGCCTAAGTGGCAAGGCCTCGTACGATCGACAGAAAAGCCGGCACGTATATAAACAAGGCGGCCTGTACTATGTAAAACCTGCTCTGGCAACCTAAGCCCATTTTATGTGCATCAGCCATGTAATGCCTCGAAAGGGGTAGTTTTTTTTATAATTGCTAGCTTTTTGAACGCAAAATATGATATGGTCGCTTGCGTGTGTATTGTGAGTTCTCTGAGACTCGTGGGACGCCTAACTCTATCAAACAAGGATCAAACAAAATCTCACCATCGAGAATTGCTGCTGGAATGGGCGGTGAAAGGTTGATACACTGTTTTTACCGCGTAAGCCTACAAGGCGCCCCCAACTGAGTCACCTAATGTCAACTCTAACCTTTGATATGTCTAACGCTACTATTATCTGTGCTGCGAAGATATTAACTACGGAAAGAAATCTACTGCTTTTCGGATACGAATGGATTGAGGCGGAGGAGTATGCTTGTGGAGAAAACGTGACGCGTCCACGTCCTTCGACTATACACCGGTCAAGAGGTGGACACTACCCCTATTACAGAGCACGCAACTCCTATTCACCGTTCACAACCCCGAAAACACTCTCTACTCACGATTAAGAGGATTCGGATAGCTACGATTCTATAGTCGAAGAACAACTCTCCACTAGACTGTGCGGCGATGACGGCAGGTACAATCACGACCACGGCCTCAACCAACTTCCGAAGGACTTAAGATACTATTCACATAGGGCCATCCACGAATGAGGTACCATCTTTTGTGGCGGCCCCCAATACTGTACCATCGTCGTTCCCTCGGACTGGAATATCGACGAGAGGCCAATGTTTCTATGATACTCCCTTTCCTTAGAACCCGAATACTAACGCCCTCGGCAATAATCTGTTAGCCGATGCCTCATATTGACAAGTCTTGACGAGCAATAGTTATCAGAGGGCCTCGCGTCCGACCAAACCCTTGTTGAAATCTTTAAGCTGTGGTTGGTAAGATCAGTGATGCTGACACGAGTGACTTTACGTTTGGTCAGCCACGGATGCGCCGCTGACTAATGAATACGAACTCATTCGGCCAAATATGCCGTCTACATCACTATCTGCACCCAGGTTAATCATCATAGTTTCGCTAAAATATCGCAATAGCTACTTCAAGAGACGTACGACCCATGTCGATCATTTCGGTTGAAATGCCGGGTTCTTGGTGACGAGGTGAGATTCGCGTCAATCCTGTTCCCAACTCGAGCTACTCCTCTACAACAAGAACTATAGGGACTGGAACGGAAGAAACGGCAAGCTTGTATTTACTCCATCTCCTAGCTGCCTGCATATCCAGGCGTACCCGAGTGTCGTGACGATCATTTACTTGTACCTGTCTTCTCTTGAAGGATGTGGGAAAAGGGAGCTGGGCCTGTGAATGCAATCGCCCTTGGTATCTGACCCCGCCGACCGAACCCCATGGGCCGTAGCTACGAGCGGGAGCCCCGGCACATACACCGAGGTACCTTGGAGGCCCGGTTCTAATCTGGGAGCCTCGGCGCGGGTATGACTCGAGCTTTGCTTGCGTTACGACATGTGCGGGGTGATTGCGCAGCTGAAGGATTCTTGGCTCTGTTTTGAGGCAGCGAACCTGTCGCTTGACAAATGCGAGGTCTGTTCGGGCGTTCCTTGCCGATGGCTACGCGGCCGGAAATACATCTTATCAAGTCACGCCTGACAATTTACCCCTCACGGACAAGATTAGCGACGGAGACGGATACGCAGCTTGACCAAAAAAAAAAAAAAAGTTAGCTTCGATGTGTACCTATACCAGGCATATGCTGCCTTTCTGCATGTTGTGGTGTGATGGCTACTAATAGCTCGGGTCCCGAGAAAAAAGGAACCCTGGTCGTGCGGCATGGATTAATATGCCTGCCCGACGAAAAAAGCGCGGAGGAGCCTGTCACGAGCCAGGTTTTGGAGCAAAACCCACAGACGACCGACAACCAAGGGGGCCCGGGCTGCTCAGCACGACTAGCTAGATAATAGCTGGGTTTAAGGCAGGTAAGCAGAATGGTGAAGGATGACGCCGATTCTTATCACTCGAGTTCGGTACCAGAGTTGTCTTCGTTGATGATCTGACCCATCCCGGGTCTAGGGCGATCTGGGCATCAGTGGACATCAGCAGACACCTGGATGACCGAACGCAGCAGGGGATGGTTGAGCGATCTGCTTGTTTTCATCAACATTTCGACGGGGTTGGTTTGCCATTCTGCATCTGGTGCCGGCGGCACGCCGGCATTACATGCAGCTACGTTCAGACAGGACGGCGATGTGCACCGTAAGCTTGCGATGTAGCGTAGGTCAATGTGGCCATGGCTGTTAAGGTATGTTGCCAGGCCATACTGCTTTGGGATTGACCGTATTGCATCAGATTTGACCGGTCACAGAGCAGTACTCCGATTGCTGAATTGGGTTGTCCACTCCAGCAGCAGTTCTTCCGGCTAATTACCATGGCAGTACGCTAGATACCAGCGTCGCTCTTAGGGATTTCTTTTTCCTCGTCACATCAAAGTCGGGGTGTGACGATGGTGGGCGTAACCAGCGAAGTATCTTCCACCGATATGCAGAGTGCCAAGCCCATCTGCGTGAGGCCCAAGCCTCGTGGTCCAACGTATAGGTTCTATCCTGGGGGGTTTGCGGAGGGATTGGTCCCTCCCTAGCTTTCGATACCACGGTACGTGCAGTAGCAGCAGCAGCAGCAGCCACAATGATCGGCGGCGAGCAGAGGGCGAACCCAACCCACGTAACGCATGGTTCGAAACCGAAAGCTTCGAGAAATCGTACGGTGTTACTTATGAAAAAGGGAGACTACTAAAGTAAAGCGCTTACCTCCATGGAACGGGCCTTGAAGCTTGGCAATCATAACAAGACCTGTGTGTCTCGCTACCGATGATCCGCCGGGATTCATGGGTCTCTTCAGCCTCTTGATCAACCCTAGGGCAACGCATCTCGCCCGATCGGGAAAGATAACGGTCATGCCCAATACCGCTCTGAAATATGGAATGGGTTCGGCCTTGACCGCCAGTCCCGAACGAATCAGACTAGCGTGAGACGTTCCATCTCTGTGTTGTCCGAATGCCAGCCCAAGAGGACGGTTGACGAAGTGGCTGCATCGTGATAACTGTATGCAACGCCGACTGGCCACTCCTCGGCGGCCGCCCTGCTGTCAAGCTCGTGCCAAACCCACCCCTGTCTCTTTCGAACGGTACCAAGAGAACCGTTAGACCAATCGTCACTGTAAATAAAACGTGATGGCCCAAGGGCCTAGGCCGGCCTGTCCCAGTTTGGGACATAGTCGATGATGAGGTATACAGGTAACGTCACAGGCTCAGCTATATTGCAGGGTTTCATCGCCGAGGTATTGTGATGTTAGCAATGTTAATGACACAGTCGGCGCATCGCAACCGTACATAATTTCGGCTTGCTGGCCTCAACGTCGAGGTTTGTAGTATTACCACGGGTGTGAGCCCCGGGGGCCTGGTGATCTTACTTTCATGCCGTGTAGCATCCATTTGTCCGCGTCACTTCAACAACGAGTCAAAGTATTAGCAGTTGAAAGGTCATGTTGGATATAAACCGCTAACCACTCGCGAGGGGCATTCGCTAAAGGTAAACGATTGGATCGAGATACCCGATTTTTCACGCTTCGCGAAACAATAGTTTTTGATTGGGATGTATGAACATCGAATGGACTAATCTTTGTGTTCATGGTCAAAGGGGGATCTCTGATATAGCAAATAAAGGAACTCGACGATTCTGGAAATTGTGGCAGTTCGTATGGTAAGAATAATAGATTAAGCCTTGGATTCGGGCTTAACCGACTCAAGAATAGAGTTGTCTGACACCCGTTTATATATACATAGGACCATTCTAACAAACGGAGAGATCGGGACGAGCATGCGGCCCGAGGCGCGGCACGGGAAGTAGTGTACAAGGTCCTCGGGAACGAATTTGATCAGGAGACTAGGCTATACTACCAAATCGGATCTATATCTTGTCTAGAACATATTTGTCCTACGCCCGTGTCTGGCTCTTAGAGGGGGGCATTTGGGGGCTATAACATGCCAATATTGAGATACACTGTAAATAGTGATAGCTATACCGTAGAGAAGTCGAGAGCAAAATTACGAGTTCTCGGTAAGACGACGCTATACTATGTAAGTGTCAAGGGTGCGTCCGGTGCTGTTACCGTACAAGTCTACGAGACCGTCGAGATGGAGCCTAGTGGTGATAGTTTTAATGATTGGATTGCTTCTAGTATGGTTGCAAATGTTCGTAATTGATGGATGGGCGGTCCGAGCTAGTAATAAACAGTCTGCTGACCACCTGGTTGTATTTTCGCTAGGCTAGATGGACTTGGAATTTACTCCCTGAAAAGAGGATGGCTTTCGCGAAACTAAAAGTGAAACAAGAGCACTGTAGCCACCGGGGGGACCTCTAGCATGGCTGGCGTCAGACTAAGGGCGCCAATGCAAGCGTGCTGGTTGACTTGAACGATGATAAGTTAGACTATCCTTGAGCTGGAGGAACGGATAGTGGTACATTCGTTCGGATATGTACGAATAAGAACCATGGGGTGAGGTGAAAAGAGGCAGATTCGGTGGTCACCACCATATATTATCTACTACATGGCTAGGTACTGAGTAGGTGGTCTCGTAGGTGGTGTCCGTCACTGAACCCTTTCCGTGCATTGGTTGCTATATGTAAGCTAAGAATTTGAATTGGTCGGCCCATCAGGAGACGCCAGCTCTGAGCCAGAGCATGGTTAGTCGCTCAGCGGGACAGGCCGAGTCTGATGCAGCTCTGATCTGACTTGGCTGCAGGACCGCGCATATCACGTATGAGTTACGACCAACGATATCCGGAATGAGTTTCCCGATGGAGCATCGAGTGCATGTGCAAGGCTGAGGGTTTGCTCCTCTGATGTACCAACGGACCCATTTGTGGATTGTAAGCTGGTACGTAAACAGCGTCCTGCATATTCTACTTTGGCACCCTGCTTTGTCACCGGGCGCCTAGACGCTGCCTAGACACTGCCTAGACACTGCCTAGATACATGTCGGCGGTTACTGATTTTTGCGATTGACAGCTCTCGACCTAGCGGATGCCGCAGTTCCGTTGTCGACTCAAGTCGGATAGAGAGCTGGCTTAAGGTCCAAGCCACCAAAGCCCGAGAGCCCCCCTGGTTCGATGTCTGTCAAGCCCGGTAGGGTGAGCGTAATACATGCCTGTCGTGTTGACCAAGACTGCTCCAACTGTGGTAGACTAGGGTTACCTAGTTCCATCTCAGCAAGGTGAGCTGGTACCATGCAACAACTGCTGGCAGTGTCCTGCGACTTGCTCCCAATGAAGGAACCTCGATGGCTCCCCGCGCCCAAGACTCGGCGCTAGTTGTCGAACCACGGTGAATATCGAATCAAATCACAGCGCCGCACCGAAATATGCTTAGAAAGCGTATTAGAGAAACAGGAGGGTGCATCGTAAGCTGGCCACGACAGGTGCTCTGCATTGGATTTGACTAAGAAATACTGGCATGATAGTGAACAACTGCACGCTGCAGATCCGCATCGTTGAAGATCATGGTATGGACCTGTCAGTAACTGCATATGGTACGTAGTGTGATGTCTTTATTCTTACGTAGCTTATGCATTTGCCTATGATGACCGATGCGCAAGACGCCGCAACACTGCCTGAGCTTTGCTTGCTTATCTGACGTGTGTCCTGTTTCCCAGTAAACTGCCCCAACTGCTGCATCGAGCCCGATCACTATAACCCGCTACGGCACATTAAACGGATTTATAATGAAGGGAGCTATCTCCTGTATATTGCGAGACTAGGCTAGTTCTATCTACACACCAGTGGACCACTGCCGTGCTCCAAGAACACCTGGGCACCGTCATAGTTAGTAGGTATAAGCTGCGAGCACATTGAGGAGCATGTGCAAGAATATAATTAGCACTCACTCAACCCGCATCCAATGCCTGTACTACCAACCCAGGGGCGCCTCTATCCAGAGACATGTCTTTGAGCATCGATAGAGCGCTTATAACTGGCGTTTTACTATGAGGGATTGGAGTGAAGCTGCTTAGTCAATAGTTTATAATGGTAACGTCTGGGGAGCAGCCAATTAGCCAATTCTTGAGCCTAGAGCCCAGCACATACATCGGTACGCTATACTCAAGCGTTTGGGATTGGTAGAATAGAGATACCTAGGTAAGAGTACTTCGGCACGTGGCGGCGTTACCTGCGAAGAGGGTCCCCCCAATCTCCAACATGCATTGCGCCGCAGAATTGTGGCTATACTATAGATTGACGGGTTGTTCTGAGCTTGCTATTGGAAGTAGAGTACGGGTCTGGTGCTATGTAGGTAGTTTCGAAGCCTCGAGGAAACAAACCATTCTGTTCTTCCTCGGACTCCTGCAAGCCCAATCATCAGTGGCAATGCCCGAGGACACGGATATTTTTGGAATGCAGCGGGTATACTGCGGGCACCGATGAGAATAATGTCCCAGTGATACGGGTTCGCTGATACCAGAAGACGCCTGCCATTGGCCCATCTCCGAAAATATCGCTCTCACCCCGGAGGAGTCGGGGTAATATGTAAGTATGGGGAAGCATCCTTTCCTTGTCAGCGTTGAGGGCTGACCATGCTTAACATACCCTTCACCTTGTTGCAGATACAAACATACATCCCGGCTGTGCATCACGACAACGGCTGGGATCCAAGACTGGGGTTGTTTCTTGGTGTTGATCTCTCCAGGGTTTCATCGCGGATCCTGAGCGAGAGCCATCCTATACTGTTTCGACCCCGTGATCCCATTTTCTGCCCATTCGAAGCAGAATACCCTGGTCGGCAGAAATGCCATGCCCAGCTCCACGACCAGCTACACGGCCATTAAGCAAGGATCATTCAGTCGCTGTGGCGCCCCTGGATATCATATTCTCGGTCATGTGAACGGGATCATCAAGCTCGAGCCTGATCTTCTACCACTCACCGCCTGCACTGCACTGCTCAACCCAACGGTGGAGTCAAGTATGACTCTTTTGGGCGCCGGTACCGGTATAGTCTGTGCAGGCAATAAGATACGTGTACTACTGAACGCACTGCCGCCGCTGTCATCACTGGCGCGGGCGCATATAGATGAATTGCGCCGCGAATCTGCATTTTGTCTTCTATTCCACGGACTACGGACTGGCATTTGTGAATTCCCATGGGGCCTTGGGCTACGGTTGGGTCTGGTCGGGTACCCCCAGAAGCGTTGTTGTGAGGGGTGGAGCGGGCAATTCTCTGCTCGCACCACTCTAACCTGGATTCTCTCTAGTGTATTTTGTTTCCTACACACATTGTAGATTCAGCTACGGAGAAAAAAAGGAAGAAGTCTGGCATCATCTTACTATGTACTACCGTAGTGCCTTATGTCAAAGATAACGAAGCGCCACATGCGCCATGCCCCTTTCCCGTATTGCACCTTAGACCCCGGTCCCTGGTTTACTAAGTATCTATGTACATACCTCTCAGTATTAGTAGTATAGTACTAAGTAGACGACACTAGCTAGACAGGGTACGACTCTCGTACACTACTTAGTACTTAGAAATCTCATGAGAGCGCACTAGCCAGGAAAAAAAAGTCGTTAGTGGCACTCGACAGAGCCATTCGGGACAGTTGCCAGTGCTTGGTGAGACTTGGCTCGTTCGATCCAGGTTCCGCGCGCTCGGTTTAATGAGAGAGGAGGATACGTACCCGGGCCCCCAAGTAGTAGGTATCAGTAAGTACCACTACTACTTCTTAGAACTACTACTAGTACTAGTGGTATGTGAGTCTATATGGTGTAAGTATACCCGAAGTACTAGTAGCGTACTGCTGTCAACGTCATGCGACGCTAATCTACATATCCATACTACATTAGTTCCCTCGTATGTACACGCTAGAAGGCTTCTAATACGCTAGAAGACCTTTAATACCACGCACAGCACCACCGAGACCAATCGACGCATCCGCGTTAAAGCCGTTGGATAAGCGCGTTATGGGTTATACCACGCTATACTACGCTATAGTACCTAGGTATATACCTACTACTACTAGTAACTGGGTAGTACCATACTGCCTATAGTGTAGGTTACTAACCTACCTGGTAAGTAGGTGCTATACTATACTATAAGTACGGCGTATAACTCCGAAATTACATACTACGTACACTAGGTGCTGTATAGGAGACGCGCTATAATACTACCTACTCCTACCATGTAGTAGTAAGAGGTACCTGTACCTTAGGTGCCGTCTATACTACTACTACAGTAGTATAGGAGGCGCAACGCACGAGGTTAGGTAGTGTTGCTATAGGGTACCTAGGTAGGTATGTGCTACGGAGTATACTACGTAGGTACCTATGTATTTACTATAGCTACGGCTAGTTTCATATTGATGAATTGTCAAACACTTCCACGTGGAGAAAACCATCCTGTTAGGCACGTGTGGGGGGGGCCGGTGGTGCCATGATAGTGCACTATGGCATGTACTACTTATGGTATGTACGTAGTACTATGTATGGTATGTACTATGGTGTGTACTACTTAGTATGTGTGTGTAAGTATTGTAAGCCTTGATGTTGAGGTTTCTGGCTTAGCGAGATTCGCATCTGATGATTCCGAGTCTGCGGGATGGCGCCAACATGATGGGTTGGCTGGCTAGTGCGCTCTGGAGCTGCACAACATAACGTCAATCAAGATTGGCGCACGATAGAGCTCCCTAGGTCTGACCGCAGAGATTACTGACATATGCATCGTATCCTCATCCCAAGTAAGTAGGTATACCGACAGGCATTACCTACCTCTCTCTACCTACTCCTAGAATTTTGGCCTCAACGTCCGAGCGCAGTACGAGCGCGCAGAGGGAGCCTACCTTGGTCGACCAATGTCTTGGTATTCCGTCTGTGTTCTGTGCTGAAAAAAAAGTCAGATGATCGTACGCGTATGCGCCTGAGATTACTAATAAGTACTCAGTAGTCCAGACAGGTTTTTTTCTAGAAGGAATTAGATAGATAGGATGGGGTTGAGAACGAGCCATCGACTCCACTGCAGTTTTATCTCTCTCCGCTCTGGGTTAATTGTGTTGGTATTTTTGGGCTTGATATGATAGGATGGATGCCCAGTTTATGCTACTAGTAGTACGTGTAGTCTAGTATGGCTATTACAACCGGGTAGTGATGAGGGCGATTCCACCATGGCAGATTAGTAGTAATTTCTATAATACATACTCATACTATTAGTAAGTACGTACGTACGCTACTACACAACATACACTACCCAAGTAGGTAGGATAGTATGATGGCTTTACATATAAGCACGTATTCTTGAAGATGAGCTTGTAGTGTAACCAACCAACTTGTGAAGTGACAGCTAGCCTTTTGTTGTTTTTTCTCAGCCCCAGCGGAGCGCAACGCCGGCCGGTCGATAGTAACATTCAATCTACTAAGTAAAACAGGGGAGGAGGGGCATACTTTATAAGAATCATACTATGTATCTAGTCTAGTCCCGGCAAGCCATCCGGCACTCCACTAGCATGGTGTCCCTGACAAGAGCGCCTCATGGCTTTCAAGATCAAAAATGACCGAAAGCGGTTCTAGTGAGATCGTCGAGCGACCTAGGACAGAAGCCAGGACAGTCCTAGGCATACTAGTAAAGAAAAAAACGAAAAAAAGACTAAATGCTAGTACACATAGCTTCATACATAGCGACCTGCTAGTATACGGCAGTTCTGGGTAGTGTACGTCAGCAGCCTTCTTGCTTTTGACTCCATTATTATTACGCTACAGTAGCATGATTTCGGGGCATCTTGAGCCGACCCACTAACAAAGCGAGCTGACGACCCCCTATCTTTTTGGGGGCTGCTCGTCTCCTCCTCCCTCTCCAACCGCCGCCGCTTTCTACCTAATCCATTGGCAATGCCGGCGGTTCCTGGCCGGATGTCATCCGCGACCACCGGGTAAGCGGCGCGTCTCCCTAACACAAGCTGAGTATACACTAGTCGTCCAAGTCATTTTCTTGACATTCGCAATTTGCCAATTTGCCACCGCGTGCCCAAGGATCAGTCTTCTAGAAGACGTAGACGTCACGAGAGAAGGTGAAACAACGAGCGCCCGGAGTTGTCTGGGCGGGATCTGGGTACGGCGGCCTGGCTCGTATAGCACCACACGTGTATAGGCAGCGTATAGGCGGTGCGCTGGGGGTGGTCGCTGGGGTAGAGCACCGAGAAAACCAGCCCTGCAGTAATAGTCGGCATCTTATGTGCAGTCTACAGATTCATCGGTAGGGTGCCGACCCCTGGACCCATTGATGAATGGTGTTATGGCGGGGGAAAAAAGCAGTGGTTTGCGAGGTTCCTATCACCAGGCAAGCGGTATCTAGATAGATAGGGTATGGATGTACAAGTACAGCATACGGGAAATATTGTTTTTACCTGGCTTGGCTAAGCAACGTCGTACCATACACTACTGGGGCTAGGTACACACTAGACTAGTCTCTCATAGACATCAAGCCGGACTTCTCGTCTCATCTCACTTGATACTACCGTAGATAGATAACCCCTGACCCAGTTTGTAGCACTAGCGAAGAATACACGTGTGTGTACCTTACTTGTATTGGTAATTACTATAGGTCGAGGGAGGGAGGGGAGGGGAGGGGAGGGGAACTACAACGAAAAAATAAAACCAGACGACTCCATCGTCGTAGATGATTCCACGCGCAAAAAAAAAAAACAAAAAAAAAACACACACACACAAAAAAAACAAATACTAGTAGTGTATCGTCTCACCGGTCCGGGAGGGGGCGTGGGCGCCTTTGCGAGGCTGTCGTCTAGCCGTGAGATGATCACTGCATACGCGGGTCTCTCGGATCCTGAAGCCGACGTCGTGACTGTGAAACACGAAATCCCTAATTGTCAGCTTAGCACGCACGTTTGGGGTCTCTCTGGGGTCGGGAAATATACGGCACTAGGCCAGTCTAATAATAAGAGCAACAATAAAGATAATCGTATACTACCCTCCATGATCCATCCGCTATCACGAAGACAATGTCACAACCCACCGGGGCGGGTGACCCGCTGAACTTTTACTCGCTAGTGAGGTAGGAGGGTGCTGACCGGGTAATCTATCGTCTCGCCGCGGCGGGCGGTCGCAGAAGTAGAGGAAAGAAAAGCCGCGGCGAGCATGGTACGACGGGCGCAGGTCTTTTTCTTCGCTTTAGCTTTTTGACTCCCCTTTTGTGTCGAGAGTTGAAGCGACGATAACGACGACGGCGATGAGATGATGATGACGACGTAGACGACGAGAGGATGACGATGACGGCGACGGCGGCGGCCATTGAGACGACTGGGGGGGGAGGAGATTCCGATGCCGTGGATTGAGACGTTTCGATACTGCCCAATGCCCTGCAGCGACAACGGGGGGGAAAGGGAGGGGGGGCTATCGTCGGGTAGGCGACAGCACGAGGCTTGGCGATGCCTTTGCTGCACAGTCTGCGTCATGGTGGACTGCCGTCCCAGCGCTCTGGGACTGTCAAGCCCAATTTGCGCCCATGTCTATCTGTTCCCGATCAGACGGTCCAATCCCGTCGTCTGGGCTTATTTTATGTTTTTATTATTCCCTTGTGCCGGGCTCTCCGGTCTCGTTGTTAGGGTCAGGGTCAGGGTCAGGATCAGGATCAGGTTTCGGCTCGGCTGTGGTAATCGTTCGAGCCTTGTCAAGCATGCATGGAGGCACCAGCTCGACGAACGAGAATACTGGAGCTAGGGAAGGGATAGGTCGATCTCTCGTTACCCATCAGCAAAAGCGCATATTCCTTCACCGCTTGACCGCCGTCTTCCAATTGTCGCCTAGGTAGATTAGGGACTTTAGGGACACTCCGCTCGAATGCTCGGCACGCCTGGCTCCACCACTCAGCTTCGTTTCCGAGTGCTGCCAATGAGGGGTGTCCGGCTGACTCGGTGTCGATGACTATTTTTTTTTTTTTTTTTCTTCTTCGTTCTGTCTGGTCGGGCGTTTTCTGTTTGATGAATCTGTACGCTAGATACCTACACTAGATACCTGCACTACTAACTTAGTATACTAATATTTTTTTTTTTTTTTTTTCCCTGACGGCGCTGTCATTGCCGACCCACGCAACGTCCGTTGTTGGGAATCCTAGGTACAACAACAGCACACTCACTCTACAGTGCTCTCTTTCCCTCTCCCTCTCTCGACTAGTACTACTAAGTATACCTTGTATACCTTGTCTACCTTGTCTACCTTGTCTACCTTGTCAGTCCCCGTTTTGAACCCCCTGGTCGACCTGGTCCCCAGTCCTACTGTAATCCCAGGAACACATGTCGGATGAATTTGTCTTTGTACTCGTACATATATGCTATATCTGCTTGCATGCATACCATGCATTCTCATAAGGCTTGAGGAGATGGGCCTCCGGCACCCATTCCACCCATCCACGTCGATGTACGTGTACTTCATCATGATGACCATGGCCGCTTAGGTTCCACTCGCGAGCCCACTACTAGGCTCCATGATGCTGGACGGTAGCTGTACGGTAGCTGGTCCCATGAAGTTGGGACTTCGTCTCCATATGTACTTTCTTTTGAGCATCACCGGTTACACCTAGCATGGCTGGGGGGATCTTCTATTGCGCTCCCACTTGGGCTTTGTTTGATCCCGCCCTAGACGGCGACTGTCACCGCTGCTTGGTCGAATATTAAAATAACCTTAATATCCGTAGGCTGCCCGCCATGGACACGCCGGGCCTACACTATCGGCCGCGCTGCTTTACAGTATACTTCCATCGCTATCTATATGAGCTAGTATTCAAAAGACCTCTATCCCTCTCTCTCAATGCCAAGCTAACACGGATCCGACCTCTGGTTATCCCCATCTCACCTCATCTTACGTGCCTTAGACGCCTGCTGGCCTTGGGCACAGAGACGTCTGCTCACTTAAACCTTGTCTCTGCCTGGTTCTCACTCAGCACCTTCAAGTATAACAGGCGACGGAGTGCTGGCTATATCAGTTTAGATTTAGCATCCTCAGGTTCTTCTTCAGACACTCGGCCGCGTTGACCCTCTTCTGCCTCTCCCAACCTTTGCCGCTCTTATAGCACCCTGCGTCCCGTCCTGTGTCCTCTGTCCTGGGCTATCATCAACATCTAGACTATCGTGATGAGGCATAATTCATTTGCGAGGACGTCTAGCTCCTCTATTAGTGGCGGCAATGCGCCACTCCCACCATTTCCAAGACGGCAGATGCTCGTCCTAGGTAGGCATCTTGATCGAGGCCAGGCGCGTGCTAAGACTAACACCGGCTTTACTAGCAATTTGCCGAATTTGTGAGCCTATTGCTTTCATGGGAATCTTCCCCTACGTGTATTTCATGATAGAGGACTTCCATGTCACCGACGATGCCAGCCGAATTTCATTCTATGCCGGCATGGTCACTTCTGCCTTCACCTTTGCCGAGTTCTCGACTGGCCTCCTGTGGGGTAGGTTGAGCGACAAGATTGGAAGGAAGCCGGTTCTCTTGACTGGCTTGGCTGGCACCGCGTTGAGTGTTCTCGTCTTCGGTTTCGCCCCTAACCTCACTGTCGCTCTTCTCGCTCGAGCCATTGGTGGTCTTCTGAACGGGTACGTTCTCGGATCGCGGTGACCAACACGAGTCTTTGGATGCTAACCGTTGCCTAGAAATATGGGTGTCTTGTCAAGCACGGTGACGGAACTTGTGACCGCCAAGGAGCATCAGCGTGAGTTTACCATCATGCTCAGAACCTAAGAAGTGTAGTCACTAAATGAATGGCAGCTCGTGCGTACACCATTATGCCGGTAGTATGGTGCTTAGGGTTAGTTACCCCTTTACTGCGATGGGTTCTGAACGGGTTTGCTGACTTGGCTTAGATCCATCATTGGACCTATGATCGGAGGTGCGCTTGCACGGCCGTGCATTAGCTACCCGAGCATATTCTCGCCGGGCACGATTTGGGAACGGTATCCGTATCTGCTTCCCAACCTCTTCAGCGCCCTTATCGTGTTAGTCGGTGTCATCAACGGCTTTCTGTTCCTCGAGGAGACGCATGCTCAGAAGAAGATGCAACGTGACCGTGGTCTGGAATTGGGCAACTGGATTCTGTCCAAGTTCACGGGTTTCGGAAAATGTGCGGAATCACGAGACGAGAAGTCGAAATTCTCCGATCGCGAAGATGAGATACAACCCCTTATCGATCACGATGAGCAGCTACCGACGTATCGAACGAACGAGAACACGCCAGCCAACTCACCCCGCCT
The DNA here is from genome assembly GCA_004353285.2 of Xylaria grammica. NCBI lineage: Eukaryota > Fungi > Ascomycota > Sordariomycetes > Xylariales > Xylariaceae > Xylaria > Xylaria grammica. The sequence continues at coordinate 2,768,189 of NGZP02000009.1, forward strand.
CAGATCCGCATCCGTGCCCACGCTTCCTCAAGACTCGCTAGATCTGACCCAATCCAAAGCCCATATGGGTGTGAGCATCTCGAAGACGTTTACCAGGCCGGTAGTTCTCAACATTATCTCTTTCGGCATCTTGGCCTTGTGAGTACCGCCGCACGGAAGCAGGCTTTCCCTTACTAACTCGAGATGTAGCCACACTATGACGTTCGATCAACTACTACCGGTCTTTCTAGCGACGGCGCCGCCCAAAGACCACGTGGACACGTCCCTTCCCTTGAAATTTGTTGGCGGATTCAACCTCGACTCGAAGACAGTGGGCATCATTCTCAGTATCCAAGGAGTCTATCAGCTGCTCATTAATATGTTCTTGGTTCCCAAAGTCCTCAAGCGCTTTGGAGCCTTGCGGTCATTCCGTTTCATCGCTATCGCTTATTTTATGCTTTACCTGGTAACACCATACCTTGTCCTTCTGCCTCCAGCCTACCGTATGGTCGGACTAGCTGTAGTGCTGGCGTGGAAGTGTACTTTTCAAACCATCGTGTACCCGAGCAACGCAATTCTCACGGCAGACAACGCACCCAGTCGCCTGGCGCTTGGCACAATCAATGGCGTCGCGGCTTCGACGGCTAGCCTATGCCGCGCTTTTGGGCCGACCATCTCGGGCATTCTCTACTCTGTTGGCCTGAAGACCGGATATTCCGGCTTGGCGTGGTGGTCTACTGCCCTCGTTGCCATTGGCGGTGCTGTAGTCGGACTTATGATTCCAGACTCGGCTACCCGCCCACCCTCACACGACGACCAGATCGCTACCCCCGATGACGATGTAGAGGTCGCCCAGCCAAGTCGAGCTTGACATCGCCTCTTACGGCTCAGAATACATGGGAGGGTTAATTTCATTTTAGCGGTATTTCCAAAGGATTCCCCGGGCGTTTGATAGATTGGGTTCATCTTCCGGCGCATCTCACCTTATTCCCCCGCCACAGCTTGCTTGCGGTTCTATTGTCTTAACAACATCGGTTATAGCCAAATTTTTTATACCTGATTTTGGAAAGTGGCCGGATTTCTGTTCTGCGATACCCTCTTCGCGTTCACGGCCTGTACGTTTGTTCTCGGCTTCTCGAGCCTTGAAACGAACAGAATTTGGTTTACGTCGTACATGCAATAGACTGGGCTGGGCAACTGAGCAACATGATTACTTGTATACAGTATTCTTCAGGTTTTATTTTTTTTTTCATCTGGATTTTCTACTCTCGACAGATGCATGCACACACATTGGATGGACAGCAAGGGGATACACATGGGAAGCGCGAGGGTTACTTTATCTTACTGTTTTAATTTTTCTCCTTTTTGCACACCGCACTCGGGCTTTGGATGTGCGGTCCGCATGGGCCGGGGGATGCCTGGGTTAAGGAAACGTTGGGAATGGAAAGTGCAAAAATCTTTGGGACCAAAATTTCTTTACGGCGGTTATTCCGGGCTGGCGTTGGACAATGGCGAGCTGACTTGCTGGCTACTACTTAGCTAGCTAGCCTTTTAGGCTCACGGGATGACGGGGCACATACGGGTTAGGTACTCTCTAATGGTTCAACTTTTTTCCTTGTACTTCTCGATTTGACCTGTAAACACCACCATGAATGTCAAGGGACTTGTGAATACGTACTCTCCTAGCCACTGTGCCTAATCTTAGAGCCGGGGCTACACTACATCATGTTCTCATATTTGTCCATCGGTATAACACATTTCATTTCATACGCCGATCCCCCTGGCGCATATCACCGCGCTATTCTTCCACATAGAACAACGTCATCACCGAGCGGCATCCACATAGTATCAGAGAGCCTTGCCACGGGCCTGTTAACATTATGTGTGCGTGGGGGACTCACGGTGACACCTCCCCGCCCAAGCCACACTGGAGCAATCGTGACGATGACACTATCCACTAAGTTGGCTTCCTCACCTAGCAACGAGTTGATGACCTCGGCGCCCCCTTCAATCATGATGCTACGGAGACCCTCCTGCCGTACGGCCGATAGGATGGCACGCCAGTCGAGGCGACGAGTGCCATCTATCTTTTCTTCATCGTCATGCGCCGCATTCAAGGATATGAACTTTCCCCCCACGCCCTCTAATATCTCCTTCTTCTGTACAGGTGGCTCCTTCTGAAGAGTCACGATATATGGCGCGAGGCCCTTGCCCTCACGGGCTAGCCGCATGACCTTGCTCTGGGCGGTAAAATCCCAACGGAGACGCGGGTCAATGATGATAGGCCGTGGCTGGTGGGCTGTGACTGAGACTGTGTTTCGGCTGCTGCCCTCATCCGTATCTAGACGGGAATTGAGCCCCGGGTCATCTGCAATGGCAGTTCCCACGCCGACGCAAATGGCATCGTGCCGAGTGCGCAGGTAGTGCGTCATAGCCTTGGACTGAGGCCCGCTTAGCGTGGTGCGGATGCCAGGGCCTAGTGACAACGCTGAGTCTAGTGATGTGGCAAAGGTGAGGGTTACGAAGGGGAGTGCCGAACATGATGGCGGTGAAAGATCCGTAGCCTGGGGATGTGAGGAGGTCCGTGAGGAGGTCTGTGGAGGAGGCAGGTGAGGCTCGAGCCGCTGCCGATCGGCTGCTGAGAAATAGAGCGGCGCTTCCGCCATTATAGATGAACACCGGGACGTTTCGCTTTCCCTTCCCTTGATTTAGCAAGAAAGGTTTTTCGTGACCGTAGGAACGTCGGAGGTACCCCTCGTCCTAACCTTGCTATCACTAAGTATTAAGTATGTATTACCTAGGTAGGTATATGCGCAATTCACCATTCATAAATGATGCGAAGCTAATTTGTGCGTATCCGGGTTGAAAATGTTGATCGATCATCTACTAGCATGGAGGTATCTACAGTATCATACTTTGCTACCTATACCAAGTAAAAGTACATGTGCTCGTGATCTCAGTGGAGCTACGAGTTGCAAAGCGGCTACAGTTATTGAGTCTCGGATCTGGGCACGCACTGGGCAACACAGAGAGATAGATGGATTACCATGCCCCAAAATCATCACAATTAGTATACTAGGTAGGTCAAAACGGATGTCAGATGGCAGATACACAAGAACAATAAAAACACTATGGAAAATACTTCTTCGGCTGTTTTCTGAGACCGTAGATACCGTTGTACGTACCTCTTCACAGTAGGTACCTAGGTAGGTAGTCTAGGTACTGTTTTGCTAGGGTACGCTTAGCTAAGGATGGTTGGTCGATTAGGTACCCAATTGGCGCCAATTGACCTGTCTAGGTAGGTAATATTCGAGAACAAATTTGCCAAGGCGGCTCTGGGTACACAGATTTTGACCTCATTCTCTTGTTTCCATCATAACGACGCATGCACATTGCACATTGCACATTACACATTACACATTACATAGCGTACACATAAATAGTGTACATACGGAGCCCACTACGCACGGCAAGCAAGCCATATATAGTGTGACATGCAAATTACAACCGTCCGATCCAAGGGATGGAAGGAAGCCCACTCCTCTGGCCACTCCTCACCACCGCGCGCGCGCAAATGGCTCGTTTTAGGGTGACGGGCGGCTTCTGGACGGTTTCTCGTCACCTCAAGCCAGGTACCTGATCAGGTACCTGATCCGTGGTGTCGTGGTGTCGTGGTGTACACCGAGTTTTGTTTTCTCGTCCAGCTGCCAACCAACCACTCAAGAGTCTCGGCCTTTGAGTGCTCTGCCTAGATCCAATAACACTGCGCTCCACCGGCCCCATTCACTTTATACCCAACCCAAGGATGTCGAATCCAGGGTAGCGAAAAGCATGTTAGCGCACGCTACTTACTAGTATGTTTAGTGTAAGTAGGCATCCCAGGGCGCATCATGGTGGATCTTACGTCAGATCATATATCGAGGGACAGATGTACAGATGTATAGATGTACAGATACATCGGAAAAGAAACTCGCGCGGGATCATGGCCCAAAGCAGGCAGTACAGCAAACGAGGCAGAGTCGTACGTTGGTCATTTCGAGCTTGCATAGATAAAACCACACAGAGGCCGGATCTGGATGGATAGCTGCATTCAGACCGATAAAGACGCGCGTGGCTTCGTCAATCATTACCCCACGAGGGCTGAGGCGTAGTAACAGCAGTCCATCTGTGAGGCCATCCAGAAGCCATCATGCAACACCTCGGCCCCGCTATATCACCAGCATCACGTGGCGTGGGGGAGGAGGAGGAGGAGGGGTGCTTATAGTGTACTCGGTACCAGTTTTCCAGCCTGCGTCTTCGAGAGGTTTCGTCCCTGGGACTGCTACACTACAGCAGTACCTAGGTACTACAGTGCTACAGTGCTACAGTACTACCTAACCTACCTACAGCCTGGTCGGTGGTCGGAAACCCTGGCCTCAATTGAACCCTGTTGAATCTGCATCCTTACCTTACCACGCCTACATACATAGCTGTACGTCGAAATCCAAGATTGATTGATATTACTATAGTAGGTAGTATTGGAATCAATGCTACCTACCGTCTTAACTCCAGGTGTGGTTGGCGGCCTCATTTTCCCTTGGCTCTTGGCCTCCAAATCATTAGGCACCTGGCTTTCTGGCCTTTCTGGCCTGGGTAAAGTATCTACTAAAAGTACTTGGGTAGTGGTAGGGAGGACCTACCTAGGTTAATCATCTATAACAACACAAATATTAGCACATATTATTACTATGACATCTAGACTGACACTACCTAGGTAGAAAAAAAAAGACAAAAGAAGAAAAGAAAAGAAAGCCGAGATCCGTCACTTTCTCTCGTATATACGGAGTACATTAGTTGCAGTGGAAAAAAATCAAATCAATCACTTTGCCAAGGCGTGGCTAAGGGATACGGTAGTTGTAGCACATGTATCCACGCGGCCGTTTTGCTTCGCCACGCAATCCTACGCACTCATCGAGTCAGTAGCAGTAGCGACGCTCAACAGCACAAAAGGAGAAAAAAACAGAGTTTCAAGGGAAAACTAGGTGAAACCCTTTCCGACGCCCTTCAAACACGTCGTTTTGCCCACTAACGCACCTGCGCACGTGAACATTGTCTCGCCCGCCTGCCCGCTTGTCCGCCTGTCCGCTTGTCCGCGCCTCTCCGACAGAGCCGAGTGCCTCGAGTCTCAGACTCTTATTACAGAATTCTTCCACTGTCTGAGACAAGTGCCAAGGCCATCCACTCAACATCCACACAGCAGACGTTCGTTCTACCTAGGCAGTCGACCGTACAGTACAATACAACGTACAACATACGACATACGACATACGACATACAACACTACAACCACCATTGAGTAACCGTCCTTCGCCGATTCGATCTACCTAGATAGTCTACGGCGGCTCGCTCTCCGCTCCGATCGCATCTCATCGCCATCGCCATCGCCATCACATCGCATCGCATCGCATCGCTTCCATCTACACCTATCCTTCTACCCCGCCGTATCCGGCCGACCTCGCCCAGCTCCAAGTCCAACCAAATCCTCTCCTCTCCTCTCCTCCCAGCCACATCGCCAAGAATGTCTCACAAATACGACGAGCCGCCCGCGTACCACAATGGTTCCGGCCCGCAGGCGCCGCAAGCCGCGTATCACCAGCAGCAGCCGTACGGCGGGGACCCGAACTATCCCGGGTACGCGCCGGGGCCGAACATGGGTTATTACCAGCAGCAGCAGCCAGGAGGTTACCCGCCGCAACAACAAGGGGGTTATTATCCGCCCCAGGGCCCTGGCTACTACCCGCCTCAGCAGGGGGGTTACTATCCGCCCCAGGGCGGCTATTACCAGCAGCAAGATAATCGCGGTTTCGCTGGCGGTGCGACGGGCGGTTGCTTAGGTGCATTGCTCGGTGCCTTCGCCTGCTGCTGCTGCTTGGATCTTTTGTTCTAAGTCTGCGATGCTTCATCCCGGCGTTCCGGCGAAAGGGTGATGGCAGGTTAAGGCTGGTGGAGAATACCCGCCGCGTCGGGTGGAACGAATGACGTGGGGGACACCCGAGCGAAAAAAAAAAGCTGCGCTCACGTGGCAGGGAATCCGCGAGACGACAACGCAGCGAGGAATCGTTCGATGGAGAGGTAGAAAACGGGTCTGGCGGTTATGTGGGACGAATGGCTTTCTATGCAGGGCCCATCAAACCAAACTCATCGACCAACCGCGGACACGGGGTGCGAACGCATACAAACAGACGTGGGACTCGGAGGAGTCAGACATATACTGCATTTCATTCGTTCGAGGCGGGCGGGTTCATTTGGTTGGCGTTTAGGTCCAGGGAACGATCACAATAGGCTCCTTTGTAATAGCATCCGATTTTGCTGCATAATATCTATCAGCAAAGTCCATCAGGTGACAGCGACTTTTGCCAGAGGTATAGATTTTATATTCTACTGCTATAGCATATTGCTGCGTCTTTAATATCCTCCTATTCTTCTTCGTATTGTATGACATATAGTAGAAACGCAATCACCTGCCATACGTTATGAAGTGACGCCGTTTGTCTTCTCCGTAGCTAAACCTGAGAATAGCTCCTCAAACTTCTCTTGTGCCTCTGCCACACAGTCATGCGAGTAGACCATCTTCTGTACGTCGGGGCTTGCCCACTTATCCGGCACTGCGTTGCCCTTCTTCCGTCCCTCCGCGAACTGGCGATCACGCTCCTCCTTAGCCTTGCCCTCGCCCAGGTGAAGTGTACGCCCTGAAAACGCAGCTAATTCGACGAGCGTGTATGTGCGCTCCTTGCGTAGCAGCTCGTAGACCTTGAGAGCATGCGAAAGTGCTTTCCTGTCAACTTTTCCACCAGTAATGGGAAGCGCACTAACACACTCAGCCACCACAGCAGCATCTTCAATGGCCATGGTGGCACCCTGGCCGAGGTGTGGTAGGGTGGGATGGCAGGCGTCTCCGATGAGGGTCACGGCGCCGAGCGTCCAGCTCTCCAAAGGCTTATGGGAGCGCAGTCTCCACTCGCAAACCTCACCCTCGGGGACGAGGTTCAACATGCGCAGTACGAGAGGGCAGAAGTCTCCATATACTTTCAACATAGCGCTCTTGTCGCCTCGTGTTGTGTAGGTTACGCTAGGAGCCGCCGCGAAGTTGGTGTCTGGCTGGCAAGTGGATAAGTTGTAAATAGTCTTGTTGCTGATGGGATACGCCACGATATGTCTCTTCTCGCCAATCCACCGCAATGCGCAATCCGAATCTAACAGTTCAAGCATCTCGGGATCTTTTTCCATGTCGGCCCGCGACAACATGATACGGTAGGCCGCCTGCCCCGTGTCCTCGACTTCGGCCGAGCTGTTAATCTCACTAAGCAGAGTTGTCCGGACTAACGATTTGATGCCGTCGGCGGCAAGTAAAATGTCGGATTCCACATCATACGCCTCGCCATCGCGGGGTTTTACCGTGAACAGGACTTTATCAGGACCAAAACTCTTCAGGTTCTCCAATGCGGTGGAGAAATGAAAAGTGATGGCCGATTCCTTCTGGCAGCCTTCGTAAAGACTGCCAGCTAGGGACGCCCGATGACCAACGCAGTGGGGGTAGCCATACAATTCGGCGATGTCGGGCATCTGGACGAGAGACAGTTCTTTGTTTGTAGAGCCCTCGCGAATGCTCGAGGACGTGACCGTAGTCGCCTCGGAGTGGATCTTAGTCCAACATCCCCAACGGTCGAGAACACGGGCTAGGTTAGGGGCGAGTTGAATACCCGCGCCAACAAAGCCTAAATTCGACGCAGTTTCATACACATCGATCTTCTTAAAGCCCTTTTGCGCAAAGGCGAGGGCGCAGGCTAGGCCACCCATGCCTATATGAGGAGCAGCGTGAGCCCTGGGGAAGCCTCTGTGAAAGGAAGGATAGGAGATTTCTTACCCGCGCCGATTATCGATATCCGTAGGTCTTTGACGTCCGCCATGGTGATATGCCGCGTCCTGAGATTGGTTGGGGAAACCAGGAGTATTGGCGAGGCTTTAGCTACGGCGCGCAAGCTCCTATTTCAAGGAATGATGCAGACAACAGATCGGGAGGGAAAGCCCACGGCCGACCGTTGAAAGAAGCATCACGGGCAATAAAAAGCCCCGAAGAGAGCTTGCTAGTAGACATAAATACAGACACGCATGGTTGTGGCTGTCATGTGGGGTGAATAGACACCCGGATAATGAGGGGCTCAATTGACACCGGCAATCCTGGCAAGGCTAGTCCATTGGATAGGAGAATCATTTTGCCTGAGGCGACGAATCCCCCCCGGATACTCTCGAGTGGGCACGATAATCGGGGGAAATTGGGGTAAGCCGATTTCCCCTCGCTACCTACCCTAACGTCTACCTACTTATATGTAACTCGTATCTATCACCGTAGGTTATTTGACTAACTAGATAGGAATTGCCCAAGGCAGATCGAATTGCTAAACGAGGCGAGGTGTAGTTTGGAGATCACGGCAACCTACTTACCTACTGTTAGCACTAAGAAATACAAGCCGTCAGGGGGGGTGGACTCTCGCAAGTTACGTAGTAGATATATCTACAGTTATTACTAGTAATTGCCACGAATTGGGTAATTGCTGGCTAAAACACGCAATCTAATAAGAGAAGAAATATTTAGCGATACAATAACCAAACAGCATTTCCTCGACATCTCTACGTAGGCCCGTCCAGGTGTACGCCTCCCCCAAGAATCGATATATTTGGTGCGCACCTCCCAACCTATACGAGGTAGCTTAGGTAGTCCCAAGCAGGAGGTACCTAGGTTACCTATCTAATATCGCATAGCATCTAAGCTTTTATGCATTCGCACGGGTGAGTCCTGAAGTACATACCTACCTGGTAGCATTTTACTAGATTATGAGTTCTTCATTGTGGCCTACTTCCTATTACCTACCAGATCAGGTGTATATTCTGTTCCCTTTGTGGACATTGTAGACTCTTGATAGCCCGGATTCATACCCGCAACACGGGCAATTAAAACCCCGGTGACAAAGAATATGGATTGGTTGGTCCGCGTGACAACTTAAAGGGGATAATATTGACTCATGTTTCCTCGCGACGTAAGAGCGGAGGAGGAAAACGGTGCCGTCATATCACTTCCATATAAATAAATGTATCAACAATATAAAGAATTCAGCGACGCGGAATGTCCTTCTCTTTACCTAGGTATTTGGGCGCATAACTCCCGGATACATGCGTTGGTACCTAGGTAGGTAGCACAAAACGCGGGGCATTATTCTCTACGTGGGGCAACCACTAACCTACCTAGGTTGGTAGGTCTCCGTATCGGGGGACCTGCAACTAACCATACAGCTTATCGATAAGTGCTGCCGCCCCTTGACCGTCAAAGCACATTGCATAAACAGCTTCAGGCCTGAGTGTCTCAAAGGTACGTAGGGAGTCTAGATCGCCTCCTTTCCTGAGCCTTTCCCGCGCTTTTCTCTTTATCCCGAAGAAAAGATTCTCCGTGAAGAAAAATGGCCTCTCAGAAGTTTAGTACACTACCAGCACTGAGGAGACAACATTTGCTCGCCGAATTGTAGGTATAGCTTGCTGCTTCTCTCGAGTCGGGACCGCCGTGGCTGACTGGGAGCTTCAGCGCCGGCCTCAAACAAGTTTGTCCAGATGGTGTCTACGTCGCCCTAACGCCCGGCGACCCGAATCTCTGGTCCGGCGTCATCTTTGTGCGCGATGGTGAGAATCATAGCCAATTACCTCACCTGTCGCTTCTCCTAACGTGAACCCAAGGCCCATATGCCCCGGCTGTCTTGCGGTTCCAGATTTCCTTTCCGGACTCCTACCCCAAGTTACCGCCTTTAGTGACATTTTCAACCGACATGTTTCATCCTTTGATTACACCTCTTAGCACGTATATGTATTCCACCGACGTACAGAGTAATGGTACCTCGAGCGCAACCGATGAAGAACGCCTGCCACCCGGAGGCTTCAGTTTGAGGCATGGTTTTCCAACTTGGTTTGGTCGTCGGGGCCGGAAAGCAGCCGAGAGTAAACAGTCTGGTGGGGATCAAACTGCCCGGCAGACTCCGCATCGACCGCCGCCACCGGCGGATCTCAGCAGTGGAGGCACGCCTGGCTCGAGGAGCTCGGCAATAGGACAATCACCCGGATTCTTTGAAACGAAAAAAGACGAGGTGTCTATATTCTCGGTCCTCCACTACATTCGTAGCACTTTTGATGACGAGGATGTGCTGGACACGATACCACTCGATGCCGCGGGGAATCCGGGCGCATGGCACGCCTGGAGAACTCATCGCATTGAAAAGGGCAAGGAGTTTGAGTCGCCGCCGACGTTAGATGATGTGACGGCCACGGTAACCCCCGTGACTAGTCCAGGCTCAGCGAGGAAACCAGGGGAGTGGAACTGGGAAGGTGTCTGGGAGGAGAGGGTTAAGAAGGGCATTTCGACCTGCTTATCAGAACCGGTCATGTTTGGTGGTGTCGGGGCCGCTGATGATGTTGTAAGTGCGCGCTGACTGCCATGCGACACAACCATGAATTACTCACCGCCATACAGATACGGTTTCTAAACATGGGAGAGGACGACCTCAACGCTATCAAGGAAAACCTCTTGCGCACCGTGGACCATCCTTCCTGATGTCTCCGTTATCTTGCCAGGTGGGCAGTGGAATAGTTAGGCCATGGCTGGGTGTCCTCGCCTTGTCTAACCGCATTTACGAGGAGGAAGTCAATCCCGGACAGGATTGACCTTCGCTTGTTGGACAATAGCCCACATGCCGTACTTGATTCATTTTGGAAACTTGCAGCTTGTGCTTTTTCTGAATTTCCATCTTGTTCCGCAGGTACCTCACTTGCAACCTGCGGTTTCTGTTTCCCGAATTTGACCAATATCGCAAGCGTATACCCCTTAGAAATTGATAGATCCATTTCTCTTGTCGCCTTTCCATACATAATCGGACACCACATATTTCGCGCGAACTTTTATTACAGTGTCTTGCTTTGAATGCTCAATATTAATCGCCATAACTTAAGAGCATTGACTTATCTCCATGCCAACCCAGGTTTCTGTTATCGCTATTACCGTCGCCGTCCCTGGTATTCTCGTTCTATTCATACTAGGCTGCATTCTCAAGGGATTTCATATCCACCCCCACTGCAGGCGTTTATCTCCGTGGAAGAACCTACGGCACAAAGGACACAGTCCAGTGATCCTTCCATCGAGCCACGCTAGCCATCCTTCTCCCAGCGAGGTGACAATTGAGAGCACCTTCATCGGCCAAGATGAGAGCCATATCCTTGCCGAAAGTCACCCGGTCTACCCGGACATCGGAAGGCCCCAAGTCCGATATCCCGTCCCCGCTCCATATAATCAAGAGGACCAAGACCGTGGAGTTTCGTCCCAGTGAGAAGAGGGAGACAAGCAGTGGCAGTATCGACTACGGTCCCGATAGGCCATTGAGTGTGGTGAAAAAGCGCCAGAACCGCGGACCGGTTGCGGAAACTACCTGCAAAGTTGGTGACCTTATACCAAAGTCTAACTATCTTTCTCCGGCCCAGCAGCAACCAACGCCACGAGCTCCGCTACGGTGGTTCTCTCGACACCGAACTTCCTCCTCTGGTACTACACGGCGCAGGTATGACCTCCAGAGTTACGTTAGATCTTCCAACGGATCCAACGGATCGTCAAGTGGGCGGTCACCAAGCTCCGAATTTTTTGATAGGCCATTCAACTTAGAAGCTTCCGGATCTCGCAGCTCGGCGCACATGGACACCTCATTTTCCAGCATGCCTACATCGGACGACTATAGCGATGACTTTCATATTCTCGTCCCACGTATCTCGGTCACATCAGAGGTACAGGTGTCGGACAATGCTGTATCTATGGTATGGGCGTCTGTAGAGATTTCTGCTCAACTTTCCCGTCCATGTACTGATGACATGCTGGGTTCACATCCAGACAATAGCTTTCTTTTGTCAAATCCTCTGCGTGCGGGTAGTGTGTCACGGTTTGGGTCTCTTTACAATGTACAGGTTGATGTCATTCCCGCTCCTGAGACTACTGTGATCGAAGTTATACAGGATAACAAACAGAGGTGAGTACAAACCTCCTGAATTTAACATCTACCACGCTCACACTGGCCTAGGGGTCTCAACCTCGGCTCTACTATGTTGGTGGTGGTAAAAGTGCGAGTAGATCGCAGACAGCGACAGCCTAATAGAGCCACGGTCCAAAGGTCTAATGAACTCATCGCTCATCTCGAGAGCGAGCTTCGGGCGGCTAGTGTTAGATGTTTCCAAGTTCGCTTGCGATACTGCCATTCCGGATTTCCAGCATCGACCAACGTCGCACCAATAGACGGAACGGTGGACTGTCGGACTCAACTTGAAACAATTGCAACTGGCGTCGTTGCGCAACACGATTTAGAGCCGCCTTTAGGCTTATCACCTATTGACACTATTAAAAGCTCACTTTTTGGTCTCGTTGCCGCATATTGGGGCCCTATTCGTGCCAACGAAATCTTCAGGCAGGAGACGTCCCGTCAATCCATCCCGATGGTTGCAGCTAATAATACTACATTTGCTGGTAGTCGAAAGACCATGACAACCGAAAATTCCTTCGCCCATCAAATAGCAACAGATTTCAACCCATTCACCACATTTCCCCGAAGCCAAGTTAGTATTCAGACGCCGCCCCCGGACCAAGGAGAGGACCCTGCTCGCAAGATATGGACGGAAATGCGCCGCAAGACCTCCAGGGGCCGCCAACTTATACGCACCAACAATGCTGAAGACTTATCTACAAAAACCGCGCAAAGTGTTTCGGCGAGAACACCGACTAATACAGGCTCCATGATTGTGAAGTCGGGTGTGGATCGTCGAAGAGAAATGATACGAGACATGGCTTTGGTAAACAAGAGGTCGATAGGCGCAGACAGTCTGAGGAGTCTGGTGCCATCGATGATGAATCTCGATATGTGTGGCGAAGAAGCCTGGGGTGATTCGTCGTCTAACGCTTTCAATAAGGAGAACATCCCTCCTGAACGCAGAAAGGAAGGACGATGGAGTCTGGCCGGGTGGTGGTGAGGGTAGACGGGGTATAGGTTGGAACATAAGCGTGCTTAACGGAGGACGCTACTCTTAGAAACATAATATTATATAGACCATAGAAGGTATCCAGGTCTGTGTTTATGATTCATTACCTTGTTTTGAAGTCTCTCCCGCTTCGTGGCTAGAAGATAACTATTATCGAGAGTCTTGGAAAAAAAGATTACGGGGTGCCTTATTATGTTTTCAGGTGATTGGAAGCTACTGATTAATTTGTGATTTATTTAACTTAGGGCTTGTTAAGCCCCTCTGTCTATATGTATCATCATAATTCATCGCGCCACGGAATCGAGTCCTGCGCCCCTAGTTTCTCGACCGTCTTGGCAGAAGCCCGGTTTGCCTTGCGCACCGCGGCTTCGATATTGAACTCGCTTCCAGTTCCCGCGCCCACGACGTCGAGGGCGTACTGACCGACAAACGTATCTCCTGCCGCCGTCGTGTCGACGACCTTGGCCTTCTCGGCGGGGATCAGGCCCTTCTTCGCACCAGCGGCAGCCATGTAGAACACGCCGCGGCCGCCGAGCGTCACGATAACGTTCTGCACGCCGAGATCTAGGAACTTCTTGGACACACTCTCCAGACCGGATTCGCTCTCGAGGTCCGCCTCGTTCACGCCGCCTAGCACGGCCGCCTCCGTCTCATTCACGACGAGATGGGCGAGCCCCGCGTACGCATCATCCGGCAAGGGCTGGGCGGGCGCCGGGTTCAGAAGCACGGGGACGGAGGCGTCCCGCGCCGCGCGTAACGCTGCCAGGACGGTGGGGAGCGGGATCTCGAGCTGCATGATGAGGAGATCGGGTCTGGGGGCAGGCAGCGCGGCGAAATCCGAAGGCTGTAGACTGTGGTTTGCCTCGGGAGATAATATGATCCGGTTCTGGCCCGTCGGCTCGTCCACTACGATTATGGCGATGCCCGTCTTGAGAGAGGGCGAGGACACAACGCCGGACACGTCGACGCCGTGGGATGAGAGGTTCGACGTGAGAAGCGAGCCGTAGCTGTCGGCGCCTACGGCACCAAGCATGCGGATGTGTGCGCTCTCATCCGTGGATGTGGATGTGGGTGCGGCGGTATCCCGCGAGCGCGAGAGCTTGGCGCAGGCTACGGCCTGGTTGGCGCCTTTACCACCTGGTGACACGGCAAAAGAGTTCGAGGTCATAGTCTCGCCTGGCAAGGGGTGATGCGAGACATAGGAGACTAGGTCGATGTTGAGGGAACCAAGAACCGTGATAAGGGGTGTCTTGGAGGCCATGGTTGCGTTGCGGATTGGTGATGTGGGGCGAGTGAGGCAGTATTGCTGTTGGTGGTTGAATATCTGATTTAAAGCACTTAATAAAATATCGATATCCAGCCGTCAGAACGCCGTCTATTCCGGCCTGTCTACTAGTGGATGATAAAGTATCGGATCTATTTGGTAGGTATGTATGAGAAGTTGCTTCGTCCGCTAAAGGACCTCTCTCAATAGCTAGCGGATCCGGTAACACTACCGGTCCACAGGTAGCCGTAGGCCGGCGGGAGCCGGCGGTTACATCATAGCATTGTTACCTACCTATATGTACCTAAGTATAGGTCGGTATTTAAGGTATAAAATGATCATTTGATGTTTTTCCAGCAATTCGTTTCAGCAGGTTACCAAGTTAGCTCGAATTCACTAACACAGCATGATGAGAACATATTCCCGTGCAACTGATACCTCCGGTCATAAGTTCAACCGTGAAGACGTCGATGTGCAAACAATGAAGAGCTCCCCTCAAGACCCTCATCAAAGGGGCCAATTAAGTACTATAATCCACTCCACATGGGTATAAGGTTGGTTCATATGCAACTACTAATACTAGTACGTCAATCCCCACTATGGAGGGCATCGTCATGTTGCTGCTATTTCTCCCTAAGCTTTCATCCTGAGCCGTAAATCTACGTATGAATTGGTTCGTGCAAACGTGATGGCAGACCTCAATCTACAGGAAATCCATGATACTCTCATATCGGTGGCCCATGAGGCCGGCCGTATGATGCTGGCGGCTAATCCCACTGACATCGACAAGGGAGAAAAGCTTAACTGTGAGCCAACATTTTAACTTCCCCGCGAGACATACCCCGCCATTCTGCCTCTCTATGACTATGTGTGAAGCCAGTCGTCATGGCTCCCCACGAAATTGCCCCTATTTGAGTCAGTGATCTTGTTCGTACTAAAGGCCGTAATCCAGCTGTCGATATCGTTACCGAAACCGACAAAGCGGTAGAAAAGCTCGTGTCGTCGCGCCTCTCCGCCGCGTACCCGACGTTCGCATTCGTGGGCGAGGAGACGTACAAACCCGGTATACAGATCACGGCAATACCTACCTTCATTGTGGACCCTATAGACGGTACTACGAACTTCGTCCACGGATTTCCTAGTGCCTGCATCTCGCTGGGCCTAGCTGTTGACCGTAAACCTGCTGTCGGTGTCGTGTATAACCCTTGGCAGGACACCTTGTACAGCGCGATCCGCGGGCAGGGTGCATTCACCACAGTCGGGGCAGTCTGGGGACTAGAAGGTGGTAAGGGACGCAAGAGTAAGTTACCGTTGGCGAAGAACCCCATTCCGCTTGCTGGACTGGGCCAGAGTCTCGTCAGCATCGAGTGGGGAAGCCAACGCGAAGGTGTGAACTACGAGGTCAAGACCGAGGTCTTCAAGAAATTATGTGCGGTGAAGGAGAACGGTGGCTCCATGGTGCACTCCTTGCGGAGCATGGGGAGCGCTGCACTCAACCTCTGTGCTGTCGCTGCAGGCCAAATTGATGTGTATTGGGAAGGCGGGTGCTGGGCCTGGGACGTCTGCGCCGCCTGGTGCATTCTTTCTGAAGCCGGCGGTCTCGTGGCCAGCGGGAATCCCGGAGACTGGGACCCTGAGCTTGATTCCCGGAAGTACCTCGCCGTTCGCGGCGCCCCTACTGGACAGAAGGAGATCATTGAGGAGTTCTGGAACGTCATAGGAGAGGGGAGGATGGAGTACGAAACCTAAATGGTGCCCAAAGAGACCAACGCCTGGCCGCAGTATAGATGGAAGAGGAAATCGTGGCTGAGACACGACCCGAAAGATTCATAGTTCGCCGGATTGGGAAAAGGACTAAGGAATAGATCGATAAATTATATTCTTCAACAATCTACCTTGGCAAAGATACTGGAATGAGGATTTGTTGAAAACTTACTCATGGTACTCATTCCTAGTTGATATTTTCAATATCAGCTCTCGTTGATATATCTATGGCAGATTCTGGTATTTGCGAAGATGCAATGCACTACGCGACAATATCTTGACGATGGAGCCTTGGGCCACTAAAGAGACGTTCCATCGAGTTACTGCCCAACCCGGTTCAACGGTTAAGAAGTGGGATAGGGAGGAACTCATTCGATGTCGCGCGATAGGTAAGATTGAGGCCGAGGATGCGTCGATTTCTAAGTTAAATCCCGTGCAGGAACCGGGATCGCGATAGAACCCAATCTGAAGGGTGAAATTCATCCCGTATTCGCCAACTGGATCGCTAGCGAGTCAAACTTACGCGAAGAACTCGAGCAACCTATTCTACTAGCAAGCAAAATTCTTGAAGCAGCTGGACTGCCCTGGCTGTCCGATTTCCTGGTCGATGACATATTCGATAAGCGCTACCCAGGGAGAGAATGTGGTTCCTCAATACCTATACCGGCATATGGCAAGAGAACGACTCCTCATTCAATTGTTCGACGACTTCGCGTTTCACGGGTAATCCGAGAGAAGCGGATACGCGAGAGGGGCACCGCATGGGACACACTCCAAAATGACTTTCCAAAGCTAATACAATGGCAATTAGACAAAGATATGTTTCAAGAGAGAGGCTGGAACGGATACACTTGTCGCCACCCTAGAGGTGACCTGCCTCTCAGCGAGATAGATAAATATGAAACTATCAAGAAATTTGATGGTATCTCTCCACATGAGGGCTCTCGCAACTTGACAATTCTAGTTATGGCCGAGTATCCAGCCCGCTTGGCTGAGTTACGGCGCCAGGGAAAAGCGCGAAGCGAGGAATATCTGCTTACTGCGTTCATGGCGACGGTGACGCTATTACATGAGTATGTGACGCCAATGCTAATACATCCTTCTGCGATCTCATGTCGTTCGCTAACTACAGACGCCTGATTATAGGCTGGGTCACGCCATCTACTGGAAAGATCGTCGCTCCCTAACCTGTGATATGCGTGAACCATTCTACGGCTCCGATTTAGAGATGGAGCTTGGTGACAGCTTCGTCGCCGCTATATTTGGGGGCTGGATCCCGAGACCTGTGTGCGAGCTTTCTAGACTACGGGAGAACTTCAGTTTTGCGGGCGGCATTGCGTGGCGGCAGGCACTAAATTGGGACCATCACCGCATGAGGCCAAAGTACCGCGCCCATTACTCTATTCCTGTAGATTAGTGAGTATACTCTCTCTTATCTCATGATGTACCCCTCATCGAAGTCTAGGCTATTATATTCTCTCTTTACATCTTCCTATCACTTGTGAAGCAATATCGACTAACTCGCAGCCTACAGCATTGCATGCCTGTTCACCAACGCTAGCTGGCTGGCAACATCTAACAAAGCAAAGGCGCTAGTCCGCCCCAAATTCTTGACCGGAAACAGCATGGCATTACGAACAGTCGGCATATATGCACCACTGACGCAGTCAAATCGGCATGCGACAGCAGCGATAGCCGATTTTCACTGCGACGGTGATGGCTGGACCTGGAACCGGCGATCTGGAGCGTGGTTTCGCATTCCGCAGTACGATGGGAGCATGTATCCAGAGCTCGAGCTTCCTACTGCGGGGGATGATGCTGTTTTCCCGCCCGTGGTTGGAGAACCCCGTAGGAGTGTTAAAGAAACGGCGTCAATTAGTCCATCTTCAGTAGAAAAAAGAGGCCAGAAACAAAAAGCAACAGAAGCGAGACCTACGGCGGATGAAATGGTCGAAACAATTCATACAGAAGTACGGGTTAGAGGTAGAGATACATTATTGCTACCGCTGCCACCACCCTCGACGGCGATAGCAGCGGGGGGAGTAATAAAACTTAGCCCAAGAAAAAGCGAATACAGTCCTCGCAAATTCGCGCTTGGGAGTCCTACTACAAAGATCACAAGACCCATACCGGGCGGTCCACCGGTTCTAGGATGCGATGTGGGTGTTAATCTACCGCGAAAGCGGGATACAGCGCAGGCGTCGCCGTTGGCACGGGACAGAGCAGCCGACGGCCAATCACAGCGAGAACGGCAGCCGCCGCCACTGTCGCCATTACCGGGTCGCAGGAGGCGGCGGCACCCGGGAACCAAACAGCCGGAAAACTCGCGGCCGGTACAGCAGGAACGCTACGAGGGGAAAGACGCGGAAGATGATGAAGAGATCCTGTCTCCTGGATGTGGCGACAACAACAATACTAGTGGCGGGAGTAGCGAGATATCGCTCGACGAGCTCAAAAAGCGGCTGTCGCAGCTTATTGGCGTCTCGCTGACGGAACTGGAAAAGCTGTTCGACGGACCGCACTGCAGGTCCGCGGATGGAGAGTAAGTAGTGTAAGAGTAAGCCTGCTGACGTCTTACTCGGATCGTACGAATCACCTATACGATATGTACATGGCACTGCGCGATATAGTCAGCTCTGATTACTGCTATTATAAATGGAGGAGAGGAACAATCGAATGCCCTTGGGCTTTTTTTTTTCCACTTGGTCTGCGTTGATTACGAGTCTTCAGCCTACTATTTTTAACCCTTTTTTTTCCCTTATCAAAATGCGTGCTGCCTTTATGACACTCTACCGCCACTCTACCCCGCATACAGTCAAAGACGCGGGGCCCGGGAAATAGTATACGCCGTACAATTCTTCAGCCTACTACTATACCTTGACGAAATATGATTTGCATATCATAGGAACTGAAACAAGCAAGCGAGACTGATTGGGTCATGAGATAGATGGTTGGTGATGGCAATGCAAGGGATTAATTCAATGGCACGGAATGATGCAGGTCATCCTGCAACATACGCCACAAGGTCCAAGCGGTGGCGTCGCAAGGTCGAGAAGGGAGGAGTGAGAGGTTTGCTGCTGCTTGCGGCGATGGCATCAATCAAATGGGATGGGATGGATGCGACGGATTGCCGTAGAAGCTGAAAACGAAACCACCACGGCGTTGTTGTCGGCGTTTCTAAAAAAGCAACTGTTTCTTAATTACTGGCTGGCGCCCTTAGCGGACTAGACTCACTTACTACATACCTAGGTACCTACTTACTGTCTTTCTTTACACCACACCACACCACACACTACCTGGGTTACCCAGGTTAGGTAGGTATGTCGAACATCTGGGGGTGAGACGCGTGTGTGATGAATGCGGGTTGATCGCAAGCCACAATCGCGGTGATATTGAATCTACATTCCTCTCCCATTTTCGATTGGCCCGTGCTATTTCCCCAGACCGATACTGGCGCCGAATTATAGTAATGTTCTTCTCCAACTGGAGAGTTGACACCACTATCGTAGGTATTACGGCCTTATTTATTTTCTTTGCGGGGAGTTGAGAATTGAGATTGGCCGAGTGTAGGTTGGATTTGGTCCCCGAATTAATCTAGGAATTGCTTCCAACTGTAGATAATTCGTCTATAGTACGAGTCTAAGTAAGGTAACCTGGGTTATCTCGCACTTGAAGCAAGAATCCTGTGGGTGGCCGAGAGGCGTATAGAGAGTACAGTACGTGAACGGGCCCACGCACTATACATTGCGCGTTCAAGGGTCTTACCAAGATATCGGGTCAATTGGTGCGACCTCTAGTCAGCCTTTAGTGCAGTCGTATTGATAATTGATTGATAACGTAAAAGGAAGAAACAAGGTAGGTCCCGATATTACTCCGCAGATTACCAGCAATGCCCAGCAATGCTCAGGGTTCTTCTGGCCATTTTTTCTGCCCAAGCATCTCCATACGTCAAAATACTCTCCGCTAGGCAGTCTACCCTACCTACTAGTATGTGCTTTGGGGAAGTACCTCGTGTAGTACTATACTGTGTATACTGTGTGCTGGCGTACGTAGGTAGCGAGGGTAGGTGTCGCTCATGTGGTACTAGGCCCGAAAATTACATACCTGGGTACAAGTGTAATCCGAGAATTATCGCGATACATACTAGTAGTATTATACTACTAGTATAGTGTATACGGGCACAGAATTAGCAGGCATTACCCTACTATGTAGACCCTGTGCCCACGCAGGTACGCAAACCTGCTTATGAGCTAGCTTATGGGTGCCACATGATGGCCAACCATCGACAACAGAGCCGCTGATGTACGCTGTATGGCCCAGCGCGAACGCCGATGTGACACAGGACAGGCCGGCTTTCTTGCTGCTTGCTTGCTCCAATGTATGCTGGGGTGAAGCTGACCACATACGTACTACGTAGACGTACTGGGACAGTGTGGCGCCGAGAGGCTCCCTTGATAGGGCAGAGCCCGGAGAATCGGCTTTCTTATTGGTATGCGCCTTTACTTAGTCTTTCGTTAAAATTGCCATTGTGCTATCTTGGAAAAAGAAAGAAAGAAAGAAAGAAAGCTGCTAAGCATTTTTCGTTATTTTTTTTTTTTTTGTAGGCAGGCAAATAGGTAGATACTTACCTATTGATTGTAGCGTACCTACTAGGTGGTGGCGCTACAGGACGCCATGTTACAGTACTGCCATTAAGGCAAAAGTGTTAGTGGTTGTCAGTGGTTGTCAGGTCTTAGTGGATTGTGTAGTGTAGAAAACGAAGCCTTACGGAGCATGGTTTTATTTTGATAGCATCTTTTAGTGTACACTGTGTACAGTAGCGTAGCTACTTTTTTCGCGCTCGTGCCCTATATCATACACTACCTAACTACTATATGTACATACGTAGGTACGTACGTAGGTAGTACCTATTATTGGAGCAATTTGGAGATGTGCACTAGCGGAGCAATCGCTCGAATACGTTCGGGGGAGCATTGTTTGTTTGTATTGCACAATACTTCATTTCCCAGCAAGATGAGTTGTGTTAATCGTTCGGTGTTTGAATGATTAATGCGGCCGATTCTTCCGAAGAGCCTTGAAAACTGACGGCGTCGACGATACTGATACTCATCGACAGACTACATGACATTCCTCACCTACCCAGTCAGAGCCTACTATCAGTAGTGTATCTAGAGGCGTCGTAGAGCAATTTTTTCTACTGGCCCAATTTTCTAGAAGGCCAGAAGAATCTAGCGCATAACACTACTGCAGGAACCGCACGCCGTGGTGCTGTAGTGTACTGTAGCTATAGTACCTACTTAGGAAGTGGTGTAGTTTGTATATCATATCAGGAAACAAACTAGACCTGCAGTTGGGTGGCGCCGACGCATGTAGGCTTGGGACCTGGGTAGAGCTGGGCTATTATTCATTGCGCAAGGTGGCTCGTGAGTGCCACAATATTGTGTATTGCCTTGAAGCGCGGTTCTGTGCGGGGTTGGGGACCGTGGAGATAGATACCTAGGTGAGGTGGTGTAGCCATTGATGAAATAACGACGATAATGCACCGAATAATAGCAGGGCGTAGCTGACTCGTATCTGGAAATGAACGCCCGTGTGGGAATTTATTTTATTTTTTTGGGGAGGGATAGCACTGTTAAATATGGCGTATATGTATATACATATATATATGACCGCATGGACATTGCCTGTTAAAGCATCCCGGCATATACATACAGACTCGATATACAGTATAAGAGAAATTGTATGCATACCGGCGGTATAACAGGGCACGACAGGACATCTCAAAGTGTGTTCTCATACCTACCTAGGTAGGTAGTATATTATATATTGTTTAAGAAGGGAGAAGAGTATGAGGGAAACGAAGTACACTTTGGAGCCCTCCTTTCGATACGATCCTTTCCAGTACGCTAGCACATAACAATAAGACCAGTAGTTGCCGGAGGGGCGATTGTCAACGTACCTTACGGGATAGATAGCGCGGGCCGGTACGAGTTCTTACTGCGCAGGTACCACTTATAAGCTTATTACCACCTGTAGGAATACCTCCCGGCATCGCCCTTCTCGCCTGTCTGACGTTCCACCGTTTTGTCCGATGCATCCCTAGAGACGCATTTATTCCAACTTGTTCAATAACCGGCCAACCTCGCTCGCAAACCTCACTTCCAGCTCCAGACCTGTCACTGTGTACCCCATACAGGTAGGCTGTGTGCGCCAGCTGTCCCACAAGTAATAACAAGTTCGCCGAACTTGCTACCTATCTAGGTAGGCAATATTACATCAGTGATGGCATAATCATTGTTGTAGGTAATTAGAACGAAGATTCTCGTCGCACAACTTCAATACCAAGAAAAGGGATGAACATCACTATGATTGCTTGCCCGGCCTGGGTCAGATGTGTTTACAGCCAGCCGAGCAAAGGCATGTGTTCTCAACCTCCCCGGCATCTTGGTTATAATCTGGTAGTGCGCACTACAATTAATAATGGGTTTTCGAGCATAACTGAGGTCCTTATAAATCTACACACTCAGAAAGTTTGGTTGGGCTAGCAGCAACTACTGATCGGCAAGGTCGGCCTGCCGCCCCAGGTCCCTGCTCAAAGTTACCCAGCGCATCCCGGCATTTCTAGCAGTGAACACTACCCCGGAAAGTATGAGGAAGTTGAGTAGCATTTCGATGTTGACACGTCGTTGATTCGCCAGACTTGTCAGGGATGCGAGGGACGCGAGCGCGTTTCTTCGCACCGACTCAAAACGTTGCCAGAACCCCTGGACGGCACAGAACGTGACAGACATGTGTGAAAAAAAAGAGAAGTTGATGATAATTGGATATCATTGCATGCCACGCACATAGAGGTATCCCAAGGGGGGAAAACCTAGGGGTCACGATACACATACAGACGTAAACCAGCCGTCAGGACTACAGGGGAATCCCCCAAAGAGGACGGTTTCAATGACACAGCGACGCGCGTTGCTAGATTTTGTGCGATTCAATGTCGGCTTTTGTCAAATGCAAAGTCCCACATGCAACACGGGTTGCCTTGGACCGTCAGTGAGCGTCGTGGCTGAGGCTCAAGATTGGAGCTCGCCTTACGCTTGGGTGACGGTTGCATACGTACAGCAGGAGATAGATACCGTGGCAGTAGGGTGAGCCATACGTATCCTACTGCTACTCTACGGATTACACATTCGTTATGAAATTAGGAGTTTCCTAGATCAGATCACAAACATGGTGTTTTCGGCTGACAGCTCAAAGCTGAAGACCAATTCGACTAGGCAGGCGTTGCTACACTACAGAGAGAGATGAAATATATACCTGGCGTAGTTGGAAAAAAACAAGCCAACAAAAACCAATGCATGCTGGTACGATATCGCCCGAAAGGGAATTGAGCTATTAATACGACTTTCGCCTATGCTGTGGTTTTGATCTACTACCTAGGTAGTATCATACCTCGTTATATTGAGGTGTTTCTATAGCGTATGTATGGTAGATACAACTGCGAACTGGTAGTGCACGGGCGAGTAGACGAGGTGCGCACACTGCCTTATGTACGTACCTGTGCCATACTTACCTCATACTATACCTAGGTAGGTACCTACCTCCCCTGCCTACAGTGCACTTACCTTAGGTACCTAGGACTGCCTGGTCTAAGCCAAGGTCCCCCCCTCTCTTCTTCTGCCCTCTCCTAGGTACATAAGGTACCTACCTACATTACTTGTCCTAGGTACCCTTGCACTACACTATACCATCCTTGGTGCTTGCCTTTTGACCTTTGACGCCTTGGGATCCCCGGGCCCGGCCCCGACAGTTTGTGTCGCTGCTGCAAGGGGGGGTCCCTAACTCCACGCTCTATCTAACCCACCCACTAAGTAGATACCTGGTCAGTGGCTAGAAAGTGGCCAGAAAGTGGCCTAAAAGTGGCCTAGTTGGTGTTCTAGTCAGTGCCTGGTACTATAGGTCACCCACCCCCCCCCCCCCCCCACCTCTTCCACAGCCCAATAGCGCGCTCCCGTCTCAAATACTACCTTACCTTACCTACATATGTATATACCTTTTCCCTCTCATTTTTGGTGCATGAGGCATGTATGTATGTGCTTCTATACCCGGTTCGCATCATTCTATTTGAGGAACTCGTCTCCCATCTCTCTCACTTTCGTCGCTTTTCCTGGCGCCAACTGTGGTCACGTTCTTTTCCATATTTGGCCTGACACCCGTCATGTCGCGGAGACAGAGTCTAGTCTAGTTTTCTTGTCTAGTATTCTTGAGTCTTGATCATTGCCTCGCCTCCATCATCACATAACGCTACCTAACCCATCCTAACCTATACCTATACCTATACACTTTTCTCCGCTTTAATCCACTGCGCCGGCCGACTCTGTTGTTTCATCTCTCCCATTCTCTACAAAGCTCATCGTCTAGCCCTCAATCGAACACGGTCGAACCCACACATTTGTGTCTGATCGCCGATTTCCCGCCATTTTTCCCTGAGAGAAGCCGACTAATTTTCCGAAATCTAAGACCTGTCCATCGCTGTTTAAGTTGAGGGCCGGGGTTTCATATACAATACAGGGTTTCCTTGACCATTTGACAACACTAGTGCGCTTATTGTTGCCTTATGTCACTCCAAGCCACTCTCGCAGCCAACATTCGTTTTCTCGCTTACCTTCATTATTAAATTTTTGTATCTACGCAACTGCCGAAACGTTGGTGTCTTGGAAACCTGCCTTAGCTCTTTTGCATGTTACGTCAACTCTTTGGCAGCTGGCGCTTTCGGGTCTCCGTTCTCTCTTCATATTTGCGAGCTTCGAACACGTTAGAACGGTCTAGTTATATCTCAAACACGCTCTGAACCCAGAGTATCAGACGGTGGCAATGAGTGAGGTACAGCTTCAGGCGTCATTAGGGAGTGCCTTGGAGGCACGACCAATTAGTCTACGCCGAGCACGGCCACCCAACATTGACCTTGAAAATGAGAACAGAGTACCACTTCGAGCAGAAAAGTCAATGAAAAGAGAGTCAAAGATTGGACTGAGGGGTATCTTTACTAGAACTAAGGCCGGAAAGACGGACAGAGACATTGAGGAATCCTCACGGCTCACATCACGACCTCCAGGCATTCGGGCTTCCCTGGCAGATTTTGGCAGTTGGCCGTATTTACTACATTCGTCCCGCTCAGAGGCGTCACTTGTCAGCACAACAACATCAGTCGACGCACGGTCGACTCCTACCGACTTTTCAGGTCCGTATTCGCCACAAAGCAATACCAGCGCAGACAGGCTTCAACCTGCCGTACAATTGCGCGGCCGGGCCATGGCTGCTCCATGGAACCCTCCGCCACTCTTCCAGGTTTACCCGCAGGCGGTAAAGCATGGCACCTTGCCAGTCTGCAATGTCCCAATGGAAGTCCTCGCGCGATACAGCGAAACGAAGAGTCACAGAAGTATCTCAGCATCTGGAATTAGAAACCTAGAGCACGGAAATGACTTCAACATTAAAATAAAGGGCGATACGCTGAAGAAGAAGCAAAGGCTTCCTGGCCTTAGGAACTCATCAGAATGGACAAGCAAAATATTTGTCCTGGTCACTTCTGGCTACTTACTCCAATACGCCGCCGAAGGCACTTTTAATCGTGTACCGGAAAAAGTCTTACAATTAACGGCAACATCCGCTGCGTACGCTAGTGACCTTATTCCCGGCAGGCACTGGGTTCTGCAAGTAGCCTCGACTACGGATGCCGACGGAAACACGTTTATGAGCCCCAAGTCCCGTCGGCCAAAACTTTCAATAAGGGACGGCAAAAACGTTTCTAACATGTTGCTCATTTTCGAAAATCCGGAAAGTATGGACGATTGGCTGGTAATCCTCCGGAGAGAAATAGAATTTCACGGCGGCAAAAAGAAGACGTCGGAAACGGGGAAAGTGGAGGCTGATGATCTAGCCTCGGAGGCAAAGGCGCAATCTAACAAGAGGACCATTGTTGTCAAGGATCGTGATCGGTTCTCGCGCGTCAGTGCCCGAGGCTTCTCCCACAGCCACGACGATACTTTGGTTGATGCCGTGGAAAATGGATTTACCATCTCTCCACCTCATCGATCTTCTACTTACACGATCGACAACGGTTCGCCAACGGCTAGCATGATCTCATCCGACGGCCAACGCCTTGATAACTTGCGGGACAGCAGCAGTAGTCACCGATTTTCTTACATGTCTTCCGGACAGAGAACGATGGTCACATCGGAAGGCTCATCACCGGCTTGTTCTCCCACTCGGGCCAGTTTTTCCAGCCAAGGGGAGGATTTTCAGCCTCACCCAAGCGTGCCAGAAGTCCGCTTACGGCCAAATGCCGCGGCCATCGCCAACCGAAGACAGTCAATGCAGACCTTGATTTCATCATTTGAAGCACCGATGGAACAGGGTTCCCGCCTATATGCCAACCCTCCTTTGGCCTTCGGTCATGAGAGTGAGCAACTAAGCGGACCAAGTGTTCCAAATTTTAGCGTACCTCACGCGGCCGGCAAGCGATTTTCTGTGAACGGCTCGGTATCCAGCGGCTCAAGCTATCTCCCACAAACACTCGAACCAGAGAGGAACAGCAAAACATCACGAAAATCTCCACCTACAGCATTGTTGATGTCAAGACCACTATCAATAGTGATTGATCAGCCGTCTCCACGATCCCCTTGTTCACCGAACTCGTTATCGATATCGGTCGACTCCTGCCGGAGCACCCAAGCTGAACCGAAATATGCAGCGGCTAGCCTCGGCAGCTCGCATGAGCAAGGCGCTTTGAACCAGACATATCTGTCTAAACACTCTGCTCAAACCCACCCTTCTCAGCCAGCCAGTATGAGTGAAGATACTGGTGATGCATATAGTCAATCCATACCAAGCTCTGGAGTCGATATCGATGTCGAAGTAGACGATAATAGAATAGATGAGCATATGCCTAGGGCCGCCTCATCTCTTGATTCATATGGCGCGCGACGAAGGCTCTCAGGAATCCCGTTAGACAAGGATTCATCCTACAAACGATCTAGCTTGCTAAGCGAACGTCGTTCCTCCCAGAACCTACCCTATCCATTGGCCAATATAGACGAGCCGAAGCCAATTCTAGCCGACAACAAGGCTAATCTGATGGTCAAATCATCATGTTCGCCAAAGCGGTCCGCCCCCTCTCTCCGAGCTCCTCCCCAGACCCGTATGATCGACTCGCAAGAGAAAGTGATTACGGCGAGGAAGAGTATGCCTCAGCTGAATGAGGGGCCGCCCCTAGCACCACCTCCAAACTGTGCACTCCCACCTATCCCTCGAAGGCCTTCGGCGGGACAACACAGTATAAAAGCTTAACACCACATCGCGAGTTCTAGCGCTCTCTTTATGTCAATATTAATGTCTTCATGTATATATTTTACGCCCATAACGATTATTATGATGGGGTTGATTTGGTTTGGAAACCATGGGGCGTTTGTACCGATGGAACCGGCAAGGTGGGGTTATTATCACGAACATAAACGGTACGATACTTTGTTTGCAAAGGGGCCCCTTGGAAATGTATACTAAGTAGCATGCGGAAATAGCCCGGTTGGCTAGGCTCTGTTTTTGTGTTCTTTCGTGGGGTTATATGGTAAGGGAAGGACGACCTCCTTTCGAATGCATTCGGTTTCGGTTCTTACACCTCGTTACCAACACTGTTATTTTATATATCAAACTTGAGAGTAATGATTTACTAGCTTATATCAGTGATTTACCTCTCCAACAATGATGTAGAATTAATAATAGCCTTAAGTCTTCCTAATCTCTATTGTGTTATATTGACGTCGAGTTCGAAAAAGTGCGTCGTGTTTTTGTAAAAAACCATCAAAATAAAGGCCGCCCTAACATTACCAACATTCTTCCTCCTAATTTTCAGGAACCCCTTCGCATTGTGCTGAGAGCATGAGATTCTGGAAGGTAAATAACTACGATCTCTACATGTCAATCAACATACATAAGTGGATATGCAGAGGGGGTAAACGAGTCAACCTCTGAGAGATAGCCTTTGACTCAATAAATGCATACAGTGTTTAAGAACCCTTCACTGCTACAGCTACCTACAGGTAGGTAGGTACATGTAGGTAGAGCAGTACTATAGGTACCTTAGGTACCTGCCTCTGAAAAACAAGTGGGTCTTTGATCGGATTTAAGTATTAAACCGATATAACGCGGGGCAACAACTCGTTCGCCCCACACAGCCTTGGGTTTGCCTCAGAATTATTTCTCAATCGCAAAAATCCCATTTGACGACGAACATATACCACCATCATATAAAGCCAACTTTGGACATCCCGCCAAGATTTATAGAAACTTAAAAAATGGCATCAACGAAACCCAGGTATGTGTGTTTGCGATCCAGTCATGCTTCGCCATGTTTGCGCTGACATCAAGTGCCACCTTGATAGAGATTGGGCCGACGACGATGAGGCCGACGAGGTCGCCGTTGAGCTTCCCCCCCCACAGACGATCCAAAACAAAGACGGCACGAAGACTACTATCACATACCGGCTAAACGAGAACGGCCAGAAGGTCAAGACGACTCGCCGCATCCGCTTAGTGACACACCGCGAGGTTGTGAACCCCCGCGTGGCCGACCGCAAGACTTGGGCAAAGTTCGGTTTGTCTGAGAAGGATAGTGCCGGCCCCCAGCACGACACGACGTCCGTCGGCGAAAACATCATCTTCCGTTTGAGCACCAACTGGCGTAAGGATACTAAGGATGAGGCTAAGGACCCCAACGCCAACGCCATGAAGGAGCAGCTCAAGGACAAGACCGTCAAGTGTCGTATTTGTAACGGCGAACATTTCACAGCCCGTTGTCCTTACAAGGACACGATGGCCCCCGTCGGCGCCGAGGGTGGTGCCGATGTCGCCGCCGGCATGGGAGATGAGTCCTCGACCACTCAGGGTGCCGCAGGCAAGAAGGGCAGTTATGTCCCGCCTGCGCTCCGAGGAGATCGTGCCGGTGCCGCAGGAGAGAGGATGGGTGGTAGCAAGTATGGCGAACGGGATGACCTTGCGACGCTACGTGTCACCAACGTAAGTTTATCGCGCCTATCATCCCCAAGCTTCCAATGTCTCTCCCTGCCCGTATCTATGAAACCAGTCACTGACGTACGCGATTACAGGTCTCGGAAATGGCGGAGGAGGGCGAACTTCGCGACATGTTCGAACGGTTCGGTCGTGTCACACGTGTGTTCCTGGCCAAGGATCGCGATACTGGTCTAGCTAAGGGTTTTGCCTTCATCAGCTTCGCGGACCGGGGCGACGCTGTCAAGGCGTGCGCGAAGATGGACGGATACGGTTTCAAACATTTGATCTTGCGTGTAGAATTTGCCAAGAAGGCCCAATAAGATGCATGAAGGTCAGGGAAGGGGGGCGAACGAATAGATAATGATACGATATGAACAATCATGGGTCTTCCTTCGACACTGTCGATTTTACACGGTACTCGTTAAACATAGCTGGCATATTGCATTTTCATATGGGCAACAGTTGTTTCCGTATATGCTTGGGTCGCTACATAACATGTTGTGGACTTCAATATTCTTGACTAGAGGCTTGAGATGCTGTCCTAATCTCGAATACCAGTATTCGGTCGATATTTGTATTTGTTTTTTTTTTCTCATCTTTTTTTTATCTTTTTTTCTTTCTTCTCCTTTCCCCCCCTTTCCATTGATAAAGCGGCTACACGCTGTTGGGAACTGGCAACATCCGTTAAACCATGCTACACCGACCCCATCAGCAAGGGGTACTTGATTGGAGGCATATTGATACGCAGGAGAATGCCACCTATTACATCAAATCGAAGCGAAGCGAAGCGGTGCAGAGTCAGAGTTTGAGATTGTGAACAGACTACTGTATGCAGGTACTAGAGGCTATTCCTCGGATGTACAGACTGCGTGGTGCCTATTTGTAGCTATTGGGGCTGACCCCCCACTTCTACTATAGAACTTCTACTAGCACTATAGACTACCTACCTAGGTAGGTTAGGTAGTACAGTAGGCAGGGTAGCGTAGCGTGGGCAGTACGCGGGATAAGGTGGCTGCAATCGGCATAGCAGACCTTCACTAAATGCACCTGGGCAGTCTACTACGGTACTATAGACTAACCTAGCCGGTTAAATTGAGGCCACTTTCCCCTCTGCGGTTACCCTCTTCTCTGGCTCTCTGATCGCGGCAGCTGTGCGACCTGTGCCGGCGACGCTAGGTAACTGCGTGAAACTGGAATGTCCAGTAATGTCCAGTAATGGGCAGTAATGGGCGCAGTGATGGGAACGATAGGCACGCATCGGGACTTAGTGCGATACCAAGGTCATGCAATTCCAACGTTGTTGCTTGGGAGTGACGTTATCCCCAAGAACCCAAGAACACCCCCCCTTTCCACCCTGCCTCACGCTGCGGCAAATGTGACAATGACAGCACCGATCACATGGAAGCTCTGAGCTTGCAACTTCCATGCACCCGGCCTCCCACATTGCACGCAAAGAATTTATTTAAAAAAAAAAACCTAAGTCAATAAAATAAATACGTAAATACATAAGTACTTAAATACATAACCTAATCATCCCCGTCCGTCCTTCCTCGCTCGTTCTGGTTCTGTGCCCTGCTGGACCTGAGTCATCACCACCAACTAAGCCGGAGTGCTTCCTTTCTTCACCTCTTCACCTCTTTCTTCCCTTTGTTTAATTCTACAATCCCCAAAAGGATTGTGTGCAATTCATCACCGGGCCGATCAGTTCATTAAGTGTATATATCGTATTTATTCAACATACGACCTCGCAGCTGCGAGGAGGTAGACGAAGTTCAACACATTTCGTCATCTCGCCTCTGATACTCCCGCATCCTTCTGCAGCACAGCCACACCAGGCGATCACCATGAGTCCGGCAACCAATAACTACCCTGCTGCCTCTGAGTTGCGTCGCAGACAGGTCGACGAGGAGGATGGCGGCAATACCCCTACCCCTCATGAGCATGCGGGGAATCATGAGTCCGAGTCCTCGCATCCAACCGACGAAGACGACAAGGGGTCCCGGGCTGGCGGGGTCAGAAAGACGTACGGCCGAACCCGCGATGGAAGGGGTAAGTGGCGAAAGTGTTTGATATGGTTTGATCTGACGAACTGGACTAATTCACGAGTGTCTCTGGTGTTGTAGTCTTCGTAGTGCCGGTTACTCATGACAGAATTCCACAGATGCTTGATCCTAGACAGCCCAAGAATATAGGCGACATCGTCGTATTAGCCGTGCTAGCCGCCCACATTCTAGCACTCTACGCTCTACCGTCGCCCCTGAGCAAGTACGTCTTTGCTGCTATATATCTCTTCTGGCGTGCTGCTTATAACGTCGGTATTGGCGTCTTGCTCCGCTGGCAGTCTAATGATCATACGCTCGTGGCATGGGCTCAGAAGTGGCAGCTTTTCGAGCTTCCTTCGGCTGGGAACAACCCACGCCCATGGCTGTACAACCTGCTTAAACGTGAATCCGAGACCGAGATCCATAGCGAGTTTGACTTCGACAATGCCCCGATCGAGTACAACACGTGGTTACTCTTCCGTCGATTTGTCGACCTCATCCTTTTGTGTGACTTTGTATCGTACGGTCTCTTCGCCATCGCGTGCACCCACACCCCGGTAGGCGAACATGCGCTCATGACGGCGAGTCGATGGGCGCTAGGCCTAGCCATCGTCGTATTCAACTTTTGGGTGAAGGTCGATGCTCTGAGGGTTGTGAAAGATTATGCGTGGTATTGGGGTGACTTCTTTTTCCTAGTCGACCAAGAATTGACGTTTGATGGTGTATTCGAAATGGCACCGCATCCCATGTACTCCATCGGCTACGCAGGCTACTACGGGATTTCCATGATGGCCGGAAGTTACGCTGTTCTCTTTATCTCCATCCTCGCCCATGCTTGCCAGTTCGCTTTCTTGGTTCTCGTCGAGAACCCTCACATCGAGAAGACATACAACCCCCCTCCTCCCCGAAAACGCGTTGAAGAGCAGAGCCGTGACTGTGTACAATCGCCCGAGGCGAATGCCTTGCAAGAGTCTCTGGATGCCCCATCCACATCCGAGCAGCCGTCACTGAACGAAATTCACAACTTGCTTGGTCTCCGAAACATTGACTTATTTCGAAATACCGATTACTCAACATGCTTATTGCTTTTGTACCTCACCATACTGGCACTAGTTACCCCACAAACCCCTTTTTGGCAGTTCTTGTTCGTGATGCACGCACTCGCATGGCGAATCTGGTACTCTGTTGGCCTAGGTTCTATCTTGCATCGCCAGTCAGAAGACAAAATGTGGACTCGCCACTTCCTGAAGTTCGGAGATACGACAAACGAGGCGTGGAGGCAGTGGAAGGGCATGTACCACATATCTCACATCCTCTGCTATGCCTCGTTCATTACGGCTTGCTGGAAGATGTACTCGGTTCCGGTCGACTGGAACTACGGCTTCGTTCTCTTACGGCATGTGATCGGCGCTAGTCTCGTCGCTTTGCAAGCCTGGACTGCCATGAGCATCTACGACTCGCTAGGCGAGTTTGGCTGGTTCTTCGGAGACTTTTTTTTCGAGCGTGGTGTGAAACTCAATTACACGTCGATTTACCGGTTCTTGAACAACCCCGAAAGAATCATTGGTACGGCTGGCTTGTGGGGCGCTGCTCTGATTACATGGAGCAAGGCGGTCTTCGTCCTGGCATTCATTAGCCATCTTCTCACCATTGGATTCCTTGAATTCGTCGAACAACCCCATATGCAGAAGGTATACGGTGAGAGTATTAGGGATGAAGCAGGCTTAACAAGATTCATTAAGCGAACCCTTCCGCCTTACGTGGTGGAATGGCAGAGCAGCGTGAACCAAGTCATGGACCAGACGTCCCATCTAGTCGAGGAAATTCTAGACGCCGCTCGCCCAACCCTAGCTGCCGGCGTTTCGACAATTGTGAGAGACACTACGGCGCTTTTCAACAAATACCCTGCTCGGCTCGGCATTTCCAAGTCGGCGCCGGATCTAGGAGCTTATGATCCCAAGCATTATTCAGTCACTGTCCAGGGAGAGAATTCCTCTGGCTCAGCACTCACAGAGAGATCTAGTGGGAAGGAGGGAACAGCCGGCAGGTTCCCTAACTATCTAAATACCCTGATTTTCGAGTATGGCGCGCCTATCAAAGTCAAATGGACGGCCCCCGCGAACCATGGCAAGAAAGACTGGATTGGGCTATACATGGTTGCTGACAACCAGTCGAGGGAGGTCACTGATGTTTCGTCTCTAAGCCGTTGGATCCCCACGAACCCTGGCCAATATGAGTCCACCACGGCTGACAAGGGTATCCTCTTATCTGACGTTCCTGTTCAAAGATCCGACACCGATGAGGCCGATCTCGTAAAGGGTGAGATGGTCTTTTCAGGAGACAAGCTCTGGTGGACACAAGGTGTTTTCGAATTTCGATATCACCACGATGGTGGCCATAATGTAATGTCGATCTCACAGCCATTCGAAATCCACGTTGCTAGATTCGATGACGATGATGTGCCTGCGGGAGTGGACGCATACGCGAGCTACCAGAGTGCGGTCGAATCGGCCTTACTCCCAGTTGTACAAAACTGCCTAGATCGTGACCCTGATATTGCGCCTAGCAAACCCACAGAGCCTTGGGGTAGTCACGTCGAGCGTGACGGAAAGTACGCAAAGAGGATCGTTTATGCCATTCGGCAGATGTTCGGTATTGAATTTGCCCCGGCAGTGGTCCCCGCCGACGGGAGAATCAGGAACCTTGCATGGAGGATTTGCAATGCGAAGCAAGTACTAGTAAGTTTTACCTAAAAATATTACTCCTAAAATTCACCCCCCTCCTCCCCCGTCCTGGTATTCGCTCCTCTATTCTAGTTTCTAGGTATGCTGATGTGTCATGCACTACTAGGCACCGTATAGCATGTCGAGTTCTAAAGGGACATCGACCCCAGGGGCTGAAAAACCACTGAGTCCGTAAAATATATAGGGTTGTAGGCAGCGAAGTTGGTGTTGGAAAACTCGAAACCTATAGCGTATTTAGAGAATTAATGCTTTGTCGGTGCATCAAGTGAAACCTATTGATGATGATTGGATCCTCTTAGAGTATATTTATATGAATAAATCAGACCTAGTATTTGTAATCAAAGAGAGGAAGTATAGATATATACAGCATGTCTTGGGTAAACATAGTTGCTATGTTTAGCTTGGTCTTGAGCTGTAATACGTGCAGTTTACAAACCTCAGCTGTGGAAACGAGTAGGATTATG
This sequence comes from Xylaria grammica, assembly GCA_004353285.2. Classification (NCBI taxonomy): domain Eukaryota; kingdom Fungi; phylum Ascomycota; class Sordariomycetes; order Xylariales; family Xylariaceae; genus Xylaria; species Xylaria grammica. The sequence continues at coordinate 2,802,594 of NGZP02000009.1, forward strand.
ACGTCTGATAGTAGGTTGATGATGGTGAGAGTTGCAACAACGATGTCTTCATGGCTAAGGTATGCCCTTTGACAGTAGGATCCTATCGTATCCACAACAAACCCACGCCCCAACATGACATGACGGCCACGCTCGGCGCTGACAAATCAAACAACCTCACATAAAACCCGTCACCCTCTTACTCGGGCATGCTATAACACCGTGTTGAGATACCTTCATCTATATTTCCGGTCTAAAAAACAACACAAAGAACGAAAGCCTCTGGCCGAAGATTCTAATATTACGTTGTCTCAAGATGCAGAACTACGGCTTAATCAGAGAACATACAGGTACTGCTGTGCTCAAGCCGGTTCCCATCCCTCAGCTACGAGACGACTATATCCTCGTGCGCACGGTGGCCGTCGCGTTGAACCCAACGGACTGGACGACGCTCGACGCCCCCGGGGACAACGGAACGTTGGTTGGGTGCGACTATTCGGGCATTGTGGAGGAGGTTGGAAAGGCCGTGACACGGGGTTTCAAAAAGGGTGATCGTATTGCGGGATTCGCACATGGAGGTACGGCGCAGTGCTGGGCTTAGGCTCCCCAAGGCCGTGTTTGAGGCATATCACTTTTGGACCTACGAACCGGACTCTTCGACTCCTCTGATTATCTGACGTATGAACAGGCAACGACGCAAACCCCGAGAACGGCGCCTTCGCACGCTTCATCGCCGTCAAGGAGGAATTGCAGGTGCATATCCCGGACGGGGTCAGCTTCGAGGCGGCTTGTACTGTCGGAGTCGGGTTCGGGACGGATGGGTACGCGCTGTACAAGGTTCTGGGATTGCCGTTTCCTGATGGAGTTTCGGGCTATCCCAAAGGCGATGCGGACGGAAATACACCGACGATATTGATCTACGGAGGCAGTACGGCTTCGGGGACCATTGCCATTCAGCTTGCTAAGCTGTGAGGGCCTCCTATGTCTTTGCCCCTTTCTGAAAATTTCGATTTGAAATTTGAGGAAAACTCAATATTAAATGGCGAGCCCCCGCTAACAGTTTATTCCGTGTTCCCTAGGTCTGGCTGGAACGTCATCACGACTTGTTCGCCAAAACACTTTGATCTAGTTAAGGACCGAGGCGCCGACATGGTCTTCGATTACGTACGTATTTTTTCTCCCATTTTCCCCCCTCGCGGCGTAGACCGACCGCGAATACTATTCGAGATAGTGTCTAATCTGGACCCATCTTTACGATCCTCTAGCGGACGCCGAACGTAGGGGAGCAGATCCACGAAGCCAGCCACGGGTCCATAACCAAAGTCCTGGACACAGTGAGCACGCCCAGCACGGCGGCGATCTGCGCGGCGGCCTTTGCGTCACCGTCGGATACCCGCCGCAAGGGGGACCTCATTTACTGCAACCTCCTGGGCGAGGACTGTCCGCGGGACGACGTGGAGTCGGTTTTCTTCCTCGGCTACTCGCTTTCGGGAGAATCCTACATCTTCGAGGCGGAGGAGTTCCCCGCTCAGCCGGAAGACCTCGGGTTCGCCAGGAAATGGTATCCGATAGTCGACAAGTTGTGGGTGGAGGGCAAGCTGAAGAATCATCCTGAGAAGGTCGGGGAAGGGGGGCTGCTCGGGTGTATTGAGGGCATGGAGGAGATGCGGCGGGGCCGGGTGAGCGGGGTCAAGTTGGTGTATCGGGTTGACGAGACCTCGTGGCCGTCGTGATCCGGGAATGGCCATGTGTTATATATCTACCTCTTTATACTACCATCAAGAATATACGACCATAGATAAGTCGGTGAGCGCAATATTTCCTATCAAGGAGCGAACAAGGCAGCAGGCTTCTATAAAAGAAGGAAAAGAGAAAAAAAAAGTTGGTTGCATTTTTTTGTTAATATGTATCATCCTTAGTGTAGGGGCCATGCTACTGGAAGGGCATTAGTACTTGCACAAGAACTCGAACTAAGGGAGGATACGAACATTTTCTCCGTCTAAAGACTGGTTAGTTGCGGTTTTAAATTATGTCAAATTAACTAAATGCCGCCTAAAGGCAAAAAAGTGATATACTACATAAAACTATAAGGTATGTAACAAGTTTGTCAAGAGACTCACAGAGTCTCATAGTTACCCTAGAAAATATTGATACAAGAAATAAATGAAAAAGGAAAAAAAAATACAACCCCAGGGATTTCGCTGGTCGTCAACGACTCAACTACTAATCTGGCGGTATAAGATCTTAACTAGAGGAGTTAGGGTAGATGGAAACGATAGCTAACTTATCCCCTGCTACAAGCGGCACAGGAACCAGGTCTTGTTGCATTTACATACTGCGGCCGACAAGTTGCACCTGGGCAGTCTGAACCATGTCGGGTTTCAGTTCCTGCGGGACAGCGGCAGCCCGCATACGTGTAAAAGATCATCTGGCAAGCCATTTTATCTGGAGTATTACTTGATCGAAGTGTGGAAGTGTGAGTAGAATAGTTTGTTTGTTCGTTTGTTTGTGTTTTAGTAAGAGCTGACGGACGTGTTGGACTTGTGTGTTACTGGTGGTCTGAAGATAGTTTGGTTGGACGGCGTCTGGTTCGTGGGTATTTATATTGAGTTTCGCGTATGCGAGTGTATGCTACGTGCCATTTGTTAACACAAAGCCTTTGTCTTTATCAACCTGGACCGCCTCTATTGTCAATTTTCTAGTTTACAGCTGCCAAGGCGATTGTATTGGTCATAAAGAACCTATTGCATATTAACAAACAGGACCCCTTTTCACACAATGATTTAAAATATAACCATGACTGCACCGACATTCGGTTTACAGTCTTCAGCAAGTTCCTATTTTCAATGTGGTCAAACTTCCCACACACTTCTAAGGTGCAAAACAGCAGCTTTCAACTTCAACTACACTTGTTCAAAGCACCCCGAGCCGCCACACCCAATTCTTATGACCGCCCAGTTAGTAGTTTGGTCGGTGACGACAAGCGAATCCCGGGTGTTGTATATTTTGCTGCGCTTTTTTTCAGTCGCAGTGATGTGCTTGAGTAATCTCTTACTATTATACATGTTAAGTCTATGTCGCCTGTCACTTGTTTCTTCTTATCGCCACCCAAGCTGTCCCGGTCCCATATATAAGTGCCTGCAAACGGTCAAGTTCCTAACTTGACAACGTTCTACTTTTGGTAGTGTTGTGGCATAGTGTTACAGTTCTGTTTCGTGATACAAGCTTACTAGATGTTCTTGCGACGTTAATGCTTTCGCTTCCTTCCCCTCGCCGTTGGTCGGCATGTTACGGTCATATCGGAGCCTGGCGTCTAGGATTTCGGTGACTAAGCCACCCCGGGCGGAGCCTTCTTGTCACACCCCTAGGTTAGAATAAAGAGGTGTTCTGTATATTCGTAATGAACGTTAGCATAGATAGTGAGGCTCTCCGCGCAACAACAAGTGTTTATTACACCCCTGTAAGCTGGCTGCACTACTCACAGACCATACGGTCACAGACCACCCTAACCACCTATTTTACGCGTTTAACGCATATTTAATCATACTACTACAACTTTATTACTTTTTTACCTATAACCTTTTTTTTATGCTTATTAGAATTGTTTGCTTTTTTTTTTTATTATAATACTACTTTTAACTTATAAAAAGTATACTAATGCTATACTTTATAATATTAAGCTTAGCTTATTTATTTATATAGCAGCTAAAAAATAAAATATATTAAAGTTTTATTTAAACTATTATATTATAAATATATTAACTTAAAAAAAAGTTAATAATTATTTATAGGCTTTATTTTTATATTTAAAAGGTTAGCTAGCTTATTAAGTTATTAATTAAGCTAGGTTAAGCTATATACTTTTTTTTAGCAAGTTTAAAAAAATAGCTTAATAAATGCTTTTTGCTTATAATAGCAGCAAAATAATTAAAGATTGCTAGCATATTTGTTTTTTTAAAAAAAATTTATTAGTAAAGTTATTTAAATTAAAAACTATTAGCTATATAAAAGTTAATAAAGCTATAAAAAATAATATTTATATTTTTTTTAATTAATTTAAAGCTTTAAAAGTTGCTAATATTTTTGCTTTATACTTTTATAATATTAATAAAATAAGCATTAGCTAAAATATTAAAAGTAATTATTAAGTAGTTTATAAAAGTAATAAATATATAGCTTTAAAAAAAAATATTAAATAAAATAAATAAATTACTTTTATTAAATATATTAATAATAATAGTATGCTTTTTTTATTATTAGTTTTTTTTAAAAGTAATAAAATATAAAGTTAATAGTTTTTAAACTAGTTTAAAAGTATATAAAATAACTAGTAGTTTAAAGCAATAGCTAAAAAATAAACTAATAATAAAACTATACTTAAATAACTATAAAACTTTTTTATTTTTTTTATTTAAGCTTATTATAATAATATATAAATAGTTTTAATTTTAAATAGCTATAACTTATATATAAATAAGCTTTTTTTATTAATTTATTTATTAAATAAAGTTTAGCTAATATTTTATAAGCTATATTATAATTATATATTATAAGTATTAAATATAAAAGTTTTTAGCTTTTTAAAAAAAAAGTTAAAAAAATAGCTTAAAAAAAGTGCTAGTATGCTTTTTAAAATAAAGCTTTTAAAAATTAAAGTTTTAAAGGCATTTTAATTAGCTAAATAGCTTATTTTAACTTTTAAAGTAATAAAAAAAGCATAAAAAATAGCTAAAATATATCTATAAAACTATTTAAAGCTATTATTATTAAAATATATAATATTAAAAAAAAAAAATAAAGCTTAAGCTTTACTTAAAGTATTTACTATATATATTAAACTTATTATATTAAAATTTTAAGCTTTAAGCAATATAATATAGCTATAAACTTTTTTATATAGCTAAAATCTTATAAAAAATAATTAAAAACTTATTAGTAACTATTTTTTATTTAACTTTTTAGTTTAAAAGCTATTTACTTAAAAGGTTTAAAAAGCTTTTAATTATTAAACTTATAAAATTATAACTTTTAAAGCTAAAATTATTTACTTTAAAGCTAAAATAGCTAAATAGCAAAAAAAGCCTTAGCAAAATATAAAAATTATACTTAAAAAAACTTTAATATATATAGCTAATATATAAAAAGCAAAAAAAAAGCTAAAAAATAAAGTTATATATAAAAATAAAGCAAGTAAATATAACGTGCTTAAGGCTGCAATTAGGGCTGTAAAAAGGTCTTAAGCAAATAAAACTAAAGCTAAAGAGTATATTTTAGTTGAAAACGCGTAAAATTAGCAATTGCAGCCAAAAGCGTTAAGAAATGCAGCTTTATATGATGAAGGGTTGTTAGTAAGTGAAGTGGTCCGTGACCGTATGGTCCGTGAGTAGTGCAGCCAGCTTACTGAGGATTATGACACTTCTATTACTTAGGTAAGCTCTTGATGTCAGATTCCCTTGCACTTCCGTATGTGCAAGTATTTTTCAACACTCGAGCATAGGCCTAAGCAGTAACCTACCTACATACCTACCGTTAGGAAATAACACGAGACGATGATTCCGCGCGACATGAAGACCTCTAATGACCACCATAAACAATTAGTTAATCTTTCGGAGTGGGTTGCAAGCCCGACTTCAAGCTGGCGGAGTAGGACTACTGCCCGCTGGTCGGTTCTTTACTTATCTTGATCACACCTTACAAGTAAGTCAAATTCGCATTTAGGCAGACGGAAGCTGGATGCAGTAGAAGCAGTATTTCTAGAGGCATTAGGCATCATGAAGGGCGGAGTTTTGGCCTAAGAAGCCCGAGTAGGAGCCTACAAAGGGAAGCAGAGTGCTAGGCGGGCAACTCGAAAGGCTGACTGAGTTAAATATGTCGATATGTAACGTGATATTAATATAAGTCGTTTCTCCCTACTTTATCGTTTCCTTCGGTCGTAATACCGACCATTGCCTTGAGCACGCACCCTACACCCTGCTCGAGACTCGAGCGCTCAGGATTGGAAGTACCCAATCATGTCCCTTTAATTCCCTTTAATTCCCACGTTTGTGATTCCGTAACCCTGCCTCGTGATCGTGTCCTCCTTTCTCGTTCTTAGTAGATAAGTCGGTTGGTAACTATGTGAAAGGTTTGGTAAATCGCTAGTCGACGGAGCAACTTCACGTTAGGGACATGCCGCTCCCATCGTCCTTTTTCTCCGAATTGAATAGTGGCAGACCGGCCGTTTTTCTTCAATCCGACCTTCCTCAATTCGACTATCGTCGTGTCGGTTAACCGCCAATTCCAACCCTGGAAAGAGAGCCTCCAGGCATCGATGTCCTTCACGATGCCTGGCAAGCTACAGCGGGAGGGAGCAATATACGATATGCTGAAACTGTGGCGGCTCGGCTTCTCAAACGCGAACGACACGTCCCCAGTTTCCGTCTTGGGGTCACCGGCGCAGAGTCGCGCAAACTCTGTAACTGACGCGTTCACCCGTTCGTCCTCTGCGGTCAATTCGATCACTCTGCAATTGAAGAAGTCGTATTTCGTTGGATTTTCCAGCAATCTATCCAAAATATCGATAGAATCGTCGGCCTTTTTACGTTTCCACCACATGTCTGCGTAGCTTGGTGGTATAATGGTGTAACCGATCGAGCTCAAAGGTAGATCTATCTGGGTAACGGGTGGCCGGGCGTGAAAAAGAAAAAAAAGAAAAAGAAAAAGAAAAAACTCTCACTCTCCCTTTGGGACTGCAACACCTTTTCAACTCAATATCAAGCGCTCGGTACGAAATACTAATGGGCTGCCGTCAACAAGCTGTAGCTTTGCTGACGTAGTTTATAGTGCGAACACATGCGTCTCAATTCTAGCTTGCCTTGTGCGCTAGCCGCTAGCCGTGGAAACCCAACGTTCCTAATTTCCGTCTGTGGGTGGTATTGGTTAAGACGGGTACTAGAAACGCATTCATCGGCGTAGAACCGTAGAACCGGCGGACCTGACGAAAGGCGTGTTCAATATTCCAAAGCTACTTGAGGGCAATGACGCGTTCTATTTCAGCCCAGAGCATTAGGTATTTTACTGATGGCATCCGATATTTTCTCGGATACCTAATTTTGTCAAGCTTATTGTACGACGCCACTGAGGTGCTGGGTGCTTTGGCGTTAGCCACCGACAATGCTACATTGAGCTTAAGCTGGCGGCACGGTGGTTTCGACTCATTAGCCTCAATTATATGTACTTCTACAGCATCACCATGGCAATATCACCTCGCAATCGTCGCACAACCTTAGATTACACCCCTATTTTCCGAATTAAATTAACATTATTCGTCACGGACTCTAAACTCAGTACTCTAAAATCATGGTTAACCTTAAAAGGAATGCCTTGTGGTGTAAAAGGACCTGTTACTAAGAAGCTTCTGTCCCGGATACTGCAAGAAACCCCGAGTGATTTTTTATCGAAGATACCTATATTAAACACGCAGACTACCTAGGTAGGTAATACACGCTCTCCGCGCAACCGCCAGCGTATACTAAACCCTTGTTCTCATAGAAAACGGGCTAATTCTGATTAATGGTCTTTAATAAGACTTGCTTCAACCGATTCAAATAATTACTTTTTATGATCCCTAGTATAAGGGTGTAATAAACACTTGTTGTTGCGTAGAGAAGCTATACTATCTATGCTGAATGTTTATTACTAATATACAGAACACCTCTTTGTTCTAGAGGTGTGACAATACTGTTTTGCGATTGTGATTCTGGAGAAAATACCCAAGCAACGCACCATCTAGCCTAGCACCACAGCTAGGAAAAGGTATGTGAGGAACACAAGGTTCCTACCTACGCAAGGATTTTGTTCTGGGTTTAATAGATGAGATCGGGCACGAGAGCGAGTTCCTAATGCATGGCGCTAAGACTATCATTTCATCGGAAGAGCTCCAAATAAAGAGTTGGTAAATCAGGAAATTACATTAAAGGGGGAGGAAGAGTTCGGCGTTGAGGAGTATTTAGAGGGTGTCTCTCGGGATGAGAGCGAAGCTGAGGAGTAAACAATGGTATCCTTGGGCTTGTGGTTGCACTGGCTGGTCTTCGAGCTTTGCTTTTTGTCAGGGTTACGTTAGACTCCTCGCTTTACATTAGGCGATAGTGAAATGATTATTATTGAACTAGCATCTCCCGCGATATGGGGGTATACCGGGGCGTACATATCGGGCGAGTGGCATGACCGGACTTGCGTCTGTTTTTCGCAAAATTTCAGGGTCAATATAATCGAAAAGGATATAAAAACTAAGGACTAGGTAGGAGGGGTTCTAGTGTGTCGTCAAAAACGCGAGTGAGTAGTATTATATATATAATCCATTCGAGTTATGATGGAACATTTGCGGCTTGCATTAGGGGGACGTTGATATGCGATAGATGCAGTAGGGTTTCGTTTCAAACCCCATCAACCTTCCAGCCGCGAGTAACCCGAATTCCACTGCCGAAATCCATTTCGACGCCGTGTCCAGGTCGCAGCGGGTTGACACTTTCCGTCTCGAAGTCGTACGAATTTGGCGTTTTGTTCAAGCCGCCTATGAATTGAGAACCCGCCAGGCTGGGTGTGTTCCCCGCGGCGCCGCTTCGGCGTAAACATCGATTATATAAGTCTGACAGTTTAGCCGCAACCGGCTGCATCATAGGCACGCAGGCTAGGATGATGCCAAGCTGGATTTCAATGACGGTGAAGAGTAGTAAAAGCGCATATTCGTACGTTCTATCGGGGCTGCCAACCTTTGAACGCCAAGCGATACGGAGGAGATTAATGATATTGATCCTGCGATGAATACGAATTAGTCGTCCGAGGGGAGTAGTTAGGGTCCTATGGACGTTTCCAAGCCACCGCTGGAGGCGATGTCAACACTTACAATACACCAAGCCCGAACATTACCGTGACCGTAATCTTCTTGCGGGTGCCCATCTTAAGCCGCCAGAGGACAGGAGTTGGCAACAGCGTGAGTACCACATCAAGTGTGAATATAATGACATGTGTTGCGTAGTAGAAAGCCTCGATGTTGATGCAGTGGCCGCCTGGGATGGTGGTGTTGTACTGGTACACCAACGGTTGGCACAGGAAGATCAGGAGGAAAAAGTCCTGGATCGCCCAGGCAGTTTCTATAGCGAGCCAAACATAACATGTTTTGATAAACCAAGGGACTCGGAAGATTCTGAGGTATGTGTGAACGATGGACACTCTGATGGCGAGCAGCGCGAAGCCCCAGACGGACGTAAGGGCAGTTTGTACCTGGCCGAGGAGTCAGCGACGGGCCCCAAAATCAATCACGCGCATCATTCTAGTGTACTAACGATAGCGAAGGTTTCGATATCGGCGATGTCTATCTCAGTTATGTGTACACCGAGGCCAACAGTGATACCTATGAATGGGTCAGTCTCTTTTCGAGTTATGATGGCCTTAGGTGTAGTATTGCTAGAGGACTTACTCGCTCCTAAGAGGCCGGCCGCCGCTAGCGATAGGACCTATCGAGGGATAAGCTTAAACATGACCCTGTTGTGACACGGTGACACTGTCTCAAGAGAAGGTATCACTCACGAGCGCCACAAAAATAGCGTAGTCGTTTATTTCCAGACGTAGTTTTTTTGCTCGCCTACTCCATATACGCAGCGCTACAGTGACCAGCGCGATGGCCTGGAAAACGACGGCCGGAATGAAATACGCAACCCCTTCGGGGTTCTGGGCAAAGCTGTAAGGCATAGTATACTGGGACGGCCTATGAACGTGTTGGCAACAGCACAGCACGACCCATTTGACGGGCGAGAGAGAATTTTCAAGAATATCACCAGTCTCAATTTCAGTCAGATACGTAAGCTCACTGTATTAAACGAGATGCACAATACGATGCAATTATCCAAGCGACAGAAACTTGTACATAAGCGAGAATGGTAGCGATTTGCCTGGGGAGGGGTCGGCTATGTCGCGCCACAGCTCTGCATTGGGATCCAAATATAAAACATTGAGAAGAAGAAGGAGGTAGTTTGGGGGGGGGGTATGTCCGTGATCTAGCTTACTATATCGAGAATCCATTGGTTGATCTCGTGTTATAATCGGGCCCTCGTCAGCTGACGGGCTGGAGGAGCGCAGAGTGGTATTAGAGTGTATGTGCATTGATTGGCCTGGGCTCTTGATATTTTGCACATCGTAAACTTAAGTCGTCACATATAAAGGCCGAATGGTACCCTGAGTTTGATGACACCAAGGTAAAGCCATCGGCAACTCGGACAAGACTTGGCAAATCCCCCATCCCTGAGTCGCTAACCAATGGATAACACCCCTTGACGGCACACCGAATTGAGAGTAGAGATTAGGAACCCGCCGCTGAGATAATAACGTCGCTCTCGCCGCGCCGCACCTTTCATAGCCACAATGCCACCATAGATGACTGGGATTCGGGAATAGAACGATGCAACCATGATTGCGCGTGGGAGCTGCCGCGTCGTAAGATAGTTGTGCCACTTTTCAGTCGCTTATTACCAGAGAATTACCCTCCAGCAACCGCCCAACGCGCAAGTCTCTCTTACGTACACGGGAACTCTTTGGGAAACTGAGAACATAACACCTAGGAGCTTAGACGCCAGAAAGGTTACCTAGCTGTGTAGGCTGCATTGACTATCCTAATTAAGGGGTTTATATCAGCTTTAGAACCTTTGTATTTGAAAAAGCGAGGGGCTTCCTTACCCCCGAAAAGGAGGCTCTTCGGATTAAATTGTCCTTTTAACTTAGTTTACAACTTGATGTAGTGTAACAACAACACGTCTATTCATAGGTAGCACACAAACATTATACCACTTGAAGAGGAGAGCGAGAAACTAGGTTCAATTTTCGGCTTCGAGATTAATGTTTAAGTTTTCTACAATTTTGCAGTAGGAATAATAATGTTATATGCAGATATCAAGTTTGACCCTATACACAAGAACGCAGCTGCACGACCTCGCCTAGCCCAATGTACTTGAACAGTGTTAACATACAATAAATTTTACAATTCTATCAGTCATGCCATTCTTCCCACTGACAATAATGATACAAGAAGGCCACGAGAGCCTTAGATCTCAGTCTAGCCAATCTAGCCGACGAAACAGAGCCTACCTTGTCCGTCCTCTTGCAATTTCTCACTGCCCACTGCGGTGCGAGCGTATAGAAGACTATCAGGATCATACCGACTCTTAATCTGGCTCAGACGTGGATAATTCTTGCCGTAGAAAGACTGCTGCCAGTCGGAGTCTGCGAAGTTCGCCTCGTTTAGATAGGACGAGGAGCCCGGAGTGGCGGCCTTAAGAGCCGGTAAGATGGTATGCGTAAGTTCATCCTGGCGAGCCATCATGTCGGCCCGCGGGATGGTGAAGTCCCACTCGCCGATCACGATGTAGTATAACTGGCTGTCCCGAAATGTCGGGTTGACCGAGTTCTTCCCGTCGTGGTATGCCGCCCGGGACCCCGCCGTTGCGTTTAGGTCGAACGTTTCCATGGTCACATAGAAATGCCTGTTTGCAATTACCGACCGCACCGTTTCCACGAGGTTTTTCGTGGCGTTCTGCGACTCTAGAACCGCTCGCGATACAAATCGGCCTCCCGTGAGCTGCGTGACTGGGAACGCACCGTAAGGGTAGGGGCCTAAGTAGTGGGCCAGGTGGTCGTAGTAGTTATCGAAGCTCGTGTAGTTGACGCTATACGGAATCTTTTCCGCGTCGAGGTACTTGACGAATGTGGAGAGCTGATCCTTCACCTGATCGGCCGTTCTGTCTGGGGATGTAGCCGCAAACATAGTGAGAGCGTCGTTATTTAGGAGGCTGGTTGCAACCGTTCCATCGTTTGTGAAGGTTGGGATGAAACTGTGAAAGGCTGCCACTGCTCCCCAGTACACATCGGCCGCCAAACCTTGCGCCGGCACAGTTAGTTGGGCGCCTCCGACAGGGCCGTCCGGGTATACTCTAGACGTCATTGAGATAACAACGCCCCAGGTGCTGCCGCCGCCACCCGACAAGGCCCAATACAAGTCTGCGTACTTCCCTTCAGGCTTTGCGATGACGTGTTCGCCCTTGGGTGTGACGACTTCCCACTCTAACACATTATCCGCCGCCAGCCCGTAGTGTCCCATCACAGGTGAATGGCCTCCTCCTGTGGTGAAGCCGCCCACGGGGCCTACCGTTGGGCTTGAGCCACCTACAAGCCGCACGTTGAGGTCGCGAGCAAGTGCTGAGGCCTCGCTGTTGACGAGGCCCGCACCTAGCTTTAAAGCCTGCCCCTTGTAGTCCTTGCTTACATAGTTGGGGATGAAGGAGGACGACTTCATGTTGGCAGTCCAAAGCTCCAAAGCCCCTTTTCCAGAAGATTTGCCTAGAAAGCTAAGTAGAAACGGCAAGTCAGCTAAGAATTCCGACAACGGGGAAGGCTTCACATACTCCTGACCGGTGTTCTTGATGACCAACCGGATGTTGTGCTTCTGCACAAATTTCAGTGCAGCGATGACATCGGCTGGGCCTGTCACGTTGATCGAGTAGGGCGGGTAATTGCCCAGAGTGCATGGCTTTTCCTTCGAGACATATGGGTCACATGTCTGATTTTGAAAGTAGGGCGCGACGAAATCACCAGGTGCGAAGATGCTGCTCGCGCATGCCTTTCGTTAGACTTGTACCACAATATAGATTCAGGGCACCTAGGTTTTAGATCCTAGTGCTATCCATTCTAGGATGCAAGAGGCAACCCTGCCAATTGATCCCTTCACTTTGAATAACGGAGATGCCGGGCTATTAATAAGAAATCAACTTACTGCGTCTCTGGCCTACTCCAGCTTGTCTTCAACACACCGCAAGCGGCGTCGTTATAATCAGGAAAGTGACAGACCTGAGCAACCGGCACGGTTGAGATGAGCCGCCCATGTACCGTCTTATTTAACGAAGCCCAATCGGCGGATGAAGGCCAGCAAGAGTCCCCGGGTATACAGCGGCATCGCTTCAATGCCTCTTGCTTTGGATAAATATGATCGGCTTCTGCAAAGCCCCTAGGCAACGCCGGTAAGGAGAGCCCATTGCCACGGGGTCGCTGGCTGGGGACGTAACCGGAGACGAAAGCACCAAACAAGAGAAAGAGAAGAAAAGCCATTGTGAGCTAGGAATTGCAAATTATGGCGATCTCCGTAAATTGGTAATCTCTATGCAGACTCTACCAGGAATATGAGGCCGGGTATCTCAAATTTAGCGGTTATATATTCCCACAATATCCTATCCCGATGATAGATTCCTCCTTCTCCCCCTTCCTTTCGGGACTGGATCCTTAAGCCGACCACCCGGCGCATGTTCCTTGTGAAGGATTCTATCCATGCTCGACCCGATTTTAGATCCTATTACCTATATGACTCTCAAGTTAGGTTAGGTTAATCCGAAACAGTGGTATAGCCACATTGACAAATTCGGACAGCGCCGTCTTTCATGCTGCCGGTGCTGGTATGTGACTGGCAGCTACCACCATAAGCATTTCAGCTCGGGAGACGCGTATACGGCCGAACCCAGCGCCACCTATGACATTTCTTCGTCTCGGTGTTAGGTAAGATGTGTGGCGTATTATTCTCAGCTGTGCTGCTATTAGCACATTGGAATTTCGCCTTGCCGCACATGTATTTTTATATCGTAGGGTTGAATGAACTCTAGACGTAAATAAGAAATCACAATGTTCGGTCAAAAACCTCACCAATGAGTCAGACTCAAGACGGGGCTTACAATCCACCGACCTGGTGGATCACTGCATGGACCTTCGCTTAGAATACTAGTTGGGCGATCCCGAAACGGCAGACCAGGGAGATTCTATTTAGGGAAACTACTTTCATATACTACTACTATGCAGCCCCGGAGTCCCTATTTTAGGGTTCGTTTAACCATGTCGAAAGTAATCATCCGGCGCATTTGCTCTTGCTTATGTCGCAGGTCAGCGCATCCTTTCGTGAGCCGTTGGTTCGGGCTAGGCTGGCATCTGAGGATCGTGGCTAGCCACGTATCACGCCTTAATACGGAACAAAGAACGTGTTCTGTATGCAGCAGGGGCATTTGCGCAGCAAGATTCATTCACCGCACCCCTATACTAGGATCACCGCACCCTACACCTCCTCATATGAGTAGACAGTTCATAGAGTATCTGCTCCTTGAGTACTTTCTACACTTCCCACGATTCTTAGACGAAGATGTGGATTAGCTACCTCACTACAAGCATCACCATTCTGTACTATCCCAACAAGAAATATATAAAGCAAGAACGCTGATGAGTGAGGTTGAAGAGAGCACGATTGGATTCGTAGCAGCCGTTGAAAGCAAGTGTATTATTGCCTTCGAACGGCATCCTTACTATGTTCGACTTAGGGCCTATAGAAGGTGGGTATTAAGGTCAACTGCGTCATAAATGAGTTAACCGTGTTTGTCGTGTTCGAACAATAACAACGAATAACTTATTATTCCTTCCGGTAGGGATTAGGTGGCGTAGTTCGGGAGTAATATTAAGTAGAAATAGCTTTCAAAATACACTTTTATTTAAGACGCCTCGAGCCCTAGACCTGAGATCATGAATAGCCACACACGCGGCGCCTCATTGCCGGTTCCAACCGAATTGATTTCTGTGTTTCAACTTGGCTACGGAAATGACTACGATTAGGCAGCGTTTATGACTTTCACTCTGATACCTTTAGTCCCAGGCTTTGCCCTGGGTACGAAACTATCGTAGGCACAGTCAATAGCGTCGCGTTCTGTCTCGAACAACTCACAGTCGAACCTCCTGAAGAAGCTGACGAGCCCGATGTAGAGATTAGCATAGCCCAACTGCATACCGACGCAGCTTCTTGTGCCACGGCCAAACGCGATCATGTATGTAGTGAGAGGCTTGCCGTCCGGCGCGCGAGGATTGCCTTCCCAACGTTCGGGGCGGAATTCCTGTGGGGACGGAAATGCCCACGGGTCGTGCGAAGCCGTGTAGTTGTCCATGCTGACAATGGATCCGACCGGGATAAGGTAATCGGCATTGGGGCCCGAGTACGTGATCGGCGTCGGGGAGAGCCGGGGAATGCGCTGCGGCGTGCCGTAACTGAAGCGGAGGGACTCGTTCATAACACAGTTAAGATACGGCAGCTGCATGAGGGTGTCAAGGCTGGGGATGTTCCGCGGGTCTGGGACCGCTTCGTTCAACTCTGCCTTGAGCCTGCTAAGGACCCTCGGGTTACTCAATATATGGTACGAGGCCACGGATAGCGCATAAGTTGTCGTCTCAAGACCCCCGCCGGTGACTGCGATGGCTTCGTGCTGAAGACGCTTAGTCTCTAGCTCACTCGGCGGTAGATCGGACTCGAAGAGTGCAGTGAAGAGGGATTGCTGCACTGCTGGATTTTTCTCGCCAGACGCGTGAACCGACTTGGCGCGTAAAATTTGTTCTTTCATTTCATCGTTGAAGGCATGGACGGAAGCCATGGCCGGAGATATAATGAGGATCATCCAGGCCGGAAGTAGCTTGAATGCCTTGATCATCCAAGAAAACTGGGTGATGAAGTGAACGGGATCGAGAAGATTTACCCTTTGGGGCGCAGTGTCAGAGCAAGAAATTCTGAACCACAGGAGCGAACTCTACGAGAAAAGCAAGGAAGAGTGAATCGACCTACATAGCGTCCGAGAATTCGCTGCGGAAGTCGGGTTTCGTGATGAAGTCGTAACCCTTTTCGAGGCAGTAACCTACGACAATATCCCCATTGAAGGCTCCCCACATGTTGCTCACGCTCAACACGCTGCCATTCTGGAAGTACTCCGATTTCACTCGCTCGCAGAGCAGGTCCATGTGCTTCTGGATGTTTGGCGAGTGCTGCGCAATCTTTCTCTTGGAAAAGAAGGGGTTGAGCGCGGTGCGGCGAAGGCGATGAAGGCTGTGCTCCGGCGTGGAGAAGGTCCCCATCTGGTTGTTGAAACGGTGCTCGAGTTGCTTCAGCTTGTCAGAGTGGCGGGAGTTCGAGTACAGCGTATCGTAGAAGCGTAGGTCTTGGATATGGACCTCGTTGGGACCAATACGGACGATTGGTCCTAAGTAAAACGGACGCGTAAGGGACTGCTCTTAGCCACGAAGCTGGTGATGATTTCAACATACCATACTTGGCATGCCATTTCTGGTACTCCCACATGAATTGACCTCCTGGCGGTTTGAAGCATTCGTAATACGTCTCAACCCATTGTGTAAGTGCCGCTAGCTTGGGCCCTGGTATGTGCCGCAGCGGGTGGAAGAAAAGACGATATACCGAGGTCCAGAGGGCGTATAGAAGCCATACGGCACCTACGCCAAAGCAAAACTGCGTAGGAGTTACGAGTGTTAGATCACGGAGTAACCAAGCCATGTTGACGCTTTCAATACGCCAGCCCCTTGGGCCGTGGGATTCAATCCCAACGAGAACCCCATCTTATTTCACGCTCTCGGGGGGAACATGTGCCATCATCTTGGCCGGTGCGTCGTTGGGGATATGAATTGTTCTTTCACCGCCATCCAAAAGACCTTGCTTACAAGCGGCATTGTAGATCATGTCGACGTGAGATTCCGAATGTGACGGCGGCGGTTTTGGGGCTTCACATTCCAGTCATGGTTGGTTAGACGTAAGCACACCGATAATAGTGTAGTTGGTTTAGACTATAGTTGGGGTCGCGAATCCGCCTAAGATGCTTACGCCGGTCCAATCAGATGCAGAGAGCGTCATCAATTTTGGCTACTAATACTGTACTGCAGAAATAGGCACCGACGGTACGGCTTAAGCTAAGCCTCCGACTTCATGAACCCGCACCGAGGTTGGGAGTCTTAGACAACCGTACTGCGGCGTTACGTCACGATACTGTTAAAAGATGGAATACTCCGTACTGCAGCTGGGAAATTTTATAAATCCTAAGGCTCGATGATCGTACTCGATCCCCGATTCTACACCTCTTGTGATCAAAAGATGGCGAGATGCATCTGACGAGGAATTATACGGGTTACAGGTATAACCTGCCGGGGTACCTAATTAAGAGTACCTAGGTAGGTAGGGTAATAGGGGCCTTATGGAGGGCCCGTACGCACTAACGTACTAACGTGATTAATGCTTGACCCTCGTAGGTACCTGGGACCACTGTAGATTGCGGCTATAGTTTGACGCAAAACGTACCTAGTTTACGCACAATGTGAATAGAGCGGTTGAAGTTGGACTACTGCGCTTGTTCTACCAGTTCTCAAATGAACGTGGAATAAGTGTGAAATTGCATCTCTAAATCTCTAAGCAATCACCCCAAGTCTAAGTACCCATGGTAGCAAGCTAGCTATTTTCAAAGCAAATTGAATTGGTTATCAAGATCCGCGCACCCAAGTTTCCAAACTATCACGCTGGTTTGTTGGCCGCCTGGAGTTTCGTCACAATCTTCTCTGCTAGACTTAACAAAGTCGGTGCGCCTGTGATCTCCAAAGTGGTCAGCTCGGCCTTGAGGTGCGCGCGCGACCAGTTCCTAAACTCTACAGCAGCGAGCGAGTCGAGGCCGTAGGCCGAGAGTGGTTTTCCTGATTCGAGAGGCTCCTCGACGCGAAGGGTAACCATGAACTGTTTATTCACCACCTCTACTGCTAGTGGCATTGCGGCAGCCACGTCAACGCCGCTCTTAATCATGAGCTGTAGCGCCTGGATTTCTTTATTCGGGCCCGAGGCGTCGGACCCAGCTCCGGCGCCGGCCGATGCACCAAAGAGCAGCGACGAGAAGCGAGCATCAGTAAGGAGGCGGGATGAAGGCGCTTGCGGAACGGCTATAGATGTGATGAGTTGTGCACACGACTCGGCGTTGACCGGGTTGTCTTCCTGTTGCACGATTGAGTACTGCACGATTTTCTGGAACAGCGACTCGTTGATCGGCGTCCACGCGGATGTGTCTAGTGCAGCGATGAGTTCGGAATGCTCCGCCATGTATCCAACATCGTCGATAGCACCCAAGTTGATAGAGTTTGCCTTCAGCCCGAGGCCACGACGGTAGTAGGCGAAGTTATCTAGGAAGACGTTTGCTGCTGCGTAGTTGGCTTGGGCCGGCTGGCCAATGAGCCCCGAGATAGACGATAACATGGAAAAGAAATCTAGATCGAGTCCCAGTTCGATGGCGGTATTATGCAGATTCCAAGTACCTGCTACCTTGCAGCCTATAGCAGTGTGATACTCGTCGTGGGTCATCATCTCGAACGGTTTATCGCGAAGGACCATGGCCCCTTGGACTACGCCGGCGACTGGCCTGGTAGCTTTAATGAATGCGAGCCGAACATCTTCAACCTTTGCTACATCGCCGCGTACTAGATCCGCGCGGCATCCATAGTTTTCAAGATCTTTCAATACCCCCCGTGACCGCGGGTCGCCATAGCCGCTACGCGACATAATGACAAGGTTGCGTGCTCCGTGCCGGGCCATGTCAACGGCGAGCGAGCCGCAGAGACCCTTGAGACCACCGACTATGAGATACGAAACATCTCCGCGAAGCTTCAATGCCCGTAGCGCTGGGCGAACGGAGACAACCGGGTCCGCTTCTCTGTGGTCCTTATTCGAGATGATGATCTTGCCGATATGGTTGGCACTGCGCATGAACCGTAAAGCAGAGGGTATGTCGCTGTACGGGAATAGCTTCATGGGCGAGATGGGCTTGACTAATCGGGAGTTGATCATGTTCATCAAGCGGCGTAGAAGACTATATATGAGAAGCGTTAAGTTAGCTTGTTCAATTCGATCGAGAGATGATGGCTCATTACGTACCTTGCGATGACCTGGTCTGTAACATGATCGTGAGACATGTCAAAACACCTATAAGAAGCATTACGCGCGAACGGTTCCATCGAAAGAAGATTGCGGTCTATGTGGTCCTTCTTGCCCAACTCAACCATCGTGCCGCCTTCGGCAATGCATCGCCACGAGGCGTCTAGTAAGTCGCCCGTTAGAGAGTTGAGAATGATGTCGACTCCATAACCCGAGGTGTGCTCCATTATGCTCGACTCAAACTCATTGTTACGCGAGCTGAATATGTGATCTGCAGGGATGCCAAATTTGTCGATAAGAAACTGTTTCTTAACATCTTGACCAACCGTGGCGTAGACTTCGGCCCCAACTATTTGGCAAATCTGAATGGATGCTATACCCAGGCCGCCGGTGGCCGAGTGAATCAGCACACGGTCTCCCTTCTTGATTGAAGACAGATTATAAAGACTATACAGGCTTGTGAGGTAGACGGAAGGTAGAGTAGCCGCCTCTTCGAAAGAGAGCCAGTCGGGAATGTGGATTGTTCGTTCGGTTGTGGCTATGACCCGGTTGGCGAAGGCGCCTCTCTTGAAGACCATGACACGCTCGCCAACATGGAAAGGTGAATTGAGATTAGCCCCGACACGCCGGATGGTCCCGGCGCCCTCCAGACCCAACAAATGGTGATCCTCCGGTACGATCCCCATAGTCACTGCGACATCCTTGAAATTGAGAGCAGAGGCGAAGAGCTCTACTTCTACTGTGTTATCAGGTAGGGCGAGTTCCATCGAATCAACCTCAACAAAGTGTAGTGAATCAATGGAGCCGACACGCTCTGCAATCATGCGAACGGTTGTTGGCGCCTCATGAAGACGCATCTTGACGGGTGATGCGCCTGTAGTTTTTGCGGCCTCTGTAGCATTGACGGCGTCGTCCCCAAGAATGCGGCTGACATGGAAAATTCCTCCGCGTTCGACGTACTCAGTGTCGAAGCCTGTGCCGGCCGGTCGTCGGAACGCATGGAGAAGCGTGTTAATAGAAGTGGAAACTGACCCATTGGCGGGATCTTCTGTATCAAGAGTGATGATTCGCATTGACGGATCTTCGGTCCTGACGCTTCTGCACAAGCCGTGTATCATGGCGCCGTCCGGATTCTGAACCTGCCACTGAGCAGTCTTAGTAACCCACAGAATCCTATTCCGCCTCTGGAAAAGATTTTGGAGAGCGATCCATTGTTCAAGGCTTAAGCTAGGTAGCTGGGGAGCTTCAAGTTCGGAGATGACAAGAACAGTGGCATCATTTCGGACCTGATCCAACGAGTCTGCGGCTATGATCTCTCGAACGTCCCAACCGCAATCACCAAGCTCTCTTGAGATGTCATTACAAATTTGTCCAGCTACCCCAAAATGGACAATATCGAGTGGTAGGGCGGTTGGTCTTGCCTGCTGGGTTGATCGAATAGCAAGACGCCCGCTAGCCAGCCAACTAGACCCGGTCAAATTGAGATTGTGAACAACTTCGAATCCACCATCCCGAAGCGCGAGATTGATTCCAGAGGAAGTGCCGTTGGTGAGATAGCCGTTTTGAGTAGCTTCTTTTGGTATTAGTTGTTCAATGAGTAGAATATGGCCATCGTCACTCAGCAACTTCTCGACGTTTGCGAAGATATCTCCGAGATTCGCCTTCGTATGGTGTGGCAACCGAATGACGACTAGATCGGATTGCTGCAGTGAGTTTTCGACTTCTTGTTCAAGATGTTTGCTTGCATCTAGGAGATGGAATTTCGTTCGCGGCAGGGCCTCATACTTGGCTTGGGCGGCCACAAGGGCCGTAGCATCGGCTGTTAGGAAGCCATGACTACCGTACGCGTTTCGAGGTCTTGACTCAGAGGAGAGTCCATCAAGCCAAATGCTAGATGCCTCATTCGGAACGAATAGCATTTCTACTATTTTGGCATTGGGCCTTTTGTGCGCTATAAGATCGAGGACGTGTTGTACTTTTTCCCAGTCGCTTTCGCTGCTTATGCTACAGGCCTGGGGGCTTAGGGTCAGGTCTGGGGCCCATACCAGTCGACTATAGCGATGATCTGCATAAGGTGTGTCTTGAAAGTCGAGCTTGTGGTATCTTAGACCGGTCAATTTGAGAATTAGCTCCCCCGATTGAGGGTCGTAAATTCTGGCATTTGAAGAGTAATTCTTCGTCTCCTCCCTCCGTCCAGGGCCTGAAAATACTGACTGTGAGACTGAAATGCCGTTCTCAACTTTCCGGGCCCCGTTTCTGATTACGACGTCATCGATAACTGCAGGGACCAGTACAGCATTAACACTACTCCTAATTCCATTCCATAGTGCTGGAGCGCAGGATTGCATACATCCATCAAACGCTGTAGGGTGCACGAGGTATTTGGATTGCGGGTATTGAGAGGACGGGGGGAGTAGATTAATCTGCGATCGACACTGCCTAGAACCGGAAACTGTCTCGACCAGTTCAAGCTTTTGGAACGCTTTCCCAAACTTGTAGCCGACGTCAGACATCGGCTTGTACCATGTCGCCCCTGGAGCTGGGTATTCCAACGGGGCGATGTCCGAAGAGGTGCTAACGATCTTGACGTCTTTTTCTACACGAACCTGACCCCTGCAATGATCAACCCAAGACCCCTGAAGGAGAGACCGCACAACCCAAAAGTGCCAGCCATCCTTCTGTGCCGCAAGAGGTGTCATCGTCAACATAATCCTCGTATCTTTTCCTTCTTCGAGAACGAGGGCTCGGTCGAACGTGACGTTGCGCAGGCGGACCTGTTGTTCGGACTGAGGCTCCTCTCCGGTCAGCGCGCTTAGCGCTGCGTCAGTTTGCATCATGGCCTCGATAGCCATGCACATATAGCCAGCTCCAGGAAACACGATCTCTGGCCCTAGGCAGTGGTCTTTAAGCCAGGGAAGATCTTCGAGCCGAAGCGACTTCTTCCAAGTCGGTGCTTGCCACGCGGTACCCAGGACCTTGGATCCCAGGAGGTCGTGGTGTGGGAAGAGCCTATTTCGCCAGTCCTGGCTTGCCTCACTCTCGTACCAGAATTCTTTATCGTGATTCCAAGAATAATTCGGGAGATCGACTAAGATTTTAGGAGCTGGCTGCTTTGGGATGGCATTGACAGCGGCCAGGTCGACGGCATGCCCAGCAACGAAAAGCTTTCCGGCCACATCAAATATGGCGTTCTCGGCGTCTTGTCCACGGGCCATGGCTGAGCAATATTGGATGTTTGACCCGCCACCAGGAACCTGTTTCTTGACCTGGCCCACGGGGCCTGCCAATGCACCGCTAGGCCCAATCTCAATTAGAAAGTCTGGCGAGTCTTTCCGTGTCAGCATCTGCTTGAGGGCCTGTCCAAAGAGCACAGGCTGCACCATGTTGCCTTTCCAGTAGGCTATGTCCACCGGACGTCGAGTGTAGTCGCCATCCACGGATGAGAACATCTTAGTTTCTGACGTCACGTCGCTGATTGTGGAAAAGGACGAAGACTCGAGGCATTCGACGTATTTCTCTCCGACCTCTGCCATGAAAGGTGAATGGTAGGCCATATCGACTTGGAGCATACGCACAAAGTGCTTATCTGCAGCGACTTCTGCTCGAACAACTTCGAGCGAACTTACGAGGCCTGCAAGCGTGACGCTGTCGGGACTGTTGTAACATGCAATGGTGACAGCCTTGGCGCCTGGATTCGATAAAGCTGCCCTTATTATATAAGGCTGCACACTGTCGCCGCCGAGCCCAACCGCCATCATGCCCATCTTCATCCCGGGGGGTTCGTGCGTGACTTTAGCTGCGTACCCTCGGTAATAGGCGGCTTTCATTGCATTCTCTTCTGATAGCAGACCAGCTGCATAAGCGGCAGCGATCTCCCCCGAAGAGTGACCAATCACCGCCTGGGAGTTTACGCCCCAGGTTCGAAGGATATTCACGATGGCGATCTGGAGTGCTGTCACAAGGGGTTGGGAAAATTGCGGTTCGCGAAGGGTTTCCGGACTTCTGGCTTCCGTAAGTTCGTCTGCTAACGACCAGGTCGGAGGGTGTGGTAGCCCCTGAAGGACTGTGTCAAGGCGATTGATGGTCTCAAGGGCTATCGGGAAATTTAGAAGCAGGCTCCGGCCCATCCGTGGCCACTGCCCTCCCTGTCCTGTGAAGATGAACCCGATTTGGGGAGCTTCGGATTTCCTCTTGCCATACACGAAAGAATCCGGCTCCAACGACAAGCTTTTCGTCACGATATATCCTCGGTGAAAATGCCGGCTTCGCCTCTCGGAAAGGGTATAGGCAAGGCTGTCTATTTCTACGGAAACCCTCAAATCCAGTAGATGTTTTCGAAGAGATTCAGCGTAAGACTTGAGAGATTTCTCGTCATTCGCTGATAGTATCAAGACATGTGGTCGGGAGACCTCGCTCTCGGCAGCAAAGAGATCGTCATCAAGACTATTACTGAAGCAGGAGACGAATTTCTGCTTTTCCATGGGAACTTGATCTAATCTGCAGTCAAAGGTCAGTCTTTAAAGTGATATTTTCGGATGGGGTCATAGTAAGTACACAACGTGAGCATTCGATCCTCCGTATCCGAAACTGTTGACACTGGCACGCCGCAGCCCGGCCTGGGCCGGCCAGGGGATAGTCCAACGTGTTGCACGAACTCTAGAACCCTCGAAATCGATAGAAGGGTTCGGGTCGATGAAAGTCGGATTTCCGGGTATGCGGCCTTTCTCCACCGCCAGAACAGCCTTCATGAGGCCGGATATACCTGCTGCGGGCTCTGAATGGCCAATATTGCTTTTTATTGAGCCGATAATCAGGGGTGCGGACTGGGACCTCGACGGTGAAAACACTGAAGCGACGCCCTTGACTTCTTCAGGATCTCCGGCCTGGGTGCCCGTTCCGTGCATCTAGGCAAAGCGTCTTAGATAAGCTATTGTCTAGAGCAATAAAAATAGGGGAAGGGGTGGAATGGCGACAACATACTTCAATATAAGCAGTCAACGAGAAATCCGTAATCCCGGCATTGGCGTAAGCGGATCTCGTAGCCACTGCTTGGGCCTCTGAATTGGGGCTGGCTATGCCTGGTGTTTTGCCGTCGCTATTTGTTGCGGTGCCTCGAATTATGGCACGGATAGGGTCGCCGTCTCGCTCGGCATCAGCTAAGCGCTTCAACATGACACAGTTGACGGCTTCCGCCTTGATGTACCCATCAGCCTTTTTATCAAACGTATGGCATCGACCCGAAAGCGATGCTGCGCCCTTCATTGGGCCACTATCCATAACATGTTCTGGGCTCAGATACAAGTTTGCGCCGCCTACCAGCGCGCCGTTGATCTCGCCACTGCCGAGATATCGGCAGGCCACATCAAGCCCTACTAGGCTTCCGGAGCAGGCCGTGTCGATGGTCATGCTAGGCCCGTGGATGTTCAAGAAATGACTGATCCTGTTACTCAGAATTGCCCGACCGACGCCGATTGTGACGGACGGGGCTCTGTCGTCGGGGTCACGGGCCTGCATATCGGCATAGTCAACGGCATAAGAACCGATAAAACAACCTATCGCTTCGCCATCAATCTTCTCCAGCGGTATACCCGCGTTCTCGAGACATTCGTATACCACTTCTAACAGCTGCCTCTGCTGGGGGTCCATGGCAATGGCGTCTGTCTTGGCTATACCGAAGAATGCCGCATCGAACGTCCTTGGGTTAATGTTTTCAAGAAACATACCGCCGGGTGAACGCATTGTATACGGCTTCTTGGACGCATCATGATGTGTGTCAACCCGGAACCGTGTTTCTGGTGGACGGTTACCTGCAATACCTCCCTTTTCAAGAAACTCCCAGAGGGCATGGGGAGAGTTGCTATTCCCTGGCAGACGACATGCCATGCCTATGACCGCAATAGGCTCTTGGTTATAGCGCCTTGGTTGCTGATGGCTTGATGATAGAGACGAGAAGCCATGAGGTTGAATGGCCTCACGGCCCGAGTCATCGAACCCCATGACGCATTAAATCCCGAGAACCGTAAGTCCGCCCGTGCCTTCTAAAATTGAGGAATAGTTGTGAGAAATGATAAGTGGCCTGTCACAAAGGCAATGAGCCTAGGATCGAGTGTTGGCCCACTGTTGCTGTATGGGACTTCTATAGATAGGTACCCCGGCCGCAGCAGAGCTTCCGAGCCGCTTCGGTAATAATAGTATTAGATATAGAAATCGGTCCCACCATCTACGAGACAGGATATCTTCCCGTTTGAGCAGAATCCACAAAGCTATTTCATTCTCTTTTGACAATTGAAAAAGTTAAAAAGGAAGCTTGGTTGGCAAATTGACCGCCATTTTCTCATAAGACCAGTGGCCATAGAGTAGTAGCATTGGCGGAGGGAGAGCCCTCATTGCGCCAAGGATAGGCCCGACGATCATGAATAGAGAATTACATGTGAATTCGCCTAGCCTGCTCGCGGCTTCAGGATTAATGCCGCTTGCCCGCGCGTTAATCCGAGGCGTACTTGTCCGTGGTGCTATGAAAGTAGCGGGAAAGAAAACACAATCTGTTTGTTTGGAGGCTTGTGTATGGCAAGTTGTCCGGATGTGAGTCCTAATGCAGTCAGCATGTCGGGTAATCAATCATCTAGCTAAATTTCTCTGGGCTTACATTGCATCCCGATCGGTGGGAACCGAAATCGCGTTGCGATCCTGTCATCCTTTTGGGGCTATTGCATCCTCATTTTCTACATTTTTTGATTCTGACTAAGTTTCGATATTCCGGTCAGCCATCCATCCCTTTCATGTGCATCAAAGTTCCTCTGGGGTACCGCCGTGGCATAAGCAATGGCCGGCAGTGGAAGCATGATTGATGTTCGCTCTAGGGCCCCTGGATCATTATTTCATTAAGCTCTCGAAAATAGTCGACCTGAAGGCCTCATATATACCATATTCCGGCTAAGCGTATACTGTCACCATTATGGCTATTGAAAAGCGGGAAGTTGAGTTCAGAACCATCGACGGCCTCACGTTGCGTGGTGATCTGTACCCGGCCCCGGCGTCGGTCGCGAAGGGGCCTGCCGTAATCATTACACCCGGGGTATGATGGCTTGCAACGGCACTTTACGCCTTTTCCGGCGGATGCTAACTATTTATCCCCTTCCTTAGTTCAATTGCGTCAAAGAAATGTTCGTGCCCGAGGTCGCTGAACAATTTCAAAAGGCAGGCATAACAGCTTTAATATACGACCCTCGCACGCTCGGCCTAAGTGACGGACTCCCGCGCAATGATATTGACCCGGCCCGTCAAACGTCGGATTATTCCGATGCGGTGACGTTCGTCAGAAGTTTACCCAACGTGAATCCTTCCATGGTGGGCATCTGGGGCATGTCGTTTAGCGCCGTCATTGCGCTTTCTGCAACGGCGCTCGACCCCCGGATTCGGTTTTGCATCGCTATCTGTCCCCTATTGAATTTGGAATACGAAGCTTCCAAGTTCCCCAAAGTGCTAGCAAAGCTTCAACAGGACCGAGAGTCGGTGTTGGCGGGTAACCAACCGCTGTACGTGCCTGTGTTGACGGCTCAGGGTAAGAACCCAGCCGGCATGGGCCTCGGGGCCGACAAGGAGGAGTTTGACTAGTAAGTGCTCGTACCCTTTCCAAATGATTATTATACGCGTCGCAGAACTTCTGACCACGCTGGTGCGTAGCATGGTAAATGCGAAGATGCGAGGTGCCCCTCGGCATGAGAACCATACGACGTTCCAATCGTACTATAAGATCAAGCTATGGCAGCCTCAAGGGATCATGCGCTATCTGGACAAAACACCTGTCATGATGATCGTCCCAGAACTCGACCAGATATCGCCCCCAGAGGCTCAGGTTAAGCTCCACGAGTCTTTCCCTAAGCCGAAATTGCTACATATTGCTCCTGGAAAGGGCCACCTCAATGTGCTAAGCGGTGACGATTTCCCCATGTTATCCGACATGCAAGCGAAATTCGTCAAAGACATAACTTCGCTTTAAAGGACGGGGGCAGCTGATAGTGACTTAGGTAGACATATTGACGTGGGGTAATTGTCGGATTGCCGAACGCAACAACTACCTATGTTATTAGAAAATAGATAAGCAATTAAAAAAAATATATATATATATATGAAATGAAATGAAAAACGATATATTTCAAGATACGTATTCCGATTCTCATGTTACTAGAGAGATGGACGTGTTGGCAGAGAAAAATGCTAGAATGGAGCCACCGGTAACCCAACATGCATTTGTAGCTGCTTCAGGAACGGGAAGAGAATAAGCCGCACGGCGATGCAGAACAACCCTGGTAACCGGGGGGTTATGCGGGCATTAGGCAAAACAATCGTAGTTATAATAGGAACGTAGTGAGTATTGAAGTGAGTGAAGCCAGCCATGTGCAGGTTGGGTTATTGCAAACCCTAATAAAACCTACCTACCCAGTGTCACCCATGCTCGCCTACACTACTTTAGTATATATATTTGAGACGCACATCGTCTTCGTAATCCAGTCAACATCGTATGATCTATTAGCATCAAGCGTCTACATTATTATACACTTCTAAGTTCTATAAGGAACAAGTTGGATACCGGGATAGTCTTCTAAACAGTCTGGCATCTTCGCCGAAACCACTTGGCCACACTGCTATGGCATCGCTTCAGCCTTTGTGCCTTTCAAATTCTTCCATTCGGCGAAAAATCCCGCTAAGAACGTGACGCCTCCAAGGGCAATGGACAGCGCCCAAGAGCTCTTGATCCCACTAAGATATGCTCGCATCACATGATCGAGGTCGGCACCGTGGAATACGTTTTGAATATCAGTTGCGCCGACCTGGAAAACATCTCGCGCGTTTATGTTTGGCGCCCATGCGGCCAAATATGCGACTAGGCGATTATTCAGGATTGCTTGTGAAACCGAGACCCAGATAGCTCCGGATACCAGTTGAAAAAACAGGATCACTGTTGTTACAGTTGGTATATCTGCAGGTGGAGAAAATGCTTGAGCAGCGGTGACAGGGACTTGTATACCACCCCCAATTCCGAAGCCGACTAGAATCTGATACCCGACGATCTCGCCGAGGGTGGAATCAAAATCGAGGGTGTAGACAAGTCCGGCGCCGACTGCAAGTGCAGCAGCGCTGATGATAAGAAACAAGGAGTACCAGCCCACTCTACTCAGGGCGTACCCGCTGGCAAAACTGAAAACCGCTGAGGGTATAATGAGAGGAAGGTTCATAATACCACTCTGCGTGGCTGAAAGCGATTTAATCACTTGGAAATATTGCGGGAGATTGTAGACGAGTGTGAAGTTGGTCGCATTAAGACTATTTCATCCACTATATTAGCGTTTGGACTAAGCTGTTACGAAGCGATGCCGGCCGAAGAAATAGGGAGCTTACAAGAAAATATAGACCGAGAGGGCGGCAATCGTCCGTTGCTTCAAGACTCGGGTCACTAGCATGGCATTTTCCCCCATGCGCCACTGTAAAATGCTGAAGACGATAGTAATAACGCCAAACCCTACCAGCAAACCGATAACGCGAGAAGAAGACCATGGTAGGGCTGTTCCACCCCACTGCAATGCAAGAGTGAAAGCGATGAGAAGCCCAAGGCACAGAGCAAGACCGGGAATGTCCATGGTAACGAGCAAGTCGCGGGTAGAGATGGGTACTACCTGGACATTTTTCGGTGTATGAAAGAAAAGAATGACTAGGATGAAGGCTAGACCGCCAACTGGTAGGTTGATATAGAAGCTGTTGATGAGGAAGTTAGAGCGAGGGGCTTAGAGGCAAGTGGGGATTGAAGCTATTGTCTCAACGACGTACCACCAACGCCAGGTCAACTCTCCGGTGAAGACGCCGCCTAGTAGCGGGCCAGCGACACTCGCAACGCTGAAAACGGCACCCACGGAGCCGATATAGATCGGCAAGTGCGCGGCTGGAACTATGTATGCGATTATAATGTAGATACCGCCGGTGATGCCGGCACCACCTAGGCCCGCTATGGCACGTCCGACTATCAAGGTAGTACTATTCCGGGCGACGGCTAGGGTTTAGAGCAGTCAACATCGACTGAGACGCAAGACTCTAATGTCATAGTTAGGCCATTATTGGCATGACTCACCACAAATGAGGCTCCCGATCTCTACAGCACTAGGGGTCAGTAATTGTTCTTTTCAACATGGTGTTCAAGGGCCGGCAAGATGTCTAAGACGTGGGTTTGCGAAGAGAACGGTCGCCTCGTGCTCGGGGCTAGGATAGGACGACAGAACTGCGAGTTTCACGTACCGAAAAGAAAGACGGTCACGAGAAATGTCCATTTCAAATTGAGATGCTTGTATGCCTTCCCCCACGTGGACTGGAACACGCCCAGCGTGATGAAGAAGGCGGCGGCATACCAGCCAATATCGTTGATTGACTGCGAAGACACAGTTGAGACGTTGTTTTTTTCTCCTTTGGGGTTTAGATATTCGGCTCACATGGAATTCATCCGTTATACGCGGGATCGCGGTGGCGACGATTGTCTGTCAAGTTGTATCAGTGCATCAGCCGTGGTACCAGCAAGGAACCATTGGTAGTGTTATGGCCGAGAGGAGCTAACATACCAGATCGAGCGCAACCTATGGCACGCAGCCAATGTCAGATTTCGTGGCTCTTTGCCCACCCGCCTCTTCTGATCGCCCATCGTAGAGACATGTGCAATTTGCTTACTAGGAAAATGCTTAGAAGCAGAGCAGCAACAATAACGGCCAGACGTAGGCCACGAGGCCGATCGTCAACGGCGTCGCCCTTCACTTGAACTCCTTCATCTTTGGATTTCTCGTCCGGAATGCGCCCCAGGGCATCGTCGCTAGGGCTCGTAAGGGTTAGATCATCCGAAGACATGACAATTTGGGTATAGGTGCTTGGGTATGCCTATGCCTATTCCCGTATGCATGCAGCGACGGAAACCAGAACGTGGGGACAGCAGCCACAGCCGCAGCGACAGACACCGATACAACTGGGAAGATAGCGCTGCAAATGGAACGAGTTGAAGCGGATAGACAGTATACTAACGCGCTCGTAGTTCCGCCCTTGGCGATACCTGGATCATGCGAATTTCTACAGATTGTTCGATTGTTTGCAAGTCTGGAGGCTGGCATAGGAAATTGGTTTCAAGGCCTGGATCTTGGGAGTCAGGGCTCAGACCAATGAAAGGCCTACCGGGTCAGCTATGTGCTACCTAGGTAGTGGTATGCCTACCTATCTTATGCAGATTGAATTTCAAGCTGACAGATTTCTAAACACGTATGCAGGGCTTGGATTTGGGTCTAGGCCCGATTACTGCGGAATTCCAATTGCATCCCAAACGCATCGAAGTTGGCGATGTGAGATAAAGCGGCGTAGGTATGCTTATCCTGGGACATTATGATTGGGCGGGGATGGACTTACTTGACATGACAGCATTAAGTACCTAAGGTAAGTACACACAAAGTTACATAACATCACGTAACCTCACGTAACATCACATAACATCACGTATCATCACGTATCACCACGTAACATCACATAATATTACATAACATAATGTACTTAGTAAAATCACATACCGTCACACAGAAATTATACAAGAACAGAACCTCTCCTAGCCAGGCACAGTACCTAATGTGCCTAGGTAGGCTCTTGCGTTGAATAGTGGTAGGCACCTAGAGCCTCTGACTCGCTTATTTTCGTACTTTTCCATTGGGCTTAGTGCTAACCTCCCTAGGTAAGTACTTGAGTATATATAAGGATGTATACCTTATAATACATTAAGTAGATAGTATATATATAATAGGTGAGTTGTCTACCTAAGTACTATACGGAGTATAATACCTCTAACCCACTTAAGCGGAAAGCCCCGTCTGCGAGTCATCTACTAGTACGCTAGATAGTGTTCCTCTCGGTCCTTCGCCTTGCCCAACTTGGCTTCTGCTCGGCGTACCCTTAACCTAGCATACCTACTACCTAGGTAGTTAGGTACCCGAGAACACGGTTGGTTAGTCCCCAATTCTAGAAAAAACTGTTTCAATGACATCACATATCTCCTCTGTATACACGCGTGGTACCTCGTGGCCTCCGGTGTGTTGGAACACGGTGCGCACATCTTCACGGCATAGGCGAACGAGTTCCTGGCTATGATGGAGCCACTTGTCCTCACTGCCGTAGATATGGCCCGTCGGCACCTGGATTCGGACCCCGTCCGTGTCAGGGTGGAACATCTGATACTGGACGCCTTCATCGCATTCTTCCTCGCTTTCCTGGAGCTGAGACGGGTTTCTCAGATACGCCGGGTCGGTAAGCAGATGACACGGTATCGCCGTTGGCCTCCCATACGCATTCCGTGGCTTGTCGCTGACCCCAAAACTGGTGCGGCAATCGATTCCGACATCAAGTCTGTGTGAGAATGGAATGGGGGACCCAATGAAGATTCCTGCTCTGAAGATAGGACTCTCGCCCAGCAGCTCCTGATGTAGTAGTAGAGATGCCGCCACTGCGGCTCCCTAGCTCAGAAACACGGTGGTCAGCATCATGATCCACGAATGGACGAGCTGAAAAATAAGCAGAATATGTGCACACCTGGCTGAATCCGATCACAGCGTCGAAATTCCCGTGGTCACGTATGATATCCCGAATTTGGCTATGGGCGTCCAAGACGTTGGATGTTGTAGGCGTCGAGTACCAGGCCAAGTACGGAGGCGGAAAGAAGTCCAACACTTCCGAGTCCGCTTCGCTTCTATGTCGCGCATCGAAAAAGTAGAATTGGTAATCTGACGGAAGCATCTTACGAATGCTTTCTTTTCTTGTGTGTCAGCACATTGCCGCATCGCCCAACATATAGCACTTACCAGTTTGCTTCTGAAATATGGACGCGTTCGTGCCTTGTCCATGAAGGCAAAGCACACGCATAGGCATCATGTAGCCCTGTCGTCAGATCGAATGGCCGCAAAAGATAGGTACCCAGCACCCGTTTGTTTGTGGCTTGAGATTGTTGCGACGCATCCAACAGGAAACTGAGTCGGTGTACTTGCTACTTATGTACATGAAGTGGTATTAAGAGCCTTGAGCCATGGCATAGCCTACCCCTCACTCGTCTTACCCGCATCGCGTCAGTTTTGTGAACACATCCTACCTCACGATGCCGCTTGCTACGAGGCTGGAGATCCTCTCGTCGGTGGTGGCCGAACCGACAATCGCTACTCAACTGAGCGTGGCCGTGTTCGCCGCCTGGGTGTTAACGTGCTTTTCGCTCGGCGTATATCGACTTTACTTTCACCCACTGGCTCAATTTCCCGGAGACAAGTTAGCTGCCGTCACCGGGTGGGTTGAGACGTATCATGATGTTTTCCGAGGAGGTCAACTCATCTTCAAGCTTGAAGAATGGCATGCGAAATACGGTTATACAACTCCAAGACATTTTGTTCAAACCTCATGTTAGACAGATGATTTCTAACTTGGCACAGGCCCAATTGTTCGCATCAGCCCGTGGGAAGTTCACATTGCCGATGCTGACTTCGTCGACGTACTGTTTTCTAGCAACTCTCGCTTCGATAAGAAAGTTGAGTGGAAGTATCGGTTCGGGATTCCCCATTCTACTTTCGACACCATTGAGCACCGCCAGTACGTCTTTCGTCTCAGCCACATTAGCATCGTTGCTTTAAAGGTTCGCAAGCTCATGCCTAGCCAGTCATCGGGTGCGCCGGTCTGCCGTCGCCCCTTTCTTCTCAAAGCAGAAGATCACGGGAATCACGGAGTACATCTCATCCAAGGCCCAAAGGCTTTGCGACCGTCTCGAAGCTGAATATAAGACACACGGTCAACCGGTTAACCTGAACCAGTGTCTCACAGCATTAACGTTTGACATTATAACCCATTATGTCTTCGCGCACTCCTTCGAGTACATGGAACGGCCGAACTTCGACGCGCCATTCATCAATGCGGCGAAAAGCCTCGCGACAACATTACACATAATGGGCCATTTCCCTTGGCTGCTAGCGGCTTTACAATCGCTGCCTAGGTCAGTGTCATTAGCGATGAACCCAACAATGGGTGCTATCTTTGCATTTCACGAGGTATGCGGTCGCCACCCCCTCCCTCGGGGCCGTTAAAATAAACTACTTACTAGGCCATAGGCACTTGAGAACCAGATCAGGGCCATAAAGTCGGGAGCTAACGATGCTCACCGAGACGTCGCACATAAGACCGTTTTCAATGAGCTCATCAACTCGGACCTGCCACCCGAAGAAAAGGCCTTAGAACGTCTTAAACACGAAGGTGAGCCGCACCGCCTATGATCTCCATACAGCGGCTCTACTATGGACAACTGACAGCGCAGACAGCCGCCTCCATTGTAGCCGGCGGCATCGAAACAACGGCCACGGCTCTTGCAAAAGCGAGTTTCTTCATCCTGGACAATCCACAGATCAAGGCCAAGCTGACGGCAGAGCTGGCGACGGTGTTCCCGGATCCGTATTGCACGCCTCCCCTCGCGACCCTCGAGGCGCTGCCGTATCTCGGCGGCGTCGTAAACGAAGTCCTCCGCATGACGATCGGCATCTCGTCACGCACGATCCGCAAGTCGCGCACGGGCTCTGTGCCCTACGGCGATCGCATGATTCCCGACGGCTACTACTTCAGCATGACGACTTACTACACACACAGGGATGCGGCTGTGTGGGAGGCGCCCGACGAGTTCCGGCCGGAGCGTTGGCTCCAAGGCCAAGGACGGCCACTGGCCCCGAACGGTCAGCCCTTGGCCAAGTACCTTGTGCCGTTCGGACGAGGCCCGCGCATGTGTCTTGGTTTGAACCTAGCGCGGGCGGAGCTATTCATAGGGCTCGCGGTCCTCTTTCGACGGTGCGATTTTGAATTGTTCGATACGACGAGGGAGGCGGTCGACATGAGGGCAGATTACTTCATCCCGTTCCCTAGCCCAACGACGGAGGGGGTCCGAGTGCTAGTGAAGTAAATCTAGAAAGAACTGATGATGATGATGATGATGATGATGGTGATGGCAATGACGGGTGGTAGCTGAGCCCCTTGGTTGTGTTGCTGTCATCATTACGGGATTTCGAAAGCAGTACCTGTAAGGTTTGAGGAATCCATTACAAAATACAATGACTACCAGGCATCAAACCCACAATTCAAAAGGTTTACATTATATTGAGATACCTAGTACATGGAGACATGTATAATATGGCTAACCACCCACTTGACCGGCGGCGTACTGACGCAACATGTTACGCTCTACCGAGGCGCCGCCGAGGAACCTTTCGACTTGCTGCTATAGGAAAGGGGCCAGTAAACTACCTAGGTACCTACCTACCTAGTGGGTACCTAATATACCCCCCCATACGCTTCCAGAAGCGCTACTTGACCTGTGTATAGTGGGGGTGCTACACTGCCTACCTACCTAGGTACCTACTTAGCGGGTACCTAAGGCACAGGGGGTTGCACGATTGGCGGGCAGAAACGGCGGGGTGGAGGATGATTTCTGGGGATACCTAGATTGCCGCAGCGAATTACTATCACCCTACATGTGTAGGTAGGTAACATTCATTGCGTACTTACTTGACGTTCTAGGGCTTGATGGAGCAGGATACGTAAGCAATATAAGCTTATAGGTGCCTTCAGTACCACCTCTACCCTCCCCGACTTTTCTCGCTCAGCACCATTGGTCCGGAAAGCCGTTTGGAGGATTGTCCAGAAAAGGGCCCTGCGTCTTTCTGCCACGCCCTTGCAGGCTGTGCCGCGAAGGATGAGTATCAGGAGACTATATCACATATAAGCCGGGAAGGGCACAAGAGGACAGTACGTACGACCTACCTACTTCAGCCGAAGGCAGCGGGAGATATCCTTGCAAATGCGCTAGCTGTCAGCTAATAGCGTACGGCGTACGGCATTAGCATAGCGTAGCGTAGCCTTCGGCTTCGGCTTCAGAACGGCACGCTTCCTAGCGTAGGAACAAAAGTACCTAGGTAGCAAGGCAACCGAAGCGATTGTGAGGGTTGTTCGGGTAATAGGAGAAATGGGAGTTACTCAGCAATGTTAGTTGGGCGCCCTGAGGGGGTACTATAGTCACCACTTCTCATACCTGCTTTACACAATCCGTATTATAAATCGGCCGTGGTAATAGTGTCATGCTATTGCTGATATGCTCGTGGCTAGAAGGCTTACTGCAATCATGATGATAAATAATAATAATTTATTTTCTTGTGTATATATATTTACATGTACATGGTATATTTATTTATTCGTGTACTATATTTGCACTAACCTGGAAACACTTGATCGTGTACCCTTGGTTTCTAATACCCGGCATCTAAGCCAACTATGTAGCTCGAATTTGAAGTCTAGATAGACCAGCTATGTTTACCAGCAGCGGAGCGTTCCAGCCTGCCCCGTTTCCCATGTTGCCTGCAGCCCTATTTCTTACACTTCGCCCTCCTAGACAGATCCCCGCCGTGGCGGACCAGCGCCTTTACTATATCTACCGAGCCCGTCGAGATGCCGAGGTGCACAGGCGTCCAGCCTCGCATGTTCATGGCGTTGGGATTGGCCCCCTGCTCGAGTAGTCGCAGCACTACCGGCAGGTTCTGCGTCTGTGTTGCCAGGTGAAGCGCCGTGTTACCCTCGCTGTCCCGCTCGTCCACCATGACGCCGCTTGCGAGAATAATACCCACTATACTCTCATGACCGTGTTCCGCCGCTATATGCAGCGAGGTCTGAAAGGGCTCGTCGTCGCTGGAAGCCCCTTTGTCTGACTCGGGCGAGGCTGGCTCGTTATCATTGTCGTTCTCGTTCTCGTCGTCGTCGTTTCCGTCGTCTACTCTCTTGGTCCCTACACTCGAAGGCATTGGCGGGTGCTTCGGTGGCTTTGGAGGCACTCTCTTTAATAGCCCTACGTCAGTACGTTGATATCGAAGTGACACGTGACTTTAAGAGACGGAAGACGAGAGGGAGTGAGACCTCATTGCCCCAGTTTCCTGAACTCGCAAGCTCATAGTCGGCGCTGTAAGCACTTATACTGCTGCTATTATTCAAGTGCGTGGATGATGACCCATGGCATCGAGCTCTCGGTATGGGCTCATTCACCTCTGCAACGGGAGCCTCAGCAAACAATGCTGGGTCATATAGACCACCCAGCCCCGACGGCGAAGGATAATCGGGCAGGAAGAGCGTCGACCTGCGAGTTTTCGAGCAGCATACTATTAGATTGTTCAAATTCCTACTACCTCATGCGGATGTGAGGCCTAACATACATGAATGGCATCGATGATGCGATCATATGACGGTCGTCCTGGGACAGGCATGCCATTGAAGCCTCACCCGAGCATCTCTGGACTGTCATATCGGAATTAGGCGTGGTAATTAACGGGGTGCCGCTAGATGAGCTACTCGTGAGAGATGGGCTGTGATGATTTTGATAGGCCAAGACAGTCGCAGTTTCGTCGGCGAGCCTTAGTCGCTTGCTACCCGATGTAAACTGGGCTTGTGAGGCTACGGCGCCCCTATTCATCTCTGCGGGTTGGTTCGCCACACGTGCGCGAGACTGAATAGGCGACCTCTCGTCGCAGGCTGAGTGCTCATCGGCGGCTGCATTGGACGAGGAGTCTTGCGATCCCTTCTTCCCTACAATCACTTTATTAGTTGAATGCCTTTGATGATATGTCCGCATGAATGGGTTGGCGGCACCCTTACAGCGGAAGCGCCTCTGTGCATTCCTATTCTGAAGTCGTCGGCGTTCGATGCGGTCAAGTGTATCCATTGGGGGCGTTGGAGATGTGGTACTTGTCGCAATGAAAAGGTATAAGAAGCATTGTGTTACACCCGGATGTCCAATGCGAGATCATATCACACACAGAGGATCTAGCGTAGGGAGTTGACACACCCAGAAAAGTCGAAATGGGCCTTTTCTATACAGGCCGACCTATTATACTATAGGTGACATTTCGCTTAGCGTGCGCCTCACGCGTGCAGAAGAGAAGATAAGCGCAAGAATCTCATCCCTCTTTGCCCGAAGAAGACTTACGTGGGGAATAAATTAGCGGATTGGGAGAAGGCTATTATCTTGCGGGAGATACTCACCGAATAACTGCAATACTCCCCCTTTTATCTAGTCACCCCCTTTTCATACCCAATTCCAAGCATTACTATACGAGTATTGCAGAGGACGACTTAACGACTCCGCACTCTGAATAAACTTTCCGGCCCCCAGCCGTGTGCCCAGACCAAAATGCAGTATGCGTGGTATTTCATCTGACAAGGCCCTACGGTGCCAATGGAGGAATGTAGGACTCTGGGAATGTCTCGGCGATCCTTGGTGACTGCAGGATGCCACATATCCCCAATATCCAAAGACAGGCCGCAAGGATATGCCGTTGATCCTACGAGATAACTAGCGGAACGGACCTTGGCGCCACCAACGCAAGTAAGATCTTTGACATCCTTTTCCCTCCCTTGTTACTATGTTTTTCTTTTTTCTTTTTTGGGGGGGGTCTATCCCATATTAGGGCAAAGCCGGGCGCTTTGGTGTAACCATCCCAGAGACAACCTGTTCACGTAACGCGGCACCCAACGGGGCGCTTTATTAAACAGGCTAGCTTACAAATGCCGTCACGTAATTGACCTCTGCTATACGGACATACTTTTACTATATATAATCGTAGGAATGGACAAGATCCCATCTACCATAGCTTCCTATTCAGCCAGCATTTACTCTCTGGATCTCTCCAACGTCGATCCTACGGCCGACACCCTTACAGCATAAATCTTACTAAGTGTGACAACCTACGATATGTCTCCTACCACGGTTCTAATCACCGGCGCCAACCGAGGTACGTACTGTTCCCTGCGCCCCCCTGAGTCTTTGTGTGTATGCGCTTCCTGCGCCTCGGCCCCCCTTTTTTATATTGACTCGATCTACGATAGGCCTTGGTCGTGCGCTCGCTGAGGCGTACCTGTCGCGCCCTGACCACGTCGTCATCGGTAGCGTGCGCGATGAATCATCTGAATCAGCTGCGTCGCTGAAGGCCTTCAAGGCTGCGTCGGGAAGTCGTGTGATTGTAGTGAAGATCGCCAACGACTCCGACACGGACCCGGCGGCGGCGGTGGAAACCATCAAGGCGGCCGGCGTGTCGTCATTGGACATTGTCATCGCGAACTCGGGGATCGCGGGCAATTTCTCTCGCCTCGAGGGTGTCAACATAAACGACTTCAAGGAGTTCTTCGAAGTAAATACGTACTCTGTCA
Source organism: Xylaria grammica (assembly GCA_004353285.2). Taxonomy (NCBI): domain Eukaryota; kingdom Fungi; phylum Ascomycota; class Sordariomycetes; order Xylariales; family Xylariaceae; genus Xylaria; species Xylaria grammica. Next base: position 2,840,629 of record NGZP02000009.1, read on the forward strand.
TCCGGCTCTTCATCGCCGTGTACCCGCTGCTCAAGGCCGCCGCCGACGCGAAGGGTCCCGGCTCGCCCAAGTTTATTGCTATTAGCACCGTGGCATCCCGCATAGCTAAGCTCGAAGAGAACGTCCCGTTCCTGCTCGGCAGCTACGGCGCGAGCAAGGCCGCTGTGAACTATATCGTCCGCCGCGCCCATGCCGAGAATGACTGGCTTCAAGCTTTCTTGTTGGAACCCGGGTAAGTACTTACCCGACCTGCTAACCCCCGTCCCCCTCATTTAGAGGCTCTCAAATCGCCATCCATATTGAATCAGGATGTACTCCCACATAATTACTGACATCATATCCGTCACCCAGCGTCATCCAAACCGATATGGGCAACACAAGCTGCCAATTCTTCGGCTGGCCCGGAGCTCCTCTCAAAGTTAGCGATAGCGTGGAAGGACTACTCAAGCTGGTGAGAGATATTTTTATTACTCGAAATTTTCTCGATTCATACGGCCCTAACTAATGCTGTTATGATTATTAGATCGACGGATCTTCCCGTGAAGCCACCTCGGGCAAGTTCTTTGACTACCTGGGCGTCGAACAAGGCTGGTGAGCTTGGAATGGGAAGAAATTACCCCTGACGGTGACTAGAATTCGGGCTGGCTTCCAAGTGATTAAGGTACGGAATTCTGCCTGCTCAACTGCATCATGGCATTCCTGTTACCCGTGGAAGTGGCAATCTATGAGGTCCAGCTAGATAGAGTCTACCAGTACTTGGTGCCGTGCGAAAGCAACGGGCGATTAAATCGCTATAAATTTGTTTGCAATCCGTGTCTGCAACCTAATCTTTCCGCCTATTACTAGTACCTAAGTGCCTAACCTATCTACCTAGGTACTGAGATATGTTTTCCGACGTTGCTGTACAGCATGTTCCATGTCCCGAAGGGGTTAGGTAAGAGTGCCTGTCATATAGTTAAAGTAGCAAGGGGCCGAGCCCACTAGGTATAAGTACCTACTGTACCTAGGCATGGCGGGGTACCCCGTTGAGGTGGGGTGATCGATCACTACTAATAGGCGTGTAAGGCTTAGCTGCCCAGGTGGGTTTTCTGGCTGAGGCACCCCACCCAAAACCAGGTACCTAGGTACCTAACCTACAGCAGTGCGCAGCGGCTTAGCCAAACACTAAATCAAATACCCTCGAAGGCGTTCCCAGTTCGGCATCTTATTGCGATCTCAACTCTTGGCCCTGCGTCGACGAGCTCGCAAATACTCCGTACTCATGGTGGCTACCAGATAGTTACCACCTACTCAGATGCCAGCATGTAGCCATCCGGCTCAACTGTCCCGCGCCAACCGCCTCAAGTAAGAACAGTCAGACTCCCCGCAGCACATGGGACTCGATCAGGCCATCAGCAACCAACGTATACACCTACACCGATCTGACTAAGATTGTCAGCCTTCTTGATATTCTACGGGAAATTTATGTGCTAGGTAACAAGCTAATCCTTGCGTTCGGATTATATGGCAAAAGCCTTCAGCTCTCCGACCCAACGTGCAGCACGCCCGTTTGCCAGTTCAAGGGTAGCGCGTTGCTAAGTACTTCTAGCCAGAATCCAATCGCACTTACGATGAGAACAACAAGCTCAATTCGGCCTACGACAAGGGGAATGCCGCCAAGTACCTTACGTGAACCAATATCAATGACTTGTCAATGTGAGGTAGTGGAACAATCCCAATCAAGCGTAAGACTGCCGCGCCAGATAGCGAGATATTCGTTCAGGGGTTAAATGCGCTTGGCCGGTGTTTGCCGTTCGATAGTCGCCGATTAGTTTATAGGGCGATGCGGAGACTTTTTAGAGAAGATTGACTTTGTGAATAGCCTTGACCTAGAAGGATGTTGATCTAGGCCAGTAAGTTCCATCGAGCACTCCTTGTATTTGCCTTTCATTGCTAAAGGTTTGCCTACGAACTAAAAGAGCACGTCAATTGCCACATAAGATGTTTTGTCGATCGTAAGGCCCAAAGGCTAATGATCTCGTTAACGTAATTCAGCCCGCAAAGTCTCCAGTCCCTTCCGTCCAGTATAGACCTACGAGGATAAGTCCATCTCTTGGGAACTAGTAACTCCAGGCCAATACTCAACATCATTATTCAGGGCCGTCGTGGGTCTTGGCCATGCTGTGCTTTCGTTCGCCTGCTCCAGCTCTAGGCTAGAAAAATCGTATTCCGGCATGAAGTCTGAGAAGCCTATCAGTTGTTAGCAAACTGCCCCTCTAAATGGTTCCCTGGGAAAATACGAAATGTGGAATCTACCTGGGAAATAAGATAGTGCCGCGGCCGGAAAAGGCGCTGGCAGTACGTCCTCAGATGCGTGGGGTTCGGGTCTAACCCTTGTGTCGCCCAGAACATACCGAAGGGCTGTAACTGCTTTCCGAGCCTCTCTCGAACTAGCGCATTGCCGCCTCCAGATAGCCTGCGAAGTTTTTAACAGCTGTCTAATCCTGTTCATGTCCACCGGCTCAAAATTAGTGTCCCTCTGGCCGTCAATGTGTGCCTTCTGTTCGTCAATATGGCCTTGAAGACAGAAGCATAAGATACTTGTGGCGAGAAGAAAGTCGTTGATGAATGCAGAAGACACTCTCCAGCGGCTTTGGTACAGCAACCCATCAGTCTGAGTTTCCTCATCAACGAGACGCTGTAACTCTAGAATTTTCATTGCAGCATTAAAGCATGCAGATCGCGATCTACCATACTGCTCATGGAGGCGGGATGGGTCCAGGAATTTCCGGTGCAGGACGATCTTCAGCTGTTGAATAGTTACTTCTAACCAAATTTTCTGAATGATAACCTGCGATGGGATATTTAGGGTCGACGAAAGGCCATCCCACTTCAAGCTAGATGGGAGCGCTTTCCGAGCTTCGTCGATTTGCTGATCAAGCTCTAAGATGTCCGCATAGGGGTGTGGCCGAGGCTCAGTAGCCATGTCGGCAACCTTCACCCCGACTGTTATGAGCCGAAGCTTGGCTAGGACGTAGAGCGTGGGTGTTACCTCCGTCTCCGGTCGTGAAGCGGGTAGCTCGGTCGTGTGTTCGTCGAAGTCCGAATCGTAGAGATTCCGCGGCTCGGCAGTATTAGTCTGGCTTTCTTTGACTAACCTCGGCAATCCTAGCTGCATTGAGATGCTAAAGTCTAACTGAACTATCATGGCCCAGATACGTCTTCGCATCTCGCCATCGAACGGAGAGATGTTTGGAAAATGCTTCGCATCTCGATGAAAGCCCATGTGTATGGCGATCTGCACTATGTTGCCTACTAGCACCCAGATGCCAATCTCCATGTCTTTGAGATGAAAACATTCAACTAGGAAGTAGAGAATCAAAGTTTCCAAGATATAAGGTCCGCCTTTCGTATAGTGGCCTAAGATAAGGCACTGCGCCACCATTTCCCTGTACCTATCAACTGTCGCCTTGCTCTCAGCTACTTCCGGCGGCATTCCTAACTGCCCAAGCGCAGGGGAGGCCATTGTAGGAAGAAAGGATTGCTGGAGCTGCGTTGATAGACACATCATACCGAACAAAAGACCAACCCAAATTATTGGCGCAGCATGTGGTGCTTTCCAAAATTCTTCATACTGTTTTCTAACGTCAGTCTTACTTCGAGACGGCGCCAGTTCCAGCATGGGAGTGAACCCGGCGGCTTCCGCTGTTGAGTGGCCCGGTAGTACGTACCTCTCGAAGGAAACGGCTACTATGTACAACGCCTAATTCCAGGCGTTAGAGTAAATGGAGATAACGGCGTGCTCGGAGTAAAATGGGAAGGCCAGCTAGCGTACCAGGTGCTATGTCAAGGATGTTAAAATAACGGGACACTAATCTGTCCACAACCGGCCGAGGCGGTAACGACTTTACAATCGAGGCAGGGGTTTCGCGCACCAAGCAGCAATAGAGAAGCTGGGGCCGAGGGAAACTTGTCGGTTGCTGGAGCAGATCAGGTTCTCGGGGGTAGGTTTCCTCCTCTTGGGTGAGGTGACTTCGTAGGTCAGTGATGCTATCGAGGATGGCAGCCCAGTGTGAGCTGCTGACATAGCTGGCAACTGTATGCTGAATCCTGATCCTACCATGGTCGGATGGTGTCGGCGACACATCGCGCTGAGTAGTTGCTCGCTCCAAATTCACCTCCGGCGGTGATGGACTCAAGCGTGCACGTTGATCGGGGGCGCTCGAGCCGGTCTGATGCATGAGGCTCAAAACCAGGTTCTCCAGCCGATCAATACGGCTCTGCATATTGACAGCCTTTCCATGAAGTTGGCCTGGAGGCGTTGCTTGTGCGTAAATGCAAGAGGAGCCAACCCCCCTGCTTGAGCAGTTGGTACATGGGTGTACGCGGTCGCATCGTACCCTTTAGAAATAGATCAGAACACGACGGGTCGAACATCGGATGATGGTTCCGGCACAAGACAGAGCCGGCAAGATTTAGTAGACACTTACTTGCGGCGCCGGCATTCATTACAGCTCAGCTGGGGCTTGTCCCGACGCCTGGGAGAACGGGGAGGAGGGCTGTTGCGTGAAGTGTCAGTGGGCGTCGTCAAGCCCCGGACTAAGGGAGTTTCAACCCTTGGCATGATGATTACGGCGAAGGCACTCCTGGTGTACCGAAGTATCTAATTCTCGGCCCTCCGAAATGTTATTTGCGACGAAACAATCCGATATATAATTACTTGTAATAAAAATGGGTGGAGGCTGTGCGTCAGGAGGTGAGATGGTCAAGATTCGGAGGAGCCGCCGATATGGCCGTTAAAGACGGAAATCCTTCGGAGCTTCGCGGCCCAACGCCCACGCAACTGGCCATGCGTGGCGCAGAAATTCTGCCAACAATCGTTAGCGCAAACACAAGGTAGAGAATATACCATCTTTTTACATCGTCTAGAGTTGTAAAATGGAGTTGAGTACTCGGTTCGGTCATGTATCTATCGAACGAGAGCCGAAGTAGCATCAAGTTTTGACGCTGCTATTGAATGAAATTGGGCCGTCAAGGCGATTGGCACATAGGATAGAAATAGATCATCAGGATCATTTATTTAACAGTAAAAGGCAAAGCAGCGAGATCGGGGGTGAATATTCATTAAGCAATCATTTTACTTGTCGGTCGTTGTTGTATCAGGACTGCGGCCGACGGTTGAATAGAACAAGCATCAGACAGGAAATCTATGACAATCACAACGTACATTTTGCTAATAGCTCTCATTGCAACAGGTACTTGTCCCATAAATGCACCCGTTTACTCACCTCAAATAGTCATCTGGACTTCGGTGACTAGCCGGTACAGGGTACTACCGAGATGACCGATGCTCCGCGGACGTAACCATAGCCCCTTTAAGTCGTCCCAGAGCAGTCAGAATAACCTTCATTTAGCTATATATATGATGCTAGGCATTGAAAATTTAATCCCTTGCTTCAACTCGGTCTGTTTTAAGCCAATTGCGTTAATACCATATACCGCGATCCGTCCAGACTTCAGCTAGTGCGTCCATACCTCTACATCGAGTCGAGCCGCCTTGGTTGGCCAAAATCGGCTGGCCTTGAGCATAGTTCCGATTAACGTCTTTCAAAATGGCGCCTACGACTCCAGAAGCGAAAGATGAGCACATTGTCGACTGGGAGGGTCCTGAAGACCCGGCCAACCCCCGGAACTGGAAAAAGGGAGCCAAAATTACCCACGTCTTCCTCGTCAGTGTCTTCACTCTGTACACGTAAGTAGCGGCCCACGGAATAGAATAAGTCGAGTTGGCTAGTAAGATGGATGATATCTGACGGAAGAGAACAGGAACCTCGCAGCACTCCTGTTCGCTCCCGGAGCCCAACAGCTCGTCGCCGAATTTGGCATCACCAACACCATCATCGCTTCCCTCACCGTCTCCATTTACATTCTGGGCTATGTCTTTGGCCCCTTTCTCTTTGCCTCCATGTCCGAGATCTATGGCCGTTTAATCATTTACCACATCTGCAATGCCATATATATCGGCTTCACCATCGGCTGCGCACTCAGCACCGACACCGCCATGTTTCTAGCGTTCCGCTTCATCTGTGGCTGGGCCGCTTCGGCTCCCATGGTGGTCGGAGGAGGTACCGTTGCCGATCTTTACGAAGCTAAAGAGCGCGGCAAAGCGCTGGCGATGTTTGGCCTCGGCCCGCTTCTGGGTCCGGTCATTGGCCCGGTGGTCGGCGGCTTCGTCACCCAGTATCTCGGCTGGCGCTGGACATTCTGGCTAGTTCTTATATTGGTACGTTCGTCGTCCTACATCGCGCTCGTTTAGTGAATATTCTAATATGAGCGCTTTCTAGGCCGGAACGGTGTCTTTACTTGCTGTGGTTTTGATGCGAGAGACTTTCGAGCCTATCCTCCTTGAGCGCAAGGCCGCTAAGCTGCGCAAGTCGACCGGAAATAACCATCTTCGGGCCCGGACCTACAATACAGAGCTGACTCCTGGCCAGCGTCTAGCACGCGCTATAGTAAGGCCCGCCAAGATGCTCTTTTTCTCACCCATCGTCCTCCTGCTCTCTACCTATGGTGCCTTCATGTTTGGTCTCGCCTACCTCCTCTTCACTACCTTCCCTGCTGTGTTTGAGGAGACGTATGGTTTCGCGGTTGACATCTCGGGGCTTGCATACCTCGGACTTGGAGTAGGCATGATCATCAGTATTGGTCTATTTGCCGTGCTAAGCGACAGGCTACTTCACCAGTCCTATGGCGGAATCGCTGCAAGGCCTGAACTGCGTCTTATCCTCATGGTCTGGTCATCTCCTCTCGCCCCCATCGGCTTCTTCTGGTACGGCTGGAGTGCCCAGAGCCATACCCATTGGATTGTCCCCATCCTGGGGACATTGGTAATTGGCCTCAGCGCCTTTCTTATTCTACTGCCGGGCCAGCTGTACCTCGTGGATGCCTTCGGAGCCGAATCGGCGGCCTCGGCCCTAGCCGTAAACACTGTTCTACGCAGCCTGTTCGGGGCCTTCGTGCCACTTGCGGGGCCACCATTATACAAGTCTTTGGGTCTCGGCTGGGGAAACAGTTTGCTTGGTTTCATCGGCTTAGCGTTTGTACCTGTTCCATTCCTCTTTTACAAATACGGGGAGAGATTGAGAACAAAGTTTCCCGTTGAGTTGTGAGCAGAAAACAGGCTCTAGGCAGAAGCTTTTGTAAATGACGCGTTTCAGTTATACTGAATCTTTTGAAAACGGCGAATATAGACCGGACTCAGAGACTGTTTTTCTTTCACTTTCTTTTGTGAGGGCCTTTCTTCTCTTTAGAACACAAATTGTACTCTACACCTAATATTACCCAACAGGGGGTTTCCAAGTGCAACGAACGCTATCACACAGAGTACATATATCTTTAGAGCCTCAATCACTCAATTAGCTTAACCATACCCGCCAAGCTATCCAGTCGGTCATAATAGTCAAAAGGGAGCAGCAGTGCCGATCCCTCTGCCAAACGAACCTTTGATTACGGGCGTATTCGTGCCATTCTCCAATATTTAAGGTTACTCCGTCATTTTTGGGGGTCCATTCCGTTCGAGCCACGGTCTCCAGCTCTACAATCTCTTTCCCAGGGTGCGGCAAGCCACGGCAACGACGCGGCCTAGAAGCTACGCAGTGAATGGGCGGAGCGAGAACCACATTTCCTGTTTATGAAACAGGCTTCACTCCCGAACGCCATGGCTTACTATACGTTCTGCGTTGTATTAACGACTGCCGATATGGGTGGAAACCTCCGCTGTGATCGTAAGCAACTAGGTGAGAAAGCTGTACCTACGTTGAGACGACGGTACTCACGGTGGCAGGGCGAATGCTAAGCCTCCAATGCGAAGCTACAGTTCATAGATGGCGCGTGCTACATGGTTTCAAGTATGGATTTTTACATGCTACAGCTCATAGCCACATGGTCCACGCCGCCACCAGCTATTCACCTGAACAGGCTCGCTTCTAGATCAAAGGAGATAAGGCTCTGTCTGTCCCTTGATGTATCAAGGCCTTAGTATAGGGGTAATACAATCCCCCTGCTATATGCACTGCATCTTCTTTATCCTCGGGCATGCGTCATAATGATGATCATGTCTCGGATCAAAATTAGGAACCCATAATGTTGTCTCAGATTGCAGACTGCTGCTCAGTCAGCTCAGGTTCACTCAGTCTGCTGCTTGGGTCTCAACAAAAAGAGGCGGGTCACTCAGCTCCCACGAGAAAAATATATTGTGGATATAAAAATCGAGGTCACAACGACCTCCTGCAGCAATCATAAGTCTGCTCAGATACAAAGTTGTCGCCGCTCATTTCCTAAATTCCTATATCAAGTTACTGTTGAAAGTAGGGATAGGTAAGTAAGCATGAGTTATACTATAGTTAAACTGCTGACCCGAACCCTGAGGTTATCTCCGATTCGTTCATCCTAGCACTATAAATAATAGACAATTGCCAGCAAGCATTGGATTATTACTACCTAGGTACAGTATCATCCAAGGCCAAGAAAAGAGCTTTGCCGTAGGCAGCGCCTTCGCAGCTCGACAATTGGCGCTAGCAGGGGTTGGCGATCCGTACTTCCAGGGTTGTATAATGGTAATGTACCTAGGTAGGTTAGATAGATATCTCCCCACCATCCCCGCACGACGTAATACACGTAGCGGGGGTTTCAAACTCGAACAGAATTGATTAGTAGAGCCATTTCATAGAAAAAAAAAGGATAAATATAGATCTGAAGGATTTTTTGTTGAAATTTGGGCGTGAAAGTATAGTATCAATGATGTAGTGACGTGGTGATGTAGACATCGTATGGCGATGTAGGAATCGTATAGCTACCGAGGCTTATCGTGTGCAGTCTGGCTCGTTATGGGGCTTCAGCCAGTAGCACGCCATGTACCGGAGCTAAGAGATCCCGGAGATTTTGGATGACATGGCAATCAAGCCAGGTACAGTAAGTGTAGAAGTTGCGGTTTACGCAGTATTTCTAACTTAGGCAGAATGCGTACATACATATAAATATATGTATATGTACCCCAAGCATTACAATATGACTAGAGGAGTCGTCTCTCGATCAGAATTGGCATTTACTTGTCCGTCTACGCAATGGTTACTTCAATAGCCAAGTCAGTTCTTGTCACTCTTGTTGCAGGCATTAGTGCCTACATTATCTATCAATGCGTCTTCTCCGCCCTCGCCGTTTTCCCCGGGCCATTTTTCGCGAAGTTATCTAAGGTATGGCGTGCCTACGTGACGTATAGAGGTCGTTGGCATCGAGATTTGGTCGCACTCCATCAGCGTTATGGCCCGGTGGTAAGGATAGGGCCGAACGAACTGTAAGTGGCTTATTGCACCCTGCGCAGCGCAGTCTATCGAGAATGTTAGGATTTTGGGGTCTGATTATGAAAAGGAGTGTGTGTGATCCGGAGGCATTCCTCCAGATTTACAGTAAGTAGTGCGATTACTTTTCTATTACCTCTTACATTGTGGATAGTGCGAGTAACGGAATAATTTTTCTGTAGGGGTCAACGGGGCGTACTCCAAATCGGCTTCTTACTCCGTCTTGAAGGGCTCGCGATCTTTTGATCTGGCCGGTGAGCGCAGTGAGAAGATACATTCTGCGCAGCGTAGACTCGTGGCAAGGGCTTACTCGATGGAGTCGACTATGAACTTGGAATCGCCAGTCGATGAATTGGTTATCCCATTGTTGAAAAAGCTCGATGATGTGGCCTTCTCAAAGCACATTATCGACCTTGGCTATTTGCTGCAGCTATTCGCCTTCGACGTGATAGGAGCCATCTCGTTCTCTAAGCCCTACGGGTTTGTCTCATCTGGATCAGACTCGTTTGGGTCAGACGAGGAATTCTTCGCCCGCCTCGCTCGTTCCCTGAACAGTGCTGCATGGCTGATGCACGTCGGATGGTTCTTCAGACTACATCAAAAACTGGTCATGCCGCTAATTGGTAACCTCTTGGCTATCAACGAAAGGAACGGCTTCTTCTTCCACTTCGCTCAACGGGAAGTGCAGACGCGGAAAGACCAAGGGGGAAACGACAAGGATATCGTGGGACAGCTCTCCAAGGTACAGCAAACTAAGAAAGAACTGTACGTGAGTCCAGCAGCCACAAGAGCAAATTGACCCCCGACGATGTAAACTAACGGTTGCTTTTCTATCTATTTAGTGATGATATATCTATCGCATATATGATGACTTCAAACGTGTTTGCAGGTTCCGATACAACGTCAATAACCCTTCGTGCTATTTTTCTCTACCTAATACGCCACCCCAATGCCTTATCAAAGCTCCGTTCTGAACTGCAGGGCCGCCAAGCTCTCGGGAAGCTAAGCTCAATTGCCACTGCAGCTGAAGCGGAAACCTGCCCATACCTACAGGCAGTTATATACGAAAGCATGAGACTATTTAGCCCCGTCGCTTTTATGCTCGACCGAGATGTGCCGGTTGAAGGAATGACTATCTGCGGACATCATGTGCCTGGAGGTGTAAGTTCATGGGCTTTACACCACGTACCTTGGGTTAAATACCTAGGTATTCAATCCCATGAGTAGGCATGCCGGCGAACTGACAAACCATATACGTAGACCGTGGTTGGAACTAGTCCGTGGGCGATACACCTGGCCCCTCAAGTCTGGGGAAACGATGTAGAAGAATTCCGGCCCGAACGGTGGTTGGACTGCGAGGACCCCGGGACCCTCAGTGAGTCAACATGAATCTACAAACAAACTAAGTCAAAGCTAACCATCATCCTTTTCGCTAGGGCGCTTTTTCTTTGCGTTTGTAAGCAATTCTCGAAGTCATTTCCTTTCCATAAAATTCAAAGATTTTAAGAGGAGAAAAAGGGTTGCTAACTCCAGCGTTACAGGGAGGTGGCACTAGGACATGCATTGGTCGTAGTAAGTCATATGCTTATTAATTTCGAGTTGTGATAAGTTATGTTAGGACTGGAATAGAGATGCTGACACTTTTCGGGACTAAAGATATTAGTTGGCTTGAAATCGAGAAGCTCGTCGCTACCCTTGTAATGCGGTACAACTTCAAACTAGCTGATGATGCCAAGATAACAGAGGATAGCGGGTGAGCCATCACGCATTTGCTTTCCTGTGGAATGGGCTGACGATGAAAACTTAGTGTTCTTGTATTTCTCAAAGGGTTGCGAGTGCAAGTCACTCGCTTAGAAGACTAATTACTCCCTGCCGACTTCCTAATCGCAACGGGTACGCCGGTAAAGTTGACGTACGAGGGTAGTTTTCAGGTATATGGTATAGATGCGGTTATTCTTGAGAAAGCGGATAATTTAAGCCCATGTAGCCGATTAGGGGTGAGCAAAGAAAAATATCTAGCAACATGAATATGCAGGACCTCTAGGCGTATTCGCGCATAGAAATGAATTTATATATAACAATATTTAGCTGTTTAACTATACTACGATATAAAAAGTATTAAGTGGTAATTTAAGGAAATCTATACTTTTTAGTAATTAAGTAATTATTTATTTATTTTATTTTTTATAGTTATGCTTTTTAAAATTTTTGTTTTACTTTTTTTTTTTTTTTATCTTTCACTTTTTTTTTTTTTCCACCTTAAAAATGTTTACAATAAAACTATTATCTATATCACTAATTTAAATTAAACTATTAGCTATAAGCTAAGTTTTAAAAGCGTATAGCTTTTTATTATGCTATAAAAATTACGTTATTTTTTTTTTTTTTTTTTTATGCCTTTTAAAATTATAAAGTTTTACTTATTTTATTTAGCCTTTTAGTAAGTAATATTTATTTTATATTTAACTTTAGCTTATTATTAAAACTTATTACTATTATTATTAATAGTATAATTTTTATATAGCTTTTTAAAGTCGAATTAAAACATTATATTTCTTTTATATTTATAATTTATATTTTATTAGCCTTTTAATAAGAATTAATTTCATTTTAGCTATTGCTTATATTATTTGTTTTTACTTTTAAGCTTTAACTTTTGCTTAAAAAGACTTGCTTATTATATAATTATAGTTATTTATTACTAAAATAGTAATATTCCTCGCAGGCATTCCTTTTAATGTCGTTTAGTGTAGTTAATTATTTTTATAATATAGTATATGCTATGTATATATAGTACTGTGGCCTCTAAATGATAAATGGAAATAGCACACGTGTGGCGGCTAGCAACAAATCAAATCCACTTAGACAAGCTTATTTCCGGACCTGTTGGCTTATGTGCATGTATTGTTGCATGCAGCAGCTTACAGTCGAGCCATTTTCCCTATTATTTCTTCATTAACCTGAAGTATCCCCTTGTGTTTTATGCGAAGCTGGCACACTTAGTGTCTGACCACCCTACCATGCTCCTCCTTGTCAACCCACCATGACACCACCAGGCCCTTCGACCCCTCCTCAGAGTACTAATTACACCTTGAGCTTCTTTTTCTTAATTGTAAAGTTTGCATTCTCTTTAAACTTAGTATTACTTTCTTTTTCTCTTAAACTGTTTTTAATAATTACCTTTACTATTAAATAGGCTTTATATAATTATATATAAAGTAAAGCAAATAAAATATAACCTTATATTATACTATATTAAATGCTTTAACTTTTTAAGAAAAAGAAAAAAAAGTAAAACCTTTATATAAGCAAAGTTTTTACTTAATATAAAAACTTTTGCTAGCATATAAAGCTAAAAAAATAAAAAAATAAATATTATTATATATAAAAATATTATTATATACTAAAGCTTTTAAATGCTTTTAAGTATAGTTAATATTAATGCTTTTAATATTAGCTATTTTTTTTTTAACTACGCTTTTTTTAGCGTATAATAAATTTAAAAAAATAAAAATAATAAATAACCTTATATAAGCTTAAACTTATTATTTTTACTATTATATAATAATTTTTTTTTTAGTTTAATAAAGTTATAGCTAAGCAATAGTTTTTTATATATAAACTAAAAAATAAGCTATATTGTTAGTTAGCTATATATACGTATATATATAGGTTTTATATGACCGTAGGTTGTACGTAAAAAAAGTGGTAAAAGCAACTAAGTCTATTACTTTTAATTGTTTATTTTATAAAGAAGAAAGGAAACAAAGGGACTAAAGGGTCGTATAAAGGAAAAGGACCCTTATATATTAACTAGCCCTTTAGCTAGCCCTTTAGCTAGCCACTTGCGCGATACGCGTACGCGTTACGTACGCGTGCTACCTAAAAAACAACAGACATAACATTAGCTAACATAATATTATTTTAACACATATAGCTAATTACCTTTTAAATAAAACATTATTTTTATTTTAACTTAATAGTAACGCTTATAATTTATTTAAATTTTAGTTATTTAGCTTTTATATAGTTAAATAAGTAGTTATAATATAATTATATATATAATAGCTAGTTTAAGTAAAAAAGCACTATTTAATATAATAGTTACTATTAGTTAAAAAGGTTTAATTATATAGCAGGCTTTTTATATATAAATAAAGCTAAAATTTTTAGCTAGCTTTTTATTTTTTTTACTTTTTTAACTATTTATATATATATATATATTATTAAATAAGCTTTATATAATCGTATATAAAGTAAAGCAAATAAAATATAATCTTATATTATATTATATTAAATGCTTTTATTAAAAAAAAAAAAAAAAAAAAAAAAACCTTTATATAAGCAAAGTTTTTATTTAATGTAAAAACTTTTGCTAGCGTATAAAGCTAAAAAGATAAAAAAATAAGCATTATTATACGTGAGGATATTATTATATGCTAAGGCCTTTAAGTGCTTTTAAGCGTAGTTAATACTAATGCTTTTAATATTAGCTATTTTTTTTTTAACTGCGCTTTTTTTTAGCGTATAATAGATTTAAAGAAATAAAAATAATAAATAACCTTATGCAAGCTTAAACTTATTATTTTTGCTATCGTGTAATAATTTCTTTTTTAGTTTAATAAGGTTATAGCTAAGCAATAAACCTTTATATATAAACTAAAAGGTAAGCTATATAGCTAATCACCTTTTAAATAAAGTATTATTATTATTTTAACTTAATAGTAATGCTTATAATTTATTTAAATTTTAGTTATTTAGCTTTTATATAATTAAATAAGTAGTTATAATATAGTTATATATATAATAGCTAGTTTAAATAAAAAAGCGCTATTTAATATAGCAATTACTGTTAGTTAAAAAGGTTTAATTATATAAAAAGCCTTTTATATATAAATAAAGCTAAAATTTCTAGCTAGCCTTTTATTTCTTTTATTTTTTTAACTACTTATATATATATATACACATATATATATATATATATATATATATATATATATATACTATTATATATATATTTTTACTATTGTTTTAAGTATATATTAATTTAAGATATTAATTATTATATAATAGTAATAATAGTAATAATAGTAATAGCATCGTTATTGCTGCTACTATTATTATTATTACTATTATTATTATATATAATATTTCTTTTTATTATAATAGTTATAATAATTATAACAATTGCTAATATAATAGTCTTTAATTTAACCTTTTATTAATAAAACTATTAATAATTAAAAGGACTTATTATATATATAATATTATACGCTAGCTAATTTAACCTTTTTTTACTTAAGCATTAAAGTCTTAGCTATATATAAAGATAAAAAAAAAAGATTAAATTTTAAGACATATAAGTGCATTTTTTTTAACCTAGCAAAAAACATTTATATAAAAAAAAATAAAATAGTATATAAAAACACTTAATAATCTATTATATAAAAGCTATACAACCTATAAACTACTTGTTATATAAAAGTAATAATAATATATTTATTATATAATAATTACTAAAATAAACGCTTTTATATTTTATAATATAAAAAGGCTAGCAAAACTAAAAAATTAAACTATAGCCTATTAATTAAGCAATTTTAATATATATAAAAGTATAGCTAAAATAATAAAGATTAGCAAAAACATTATATAAAACTATATTAATATAATATAATAAAAGAAAAAAATTAATTTTAGTTATATAATAATATAAAAACTTAATATTTAGGTAGCTTGCTAAGTTATTTATTACTATTATATAAAGTATAAACTAGCTAAAGCTTATTAAATATATGCTAAAAACTTTAAAAACTAAATAAAAAAGCAGTTTAAATAAGTTTATTATATAATCTGCAAAAAGCTATTAAAAACCTTTAAATAATATAAGATTTTTATATAACTAAAAAAAAATAAAAGATTATTTAAGCTAAAAAACCTTATATAAATATTAAAAAGGAACTATACTTTAATAAGTAATTAACTAGGCTTTTTAATAATAAATAACCTTATAAGCACTATATAATATATATTAGCTTTGCTTATACTAAGCTAATAACTTTAGTTATATTTTTAAAACATATTAACCTTTTAAAGTCTTATATAATAAAAAAACCTATACTTTAAAGCAGCTAATAATATATAATTTTAAATACTAAAAGTTTAATATGCTTAAAGCTTTATATAACTAACTATTAAGTCTTAATTAAAACTTATATATAAGCATATACTAAAGCTAAACTATAAGCTAAACTTTTAACTTATATATAAATACCTTATTATATATTACCTTTTTTAAACCTTAAAGCAGCAAATATACCTATATATAATATTAAAACCTGCTTTAATAAACTTAGTATTAAACCTACCTTTTATTAAAAATATATAAAACAAGATAATATTACCTAAAAAATATATGCTATTTTAAAAAACTTAAAAGCATAAGCAAAACTATTTAAGCAAGCTATATAACCTTTTATATAATAAGGTATAGCTATTTATTAACGCATGCTAAAAACTTAAAATTATAAAAAATTAATACTATATAGTATTTCTAACTATTTTATAAAGTTATATAAAAGATTATTATAACGGTTATAATAATTGCTAACATAATAGTCCTTTAATTTAACCTTTTATTAATAAAACTATTAATAATTAAAAGGACCTATTATATATATAATATATTATTAGCTTTTATATATACTAGTTTTTTTTTTTTTTCTTTTCTTTTTTAGCTTAAAATTTTTATTTATAGCATTAATAAAGCTATAAACTAGCCTTTAACAATTATAATACTATTTTAAGCTCTTTTTTTTGCTATTAAGCGTTTTATAAATATATTATTTATAGTTGCTATAATTGCAAATTTAAACTAATTATTTATTATGCTATTATATATTTAACTTAAAATAAGTATATTATTATTAAAAACTAAAACTAAAACTTATAACTTTTTTAAAGTAATAACTTGTAAAAATTAATAATTTAAAATAATTTAAAAAAATTTAAGACTATATTGCATTAAATAATACTTTACCTATAAACCTAAGCATAAATACTTTAAAACTAACTATAAAAAAAGACTTTAACCTTAAGTTTTTAAAAGCTAAATAAAAATAAAACTTTAATGCTGCTTTAAATAATATAGCAACTAGATAAGCAATACTAAAAAACCTATAAGCTTAGATTTTTTAGTTAATATAGCAGTTAAAACAAGCCTAATAAAATTAAACTTTAAGATTAAAACAAAATAGTATTATTAAAAGCGCTTTTAGTAGCACTACTGTTTAACTAATAAGCATAGCAGCTTAAACTGTTTTTAAAAATATAAGAAAAGTAATAGTAAATAGTTTTAATTTATTATATAATAATAAGGCTAAAAATTAAAAACTAAACTTAAAATATTTTGCTAGCAATAAAAAATAATTTAATTATTAGCTAAGCAAGCTAGCTAATAAATTTAAAAAAGATATTACTACTTATTATACTAAAAAAAGCTATATATATTATATTATGTTTTTATTGCAAAATAATATTATATAAGCTTTTAAGATATGTTTTTATTTTACTATTAAACTATATAATAATATAGCTAAAATAATTTAAGCTTTAAAAACTGCTTATTATAATTTAAATTAGTTAGCTAAAGCTTATAATAAGCTAAATAAACACTATTATAAAGCTAGATAAAATATCTATTAATTTATTGCTTAATTTAATATTTTAGCGTTAAAAGCTAAGTTTTTTAAATTAAAATAGTTTTAAATTCTTTAAAAATATATAGATTTTAATTTAAAAAGTAAAATCTTTAAAGCTAATATAAACCTGCATATAAGCTATAAATGCTTTTATAATAAAGTATTTAAAGCTATATATAATTATAAGCATAGCTACTAGCATTATTAAAAATATAACTAAAAACTAGCAGATAAACCTGCTACTAATAAAGCTTTAGCTGCTTAATATAATATTAAACTAAATATTATAAAAACTTTAAGACAGCTAAGAAAAGCTTTAAATAATAAAAAAAAAAAGGTTTATTAAGCTAATAATATATGTTTTATCTGCAGAAAATTTAAACACTATACTATTAAATGCTTTAATAAGCCTAAACCTAAAAGGGTTGCAAAAACATAATTTATTAAAAAAGTTAAAAAACAAAAAAATTTAACTAATAAATCTTTTAATTTAAAAAACTAATAGAACTACTAGAAGTTTTTATAATAGTTTAATTATTATTTTTAGCTAAAGTAAGTAGTAATAAAAAAAACTTTTTTTTTTATAATATTATTTAATTATAAGTAAATAATATTAAAATAAAAGCTATTATATTATATAATATTAAAGCTTAAGTCTTTTTAATAATAAGCTTAAAGTTAGCTTAATAAGCATATTAATAGCTAAAAGTTAAATTAATAATACTAATATAAAAATAACCTTTTTTTAATTATAAAAAAAAACCTATAAAAAGCATAAAATAATATTTATATGCTACCTTTAAAATTAACAAAAAAAAATTTAAAGATTAACTTTTTTAAGTTACTAATATAAAACTAAATATTATAATTAGCTTAAACTAGCTAGCTAAACATTAAATTCTTTTAAACTATACTAATAAAAAGCTAGTATAGCTTAATAACTTACTGCTTTTTGCAAAGTTTTTGCTAATAATAAAAGTTTTATAAATAAAAGCCTTAAAATATTAAGTTAACCTTACTATTTAAAAAAATGCTAATTATTAAAACTAAGCATTAAAAAAGTAATATTAAATATTTTAACAAAAAATATTAAGTAGTATTAATAATAACTTTAAAGTAATTATAAATATTATATAGCAAGTTAATTAAAACTTAAACAGATAATAATAAGCTTAGCTAGCTAAAAAAGCATTAAAATAATTTATACTAATAAAGTTTATAGCACTAATAAAACAAGTAAAAAGTATAAAATTATAAAAAATATTTAATAAAAAGCATATTTTTTTTTTATTTAATAAAAACTTAAAATATATAGCATTAGTTTATAAAATATTATTAAAACTATTAGCTTATTTAAAAAGCTTTTTTTTTAAGATTAAAGCAAATATTATAGCACTTTTTTAACTTAGTTTTAATATTATACTAAAACCTACTAATAAAAAGCCTACTAACTTACCTTTAAAATATTATATTTTAATTTAATATTTTTTATTAAAAAAGAAAGTTATTAATTAGTTGCTAGCTTTAGGCTTTATTAAGCTATATATAAAAGTTAATATAGCTTTTATTTTATTTGCTTTAAAGCTTTATTTTTAAAAATAATAATTTTATATTAACTATTAATAAAAGAATAAATACTTAAAAAACTATATTATTTTTACTTTAAACTTATTTAGTATTATTTTTAATAGCTATTAAGCTAAAAAATACTTTAAATTTAATATTATTAAAGCTTGTTATAAAATAAAAATAGCGCTAAAATTAAGATATTTTACTACTTTTAAAACCTAGCAAAATATTTTTTAATAGCTAGTCTTACTTTTTAAACTTAAAATAAAACTAGCTTAATAGCAAACTTTTATTAATATATAGCTGCAAAAATTATTAGATAAGTTTGCAAGTATATATGCTAATAATATCTTAATATATTTTAATATTAAAAAAAAGCATTAAACCTACTATAAAAAAGTTATTTATAAACTATATAAAATAAACTTGCAAAGCAATATTAAAAAGTTATAGTTTAATATAATAAAAATAAACTACTTAAATATAGTGCTAAAAGCTAAAGTAAGCATTAAAGTAAACCTAACTAAAATTAAAGCTATTATTAATTAAAGATTTAAAAACTTTAATAAAATATAAGCAGTTTAATCTTTTTTAAAGCTTTATAACTTTATTTATATGTTTACCTACTATGTAAGTAATATAGCTAAACCTTTTAATTAATTGCTTAAAAAAAACGCGCTTTTTAAAAAAGGCTTAAAATAAAAAAAAGCCTTTAAAGCTATAAAATAATTAGCTTATTAATTACTAGTGCTAGCTTTTTTTAAACTTAAAATACTTACTAAAATAAAAATAAACGCTTTATATAATGCTATTAAAAATATTATTTAGCAATAACAACTTAACAGCTAATAAAAACCTATTAAATATTTTTTAAAAATAATAATATTATAAGAAAAAATATATTTTATATAAGATTATAAACTTTTAGTAGTAGTATAAACATTAAAATATTATTATTTAAAACTATTAAAAATAAAGTTTTTTATAGTTATTAACTATTAAGCTTTAGTTTATTTTTTAACTAAAAAGATATTATTAATATAATAAGTATAATAAGCTAACTTTTTATTTAACTTTAATATTATGTTTTAATATTATTTAGGCTAGCAAAACATAATTACTAACGCACTTTTATAAAAAACAATAGATTTACTTACTATTAAAGCATAAAAAGCTAAAAAGCAAAACATAAAATTAATTAACCTTATAAAAATAGCTATACTAGTTACCTTAATAAAACTAACTATAATACCTTTAAAAAAAGCAAACTTAATAGATTTTATTAAAAAAAAAAATAAACTTTAATAGCTAAATATAAAAAAATATTGCTTAAAAGTTTTAAAAACTATAACTAATAAACTAATCTTTTTATAAATAGCTTTAATAAAAAAAGCTTATTATTTAGTTATTACAGCTTACCTAAGGCAAAATAAAACTATAAAAGCGTTAAAACAAGACTATTATTAGCTTTACCTTAAAAAAAACATTAAAAAATATATATAAAATTGCTATAATTATAAAAAAAATAAAATACTATAAAATAAAACCTTAAGCTTATTATATCTGCTATTAATATTAACTTTAGTTTAAAAACATATAATAGTTAATAAAAAATCTATGCTTAAAAATTAATATAAATATAATTATATTTAAGCATTTATTAATAAATTTAGCTATCTTTTAGTTAGCATTTTAGCTTATAAAACTAATATTATAAAAAATATAGCCTTAAAATATTACTAATATATTTATTAATTACTTAGTATATTAAAAGTTTAAATATCTAATAATATAAGACTATTTATTTTAAGCTTTATAGCTAAAATTAATAAATTAACTAGTATAAAATACTATTATAGCAGCATACTTTATTTATAAACTTAAAGTGCTATAAAGCTTATAAACTAAAAGCTAAATTAACAATTAAGATTTTATGTTAACAAATATTAAAATAACTAAAGTATTTACTTACTTGCTTTAAATTTTACATATAACTTTTTATAGCACTTATTAATAAATATAGCTTTACTAAAAGTAGCTATAAAAACTAATGTTTATAACTTATTATTACTGCTACTATTTAATATAAAAGTAGATAATAAACTAAAGAAACAAGCGTAAAAAGTTTAATAACACGCCTATAAAATAGCACTTAAAACGCAAAAGCAATAACAAACGCAGGCTAACCGCAAGCAAAGACTAGTAAACTTTATAGTTAGCAATCGCATATTTTTTAAAAAAAAAAGCTTTATAACTTAAGCGCTAATAACTAGGCTAAACTTATAATAAGCAAAACTATTTAAAATATTATAAATATAAAAGTATAGCTATATTTTAAACCTTTTAAACTTTTATAAAATAACTAACTTATTTTATGCTAATAAACTATAAAAAGCTGCAAATAATTTGCTATTATAATAAGCGCAACTGCTACCTAAGGCAGAAAAAATTAATAGTAAAGCAAAATTTAAAGTAAAAAAAATACTATAATTTAAACTATATAAAAAATATAAAATGCTATAATATTAAGTAGCATAGCAAAGATATAACCTTAATAATATATAATACCTTGCTAAAAACTTTAAAAACTTACTAGTATAGCTAAAAAAATTTTATAAGCAGTATTAAAAGGCTTTAGGTCCTTTAATAAAACTTTAACACTAAATAAAAGCAGCAGCTAAAAATATATAAGCAAAAAACTATTTAAATAATAATTTAGCTAAAAAAGCAGGCTTTGCTATAAAGATTAAACAATATAAGTAACTTTAATAAAGTTTACAACTATATCTTAGTTTTAGTAAAAGGAAATATAATAGTTATAACAATTGCTAATATAATAGTTTTTTAATTTAACCTTTTATTAATAAAACTATTAATAACTAAAGGGACCTATTATATATATAATATATTATTAGCTTTTATATATACTAGTTTCTTTTTTTCTTTCCTTTTTTTTTTAGCTTAAAATTTTTATTTATAGCATTAATAAAGCTATAAACTAGCCTTTAACGATTATAATAATTATTATACCTACTATATTAGCTTTAATAAAACTTAAAGCAAGATTTATTATATAATAAATACTTACTTTAATATAAATATAAATTATAGTTATTATTAGGCTAACTAAACTATAATTACTTTTATATAAATAAAAGAAAAAAATTTAAACTTAGCATTATATATAATATTAAATCTAATAATTAACAAGCTTATAAAAATATAATAAGCACTTAGTATAAGTTACTAAAAGGAAATCTAACTAAGTATAACTATTATATAAGCATGCTATAAAGTAATAAAGCTAAACATAGCTTTTATACTTTAAAAGCTATTATATAAAAGCTTTTTTGCTAACTTATAAGCCTGCTTTTATATAGCAAAAAATATATTATTAAAAAGCTTTATATAAAAAAATAACAATATATATTTTACTAATAAAAGGTATATTTAAAGTAATTATATAAAAGGCTTTAAACTAAAGTTTTAACTAAAGTATAAAAACTAATTTAACATATAATAAAAGTAGCTATAAGTATAAAAATAAAGCTTTTACTTTTATATAAACAAAAGCTACTTTATATGCTATAAAAAAAGCTATTAGTTAAGTAATTACATTTTATAAAAACAAGCGCACATAAAAAACTAATATTTTAATATATATAAAATAATTAATAGCGCATTATTTATGCCTAATAAATTTTTATTATTTTTAATAAAATATAAAAAATACTTTAAGTTAAATAAAAGTAAAAAAAATACTAATAAAAAAATTAAAAGGCAATCTATTTAATTCTTTATAAATAATATATTTTTTTATTATATAACTAAAAAAAATATTTAAAACTATAACGTAAGCATTTTATGCAACTAATTTATTTTAAATAACTAGTATTATATAAAGTACTAAAGTAAACTTTAAGATATAAGTGCTTTAAACTATTTAATAGTAAGAAAAGCATAATTAAAAGTATATTTTAAAATTTACTTTTATATAAAGGTTAGCTAAACCTTAAAAACTATAAATATTAGGTTTAAAGAAAATAATATTATTATAGCTATAAGTACTATATAAATAAACAATCTACTAAGTACTACTATATATTATATCTTAAATAGCTTTATACTTTTTTTTTTCTTACTAAAAAATATTAACTAATTATAAGCATATTATAATAATATAAAAGATTATATTATATAAAAAAATAAAAAAACTATATTTATTATATAAAAGTAAAAATATTTATTTTTTAATACTAGCTTATATAAAGCTAGTATTTACTTTATAAAAATAAAGTTATAGCAGCTATATTGCTATTTTAATTACTTTTATATAAAAAGATTATATAATATATTTAGTTATATAAGCTATAATATAAACTATTTTACTTTAAAAAAGATTTAAAAGTTTTGTTATTATTGTTAATTATATAACTAAGCATTATAAAGGTTTAAATTTTTAATTAAAAACAACTATAATTTTAACTATAAAGTAATTATTAATGCTATATAACTAAAAGATAGCTAAGTCTTTTATATAATTAATACTATAATATTATTTTAAGTAGTAATATTCTTTAAATTTATATCTATATAAAATATATAAAAGGTATTATATAAGTATTAAATTAACATATACTAAAGACTTTTTAACTACGTTATATATAACCTAAAAATAAATTTTTTATTTAAAAAGTTTTAAAACTAAGCAAAAATTATAAGCATATAATACTATATAATACTTATAAAAGTATATTAAGCAATTAATAAAATTAAACAAGCTTATAAACTATTTTATTATATATATAATATTTTTAAAGCTAAGATTAGCTATTATATAAAAAAAAAGTTAATTTTATAAATAGCAGTAAAAGCATTAAATAATACTACTAAATTAAATAGCTTTATATTAATATTACTAGTTTTTAAAGCTTACTTTAAAGTTAATTAAAACTTTTTTCTTTTATTAAATATTATATAAAAAGCTAAAGCAATTAAAAAAGCTATAAAAATATTACGTAATAAAAAAGCTAAAGTTAAAATTAATTATATAATTAACTAGTATAATAAGCCTATTTTATATAATATGCTATCTTTACCCTTTTAAAATAAAGTTTTTATATAGCGCAAGAAAAAAAAATAAAATAGTTTATATAAAATATAGTTAATTAAAAAATCTAATATAATTATTAACTTAATAAACAGCCTAATCTGCTTTTAATATATATAAGTTAAGCTATATTATTATATAACTAAAGATTTACTTTTTAATAACTTAAAAGATCTGCTTTTAATTAACTTAAAAGATTTACTTTTAAACAACCTAAAGAAAAAACTACCTATTATATAACCTTTTTACCTTTTAGCTATATAAAAGAAAAAAAAAAAACTAAAAAAAAATATTAGCTTTTATACTTTTTTTATATAATAAACTAGTTATATATTTTTAACTTAAAAGGAAAAATAAAGCTATATATTAGCTATTAAGCTATATAAAAACAAGATAATTAATATGCTTAAAGCACTATTTAAAAAGTTAAACGCAACTAAAATTAACAACCTTATTGCATAAGGCATATTTTAGTTTATATAATATAATTTAACCTAATATAATAATATTTATATCTTTAAATCTTGCTTTATATAAAAGGTTAAAAGAAAAATAACTAAGCTATATAAAAAGTTTAAGCTAGTTATATAAAAGTATAACAATAAAAAAAAGGAAATAATATTAACTTAGTTACTTATAATTTAAAAAATAAGTTAATATTTAATATTTATACTAAAACTTTTTTTTATATAAGACTTTAACGCTTTTAGCAAACTATAAAACATTACGTAAGTATATATATAGTTATAAAACAAACTAGCTTAAAAAATTATTATATAACTCTTTTTAAAACTAAAATCTAAGTACTTAAAAAAAATAGTTCTAAAGATTATATAACTATTATATAATTTAGCAAAGTTAAATTTATATTAGTTTAAAACCTACTATTAATATTATTACTAAAACCTAAAAATAAATATATTTATATATAACTTATGCTTACTAATATCTATAAAGCAATTAAATAACTTTAAAATTACTAGCCTGCAAACAAATAATATGTTTAGCTTTATAACCTTATCTTTTTCTAAAAAAAAAAAAACAAAAGCTATAAAAAGCAAAGTTTTATATAAAGCTTAAAAAAGTCTTATAAGTAAATTACCTAATAAAATTTAATAAAAGCTAAATTAACTTATTATTTAAAAGTAATATTATTTTAACCTAAAAAGGTTAAATAGGTTAACTTGCTAAAATTAACCTTTATATAAAGGACTTTATATAATAATATATCTTTTAACGCGCAAAAAAAGCATATATTAGCAGCATTTGCTAGCTAAAAGCATTATATAACCTATTAGCTGCAGCATAAATTACAAACCTTATATTAACTAATATATAAGCTTTAAACTAAAAAATTAAATAGTAAATAAATAACTAAAACTATAGCTTAACTTATATACTATTAAATTTATATTATATAAAGCTTTTTATCTTTACAAACAAATTATTTGCTAATAATGCTAACATAAGCTTTTAGCTTAAATTTTTTATTATACTAGCAATTAAATATTATATAAAGCAAAATTCTAGCTTTAAAATAAAAGAAAATATTATATATTAAAACTTAAGCAAATATAAAAAGGTTACTAAAAATATACTAGCTAATAAACTATATAGCATAATTAATAGCTTTAATAGCATAATTACTTTTTATATAATAATTTAAAAAATTATAGCTACATTTAAAATTCTTTTAATTTTAGCTATTTTATATTTAAATTTAAAGTTATTATATAACTGTTTAGTAAAGCTTAAAACTACGCAGAAAAAACGCCTTATAATAAATATTATATTATTATAAAAGTTATATAAAAAAAAAGAAATTTTTAACATATAATAAATTAATAGTAAAAATAACCTTATAAATGCTTTTATTAAATATATATTTAACTAAGCATTAAAAACTTTTATATTTACAAATAAATTAACTATATAAATAAAAGCATTTATAAAAAAAGCTTAAAAAGGTTATATATAATAAAAGATTATATATAATAAAAGGTTATATATAATATAGCAAGTTATAAAGCATTTTAAAAAGAAAAAATGCAAAAGTAAAAATATTATATAAATAATATAATATATAAAAATAGATTAAAAATATAAAAACTTTAAAAAACACTTAAAAAAAATATTATAACTTTTTTCCTTTTTTATTATAAGCTTTTTTTTTTTTTCTTTTTTCTTTTAACTATAATAAAAACATTTTGCTTTATATAAGCGCTAAACACATATAGCGTAAGCACTACCTTAAAATTTAAAGACCTAATAGTATAATATAAATAGCACCTTAAAATAATTATAACACTTTTTTTAAGCACCTTTTTAACAATTTGCTACAATTAAACTATAACTTTAAACTAGTATAGCCTTAAAATACCTTTTTTAATAAATAAGTTTTGCTTATATATTAGTAAAAATATTAAAAGCTAATACTTTAAACATAATATTAAATAATAAAGCAGTAATAATAACCTTTTTTTTATTTTATTATATAATAAAACATATTAGCTAAAAAACATATTAAAAACTATTTATATAAAAAAAGAAATAAAAATATATATATATTTATATATAATGTTTATATAAAGGCTTTATAAGCTTTACTTTTTATTAAAAAGCTATAAACTTTTATATAACCTTTATTTTTAATACGTATAAAGTTTTAAAACTATAATATACCTTTAAAGGCAAGCAGTATAAAGTAAAAGCAAGTAGTAGCTATAGCTACTACTAACAATTTTACTTAAACTGCTATTAGTATAACTTATAAGGTAGTAAATGTTATAATTATTAAAGGCTAGTTTATAGCTTTATTAATGCTATAAATAAAGATTTTAAGCTAAAAAAAAAAGGAAAAAAAAAAAAAACTAGCATATATAAAAGCTAGTAATATATTATATATGTAGTAAGTCCTTTTAATTATTAATAGTCTTATTAATAAAAGGTTAAATTAAAAACTATTACGTTAGCAATTATTATAATTGTTATAACTATTACACTTTTTTTTACTAAAACTAAAATATAATTATAGGCTTTATTAAAGTTATTTATATTGTTTAATCTTTATAGCAAAGCTTGCTTTTTTAGCTAGATTATTATTTAGATAGTTTTCTGCTTATATATTTTTAGCTACTGCTTTTATTTAGTGTTAAAGTTTTATTAAAAAACCTAATACCTTTTAATGCTATTTATAAAAATTTTTTAGCTGCACTAGTAAGTTTTTAAAGTTTTTAGTAAAGTATTATATATTATTAAGGTTATATCTTTGCTATGCTACCTAATATTGCAGCATTTTATATTTTTTATATAGTTTAAATTGCAATATTTTTTTTACTTTAAATTTTGCTTTACTATTAATTTCTTTTGCCTTAGGTAGCAGTTACGCTTATTATAGTAATAAATTATTTATAGCTTTTTATAGTTTATTAGCATAAAATAGGTTAGTTATTTTATAAAAGTTTAAAAGATTTAAAATATAGCTATGCTTTTATATTTATAATATTTTAAATAGCCTTGCTTATTATAAGTTTAGCTTAGTTGTTAGCGCTTAAGTTATAAAGCTTTTTTTCTTTAAAAATATATAATTATTAACTATAAAGTTTATTAGTTTTTGCTTGCAGTTAGCTTACGTTTATTATTGCTTTTATATTTTAAGTGCTATTTTATAAGCATATTATTAGACTTTTTACGCTTGTTATACCAGCTTAAGCGCTTATTTTTTTAGTTTATTATCTGCTTTTGCATTAAGTAATAGCAGTAATAGTAAGTTATAAACGTTAGTTTTTATAGCTATTTTTAGTAAAGCTATATTTATTAATAAATGCTATAAAAAGTTATATATAAAATTTAAAGCAAATAAATAAACATTTTAATTATTTTAATATTTGTTAACATAAAATCTTAATTATTAATTTAGCTTTTAGTTTATAAGCTTTATAATACTTTAAGTTTATAAATAAAATATGCTGCTATAATAGTATTTTATGCTAGTTAATTTGTTAATTTTAGCTATAAAGCTTAAAATAAATAGTTTTATGTTATTTAATATTAAAACTTTTAGTATGCTAAGTAATTAATAAATATATTAATAATATTTTAAAGCTATATTTTTTATAGTATTAGTTTTATAAGCTAAAATATTAACTAAAAAATAGCTAAATTTATTAATAAATACTTAAATATAGTTATATTTATATTAATTTTTAAGTATAGATTTTTTATTAATTATTATATGTTTTTAAACTAAGGTTAGTATTAATAGTAAGTATAATAAGCTTAAGGTTTTATTTTATAATGCTTTGTTTTTTTTATAATTATAGTAATTTTATATATACCTTTTAACGTTTTTTTTAAGATAAAGCTAATAGTAGTTTTATTTTAACGCTTTTATAGTTTTATTTTGCTTTAAATAAGCTATAATAACTAAATAGTAAGCTTTTTTTATTAAAGCTGTTTATAAAAAGATTAATTTATTAGTTATAGTTTTTAAAACTTTTAGGCAATATTTTTTTATATTTAGCTATTAAAGTTTATTTTTTTTTTAATAAGATTTACTAAGTTTACTTTTTTTAAAAGTATTATAATTAGTTTTACTAAAGCAACTAATATAGCTATTTTTATAAGGTTAATTAATTTTATGTTTTACTTTTTAGCTTTTTATGCTTTAATAATAAGTAAATCTATTGTTTTTTATAAAAGTATATTAGCAACTACGTTTTGCTAGCTTAAATAATATTAAAATATAATATTAAAGTTAAATAAAAAGTTAGCTTATTATATTTATTATATTAATAATATCTTTTTAATTAAAAAGTAAACTAAGGCTTAGTAATTAATAACTATAAAGAATTTTATTTTTAATAGTTTTAGATAATAATATTTTAACGTTTATATTATTACTAAAAGTTTATAATCTTATATAAAGTATGCTTTTTTATATAATATTATTATTTTTAAAAAATATTTAATAGGTTTTTATTAATTATTAAGTTATTATTGCTAGATAATACCTTTAGTAGCATTATATAAAGTATTTATTTTTACTTTAGTAAATACTTTAAATTTAAAAAAAGCAAGCACTAGTAACTAATAAGCTAATTGTTTTATAGCTTTAAAGGCTTTTTTTTATTTTAAGCCTCTTTTAAAAAGCGCGTTTTTTTTAAGCAATTAATTAAAAAGTTTAGCTATATTACTTATATAGTAAGTAAACATGCAAATAAAGTTATAAAGCTTTAAAAAAGATTAAACTGCTTATATTTTATTAAAGTTTTTAAATTTTTAACTAGTAATAGCTTTAATTTTAGCTAGATTTATTTTAATGCTTACTTTAGCTTTTAATATTATATTTAAATAGTTTATTTTTATTACGTTAAACTATAACTTTTTAATATTACTTTGCAAGTTTATTTTATATAGTTTATAAATAACCTTTTTATAATAAGTTTAATGCTTTTTTTTAGTATTAAAATATATTAAAATATTATTAGTATATATATTTGCAAACTTATTTAGTAATTTTTATAGTTATATATTAATAAAAGTTTACTATTAAGCTAGTTTTACCTTAAATTTAAAAAATAAAACTAGCTATTAAAAAATATTTTGCTAAGTTTTAAAAATAATAAGATATTTTAATTCTAATGTTATTTTTATTTTATAAAAAGCTTTAATAATATTAAATTTAAAGTATTTTTTAGCTTAATAGTTATTAAAAATAATATTAAATAAGTTTAAAGCAAAAATAATATAGTTTTTTAAATATTTATTCTTTTATTAATAATTAATATAAAATTATTATTTTTATAAATAAAGTTTTAAGGTAAATAAAATAAAAGCTATATTAACTTTTATATATAGCTTAATAAAGCTTAAAGCTAGCAACTAATTAGTAACTTTTTTTTTTAATAAAAGATATTAAATTAAAATATAATATTTTAAAAGTAAATTAGTAAGCTTTTTATTAGTAGGTTTTAGTATAATATTAAAACTAAGTTAAAAAGGTATTATAATATTTGCTTTAATTTTTAAAAAAAAGCCTTTTAAATAAGCTAATAGTTTTAGTAATATTTTATAAACTAATATTATATATTTTAAATTTTTATTAAGTAAAAAAAAAATATGCTTTTTATTAAATATTTTTTATGATTTTATGCTTTTTATTTATTTTGTTAGTATAATAAACTTTATTAATATAAGTTATTTTAATGCTTTTTTAGCTAGCTAAGCTTATTATTATTTATTTAAGTTTTAATTAACTTATTATATAATATTTATAATTACTTTAAAGTTATTATTAATACTACTTAATATTTTTTATTAAAATATTTAGTATTATTTTTTTAATGCTTAATTTTAGTAATTAGCATTTTTTTAAATAATAAGGTTAACTTAATGTTTTAAGGCTTTTATTTATAAAACTTTTATTATTAGCAAAAACTTTATAAAAAATAGTAAGTTATTAGGTTATATTAGCTTTTTACTAGCGTAATTTAAAAAGATTTAATATTTAGCTAGCTAGTTTAAGCTAATTATAATATTTAGTTTTATATTAGTAACTTAAAAAAGTTAATTTTTAAATCTTTTTCTGTTAATTTTAAAAGTAGTATATAAATATTACTTTATACTTTTTATAAGTTTTCTTTTATAATTAAAAAAAAGTTGTTTTTATGTTAATATTATTAATTTAGCTTTTAGCTATTAGTATACTTATTAAGCTAATTTTAAGCTTATTATTAAAAAAACTTAAGCTTTAATATTATATAATATAATAGCTTTTATTTTAATATTATTTACTTATAACTAAATAATATTATAAAAAAAAAAGTTTTTTTTATTGCTATTTATTTTAATTAAAAATAATAACTAGATTATTATAAAAACTTTTAATAGTTTTATTAGTTTTTTAAATTAAAAAACTTATTAGTTAATTTTTTTTGTTTTTTAACTTTTTTAATAGGTTATATTTTTGCAACTTTTTTAGATTTAAGCTTGTTAAAGCATTTAGCAGCATAATATCTAGATTTTTTGCAGATAAAACATATATTATTAGCTTAGTAAACCTTTTTTTTTTTATTATTTAAAGCTTTTTTAAGCTATTTTAAAGTTTTTATAGCATTTAGTTTAATATTATATTAAGCTATTAAAGCTTTATTAATAATAAGCTTATCTACTAGTTTTTAGTTATATTTTTAATAATATTAATAGCTATGCTTATAGTTATATATAGCTTTAAATACTTTGTTATAAAAGCGTTTATAGCTTATATATAGGTTTATATTAGCTTTAAAAATTTTATTTCCTAAATTAAAATTTATATGCTTTTAAAAAATTTAAAACTATTTTAATTTAAAAAACTTAGCTTTTAATGCTAAAGTATTAAATTAAGCAATAAATTAGTAAATATTTTATTTAGCTTTATAGTAATATTTATTTAGCTTATTATAAGCTTTAGCTAACTAATTTAAGTTATAATAAGCAGTTTTTAAAGCTTAAATTATTTTAGCTATATTATTATATAATTTAATAATAAAATAAAAACATATTTTAAAAGCTTATATAATATTATTTTATAATAAAAATATAATATAATATATATAGCTTTTTTTAATATAATAAATAATAATATCTTTTTTAAATTTGTTAGCTAGCTTGCTTAGCTAATAATTAAATTATTTTTTATTGCTAGCAAAATATTTTAAGTTTAGTTTTTAGTTTTTAGCTTTATTATTATATAATAAGTTAAAGCTATTTATTATTGCTTTTTTTATATTTTTAAAAATAGTTTAAGCTGCTATGCTTATTAGTTAAAAAATAGTACTATTAAAAGTGCTTTTAATAATATTATCTTATTTTAATTTTAAGGTTTAATTTTATTAAGCTTATTTTAACTGTTATATTAACTAAAGAATTTAGGCTTATAAGTTTTTAAGTATTGCCTATTTAGTTGCTATATTATTTAATATAGCATTAAAGTTTTATTTTTGTTTAGCTTTTAAAAATTTAAGGTTAAAGTTTTTTTTTATAGTTAGTTTTAAAGTATTTACGCTTAAGTTTATAAGTAAAGTACTATTTAATGCAATATAATCTTAGATTTTTTTAAATTGTTTTAAGTTGTTAATCTTTATAAATTATTGCTTTAAAAAAGTTATAAGTTTTAATTTTAGTTTTTAATAATAATATACTTATTTTAAGTTAAGTATGCAATAATATAATAAGTAGTTAGTTTAAGTTTGCAATTATAGCAATTATAAATAACATATTTATAAAACGTTTAACAGCAAAAAAAAAAGCTTAAAATAGTGTTATAATTGTTAAAGGCTAGTTTATAGCTTTATTAATGCTATAAACAAAGATTTTAAGCTAAAAAAAAAAAAAAGAAAAGAAAAAAACTAGCATATATAAAAGCCGGTAATATATTATAGCTAATACTTTAATGCTTAAGTAAAAAAAGGTTATATTAGCTATTATATAGTTATATAGCAAAGGCAAGCTAAAGTATAATATAAAAACCTAAGCGTATATTTTTTTAGGTAAAACTTTGTTTTTACTTTTGCTAATCTATAATATATCCTATAACTATTAATTAGTATTAAATAGGCTTTATATAATCGTATATAAAATAAAGCGGATAAAATATAATCTTATATTATATTATATTAAATGCCTTTATTAAAAAGAAAAAGAAAAAAAAATAAAACCTTTATATAAGCAGAGTTTTTACTTAGTATAAGAACTTTTGCTAGCGTATAAAGCTAAAAAGATAAAAAGATAAGTATTATTACACATAAAAATACTATTATACGCTAAAGCCTTTAAGTGCCTTTAAGCGCAGTTAATATTAATGCTTTTAACATATATATATATATATATATTATTATATATATGTTTTTACTATTATTTTAAGTATATACTAACTTAAAATACTAGTTATTATATAATAGCAATAATAATAATAGCAGTAGTAATATTATTACTACTACTATTATTATTATTACTACTATTATTATTATATATAATATTTTTTTTGCTGCTTTATAGGTTATATTAATAGTAGTTTAGGTAAAATTATTAGTAGTAGCTATAGCTACTGCTTGCTTTTACTTTATACTGCTTGCTTTTAAAGGTGTATTATAGTTTTAAAACTTTATACATACTAAAAATAAAAGTTATATAAAAGTTTATAGCCTTTTAATAAAAAGTAAAGCTTATAAAGCTTTTATATAAACATTATATATAAACATATATATATTTTTATTTTATTTTTATGCAAATAATTTTTAATATATTTTTTAGTTAATATGTTTTATTATATAATAAAATAAAAAAAAGATTATTACTACTGCTTTTTTATTTAATATTATATTTAAAGTATTAGCTTTTAATGTTTTTGCTAATATATAAGCAAAACTTATTTATTAAAAAAAGTATTTTAAGGCTATATTAGTTTAAAGTTATAGTTTAGTTATAGTAAATTGCTAGAAAAATGCTTAAAAAAGATATTATAGTTATTTTAAGGTGCTATTTATGTTATGCTATTAAGTCTTTAGATTTTAAGGTAGTGCTTGCACTATATATGTTTAGCGCTTATATAAAGCAAAATGTTTTTATTATAGTTAAAAGAAAAAAAAAAGAAAAAGCTTATAATAAAAAAAAAAAAAGGTTATAATATTTTCTTTTAGTGTTTTTTAAAGTTTTTGCGTTTTTAATTTATTTTTATATATTATATTATTTATATAATATTTTTATTTTTATATTTTTTCTTTTTAAAATGCTTTATAACTTGCTATAATATATATAACCTTTTATTATATATAACTTTTTTAAGTCTTTTTTATAAATGCTTTTATTTATATAGTTAATTTATTTATAAATATAAAAGTTTTTAATGCTTAATTAAATATATGTTTAATAAAAGCATTTATAAGGTTATTTTTACTATTAATTTATTATACGTTAGAAATTTTTCTTTTTTTATATAACTTTTATAATAATATAATATTTATTATAAAGCGTTTTTTCTATATAGTTTTAAGCTTTATTAAATAGTTATATAATAACTTTAAATTTAAATATAAAACAGCTAAAATTAAAGAAATTTTAAGTATAGCTATAATTTTTTAAATTATTATATAAAAGGTAATTATATTATTAAAGCTATTAATTATGCTATATAGCTTATTAGCTAGTATGCTTTTAATAACCTTTTTATATTTGCTTAAGTTTTAATATATAATATTTTTTTTTATTTTAAAGCTAAAATTTTGCTTTATATAATACTTAGTTGCTAATATAATAAAAAATTTAAGCTAAAAGCTTATATTAATATTATTAGCAAAAGATTTATTTATAAAAATAAATAGCTTTATATAATATATGTTTAATAATATATAAGTTAGGCTATAGTTTTAGTTATTTATTTGCTATTTAATCTTTTAGTTTAAAGCTTATATATTAGTTAGTATAAAGTTTATAACTTATGCTATAGCTAATAGGTTATATAATACTTTTAGCTAGTAAATGCTGCTAATATATGCTTTTTTTATATGTTAAAAAATATATTATTATATAAAGTCTTTTATATAAAGGTTAATTTTAACAAGTTAACTTGCTTAATTTTTTTAGGTTAAAGTAATATTACTTTTAAATAATAAATTAATTTAGCTTTTATTAAATTTTATTAGGTAATTTACTTGTAAAACTTTTTTAGGCTTTATATAAAACTTTACTTTTTATAGCTTTTATTTTTTTTTTAAAGAAAAATAAAGTTATAAAGCTAAACATATTATTTATTTATAAGCTAGTAATTTTAAAGTTATTTAATTATTTTATAAATATTAGTAGGTATAAGTTATATATAAACATATTTATTTTTAGGTTTTAGCAGTAATATTAATAGTAGGTTTTAAACTAATATAAACTTAACTTTATTAAACTATATAATAGTTATATAATCTTTAAAACTATTTTTTTTAAATATTTAAATTTTAGTTTTAAAAAAAGTTATATAATAATTTTTTAAGCTAGTTTATTTTATAACTATATATATACTTATATAATATTTTATAGTTTGCTAAAAGTATTAAAGTTTTATATAAAAAAAAGTCTTAATGCAAATATTAAATGTTAACTTATTTTTTAGATTATAAGTAACTAAGTTAGCACTGTTTTTTTTTTTATATTATTATACCTTTATATAATTAGCTTAAACTTTTTATATAGCTTAGTTATTTTTTTTTTAACTTTTTATATAAAGCAAAATTTAAAAATGTAAATATTATTATATTAGGTTAAATTATATTATATAAACTAAAATATGCCTTATATAATAAAGTTATTAATTTTAATTACGTTTAACTTTTTAAATAATACTTTAAGCATATTAATTATTTTATTTTTATATAGCTTAATAGCTAATATATAGCTTTATTTTTCTTTTTAAGTTAAGAATATATAATTAGTTTATTATATAAAAAAAGTATAAAAGCTAATAATTTTTTTTAGTTTTTTTTTTTTTTCTATATAGCTAAAAGTTAAAAAGGTTATATAGTAAGTAGTTTTTTTTTTAGGTTGTTTAAAAGTAAATCTTTTAAGTTAGTTAAAAGTAAATCTTTTAAGTTATTAAAAAGTAAATCTTTAATTATATAATAGTATAGTTTAACCTGCATATATTAAAAGCAGATTAAGCTATTTATTAAGTTAATAATTATATTAGATTTTTTAATTAATTATATTTTATATAAACTATTTTATTTTATTTTTTTATGCTATATAAAAACTTTACTTTAAAAAAATAAAAATAATATATTATATAAAATAAGTTTATTATGCTAGTTAATTATATAATTAATTTTAACTTTAGCTTTTTTATTATATAATATTTTTATAGCCTTTTTAATTGCTTTAGCTTTTTATATAATATTTAATAAAAAGAAAAAGTTTTAGTTAACTTTAAAGTAGGCTTTAAAAACTAATAATATTAATATAAAGCTATTTAGTTTAATAATATTATTTAATGCTTTTATTACTATTTATAAAATTAACTTTTTTTTTATATAATAGTTAATCTTAGCTTTAAAGATATTATATATATAGTAAAGTAGTTTATAAGCTTATTTAATTTTATTAATTACTTAATATGCTTTTATAAGTATTATATAGTATTATATACTTATAATCTTTGCTTAGTTTTAAAACTTTTTAAATAAAAAGTTTATTTTTAGGTTATATATAATATAATTAAAGAATTTTTAGTATATATTAATTTAACACTTATATAATGCTTTTTATATATTTTATATAAATATAGATTTAAAAAATATTACTGCTTAAAATAATATTATAATATTAATTATATAAAAAACCTAGCTATTTTTTAGTTATATAGCATTTATAATTATTTTATAGTTAAAATTATAGTTATTTTTAATTAAAAATTTAAACTTTTATAATGCTTAATTATATAATTAACAATAATAATAAAATTTTTAGATTTTTTTTAAAGCAAAATAGTTTATATTATAGCTTATATAACTAAATATATTATATAATCTTTTTATATAAAAGTAACTAAAATAACAATATAGCTGCTATAACTTTATTTTTATAAAGTAAATACTAGCTTTATATAAGCTAATATTAAAAAATAAATATTTTTACTTTTATATAATAAATATAGTTTTTTTATTTTTTTATAT
This sequence comes from Xylaria grammica, assembly GCA_004353285.2. NCBI lineage: Eukaryota > Fungi > Ascomycota > Sordariomycetes > Xylariales > Xylariaceae > Xylaria > Xylaria grammica. The sequence goes on from NGZP02000009.1 coordinate 2,877,038, forward strand.
AATTATATTTTTTATATTATTATAGTATGCTTATAATTAGTTAGTATTTTTTAGTAAAAAAAAAAAAAGTATAAAGCTATTTAAAATATAATATATAGTTATATTTAGTAGGTTATTTATTTATATAATACTTATAGCTATAATAATATTATTTTTTTTAAACTTAATATTTATAGTTTTTAAAGTTTAGCTAACTTTTATATAAAAGTAAATCTTAAAATATGTTTTTAATTATGCTTTTTTTACTATTAAATAATTTAAAGCGCTTATATTTTAAAGTTTATTTTAATACTTTATATAATATTAATTATTTAAAATAAATTAGTTATATAAAATGCTTATATTATAGTTTTAAATATTTTTTCTAGTTATATAATAAAAAAATATATTATTTATAAAAAATTAAATAAATTACCTTTTAATTTTCTTATTAATATTTTTATTACTTTTATTTAACTTAAGATATTTTTTATATTTTATTAAAAATAATAAAAATTTATTAAGCATAAGTTATAAGCTATTAATTATTTTATATAAATTAAAATATTAGTTTTTTATATGCGCTTATTTTTATAAGGTATATTTAATTAACTAGCAACTTTTTTTTTAATATATAAAGTAGGTTTTATTTATATAAAAGCAAAAGCTTTATTTTTATATTTATAGCTACTTTTATTATATATTAAACTAATTTTTATATTTTAGTTAAAACTTTAGTTTAAAGCTTTTTATATAATTACTTTAAATATATTACTTATTAATAAAATATATATTATTATTTTTTTATATAAAGCTTTTTAATAATATATTTTTTATTATATAAAAGTAAGCTTATAAGTTAGTAAAAAAGCTTTTATATAATAGCTTTTAAAATATAAAGGCTATATTTAGCTTTGCTATTTTATAGCATGCTTATATAATAGTTATATTTAATTAAATTTTCTTTTAATAACTTGCGCTAAATGCTTGTTATACTTTTATAAGCTTATTAATTATTAAATTTAATATTATATATAGTGCTAAGTTTAAATTTTTTTTCTTTTATTTATATAAAAGTAATTATAGTTTAATTAGCTTAATAGTAACTATAATTTATATTTATATTAAAGTAAATATTTATTATATAATAAATTTTACTTTAAGTTTTATTAAAGCTAATATAGTAAATATAATAATCTTTTATATAACTTTATAAAATAGTTAAAAATATTATATAATATTAATCTTTTATAATTTTAAGTTTTTAGTATACGTTAATAAATAGTTATACTTTATTATATAAAAGATTATATAGCTTGCTTAAGTAGTTTTGCTTATGCTTTTAAGTCTTTTAAAATAGCATATATTTTTTAAGTAATATTATTTTATTTTATACGTTTTTAATAAAAGGTAAGTTTAATACTAGGTTTATTAAAGCAGGTTTTAATATTATATATAAGTATATTTGCTGCTTTAAGATCTAAAAAAAGTAATATATAATAAGGTATTTATATATAAATTAAAAGTTTAGCTTATAGCCTAGCTTTAATATATGCTTATATATAAGTTTTAATTAAAACTTAATAGTTAGTTATATAAAGCTTTAAGTATATTAAACTTTTAGTATTTAAAATTATATATTATTAACTACTTTTAAGTATAGGTTTTTTTATTATATAAGACTTTAAAAAGTTAATATATTTTAAAGATTTAACTAAAATTATTAGCTTAATATAAGCAAAGCTAATATATATTATATAATGCTTATAAGATTATTTATTAATAAAAAACTTAATTAGTTATTTTTTATAATATAGTTTTTTTTAAGTATTTATATAAGATTATTTAATATATTTAACTTTTTTTGTTTTTTTAGTTATATAAAGATAATTTTTTTTCTTAAGACTTTAAGTAATCTTTTACTAATTATATAGTATATTTATTTAAAGTAGTTTATTATTTAGCTTTTAAAGTTTTTTATATATTTTATATATGCTATATTACTTTTATTTATTATATAATAATAATAAATAGCTTAATAAGCTATTTATATATTAAGCTATTATTTAGTTATAGTTTTAAAGTTAATATTTATATTTTATTATATTATATTAATATAAGTTTATATAGTATTTAAGCTAATCTTAATTTTTTTAGCTATGCTTTTATATATATTAAAATTATTTAGTTAAAAGTTTATAAGCTAGTTTTATAGTTTTACTAACTTTTTTATATTATAAAATATAAAAGCATTTATTTTAGTAATTATTATATAATAAATATATTATTTTACTTTTTATATAATAGTTTATTTAATATAATTATATATTATTTTTTTTGCTATAATATAATATTAAAAGTTTAGCTTTTTAAGTTTTTAGCTTAATTTAATATTATATAATAACAAGTTTAATTTTTTCTTTTATTTTTATAAATAAAAAATACTATGTAAATATAAACAATATATAAACTAAAATAGCTTTATATAATAAAATAAGTTAAAATATAATATAAAAAACTTAAGCATTAATACTTTTAAGTAAACTTTATTTTTATTTTAGCTAATTTATAATATATTTTATAACTATTAATTAATATTAAATAAGCTTTATATAATTATATATAAAATAAAGTAATTAAAATATAACCTTATATTATATTATATTAAATGCTTTAACTTTTTAAGAAAAGAAAAGAAAGTAAAACCTTTATATAAGCAAAGTTTTTACCTAGTATAAGAACTTTTGCTAGCATATAAAGCTAGAGAGATAAGAAGATAAGCACTATTGCATGTGAGGATACTATCGTATGCTAGGGCCCTTGAGTGCCCTTAAGCGCAGTTAATACCAATGCTTCTAACATTTACTAAATATATCTCTGCCGCACTAAGATATAATATGGTTGTGAGAGTTGGCATTAACGGATTTGGCCGTATCGGCCGTATTGTCCTACGTAATGCTGTCGATCACCCGGACGTCGAAGTCGTCGCAGTCAACGACCCTTTCATCGATACCAAATATGCCGAATACATGTTGAAGTACGATTCCGTTCACGGCACTTTCAAGGGAACTATCTCAGTTGATACCGATGGCAACGGTCTCATCATCAACGATAAGCTAGTCAGATTCACACAGGAGCGCGACCCCGGCTCCATCCCCTGGAAGGACTCAGGTGCCGACTATGTTATTGAATCTGCTGGCGTCTTTACGACCACCGACAAGGCTAAAGCCCATCTTCAGGGTGGTGCTAGTACGCATTTCTCTTGTTCCTCGTTTCAAGTTTTTTTTTTACCAGAGTTCTGCGCCCACGTGCTCAAGTATTTATCAAGCATGCACTCACTCCTTACTATGAGCGATAATCTCTAACACCTCCGTCTTGTTTGTAGAGAAAGTAGTGATCTCAGCTCCATCTGCGGATGCCCCCATGTACGTTATGGGTGTGAACGAGAACACCTATGACGGTAAAGTTGATGTCATTTCAAATGCATCATGCACTACCAACGCCCTTGCTACGCTTGCCAAGGTAATTATTTACTGAGACATTATGGATCATCAGTCCCCTCCGTCTTGTTAAGCTGATCGTTTTATTAGGTGATTCATGATAAATACACTATCGTTGAAGGCTTGATGACCACTGTCCATGCCTATACAGCTTCGCAGAAGACTGTCGACGGGCCATCAGCGAAAGACTGGCGAGGTGGCCGTGCCGCCGCAGCGAATATCATCCCAAGCAGTACAGGCGCCGCTAAAGCTGTGGGCAAGGTTATTCCCGATCTTAACGGCAAACTCACTGGGCTTTCTCTCCGCGTTCCTACCTCCAACGTCTCTGTCGTTGACCTGACTTGTCGTATTGGCAAGGGTGCTTCATACGATGAGATAAAAGCGACGATCAAAGAGGCTGCGGACGGTCCTCTCAAGGGTATGTTCGGTCTGCCACTACAACCTTTAATATCCCCCGCTAAATCCTTTAGGCATTCTTGGTTACACTGAGGACCACGTCGTGTCGAAGGACTTGGTTGGGAATACTAATTCGTCCGTATTCGACGCCAAGGCCGGAATCTCTCTCAACGAAAACTTCGTCAAATTAGTTTCCTGGTATGATAATGAGTATGCATACAGCCGCCGGCTATTAGACCTTGTTGTGCATGTAGCCAAGGTAGATGGCGAGAAATGATCATATAAGATGTAGGTTAGCTTGCAAAAGCCTGAACTCACCTTTACTTACATAGTTATACCGTCCATGGCCTTTGAACCTTAATCAATGTAGGATTAGTTAGAGCCAAAATTAGAAAGGAGCATTTCTTAGCGTGACATTAAACTAACATCACTGTAGTCTTTGTTAACAAACGCCCGCTATAATAGTATTTTCCGTGTCGTAAAGTTTGTTTTAATTTATAAAATAATTTTATAAGTTAAATTTTTTAATATCGAAAATATTATTTTAATTACCTTTTATTATTATTACTATAAATCGACTCGTCCTCCCAGACCCTTGCTATGACACGCTATGGGTGCACACTATGGAAATCCTTTATATATACATCCTTCCCTCCACCGGCGCCCCCAACCATTGACTCGCTGTTCCAAAGCTCAAGTGTCCCACTAGCTCCCCGAAGTCCGCCCACCTCTCGTGGAAGGACTGCGGCATGGGAACCTCCCCCCATTTTAATTTGGAGCGTGAAATCCGCCTTCGATTTGAGCGTTCCCGGCGGCGCAGGGACGTCTCCGCATTAGACTGCCCGTTTTCCGGCTCAGTCTCGCTGTCTGGATCGGTCAACGGAGAATCTAGGTCATCGCTTGAGCGACTATTTCCCTGTCCTTCTCGGATCGGTGAGATATCTGGATCATCTGTCTGAGCATCCACTCCAGTAAGTAACATCTCGATAGCATGATCGTCGACATCCTGGGGTCCGGTTTGCTCTCGGACCATGGTTTCAGCAGATATAGCACGCCTTGCTAGTCGTGCCCATGGTGTGCGAATAAACCTGCGTAGTAACGACATGAAATCGCGCGTCGTACTCTCGGCCGGCTTTGAACCTTCGCTACATGCTTCCGTAGCCGTCATGTCCATGGTGTAAGATCCAGGCATGACGCCGATGGCCGCCACTTGACCGGATATTAACACTACACTTCTCACAGTTCTGGAGTCTTTCAAACCTGTGTCTGAGATCGGTCTTTTAGAGCCGGACGGAGGAAATGCCGCGAACGTCGAGACATGGCAAGCTGCACTCATGACATGTGAATTACTGGGGAACCCAACCATGTTGCTATCCTTAATTTTCCGCAGGCTCATGAGTAAAGGGACGGGCGCAAATATGGCGACTATTTTGATGACGACAAGGAAGGCTGAGGTTGAGTACTCGAGTTGCAACTTGGGCGTCGTCTCGTTGATATATGCGGGTATACCCTGTACCTTGAAATCTGCAGCCAGTTTTAATGCTCGGAAATAGTCTTGGGAACACAAGAATTTAGCTTCCTAAACCGTTAATACTAGGGCGCTCGAACGAAGCTCTTGCCGCCGTAAACAATTGTTGAGTAAAATGTGTTGGAGACCATCCAATGAAGCCCAGTGCTGAGAACCAAGAGGGGGACACTATATCGATACGGTAGCTGTAAACGATACGTCGAGACCTGCTCGCCGTGAGGGTCGGTCACGCGAAGCGGTTGCGCAGAGCTGGCGTACGAGAACCACTCACGGGCCATGGCGAGACGGGTGAACATGTTGTTGTAAGCAAAGTATCCCAGAGTTAGAAGCAACTGGGGGCTGTTGGCAATGATGATAGACACAAGTACGGGAGCATTGGTAGACAGGGATGATTCGTTGTCCTCGCCGACGGGCCGAATACTGTATGTCAATGATGGGTTAGTCGAATTTATGGATTCACGAAACAAGATACAAGTGCGTACCTGCTACTTAAAGACCAGCTATATGATTTAAGCGCGATGAAGAATAGGAAAAATGCAACTCCGAAGACCCCGCCCACTACGATATAACTCGACAGCCAGTCCGATCGCCTAACGGAGCGGAATCCAGACCAGCCTGTCTTCCTCTATAGCCTCGGCTGCCTAAGCACCGACTCAAGATAGACTGCCTCTGGATTGAAGTGCCAACTTTCCAACCGTCTCACCAACTGCAAAATCTCGAGCCCCATGTTGGGCTGACCCAGTGTCACACGCCCAACGGTGGCTTCACCCGGATATCTGATGAACGACTCGATAGCATCGCCGGGAGTCACAAGAGCTCAATGATGGCCATGAGCGTCTTGACCCAGACACAGACGGAGACCGTGAACAAGAAGGGAACCGAGGCCCCGATCATGTACGTCGCCTCAAACGGCTGGGCGAGGCAGTAGTCGAGAGAAACATCAATGTTCGGGTGCAAGTAGTTCAGATCGTGGCTCGTCTCGTCGCATTGCGACTGGTTTGAACCAGTATAAGGCGCATGTGTTGGCCATGTGCTATCAGGCATCGACTGATTCCAGGGCGGCGGCTGGAGCCAACCGCCGAGTATGAATTCGAAAGCGTCGAAAGGGCCATTCTGATACCCAGTGTTGACAACGTTTGCCAGGCCGCTGTTCATGCTCGACGGGCACCACTGGCTGCATCCTGTGTAACTCTCGGAATACTTTACGCAGTCGGTTCTATACCACAGCGAGTTGGGAGTGTCGAGTGGCATGTGCTGTGCCCAGAAGCTGCCATAGTTGCCCACGCCGTTGGGAATGTCTAGATTGTCAGGGGCAAACTGCCACTGCTCAATAAAGGAGTTGCTTCTAACGCCGGTGCAGTCTATGCCTGTCAAGTTGAGGGCATAGGTCAGGTTGAAGTTTGTTGTCATATTGTATAGGTCCCTAGGAATCCACCCTTCGGCTGAGAAGCTGCTGGTCTTTGGCGAAGTCATGACTAGAACGAGATCTTGATATTTCGACAACGGTTGGCAGCGGGAAATGTACTCGTTGCACGCATCGGCATTGATCCGACTCCAGCTAGCAGCGTCGGCGGCCGTGGAGCGGATTGCATGCGATATGTCGCTTGACTCGTCCCAATATGTCCACATTTGATACCAAACATCGTTGAAAAGACTAGCGCCAGGTGGATAGTAGGCTCCTCCGTGTGCAAATGCCTCGGAAGCCAGTGTCATGGAATAGAACCCAGTCGCGTAGTTAACTTCGAAGATGGCGCTGTTGAACACGAGATGTATCGGAACCGAGCTCAGCACAAACATGAACCAGAGATTGACCTTGAACCGGCAGAGATAGCGCAGGTTGCGAACGGACGGGACCCCAATATCGATCCACGACTTGGTCGCATGCGCGGCGTCAACTTTGGCCCTCGAGGGCGAGGCCAAGACCTGCATGAAGAAATTGGATGAGGCGAGAATGGCCGTTGATCACAGCCGACTTCCGCCATCCTGATTGTGGCAGTCGTCGATGAATCTTCCGCGCAATCTTGCGCACAACGTTGAGTATCGGCACGCGAAACTTCAAGTTGAAGCGCCGAGGAAGAAGCCGCATGGTGATAAGCACTCAGCGGGAGATCACCACATACCGGACATTGGATCTTCGACTTTCCGACACTTGGTTCTCTCGGCTTCGAACTTGCGAGCCGTGCGGGGTTGTGTCACGGGATCCGTGTCAATTCCGGCAACAGGCTACCGGCAGCCATGCGTCCGGGCTGGGCTGTCCACAGGCTCGTCACTAGACAGATAGGTGCGGCAACCATCAGCCTGGAAATGTAGACGATTGAAGCCAGTTGGCCAATCCGCTTTGAGGCTCTTTGGAAAAAGGCTTTGCTTAACGAAGTGTAATCCTAACTTCCTCTTCGGCTTCTTACCACGATTGACCCAAAGAAGTAGCTCAACAACGCACTATGCTCTAACAAATCACATTAAACTAAGATAAGCCTTGCTGCATTTTCATATATCAGTTGATCAATTGCTGCCGACGTCTAATTACCTATGTCCTTAGCCCATCCGATTCCTACAGGTCTAACCGCATATACTCTAGTCAAAGCACAATAGGGAATGGCTATTGATATAAGGATTGCCTCAATTACATATTGACCAAACACCTTAAATTAGCTGCATCTAAAGAAAAGGCTATCAGCCCCTAGGAATTATAGTACATAGTAATAGACTTTACTAGGCTTTCGAGATAGGCACCCATAGGGGCCCGCCAAGGGCCCATAGGTCTTAGCAGGCCCCTAGCTAAAGCCCATAGGCTTAGTTAGGCCCCTAGCTAAAGCCTATAGGCTTAGTTAGGCCCCTAGACAAAGCCTATAAGCTTAGTTAAGCTAAGCATATAAATAAAAGTTAACTAAATATAATAATCTTATATTAATTAATATAAAGCTATTTAAAAATAAACTAAATAAAAGCTAAAAAAAAATTAAAAATATATTAATTTTATATTAATTTTATATTAATTTTTTATTAATATATTAAAATATTATTTTTATTATTTATATTATTTTTATTATTTTTATTATTTTTATTATTTTTATTATTTTTATTATTTTTATTATTATTAGCTTTTTTTAATTTATTAAGTTTATTAGCTTTTTTAATTATATAAAATATAAGTTTTAATAAAAATATATTATTATTATTATTATTAAAATTATTATTATTAAAACTAAAATTTTTAATAATAATAATAATAATAAATTAGTTATTATTAAGCTAAGCTATTTACTTTTTTTTTTGCTTTATTTATTTTATTTATTTAATTTAATAAATATATTTAAGTTTTTTTTTTATAAGTTAATTAATTATATTTTTTTTTACTTTATTAATTTAAGCTTATATAACTTTATATTAATTTTTATTATAAAAGTCATTAATAAAAAAATAATTAATATTAATAAAATTATTAATATTATAATATTATATAATTTTATAATATTAAAAATAAAATAAAAGTTTTTAAATATTAAAATAATATATTAAATATAAATAACTTTAAAATTTATAGCTAAAATATAAATTAATATTAAATTAATATAAAATTAATATAAATTTTATTATTTATTAATAAAATAATAGCTATTTTAAATTTTTTTAATAATATATTTATAATAAATTTTTAAATATAATAAATATTATAAAATTATAAAAATTTTTTAATTAAATAAATAAATAATATTTTTTTAATATAATATAATTTATTTAAAAATTATTAAGCTTAAAAAATATTATAAATAAATTTATTTAAAATTATTAATATATATTAATATTATATTAATTAAAAAATATTTATAGCAACTTTTTTTAAAATATTATATTTTTTTATTTATTATAATTATTTTTTTTTTATAAATATAAATTAAAAAGTTTTAAAAGTTTTTAGTTTTATAACTTTATTAAAAACTTATTAATAAATAGTTTATTTAAAATTATAATATTATTTTAAGCTAGCTTATTTTAAAGTATTTTATTTTTAAAATAGCTTTTATTTTTAGTTTATTAAATAGCTAAATAAAAAAAAAAAAATATAACTATTTATTTTATAAGTATTTTTTATAAAAATATAATAATTAATATAAAAATTAATATATAATAAAAAAAAAAGTTAATTATATTATTATTATTAGCTATAATTAGCTAATAATATAAAATAAATAAGCAAGTAACTTTTTAAACTAATAATATATAAAAATATATAAAATAATTTAAAATTACTTTAAATTAATTAATTTTATAATTAATATAAAAATTAATATAAAATATATAAAATAAAATTATTTATTAAAAATTTTTTAGCTATATAATTATAAAAAATTAAATATTAAAAAAATATAATAATATTTTAAATTTATTAGTAATAATATTAAAAAATAAAAAAATTAATTAAAACTTAATATATAATTATATAAAACTTAATATATAATAATTATAAAATAATTATTTATAAAATAGTTAATAATATAATAATAATATATAAATAAATTAAAAAGTAAAATAAGTTAAGCTTAAAAAAATTAAGTAAATAAAATTAAATTTATTTTTATTTTATTATAAATTTATTTTTTTAATAAATTAAATATTTTAAAAAAAAGTTAAAAATTTTATTTAAAAAAATTTAAAAAAAAATTAAAAAAAAATTATTATATTAATTATTATAAATTATTTATATATTAATTTATTAATTTATTATATTTTATTATAAGTATATATATTTAAAATAATAGCTAAATTATAATATAAATTTTATAAAAAAACTTATTTTAAGTTGTATAATTATATTATATAATATTTTAATATTATATAAATTATTTTTTATTATAGCTAATAGCTAAATAATTATATTTAGCTTTTTATTTTAAGCTTTTTTTATTTAATATATTAGCTATTATTATTAATAATATACTTTTTTATATTTAAATTTATTATATTTAATATTAGCTATTTAAAAATTTATAAGTTTATTTAATTTTATATAATAATATTTTTTTTAATATTATTTTTAAACTTAAACTTAATAGTTTTATTTTTTTATATAATAAATAATAATAATATTTATATTAAATATAAAAATAATATAAATAGCTAAAAAGTATTTTTAATAATATTTAGCTATTTTTTAAATAGTTAATTAGCTTTTTTTTTATTATATAAAATATTTTTTTTTTTAATAATATTAATATAAATATAAGTAAAAATAATAAATATAATATAAAAAAGCTTAAATATTATATAATTATAGTTAAAAAAATATATAAGCTAAGCTTAACTTTAAATATATTTAATAATAATAGCTTTAATATAACTTTATAAAAAGAGTATTTAAATTGCTTATATAAGCATATGCGTAGCTAAATCTTAGCATTTGTTAAGCAGCTATTATATAAGCTTATAAAAGCACGCTTTTGCTAAGATTTTAAATTTTAGCTTTTTCTTTTTTACATTTATATTTTTTACTAATATATTACTTTTTACTTATATTTTAAAGCGTATTTATTAAGCTTTTATTTAAATATAAAAAATATTATAAATAAAAGCTATTAATTTAAAAAGTTTTTATTTTTTTAATATTTAAAAAGCTATAATATTTTAGTTATTAATATAATTTATATATTAATTAATATATTAATCTTTAAATAATAATAAATTAAAAAATAATATATATTTTATAAAATATTAGTTAATAATATGCTTATAACTTTAGCTAAATAATAAAAGAAATTATTTGCTTTATAAAATATTAAATATATTATAAAAAAAATATAATAATTATAGCATAAAAAATATTTTTTTTAAGCTTAATTATATTATAATTATTAACTTATTAATATTAACTTTTAAAAATGCTATTATTAAAATATAACTATTATATTTTTTTTAATAATTTTTATATATAGCTTTTAAATAAGCAATAAATTTAGTTTTTTATTTAGTATTAAAAATTAATTAGCTTAAATATTTTTACTAGCTATTAAAAAAGTTATTAAAAGTTATTATTTATAACGGTTATAATAATTACTAACGTAATAGTTTTTAATTTAACCTTTTATTAATAAAACTATTAATAATTAAAAGGACTTATATATATATAATATATTACTAGCTTTTATATATGCTAGTTTTTTTTTTCTTTTTTTTTTTTTAGCTTAAAATCTTTGTTTATAGCATTAATAAAGCTATAAACTAGCTTTTAATAATTATAATACTATTTTAAGCTTTTTTTTTTGCTATTAAGCGTTTTATAAATATATTAGCTATAATTGCTATAGTTATAAACTTAAACTAACTACTTATTATATTATTATATATTTAACTTAAAATAAATATATTATTATTAAAAACTAAAACTAAAACTTATAACTTTTTTAAAGTAATAACTTATAAAAATTAATAACTTAAAATAATTTAAAAAAATTTAAAACTATATTATACTAAATAATATTTTACTTATAAACCTAAGCATAAATACTTTAAAACTAACTATAAAAAAAAACTTTAACTTTAAGTTTTTAAAAGCTAAATAAAAATAAAACTTTAATGTTACTTTAAATAATATAATAACTAAATAAGTAATACTAAAAGACTTATAAGCTTAAATCTTTTAGTTAATATAATAGTTAAAATAAGCCTAACAAAATTAAACCTTAAGATTAAAATAAAATAATATTATTAAAAGCGCTTTTAGTAGTATTACTTTTTAACTAATAAGTATAATAGCTTAAACTATTTTTAAAAATATAAAAAAAGCAATAATAAATAGCTTTAATTTATTATATAATAATAAAACTAAAAACTAAAAATTAAACTTAAGATATTTTATTAGTAATAAAAATTAATTTAACTATTAGCTAAGCAAGCTAGCTAATAAATTTAAAAAAGATATTATTATTTATTATATTAAAAAAAGCTATATATATTATATTATATTTTTATTATAAAATAATATTATATAAGCTTTTAAAATATATTTTTATTTTACTATTAAACTATATAATAGTATAGCTAAAATAATTTAAGCTTTAAAAACTATTTATTATAACTTAAATTAGTTAGCTAAAGCTTATAATAAGCTAAATAAATATTATTATAAAGCTAAATAAAATATTTACTAATTTATTACTTAATTTAATACTTTAATATTAAAAGCTAAGTTTTTTAAAATAAAATAATCTTAAATTTTTTAAAAGCATATAAATTTTAATTTAAAAAGTAAAATCTTTAAAGCTAGTATAAACTTATATATAAGCTATAAATACTTTTATAATAAAATATTTAAAGCTATATATAACTATAAGCATAGCTATTAGCATTATTAAAAATATAACTAAAAATTAGCAGATAAACTTATTATTAATAAAACTTTAGCTACTTAATATAATATTAAACTAAATGTTATAAAAACTTTAAAATAGCTAGAAAAAGCTTTAAATAAATAAAAAAAAAAAGTTTATTAAGCTAATAATATATATTTTATTTATAGAAAATTTAAATATTATATTACTAAATGCTTTAATAAGCTTAAACCTAAAAAGATTATAAAAATATAATTTATTAAAAAAGTTAAAAAATAAAAAGATTTAACTAATAAGTTTTTTAATTTAAAAAACTAATAAAACTACTAAAAGTTTTTATAATAGTTTAGTTATTATTTTTAGCTAAAATAAGTAATAAAAAAAAAAACTTTTTTTTTTATAATATTATTTAGTTATAAGTAAATAATATTAAAATAAAAGCTATTATATTATATAATATTAAAGCTTAAGTTTTTTTAATAATAAGCTTAAAGTTAGCTTAATAAATATATTAATAGCTAAAAGCTAAATTAATAATACTAATATAAAAATAACTTTTTTTTAATTATAAAAAAAAACTTATAAAAAATATAAAATAATATTTATATGCTACTTTTAAAATTAATAAAAAAAGATTTAAAGATTAACTTTTTTAAGTTATTAATATAAAGCTAAATATTATAATTAGCTTAAACTAGCTAGCAAAACATTAAATCTTTTTAAATTATACTAATAAAAAGCTAATATAGCTTAATAACTTATTACTTTTTATAAAGTTTTTGCTAATAATAAAAATCTTATAAATAAAAGCTTTAAAATATTAAGTTAATTTTACTATTTAAAAAAATATTAATTATTAAAACTAAGCAATAAAAAAATAATACTAAATATTTTAATAAAAAATATTAAGTAGTATTAATAATAACTTTAAGGTAATTATAAATATTATATAATAAATTAATTAAAACTTAAATAAATAATAATAAGCTTAACTAGCTAAAAAAGCATTAAAATAACTTATATTAATAAAGTTTATTATATTAATAAAATAAATAAAAAGTATAAATTTATAAAAAATATTTAATAAAAAGCATATTTTTTTCTTATTTAATAAAAATTTAAAATATATAATATTAGTTTATAAAATATTACTAAAACTATTAGCTTATTTAAAAAGCTTTTTCTTTAAAATTAAAGCAAATATTATAGCACTTTTTTAACTTAGTTTTAATATTATATTAAAACTTATTAATAAAAAGCTTATTAACTTACCTTTAAAATATTATACTTTAATTTAATATTTTTTATTAAAAAAAAAGTTATTAATTAATTGCTAGCTTTAAGCTTTATTAAGCTATATATAAAAGTTAATATAGCTTTTTTTTTATTTGCTTTAAAGCTTTATTTATAAAAATAATAATTTTATATTAATTATTAATAAAAGAATAAATACTTAAAAAACTATATTATTTTTGCTTTAAATTTATTTAGTATTATCTTTAATAGCTATTAAGCTAAAAGATATTTTAAATTTAATGTTATTAAAGCTTTTTATAAAATAAAAATAGCTTTAAAATTAAAATATCTTACTATTTTTAAAACCTAATTATAATAGTTATAATAATTGCTAATATAATAGTTTTTAATTTAACTTTTTATTAATAAAACTATTAATAATTAAAGGGACCTATTATATATATAATATATTACTAGCTTTTATATATACTAGTTTTTCTTTTTTTTTTTTTTTTTTTTAGCTTAAAATCTTTATTTATAGCATTAATAAAGCTATAAACTAGCCTTTAATAATTATAATACTATTTTAAGCTTTTTTTTTTGCTATTAAGCGCTTTATAAATATATTATTTATAATTACTATAGTTATAAACTTAAACTAACTACTTATTATATTATTGCATATTTAACTTAAAATAAATATATTATTATTAAAAACTAAAACTAAAACTTATAACTTTTTTAAAGTAATAACTTATAAAGATTAATAACTTAAAATAATTTAAAAAAATTTAAGACTATATTATACTAAATAGTATTTTACTTATAAACTTAAGCGTAAATACTTTAAAACTAACTATAAAAAAAGACTTTAACTTTAAGTTTTTAAAAGCTAAATAAAAATAAAACTTTAATGCTGCTTTAAATAATATAGCAGCTAAACAGGCAATACTAAAAGACTTATAAGCTTAAATCTTTTAGTTAATATAATAGTTAAAATAAGCTTAACAAAATTAAACTTTAAGATTAAAACAAAATAGTATTATTAAAAGCGCTTTTAATAGCACTACTTTTTAACTAATAAATATAACAGCTTAAACTATCTTTAAAAATATAAAAAAAGCAATAGTAAACAGCTTTAACTTATTATATAATAATAAAGCTAAAAACTAAAAACTAAACCTAAGATATTTTGCTAGCAATAAAAAATAATTTAACTATTAGCTAGGCAAGCTAGCTAATAAATTTAAAAAAAATATTATTACTTATTATATTAAAAAAAGCTATATATATTATATTATATTTTTATTATAAGATAATATTATATAAGCTTTTAAAACATGTTTTTGTTTTACTACTAAACTATATAATAATATAGCTAAAATAATTT
This sequence comes from Xylaria grammica, assembly GCA_004353285.2. Taxonomy (NCBI): domain Eukaryota; kingdom Fungi; phylum Ascomycota; class Sordariomycetes; order Xylariales; family Xylariaceae; genus Xylaria; species Xylaria grammica. Next base: position 2,892,392 of record NGZP02000009.1, read on the forward strand.
AAGCTTTAAAGACTGCTTATTATAACTTAAATTAGTTAGCTAAAGCTTATAATAAGCTAAATAAATATTATTATAAAGCTAGATAAAATATTTACTAATTTATTGCTTAATTTAATATTTTAGCGTTAAAAGCTAAGTTTTTTAAATTAAAATAGTTTTAAATTCTTTAAAAGTATATAGATTTTAATCTAAGAAGTAAAATTTTTAAAGCTAATATAAACTTATATATAAGCTATAAATACTTTTATAATAAAATATTTAAGGCTATATATAACTATAAATATAGCTACTAGCGTTATTAAAAATATAATTAGAAATTAGTAGATAAGCTTACTGCTAATAAAGCTTTAATAGCTTAATATAATATTAAACTAAATGTTATAAAGATTTTAAGATAGCTTAAAAAAGCTTTAAACAATAAAAAGAAAAAGGTTTATTAAGCTAACAATATATGTTTTATTTACAGAAAATCTAAACACTATATTATTAAATGCTTTAATAAACTTAAACTTAAAAAGGTTATAAAAATATAACCTACTAAAAAAGTTAAAAAATAAAAAAAGTTAACTAATAAGTTTTTTAATTTAAAAAATTAATAAAACTGCTAAAAGTTTTTATAATAGTTTAATTATTATCTTTAGCTAAAATAAATAGTAATAAAAAAAACTTTTCTTTTTATAATATTATTTAGTTATAAGTAAATAATATTAAAATAAAAGCTATTATATTATATAATATTAAAGCTTAAGTTTTTTTAATAATAAGCTTAAAGTTAGCTTAATAAGCATATTAATAGCTAAAAGCTAAATTAATAATATTAATATAAAAATAATCCTTTTTTAATTATAAAGGAAAACTTATAAAAAGTATAAAGTAATATTTATATACTACCTTTAAAATTAATAAAAAAAGATTTAAAGATTAACTGTTTTAAGTTATTAATATAAAGCTAGATATTATAATTAGCTTAAACTAGCTAGCTAAACATTAAATTTTTTTAAACTGCGCTAGTAAAAAGCTAGTATAGCTTAATAACTTATTACTTTTTGCAAAGTTTTTGCTAATAATAAAAGTTTTATAAATAAAAGCTTTAAAACGTTAAGTTAACTCTGCTATTTAAAAAAATGCTAATTGCTAAAACTAAGCATTAAAAAAATAATACTAGATATTTTAACAAAAAATGCTAAGTAATGCTAATAATAACTTTAAAGTAATTATAAATATTATATAATAAGTTAATTAAAACTTAAATAGATAATAATAAGCTTAGCTAGCTAAAAAAGCACTAAAATAACTTATATTAATAAAGTTTATTATATTAATAAAACAAGTAAAAAGTATAAAATTATAAAAAATATTTAATAAAAAGCATATTTTTTTTTTATTTAATAAAGATTTAAAATATATAGCATTAGTTTATAAGATATTATTAAAACTATTAGCTTATTTAAAAAGCTTTTTTTTTAAGATTAAAGTAAATATTATAGCATTTTTTTAACTTAGTTTTAATGTTATGCTAAAACCTACTAATAAAAAGCCTACTAACTTATTTTTAAGATATTATATTTTAATTTAGTATTTTTTATTAAAAAAAAAAGTTATTAACTAGTTGCTAGCCTTAGGCTTTATTAAGCTATATATAAAAGTTAATATAGCTTTTATTTTATTTGCTTTAAAACTTTATTTATAAAAACAATAATTTTATATTAATTATTAATAAAAAAATAAATACTTAAAAGACTATATTATTTTTGCTTTAAACTTACTTAATATTATCTTTAATAGCTATTAAGCTAAAAGATACTTTAAATTTAATATTATTAAAGCTTTTTATAAAATAAAAATAACATTAAAATTAAAATATCTTACTACTTTTAAAACTTAGCAAGATACTTTTTAATAGCTAGTTTTACTTTTTAAACTTAAAGTAAAACTAGCTTAATAGTAGACTTTTATTAATATATAGCTGCAAAAATTACTAGATAAGTTTGCAAGCATATATGCTAATAATATTTTAATATATTTTAATATTAAAAAAAAGTATTAAACTTATTATAAAAAGGTTATTTATAAACTATATAAGGTAAACTTATAAGGTAATATTAAAAAGTTATAGTTTAACGTAATAAAGGTAAACTATTTAAATATAGTGCTAAAAGCTAAAGTAAATATTAAAGTAAACCTAGCTAAAATAAAAGTTATTACTAGTTAAAGATTTAAAAACTTTAATAAAATATAAGTAGTTTAATTTTTTTTAAGGCTTTATAACTTTATTTGCATGTTTACTTACTATGTAAGCAATATAGCTAAACTTTTTAATTAATTACTTAAAAAAAATATGCTTTTTAAAAAAGGCTTAAAATAAAAAAAAGCCTTTAAAGCTATAAGATAATTAGCTTATTAGTTATTAATGCTTGCTTTTTTTAAACTTAAAGTACTTACTAAAATAAAAATAAACGCTTTATATAATGCTATTAAAGGTATTATTTAATAATAGCAACTTAATAGCTAATAAAAACCTATTAAATATTTTTTAAAGATAATAATATTATATAAAAAAGCATACTTTATATAAGATTATAAACTTTTAGTAATAGTATAAACGTTAAAATATTATTATTTAAAACTATTAAAAATAAAGTTTTTTATAGTTATTAACTATTAAGCTTTAGTTTACTTTTTAACTAAAAGAATATTATTAATATAATAAGTATAATAGGCTAACTTTTTATTTAACTTTAATATTATATTTTAGTATTGTCTAAGCTAGCAAAACGTAGTTATTAACGTACTTTTATAAAAAATAATAGATTTACTTACTATTAAAGCATAAAAAGCTAAAAAGCAAAACATAAAATTAATTAACCTTGCAAAGATAGCTATACTAGTTGCTTTAATAAAACTAACTATAATACTTTTAAAAAAAGCAAACTTAATAGATTTTATTAAAAAAAAATAAACTTAAATAGCTAAATATAAAAAAATACTACCTAAAAGTTTTAAAGACTATAACTAATAAATTAATTTTTTTATAAATAGCTTTAATAAAAAAAGCTTACTACTTAGTTATTATAGCTTACCTAAGGTAAAATAAAACTATAAAAGCATTAAAATAAAACTACTATTAGCTTTACTTTAAAAAAAACGTTAAAAGGTATATATAAAATTATTATAATTGCAAAAAAAATAAAGCACTATAAGATAAAACTTTAAGCTTACTATATTTGCTACTAATGCTAACCTTAGTTTAAAAACATATAATAGTTAATAGAAAATCTATATTTAAAAATTAATATAAATATAACTATATTTAAGCGTTTATTAATAAATTTAGCTATTTTTTTGTTAGCATTTTAGCTTATAAAACTAATATTATAAAAGATATAGCTTTAAGATATTACTAATATATTTATTAATTATTTAGTATATTAAAAGTTTAAATATTTAATAATATAAAACTATTTATTTTAAGCTTTATAGCTAAAATTAATAAATTAACTAGTATAAAGCACTGCTATAATAATACATTTTATTTATAAACTTAAAATGCTATAAAGCTTATAAACTAAAAACTAAATTAATAATTAAGATTTTATGTTAATAAATATTAAAATAACTAAAGTATTTACTTGCTTGCTTTAAATTTTACATATAACTTTTTATAGCATTTATTAATAGATATAGCTTTACTAAAAGTAGCTATAAAAACTAACGTTTATAACTTACTATTACTATTATTACTTAATGTAAAAATAAATAATAAACTAAAGAAATAAGCGCTTAAGCTAATATAACAAGCATAAAAAGTTTAATAATATGCTTATAAAATAGCATTTAAAATATAAAAGCAATAATAAATGCAAGCTAACTATAAGCAAAAACTAGTAGACTTTATAGTTAGTAATTATATATTTTTAAAAAAAAAAAGCTTTATAACTTAAGCGCTAACAACTAAGCTAAACTTATAATAAGCAAAGCTATTTAAAATATTGCAAATATAAAAGCATAGCTATATTTTAAATTTCTTAGACTTTTATAAGCTAACTAACCTATTTTATACTAATAAACTATAAAAAGCTACAAATAATCTGCTATTATAATAAGTATAACTGCTACCTAAAGCAAAAAAAATTAACAGTAAAGCAAAATTTAAAGTAAAAAAAATACTGCAATCTAAACTATATAAAAAACATAAAATGCTGCAATATTAGGTAGCATAGCAAAAATATAACCTTAATAATATATAATATCTTACTAAAAACTTTAAGAACTTACTAGTATAGCTAGAAAAATTTTATAAATAATATTAAAAAGCACTAAGTTTTTTAGTAAAACTTTAATACTAAATAAAAGCAGCAGCTAAAAATATATAAGTAAAAGATTATTTAAATAATAATCTAGCTAAAAAAGTAAGTTTTACTATAAGGATTAAATAATATAAGTAACTTTAATAAAGTTTATAATTATATTTTAGTTTTAGTAAAAAAAGGTGTAATAGTTATAACAATTACTAATATAATAATCTTTAATTTAATCTTTTATTAATAAAACTATTAATAACTAAAAGGACTTATTATATATATAATATATTATTAGCTTTTATATATGCTAGTTTTTTTTTTTTTTTCCTTTTTTTTTTAGCTTAAAATCTTTGTTTATAGCATTAATAAAGCTATAAACTAGCTTTTAATAATTATAACACTAGTAAAATATGTTTTAATAGCTAGTTTTACCTTTTAAACTTAAAGTAAAACTAGTTTAATAATAGACTTTTATTAATATATAGCTGCAAAAATTACTAAATAAGTTTGCAAGCATATATACTAATAACATTTTAATATATTTTAATACTAAAGAAAAGCATTAAACCTATTATAAAAAGGTTATTTATAAACTATATAAAGTAAACTTATAAAGTAATATTAAAAAGTTATAGTTTAATATAATAAAAGTAAACTATTTAAATATAATATTAAAAGCTAAAGTAAGCATTAAAGTAAATTTAGCTAAAATTAAAGCTATTATTAGTTAAAGATTTAAAAACTTTAATAAAGTATAAGCAGTTTAATTTTTTTTAAAGCTTTGCAACTTTATTTATATGTTTACTTATTATGTAAATAATATAGCTAAACCTTTTAATTAATTGCTTAAAAAAAACATGCTTTTTAAAAAAGGCTTAAAATAAAAAAAAGCCTTTAAAGCTATAAAATAATTAGCTTATTAGTTACTAGTGCTTACTTTTTTTAAACTTAAAGTACTTACTAAAATAAAAATAAACGCTTTATATAATGCTATTAAAAATATTATCTAGTAATAGCAATTTAATAGCTAATAAAAACTAGTTAAATATTTTTTAAAGATAATAATATTATATAAAAAAATATACCTTATATAAGATTATAAACTTTTAATAGTAATATAAATGCTAAAATACTACTATTTAAAACTATTAAAAATAAAGTTTTTTATAGTTATTAATTATTAAGCTTTAGTTTACTTTTTAATTAAAAAAATACTATTAATATAATAAGTATAATAAGCTAACTTTTTATTTAACTTTAATATTATGTTTTAATATTATTTAAGCTAGCAAAACATAATTGCTAACGCACTTTTATAAAAAATAATAGATTTACTTACTATTAAAGCATAAAAAGCTAAAAAGCAAAACATAAAATTAATTAACTTTATAAAAATAGCTATATTAGTTGCTTTAATAAAACTAACTATAATACTTTTAAAAAAAGCAAACTTAGTAGATCTTATTAAAAAAAAAAACAAACTTTAATAGCTAAATATAAAAAAATACTGCTTAAAAGTTTTAGAAACTATAACTAATAAATTAATCTTTTTATAAATAGCTTTAATAAAAAAAGCTTATTATTTAGTTATTATAGCCTATTTAAAGTAAAATAAAACTATAAAAGCATTAAAATAAAACTATTATTAGTTTTACTTTAAAAAAAACATTAGAAAATATATATAAAATTGCTATAATTATAAAAAAAATAAAGCATTATAAAATAAAACCTTAAGCTTATTATACCTACTATTAATGCTAACTTTAATTTAAAAATATATAATAGTTAATAAAAAATCTATACTTAAAAATTAATATAAATATAATTATATTTAAGCATTTATTAATAAATTTAGCTATTTTTTAGTTAATATTTTAGCTTATAAAACTAATACTATAAAAAATATAGCTTTAAAATACTATTAATATATTTATTAATTACTTAATATATTAAAAGTTTAAATATTTAATAATATAAAACTATTTATTTTAAGCTTTATAACTAAAATTAATAAATTAACTAATATAAAATATTATTATAGTAGTATATTTTATTTATAAACTTAAAATGCTATAAAGCTTATAAACTAAAAGCTAAATTAATAATTAAGATTTTATATTAATAAATATTAAAATAACTAAAGTGTTTACTTGCTTGCTTTAAATTTTATATATAACTTTTTATAATATTTATTAATAAATATAGCTTTATTAAAAATAGCTATAAAAACTAATATTTATAACTTATTATTATTGCTATTACTTAATATAAAAGTAAATAGTAAACTAAAAAAATAAGCGCTTAAGCTAATATAACAAGCATAAAAAGTTTAATAATATACTTATAAAATACCACTTAAAACGTAAAAGCAATAATAAACGTAAGCTAACTATAAGCAAAAACTAATAAACTTTATAGTTAGCAATTATATATTTTTAAAAAAAAAAAAGCTTTATAACTTAAGCACTAATAATTAAGCTAAACTTATAATAAGTAAAGCTATTTAAAATACTATAAATATAAAAGCATAGCTATATTTTAAATCTTTTAAACTTTTATAAAATAACTAACCTATTTTATATTAATAAACTATAAAAAGCTATAAATAACTTGCTATTATAACAAATATAACTATTACTTAAAGCAAAGAAAATTAATAGTAAAGCAAAATTTAAAGTAAAAAAAATACTATAATTTAAACTATATAAAAAATATAAAATATTATAATATTAAATAGTATAGCAAAAATATAACCTTAATAATATATAATACTTTATTAAAAACTTTAAAAACTTACTAGTATAGCTAGAAAAATTTTATAAGCAATATTAAAAAGCATTAAGTCTTTTAATAAAACTTTAATAGTAAATAAAAGCAGCAGCTAAAAATATATAAGCAAAAAACTATTTAAATAATAATTTAGCTAAAAAAGCAAGCTTTACTATAAAAATTAAATAATATAAATAACTTTAATAAAGTTTATAACTATATTTTAGTTTTAATAAAAAAAAATATAATAATTATAATAATTACTAATATAATAGTTTTTACTTTAACTTTTTATCGATAAAACTATTAATAACTAAAAAGACTTATATATATATTATATATTACTAGCTTTTATATATGCTAGTTTCTTTTTTTCCTTTTTTTTTTCTTTAGCTTAAAATTTTTATTTATAGCATTAATAAAGCTATAAACTAGCTTTTAACGATTATAATACTATTAATTTATTTAATAAAAAATAAAGTAATAAAGCTAATTAAAAAAAATTATAATTTATATTAAATATACTTTTTATATAAATATTATTTTTTTTAATAGTAATATTAATAGTATTAATAAATAATATTAATATAATAAGTTAAAATAAATAAATAATATTAAGCTTTATTTTTAGCTAATATTTATATTATATAAAATATTTTAATATTAACTTATAACTATTAAAATATAGCTAATCTAGTTATATTTTAAAAAATTAAATTAATTAGTTAGCTAAAAAAAAATTAAACTAATTTTAATAATATATTTAATATTATTTTATATTTTTTAAGTTATAATAAATATAGTTTTTAATTTTAAGCTAATAAATTTTTTAATAGCTAGCTATAATATTATAACTTAATATAATATAGCAAATATAAAGTTTTATTATATTTAAATATTATAAATAATATATAAAAAAGCTAAAATATTTATTAACTTATTATTAATAAATTATTATTAAATAAATTTAAACTATTTTTTATATTTTATATTATAATAAATATAAATAGCTAAATATTAAAATTAATAAAATTAATATATTAATTAAGCTAATTAATATATTAATTATTATATATTTTTTTTATAGCTTTAAATATAGTTTTTAGCTAATATTAAAATAGATTTTTATTAAAAAAATTTAAATTTTTATTAGCTTTTTTAATATTTTTTACTATATTTTTTACTTTTAATCTTTTAAAAAATATATTAAATATAAATTAAACTATATATAAAAAATAACGTAAATAAATAACTATATAGCTTTTAAACTTTATATTTTTATTTTATTAAAAAAGTTAGCTAATATAGCTTAAATTAAAACTTAGCTTATTATTATAAATATAAACTTTAGTTAATATATAAAGGTTTTTTTTTTAAAAAAAAGTTATAAATATATAATAAATTTAGCTTTACTTTTTTATTTTTAACTTTATATATATTTAATAAAACTTAATATAAATATTATTTTTTATTAATAAAATAAACTATAATATTTTAAAAGTAATAGTTAAATTTAAAGTAACTTTATATATTATAAATAATATTAATATTAATGCTAAAAACTTAAAAAGTAAATTATTTTTATATAACTAATATAATATATTTTTTATATAAAAACTTTAAAGCTTTTATAAAAAAAATTATAAAGTTAAATATAATATATTTAAAAAATGCTTATATATATAAAATATTAATAATATTAAAAAATAAATTAGCTTTAATTTAAGCTTTAATAAATAGTTTATTTATTTTTAATATTATTTTTATAGCTTATATTTTAATTAGTATAAAATTAATATAATTTTATTATTTATTTATTTTATTTTTATATATTTTAAAAGCTTATAAGTTAAACTTTTTATATTTATTATTTTTAATATAATATATTATTATATTTATTTTTAGCATTTTTAAAAATATAAAATATATTAATATTATTATATAACATTTATAAATAACTTTTAATATTTTAATAAATATATTTGCTTTTTAATTTTAATATTTTTAGCTATTAGTTTTTTACTTTAAAATATTTTATATTTTTAAAATTTTACTTTTAAATTTTTTAATAACTATATACTTTTTATATTATTTTATTAATTTTAGCTAGTTTTTAAACTATTAGCTATATACTTTTTTATATATATAATATTAAAAGGTGTTATTTTAAGCAAAATTAAAAGTTTTAAATAAAAAATGTTATAATTTAAATAAAAAGCTTAATATATTATAAAATAAGTTTTTTATTTAAACTATTAAAGATAATATATTTTTAATAAATTTAATTAGCTTAATAAATATTAATGCTTTTATTAAAAAGCTTTATATAAATTTAAGCATTTAATTATAAAAGTTTTATTTAATATTTAAAAAACTATTTTATATATCTTTAAAAAATAAGCTTAAAAAAGTTAAATTAATATTATTAAAGTTAATTAAAGCTTTTAAATTTTATTATATTAAATTAATAAAATTATTTATTATAATATTTTATAATAATAAATAAATTATTACTTTTTTTAAAAATTAAATATAAAATAAAAGATTTTTTAACTATTTTATATTAATTAATATATTAAGTTTTTAGCTAGTTATATTATTATTTTTAGCTTAATATTTAATTAAAATAAACTTATATATAATAGTTATTATAACTTTTTATTAAAGTTAGTTTTTTTTTTTATTATTTATTTTATAATATTTTTTTTACTTTTATTATTATTATTTTTATTTATTTATTTTTAGTTATTTTTTAGGTTTATATAAAATTAATTAGTTTATAAAGTCTTTAAAATGCTTTTTTATACTGCTTATAACTTAAAATTAACTATATAAGCTTTAAGCTATTATTTTATATTTTGCTTTTTTTTTTTTTTACTTTTTAGCTACTGCTTAAACTATATAAAACATTTAATTTTACTATTAATAATAAATATTATAGCTATTAAAACAGCTAAAAAATTAAGTTTATTATAACTTTTTAAAAATAATAATAAAATAGCTTATTATAAAAGTAAATATATTATAAATATTAAAATAAAAATATAATAATAAAAGCTTAATAATATAATAATTTAAATTATTATATTAATTAATATATTTTAATTATTTTATAAAAAGTATATTTTAAAAAATTAAATAATATTAATATTAAGTTAATTTATTAATATTATATTAGCTATTTTAATACTTTATATATAAAGTTATTAATAAAATAATTAATATAAACTTTTAAATATAAAAAAATATAATAAAAACTTTATAAAAAATATTTAAAGCTTATATTATTTAAATATTTAGCTATAAGTTTTACTTTTATATTTTAAAAAATTATTTTTAATAAATATAAATGCTAATTATTATATAATTTATATAAAGCATATTATTATTTTTTAATTACATTTTATATTACTAAAAAATATTAAGCAAAAAATAAATATTATATTATTATAATAATAATATTTATAGTTTTAGTTTTATAATTAATAAATTTTTTAAATAAAAAAGCAATAAACTTAAACTTACTAGTAAAAAATTTTTTGCTTTATATTATAATTTTAAAATACTTTTTTTTTATATTTAATTTTTTTTTATATAACTTTTAGCTAATTATAATATTAATAAAATTTTATTATATTATATTTATTTAAAATAAATTTAATTGCTTTTTTAATTTATTATATTTATTATATTAATTTTATATTAATATATTATTTAAATAATATAAAAATATTTTATGCTTAATAATATTAATAGCTTTTTTAATAGCTATTATAATAGTTATAATAATTGCTAATATAATAGTTTTTAATTTAACCTTTTATTAATAAAACTATTAATAATAAAAAGGACTTACTATATATATAATATATTATTAGCCTTTATATATGCTAGTTTCTTTTTTTTTTTTTTTTTTTTTTTTTTTTAGCTTAAAATCTTTATTTATAGCATTAATAAAGCTATAAACTAGCCTTTAACAATTATAATACTATTTTAAGCTTTTTTTTTATTGTTAAGCATTTTATAAATATATTATTTATAATTGCTATAATTATAAACTTAAACTAACTATTTATTATATTATTATATATTTAACTTAAAATAAATATATTATTATTAAAAACTAAAACTAAAACTTATAATTTTTTTAAAGTAATAACTTATAAAAATTAACAACTTAAAATAATTTAAAAGAATTTAAGATTATATTATATTAAATAATATTTTACTTATAAACTTAAGCATAAATACTTTAAAACTAACTATAAAAAAAAACTTTAACTTTAAGTTTTTAAAAGCTAAATAAAAATAAAACTTTAATGCTACTTTAAATAATATAATAACTAAATAAGTAATACTAAAAAACTTATAAGCTTAAATCTTTTAGTTAATATAATAGTTAAAATAAGCTTAATAAAATTAAATCTTAAAATTAAAATAAAATAATATTATTAAAAGTGCTTTTAATAGTACTACTTTTTAACTAATAAGCATAGCAGCTTAAACTATTTTTAAAAATATAAAAAAAGTAATAATAAATAGCTTTAACTTATTATATAATAATAAAGCTAAAAACTAAAAACTAAACCTAAGATATTTTGCTAGCAATAAAAAATAATTTAACTATTAGCTAAGCAAGCTAGCTAATAAATTTAAAGAAAATATTACTATTTATTATATTAAAAAAAGCTATATATATTATATTATATTTTTATTATAAAATAATATTATATAAGCTTTTAAAATATATTTTTATTTTATTATTAAACTATATAATAATATAGCTAAAATAATTTAAGCTTTAAAAACTATTTATTATAATTTAAACTAGTTAGCTAAAACTTATAATAAGCTAAATAAATATTATTATAAAGCTAAATAAAATATTTATTAATTAATTGCTTAATTTAATATTTTAGCATTAAAAGCTAAATTTTTTAAATTAAAATAGTTTTAAATTTTTTAAAAGCATATAAATTTTAATTTAAAAAGTAAAATCTTTAAAGCTAATATAAACTTATATATAAGCTATAAATACTTTTATAATAAAATATTTAAAGCTATATATAACTATAAATATAATTATTAATGCTATTAAAAATATAATTAAAAACTAGTAAATAAGCCTGCTATTAATAAAGCTTTAGCTGCTTAATATAATATTAAACTAAATGTTATAAAAATTTTAAAACAGCTAAAAAAAGCTTTAAATAAAAAAAAAAAAAGGTTTACTAAGCTAATAATATATGTTTTATTTATAAAAAATTTAAATATTATGCTATTAAATGCTTTAATAAGCTTAAACTTAAAAAGGTTATAAAAATGCAACTTATAAAAAAAGTTAAAAAATAAAAAGATTTAACTAATAAATCTTTTAACTTAAAAAACTAATAAAACTACTAAAAGTTTTTATAATAGTTTAGTTATTATTTTTAGCTAAAGTAAATAATAATAAAAAAAACTTTTTTTTTTATAATATTATTTAGCTATAAGTAAATAATATTAAAATAAAAGCTATTATATTATATAATATTAAAGTTTAAGTCTTTTTAATAATAAGCTTAAAGTTAGCTTAATAAGTATATTAATAGCTAAAAGTTAAATTAATAATATTAATATAAAAATAACTTCTTTTTAATTATAAAAAAAAACCTATAAAAAATATAAAGTAATATTTATATACTACTTTTAAAATTAATAAAAAAAAATTTAAAGATTAACTTTTTTAAGTTATTAATATAAAGCTAAATATTATAATTAGCTTAAACTAGCTAGCTAAACATTAAATCTTTTTAAATTATGCTAATAAAAAGCTAATATAACTTAATAACTTATTACTTTTTATAAAGTTTTTGCTAATAATAAAAGTTTTATAAATAAAAGCCTTAAAATATTAAGTTAACTTTATTATTTAAAAAAATGCTAATTGCTAAAACTAAGGACTAAAAAAATAATATTAAATATTTTAACAAAAAATACTAAGTAATATTAATAATAATCTTAAAGTAATTATAAACATTATATAATAAGTTAATTAAAACTTAAATAAATAATAATAAGCTTAGCTAGCTAAAAAAGCATTAAAATAACTTATATTAATAAATTTTATTATATTAATAAAATAAATAAAAAGTATAAAATTATAAAAAATATTTAATAAAAAGCATATTTTTTTTTATTTAATAAAGATTTAAAATATATAATATTAGTTTATAAAATATTATTAAAACTATTAGCTTATTTAAAAGGCTTTTTTTTTAAGATTAAAGTAAATATTATAGCATTTTTTTAACTAAGTTTTAACGTAATATTAAAACTTACTAATAAAAAGCTTACTAACTTACTTTTAAAATATTATATTTTAATTTAATATTTTTTATTAAAAAAAAAAGTTATTAATTAATTGCTAGCTTTAAGCTTTATTAAGCTATATATAAAAGTTAATATAGCTTTTATTTTATTTGCTTTAAAGCTGTTATAATTGTTAAGGGCTAGTTTATAGCTTTATTAATGCTATAGATAAAGATTTTAAGCTAAAGAAAAAAAAAAGGAAAGAAAAAAACTAGCATATATAAAAGCCGGTAATATATTATATATATGGTAGGTCCCTCTAGTTATTAATAGTCTTATCAATAAAAGGTTAAATTAAAGACTATTATATTAGCAATTGTTATAACTGTTATACTTCCTTTTACTAAAACTAAAATATGGTTATAAACCTTATTAAGGTTACTTATATTGTCTGCTTTTTATAGTAGAGCTTGCTTTTTTGGCTAGATTATTATTTAGATAGTTTTTTGCTTATATGTTTTTAGCTGCTGCTTTTATCTAGTGTTAGAGTTTTATTAGAAGACCTAGTGCTTTTTAGTGCTGTTTATAAAATTTTTTTAGCTGCACTAGTAAGTTTTTAAAGTTTTTAGCAGGATACTATATATTATTAAGGTTATATTTTTGCTATGCTACTTAATATTATAGTATCTTATATTTTTTATATAGTTTAAATTGCAGTATTTTTTTTACTTTAAATTTTGCTTTACTATTAATTTTCTTTGCTTTAAGTAGCAGTTGCGCTTGTTATAATAGCAGGTTATTTGCAGCTTTTTATAGTTTATTAGCATAAAATAGGTTAGTTATTTTATAAAAGTTTAAAAGATTTAAAATATAGCTATACTTTTATATTTGCAGTATTTTAAATAGCTTTACTTACTATAAGTTTAGCCTAGTTGTTAATACTTAAGTTATAAAGCCTTTTTTTTTTAGGAATATATAATTGCTAACTATAAAGTTTACTAGTTTTTATTTGCAGTTAGCTTACGTTTGTTATTACTTTTGCGTTTTAAGTGCTATTTTGTAGGCATATTATTAAACTTTCTATGCTTGTTATACTAGCTTAAGCGCTTATTTTTCTAGTTTACTATCTGCTTTTGCGTTAAATAGCAGCAATAATAATAGGTTATAAACGTTAGTTTTTATAGCTACTTTTAATAAAGCTATGTCTATTAATAAATGCTATAAAAAGTTATACGTAAAATTTAAAGCAAGCAAGTAGATACTTTAGTTGTTTTAATACTTGTTAACGTAAAATCTTAATTATTAATTTAGCTTTTAGTTTATAAGTTTTATAGCACTTTAGGTTTATAGATAAAATATGCTGCTATAGCAGTACTTTATACTAGTTAATTTGTTAATTTTAGCTATAAAGCTTAAAATAAATAGTTTTATATTATTTAATATCTAAACTTTTAGTATGCTAAGTAATTAATAAATATATTAGTAGTATTTTAAAGTTATATCTTTTATAGTATTAGTTTTATAGGCTAGTATGCTAACTAAAAAACAGCTAAATTTATTAATAAACGTTTAAATATAGTTATATTTATATTAATCTTTAGGCATAGATTTTCTATTAACTACTATATGTTTTTAAACTAAAGTTAGCATTAGTAGTAAGTATAGTAGGCTTAAGGTTTTATTTTGCAGTGCTTTATTTTTTTTATAATTATAGCAATTTTATATATACTTTTTAATATCTTTTTTAAGGTAAAGCTAATAGTAGTTTTGTTTTAACGCTTTTATAGTTTTATTTTGCTTTAGGTAAGCTGTTATAACTAAATAGTAAGCTTTTTTTATTAAAGCTGTTTATAAGAAAATTAATCTGTTAGTTATAATTTTTAAAACTTTTAGGCAGTATTTTTTTGTACCTAGCTATTAAAGTTTGTTCTCTTTTTTAATAAGATCTATTAAGTCTGCTTTTTTTAGAAGTGTTATAGTTAGTTCTACTAAAGCAACTAGTATAGCTATTTTTGCAAGGTTAATTAATTTTATGTTTTATTTTTTAGCTTTTTATGCTTTAATAGTAAATAAATCTACTGTTTTTTATAAAAGTGCGTTAGCAACTACGTTTTGCTAGCTTAAATAATATT
Source organism: Xylaria grammica (assembly GCA_004353285.2). Lineage (NCBI taxonomy): Eukaryota > Fungi > Ascomycota > Sordariomycetes > Xylariales > Xylariaceae > Xylaria > Xylaria grammica. The sequence goes on from NGZP02000009.1 coordinate 2,907,885, forward strand.
AAAACATAATATTAAAGTTAAATAAAAAGTTAGCTTATTATACTTATTATGTTAATAATATTTTTTTAGTTAAAAAGTAAACTAAGGCTTAATAGTTAATAACTATAAAAAACTTTATTTTTAGTAGTTTTAAATAGTAATATTTTAACGTTTATATTACTGCTAAAAGTTTGCGATCTTATATAAGGTATGCTTTTTTATATAATATTATTATCTTTAAAAAGTATTTAATAAGTTTTTATTAGCTATTAGGTTGCTATTACTAGATAATATCCCTAGTAGTATTATATAAAGCGTTTGTTTTTATTTTAATAAATACTTTAGGTTTAAAAAAAGCAAGCATTAATAACTAATAAGCTAATTGTTTTATAGCTTTAAAGGCTTTCTTTTGTTTTAAACCTTTTTTAAAAGGCGCGTTTTTTTTAAGCAATTAATTAAAAAGTTTAGCTATATTACTTGCATAGTAAGTAAATATACAAATAAAGTTATAAAGCTTTAAAAAAAATTAAACTGCTTATATTTTGTTAAGGTTTTTAAATCTCTAACTAGTAATAGCTTTAATTTTAGCTAAGTTTATCTTAATGCTTACTTTAGCTTTTAATACTATATTTAAATAATTTATTTTTATTATGTTAAACTATAACTTTTTAATGTTACCTTGCAAGTTTACTTTATATAGTTTGTAAATAATCTTTTTATAGTAGGTTTAGTGCTTTTTTTTAGTATTAAAATATATTAAAATGTTATTAGTATATATGCTTGCAAATTTATTTAGCAATTCTTGCAGCTATATATTAATAAAAGTCTGCTATTAGGCTAGTTTTATTTTAAGTTTAAAAGATAAAACTAGCTATTAAAAAGTACTTTGCTAGGTTTTAAAAGCAGTAAAGTATTTTAACTTTAGTGCTATTTTTATTTTATAAAAAGCTTTAATAACGTTAAATTTAGAATATTTTCTAGCTTAATAGCTATTAAAGATAATATTAAGTAAGTTTAAAGCAAAGATAATATAGTTTTTTAAGTATTTATTCCTTTATTAATAATTAATATAAAATTATTATTTTTATAAATAAAGCTTTAAAGCAAATAAAATAAAAGCTGCATTAACTTTTATATATAGCTTAATAAAGCCTAAAGCTAGTAACTAGTTTATAACTTTTTTTTTTAATAAAAGATACTAAATTAAGGTATAATATTTTAGGAGTAAGTTAATAGGCTTTTTGTTAGTAGGTTTTAGCATAACGTTAAAACTAGGTTAAAAAAGTGCTATAATATTTGCTTTAATTTTAAAGAAAAAGCCTTTTAAGTAGGCTAATAGTTTTAGTAATATCTTATAAACTAATGCTATATATTTTAGATTTTTATTAAGTAGAAAAAAAATATGCTTTTTATTAAATGTTTTTTATAACTTTATATTTCCTACTTGTTTTATTAATATAATAAACTTTATTAATATAGGTTGTTTTAATGCTTTCTTAGCTAGCTAAGCTTATTATTATCTGTTTAAGTTTTAATTAACTTATTATATAATGTTTATAATTACTTTAAAGTTATTGTTAGTATTGCTTAGTATTTTTTATTAAAATATTTAGTATTATTTTTTTAATGCTTAGTTTTAGCAATTAGCATCTTTTTAAATAGTAGGGTTAACTTAATATTTTAAAGCTTTTATTTATAAGACTTTTATTGTTAGCAAAAACTTTGCAAAAGATAGTAAGTTATTAGGCTATACTAGCTTTTTACTAGCATAGTTTAAAAGGATTTAGTGTTTAGCTAGCTAGTTTAAGCTAATTATAATATTTAGCTTTATATTAGTAACTTAAAAAAGCTAATTTTTAAATCTTTTTTTGTTAATTTTAAAGGTAGCATGCAAATATTACTTTATGCTTTTTATAAGTTTTCTTTTATAATTAAAAAGAGGTTATTTTTATGTTAGTATTATTAATTTAGCTTTTAGCTATTAATATGCTTGTTAGGCTAACTTTAGGCTTATTATTAAAAAGACTTAAGCTTTAGTATTATATAATGTAATAGCTTTTATTTTAATATTATTTACTTATAACTAAATAGTGTTATAAAAAGAAGAGTTTTTTTTATTGCTATTTACTTTAGCTAAAAACGGTAACTAAACTGTTGTAAAAACTTTTAGTAGTTTTATTAGTTTTTTAAATTAAAGGACTTATTAGTTAACTTTTTTTGTTTTTTAATTTTTTTAGTAGGTTATATTTTTGCAACTTTTTTAGGTTTAGGCTTGTTAAAGCATTTAGTAATATAGTATCTAGATTTTTTACAGACAAAATATATATTGTTAGCTTAATAAACCTTTTTTTTTTTATTGTTTAAAGCTTTTTTAAGCTATTTTAAAGTTTTTGCAGCATTTAATTTAATATTACATTAAGCTACTAAAGCTTTGTTAGCAGTAGGCTTGTTTGCTAGTTTTTAGTTATATTTTTAATAATATTAATAGCTATGCTTATAGTTATATATAGCTTTAAATATTTTATTATAAAAGCATTTATAGTTTATATATAAGTTTATATTAGCTTTAAAGATTTTACTTCCTAGATTAAAATCTATATACTTTTAAAGGATTTAAAACTATTTTAATTTAAAAAACTTAGCTTTTAATGCTAAAATATTAAATTAAGCAATAAATTAGTAGATATTTTATCTAGCTTTATAATAGTATTTATTTAGCTTATTATAAGCTTTAGCTAACTAATTTAAGTTATAATAAGCAGTTTTTAAAGCTTAGATTATTTTAGCTATACTGCTATATAATTTAGTAGTAAAACAAAAACATATCTTAAAGGCTTATATAGCGTTATTTTGCAATAAAGATATAATATAACATATATAGCTTTTTTTAGTATAATAAATAGTAATATCTTTTTTAAATTTATTAGCTAGCTTGCTTAGCTAATAGTTAAATTGTTTTTTATTGCTAGCAAAATATTTTAAGTTTAGTTTTTAGTTTTTAGCTTTATTATTATATAATAAGTTAAGGCTATTTATTATTACTTTTTTTATATTTTTAAAGATAGTTTAAGCTGCTATGCTTATTAGTTAAAAAGTAGTATTATTAAAAGCGCTTTTAATAGTACTATTTTGTTTTAATTTTAAAGTTTAATTTTGTTAGGCTTGTTTTAACTGTTGCGTTAACTAAAAGATTTAGGCCTATAGGTCTTTTAGTATTACCTGTTTAGCTGCTATATTGTTTAAGGTAGCATTAAAGTCTTATTCCTGTTTAGCTTTTAAGAATTTAAGGTTAAGGTTTTTTTTTATAGTTAGTTTTAAGGTATTTATGCTTAGGTCTATAGGTAAAATATTATTTAATGCAACGTAGTCTTAGATTTTTTTAGATTATTTTAAGTTATTAATCTTTATAAGTTGTTGCTTTAAAAGAGTTATAGGTTTTAGTTTTTAGTAGTAATGCATTTGTTTTAAGTTAAGTACGTAATAATATAATAAGTAGTTAGTTTAGGTTTATAACTATAGCAATTATAAATAATATATTTATAAAATGCTTAATAGTAAAGAAAAAAGCTTAAAATAATATTATAATTGTTAAAAGCTAGTTTATAGCTTTATTAATAATATAAATAAAGATTTTAAGCTAAAAAAAAAAGAAAAGAAAAAAAAAACTAGCATATATAAAAGCTAGTAATATATTATATATATAGTAGGTCCTTTTAGTTATTAATAGTTTTATTAATAAAAGGTTAAATTAAAGACTATTATGTTAGCAATTGTTATAACTATTATAAAAGCTTTATTTATAAAAATAATAATTTTATATTAATTATTAATAAAAAAATAAATACTTAAAAAATTATATTATCTTTGCTTTAAATTTACTTAATATTATCTTTAATAGCTATTAAGCTAAAAAATATTTTAAATTTAATATTATTAAAGCTTTTTATAAAATAAAAATAGCGCTAAAATTAAAATATTTTATTATTTTTAAAACTTAGTAAAATATTTTTTAATAGCTAGTTTTATTTTTTAAACTTAAAGTAAAACTAGCTTAATAGCAAACTTTTATTAATATATAGCTATAAAAATTATAAAATAAGTTTATAAGCATATATATTAATAACGTTTTAATATATTTTAATATTAAAAAAAAGCATTAAACTTACTATAAAAAAATTATTTATAAACTATATAAAATAAACTTATAAAATAATATTAAAAAGTTATAATTTAATATAATAAAAGTAAACTATTTAAATATAATATTAAAAGCTAAAATAAATATTAAAATAAACCTAGCTAAAATTAAAGCTATTATTAATTAAAAATTTAAAAACTTTAATAAAATATAAGCAGTTTAATCTTTTTTAAGGCTTTATAACTTTATTTATATATTTACTTACTATATAAGTAATATAGCTAAACCTTTTAACTAATTACTTAAAAAAAACATACTTTTTAAAAAAGGCTTAAAATAAAAAAAAGCCTTTAAAGCTATAAAATAATTAGCTTATTAGTTATTAGTGCTTACTTTTTTTAAACCTAAAGTATTTACTAAAGTAAAAATAAACGCTTTATATAATGCTACTAAAAATATTATCTAATAATAATAACTTAATAGCTAATAAAAACTTATTAAATATTTTTTAAAAATAATAATATTATATAAAAAAGTATACCTTATATAAAATTATAAACTTTTAATAATAATATAAACGTTAAAATACTATTATTTAAAACTACTAAAAATAAAGTTTTTTATAGTTATTAACTATTAAGCTTTAGTTTACTTTTTAACTAAAAAGATATTATTAATATAATAAATATAATAAGCTAACTTTTTATTTAACTTTAATATTATATTTTAATATTATTTAAGCTAATAAAATATAGTTACTAATATATTTTTATAAAAAATAATAAACTTATTTATTATTAAAGCATAAAAAGCTAAAAAATAAAACATAAAATTAATTAACTTAATAAAAATAGCTATATTAGTTACTTTAATAAAATTAATTATAATATTTTTAAAAAAAGTAAATTTAATAAATTTTATTAAAAAAGAAAATAAACTTTAATAGCTAAATATAAAAAAATATTGCTTAAAAGTTTTAAAAACTATAACTAATAAATTAATTTTTTTATAAATAGCTTTAATAAAAAAAGCTTATTATTTAATTATTATAGCTTATTTAAAGTAAAATAAAACTATAAAAGCATTAAAGTAAAACTATTATTAGCTTTACTTTAAAAAAAACGTTAAAAAATATATATAAAACTGCTATAATTATAAAAAAATAAAGCACTATAAAATAAAACTTTAAGCTTATTATACTTTTTATTAATATTTACTTTAATTTAAAAATATATAATAGTTAATAAAAAGTTTATACTTAAACTTAATATAAATATAACTATATTTAAACATTTATTAATAAATTTAATTATTTTTTAGTTAGTATTTTAGCTTATAAAACTAATATAATAAAAAATATAGCTTTAAAATACTATTAATATATTTATTAATTACTTAGCATATTAAAAGTTTAAATATTTAATAATATAAAACTATTTATTTTAAGTTTTATAGCTAAAATTAATAAGTTAACTAATATAAAATACTATTATAATAATATATTTTATTTATAAACTTAAAGTGCTATAAAACTTATAAACTAAAAGCTAAACTAATAATTAAGATTTTAAGTTAATAAATATTAAAATAACTAAAGTATTTACTTACTTGCTTTAAATTTTATATATAACTTTTTATAATATTTATTAATAAATATAGCTTTATTAAAAATAGCTATAAAAACTAATGTTTATAACTTATTATTATTATTATTACTTAATATAAAAGTAAATAGTAAATTAAAAAAATAAGCGCTTAAGCTAGTATAATAAGCGTAAAAAGTTTAATAATATGCTTATAAAATAACACTTAAAATATAAAAGCAATAATAAATATAAGCTAACTATAAGCAAAAACTAATAAACTTTATAGTTAGTAATTATAAATTCTTAAAAAAAAAAAGCTTTATAACTTAAGTGCTAACTATTAAGCTAAACTTATAATAAATAAAGCTATTTAAAATATTATAAATATAAAAGTATAGCTATATTTTAAATTTTTTAAACTTTTATAAAATAATTAACTTATTTTATGCTAATAAACTATAAAAAGCTATAAATAACCTGCTATTATAATAAGCGTAACTATTATTTAAAGCAAAAAAAGTTAATAATAAAGCAAAATTTAAAAAAAAAAAATATTATAATTTAAACTATATAAAAAACATAAAATGTTATAATATTAAATAATATAGCAAAAATATAACTTTAATAATATATAATACTTTGCTAAAAACTTTAAAAACTTATTAGTATAGCTAGAAAAATTTTATAAGCAATATAAAAAAGCGCTAAATTTTTTAATAAAACTTTAACACTAAATAAAAGTAGCAGCTAAAAATATATAAGCAAAAAACTATTTAAATAATAATTTAGCTAAAAAAGTAAGCTTTACTATAAAAATTAAATAATATAAATAACTTTAATAAAGCTTATAATTATATTTTAATTTTAATAAAAAAAAATATAATAGTTATAATAATTATTAATATAATAGTTTTTAATTTAACTTTTTATTAATAAAACTATTAATAATAAAAAAAACTTATTATATATATAATATATTATTAGCTTTTATATATACTAGTTTTTTTTTTTTTTTTTTTTAGCTTAAAATTTTTATTTATAGTATTAATAAAACTATAAACTAGCCTTTAATAATTATAACAGCTATAAATATTATAAGTAATTTTTTAATTTTTTTATAAACTTAAATATAATAAAAGCTTATAAATATTAGTTAAATTAAACTATAAAACAAGTTATATATAAAAAAGCTATTATAATTATTAAATAATAAATTAAATATAAATATTAAAAATATATATAGCTAATTTATAAATTAAGTTAAAGCTTAATAATATATTTTTTTAATATTATATATTAATTATATATTAATTTTATATAGCTATTAAAAATAAAAATATTTAAATTAAATTATAGCTTATTATAATTATATTTTTTTTATTAAGTTTTTATTATTTATAATTTTATTTATAAATATAAATAATAAAAATATAATAAAGTTTATAAATTTTAATAAAAATAATATTAATTATATTTTTATTTTAGCTTAAAATATTAAAGCTAATAATAATAAATTTTTTAAGCTATAAAAATATTTAAAATAATTTATTTATAAGTAAGCAAAAATATTTATTATATTTTAATTAAAATATTTATTTTTAAATTAATAAAAAGTTATAAATTAAAAATATTAAAAGCTATTTAAGCTTTTATAGCTTTAATTATATTTATTTAATTTTAAATATATTTATTAAAAATAATATTTTAATATTATTTTATTTAATTTTATTAAATATATTAAAATTTTAATATAAAATTTAAAATTTTTTATTTAAATTTTTTTTATATATTAAAAATAAAACTATTTTAAAATAAATAATTATTAATATATTAATTAATATATTTTATTAATTATTTTTATTAATAAGCTTTATATAATTTTTATAATAACTAAAAAATATTTTTTTTTTATAGTTTTAAAATATTTTATTATAAAATTAAAGCTTTTTATTTTTATTTTTAATTTATAAATAAAATTATTTAATTAATTATTTTATTTATAAAATTTTTTATATTTAAAAACTAATATTTTTTTTTAATATATTTTTATTTTAATTATTTTTTTTATAATATTTATATTTAAAAAATATTTAATTTTTTATTAGTTTATTATTATTAATTTTAATAATATTTAATAATAATTAGTTTATTTTTTAGTTAAAGCTTATTATATAAATATAATATAATATTAAAAATAATAAATTTATTTTTTAATATATATTTTAATTATATATTAATTTTTTTAGCTATAATAAATTATATTTTTTATATTATTAAGCTTATTATTATTATTTTTTAATAATAAATATTTATAACTAAAAAAAAACTATATTAAAAGTTATAAATTTATTAAAAAATATTATTTTTAATATTTTATTTATTATTAAAATATTTTAAATAATTATTAGCTTTAATTATTATATTAAAAACTTTTTATTTTAATTTATTAAATATTAAAATATATTTAAATTTAATATTTATTAAAATATTAAAAATAATAATATATTATATAGTTTTATTTTTTTTTTATATTAAAAAGTTAATTTAGCTATAATATTATATATTTTATAAAATATTTTATTTATAATATTAATTAGCTTTATATATATTATTAAAAGTTTTATAAGCTAATTAATATATAAATTAATATAATATAATTTTTGCTATTTTTATTATAATAATATTGCTATATTTTTTTTTTAAATTAATATAAAAGTTAATATAAAATTAATTTCTTATTTTAGTACCTAAATATAGTTTATATATTAAGTGCTTATAGGCTTACTTAGGCCTTAGATCTATTAGAAAACCTATTGCCTATATGTGGTCTGTGTGTTGGGTGCCCATGGGCTTAGTTGGGCCTTTGGGTTCTTGGCAATGGGCTGGGCCTCGAAAGCCTAGACTTTACTAGGGGGACGTCATCGAGGTTCTGGGTCTCCTCGAAGTTGCGTAAACTTATATGCGGCCGAACGCCTCGTTGGTAGCAGAATAGAATAGCTCATCTAGCCAAGAAACCAGACCCGAAGCCTAGCCCACCGTCAGCATCACCGTCACCGAACCAGCCGCCAACTGCCGCGGCCCACCTTGCCGGCGATTCTACCGTAATGAGATTGTAGCGCCGATGCGTCGACCGAACGTGGGCTCCCATCCCCACGGGTTTGTTCCACCAATACTAAGCAACGACAAGTCACAGGTTGCCGGAATAACATCACTGAGATTCGCAGCCGTCATATCCGCAAAATAATGAATTCTTTGGCGGATATGACGAAGTGACTAGTGGGCCATATTTTTCCTGGGCGGAGCATAATAGCCCGGAGATGTTTGGGATCCTAGTCGTCCACGCCCACATTCAGGGTCCATTTCGTTTCACTAAACACTGTCGAAACGTCGGGCCCATTCATGCGAATCGATCTTTCCACGATCTATAGGTGGAAAATCTAGTAATTTCCGATGAAGGGAGTATCTTTGATCTTATGTAAACAATCAGCAGTACCCAACTAAGTTCGTGAAAGGAGGCGGTTGGATGACTCGATTCAGCAGCTAGATTGGCTATGTTGTGCCCACAAGCCGTCCGGGGCCGGTTCCGGGCATAGGTTTAAATAGTGTGAAGGGCTCCAATCTCAAACATGTTCTCAGGTACGAAAGCTTGATCACGACCAGCCTTCAGGAGATCACCATGCGGTCCACATTTCTCGCTTGTTTGGCTTCTGCCTTTGCCGGGTACGCCTGTGCAGCGGGAGTTACAGGCGCGGCCGAGGGTTTTGCGAAGGGGGTTACCGGAGGCGGAAGCGCCACTCCGGTCTACCCAACCACCAATGCAGAGCTAGTGTCATATCTTGGTGACAGCTCCCCTCGTGTTATCATCCTGACCAAGACTTTCGACTTCAGAGGAACCGAGGGCACAGTCAGCGGCACTGGTTGTGCTCCTTGGGGCACCGGCTCCGCTTGCCAGACGGCGATCAACAAGGATAACTGGTGCACAAACTATCAACCGGATGCGCCGACAGTTTCGGTCTCGTACGACCAGGCTGGAGTGTTAGGTATCACGGGTAAGTAATTCACTAAGTCTCATCTTATTTGGTACCTTGAATAATGCAAAAGCTCTTCCCAAGACCGAAGCCATACCTAGTTCTAGAACACCAATTATTCCACGCCCACAAGTTTATAACTAACTAGGGGCATTGTAGTGAAAAGCAACAAGTCACTTGTCGGTGAGGGCAGCGGTGGTGTCATCATCGGCAAGGGCTTGAGAATCGTCAGCGGCGCGTCAAACGTCATTATACAGAATATTATGATCACCAACCTCAACCCTCAATACGTATGGGGAGGTGATGCCATCACTCTGGATAATACTGATCTAGTGTGGATTGACCACGTAACGGTGAGCTCTTATTGCCTTTATCATTGCCCATGGGAGAGTGCAAGCTAACATACCTATTAGACCTCACTTATCGGTCGCCAGCATATAGTGCTGGGGAACAACCCCTCTAACCGAGTGACAATCAGCAACAACTACATCGACGGCAGAACTAGCTGGTCCGCTACATGTGATGGCTACCATTACTGGAACCTATACTTCACTGGTTCTAACGATCTTGTGACATTCAAGGGAAATTATATCCACCATACGTCAGGTCGCGCCCCCAAGGTCGCAGGCAACACTCTCCTCCATGCCGTCAACAACTACTGGTATCAGAGCAGTGGGCATGCGTTCGAGGTCGACTCTGGCTCTAAGATCCTATTAGAAGGCAACGTGTTCCAAAACGCGGGCAATGTGGTCGACAGCAGTGTCTCGGGCCAGATCTTCACGAGCCCGGATAGCAACTCGAACCAGGCTTGCTCAACATACCTCGGCCACACCTGTCAACTCAATGCGTACGGAAGTACAACGAGCTACACAGGTACAGACCAGAGCTTCTTCCAATACTTCAGTGGGAAGAACATTGCCTCAGCTTCTGCTGCATCATCGGCACAATCAAGCGTTCCAAACAGCGCAGGGTACGGGAAGATTTGATTATGTAGTTCTTTGGAACGTAGAAATTCTGTTTCCAGAAGGTTCCGATCGAACAAAAGTATCCTTTCGAGATTATACAATAAGAGTACAATCTTCACTATATAAAACTCCGTGAAGAATCGTATTACGCAACTAGAACTTTTTTGGATTATTTTCAAGACAAGGTATGGCGAGCAACGTACCACTCGACAGCATGAATATCCGTAAAATCTCTCAATGATTATTTTCATAGAGGCTCCGACGAGAAATGAATTCAACCGCAGGCATACAAGCCAGATAGAGTACTCTTCAAATTAGCATAAATAAAACCGGAGCCAGTTCTAGATAGCATAGCTGAGCGAGGTCTTAAATAGCTCGCTCTTTGAACAGGCTAGTAGGATTCTTGGGACAGGGTAGAAAAAATATATAATAAATCTTATATGCATTACCGCAGATATACCATGTAAGGGGAATGGCTTGATGTCCAACTAAGCCCTAATTTAAGGCCTTTATTGCATCAAAGTCATGTTATGACGTAGTCCCATTCAGCCATCACTAATAATTCCCAAGTCATTTTAAATAACCATGATCTAGTGCTAGTTATTATCTTTATACGGCACTGAAATAACAATGTCGGTGGATAGAATGGGTGCGCATAAAGTACTGCTTGGTTTTATTGTTAGATTTACAACTGGTATATAATACCCACAAGTATAAACTCTATATTCCTCTTGATAATTACTACCTACACCATCACCTTTAATCGACTCGTCATCATGTTTAGGGAGGCAGTTCCCTATATTTGTCATTTTTCAAGTTGTAATATTCGCCGGAAATGGTAAATTATTAGGTTTTCTTATTCTCTTTGTCCTAAGACCCATATTTCTATAGTTTCGCCCAGATAACCCACAGACCAGCCATTATATATATGGAAATAAAATGAAAGATCATAATTAGCCGTTTCTAGCTTAATGCCTTTCCAGATATGAGTAGTGTTTTTAGACATACTAATCAACATCTTTCTTACTAGGAGTCAAAGCCATATTCCTACTTCTTTCAATAGGTTAGTTCAACTCCCACGTGCGATCCTTTGTCTGCGAACAATGGCATGGTTTCTTTTCACACGAGCTGATAAGGGCTTCGCAACATCGTAGCGAATCAATCACTTTGTTCGGAAGTAAGAGAGCCCGCCGAGCACGAATATAAATATCAAGCATGGAAAGCCCAATCTCCTCACCAGATGCTACGAACCATAATCCGATTGAAATCTCGTAACTACTATCTCTCAAGAATCACAGCACAATGGCTCAACCTCAGCGCAGACTTCCACGAACACCAGACTCTTTAATATTTGATGTACCGGCACGAGAGACGACGGGCAAGAGGCCCAAGTTTGTGTTTACAGACGCACAAGAAGCCGAGTTTGATAGACATATAGCAGCACACCCTGCTGAACCTACTAAGTATTGGGATATGGATGATTTATTACGACGGTTAGACCTTGATGGCTTTAAAGGAATCATAAATATGGATTACGAAGATTGCCATTGCATGATAGTCGCGAAAGTTAAACGGAAGATCTCGGCCCTTCGTGCATTCCAGGCGCGGCAACGCCTCCCCAACCCCCCTCGACCACCTCCCGAGCAGCCCCCTCAACGTACTCCTCCACAATCGCCATTTATTCCTGGAGCAGGGCCCGAGGATGAAGTGCCCGAGAATGAAGTGCCCGAGGATGAAGGGCCCGAGGATGAAGGACCCGGAGGCGAATTTATCGACGGATACAACATCAACATCATTGACTAATCAAACCTCTAGATAAAATGTCTCTGGCTAGCTCGACTCCGTGATGACGATCTCCTTCAGTATCCCGGTTCGTTGAGTAGGTTGATTCACTAAGCTAGAGCCACCTTGCCCAGCGCATATCTCTCTCTTCGGCGCAGGTGCCGCTGTTTGTAGAGCTTCCTTTCTCCTTCTCCCCCCCCCCCCCCCCCCCCTTTTTTTTTTTCATATGTGGGTTTCATACGATTGGCCTCCTTTTAGTGGCTCGTTTTGTTTAGTAGCCAAAATTATGACAATGAAAAATAAAAATGTTTATATCTTTTATTAGCGAGAGATCGGCTAGACCTTTGAAAAATTAGTAATCTACATAATTCTAGAGCCGCCATTTATCATTTAGAGTAAAGATTGGAAAGTGTTTCGAGAGATTTCAGGGGTACTTGGTGTATTAAATCCATAAGTAGACAATTTATGCTCCCAAGATACGCTGAAGGAGGGTGCTTCAACGTAGTTATTTGTCTCTTCGTATTCAATTAGCTGTATAAATAGTAGAATTCATCGCACGTCTTGACAAGGTTTCAAGTACAAAATACTCGGTCTGCAGGTCATCAACTAGACGGCGATTGCGATTATAAGGCTTAAGACATAGTCAAATTCCATTTGAAAGGTGCAGAAATGAATAAGTATCTGTATAATTTAATATCTAGAGGCCTCTATAGGGCCGTCGTAAAGCCCAATGAACGTCTAAGTTGGGTGCGGATTTACAGAGGAGCCACGTAGCTTATATTAGGCTATCGAAATACGACTTAAGGTTTTTCCACTTCGTATAGTAATGAAATTGATGCCTAGACCAGTCATTGAAGAAATGCTGTAAATGTAACCCCCTCAATCAAGTCACGTGGCTACACGGTATTTCCCCCAGACAACTAGCTAAGAACGCCGCTTTCTGCGCAGCCTTATTTGATTTTTCAGTTTACGTTTTAGTTAATTCAGCTATCCTTCAAGTGAAGCGGGCCGCCATGCGCCTTCTCAAGAGACGCGAAGATGGGGGCGTTGAGTTGACCGACCACCCCTCTAAGATCCCAGCCTACGCCATTTTATCACACACCTGGGGGCACAAGGACGAGGAGGTCAGTTTCGTCGATATTCGACAAGGCATAGGTCAGTTGAAATCGGGCTTCCAAAAAATCGATTTCTGCGGAAAACAAGCCGCTACTGATGGCCTGGATTACTTTTGGGTGGACACCTGCTGCATCGATAAGGATATCAGCGCTGAACTGCAAGAGGCGATCACTTCAATGTTTTTCTGGTATCGCAAGGCGACAAAATGTTATGTGTACTTGTCGGATGTTATAAGTGATCAAGACGAGCGGCGGTATAACTCGCCACACGCGACCTGGGAACCCGCGTTTCGTAAAAGCAGATGGTTTACTAGGGGATGGACGCTCCAAGAATTACTCGCCCCACAGTGTGTTGAGTTCTTCTCGGTAGATGGCAAAAAGCTTGGGAATAGGGCATCCCTCGAGAAAATTCTGTATGGGATAACCGGCATTGCTACCGAGGCCTTAAGGGGGGCCGACTTATCTAGTTTTAGTATTGAAGAGCGCATGTCATGGTCAAAGGGTAGAGAGACAACACGCGAAGAGGACGAAGCATATTCACTAATTGGGATCTTTGATGTTTCACTGATTGCCAACTATGGTGAAAGAAGGCATAGTGCGATGAAGCGACTGCTCCAGGAAATTAGACGCCCTGTTGGCCTAGGTCAGCGTTGGCATCCATCATTGCCCTATACAGTGCTAACTTTCATCTAATGGGAATAGATCGAGATGGTCTCGTCACCGAAGACGGTATCTTAGAGAGCCTTAACTTTGTGCTCAAAGGTGACCGCGAAGAAGATATTACCCCGAGGGCACCTGAAACGTTCACATGGATATTCGACAGCCAGACCAGCCAGTTTCCACACTGGCTAAAGGCCGAACGTGTCCAAGGGAGGGAAGAAACGACTACCAATGACACCGCCGCAACGAAATCGGGTCTTTTCTGGATAAAAGGAAAACCCGGATGTGGAAAGTCTACACTGATGAAATATATCCAGGGACAGCCCGAGACTAAATCTCTTCTCGGGGAGTGGGCAGGAGGAGGGAGCGTACTCTGTGCCAGCTACTATTTCTGGTACCAGGGCAGTAAGCTCCAAAAGTCACAAGAAGGGATGCTACGATCCATTTTACATACTTGCTTAGATCGCCGGAGGGAGTTGATCGCAATTGTCACTCGGTTCCTAGCTAAAGTGCGACCGGATGAGCTCTCAGAGTGCTGGAATCTGCTTCGACTGAAAGAAACCTTGAAGAAGGTTTTATCGAACTCTCAAACAGGTGACTCGAAGGTGAAGTTTTGCTTTTTCGTCGACGGTCTCGATGAATACGTAGGGGACCACGAAGAGCTCGCCAAGTTCGTTGTCGAGATTGCTAGGCTGCCTCAGGTTAAGTTGTGTGTCTCGAGTCGGCCGCTAAATGCTTTCGAGAGAGAACTCGGATTTGGCATTTCCTCCCATATTGTCCTTCAGAAACGAACGTCTCGTGACATTCTGCAGTACATTGAGGGGGGGTTCGACAACAGCCCCGAGATGAAACGGATTTCAACGCAGGAACCGAGCGTTCGCCCGCGGCTAACCAGTAAAATCGCTCGAAAGGCTTCTGGGGTGTTTGTTTGGGTTCATCTGGTGGTGAAGCTGCTCTTAGAAGGCGCAAAGAATGGATATTCTAGCTCTCAACTGGAACACCATCTAGACAGCTATCCGGACGAGCTTGATGCGCTCTATCAGCTAATAATCGGCAGAGTGAACAAAAGCGAGTTGAAGTATTGCTTTCGATACTTGCGATTCGTTGAAGTCACTGGTGGCAGGTTAAGCCTGTTGCTATTGACAATTGCTGACATACTCCTCGATGAACCCTCTACCCTAAAGAGTTTCAACGACAAAACCCAACTCCAAGGCGCTAAAAATCGCATCAACTCTTGTTGCTTAGGCCTCCTGGAGATTGGAGGCAAACGGCGCACCGGTGATGAAGAGCTTGTCGAAGCATCCGTCTTCTTCCTGCACAAGAGTGTATTTGATTATCTTGGAACTGATGGGGCACAGCAGCAGACCATAAATTTTAAGGCCATTTCCCCCATTCCAGAGAGACACCTCATGAACGCAACACTACGTCTTCTAGAAATACGGTACCCCGAAGCCAGACGCATGCAGAGACGTATCTGGTTTAGTTCGATACGGCCGCATGCAATGACATTCTTAAGACTTGCTAGGACCATGGAGGAGAAAACCGGGATATGCGAATTGAAGCTGATAGACAAGTTGGAGGAAAAACTGACCAAATTATGGGAATTTGTCTATTTCCGATTGCCAGAAGAACAAGCAGGGGACATACATTGGGTGCGGGCTACTGAAAGCACGAACGGTATGGCGGCGTATCTCTCAGAAATTACGCGGGTACCCGAGGGGATGCCCTCAAATCTTCCACCTAAACACGGGATGCACTCGTTCGTCCTTTACGCCTACAAATTTGGCCTTCATTTGTACGCAAAAGAGAAAGGTTTCGACAACGAAGTGTATAAGGCTAGTCGGTATTGCTCGCCGAAAGCTGGGCAAAGTACGAACATCACCGAGGATCCCCAGAGGCCTGTTCATCTGTCCCAAGATATTCACCCAGCACTTCCATGCAAAATGGGCGATGCCGTAGACGATACCCCGAACACAACTGACTCGGAACATCAGCCACAAGAATATATCAACGTGTCTACTTCCGTGATGCTAGATCACTCTGATCGGGCGGGGCAATCAAAACGGAAATCCTCAGAGGCAGGAGCCATTCATGTGCCTACATACGTAGCACTCGACTACCCCGATCGAATGGAGCAAGCAAAACAGGTATCCTTAGAAGGGGAAACAATCGCCGAAGTCAAACCACGCCAGTCCACCCAGAGCGAGGGACCGGCCGCAACGACCACCCGGGACACCGGCGCTCGACGTCCGAAACACGACGTGGCGTCTAAACCCTCCACGCCAATTTATTCGCAGGTAGTCACTACGGCCGAGCGTGATCATCAGCATAAGCATAAGCATAGACATAGGCATAGGCACAAGAAACGCCACAGGCACGGGCGTCCCTCACGGCGTGTACATTCAGCCAGGCCGTCGCATCGCCCCTCGGAGCGATTGACAACCTCCGTTCCTTCCAAAAGGGCCTCGTACGGGCTAGAAGACGACTACGGGGGAGATGGATGCGGGTGCGTTGTCTTGTAGGGGACACGGTTCGGTTGCGTCTTCTGTACCCCCCGTTTGCTGCGTATGAAGCACAGATGATAAAGAATCCCTATTCACCACTCCAACTCCCACCTGTTATATCGCCTCTGCGCCAGGACGACATACTCCAAAGACTACAAGCGTGCACGATGCACATCGTAGGGAACTAGTAGCGAGGGAGGCAGACCATACAAGGTAACATTAATCTCCTAGAACATAGGAATCGGTCGATATTCGCGCTCTTCTTCAACTCTTAACTACCGAATGAATGGGGACGGGAATGTAGGCGGATTTGTATTTCCCTAAATCAATATATTAAGGTAGTTTGTTATCCCGGATTAGGAAACTAGATTGGTAGCTAGTTAATCTGAGTAGTGGTAAAGATATTGATGCCCGGCTTTGAACCTGAGTTGGTAGATGGCGACCATCGTGACGCAGCAAAACGCCCCGCCCCACGAGACTCAGAGTCCCGGCAATGACGGACCAAGAGCAGAGGCTTAGTGAACCGCCAAGCATGCACACTATTTATATCACTGTGGCTCATGCCTACGCGTAATTGAAGCACGGATAGTCACATGCGCTCCCTAGGTAGATAGTCTGTTGGTTTAAGATTTTAGAGATCTATATCTAGTCGCCCAAGCCCATTCATATTTTACGTTTGGATCTCGTGGCGGTTGATAGCGCCCTGGATATGGCGAGAGAGGCTCTTGCGAAGCTCGCAAAGGCCGGCAATGCGGCACAGGAATACCTGTCAAAGAAATGGTAAGACCCCCATTACACACCCACTTTACCCCATATAGCCTATCGGAGCCCCAACGCACCCTCACTAACGCTCGCGTAAGGGAAGAGCTTGAAAAACTGAGAAATGACAAAATAAAGGCAGAGCAGGATGCGCAGAGATTGGAAGCCATACGGCAGAGGAACGAGTTCCTCGGCCTCTTCAATGCCAAGCTCACTGGGCCTTCGACTGATGTCATGCCCTCCCTGAAATACAGTGGAGATGCGCAACAACGAGCGGTCCTCCTCGCGACGGTGCCTATCGTATATGGCCACTTCGACGTATCGCGGCGTTCCTACCACCTATTAGGCAAGCATGTGGGCATGAGCTTGAACAGCGTCAGCCACTGGGCTATATGTGTCGTGGACCGGGGTTTCGGCGCCTGCTGGTGTTACGACCTCATGAGTGACCAGCTATCGCTGGCTATGCTGGGGAAAAGCTATCTCCGCGTTTATGAGGCGACGGCCGAGCTGGTCGCGACTTGGACATCTGCATACTACGTTGGGGAGACGACCAAGACCCACGAGGAGATCCAAGAACTAGGTAGGCGAGAAAAGTGCTCGGATAAAAGAGACGAATCGCGATGTAGTCGGTCACAAGATACTAACTAATCTCGTGCATTAGGGGCCAACCATCTCACCGCCCACCCGAGATATAACCTGGTGTCGAGCAACTGCCAGCATCTCGTAGAGATTCTGGTCAGAGAGCTGTGCGATGGGAAGACCATCAGCCAGGCCAAGCTAGAAGAGGAGCTCCGCTTGGCCTCGCCGCGAGTCGCGCGAGACCTGCTGGTTGCCAGACTGAGATCCAAGCTCGATGCGAAAGAGACAAAAGAGGAGCCAGAGAGCTTTGAAGATGAAGTCAACACTATCAAAGCACTAGAGAGAACGATGACGGAGAGAGAGAGGAGTCGTTAACCCAACCTTGGATGGCGGTACAGAGTGCTAAAAGCTACAGATGCATCAAGGGTGCCCCTTAGGTCATGGGGGCTTCACTACTTGTGTCTATTCAGCTGTGAAAAACCCCCAAGCCTGGTAATACCCCGCGCGTATCTAGGGAGCTCCCGGCAGGGAATTGATACTAGCATACCAGCGGCATGTTCAAGAAATACTTTTAGAGCGATGTATATCTTGTTTACTTAATTTTAATCTGTGTTGCTATATATACGCTCGTGGTCTAATCAGGTTGCTAGTTAGTACTGGGGTAGTTAGTAGATTGCTAGCCCACGTGTTAGTCTCGACTTCTCCATCACACGACAAGGGGGGTTTTGTAAGCGTAAAGAATCAAGAGAAACAAGAAACGCTTCTCCCATACAAGCTAATTGGCCTGCCAGGTTTGGCCTGTACTTAGTTGCGGCAGCCGTTGTCAAAAAGAAACTATCTTTAAATAGCACGCATAAGTCTCTCACTTTCCTGTCTACTAGACAGGTACTAGGTGGGCTTCACACGTTTTCCATAGGTGGATACGAAGGTGTGATAGAACGTGCTTTACTGGACTATTCGAGGACGAGGTAGGACGATATATACTAGCAAGTTATCACATTTCGCTTAAACGGAGTAGTAGTTGCAATTTGATAGCGACTTCATACAGTACGGCCCCCCAAGCCTTCTAGCATTCTAGAAACGCGCAATCCTTAGTGCCATCTTGGCGAAACGCAATATTACGCGACCGGTGGTGAGTCACTAACACCGCAGGTCTCCGACGGCACAGCATATTCTCCGGGTTTCGTGTCAACTATTTAAAGGCGGCCTAGTCACCGCAAAACTTATAAACGTTGGAACATTCGAAGATCGCTTCAAATCCTGAGTTCATATACTCGGAAGTCATTATTGTTATATCTACTTGTTTTGACCTTGGTGCTTTGCTCAAGTGGACCGTAAATAGCCACTAGTTAAGGACCTTGCTTGCCAGACCAATGCCTTCAGTATATACCATACCAGCAACAGCTGCGGAGGTCAAGGTAGAGACGACACCAGCGACTAGAGCTGAAATGGCGACTCGGGAGACGTCGCCGGCGCGGCCCGGGGCGATCTGGGAAAGGACACCGATTTGGGTTCCAAGAGATCCGATGTTACCGAAACCCTAAATACGTCTAAATTAGTTCTCAAAGTTTCTTAGCCAAGTGACATCACAAACTTACACAGCAAGCGTAGGTAGCAATGATAGTCGCTCGAGGACTCAAAGACGTATAACGCTCATCCGTGGTAAGAGCCAAGAAGGCAGCGAATTCGTTAATAATAATCTTTTGGCCGATAAGTTCGCCGACCTGCAGGAGCTCTCCTGGGGGTACACCGAGCAACCAGGCGACGGGATAAAAGATATAGCCAAGGAGGAATTGCAGTGTCAAGTCGGGGTTCGAGATACCCCAATATCCACCCCACCAAGTGAGAAGGCCATTAATCAAACCAACGAAAGCGATGATGCACAGCAGTGTGGCGACAATCATACCCGCAATCTTGAGGCCTAGCCAAGCACCGTTGGCAAATGCGTGCAGTGGGTTGGCAGCCTTATCCTCCTCATTCTCCGGCACAACCACACGTCCGGCAGTCAGCGACTCTTCTGTCTCGGGGTATCGCATCTTCGAGATGGCGAGCGAGGCCGGAATAGACATAATACAGGATGAGACGAGAGCTTGGGCATTCAGTCCTAGTCCGATATAGGCAACCAGCACGGAACCAGCAATTGTGGCGAAACCACAGGTCATAACCTGGTGCAGCTCCGCTAGGGTGAGATACGGAACGAAAGGGCGAATCAACATAGCAGATTCACCCTGACCGATAAAGGGGGTAGCTGACGCGACGACGGCTTCTCCTCCGGACACTCTCAGAGTCCAGAAGAAGAACACGGCAAATTTACCGATAAACCACTGGATAAGCCCGACGTGGAAGAGAAGAGCGACCAAAGCAACGAAGAAAATGATAGGTGGAATGACGCCAATCAAGAACCAAGTCAATTTAGGTACATCCTCATCCGTCAAGAATACCACACCCTGGTCGGCGAAACCCAGCAAAGTACGAGCCAGTCCGGAAATAAAGCTGAAGATATCGTAACCAGCATGTGTCCGCAGCACGAATAGGGCGATGATGAACTGAGTCAACATACCGCCTGGGGCAAGATGTTAGCGAACATAGCACTAAATGATTCCGATAGGCCGGTTCGCACGACCGCTTACCAATGACGGTATGCCAAGGGATGGCAGAGAATTTCCTCGACGTGACCGACATAACGAAGATCATAACAACCAAACCAAAGAGGGCCTGAGCACGGCCGGCTCTCGTATTATCACCCGACTCTGCGGGCACCAAGGTGCCGAGTAGAAAGACGCCAACAGTTCCAATGGCAGCAAGGGGCCGGTGGAGAAACTTGGGGATGAGCTCGTAGACCCTGAAGACAGTATGGCGCCATACTAACTTGGCCGGGTTCATGACGTATCTGACGGGAATCCAGAGAGTGATGATGCGCAACGTTATCGCCAGGTAAACCAGGAAGGGAATCAACCAATTTTTGGTTTTACGAAACTTGATGAGGCCAAAAATCCACCAGCTGTTGGTGCGCAACGCAGCGTGCATCAGTTTACCATCTCGACGAAAGAAAGACGTCTGATCGTCTAAAAGAAAAAGGACGACAATTGACAAGTTGAGACTCACGCAGTAAAGACCAGCCAAATGAAGATGTGAATGGGAGCCCTCAATATCCGATACCACTTTCTCAAGAAACCACTCGAGGACGTCGGGTCATTCACATCATTCGACCTATCCACATTGCCAATCTCCTCATCGGTGCCAAGCGACGTCTTCTCGGCAGACGGGAAGTCGCCCTTCTCAGAGCTCTGCGACCGGTCCTGCTGCGTCATATCGGCATACGTGACCTCGTGAGCGTGGTTGGCGTGGTCGGCAGCAGCACCGCCATGGTGAACATGCTCGTGGCGATGTTCGTGGAGATGCTCGCCCTCCTGTGGGGTGGCGCCAGGACTCTGGCCCTTCTCGTCCGAAGAACTCATCGTGCAGAGCAAGGTGTTCTAGCTTTTGACGCACCTGCTTAGCTACCTTTGTTCAGAGCTACTGACCCGACTGGGTAGCGTCTTCGGGGGGCGGAAGCGAGACAGGGAAGGGAGAAGGGAAAAAGGGCTAAAGATCTCTTTCCCCCGGAGAGCACGCCTTCGGGAGAGGAGACGGATGCAGTATTATAGCAATTGCTTGCGCGGGTGCCAAGAATTCCCACTCCCCGGCTATCTAGATGAGCTGCTTGATTGGGGGTTGTTAGCCAATGTCCATCTTTTCCGCTCACTTGTATTTCGCCGCCGATGATCGTGTGCTCGTGTGGCCCTATCTGTCTCCGGGAGGTACACCTAGGTATTAGAGTGTGTACCTGCACCTGATGAAAAAAAATTACTTAGTAGAATACCAGGGCAGACCAGGACAGACCAGGGCACCGCTAGGATACGGGGATGGCATGGGTTGTCCTTCTAGAAGTGGAAGGACCTTTTGTGTGGTTGGTCTGGCTAACGACGCCGCGTGGATCTTGCTGAAGCTGATAGGCGCAACAATGGACGGGAAGGGTTTGGCCCTGGGTACTTCGACTGTACACGCTGCGTACCCGGCTTGAACTGTTGGCCACATTCGCTATACGCTCGCTCTACGCTCACAGGTAAACACTACCTACCTATACTATAACTATAATATTAGGTAGTTGGTATACTGGAGTTAGTACAGTTAGTGCCTAGGCAGATACCCAGGTAGATACCCTGATCTACCTCTTATCAGAGTCAAGCTACACTAGGTATACTACATAGGTATAGCGCCCTGCCTAATTTAGTGTAGAGCCGAGGTTGGGGTAAGACGGTTCCGCGAGTTAATCAAACTTTTTCACTGGAATTACAGTTGTCGATTACCCTTTGTATGTAACGTGTATAGGTAATAACTACTGGTACCCTCGGGCAGAAGCAAAGATAGGTAAGCTCATCCTCATCATCCCGGTTCCATGGATGCAGAGCAACATAATTAATTCAGAGCAGAACCAGAAAGAAAGCCAATGTCTTAGA
Source organism: Xylaria grammica (assembly GCA_004353285.2). Classification (NCBI taxonomy): domain Eukaryota; kingdom Fungi; phylum Ascomycota; class Sordariomycetes; order Xylariales; family Xylariaceae; genus Xylaria; species Xylaria grammica. The sequence goes on from NGZP02000009.1 coordinate 2,930,479, forward strand.
CGCAATATGACTCGTCATGGTTCACCGGTTTCTTTGTCCGCCAGCCTGTAGTGCACTACTACTATACTAGCATGCAGTGTATCGCACAGTTTGAATGGTCAAGATGCTCCCAATCCAGCCATCCAGGAGCCACCTTATCGGTCACTGACGCGGCGACGCCTGTCAGCAAACCCATCTATACCGTTCACGTACTAGATCATGTAGTACTACACTGGGAATCCACTATCAGAAGAAGAAGAAAAAAAAAAAAAAACCGCTGTGTGGATATTCGTTTAGTGTACCCGGGTAGTCAAGACAGACAGTACGACGGTACGACGTACTACCTAAGGTATGTACTTACTAGTAGTATCTACTAGTACTATCTAGATACACTAAACTACTATATAGATACATGGAACATGGAACGAAGCCATCAACTACAGTAGATCGAAAGCCTTAAACAAGGTTGTCTGCATTCTATCTGCAATCCATCTGCATAACAAGCAAAAGAAAAAAGGGCAGCAGTACCCAACACGACGGCTCCGCTGGTTATGTCGTAGTTGTAAGGCACTACTACCCGTAGCTCAAGACATCGCACCATATCCCTCGATATGCTGGAACGATATGCGGGAACAACATCACAGTGGCGAAAAGGGGGGGTGTTCCGCCGGTAACACCGGCCAGGCTCGGCCAAGCCCAGCCAGTCCTGATAACACTCTGAAAGGTACGGGCGTGTAGGGCTTCTGCACAGGGGATCATGATATGTGCCAAGCCGTTGACTCCGTTATCCTCCGTTGTACGATTTTCGTTCTCATTCGACAATGCCCAGAGATAACGACTGTCAGAACCGCAAGGGTCTTGTTCCATGGGCAGTTCATACTACACTAAGTACTATATAGTATGGTAGATAGACTAAACAGTACTGTTGCACCTGTGATTTAGCGTACTCGCCTTCGCAGCTGAGGATGCAAGATCTCTCCACTACCTTCATTGTTCTGTGCGCCCCCGTCTAGCTGTAGGCTCTAGACTAAAGCCAATCACGAGAGACAGATGGTGAGAGAGCAGGAGAGTATATTCAGAGGGATTATCAACCCCCCCTTCACTAGGACCGGGGTCTATCCACAACATCAATCTTCATCGAGATATATTCAGGCCGCGAGCGTTTCTCATGCTTCCTAGCACCCTCCCATCATCAGTATCGTCCGGTGCTCTCGAATCCAGTTGCTTGCTTGTATGGCGCCTCACGTGCGCAACAACATTCTTTCCCCGCATCCCAGCCCCAGCTGGAGCGGCCGTCGACTACTGTACACTAGAGCTAGGTACCCTAGCAGTCTGCCCTAGTTTGCATTGGCCATTCCCTTGACAACGCGGCTTGGCGCAAATCAGATGACACCCCATTCCATGATGGCTTCATCAGTACACCAGGCTTCAATGGTTTGCGACCAAGTCGCTGGTATTTTCAGACCAATTATAGTCTACCTATATAAAGGACCGTTTGGCCCGTCCCGCTTGGCAGGTTTGCTTTTACCTTTATCTTCCGCTATCACTCTACTTACACTACATTGGCCTAGTCTACTATGGTGACATTAAATTATCCGCGACTAGGATCAGAATCTGTGTCCGATATCTCTGTGGGTCCGATTGTTCGAGAAACAGCATGTTCAAGCAAGTAGTGTAACGAGAGGTTAGGATCTGGTAGGGAGACCTTATCAGCCACCTATCCTCATTCGTATCGCCTCCGTGCTGGTTACTATGAACGTCAGCCACCAAAGGACCTATCTATCTAACCTAGTGTAGTCTATGTACACCAAGTTTAGGCCAGGCAGTAAGTATTTACAGGTAGTGTCCGAGGCTAGGTCGGGTAGCTATCACCGGTTATCTGAGTAGATGATCTTGTTCGTAGAAAGGTGAGACCTTAGAAAGAATGAAAATGGGCACTAGCTTGCTACAATAATAAACACACTTTTTTTTTTAACGTCACCTAGCTAGATAAGTCCATACGGTCACTGGACATGCAACATCGAACATCGAAGCCTCACCGCGGATCCTTGGTTAACAAGGTAGATGTAGCTCGGTATGTGGTTACCATGTAGTTCGAGCATTGTTTCAAAGACGCTGAGCTAAGATGGAATGTTCGCATTCATAGCCTATCACAACTTATCGCCCTTGCCGGGCCCAACCTGCTGACCCCATCCAAAGGATACCACCAACGCAGAGACAACTACAACTCTACTGAGTAGGTGGCATTGCATTAGCTGTGCCGCCACCAGCCGAGGTCCGCATTGACCAAGGCGGAACGCCTCGAGGTAACCTACCTGCCCGAAATGGACCAACACCACGTGTGGAACGGTATTATACGTCTGCTGAGGTATAGGCACTAAATTATTACGTATGTATCTACTACTTAAGCCATTATTTATGCTGCTATTACTACGTAGGGAGTTGGCCGGCACGCTCGAGAGTTCCGTCTATCGCCTGCCTCATACTTTGCCCGCTCAAAATCAAAGAGTCCCAATAAGGTCATAGCTAATATAGGCAGCTAATTATCATTCTATGACCAGCTCAATCGATATCTCATGTTCTCTAATATACAACAATTCAATGAGCTACGATTTTTCGAAGAGCCAGGCCACACCCGCATAGTCTCGATAGCGTCGAACCATTGCCAGTTAGGATAGACTTGACGGACCTCAATCTCACAGACGTCGGAGTCAGCCGCTCTCCTACGCTGAATCATCTTTATGCACAATCGGATCTAATTCAGCCCCTGACGCGTGCACCAAAGGCAAGCGATCGATGCCCGCCAAGTCTCGACTAAGGTTAGGTATCTCCGCAAATCCTTCCGGACTTCTGTTTCCAACATGGAGATACATCGAAGTCACTAGTGCCGCAAGGAGCAGCAGTACTGCACAAAAGAGAAAGACGGGCTGCCAGCGCCCTCCTGTGTCTACCCAATTAGCATATACGTGTATCATTAGCTCCTGAATAGACTCACCGCCTGTACCATTCGCCGCGTGCAGCGCGATAATGACGAATACGAACAAAGGAACGTTCATGAGACTGTATACGCGGGCCCGCGCGCCGTCGGTTACGATTGTGCCACGGTGATACGCAACGCTAGGGACGTATATCCCGTTGCAGACCTCCAACAACAAGAACGAAATGAACAAAGCTATTTCCTCCCGCACGAATGCTGCGGCTAAAAAGCAAACAGCACTGACTACCAGAGCACCTTTGAGGAGTTGCGTCGGTGTCAAGGCGTATCTCGTCGACCCCCTATAGCTACCACTCGGTTCCTCGACCATCAGGATATTAAAAGACAGCGCGCCGAGCACCATGATTGCCATGAAAGAGGCGAAGATGACTCCGTGTGGGATACTACTGTTCTTTTCCGGGTGTTCTCGGTCATGAGCGTCTTGAAGCGTTTCCGGCCAGAAAAACATAAACAGAAAGATAGTCCCGTCGAAACAACACGTCACAAAACTCATAGCCCATACTCGTAAATCCCATAGTGACGTTGGTGCCTGATCTGACGGTGGGTGCTCTTGCGCTTCGGCCTCCTTGTCGCCATCTATGCCCTCGTCGACGCCCGAGGTAACCCCCCAGTTTTCTTTCCATGTCCGTATCATCAAGATCGCAGCAGATAAGTCTAGGGCCTGGTAGTTATTAGTCAGACAAAAGCTACAATTACTTGCTGTCTTCTGGGTCTTTGGAATTTCTCTTACCACGCCTAGGATGAAAGGGTGAATCTTAGACCCCAAGGCCAAAACAACGCAATGCCCCAACACTAGAACGATCGTTGTCAGTTATCACCATTTAAACACGACTGTTTTATAGTATGAAACTGCAGCACTCCTTCAGGATATGATATCTCCCGGAAGGAGGTTTCATACTCTCTCAACTACTAGAACAAGAAGAGCCGACGTCTCCAAGAAGTACTCACCACCAGCAAATATCGCCGTAATGCACTTCGAAGTAGTCATGATTCCGAACATGGAGCTCAGGGAGAGCGAGCTCTGCGCGAACCCACGCTCATTGTACTCCGCGATCACCCAGCTCTCGAAGGCCGTCCAGAGCAGCGTGAGCGCGACCCCGCCCAGCACCCTCCCCAGTATCAAGACCGGGAGCTCGTCGAAGCAGACGGACACGGCGGCGAGCGAGTGGATGCCGCAGAACACCAGACACGCTCCCCTCCGACCGAACCGATCCGTCAAGTAGCCCGTGAAAAGGGCCGAGACGGCCGCCGCGACGTACGTGCTGATGTAAAGCGTCGCCACCGTCGCCTCGTCTAGCGTCTTCTCGTTCCGGAAGAGGGAGTACATAAACGGGTTCTAGGACAGTCGCAAGTTAGCAAGAGAGCTCGCGGTTTGAGCTTCCCCCGGGCTGCCGGCTTACCTGGAGCCATTCGGACCCGATGACTAGGAGGTACACTCGCAGGAAGGTCCGCTGGAGTTTCCTCGCGTCTTCATCGAGCGGATCGGGCTCCCGCTTCTCGGCAGGCGTCCCTCGTAGCACCGATAGAATGACCCCGTGCCCTGCAACAATCGCGACGATGGGCACGAGGACTAGCAGTCCGATCCAGTATATGTCAAGGCCCATATTCATCCGGCGTTAGAGACTTACTTGGTCAGGACCTTGACACAAACAAGTCAAGAAGGGGTGCGGCAGCATGATCGGCATGAAGTTCGCCGGAAGGTTATGTAATGTTGGGCTGCTGTTTTAAGACAATCCAGACTTGACATTCCCCTCGCAGTAGCGTGTTGCTCCCTCAATTTAAGGCGTGGCGATTACCTGTTTTGCCATTCCCCAAGTGCGAAATGTCTCACGAAGCAGTAGTATGGCCTACGCCTTCATCACATCCCTTCTCCCTCCAAAAGTGTTTCATCAAGGGCAACGGATGATGGATGACTTAGGACATGATCGAGCGAAGGGATGGCGTAAGATGCAACTAGCAGCAATGCGAACTCTCCCTGCGAGGGAGCAGAATAATGCCTTCAAAATAGGAGATGGCTTAAATATTTTACGTATCGCCTTATTCCTCAAAAGTAATATCTTAGAGTCATTGACATTGACCGAGCTAAGCACATTCCACCATGACCGGAGTTGTAAGTATCCAAAGACGTAGGAAGAGAGTTTAGTGCCGTTAACATGGGTATATTTGTTTATGAACCAGCAATCTCTTCCCTCTCGTCTTCCCATTCATCCTCGTCCATTTCCTCGTTGAACGCCTCTTCGCCATCTCCAGCTAGTCCTTCACTATCTAGCTCATCCTCCTCCATCATCTCATCAAACAGGTCACTATTATTACCATTTAGCTCATCGTCCTCATCGTCATCCCCTTTCGCACCACCTTTTGTTCCGCTGGCTGCTCGCTCTTTCTGTTTCTTCTCTACATTGGCCTTTTGCTCCTTTCTCCTTGCCTCTTTTTCCTTGGTCCTGGTCTCCCATCGTTTATCAAGTGCTTGCACCTCTTGTCTAGATTTGTGGATGTGCTCGTGCCACATGACCTTTCCAGAGCAGAGCCCTTCTTCGACTTTTGTCATGCGTAGCTTCATTCGTGGTCCGAGTTCGACCAATTTGACTTTACGCCTCTCCACCCGTTCGTCGTCATCATCTGCGGCGTGATTGTCTCCATTTTCGCGCGCGGCGCGGGTTTTGCTAGAAACCTTCCTGGGCGCATCTTCCAGTACCTCAACTTCAGCGTCGGTATCCATCTCACTCCCACTAGTTGCGTCCGTCATGTACCCCTCTCCATTCTCGCCACCGATCATGAAATCGGAAATATCCTCAAGCTTTCCTAGATTTGGCACACCACCTTTCCGACCATTTTTCCCGTTAAGAATCTTCTCGGCGGCATTTAACCTCCTAAGCGGCCTGGAGATCCCGGCGGCTTTTGTAGTTATGGCATAGTGCCGGAAATTTAGAACAAACGAGCCGTCATCCTTGTCGGTTGCCGGTTCTCTGTTTACTAAAAGTACGCGCCGTATGGACTTAAGGGGAGTCGTCTGAGGGTTTATGCGGGGGAACATGGATTGGAAAACAGTAGTCGTAAGTGTCTCGAGGTGTTTAGGAACAGCAGAGTGAGCATCTGCCCCTGGTGTAGAAATATTGTTCATGATAAGCTACAATAGAAGAATTGGTAAGTTAGCGGGCATCGCAGTGGCAGGTAAACTTGCTTATCTTCGTACCAATGGAGGTGTAGCGTACTCCTTGCCGCCACCTCGAGGATGCCTCTGGGCATGGCGCACATCTTTGCACAAAGAATACTTCTCGACTCGAAAATGCAGCGTTGGGCCTCTCGGGGTGGTGGCAACTCGCAGGTTTGTGTTGCCAGACTCGGATCGTGAAAAGAGTAGAAGGTGAGTGACGCCCAGGGGGCCCGTCATAGTAACGTAGTCTCTCAACCGATTTGCGCGACGCTCCTTTAAGCGGCTTGCGGTGCCAGGTTCCATGACTTGACGGACATCCTTAGCCAATTGACTGACACTCGAGCCAACTTCACCTGCACCAATACGAATAACCATGCTCTTGGGGTCTAGTACGGCAGAACGGCCAGTCGGAGGTGCCTTGTGTTTGGGATTAGTAGCGCCCACATGAGTGCGCTTCTTGGTGCGCGGTTTCGCCATTGTTGAATTAAAGTGTCTCCAATCCAAATAAATGCTCGATTTTGCACGAAGAACGAGGTTCTAAAGCTATTTTCCAACGGTAGCAGATTAGGCGTTTCTGAGTTGCTGCTATAAAAGTCGACTGGCTGAAAGAATACTTGGGGAAAAAACTAAGGTTGCGATAATGATAAGATAAAAAGCAACTGTGGAACCTATCCCACCTTTTTAGCGTAGGTACCTAGATACTTTGGTATACGGAGTAGTTTAGTGAGGTTAAGTCTCCAATTCACATGAAAGCTTGATCGAGCCCCGCTAAAATGTTTAGTTCTTCCCCACCCCTGTCCGCCCAAGTTTCTTATCTAGCGTGGCCTACATTTTGATGTCTTCGCTCGCAGCATTGGTATTCGCTTCCATTTCTCGAAGTTCACTGACCGTCGACCATTGCGCAAAGCGCGCCCGACACTCTCGGTCCCTTCCAAGTCACTCATAAACAATAAACACAAGTTGAATCCGGGCCGCCAACGATTTACGCAACGATCGAAAACGAGAAAACCCGCCTTTAACCCAATATGGCACCTTTAGTTAAGAAGCGAAAAGTGTCTCGACCAGAAAACGACCAAAATGATGGCCATGGCGACTCTCCCCAGCCTCAGGCATCCTCCTCCTCCGCAGAGTCAGCTACACTAGGCGAGGAAAGTTCTGCCACCGGCGAAACTGATGCTCCACGAAAGACGTTCAAGGAGTTGGTACGGTTATATTGCTTCCTTTTGGGATGACTTTACTCGAGTTAACTCGTCTGGGTATATTAGGGTATTGTTGATAGTCTTTGCGACGCATGCGCTTCTCTGAAATTTACCCATGCTACCCCTATCCAAGCGAAGGCTATCCCAGAAGCCCTTTCCGGTAGAGACATCATTGGTCTAGCCGAGACCGGCTCCGGCAAGAGTATGCCATTCCAAGTCTACTTATCTTAATCCTCACTAACTTGTCCTTGCCAGCCGCCGCCTTCGTGCTCCCCATTTTGCAATCACTTCTCGAGCGCCCTTCGCCCCTCTACGCATTGATATTGGCGCCCACCCGGGAGCTAGCACAGCAGATTGGCCAACAAGTTGAAGCCCTCGGAGCCACAATTTCCGTTCGGAGCTGCACTATTGTCGGAGGGTGAGTATTTAGGTGTTTAGCCCTTTTTTCTGGGGCTATATCTATATTTCATAAACTATGAAGCCATCTTTCGATAGGTTATGCCGAGAAATAATATGCTAACCTTTCATATGAAAGCCTCGATATGGTTGCGCAAGGAATTGCTCTAGGAAAGAAACCGCACGTTATCGTAGCCACGCCTGGAAGACTCCTCGACCACCTCGAGAAGACGAAAGGCTTTAAGTTGAATTCTCTGAAATATCTAGTTATAGACGAAGCCGACAGACTACTTGACATGGATTTTGGTCCAGTGTTAGACAAGCTACTGAAGTTCATACCAAGGGAAAGTACGTATTCTAGAATTGGCGAGTTTCAAGCCCATCTCAATTACTAGCCCCTAACTTACACAGGACGCACATATCTCTTTTCTGCAACGATGAGCTCAAAGGTATGTAGTCCCGTGTTCTGGTCCTGTGAAGCATCCTATTGACCAATGATGTGCAGGTGGAATCTCTGCAAAGAGCCTCTTTAAGGGATCCAATTCGTGTGTCCGTCTCGTCTAGCAAATATCAAACGGTATCAACCTTAAAACAGGTAGGTCTACATGAGAATTTGCTCTTCATTTAGAGATCTCGATCTTGTGCGCTAACTCTTTGTCCGTTTAGTTCTACGTATGTTTCTTCGACCTCATATTTTCATGCAGATATCGCTACTCACTTCTTTATTCCATGTTCTGTTCCACGGGGTAATTTCAATTGCTCGAGTGATCGCTAACTTTAGCCTGTTAAGCTGTTCATTCCACATGCATTCAAGGACTTTTACCTCATATATTTGCTCTCAGAATTCGTAGGCAGAAGTACTATCATCTTCACGAGGACAGTATATGAAGCCCAGCGGATCTCTATTCTGATCAGACAGCTCGGTTTCAAGGGTATCCCTCTTCACGGTACGCCACCAGGCTTCTTTTTCCTCAATATGCCGCTTTATTTCTTCATACTAATTCGTCATAGGACAATTGTCGCAATCCGCCCGGCTAGGAGCGTTGAACAAATTTAAAAGTAATGCGAGGGATATTCTGGTAGCCACCGATGTCGCAGGTACGAGACACAATATTAGCTAGCCGATGTACTCGATGATTCTAACACAATTTGTTACCAGCCAGAGGTCTTGACATTCCAAGTGTCGATTTAGTACTAAATTATGACTGTTAGTAGCGTTCATCTCCCCACCTCCTTGATTACAAGCAGAACGTTCTGTGTGGCCTTAAAACCTTCATTAAATTCAGACACAAGAAGTGTTACTGACACTATACACCACAGTGCCTGGTGATAGCAAAACCTACATCCACAGGTAAGGCTGCATTTAGGATTTAGCATTCCACTTCTGCTAACTTCTTTAGGGTTGGTCGTACCGCAAGAGCAGGGAAATCAGGCCAGGCAATCTCAGTTTTGTCCCAATACGACATCGAGGTTTACAAAAGAATCGAAGCTGCTTTGGGGACAAAGCTCCCGTGAGTAACCGTCTCATTCCTTTCTCGCCTTATAGAAGACGCAAAACCACGCTTGATGTCAACAGCTGACTCCGAGTGCTACAGTGAGTTTCCAACTGAGCGTGACGAGGTGATGGTTTTCCGCGAGCGCACAGAGGAGGCACAACGGCATGCCCGGAATGAGATGAAGAATTTGATGGACGACCGAGGAAATCGAGGCTCTATTTTAAGCGGTCGTAAGGCGGGCCAGAGTGCTACTAAGAGACGCCGTGATAATATGGATGCGGAAGAGGGTTAAAGACCCCATCGATGAATAGAAACCCAGAATACAGTTTGGTTAAAATCAGCCAAACCAAAAAACGCCACCATCTCGCTTAAATGGTTCAAGAGCACCCTTTCGACGTTCTTCATCTTCTGCTCTACCAATGTAATAGTTGTTACCTGTATGCCAACCCCTCCTCGGCACATATCTTAAGCCCACAGCTCTAGGGTGCCTAGGTCGTGAGTACCCGTGGATTTATATGATTGATTTTTGTTTATATCATCATTCCTTATTCGAGAATGGTGGTGGCGCTGAGTACGGAGACGGCTCAATGGTAATTCGTGCAATCACGTTGTCGATGCCGGTAACCAACCGTCTTTGTCGCAGTCTACGGCGTAATCTTAACCAAGATATATCAAAAGAAACTTGTGCTAAACCGATGAACCGGGATGTCGTCCAGTCGCGGACTAGGGAAAATGGTACATAATACGAAATCTGTTGCTATCAAATATATTGGAGATGATACACGAACGGATGGTCTCCGTGATTCGTCAACTCGTCATCATTCCAGGTAGGTCTAGACCACCTAATCATAATGTGCAATTGAAAGTACTAGACATTTGGACATCGGACTGTAGGCTACCTTAACACCAATTGCCGGGATCTCAATTCTATGTTCTTTTGAAAGCTGGAAAATATTGATCAACGTGTTTAGGTTAAAGAGCTGCTACCGCAACCTCGTTAGGTTTTTTAGGTGTGGTTTATGAGGTCTGTAGCCCCAGTATTAATACGGAACGCATATTTTAAAGGGAAGCTGTCGCTATAGCTCTTCATTTCTAGATTATCAGAAGCAGTTTTCTCTTGGTAGGTAGCACTAAGGCTCTCGTTAGATTCGTGATGTTGGGGCAAGAGAAAGGATATCGCCCGAGGACATGATGAGTACCACCACTTCCAACGCTAGATTGCCAACCCGGTCACAGTTTTGTCGTTCAATGAAAAGGGTGTTGTTCCTGGAAAAGCTTTGGGAATTGCATTGACGACTCACAAGGATGCTCGGAGAAATATGTCATAGGCTGCCTTCGGAATACTACACTCCATCCTCCCTAAACGAAACCTTGGCGCTCCCGGCCGTACCTGGCTGGTACTAGTTTTTCCGTCAAACAGCGATCGACATCACGATCCAAGGGCCAGAATTTGGAGGATCTGCACATCGCATTTTTGCTTTATATTCGAGGTCTCATGATGGCGGCCGATGTGTCTTGAGGGGGACGTCCGTCTCGCTCCCCCTTCGCCTTCTTGACGCGTCCTCGGTAGCCATAAGAAGATGGCTTGGCTCCAGTATCTCTCCGTAGCATCGCTGCTTGCTTTCGCCCCTCGAGTGTCCGGACTGCTCGCGTTCCCCGGCGCCGAAGGCTTCGGGCGCAATGCTATTGGTGGCCGGACCGGCAGCGTCTACCACGTAACGAATCTGAAGTAGGCTCAACGAACCACATCTCTCATTTCGGGTGACGAATTCGAGCATGAAAACTGACAAGATCCGATATAAAGCGATGAAGGCACGGGGTCGTTCCGAGATGCCGTCTCTGGAGCGAATCGCATTGTAGTCTTCGATGTGGGTGGTACGATCAATATTACCGATCGTGTGGTCGTTTCCAGTATGCATTCCTAAACCTTTTGTCATATATTGGGCCAAAAACCCCTTTTCTCCCCTAAAAAAATATCGCAATTTTATAAACTGTACACGATAAAATTTGACGTCTGGATTTCTATAGAGAACGTCTATATTGCCGGGCAGACAGCACCGGGAGACGGTATCACAGTGTACGGTAACGGGCTATCATGGTCCAACGCCAACGAAGCCATCGTCCGCTACATACGCTTCCGCATGGGTAAGTCGGGCGACTCGGGCAAGGACGGCATAACCATCGCCGATGGCCAGAACATGATATTTGACCACGTCTCCGTCACCTGGGGCCGCGACGAGACCTTCTCCATCAACGGCGATGTTACGAACGTGACGATACAAGACTCGATCATCGGCCAGGGATTAGACACGCACAGCTGTGGTGGGTTAATGCAGACCGACGGTGGCCTTAGTCTCTTCCGGAACTTGTACATCGACAACAAGACGCGCAACCCCAAAGTCAAAGGCGTGAATGACTTCCAAAACAACGTAAACTTACCCCGAATGAACATATAATAGCAGATATTCGCCTAACGTTCCGTACCAGGTCGTCTACAACTGGGGAGGTGGCGGCGGCTACATCGCAGGTGATAGCGCGGGGGCAAGTTACGCGAACATCATCAACAACTATTTCATCTCGGGTCCAACTACGAGCGTCACAGCCTTCACCCGAGGCAACGCCAACTTCCACGGATGTCAGTCTCCTGCTAATAGCCCTCGATGAACCTACCAACAAAGCATGTCTTTCTAACCTTTACCAGACGTATCCAACAACTTCTACGACTCGGACAGGAACGGCGTTCTCGACGGCACGGCGCTATGCGCGAAGACGACCTGCTACAGCGACATGGACATCGTCTCGGCGCAATTCGACTACCCGGGGCCGACGGCGCTGCGCAGCCCCGGGGACGCCGTGACATACGTGCTCGACAACGTCGGCGCCACGTACCCGTCGCGAGACGCCGTGGACGAGCGCCTCGTGGCCGAGGTCCGGAGCTGGGGCAAGACGGGCCAGCTGATCAGCGACGAGACCGCGAGCCCCATGTACGGGCCCGGCTACATCGCCGGCGGCACGAAGCCCACGGACGCGGACGGGGACGGGATCCCGGACGATTGGGAACAGGCCCACGGGCTGGATCCCCAGGACGCCAGCGACGCCATGGAGATTAGCAGTTCTGGTTACGCTAACATTGAGGTCTACGTGAACTCACTGATTCCGACTCCGTAGTGTGACCCAGACGAGACGATAGGAAAGCGAGAATAGGTCGGACGGGTGATATCTAAAATCCACTACGTATGGACTACATATATATAGCAAATCCTTCGACCGCAATCCTAATTTTCTTCTAGCGAGTGACTAGCTCATAGAGCAATTCGTGTAACGCAAAGAAAACACGAAAAAACCAAGCTAGCAGTTGCATCGGGAATATGAACATTATGGGGGCACTTCGAGAGTGATGACTTTTTCCGTAGCCAATCTTAGGAGCGGTTCCGTATAAGAGAGTAGGTAGAGACTCAGCTCCGTCAGAACTCGAAACAGACACATAAATTAGACGCCTGGCCAGACAGCGCCCAGTTCGGGTCAAGAGTATAAGCGGCCTGGCTTACCCATACCTGCAAATGCAGGGTTGAATACCTAGCTGTACATACCATACTCTACCTACCTATCTACGTATATTCGTCGACGTAACGAAGCATTTATGTACAAGAGTGCTATTCAACCCCTAAAGGCGCTGCGCCGCGCTTTTCTGGCTTCTTTTTTTTTTTTTTTTTTTGCATTCACTCTAACGATAACCGGCGACGCCGTGTGAGCAAGGCCTATGCCTCCGACACGGCCAAGGTCTCTCTCTCTACGCCTCCAAAATTATCTATGTAGTAATTCACAGACCCCGGCGCCAAAGAAAAGGCGCAAAGCCGCAACAAGAGCCCGGATGCTCGTCGTCGAGCTAATTCGCCTGATATTCCATTACTGACGGTGAATGAGCCTCGAAGACCCGACAAAATGTTGAGCCCAGTTGGGCCGCAACCGTGGGCTGTGGCCGTAGTGAACAGCCAACCGGAAGCGCTCTGACACTTGTTGAGGAGAGGAGGTTGCAAAAAGCGTGGGGTTTGTGGGGTTATTAGTGTGAAGTTCAATCGTTTTCAATCAACATGGGCCATCAAGTAGAATCTTTTTTATCTTGTCTCACCTTTCTTCAGTTTTCCGTCCCGTGTCCCCCGTCTGCAGTAATACCCGCGCGATACACTCGGGTCACGCTCTTCGGATTATACTGAAGCCACTTCTACAGAATATTTATAAATGACAACTTCCTAATGTAGCTACCTCAAGTTGACTGACTCTAGAGGTGTAGGGAACGCAGTGAGATTTCTGCTCTACAATAGGCCAACACTTTTCGGGAGTGTGCCAGCCTTCGTATCCATTCATTATTTAAAAGGAAATTATCTACTCCCTTGATCCCGACACAGGGCGGATCTGTAAAAGACAATAATCTACCGACTAGATGGGAATGGCGTCCAACCATAGGGAGACCAACGAGAAGGGAGGGGAACGATGACAGGGAGTGGTAGCTACGGCACGGGTTATATGGCGAGAGTTTGGAGGCCGCATCAGTCTTCCTCACCATCACCTCCGGCGGCAGCCGTTGCAGCAGCGCTCTTGCCGTTGGTTGGGACATCGACGCCGACTGTCACCTTGGAGCTTAGCTCATCGGCGTCGGCATCGTCATCCCATTCCTCCTCCTCAACGCCATCTTCCTCGTCGTCCTCCCCGAGGGCGGCCTCAACTTCCTCCTCGTCGAACTCCTCTTCACCCTCTTCACCCTCACCCTCCTCCTCGCCATCATCGGCGACGGGGATCGGGTTGTTTGGAGCACTAGTTGTCTTCTGCTTCTTCTTTGGGGGAGCCTCAGCTAGAACGAACGGAATGTTAGTAACATATGACAACGGCGGCAAAGTTCGAGGGTAGGAGCTTGTAGCATTGCGCTGCTTGAAGGGAAGAGCAAGGCATCGATTCGGACTCACGCTCAACGCCATTCTTCACTTCTGGTTCGCCTTCATCATCGTATTCCTCCTCGTCCTCTTCCGCATCGTCATCGTCATCGTCTTCTTCTTCTTCATCAGATACGCTAACAAATAGCTCGTTAGCAAAGTGTTCATCGCCATTTTTACGTGAGTGACTTAGAAAAGAGCGAATACGAGGCGACAAAGCATTGAATAGCATTGGATGTTCCTTCCGACGAAGCGACATCGGCGTATGTGGAAGCGCCACTTGTGAAGGATACAACAGCCCGAATTTGGACGAAGTAAAAACGGCATTGGTGGTTGAAATAGTTACAAGAAGATTGCGCAACTTACTACTCTTCTTCTTCCTCGCTTTCATCACTCGGGAGCGCTACGAGCTCTTCTTCCTCTTCTTCCTGCTTCCTCTTACGGGCGCTCATTTTGGTGCAGCTTTCAAGATAAGGGATGTTGGGTTAAAAAAGGATAGTATATCGGATGTGACGAGTAATGGATGGAAGCAATTGGGACCGGTATATATATAATGGAAAGAAAAGAAGGTAATCAGAGGAAGGAGAAGTGGGTGGGAGCTGGGGGAGTAGGGGGGGGGTCGTTTAGCTGTCGCGCCTGAGGAAGGCTGCTGGGGGGGGGGGGAGCGAGAGGAGCGAGTAGGGGACAGAGAGGGACTACAGTAGGTAAGCTGGGCAGGTTGAGCTGGGGCTGGGGGGAACTAGGCGCATCAAGGAGTGAGAGCGAGGAGGAAGGGAAGAAAGGAGAAGGGAGAGGGGGGCTCGGGGGGGAGGCCAAGCGGAAGGGTGAGTGGGCGAGGGATCCAAGCTTAGAGGAGAGCTCAACAGCTTGCTTTTGGCTTTAGCTTTACCTGTCTGGCCTGGTTGCTTATTAGACCTACCGTCCAGTAACGTTCATCCGGCAGCCCCGTGGGCCAGAGGAAGAAGGCTGGAGCAGCCCCGGGGTGAAGGTCGTAGGAGAAAAGATGGAGGAGGAGAAGGACGGTAGGCGGAGGAGGGAGTGTGTACGGGGTGGGAGTGTGAGATGCGTGTAAGTGAGAGGGAGAGCCACAAGTCACAAGTAGGCGTCATTCCGACCCGCAAATCTATAGTTAAGTTCGACTGCTGTTGCGACGGGATGCCAGACACACACACCCAGGAATGCCGAAGGGCAGCCGCCATACCTTGGGTAGTGGTGGCCATGCCTACTACCTAGGTAGGTAGGTAGGTAGGTAGTGTACTCAGGTAGTGAGGTAAGTGTACTCGATGTCACTTCGAGCGCTGCGAGCAATGGGGCGGTACCTCGCATTACGTCGCATCAACCTCGCATTACCTACCTAGGTAGATAGAGATAGAGAGACCATTCTCCATTCTGCCCTACGAGTGGATGGACCGCTCCTGGAAGGAGGTACAGTAGGTAGGTAGCAGAGCTCTGCGATCGGGGGCCCGCCAGGTCTTGATTCCTCGAGAGTTGAGGGGGTCGGACTGGACTCCAACAGGCTCCAGTCTAAAAAAGAAGATGGGGCCCAGGAGAGGGAGAGCCGATGGTTGGTCGGGAGAAGTTAGCGTGGTACGGTACGTTAAGGTAGGCAGTGTACTATATGCACTGACTCCTAGGTAGGTATGTACACTACCCAAGTACGCTACGGCATTAGGTATGTAGGTAGGTAGGTAGTGCACGCAATAGTTACGCTGTGCTACAGTGCACCACGGTACCTAGGTACTTCCCGAGGTCTTCATCTCCAGCCGTACCCCTGTCGTTGGTGTCTTCCTGTCCTGTGCAGGGGAGCTCGGACCTTTGGGTTCTGCTCTGTCTTAGGGGCCGTGTGCTTTCAAGCTTACCCCTGGTTAAGTCCAAGACCGCCCGGACTTTGGAAGCATCCCTTTCCCGAGTTCGTACGCCTCAGCCTTGACTAAGAATCCATTTTGGGATGCCCTGGTGGAAGCATCGGAAAAGGAATCTGGCCAAGTGAGGAGAGTATGCGGCAAAAGTTGTGACGCTTGTTGCACGACTACTATTTATGTTAGTATCGATTGCCGCGGACGCGCCGGCTATCTCCGGGAATGTATGGTCCATAAAGCCAACCGGCCGTTCAAAACTCATGCCTATACGACAACCAGCTGTCTAACACACAAAAATATACTCAAGCCAATTCGACAGAGGACCCGGGGGAAAATGTGGTCAAGCCAGCGGTTCTTGACAATCTGCAAAGCAGCAACAAACTGGGTTGACTGAGCCGCCCACCCCCTGGT
Organism: Xylaria grammica; assembly: GCA_004353285.2. Taxonomy (NCBI): domain Eukaryota; kingdom Fungi; phylum Ascomycota; class Sordariomycetes; order Xylariales; family Xylariaceae; genus Xylaria; species Xylaria grammica. Next base: position 2,946,896 of record NGZP02000009.1, read on the forward strand.
TCTGTGAAGTTCTGTGCTGTCTGAAACAAAATCCTGGTGGCGCGGAGGGGTACACAGTTCTGGCTGTTGTGTTGCTGTCTCGGCAATAAAAAGCTCTTTTGAGACGGGTAAGCAGGCAACTAATTCTGTTTCTCTCTGAGATATCGTGACACTTAAATAAGAAGACTGTAGCAGAAGTGCATAATTGAACTTGTGACGTTTGAGCCGATAGAACCGACTAACTACGTGTATTATGGTACTTTTGTAGGTGTGTAGAATGCGTGGAACGGGTTGAATCTGAAATTGCTGCTGAAGTACAGGTATCGTGCTGCCGAGGTGAGCAAACGGGATATATGTCGTATCCTAGGATAGTTGTGTTGTGGACTGGCTCCAAACTAATAGCATCGGGCCGGCGCTATCGCTGTCTTAACAAAGAGCGCCCGGCTTTGGGAGCCACCTGGGGCATATTGGCAAAGGGGCGTGCAGTCAACGATACGGATCGAGACGCTACCTATGGGCAAAGAGACCCATGGGAATCGACAACTGATCTACTCGCCACGGTAGATATCTACCTTACCAGTCATGGCGGCTTGTATTTTATATCCGAGACGCTTGTTCGTCGAGATGTCTCTAGACTGAACTGGGTTGAACTGGGCTGTTACCCGGCCCTATGTTTCGGCCTGGTTATAGCTAAGCAATAGGGAGATTAGAGAGTAACAAGCACAGTTAGGGAGCTCTGGCTCGCCTCAGAGGAAATGCATAGTTAGTAATAGAGCACTTCTCGTGCTTTCGGGATGCTGAGGAAATTGCTTACGTAGCAGAGAAAACTCGAAAAGGTGAGATATCGCATCCTACTTAGGGCGGATTTGGAATGGAAACCCGGAACTGTTGATGAGAGTTACCGAGCATTCCATCTTCATTTCCTATGATGGTACAGTGTGTATAGAGATTGTGACATACCGTAGGGAACTAAGTGCACAACATGTACTAAGTATGTATGTATGTAATATATGTATGCATTATTATCACACTAACGAAGGGGGGTATTTTGTGCACATGCATGCATGCAGGTCGGTGCAGGGGCCTTCACGGACGGCCTCCAGGCCCTCCCCCAGCAGTCTCTCTACCGAGGTACCTACTTGTACTCCCTTAGGTACCTGTAGTATTACCTGACTACTTACCCACCTCCTAGCATAATCCCAACAGCGAGGTGCGACATTTGGTTCTGCTGCGCTAAAGAAAACTTCAGGTTGTGCTAGTAGCTCTAGGTAGAGGTACCTACTCTAAGCTTGCCACAGGTACGTACAGAGGTAGGAGGTCGGAAGGGAGCTATTAGCCAGATAACAATTCAGTAAATCAATCCAAAACACATGATACATACTTATTTACCCCAAGCTCTACCTAGGTAGTGTATGCAACCCTACCTAGGAACACTACTAGGTAGCTAAGGTACCTAGGTATTAGATGTGCTTTGCACCTAACTCGATGACCTACCGAAGTCGGTAGTGTACTAGGATGTTCTCCGTGTACTCAATACTAAATAGCGCAATACTGACGGCCCACCTACGTTGGCCGCCCGTACCACTCACCTGTTCTACAAGTACTAACCTGATAGTACTATTATTTATTTAAAGATATTTACTATTATAAAAGCTTAATAATTAATTAAAAAAATTAAATAAATATAAACATAAATATTAAAAATTTAATAATAATTTTTTTTATATTTTTTATATTTTTATTTATTTATTTATTTAATTTTTAATAAGATGCTTGTATTAAGGCGTTTGTAAGGTACATAAAAGCAGGCAGACTATGCTCAATCTGCTTTTAGTACCTCCACTTAATACCTTTTTAGGCAAGGTGGGCGGCCACCGTAGGCGGCATGGGCGGCCAACGTAGGTGGCCCGAATACTGAGTGTCTTCTAAATTGTCTCCCTGTAATAAGAATCCTGTCTAGGCGGCCCGATGAGAAGTTATAAAAGTAAATTGAGGGATGACGTCGACGATTGCTAGTGCACGACATATGTAAGGGCGAGAAAAGCCTGTGTCTCACAAGACGAAGCATCATTATCATCATCGCCCATAAATTTCCGTTGATGGATCGTTTGAGTCCTTCATATGAATGGCCAAATTGAACGTAGTTTCCCCTCCTAATCAACACACGACGCTCTACCAATTCTTTTCCTCTTCGGTGTGTTACCGAAGGCAGCTGGCCAATCGACGCAGCTCAAACTCAGAATATCATGCCAAGAGGCGGACCGGAATCCTAGTGTGCGTGCCCAAGTGTCCGCGCGCCCACCTAGCTGGAAATAACTGCCCAGCCAGAATCCAGCTTCTATGCCCGGTCGGTCCCAGTCGGTCCCAGTGACGTTTATTAGGAGCATGCGCGATGGATTTAGTCTATTCTACGGGACCCGTTGCCGGATGGTAGGTACCCTACTGCCTACTAGTAAGGTATTGTGGTGGATCAATGCTGCAGTGGTACCTACATACCTAGGTAGGCCTAGGTAGGTATATCTACTAATACGTGCCTCTAGTGATCCTCGTCGCGTGGTGTGTCCACCAATCCCTCGCGCGTACTGAGGTAGTAGTTTCAGCTGCCGAATTCAATAATTCAAAGGCATTTGATGAAAAAGTAGTGTAGTACCCATTTTACTAAGTAACAATGCTCCCGGATATATAGTTTGCGTGTCTCAATAATTCTTTTACCTACCTCCTAAGGGAGGGAGTCGGTAGCAAAATACCTAAGTAGGATGCAAAATGCGTTGTATATCGCATGTGTAAGTTCACACTTCCATGTTGCCTACCATTGTTCTTGTTAGTCAATTAAAACCTTAATGTGTTTGTTACGCAACTGGTTCGTCCTGTTAATTTTAATTTATAGACATAGTGCGGTAATAAATACCTAGGGGTCAAGCATCAGACACGGGCACTGCTCGGGATACCCCAGGCTTTTTATACCTTACAGAGATCGCCTGCAGCCGTCAATGTTACCTGCAGATACAGGTTTACCCCTGGGATAACGTTTGTCTCTACCGCAAATCATCTTTGCTCTAGGTACATGTAGATAACGCGGTACCTTAGACAGGTATTTAGCAACATAACAACAAGTGGATCAAGCAGATGTTAGGTAGTAAGAGATGCCTTCCTTATACTTACTCCGTACACGACAAATGGCAATACTCATGAACGACCCATGAAGGTCTAAATCTCCACCAACTCTCCTACTGAGTATAGTAGGTAGGCAGTGATGTAATCCCTACTAGACTAGGTAGACACGTGTATTTGTCTCTATAACCACGGAGTAGCTGTAAATAGATACATATGTAGGTAGAGAGGTACCTACTTACACGTTAATGGGCCATAGCAAGGAGGTTAGGTGATGTTTGCACTGCTGCTCACACCAAGCAAAGTCAGTCTAGATTCTACCTAGGTAGATACATACCTACCTATAGGTACCTACGTAGTAGATAGGTAGTGCATGTGTTTACATTACCTACCAGGAACATTAGGCAAACGAACTTGTACTACTATACTGTTCTGCTGTGAAGGTTGAGACAGACCCTAGGTGGAGCGGGTAGAAGGCCGGGTAGAAGACCGGGTCCCCAGTAACAGCTAGGTACCTCCTAGGTAGGACCCGTAGGGATAACCTTACTGTGCCTGAGCGGGAAATTGAAGATGAAGAAAGCGGGAGAGGAAAAAAAAAAAAAAAAAAAAAAGCTGCACCAGGTCACTGATCCATATTTGATCACTTGGGCCAATCTACATAGTACACTAGGACGGCATGTCCGACTAGAGGCAGAAATTGGTCCCTGCTCAAGCTCCGGTCAAAGTACCTAGGCAGGCAGGCAGGCAGGCAGACGGCTAGTGTGGTTTGTATGCTACTACCTAGGTAGTACTACTTACATAACAATCAAATGTATATGACCACAGGTCTATTAAGGATCTTGTGCTCTTGTAACTTGACAACTTTTTCGTCACTTACTAATCCCTGTTGTTTGCTCTGACATTACATAGTACATTGTTATTGTCTTGTTTTATTTTATCCTTTTTTCTTCTTCTTCGCTTTTGCGACTATCATACTTACTATACTACTACCACTGCTACGTTAGGGCAGTACTGCGTACTGTGGTACTGTAGACATCGATCGGGCGTGTGCGTCTGTGGCTTCACTTCTTCCACTCGTTTTTTCCTCTTTTGGTCAACGCCACAGATCCGATCGTGTGTCAAGCGTACCAGAGGTTTACTGGTAGCACTCTCTGGCCGTTCTCGCACTTCTTTTACCTTCTTCTGTACCTATCATTTGCCTATACGCGCATTTATGTGCACTGCTCGTCCACACGACCTATTCTCATTCGTTCATTCATTTTTCTCCCTGCTAGCTAAGTCTACCACCAACCAGCGACCTGGATGCCTCACCTCGCCTCGGTACCCTGTGACCTTCCCCCATTTTGTTACTCTCGTCGTTCCTTGTCTCAGACCGCTTGCCGCAAGACTAGGTTGTGGGCTGAGACGCGCACCCACTCGCCCAAGCCTCGCTCAGACGTTCGCCCCGATTCAATATATCGTGTCCACTCTCTTTTTCCGCGACTCAACTACGATTAGTAGTAGTATGGATGGTCCATGACCTCTGTTGATAATACCACCTGCCTACCGCCCTATCTCCTCACTTGTCTTAGACGCATTTGATCTCCTTGTGTGTATGTATACGTGCGAGCCTACGATCGAACGATCCCAACCGTTGCGTCGAATTATCGAGTTGATTACCACCCAGAGGGAGAATTAAAAACCCCGTACGCCACTGTACCGAGTCCGGCTTGATATTACCACCATACTTCCGCATTTTCGATAGACCTTAACGGCCGGCGTCGCTGGGGGAGGGTGTAACCGTTTAGTTGGACGGTTGAACCGGGATAAAGGCAGGAGACAAAATAGCTTTAAACGCATGTCTAATAGGACAATGGCCGCTATTCAGCACATGAGCGATGAGCCCTCGAGTCTCTCCGAACAAAGCGTGCGTCTCAATACCCACGCCACGGATCCTAGCGCAGGTGTAGCAGTGACCTCAGGAGGTGGGCCCGTTCGCTTTCCTCGACGAGAGCAAAGCTTGAACTTCAGAGAAGCCGGGCATTCTGCTACTCGGAATTGGAATCCGAAACACCATCAGGAGAGAAGTCCTACGCTCCCGTCTCCTTTGCCACCCTCTTCTTCACCCACGCACCCAGCCTACAGACAGAACTTCGGTGGAAATCTATATGATCAACGCCATTACCAGTCTTCGATCCCCGTCTCACCACCGACATACCCTACGAGTAACTCGATCCCCGACCCACGTTCACGTATAGGCTATCCAAGGGACGCTCCCCCCTCATCTCAGCAAAGACTCTCGCCGCCTATCTCGTCACGGTGGGATTCCCTTCCTAAAACCTCTGCCGGATATAACCAAGGGACGACGTCTGCCCCCACCTCGCCAGTGGCCTTGAGTTTCGCCAACGAGTTGTCTTATACGGCGAATGAATCACATCGAAGCATCGATTCAATAGCCTCTGAGACGAGAGACCAGTTTCCCCCCCTGCCTTTAGTGCGGCCGAGCGCTGCCGAACCCCAAATGGTCGTTGGGAACTTTTCTCGGCCCCGTGTTCCAAGTATCAAGCAACCATTCCACGACGGCTCCCGACTACAATCCCCGACACAACCTCAATCTGAACATAGCCAACACGATTCCACCAACGGCCCCCCAGCTGCCCGGCCATTTCATGAGTCTCATAGCCGAGATAGCCCACGCGGCAGGGTTCGACAGCCTCACCCGCCGCCCACCCGCCTACCCATTTCGTACGTTCGATCTGAGAGTAGCTGGCATGGTTCCACTCGCGAGCCACTTCCTCGTATGGCCTCACTGCCAAACGATGAGCTCAGATCTAGTTTCCGGTCCCAGCTTTCCGCCTCAACTGCTCAAGGAACTCTTACAACCGAGAGGAGTAGTGTAATGACAAAGAGTAGCTCTGTGACATCTGTCTACGGGAACGTTGATGACAATCTTAGCGTAGATGATGTCCTAGGGCTCTACGATAAGGGGTTTGACGATGATTCAGCAGCGGAAGATGATGACTCTAATCAGTCACCACCGCCTACGGCTATGTCCGAGTCGAGCAGGGGGGGGCTTACGGAATTAGATGCTGTGACTGAAGCCGTGACTGAAGTCGCTTCCGACATCACTGCACCACCCTCTGTCTTTACGAGTGACGGTCCCATTGTACGCGACTCGGCTGCTATTTTCCGCATCTCCGGTCATCAGCGTACTCAGTCCGAGAACGCCGCATTCCAACCAGAACGCCCTGATACATCCGAGGCTATCCAAACTAGCTCGCACGAAGATTTCACCCCGTCACCTCCAGTCCGCCATGAGACGAATTTGACAACTACTGGGGAAGACGAGCGTGACCGGTATGGCTTTAGAAAGAGTAACCAGTATATTACATGTGAGGAGTATGATAAGTGGGACCGTGAATATTCCAAATACCTCATCCGACGAAGGAAGAAATGGAATGGATTTTTAAAAGACAATGGGCTGATGACGGATTCGCCGAACCGGTTTCCTCCTCGCTCAGCTAAGGCCAAGCGGTTTGTTCGAAAGGGCATTCCTCCAGATTGGAGAGGTGCTGCCTGGTTCTATTATGCTGGCGGTCCTGCTATCGTGGCGAAACACGCCGGGTTGTATGGCGAACTGCTAGACTGTGAGGTGAAGGAGGTAGACGCGGAGGCTATTGAGCGCGACTTACATCGTACGTTCCCGGATAACATCAAATTTCGTTCGTCAACAGTCCCTGGCACTCTGGACCAGGACCAGGACAAGACTTCGGCTCGTAATAGCCAGCAAACTGTGACAGCGAGCACGGCGAAGAATGCCGCCTTACCTGGCGAAACAGCCATGATTTCCGCATTGCGGCGTGTGCTCTATGCCTTCTCTGTCTATAATCCTCGCATTGGCTATTGCCAGTCTCTTAACTTCCTAGCTGGTTTGTTGCTTCTCTTTGTTGAATCTGAAGAGCAAGCATTCTGGTTACTCAACATTATCACAAGGGTCTACCTCCCCGGCACCCACGAGATGAGTCTCGAGGGAGCAAATGTTGACCTGGGTGTGTTGATGTCGTCAATCCGAGATACAATGCCTAATGTATGGGCCAAGATTGGTGGTGAGCTGGATGGGACGGATGTCGCACGGCCCAAAAGTCGGCGCCATAGGCCGCGTGCTGAGTTGACAACCCGTCTTCCTCCCATCACTCTCTGCATGACGGCTTGGTTCATGAGCTGTTTCATTGGCACCTTACCGATCGAGAGCACTCTACGCGTGTGGGACATCTTCTTTTACGAAGGCTCAAAGACATTATTCCGCATGGCACTGACCATCTTCAAACTCGGCGAATCTGAGATAAAAACGGTGGGAGATCCCATGGAAATTTTTCAGGTCGTCCAGACGATCCCCAGAAAAATCATCGATGCCAATGCCTTAGTGGAAGCATGTTATAAGCGACGCAACGGGTTCGGACATCTCAGCCAGGAGACCATCGAGCAAAGGCGCCTGGAACGGCGAAAACATGTGAAGGCGGAGAACGAGCGGCTCGCATTAGGAGAATCTATTATGTCAGCCGACGCCGACGTGGGCAGAAAAGCTACATTATTCAAACGAAAGCCCAAAGATCGAAACTAACCCAGCCACGCACCATGACTCCTTGCCCGTCATTGATCGCTATATACGATTCGCCATGGCGTTTTATGCCGATTTACGGGCTGCATTAGCCGCTCCGGCACCAGTTGGGGCTCGACCAGCTGGCATCGCCCTGAGTGACGCCTACCATTCTTTTATTTAGTAGCCCAATCATATGAGGCTACCATATTTCTTTTCTTATTGTTTAATTACGCATAATGATGTGATGATCACTGGTACAACAATCGAGGGCCCTCAAGAAGGACTGACGGACGCCTGGGGCTGTGCCATGATACATCAATTCATGCACAAAGCTCACGAGGTTAGCCCTCGCGTGAAAAGAGACGATGCTTTGAGCGTTTTGCATTCGTCGTGGAAAGGTGGGTTTGATAACCACAGGGCTAGTTGGACGAAAACTAAAAAGAAAGGATCGGAACAATCATACAGGGTGCATTTGCATGTGTGGTGAGGGAATATTGCATTGATGGATTGCCCAAAACATGTATGGAGATACACATGAAGGCATACCTGGCCTAGTGGAAAGGGGCGTCAGCATCAGCATCAGCATAAGCATAAGCATTTGCATTCTCAACGGTGCAAGGCGTTGGGGAAATCATATAAACTACAATTCGCATGCGTACGTGGATCATATAGGAAAAGGCGAATTTAGAATTTAACCAGGTTTTACTGGATTTTGAGTCATTGTGTAGACTTCCTTTTTTTTTGAAAACAGAGCATTTGGCCCGATAAAATTCTCGTGGTGCTAAGAATGCTCGTCAAACTATCTGTTTAGCCCCTTTCTTCGGGCTATGACCGACGGAGAGAGCGACTAGCTGTCGACAGAATGGCCGCAGCCCGTGAGATATTGCCCCTGCGAGAAATGAAATATTGTTCTGATACCGTCGAGTCAGCCGTAATAAGCCTTCACTTTGTCCGCCAGGGTATAAACGGCGGACGTCCCAGACTTCCCCTATTACCACCTTATCGTGATCGCTAACCAAACCAGGGGGGAAGTACTCGAAACACATGTTCTTATCCTCGCCTCAATTCCGCCCTCTACATTACCTGATACTCATAGAGCTGTTGTTATCTGGTCTAATTCAGGTGTAGGGTATGTGATTAGTCTCTCTCTTTCCCTCTTCCTCCCATGGGCGAGCTTAGGCTCTTTTGAACGGCGATAGGAAAGAAAGCGGAAGACAACCGCACCGCAGAGGCGCGGCCCATCCCATTCCATTCCGATCCGGAACCTCGGGAGTTCCAATCTCCTCGTCCTTACTTGGCGGCGCCCTTGGCGTAGCGGGCGACGTAGCCCTTGACGTTCTTGTCGAACTCGGCGCGGTTGCTCTTGAACTCCTCGGCGATGCGGGTCTCGAGGGGGTCTTCGGGGTTGGGCTCGATGAGGAGCTGGCGGACGGCCTCGAGGATGGCGCGCACGCGGCTCGCGGGCTTCCAGTTCTCGGGCTTCAGGAGGCTCAGGCAGATGTTGCCGAGGCTGTCGTTGGTGACGTTGGGGTGGTAGATGCGCGTCGCGAAGTTCACCTGGGGCGCCTTGAAGGGGTAGTCGGGCGGCAGCGTCACCGTGATGCTGTAGACGCCGCCGGCGTACGGCGTGCCCGGGGGCCCCGCGAGCGAGACGTCCCACTTGCTGAGGTCGGAGTCCGACGGCAGGCTTACGGTCATCCCTGCCGGGGGGTTGTCCATGCACTCTTGGAGCTCCTGCCTCGCCGCCGCCGGGAGTCAGCTTGCTGCTTGTTCGGGCTGGGGATCGGGCTGGGGACGGGGAGTATGTTATGAGCGGTGCGTACGCACCTTCGTTATTCGTTTCTGAGAAGCAGCCATCGTTTCTTTCTTGCTTTCGTCACAGCTCCGGTTGCTTGGTGTTGGTAGAATGGTAACGGATGGAGGGGTGGTTATTGATTGATTATCTAGAGAGCTTAGGTGGTGAATGATAAGAGCTCCAGGTAGCTTCAGCCCCCCAAGTGTAGCGTGCTTCGGTAGGTACCTAGATCTAGCTAAGGTTAGGTAGTAAAGGACTATTGGTTTCTTGTGTTAGCTTGGCGTTGGGGCCTGTAGGATAGCTAGGCACTCAAGATCCTGTGTTAAAAAATCACCTGGCTTGTTTATGAAGCTGGCGTTGGTGTTGTTGAAGAAGGTAAGGCGTACGTAGATAGATGGATGGATAGATGATATCATGTCCGTCAACAAAAGGCAGCTGCTGGTCTTAGGCTCCCTTTGATGAGGGGCACCAAAAAGCCTCCCATGTTCCAAGGCCCATCCGGGTGTCCACAGGGTACTAGGTTTTACCACCTTCTTGAAACACCACAGATCGGGCTTAGCGTACGTGCTGCTTTTGCTCAGGCTCGGCTCAGCCAACCCTCAGTCACTTCAAGGTTGACTGAAGGGGAACATTTATGAAAAGTTATGCGCTAGGGTTACTTTCCTACCTAGTAACGGCCGCGTAACAGACCTTGTAACAAGCCTAAAGTTTTCTAATTCTCCCCTCTCCAACCTCCATAACTGCTGTAACCTGAGGGGCTGGTGGGGTGCTCCTTATTAGTGGGGTCAACCGCCTGAACAGCCGCCCAGCCATATCTTCGGGACGACTTTTGACGGGTCTACGGTATAAAACAGCTGCGCAGAATCCGATCGTCATTCATGGGGAGTAGCTATATGTACATCGTTTGAGCTGTAGCACGGCATAGCTACTTTATCGTCGTTGTTGTCCTTGAACAAGCTTTCCTGCTTCATCCGAAGAGGAGCCTCAAGTGTTACTTATGACCAGACTAGAATCCCAATCGCTCCAATAGCTGAACAAGCTGCGTCTCGTTTTCATCCCTGCACTTCATGATGACTTTCTCGGACTGCATCCGTAGAATGTCTGAGTTGCTAACCCGCCACGGCAAGATGGTGCAAAGGATGGTATCGACGTCCGCCACCTTGTCGATGCCTCTAATCGTTGCCGGCCTCTTCACGTTTAGCTTCTCCATCTCTGTCTCCCATGCTTTTGCTACTTCCCAGTCCACCTTCCCATCCTTGGTCGTGGCCGGGAGGGGCGAAGGAAAACCGTAGAGTTTGGCTTTTCGCAGCTGTTCTTCCTCGCTCGCTTCGTCGCTCAACCAGCCACGAAATTGACCCCCGGCATCGCCTAGGGAGCGGAGAAATTCATAGGAAGGGTGCAAAATGCAGCCAAAATCGTAATCGATCAGTCCAGTAATACGCTGCGTCGAAGGATCAAAAAGGAGATTTGTAGTGACTGTTTGTGAAGTGGAAAATTAGCTCACAGTGAAAATCAAGATATGTTAAGTTAGACTGTGAAAAATGGGGGCTGACCAAAATCGCCATGGATGATGGATTTCTCATGAGCCGTCTTCAGTGCCTCAAACTGGCTCGGAACCCCATTTTGTACAAAAACATTCAAACGGTCTCTTATGCCGTTAGCGTGCCAGCCTCGGATATAAGGGTTTTCATCCGCTCTCTGGAGGGCAACCTCCAGCCGACTCTTAAAAGAAGCTTCGTAGGTTGGCCATGGTCCAACTCCAACGCTGGTCATAGCCGCACTGACGATACGGCCTTTTTCGTCAAAGGTAACACCTCCAAATCCAGTTATAGTTTCGGGAAGCTGAAAGTCTTGCAAGCCTTTGAGAAGCTTGGCCATCTGCGATAGGATGCCTTTCTTCTGCTGAACATTCATATTTTCGTATGAAGATTCTACCGGTTCCCCAGGCATTAGTTGTTGAATGATCCAACCTTGGGAAGACTTGGTAGCGGCACTTCCCCAGGCATATACGGAGGGGACCACTGGTGGTTGGAAATGATTGAGGGCCTGGGCAGCCAGGCTGATGAGAGCTACTTCATTTTCAACCCGAGTCTTAGGGCTCATCCCCTCGGCGTCCGGGTTAGTGAGGCGCATTATGAACTGTGTAATGCCATCAGGGATCCGGTCACAGCCCGGTTGAAGAGCTTCATCCTGAGCCGTATGGCTTGAAGTGGTTGCCACAGGGAGTGTGACACGATAAACGAAGTTGTTGTATTTGAAAGGGCATTCAGGGTCGTATGAAATGGGTTCGATTTTCGCGTCCGTCTGATGAGTCAAAGCTCAATGTTTAGCCTCTGAAGAGTCCGTTCCGGGGGGAGTAGCTTACCTCGAGGTTGAAGTGTTCATGTAACAGGCGCTGGATAAAGTCCAGCCGAGCTTGATAATTGGTGTGATTGTGGGCCATTGTGACAAGCTTGCAACCTTGGGAGTATAGGTAAGTCGGGTGTGAGATGAAGGACGCTCCTAAATGAGAGGAGACTGACCCCAAATACGTACCTTACCTTCTTAAGTACTCAACTTTCCAATACTGTCATATGTACCGGTAGATGACAGGGATAGCATGCTGCTATAACGATGCATGCATGCTAACTAGCACGCTGAGGCGGGGAGCCATAACCGGGGAAATGCTTTACGTATCCGTATGTACTTGTTACTGGGATTTGTGTCGAAGCCCATTCTTAAACGTTGGTACGACACCACTACATGTAAGTCTCTTGGCTGTGATATGTCCGGTTTCGACCAATCAAGTGTGGGGAGGGCGATGTTCCATCTTTTGTCAAGAGGGGCACTGAAATGAGGAGTCAACATGTTCGCATAATTTTAAAGGAGCGTGGGGTTTATTTATAAGAGATAAGAGAGTGAGATGGCGTAGAATTACACTAGGAAACTGAGCAAAGATTGTCTTAAGCACGAACTATTCCATCGCTCCATATACAACATCCATACGGATGTGCCTATTCACACAATGCCTATTGGTGCTCCGGTGCTCCGGAGAGGAGTACACCTTGTCATGCGCCTGTACGGCGGCCATCACGACCTTCAGGGCCTTGACCTTGTTCATATTCTGTCGGATCCAAACAGTCGGTAACCAATTGAATTTCTTTATTACAGTGGGTCAGGAAATGGACTAATGAATCTCGTTTATATTCACCTTTAAGTGATGGTCTTTTGACCAACTGGATATAACCCTGTTTTGCAAAGCTAATAAAATATAGATCTTGACGTATATCGTAACGGCTGGCTGCCGCTCAATCAATTGAGCAGCGATTGTGGCGAAGGGTTTAGATACTCCACCTCGATCGCCTTCTCCTCTCTTGAAGAAAAAGCTGGCACCAAGTTGGTCGATTTTCCTGTGCCGGCCATGCCGTTCAACCAAAAAAAAAAAAAGGGCCTTTACCTGAGCGTTTTCCGCCCAACCATATATCTTGCGCAATAGGTCGACTCGAGTATCGGGCAAACACATCGGATTGTGTTCTTCGGCGCGGGAGTCAAAAGCTGCTCCGGCAGCGACAGGAAGCTTGTCGAGCACGGGCTTCTAGAAAATAGGAGATATGGTCAGCCATGTTATACAACCAGCCGAATGTAGCTGCTGGGGTTCAAAACTTACACCTATTTGTAGATCAATCTCCCTTCGCAAGCGACTTAATGCCTTCTTTCCCCCCTCACCGTATATAAGAGGCCCACAACAACTCATTGGAGCTTGGGGTGAACGAGTTCTCGGCACGGACTTGTGATAGCGTCTCCGTCGACCTGTCCAAGGCCCTTAAAACTGACCCAACGCAAGCGTAATGATGACGATGAGGTAACAGAGCCGCCCTCGTAAATGGGTTGGAGTCGCCTGTCCTCGCCCTTTGTCATACTAACACCCATTCGATGATATCGTGATGCTGATGATAGGGTCGTGCGGAAGAAGCATATTGCCGTTGCGCACATGCGTGGTCGTCCGAGATCCATTCGACTTCGGTCTCTACCTCATCATCCTCATCCTCCGGTTGCGGCTCATGTTTGGTCTTGGCCCCTTCGCTCCGTCCGCTTTGATTGGCGTGTCTTTCGCACCAAATACACACTTTCCCCCGAACAAATGGTACCACTTCAAAATGGTTGGCATTCCAAGATCCAGAGGCGAGTGTCGTCCGAAATTCTGTCCTCTCCCAAATGGGTAATTGCTAATATGGCAAGGAGCTTGCAATACTCGTCGATCTCGAAAGATTAAATGCGACCAAGTTAAACCGTCGTGCAAAAAATGCACGAACAGCCAACACTCGAGCCAAACTTACCACAAGAGACATCCCTACAAGACTTGAACTCGATCCAACCCTTCGCATCTAACCTACCGCAAGAAGAATTCTTCCACAGTGCCGTCTTCGACTCAAACTCAGAATTCCGATCCTGTTCATCTCTGATGAGGATAAGGAGGAACTCAATGTCTTGAGAAGTACGTCATGAACAACGAGTGGACGTTCAATGATGCGGATGACTTCCACGTTCAGATCGCGAAGCAGAACGTGAAGAGGAACGCGCATCAGGAGAGGGACAGGAGGACGAGGTCGATCGACATAGTATATCAACATGTGCTGGTTCAACGTTGTGATCTGCTACTTCTACATGAAGAACTCTGGGAGGCGAGATATGAGGATGGCATGGATACTTAACTACAGATACCACAGCCATGTTGAACATATCTGGCGCCTGATGGGTCACCCGTCATCACCGTCCTCGTCTTCCCCAGCCCACGTCCAAGTGCCTGCCTTCCTTCCTGCTCCTCGCAGTTCCCCTCGCATTAATCCGGACTGTTCACTTTCGCCACCTGAGAATCTGCGAAATCACAGACTTCGGAGCCGCCTGGGCCGTTGGCGCCGTTTCGCTCCTTTCGTCGCTGATGTGTATCCAGCTGTCCTCGTCTTTCATTTTCGCGCTGACGTTCTACTTCTTCAAGCCGACGTTTAATTTCTAAAAGGTTACGTCATAATTTAACTTCCATAATAGCAATAAAAAAATATTCAAGGAGCAAAATGACAACAGCGATTGATTTATTAAATAGTCGCATTTGTATTGTTATTATAAGCTAGATTTCCTACATCACTACGCTGTAAGCTTTGGCCACTTATGTGAGGGCACTAATGAGCGACTTCCTACCTGGTAGTCGCTCTCAAAACGTTAAAAACAGCTAGTAACATATCCGTTACGGCGTAACATATTAAAAAGTATCCCAGTTCAGCTAAGTTTACTTATGTAAAGTGGGGTGTAGCCCAGGCTGGGCTCAGGCTAAAAGCGGCATGGCTCAGGTATAATTCCCATTTCGGTCGAGCTTGGTAAAACCTACTGTACCTAGGTATCTACGAGGGACACCCGGATGGGCCTTGGAACGTGGGAGGCTTTTTGATGCCCCTCGCCTAGAAGGTACGTACCGGTTTGTCAGCCTATCAGCATCTCTTTCTCACCACCCCACGTCCCCTTTTGGGTATGCGTGTCAATGTGCCTGACGGCAACACTGTAATCGACCGGGTCGCTGCAGTTGTCGCTGTCGCTGCACACCGATAAATTCATTCTCAACTTCAGTTTTAATTCCGTCCGTCCACTCGGGCTTCTCAACTTGCCACCTTTCAACGCAATGGTAACTTATTATAATCTTGACAATGCAATCAGCTCCTTTTTTAAGGAGAATACGACC
This sequence comes from Xylaria grammica, assembly GCA_004353285.2. Classification (NCBI taxonomy): domain Eukaryota; kingdom Fungi; phylum Ascomycota; class Sordariomycetes; order Xylariales; family Xylariaceae; genus Xylaria; species Xylaria grammica. Next base: position 2,962,070 of record NGZP02000009.1, read on the forward strand.
GTGACAAGACAGCAATGTGAGGAATTGGCACTCTCCCAAGTCGGAGGACAGGCGAACCCGGTTGAGACGCAGGGAGCGTTCAGTTACACGTTTGCAACCGGGATCAATCAATCTAAGATCTTCCAGTTCCGGACTCATGATTCTGAGCTCGATATGTCCGTCATTAATCTTGCCCAAACCGTGCACTCGCGATTCATAGCCGGTTGCAAGTATCGCGGGACGATAGGCCACTCACGGCCTCTCCATATATATGAGATGGATAAACTGCCAGGAGCTACGTATATTATGGCGCGCCACGTCTCCGCTGTACAACCTCCAGACTCTGCGGCCCGACAGAGGAACACTGCGACTGACCTCGCCAAGTTCGCCTAGCAGCTCCCTCTTCCCGTGTGGATTTGTCTAATTGTAGATAGATTTTTCGCGCAGTCTTGGAACCACGGCCAGCAGTTACCCCCGGGTGAGACATCTGCTTTGCTTACAGAGTTCCGTGACAAGTTCGATCTTCTTCATCGATCACTACCATTTCGTTTCGCATCAAATCTAGACAGGGTTCGCAAAGAGCTGCCGTTACTCTTCTCAAAGACTCTCCCTTTCGTTCTCAGTCACCAAGACCTCTGTGAGATGAATATCCTCATAGACCCTGAAACGGGAAGTATTACAGGAATCATCGATTGGGCTGACGCGAGGATTCTGCCCTTCGGGTTTTCGCTCTGGGCCTTTGAGAACATTCTCGGGTATATGAATTCTGAAGGGTGGCATTACTACGATAACCGCCACGAGCTGCAGCGAATATTCTGGGAAACCTTTCGGATGGAAGCCAAAAACCTGTCAGATGACGATTTACGCTTGATCCAGATCACTAGAATGGCTGGCTTGTTCTGTCGCTATGGGTTTGTCTTGGACGGCAAGGTCTGCAAAGGTGTAATAGATGAGTCCGACGTGTCTTCCTTTTACTATCTTGATGCCTTCTGCGCTGCTGAAGACTGGGAGCTGCCAATATAAACTGGGTCGTGTTCCTGTGGAGGTTACCATCCCGCCGTTGCAAATGTACCTATAGTGAATACATGTTACCTTATTAGTTACCCTTGTGCTACGAACCATTAATCCCATGTATTGTCAGCATGAAAGAGCGATTATGAATCTCTGGCCTTCTACATGAATCTCACTAAAATATTGCCTCAGCTATTGGGTCTCGCCCGCCATTAATAGATCAATTTAGGTCGTTTGTCCCCGTGCTCTTTGTGGTTGTAAAACAAGGCCGTGCCGATTTTAGGGCGACAGTTTGTACACCTATTATCATAATGTATAATATAGGGCGAACCCGACTAGATGCCACGCCATGCCATGTCATGTGTATATTTACTTCACTCGCTTCTAGACAAGGGAAGTAATATCTAATTACTTCCACACCACATAGTCAGTCACTGCGCAGCGTTCTTGGCCGTGCTTAGGACTCAGACGTACAGCTCTGTTTTAACCATCAGCAAGGACTCTCGTCCAGTCAAACTTCCTCCACCGCTTCTTAAACCCATCAGCCCTACCATCTGACCTGTGCCATCGACCTTGTTTCTTGATTACGTCCGGCTCTACATCCACCATGCCCCCTAGGATTTCTCTCGCAAATAAATCCCCCCTCGGCCATCGATTTGAATCTTCCACCACATGGCCAAGACCCCCGTCCAACGTAAACCAGACGTGGAAGTACGGCATCTCTTTAGCGATTGACCGCCTAAATGCCAGTTTTCCGAGCCCGTCACGCGCTCGCGCGCCTGTGTCAATGATCTTCTTGTGCTGAGACCATTCCTCGTCCGCCGAGAGCATCGCTTCTTTAAAGAAGGCTGGTGCTGTATCTCCTAGGTCATATGGTATAGGCACCGCTTGCATCGCAGCGTGCATATGTCTCTGAGGCGCAGCGGCATTTTCGTAGAAAACCACCTCTCTTCCTTGCTCGTGGTATAGACGGGTGAGGCACTTCATGAAATTCCGTATCTCCTCCCATTCGTCATCATCGCATTCGAGTAAGTTAGTCCGGTGCTGAATAGGAACAATGACGGCCCCACCTTCGCTCAGCTCCGGCTCCGTCGGTAGTGTCAGGTATACTCGTGTGCCTAGCGAGATAATAGGCGCCACAGGAGGCAGATTGCGATCTTCGTGGTGGCAAAGCTGACAGTTATCCAGAATCTTGTTGATCTTCTGGAATTCGTTGACGGCGGCGTTCTTGAGATTCAGCTCGGACTTTTGCACACGCCTCGCTAACTTCTCTGCATTCTCGTCCATGTATTCGAGATCATTGTCGAATTTCCCATCCTTAGCGATACGCTCGGCGAGTCGAAGTCCTTCACCCCCGGCCTGCCCTCGTGTGCGCCTCTCTTCTCGAACCATGTCCTCTATCGTCATGTCTTCGTTCTGCTCCACCAATCCCCTTTCTCGGCCTCGCTTGGTATCGACAGCCTTGGCCTCAGCCCTTGTTCCCGCCATCATGCGATTTTGCATCACATTTAGAACCACGGCTTCGGGCCCCTTGCCTGCAAACGCCGCGGCGGCCTGATTGTACTCAGCTTCGAGTTTGCCAGCATCCGGCGCCTTCTTTAGTTTTGCCTTCATCATCTGGGCTTTTAATCGGTTTAGAGTTGTCTGGTCTACTTGTGTCGGCTGGTGGGAGATAGCATCGTCAGAAATAATCGTGCCTTGGTGTAGTTTAGTAGGTTCTGGTGATGTCCGTCTCTCCTCATGCACTCTCGCGGCAAGTTTCCTCTCTTGAAACAATTCGCCACTAGGTTTTTCTTTGCCAACGTAGCCTTCCCCATAGACCTTACGCCTATCTAACTCAACTTTCTCCTCGCGAGCATCGTCAAAGTCACGTAGGTTCCCATATCGGTCTAAAGCGATATCCTCCACGGCACGACCGGTGCTTTCAGCCATGCTATAGATACCCTTCAATTTCGTCATTCTAGATAGCGAGCCACTGTCGCCAAAGGTATAATTAACCTCGTGCTTAGCGGGTAGCTCGAGCTCATCACCTATCTTGCCATCGTTCAGGTTCTGCAGGTGGGCGGCATTGATCTCTCTCGAATGTATCACTCTCTTGGGCTCTTCCTTTGGCGGCGGCGGTTTTGCTGGTTTTGCACCTTTCTGAGTGTAGTCAATATCGAGGGCAGAAGGAGCTGTCATCCACGAGTCTCTAGTAAGTGGCGCGGAGCGAGGGAGCTTTTCGTAATCTTCAGCGGCTATTTCTTCGTTCGGTAGAGGTAGGTCTTCTTTAGCATCCGAGGATTTCAGCCCAGTTTCCCTATTTGGGTGGTGGCTAGCCTCTCGCTTGTTACGGTCTCGTCGATAGCGTTCCTTGCGGCGATCCCGATCTTCGCGATCATCATCCTTTGAGTGGCGTGATCGCTTGTGCCTGTGACCATCATCTCCATGTGCGCCGTCCCCGTGTGAGCGGTGGTGGTCGCGACGGTCGCGATCGTGAGCTCTATCTGTAGAGCGGTCGCGTCTGTGATGGTGGTGGTGGTGTCGATGTTTGCGATTGTTTTTTTCGTCCGAACTGCGTGCGTCTCGTTCCCTTTGGGCCTTTTCAGCTGCAAGTGTTTTTTCAAACTCAGCGAGGCCGTCCATGGTGTCAAAGGTGAAGATACTCTAGTTCACCTAACGGATGATGGTAAAACAAGACGACGGGAGCTTGCTCGGTCTCAAATGACGACAGGGCTTCAGCTATACACGTATTATGCAATAGTATATGGGTTTCGATATGCATATATTAAGATAGTATTCTTATCACAATACGATTATACAATTAATCGTATTAGTAAATAGGATGTATCAATTTAGGTACCTAGCAGGCGTAAAGAGAGTACCTTCAACACACATGTGCAGAGGTAAAGTTACGTCTCTAACTGGATGATTAGTACCTGAACAGGTACCTGAGTGGTTAACAATAAGTTTGCCTACTTAGGTACCGGAGACTATCTATGAGTACCTAGGTCACATGTACTAGTAGCCATGGGCATCATATATACATAACGTACCTATGATAGATACCTACCTGTGTAGTGCTGGTTACCTAGGCAGCCGCTTTCGATCCAGTGAAAAAAAGTAGAAAACTCCAAAAAAAAAATGAGCCGACTCTGGTACTCGAACCATCCCCTCAGGGCGTGCTAAGTACCATAGCACCGGCTCCACAGCAAAGATCTTAGCGAGGTGTGGAGCGTTTAAGCTGCCTTCACTCAAGCTATTTTCCCAAGCCGCTGCCACTACCACTCGGCCATTTTCCCTTTCTTCCTCCCCACTTCAACTCCCCCCCACTCCATTCAGCGCGACCTTCGTTTTTCAAATTTCCTCACGAGTATATCCTCCCACGCCAGATTCCCATTCGTCCATACCGAGACTTAACTAGATTCATTCGTCTTATACAACATCGCCATATCTCGACTTGTGTTATTCCTAGGAACATCGGTGCACCGCCAATTAATACATAAATTCAGGTTATTACCGTCGACTGTCCGGGTTCATCGTCTATCTCTCCCAAAAAAAGGCGTGGGCCTCACGGCCCATTTTGTGAAGAATAAGGGTCCTTCTCCATGTACCTAGCTTCACTACCCAGCGACTTATACGCAAGGTTCTCTCATCTGGCATATCCATTACAGCCGACACTCTCAATGTGCATCTGGTTTCATATTCACGACAACAACCAACCGTCATGTCTTCTTTCATTAAACCCGCCAGGCCTTCTGCTAGGGGGCCTAAGGGTTTCCAAATACGTCCTAAAGGAGCCGGGTCCGGTGATCGTATCAAAGAAGTCCTCAACAGGAACAGGATGGAAAATGAACGTGCCATGAGTTCTGAACCAACTTCCTCCCCTCCTGCGGCACCTCGTCCCACTCACAAAGACCGTTCATCATGTCCTAACCCCCGATGTCCCAACCCTTCAGCACCCGTTACCGATGGTTTCTGTTCGGCTTGCGGTCGTGAAATTGACAGCTCAAACATTGTTGCCGAAGTGATGTTTGGTGAAACTTCTTCGGGTGCCGCCATTGTCCAGGGTAGTTATGTAGCTGCTGACCAGGGCACAACTCGGAATATGGCGCCGGGAGTTCGACGACTAGGTGGGCTAGTCGGGGACAACCGTGAAAAGACGATCCGTGAAGGTGAGTTTTCTATCCGGTCGCCCCGAACTCCCCTTATCACCCCCTTTTGATTACTAACACTCAGCAACAGCTAGAAACATGATGTGGGGATTTAAGTCACGGTTAAGGAACGTCACCGAAAGTGCTATCGAGTCCGCCATCATGATTTTTAAGCTCGTTCTCAATGAGAACTGGCTACAGGGCCGCGGCATGGACAAGGTGGTTCCCGTCTGCCTCTACGCGGCTTGCCGCAGAGAGGATAAGTGCGACGTTATGCTCATTGATTTCGCCGAACTAGTCCACGTAAGTGTTGCCGTGCATGTCGATCTGAGTATTAGCTAACACGTATCAACTAGATCAATGTGTATGAGCTTGGCCACGTCTTCAAGGATCTAAGTAGTATCTATTCTTTTCAGAATAACAATGTGCGGTCAATTATACCAGAAGATCTCATGATGCGCTTTGCCGAAAAGCTAGACTTTGGCGAATTCACTAATAAAATCGCCGCCGATGCCACAAGACTTTGCCAAAGAATGGGCCGAGATTGGATGGTCATGGGACGCCGTCCATCAGGTATCTGTGGCGCTTGTCTCTTAATGGCCGCTCGTATGTGGAATTTCCGGCGGACTGTCAGAGAAATTGTTTACGTCGTTAAGGTGACAACACACACTATCGAGCAACGTTTGGACGAATTCACCGTCACTGAGAGCAGCAGTCTTTCTATTGAGAATTTTTTAAACCAAGAATTCCTCGAATCGCGCCATGATCCTCCTTCTTTCTACAAGCAAAGTGACGAGTGGAAAGACAAGATGGAGAAAGAAAGAGAGGCCGGTGGGAGAAAGCGAAAACGAGCCCCGGAGGACATAGATGAAGATGAGTTGGACCAAGCAAACGGCGAGTCGGGTCCATCAAGACGGAGTACACCGGCCAGTGCAAGTATGCCGCCTCCACCTCGACCGGTTCCACCGCCCGACCTTTCGAAAATACGCCAAGTCACAGAGTTCCTACCAAGATCTTTCGATAACACAGAAAGTAGAGAAATTGTGGCTCCCTTTGACCCTACGCAGGTTCCCAAGCCAGCCCCCAAACGAGCAAAAGATGTAGTAGAGGGGTTGAACGCAGACGATCCCACGAGTAATGAGGCTATAGACGAGCTAGTACAAATATATGGCTCCTCTGATGTAGGGAATGGAGATGAAAACAACGAGGCCGATAAGGAAGAAGATATAGAAGTGCAACCCAAAAAGGGTCGACGCAACAAACAAGGACCGGAGGAAGAACACCTCAAATTCGACGAGGAGTGGGAGCGTGACGAAGCTGAGCTAGAGAGTCAGATTAATGAAGTGATCAACGATCCTCATAGTTCTGCACACAGCAAAGCTCTGGCAACAGCGGCACATCTTGCTCACATCAAAGCAGAATGGGCACGCTCATTGCTCCCGCAGAAAGAGTTAAAGATGGATGAAATCATTGGTGAAGATGAATTTGCCGATGATCCAGAAGTGCAATTCTGTGAGCTTGATCCCGAGGAAGTGCTTATCAAAGAAGAAATCTGGCTCAATGCGAACAAGGATTGGGTGAGAAAACAGCAAGAAAAGACATATCGGCAGCAGATGGAAGACCTAGGTCCTCCAAAGCGAAGGCGTAATCGGGTCAAGAAGCCACGAATTGGTGAAGGCCAACTGACTCCAGCTTCCACTCCCGGTGAAGCGGCCATCGACGTAATGAAGAAGCGGAATACTGTATCGAAGCGAATCAACTACGATGCCATTGCCAGTCTCTTTGGGAGCAGCAAGAAACGCGGTCCAGGCTCCGTCGTTTCTCGCATGGAAAGTGAGTCCGCAAGTCACATGCCCTCTCGCGCGGCTAGTATATCGGATGCTGGGTCCCCTGCTCGTCATCAGGACAGCCCCAGACCCTCAGTCGAGAAGAATCATCCAAAAACAGTCGAGGAAGAACAAGACGAGGACATGGAAGACGAGGAGGAGCCGGCCCCGGTAGTGTACGACTACGAGGATGATTATGATGATGATGGCTATGGCGATGACGACGGCTACGATGACGGAGAAGGAGAAATGTACTAAACTCGCATGGGTGGCGTTCTTCGGGAGTTTCCCTTCGTTGCATATCTGTCACACTGTCTACATAGCGTGTTTCTGGGTTTCTCGGCGAAATGAGAACTTGTATTTATGAGATAATTGCGATCAAGAACCCTCCATAGAAATGCTTCTCAAGAAAGCGTACCTTGCCAGCATCGCGAATGGCAGAGTAATACACTCGTAAAATAAATTATTCGCACGGCAACTTCACTAGTTTAGCTACGTATGTCATCCATGCTCACTTACATAGTACAGCTAGGCCTTAGCTTCATGTTGGTACTATAAACAGCACTACAGAGAAGATATGGGATACTAGGCACAATACACCTCGGAAATGAACCACAATCTCCGTGCAACACCATCGCAGTCCTGAGGACTACTACCTGTCATAGCACTGCTTTGTACAGACAAAGAAATCGTTCTATGTATCATTAGTACACGTTCCCCATTTACAATAGGCCTATGCTTGTAGTGATTTTCTGGTATAGTGTCACCTTTACATCCCCTAGCCCCTCGATTTAATGCAAGTCCCCAACCATATTGTCATTCGAAATGATGAATATCATATCATGTTGCTTCATCTCCGACTCTTGTCAGCATTAGAAGTTACTAGCTAAACACATAAATAACTAGCGAAAAAGACAGAACTATATACTTCTCCTTCGAAGTTTGCTACCTATTATGACAGCGGGTAGCAGGCTATAGACCGTGCATAGGGCCTTAGGTGCGATGGGGTAAATATATACACTCGCAAATAGAGGGTTTCGACTTATAAAATTAGGATTCAATGTTTAACCTCCTTTTTTTTCTGTATTAGTTGTGTTTATATCTCTCCTCTCGCGTTACGATCAAAGGCACAATACCTAGAAAACACAGTTAGACCTGACGTATTTTATACGGCTAGGAAACAAAGTCAGAGTAAACTGTTGTTTGTTGTCTAATATTACCTTACTTCCCTAATAAACTAACGCTTCCCCCCTCCCTCCCTGCCTCCCTCCCTTTCTTTCTTTCTTTTTTTTTTGGTTATTTTTTTCTTGTTTCCTTTGTTTTCTTTTCTTTCCCTCTTATCTCGCGCCATTGAATTAGGATCGATGATACCGATACCATATCCCAGGATGATTAGTCTCCAGAACCGACATTTATCTACGATGAATCAATCAATAGGAAGATTACCTAGACCTATGTTCTGTCGCATGAGAGCAATCTTGCTCTTAATTTTCTTCACAATCAGGTCTTTCAGGTTCTCAAACCGGGAGTTCCGAACATCTTCATAGCCGTGCAGATCTAACTTCTCCAATAATAGATCAAGATTGTCAAACTTGAACTCGGTGTCCAGGTGTGACGTTACGTGATCTATAATGGCGTTCTCGTGCCGCTTGCTGTAAATAAATCTAGGGAGAGCGCTCGTTACGTCCTTCGCGGGCGTACCGAAGATCAATGAGTTTTGTGTTCGTTTAGGCTGATGAGACATTTGGTTGCGATTTGTTAGGCGGTACCTATTATGATTGTAGTGCTGTGACTGTGGTATGAATGAGGCGACAAGGCGTTGGGACTAGGTTGACATGCCTGGTATTTATACCCATGCTGGCATGTTCGGACGGCACCCTTGCTCTCAAACAGAAGACATGATGATATATCACAATCCCTGAAGCTTCACCAGCGGCTGTGTCATGAAACGGCGCCCCAGTTCCGAAGCAAAATAATAGTCACTTAGGCAGTACATCATAGGACTAGGACAGACACACGGTATGCTTACGAACATAGCCGACATACAAGTTAGAGTAGAGCGAGGAAAATATGCGTAAATGACATCGAACCCTATGCTCGTTTGGTATGGGTTTCGACCACGTCGCAAAAATACGAACACGTGCTGAAACGTTTTTACGATCAGTAATATTATTTCGCTAAGGAGAAGGAGATAATACAAATCGTTTCTAATCGATTCTTTATTCTCGTTGCAACACCACTAACAAGCCCATTATGCCAAGCATGACTGTCTTTAACCACGGATGTTCGCTAAGCATAATAGTAACATAACCAACAAATGGTATGTAGCCGACAACGCTACCGATGATGTCTTTCCTCTCGAGATAGTCCTGGCCGCGGGCGTAGAGTTCGGTGTCGTCGGCGGCGTTATTGTCGCCCTTGGTAAGCAACTTCGCGTGCTCCCCTAGACCAAACTTGCGCACGACGCGGTGGACGATGGGTATATCCTTGCCCCTGACGTTGTACACCACGACCTCGCCGACGTCTGTCTCGGCTAACAGATTGCGATTCCATAGGAATAGGAGGTCGCCACGTTGGAAAGCAGGCTCCATCGACCCGGAGAGGACGACGACAATAGGGGACGGCGAGTCGGCAGCTATCGAGAGACCCTTCCACATCTGTGAATTTCGCAACAAGTTAGCGGTGCATACTGAGAACGACATGCTGTCTACCGATGAACTAGCATCAATAGTCGGAAGAGCAGCCACACATACCATGAAGGCTGTGGACAGGATAAGAGCAAAGTTGAGCAGCTGTGCAGCTGCTTGCCGCGGGTTCTGGAGGCTTGACAACATGGCCGGTTGATAATTGTTTGGTCAATGGATAAGGTATTAGCCAGGCGTCAGGAGTGCGACCACAGTCTGTTGAAAGGGCCTCCGCCGACCTCAATAAGAAGATGAATGTTTTGAGGCCAGCTCGAATACTGCTAGTCAATGTTGTTATCCTGGCCTCAACATTTCCAAGACCAAGAGATAATAATGACAGGTTGCTAATGTAAGGTACATTAGTCCAGGTACTTACAGTGTATAATCACAGTGCGCAAATATTCCTCAGCCACTTGCCTAGTTTAAATTCACAGCCAAGACCACGGCTACGCCACGTTCATAAATCTCCGGGACATCCTTCTCGGTAGGTACCTCTTGGCGCTTTTTTGGCATTCTTAGCATGTCCTTGCTACTTCGATATTAGATATTTTAGACGAATATATGCAACCGAAATGGGCTATCGTATGAAAGAAAAAAAGTAAGAAAGTGCTGGGGAAACCTTTCAGAGTTCGTTCCCCCCCATTCCCCAGCTTAAACATAGGCCCTTACCTAAGGTCACCAACGCGCGATAGATAGTAAAGCTATCACCCAAGCTCAAACAAGACAGTGCTCCAACTCCCTTCTCTTCTCACATTATAGCCGCGATTTCAATTCCTAGTGACTCTCTTCCATGCCATACGCAACAAAACTAGTGATAGTAGGGTAGCGAAATCTATACCTCCTAAGTTTACCTAGGTAGCTCAGATCGGATACCTAAACGGCAGTCTAAAGGATAATACAGGTGGCCGCGTAGTTTTCCGGGTCAAATACTATTTTGCCATGCATAACGAATGTGAACTATGATCTTTAGTAACTAGAACTTTAGTTTAATTATAGGTACCGGAACCCCACGACTCTTTCGACGAGTTGGCATATAGGTCCTATTCACTCACTCACTCACTCGTAACAGCTTGAGTGGAAGGGGGTAGGTAGATAGACACCTGTTTCTTTAAACAAAAGTATAGTGGGATGTTAAACGATTAGGATTGGCTCCTACTATAATTTTGATACGAAGTCGAACGAGTAGAATGATCAACCAATCACTTGCGATTGTTGATGCCTATTTACTGAATCCTATAGATCTAGGACCTCTTCCCATCGTAGATTAATTCACACTTAAACAATACAAAGAGTCGAGGATGCAGACATACCAAACATAAATATCCATTCAATTTTCCGACTACTAATCTCTCTTGCCTCTTGGTAGCCCTACACGAATGTTTAGACTCCGATCGCACTTACTGCTAGCTGGCATAAAACCAGCGTTTCTGACAGTTGCCACTCGCAGACACGATAGTATCACTTTCCAGTAATTTCTGATTTTTCTGCTGCTGCTACTGCTTCTACTTCTTCTTCTACTGTTGTTATTGCAGGTTGGCTTGTTCATTTCAGGTCACAAACCTTTAACCTCGTTGTCCTTGTTCGAATCTCCCATGATTATCTCCGCCTTCTCAATAGAAAATCCCCCTCCTATCTTTGGTAGCACCCTATTATAGCACCTATTGAATACATATCCTTGATTCCCAAACTGGCTCTCCCTACCCTTTTCATCAAATAACATCACGGTATTGCCGTCACCATGCCGCCAACGGATACGACACCTCTTTTGCCTCAGCCCTCTAGGGAACAGGCACCGGCACCTCAGGGAGACAGTCATGTAAGTTCTCCGTTGCAGCGCGTACGGCATGGAGGCACCTGACCATGTACAGCCAATTACCTTGAGAGCATGCCACTCTTCCTGGCGCTGGTTTAACCAGAAGAGTCTTCTCGGTATGCGCTCGCTTGTAGCCTCTTACCTAACCTCGGTAGCCGGCGTGGCCCTCAAGTAGAAACTTGAGAGTCAGGACGACCACAGTAATTGGCGCATCCCATTTCAGTTTTCCACCGTTGCCTTTGTTATGCAGTGGATATACCATCTATTAGCCCTAGTAAGTTACCGTTAGCTATTAACTCGTAGTGTCGGTTATTCTCGAGCCTAATGGATTCAAATAACAGACGTGGACGGGAGTACATACCTTCCAGCCGAACGGTGCCGAGCCAGAAGACGATTCCGGGGGCTCGTCCGCGAAAGCTCGCATCGCCCGGTTCTTCACACCGCCCCATCAGCCGAGTACTATTGAGCGGGTCGGCTTCAGCATGTTCTATACGGTTTCTCACATCTTCACTCTGCTCAATACGGCACTATACTGGACCGTACTTGTGCCCGCCGGCCATGGCGGGTTCAAAGCACCCGAGATTCCTTCTCACCGCCACGGTCCGAGTAACACCACAGGTATCTTTTATGACCCTGGTAAGCAAACATTCCCGAGTTACGGGACTTCCTTATGCCATGTATAAGAGCTATTATAGATAAATTGGAGATGCTAACTACGGTGTAGACAAAGGATTGTTCGAAGAAGATGATATCAAGGCCTTTAGCATCCTCAATATCTGGACTATCACGGCAGTTATAGCCTTCGTTGAGGTAGTCTTCTTCAACAGCATTCGCCGCCACAGTGTGAGTGCAGGAGTTTTCCGACCGTCTTTTCTCTGTTTAAGTTGGAAACTGGTGATGGCGAGCTAACGTGATAATGCGAGTAGCCGGTTGTAGGGCACGTCGTTGGTACCATGGTCGCAAGTGGTCTATATCTTGCGTGGGCTAGCATCGGCAAGCTAGCAACAGACCACTGGGGCTTGTTCTTCCTAGACCCCAAACTCATGGGCAACTCTACGGGGGCAGCCGTTGCGGCCGGCGTCGGTTTCGTTGTGGCGGCGCCTATCAGTAAGCTTTCCCTGTCTAGCTAGAGGTCTCATGCCTGGACGAGGGATACTGATGGTTTAATTAGTCTTAACATATCTTCACGGCCTCACTGCAATGAGAGAAGCGATAACGGCCTCCCACTAAGAGCCCCGCTAATTAACACGATGATGAGTTTAGAACGAGGGACGGGGATGTGCCTATTTTACGCCCGAGAGACTCCCATAGAATGCGAAAGAAATAGGCTGAGTTGTGTGATGTTGAGAGTCGCTGTAGATCATTGAACAGTCTGTTGACACCCAATCGACTTATTCGACAAGTTGGGTGATAAGGTATGGCTCGGGCTGCGCAGGATACTAGATAGGCCGCACCCGACGGACTCGGTGGTATGGCTTTGGGAACAGGTCGAATGATGGAGGGGCATTCCAAATCCTCTTCACGGCCTTAACGGCTAATTTGGAGCCTCGGTGCAGAAATGGGTGAGACTGAAGTGGTGAATTGTCAAGGTTCATTTGAATAGCGCATACGTTTTCCCTAAACGAGGCGATGATAAGATGTATTCAGACTGTTCTCGTGTCTTCTAAGGCTCCGTCATCCCTTACCTCCGTCATCCTTTACTTACCAGTGTACCACGCAACTCACTCGCAGGAAACGTGACCAGAGTCAGGCAGAAAGAAGCCTCCAGTCTTGAATTTCGCCTGTCAAAGTTGTTCATGGCCTAGCAAGGTAATCCCTGCCCGTTTCACCTGATCTCTTGGGCCGCGATTAGCTCCCGATACCCTAAACTAAACCGTATCTAGTGGATAGAATGGTGCCTGAGCAGTACCTAAGCAGAACCGCAGAACCGTGAACATTCCATGTACCTCCACATGGCTAACCAACTCACCAGCATTGGCACATCTAGTGTAGTAGATACGAGATGTAGATACGAGATATCCTACTATGTATATACCTTCTACACTACCTAGTACCTACACGCCGGTCCTCGCCTCGCCCCGAACCACTTACGTAGCCAGCCGTGGCCTTTAGCGGTCCTTAATCTTGGCCTGTGCTCTACACGTCAATCCTGGACCTCTGACTAACCCAAGGTTAGATAGTCTTCGCCCAATCGGTCCAAAGCTGGCCATGACAGCAAGCTTATCAGCATCTCGGTGACTTTCTTACAAACGTTTAGTTCGCATTTGTCAAAAAGGTCCAACTCATCTACGGATAAGAGATGACGGTAATGAATGGAATATGGTGGTTCGTTCACAGACCTCGTATGAACGTCACCCTGATTTGAGACCTGCCAAGGTAACTAAAGTAGAGAGTAAGTATATCCCGGGGTCGCCCATTCGTTCAATGCCACGAATCACCGCGAGCCGTGGAACGTCCGTCACGGCGTGCTTCACCCGTTCATTCGCTTAACTCAGCAATTGTTGGAACCCGTCTATTCTCTCTCCTTCGTACGCACGCAGCGCCAATTCGGATTTCCAATTCGCCTGCCTACTGTATGCGTTTTGGCCACAGCCTCACCATGCCGAATGCAACTCAATCCATATCTAGCTCCGCGCGGTGTGTCTTACATGGTACAGAAGCCGGCATCTCGCATGGCCATTTCGTCCAATCACGTTCCGCTCGACTAGGCAGATAGAGCTGTCTATCTCCGGAATACCACGAAAGGTGCATGTGGGAGGAGCCTAGCCCGACCGGCCTACGTGTATGCCATGTGTGCGAACTTCGCTGTACTATATTCGCAGACCTAGCCCAGATAGTACGTTATCATGGGCTTCCTCGCCATCGCACAAGTATTCACGGGGTCTACTAAGTAAGTACATCTGGCAGCAGGCTCCGGTAACAGTACGTACGCTACGTCTGACTACAGTATACCCTTGATTTGTGTGATGATGATCCGAGACCTTTTTGGACCAGATGCATAACCCGGTCCAATCCAAGGCAGGCTATTGTAGAGGTAGTGTAGTGTAGTGTAAGACGACTGAGACGATGGATGGAGTGAAGCCCCCCCCGGCCAGTCTGCCCTGGCTACTGCCCCGATACTGCCCTGGCTCAGAAGTTGGTTGTCGCTAGTCCGCCCGCTGTCGTCATAGTGTACTTGCCGGCAGTACTCCGTGCTGTACCTAGTATTACCTATAGCATACCTGTACAACCCCAGTCTGCGGTGAGGATTCGACAACGACGATGCCTACACGGCCATCAACCATGTACCATGCCTATCTTTAGCCCATGTACTAGTACTATACTGCCCATGTCCGCCCATGTTTACCCTACCAGAACCCCTATCTAGGTCGATAGGCGCATCTGTCCAACCAGTGTAGCGTGCCAACCGCCCCCCGTTGTAGTTTTGCAGTCGAAAGTTCCAATGCGTCCCAACCATGCCAGTTACGCCCAGCCAAGCAGGCTGAAATGCACAGCAAATGCACAATGCTTGTTATCCAATGTACACTACTCCCGTTGGTGTCTTGGTAAGGTGTCCATGTATCCAGGGATTTAGGGATTTAGGGATTGATTCTAATTGTTTACATGTCGGGCCAGTCGTATAAATATCCACGACACCCCCCCTCCAACTAACCCCCCCTTCTTTCGTTCTCCCTCCCCCCCCACCACATCCGTCAAGGGTCGCAAAGCATTATAAGGAATATTTCCAGAGACATTCGTTTGTTCTCTCGAATTGACCTCTGGGATACACCGCCCGGGCCCGTGTTCATCACATTTGTGTGCACACACTCTCTCTACACTCCTTTTTTTCTCATTCTCTCTTTTCGTCTGCGGAGTCGTCAAATCCTATAGACAATCTACCCCACGTTCTTTTCGTCGCTCTCTAGTCAATCTACACAACCTCAAGGAAAAGGGACACTTCTTTTGAGGTGTACCTCTCCTGAATTTGTCGTCGCGACTTTCAAGTTGGCTCGATTTCTTTCGCGCTTCCGATCAACAACCGCCACCATGTTCAAACGCTCGTTCCGATCCTCGGACCGAGTAGACAAGTCGGCTAGGCTGAAGAAATCCAACACCACCGCTCGCGATCCCCAGAAGCTGTCGAAACTGCAACAGTCGCTCGAGGAAACTCTTCCGGTCAAGAGGAGCCTCACCTCCCCAATCGTCACCCTCATGATTGGGCACGAGGGGCGGCTGTTTGCGGCGCACGAGGAGGTCCTGTCCCAGTCGCCGTTCTTTGAACGCGCCTGCCGTGACCAGTACCTCGATGCGCAGAATAAGAGGATTTCGCTCCCAGACGAAGAGCCCGAGATCTTCTCGGCCGTACTCGAATACCTCTACAAGGGTGACTACTACCCCCGCTTGATGCACAACAAGCACCGTAACTCTTGGGAGCTCGAGGACGCCGTGCGATCCCCGGACCCTTCCGACCCCAATAACCCCCGAGGCGGCCGCGGAGCCGTCGAGGCCACCATGTTCGTGCCGAGCGTGGGCCAATACCTTCTACGAGACACAGTCCTGTACTGTGCCGCCGAACGATTCGGACTCGAGGAGCTCAAGCGCCTGTCTCTCCGGAAGCAGGGTCTGCAGAGTGGGATCGACGTCGGCACCATTCTCCGGTCGGCCCAGTACGCCTACGACAACACGCCCGACACGGACTCACGACTCCGCGCTCACTATCTCGCTCTGATCATCCGATGTCGCAAGACATTCAAGAGGAGCGGAACCATGCAAGCTGAGATGGAAAAGGGCGGCAAGCTCTTCTTCGATCTATTTGTGGCCATGTGCAACCATCTCGACGATGTCGTTGACATGACCAACTCTCACACGCCCAAGACGATTTGAAAGGGCACACTCTCATGAGACCACCGAACATTTAGTCACTTCTGGATTGTGTTTTTTTATGGAGATCCCCTATTTTTTGCGTACTCTGGCGAGGAAACGGACTTGGTTACGGGTGCAGTGACTTGGCGTTGGTTCATTGTCTTTGGTTTCTTCCCCCGTTATTTAGCGCTCCCATATATCTCAGCTCATCAGATTGGAAACACCATTTGGGAGAGCCTACTACATGCCGTTGCAGCAGACACTCCACTTCTTCATCGAGGTTTGGCCGACTACTTTATTGATGAACCTGAGCGCTCGAGGAGGGTGACAGGGTACGGACGTACATGATTCTCAACCCCCTTCACCCCCCGGCCCTCCGACTTCTAATGACCCCGACATCGCAACTCCATAAACATAGCCTAGAAGGCCTCTCCGTCCGCCTTACTCGGACTGCGACCACGATGATTATGGACAGAATTCTACGGGAAAGCTTTTCTCTTTGCGAGGGAAGTTCTACTGAGTGAGCTGATCTAGAAAGTCAGGTCGCGTGTACCAGCCCGGTGATGCGGCGGAGAGGGAAGAAAGGGTTTTCACCACTCAAATTGGCAAATTTGTCTTTTACACTGCGTTTGCTATATTGTTTTTCAACACGACGAAGACCCGTCCGAATACATGATGGGCATTAGGGCAGCGTTCTTGATACCAGATTGTTACTAGGATGGGAGGAATACGAACAGCAACCGACCTTCGCCGTGGGCAAGCGGGGAGGACGAATGTGACCACAGGCTGGCGCGCCTCTTCGCTGCCAACCCCATCTCTTATGTGTCAAGAACAACAAAAACAAGGGAAAACACAAATCAGTTCACCAAAAAAAAAAACCTTACTCATGTACCCCTTCATACAGATCTACAACGTGATCTTTTCCTAGCAGAGAGACACGGCAATTCAAGATTGGAAAAACCGAAGATACTAAATAGACTGTATGTTGGCGGACATCCTACACGAGCAATCCCTTGCAATTGGTTCCGCTAGCGCCAGAGCTGGCATCTACGAGATTCTCCCCGACTATCTCTTTTTTCCCTTTTTCTTTCCTTCTGTCTAACTTTTTCTCACATGAGGAGGATGGAAGACTGGAACGGGATGGAGATGGGAAGGGAGAATGGAGGACGATGTGAAAAAATGGATGATTCTAATCTAGTCTTTTCTTGATGATTAACTAGTAACAAGAACCCAGGGAAGAAGACCGTTTTCCTTTATCCCTAGTGGAAAGGAAGCGTCGACGACCCCGGCCAGAGCCCTCGTCAGGGCGAGATAATTGAGAGATTTCGGCCACCTCACTCTAATGGCTCTTCTCACCAATTTCGTGATTCTTCTATGTGATTGCTATGTTGCGTCTTGTAGTCACTCGTGCCATAGATAGTAAGTGAATTATAATACGTGGTGGCGATGACGGTATACTAAGAAAAAGATTGGAAATTCAATCCCCGACCGGAAGGCCGCGTGCTATCTAGGCTTGCTACTATATCCATACACCGCATAGATCATTTACTAACGAAGAAGAAGCAGATTAAGCAGGAAGTGCCATTGTGATTAGATGGTGCCATACTACATCTCCTGTGAGCTAAGGAAGCTATTCCTACCTTGCCGGAGGCCTTCTTTCGCTACTCGCTGGTGGTGGCGTATACTTTGTCCCAAAACATACGAGAACGTATCGAAGGGAGTCATGCCCAAACCAAGGGAGTAGGCACCCCTTTTCTCGCAGTCTCTAACGCAGCGACAACGATCTTAGCGATAGAAAGGATCTTTTCTTCTTCGAATTTCCGTGCCACGAGCTGTAGTCCGACAGGCGCGCCATCATAAATCTCAGGATCATCTAGCTGGTTAGTCTGGATTCGGGATGAAGGATGCGTGGGCGAGCGTACAAGCTTCCCAATTTAGTCCATCTAGCTCATTGCTAGGCTCATACGATTTGTCGATGGCGTCGATATCTTTGTTGGCTTTGGTGACGGGAATGACAACTACGCTGTAGTTCAGCAGGTTGATGACTTCTGTATATCCTGCAAGCTCTGTTAGTAGCCGTTCACGATAAATTGTCGAAGTGGCCCAATACGCTACCCCTTACCTGTGTGGTAATATTTCCCGGGGATGACGGCGGCGTGTGGCGCCGCGGGCATGATGACGGCATCTACAATTTGTCCTATAGGAAGACAAGTATCAATGAATCTACATCGCGGAGAATCAGTAGACGAAAGCACACTTGCCACCATTATCCGCTGTTGAATTCCAATAGTCAGAATACGCGGACTCATACTCTAGGCCCTTGAGGGTCAAGTCTTGGTATTGCAGGAGATTGATCGGGTCTCTCAGCTGAAAAGACGCCTCGAGGTCTGGAATCAGCGGTTCGCCGGAGAGATCGAGCTGGGTATGGATATCATGTGCCCCGTCGGCCATCAAGAAAGCCAGCTACCAACACCGGTCAGTGCTTATAAACAGAAAGAGGCAACGCCTACATGAGAACTGTAGCTTGGAAGACTAGAGACTTACATGGATACTTATTCCAACGCTTTGGGTTGGTGGTTCCCAATCAACAATCTACAAGAAAAGAACATCAGCAATCTCTGCCTCCTTGAACCCTATCTCAAAATGATTAGAGAAGTCAAGGTACACTACTTCATGTCCTGCGCCTCTCATAGCTTCTACCACTATACGAAGGCCACGGGTAATAGGCGGATGGGGTTGAACGTCGCAGTCCGTCCAGAGAACACCAAGCTTCAATGGTTTTGCCGAGGCTTTGGCGGTTCCATCGGGGTTGGCCCGCGATTCGTACTCGCTCGCAATATCACCTCGAAAGGGCAGTGGAACCACCTCTGGGTCCCTAAGCCAAGGCTTGGTAGATAATTCTGATCGTAGTAGCAAGTCGAGACCACCCAGTGAGGTGCTTAGAAAACCAATGGTCGAACGATAGACGTTCTGCCCGGGATTGTTATTCGCAACGCAACGGTACGGTAATCTCTCGGGGGTAGGCTTTAGGGCAAAGACGCCGTTGAACGCCGCGGGGATTCGCACGGAACCCCCGATGTCAGTGCCAACGCCGAGAGTGCTGCCCCGAAGCGCCTGCAGAGCGCCCTCGCCACCGGAAGAGCCCCCGCATGAGAGGTGTTGGTTGTTCAGGTTCAGCGTCTGACCAATAATGTTGTTCTTCGTCTCCGCGAATAGGAGCGTCTGGGGGAGGCTAGTCTTGCAATATAGCACCGCACCGAGAGACAACAGCTCGGTTGTAATTTGACTTTCTACTTGATGGGCATCCAGCGAACTTCGAATCCCAAGATTGCTTCCTATCCAACCGACATATCCCATTGTGGTATCAACGCCCCTGACGTGGAATTGATCCTTCAAACTCACTGGTAGCCCATGAAGAGGCCCAACGGGCGAGTTTGTGGCGGAGAACTGAGCATCGAGCCATGCCGCACGCTCGAGGGCCTGATCAAAGAATATCTCATGAAGACAATTATTCTGTTCAGCGAAGACAAAATAGGAGGTCAGTATACCAGCTCAGCCCCATCACATGTATCGATTTGTCGAAATCACATTACAAGTCGAAGTCAGGTGTCACAGCGAGAAGCGAACTGACGATTTGGTGGGCTATGGCTGCAGTCTTGCAGAATGCACTTGTGACTTGAACAGCCGTCAGCTCGCCCTTCTTGATGGCCTCCACAATATCGATACTATCCCTTGAAATGATGGATATTTCCTCAGTCTGGAGGAACTGCTGGATAAAAGACCCGGTAAGGTTTCTCTGCTCCTTAGCCCTGGCAAGGTCTATAGGGCTGAGTCTCCACTCCGGACAGATCTTGTTTAAAGTGTCCTCCTTTTTGGCGGCGGCCCTGGCTTGCCAAGATGCTGATGCCAAACTCATTGATAGGATGGATACTGGGGCTGCTAGGAGACGATCAGATAGACAAAACAAGCAAGAGATGTGTGAAAGAGGCAAGGGACAGGGCTCTCTTCAGATAGACGACCTCCTAATGTACATAAGATCTCCATCTACCCCGCGTGAATGCTTGTCTTGATACGTTATGCCAAGTATTCCAATGCGTGGTTCGTTAACCTTTTAACCTACGTAGCTATAACGTGGGTATGTTGGTTTAGATGAAATAATACCTGGGGGGTAATAATAACTTTTTAGAAGCTTACCACACAAGGATGTATAAATTAGAGTAGATAAAACAGGACATATACATTACCATCTAGGCTAGATGGCTATTTAGTTGATCAGTGAACTACCATCCCGAGAGATAATCATTCAAAGATCAAAGTATACAGTTACAGAAGAATGGCTAAGGAGAAATAGATGACCCCATCGCATTGGAATCGTAACTCATCAATCCAAAACTCAAAACCAAAGAGACCAGGTACTTGAGACATGTGCTGAACTTACGGTCATTCTTTTAGCCACAAGAAGTAAAATCATTGCACCATCTAAATCAGCATTATACTTAGTAGTCAGTCGGTCACAGTTACTATATAGATATCTAAGTACCTAAGTAGCAATTACCCCTCAGCCCCTCCGCCCCTCCGGCCCACACCCCGCAATGTGGGTAGCTTAAGTTCTATCTACCTCTGCCAGGAGAACCCAAATTTTTTTCTTCTGAATCAGTAATGCACCCCCCAACCTACGGATTAATCCCCTTTGGAGCCTAAATCTATCTATTAATTGCGAGGGCTTGGCCGCTGATCATCTCCTATAGACTGACTATTATATTTTATTAAGTTAGGTCTATCCGACGACGATGGCTTCCGAAGCAAGCGCTTCGTCATCTGCCACCGCTCACCAGCCCGTGGCCATCGTCTGCGTGGGCATGGCCGGGTCGGGCAAGACAACCTTTATGCAGCGTATCAATGCGCATCTGCATGCCAAAAAGGAACCTCCATATGTCATCAACCTTGACCCCGCGGTTTTGAACGTGCCCTTCGAAAGTAATATCGATATCCGCGATTCTGTCAACTACAAGGAGGTTATGAAGCAGTACAACCTCGGTCCCAACGGCGGCATCTTGACGTCACTGAACCTCTTTGCAACCAAGGTCGACCAAATCCTAGGTCTTCTTGAGAAGCGCGCCGCTCCCGATCCGGAGAAGCCTGACAAGAAACCAATCAAAAATATCTTGGTTGATACACGTAGGCCTTCCCTTCGGTATTCGTGATGGGGTCCCACGTAGCTGACACCCCCTTAGCTGGACAGATTGAGGTCTTCGTGTGGTCTGCATCCGGGCAAATCCTCCTCGAATCCCTAGCATCTTCCTTTCCTACCGTCATAGCTTATGTTATCGATACCCCTCGAACAGCCTCGACCAGTACCTTTATGAGTAATATGCTCTATGCCTGCTCTATCCTGTACAAGACCAAGTTGCCCATGATCTTAGTATTCAATAAAACCGATGTGAAAGACGCGAGCTTCGCTAAAGAGTGGATGACGGATTACGATGCGTTTCAGGAGGCTTTGGCACAAGATGAAGCAGGCAACGCCTTTGGCGGCGTTGAGGGGGAAGGTGCGGGTAGTGGGTACATGGGCAGTCTGCTCAACTCGATGAGCTCCATGCTGGAGGAGTTCTACGCTCATCTGAGCGTTGTCGGAGTCTCGTCTATGACTGGACAAGGCGTTGACGAGTTTTTTGCGGCCGTACAAGAGAAAGCAGAAGAGTTCAAGAAAGATTACCTGCCGGAGCTGGAGCGGAAGAGGAAAGAGAGGGACGAACAGAAGCGTAAAATGAGACAGAAGGAGTTAGATAAGATGATGAACGGCATGTCCATGGGTGAAGCCAGCAGCGCATCAGGGCCCAAGACTATCAACAACGACGACTCGGACATCTCGAGTAATGACGACGAGGCGGATGAGGACTACGCAGACGTCGATGATGAGTATGACCGCGAAGGTCTACAAGAGAGGTACGCAGCAGCAATGGAGGCAAACCAGGACTCGACGATGGATGACGCTAGTTTCGCCAAGTATCTTCATTCACAACGACAGTAGATAAAATGGGATGGATCACCAAGGGGATTTTCGGATACGGGGGCATAAGGCAAGATAAGTGGCGGAGTTCTAGGGTAGCATAGACGGCGCAATGATACCAATTTCTGATTTTTTTTGGCCTAAACAGACAATAGTCTTCAATCGCCGTGAACTCCCAACTCCCCGTAATGATGCTTCCTGCTAGCGTAGCTGGCGCCTAGGACGCTCCATGATTATCAATCTATCTCTTCGCCCGTGCAATTTCCTGTGCTAATATCGCCCGTAAATGCCCTCAGGCCTCTTAGGCATGTATCTTGCGTAAAACAGCCATTACAGGGTATCTTGTTTATCGCGCCTCAAACTGCACCATTCTGCTTCACCGTTAGTCCTAGCAACGCAGCGCGCCCGCAATAAACAGCGTCTTCATCGTCTCGTACCTCTTGGTCCGCTCCTTGTAGAGGATACGGCAGCCACATTCCTTGCAGCGGATAGTGTCGCTCCTTCTCAGCGCGAACTTGAAGCCGCAATCGCCGCAGATGTAGTTCATGGTAGCGCCCTCGAGATCGAACGTGCGCGAGAGGTTGGTGCCGGCGCCCGGGGCGTTGCCCTGGCTCGTGGGGATCTGGTAGGCTTCGCGCGACATATTGGGTGGTAAATGCCTCTCTTTTTCTACGGGTTACAGGTATAAACCGGCGTTCGAGATGCGCGATCGGATTTAGATTGCTGAGAGAGCGGGAGAGGCAGATGGAGGGGTCTGAGGGATGGTTTCAGCATGGACGATTCACTGCATTGATTCAAAGAAAAAAGGCGGTAAAAGCTGGCACGAAATAGGTACTTATAGGTAGTACCTAGAGGTAGACCGTAATGCCCGATCGCGCTAACCGCTCCCCTGGGAACCCCCGTATGTACACTGGACAGCTGCCAATCAGCAGGTCGGAGAAGTACTACCGAGGTAGTCTATTTCAAACCTGGATTGAATAAACCTGGGCCTAAGCTTCTTTTACCTGAAGTAGATAGGTACTATCATGATATTGGTTGCATCTCGTTCGATGGGCATCATTCGTTTGGTATAAAGACCATTTGCCATTCCACATCGTTTTCTTTTCAACGCTCATTCGATCTATATATATCTGTACTTCTAGTGTACCTAATTTAGCCCCTTGGATTCATATTTTGTTTATACTTAGTAAAGTTGGGATTCTAAACCGACACGCAAAACGCATAGCAACACATTCCATCGCAGTCGTTCGAGTAATACCAGTGCACCATGGCAGAGCCCTCCTTTGATCCCACGGTGCTACCACCAGACAACTCATGCCCGTTCTGCAACATCGCGCAAACCTACCCTTCATTCCCTCCAGAAGAGCCTCCTGCTCCCGATTCGCCCGAGCTCGATCCCTCCAAGCTGGCTCCGGCCTCCTTTATCGTGCTATCCACACCGACGCTCATGGCTTTCCTCGACATAATGCCCCTATCACACGGGCACCTCCTGCTATGCCCTCGATCGCATAAACCGAAACTCTCTGATGTATCACCCGAAGAGGCCGCCGAGCTAGGTTCCTACTTGCGCATCCTCTCCAAAGCGCTGTCGCATACGACGGGTGTCTATGATTGGAATGTCGTCCAGAACAACGGTGCCGCCGCCGCACAGGTCGTGAACCACGTCCACTACCATCTTATACCACGCCCCGAGATCCGCGCAAGCGGCAAATTTCGCGAGAGCTTCACCATGTTCGGTCGTGGTCAACGGGAGGATCTAGACGACGAAGAAGCGATCGAGCTAGCGGCGAAGCTTAGAGCTAATATCGCGGCAATACTGGAACAGGAATCACGTAAAAGCAAATTATAAGTTGGGAAGATCTCAAGCATGACGGGGAATTTTTCCGTGACTCTATTCTACTCCTGAGCTTTCGGCGTTAAATTACTATTAAGCCACCATTGACCTATCTATTCATCTATTTGTGTCGATGGCAGCCTAGGATACGCCCATTCTAGGTCGATATCTTACTCGTCATCGCCGAAGAAGACCTTGACGGGAAGCCAAGCGTCACCACAGACCTTGAAGCGATCCTTTAGGTTTGACAGCTTGGTCAATTCCTCGTCTGTTAGAGCCCAATTGTCTAGTGCGAAGTTACCCTCGATCCGCTCCTTGGTTACCGACTTGGGAATCACATCCCAGCCGTTCTGGATACCCCATTGAAGGAGGCACTGCTGTGGGGTCTTGCCCTTTTTCTCTGCGATCTCAAGTAGTGTGGGGTCCTTGTAGAGAGGAGAGTTAGTACTTCCGAGGCACGAGTAGCCTGTGCAATGAATGCCGTTCTCCTTGCAGTAGGCCACAAGCTTTGGTGACGGGTTGTTAGGGTGAAGCTCGATTTGGTTGACCGATGGTTTGACCTAATGCTTGTTAGCTTCGAGATTCATACCCTTCATTCATGGGGTGCGCTGTCACATACCTGGCAGGAGGGGTCGTTCAGCAGCTTCTCCAGGTTGGTGATACCGAAGTTGGAGACACCGATGTTGCGGACCTTGCCCGTACCGAGCAGTTTCTGCAACTCGCGCCAGGTGTCAATGAAGTTCCAATCGTCGTAGTGCTTCTTAAGGTCATCGGGGCGGGTTGAGCTAGGCCAGTGCATGAGATACAGGTCGACATAGTCCATGCCAAGGTTTTTCAGAGACGCATCAATGCCCTCGGCGACTCGCTTGTGCCAGGGGTTGTCGAGCTTGGTGGTAATCCAGATCTGTTCGCGGGGCACACCCGAGGCCCGCACGCCCTCACCGACCTCGGATTCGTTACCGTAGGCAAAAGCAGTGTCGATGTAACGGTAGCCGGCATCAAGGGCGGCCTTGACGGCAATACTCGTCTGGTTTTTGGGTGATTGCCAAGTACCCAAGCCGATGGCGGGGATCTTGTCTCCTGACGGGAGAGTATAGGTTTTGCTATTGCGAGTAATTGCGTTAGGATAAACCGCGCGCTGGAGGTGGTGCCGTGAAAACGCTTACCTGGTGTGCTTTGTATCCGCCATGGTGTCGTTGAAGGGTATACAGACTGGAGGGAGGAAACGCTAGGTACGGTTAAGAGAAGAATGCGGCGAGAAAGACGGATATTTTGAAATGTATGAGGGGGTTAGGAGGAGGGGGAGGCGTGAAGAGGCTCTGTTTATAAACCGACTAGTCATTACCCAACTTTTCCGGGGAATGCGATTGGAAATTAGCAATTTGGTCAAACATGCTAATGTATCCTACAGATGCTAGATGCCCCATATGTACAAACCTATAGCCGCTTGATATGACGCAGGTGGGACGCCCGCTCTGCAGATACAGCGGAATCGCCTTGAACCCACCACATTCTCGTGTTGTTATCCTCGTGCAAATTATGGGCTCGCCGGTTGAATGATCTACACCAGCTTCGCGACGCTCGGCCTTTTGATCAAACGACAAAGAAACATATCCTTCCGCAACAGAGAATATAGAGCCGCCTAGCTAAGCCAGAGCAAATGGGAAATGCTATCCAAACATTCCCGGAGTCGCTCGAAACTCACGACATCATAGCTCCACAGAAGTGTTGTTGGGTCCAGATAGCGCGGGGCAAGAAGCACACTACGCTATCGTTTTGCCTTATGCGCACCAATGAGACGGAGACGGAGAGATGAGCGTGGATTCTGTCTCGCGCGCATAACTGCAACAGAGCCACAGAGCAAGCCCAGATTATGTAACAAGGCCTTCCCTACCTAGATACTTAGGTACTCTAGATATCCAATGTTTTTCTCGCCGCCTTCGTAGCCTCCCGCGTCCTTCTTCAAAGGGTGAGGTCGTACGCCACATTAATACATTAACTCAGAACTGAGGCTAGAGTTTGATACTAGGAACGTCCTTCCTCTCCCAATAATGGACCGTGTTTATCCGCTTGCCTCTCCGGGTAGACTGTGATAAAGTGTAGTACATCCTTCCCCAAGCAAATCGCCGTTTGTCGTAGCATCTATACGCATCACCCTTTTCTTGGTAGTCCCACCCCTACGTATTCACGATGAGGTTGGGAATCGTAATCGCGTAGGGGGTGATTTCTCTCACTCGTGTCACTCTAAGGCTAACAATTAGAACGGAACAGAAGTATTCTGTATATAGAAGAGCTCAGGAGAGCTCGTGGCAGCCAGTGGAGGCTTTTTGCGCAACAACATGTACTCATTATCCCCCTATCCTAGAGCCTACACTGATTGTACGGGTTTTCGATGTGTTATTCCTGTAGAAAATCTCCATGGGATTATCATTACCATTAAACAACCTTTCACTCTGAGAAAGTTAGTCGACGCCTCTAATTACGAGAACCTATATTAGTACTTTTGACGATTCGAGTCTGATATAAGTTTAGCTATGCCCCCCTGAAAACAAGGGCGAAGATCCGATACATAAGGAAAAGAACCACGAGGAACAAGAGCAAGTAAATGTTTGCAATCAAGATTTATATATGCTAAATAGTTGACAGCCCCTAGAATGAGCCAAGGGCAAGCAATCACCTCGTACTACAAGAGAAAGGGGAGAGCTATAGAAGATAGATTATTTTAAACAATATAAACGGTTACACTCTTCATGTACCTGCGCCTGTTAGACCTAGAAACTGTACATTGCGGAATCATGTTATACCATTTTTATATACCACGTGTCCGTTGTATAATAGATATTAGTGTTGTTTTTTTCTTTTCGCTACACCATTCTAGTGCTTTGCCTGTGTGTTTCCTTCAAACGTTTAGTACCGAGCCTGTAACAAAGAAGACGGGTCACCGCGACCTCGCAAACTCCTGCTTTTTAAACCCCCAATCCCGATCATTGACAAGGAAACCCACGGGCTAGGCCTGGAGTTGGTTCTGACAATACACTCATGTACCTTGATACCACCAGGTAGCAGGTATCGGGTGCCCGGTAATTTGCCCTGGCTGGTATGTCCTAGTCCTGGTAATCTTGGTGTCGTGATATATCGGCTAGCCAGCTAACATGTCCTACAAGCTGGGGGACCTGGGCTTGCAAAGCCACTTGATTTAGGATAAGTTAGGTACGTCCGCCTACTGCCGTCACACTATATAGTACACCTCCGAACCATCTACCTAACCGTCCCCGAAAAAAGGAGCGCAGTAGATATACCTAGTAGGGAATCCTAGAATAGGTACCGTAGGCACTTCGCGCAACAACGAGTGTATCGGTAGATCTCCGGCGGTTAGAAAAGGGTTGGGATCTGCCCAGGCACCTGAAGGCATCCTTCCTTCATATCAGATCAATACACAGATCCTGCCCCCTGTAAGCCTCCGTGACACCTACAGTAGTGAAGCGCTATATCTATGATGCTACGAGATAGCTGTGATTTGGGTGATTGATAGCTAACGTACTAATAAAGGATCAATCTTGCCTCAGTATTCCAATAAGCCTAAACTTCAACTACCTGGGGATGCTGTTACTAGGCAAGGTTCATCATAGGCGACTGTCCCCTAAAACCCCCAGAACGATACCCTTAGGGCCGCCGAAAGGCAATATGCACGAAGTTACCTTAGAGGAAGAGCCGACGTTGGGAGGAAGTAGAATAGAAAGCTCCGTTGGTTGGGCTTAACCATTAGGTAGCTAAATATACCCTGCTAATCACGTGTGTGTGGATCATCTACCCACTAGGTTTCTAGTGTCTAGTGGTATTTTAGAGGACCCTATTGGCTACCTACCTAGGTACCTAGGTAGGTACCTTGCCCACCTCCCAGGACCCTCCCCCCGGGGTAGCATCCTACTGTAACTTGAAGTACAGCAAAAAGCTTTATGCTCTTGCTAGGCTAGGTTTATCATAGCCAATACTATCTGAGGACCGTCTGCCTTACGTGCCGTCGTTCAAAAGCCAATGCAAGAAATTAGGAAGAGCTAACACAATTGTTGTAGATAAGGAGTGAGGGAGCGAAAGGGGTCGTATTATGATAGCTGGGGTAACCTGCCAGCATCCAATGGAGCTACTCGAATAGCGGGCCAAACTTCATAGCAGCTTTCAACTTCAATTGCACCAGTTCAAAGCACCCCGAGCTGCCACATCCAATTCTTGTGACCGCCAGATTAGTAGTTGGGTCGGTGACGACCAGCGAATCCCTGGTGTTGTATGTTGTCTTTCGTTTTTTTTATTTTTGGCCCGCCGCTGTTTTATGGAGCCGTTGTGGGTTCAGGGGCACGGGTGCATTGCCGGCAAAAGTGTCTTGGTTAGACAATTGTTGACTTTACGGTCGCCTAAATTGTGACAGCCGTGTCTGGCTATGTTGAATATGTATCATACATGCCTCTCACATGAGGGCCGAGCCGTCTAGAATATAGGCAAAGGATCTGTAAATCCACCTGTGTCACTGCCTATAACAAGGGCATATAAGGGCTTGGAATGTTATTCATATTATGGATAATCTTCTAGGGTCTCAAAGGCTCCTTGGTCCTTCAGAACAAAGGGACCTTTGGAATGGAGATCTAGCCAAGTTTATATACACCAATTCGGCAACTATCCCTCGCAGAATGTTGCCTCAATAGCTTCATTGTCTCAGTATTTAAAGTAAGGGATATAGTAGCTGAAAGAGGTCTCAGTAGTCCAGGCAACACTTTGCGAACATAACGATATTCGCGGTTAAGTGCATCCCGTATGATATGATCAGTCTTTTTAGGTGATATGTGGTGTTACGTCTGACACTGCCGTATAAGTGTATATGAGCGTCTCGTCCCTCTCTGTTCAAGGCTATGCCATATCGGTATTTTCAGAGAAAGGATTTGAAGTAGGTCTATTAATTTTGCAATGGCGAGAACTACCGTGTGACTCCTAGGTATTCAATGTAGCATGGTTTATTCTGCCTTTGGGGGCGAAGCCTGGTGTGCAAATATCATATTGGGCATCAATACACGAAGAGCTCTGGACTTCCCGCCGAACATTCCATTACCGAGTTTACATATTGATCCCTCTACTCGTATGCTAGTTTGTGACTCCAATGTCCTCTATCTTGGGCCACCACTATAAAGGCTGGCAAGGCATCAGCCTTGACAGCCACCGACTTATAAGTCGAATACTCAAGCGCTCTTGTGCCTCGGCAGAATAAAATAAGAAAAAATGGCTGCTTCCGTCAACTCTATTTATTTTACTTTTGCAGCATTTCTATTATCTTAACCATTTTTTTCCCTTTTCATTTTCCTTTTTCACAGCTTTGCAAAATGTCACGGAACAGAACTGCAACACCATACCACAATACTACTAAAAGTAGAACGTCGTCATTGGGAACTTGGCCGTTTACAGGCGCTTATATATGGGGTCGTGATATAAAATGGTAAATTATAAATAAAATGGGGTTCGAAGCTAATACTTCTAACGTAAGACACGGCCGTCGGTATAGAATTAAGGCCATGGTATAAAATACTGTTCACCCTTAGAGACGGGACATGTACTTCTAATAGACACTAGTGACTGTGGACACAGTTTCTAATATAATGTACGGAAAGGACACGAGGTTTATTCGATATACGTTTATATAAGAATCGTGCCTCTGAGATTGTCTTTAAGTAGTATTCAGGTAAG
Organism: Xylaria grammica; assembly: GCA_004353285.2. Lineage (NCBI taxonomy): Eukaryota > Fungi > Ascomycota > Sordariomycetes > Xylariales > Xylariaceae > Xylaria > Xylaria grammica. The sequence continues at coordinate 2,991,929 of NGZP02000009.1, forward strand.
CAGGCCCCTCTCCCTAGGGGGTAGACAAGTTTACTCGATTTTCAAAGTATAAGTAAGAGCTGTTCCTAGAAATGAACCATCTATGAAGTCATCGACAACCGTACAGGAGATTGATCAGGACTGCAAGGATTGGCAAAAAGAGTTGTATTGGTTATGGAGAAGACAGATCTCCGCTTGGCTGGCTGCCAAGGAAATAGACTATCTTATCGATAATACGGGCTATCAGCACGTGGGTTAATTAGCAAACTACAGGTCCTCCTAGCTTATTAAACACATCACGCATATGTATGTATGTATCTAAAAGAGGGTTTTTGGATATGCCAATGAAATGGGATCCTATTATGCGGTGTAGTACTCTATTAAAATGGCTACTATGCGGCGCTTCCCTGCACGTTGGACGCATTCGCCGCTCTACCGGGGCTCGGTTACTCGGACATGAAGAAATACTAATCGAACATGAAGCTAAGCCTTGAGCGGCAATTATTCCCCACAATTAGCCCAGTCAAGCCGTTCCACCCAATCATATCACATTTAAGCTAAATCAGCCCCGTATATATTGCAACCCATATTAATAACTTATATACTATTAACGCTTATATTTTAAAACTTACTTAACTATATTATATAAATAATTAAAATAAAAGAAAAAGCTTAATTATATTATATTATATAATAGATATTAGTATTTAATTCTTAAAATATTAAAAATAATTCTTTAAGTATAAAAACTATAGATTAACTATTTTTACTTAACAAATGGCAGGTAGACATGGTCTAATTAGGCTTAGCTTCATGTTCGATTAGTATTTCTTCATGTCCGAGTAACCAAGGCCGCTCTACCGCGGTCTAGCGAGACTTACTTGGCGGGTCTTGTGGGGACGGTACGTCAGGCACACACTGGCAACTGGGAGAGTTTTTTTTTTCTTCTTCGGCTTATACCGGTATTATTCCATTCCTCTTTTGGAAATTGGATATAATTTCGGGTTGCTGGAATTAAGTTCCACGGCTCCTGCCACGGCTAAACGTTGTGGCTAAGGTCGAATGGATGTACAGCGTTGACGCCGGGGAATTTATATCCTCGGGTATGTATATATCTATCTATACCTAGGTATACAGTCTCCAAAAAAAAAAAAAAAGAGTGGCAGCGCTCAAGTTTGATTTAATGAGGACTCGATTATATCGATTGGCATATTTAGACCTATCGATTTGACTTCTTTATTTTCTCCCTCCATGACACCGGCTGCATGGTTTCCTGCAAGTTCGAAGGCTCTTCGGAGGAGCCGGTCGTCCCCGATCGTACGTCCCGTATCGGATGTTCGGTATCATCCGATGCTCCATAATGCCCGTAACATCCCGGGACTACCCCTGAGGCTTTCCGAGGTCGACGCCACCAACAGGCTAAAGTTAACCGAGGTGGGTTGTGGTTGAATGGATTGATGGGTTGAGTAGAGAAGGATCCCTTGCGGATGCTCCCGATAGACGAGGAAGGACTCTCAGTGAGTCTGAAACGACTTTTAGTTTAGTAGGATCGCTTGAAGCACACGCTGTGATATTTTGTTTGCCGCCTGAATCGTAAATCGTTATCGTGTTCACCCCCCAAAGCGCTGTGAGCTCGTAGCTGAGAAACATGAATGTCCATGACCAAACGCTCTGAGGAAGGATAGAACATCAATCAGCTAGCCCTTTCGATGAGTCTCATAGGCCTGGACCGCCGCCTCGAGCTCGGCTAGGCTCGACCGGTCGGCATATGCGTTCATCATGGCCTCGGACTGTCTCCGAGAGGCTGCTTCAGCCTCGGTATTATGATATTGTTGCTGCTCCTGGTACTCCTTGTACTTGGCCATCCCATAGCCTTTTTTTTGGAAGCATGTATTAGTCTAGAGGGACATCGACAGTGAATCTTATTAAGTGGTACTACTAACCTATACCGACTACAGCGACAGTTGCGGTGGCACTATCATACAAGATTCGTCAGCCTTCTGTGTTTGCGTGACTAGTGTGATGGGTCGTCCTACAGTTTCTTCTCCAGCCGACCTGATTTGTACAAGGTCGGCAGATGACTTGGGTAAACGTGGGAGGTCGTCGAGAAGGGACGAGCTACTGAGCTTGGAGGCATATCGCTGTTGGCGCCGTAATGACACACGGCTACAAGTACCGGGTAGTGGTTGTGTGAGTTGCCGCTGTAGCGGTTTGTATATCGCCACCCGAGCTCCAAGGCTTCTTGTCGAGGACTGGTGAACGTTTTAAGTAGAAGAGTAAAGAAGAGATATAGAAATGTATCAATCAGTTAATTTCAAGTGGGAAATGAGTTTAAGAGGGAGAACATGATAGATCCAAGATGGATCGACAAGTAGGATTTGGGGCTAAAGGTGCTTGTTATAAGGTCCCTTGAGAAATACTAGGGAGGTGCCTATGCGTCTGCCCCCCGCGTTTTTATCAACGAATTTCCCGCGTTTGCTATGTGCTATATAATATGGGGTAGGTATAGTATAGTCTAGTACACATATACTACCTAGGTAGTAGTACCTACCTGTAAGTCTACATGCATTAGGTACTTGTAGACTATAGGTATTATACGTGCACGTACCTTGTTAAAGAGTCTACCCTACCTTGTAATATTACATAGTCGTGTGTATGTAGATGTAGGCAGCCATCGCGTACCTACTGTAGGTAGTATAGTGAAGTGTAGTGAAGTCGTAGCGTACACATTCCTCCGGCACAACGGAAGTATTCTGTGACTAGGTACCTACCTAGGTAGGTATTGTTCTAGGCATCGAACGGTGTGGTATGAGTGCTAGTGCGAATGAGCATGAGCCGAGCTCTTACGATGCGACATGCGGGGAATTGGCGCGTATGCACTATGCGGGGATTCCCAGCCTATATCCCAGTCCTGGTCTCTTGTCTGATCGCGGAGTGCAGCGCAGCCTGTCAAGCAATCCAAATCTCTAACCTATTTCAGTACCTACCCTGTAGATACTTTTGAATGACTGGGCGCAGTATGGGCGTCTGACTGGGGGACTTGGTTGGGCTGGCTGGGGAAGCACTACTACTAGTAGCACGTAAAGTCGGGGTCGCATCCGACCACGATGTACCACTGATATGCCACTGATCTGCAACGAGCTGTTTGTTAGTCTAGTCTTGTGCTTCAATCTGAGGCATATAACTACCTACCTACCTAAACCAAGAGGGCTGCTAAGGCTACTTACTATGTAGGGTACATGTATAGCATATTCCGTGTAAGATGCTCATTGCTAACCCACAGGCAGAACATGAGTGTACAAGTGTAACTACTAAGTAGGTAGGTTTTAGGTGTTGCATTGCATTGTTGAACCACGCTCACCGAATCTAAGTCGTCGAGCTACACTACAGTAGACTGAGTAGTAACAAGACTGACAAAGACATACAGGATCGGCACGGGATACGCCTTGGAGCCGTTTCACTCAATCTCACTCACTCACTCACTCATCCTCTTTGCGGCATTTTATTCGAGTCCATCCGTGAGAGGGAGGTCTAGGCGGTATTGAGGCGCTCTCGGCCAATTGCGATGTAGACCGTTGAGCATGGCAACTTCAGCCTGAGAAGCGGAGGTATAGTAATGCGTTGTCAACGTGCAGCATGAGATAGCGATTTTTGTGCAATATTGGTAATTGTTTTCGGTTGCTGTTATACTAAGTGTACATAATGCGTAGGTGTATACTAAGAAGAAACTCGGTCGGCCAAGATATTCCAAGCTCAGGTATTTGCCGAGTTGGTTGCGCTTTAATGCATGCCGAGGCATAATCGTAGCGGTAGGCGGTCCGAGGCTGGATGTCTAGACTGCCCATGTAGAACAACATTTGCATCTTCATGGTTACATACATCAATGACCTATGCAAGTACTTACTATACTATAGGCAGGCTGTAGGCATGAATATTCACCTGCTTAGTATACATTATTAATCGGGCACCTTTCCGCCCGACGCCCCGATTATGAACTCCGCCAGCCTTCATTCTCACGACTTTTCTTCTCATTACTCATTCTCGTTTATCGTGACAGAGTCTGATTCAAGCTCCTGCAACTTTTCCGCCTCATCGCGTGTGTATCGTTAATTCTTCTTCTTACTCGGGCGATCTACTACTCGTAGCTAAAAGTCTTGATGGCTTTTGCTCGGTCTGACACCTGCCAATCACCATGGCTTTTCATATGCCATCGCGTCGACGAAATTTGGGGAGCGGGGTAATAGCCGGTGAGTCAAACCCGCTGGGCTTATGACTGGAGTGTTGCAGCAGCTGGCTGTATAGGTAGCTTGTGCCGTCTGGTGTAATTCGGTGGATGAGAGCACAAGAAAGGAGGCAACTTCTCGCGCCGTGAATCCACCAGCGAGGATGCTGCGTCGTCGTCCTCGTGTGACGCCACCACAGGTTATGCATACACGGGCTTGCCGGGTCCTGAAGCACGCGCCGTCAGATGGGAATGAATAGGCGGTCGAGCCAGGTATACCGTAGTCGCATTTGGCGTCATATCGAGAGCTGTTACACATGAGTCTGTCGAGCCAGCACCTGCAAGGACTATACAAAGACCCGCTCCGCTGTTCCATGATCGACTTCCACAGCGTCGCAATGTTTGGTGGCAAAGCATCAGCGGCTTTCACTCTTATGCCTTAACCAATTGATCGTGCATGTTTCTAGTGTAGTTCGGGACGGACTATGTTTCATACACTTCAAGGTACTGACTCAAATTGTGGGTTTGTGAGGATCAAGGACAAGCCCGCATATGAACTGAGAATAGTTAGACCCTCACGCCTTCGGTCGATACCCAATAGAAAGAATAGTTCCACCTGAAATTGGCCCTTGTGAGGCCATTCTACATGTAACCGTGAACCGAAAACAAGAAATATAGAGATCCATTGACGTAGAGGAGAATCGCATGACCATCCACTTGCAGGGTGTCTCAGTAGCACCATGCGAGGGCAATCACATGTAAAGAGAGCGTCTTTCATCGCCTCACTTGTAGCGGCTGGGTGTAGCCAAGCATACTAAATATATGATATGATATGATATTGTATTGTTCACATATTACACACTATATCTAACTTATACCTCATCTCATTAGATCTGTCTGCCTTTGTCGCGTCTGATAATGGCAACCAATGAGTTGCATGCCTAGACTTCTAATGTAGCCAACCTCACCATCCTCGGGATGCTTTTCGCCGCAGCATTCCCTGCCAACCCAACCCCGCGGCTTGCACGGCATGGCCCATGGACAAGGTCGTCGCTATGCAAGATAAATGAAAGATAGGAGTCGTCTAGTCAACGCAACCATTTTCTAAATTTTGATCATACTAATACATGGCGGCCCTGTCTCTTATAGGGTTGCGACATTGTTGCTCTGTGGGAAATCATGTGGAATGGATTTATATCCCCAGCATACCTAGCACTTAGGCGGCTGGCTACTATACTTGGGCATCATTAAGCGTATCTCCTATTCATGATAAATTAACAGGGTGATTAAATAATAAGCGGTTTTAATATTGCTTATTATTTAAAGATATACCTAACGTTATCAGAATTATGTTGTAAACTGAGTATGTGCAGAACGAGCGCAAATAATATGGAAGTTACATAGTTATTTATAGCCACTCAACCGGATATTGACACAACAGTCACATGCGACAGTTTGTGGCTCAGAAAAAAAAGTCTTCGTGGCTCAGTTGGCTAGAGCGTTGGTCTCATATTCGTATGATCCAGTCAAACACTGGGATATCCAAAGGTCGTGAGTTCGAGCCTCACCGAGGACACCATATCTTTTTTCACTTTTTTTTGTTGGTGTTTTCACCATCTCCAACTCCTCTCCAACCCGGCCCTAGCTATGTGTGGTGTGGAGTGCTTCACTTCACACAAGGCCAATGTTACTTACCCCTGCACGGAACAATGGTACTTACATCACTTTTGATAGTTGTGTGATAGAATCACCGTAATAAGTACACATCGGCAAGACCTGGAATAAGTTTTCGTCGCGTTATCTAACTGTTAGTAGGAAAGGGGATCTAATAATTGTACACGTATGACATGTAAATGTAACCAAGTTCAAGAACCTTGGTCACAACGCATTGGAAGCGCTAACTGAAGAAGCAACCACATCATGATATGACGTATCTAGCTAGGCACAATAGGCGGATTTTCGCAGCTAAGAAGCTTCAATACCACCTCAACTAATGAGTAACAGAGGCTAGTAGATCATCCAATATAAAAGGATGTACGTCTCAGCCTTCGGTCGTTTATTGCCCTTTTAGGCCAACTAGGTAATTGCAGGTGGTCAGTTGATTTGCCACTCCTAGGATTGAATGTAACCCTCAAGAAGTCAACTACTCCAGGTAGTCTGTCTAGGTTCGACATCCTTTTTGATCTTCCCAGTACATACGACCAGACAATAAATGATGCTCGTTCACCTCGGCGTTGGGTACCCTTCTAAGGATATAGTTAGAATTACACCATACATACACGCTCTCAGAACCGTCGGGTCATCGTCAGCATTCCTTGGCCCGAGGCATGTACGTATGACTCGATTTACTGCATCTGGAATAGGCGACGAATAGGTCAAAATAATTTGCATTTTCTAGGTTATCCCGAGCTAACCCAGCATCCCGCTATATTTTTGGATCATGCTGTCAAGACCAAGCTCCCACGAGCTCGGTGTACCTCGCACTTGGATATCAAGTCTTTTTCCTCTTCCCAACACCACTCTTCATGAGCCTACTTGAACATTGGCTTAGTCAATTACTCGTTCCTCTGCCCGCAGATATTATGCAGTGCATCTAGATTTGATATTCGGAGCTAGGACTCGCGCCACTTAAGCACCCGTTCCGATCTTGTTTAATCCCTTTAGCGACCCAAGACTCAGGGCTAGGCCTTGTGACCTGCTTCTTATGCGGACAAAGCCTGTGATGGGTCCATCCTCGCCTTCTTTTTCTATACTCAAGTTGGCTAGAGCATCCTCACCTATTACCATATTAGCATCTCTGTTGAAATCTATAATTGTATTGGGGAAGGGGGGCACGTACCGAATACACTTCTGGCGTAAAGGTTCGCGCTCAAGAACTGGCAATCGCCCTTCATGCTAGCTTCCGGTGTCAAACAGTTCATATTCGTGCAAGCCATAAGTTGCTCCAAGAATTCGCGAAGAGATTTGGCTTTGCTGTTGATATTAACCTTGTTCTCCCATTCAAATTCGGTCCACATGGTCCGGAACTGTGTTTCCGTACACGTAGCGGGTTGGATATAGTCCATAATATCGACGTGAAGATCGTTGAGAATAACCACGTTAGTGTCAGTGCTATGGGCACCATCATATACTACATTCCCGAAGATGACACCAGTATCGGTGGATGACACCTTGATAGTGCATTGCACATTGTGGAAATCATGCGGGCCTAGATTCTGGGTTGTTGGTCGCTCTACAACCTTTAGATCACCTAGAGTAGCGAATTCAACCGAGAGATTCTGTAGTGTCTCAGTGGTCTGATTGACCAGGAGGACGTCTAGGACGATGTCAAATTGGTGTACTTTGACGTAGGCTTCTGCGTAAACGGGGTCGGAGAAACCGGTGAGCTGAACGACGCGACTAAGCTTCGATGTGAGATCCTCGGACGTGGCCTCGCCACCGGTAGCCCTTTCGAGATCTAGTTCAATCTCATCGGCACCTTCTCCGTGGTTCTTTTTGGAGAGCTGACGAATTTGGACGACGTCGTCAACCTGAATTGCTGTCTTCGCCTTCTCAAAGGCCTCTTTTGCCGCTCGTTTCTTCTCCTCAACTTGAACCATAGCCCGGAAGGCTTTCCGGGTATCGTCAAGGAAGACGGATTCAAGTTGTTTATTCTCGGAAAATTCGGCTAAAGACCTAACACAGGACATAATTCTGTCGACGGAATCCTCGTCAATAGGGGCTTTAACAAATTGAGATTGCCCGACACGGATGATGGAGATCATAATCAGCATGGCTTCAGCCTTGAGAGCGTTCGTCCGTGCCTTGTCCGAAGAAATCTCGGAGTGGCGCATAACCAGCTTGGTCAATGTAGCAGAGAGGACAGTTGCCAAGTAATAATCACCATCAAGGATCAATTGACGCAATGGAGGCTTTTGCGCCGCCTTGACGGCTTCCAATCTCGCAGCAGTGGCGGACGCGCTCGTAAGAGCCGTCTCGGTGGCGTAGGTACCGTCCGCTAGAACCCGTCGTGAGCCTGAAGGCTGTGCGGGTTTAGAGTGGCCGTTCACCTGTTCCTGCTCCTGTTCGTTTTGGCTATCGACATTATCTAGTAGGCGCTGTTCAGATGCCAGGATCGGTATCTCACCCAAACTTGCACGTATTTTCCTCCATGCATCCCTGATGTCGGTTTCTTCAAGAGAGTACTCGCCAACAATCCAGACGATCCCGCGGTAGACCTTACCTGCCCGGACCTCACTGAGTGTATCGACCAACCGTGCGACGATGGAAGGTCGCAATTTGGGGAATTTTTCGACGACCTCCTTTACGAAACTGATGACATCAACAGCGGATGTATTACTGAAATCCGCAATGAAGTCCATCAGTAGATCAACAACGCTTGCCGCAACCTCGGAGAATTTGATGGCGCATTGGTGGATAGATTGAATCAGTAGCTGTCGGTACTCGGCGTTCTTCTCATATTCCTGATCGACAGTCTTTGATAGTTCCTTTTTCAGCAGCAAAATTACTTCCTCAACATTCTTGCTAGACACCATTTCCAAAGCAATTCCAAGGGCTTTCCGCCTCACGTCAATATCGGGGCTTGATAGGACACGGAGAATTTCCATGATGAGATCGTCGAGCACCCCCTCGTTTCGTTGGCGGAGTTGATCAACACGGTCAAGAACGATAAGCTTCACATTGTTGTCAGCCTCTTTAATGCTAAGTTCGATGAACTTAGCAGCAGCAGCCTTGACAGCTACAGGGTTGCTAGTAAGGGTTGTCAAGGATGAGGCGGCCTCGTATACGACAGTCGAGGTATTGGCATCTAATAGGTCGAAGATAAGCCTCAAATATCGAGCCTTCTCATGTCAGTTGAAAGCATTATACTTGTCATACGATTTCCTAACCTACCTTATTCTGCTGGTTCTGAATAGCATCTTTGCGGATGAACTCGAGCTCCACCAATTGTAATAATTCCTCTGCATTCGGGATACCCTCAAAGACATTGCTTAGATAGGCAAGAGACTTGTCATGATCGATACTTGACAAAGCGGCGAAGGCGTTGCGCTTGCAAGTCGCGTCGCTCTCGCCATCAAGGAAAGTGGCGATTAGATCTGGCGCATCTGGGATAAGGGAGGGCGAATGTTGGTGAATCGATGCAACGGCAAAGACGGCATTCTTTCGCACGTAGGCATGTCGATGCTCGAGGCAGGATCGCGCAGACGAAAGAAGAGGCTCGATCAGTTCGGGTTCTCGCAGCTTACAAAGGAAGCGTAACGTGTTGCCTCGGATATACTCGTTAGGATGCTGCAGATCATTCCGAATACCATTGCTATACAATCGCCAGTCAGCGCCGGCCAGATTTACGTGTTCTTCTTAGATTATAATACTCACCAGACAAGGATCATTTCCTGCTTCAACTTCCCACTCGCATCAAGCTTGGGGCAGATTTCATAGTAAAAGTATAGTAGCTTCTTTAGGTGCTTGGATTTCGAGGGCATGACGAATCGGATGATGTGCATGAGGAGCTGAGGCATGGGGTCGCCATTGAGCATGATGGTCAGGATGCGCTTCATGGTGTCGACCTTGGTCTCGTCTGTGCCCTTCTCCAGCTGCGTGCGCAGCTCTGACATGGAGGGGACATCAGCAGCATTGTCCTGATGGACTAAGCTGTATGCGTTTTCGAGGAATGTGGCCATGGTGGACAACTACTGCGGCTCTCGACCGCCTCGTCAATGTCGGAATCGAGCCTGTCCAAAGCAAGAAGGGAGATAGTAGAGTCGACTAAAACGGCCAAGAGGAATTGACGTCGACAGTCCCCCTTATAGAATGCGGGAGCGGATGGGGAAGCGGTATGGAGAGAGAGGCTCCTAGGTTCAGAGCAACGGGGATGGCGTCAAGAGACAAGAGGTAGTCGATCAGGTATAATGCGACTATGCATCCCAGGGATTGCCCGACTGTTGGTGATGCTAGTAGTACGAGTAGTATCGGTGGTGGTGGTGGTGAGAGTGGTTGCAGGTTAAGTTGGTATTAGAGTCGTGGGTTGACCCTCAATTCATGACCAGGCTGTCCCAATAGACATCGGCCAGCATGCACGTACGGTACATTAAGAGATTCCACACAGAAATCTGTCCCTCCTGAATTACAAGTGGGCCACTTTCCACTTTCCAGGCTACTTTCACCTGCTAGCGCATTGGGCAGACAATACCTTGGAAGAACGCCGGGCAGTAAGGTACCGGGGTCGAGTGCGGGTCCAGGACAGTGGCTTGAGCTCTGGCAGTACCTCTGGTTTGAGCTCTCTGCTAGGTGGCTACGTTACCTACCTAGGTAATTAAATTATACCTATGAAGTGGAACATTGCTTCCGACCGTTGTTCCTGCTCCGACCCATGGCGGTTGAGCCACATCTATAAGGCTTATCAGATAAAGTACGTGGCTTGTTTTCTTCACACATCATAAAACTGATACCTACCTAGGTAGCCTGACGCCAGTGAGGAGCTGTACTATACCTATGTACCTTAGGTACCTAAGGCTGCCCACCCAGGGTACCCAGGGTACCTAACCTCCTGTAAGTAAGGAATAGACCTACCAGGTACCTACGTTAGGGATTCTGCCCCGCCAAATCGACCCCAGCTGATAAGGTTGGCGAGCTGTTCGATATTGAATTCGAGATACAGAAGCCTTGCCTATTTACATGTGCATTACAACCTCAGCTCTCACTCACAAATACTCGACAGCAATACTTCAACCCGGACGTGTCCGGATTCCTCATACCAACCCGGAAACAATTGTCATCTCATCTCATCTCACCAGCCAACATGGCTTCATCCAATGATTCCTTCTACATACGCTACTAGTACGTCCGGACTCCCGCCCAACCCCCCCTGGCCTACGACACTAGATATTGACATATCGTAACACTACAGCTCCGGACATTCTGGTCGTTTCGGCCACGAGTTTCTTGGTACGCATTTCACCCGTCCATCGTGCATGGCGACGGATAGAGGCGCCAGCGACGTGCATGGGAGACTAACCCGATTGCATACGCACAGAGTTCGACTTCCGAGTAGTTGGCGACGGACGAAGCGCAGTGGCACGATATGCCAACAACTCGAACTACCGAAACGACAGTCTAATTCGCAAAGAGAGTGCGCCGCCTCCTCCCCTCCCGATCCCCTTCCGCGCGATATCTCCCCCAACCTCGTGAGACTGCCTGCAGCTCGCCCGTCCCTGTCATGAACCACCCATGTCCCCGGGAGAAAGAGATGCGCTAACCGTTCGGGAATCCGAATAGTGTGTGTCAGTTCATTAGTAGTCGACGAGATCAGGCGCATAGTGAAGTCGAGCGAGATTATGAAGGAAGACGATTCAAAGTGGCCGCAAAAGAACAAGGACGGGCGCCAGGAACTGGAGATTCGACTTGGAAACGAACACATATCATTCGAGGTGCGAGAAGATCCCTCAATTGCCGTCAATTCGGCAACATAGATGAATGCTTACAAACGAGGAAACCCCTCTCGCAGACAGCAAAGATCGGCTCATTAATCGATGTCACCGAGTCGGCTGATCCCGAAGGCCTTCGCGTCTTCTACTACCTAGTGCAAGACCTGAAGGCGCTGGTGTTCAGCTTGACGTCGCTTCACTTTAAGATCAAGCCTATCTCATAAGGTATGAGGGGATATGAGGTGGGAAATTGATGGTTGGGTGTTTCATGTACACGAACTAGGCCATTCCTCTTTGTCCAGACCTGGAATATACCCCATGTGGCTGTTCGTAAAAATGCTATATCAGCTGTCGCTCTGCCTTTCCTTCAAGCGCCTTTGGATTAACCCAACGCCTTATGCCCATGTTTGGATTTCCGTTCCGAATCTGCCTTGCCGGAATGATTATATGCCTTTGATGGTTACCTAATTCGCACGCCGCTTGGAAGGATAACATAAAGCCTCTGAGCTACTCTCCATGCTCGGATCGATCAATTTCCTGACAAGATCGTCTCTTCCCAGCACCATACTCGCGCTGATTAACTAGTTGTAATTGTTGTACGTATTGATAATTATCATACCCTTCATCGAAACTCCATGGCGCTGAAACAGCCCCTATCCTCCACGTGTTTGAGCTCTAGCTGTTGGAATCTGCTTGGCCAATAGGGTTAACTTATGCATAGAAAATACTACATAGCAGGGTACTTACTTCTCGCTTTTGGAATGGAAATATATACCGCTTACGCTGCCCTCCTTCTGGTTGAAGCATATGTAGTAAAACCCTTCGAAGCTCGCACCATTGATGGACGTGACACGATGGTCGGGCACTAGGAAGTGTTCCTTCCAGCGCATAAATATGTTTTCGCGCTGTGCGAGGTTGGGTATTGTCACGGCCACACCCTTACGCACTTGTTTGCTGTACTGCCTAAACGCAGAGAACTTTCCCCAGTGGTTCAGGTCAATCTTGTCTGTAGCGCCCCAGCCCTCGTGTTTTGTCAAGAAGTCATAGCGGCTGCCGATGATCTCGCCTTCGAAGTACGTCGTTAGGGTCGGATTGTCTTCTGTCAGGCCTGTAACAACAGGGTTGCCATGGTTAGCAAATGTATCTTTATCCAAGTGTTCAAGCGAGATAGACGCTAGTATAATATCCAAAATCGTGCTCAAATAAACCAAGCATCCATCGAATTCGGCTATGATATGTCTGGTGGTAGAAACTTGCCTTGAATCCTGAGATAACCGCAGAGGAATGACTCGCGCAGATCGATGTACTTAATCTCGACCTGTACATCGTATACCTGCCGTTCGGACTGCTGTGTCCCATGGAATTTACTCCCCGGGCGTAAGAAGGAAGATGGTGACATGGGAAATATCTAGAGCCGACAATTAGCTAGATGCGCCACGTTCCATGCTCAAGGTCTAAATTTTCAATTGGGTTTCGCTAATGCAGTATATGCACGTACCCGCACGTTGGAGTAGTCGAAGCCCATCGACGGCTGGTATTCACCATGGTGTATAGGGGCTCGCCCGTCTTCGTCTTCAAGCTTGTCGTGTTCTGTAGTCGCGGCGTCAAGGTCGCATCGAGAGCGATGTCGTTCCGCGGGTGCTGCGATGATTGCACCCCCTTGCACTTCCCCCAACTCTTCTGGCGGCTTATGCGATGGTGTGTCTATGTCGATTGACTCAGAGGCAGAGCGATCGGTACCGCTCCGCGAGTCGGGATTAGGGGATTCTGTCGTGGATCGCGACTCGGCGAGCAGGTAGACAACCTCGACGGTGGGCGCGCTCATGGTTTCAGGCGACGACGTCGCATCGCTGTCCGCGTTCATCTCTAACCCATCTTCATCGGGGCGCCAACTGCTAGGGGAGTGAACGTCCTCGGGGCATGAGGAGCTATGTGTCCGGGGTGGCAACTCAGGAGGGGTAGGGGGTGTATGGCTGGAGGGTGTAGGCATGGTGATGATTTGGAGAGATGCAAGTGGCGATGGCGCTCGCGGGTGGAGGTCGAATGTAGATAGGATTGTAGCTCGGGAGGAAGATGGACGGCACGGCGATAATTCGGATACCGACGCGACAATGCAACCGAGGGACGCGCAAGATGTCAGACGGTGCCGTTTCAAATGTATACAGCGAAGAGAAAAGATATAGAATGTGTAATATCGCAAGTAAACGAAAGGGAAAGAGACAACCAGGATGGCTGTTATTAAAGAATCAGATGTTGATGTCAAGTCAAGTAGTTGCCAAGAACCAGAAGAGAGAGTTGGGGTCAGTCGGTATTAAACTGTATAGAAGATGGAGATAGTAGGCGAAGGTTGCTTTTTTGCTTTGGGCGAGTTGAGTGCAGGAGCACATCAACTCAGGAGTCAGGGAGAAGAGCCTGAGAGGCAAAAAAGACTTTGACTTGCTTGACTTGACTTGAATACAAGTAGTAATAATAATAAGTACCTTAGGTAGGTTAGGTAGAGGTGGATAGGCTATGTAGAATAGAGTACCTAAGATAGAGGTGAGACTGCCAGCAGGGACTGATCCTATACTACAAGGTATAAATAAGTATGACATGCAATCATGTAATAGGTAGTAGAGGCAGAGGTAGAGAGGTAAGGACCTAGAGGCTCCAATAGGCAATGAATTAGGTGCTGTAAGTCATAGGGGGAAGAATACACTGAGGTAGGAGGTAGTACAAGTAGCCTATGTATGTATGTACCTAAGGTAGGTGATAGGACCTTGGTGAGTTTAGTTCATGAATCCTATTACCCCATACTTCTGCCCATACTTCAGCCCATAACTTCACGTACAAACAACACTACAGTTAAGGTATCTAACCTTAGGTAAGTGGGCATTTGATGGGGAATTCTGGGCCTACTAGACTAAGTAGGGCGCTGTTATGTGCCTCTCCCCTACGTATCACGCGCCACTTACACATGTTCGTTCTCGTCAATACCCCAGATAAACAACGCTTACTTACATGGCTGGTATGCTGTTTTGTGGCGGTTCGGCTGGCTGGATGGCTGGATGGATGGATGGATGGATGACTTCGAGCCGGAATTCTAGACTGACTACCTAGGTACTTCATCGTCGGTCACATTACTCTTAGCGTCTGTCGCTAACGGCAAGGTAAGTAAGATCGGTGTAGAGTGTCGAAGAATCCGATGTCTACCCAGGTACGTCGAGGTAACCACCACAGCCTCCCTTAGGTAGGCAGTCTAATGCGGTCATGTTCTTGGTCCCAGTCATTCCGCAATGGCCGCAATGGGGGGTTTTAGGAATCGAATGTTTCTCGAATGCGGTTGCTAATGAAATGATCACAGTGTTATCGTCGTGCTGCAGCCTGGATGTTGCTGAATGTTGCATTGCATGAAAGCTCTACTACTAATAGAATGCCAGTGTGATCAGTCATCCACCATTTTCAAGTTCTGTCTAGATCACGCCTAGAGAGTTGCATCCCACAACTAGCGTTATTGTTTATGGTCTAGGCGGAACACCTATCCCGCCCAGAAACCGCCCTATACCTACGTGTACTGGCTTCCCGCCGTACACGTTTCAGCCCTCAAGGCCCTGAAACCCTTGAATACCACCTGTTAAGACTTGTTCTCCCTTGTGGTTGATCGTTCCCTTATTAAGACTCATTACGACTCGTTAAGACTCATTGGGACCTGGGCAGTGCCTGGGCACGTAATGGGACAAGCCACAGCCGCCGTGATTAGTTCGTCTGCAGCGGCAAGATCCATTCCGCTCAGAACCCGCCGTCCCCTATTTCTGTTCTGTCTTGGACAGAAGCTTGGACTCTTGGACAGTAGCGGTGCTCTTACGCCTGTTCGGCACATTGCCGGCCGCCGCTAGGTTAGTAGTCGCTTACTTACTACGGTGCCAACCGAGACCAGATCTCTCTACGACAATTAGATAGCTACCTATCCTCATCTCTTTACAAGCACTGCCGTTGTGTAACATCGGCAAACTTCAAAAGCTTGACCTTCTCCATCAGAGGGTGACGTCAACTACACACCGTGCGGCAACAACGGAAACATCTAATGCCCGCTTTAAGTAGTTTAAAAATAGGCACTGATTCGTTGAATGAATGAAGCTATCGAAGAACGAATGGTGTGTCTTAATTTCCTCTGCAACCCCCCACCAATACCGACCCAAGCCGGTTCGTCAAAACCAAGGGCTAACGCAGCCCGTCCCAGTAGGAAGATAGGTACGTCCCGGAACTCTATTAACCTGCATTACGGCTGTACATCGGACGCGCCGGGCAATGTTGTCACTTGCATATAGCTGCATGCTTAAGCCTGGTAGTTAGAACTTTCAAAGAATTGGACGGGAGAAAGTGCTCAAGTGGACATTTTGAATCGCATGATGTGCCGTGACGATTTAATAAAGCTTGCCAACCCAAGCGGGCGAAGGGAGGTAACTAGCGAAAGTTACAATGTACCATCTCTTTCTAGGTGGGTTTATAAGGCTTTAACTATGATATAGCGGCGACGAAATAGATCCCATCAGCATGATAGGCTATTCGACGGCCCTAGAGTTCTCAACGAGTACCATCCGATTATAGTTTTGACTATCATCAGTTAGGGTACGTATAATACCTGACCGCGACTGGCTAGGTCGGGTGTACGTCGGGAGCATTACGAGGCATCGGATTGGCGAGTCTTGGCTTCGTTATCTAGTCAGAGACTTCGGTAGGTTCATCAATTGCTATTCGTATTGTAATCCTGTCGAGGGTAGCACGTCTATATGCGAGATGCTGTTGTACAGCAAATATAGAAGTTACCGAAAACCGTGCTGCTATTTTTGTACTTATGTTTGCAATTGGTTCGTTTCCGGCGTCACAGCGTCAAGTTCTTGTTCTGACTTGAACCCTCTGAAATAGTGGCGGCGAAAGGGGTTAAGATCATCTGCAGATCGACCACTTGCTTGATCCTCTTGTTTCTTCCTCAATGCCAATGCTGCCATATCTACATCTGAATCGGGCAGCCGTCGATAGGTGATTAATCGTCTCGACCCTGATGATTTGTGAGTTGATTGTGAACTGTGTATATGGCGATTTAGACAACTCACATTTGTTGAATACCTGTGTGCATACAACAATCACCTCTAGGCATGGATGTGTAGGAATGGCAATCTCCTGGTCTTCATCATTTGCTGTTGGCATCCAAAAGGAAAGCCGACCATTATCAACCAACATGTCAGTGGCAAAATTGAGTATGTCATCTAACATGGCTATAAAGCTGTATGGTTTCTTCGGCGGAATGAATGCTGGATCCCTACTCTGCGTCAGTTGGGGAGTTACATAGATTCAAGGGGTTTAACTCCTTACCGATACATCAACTTGCCTCTTTCAATACTCCGCACATCTTTCTCGGGGTCCCTGCAACCCAATACTTTCAGGCCCTCCCTCACGCCATAGGGCGGGTCACATAATATGCCATCGAGTATCCTAGCCTTGCGTACAGGGGTATTTGTGAGGTCGCTCACAAATACCCCGCCTAAGAACTTCTCTAATCCATACTGTTGAAAGTTGCCGAAGAGACTCTTCTTTCCGCCCGCACCTCGCATACTCCGACCGTCAATATCGCTACCCCAAACAAGAGAGCCGAACTGGGCACAAGCAACAGGGAAGCTGCCCGTGCCAACAAAGGGGTCATAGAATAGCTTTCCAGGCCCAGCAAGAGCAATGTTGGCGGTAACAAGAGCCAACTCCGAGTCCATCGAAGTGGTACTAATATAATCGCGCTTCTTCAGATCGAAGGTATTAATTAAATCCCTTGCACTGTGGGAAATCAGTCTTCCGAAATGCACCTGCAAAGGTGAAGGCAGTTTCTTCTCAGGTATGGGCTCCAGCGCCCACTTTTCAAAGAGGGTAAACTCATTGTCAGGCGACGATAACAAAATGGGACCCTTGAATGCGAGGTAAGAAAACGAGTTAATGAGGGCGACTTTCTGCTTCTGAGACCGCGAACCTCGATAAGAGTCTATGCTGATCTTAAATGATGGCTCAGCATAAAGTGGCCATAAGTGCGCAGTGTCTCTTTTGATAATGGCGTGTAAGTCATCCAGTGTCTCGGCAGTGCCCCAGTGCTCATAAACACTCTGTGCTAATATTGAGCGCTCGATGACAGCTCGTGCGGCTTCATCTGAGGGAAACTCGACGAGACAGAATGGAGACTAGGTAGAGTTAGCTAATAGTCACATGCAATTAAGTCATGAAGCAGTCGCATTGTCTATTTTTACTCACCTCATCACTATAAGATATGATTTTTAGATCGACCCCCGCTAAGACTGCAAGAGCCTTGATCTCCGCTAGACGGAAGGTCTCATGTAATTGCGTAAATCGAATAAGGTATTGCATGGGGGGCCAAAATTCTTTGGCACGTGGCCAAGACGTCCAGAGCTTTCAACGTCGCGATGTTTGGCTGGTATATCGACAACTCCATCTGTGTCTGTATGTGCATCAGTTGTGAGAAGGTGGAAAGAGTCATTCGCACAATGTGGAGGGTTTGTGCATATCTAGAGTGGGTGGTTGAGACAAAAACCCGAGGGCGTGAGCTAACGAAGAAGATGGCCGAGTGCTTAACATGGCGCCATTCTCGTTGAATGCGAAATACCTTTTATTGTATACTGGTTTCTGTTCCACAGCTAGATTTATTCACCTATATAGTTTAGCAGTCTACCTAGGTCCCCACTTGTTCTTCTCTATAACCACACCACGGCGTGGTTTGCCTTACCGAAGTAATTAATTTCTTCTTCAATACAACTACCCTCACACCTTCACGACCACGCTACCAAATATCAAGCCAAGCTGCACGCTTGATATCCTGCCCGTCATGTTTTCGTTTCCAAAGCCCAGCGTCTACCAGACCCCAAACTGCTTCGTTACATATGGAACAATGAGCTACCCAAATGCCGGCCAGCTCCCAGCTAAGGTTAAGCCGTGGAACACGTTGTTGTCGCAAGATTACGTACACAAGGTGAGACATATGGTTTCATTTCTATCTCCTCTCAGAAAATATATATTAACACAAGCTAGGTTGACTTGATTCTACCTGACGAATTGTTGCTGCTCGTGAAGGAAAGCATCCTTAATAATACGGCACAAATCCCAAGCTACCACCGAGTCATCTTGACCCTTGGGCAAGTACTCGAGGGTGACTTCTTCACGCAGTACATCAAGATTGGTATGCGCTGTCGATATCTTCTAGCCGGCCTGAAGTCTTCCTGCTCATATTTACTTACTAGGAAATATCATGATGCTCTCCGAGGGGAAGGTTGGCACTGATAATGTTTTTTCAATAAAAGATGGTATAGCTCGTCTGCCCTGTTGACCGACCCACCGTAACAGTGCCTAACGTCTGCTACTACTATATAGGGAAGCTTACCATGTACCTTGACAAAGAAACCTACGAACGAGCCGGTCTCGTAGGTAAACCTCATGGTGCCAAAGGAGCAAGAGGATTACAGCCTAGATGGAGTAAGTCATATAGTCTGGATTAATCAATGAAGCTAATATGTTTCGAAGTTGTCGAATATGATCTTCGTAGCCCATCTGCATTACACGGGAAGAAAGGATTCGATAGGCTAGTATATGCTTGTAAGAATGCACTAAACGCACCAAAAACCTGGCTCTTCTGTAATCTCTCCGCGAGTATGCATTCCTTCTTTACCTCCGATTGATGGAGCTGCTGCTGACGAAGGTCCAGAAGAGCCTGTTCCGGACCCTATTTCCCAATACTGCCCAACCAAGTACGCATCAAATCCGGTACTTGTACAGAATATGGCGATGAAGATTCCTTCATTGGAGATTCCTCCGGCTGTACTTGCAGACCAGACTCGGCAAGAGCTAGGCGAGCGGGCCGCTGAGATTTACGAATGGTTATCTCTTATCCGTCTGGAGAGTCCTCGAGTGAAACTTTGCGATAAAATCGACCCTTACCTATCCACCTATACGGTACCGGGCGACCCCTCAAACAACAGTGAAGGTCAGTTGTGCAAGATTAGTTGGCAAGGATTCATACCGCCGAGCTGGGCAGCAGACATCCTGGCGGAGTTGATCAGAGCACTTCCACCCAAAGCATGGTTTTCATTCAGCACCACGCCATTTACTCGGGCCGCCATAGGGCTTAGTGCGGATTGTACCATTATGAGGCCGCCAAACTGTCCAGGAGAGTACGTTCTCTGGGAGATCAAGGGGCATGAATAATCACGCGCGTTGATTTGCGACTATGGCCGGAAAACATGTCTCTAGCAATTCTCAGTCTTGGCGAGGTCGGACATTGCGGTCTGTGAGGTTTTCATCGGCGATTGCGTCTTGGACAAGCTGTCTAAGCGCAGCCTGACCCTCTTCACCGTAGAAATCCTCACGCTGAGCCAACTCCTCTATTCTCCTCCGAAACTCGGGATCGACTTCGTTCTCGTTCTCTTCGGCGGGTGTGATGGTGCTGACGGAAACATTGAGCCCTTCAGGCAAGGGCGGGACGTCACTGGCATCTTGTCCATGTTCGCCATTAACCCCATTTGGTAGATCTCGGACCTGTTCTGCTTCTTTGAGCCTGAGATACTCAGCAACGTCTGGGAAATCGCCTTCCTCGGCGATCTTTTGGCGAGCGCTGTAGCCGTCTGACCCTCTAATCATGAGCTCGGCGCCGAGTTCTTCGACAAGAACTTTAGCAGCATCGACGGTCTCAACAACAAACAAGGCGGTTTCGTCGTCTTCGTCGCGTAGGTTAACATCGACTTTGAATTCTTGGGCAAGGGTACGCAGGAGATCCAAATGGTTATAGCTAGCAGCGGCATGGATTAGAGAGTAACCATGCTCGTCTTGTTGGGCGGCTAAAGCCGGGTTTTCGCGAAGGAGGGGCAGAAGGGCCGGGCTGTTGTCCGCGGCAAGAAGGAAAGGATTAGCAGGCATGGTTCTAGATAGGTTGATATACCAATCTAGCGGTCGGTTGGCGTGAATATCGAGGCGCTGCCTAGGCAATGGATGAACGATACGACGCTCACAAATTCAAATTAACAGTTAGGGCGGCTGAGGTCGATAAGACAGCTGAACTTTTTTAGTAGTTTTTTTTTGGAGGGGTTCGCGGTGTGACGCATTGTCAAAATTAGGTACCCCGCCAAACCCGCGCTGAGGGTTGCCGTAGGGCAATTTTCTACCTGGTTAGTTACCTACCTAGGTAAAGTGGAGGTACCTAGATACAGCTGCGGACACCAAAAATTGCCCAGGTGTTACCTCATTTCGACGGGACAGAACGCCCACGCCGGAACCAGCAATACAATACCCGCCTACTTCACGTGGTAGCTAGCTTCATGTATCTTCTCACCATCTCGCCTACCTACTTTACTTCTTATTTTCACTTTTCACTTCTCACTTCTTCACTTTTACTCTGCCTTTCTGCTTTCTGCGCCAGGTCCTACCTAGGTAATATTTAGGCATCTCCCTAGGTACCTACGCATAAGCTGTGCAGCAGTGCAAGTGACTCATGCGGGCAGCCAAAAGCTCCCTGAGCAAAAACGGTTGTGGCCATTTTTTAGCTCTATCTAGGTACTTAGTTTCCCATCGTGTAACGCTGTGTTTTGCGTTGCTAAGGCATTCGGAGAAATATAAACGCAGAAAGTCGCACATACATCTCTCTATCTCCCCCTTCACCTGATCTCGTCTTAAGACCATCCCATCTCGCCGTCTCTTCACCCGCGTAATACACGCAATCACTACCTAGGCCACCAGAGTAACGAGTACGACTAGCCAACTGACCTACTACTCCATCCGCAGGTCCTTCGTTCGTTTTACACCCATCACATCTCGCACGGCTAGTAGACTTATCGTTAGGGCTTCAACGGCTCGTCACCTTTGCCTGGTCTCACACTCCAGGTCCATACCCGGGGCTATTCGTTCCTCTAGTTGTTCGTACCACAGCCAGGAGCTCATCATGGATCTTTCCAAGGCTCCTTACTGTGAGCAGGACCCACGGCAGAACTCGCAACTTGTTCGCGGTCTGAGCGACAGCACTAGTAAAGCAAAGACGGGATTCAAAGTCAAAAAAACGACTTTCAAGATCCCCGGATCGCCTGACGGCATCAGCGTCGACTCGTGGCGCTTTCAAGATTGGGATTACAAGAAACCTAACCTACCTACCTATGCGCGCGGCCTCTTCACTACCAGGAATCGCCGTAATGATCATGAGATTGCCGTGAGAGGCTACGATAAATTCTTTAACGTCGGCGAGGTTTCCGACACGAGATGGGAGAATATCAAGCTCAAGACACGAGGCCCTTACGAACTCACTCTGAAGGAGAACGGCTGTATCATCTTTATTAGCGGCTTGGAGGATGAGACTCTACTCGTTTGCAGCAAGCACTCCACCGGAGACCGGAGTGATATCGAAGTGAGCCATGCCAGTGCCGGCGAGAGATGGGTAAACAAGCAATTAGCCACTATTGGCAAAACAAGAGAAGAGTTTGCTCGGGAGTTACGCCGTAGAAATGTGACGGCTGTTGCCGAACTGTGCGACGACGACTTCGAGGAACACATTCTGGCTTACGGCCCGGACAAGGCTGGTTTATATCTCCATGGTGTCAACATCAACATTCCAGAGTTCATGACTTATCCAAGCCATCTAGTCCAGCAATTTGCAGATGAGTGGGGTTTCCGGAAAGTTGGGCTGAAGTCTTTCGACGATATCGATACTGTCAAGAATTTCCTAGAGCAAGTTGCCGAATCTGGTGCACACGAAGGTCGAGACGTTGAAGGCTTTGTCGTCCGCTGCGGAATATCCTCTAACGCAGAACAGACGCAGTATAACGACTGGTTTTTCAAATACAAGTTCGAAGAGCCATATTTGATGTACCGACAATGGCGAGAATGCACTAAAGCCCTTATTGCTGGAAAACCCCCTAAGTTCAAAAAGCATGCTAAAATCACTGAGGAATATTTACTTTATGCTCGTAAAAGATTGGCTAATGACCCGAAATTAAGCCGTCTTTACAACCAGAATCATGGCATTATCGCTCTTAGGGACGAATTTCTCGCGTATAAGAATATGAAAGGGTCCGATGCTGCAAATTTTGAGAATGCCTTCGGAAATAATACTTCAAGTGTGTCTAGCGACGTCGTTCTTGTACCCATTGCGACAATCGGGTGCGGGAAAACTACCGTGGGTGTAGCGTTAACTCATCTGTTCGGTTGGGGTCTTGTCCAGAATGACAACATTCAGGGTAAGAACCGTCCCGCGAGAATGGTTCAAGCTGTTATGTCGCTTCTGATGGAGCACCCCGTTGTTATTTCGGACAGGAATAACTCGGAACGTCGAGAGCGAGAGCAGATTATCAAGGATATTCTCATGCAACACAAGAACGCCCGACTCGTTGCGCTGAATTTCGCTCATGGCGATGTTGACGAAGTCAGAAGAGTCACGAGAGAGCGAGTTCTGAAACGCGGAGATAATCATCAAACTATCCAAGCGGCGACTGATGAAAATAAGGTCATCGGTATCATGGAGAACTTCATATCTAGATTCCAACCTTGCAACCCGGATAGCAGTCCTGACGATGGCTTCGACTTCATTATCGACCTCGACCCTGCTCAGGGAAGCCGTGAGAATGTAGAGAAGGTGGTAACCGAGCTCCACAAGAAATACCCGTTATTGATTCCCAACGTGCCAAGCGCGGAAGATCTAGACGCAGCTGTCAAGGGTGCCATCGAGGATTACACGCCCGGCATAAAGCACACAATACCTGACCGCACGAGTAAGAGGGAACAAAAACGGGCAGAGACTCAGAAATCACACGACCCCAAGAAGAAGAAGCAGCTCGAGTATATGGGTATCTCAATTCCTGCCAAGGAAGTCAACGTAACACTCGAGTCGGCCTTCAAGGGTGTTGATCCACCGACACAACGATTTTACAAGCAACTCCAGCAAAGCCGACGCATCCAGGCTCTTTTCCACGTTACACTTATGCACAGGGCCACCTCTAGACAGGATCCTGAACTATGGCAGCGCTACACTACCCTTGCAGCCGAGAGCCAGTCTGTGGATGGAAAGGTTGGCGAGTGCGAGGTTATGCTTGAGCGCGTCGTTTTTGACGACCGCATAATGGCGATTGTTGTACGCCTACTAGATCCAGACGAGAAATGGACGTGCTTCAACAAGATAGCACACATTACTGTGGGAACACGCGATGATAGTGTGAAACCCAAGGAGAGTAACGACTTACTAGCACGATGGCTCAATGTTGGAAGCGGAGGTGATACCGGCATTGGCGAGCGCATTTTCGAGGGGAAACCGACGCTGAAGGGAACTGTCCGTGGTGTACTGTCTCGATAGGATGAGGGTGAGACGAAGCAAAATCCCAATCGGCGTTATAGGGGGAAATGGAACCGGGGCGGAAGAGGCGCTCATTAAAGGGGATAGATACTCTTTGGGAACCGTGGTGGGAAATAGCATATCTGTCAGCATATAACTAGACATTAGCTGCCAAAATTACTATACTTGCCCGGAGATCTTTAAGCAGCACGCTAAGTAGATATTGTTACTACCTATCGTGTCCCAAGGAAACATGATATCGGCCACCTATCGCTCCCAGTCATGTTCATACCTACGTCTATTACCACCAGTATCAAGTACCCTCCATTTTCCAGCTACACTACCATGACGAAGACGTACCACAAGCTTGGTTTCTAACATAATTCTTGAACATCACTTGCCACAGCATAGCGCCAAGACCACCGTATCCTTTTGAAAGGGATGGTCCTACAAACCCTCCAGCCGGCGCATTCATACACGAATACATAGCGATACCTAGGCAAGCACTGCCTAATATTAAGTGTGATACCCAGTCGACATGAGTGATTATCGGCAAGATGTAATACGATGCCTTTAAGAACGACTTGCGCTAAGCTGCGACCGTGTTGTGACCTAGATTCTGAGGGCTCGACATCGACATTCCTAACTAGGAATGAGTATTTAATTAAGTGAACAGAGTGAGTAGTCGTGCCGCTGAGTGGATTTTTCTCTCGATTCTCTATCATTCTCCTTTTGGATCCGGCGCCTATCTACCTCTACTTTCGCACATAAAGCAGCCGCCGAAGCCGCCGAATACCCCCGTTTCCTGGATCCCTAGTAAAAGGAACCCCGAGTTTATTGCATCTTTCTGTTGCCCTATAACTTAATTACAATGTAGACCTACATTATCTTTCATACCACCTGAGCATGAAGATATCAAAATTTCGACCGAGGATTACCAGATTTTATCGTAAGGATCTACATACATATATGGAATTGACCCATTAAGCACGTAAAACGTTTCGCACATAATTCGTATTCTCTCCCGTCCTCATCACACAACTATAATTGCAGAACAAAGTTTCGACAGTCAGAATACACTGTTTCACCCTCAGCTATTTACTAAATTTGGTGTGCGGCTCACCATCCAAGTCTCGATTGGTCTAGTGGTCAGGATACCTGCTTGTCATTCACACTACTGTTGTCTAGTCTTCACGATGTGGGCACTTAGCTGTCATGGAAATTCGCAGGTGGCCGGGGTTCGATTCCCCGATCGAGAGGCTAAGATTCTTCTTTTGATTGTTTCGCGATCATATAGAGATTATATTTTTTTAAAATATTTTTTTCCCCCTATCTCACAACTAACTAGCTAATCTAGAAGGGAGGAGGGAGGGCAAGTATATTTCACTTTCACAAATACTCTACGAAGTCTGGGGCGGCACGCTGGCTCCATTAGCGAAGCCAGCCAAGTAGATTCAAGATATTAGCATTTTAATGGAGCTTTTACATATTCTACCACGGCTTATGGCCATACTCTTTCATTTTTCCTCAGCGTTCCACATAGTTCACTGATCTCATATCGGTAAGGTGTTTGTAACTTCGGCGAAAGCACTCCACTGTTTCCACGCTTCGCCGCTCTTAATTGTCCACCTTGCCCTCCTGACTCCCTCCTTCCAGCGCCCGTTCCCGGGTCCCCTCTCCGTAATCACTTTGCCATCATCACCAGGGCCCATGGCGCTCGTGTCGGCCTCACAGATGCCCGACACAACAAATAGGGCAGCTGTGTTCATGAGCACAAACTCGAGGATGGGATCATCGTCCGGTAGTTCACCCTGCAGGATCTTACGTAGAATTTCCGCGTTTTCATGAGGTTCTTTGCCCGGGGATACAGTACTAAGTGGGTGTGCACTGAGCCCGAAGTCCTTGGGCTCGAGCAAGAAATGCTCGACCTGGACGCTGTCGGCGTCGCCATTCTTAGCCAGCTGCCAGCAGAGAGTCGGTCCAGCACATGAGATCTCATCAAGTTGCTCTTGGCCGCAGACCACTAGCCCTTTCTTAGCACCGGCCAGCCGTAAAGCCTCGGCGAAGACGGGGCCTAGGTCGTCGCGCGCAACGCCCAACATACGTGCTTCGATAGCATCGTCGAGAGGATTACTCAAGGGGCCCAAGAGATTGAAGATGGTGCGCCATCCGAGCTCTTTACGGATAGACGCAACATGCTTCATGCCCGGGTGGAAGACAGGGGCGAAAAGGAAGGCGTAGTTAGTAACCTGGTAGACGGTGGAGATGGTGTCGGGCGTTATGCGGGCGAGCTGGGCGGGTTTAGGTTGCATATTCATCAACAGGTCGGCGGAGCCGGACCTAGAAGTTGATGCACGGTTGCCATGCTTCGCAAGAAGGAGCAGGGATGAGCCGAGGATAGAAGATGTGGTAGAGATGTTGAATGTGTGATGAGAGTCGCCTCCTGTGCCCACGATGTCGCACTACGGCATAGGTCAGTTTAATTTCTTCGGGTTCTGGTTCCAGGGCCTCTGCCGGCTTTTCGCCTTCGGGGACCACTCACCAATCCACCTTGGTAGTTTCCCTCCGGCCGCCTCCCCTTCGATATGGCGTTCTCCAAGCTCTGGAAGTCAATTTTGGCTGCATGGCGCCGCATTGCAGCCGAGGTTTCGGCCAAAACATCAGCTCGACGGTCCCAGCCCGTAAAATGCAGAGCTGTCAGGAGCGAGCCCGTTTGAACAGGGCTGAGCTTGTTAACGAAGATCAGTGAGATGGCCTCGGCAATCTCGTGAGGCGTCACTTTCTCCTTTTCGGGATCTGGCCATAGGCGTTGCAATAAGGGGCGGATATCCACCAGACTTTGTTGGCCTTGCGTAGGAGTAGCCATATTGTAAAAGCTGCCGAGTCTGGATAGAACACCCTCAAGGAATTTCTTTTGAGCTATCTCCAAGTTGCGATGAAAATCTCTTAGCAATCTCTATTTTGGAAAAGGGTAAATGATTTCAAATTCAGGACAAGTCATAGGAACCATAAGAGCATCCAAAATAACTCAATTGGCCTGGATTCATCGAGCGCGGCCTACAAATTCATCCCTTCCTATAGTGACTCAGGTAGAGGATAGCAACCCCAAAACGTCGCTTATGGTCTTGCTGCCCCGCCATCATTGCCATTTCCAATGCTGCTTAGATAGGTAGGCAGATAGTGGAGGGGTAGACAGGGGTCAGGGGGTAGGTACCTAGTCTAAACCGTTAGAACCCAGGGGATCAGTACTTCTGCAGGGGGTGGGAGTCCCTTAGGTATGTACCTAAGTTTTACCGTGAACGTTCTAGGTTAAACAGTATGGTAACCTAAAGCCACACCCGCATTTTCACTAGCCTATCTGCATAACTGTAGACCGTAAAGAAAACGTAAAATGGTTTCATCGATAAGGTTATGACTGACCGACTTCCTAGGAAGTCGTGTTGTTGTATTCAATTACAACACATCCTGAAAAGCGACTATCGTCCTATTAGATCTACACTCGGCCGCGCACAAATCCCACCAGACACTCTACAGGAGGCGGGAAATACCAAGTTATTAGAAAACTCGGCCATGGCCCATATTTGTGTAATATACGCTTCTTCAGACGTCAAGCCACGAAACATTCTAACTAAGACACCCGAGATAAATAAGATGTTTCAATACGCCCAGTCCAAGGTCTTCGGTCCTTTTAACCCACCCTATGATCCGCCCACAGATTACTACGTGAAGTCAGAGCGGGTTATTTCGGGTAGTGAATAGTTAGAGATAGCTGATGTTAGTATTAGGCTGACCAACTTAGAACTGGTACGCACATGTGCTCTATCCATTTGCCTCTTTTCCTCTATAAGATGCTATTGCTAAGTTCTCTTAACTATCACCTTTATGACTAGCTAAGTCGATAAACATCTAATAGAACGAATCCAGTCACAAATATTAAGAGCCCCGGGAGTCATTCTTGGTGGGCCTGGGAATCAGAGGGTTGATATCTGGGACCCGCATCTGATTGTAAAGCCTCATACTTTTCTCCCGCACACGCAACGGCCTCATCCGCATTAACGATGACGTAGATATGGGAAGCTCACCCATTATGTTGTAACTAAATTGCCATCTGATAAGCGGTATTCAATCCCCTCCGGTGGCACTAAGGGAATTATGTGATCGTCTTTCTATCCCGTAGAGCAAGATCTAGAGGATTTCCTTGCATTTATTGGGAGCACGTTAGCCTTGGAGCCGAGAGACCGACCCAATACATGTGAGTTGGTCGATATAATATAGTTGCGGGATGTTTAATAGGATAGAGAGTCACGATATTTTAGTATCTGTGTTGGCCTAGAGGGTGTTACTAGGGATGAGGAATATGAGTAGTCCTAGGTGTCACGTTTTAGGATGAGGCGGCGCTAGCTTGTCATCGGACAAAGGGTCATCGAGGAAGAGCCCGTGCTGGTTACGAGTTGACATTTTTGAATAAAATAATACTAATAATCACACGCACCTGTGCCTATTTTTTAAGAGGGACAGGGACAGAAAATCGCCAGAATAAGAACCCAGCGTTCTCATCAATTCAATTTAAGCAATCTAGCCACCTAAATTAAATAAAACGGAATTAGTTAGCTACTTAGACCGTTTCAAAACGTATTATACACCTACCTAGAGGTATGCATAAAGGCATGCATAAATCTTGCTGTAATACCTGACCCAGCCTAGCAAGCTGGGTCCAATTATTCGGTCCAATTATTTTTCATCCGAGCTTTTTGCGACTAGACAGTAGAGTAAAACGGCCATCACTCTCACCAGCTTAACGACGACGACGATACCAAGGTTGAGGGACGGGTGGCCCAAAGCAAAGAAGGGTTAGTCAAGAAACGCAGAATTGCCTATAATGCCGCCGCGGCTCACTTGCTCTGCGCGCAGCAGCGTAGGGCGTGCTCTCCAACGAACGACAGCGAGCTCGACTGGAGTGCCAACTCTCATTATTCAGAATGCGGCGAAGACAGCTTCAAGACAGTATGCGACAGCAGGGTCCCCAGTGCCCCTCTCTGCTCTGAGGTTACCCGACGACTATATTCCTCCGACCCAACCCCCAAGTGCCCGGCGGCCCGAACAGAGAAAAGCCCAGCTTCTTCGAGCGTACACGGCAATGTTGCGATCGACGCCTCTAATGCTCTTCTTCCAACACAACAACCTCACTGCCGTAGAGTGGGCCGCCGTACGGCGAGAGCTGCGTGCTGCCCTGGCGGAGGTCCCACCTCCCGTTGCCGGACCGGATGGCTCTGCCCCAGTCGATATCTCATCGAGCATTGAGTTTCAGGTGTTGCGCACGCGTATATTCAACGTCGCCTGCAAGATTGTCGACTACTTCAAACCCGAAGACCAGGCTGAAAAGTCGAATACATATACACATGATCTATCTAAGACAGCCTACGAATCGATCAGGGAGGCTACAGTTGACGAGTCGTCCACATACGGACAGATCAACCCCTTGATCACAGGGCCTATTGCCGCCGTTACGTTCCCCTCAGTTTCACCGGCACACTTGGCGGCCGTACTCAGGACCCTCTCACCGTCTTCTCCCTCATTCCCCGCCCCCACGCGGAGGAAGAACCCCGGATACCACGACCCCATTGCCCAGAGCGGTTTCCAGAAATTGATCCTCGTAGGTGGCAGGATAGAGGGTAAGGCTTTCGATAATGATGGTGTCAAATGGGTTGGTGGCATTACGGGTGGCCTCGATGGCCTGCGGGCACAGCTCGTTTCTCTATTACAGAATGCCGGCCTTGGTCTTACGACGGCCTTGGAGGGTCACAGCAAGGGATTATGGTTAGCTCTCGAGGGCAGGCGAACACAGCTAGAGGAAGAATCTAATGGTGGCAAGAAGGAAGGTGGCGCCGAAAACGAGACCAATGTCTAGAAGGCGTGTACTATTCATCTGTATATGCTATCGAGCGATGTACAACAATATACCTAGAACAAACAATGTATATGGATTCCGTAGTGGAAATTTCCATGGCGTACTTAATCCACTGAAGTCGTGCGTGGAAACCATAGTAGAGGCCGACTCTAGTACGAACATGATACCTAATGACCCCACAAACCCAGTATTCGATTAATGGATTTGCTCTCTGGCTCTCTACATAATATTCGAAGGAATAGAATAATATGACTATGTACTACGTTACATAGCATTTGGACTTTGGGGTCGCGGGCTGGTGGGTGGTACTTCAAGTTAGAGATACCTTAGGTAGTACCTAACCGTACCTATAGGTAGTATTTTATTCAGGGTGTCAGGATGCGCTAAACTAGACCCTGCAGATCACTAAACTCACAGGCCACAGTTCCAGTGAAATTGCGCCATGAAGTAAGTTCCAAGTCCAGCTGCTTCACGGTTTTAAATACGCAACACACGTCGTCACATACTTCCAATCAGCCACTTATAGGTACATATCTAGAGCTGAAAGTTCACGACGCGGTCAACTCCATTCCTCCACCCTCGCCCACCGCAGTCCTTCGTAGGAAACCGGCCGCTTATTACCACGCGATAAGTAGTTCGTCTCACGATTCATTCTCGGGTATCGTATGAGCAGGTAGAGAAGAAGCCCGCATCAGAACAGAGACGAGCGCCTCAACTACATAGACAGCGGCCGCGGAGGATCCGAAGGAGAGGGGCGTTCCGCGATGGATTTCGCGCCGTATCAGAGCTCTCCGCCCGAGAATAACCGGCCGTTCTCTCCCCCCGTCGCCGAGGGCAGCGCCTCGCCCCGCGCGTCGCTCGACCAGAGGCGGTCCTTCAGCCCGTCCCAGCGCAACTTCGCCGCGCACTCCCCGCCGCCGCTACAACACCCGCAACCCCAACGTTCCTGGCGTGCGGGATACGCGGACGAAGAAGGCTTTGGCGGCGGCAATACGGGCGGGGGGATAGGGTTAGGCGGCAACGGAGAGTTCGTCAGCGAGTTCGATACGAGTCTGGGCATCCGGCTGGATTACGAGGCCGTGCTTGCGTATATCGGGATACCACCGCTCGGCGCGATTATACTGTTGATTCTAGAAAGGAAGAGTGACTATGTTAGGTGAGTATGGTTCGAAACCGTCCTACTTATACACCCCGCACGTCGCGCCGTTCGGGGTTTAGGCTTTCGGCTTCGCATTCCAACGACAAGAGGGCTAGAGAAGTCTTGAGAGATCTGTCCAAGTCTAGTAACTCAAGGTCCCTAAGCTAACGTAATACCTCTAGATTTCATGCCTGGCAGTCCAGCCTCGTCTTCACTGCCATGTTCGTCGTTCATCTTCTCTTCGCCTGGTCGACTTTCCTTAGCTGGATCATCGCAATCGGAGATCTGGTGCTGATAGGGTTTCTGGCGCTCCATGCGTACAGGGACGCCGACACCCTCGATAGGTTAGTAGTTAACCTTTCAGCCGTGCTACGGTGCCATAAATTCAAAACGGGAAGTCTAACCTATCGCACAGATTTGAAGTGCCTATTTTTGGTAGTATAGCAAGTCGCATACTTGATGATGAATAGAGATCTCTGAACGCGGTGGCTTAATCAGTGTCAACTAGATGTGGAATAATGCATGACGGACTCTTCTTGCACAGTCGGGCATCGAAGAACAGTTAACTTGATGGATAGTATAATGATAATATGGATGTAGATATACCCCAGCGGTATCGACGCACTCCGATACCTCTCTAATAATGTGACGAACTACCGACCGCTGAATCTCTTAGCTTTGTGGTTTATGTGCCACTTTATATATTATACCGGTCCAACCCCTGAACAAAGAGTACATCGCCACCAGGTGGCCTTACCCTTAGCTTACCTAGGGCTTCCGTAG
The DNA here is from genome assembly GCA_004353285.2 of Xylaria grammica. Taxonomy (NCBI): domain Eukaryota; kingdom Fungi; phylum Ascomycota; class Sordariomycetes; order Xylariales; family Xylariaceae; genus Xylaria; species Xylaria grammica. Next base: position 3,023,714 of record NGZP02000009.1, read on the forward strand.
CAGTTTCAAGACCCGTCGTTCTCCTATTGGTCTATCTAGCAAGGCAATCGCTATTTTCATATCATACGTCGCATTCGCTAGCCCACACTCACTCACTATTAGCACCGTACACACGGCCCATAGAGAGTGGTTACAACGTCGTCAGTACTATCATGAAGTGTATTTACCTAATACTAGGTAAAGGACACCTCCCAGAGTTACGGGGTATAAACATTACAAGATAAATATCGAACACTCCAAGGACCCACGCTGCTTTCTCAGCCTCGTGCCAGCCCGATAAACGTTATAGCTGTAGTTGCTCGCGCCAATAGCTAATAGATTCTTTGATGGCTGCATAGGTGTTTCGGCTATGAGATGTGTTTATGTAAATGTTGGCCCGTAACTGTCTTCGTATACACTGTAGACGTTTCTGCGTCGTAGACGAAGTAGGCGTGTTTTACGGTTGTCATTACGTGGTTGTAGTCGTTCGTCTACCGCAAGTTGGTTGGGGCTCGTTCAATAGTCCTTACACAGACAAGTAGTTCTTCTCCTCATTAGTTCAACCTCCTTTTCCTCTAACCTTACTCGCCGGGCAATTCCTACTCGACCTTTTAACTAGCTAGGCATTGCCGGCTTTCCGTTATGGTCTAGTTCGAGCGCGGGATTAAACCGTTTACAGTATTCATAGTAAATCAAGAGGTTCCCACCCTCTCACTCTCTAATACGGGCTGTTTCTTAACATTTCTTCGGTTTTTATTAATATCATTTTCTATCACTAGCTAGTTCCAAAATGGCATGCTAACATTATGCCACTTGTTGCAAGCCTTTCAGCTTCGCAGGTCTAATTTAAGAGAAGGATAACTAGCAAGATTTACACGAAATTGATAAAAGACGAACACGATAGGCATTAATTAAGTAAGGTCTGGTGACTTCTACGGCGGAAAATTCAACGGCTGTCACTAACTCACTTTAGAGGATACTACCTATGAGCTATGGGTGGTTATGAGAGCCTTAAACCGAGCAAGAACAGTAGATAGAGTAGGCGCCTTGTCGAAGTCGGCATGAAGAAAACGTAATAGGCCGTTAAGAAGTATGTTAACAAGAGCTTTCTATGCCGTGGGGAAAATATTGCACCTCAACTCATCACTGAGCTAGATGTATTAGGCCGTATTATCCGCCTTTTTACTCTCTTTTCTCTCTCCCCACTTTCCACTGATATCACTATCATTACGCATTTTTTATCACAGATAATGATGGCATGACGGGCAACTAGCGAGGATAGCCGGGCGAACGGCAAGCTGTCTCACGAAGCGGATCGCGCGCTACGGCCATGTCAAAACTCGAGAGGTAGATACTGGCATATGGTAGCTTATCTGCCCAGGTACTAAGTATTCTGTTATGGAACGTGGTTCGCGAATGAATCTAAGATGGTGTCGACATAAGATACTGGTGCGCACGGGCTTTGGATGACGCGGATGAGCATACTATGTTTCCATTAAGAACTACACAGTAATATTGGGTAAGGATGCAAGGATACTATTCCTTGCCGTAAAATCAAGCCCTGTAAGTGACTTTTACCCCAATGCTAAAGCCCACACATATCCAATGCTGCTTTATGGTTTACTTAGTCTAATCATCATCATTCTTATATAACTTGGAGCAAAGTAGCCCTTGAGTACAAGTGGTGATAAATCTAGATGGATGATTGTAGAGGAAACGCGCGAAGGTAGTCATATCGCGGTTATTTAGGTGAGGTAGGTAGGTAGGTAGGTAGGTAGTAAAGTACAAATAATTAGTCAGTTAGCATTCGACGAAGAGGTTCCGAGTCTTCATCCGGCCTAGCATGTTATCCTTGTTGTAAAGTAGATAGGTTGAGAGTAACAAACGGACAAAAAGAAGAAAACAAGAAAATGACGAAAGGCATACGTAGCCCGAATATAGTTCTCGAAACCATCTGTATTGGGATTTTCAACTATCTACTGCAGGGTAGTAATTACTGTATTTGGTGTACATGTAGGAATAGGCATACCTGTATGCCAAGCTATGACTTGCGCAACCTATGTATCCCTTGGCACTTATGAGTATGCCGTCCCCATTATCTAGTGTAGACTAGACTAGTTTCTACTATTTGAGCAAGATTGGCGTTGAGATTTGTACACCGACCCGAGCAAGTATTCTTCGATTTTGTGGCGTCGAGGGTATCTCAACTTATTGCCTCTTTTGGAATCCACTCGCTATTGTATTGGATAGGCGAACCAAAAATGGAAAAAAAAAAAAACACAAAAAAATGACTGCCAACCGATGGTTTCCGTACATGCGCTATATGCTCAAGATTCCGATAGTCATCTCATCTTGGTTCGAAGGACCCTGCTGGTCCTTCTGCTTATATGTACATGGATCTCGGCTCGAACACCCCTGAGGCTGATGATAGTATTCAGTACCTGGGTAGAAGCTGGGTATATTCTGGCGAATTATACAAGGCCCCGGGTGCTTGGACCGGAAGCCTATCGCTTATCGCTGGGAGGGCACTACCTCAACAAAATACCTACGTTTTCCCCTCTTCCAGCATCTACTAACCTAACCTAGTACGTCGTGCAGTGAATGTGCTTCATCACGAAGAATTATTTTCTCTGTTAGACTTTCCTACGGGTTGACATCATTCTATGTGTTTTGTGTCATCCTATAACTAATACTATGAAACGATACACGGATACGTGTTCCTAAGCTCGATATGCTGTACAACGCATGGCACTAACGATCGTCTCTTGCTTGAACTACCTAGGTAGTCCTCTCGTAAGACCCGGTATCAAGCCACGGGAAATCTATCAATCTTCGCCAAGGCGCCAGCATCTCACATTACGCAATCAGACAGATCGAAATATTAGCCCGCCTATGTTGGTCGCGACACCAACATTGATATTGTCGTTATTTTTTGTACCAAGAAAAATCCTTTCGGCCAAAAGATTCCCTGTATTTTGCTACAGTGTTTAGGTTACCACCGTCGGTATTCCAATTATAGCCCATTAACGATATAACCGCTGTCACTACCTTTTAAACGTCTTGCGTCTTTTAGCGCCATTACCCTACGATTAAACACGTAGTCAGAAGTACCAATTGTCCAGAGTGCAGATACCTAGAGGAGCTGCGCATGTTTTTAGAGCGGTGGTTTAACAAACAACGTGGGGATCACGACTAATGTAGCGACTGTAGGGAATGTAGGTGGGCCAAAAAATTACCATTGGCTGGCTCTCTTGGCTTCATGGAGGAGGACATTGCGAGCGGATACCACCAGGGGTTCTTTTTCCCGGCAGCAAGGTGACTGCAACATAAAACAGACCGGTTTCGGACGTCAATTCTGCGTAACGGATCGTACCATCTTGTGGTAGAATGTATGTTGTTGGTAATGAAAAAAAATGAAAAAAAATCAGAGATGGCCGAGGAAATGATGCGATGGTAAAACTACCTTAAACGGACGACGACGTCTGGGAAATAGTTCGCTAGAGAACTCGTTGCTGGCTCTAGCAGGGGAAACTCCAAGTCTAGTGTTCTTGGATCCCGAGATTCTCCAGAGGGACACAAACGCTACGAGTAGTTTCACCGGCCTCGAATTCACTGTGGCGTTCGTGATTGGCGGTGAGCGAAAGCGTGAAGGTGAAGAACTCGGGCTAACCATAGCCGAAACCAGAGGGATTTCTTGCCCTTCAGTATCAAAGTTTATCAAGCCGGCATGCTGGCATGTTTATGTATGCAATCTTGTGGTCCTGTTAAAAGCTAGTTGACTCAACGCTGGCGGTGGGCTGGCGGGTCTCAGGCTACATTTTGTGGTGAACTACCTACTAGTTCTCATCCGTGCAGAGATATTTCGGCTGTTATCAGGTAGGAAAGTTAGGCACATATCATACACCGCAAGGTTTGCCGGACGCGAGACAGTACCGGGTAGTAACACTAAAACCCAACGTTAGCGTCTGGGGAAATACTAGTGTAGTTTGATACAATGATTGACATCCTGCTCGACTGGCCCATACTAATGACGGGAATTGATGGTATCAGTAATCGGCAGGATGGCGCGATAGCGCAACATTTACCTAGAAGGTAGATGTCATATAAACCCAAGCGGTACCGGCGTTGCTTGTTGTTGGTACACGGCATTATCAATGCAGAACTCACACTTCGTAATCTTCCGGGATAGTGACAAACATCGACCGCAGCTAAGGATCGGTTTGGATAGGTCGTCCTCGAGAGCCGCCCATATATATATATATATCAGGGCCTAGCCCAACCTGACTGACGAAGCGCATAACCTACCCTAACTTCAATTTCCCAGTCATTAATCCGCGAGCCATTTTTCCCTCTCTTTCTAGCTGTGCCATACCTAGCGACTTCCCGCGCACCTTGTCAAACCCGGCTATCATACCATAGGCTGCAAGGATCTCTGCGGACTTAGGCGAAACCATGGCTATCCAGCACGAACTCCTGCAGAGCGTAGGACCCGTCTTCACCACTCCCGCCGGAAAGGCAACAGTAACAGATTCAACACAGGGGGCCGCGGCTTCCAAGGTTCTCCGAGATGAAGCTAAAGATCTGTTGGTTATCTCACCTTATACCGAAAGAGAACACTTGCTGGATTTGAAGAGTCTCGATATGGAGAATGCGATCCTTGCGCAGGCGCTATGTCACTTAAAGTGTCTCCGGCCCGATTATGCCACTGCCCCATATATCGATATCTTCAACTGGGGAGAGATAATAGAGCAGGTAAAACGGCTAGCACAGCAGAAAGGACACAGTTGGAAAGGTAGCTCGTTTTTCGTGGTAGCGTTCCGGTCTCAGATCCCACCGACGACGGTGTACGAAGATCTAGGGACCTTGGATAAAGCAGCACATGCGGAAGCAACGGCCAGTGGAGGATTCCTCAAGTAGGTGGCTCTGCGGTGCCAATGCACATAATGCACTGACAAAGATTAGGTACTGGTTTGGAAGCCCCGATAAGGACGGTAAAAATCTGGCAACGTGCGTGTGGAGATCGCAAGAAGACGCAAGAAAAGGAGGCATCGGTCCCGCGCATCGACGGGCAGCCGCGGCAGCTCGGGACCTCTATTCCCATTGGAAGATTGACCGGCATAGGCTTATCATCCGCGACAATGTGGAAAGCTGGGAGATTACCGACTGGGCGTGACGAGCCGGTAGGGTAGCATTAGATCAAACTACTGCATGCGAGCATAGCAGGCTATCATCAAAGCGGTTTGATAGAAGGCCTAAAACCAGGAAGGTAGATGGAGGTTTACCGGTCGGCGGTGACGAATGAGAGGAAAGGCCACCCATGTTGAACTGTCTAAGGGGCATAGTCGACCAGGGTTGCACAAAAGACGCAAATCGTCACACCGTCGCAAGGATTCTGTTGGCAAAGCGCAAAGCTTTGTTGTTGGTAGAGTAGATCATTCTTTCGGCGCAGGCAGGGTATGTAGTCTAGAGAGCGAGTGTTATGTGTCGTTTAATTGCCAGGAGGCGTAGATGAGACGAATTGATAATAGAAATGGATCGAAAAGCCGGAAGCTCTTGTTCCCTCTACCCAATGCAGGATGATCCCCCCAGTAAGAGTAAGCTGAACCAGACCGGCGTAGCGCTGCGCTGCGCTGCGCTATGCTATGCTGATGGAGAGCCGGGAGAGTCGGGGGGGAGAGCCTACCTAAGCCTGGGTATACAGCGCTATTAGGTAGTGTAGAGCTATAGTATAGAAGAAGAGGACGCGCGACGAGCAGCAGGTACCGTCCCTGCGGCTGTACGAGGAACAGGGCCAGCCGGGTCTTGCGGAGAGTCTTGCGGAGAGAGCTAATCAGGGCCCTGTCTTGGTGCTCGTGGCAGTCCTGGTAGCCTGATAGCCCCATTCGTCAGCTGCGTGATGACCGGAGGCTTGAGCACGCGCTCAGAGCAGGACGACATGGCGATATTTGGCAGAATTGGAAGCATACAACGGCGGCGAAGATCACATATAAAGATGAGACGACGTCAAGATGAGGCTCTTTCAGTAAAAGTTTATTAGTGGCCTAAATGACATGGAAGATGACAACACCCCCGAGCTTTGGCGTGGGGGGTCAAGAGTGGGATTTATTCGCTTCGCTTTTTGGGATCACGCCCCAGCAAGCTTTGGGAAAAGAAGCTCTCCAAAAGAGACGCTTGCTTGTACCGTACCTGTCTAGTGCGGACAGAAATACCGGTATCTACTTCGTTAAATGGGGAGTCTCGTTTTAAGAGAATAAGGCGGCATCTGAACTGCGGACGGCTGTACTTGGTATGGGAATAATTGCTGCGGCCTGCCATCATCAGGGGGGAGGGATAGAGAGGTATGCCAAGGTATGCTTAAAATGGAGCAGCTCGAAAAAAAACGGCTTCGTTAGTTACATATATACATGGAGGATATCCAATTATCACATCCAATACGTAATCAAATTGATTCCCACTCTGATTGATTGCCTGCCTTTGTACCTGGCCTAGGCAGTACCTACCTAGGTAGGTATCTAGGGTAGGTGGGTAGTCGTTTCTGCCATGGCTCTCCGCCTCTCCCCGAACCCAGCCAGGCCAGCCGTCTACCCACACCACACACGCACGCACAATTTGCATACCGCCGAAACCACAAAATTTGAGGCCCCAGCGACCGCGTATTTTGCGATCGTTCGTCACCAACAACAGAGTATCAGCCACACCGCGGCTCAACATAGACAAGGCGCTCAACATCTCGAGTATCTCTGTACCGTTATAACCATGGCCGACCTCATCAAAGATGTGCCGTTGAAGACGGTTCAGGTGGAAGCTCTGGTTCGTCAACCGTTCATACCCCTCATCGCACCCCTCCTCCACCTAGATCGCGAGTCTCTTTGGTGTGGTAGCCGCTACTGACAGGTGATTTTGTACCCAGGTTGTTATGAAGATTGTCAAGCACTGCTCTGCCAGTTTCCCAACCACAGCTACCGGGTCTATCGTCGGCATGGACCAGGATGGAGTCCTAGACATCACGAATTCGTTCCCTTTCCCTACCGCCGATGCTGTGAACGTTGAAGGCAGCCACCAGAACGATGCCTCTGCGCTAGCTGCGGCTGCGCCTCGGGCGAAAGCGAACATTGCCTATCAGAATGAGATGATCCGACACCTCAAGGAGGTTAACGTTGATGCCAACAATGTCGGCTGGTACACGAGCGCTACAATGGGCAACTTTGTCAACCTCGGCTTCATTGAAAACCAATACCACTACCAACGTGAAAACGATAAAACAGTAGCCCTAGTTCACGATGTGAGCCGAAGCTCGCAGGGTGCTCTAAGCCTACGCGCCTTTAAGCTAACCCCTACCTTCATGACCGCATACAAGGAGGGCAAATTCACGACCGAAAGGTTCGACCCCACTACCAACAGTAAAAAAAAGTATATTGCTAACCCACCACAGCCTACAAAAGTCGAAACTATCTTTCAGGGATATCTTTACCGAACTTCCTGTCAACCTGCATAACTCACACCTCCTCACCTCCTTCCTCCACCAATTACCAGCAAAACCGACAACTGGTGACGTGACTATGCCTACGTCGCTAGCCGATCTCCAAAACAACCCCATGCAGACACCTCTTCATCCTTCATCCGATACTCTCGACCTTTCGATAGATCCTTTCTTGGAGAAGACATGTGATTTACTACTTGACAGCATAGAATCTCACTACACCGAACTCAACAACTACCAATACTATCAAAGACAACTAGCGCGAGAGCAGACCAAGATCACAGCATGGCAAACAAAGCGTAAAGCGGAGAATGCAGCACGAGTTGCTGCCAAGCAACAACCTCTACCTGAGGATGAGTGGCAGCGCATTTTCAAATTACCACAAGAGCCCAGTCGCCTCGAGGGGATGCTAAACGCCAAGCAAGTAGAGCAGTACAGCAAACAGGTAGACGGGTTTACAGCGTGTGTCAGCGCTAAGATGTTCGCTGTCAGGGGAAACCTTCTGCCGGAATGAGGACACTGATTAGAAAAGCGGGATGATGTTTCGGTAGGCATGCATCTGGCACGGCGTTTGGCGATTAGGCGCTCTTTCTAGGTTCTATAGAGCAGAATCCGTTTACTTGGCACGACATCTTCACGGTGTTACCGTCTCACGGAGCCCGGTACAAACATGAGCAGGCGCGCGTCCCGCTCGGTTGTGGGGCGGGAAGTAAAAGCGTGCTGCTATCACGGCGAAGGCGCCGAGAACAACATGTAACAAAGGCTCAAATAGCAAAAAGGGGACAAGAAGAGAGCCTTGGTAATAAAGGATCGCAGCCCCGATAGATAGGTAATGAACTATCCATATCGCCGGGTAGTAGCCCAGCCATGGACATTCGGCTCCAAATCCGTATCCATTACTCTATAAAATGATGATAATATATGCATGCCCTTCCATTTTCGCGTTGGATTGTCATACACCAATCTACCACAGAATACCCGTAGTGGAATAAAGAAATGGCGATTGATGTATGTGTAAGTCGTACCTGGCTGCCTGGGTAGCTTTGGGGTATATTTAGGGTGAGGATTTGCTGTGCATTCGTTTCGTAGTGCGAATGCAGCCAACTTGTAGATACCCATACAGAAGGGCCCGTCCGGGCCGGCTGACAGACCGGTCATCGGCTCAACCAGAACTGATCGTAATAATATACGCACACGCTCTCGTGTCTATGTTCACGTCCACCTATATTATGGTACTACATCTCAATTCTCAGTAGATCAAGTTCCTTGTACCCATGAAACCCAATGCTTCATCTCTCGGTTCAAGTAGGTTGGCAGTTGGATAGCTAGTCTAAACGGACTTCCGTCTGTCGGCCGATGATCACTTCTCAACTAGGTAGTCAGTGCTGGCTCTCGCGGCTTACCCAATTGACTGGCCTACCCATCTAGATACAGGAGTTGGTTCAATAGTCGGCGCAAACCCACCGGGCTACTCCTGTGTAATCACGGCTCTAACCTGGTAGACAGCACTAGTAAGGTAAAGAGCAGGAAAGTTTTTTTTTTTCCTTTTGATATGATGACTGTATGTAGGTAAGCAATGGGCGATAAATCACCCTACGTTCTTGAAAGCAGTCCAGATGTTATAGTGTAGCCAAGTTACTGGTCAGTTACATTTGCCGAAATGTTCAAGTGGAGGGGTTGAGGGACAATTGTTCTGTACAAGGGACGATTCCACCCCACTAAGCCCACTATATAAGCCACTAGCCCGAGAAGAGAGCTAGCGGCGCCAGCTGTCCAATCAGCCCTGCACGCTCAGCCAGTCACCGCACACTGCCCAGGTAGGCCGTAGGAACCCGGCGGGCAATAAGAGGGTTCTGGAGACAGCATTGGAGAGACATTGGAGGGTCTCGCGGGTCCTAGGGGCGCGGAGCCAGTGAGATCCAGGGCCCGAACGACGCCGAACGAGGGGCTATAGGAGGGCCGCTGCGGGACGCTGTACCTAGGTACGCGGCCAGTAGTACTACCAGTGCCACAGAGATGGAGGGGTAGGTACCTAGGTAGGTATGGTATAGGTAGGTATACCTGAGTAGGCCCGGTCCCAAATTTTTCTGCGAGCAACGTGGGAAATCCTTCGAGGTCGACACGACTTTATCTTATCCCGCCCATTCTGCCCGCCCCTCAATGCTTACTATTTCCATCTCCTCTCTCTTCTTTTTTCTACTAAATCCCTTCTATCTCACTTCTCTCAGAACTCTTACTTTTCCTCTTCTTCTCTTCCAGTTCTATATTTCTGTTTGAGTAAGTCCCAATTGTTGGCTTTTGCAATCCAATCCAACTCCAATCAACTATCTTCAAGTATCTAGCTGCTAATTCGAGTTCCCTTCCTCAGCTCCATACCCCTCCATCATCACAGCCATCACTTTTCTACCATAAGTAAGTTCCAATAATTCTACAAACAAGCTCTCCTTATTTTTAAGCCCCCCTGACTGACTGTATTTGGCACAGAAATGGCCGCCCCCGCTTCCAAGTTCAAGGTCGCTGACCTGTCCCTCGCCGCCTTCGGCCGCAAGGAGATTGAGTTGGCCGAGAACGAGATGCCTGGTCTGATGGCCATCCGCAGGAAGTATGCTGATGACCAGCCCCTTGCCGGTGCCCGCATCGCTGGTTGCCTGCACATGACCATCCAGACCGCTGTCCTGATCGAGACTTTGACCGCTCTCGGTGCCGAAGTCACCTGGACCTCTTGCAACATCTTCTCTACACAGGACCACGCTGCTGCTGCTATCGCTGCCGCCGGCGTCCCCGTCTTTGCCTGGAAAGGTGAGAGCGAGGAGGAGTACAACTGGTGCCTCGAGCAGCAGCTGGTTGCCTTCAAGGATGGCAAGAAGCTTAACCTCATCCTCGACGACGGTGGCGACTTGACCGCCCTCGTTCACAACAAGTACCCCGAGCAGCTTAAGGACTGCTACGGTGTCTCCGAGGAGACCACCACCGGTGTCCACCATCTCTACCGCATGCTGAAGGAGAACAAGCTCCTCGTCCCCGCCATTAACGTCAACGACAGTGTTACCAAGAGCAAATTCGACAACCTCTACGGTTGCCGTGAGTCTCTGATTGACGGTATCAAGCGCGCCACCGATGTCATGATCGCCGGCAAGATTGCCGTCGTTGCCGGTTTCGGTGATGTCGGCAAGGGTTGTGCCCTGGCTCTGCAGGGTATGGGTGCCCGAGTCCTCATCACCGAGGTTGACCCCATCAACGCCCTCCAAGCCGCCATGGCCGGCTTCCAGGTTACCACCATGGAGAAGGCCGCCCCTCAAGCTCAGATCTTCGTCACCACCACTGGTTGCCGTGACATCCTGGTTGCGCGCCACTTCGAGGTCATGCCCAACGATGCTATTGTCTGCAGTAAGTGGCTAACCACGTGTATTTGATAGTCACAAGCTAACTTGATGTGTTAGACATTGGCCACTTCGATATTGAGATCGATGTTGCCTGGTTGAAGGCGAACGCTAAGAGCGTCCAGAACATCAAGCCCCAGGTCGACCGCTTCCTTATGGCCAACGGCCGCCACATCATCCTCCTAGCTGAGGGCCGTCTTGTCAATCTCGGCTGTGCCACCGGCCACTCTTCTTTCGTCATGTCTTGCTCCTTCAGCAACCAGGTCCTGGCTCAAATCATGTTGTACAAGGCTGAGGATGCTGCCTTCGGCAAGAAATACGTTGCCTTTGCCAAGACGGAGAAGCTTCCTCTCGGCGTCTACGTCCTCCCCAAGATTCTCGACGAGGAGGTGGCCGCCCTGCACCTGGCTCACGTCAATGCCGAGCTCACCAAGCTCACCGACGTCCAGGCTGAGTACCTCAGCCTGCCTGTCGAGGGCCCCTTCAAGGCCGACCAGTAAGCCCCCCATCCTACTATCCCTCCTAATTCACGCGTCATACTAATATCTCTCTAGCTACCGATACTAAACTAAATGTACATAATAATCCGTTGCGCCCAACCTTTCTCGGGTGTGCAAAGGTGTTTTTTGTTTCAACAAGCATGAGTATGAGGCATCAACTGGCATGGGTATCATAAATTGGGACACGGGGTTCAAAAGGTTACAAGGGGGCCGGCCGGTCATACTTTTCAACAAAAGGCGTTGGCTATTATAATGCATGATTCCCCTCAAGCGTTTGATATTTTCTGTAGACACCGAGCATATGTGTCACCAGATACTGACAGCTACGGAGACAGCTAGCTGTATAGGGGACCGTCAACCGGATCTCAATAGAATTGAAGAAGCCACTTGGCTTTGACCAAAATTCGGATAGCCCTCATTATGTGATGAATAAGTGAATTACTGTATATTCTCCCGCCGACATTGCACACCCCTCTATCAAAGCCTTCAGGATAAGAGTACAATAAATACTTCTTTTGGTGCAAAGGGCCTACACTAACCATCTAGGTTAGGGGGTCCCTGCTATATTTACGACACCTCTCTATTCTAGTTTTCAAGGTGTGCCATTCATCAATATTCCTTAACTATGTTGAATTAGAATCGCGGCTGTAGCCGTATCGTGCTCTAGAGATATGTCGTTCATCAAACAACGCTGTCCTTTCACAGATTTCATACTACTGTATTTATTCTTGAGACGAGAGGCATTGCTTCTTTGGATCAAGTGACAGTGTTTCCCCTTCTCCTTCTCTTTCTCCATGAGTCACTAGATAACAACATCCCATTTATATATTGGTACCTGGACACAGCCTGATTTCTGTTGCCAGAGTAAAATATTCTTAGCGGTTTAACCCGTCTATCGTAATCTTCAGTATAGGAGTATGTCGTGATCCTTAGTATAGGGGTGTAATGAACACTTGTTGTTGTGCAGAGAGCCTATTTTATCTATGCTGACTGTTTATCGCTAGCCTACGTACGCTATGTATTCTAGGTCTCATTGCTAATATGCAAACACTCCTTTTCTCCAGAAGTGTGACACTATGTCCTTTCACCATTCACCTCAAATTACTGGTTTTAGTGAGACTCTATAGCAGAACTTCGCTGGCTCAATCGTTTCTGTGGCCATCACTTTTCGTAATTGGCTAGTTAGCGGCCTCGTTTATAGTTATAATGATTTCAGGAGATTGTTTGGGTTGAATTAAGAGGTAGGTGTAACGTCCCCGGTCTTTAGCACGTAATAGAAAATAAAGACAGTGAAATGCCTGGCTCGTAAATATTCTAATTTTGCTAGAAGTATGGCTGTAGCGTGCTGCCGGTCTGTTCTATGGCCGTGGATGTTGATTTTGTGGAGGAGATGAAGACTATGATTTGACTATTAGAGTTAGAATTTTCTCGTATAGTAAAATTTTCAATTCCGTTGTGATGTAGAGAAATAGGCGCTATCTAGAAGAGTTTAGAGACACTTTGTTGGGGGTGGTGTGGTTTGTTTGACTGAGGCTTAAGTCGGCATTTTACATTAGAAGCTGCCGGAATACTATGGCAGAAGTAACGGCATGGTACATGAATTATGAATATGTATTATTACAGGAGACTTCAACAATAACATGGTATTTACTAGCAATATACAAAATACCTTTCTTTTCTTCTATTTGAAAGCAGTGTAATTAACGACGGAGGCAGAAGCAGAGACGGGTGCCGCTGTTGCCAGAATGGGGGTGCCTATTATTCATTATGTGTGTAGTTGACTACATTATCCATATAAAATCGATCCTTTTTATCTACTTGTAATACTTGCCGCGTCCCGCGTTAGTGGCGTATTCGTCAAGTGCCCTTCCGTAGCCAAGGCTCTGTGTTAATGCGTAGCAAGAAGTTTGTTCTCCCATTGGTACCTCCAGCGAGAACGCATTTGTCTATAGATATGTTACATTGCTTATCTATTCAAAAATCACCCTGTAGGGTGTTAATATCGTCGTTTTAGCCATCCATCCATGTGTACCCAGGTTACCTATCTTGCTGTGCTACTGCTCCTCTTTGTTTCATGTCAAACCAACTCTGTGGGTAGTATGCCGCGGAATGCATCACATGTGATAGTAGCAACAAACAATATGCAGAGAGGATGGAATGATCCCACCGTGTAATAACATGATGGCGAGAAATGTTGAGAATCCTCTACCTACCTACTTGAGTTAGTATCTTGAGAAATGTGGCACAACGTCTTGTAGATGGCTAGGGGCCGTGGACACACGCCTTCTAGCCAACTATTCTTTTTTAAACTGACGAAGTGATTTTCTTTGGACCTCATACTTTAGCTAGTTTATTGAGAAAATAAAATACATAGTTCCGAGCCATCCAGAGATACATATGGTGCTGTAATACCCCCAACAACATTTTACTACGGTAGTTTCATATTGATGGCTGAGGAAACATGCCTTGCCTCAGGATTGGTGGCTGGCTAGTAAACTAGCAACCATCACGGTTGCGTTCCCGTCCATAGGATGATTCAAATCCTGACGAACAATCATGATTAGGGTAGATACGAGACAACGGGCTACCACTAGTCATCCCAAGGGCATTGCTATCGCCGTTTAGGCAGGTATATACATGTATAGACGCCGTAGCACCATCCTTGAAACTCAGGTAATCGAAATATCACCAACTATCAAATTCTGCCTACCTAATATACTACCACACTGTCAAGTAGTCCTTCCACTCGTCCTGTAGTACAGGGTCCGAAGACGATGCTATCCTCGTTCACATATTGCAGAAATCGATACCACTGAAGGCTGTAACTTCTCAGGCAGGCTATTATCTTCCCAAAAGAAATCATTACTGCCACTCATCTCGTTACGGCATATGTGTTGTAGGCGGAATCAAATCTAACAGGATTTGGGCCGGAACATAATACAATCAAAGAGCAATTATCTAGGTATGCAGGTAGATAACCGTTAAGTAGCGAGAAACCAACTTTTTCAAAGCCGGGCTGGCTGATGATGGTAACGTTGATACACTTTATTAACTTTTTTCGCCACATCACTGGTACGGTTCTACAGCTGAGGAGGCGTTCCTGGGCGAGAATCAGGACAAAAGCAAGTGTGATGGATCTCCTTCGATAGTCGGTCATCCTTTTTTTTCCACAGCGGGACAAGGGAATACAAACACGTAAGCTCTCCTCTTGCTTGGGAAAAAAAAGCCTTTCTCAGATGTCATGTATTCACCCTCGTCCCCTACGCAAACCTCACATGATGCCCAAGTCGACCTTGACGGGTGCACAGCAGCGCCGAGGCCTAACAGCCCTCCGGCAAGTATCGATACCTTAAAGTATATTGCATCCCATCTCGCCTCAGATAATATCCCACCCCCGGTTCGGTTCCCCAGTCGTGTACACAAAAAAGGGCTGGCTGATGTCCCCGTCATGCCGTGTTCCCTACGACACTACACTGCACTGCAGAAGGACAACTTCCACATTCTGGGACGTTTAATTGCGCTTTCCTTATCAGCAGCAGCCGCGGCTACGAGTACTGTAGGTAGCAGTAGACAGCTGCGTGACGAACATGCATGCAGAAAATCTTTGACATGCACAAAAGCAATGAAGTCGCTGGGGGTGGGTTTTTCAGGGGTGGCTGATGGCGTTTTTTTTTGTACCCGTTTTCTTTCAAAAAAAATGAATAAATAAATAAATAATAATCAAAAGAAGAAGTCTTACTAGCTCAAGGCAAGGCAGCTTCGGGATTAAGACGAATAAAATCTGTCAGACCGGCCTAACTGTTCTCAGGTGCTTGCTTATACCCGCCAGGGGGGCGAAGAAAAAAAAAAGGACGAAAACTAACTATACATCAGAGCTATTACCACAGCCGTACCGTATGTACCTCTTTTGTTTTTTTTTGGTTTTTTGTCAGCTTCTCCTGAGGTGCAGTATAGGTAAGAGCGTAAGGTAAGCGTAGATAATACTGCAGAACCAAATGAATCGGCGGTTCAGCAACGGAATAAGTGCGGAGAGAGAGTAGCTGAGACCAACTCGCAGTCCGGTACGGGGAAACGTCCAAGCGCCCGGAAAAACCAGGACAGTGTGAGACGGAATTAGATGTTCGTCCTCGACTCCCCTCTCTTTAGCTTTTATCGTCGGCGTGTTTATTCCTACATCACCAGTGCTATGTGTATGCGTGCTTCTCTTTTTTTCTTTTCCCTTCCTTTCCCGCATTTTGTGCCGGAAGCCGGAAATCAAGGTCGGTCTGCATCCCGGTGCATATGCGCCAAGGCCCAGCCACTAGGCTGCCGTACCGTTGAAAATTGGTTTGGCCTCATGATGCGGGAGAGAGGGAGGGAAGAATAAAATAAAAGTAATACAACTACTAAGGAACTGGTAATGGCAGTGATGGGAGAAGCTGAGCAGAGAAACGGGTAGACAGGTGGTGCGTGGATCGGACGTTGGGGATACGTACTGTGGCCTCGTCAGCCAGGCCCGTCCCCTTCTTTATTAGTTTCCTGTTTGGGATTTCCTTTGCGTTCCACCACATCTAGAGTTGAGGTAGACTAAGGTAGGTCATGATTGTGGCCGTCGGAGGGCTGCTCTATTCAAAGCCGTACCGTATATAGTATAGTCCGTGGAAGCATGGAAGGCTTCCCCGTAATTATTAATAGACGGAAAGTCATAGAGAACTGACTATGCTCGTGACACAGGCTGTGAGTATCGTGGCCGTCAGAACGGATATATAAGACTCATGCGTGGAAGCAACAGTCAATGTACAGCGGTATAATAACAGTCAAGCAAAGCCATCTATACACTATATGTAGATAGATCGGCAAATATTGTACATCGCCTAGCCCTTGGCAATAAAAATAAAGGGGACAGAACGGGCACAGATGCGGGAAACTAAGCCTACCGGGTACGTGGTATATAACGGTGAGGTATAATGAGCATTAACCGTCATCCCCAGAAGCGCAGATAAAAACGCACCAGTTACGGCTCTGCTTTTGTCAATTACCAACACGTCCCGAGACTGAGTAAGCTATACATACCGTTTGCACCAGTAAAAAAAAACTAAAAAACACAAGAAGCGTAGCTTTTGCCTGCCCTGCCAATAGCGATGACCCGTAATCCTTCCCCATGAATAATAATAGTAGTAAGATCTGAGCAAGTTTTTATTTGTAGCAGAGCTGGCGAGACTGCTGGCGGTCCAGAATCAATGGTTTGCCCCGCTATCGTTTTTTTTTGGAATGACAAAATGCTTGGAAAGACCCGGGTCACGATTCTGGTTACATCGACCGGTTCCTAGTTCCTTTTTCTATGCGGCTTCCTCGACCCCAAAAATTCCATTTGAGTGCAAGCGAGGGGCATGTTGCACATCGTCACACGTGTACAAATTTCCCTCCTCCCTCTTTCTTCGGCCGGCTTGCCGGGAGGGCAGAACTTGAGTCACGTAAGTCAAGAAATACTAAGTAGACATCGCTAGAGCACCATATATCCGTCCTCTGTTACCCAACGCACGAACCTACCTACTGTCTCCTGACCTTCTCTGGGCGGCCCAGTTCATCACTGACCATAACAAGTACCGTGATATTACTTTTTGATTTGTGATTGACGCAAAAGTCTCGTGAGACTGCACTGCGCTGCGCTGCTTTGCTTCCTAAAGCCGGGTTGCCTGTGATTTATGCAACTCGATGGCCCAGTGCTACCGTCCCACAGCTCAGCTGACCCTAATACTCGTGGTAATGTGTCAAAATACTGGCCCTGGACACAGCACCGCGTTGCCTCCAGCACATCAAGGTGAATCGTAACAATCTCCGACGGTAATCGTACATCATATCCGAACACGAGCGAAAAAAAAATATCAAAACCTAGCTCCCTTTTATTACCTGCCGTAACGCCGACGCATAAACCCAGACCACCGAGCTTCCCTGCCATCGTAACCTAATCGGATTCAAGGTCTCCCAATCCCTTTTGACCAGTGTCTATAATGCCGAGTCTAGGCGAACATCAGATAACCGCCACACTCAATAGTGAAACCGTGGAAGTCATGTGAAATCTAGTAGAGAGCCTCAACCACTACTGTAGCATAGCTAGGTTACAAGCAACAGCTGGCTAGGAAAATATTACTACAAGGTTGGTTGTCGCTAGCTGTAAGCAGTGAGCTTCTCTTATTACCGCGCAATATTATATGCAGGAGCGATGAAAGCTCTGACACCTAGTTCGGAGAAACGTCGAACGACATTGGTTGTGCCCCCGGTGACGCGTGCCTCGTCTTGGATAAACTTTCGAGCCACAGCTAGCTTGCTCTTCGGATCGCTCTCGTCTAGATGTGGAGGAAGTGTACTCTCGAAATCCGAAGGAAACTTATGCGTGAAAGCTCGAATAACCGTTAGCGAGTATAAAACGTCGCGATTCTCCCTCCCATCGAGTAGCTCGCGGAGCTGCGAGAGTATGAGATCTCTGCGAGGCGTGGCGTCCATGTTGGGTTGATCTCTGATGAGTAAAAACTCGGCTAGGTTATACCAAAATCCGAGCTCCCGATTCCTATGATATATGGAATTGTCTGGGTTCTCAACAGGAGGCCGAAGCGGATTGTGGTCAAGGAAATCCCCTGAAAGTAAAGTCTCGAAGACGGCTACCCGATTGCGTGCCTCGTTGCCATCATCGGTAGCTGGAAGGCCATGGCTCATATTGACCTCGTACTCAATCGCATATACCAAAGTCGCCAACTCCCAAACCACACGAAACTCAAGATTAGCCGAAAACGCCATCCCCGCAACGTCCTGAGTACTGGTAGCGGTTAATGATTTCAGAAATGCCGCTAGCACTTCTTGGACGCGCGAGTTAGACACCAGCGCGTTTGACCCATAGGACTTGAGGTACCAGTCCGTCTCGAAGAATTTCTCCAATCCCGGGGCATAAACTTGTTCGTATAGATCCTGGACCTCGAGGAGCTGTTCTTGGCTCAAGGGAGAATCGACAGAGGAAAAGGCGGCATTTCCGATGGCGACAAGCTCTTGGACCTTCATTTTGCGTACTGGGATACCAGAGTAAGCCGGGGTTCGTTCCATATAGGGCGACTGCGATGTATGCGAAGAAGTTGTATGCAAGGGAACAAAAGAGGGACCGCCTCCCCTAAGGTGCGGTGGCCCTTTGGTTCTGTAATCAACGACATGGGGAATGACTGGTGTATTCGCTGGGAAATGGGAGGTCGACATACTCGAGGTTGTGAGGTCACTATTCAGAGAATGGTCCAACGAATGATAGGGATGGCCTTCGCTCTTGACATTCGAGGCCGAATTTCCTATAGAAGCCAGGCCCGAGCTGTAGGTAGATACCGACGGAGCGGCAGCACTGGGGATTCCTGATGGGATGGCCGTATATGAGGCGGCGGTACTAGGCGTCAGTGGGGTTGAGATGGAGGCAGATACAGAGGGTGCACTGTGAGGAATGGAAGAAGTGGAAGAAGCAGAAGTTGGGGTCGCTGAATTTTGCGCCGAGTGGGCGTTGCTCGTCGCGTGGTGTGGTTGTTGGCTGGGCTGGGGTTGATGTGACTGCTGTGGTGACTGTTGCTGCTGCTGGGTCTGTTGCTGGTTTTTAAAGATGGGGTCGTAACCAAGACATTCGCGCTTCGACTTTTGGCAATTCTTGCAAGTCGGATGCAATTCGTCGCACTAGATGCTCACGGCCACGGTTAGAGTGCGGGATATCATTTACACATGAGCGGTCTGAGCGGTCTGAGCGGAGACAGTGAAATATCATGCAGCCTCGCGGTGGCATCAAGACAAGACAAGGCAGACGATGTCGTCGATGGCTTCATTATGGGTGTGGAGAAGGTGAGGGGAGGTGCTAGGAGGGTGCAGCCGTAAGAGGGATGACGAAACACCAAATGGGGCTAGGTTGGACAATTAACATTAACATGACCAGGGAAGAGGGTTCTGGTGCAATTTTGGGGCTAGAGCCTTTTTTTTTTTTTTTCTTGCTTTGTCTGACCACGGGTTGGCGCATGTTTGCTAGATCTGGGTTCGCTAGATTTGGCTCGCTCGCTTCTCAGTAGCGCAAGTAGCCTATTCTCAAGCGAAACCCCAAGCGAACATTGAGTAGCGACCACTTCATACTTTCAGGCACAACAACAAATCAACATTCTGTGCCCGGACTCGGACTGCACTTGCCTAACCTAAACTTTTCACCTTTCCCCCCTCTTCTTTTAGGTTCTGCTCATGGTTCTGCTCATGTTCATGTCCATGTTCATAGTCATGTTCATGGCCGGCTGCAACCCCCCTTTCGCTCTGTGCATATGGAAGAGACAGCGTAGAAAATGATCAAGACATACCTTGATGCGCCGTTTGCGACACGTTAAACAACCCGTCTTGGTTCGACGCTTGATCTCCTATAGCCAGACGAAATCAACACTGGTCAGGCCGTCCGCGTCGTAAGACATGGTACACGGAAGGAGAGCCACTGCTTACCTTCTTATGGCGGTTAGCTGTGAGCACCGTGCCCGGCCCACCCGGGGGTAGAGCATATCTTTGGGCCATGGCATCCGGAGATAGGCTAGCGTACGGCTGGCCTCCCATGCTACCCATGGGCACTTGGTGTCCATAGTACAAGGACGACTGTCCTGGGACTTGGGGCGACACGGGCATGGCTATAGCCATGTGTTGTTGCTGCTGGGATTGCTGCTGCATCGGGTCGAAAGTGCGCATACTTGGCAGCGGCATCGCATTGTTCGTCGTCGCATGGGAGCTCGCTCTATAAGGGTCGTGTGTCTGAGGGGCTGTATTTGGATAAACATAGTGCGCATTGCTTATACTACCCGTTGTATACGCAGATGGTGCTGAATAAGGGAGAGGCTGTCGAGGAGTCCCGGGTATATGTGGGTTATGCGACATCGTTTCGGCTGAGGGCGTGGCGGCGCCGTCCTTCTCTTGTTGGCCGTCCTGCGCTTTTGGCGTGTCCCGGGAAATAGCACTCGTGTCTGTGGATGTTGCGGATGTTGCTGGAGGTGTTGGTGTTGCAGAAGCTTTAGATTGGTCAGTAGCGACAGTGGTCTTGTCCGTCACGAGGGCAGACAAAGAGGTAAGTGGTGTCGATGTTGTCGTCGAGAGTGGACCATCCGAAACGTGATCCTGTTGTTGTGGTTGTTGTTGTTGTTGTAGTTGGTAACCCTGATCCTCCGGTCCCTTCTCTTGCGATGGCTCCTTCTCTTGCAACGGCGGCTCCGTCTCCGGCTCTTGTGTGGTAGCTATTTCTGGCTCTCGAGCTGCATCGGGCGGTTGAGGATTCGGGGACTGACGAATGCGCTCCTGCTGTTGGGAGGCATTGGTATCTGCCTCAGGCAGCGTGGGAGCCCAGGTCTGTGCCTCTCTCGAATTTTCCTGTCCTGGGGCAGCTTGTGACGAATACTGTGACGAAAGCTCTGGCCAGGACTTGGACGGTACTGGTGGGAGGGCATGGGCTGGTTCTTCAGCAACGGCAGAGGCCGGTTCAGGCTGAGGTTGAACCTGTGGCTGTTCCTGTGCCTCTGCCATTTTGATTTGATTTTAAATTGGAGCTGCTACGGGGGCTCGATCTGAGCAGGGGCACGCAGAATCGAGGTAGCAGCACCTGCTGCGAAAAGGTAACGAAGCCCGCAGCGGACCAGGGACTGGACCGGACAGGCCCTAGAACCCCGGGACAAGCGGTGCGGTACCTAGACCGGTGGCTAGCTATGCGACAAGCGAGACGTGCGTGCGTGCGTGCGCGCGAGAGGAGCCAGGGGATGGGATCCCAAGGGGGAAACACAACGCCGCAACAGCAGAGAGGTAAGAAAACGATGGTGGTGGTGGTCCGATGTTTGAGGTGTTTCGACGCGACCCTGGGCCGAGATTCCTGTTAGCTCAACCTGTCGGTGCAATGGGCGTTTTTTTTTTCTCTTGCATCGACTCCGTCTAGCCACTTGGCTACTCTTTTGGTCCTAGCGCCCAGCCGGACACTAATAAATAAATGCATGCTGCAACGGAATTCAAGGAAATGGAGCTTTGAGGCTGCTTGGATGGTTCGCTCGTGCAGCGAGGATGGTGGTACCAACTTGTCTCCCATGCATAGATAGATACAAAGGTAGTACGTATCTGTCAACAGAACAAGCAGCACTATCTCATGTATCCTGTAGGCATTGTTTATTATCCTGCCTCTTCGGCCTCATTCTCGTTCCTTTCCTATCCTTCCTTCGCTTCCCGGCCTTGCAGCCACTGGACGTTGTAGTGTAGTGGAAGAATAAGCTGGAAGGGGTGGAAAGGGTGGAAGGGGTGGAACGTGCCGGCGAAATTGACCAGGGGTGTATGTTGTACTGTAGTGTACTGTACAAAGAAATGCCTGCTCAGTACCTAGGTACAGCACAGTATACGGGTTACCTATTTCGACGTCTAGGTACCTACACTATACGGCGTAGCGTACCGGTACGGTACGGCCTGGGTTGATTGATACCTACTTGCATAGGCACATTGGATAGGATGATGACGATGAGAATAATTATGATGATGTGCCTATGGCCTTAGTGTAGGGCCTAGACAAAGTAGGGCTGCCTTTTGTTGCCGTCGATAGGCAATACCAACACTGCCGTACTGTATCATACTGTACTGTACCTTGCCTTGGGCTAGTTGCGGTACATGCGCACATGCATCCATTCGTGTGTGTTGGATCGCCAAGTATGACCGATCAAGGGCCACTTTGGCTGTATCCTCCGAGCCACCTGAGACAAGGGTCTAGTGCAAACGGTTCCTGATGGGTTCACGAACGACAGACACATGTGCCCGCAATATGTGAGAAGGACTCTAGGGCCTGTCCTTAACGAGATCGTGATTTAGGCGCGGCAAGCTGGAGTGGTAGGATGAAGAGACGGGAGTGGCCGGCTACTTACCATAGTCATTGGCCATGGCTTTCGTCTAAGACTCATGCGAATAGAAAAGCAGTGAAATCAAAATAGCTAGGGGGAGGCATACGAATGGACGAATAAGAAAGTACTGTACCTACACCTTGTGCAAGAGAGCGATTTAGCGGTCCCTACGGGTATTGTGGGTTTGGTCTGCAGACGCCTCGGTTGTGGTGCTGACTTTCCGAATTCTGTCCTTTTTCCCCTTCGCCGCCCTATTGCACTATTATGTTATGATGCTCGGGAAATGACAAATATCTTCACACCAACGAACTGTTTGTCTTGCGACCAGGGTGCGACAGCTGTTGGGCTGACGCGATGGTGAGTGTGTCCCAAGTGTCTAAGTAAGGGCTATTAGTAGTAGTATAGGTAGGTAATCTTGATGAGCCGGTCAATAGGTCAATAGCCAGATAAATAGGCCTATGCAGCGTGAAGCATACCCGGCATAATGCGACGTGACGTTACAAAGATTGCGTTGGACTTGAGCGAGTGACAAGGAATAATGTGAGGAAGCGCTGATGTAGTGTGGAAGTAGTGTACTCTCCAGATACTAAGGGCGAAGGAGAGGGAAAAAAAAAAAAAAAAAAGGCAAGGAAAGGGGGTGGCATAATAATAACTGGGGCAATAAGGTGTTGGTTTATCACGACCAAGTACACTACTATGTAGTACATAAATAGACCTAGGTAGGTATGTACTATATAATACCTACTAGTAGGTCCTTTAGTGTGGCGTTGGTGTACGAGCTGGTCGACTGTGGAAACATAAAAAACCAACAATTATAAAAAAAAATAGAAATAAAAAACGGAGGATCTCATCAACTTGCGCATGGTGCAGTTTTCAATCTGCATATAGGAGATGACACAGACTTATTACTATATATTCCTTCTCCCGAGGCCCTCATTACTATCCCAACTAGGTTGGTACCTACCTTAAGTATAGATCTTTTGTCGGTACTTGCACAGCCACGGCCGGTGTAGTGGCACGTGACCCGGAGACAGGTCTAGGTAACATGAGCTTCACGGCTAACTTCCCGAATGGGTTAGTGCTTCCGACTCCTTTACATCACTCTATAATATGTACTGTACGGTACAATGTCTGATCTTTGAAGACATCAGGATTGACTTTGCTGCCACCTGATCTCAAGCTTTCACATGTTACGGCTTAGACTACGGTGCCTGATGAAATGTGCATTATGTATATACGTACATGACCTGTCAGTCCACGGTGGACTTGGATTTGTCGACAGTTAGCCCACAGGAAAGGGATAGTTTCTCTGGTGTGAAGCCCTCGACGAACAAGCAAGAGGAAGAGAGGCAAGGGCGAAACCCTCGGCTCTGCACCCCTATCTGTGCCGCATCAACGGATGTACGCGAGGCAGGGTGAGGTAGGTAGGTTGATAGGTAAGCGGAGCATACATAGTACAGTACAGTACATATGTATGGAGCTATTGCCATTCTGTCAATATGCTGTACAAGCGGCCTATTAGTGGCCCTTCCTCGCTTTGGAGTACCAACCACCTCGCATCCGTCTCGATGCTTGTACGTCAAAACAGCCAGTGCATACTGGTGTATGTAGCAGGGTATCACGCCTCTTATATCTTGAGCTCTGAACGACGAGTATAGAACTTGTGTATACCAGCATCAACTGCTCGCTGGTCCTCCAATGAGGCAAGACCCTACCGGGTTTTGGCATGCTTGTTTTGGTACACCCAGTAGTGTACCGTATATCCACTTGCAGGAGGGTTCCATGCAGCGAATATTGAACCAGACACATCCTTGGCATCGGAACCTTGGGTCTGCTTGGGGCTTAAAAATAAGACCTTTCGAGCCCTTGGTGTCCCAGGCGTGGTTCGCGTTTGCTAGTAGCTGCATACTGCCGACAGACAGTACACACACACACACACATACACACTCACACACACTCACACACACTCACTCACATACCAGTCCACACACACAGACGGGAAGGGGGTGGCCAGAATGAACACTTAGATAGGTACAACTGTACACTACAGACAAACGGCAGAGTATCTGACATCTTTTTCCCTGCAAGATCCGGCCAACAGGGCCAAGACCCAGATGAGAAGTACCTGGGTAGATGGATGACGACGATACCCAACATGTTGGCCGTTGTTGCTGGCCTCGAGCTCAAATATCCGGATTGCCCGTGCCACACCAAGGCTACTGTAATGGGACGGGTTAACAACAATAGATTTGCTACGCCTCTATCGAGGATCTCGAGGCCTCTGAGGAGGCCTCGCTCTTCAGTTTATCCGTCCGTGGCAATTTGGCATCGACTATTTCTCCATATCGACTTAATTGCGAACCGCATACTCCCTTGTGCAGCTAAGCGGCTCACCTTACACCCCACTGGATACCCACACGACATGGTTGTATCCGACTGTTATCGCGTGCCGTTGAGCTTCTAGACTACCTCATAACCAACAGTAATTTAGTGACGAATTGGAAGACTGGCGGCCCTGACGATCAGGCCCGACTACCACCTATGCTGAATGAATGGTCACATATGTGGATTAAGACGTCGTTCTCCTAGCGTGATTATTGTCACGCTGACCCCCACGATATATATAAGAATCACTTAAATTCAGTGACGTAGCAAGTGGCTTTGCAAGGTGAAAAAGCATCCTACTATATAGCCTGAACCAGTCGTGAATAAGTAAGTACGTTAGCAAGCACCTTCACCTACCGGGCGCGGTGGATTATTACCTTTGGTATTACGACATTCGGATATGCATTCGTATTCTCAGAACCACACATATCTATCTTCTGTTTACATTTGACATGGTGGCCGCTGCTGTGCTGCACATTTGATCTTCGCGAGGTTTCATCCCGGTTGGCGAGGGAAATGCCGTGCCTCCTTGCTAGGAGTCAAATAAGCAGAGATGGTGGGCTATATTATTACCGTATACTATAGATATAAATGCCAACAATCTGGCATAGCCGCGCAGCGATGCGTGCGGCACGCAGATGATCTTCGCCTTGCATGCAAAGACGAGTCGAATAAAAAACCTCATTACGATGTTTTGGCTGATCTACACGCCAGCTATTAGGCTCTTTAGGCGTCTGCGGCTGGTGGATCAAAGACCCTTGGACCACGGTTCATAATCGTGGCCTCACGCGGCCCCGAATATGGCGACAGACAGATGCGAATTACGCAGCCGTTCTGATCGGGACCTTATCTTTTAAGCTTTCAATGCCAGAGTTTCGGCAGACGGGCCGCCTTTCCGCGCATGCCGGCCACACGTGAAAGTTAGCCCGGATGTTCGTCTCCATCCAATAACCAATATCCGGCATCACGGACCACCGAGGTCCGGCCTCAGCTTTTTTTTCGTCCGATTGCTGCTCGAAAGATGCCGGCGATCCTCTTCTGGCGTTATGTGACGACACTATTGATAGTCGGTAGGCTTGTGATAACGTCTAAATTGTGGTTAGTTGATTCTTTGAAGAAACGGCCGCATCTAGCGGCCAATTCAGCTTGGTGCTGCAGTATTACTGACCGGTCTGTATGCAGTTAACTTAACAGGGTCTTAGGCTTTCGCCCATTATTAAATCGTACCATTGTAATATAGGGGATGGTACAGATTTTTGGGATCGATCTATAGCGCCCAGTAATATTTTCTCGATCTCAAATCGGCACCGTGTGCTAGAAGACGGCAAGAATTATCGAGTACTTCCAGGGCTAAAGAGCAACGAGAACAGCAATTTTGTATTTTTTGAATATACTAAGAACCAGCTTCGTTACTATCTTGTTTGCGGTTGTTTTACTACGAGGATAGCTTTCTGAAAATAGAGCAAGATAATATCGGGATTGATCTCAACACAAGATTTGTGTCCCTTGTGATTTAAATTTAAAAACGCCACTTGTCTAGACCATGGTTTTCTTTGGATAGTCTCTGGGCTCTATATGATCCGGCCGAATATGCCTTGCAACGTTTCCGGATACTAAACAACCGCCGCAGGTAACGTTCTATAGATGTTTCTCTTGTATTAAATGATCGAATTCCTTTACATTAACAGATTTGTTACTCGCCTACAACTACCAATTTTGGAACGTAACCAGCCCAAGTCGACAATTACTGCTCCCATTTATTTCCATGCTAGTTGGCATTCTGCCTGATAGGTGATTATTGTAAGTAATCCACTGTCTATTAAACTGCGACATCTTTGGCGCCGATCATCTCAAGGCAAACAGCTAGTATTACGTTACGTGATTTCCACTACGAGAAATCATTTTCATTGCCCCCTTTGCCTCTTGCGAGCCACTCTTTGGCAACTTCGTACATGCCCAGATACAGACCGCTTCCAACGGCTGTCCATACAGAGCGAAGAATTGCACCTCGGAAAAGCCCAGCGACGCCCTTCTCGGCAACGACTTCCCGCGCCACTGCTAGACCTCCCCGCGCATTGTACTTGGCACGATCGGGCCCAGTCTTCTTAATCCGTTCGTGAGCGCCTTGTCGAACATCCTGCTCGTTGCCGCCCGCAGCCAGCATCAATCGAGTCTTGACAACATCCATCGGGGTGGTAATTAGCGCCGCGAAGCTGCCAGCCAACCCAGCGCTCGTTCCTGTCACGAAGCCCGTCTCGAAAAGGCTCCGCCTCTCGCTGGTCCCGAGCCCGGAACTGTCGCTCCCGGCTGGGCGCCGTCCCCACATCCGCGCCCGCACGAACTCGAAGATGGGGAATTGGATGGCGGTGAACGGTAAATTCCGCGCCACCAATGCCGTGTAGCCCGAAAGTAGCCTCCGCCCTGCGCCAGTGCCGCCTAGGTGACGTAGTGCTTGTAGAGACGTAGATTTACTAGACGGGGTTGTGTGGCCGCCATCGCTCGATATGCCCTGTTGTAGCATCTGCGCGTTCTGCTTAATGACCTCGGCGGGCGTTAGAACTGCGCGCATAGAAATATGTTAGTCTCGGCCTCTAGGTCCAGCATTGTAGGGCTTGCCGGGCCGTATGTGGAAAGGAGACTGAAAGACCAGACATAGGATCTTTCTATACACACCGAGACAAGATGCGCATTCTGCGATAGCCGAGGCGCCGGAATGTACAAACGGTTGCGGGAGCCCGAGGCTAGAGGTGTGGCGGCCCAAAAACGATTTTGAAGCCTCGTACACGGTAAAGAACGTGCCCTGTGAGAGTTTAAGTATTAGGGACTTATGTTATCGTGAAGATATGACGCATCCTTGCGACTCCGGGAAGCATGTAGGAATGTACTGAGAGAAATAACGTGCGTACCGCCGCTGGCAGTGTCGCAACGACGACAATCCCTATGCCCTGATAGAGTCCCCTGAACAGCTGCCGCGAGGGTAGGCGTGTCTTGGCTGAGGGATCAGCGAAAGTCTTTAAGAAATCCTGGCTCTGTTGCCGAGTTTTAAGGGTGTCTAAGGGGTATATCATCATGTCGACCGTGAAGGCGGCAACGGCCCCAGCCTGTTGCCGATTAGCTGTCTGAGGGGACAGACAATTCACCTAGGTAGGCGTGGAGTATTACGTCGGGAGAGACTCACCAACATGACATCGGCATGTGAACTGCCGCTCATCGTGTAAGCAGCCGACTACTTGTTTCCCTCTGGATTGAGTAATTAGGTGTTTACAGAATAATATATTCCAACTTCGTCTATCGCCTATTATGAAGCTACAATTATTGCTGCCGCGATATCAAGTTCTCGTTGGAAGGGAGGTATGACATCATCATAGTGAGCTTGGTAGGTATTGCCAACCTACAGGGGAAATCGGAGCTTCGGCCAATCAGATCGAAGGAGCTACCCTATTACAGTCATTCATGGGTCCTGAAGGCATCTACTATATATAGATATTTAATATTTCTTCAATTTCAGCGATTCGAAATGCGGTCTTCTGGTCCCTTCGAGACTTAGGTAGGCTAGCCATCTTAGGCTCATTGGTTTAGGGGTTGTTTTGGGTATCCCCTACCATTTAGTTCAAGAGACATGCTCAACGATATACCTGATGTATCTCGTTACCTAGGCAGGGTCTCGAGCGCTAAAGTATAACAAGGGCTTGTGAGGGGCTTGGAATGTCTTCATATTATTAATAATCTTCTAGGGTGTCAAAGGCTCCTTGGTTCCTCAGAACAAAGGGACCTTAGAATGGCCAGGTTTACATACACTAGTCGGCGACTATTCCCCCTCGCCTAAAGTTGCCTCAATAGCTTCATTTAAGAATGTCTCGGTATTTTAAAGTAAGGGATAGATTAGCTGAAAGAGGTCTCAGAAGTCCACGTATTACTCTGCGAACTAGCGATATTCGCGTTCCAGCGCATCCGTGTGCTACGTCTAGTCTTTCAGCTAATATATGGTGTTACGTATGACATAAAGCAACATTGTCTTCTACAGAGGCGATTTAATTGAGATGTTGACATGTTTGTTTTACACCTCAAAGCTGCGCGGACTGTGTTGGTAAATGATGATGTATTTGTCTGGTATAAACCCTTGAAGCCGAGAAAAGTAGGGCCGTACGATGTAAGTTGTTTTTGAAGATTATTTATATGTATTTGGCTCTACGTTTTTTTGAAGTAAAATTGCATATAGCGACGTCTATGCCCTTTTCGATTTTTAATTTATTTCCTTTTTTAAGATCGCATACCCTACCGAAGCAACTACACATCGTACATGGGCTGTTAAGTTGTCGAGCTAATAAGACTGGGTATCGTATCGACGACTAGCCGATTAGACTTATGCTTGGGCTAGACCCGTACTGCGGACATCCATGCTTAAAAAGGGCCGGGTATGAGTCCCGGGCGGATAGATTGGTTCTTTCGTGGATAGAAGTGGAATGCGTGGCCGCGAACAGACCTCCACGTTCGAAGGGGGAGCCGTGTGTAGGGATTAGGGGGCGGCGGTCTGAGGCAAGGAGACAAGAGAGCGTTTCGACTTTCGTCTCTCCCGTTTCAACCTTTCTTGCTATTTCTCCCCCCTTTACGTGGTTGCTTTTTCAATCTCTCCTGCCTTGCTAGTAGTGGAAGGAGGCAATCCTAATCCGATTAATGGATCTACGAGTTGTTTGCGCGTGAATACCAAGCCCCGTGTGGCGTGAAGTCGGGGGGGGGGGGTTTCGACAAGGTGGCTCCTGAGTACTGGGCTAATTTAATTTGACGTATAAATAGCTTCATATTGTTGTGTAGCTTTGCAAACAATACTTCTCCCTCAGAGCCGCTCTGCCCCAAGACAGGGTACTCTGCCTTTTCGAGCCGACGATGATGCAACTTGTGTGCTAGCTGGCGAGTTGATGGTCTAGGATCCTGGTAGACGGTGAGTCAAGTTGCACGCACCAAGTTTTGAGGACACGAGCAAAGTTGAGGATCACCATGAAACTCTTTGCAAGCAGAGTCTAAACGTACATCAACATTAATATATACCCCGTATAGGCAATTTGTAGACAGGCGGTGCCTACTCTCTAGACTTCGACTCGTGCTTTTTTGCCTACACGCTACAAAGCGAGGGGCCGGCCGAACTACTTCATTTTGACGGGTATCTAATAGCCTCTCCGTTTCTTTGTATAATTATTGAGCTATGTATAACAGCGAATTTTTTTACCTCCCGAGGGCTGACGCCAATCGTCCGCCGCTACCCAGTCTGTATTACAGGGCACCGTTTTCGGATGCTTTACACAGTTGTTACCGGGATACGTCTAGCCGTCTGTTCCGCTGCTTCGGAAAGTCGCACACAACGCGGCATAATGATGGGTTAAGTCGAGAACGTTCTGAGGCAAACTCGTTGACTGAATGATCGATCGCACTTTCACGGCGCCTTGCTCCTCAATAAGGACTCGTATCGTGTGAAGTAGCTCGGGCGAAAACTCAGAGTACCATCGGTATTGCCAAGTCACTAGCCGAATGACGGCCCCTACTGTGTCCCTGGTGGTCTCCTGCTTCTGGGAGGAGCGCAGGAAGGCGCGTAAGATGCCTGACAGTGCTTTGGGGCTAAACCGCGCGGCAAGGCATGCCCGATATGCCTCGGCCGCCTCATCATGATGTTGCAAGCGTTCTGCCAAGGCGCCCAGTATCTCCCACTCCTCTGCCGACTTCTTATACTGCATCGACTGTGCTCGATACTGAGCCATCTGGGTCCTCCAGATAGTGTAGACACGAAGATCCTCGTACAGAACCATGAAAAGGCTGTCTAACCATCTCTCGCATAGACGCTTGTTATTTAACCGAGAAAGATGTTCGTCAGTAGTTGCCGTCTAGAGCATTATTAGTTGCTGCCTCATCGCTAAATGGAGGGGATAGAATCTTACGGTATCACCGTCCGCCTTGATCTCGCCAGGATCGATGGTATGCGTTGGTTTCTCCACCGATTCATCGCCGTTGCCATTAGCCAAACTCTGTGAGGGGGGATCACTCTCGCTATCCTTCTTCTTGTCTTCTCCGTCCTCTGGTTCATGGTCACCATTTGCAGAGGGCTCTGGTGAGCCACGAAGCCCATCTGTACTTGGGTTACGGTTTGGGGGTGGAGCGTGGGGAGCATCGTCCTGTCGGTCACTCCGATACTCATCTTCCATAACAAAAACTGAGCTACGTATCTTGAGTAACTGGTCCCAACCGATCTTTGCCGTCATCTCAGTCAGAATATTATACGCTAGCTTGAAGGTTCCTCGGTAGCTTGCCGCTCGAAGATTTAGCAAACTTGGGTCTACCTGTTCCATGAACCTGGACTCTGGCTCGCTGTCAATCTCGTCAAGCCGAGTTTCGGGCAATGTGGGGAGGTACACCTCCTTTGGTTCTGGCATTATTGGTGCGTCTTTATCCTGGTATGTGAACATTGGGCAAGAATTTAGTATTGTCAAGGCGTTCTCCCAATCCTCTAGAGCAACGTAGACCTGGGCTAGTCGAGCCCATGTGCCAAATTCACTGGGGGCGGCGATGGTACTACGATCGGCGCACCCTAGTGCCATTTTCAGTCTCTCCTCCTTCTGTGCGGGTGTTTCGGCTATCATTGCCTTCTTTATGAGGAATTCGGCCTGTGAATCCAACATAACATAATCCATAGGTGATTCTTTTAAGGCCTGGTAGAGCACTCGCACCCCTTTTACCTCTTCATTCCCCATGAAAAGAACCTTAGCAAGTAACGAGGACACTTCAACGTTCTGTGTTCGGAGCTTCTCGAAGAGGTTGATAGCAGATGTAAAGCGCCCGGTTGTATGGAAATACTTTAAAAGACCAGATGTTAAGTGATTTGACACGTTGTTAGGCACCTGGACAACAGAATCGGAGCCCAATTGCCAACCTATTGCACCGTATATCAGCATTCAATCTGTCCAGCTGGTGCTTAAACACACGAGCTATCACGAACCTCGGAAGAAAAGATTCTCGGCGGCGCTTAGAAAGCGGTGCTCAGTCTCGGTATTGGTCACAGGATTGAAGCGTCGCACACCCATGATCTTGCGTATGGTATCTCCGCTGCCATCATCGGCGTATGAATAGGCGCGCAAAACGCTACAGAGGTATGTCTCGAGCCAGAGTTCGTCGGTCGCTTTACGCCTCTCGCCTCTCTCGTCGATACAGATGGCCTCGACGGTACCGGGAATGGTGACGTGAACACGCATATCAAGGCGGGAGAAGGCATTGTAGCAACAGTATATTCCCTCAACAATCTTGTGGGTGGGCGCTTGGCCGTGCTCTTTATAGGTCAGAGTGTTGATATAGGCGGCAAGACTAGCCGACGAGGAGGCATCGACGCCGGTGACGTGGTGGTAAACACCTGCCTAGAGTAGAGCGCAGAGCGCAAGATTAGAGAGGGAGCTCCTGGATGGGATGGTTAAGAAGACATACCTGTTTACCAGTGTTTCTCAAGTTCTGCTTAAGCAGGTGGACCAGGTCTGGGGGCCCAAGTTCGCGAAGCGACACGAGTGTCTCGGTACGAGAATCAATTGACTCGTGTATGACCTCTTCAGAGATCCTAAACCGATGCTTTAGCCTAACCGCAACGCGCATTGGAGGCTCAACGATTCAACTTACTCTGGAACTGCTGGCGCAGGCATGGTAGTAGCCGCGGAGGTATGGAGGACAAGGAGTGCAGGCAGCTCTCCTTGCTAGCTCCTGAATTGGTCTAATGAGGCGATGTCTTTCAGCGGACTTTGTAATTCTAGGGAGTAGCAGGATATGATGTTTGTTGATGATGGCTATTTTGGTTGGAGAGGAGCGATGTTGTGTCCAAAACGCACAGATGGAAGGCTGTTGGTGTTGTGCAACGAGCTATCGCTACTGGTGGTTCGTTATAGAATGTCGGACGGACGCGAGGCACCAGGATGAGATGCCGATAACTTGTACACTACCTCTAGATAGTCTAGACAGGCAGCTAGCTAAGGTGCGCCCGGGCCAAAAAAGAGTATCTATCTGTACTGTAAGGGCCGTTGCGATCCAAAGCTGCATGGGCACTGCACGGGCCATTTAATTACGCTACGCAGCGGCATCCCCACTCTTGCCTTAGGTACTTGCAGTAGTAGATCTACCTTGGGTATCTACCTGGTAGCTGTAAGGTGTTATACATACCTACATGTAGGTATAGAATAGGATACGTAGTGTACCTAGGTAGGTACCTAAGGTACAGATAGGTAGGGATCCCTACCTAAGACCCAAGGTAAGTAAGTACCCGCCTGGATCAATTAAGCCTTGTCGCGTGTTACCTCTTAACTCCATCACTACCAACGCGCTACTTGAGACTCAAAAGAAGGAGAGAGAGAGACATTCTTGTGTCTCGTCCTTAGCTACACCACTTCCTGACAAAAGCCGCAGTCTTGGAACCCTGCATAACCAGCTACGTATTGCGCAATGATGTAACAACATCTTCAACGTGTGCAAAAGGCTCTCATTTTATGTATGCCATTATGCGACGGCCCATCTTGCCGCATTCTGTTACAAATATAAGAGTCGTCGGACTGGAACAAGCAGCTTGACAAGATGGCAAGCCAACCTAGCGCAAATGAATCCGCAAGAGAAGCCGTGACTAATAGCGAATACAGCCTGCCTTCTCGGCCATCAATCTCGAACCCGAAGAGAGCTTTGACGAGGAGATCGACACCTCTCGTGAACTCCACATAGACGAGGCGCTCAAACGATTTCAGACCGCCCTTAAGCTTCATGCCCAAGGCCCTCAACATTATCAAGAAGCCGCCGCCGCATATGATTATCTTTTCCAGTCCGAAATATTCCGCCTTCCCGAAAGCGCCTCCGAGTTCGACCGCGCAGAGAGACAGGCTCAAGGCCGTGATCTGCCTGCCCACTTGTTCTTCCCTCATGCTCTTGACGTAGCCCAGCCCGACACCGATGGTGGCGCAAGCAGTTTACCACAGACCCTCTATCTAGCTTACAAGAATCGTGGCCAATTTGTGCTCGATGGCATCCGCCACCAGGCCAGGTTGAGCCAGGTGGATGGTGCCTCCTTACTGGAGAACAAGGAGACTCTGGCCCAAGCACAGCGAGCTCTAGATGAGTATGGTGCTGCTTTAGACCAAGATCCATCTGATGCCGAACTATGGAGACGGGCCGCTCGTGTTGGTGCATTCCTTAGTAGTGCAAGAATTAGCCGGTATTGCCTAGAGGCCGCCATTGAATTGGATGATGACCCAGCCGTCGACGAGGTTGAGCCACCGTCCCTTGCCGAGGGCTTCGCGGGTGAGCAGCTAAGAGCTCAACTAGAAGTTTTGTCCGACCAGGTTGCTTTGAGTCATCCCGCCATGGCTCCTTTTACCAAGAAGACAATACCTGAAGCTCTCAAGAAATATATTGATCCGCTTCCTTTTCTCCCAGACCCTACCAAATCACTCACACCTCTCAAACAGGCAGTCAGCAGAGCAGATTCGCACCAATGCTTCATCCAGGTTCCAACTCCCTCCTGGGTAGATCTAGGGCTTGCTCTCCTTGCTTACACTAGGGCTAACGGAGTGAGTGCGGGAAAAGTTGTGATTAGTATCCCTGAAATACCTGATGTCATCGATGATGTGCAGACGTTGGTAGAACGCCCAAAAACGCAGGAGGATGAGGAGCAAAACCCGACGGAAGATGTGCCGACTACCGAATCACCACCTGCATCAAAAGATGATCAAGTAGAGACCCCCAAAGAGACCCGCGCGGATAACGATAATGCACCGGACGACCGTGTACTGTATCGAAGTAGCTCTATATCACGTAAACGATCTCAGTCTGTTGCTGGCCTCCCTGATGGCGGGGAGGAGGAAGCGGTGGACCAAAAGAGAAGTAAACGTACACGTCGCCGTGAGACAGCTGGGGAAGCCTTGGATTCAAATACACTTCTAGCTGCCCAGTTACAACCATTCCAGGCTGCAGACAAGAACCTCTTCCAGATGACCCGCAACATTGCCGAGAATCTGGGCATAGAGGACAAAGCTACTCTCGAACGTTTGGGTGAACTAATCGATTCCTGTGCCTTAGATACTCGGACTTCGAAATTGACCCGCCGTCCTATGGTCGATTTAAGAGACTCGCTTACAAAATTTGTAGACGAGCATGCAAAAATACTGTTGACCAAGAAAACGGCCTCATCGATTGGACTCGCCTCTTTTCTTGAGCACTCTAAACCAGGTTCACAGAACCATGCGTCTAGCCCTCCGTTTCATGAGACTAGGGGCCTTGCTGGTTTTGTCCGAAAAGTCAATGATGGCTGGATGGACATTCAAGAGGTCATTTTCCAGTGGATTCGGCATATTTGTGCAAACTACCTTAATAGCACATGGTCTGACGAATTGAAAAGAGCTGTGGTCCAGATAACAAGTTATCTACACGAGGATATATATCATCGCACAGAGCATGAGCTTCTGCGTAGTGCTCAGGCCAAGGACCCCGAACGCGCACGAGAAGCTGTCGATCGCCTAGTTCAGATGCAGTTTGAGTTGCATCTAGACATTTATGAACGTATCACCAATCCAAATAGCGCTGTACTCTTTGCGACACGCTTGGAAACAAAAGCCAAATTAGCGCGTTGGTTTTCTCTGGCTGCACAGCTCAGCAGGGAGCGATCTGAAACTGGCGATATTTCATTATCCATGCGATTCTTGTGGTCTTCTGTGTTCGCTGTAACACTTACAGAAGGCGTTGAACGAGAGCATGTTTTGCAATGCTGGAAGAGCCTTCGTGATCGCCTCGGCGAGGAAGAGACGACGATTAGTATTGTCCTCCCGAACAACGTGATTATGCCCGAGGTATCTGCACTCGCAGCAGATCGGGAAATATCTAAACTTACCACAATGGATTTCTTCCTCGGGCTTTTCCGGACGGACCTGGCGGACCCCGTCTCGGTCATTGAAAGCTTGGAGCCTGTACTAAACCCATCGTCTGTTTTAACCATTATCGACCAATCAGACCAACTTGAGGATGGCGATGTCAGTCGCGAGTCTGTGCGATCTGAGTCGGCTCAAGAACAGCGCCCGATCACCGAGGCCGCAAGCCAAGGCCTCCGGGATCTCTGGAAGTTTCTCCTGGGCACAAGCACCGAACTACGCTTATTTCTCTGGACCCGTCTCGGTGATGCATATGACGCAATTGGCTATAAGACGAAACAGTTTTCCTGTTTTTTGAAAAGTATTGAAATGATTGTGAACGATTTTGAACGAGACCCGTATATTGGTGCTTCAAACGAAACACGGCTACCACTGTTCATGAAGATGCTGAAATTCCTTGATGATCTGCTGATTTCGGCATTGTCAGCGGCTCTCAATGAGAGCAGTGCTTTCGAGATCGTGGACGATACGCATTTGAAGCTGAGCATTGCAGCAGTAGCTAGGCTTAGCTGTATCTTGCACGTTCCATCTATGTACGAAGATGAGGTACGTGTTGGCATGATGCAGCATGCGTCTAATAGTGCGACATTCCAATCATTTCTCAACAAGCTCCGCGAAATGCAAGTTAGAAACTGGTCCCTCCTTTATACTCTCCTAAAAGCCGGCATATCTCAGAATAGACCACCTTTCCCTACACCAGAGAGCGAGCGGGCAGATTATCTCGCTGCTGTTCATCAAGTTTTAGGACTGCGCAAGTTCTGCAAGTCATCCAATAAGATCTTCCTTCGGATGATGCGGGTTGAACTGCTCAAGCAGCATATGATTGATAACTGGGAAGATTACCTTGGACAAGTCCTTTACGACCTCTATGGTTTAAAGTTAGGGGTCGGTCTTTCTGAAGTACAGGATCATGGCTGCCCCCCTGAAAAGCTTGAGCGACGAAATACGATGTCACTGGTCGCCAGAGTGTCTATTCTCGCCCACCGTATGCCGATGAAGGATCTACTTAAATCGGATTTAAAGAATACCATCGAACATATGCAGCAGGCCATTGGACAGACAAAATCCAATCAGCAGCTCATTCAAAATCTCCGAATCTTCAATCAAACTATGGCGAAGCCCATCCACCCCCTTCGCTTATACGAAGCCTTTAAGGGCAAAATCGCTATCGATGCCGTTGGTGTGAACACGGCGGATAGCACTCTCGCTCGGCATAGATGGTTTTTCCTACTAGGCATGATCGCGTTCACCAAATTCAAGGGAGTTGATTTGAACAGGAGGCAGACACCGGGAGCTACTGACGACCTTCGTATTGGTGCCACGTTCCTCCGCCAACAATTACAGTTCACCCCTGATCAGTGGGATGCGTGGTTTCGACTGGCTGAATGCTTCGATTATGAACTGGACGAATCGGTTCTCTGGACTGCGGACAAAATGAATAAAGAGCGTGCGGATCTGGTTAAGTACCAACGCAACGCGATCCACTGCTATACTTTGGCGTTATCGCATTCGCGAACCGTCATTTTCAATGATAGTGAGGAGGCCAATGATGCCATCCATGATCTTTATCACAAATTCGGAATGCGCATGTATGCTTCGAGCCGGGAACCGTTTGCGATGGAGCCGTTTCAACACTCCGAACACAAGCGCTTTGTGATTCATGATACAGGAGCCGACGCCAAAGATGTTCACTCGCAGATGCAGGATTATAAGGTATGGAAGTATGCTGCGAGACTGTTCAGAAAAGCTATGGAGGTCAAGCCTAAGCAGTGGAAGTATGTATCTATTATCATAAGTGAAGGGTCTCACGACAAACTAACTATTCTTAGGAACCCATACATGTATGCAAAGTGCCTTTGGAAAATGTACCAAAAGCCCTTGACAGCCCTTGACCCTATTGATCAGAGAAGCCGACCTACGGTCCAAATGGTTGTCAAGGCTCTTGAACAGTCAGTCAAAGTTGTATCTGCTTTGCCAAAGCCACGACACAGCCAAGATCCGATCTTAGAGCCACACTACAAGATCGTGTCAGTGATTCACAAGCTAGTATTGCTCGAAGACTTGCAACCTCAAGAAGCAGTCAACATCCTTCAACGCCAACCGTATGCCATTGACAACGGAGAGCACATCGAGATAAATGACTTAGAAGACTGGGAGTCATACGTAATAAAAACACTCACCCAATTGCGAGAAAAGGACAGATCAAATTGGCAGCATCGCATTTTTATGCGTCATGCTAGGATTATCTTCGATGAAAATTCAGAAGGATCTGGGGTCGTCCATGCACTGGCGGCTTTTGGCGTTCTGAAAGAATCTATGCTGACTAAAACGATGGTGATGAACGTATGGAAGTGCGACGCAGAACGCCCTGGCCGGCACCACGTCTACACTGAGCAGTACGTGAGGTTTGTGGTGAAGCTATTAGTCGTGCTGAAGGACAGGACGAACTTCGAAGCCATGCTCCGCCGTCTACGCAAGAAGGGAGCAGATTATTATCATTTCAGCGATCTTTGGCAAACTTGCTGCATTCAGTACTTGAAGCTCATTCGCCAGGCTTACCAAATTCCCCAAGTTGTCGAAGACGAGTTCAAGTCGACAATGCCGGAGGAGTTCGAAATTATTACTAGTAGGATCAATGAATGGTGCTCGGATTCCGCCTCGTCGCATCCCGCCTTAAGCGCACTCCAGGAAGTTATCGAGTTGAAGAAGCTGAATGGTGGCCTCATGAAAGCTGGTCCCATGGATGATTTGATTAACGATTGTTACACCACGTTGTACTTCAAAACCGGAAAATCTTTGCCAGGTCCAGATGTGGCTACCTTGCTCGAGGAAAGGGAAAAGGAAAAGGAAAAAGAAAAGGAACACGAGCGCGTTCAAACTGAGGCCCGTCAAGTCGACAAAGACAATGCCGACCCCAAGCTATTGAACCC
This sequence comes from Xylaria grammica, assembly GCA_004353285.2. NCBI lineage: Eukaryota > Fungi > Ascomycota > Sordariomycetes > Xylariales > Xylariaceae > Xylaria > Xylaria grammica. The sequence continues at coordinate 3,062,170 of NGZP02000009.1, forward strand.
TTTTAGCGGTATCCTAAATCCTCAGTCGCACGAAAACTCAGGAACGGAAGGCGGACCGGGAGATTCTACCCCTGCCAATATAGATGGTGTTCAGCGTCCTCGAAAAACAGGTATTAGGAGAGCAGACGTGCTACGCCGGGCCGAGCAAGCCGTGCTGCGTGTCCAGGAAGGACCTAGGCCTATGAATGGGAAATCCCGTAGCTCCGTGTCGAGTGGGAAAACGCCCGCCGCTGACGAAAACAACGAGGGCGAGGGCGAGGGCGAGGGCGAGGGTGAGGGTGAGGGCGACAGCGACGGAGACAGTGTGAGAGGTGAACCGGAGGGCGATGTGGAGATGAAAGACGAGGTGGAAAGGGAGCTGAGCTCTGTGCCTGGTAGTGTACATGACTCTGCGGATGACGAGAGTGATCTTAGTGATGTGCCTCCAGAAGACTTGTTGGATGAGGACGAAGCTCAGCACCTCATGTTTCCCAATCTAATGCGAAGAAGTCAGGATACCGAACCTGATAGTTCGGAAAGTGGGACAGAAGAAACGAATTCGCCCATGGAAGACATGGAGGATGTAGAAGAAGTCGAGGACGTCGAGGACGTCGAGGATATGGAGGAGTAGACATTGGTTATTCAGAGTATGCCATAACACCTGGACTTTGTTATGGCGAAACAGCTCTCTGTATTTTCACATATACGTTCTGTACGACTACTTATTCATACGACGTGGTAAATAGGAATTGTGCAGGCATCAGGCGAACGGATTGGAATCATTAGCCGGCGCTCAGTATGTATGTAGAACAGCGGTTATCGAATAGCTTTCAGCATCTGTTCTTCGTCGCCAGAACTACACTACACTACATGGCCGTTTGGGTTGGATTCAAAGGATATCATCTCACGCCGGACGAGTTCGTGAATGGTTAAAACGAAAGTACAGAAGCCAAAGCATGGTCAAAGGCGTCGTACGGCCAAGGTACTCAGCCACTTGCATCAAGCTGAAATGCTGCATCTCGTCTCCACCTGGCGGTGGCTAAGACCCTTGACGCTGCTTGGCAGTTCTTGTCGTTCCTGATACTGAAGGTCAATGAACCAATCATTTCTCCCGCGTGCGGGAAATACGTGTGTTGTCTGCCTCCTAGCTCCTTAGACTGACGCAACTTATCCGGGAGTACCCCATACGCGGCTTTTGTTGGCGTAATTCTAATCGTACAACATACTCGCATACCTACCCAGTGTCACCTATAACACGTGTACCTATTCCGTAAAACGCGACGGGGAGAATCAGGGCAGTGCATTCTTAGCTTACGGATCGGTCCGTGCGATCTATAGAAACGGGCATTAGGAATTACTTACTCGGTTAGTCTAAATAACTCGTTGGACGCTCCGGGTAGCCGAGTAGAGATAGACCAGGCCAAGACAGAGATAGAGAGAACCGCTCCTATTACAGTAATGGGTCGGCCAGACAAGACATAGTGTAAGCCCATTCATAAAACGAGACTTTCCCGCTGTCGCTGGGCAGAAATGTCACCCATCTTCTTATTGTTATTAGGCTTACGTGATGTGATGCTCGACCGTTAGCGACAGATCCTCCGGTAACATTTTAGATATTAGAAAGGGTTCCAACCACTCTTCATATTCTATCTTAGTGTTTATACTCTCTTCAGGTCTAGCGCAACACTTAGTCGTCACCATACTCCTGCTCGGAAAGAAGTATTTGGAGAAAGTATCCTTTGAGTTGGGGATAACGGGTAGAGATGCGGTTCCAGATCCTCGTCGCTGTGTTCGCAGCGACTGGCACAATCGCAGATACAAATATAGACATTACCCAAAACAAGAGACAAACAACAGCCAGCGTTGCTAGATGGGCCGCTCCGGCACTCGCAGCACGGTCTAGTTCGAACCTCCACACACTTTCGACCCGAAGGACCAATTCGCGGAGAGGCTGGAATAACCCTTCAACAACGATTTCCAAAAGAGAAGACGACGATGAGGACAGCGATAGTGATGATGATGACGACGACGGCGACGATGATGACGATGACGATGACGATGATGAAGAGGACCACGCAGTTAGACGCAAATCTCACGCGGCAGCTAGTAAGTATATTCTCAGGTGTCACCGTGGCTTGACCAGAAGCCCTAGAGGTCTCCCCGTAAATTCCAAACGGCCATGGCTGATCATTCACATCACAGTTGCTGGCGGCGTCATCGGCGGCGTGATCCTCCTCCTACTCCTTCTATTTCTCCTCTTCTGGTTCAAGATCCGTCCACGGAGACAAAACCGACGCCGCCGGCGCCGGCAAGAAAAGGAGGACGAGGAGAAGCGCAGGCGGTCAGAGGAGGCGAACGCAAACTACGCCAACTACGCCGTGGGTTACGGGTACCAGAGGCCGTATCAGCCGGTAGCCAGCTACGAACCGGCCCATGATCGAGAAGCTTTTGGCGTCCCCAAAGCGCCCGCGTCGCCGCCGCCACCACCACACGGCACCGCCGTGTTCCCGGCTGAGCTGCCGAGCCCGGTCGACGGCCGCGAGCCGTCCTCGTTTCCCTCGGCGGCGGAATCGGACTACTACCACTCGAAGGAAACGGGTGTCTCGGCTCCGCTGAACCCGACGGTTCACCCGGCCGACCGACCGAATCCTGCTTATTAACCTTGGTTGGCGATGCCCTGGATCACGGAAACTTTGGATATAGGGACTTCAGGCTATATATATATGACACGATGATTAGGAGGGAAACTAGACGAGTATAAACGCGCGGCGAAGAGGGAGGCATTACCTTGTCAGCTACGGTACCGGAGCGTTGCTGACATTGTGTACCATGACTATATGATATGAGAATATGACTCGGCGAAGACTCAGCGCCGGTGCTACGTATGGCTTTATTGGGTCCATACGTCGAAGGAATTTGAAAACTATATCTATGAAGGCAATACGCTAAATCAGACATTTACGACATTACGCATAATAAACAAGAACTGACTAGGCCGCCTTATGCCTTATGTGTATGCACGCATCGTCCCGCGGCACACTCCTTATTAGCGTACGTGAGATATCTATTGGGTAGCGAACTTTGGCGAAACCGGGATTGATAGGAATGGGGGTGTATTATGCCGAGTATCTTAATAATTGCGCGGCAAAATGAGAGGTAGATATTAGATATACTATTATCGCCATGTTAGTCTTGCAATGACAATGAAGAAGACACATCAGGACCAAGGGAGTCGTATGACTAGTGCTAATTCGTTTCTTGCTGTGTTGCCAACGTACTATAGTACCAAGCAGGGTAAGTCTTTTTTTCTGTTTTCCTTTATCCCCGTACTCGGCCGCAGCTCGAACTTGATCACTACGCCAAAGAGTGTAAGCTCAATCACCGTCACCTCGTGTCAGCCTTCTTAGCATCAATCCGCCCAGATACCAGCCCATTCACATAATAATCCCGGACCACCACAACATTCATTCATTCATTCATTATCAGTAAATCATGGGCGGGGAAGCCCTAGCTATCCCTGCCATTTCACCCTCTTCTCCCGGAAGATGCTCACCATGCCCATGGGCAAGAGGCCCGGTTCGACGATATTCAGGCCCCCGAAACGCTTGATGGCCTCGGGGCCGTACAGCTGCGCGACCCAGCGCCAGTATGAATCCATCGCGTGCCAATCACCGGTGATGCCCTTGAGGCTGTGCGATGAATTCCCCAGCGCCTCGATGCCGCCGAGCACGCCCGCGCTCGCCTCGCGGATCCCGCCCCCCTCGGCTGGCACCTCGAGTAATTTCCGGAACACACTCGCCAGGTTATCCCGGAAATTGTAGTTCAAATCCTCGCGGTAGCGCACGTACTCGTCAAAGGATAGGAACTGCTCGCGCTCGCGGGGGTCTTCCGGCTCCCAGGCACCCCGGGTCCGGTTCTCGAGGATGCGGTCGCCGCGCTCGAAGACCAGTTTCTTCCTCGCGTAGTCGTCGCGCTCCGCCTCGAGGAACGTGTCGAGCGTCTTGCTGGGGTCCGGGATCACGGCCTCGCGGACCGGCAGGATCGAGACGAAGGGGCTGCGCAGATCGAGCCCGCCTAGCTCGATGGGGAAGAACAGGTACGCGTCTGGGATGTCCGAGACGCCGAACCGTGTGCGCAGGAGGTGCTTTAGGTATTCGACGACGCCCGTGATCGGTTCCTTGGGCTGCGCTTCGCCGGCAAGGAGGGACGAGGACGAGGACGAGAAGACCTCGCGTTGGATCCGCTGGTGTGTCGCTAGGATCTGATCCACGTGCTCGCGGCCAAAACAGTTCGCGGGCCGGCCGAAGTTGGACGTGAAGAATGTCGCGGCGAACGTGTTCCACGTCTGGATAAACGAGATGACGCTCTTGTGCTTGTCGGCGAGCTGTCGCTGCAAGTCTACGATGTGCTTGTCCACCATGGCCTGATCGATCTCGAACTTGCCACTTTTCGCCGACAGCCTGAGGAAGCCCCAGCGGATATCGCCGGCGGGCAGCGACTCATCGATATCTAGGGTTACCGACGGATCGCGCGAGATGCGGACAGTGCCCGACTTGCTAAAGTTAATATATGTCCTCGTGGCATTGACAAAATCAGATACGGCCTTCCAGGCTATTTGGGCTACGTTGTGGTCCCGCGTCCAAAACCAGAAATCCTCGTGCATACGGTACACGTTATGGCCACCGGTGGCCTGGTTAACGGCGAAATCCAGACAGAAGAGGATTGATTCACCGAAGACCTCGCTAAGGACGTGGGACGCCGGGGTACCGCGGCGACGGGTGCGCGGTGCCGTTCCAGGACCGTCGTCGAGGAACTTGAGCGGTGCTCTGAGGAACTTACTGAAGAAAGCAATCCACGTCTCAGAGACGCCTAGAAGGGACATGACGATCAGGATAGTCTCGTGCGGGAGCAGCGAGTTCCAGCTTTCGAATGCGGAATGGAAAGCCGTAACCTCGCCATGCAATTTCGTGTTGATGGCAATCTCCGTTGACAGCAGGCGAATCAGGCGCTGCTTATCCTCCATCGGGCGGCGCTCCTCTGAGTCACAGTCACTGTCGTCGGACTCGTCATCGTCATCAGACTGGGCTTTGAGAAAAAAAGATGATGGCGCCGCCGCCGCCATTCCCCTGCTCAACCGCTTTTGCTTTTTCATCGTGACCGGCATGGATTGTTGTGGGATGTGCTGCGCTTGAGGAACGAGCGCGTAGTTGGCCTCCTCTTCGCCCTCGAGCGAGTTATTCTGCTGTCTGTCATGGCTCACTACAATACTCAGGGTCAGTAATTGCCAAACCATTGTGAGCGTGGTGTTGCGGGGTCTCAAACCCGTGGGAAGCTTGCAAAGGGTGTAACTTAGGCTAAAAAGAGAGCCTTTATGCTCTGGAAGTAGAAAAAGAAAATGAGCGCGGAAGCTACTTACTCAACCCGGCCATAAAGTAGTGCTTGCGATATGTGTGGTCCCTCGCCGAATGGACTGAGTTGTGGCGTTGCACAGCTTCAGGGCTGATGTAGTAGCCCCGACGTCTTTGATCGAGCTGAGGAATGGTTCTCCTCGAGGATTTCCAGGCCCCGTCGAACTTGCGGAATTGCCTGAAAGCGCCCTTCAAGAAGACGGACCACTTCACGCCAATGTAATGAAGAAAAACGGCTTGGAGCACGTCCTCATGCATCAGGACATTGTACACGCCAGTGATCTTCCGTTGCTGCTCGAGAGCCACACTCTCGCCCCACGACCAGGAAGAGAGGGCGGCAAGCCGCATGTTGAGAACATCCGCCACCTCGGCCAGGATGGTCGGGTTGCCGAGAAAGTCCCTCAACACCTCGCGTCTTTCGTCCGTCAGCAGGTCCGAGGCGAGGAGGCCGTTGATAGCCCAGGTTAAAGTTACGGAATTGAACTGTTTCGGCGCCGCCAGTGTGTTCTCAAATTCCGCGAGCTTGTTCCGCAGTTGTTTCATCGCCTTGGCTTGGGCTGGGTTGCTCCCGTCTTGCAGGCCGAAGAGGCTGAGAAGGTACGCCTTCAGCACACCCCCGTCTACTCCTGCGGGCTCGAAGACGATCTTCTCCCAGCCGCGACGAGCTTCCTTTTTCATGGAATCGCCGACGTCCTCGAATCCCTCGGTCATGTCGATGTCCTCTCCAGCGCCCTCGGTCGCATTCTCTGTGGAAAGCCACTCGGTAACCAGTTGCGCGTAAAGCGAAGCGTATTCGAACTTGGATGACTGCAAGCTGAGGTGACGCAGCAGCGAGTCTTCCCAACCGCGCATCAGCTGAGGCGTTATAGAGGGGTCGTACTTGGACTGGGCCATAAAGCTGTCCAGGTTCTTCAACTCGAGCTCTAACTCCGGATTCTTCGACTGGCCCGGGAGGATCTCGCCGGTCTTGGTTGTCTTCATAGCATAGCTATCCTTCACACCTTGGCCCAATAAAGCCAGGCGTTTGAGGGGGTCTGTCTCATTTTCAAGACGTGAAACGATGTTTGCTTTCGTAGCCTCAAATTCAGAGCGCCGCTTAGATAGCTCCTCGAGCTTGGTGTTGGTGATCTCCTGTAATGTCTCCGAGAAGACGCTGCCACTGTTCGGAGGCATCTCCCTAATCCTTCCTGGGGTCGACGTGAAAAACAAATAGAGTCGGTAGAATGACGCGTGGTTGTTTGCCTCCGACGAAGGAACATGCGGGGATCTCTAGATCAGCTCCGGTGCCTGCTATAGCGTCCCCACAACTTCAGGTTGCCTTAATTCCTCTGGGTCCAGTTCCAGCGATAACCTACGATCGATCTCATCATTCCTTTGGGTATGTTTTACGCCGAAGATAATGCCTTGGGACTGGGTCGCACATAGCTCTTATAGCAGAGCTTCGATTTGCCCGCCTGTTGCCGATGTATACCTGGCCTAGTGAGTACTAAGTATAATATAGCTATGTTTACCCCAACTTTGCCGAGTACGACACACGTCCACCACTTGCACCAGCTTGTCCAATTAAGTCATTCTCAACGAGTTATTCATATGTAAGGGAACCAATATCATCAGTTTAAAGAGTAGATAGTTACTAATATTTACAAGCATTGCTATCCCCCATACATTAATTGATTTGGTGTGTCAATGGAGCAATCTGATTACGTTAGAGTTATAAATAGAAACGTGACGCAATGGCCTCACGTCTTTCTTACAACCTTGGAGACTATAAACCCTTGCCTATACCGATACCTGAAACCTAAAAACTCCTGTGGCCGATGCCCACATCGTGTAGACGAAAAGGAAAGGGTATTGTCCTAACACCATTGCTGAAGAGCAGTAACAAAGGAGGCCTGAATTATTGCCTGATCGGAATAGGGCGTTATTAGGGGTAGATATTAGGGGCCGTTTTGAAAATGTACATGGCCTGCTATGGCCGAGGCTCGGAAGAGGGGTTTTAAGGGCTTAAAAGCTCTATGAGGAGCCTACCCGTTTATTATTGGGTATCAACTCGAAATGCTCGAGGCGTCCCCAAGCCTCGCCGAAGCGCCTTAGTTTGGAGGTATACAGCACCAGGTAGTAGGATCGCTAAGAAGCCCCGATGGCGCGCTGTTCGTGGACTGGTCGGCGCTACTATGTGACCTATAGCAGTGAGAATATTGTGACAAAGTTGAAGGTGCCCGAGTCATCGGTCGCGGGGAGACGGGCGCTGTCAACTGTTGCTACCGGTTGAAGACGAGCGCATTCACGACATGATCCTTCTGCCAGCCCTGGCTTTGTAGCGACATATTCTCTTTAAGAATTTTGCCCATGTACGCTACTCGAACTTGCCTCGTCGATGGTAACTAGACATATCAGTTAGGAGCTTTACCAGGCTTATGAACAAACGACTTACCCCGGATTCTTCTGCAATCCTCCTCGCTAGACTTCTCACAGATTCATCGGCATCTATGCTGATGACAACATCAGGATAAGTTTCGCTTAATCGGGCACGAACTTTGACCAGATTCTTAATATCTACAACAGCTTTACCCTTTTCTTCCCTTCGCCGCAGAGCTTCGTCTTCATCGACCTCTTCGGTGGTGTCCTCGCCCGTGAGATCATCATCTCCCTTTCCATCCTTGTCAACGCTCTCCCTTCGGACTCTACTGTCTTCAGCCACATTGGTTGGATCACTCACTATCCACTCAGGAAGTGGGTAGTAATTCCCTAGCGCGTCGTACACACCATTAGACAAGTCGCCGGTCGGTAACGTGACTTCAGCAGCTTTTAGGAGGCCCTGTGCGGTGGCGAGGCCACCAGCACCGTCATCGTCTATCGGCTCGACGCCCGCAGCCCGTCTGATATCAGCTTCCCACATAGCCTCCAAGGCAGTACGGATTACCTGCCAAACCTCGGGACGGCCAGTTACCCTTGTGTCAAAGAATTCGGTGCGCTGCAAGTCGAGATCGGCGCGGGTCCAAGCACGATCCCGAGATGCCCATTCATGGCGACGCAAAGGCTTGTCTATATGTTGTGATAGGGGCTGGCGAGTCCGATGGCTGTGACTCATAGAGTGCTGTTCATTCGGTTCATCGGCCGCCGCGGATTGCCCTGGCTGGGAGTTGATGGCTCGTGCGGATGGTGACGATGACGAGCCATCCGGATAAGGCGTTCCGGGGCGGTCCGAACGCGAGAAGCAGCAGCCCTAGATCCATCAAGTTCACGTTAGGAAAACACCAATGAAATCGGGTCAACAATGCTTTTCAGCTTGCATATAGAAGGCACGGAGGCACCAAAAGGACATAGGAAGCGGTAGCATGGTACCCCGTGTTAAGCAATGAGAGTGCGTACCATGACTCAGCACACGCACGTAGGCGAAGGCCCGGGAGGAAGACGAGAGAACCGTGGTTTTATATTCCTATGGAAAGGGGGCGCGAGCTTTAGCGCATTGTTTCGGTCGTGCCCGTCAACGTCGGCCCGGGCGAAGAAGAGTGTTTGCGTGATCGGATCTGAATTGGGTTGGTCTAGTCTGGGTTGGTTCGGTGCGCTTTAGTTTGATTGGTCGACTGATTGATGGATCGATTGAATCAAGCAGAGGGACCCCGACAAAAGACAGTCAATTACCCACCGAGTGTATGTCGCCCGGGTCTTAATCGAGTGTAGTGTAGTGTGTAGTGTGTAGTGGTTGAGAGCGACGACAGGGTGGACGATTGAATACCTAGGTAGGTGGATGAATGATCCAGGGAAGAGAGACGCGCAATGGGGACCCGGGCGGTGGTGGATTTAGAGGGACTTAGAGGGACTTCGAGACTGCGAGAGCTGAGCCTAGATCTGCAACAGCTAACCTATATTAGGGAGTACACCCTTGTCAACACGGGTTCTGCACGGGCGCTGCAACGTTAACTGAACGGGTATCATGCACGCACTACCTTAAGTAACCTAGCTACCTATAGTACTAAGTAGGTACTTTCGATCAGCACTGTACTCGATGACATGAGCAGTACATGATACTAAGTGCATACAGGTAGTAAGTCCATGTACTAGTAGTACCTACCATATACTGTTTCTATAGGTACTGTCGGGAGGTAGGTAGCTAAGTGGAGCAAGTGGTGGCTGTGCCAAGAGGTACCTAAAGGAACGCACTAACTACATGTACCTCCTAGGTACTTTTATAGTAATATACATATCTAGGTATTACTACCTCCTATAAATATATTATACTAAGTAATACTAGTAAATAAAAGTAACTGTACAGAAAGTGCGATACAGTGTCTACATATTAACCGTCACGGTGGTTTCCACCTACCAGGCTCTCTCTCTGCTACATAGTACTTCTACAACATCAATATCATCTCGCTTTCATAACGATACCGTTTTTATTTTAAAACTAATTCTAGTATTAGTTATAAAGTTTGATTATAGCCTTGGTAGCTGCCGATCTTATCCGATCTTATCCAGCGGTTAAACGATACCGGAGTTGATGACCTGGACACTGCTGGAAGTCTCGCAAAGGTTGGGAAAGCCACTTGGTGGTCTTGATCAAATCTGGAGAATAAACATTTAGAATGCCAAGACCCAAGCGGTATTGATATGGATTTAGGATGGCGTTGCTGGGTCGGCTGCGAGCGGACCAGACCCCCTTATATCAACCTAGACATGCTTAATTTTCGCACTCTAGTTGTTCTTGGGACGCCGGATGTTGAGACAATCCCTCGAATGCTGTCGAAGTACGCTCATAAGTTTGAGTGGAAAAGTACTATCAACATTGGAGCTTTCAGACATCAGGAGTGTCGCGTAGAGGAGAATGCTACGTATCATATACGTATTGACCTCTTACCCCGACAAGCCAATCCCCAGTACCCCCAAATGGTCGAAGTACTCAAGCAGCGGCGTCTAGTTGAACGAGCGACAAGGACTGTGTAGAAGCAACAGGAGGCGGCCTTTCTGAACCGAGCGGCGACTTGTAAAAGCAATCTGGCCCCGACCGGTACCCGAAGAGGAGGGAACGACTACATAAACCGTACTAGGCGGCGACTCGTTATAAACGACCGTAGAGACAAAGACCGACTCAATACCTCCTCGTGGTGTCTCTGGAAAGTTTGCAAATCTCCTATGATGTAAGCAACCAAATAGAGCGGCAAGACTATCGGCCTAAGAGAGCAACAGACGTTACGGCGAAGCCAAGGGCAAGTGAAACAAGTGAAAATCATCAACGTCCACAATTTTTCAAGTTGCAGCTAGAGCATTGGCATCAGCGCAGCCGCCTTAAGGTTTAGCGAAGCATGTGAGCTGTCTCAGAGCAAGGCGGAGACTTTCACCGATGGCCTACGCAACCGGTATAAAGAATTTCCGCCTGCTAGGTGCCCTTTAAAGCCAATATATACTTCGATCATTATTGTAACCTGCAGAGTTCCATCAATGAAAAAGCCAGTGAAAAAAGGGGAAGCCATCACTGCCCCCGGGCCAAGTCCAGATAAGCACGTAACCATTTCGTGAGGTATCGACATAGTCACACAGCCTCCCTTCTAAGCTCATGTCTGAAGGTGCTTCTACTAACTCATATCCAACACAACAACTCTGCGTCTCTCGACTCATCCACAATATTAGAGCCCATGTCCATTGTTGCAATGAGTGTGCGCACAACTCATTGTTACCCCTGCTTCTACCTCTCGGTCCTTGGCCGGCCATTCGTGCAGATATTTGCCCTTGAGTACGAAACCTCAAGTATGAAAGGCTCAGATATACAATCGGATGGTCTCATTTCTCTCCACCGTGACATCTGTGAACAGTCAGAAAGGTTCAAAGAGGTCGTGCGCACTAGCAAGAGCCCGAACTCACCACCATCGATGAGCTGTCCATTACGAGGTCTTCCCTGGCCTCATTCAAACGATAAGTGAGCGTTGTGGGTATACGTACGTTCAGCCTCTGTTCCGTGCTCTATTTATGGTGCTTGTGTACCCCAAAGAACAGTCACCTTGGCCTAAAGATATTAGATGGGTGGCCCAGGCACAGGTTCAACTCACCTTAACGGGTATTACGGATGGCCTAAGTGCGCCGATATGTTTTGATGAAATACAGGAATATTCAACAGGGGATTCTTATACCCCTGAAAGCCAAACCATCACGACTACCTTAGACATCGCCACCAAGTTCATCTTACGCCTCGAGCAGCGCGAAGTCGCTGTCTTTGGCGTTCAACCCAATGTCTGCAATATAAGCCCTTCGAATCCCTATCTACTAGAGTATCAAGAGGAGACGAAGAAACTTGGCTGGGTCGATGAGAGAGATGGGAGTCTCGATGACGTGTCTCCAAGAAGCTCTGAGTGGGTCGACCGAACACTTTTGCAAAATGGCTTGGTAGAGGCGCATTAGAAACTATGAGGTATACACTGAACCTCATAGAAGGTAAATGGGAGAAGCCAGAACAGTATACAAAAGATTGGTGGTGGAATCATCAGGACATTCCCGAACTGGATGCCGAGCGACGTCAATAAAGCCACAGCAGATAGCTCCCGCCCAGACGCGTTTTCGGATTCCGGCGCAGCAAGATTTGCTAACTACATTCGAGATGGAATTGATAACGGCATACAAGACGCGCTTTCATCACGCATATTCAACAGGAAGGCCACAGGAGCTGTGAAAGCGGCATAGAATGGATTTATCATCTCCTTTTCCCAGCCATGACGGCGCTAGAGATCCCCTAACTAGCGTCACACTCGAGAATAAGGAGTTGGTAACCTCATTATCTAGGTCGGCTTGAGGACTAATTGCCGGCTCTTGCCTTCGTATGATGGCGGGTGGGGTACTGTTTGAGCCATGGGCTATATTTTTCACGTTGTCTCTGGGCGTATATGCAGCTCTGTGGATGCGCGTGGACTCGGGATCTTCAGTGTGCCTAAGGCTTAGTAAGTCTACCGGTACCCAAGGCATACACCTTAGGTACTTGTACAAGATACCTACGCCCTATACTAGACGCTACAAACCCTCTCTAAGGTACACAACATAGGTAGGTAAGGTATGTGTATACCCTCAAACCAGTATGGGATTCAAGACTCGGCACCATGACGTCTACAAAACTGCCGTAGTAATAAACTAAGTTACCGCCTTTTGTCGAGCACACTGGCCGCCAGTCTTCTGTGTTTTCTTACTTCACATTTGCCGGTGTTTTCCCCTATGCAACACTTTGATTATATACCGACTTGAGTTTTTGCAATGGCTTATACGATCTCGACAGAACGCCAGTCGGGCCCGTTAGAAAAGACTCTGCTGCGGCAATTTTCTTCGACACAAAATTCCAAATAGCAATGCATTTCAAGACGCAATCCTTGTGCTTACGGCACCCTTTCGCTCTCAGCCATTCCACGTGTAAGGGAATAGGGCAATCAGCATCGCCACACCCACTCCCGGATCATACGGGAGGCATTCATACCGCCATTGCCTTCCGCTACCAAAGATACCCTCGGCATTTCTTACTTCCACACAAGCATCGTGTCATGTCTCTTTGCTTCTCCGGATCTAACGCGTCCATATCCGAGTCGTCCACGCCGCCAACATAATCGAAGGTGAGTTCTTCTCCGCGCGGGATATCCCTGACGGCGAAAAAGGCTAGGTCGTGGATATGCTTATCTGCGTGATCACCGACGCGTGCGAATATGCGCAAGTTGGGGTCGCATGAATGGTTGATAAATCGCGTCGGTCCCGATATGAACTCGCCGTCCACTTCGAGCGGGGGGCCGCGCAAGCGCTCGTCGAACGAATCCGGGTTCGAAAACTTGTCGAGCGCGAAGAGATAGACATCCTTTTTCTGGGCGATGTGGGACTGGGCTCGCCGTCTCGCCGCCTCTTCCGCCGTGATGATTTCGCCCATATACTTGTCCACAAACTGACCCTTCTTGATATCTACCGTGCTCCGAACTCCCCAGCCTCGGTTTCCCGTGCGAAAAATCTGCAAGGGAACTTGGCGTCCTCTTTCCACCACGCGATTAGAGCAGTCGGGGCTGCAGATGCAACTCTCGTGGCACTCGTAGATGGGGTTACCTGACGCTAGCATCTTGGAACGCAAGTGGCCGACTTTCGGCCCGTTCGAGTAATATGCATATTTCTTCTTTCGTTCATACTTCCGGTACCATTGTTCAAAGCTACCATCCTCTTCAGACTCAATATCCGAGTCATCATTGCCGTCGTCTGAGCTTTCATCCTCGACGTCCTGTAAGCAGGTGCATTTGTCGTATCGGCAGTCCTTGTCCTCCTTGCATTCGCAGCCTGTGAGAAACTCCTTTCTAGTTGGCTCAATATCGTCGGCGCGAATTGACTCCTCCATAAAACGGAAGTTCGATTGAATCATAGTATCATCTTCGTTGTTGACGATAGTGATGGGGTACCGCGAATGTGTCGCAAACGTGCGGATTTGGCACCAGTGACACCGCTTTTTTTCGGCGTCGAGGCCCTGCACAATACGGGACGGTTAGTTCAATGCGACCTTAAAAAAAGAAAAAGACATTGAAAGGTCAGATACCATGGGAAAATACCTCTTCGCTATGATGGAAAAAATGACGGCGCATAGCTTGTTCCATCTTGACTAGTTGCCCTAGCAGGAGTGATGGGGATGGTAATCATAGGTGGACGGTGTCACCTGAGCTCTTGATGATTTTGTGCTGTAGGGGTGATCTGTGTATGTCCATGATTTGTTTAGTTGAGCTTGTAGGCGCCCCGAATCAATCGCCTTGACGCGAAGACAGAAGGCGCCTGAAGCCGGCGAAAAGAGGTCCGCGTGTAGGAGCGTGATGCGGTCAGGTATTTGATACCTTAGGTGGTAGCTTCGATTAATAGGTCTTACCTAGGTATATACCTGGGCACCTACTTACCCGAAATATGTAGTTAGGCAATGTTATAGTAGATCCCCTGGTAAGTACCTAACCTTTACAGTAACCCTTTCAACGTAGAAGCCCTACGATATAAGACAATTTAAGATTCAAGTGTCGGAATGGAATCAGCTACATGCATATAAGATTATGGGGCACTGTAACCACCTGTTTAGAAGAGGAATCAGCTCGATAAGTATAGTACCTACCTAGGCAGGTAATTGATACTATGAAGTTGACGACCAAACATCCCTATATTACTCCTTAAGTAATTACCTACTAACTACTCTAACATGACTGTGCTATAATAAGTAAAAATACAATAATATACTCACCTTATCTTCTGTTCGCCGAAGGTGATATGCCGCCCATAGATATATGTAGGTACATTCCGTTTGCGGACAAACGCGCTGTGGTTATTGCGGTAACGATGGTCTCAAGTTCCTCTTACAAAGAATTGTGGTGGTTGTACTCATGGTCTACTAGCCTAGAATTCCATTAAAGAACCACCTCATCACTCAATTTTCAAGTCACTAAGCTGGAATAATAGCTCTCCGGCTGTAGTTCCCAGTTGCCGCATAGGCACCAGCTCACCATGGATCATACAACTATTAAAGAGCCGCCGCCGGGCCAGCTGTTTTCGCCATGGGCAGCGCGGATGGGCCTAAACAAATCATGCCGTGATCCGGTTTTCCACACTGGGCCGTTGTTTCATTCGGCCAAAGCCCCAGAACGTAAGTGCCGTTATTGTAGATTTTTCCTCTCGGGGGAATTCGGGAACCGGACTTGTCATTCCGGGAGTCCTCTGTTCAAAGTAGATTACCACGCGGCTGCTATGCCTTCTCTAGCCCCTACCATAGGAATTGCTCGCTAACCGCCAATTTAGAGTGAGTATGCCTCACCTTGTGTCCTCACCTTAGGCCTCGATAAATAAGCATGCTCTCTCTATCTCTACAGGCTCGTTCGGAACGTGTTTCAACGCAATGCGTAATTACTAACCTGCAGCTCCTGACAGTCCGCGTGTGGATTCCCGATACTACAGTGATAGACCCGACATCCTAGGCACCGGGATGTTTCCTCAATTGACTGATATAGACCGACTGTTCTACGGTGACCTCAAGCAGAGACTCCTCTACTTAGGCACAAAGCCGTGGCAATGGGGCCCTCTTGCAAAGTCCCTGAAATTTTCCAAAGAGGGCGGCCTCATACCCGGAGGGCATCAACGGGAGTCGGTCTCCAGATTCGAGAGAAATAGAGAAACGTGGCCTGGATGGATATCGCAGATGCAATCGGCAGAGTTGATGATATTGCCCAACGAGCCGGGTTGGTTTTCTTTTTTCCGTAAAGACCGCTGGTACAACTGGGGCAACGGCGGGCTATTACTCAACTACCAGCCTTATTCCATAGACCACCCTCTAGTCTGGAGCGTGTTGGGCGTCTCGATGGAATTGGCGAATAGAATGCTATCCGCGCTTATACAAGACAAGCATCCGTTGTAGGCTTGTTGAGAAACCACTCCAAGTCGGGTTACGCTAACCAGGCTCTTTAGTATATGGACTCTTCTCTATGGTTATATTGGCAAGTGGAGGGAGACAGAAATAAGTGAGTATCAACTCGACATTAACGTCTTATTCGTGCTACGGCCAGCATCCTGCTTCTTATTCAGATCGAACTTCCCTCTCCTGTAGTATTTACTGACGCCAAACAATAATTACAGTGTGTCGCCCACAGTTGGCCCGTGGCCGTCCCAGAAGTTGGCCGGATGAGAAGGTCCTTGTATCCTACGAATACTACGAGAAAGTTAGAGGAAACTGCCATCCAAGAATTAAGGAGTATATGGAGAGAATGATAAAGCATACACCGGATGAATACGTACAGAGGCTCGAATCCTTGCTCAGAGACCAGAAATGGGGATTTATGAAGGGAGCTGCCGGCACGACTTACGCCGTTTCGCATGAAAATTCAGTGATCGTTTTGGCTGTTGGCCCCTTGAACGCACTCATCACAGGCGACATTACCTTGGCTGAGCGCTGTGTAACATTGGTCTTTTTGGCGGTTACCGTAAGTTGACAGTTACGAATTCGGCATATGAATAAGAAAGAGGCTAATACCAATAGATTCTACACGAACTTTGTGAGTATTTTATAGGGCCTTATCGTTTTGCCGAGCAGACGTCTCTGGGTTTCGGGAGCATGATGATGCGTCCTTGGCCTAGATTTCAACGCTAACTTCTGCTATATTGTAGCTCATGCCATTGTAACGCAGAGGATGAGAGAGAAATATGGTCAAGATTACGATAACTCGGAGAACGAGCCGGTAAGTTACCCGCCCAAGCCCCAAATTCAACCACGTTGGTCCCAAAACTAACGCTGATCAACGCCTGGACAATATAGTTTATAGACTTCCACGGGGTATCCGAGATCGGGTTCGAATTGGAAGCGGCAATTTTAGGCGGTGTGTTAGAAGAGCATGGTAAGTTTTTGTTGCTGTTGTCTCTCTACAGGCACATATTATCACCCACCTCTAATCATCAAGAAAGAGTTAATCGCGTGGAAACGCTTCCTGGATTTTTCCAAGCCTAGTCATTTCGCTAATACGCGACGCAGTCGCGAATCTCGCCTACCCTCCTCTAGCGTGGTATCTGCAGAGTTGGCCCCCTTCCAAGGTGGCGACGTCTCGGGCGGCGTTTGCGGGTATAATCAACGGACATGCCGACTTCAGGGATGGTCGAATTATGCAAAAGACTCTATTGCCCGTCGAATTTGCCTCGAAGCTGTTATCCGAGGATTTCTGGCGAGATCAGGCGATTCCTCGAAAAACGGATAATTTCTTCCATAGAACCCCGTTGTTCCTCAGCAACACCAAATACAAAAGCTGGGAGAATTTAGCTTCTTATGTCAACGATATAACCATCAACAGTTCACTTGGCCTGAACACGCTCAGTGACTTTGAAAAAGGGATGGTCCAGGACTGGCGGGAGAACGAGAATTGTACGTTCATTCCCGAAGCCAATCGTCATGAAGCATTATACACTCCTTCAGTGATTCATACCGTGGCGGCCTGAATTATAAAACGGCCCACTGACCTAGGTCGACGCAGTGTGGCGATCCTTGCGTAGGGGCTGGTGGAAAGAGCGTCGGAGGGCCGTAAGTAATAGTATTCTCTCCATTTTTAAGATATTAATTATCGGGGAGAGGGGCTTTCCCATCTCCTATAGCCGTTCCCTATATACAAGTACCCCAATCAGAATTTTGTGCGGAATTGACCAAGAAAACCATCTACTAACTCTAACTATCGTAGTGGAAAACAACACCAGTAAGTCAAATGTCCCTCAAAGATGCAAGTGTTGATTCGCGTGGTCTATCACATGGCTAATCGTACCCGGCGAAGTGGAGCGACATAGGATTACGGGATTCACTATCCGATTTTACATATAGGCACAGTATACAAGATATTGCGGGTTGCTCTGCGCTTGCGGATAGAATGGTCGGGTGTATCACCTGGGACGGTGCCAGCGAAAGAGTGTATGTCAAAGAAATACAAGATGATTTTGAATGGATCCCACAGTAAGTAATCTATATGGTCGATCGTTGCTACTTGTCGTAAATTGTAATTATTGGAAATGATAATTTCTGACTCGAAGTCTGGCAGCGTAATCGGTAAGAAGCTGCGTTGGCGTTTTGGGAGACGCATTGAGAGATGATACTAATCTCTACCTAGGTTTGCTCATGATGGCAGCGATCCCGATTCGAGCCCAACGCCGAGTTGTAAGACGTGGAAGCTACGTTGACGGAGAAGAAATAGAATTAACCCCAAGCTCTATGGCACAAGGTAATCCGGATATCAAGATGGCGGACGAGGACTACCTGCCCCCACAGGTAGCGAGTAGGAGCCGACTCTGGGACCCGTGGTTGCAAGAATTTTTGGATACAAATCGGCTCCGTCACGTAGATTACCTTGACTTGGTGGCCAGAGTCATACAGGAGGTGATCTTAGCCGACACCAAACTACTAATGCCTTGGATAGTTGAGATTGCGCGAGTGCAAGACGCTTTACGACAGGCGCGGACAAGACCAGAGTTGAGTACTGTCGATCCTCAAATCAAAGCAACGTCCTGGGAGGCTTGGAATTTCCGAGTACCGGATTATAACCCAGATGACTGGTGTATGTGGTCACCGGAAGCATTAAAGTGGAGGCGCCTCGAGCGCCATGAAGTCCCTGACATTGATCTTCCCGACAGCGATTCAGACGCCTCCTCGGAGCCGGGGCCAAGTTAATCGAAAGCGGCGGAGCTCCCATTAAGCGCCCGCCGCCAACTCTACCAACGCAGCGGCGTCAATACTCCCTAAATAGCTGTGATTCGAGAGAAGCAGGGGGAGGGGGCTGGTAGCACCGTCGCATGGATCCGGTCATATCCGTTTCTATCGGGCGGAGGGTAAACACAAACAAGCCAATCTGGGAGGTTTGCTCATGTTTTTGCCGCCACCTTTACCTATTTTATGGGGTCCAATACCACAACCCCCTTTTCCGAATCTTGATTGAAAGGCGCCTAGAGGTTTATTGTGCTAGGCAGTATATACAAGAGCACAATATAGGCGTGTCTATACTTACATGAAGATTAATTAAAGATTTTGTAGATATCATTTCCTATGTAGCACTCAAGGCGGTGCCTACCTATGCGACTATTGCCTACGCCTAGCTTTTCAATTTCTCGGGTCACTTTCTCCAAGACAGTGTGCTCGGGGTTTCGTCCCGTTATCTAAGATTATGCGAATGAATCCATTAGAACCTGACTTTATGTTACACCTCATCACGTATTTGTTGTTTGATGTTATTGTTTACGGGAGGGGTTATAGTAGTAGGAGATGCTACACTAGCTTGATGCCGCCGGGTTGACTGAAAAGCTGATATGCCGAAAGTGAGGTAAATCTATAGAGAGAGAGAGAGAAAACGTCTCTATACTGAAACTAGTCTACGAATGCTACATAAGAAACCAGTAGAGAGCCGCGAAAGCTCTGAAGAAGCATAATATATATATATGGTCCGGCTTGAAGAGGTGTCCTCAGGGGTTCGAATCATTCGAATTATGGTATGATGATTGCCATAAAGGGCGTAGGTAGAATCTAGATGCAAAGTTAATTCCGTGTTATTAGTGCTCGCGGATCTCGTTCTTCTTACTAAGAAAACCAATCTGAAACAGTGTCGGTCGAGAGCTCCTCTCTCAGGTTATACCGGCGCACTCTACTCGCTTTAAGGCCTCCGAGATGACTTCAAAAAATTATTATTAACGGCGCGCACGCGGGACTAGAAACTCCGGATACACATCCTCCCTTTACACCACGCTCCAGAAGATGGCCCATTTCGGGTCTAGCACGTTCCACACATAGGGCATGCCGCGGTCGAGGCCGTTCTCATCGAACCCGCGAGCGCGCCACTTGTCGCTTAGCGCGAACATGTCCGTCTGGAACTTGGCCGTGGCCGCCCGGGCCTTGTCGTTCAGCCTGCTCTGCAACTCCTCGTTGTCGAACATGTAGGCGAATGTGTTGTTGGTGTCCTTCCAGCTCGCGCGGTTGCCGGCGGCGTACGTGGCCACCTGCCACGCGGCGCCCTCGGGGGTTGGCATCCATGGCACTACAATTTAGATGTTAGAAGCGAGCCGCGGAACAAAAAAGGGGGAAGGGGGCTAGAAATACGTACCAATGTCTGTGATGACGCCCTTCTTGGTTGGGATTGGTGATTGCCATCCGGCCGCGGTGAACGGAAGCGCCATGATGTCTAGCTGGTTGCCGTTTCCGCTCATGATGGTATCTGGAGAGAGCGATAGAGTCAGCCTAGAAATTCGAAAGCAACGCATAGACACGAAGAATACATACGGACGATAGAACCGAGGTAGGCCTGGTGTGTGAGGACCTCGACAATGTCCTTCTTAGTCTGGATCTCCTTGGGGAAGTCGTGGACTTGTCCAGGCACCGCCTCCTTAACCCAGGCTTGAATTTCCCTGTCGTGGGCGATGGCTTTGTCGTTCTTGTAGTACGCGTCGATGAACTCCGAGAACACTTTCTGGAGAGCTTCTATGAGGACGGCGCCATCTTCGTAGCTGAAACACTAATAGTTAGTAAACGTCCATTGTGTCCCACAAGATATGCCATCGTGGCAAAGGAGATGGTTAATCACTCACAAGGGGAAGGACTTCAAGGCAGGGCCATATTTGTAGTCGATCAAACCGCGGTTCCTCAGGCTCGTATAGAAATAGTTGCTTGAGAAGTTCGACGTCTCCCCAGAAGAGTACACCTGATCGATCCGTATATTAGTACTTATGTTTAGGAGCCACTGCTTATTATCCGGAGTTAGGCATACCTTGTTTGCCCATGCGCGAGCAGCGTCGGCCGTCCATGGATAATATTTTGGGCCGGTGTCCGCCGTGCCGTTGACCAGACTTTCTTCCAAGTTTGGTCGGACGCCCCAGGGTAAATTCTCAACTATTTGCTTAAATTAGCCAAAGACCCAAAGATAGGAGATAAGAAGGGGCGAGCAGGGGGTAGCTTACTTCGGTTGATTACGGCCAGGATAGGGTGGTTTTCACTGAAGCTCCGAATAGCAGTCAAGTAAGGAGCCTCCGCGGCCGAGTGTGACATGGTAGTGTGGCCCCAAGTTCTGTAAAATTCAAGGTTAGTAACTTGCGTAGAAGTCAAATATGGAATGGCCCAGAAGCGCCCAAGGTTCCTTTGGCAAATTTCCAGTTTCTACTGATAACTGTCGCCTCGAGATTCCCCTGACAAAGAGGCCAAAGAATGCTACTTACGAGTGCCATCCATCGTTCGCGTTAATCGTCATCTTGGCAAATAGCCATTCGTCCTTTAGGTCCTTGGGCGTATAGACGAGAGCCGAGTCCTCGCGGCCTTTGACAATGAGTTTAACCGCCAAGGGGAGGAAGTCGCCCGCGTCATCTATGTAGAAGTATGCCTGGCATCCGGCGCCATAGGCGGAGGTTGTCTCTTGGTCCTTCATCTCGGCGAAGTCCTCCGAGAAGAGACGGCCTTGGGCATGGAGTTCCTCGAGCGAATGCCCCGAGATCGATCTGGATAGGTCCTCATCTAGGGGGAAGAGAAGCGAATCTTCGCGTTGCACGCGACGTAACCGGTAAGGAACTGACGAGAGCCTCATCATCGAAAAAGTCCGGTCGTCGGTGTGGTTAGTCAGCATACCCGGAAGTGGCCCGTCCGGGAGGGACGTTTGCCATTGGTTCTTGTAGACCTTGGCATAGTCGTCTAATGAGCTGAAGTTGCCAGACTATTGTTGGAATTAGCAATGCAATTGATCCCTTAGAATAAGGATATCGGATGTAATAAAGAGGGTGAGATGTTGGCCCAAAGTTCAATCTTGGGATAGGCCGTGATATGGGTTGTTAAAGATGACGATAATTCTCTCGACTTACCGCAATGACGGCCTCTACAGCCTCTTGCGTCTCTTGTACGATGACACCACCCAACTCGAAGACCGGAGGTTTCCATACATCCTGGTCGGCGGCGATTTTCTTATCGGCAAGCTTGCCGTACGGGTACGGGGCGACCCCGAAGGGGAAATCTCCATACAGCCAGCCCCTCCGCTTCTCGCTTATCTCGAAGGTCCTGGGTATCAAGTTGAGGAGGTTCGGTGTGGCGAGTGGCGAAACCTTGGTATTCTCCGTGGCGAGCGCGGGAGCGGCTCGCACCGCCCCAGCGAGCAATAATGTCGAGATGGCAGACTTCATCATGTCACGTACGGATTCGTCGTCGGTTTACACGAGCGGAGGTCTAGAATCGCTGGGCCACGGGTGGAACAAGCCAACAAAAGGGACACCATGAGGGCAAGATCGGTCAGCATCTTATATTTATATGTATGTTTATCCTAGATGACGATGATCCTTTGGTACTGTGGCTACCCTGATGATTTTCGCCCCAACGCGTAGATGCCTAGATGGCGCGAGGACTGAGCACGGCTTGCTCATTCTGCAAGCCCACATTTGCTCCGATAGGCTTCCCAAGGAGGCGCCGAGCTGAGTCTTACCTAGAAAAGGGCTCCGAATCTATGATTTCAAGGACATTCTCGTGAAATCCATCCCGCTGGGGTTGTAGATTACGATCTCTTTTTTCTTTCCCAGTCTCTGTGTCATCCTTTTAGCTTCACCGCCTTGCGGATCCAGGCGCAAAAAGTACGGTAGGAGGGCAGATTCGATTGGCAATTGGAGTGATTTTGCCAAATGTGAATGCAGACTACTGAATAGACGAGATATATGCACTTCTCGTATAAGGCCCTGCAAATCATGAGCGTTGTACCATAGTTTTATGCTGAGATTTGAGATGGCGTTGGCTGTGCCGCATCGGCACACTACATTTGGTTAAGCTTCAACGTGCTTATGTCAGTAGTCCCGTCTTCTCATCCGCCAGTACCACGTCGCACAGCCGCACAGCCGGTCCGTCTGTATACTAGACCATCTAGTCGATGCTTATAGTAGATACTAGAGAAACACAGACAGAAGATATTGGGAAGCTTGGTCGGGAGTGCCACTGCCGGACCCGCAAGCTATCCCACAACTGATCTAGACAAGCGCCTCTAGTTGCAAGGTCAAACCGTATAACTAGTGCCGACTCCACCTATGGAATCCGAATATTTCTTCCATGGCGTACTAGCACTATACCTAACAGGCACTCATCTAGACTATATTCTATCTAGTTGATACTAATGACTAGTCTAATTTACCATGTACTAAAAGTAGAAGGACGGGTATGGATGACTTATCCTATTCGGAATCATCGTCATAATAATTAGGTACAACTCTTACTAGTACAGTAGTATGTAATATAACCATCTCGCCTTCCGTAGCCATACCCACGTTATACCGTTAGATCACGCTACATGATAGCATATACTAGTAGTATGCTTTACATATAGTTTCTACTTATAGCATGCTAGTCTGCCTTGTAGAGAAGTAGAGTGTGTATCTGGAGCAGCCCTATCTACTTTGAGGAAAACGGCACGGTTGCAACACAGCGTAGAGATTACTGTATTGTATCTGCAGAAACGATCGACGGGCCAATCGTATTTGTTCCCCCAGTTAAACAGGATCTGGGTTGGAGGGGGGTTAATGTGTACTGGTTGTACACCTAGAGTTAAAAATGTGTAGATAGATGCACCTACGGCGTAGTCTGGCGGTTCCATAAATCGGGTCTTTCGTCTTCATATGTGGTAGAGGCAGATAGATAATATTGTAACTGCACAGTAGATAGGTCGTTATCATGACCGTATATCTCGGATCTGCACAGAGACGCACCATCGCCCTGCAGGGCATTTCAAATTACTATGTATGCCGGGAAGGGTAGGCTAGGCGCTTACAGTAAATACTGTATACTGTCAGATATAACATGCCAAGGTCAGATTACTGGATAGATCGGTATTCTGAATCTACCATGTACCTGACGATCGTGGGAAAGGAACTTACAGCTGTCTAGACACCTACCCCCAATGTACGGTACTTCAACTTTACATCCAACTTTACATGGCATACCCCAGAGAATTCCGGGAGATAACTACCGACGCCAAGTTAGACGACCCCTCACTCATCATCATCGTCATTATCATCATGTAGCTGTGCTCGGAGGGATATGTGAACTTCAGAGAGGTTTCTATCAAGTACCTATAGATGCAATGTGCAGCTGCAGCATACGCCATGGAATACAAGAAACAGGTGATTGGAGCCTTCATTCTGTGCGGGGGTTTAAAGAGAGGTTTTCGGGTAGGCAATGCATGCCACCGGCCCGTCACAACGGACCAGATAACGGTAGTCACACCTTCCTTCCTCAGCCCGGACTTTCTGTTAACGTCATGTCCGACATGAAGAATATTGGGCTTTTGCGCAACTAACGGCTTCTTTAAAACTTTAAGTGCGAGTTGACCTAGTAGTCACCGATTTCATGAACATAGCTATAACGACGTGGTGTATGTTGGTACTGTAGCATTAATATCATGAGTAAGCGCGTGTAAGCCAAGGTAAGAAAGTAGCGCAACGCAACGCTCGAGAACGTTCTCTTTGGCAATAGAGTGATTCGTATTGATTAAACCCCGTGAGGCTTGGTGTTGCCTGCTATCTATGCCGTTTGGCAGAATCCATCAATATGAGAATACCATACAGAGTGAGATTCGTAAGGCCGGTACTAGACCAACACGTGATCGGGGGACCTATATTTCGGATCAGGATCCGAGTTAGATAGTGGTCCGAATTGGGCGACTAATCATGTCTTCTCGGCTAGGACCTGTACCGATCCAGGCAACGGGAACATCGCAATACTTCTCGATGAATTGGACATAGGCTTGCGCCTGCTTCGGTAGATCCTCCTGCTGTATGTTAGCTCAACTCAACATGGATAAATCACATCTATAGAGGCAGATCGAGCTAGTGTATGCCTACAAATGTTTTTATGTGTGTGATCGGCTGCTGCCATCCTTCCATTTCATGGTAGACCACTTCACATCTTTCCAGGAAACCGAGGTCGGCAGGGAAGTTTTCAAGGACCTCTCCCGTCTCGGGATCTTTGTACGCTACGGCGAGCTGCGTCCTCGTTAGCAAGGGTATATACTTAGAGCTTGTTTTACATACCTTGATAATAGGGAATTCATCAAGTACACTGCGGTGATCTGTTAGAGGTTTTAGTAATGTCAGGGACGTGAAACATAACATACTCGAGTTTAGAGAGGTTGAAGCATGTGTAATGATTGATGGCCGTCGAATACTTCAAGACGACAAGGTCAATCCAGCCACATCGGCGCTTCCGTCCCGTGCTAACACCCCACTCCCGGCCTAGGTCTAAATTAGTATTACGTGCACCGGCGGAAGCAGTGAGAATGCGCAGTGAATGGGGTCTCTATACCAATGGTCTGCAATTTGTTGCCGATCTCGCCGTGGTCCTCAGTTTTGAATATTCCTTCACCTACACGGGTAGTCTTAACCCAAAATGAGTGGTTAGCTTGATTAATTTGGGACAAATATAGAACTAAAGATCTGCAAAACAGACATACATAGGCTTTAACAACACCGATGATCTGGCTACACAACCTAGTCAGTAGATGAAATGGTGATCTGCAGCAACATGTTACGCTATAGGGGGATAGCGCCAATTTATTATCAAATCAAGGGCCACTCACTCGATCTTCTTAGGGTGGATAGCAAGTCCCGTAAATATACCCCTGAACACAGTTATGAGCGTTGGGGATTTAGTGCGTGTTTTGCAGGATGGCATACCCTAAACCTGTATTGCTACTTGTAACATCTATTTATATACGGAATCAGTCATTCATCACCAGGCAGATATTTGGGATCGAAGAATGGGAACACAAGTTCTCGTCGAAGAAAAAGGAAAGTAGGATTAGAAAAAAACCGTTGCTTTGCTCTACTTACAAGGATACGTGCCGTAGTCAATGTCAAGCATCAATGCATTGGCACCTTCCACGAGGAATTTGGCGTTGTGCTTCTGCGTGTTCTGGATGAGATGAACCGCATCGACGCAAAATCCGGCCAGCTTAGGCCTGTACTCTCGGAAGCGCCGAATCTCGTCCTCAACGTCATATTTGAGTATATCTCCAAATCGCTTCCTATAGCCGTTTGCGAGTGTTCTCAGCTTTGCCTCGAAAGTTTCTTGGTCGAAAATTTCGTGTACGCGAATGCCGCTTCTTGCGGCCTTTGTGCTGTACGAAGGCCCGATACCTCGTCCAGCTGGGAATGACAAAAGTTAGTTCTCGACATTATAGCGGGCAGCGAACGACGATCTGCGCGAGCAGACGGAGCGCGTATCATATCTAAGAGAAAGAAGGCGCTTTACATACTCGTGCCAATCTTGCGCTCACCAAGCTAAATTTTGGTCAGCTTTCCAGTGGAATAGATGGATCTATCGAAGATATGTCTGCGATGTTGGCGCATGATGAATACCTCGATTTCTTCTAGCCCATCTACCGCAGCGTGCCTAGAAACTCTTAGTTAGCCATGATCTCGACTATTTCATATATCAACTCTCATGTGTAATAGGGGAGAATTCTTACAGGTCCAGATTGACTTGGCATCGATCAGAAACTAGAATGCGCTCGCGCACACCAGTCAGGCCTTTGGCCTCCAGCGTTTCCAACTCTTTGAAAAACGAAGGCACTTCAAATCGTCAACGTTCAGTTGTACGGGGTATAAGGAATCACTGAATGCGCCGAGGACCTGACGTACCGTGGAAAACAACGCCAGAGCCGATGAGGTTCACGCACGACGGGCTTATAAGACCGGACGGAAGTAAATGAAAATCCAGGCTAACACCGTTGGCAACGATTCTAGACGTTCGAAAGTTAGTTGGCGTTATCGAAGCTGACTCCCTATCTGTGGCTTGCATGCGGATATCGTATTATGCAAGACCCGAAGCCGGATTAATGCTTCTTGACTAACTAGAGCGGAGGGAATTGAAAGGACTTACGAATGCCCGGCATTGTGCTGAGACACCGAGACTGCGTTAGCAAATGCTTCAAGCTAGGCTCATTTGCTATATTGAGGATGATTGGAATGGCATACCCCGCCGGCTGTTTCGATTGCAGGTCAGAATAGACGTTATTGATACGCTTGGGAATCAGCTGCTCACCTGCTCGTGCGCAAAGTTGGAAACCGCCCTCGTTGATCAAGATGTCGGTGAGTTTCCCTGTAACCACACTTAGCATCGATCCCCTTGCACTTGGCTGTGCATCATTTGATTCTCTTCACCCCCTGTCCCTAAGACTAGCGGATGAGAGACATATGTATAAGATAAGAGACAAGGAGGTGTGTGTGAGATATGAGACGCCGCAAGTACCTTTGCCTTCATCCCTGTAATGCGCGTTGATCAGTATACAAGTTGTTGCCCATTTAGATAAATATGAGTAGTCTAGATAGATGCTGCAAGTGCGCAACTTACCCCCACTGCGTTCCTAGCTGGTTGATAGATGTTAGTGTTCTGCTGAGCAGGGCTGAGGGGCTCGCGATCTCTGGGATCTTACTATGATTGTCGCCATGATGTAAAGATGCTATACCGGCCAACCGATGTTTTGGGTTGTATCTGGATTTTAGCACCAATGAAACATGGATATGTATGCGTAGGATGGTCTAGAAATAGCCTCAATGTTGGTAGTGTATGCGCGGGTAATGTTTGATGACATCATGAGAGGGGTTGCGATTCAACTTTTATTAGTGGTTGTACAGACCTACAAGGATCCACCACGCACAACTAAAACCCTCTACATCACACCTTCTCGAACCGAAGTATTAGGCTGTTTTACACACCGCACCGCACCGTCTACGCGTCGTAAAACATGCGCTGCCACTTACTACCTAGGTACCTCCTAACGACCTGAAGTGTGCTGTAGATTAGACGATACCTGTAGGTACCTAAGGTAGTACATGCCACCTATCTGCAGTACTGCCTACCTAGAAGTAACCTAGGCAACATTACCAACAAGATCCGGGGCTGCTTCGCATATCTACTCTCGAGGGAGTGAAGCATTATTTTGACTTATCTTGTAGTCAGGCATCGTGTCGACTAAAAGACCTACTTTCATTTATAGGGCCGCTTAGACTAAGTCCTAACACATTGAAATTGAGCGTCAAGGATACGGCAAGTTGCAGACTCATAGGAGGAAAATGATTTGTCCGTATTGTGCCTTTGTCTGCCTCAAGACAAAGAATTGGGAGGGTTTGAATGACTAAGAGCCCTCATTGACAGCATGGTCTTTGGGAAAATAGGACCCCTACAAGCAAATCTGTCTGCCGCAGCCGTGAGCCATGAGCGGGTTTTTACAACCCAGGCTTAAAAGTCACCCAGACCCCCCAGACCTGCCAGGGCCTCGAATCAGACATTACGCCCGGGTCACAGAGCGTGACGACCTCATCGGCATTAGGGTCCGTATTACGCACACGTCCGAACATCTTCGCCTTCACTTCTAGGCCCGCGATTTTACCCTTCCACTGGGGCTGCTCGCATACCTCGCGCCAGAGCGCCTCCCAGCTCTCTTCATTGTGAAAAAATAGGTCCCTGTCCCCGCGGGGGCCTAGGTGGCGCCGGTGGTTCTTGGGAGTGAGGCTTCCTGCGTGAGCCCCAAGGATCAGCACAGGTGCATTCGTATCCTTTCTCAGGAGCCTCAGGCAGCGGTTAGCAATGCGTCTATGCTCGTCGAGGCCGAAGAGATGAAACACGGCCGAGATGCTCAGGATTGTGACTTTGTCATCCAGGATAGCAAGCTGATCTCCCGAGGAGTCTTCGGTATCTGCGAGAACATTGCCGGGACATAGGAAGTTACTTCGTGGAAGCGTGTGCCCGTCCCTAAAAAGCTTGAAGCCTAACTCGATGAACTTGGGCTCGATATCGCTGGCCCAGAGCCGGTGCGCTGGTGCGCCGTCTACCACTAGCTTGCGCAGCTCTTGTCCGAGGCAGCACCCACAATCTAGAAATAGGGGTTCCGGCTCCCCGGGGACAGAGGGCTGGCAGAGGGGATTTAATACGTGCTCTTGGTACGCCCAATGCCGCGCGAGATCCAGGTCCAGAAAGCGAAAGGTTCCCATGCAAGGGTACGGGAACTGGGCGTATGCCTCATCGCGCACCTTCGTGATGTGCGCGATCTGCTCATGCTCCGGGACACCAGAGTAAGAGCTTAGGAGACTGGACATGGCTTTGGGTACATTTTTTGGTTTCTCGTGGTACCTCCGTCTAAGCTCAGCCTCGAAGTCTGGCGTCTTGTCTGCCGTGACTTGTGTGGCCTGTTGTGACGACATTGAGAGGAACAATTAACAAGAAACAGGAAGACAAAAGTCTTATAGAAACTACTAGTAGTGAGATTCTGTTGAAGAGGGATAATTCCATGACTCTATACGCCAGTTATTCCTACCTCACAATCTTATATATACGGCAACGCACCTGTCTGCGAGGATTACGTCGGCTCCGAAGCGGCTATAGAAAGGAGCGTTACCCCCAATGCAACTTAGTCAAGGCCGTTATGATCTTACTTTGACCCCATACTTTGGCCGTTATTAATGTTAAATGCACTCACTCGGCCTACCATCATGTGCCATCACATGAGTCTATTATCTTGTATACGCACCTCATTGTTTTAGCCGGTAGGGGGGAAGCTATCTGGCGTACCGGGTACGTTGGGCCCCGTACCCACGATACTTACAAGGGCAGGATAGGTTAGTCCTACCTATACCTAGGTACATCAGATCTACATTACACCAGCAACTGCCTACCTAGGTAGGATCCGGTAATACATTTAAAGTAAATAATGTGCCTACCTAGTTATCTACCTACCTAGGTAGACTACATAGGTAGTACCCAGTAGCTCTAACGACCTTCACAGTCGCGGGGATTGCGGGGCACTTCTCCAACCGCCATTACTTATCGATAGCGGGGCCTAGGTAATTTTTATTTTCCTTCTTCGTCGTTGAGGTATTGTAGATAGTTAACTACCCGCGATGCCTTAGCAACCCAATTGGCCAATCTTACCTTTTTACAGCTATATAATTTAGACGATAGAATTTACTAGAGAGTACACACAAGAGCATTGAAAACGTCCCGACCGGCCACCTAAGTGTACCGCAACACCAGATCTTGCAACAAATACACCCAAACACTCTGCCCCAGGATGGCAGCCAACGATTCTAATATGCCGTTTATACGGAACCTCGCCTCTAGCGGTTCGTCTCTGCTCGCTCGCTTCTAGCCCCCCTTACACCACAAAATCAAAAGAGACAGCTTCGAAGGCTACTAAGCATATCAACTAACACATTCCCGTAACTCGATAGAACGCAAAGCCCGTATCTCAGCCCTCGAAAGCCTCCGCACATTCCTCTCTGCCTCCGCGGCCGCCTCGCGTCTAACGCACCTCGACAACCTGAAGCTCTGGAAGGGGCTATACTACAGCCTCTGGATGTGCGACCGCCCCATCCCGCAA
Source organism: Xylaria grammica (assembly GCA_004353285.2). NCBI lineage: Eukaryota > Fungi > Ascomycota > Sordariomycetes > Xylariales > Xylariaceae > Xylaria > Xylaria grammica. Next base: position 3,092,417 of record NGZP02000009.1, read on the forward strand.
CAGAACCTCTGCGCCGAGCTGGCGGGGCTCATCGACGTGCTGCCGGACGACGCCGTGGGGCCGTGGCTCGCCGCCTTCTGGGAGACGCTCGGCCGCGAGTGGACGGGCATCGACGTGCTGCGGCTCGAGAAATTCATGCTCCTCGTGCGCCGCGTGCTCGGCGCCGGCCTATCGTGGGTGTGCGACGTTCTGCCCAAGGCGACGGAGACGCAAGCGAAGGAGACGAAGAAGAGCCGGAGGCGCCGGGACCGGATAGACGCGCTGCTCGAAAACCTCGCCGGCTGGCCGCTGGAGACCCGAGACGACCTCTCGAGGGTCCCCGTGGGGCTGCGGCTGCACGTGCTCGACATCTGGGTCGACGAGGTCGAGAAGCTGGGCCTGCTCGACGCCGAGAAGACGGGCGAGGCGGGGCGGCAGTTCCTCGACAGGCTGGGGCTGCTCGTCGAGGCGCAGACGCGATCCACGTGTAAACCCGTGCGCCTGCGGGCTAAGGAGACGCTGGCGGATCGTCGTTTACCCTGGAACGCGGACGAGGCCGGGGATGACGAGGTGGGCAAGTCGGTCCAGAACGGCTCCGGCGATAAGGATAGCTGGGACGGTTTCGATGACTGATTTCCGGAGATAGAGAGAAAAAAAAACAACCTATCGGTTAGGCAATAGAGAAGGGAGTGGGACAGGATCTAGTGATGGGTTGATACTTGGAGTTTCGGCGTTGGCATGGATATATCCTGATGCGGATTCCTATAATCATCTTCGTATTGCTACCTTTAGACAGAGGGCACAGGGAAAAGAGAAAAAAACACGTTACAGAAGCGCCGTTACTCTCATGTAAAACTTTTATTGAGAGAAAATGCACCTTCATGACCGCTACCAATCCCGAATACCTGTATAAAAAAGCCTGTTGTAGTCCAAACGTCCAATAGCGAACTGCCTCTAGCTGCCAACCTGCCCATTACCACACCAAAGCTGAAAGTAAAGCTGTTTTCTATGGGGGGTATCTCTATCTCGCTAATCGTAGTCGGTTTTTGCGCCATTAGTATTGTACAAAGAAAAGGATAGATAATGTACACGATTATTTTGGAGCGATTTCCCAATGTGGGGGGCCGTCAGCCTCGTAATGTCCACTCTTGGACAATACCGTGCCGAGACCTGGATGCACCTCAACTTGGAAGGGCCGGAAAGGAATGCGTTCGCCATCGATGCTGATGTAGCCATCATTTTGTTCGAGTGGGGTGAACCGGTACGCGACAGCTTTACGGTATGAAATAAGCGGATTATCGAAGAACTTCCCGGTCTCGACAGATGTCATCAACTCAATGTACTTGAGAGCCGGTATATCCCCGTCGTTGGTGACAAGGTCCATCAACCCGTCGTTGATACATGCGGCCGAGAAGAAGTTGGCGTTGGGAGCCATCCACGCCATCTAAACCGAGCGTCAGTCACCGATGCACCGCGTAGCGTCTTCGCGACTAAATGATCACAAGAGAGAACTCACATTTCCGCAGTAGAAGTTGCCCAGCTTGTCATATTTGGACGTTACCCAATCTTCGGGTAAATCATCTTTGGCAGTGCCGAAGCGTAATGGCGGCAGCCCTTCTCCCACCTCTGGCTTCGAATCACTAATTGACAGAGAGGCCCCCGCCGTGCTTTCACCACTGCCGTTCTTCTGACCTTCTCTTGTATGGATTCGCCTGTAGTGTGCCCTCACCTCACTCTTGTTCTCATGCTCAAACTTGACGGAAATTTCACAGGGGTACACCTTCTTGCTAAAGATGCGCTGCACGACGCCCAGGTCAAAGCGCGCTGCGCCTAACCATCGCATGTGTTCGGTTCCAAGATCGGCTTCGGCTATTATGCCGACCGATTGGCTCAAGAAACTCAGAATCCGTTGCGAGTCTTGCGTGACGCTCATCAAGTCGACAGAAGTCCGTACCCCCTTGACTACAGCCAATGCCGAAGGCCCCGGGAGATGTGATCCATTGAGATTGCAGCTCATGGCATTGCCACTACCGCAGGGGATATGCGCAACGGCGACCTTTTGCAATGCGCTGTGAGCGTCCGCCCGTTTACCGAATCCATTGAACACCTCGTACGCCAGCCCGTCGCCGGAGCATACTACCACAACGTCATATGCGTCGATGTCAAGAGCTTCACAGATTTCGGTTCCCTCCCCCCCGCGCGAAGTTGTGACCACATCTAGATTCATCCTTGCCGCGTGAAAAAGAGGCCTCACATCCGTTTCCCATATACTGATTGCGCCCCCGGGGCCAGCATGAGGATTTATGAGAACCTTGGCATGTCGTTGTCGCTGTGCTTGACCATATGCACGTTGAAGGAGGGTCTCGACCCATGGCTGGGCCACATCCAACGGGACATCGCCAAGAGAGTACTGTAGTTTCTCGCAACGGATTTTTGTTTTGGGGGTTTGGGTGGCGTATTCAATTACTAGCTCGCTGTCGAGAGAAGCCCAGAGGATATTGTAGTACGGAAAGGCGATCTCGGTCGGTAACTTGCCGATGGCGACGCCGCAAAACCGAGTTCGATTGCGCTTAGCTAGATCTTTGTCTAAAATATTCAAGATTAATCTGTGGTGTATGACAAAGGCGAGATTTCCGCGCTTCACACACACCTCTGACGACGAGCGCGTCGTTCCCCAGGGTTAGAGATACGCCCTTATCCAGAGTGAGGACACGGTCCAAGACCAAGCCAGCTGGGGCCGATTCAGCCATATTAATGAAAAATAGATAGAAAGAATGTAGATAGATAAAAAGACGCGTAGGAGTAATGTGTAAAAAGCGAATGACTATCGAAGAGAACTGTTTACGAGTAAAGAGACAAACGTTGAACCAACCAGCGAAACAGGCAATGGATGAGATATTCAGAAGACTCGCCCGTTTCCGAGACACGCCGAGGTAGCCACTAGTGCTGGAAGCCGGGGGAGCTACCATGTAGGGTAGGTGCTAGTCTAGTTTAGGGGTTAAGGTAACCCGGTTGCCCTCTTTTGAATTGCCTGACAGGACATTCATGACGAGATGAGGTGCGTAGTGTGTGATCAGGAATTGCGACTGGCACAAAGCGAGGTGCCTACGCGGTAATAGTTTCTAACAACATTTCTCGATAGGCCACACCTCTCCATATTGCTTGCGTTACCTTGATGGTAAGAGACTGCATACCCCGTATATACCTACCTACAGGCAGGTAGTGTTAGGTACCTTAGGTAACCTAGGTACTTAATAATTAAGCCCTTTAAAGTAATGTCTCGGTAAATACATCTTTTACGGTGAAACCTACCTTACCTAGGTGAGCTACCTAGGTAGGCAACAATGTTAATAACTTGAACTACAATGCAAAGTCAATTGGAGCATGTAAGTGTGACGACGTGCCGAAATAGGAGGTATCTTTTAATATTATACCGCGGATTCTATGGTCTGTGCACATTTGTCCGTCTTATCTAGTATAGGTAGTCTAAGTTTAACCAAGCCCACACGGGCAGAACGCGGGTACCTGAGCACGGGCTAAAGTTATATCTTGCTTTTGCTCTCGCTACGCTTGGCCGTGTTTCGGCTGCCATCCAAGACCATGGCGACGTGATGGCTCAGCGCCACCATATCACCAGTCTCATCAAAGATCACGATCTCGTAATCGTACCGGCCGTTCTTAATATGCTTCGAGTGCACCCGTACATGCAGCCACTCGACGCCCTCCGGAGGGAACGCCTTCTTGATATCTAAATTCAGCGTCAGGGTCGGGTACCAAAGCCAAGCCGCCTCGCCGTCGCCTTTCTTTGCCGGCTGCTTCTCCCCATCCGCCTCTTGCTGCCTGCGGACTAGGCCCTCGATCATCTGGGGCCACATATCCGAAACGAATCCGATGCCCTCCATCGGGAAGCGCTCGCCGGACTCGAACCGCATCCACTCATCTATCACATTAGCCTGCACCTGTCCGTTCCGCGGAACGTGCATCCGCACGCGATTCACTGCCTTCCGGAGCTTAGGGAATGGTAGGTCCTTGACCAGCACCCAGTTAGCGTCCTCCCCTTCGGCAGCTAGTTTGGCGAAGTCGGTGGGCGGAGCCGGGAGCGGCGGGTTTGGCGACCACCCTGTCTGTAACGTGAGGCCGCTTTCGCTGATCATGTTCGTATTCGTCAGATACGCGACGACCTCCTCGCGCCCATCCTGTGTTAATGAGATATGAATGGTCGACGTCTGACGCCCCAACTTCATATCCTTGACTATAAAATCGGCGTGTCCTGCGTGTGTGCGCCGTAAGAACTCGGCGTGTAATGTGATGGTATGAGGCTGCTTTTGCTTAGCTAGGGTTGTGCTAAAGTGTGTTGCTGCGACGCGCAGCAGGGTGGCGGTCACAACTCCACCGTGAGTGACTGTGAGAGTGCCTTAGCTAACATGCCTTTCTTGATAGGCGGATGAGATGAGATGAGATGAGATGAGACGTGTTGCTTATATAGTGTGAGTTTGTTGTTGTTTGTTAGTGGACTGACCTGAACCGATGCACCATTCCGAAGGGAAATTCGCAGAGTATGTGTGTGAGCCTGTAGCTTTCACCTCGGTGGCCTTAGCGAATGTCGGTACCATTGTTTCTCTCTTTAATTCCGAAATGGCACGCAATGCCGTGTTCCCTGAGAATTGACGTACTAACTACGAGTTTGGGGGTGTTGAGTTGCATGCACGTTCTCACTTACTACTTGGTACAGTCAGTATACCTGCGAAGGTACTTAGGTGGGTGGATACTTAACTACCTCGGTACATATCTAATTTGGGAATGAATTGGTGTCCGAATTGGGCTTAGAGGCCTACTCTAGCGCGGTCTTAATTGGCTATTACTTAGTAAGTAGATTAGGTTAGGTTAGGTTAGGTTAATTCACATGTTAAATTGAGACTTCCATCTACCTAGGTAGGTATGGTAAGGTAACAGGGTTGATGATGTATATAGAAGAGTAGGAGATGTTGAGGTATGCGGGCGTTTTGGGTCTTCTACGTCGTAATTCCATTACACCTTGTAGAAGTGACAAAAAACACGAAGAAGGTATGTCTAATACCTGGATTGCCGGGCGCAAATCTGAATTGGCTAACCTTTAGACATAGACACCAGGTGCTGCATTACTATCTGCATGTTAGTTTAGATTTTAAACTCTTTTATGGCTATAATAAGTCCTTTTGAAAGTATTATTAAAAACCACCTACTTATAAGACTTAAACGCTATATAAATATTATGTTAGCTACGCTTTATAGCATTCAACTAAAATATACGGTGCTTGTTTTCTGTGTGACAATAATATTATATAGATTCAAGTAATAAAGTCTTAATATAGCATGTGGTGATTGTGAGATATTAAAACCTGCTATAAATATTAAACGCCGGCGTATAATACGTTGACCCCTACGGTGTATTACAACGTATTTACAGAAATATATTCACCATTCAAGCTACCTGCTCGGGCTAGGCGCTGGTGAACTCTCCATTGTAGGATGGTAAACCTATTTAGGGTATAAGACTTTGTCCAAGTTGCTCTAACTACGTACTCTAACACTTTAAATCTGTCTTGTTTATATATATATACATACATGATTATATTCTCTTTCATCGTCGGCGGTATGTATGCCTAGGTATTCCCCGGTAGTGTCCCGTGTATGGCTCTTGGGACGCCATTCTGCAGGCATTGGAATACGCAGGTAACGTAACCAACTATAAGCTGGGTTTATTACTGATTTACAATGTTTTTCTATCGTTTTCTAAGTTTACAATTTTTATCGGCGTTATTAGGGTATTTCAACGCGATATGGTAACAAGACAAATAAATGATATACGGCTCGCACATCCCATGATCTAATGGTCTAATGCAAGGCGCGGAATCTGATAATATCTGAGAGGTGGCGCCAATGCTATGCTTTGTAACGTCGAATTTTGATTGTTTCTGTTGGCCCGATCCGGCTCTTCTATGAGTATGCAGCGAAGGATCTGATCTCATTGTAGTGTCCGAAAATCTGCCCATTTCCCATTTTGATGGGTTCGTTCGCAAGGAAAACTCCTAGCCATTCAATACTTGTCGATTTCATAATACACGCCCAAGAAAAGTGAGTGAGGATTTCTTGAGACATATTAAAATGGTCCTCTCATCTTTGGGATTGACGCCTATCACCAGCTCGCTACTAGCGTCTTTGTCGCTTCTCAAGCGGCCCCCCAAACTCATCGCTTCGGCGCTTTCTATTATTTCGATGATCTTCGCCACCACCGCGAGGCTCTCGCCGGTCATCTCCTCGAGGCCCGCCACCCCGTCCGCTCCCGCCACGCCCGATCTCATCGTGTCTGCTATGACGTAACTCCCGCGAGCCATCGCGACTGTTGCCTATGGTATCCACCCGGGGCGGTAAAGTCTCCCGAAGAGCATTCTGTTCACGCCCAGATCTACGTGTAGAGTCCTTCTCCCCTTCTCTTCCGTGGCCTGAACCCCCACCAGATTTACGGTCTCTATATTCGCGATGGTCTTTTGATCTGTGGTCTCTGTCGGAACTTCGTTCTCGACTGCTTCGCCGTTGGGTGCGAGAGGATCGCTCACTGCCGTCGTGGTCTCTGCGACCGCGCTCATGATCACTTCGACTGGAACGCTCCTTCGGGGGGAACGGCTCAGGGCGCTCTGTAACGGGGGTAGACACGGGCGACGCACCCGTGAGAACTTGAGCATCCGAGTTTGCTAAACTAGTCCTAGAACCCTTGGAGCGAAGGTTCGGTCCCCCCTGGAGAATACTATTGATGCCTGACAACTGTCTGCGACTGTTCCGAGAACGATCATTAGCCGCTGCCGGTCCAGTCGGCGCCAATATTGGACTGTTGTCGGCTCCAGGTGCATTTGGTAGACCTGCTGGGGGCAGGCGGTGACTTGATGTACCACCAAGCTGAGACCGGTCCAGTGTTTGTAACGGAGGGAGAGAACGACCACCTTGGTGTGGATTTCCAGCAGCTGAGGACTGTGGAGCAATCTGAGCCATGCGATCCGGATGGACGGACGCTGGGGTTGGGAGAGGCGGTGCATATGCTGATTGTGAAGGTGGCGGGTTTCCAACCATACTAGAACTCAGCTGCCTTAATCTCTCTGGATGTACCCCTGGTAGTGGTGCCGACCCAGCGGCTGGTGAGCTCGAGAGGGGGCCTGGCAGCATCCCATTTTGGTTACGCCGTTGTCTAGACGACGAAGGCCCAGTAGGGGGATGATGTCTTTCAGGTGACGCCTGTCTGTGAGCATCACTGCCAGGTTGTCGAGGTTCGGGTCGCGTCTGTGGAATATTCGCGGGACCGCGAGCCGCGTTACGACCACGTCCTCGAGGCCCTTCTGGAGGATTGCCCAAGTCGCCTATTGAGGGAATCGAGCTGAGACGGCCATACTCGGGATCCTGCATATTGAGTCTTGCCTGTTCGGGCTCACCCCGAGCTGGGGGGGCCTGGCCCTGAAATGCGGGTGACTCTCGAGGTCGGTCACTCGTTGATCTGTCGCCTTCATGATCCCCCACGCGGCTGCTTCTTGCTGGGGCTCCCTGTGACTCGTTTCGCTGGTCGCGACCTGGGGTATGATGTTCCCCACGGTGCGAGCGGCGTTCATCGCGTGTGAACTCGCCGCCATGAACTTCAGGGCGATCCCCACGTCTTGGTGATGCAACTCGTGATGAGTTACGGTCTCGGCTATCTTCTCGGCCGTGCCGGCCGTCTAGCAACGCAGCTCGTGCTGGATTCATTGTGGAGGAACGATCGTCGGAGCGGTCTGCATTGATAAGCCGGGCACGTTCGGGATTGACTGTTGGCCCTGGAATCTCTGTTTGAGAGGGTGGTGGCATAGGCTTTGTAGTAGCTGGGGTTTCCCGGGCCTCTCTGCCGGCATCCACACTCCGGGGCAAATTCACACCCGAGGGCGCTCTATCCCTTTGCTGATGGGGTTCGCGATCCTGTGGGCCGGATTCCGTCCGGCGCGTAGATTCTGAGCGGTGAGGCGGTCGATCTCTTTCTGACCTGTGAGATTCACGAGGTGTTGCTTCTGGTGCTCGGCGATCAGGAGCCTGGTAATCTCGCGGCCTAGATGGGCGCGTATCCTCAGGTAGCCTAAGAGATCGCGGATCACGTATATCCCTACCATCTCTAGGGCCAACGTCCCGCGGCTCTCTAGTGTCTCTCGATTCTCTATGCTCTCTACCATCCCGATGGTCTTTGACTTCTCTATGATCACGAGGATGTAATGTCTTTATCGTGCCAAACTGGTCGTGAGTAAAGTGAGCTGGAAAAGGCACTTCTGGTCGGCTTGGAAGACCATGCATCCCACCTGGCATTGAGGCCAGGCTCAGGGGGCGTCCAGATTCTGTCCGTCCACTAGGCGCCGTAGCAGAAGTAGGTATTACTCCTGGCGTTGAGGACCTGCTGGGGATGGGCTTTGAATCTATCTTCTGAGGTGCAGGTGCCGGCCCTTTGCGCTGTGGCGGTGAAGGACGTGTGACGGGCATGTCCTTGATTCTGGCACCCGCCGGTTGAGAGGTCGCTAAGGAACTGCCTCCGTCCTGAACTTCGCCATCTTCTGCTTCAGTACCAGGCTTTGTTCTTGTAGATGCACTATATTTTGTGAGATGCTGTCGATGACTTTTCGTAGAAGCGAAGGGTTTTTTTGGGCTTACTTTGCTGTAGGCTGCATCTGAAACTCTGGAGCGCTCGGCCTAAGAGCTGAGGATTGAGATGGCTTGCCGGTCTCCGCGCCTTTCTTATCGTCTATAACGTCGCCACTCTGTTTTGGGTTAGGGGCATTCCAAATTATCGATTTGTAGCTACTCACAGTATTGGGTCGAAATTCTTGAACCATAACCCACTTGGTCGAGCGCTTCTTAAGGGCGGAGATAGCAGTATTTGCAGTAACTGCGAGGTCTACCCGATGCCCTTGACCATCATCGCCATCCGACTTGGTGGCAGCCTCGCGTTCAGCGATCTTAACAAGACTCGCGTTCAACTGCCGGCCCATAAAATCTACCGAAGGGAAGTACTCGAGACCGGACTTTAAGATCGTAATCGCATTCCGGATATGCATCCATTCAGTATCACCGAGACAAACCTTGAGAGCCGCGAATAGGTTCCTATGCCATGTCCAGAGTAGATCGCGGAATTCATCATGTGCCATAAACGTAACTGGCTTCCCGCTCTCATCTAAAGCAGTTGCGAAACCAAGTCTGCCATGTCCAATAGCCTCTTTCTCATATGCGTCCCTCTTCGCATGCCAGACAGACAACTCTCCTAGGGTAAGCTTGATGAAACGGCCGAGGAACTCGGCTTCCCGAACTGTACAGCCGAATATCATCGATCGCAACCTATTAACATTGAATAGGCGGTTGTATAAGCTTGATAGTTTAAAATTCGCAACACGGTTGAAATGCAAGAACCTGATTATTCGATGACAGAAATCGGCGTCTCCGGGTGATAGAAGCGTTCGGGGCAGCAAGCATTCTTCAATGAAGGTGTCGACTACCGAGTCGGTTTTAGCAGAAGAGTTGAACCATATTGGACTCTGTTTGATGAGCAGAAGTTTCGTTTTTGTCACTCTTTCTTTGCAGATACTTGCTTCATCGGGTACCTCCTTGGAAAGACGTTCGATAGCAGCCATCTTTGCCTCTTTCCGATTCGCACCACTGCGACTCATGTCACTCCGGTCCCTCTTTAGTTCGTCACGTTCCTTGTCTAGTTTTGCGAATTCAGCTTTATAGCTATCAATCGGGACATCAAGATCCCCGGTTTGGAGGGCCCAGAATAAAACGAAGAACTCTGGGCTGATCTTGTTCCATGTACTCTGCGGGAGCAAAGGTTTGACTGCTTCAATTATGGGGTTGAGCACGTCAAGAAAACGGTCAGAGGACTGGCCTTGGACAGCCGAAGGGGGCAGCTGCTCAGAGGTGTTTTCGGTTGCCTCTGCGCCATCTACCACCATCTGTTCGGAAGACTCGTCGGCAACAGTAGGACCTGCAGTGCTATCACTAGCGTCCATTGGCATGTCGCCTTCAGCGTCCACCGTCTGTTTGACAGGCACTTTATCACCCGGGCCGGTTAGGTAGTATGTGAGACGTGCACGGCCTATTAAAAAAGCAAGGTTGGCGTCGAGTCCCAGGTCCGTCATCAGAGAGGGTATGCTAGGCACCCGTGTATCGAATTCTTCCGCTGATAGATTGTGACGCAACAACTCCATGTACTGCACAAGAGCTTGTTGAGAGTCATCAATCACAGTTGCTAGGTATTTGATATGTGCCTCGTCTTCGGGTACCTGATAAATTGCTAATTGTCGGTATTGCGCCATGTTGATCAGCAGCTGCGAGGCCATATTTGTTTGAAGCAATGCCTTCATGAGCCGACTGGCACTCTTCTCGGACTCGTAGCGTTTATCACCCAACCCGACCAGGGTTTGACGTCGAAGAAGCTCACCACCGCTGAGGGCGGATAGTTGGGCATCCGTGAAGTCAACGTCGGGGACAATACCGGCCATGGAGGTGATCAACTCTCGAAGGATTACTAGGTCGGTGGAATTGCCGCGAGCCACCTGTTCGTTCACATATTGAATGACTGGTGTAGGATCCACATTCTCGTATCGCCGAAAGACCTTCCCAGAGAACCTAGATAATGCTTGTAACCACCTACTCGTGAGTAGGATGGAAGTCTCCTGAGTCCGGCTCCTTTGTTTACCGCCTAGCGAGCTAAGGAGCGACCAAACCAATACATCATAGCCCATCTCCGTGAAGTACTTTGTGCATTCAACAAAAGCTTCAATCAAATTGGAATAGGCCTCGATCTGATCTAATGCGACCTTACACACCACTCCGGGAGATGATAACGCAATCTTGGCGAGCTTCTTGGCAGACATTGGAATGTTTTCGAGCGATAATCTTTTGAGGGTTGCAAGCGTGTCTGACCGAGCAGCTTTGGAAGCTTGCTTCATGGCTTCCAACCGCGATATCGATCCTTCGTAGCATTCGGCATAGATATTGTATCGGACTTGTGTTGGGTAGTTCTTGAGGAGGTCCCAGACCGCAGCCACAGCATCGATGTTGGCATTAGTGAGACAAAGAGATGGGACTAGGGTCCGGCGGAGCAGATCTTGCCAACGAGAAACGTTGTGCGGGGACTTGTCTTGCATCAAGCTCTTGACACCGATGCTCGCAATCTTCTTGACAAGGGTAGGATCTCTACCAATATTTACTCCGGAAATATTAAGGAGCGTGTGACATAGGGTGAAGACGTCGTCAACCGTTTGGCAGACGGGGACATTATCGGACCACTCGTCAAGATAGAATCGATAAAGAATACCCTTGCTCGTACCGTCTGCGTGTGGCCATCTTAAAACTTTAATGGGTGAACCTTCTACTAGTCTCAATTTGCCCTTAGGCATGCCGGCCTGGTCTTGTGCAAGGTCTAGTTTCACTGTCGCTGCGCCGGTAGAAAAGGCACTGGTTGGCCGAGAAGCTTCATAGACCTTATTAACGGAATGCACTAGAATGCGGTTGATCGCCGGATAGATCTCGTCTGGGTATGCTTCAGGAAGCCAAGGAAATCTGCCGATGATGAACAGGGCTTCTGGGATAGCGCCGACAACGAGGAGATGTGATACGAGGTCTGCTTTTTGGGCCTCCTTCGGTTCTGGAAGACTTGTTTCTTCATCCTGTGTTTGGCCACCTGTTTCTTGGGCTTTTCCATCGACCTTAACGGCGTTAGGCTCGCGTCCCTTTGAGGTGGTTGGAAGCGTATCATCTGTTAACGCTCCGGCCATAAGTAGCGCATTTGGGACATTTCCTTGTCTAGCGCTCCTCTCCTTCTCAGCAAGTTCGTCTTCGCGACGGCTTCTAAGTGCGTCCATAGCCTCATCCGCAGGCCACAAATGTGTGTACAAGTCGGCCAAGGATACAAACCCGATCTTAATGAGAAAGGCTGCGAGGTAATACAGGTTAGCCGGCAGGGTTTCACCTTTATCTCTAGCGTCAGATGTATAAAAGCGAAACTTGAAGCCGAGCAGTTGGGCGGCAACTCTGTTGCCACAAGGCGGGAGCGTTTTTGTTGTCTTCGTCCATTCGGAAATGGAACCGTAACTTGAATCAGATTCCGTAATACTGTCCTGTAAGCGTTGTAACTCTGACTCTTCAACACGCCTGCCTCCCAGCTCAAAGAAGGCATCAAGGTGGATTTCTCGAGCTCTGTCCCAAAAGACGATATCACGTTCATGAGTCTGATCTTCGAGCTCGGTCCGCAAGTCATCCGCGCTGATGTCTTCGTTCTGTGGTAGAGCCCATTTCGGCAGGCCTCCGGCAAAGATTCTTTCTGCATGTTCGATTTGATTGTGTGGCCACCACGAGCTAATTCGAAGTAATCGGGTAAAAAAGATCAAGTTTCTCAACATTGTTGCAGAGAAAACATCGATCACTACGTCAAGAACGCGGCCAACGTCCAAATCAAATGTTCCTATCAATGCTTTAATACGTTCCCAGCTTGCTTGAACAAGAACGAAGTCGTGATGCCCTTGTGACTGATATGGTGTTCGGTATAGTTCTGCCGCAAGTTTCGAATAGCCCTCCGACTCTTCCCTCAACAGGTTATAGTTTGCCTGCCGATAGAGCTGGTTTGTGGCATACTTGATTCCGAGTTTGACAAAGTTATCCCTTATTAGGCCAAGTTGCTGTAGAGCCGGCGCATCAAGTACTTCGCGCACAAGCTGTGGTGATAATTCGGTCGCAGCAACGAAGTCCCGGAATTGGGAGGTTGATGCCGTATCACTTGAGTCGATGAAGACGGAGATGGTGTCGAGGAAGAGGGTCTGGGCGTCAAAGGTAAAGTTGGTTCCAAGGTTACTCTCGGTTGGGGGACCGAGAATCTGTTTCATACAACTTCCGGCATCGCTCGGAGTCAGACAATTTTCCAACACAGCGCGCGTGAACTCTTGGGATATGGTAGTGATCTCTTCAATGTCTTCGTCACATCTCGATGTAATCCCATGCTCGATGACTTCTTGGCGCCCACTTTGTTGCCAGGCAGATAAACGGGATTCGGTCAGGATGAGATAGTTATAGTTCGTCGACGTGGGTATTCGGGGCTGTTGGATAGGTTGATGTACGGCCGCCGGAGGGGGAGGTTGGGCCGGGGCGGGTGCAACTTGTGAGGATGAGCTAGAGGGTCTAGCAACAGCGGGTGAAGCGGGCACTCGATGGTTGGATCCGGCTCCGGCTTGAGGCCCTGAGGAATCGCGGCGATCGTTATTCCGCCTCGTGTTCCTGCCACCGCCGGGACCCCTGCGATGCTGCGACCCATCTTGGTAATCTCGATCGTGTTGGCCTAGTCCGGTATCTGAAGGGCGATGAGGCGCGGGCCGGTTGCCTGCCTCCGAGGCCCTATCGTTGCGCTTCCGCTTTGGAGGCATGTTGGATTTGAAATTGAAACTACGCTTTAAAGTTGGTCATTTGGAAGATTATACTGTTGGACTTGAAGAATGCTGACGTAGGAAAGGCGCGGGGATGGGCGCGATATGGGGTGTCGCATCGGCCGAAGGGCTCGCTCCCTTGGTGTAATGAAAAAAGGCGATGTTGATAGACAGTTGGAAGTGAATATGTTGATTCAATCTTTTTAGGTTGGTTTCGAGCGGTATTATCGATGGGAGAAGGAGTTAAAGAACCGGCCGATTGAGAGGGTGATTGAGAGGGTGATTGAGAGGGTTGTTGAATGACAGTATTGAATGAATGGATGCATGCACAGAGGATGGAGTGAAGGGAACAAAGAGAGTTGGGGTGGGCTGGCTCTTATGGTCTGCCAGCGACCATGGCTGTTCCAAGGATAAAACCATCCACGTGCACGTTCAGGCAATGTGGCTATTGAGAGACGACAATGCCCAGGTGGATGGTTATAGTTTGTAGGGTAGAATTATGGTTGTGCTGGCAGTTGGCGATGGATGTTCCTTCAATCCAAGCAGAAACTGTCGCGTGTTGAACGGTCAAGTAAGGCTAACCTGTAAATCGCGTTGAAAGAACCTGGTAGCCAAGTTTGGGGGACGGCAGCCTCACGGAGCTTTGACCAGCTTTGCTTCAGTGGAAACACTACCTAGTACAGAGCAGATGGTACAGGGGGTAATGGGCCAGTAAAGGATGCCCGGTTCGACACTACCTAACTTAAGGTACCTAACCTACCTCCTGTAGTTGTATACCTAACCAGGTACCTACAGGCAGTACTACTACCTAGGTAGGTAGTAGGTAGAGGTCGTAGGTTAGGTAGCATTATAGGGGGGGCCGATCACGGGCATTGAGTCAGGTGCATGCAGCTGTATAAGGTACCTACCAGCTCGGCGTATCTCTATACCGCACCGGGGTACCCACACTCTGCCCGCATTTGACTCACTTCTTCTCACTTCAATTGGGGGAAATCTACCATTGAGGCCATTGAAAGTTGGTAGCGATAAGTAGCCGGCCGGTCATGAGCTGGGGTTTTGTTTCCACTGTTTATGTAAGCCGAAATTTCTTGTTTCGTCCTATATATCTATACGCATACCTAGGTAGCCTAGCTTGGTAAAGCCGTGATCGTTATACCGACCATGCATGTGAGTTGAGTAATAGTAACCCGGTATACACAGGTATAAAATATGAAATACTAGATCTCTCTCGGGATTCCCTTTTCTAGGGGTTTGGATTTCTACATTTACAGAAGCCGAATTTCATGTACAGAGTAGCTGGGCCTTCTCAAAGCCGAGAATTCACCGTACTGCATCACGTTCCTCTTATATTTATATCATATGATATCTGGATATCGCAGTCATAAACCCCTTTAGCCATCAGTCATCTCAACAGCCCGTCCACCAAACTCGCACAACGACGAGCCACTCTGCCCAGACAATCAACACAAGCAACTCCACATATTACTATGATGCCATCACAAAACAATGGGGATCCTGGCTCTACGCCAAAGTACAGTGAGTTGCCCCAATCATTCATCCCGTTCCATTAGTCGACCCTTCATCCTCTGTGAAGGACACAAACTTGGGACAAGCGCTGAATGTTTCGAAGCAAGGATCCGAAAGCAACCGGAGAATCCCTTCGCATCTCTGATTCCAGATCAGCAAATTGCTATCATCCCTAGCTTCACACTTGAGTCAGGTGTTACGTTGTACAATTTGCCGTTGGCCTACACCACACGTGGAAAGTTGTCCGCCAACGCGGACAATGTCATGGTTATATGCCACGCTCTGACAGGTTCAGCCGACGTCAGCGACTGGTGGGGGCCACTCATTGGAGGTCCTGGTCGTGTATTCGACACTTCGAGGTTTTTCGTCGTATGTATGAATAGCCTCGGCAGCCCGTATGGCACCGCAAGCCCGGTTACTGCCAAGGATGGCGATCCGGAGAAGGAAAATTACGGGCCAGAATTTCCTCTGACCACCATTCGCGATGATGTTAAGTAAGTACCCGGCTACCCTGAGTTGCGGTAAATCATAGTTAACAGGACCTAGCCTACACAAACTGCTTCTTGACGAATTAGGCGTCCGTCAGATCGCCGCAGTCATAGGTGGCTCCATGGGAGGTATGCTCGTGCTCGAATGGGCCTTCTTCGGCAAAGAGTACGTCCGGTGCATAGTACCTATCGCAACATCGAGTCAGCATAGTGCATGGGGTATTAGCTGGGGTGAGGCTCAGCGTCAAAGCATATATGCCGATCCAAAATACGAAGACGGATACTATCCCTTCTCCGACCCACCGGTTACTGGCTTGGGAGCTGCTCGAATGGCTGCTCTTCTAACGTACCGAAGTAGGAACTCGTTTGAGGCTCGATTTGGGCGAAACATTCCAGACCCAGCCAGACGTCAAACAATCCGTGAGACACCGCGGGCAGCTACACCATCCGAGGCTCATTTCCAAATCCACAATGATGGCCATAAAACGACGAGACTTTCAAGGCATAATAGCCGAAACGACACCCCACAAGCATCTGATGCTAATGAAGCTACTTCGGCGTCCTTGGACCCCCAATTCTCCGGTCCCAAAACAGGCGGCTTGACTGGGGGGGATTCTCTCCCTTCCTCAACATACTTCTCCGCTCAATCCTATTTGCGGTACCAAGGAGAGAAATTCGTTAAGCGATTTGATAGCAATTGCTACATTGCTATCACAAGGAAACTGGATACACATGACGTCTCTCGATACCGTGCTGCGAGCATAGCGGAGGCGTTGGCATTGATTGAACAGCCTACATTGGTTTTGGGGATTGAAAGCGACGGGCTTTTCACTTTCGCCGAGCAAGAAGAAATCGCAAGACATGTCAAGAATGCGAGGTTGGAAAAGATAGACAGTCAAGAGGGCCATGATGCGTTCCTGCTTCAATTTGAGCAGGTTAACAGATACATCCTCGATTTCTTGAAGGAGATACTGCCAGATATCATGAGTAAAGGCGGTGAGCATGTCGAGGCAGCAAGTGTCGGGCAACTATCGAGGTCTAGTACTTTCGGCGAGGCAGAAGTTGAGGACATAACTGCGTGGTGAGGGGGGCTCGAATCAGGGATAGCCTGAGCCTAGCCTGTGTCTAGCCTGTTACTAGTGTAACAAAATCAACATCTGCGTTGTCTACCATTGCCTCGGTTTCCGTAAAAGGGAAAAGTGCTACTTTCAGACGATGAATAAGTGCCTCAGGGCTGCGGCTGTGATTGTGGTACGCCTGGTTCTCATCGCCAGCATCTTGTTAACCGTGTCCTAGGGTGAAATTTTTCCCATAATGGATGATGACGACTCATTCTTGCCTTTTCGGTCTACACCACCAAGCTAGCCCTTCGCGGCCCAATGAGAATGATCAGGCTTCGGTGGTGTGTAGCAGAGAAATCTAGTCCATGGCTGGCGAGAACCCGTCGCTCTGGGCGTTCCTCATCGTTCGGGTTCTAGAAGGATTCGAAGACGCGTGCGTGCATGCACGCACGCGCGAGCGGAAAGCCACGTGAGGAGGACCCCTTCTTGTCTGATATAGGTACTATAGGTACTACATAGTATGTAAGTAAGCAGCATTCGGTGCCGGCGTACCCCGTGGGATTTATTAAGTAGTGTACACGGCGTTTAGCCGCTACACACAGGAACACGGTAATAATACCTTCAGCCAGCCGCCACCCTACCTTATCTCACTTCTCTATAGTAATGCAGCTGCTCGCTTGAAACAGACCGAGGGTTGCTCGGACTGATAGCTGTTGCTTTTTATCGAAAGCCCCGGCTCGGTCACCCTGTCTATTCAAGCCTTACCAAAGGATTCGACTCCGCCGTCATGGACACGACTCATGCAATGCATGTCAAGAACGCAAATTGGGATAATCTGTGGGATCTGTGGGATCCGTGATGAAGTGTAAATCCAATCATGCCTATTGCTTTATTGGATGCATTTGGGTGACGGATTACGTGCTTAACAATGGTTGACTGAGCACGTTCTGCCTCCCAAGACTTTAATTGGTTGCGATGTCGAAGCCTGCCTTCGCTACGTACCTTCAGGTACCTTCCCCTGTTAGTGTCTGTGTACGTACCTTCATACCTACTATACCTAGGTAGGTACTTATATGTAGGTATCGCCAACCCCTGTGCAGCTCAACGATCGCTTCGGCCCCGCTCTCAAACCGAACAATCGGATCTGAATCCATTTGCACCCGCAATATGCTTCTCTACTTACTACCGTTAGGTAGTCTACAGTAAGTAGGTAGGTGTGTCTATGAAGTACCTATCTGTGCATTACTCCCGTCGTCACAAAACAGGGCGCAGCGGCTTCTAGAACCGCTAGAAGCGTTCGAAATTCCGGCCTCAGACGTACTACGTAATAGCAAGTATATTTCATCTAAGTCATCTACTAATAGTATCCCCAAGTTACCTAATTGTTTTTGTAATACCCCCACGTACACTACTAGCTAGGTATGTATCAAGCCTCGACGACCGGTGAGCCGCCAGAAGTAACACCAGACTGTTCCTTCATTTCCACCCTCGCTCCTTAACGAAATGAATTTCGGTGTACTGCGTACCGTAACGGCGACGGCGATGATACGAGCAGAGATACATACGTAGGTAAACAAGCTGCTCACGGTCGGCTCGACGGTCGACGGTCGGCAGATGGCGCCCTCCTAAAAGAACCTTGGGATGCAGTGATCCTGCACTGTAACACGGTGCTAAGCACGTTTCGCGATTAAACATGTGTGGCCCGACCGATACTACCATACCTCGGTCAGTGCTACATAAAGAGACCGGCGACAATGGTTACCAATGGTCGTGACTCTTACGGTACTGTAGGTAGTGTGGTGCGCTGCACGTTTTGACCTGCCTACAGGCACTGCCTAGGCATCACCCGCATCAGCTTTCTACCAGGTAGGTCATCCGATTCAATGCCACGCTATATTGGAGTCGTCACGGCGATATCCACCGGTGCTTGATAGTCAGCGTAGGCCTACGAGCTGAGCACGTTTCCGAACGTAGAACGTGGTACGGAGACAGGCAGCCTGCTCTACGTAGTAATACTAAAGAATCCAAGCTGTGATCTGGAACCAGCCTAGTGTAGGGACTCGACCGAAAGTGCCTCGGGGCGCAATGCGATAATTGACCAACGGCAGCCAAACTAGATATATACTAGGTAAAGATTTGGGAGCCGTTCAAGCCACTTCTGCCAGGGGGATCGGAACCACAAGCAGGGACCGGGAGCCGCTGAGACCTTCTAGTGTGAGTTTACTCGTAGTTACGGTATACCATTGGTCCGACTCTTTCTCGCCTTATCCTCCAGGAACTTTCCACATACCCTGCTCTAGTCTAAGCCCAGCACACCGCACCATTGGGTCATCGCTTGTGCCACCCTACAGGAGCTGCCTGGCCATACGTAGGTACCTGGTCGTTGAGATGATACCTCCTGTAGGTAGGCAGATTACCCTTTGTAGGTACGTAGATCCGTCTTTGTCTCCGCCCGTCCCGGAAGTACAAGGCTCGGTTTCTCCAAAATTTATGAATGCCTTCCTGCTCCCTACTCCTTCTTCCTTCCACTCCCATCAGGTCTGGAACACCAACCGTTGAACCTCATCTCTACTAGGAGTAGAAGACGTCACGATACTTTTGAGTGCTGTGTGCGTATCGATCTAACCTGGAATGTCAAACAACTTGTGGCCCGATACCGAGTTCTCCGGCTGAGGCCATCTCCGCCAAACGGCACGCCATGAATATCGCTTAATTCAGTTCGATGCGTGCTGAATAACTTGGGGAATGGCCTCGGCACTTATGCACCATCGGCGATATATATTTAATACGACATAAACAAAGGCGTTAACGTACCAAAGCTCCGCAATGGAAACGGTAGCGGAGCCGATGAGTCCCATGACGTACGAGCGTACGTATGGAGGAAACCGCGCTTTTCACAACTTTTTCAACGATTTTAGTCATATACAAGACCCCAACCTCAGACGGCGTCTCGCGTTATCCGAGATTGATAAGATTCCTTTCGGCCTGTATCATGTGAGGGCTGTGCTTGTCGCCGGCATAGGGTTCTTTCTGGATTCATACGACATCTTCGCTATCAACCTCGTGACGACACTACTGGGGGTTGTTTTCTGGTCAGGGCCGCCTAGCGATGCGATCCACGGATATGGAGGTGGTAACGGAGTTTTGCCGACTTCGGTAAGCCAGGCACTGAAGACGTCGACTAGTGCTGGTATTGTGATCGGACAAGTCGTGTTCGGCTGGCTCGCCGACAAATACGGTCGACGGAAGATGTACGGAGTCGAGCTGGGAATTATCCTTGTTTCCACCTTATCCTGCTGTCTTGTTGCCGCTAGCCAGGCCGTGAGCTTCACCGGTCTGATGACCTTCTGGCGCGTCATGATGGGGTAAATCTCGCACACTTTTCCTTCACGCTGCATAACTAGCTGACAACCATGTTAGTATTGGAATCGGAGGCGATTATCCTCTCAGCTCAGTAATCACCTCGGAATTCGCACCGACGAGATGGCGAGGGGCAATGATGGCAGCCGTCTTTTCTATGCAAGGTATTGGTCAGCTCTGCGCCGCGATCGTCGGTCTCATCGTGACAGCATCGTTTGGCGATATCTTCAGAAACGCTCCGGGCCTAGCCCATTGTGATTACGATTGCCAAACAGCCGCAGACCGCTGTTGGCGTATCATTATCGGCGTGGGAGCTGTTCCGGCTGTTTTTGCTTTATATTACCGCATCACAATTCCCGAAACCCCGAGATAGTAAGCAATTTCGGAGTCCTTTTCTTCTCGTTCTGGAGGCTCTTATCGCAGCACAAATGCTAGGTTCTATGCTAGAGCCACGCCTCAGAAGCTCTCCATAGTGTCAAAACATTTAGCGATTAATCTAGGAACAGTGATGACTGACTCTAAGTCTCGCAGTACATTCGAAGTCGCTAAGGATGTAGAGAAGGCGGCTGCCGATATCAAGGCCTATATGGCGAGCCAATCCGAGGGCGAGGTCGATGAAATTAAACAGGCGCGGATGAAAAAAGTTGCCTCTCCGGCTCTCGCTATTCCATCGGCGTCCTGGGGGGATGCATGTGAATACTTCTTGCAATGGAAGAACGCCAAGGTTTTAGTCGGAACGACGCTTTCGTGGTTCTTTTTAGTAAGAAATTATCCTGCGGTCTGTAGTTTTCTAACTCTAACGTTGCCGATAGGATTTCGCGTTTTACGGTATTGGGTTGAATAATTCGGCTATCTTACAAGCTATAGGTTACGGAGGGGGCGACACACTCCACGATATGCTTCACAATGGCGCCGTTGGTACTATCATCCTGGTTGTAGCCGGGTCTTTACCTGGCTACTGGACGTCTATTTTTCTAATTGACACCATCGGGCGCAAACCACTTCAAATTCTCGGTTTTTTTATACTTACCATCATCTTTGGCGTACTCGGCTTCCGCTACTATCAGTTAAGCAAGGGGGCATTGCTCGCCCTCTATGTGATTGCTAATTATTTCTTCAACTTCGGCCCCAACACAACCACCTTCATCATCCCTGGAGAATGCTACCCGACGCGCTATCGATCGACGGGTCATGGTATCTCCGCCGCCATGGGTAAGGTGGGTGCTATCGTCGCACAAGTCATCTCAATTCCTCTACTGAAAAAGGGCGCACCGCCGAACTGTAAGGATCACGAATGCGCGCAGTGGATAGACAAGTTAATGCAGATATATGCGCTCTTCATGCTTTTGGGGCTCCTTGTCTCCTTCCTGGTCCCCGAGACGAAGGGCTACACTTTAGAGGAGCTTGCGGGCGAGCGGCCAACATCGTATAATTCAGGACGCAACGGTAGCATTACCGAGGAGCCCAAGAAATGGTGGAATCCATTTTGCGGCGGCCGACCGGCGGGCTTCATGTATCCTCGCTCGGCGCAGGGCGGTTTTGGTTCCGGCGGGCGACTGGGAATCATGACGAGTCCAGTACTCGCCGCTCAGAATGCCGACTCAAGGAAGAGGCGTCTATGGGGGCGAAACCGCCAAAATAAACATAGTGGGAAAACCGATAGCACGAGTTCGACCACAAATATTGCCGGCACGGAAATGGACGAGACTATAGGGGCCGCGGCGATACCCCCTCGTTGGGGCGCAGGTTGGGGCCGGATAGAGCGCGGGGAACCACCTCTCGGAATGGAAAACATACGACTACACGACGTAGGGCACCTTCTAGTAAACTAAGTGTCGGCATAGGCAACGGAGACGCCCGCTCGGATGATATTTTGCGGGCATGAAGCGGCGTTTGTATAGCATGAGTGGATAGATCTTCCCCGGGATATGGCGGAAAGACTCGGAGTTCTTGGTGGTATATCTTTTGAAGGGTTTGGTGGCGTCCCTATTACTTTGAAAAGGAACACACAATTCGATGTACCCCGACACCAACATATCTACTGTTCGTCTGTATATTCTCTTTCCCGGTACGGTACATTAGGTATTATGCTTCACAAAGAATGTATTTGCGGGTACTAATCTGGCTCTGTTGTACTAAACTCAAGCCAAAGTTACAAACGGTTCAGAATTTGTATACTTAGTGATTGATTATCATCATTATATGAACGAGACGCCGAATCTGACCGAGCGTGGGGACTCGAGTGTCATGCCACCTACGCCACTTCAGCGGTCTGAGTGATCCAACTGATGACCTCCTGTGGCATGCTGAAAATCGGGATATGACCGGATTTAATAGAAGTGACATGGACCTTATTTCCGCTCTCCCGTTCAATCATGGCAATCTCGGCTTCCTGGACGTCCTTGGGGATGACGAGGTCGTCCTCGCAGAGAAGGTAAGACACCGGAACGTCGCGGTATCCGGCATATGTTAGCGGCGTATTAAAGCTTGCAGACGAATGCCGCGTGAACTTGGCAGCCCATGCTTCCCCTTCCTCTGGGGGTATATCCGAGAAGGAGAGTGCTGCGCTAGTTTTGTAGTTGGTGTGATATAGCCATCCTCTCTCCTGGTGCACTAGGCATTAGTATGCGGGATAACTACGAGTTCGAGAAGGTGACGGGGAAGCGGGGTAACAGCACGTACATCCACTTGCATCTCACTCCGCTGCTCCTCGGGCACGTCTGCCAACACACCCGCCGCGGTTTGTCCCACGCTGGGAACTAACGATGTCAGATACGCAAGTCTAATCAGACCTCCCGGCTTTCCCTCTGCCTCCCTGGCTTTCTTGGCGAGCCCCTTCACCGATTGGGTCCCAGGCGCGCCACCGTATGAATGCGTGACGAGTATCACGTCCTCGCCATTGTCGGCGAGCCGCGTAATCTCTTCGGCAATGTGGGCTGCATCGTCGTATAGGGTTGGCAGCACATCTCCCTCTCTCCCTTTATTCGGCCCAGTTCCGACACTTGGGAGGTGGAGAGCATGGATTTCGAGGCCGTTAGCGACGACCCCGTCGACGATACCCTTGTAATATTCGGGAAGAGCGAATGAGCCGGGGATGAGAACTATGATAGGCTTCGGGCTAGAAGTTGGAGACATGTTTGCTGGATACGATTTTCGACGTTCTTGTCGCCGCAGTAGGCGTATAATCAGTATTTAACCGTTAGTAAGCACAGAGACGGAAGTGTTAATGCAGAAGAATGATGCAGGCTATCATGCAACTACAGGATTTCTACCCGCTTATATGCAAACTATAGGCATACCTGTAATATATGGTACTTAATTACGGAACAACTACTGCGCGTCTACGTTGCGTCTTGCTTCGATTCAAGTATGGCTACGGAGAGATTGTTTTTACCACAAGTGTGCAAGTTAGCTGAGTTGATTATGAGTCTCTCTCATCAAGATGAGAGTAAACTCTTACAAGAACCCAGGTGATTGTCTGCATGCTGACGGTGGGCACTATCAATTGCTCCGAAAGATGACCCGGCTTCAGACTAGGCAATAATCATAGGGGCTTGACAGGATCGGGCCTACTGGACCCAGAAAGCTAAAGTAGCACGTCATGTTCGGAATATCGTCATAATTGGTAATGCACTACTCTCTGTCTTCTTATACACGCTTATGTTACATGCGCATATCTCTAGTCTGCCCCAGGGAGCATTCCTCAACGTTGCCGTCGGGAGTCTCGTTTCGTAACAATCCTATATCACTGGTACACAAAAATCCATAGGAACACGCTAGGGTGACAACGGGAACAAAATAGGAATAATTAGTTAAGACGCGGGGTCTGCTGGCGCGGACTCTCTCGGCTGTAAGGGGCTTGAAATGTGGCGTATCTGAAGTCTTCTCTGCTCATCCGCGGGCTAGACTCTCAAGCATTTCGATCGCGGAATACGACCTTGGGCCACGATTTAGGCCATCCTGTTGGGTCAACATGAGGGCTACTCTGACTATCCCAGTGGCCTGGGAGGTAGATAAAAATAGGTAGAAGAATTGAGTTTGGAAGGGTTTAGCCTTCCGGTCGGAAAATATCTTAAGTATAATTGTATCTTCTACGTTTTAGACGACATCTAGGATGCATATGACGCATGAATAGACCACTCTCTAAGTGACAAGATAGGCCGAAGAACAGTGGAAAAGCCATGGCCTAATGTTGAGTAACTATATATACAGACCTGTAAGTTGTCTTGCAGATTGATTTGGTAGGAAATGCACAGGATTAAGTTGATGAAGCCTCTAAAGCTGTGGCCATGCCTTTGTTCAGCTGTTTTCTATGCTTAGACCTCTAAGCTGTACTAAGTATAAATGCAACATATTTTCTCTCGATCAAAGTTGATTGACGACCTAGGGTCAATGTAAAATAGAGATCATAGAGAAAAGGGGCTTTGTGGTTAGAAGGCCAGCCCTAAAGACTGCCTTGTCTGTTAGATTCTCTGAACTAGGAACGTATATATACTTCTTAGTCTTCACAAGTATAGAACAAGATTCTGGGAAAAAGTGACAAGCAATAAGGGCTCGTCAGCTCACCACATTATAACCCGTCCTGCGTATATGTGTGTGTCAATACGTACAACAACTGTTGCTGTGCTGGATATGCCTTATCAAACTGGGGAGGCGGCCGTTACCGCGCAACGGCGTTCTGCTGTTCCATTGATGCCTCTGTGCACATACCTGCCACCTATTCACTCGGACCTTCCCATCGGTTCCCCTTGTACCCAAACGTCCTGAAGTCGCTAATATCGGTTTTCCTTCTCTTTCCATTTAAAAAGTACCTGCATTCTCCCAATCTTGTACCCGTCAATGAACTTCACCTTCACCCGCTGCCGATGTTAGTATATCAGATCCAGAAGCACATTACCTCCTAGGTACTTCCCTCACTTCCATACACCTTGTTTGGTGCCTAATCTTAAGGTATAACAAAGTTCAAAATCAAAAACAAGCTGTTAGAGAAGTAGAAGTTGCCACGGGGGTAAAAGAAGATTCTTCAGGTTGGCTGCACTTTCCTTTCTCCCCCCTTCAACACCGGGATTTGTGTGATCCGAATACTAGTTTTAGTACTCGGGGAGCACTACTTCCATACTTTCCGTCTTCATCTGCCCCCCGAGAGCGCTCTCATATAGCCGCTCGGGCGCGTTTGGCCTGCTAACCTTCAAGCGACTAGAGACAGATACCGAGAAGTGCACCGCCACCCAAGCTCATCCCGTCTAAGATGGGGGCCGCTCAAGAGGCAGAGAACGGCGAGAGAGGAAGATGGGAGCAATACGCCTACTGCGAAAACATGTCTCGGTTTGGAAACCTAGCATCGCCCGATGGGAATCACCGACCATTTGTTAAGGTTGAGAATCAGGTCACGCAGAAAGAGGAGGAGAAACAGGACACGACAAGCCTTCCTTCGGCTAATGAATCCGGTTGTCCCCGTTCGCCAGCTGAACAAACTCCAACTGGAAACCCGGACCTTGCGGTTCCCAAATCTTCAACAGCACCCCGAATCAGCTTCGGTGAGCCCAGTCCTCCACGCTGCAACATCAAGACACCTCTATGGGCCCGTGGCACTCCAGAGATGACCGAGGGCTCACCACGAGCCGAGAGATCGCTAGAAGATCTCTATGACGAGCACCCAGAGATGAAACTTCAAGGAG
Organism: Xylaria grammica; assembly: GCA_004353285.2. Classification (NCBI taxonomy): domain Eukaryota; kingdom Fungi; phylum Ascomycota; class Sordariomycetes; order Xylariales; family Xylariaceae; genus Xylaria; species Xylaria grammica. The sequence continues at coordinate 3,117,961 of NGZP02000009.1, forward strand.
GCATTGATTCGGGCACGTTGAGCTTCGCAGCGGACGTAGTCAACCAGACGGTGACCGAAGCTGCGTACCGATGGCTCAACAAATGGTGCCCTCACATGAGCTTACAGGGTATCTTCGAGGCTATGTACATCGAGAATAAAGAACCCGAACCCGCTGGCAAGAAAATCAGGGTACCGTTACAGGCCGTAGATACAGCCATCCTGAAGACTAGTCTTAGCGAGATGTACCTGAAGTGTGTAAACATGCACCCGAAGGACTGGAAGGAAGATAGTAAGTATTAGCCCAAATGACCTTCCCGTTTTGACTGGCATTGAACCAAATTGTCCAACCCATCTTCCTACACCGGGGGCTCTGCATGGTTCACATACAGCTCCCGGAGATTAACAGAATGAAAAAAAGAAACTAACGAACCTTTCCAGTCGGTTTCCCCAAGCTCATGGAGATGATTGACCATGGTGTCGCCTTTTTGGGCGCGATCAGGGACAGCACGCTTAAAGCTCTGCTTCAGGAAACAAGATCAATCTTCCAGTTGATCCCGCTCGGCATCGATGCAAAGAAGGAAGCCATCCTAAGAGGAGCCAAGGCCGAGCTTAAGGATCTGAACAAAAAGTACAAAAACTACGAAGCGGATGACGAAGTCGATTCCGAGGGCCTAGGACAGAAGCGGCGGGAGGAAGAGGTTGAGATTCTCGATGCAGCTGGGAAGAGGTTCAGTTTCGATTGTGCACTGTTCGAACATGAGGTCCTCGGCCAGCTCCAGGCCTTGCTAGCTGCGACTCCCAACCCGCGTCAGCAGCCCGACTTGCTCAAGGCCAACTGACCGAATCGGATCCTAGTACCGCAGCATCCTAGTCCTGTTATTTCGGGACACTCGTGGCTAGGTGGAACAAATTGTTTGATTATATTCCATTTCGAAAAAGACGGTTTTGTCTTTGGCTAATACAGCGGCCTGGCTGTGATGGAGATTCCAACGGACATCGATAAACCGGATTGAAGAAAACCCCTCTCATGTCTAGACTAATAGTAATTAGGAGGAAGTTGGGAATTGCTAAAGGGATTCACCTAGATATAGATGGTTCCAAAGACCATAAACTTGGAATTAAGCCTCCAATAGGTTAGATAGAACCAATTCCGCAATAAACAGCCAACTTTCCTCTCGTCCCTCGGTAACTGCTATGTGTTGTGATTCACGCTTCCATCCTCTCAGCCCTGTCGTCCAGACTCCGCATCATAGCTTCCTCTTCATCCATCTCATCTGCTGCATCACCTGCACCGCCATTATTCATCTTCAGCCCGCGCCTCGCCATTTCCGCCTCGATAGCATTCCTCGTGACCATGCCATGCTTGGCGAACCCCTCAAAGTCCTCCTGCAGTTTCCGCACCAGACCCTCCGAACTGCGCATCCCCACGACCAGGAACCCCAGCTCCTCCCGGTCCACATCGAACACCTCCCACCACGGACACTCGGGCATCTTGGCGCTGATCTCGGCGTCCCGCGCCGCGCTGTAGATGGCGGAAACGGCCAGCGCGTTGGGCTGGTGCGTCAGGTAGAGCAGCTGCGGGGACAGCAGGGCGGTGTTGAGGTAGGCGATCACGCGCCGCGTGATCTTGGCGCGCGAGACGTCGCCGCAGAAATCGAGCGCTTGGAGATACGTCACGGCCAGCCCGTGCGGGAGCGCTACGTGCGTGTCGAAGCTCAGGGTGTAGAGGATCCGGGCTTCGAGGCGCAGTATGCGCTTTTGGAAGGCGTCTAGGCCGCTTTCTGATAGATAGTAGGTTGATGCGTCGGGGGGGCTCGGGGGCTGCGGCCGGAAGAGGGGAGATGCGGGGGATAGAAGGTATGTGTATACGTTGCAGACGTCGCGCGGGCGACACGGGTGCGCGCTGAGCTTCGCGACGAGGAAGAGAGAGGCCGCTGAGACGTCCTGTTCGTCACGAGGTTAGTCTGTATTGTCGGGTCTTGATCGCGTAGCAGGAGTGTGTGGCGGACATGTTCTTCACGCCGTAGGGCTATGAAGAGAGAATCGGGTAACTTGCGCTGAACTCGTGCGCGAGAAGCGACTCCTCGAGCCAATACCGGGCTAACACGACGCTCGCCTGCGCCGTCACGGACTGCGGGAGCCGGAGGAGGAGGCCCGCGGCCTGCGTCAGGCTCTGCGTCGAGAAGAATATCGCGTCTTGCAGATCGGACGGGAGGGCGGCGAACGAGGACGTGCGTCTATATAGTTGGTCCACCGTCGCGAGTGGGTTCGTCATGTGCGCCATGATTGGGATATGTATTTAGTGCCTAGATAGGGCATGCAATTTAAATCCTTGGTACCCCCCCTTCGGTGCCGGTCGTCCGTCCTTCACGAGATATCTTAAGGTAGGTTAGCATGCTAACCAGGCTAGTTATTCTCGATCGTGAGTTTAATGTTTCAATTTAGCGAATCAATGCAGCTTGCTGATAAGATAGGTACCTGCGCTAATGCACCCCAGCTATTGCAGCCAGGGGTTGCGAGGTGGGGGTGAGGTCCCTATAAATGACGTCGTTTACCAATACCACTATTTGTTTCAGAACTCACATTTAACATCTTATACAGCCAATTGCTAAGGTATTTGTGTGTAAACAATCATATCTTTTAGTTTTAGTTTTAATTTTGAGAGCCTAGCGAAGGCTACCTAATTGGGCTATGCGGACGTAAACTTCAGGCTGAATACGGTGGCCTCAGATTTCGAGATGCCGACCTCGAGGGTTCCGTCAGCGCTTCGTATGCTCGCTGGTATCGTCTCGCCAGTTTTCTTAACCACAATTCGTGGTCCCGTAAGCTCCGGCTCTGGAAGCTTGTAAAACCGTCTTCCAAACAGGCTCAGGAACCCTTCGATATTCTCTTGTGTGACGTCCTTTTCGTCGATTATCCCCTTTTCAGTGGCCTCCTCCAGGGCTAGGAGGACAAGTTGTGTCGCGTAAGGTTGCGTGAATACACCTGCCGGGACAGGTTTTCCCTGTTTTGTCAATAAGGGATGAGGCGCGCTGTCGCTTCCACTAGAACACATATCACGTTAATTGAGCGGCGGCGGCGTGGGTGCACAAAAGCAGGGTTACTAACAAGAAGAATTTGGGATCGCCACTGCAAACAGCTTTCAGGAGAGCGTCTCGGTCTGAGGGTGTCTTTGGGATCGGCTTGCAGAACGCGTGAGGGTCTACCTCGCTTACATCGCCTGTCAAGTACAGGTGGTGCGCCGTTATCGTACCTGAGTAGCCGTACATATTAGAGGACTTGCTACAAAAAATAGCTCCCGGGCCTAGGAGCTATAAGGTGGAGATTTGCGCTTACCAGCGACTGTTGAGCTGCAGGACCGTACCGCATCCACGGCTGCAGCAGTAGAACAATGCTAAGTACCTCCCATGTTAGAACACTGTGAAAGCAGTTGTCCGGGAGCCAATACACACCTCAAGGACGATGCGAAGTTTCGGATATTTCTCGTTTAGCCTCTTAAGAGTCGGTAGGAACAGCTCTTCAAGCGAGATATTGCTCTGTGGGACAGTTCCGGGTACCTCTCCATGTAAGTTTAGCACGATATCGTGCTGCTCCATGGCTGCGAAAGTGGGCGCGTAGGTTTCAACGAAGTCACCAGCGACGCCTGATTCAGAGTTTGTGGTAACACCTAGCTCAACATTAATATCATATGGTTTAGTCGGCGATAAAGATTTGATGGGTAATAGCATACCTTGGGGGTACAGCTTGACCCCTGCAATACCGGCCTTTGCAGCTTCGGCAATTACGTCAGGAGTCACAGAGGGATGAAGCTAGTCATTGTCAGTCAACGATGGCCTTCAAATTCTTTCTTGGTGGATCGTACGTAGAGAGACATCAAATAATTGACTTGGGGCTCGATAGTTTGCAGGCGAGACTTGTATTCAAGAGCAGCGGCCACACTAGTAATGGGCGGTTGCAGATTTGGCTGTGAAGACGTATTAGTCGAAATGCCGAGTGAATTAGATACACGCTTTTTGGTTTTTTTTCATACCATGACAAACACAGTGTCTACTCCTCCCCGTCGAATATAGGGAACCACTAGGTTCATGACCTTCAAGAAGCCAGTCCAAGTTAGCCCAATTCGCAACTATGCAGCTGATGGTACCACAAACCTGGTCCTGTCGCAAGTGGACGTGCATGTCCGCCGTGGGCGGCAGTTCCAGCCGGTATACATCCTTGAGTCTCATCTTGGCTATGAAGAAATAAGAGGGGGTTTGATTTCCTTAAAAGGGTCTATATCGTAGTTTATTAAAGCCTTGATCGTGCTCCCTTCCTTCTATCTAGGGATGATTTCGATACTGGACTCCCTGTACCCCACCATCTATCTATGTAGCTGATAAGGTAAGTCAAGGAGGGGCAACAAGTTTTTGCTGCTTAGCACGTGATTATTGGTGGCAGTTTGACGTCCTAGCGCAGCCAACCTACCCGGCATTTGACTACCTAGATATTAGGGTAACTTGCATTTTCTTAGATTCAATGAATACGTGCTAGATACCGCATCTTCAAATTTGTTGTCATTGTTTTCATATACTGGTCACTTGAATGATCTTCGTTATCTAGATCCCCCTAAGCCCCCCAAGGATGAGAGAGGAGGTCCAATCATTCCAATCTCATCCATCGAAGAGTCCGACGCAGCCTAGCTATGCCGTAAGTGTTGACTCTATCGCAAAATCCCAAAGAAGACGGCGTTGTATGGGATCATTATTTAGAGCTTGGACGAGTCCGACTACTTAGGGTCCAATGGGAGAACTCAGTAAAACAGCCACGTAGATAGCATTCCGATAACTCCCAAACTCACGATCTGTGAGTTTAGCCCCGGGGCGACTAGGATAAATATCGCAGCGCACGCGCCGGTGATTCTAGCAAGCCTTCCTTCATAACCGCGCTTAAAGAAGTTAAATTGCGAAATAAAACGCTGAAGTCAATGATCATACCGTTGCCTTGGATGGGAAAGAAAAGAGGAATATTAAGAAGTTATGTAAGTTATATGAAGCCTTAGTATCAATATTCTATAAGTCTACTACTCTTATTCGAATCTTAGAAATTGTGTTTCGCAGACAATTGTCTTCCCAATTCTTCATTCCTGTAGATGGTAGAGTGAGGCAGGCTACATTAAGGATAACAACGAGCGTTATAAGGATTTTGTGATGAATACCTTGTGCACTCTCCACCAGAGGAAGCCCGTTTGTGCTGATATGGCCTTTTATATTGGGTGTTTTCATCCCTGATAAGCATAGTAGTTTGACACGAAGTCAAAACAAATCCTTCGTCATATACCTGCTACATATCAAGGCGAGTTAATGATTGGGAGTGTGAAGCATCTACTTCCTGCATGGCTATATACAAAGAACTGCCTACTGAGCCAGTAAGATAGGTAAGGTTGACAACATAAATAATCTCCAATAGACCAAATTTTAAATAAAAAAATAGCAAATAAAAGAGACGGCAACTGAGGCTAAAAGTATAGGCATATCCTCTCGATCGGGGAATCGAACCCCGGCCACCTGCGGATTTTCATGACTGCTGGGTGTCCACATTGTGAACTAGACAGTAGTGTGATGACAAGCAGGTATCCTGACCACTAGACCAATCGAGATGGTGAATGAGTATGCATTCTTTAGGGCAATCTGCGCCTATTGCTTAAAACTCCAAAGCAACCGAACAACAAATGGAATGTGAAGAAAGGAACAAGAAGTTCATGAAAAGCATTGCCGGCTTGTTATGTATTGTACCTCTGATTGAATTGTCATGTCTCGTTTTGATACAGGTCGCCCTTTGTTCGACACACTCGGAGACAAAGAAACTTCTTCGAGATTTCGAAACGTATCAAGGCGTCCTGAAAAGGTTGTCTGGTAACATGGTCCTTGTTTTTTACAATGAATTGTCTCTATATATTAGCCCTTATTTCCCAGGTTGGCTCTGTGTGTTTGCGTTTGCTAATATCGTAGCTATCAAACACACTCATCAGACCGACATTTCCGTTTACTCTAATCTCACCCATAACAGAAAACAATGTCTGATGAAAAGCAGAAGGCCCGCGCTGCGGAGCTAATGGCGCAGCTCAAGGGCGCCGAATACGAAGAGCGGGATGCTGAGGTCAGGAGGCTCGCTGAGCGAGGGCACCAACTTAATCGCAGCATACAACGGAAGCTGGCAGAAGCACAGCAGATAATCTACGGGGCCGCACCCGGTTCCCCCATTTCGCGCGATTCGGAGCCTCGCAACCGCACGTCCCGCCGTGAACATAGAAAAGGCCCCCGGAGTCCGAGTCCCGACGACTCGGAGTCAGATGATGGGCGAATCGATGAAACTTATCTCACGGATGACGGGGGGGCGGTCATTGAGAAGAAATACCAGCTCATCAACGGCCACTGGGCCCTGATCACGTCCCGCAAGAAGTTGAGCGAAGTTGATCCGTATTTATTGCTTGAACTACAGGCGAAGCACGAGCGAAAGCTTGCGGGGGTGAAGGGAAAACGTATAGAAAGGGGGCGCGATGTTCCCGAATTAACTCATAATCCCGAGCCAGCGTCTCCCATGGGCGAGACGGAGGTACACCCGGAGGTAAGTCGATGGCGGGAGGCGTCAGTTACCATCGACAAGAAAGCTAATGTTACCAGTCGCGGTAAGAGCCAAGGTGGAAACCACACGGTTGAGGATGAAGAGGATCTTGACATATGGCTGCGTATTGCCGACGAAGAGGAGTAGTCTCGCTTAGGGTCATATCCCCAACACATAGTATGTAAACCAGATAATAATTAATAGACATTGGCGATTCTCCCAATTTATTCCCGAATTTAGTAGATTTTTGGATGTCAGTCCAAAAGTATGTTGTGTTATGTATGTCTCATGAATGCTCTAAAGTTTCAACCCTTCTATTGACTTCCACTCAGCGTGAACTCATTTGGAAATTCAACTAACCCCAATCTCTGAGCGATATCCGTCGAGTTCACCACAATCTCCGGCCTTTCGCCCGTAGAGCTACTGCCTCCGGAATCTTGAATCTCCTTCTTCGCTCTGTTATACTCCTTGATACGTGCTGTGGCCAATTTCCCCTGTCTTCGGCGATCCGTGGGACACCGTAGAAGGGGTACTTGGATGATGGCAGCAAAGACATCAAAAACCTTCTCTACCGGCACATTGTGTCTCTTGGCGACTTCTTCGAATGGGAACTTCTGTTGGCACGTCTCGGCTACGTCAACTATTAGATTGGGTGAGGGTTTACGATATGTGGGTTGAATGAGAGATGCCGGCGGCTTTATGGGACTCGAGGTCGCGCTGGGGCTAACGGCTGTAGTATTGAGCAGAGTTTTCTGAGGTAATCCCGGGTTTCCAGATCGCTCTGGAATAGGCTGCCCCTCTTCCTCGGCTTTCTGTTGCTGCTGGGTAGTCGCTGGTTGTGAGTGGGGTGTTAGGGGCACGAAGGGGCACCCATTATTTGGAATCATCACTGATACGAGGTCCGGCTCGAATCTGTGCACATTGCTCGTGGGTGCTGCCATTACCTGAGGATGAGAAGGGTGGTAGTGGAACTGTGGCATCAGATGAGGAGGGAGAGCCGCATTTACTATCGGAAAGCCCTGCACTCGTGAAAGTTGAGCCTGGCGTCTCAATCGGAAACATACCTGACACGGCTGCTTTTGCTGGTGGGCCGAACTATTATGGTGGTGATGGTTTTCCGACGGTCTCTGGCTGTTCCCCGAACAAGGTGCGTGATGGGAGGCCTCAGAAGAGGGTAAGGCCGGGGGAGGAGGAGGCGGCATCGGTGAACTGTTTAAACCAACGCTTGTTCCATAGTTAGAAGATATTTGAACGACAGGGCTTCTTGAGTTGATGGGTGTTTCTAAAGCACGAGATTGCTGGATATTAGTTGTAGCCTTTATCAATCCTGGCATCATTGCTGGTGTCCCAGCTCGACAGCAAGCATGATTGGAGCTTGCATTGAGCATTTGTGGACTTGGCGGCTTCTCGAAATCGGCCGCGGGTACGGGTTGATCACTTTGGACACTAATTATTGCCGGAGAGATTGTTGATGGGAGCTGTTTTGGTGAAAGTTCCGGAGGACTCGGTGGCCGAGGCTTGCGGAAAGGCTGATTAAGAACGAAATTCTCCAGCACCGGCATAGATACCCCCCTTAGAGCATAAGTAAGCTCGACTGCGTGGATATCAGATGGTAGACCAACCATCCCTGTACTCAACCGTCTTTCCATATTTTTCAAATCATTCTCAGGTACCTGTGTTGCTATTGTGGGAATATTTGGGACAACAGTGGAGGCGGCATCGGGTATAGCAGCAAAAGGAATCATTGGTTGCTGAGACGTAGGTATCGCAGTCGTCGGCTGCTTCTCACTGATTCTCCGTCTTTTCACAGGCTTTTCGGAGATGAACTGGATATCATCATCATCTTCATCAACCTGCCGTTTAGACGGAGTCATAGAGTTAATAAGTGGATGCTGACAAGTACAACCCTGACCAGGTTCATGTAAGGGGCCTGGCAGAACTTGACCCAAATCCTGGTGAGAGAGATATGTTGGCATCATATTGGCAGCAGATTGCATAGAGACAGTAGTCACATGCGAGAGCTGATGCGGCGGGTTAGATACAGCTAGATCTAGCCCGTGGAAAAAGAGAAAATGTCTGGGCTATTTGTATCGGGAGCTGGGCTGGTAAGTGAGCTAAGACATAAGAAGCCCTCTCCCCATAGAACTGTTGTAGTTCTTTCACTTAAATGTAGGCCATTTTAGCACATAAAGATGACGCAAAGCCAAATACTTCGGTAGGATCAATGAAGCTTTGCTATTAGCTCTGCAGAGGAGCAACATGAGCTTTCAATGAGACCTAGCACTAATGAACAGGGTGACACCGCTCACAGATATAGGATAAACATAGTTGTAAGATGAGGGGTATGATGGGTGTGATCATCAAGCTGTCAAGTTTAGCGTCTAGTGATTTTGTATCCGTAGTCATAAGGTGGTTGGTTATGAGTGAAAGCTCATGGCATACCCCAAAGAAAGATATTGGTGATGGTATGGCTGCGATGGTTATAGCTAGATACTTCGCCGAGATTCTACCCGGTATAGCAACGATCGATTATGCAGCAGCAAGCATTCATCAAGGGTTATACCTACTGTAAGTCGGAGGCTTAGCATTTAGTGGTTCTAGTAGGATTGTATTAATCACTCTGTGACTAATTGTGTATTCCGGGTCTTGTGCCTTTGATTGTATGCGAGGAGAGGGTCATAAATGCAGAGCAATTTATTGACAAGGAAAAAAGTTCAATAAAATAGAAATGATTAGAAAGGCAAAGAGACATATATAAGAAGAACGACGTTATTGGACCAAGGCCGCGTATGAACTGCATTAGGTACTTAGGTAGGTATTGAGTCTGTCGCAGGGGGTTTTCAAGAGTCTTGAAGAGCACAGGTCCAACGTTAATTAGCTGAGGTAGGTATGATGTAGTTCTAAATAGGTTCTTACTTAACTTAGGTACTTAGGTACCTATAAGAGGTGAAATATATTAGGTAATATCGCCGCGGGGCACTTCCCCCGCCAACATTTACAGCTCCAATAACTCCCTAGGTACCTACACCTACTACGTATCTACAACAAACCGAGTCCCATCCATCCTTAGACTACCTAGGTTAGGTAGATCCAGCAATTCAAGCACCAAAGATACCTAGGTGTAGCTTCACAAGTTCTTAAGCTTCTGCCGTATACCATATCATCAATCTTTGTATCATTCATCACCGAGTATGGAGCTAGCCTCAGAGAATCCGCTCCTATCAACACAAAAGGCGTCCGACTCCGGCCTACAGGCGGTGCTACATCCCCTCGTCCTCCTCACCATCTCCGATTACATCACGCGTCATACCCTCAGAGAACAGCCAGGTCCTGTTGTTGGTGCATTGTTAGGGCAGCAAAATGGCCGCGAAGTCACGATAGAGCATGCCTTCGAGTGTGCCACCAAAACCAACGATGGCGAGGTTACCCTAGATGCCGACTGGTTTGTGCAGCGGCTAGGACAGAGTATGTCCTTCTCGGCTATGCTTGCGAAGCTATACGTTTGCATGTTACTGACAATGATACCTTAGTGAAAACTATTTACAGTTCTCCCCAGCTAGACCTCGTTGGCTGGTACACCTTACTTCCCAAGACCGGACCGACCCCATCCCTTCTCCCCATTCACAACTACATCCTCTCCGAGCACAACGAATCGTCTCTCTTGCTTGGCTTCCACCCAGAAGAATCCGTTAAACACGATGCTGGCAGCAGACTTCCTATTACCATCTACGAGTCCAACTACGAAGCTGAGGAGCCGAAGAATGAACAGGGGGAAGACAAGGAGATGCGAGACGGAGAGCCACCACTGAAGCTCAGGTTCCGAGAACTGCCGTACTCTGTAGAGACAGGTGAGGCTGAAATGATCAGCATGGATTTCGTCGCACGAGGTGCTGGAAACGCCACAGCAGTTGAGCCTCGGGAGCAAAAGAAGGTGATGCCGGGAGGTTTTGATGACCCGAAAGGGAAGCGTAAGATGGATATTATGGACCCTACCCTAGCCGATGCGGACGCCGCAGACGACGAGCTGCATGTTCTCTCGCGAGAGGACGAAGAGATGATCGCAGCTCTATCGGCGAAAGCAAACTCGGTTAAGATGTTACGGGCCCGGATCAACCTCTTAGCAACCTATCTCGAGCGCCTACCCCCATCCCACCTCACGGGCGACGATACCACTATGGCTACTGGAGATTTTGAGCCAACCGTGCCCTTAAATCACGTCCTTCGATCACTCCAAGCCCTCGTGAACAGACTATCGCTTGTGGTCCCCTCAGCGACCGAAGCATATGAGCAGGAGATGCTCCGTGAGGCAAACGATGTGCACCTGATGGAGCTGCTCAACGAAGTGGTGCAAAGTGCTACCGCCCTCCGGGTTGTGGGCAAGAAATTTAACATTGTGGAGACAAGTAGAACCCAGAACAAGAAGTATGTCGATGACTCGAAGATCATGGGTGGCCGGTTTGCCGAGGTTTAGACATCCTCCAGCAACCGAAGGAGAAAAAGGCAAACCAAGACATAGCATTGCATTTGCGTGGCGAAGGAGGCGTTTTTGCTTGGCAGCCATGGAGAGCTGTTTGGGATAGCTACTGGATTTACTTGGAGACTAGGCTCAGCTCTGTACCCTCCCGCCGATTATGATAGAGTAATAAGAGGTAGACAGGGACACAAGGGTGAGAACCCCTCAATTCAAGCCTTAACATTATTCTCACTACTAAAAGAGACGTATTACAGCTCAACCAGGAGCGCCAGTGTAGAACGCGCTTGATACATTCGTAATTCACGCCGCCACCCCGCCGCCATGTATCCCCATTTAAACTAGTCGTCGCCGCTCCAGTTCTAGGGTAGAGGAAGGGGAGAAGAAAATTCTGTATGGGTGCACATGTACCACCACCATTAAAAGAGGCCTGCCTTTCACGGAATAGAGAAAAAGCTAAGGTCGTACACGTCCACGATATTAACCCAACACATATGTATCCACTATATAATAGGAAATGGACGAAAAGGCAATTCGAATTAGTGCAGTACGCGGCTACCGGGCCAAAGGGGGCTTAGGCCTCGATGATAACTTTAAGTATCAGGTTTCCGTTGTCGTCCGAGGTCCTACCAGCCAGTTCAAAGGCGTCCTTAGCGGCGGCCAGCCCCTTGAACCGATGCGTCACCATGTTATCGAGGCTCGGCAGTATTGGTAGAGGGTTTCCATGCCCTTGGGGAGAAAGCAACCGAATCCCCGTTGGGTAGGTATTTGCGTAGCGAAAGATACCGAGGATATCAATTTCCTTCAGGTGTGCTACCGAAAGTGGTACGGTTTGAATAGGGGTTCCCATACCAACCATGATAACTTTACCGCCGGGGCGAGTGGCATACAGGCAGGTCTGCATGCAGGCCTCTTTTCCAGTACATTCAAAGCTGACGTCAACACCGTCGTCCTCACCCTCATCTTGAAACGCAGGTGGTGGCTTGGAAACGGAGAGAATTTCCGTTGCTAGCCGCTTAGCATACTCGAGCTGCCCTTGGTATGAGTGAGAAATGACACTAGCAGGCGTCATAAAACCCGATTCCGAGTGACTGGAAACTGAGGTACTACTTGCGGAAGACTGTAGTGGGCGAGAGACGACGAAACCATGAGTCGCGAAGCCGTGTTTGATGGCATAATCCACGCGGCCGGCGTCAATATCAGCGATAGTGACCGATGCGCAACCTGACTGGCGCGCCATGGCAGCAGTCAGAAGGCCGACTGTTCCAGCTCCCATGACAAGCGCGGTGGAACCAGAGGACGGATTGGCACGGTTTACCGCGCGAATACCTACGGAAAGAGGCTCTAATAGCGCTGCCGCCTCAAAAGAGATGTGATCGGGAAGTCTTTCCGGGGTAAGTTTCGAGGTTAGTCTTTTGGATCTGAAGGTCTAACAATGGCAAGTCGGGATTAGTACGTACTTGTGACACCAGATGGCCGGATGGTTTATCTTTTCCTGTAAGGTACCTTGAAAGTGAGGTACGCTTTTAGCACTACTCCTAAAACGCATCTTCTTGCATAGGTTGTATCTGCCGTTCTTGCAAATGCTGCAGTGGCCGCAGGGGACACCGACTTCTAGAGCAACCCTATCCCCTATCTTGAAGCCGGCCACTCGTGGGCCAATCGCGACAACGGTACCGGATGACTCATGGCCCAGAGAAAGGGGTGCACAAGCGCAGAGGTCTCCATTTGCAAATTTCTTGTAGTAGGAAACATCCGAGCCGCATATTCCAGTCGACTCAATGGTGATCTGTAGCTCACCGTCACTGGGCCGTTCGATGTTCCTCGTCTCCTATCATAAAATCGTCAGCTAGATTGGATACCAGGATATAGAAATTCTGCAGGTCATGAACCCCAAACTCTGTGTTACAGTAAGACGGCCGTGGAAGAAATCTCACCAATCGCAGATCTCTAGGCCCATGCAGTACCGAGGCATATATTGTCTGAGGCCCTTTACCGTGGGTGGGAAGCTGCATTGGCGCAACGTCAGTCGCAGCAGAGGGTGCCATGTTGATAACGTGGGATACCGCTTAGGAAGGAGGCTCTCCAGAATAGGTATGTACGATATCGCGTTGTGATTTTAAACTTAGATTCAAGCTATAATTTCGGGATCTAATACCTGTGTAGAGGGGATGGGTTAGTAGATCAAGGTTCCCAATCACACGCATCGGGATCATTTATCAGTTAAATAGGTAAAGGGCGAGAAACACCAATAGTCAAAAGAACGGGATACCCCGGCATTGGGAGAGCATTAACCAACATATCAAGATAGATGAAATTATGGACCTCTTCAAGTGGATATCCTGCAGTCTATGGTAGTGGGCTGCTCGAATATCTTGGGTGAAACGAAGCAGTGCTGTTGTTTGTAGGCTGGCATAGTCTCCATTAGAGGGTGAACCAGTATCATGACTCGCATCGGTATATTGCGTTTCACTGTCGTGGGCAGTGTATGCACGCAGTCGGGACGATGTGACAGTGAAAACGGGACGGCGGCGATGGAAGAGGTGCCCGAGAGCCCGATGGTCTGATGGTGATAGATCGTCATGTCACAAGAAAGGAGGTCAATAGATGTGACCATCCTGGCGATACTGTGAGTCTGCCCGCCTTATTGGACTTGGTACAAAACGATTCTGTTGCGACGGCATCTAAGGCGTTACAATATACATCATACTTTACCCTCGGGGCCAGGCCCTTGTCGTTATAGAACCTGTATGCGAGTGATAGCTGGCGTCAACACTAGGTTAGATAGATCTACAGAGATCTCTGTCCGATTGGTAGGGGACGGGCCTGTCTACCTAGATATGGTAATCTGCCAATGTAAGAGGAGGTGTTTGGTCACGATAAGAACTATAGCAAAGGCTCGTTAGCTACATAGAGTAGGTAGGACAGAGATGGCTTCGGGACTCGGACTATGCCGTCGGGGAATTCGTTCGGATACACTTATAATCACGCCTATTGCCGAGCGGGCACACGGAAGCTAATATAATGAATTGCTTAGGTTCATTGGGTGGTTTGGAATATCTAAAGCAACCTTGGAATGCCTAAGGTACAACGTAGGCAGTGATAGGGGTCAGGTACCATATCTACCTAGGTACTATTATCTATCAGCCTTTAGGTAGTTTAGGTAGGTAGTTATGACAATTACACTGAATCGATAAGGTACCTAGTAAGATGCCGCCTAGGACTGAGCTTCAACTTCTGATACACCTACTTACCTACTTACCTACCTACTTAGTAGACCTACATGTAGGTACGGATAGCCGAACGCTCGGCCCGAGGGCAGACATCTAGATTTCCTAGGCGCTCTTATTGATCTCGATTCTGATAAGACGGAAGCGAGCCCGGAGTTTACACCTGCAATCTCCCGTTATATATATGTTGGCTTTACGTGAAGCAGGCGGATCGTGTCCCCGGTCCTCTCCCGCTTCTACGTCACATGGGTCCTATATTCCATCCACGCATGGTTCATGTCCGCGCACACAATCATTGGCACCTGGTAGGTTGAGCTCAAAATCGCCACTTTCGAGTATAGTGTACCATTACGCATAACTCAGCAACCCGATCGGGCCACATATCTAATGATTGTGGACGTCTGATGCGTGTATGAGCCTATACATAGCCCTATTTGGCTCGACATAGATGCATCCGTCTCACCACCCACTTCCAAATAGGATCACGTTCCGGAAGATCCCGCCATTAATAGGAGGCGAAAGAAGTACCAAAGTTAAGGGAACAGAAAGCCCTCGCCCTAGCTCCCCGGCCCCTCTACAATCCTCTGGCCTTGGGCCTTGGCGCTCCGGTATCACCCTGCGTTATGCTTGTGTTCGACACGCTGCCGGTAACGGACATGGCGGCGAAACCCTCGTACGGAGGAGCGGATGGTGCAAGGGCGGTACTTATAGGTGTGCGACAAGGTCCATTCTCAGCTATGATGTGGAAGATTGGCGGTTTAGAGGATTATTACCTCGGCTCTTGAGGACATACAACCTTACAGCGTGAGGCCATGAGCGATCTGGGCTGGTATTACTAGCACAACCAGCCAACTGTCTAAGAGTTCTTCCGACAATTGACGACCGAGCAGGAGATCAGTAATAGCTCCCGGATTCTTAAAAATGCACGGACTTATTCTAATCGGATGAATACAACGCGTACGCGCGTTCAGACGATAAGCACGCCAGTACGTCCCCAGTCAACGCACGCCGCCCGCTCGATTGTATCTCTAAGAGACTTCACATGCTGTCCTACCATCTCGGAACCATTTCATTCCCTAGACTGTGCTCATCACTTGCGACCTGAAACATATTATTGTTCGTTGGCCATATGTGGAGGGCATCGAATCCGATCAATATGAACAATGAGAATCTCAATGCGACTACTATCCATCTCCAGGGCTCGTGAAGCAGATGGACAGTTTCTCTACCATTATTTAGCCTTTAAAGCGGAAACTGGAAAGTTAGGATATAATTTCTAGCTGTGTTTCCTGCTATTATATCATTACCCTACGTGGTGCACCCAACCACCGTGGACGATATCGATATCGAAATCCGACGCACTGAATACTCCGCACTCCTTTGTATTCAGAGCACTCGGAACACTGGCAAAGAGGTACCACGTCGGTTTTTGTATAACCGAATTTATCGCTGAAAGATACGTTGGGCCCTTGCTTGTACTACACCTCATCCTTTGACCCGAACATCCACGCCATATCGTGCAAGCAGATCCTGGGATGAAACGAAACGCTCTCACGGATAGGAAACCGAAGATACTTTCGACAATTAAAAACTCGAACCACCGGCCGTTCTGGAAGAGTCCACTAGGTACGATACGGGTTCCCTGGTGCTGTCGAGGTTATGGTTTGGAATCAGACTAAGAACTCTCCAGTAGCCTTGGATGTTGCCTCGGTGTTTTAACCGCAAACATCTATATTGATGGCCTAGATTCCGTGTGATATTACTGAGGTGGCCACACTAAATATCCCGCTCTGCAGCTGTCCCGCCCTGTAGTCCCGTTTTCGAAGTAACCCTCCCATCGCTCTAACCGCAATCCTGGGTGAGGGAAACTTGCCCCTTGTAGGGGAAACGCCGATACTGCGAGCCCAAGTTCGCATTTTCGTTGACCGAAACGCCCCGAAAGCCCTGCATTTCGATCGATATGGATTACAGGGCTAAATACAGTTATGTAGTATAGTATCAATCGAACAGCCGAACGAGATATTATATGTCTGCAAGGCGCAGCCCTTCGGAGCTAAAGTCTCGAGTGCACCATTGACACGCGGTTGCAACGGGATCCAAGACAAGACCATGCAGCCCACCTAGGCATAGATAAGGCAAGCGAGCTGCAACACTGTGATCATATGCGCATGGCGCGATGCGTCTGAACGACCTCAGATCTCGTATGGTACGACAATAAATACGGCATACCAAGCGCTTCAACCTGCTATGTTATTGTTGCAAGGATGATACCACCCGGGGACGTTAACCGAGCCTAAGCTAGCAGACGAGTCGATAATCTGTTCTCTTCAAATAACCATAATTGGCGAGCCAACGATCTTCCATTGCGCGGGAGATTCGTGAGCTCCCACGAGTTTGTACGAGTAGCTCCTGCATCAATACGAGGGGTTCAACTGACGTGTTACGAGCCAACTAACATCGCTTAGAGAGACCGAGTAAACGGAGTAGAATTTGATTGGTTCTGCCGCAACCCATGCACCGGGATCTAGGTCTACTAGTAGTGACGAGGCAC
This sequence comes from Xylaria grammica, assembly GCA_004353285.2. Taxonomy (NCBI): domain Eukaryota; kingdom Fungi; phylum Ascomycota; class Sordariomycetes; order Xylariales; family Xylariaceae; genus Xylaria; species Xylaria grammica. Next base: position 3,134,794 of record NGZP02000009.1, read on the forward strand.
TTCCGCCTCCTGGACACACTTTACTTCTCGTTTCGGGACACGGGAAAACTACGGCATGAAAAAGAAATGGAATAAAACGGTAGGAACCGATGGGTTGGCCGACTTGGTATTCGCCAGCCAGCATTCACCTGTCTATAATAGAGATACCGGTATTGACCGTAGTGAGACTATATATAACGTAAATCGAGCCTTATGAAAGGCCATCTATATTCAAATATATAAATAAGCAAGGAACATGGACCGATAGAGGGCCCCATATGCGCTTCCCAGCAGATAGGTTTTGCTTGCAGAGGGACGGGGTCAGACGATGTTTCCACAGACCATACTACTTAGTAGTACATACCTACGCTCCTCTCGGGAACCCAGTCAGTCCTCCCGCTCCAAGCCCGTGGTCTCCCACCGGCGAACTCGTTATTTCAGTTCGTATTGCGTCTATCACATGCGCGCCCGCCGCGAATAAAAGGGCCGGCTCGGACCTTTACGCCACCACAACGAACGAGCAAGCAAAGCAAAACAAGAATCCCTTAAAAACCGACGTGAATCACACATGCTTTCGAAAGAAGGAACCCTGCCCGAAGACGGCAGCCGAGTACCAATCTTGGGCCCGCCATGGGAAAAAAAAAAACCCAATAGGCTATTTATTCAAGGAGCCAATGGAAACACCCAAGACGGCCCTGTCTGTCTCGCGAAGCCCAGTTCGCCCGATAACGGCCGGCTAGCCCGTTCTTCTCGAGAGTTCGCTGGCATGTGCGCGGTTGTGGCTGTATAGCAGGAGCATCTTATAGACCGCGGTAGGAGAGCGCGGCGTATTATAAATCCACCAAAGCAGGTACCGAGTCTAGAGTAGTCTGGGCCGTGGATGAAACCCAGGAAAACGTAGTTGAGAGGCCTGGAGACATCTCTTTATTATGCCTACAAGGTTCGTTCTTGTGACAGTACGCCTCGTCGGGGAAAGGTTGCCTCGCAGAAGACATGGTCTAAACACAGGTAAAAGGAACAAGATTATTTGATACATCCCTACATGATAGGCGGTAGGTATATAGCTTCCAGTTTTACACACTACGCGTGGTATTAGGGACACCACTTTGACGATGTTGAAGTGGTCCATAATTCTCATTTTCCACACTTGCTCGCGTTCACTCATCAGTTCTCCCCCCCAAATCAACCCAGAACGGACCCTATTAAAACGTGCTGGTAGCAAGCCGACTCGCCGCATTCCTGGCATCTACGCGGTCTTCATCATCTTCTTCAGGTAGGCCAGGCATGGCTGTGCCGGTGTTAGCTGGGGACTTCGCGCCATGCCCGTTCTCCTCCGCTTCTTCCTCCTCGCTTACGCCCGCCATGACACTGCCTGAGACGCTCCGGCTTAAACTGTCTGTCCGCCTTGGTACGCCACTCCAAGCGTCACCCTTGGGTCCCTGGCTGGCGGCTAGGCTCGTGCGCCGTACTGTCGGGTGCGATTCTCGACCGAGGCGGCTGAGCCCTCCAGAGGCGTCAATAGCCCTGATGTCTGGTCGCACACTCTCTAGAAGTGCTAGAGTACGACGCTCGGCCTCGATTTCACGCAATACGAACTCGCGAATGCTGCCTCGTAGGTCGGCTGACGTCCGTGCGAACCACTTTCGACGCTCATTGACAAGATTCTGCGTGACCCGAGTTGTTTTCTGGTAGAGCTCATTTTCAGTGTTTCTAGCTTCGTCGAGAGCGGCAATGGCCTCGTCGACCTTCTCGCGGCCCACTCTTGAGCTAGCCTTAAGTCTATCTGCTGCGTTCGTCTTGCTTCGCGTGTTGTCCTGAGCCTGGAGGAACTCACGAATGAGAAGTTGCCGGTTAGTCAACGTCTCTTTGACGATGAAGGCATCCTGTGAATGATACTGGAATGAATCCCCAAGGGTCGTAGCTTCGGCTGTGGCTTGAGCGGCATGGCAATCTCCTACAGTCTGGATAATCTTTCCAAGTTTTCGATAGGCGTTTGCCAACCCTTGATGTGGCTCTTGTACGCTCATAGCGCCAATCTTCACACCAAAATCTGACTCGGAAAGTCCAAGACCTAAAACAGGGTTAACTTAGCCAAAAAGTGTCGCGAGTTTTACGAGCCAGTATAATATACCTCTTCGTGACTTGACTAGCCGGTCCACCTTATGTCCCGCATCCATCGAGCCCAGATAAAAGAGCTTGACGATGGGACGTGCTTCTGCCAGCTCTGGAGTGTCGTCGGGAGGCGGCGCAAACTGCTTTAGAACTTTCCTTCGTACACCGGTGGCGGGCTGCTTTCGCTTTATCATAGGGCTGTAACCGAAGTCGCTCTCGACGAATAAGACCATCTCATCATCCATCATGAGTACCTCATTACTGCATACGTAATTGAACCATCGCTGCATAAGCGCCTTCACGCGAGTCTCATCCTCGTCCGTGCCAGCACCGGCAGACGTTAGGGAAGGGGGAACGGCGGGCACCATAGCATTGGGATTAGCGGATATGAGGTGGGCAGCGAGTTTGATAAATTCGGAATGTAAACGGCGGACGTCACGGAATTGGGTGGTGCGAAATTTAGGTATATTTGTCTTGGTTCTCAATTAGCTTCAAGGGAGCTGTGTAGCTGCGGCGGGACTCTTACATGGACGTCAAACCTTAGCACAGGATCTTTCTTGCCGGTCCTCTCCAGCCCGGTAATCTTTGCCTGTAGCTTGTATTGGGGCCCGGGCGGTCTACGTGGCTGTTGATCCTGCTGCGCCCCTGGGGCATTGGATGGTCCGTTGTTCGAGGGTTCACCTTGTGATGGCAACTGTTGTTGCGGCGCACTCGGTTGACCTTCAGGTTCGGAGGTAAAGCCAGCCTGTTGCGAAGGCTCGGATTGCTCTGAGGGGTTGTAGTCGGTCGTTGAAGCAGTGCTACTAGCCGTAGCCGGTCTTCTGAAGGCGTCGATTCCGGGATCTTCCTGCGCAAAACCGTTGCCGGACTCTCGACCTCCATACTGGTACGGCGCGGGCGATTGAGAGCTCGATATAGGGTTGTAGCTAGTGACGTTGCGCTGGGGGGTCGCAGGTGGTGAGCCCCATGGCGATGAGCCAGCGGGATGCTCGTCGTCTGCAATAGACGATCGATAATCCATATTCGGAAGCACAAGACCAATGGTCAATGAAAAGGGTCGATTGGGTCGGACGCTGAAGCTAGTTAGGTCAAGCAGCGTCTCAGGCAACCAGTCGAGCTGTCAACACGAGACACGAGACAATACAGGCCCCCTAGACTTCAGTACACTAGGTATGCGCAAATAGAGAATACAAAGTCGCGCAGATATGTACGTATAGTGCTCAAGGTCGGGGAAACCCAGAAGGCAGCAATAAATACCTACAATCGCTTATGATGGTGAGGTTGCGGGTCGGTCGTCGGCAAGCTGGTTCAGCGACGATTCAACATGCCTATCATACCAATCCCATGCCTGTCCCGTACCGGTCCACCTATATGGAGGTAGCCCGTAGGTATCAATCGTATTGCCTAAGGCAGGGTAGGTACGTAGGTACTAACCTAATAGGTACCTAGGAGGTAGGTAGTAAAGCCACCTTGGTGGGGCTTGGGTATAGGTTAGGTACCTTAAGTCCCTTACCTTAAATAGAGAGAGCCTTAAGAGGTTTCTGTCCAATTTTGACTTGGCCTGTGCGTATAACACATTGTTAGTACTGTGCTACAAGTCTCTTTTATCAGAAATATTTGCAATGCAGACGGAATAGCACTTCGAAGTGTCTATATACCTAACAACTACCTACATAACAAGTGTTACAAAGTATTTCTCACTTTAGTTTATACAAGGCCTCTCGTTCAGCCTTCCCAAAAACACAGTAGATGGCATTGCCCAAATGAACAGATCGTGGTCAACAAACTGCAGTTTCGTACCCCGTTCGAAAGGCATGATAGAGTCTTCAGTTTACCCCATCACTACGTGATTATGAGCCTATTCGCCGCTATTCGCGGAGCTCAAGTGAGATGCTGGGGCCTCACAAGACTAAAGGCCTTTACTTCCGTAGTAAATGGCAGCCAATGTCGTGCTAGAGGAATAACAACTACTATCCCCCCCCGGCCCGACAATCCAATAAAATATATCCGAAATATTGGCATCGTTGCTCATGTCGATGCTGTAGGCTCTCATTACCTATTCCTCATAAATTCTCAGTGCTAATTTGAACCTTAGGGCAAGACAACGACTACAGAGCAAATGCTCTACAACAGTGGCGCCTTAAGACATGCAGGCAGTGAGTAGTGGTTCCGTTCGCCCTCTCTTCTTCAAGCTATATAACTAAGTTTCCACTTCAGCTAACTTGCTATACAGATGTTGACCATGGCGATACGGTTACCGATTTCTTGCCCATGGAAAGACAGCGAGGAATCACCATCCAGTCTGCAGCAATCACATTCAATTGGCCGAAAAAGGAAGGCCTTGACTTGAATACGCAGCCACATATCATTAATTTAATAGACACACCCGGCCACGTAGACTTCAGATTCGAAGTCGAACGGTGTATGCCTATTCTTGATGGCGCTGTATGTGTTATCGACGGTGTAGAGGGCGTCGAGGCTCACACGGAGAGAGTGTGGTCATCCGCCCGAGAATTCAATATACCTCGTTTCATCTTCGTCAACAAACTGGATCGAGAGGGTGCCTCATACAAGAAGTCTATCCAGGATATTGGGTTGAAGCTCAACGGCATGCCTCTGGTCTGCCAGATCCCGTGGTGGGAAGGCGATGCAATGAAGGGCGTGGTTGATGTCATTACGGGACAAGTTGTCAGCTCGGCTGGCACAGCTGATTCCCCAGAGCAGTTGTCCAAAATTGCCGTAAACGATGCTATGAGAGATGAGGTCGAGCGTGCCCGTGAGAGGCTTATTGAGCTTCTCTGTGAGCAAGACGATGAACTACTAGAACTATGGACAGACCACGGCAAAGATCTTCCTAGCGAGCCTATAAAAAAGAGTATTCGCCGCGTTTTGAGAAATGGTGATGGTTCCCTCATCCCAGTATTTGCGGGCTCTAGCTTGAAGAATATCGGTGTCGTGCCATTGCTAAACGCCGTCAATGATTACTTACCAAGTCCACTCGACCGTCCGGAACTTGAGGTTCGTACCGGCGAAAAGACCCAACCACTTGGTCAGATTCTCCAGCCCCCACGGATGCCAAAAAAACAGAAGCAATCACATATTGAAGCTTTGGCATCCGTCTTCAAGGTCGTCAATGATTCGCGCCGGGGCATGCTAACTTGGGTGCGGGTGTACCACGGTGTCCTCAAAAAGAACACCCCCTTATGGAATACTAACCTGCAAGGATTCGAGAGGCCTCTCAATATTATGCAGATCTCTGGCGCACAAAATATAGAAGTCCCGCACCTCGCGCCGGGGCAGATAGGTGCGCTCACGGGATTGAAGACCGCCCGGACAGGTGACACCTTGATGGTTATGTCCGGGAACAAGGCGCCACCGCCGGAACTTTCACACGTCCAAGTCCGACCGCCTGAAATCCCACCGGCTGTAGCTTTCATCATCCTAGACCCATTGACGCCTACGGGGGCTAAACACCTGGAGGCCGCATTGGGGAATGCTTCACGGGAAGACCCTAGCCTCAGATGGTTCAAGGACGAGAAGACAGAACAGTACACACTGTCGGGCATGGGTGCCCTCCATCTTGACATCGCACGGGATCGCCTAGAAAACCATTACAAAGCGGAAGCGCTGTGGGGTAAGATCGTAGTCGACTACAAGGAGAGTGTCTCTATGCAGACAACCCCCACGCGCGCAGTCTTCGACAAAACAGTAGCAGGCAACACTGGATCAGCAGCATGTACAGCCGTCATCGAGCCCGTCGAGAGCCACCATATCGACGCGCTTTCCCGATCCTCTTGTATTGAACGGGACGGGAACTTCATCCAGGTCCAGTTTCCCGGAGAAGATCACCCTTTCGACGTTGACGCTACGCGCCAGCACCTCGCAAGCGGCGCTATCTCGGGCCTAGCCCGGGGCCCGCGCCGCGGTTCCCCTATGTACCGCTGTCTCGTGACGCTAACCTACGATGCCGAAACGGACTATTTCGGCACGACATCCGGCGCGCACTTATCCGGCGCCGCCAAGAAAGCCGTAAAACAAGCCCTGACAGCCGCACAGCAGCAACAAGGCATAGCAATCCTCGAGCCTGTGATGCGCGCCACGATCGTGTGCCCCGAGGGAGCAGCCGGCGCGATCCAGCACGATCTGCACTCGGCGAGAGGCGGACAGGTCCTCGAAGTGCGGGATATGCAGGACAGCGGCACCGCCAGCGCCACGGGAGACGCCAACGCCGAGATCAACATCGACGACATCTACGCGCCGCCCGACTCGTACGATTTCCAAAAATCGCTGCGCGAGACCCGCAAGGGCCGCCTGCGCATGCTGCAGATCACGGCCCAGGTCCCGCTGGCCGAGGTCCTCGAATACGACGGCGTGCTGCGCAGCAAGACGTCCGGCCACCACTCCCTGACTATGGCCCTCGACACGTTTGAGCGTGTTACAGGCCAGAGGGAGAAGGCGCTTCTATAAAATAAAAATATCCCGCCATTCGAATCGCCGTTGTTGGATTACGGCTTTCGATCAGTGGAACACACACAAACGATACAGTATATACTTTATATGTGTGCGTACGTACGTGCGTGCATAAAAAACTTGTATTTATATGGTAAGGACAGATTCTAGTGGGTGCTTGGGCTCACTTTCATGGGAACAAACCCAATTTCTTCAAAAGCGGATTGATTGTCAGGATTTACCATGACGATATAGGAACAAGCTATAAGAGCTAGAATAGTGTATACAAGACGAATTACGCCTCTTCCCGAGTAATAATCCCTTCGTTCTCTGAATATGGCTTTTTTATTTCCTTTGACTTCTATTTACGAGGGTTTCGCTACTTGAATTTTTTTATTTCCTCCATGATTCTATGCTTCTATGCTCCTGCGATGCGTATCGTACTGTTTGATAGGGGGAGCTCTAAACCCGTTGAGCGAACATATAACATGTGGTAGATCACGTATCCCCCTCCACATGTATTTTCTCGAAGCGGCAAATAGCTATACCATTGAGCCTGATTCAGATTCCTGCCTTTGCCCTCGGTAGCCCTCTCGTCTAACTAGATTATAGACGGCTAAGAGCGCAGCATGATAACTTTTAAACTCAAATTTGTATAAAGCACAGCTCGCGAGGATTAGCTTTCTATGTAGACGCCTCGGGTGTCTCATCCGCCTTTTCTGGAACCGCTGTAGCCTCACCATCCTGCATCGTCGCATCTTCAGTGTCCTTGGCTTTTACAACCTTTTCCACTGTGATATCATCTGCCTCCTCCTTCGGCTCTTTCACATCGGAGTCAGCAGCCTCAGCCTCTAACTTGGCCGACTCCTTGAGTGTTCGGTTAATGACAGGTGACGAATCGTTGAAAAGACGGAGCATCATAGCCGCCCGGTCTTCCTTCGGTAACATAAGGTTGAGCGAGTGGAAACTCTTCCACAGAGGCAGAATCATGCGCTCTGAGAACTCAGGATCCGTGCCGTCGGGCTCGATGCTTAGAAGACAGCAGCCCATACCGATATCTCTAGTTCGCTCGCCGATTTCGTTGAGTTTCTTCCAGTCATCGTTGATGAACTTCGGGAACATCTCTTTCAGAAGCATATGCAGAGTGTCTTTGTTCGTTAGCCGGATAATCCGTTCGGGGCCAACATAGCCGGCGACGATGGGGAGACCTTCGGACTGGATTCGCCAGCGGCACACCTCAGCGGATGGAGCATCCTGCTTCATAAACATCTTCAGGCCCCCATGGATGAATTTAACACCACGTCCCTCGTTCTCAACTAATATTTCCCGAACCAGCTGACTGCTATAATATATAGCTTTTGCGGGCTCGCCTACGGCATTCCGCACCATAAATCGGTCGGAGGGGAATCGGGACGATATTTTATAGAAGTCGCGTATGTTTTGAATCACCTCGTGATCTCTAGGCAGATATTTGAATGGCTCTTCGTAGTTCCCCTCTGAACGTTTCACTCGTTTGTCGGTGGAAGCATTCGGCGCCGGAGATTCGGTTTGATCCTCGATTTTGACTCTCTCGGTGTTGAGGACGGCTTCGGCGATGTTTTCTATTTTCTCCTGTGTCGGTGTTTCTGTCCGTTGTCTCTTGCTGTCCGGTGCCTGTTCCGGCTCTACTTCCTCAACACTTCTCTTAGAGCCGACGGATGGAAGCTCATCGGTTGGCTCTCCAACAACAGCTTTGGCTTCCTCCACAATCTGCATTTTTGGTGCGGAAGCGCCATTTTGCGGGGCAGGGGTTGTCGCAAATTGAGATTTCACTTCCTCCTTGGCCTTGAACTCCTTCTTTTTCTCGAGTACCGTAATGAAGAATCCACCGGTATCCTGTTGGTGGCCGTAAACTCGCATACATCGGTCAAGAGGGAGAGCAGAGCAGTCGCTCGTGTCTGGCCTGGGGAACATGGTGTGGGAGATCTTGCCAGGCGCCTGTCCTCCGTTTAGAACATGTTGTTGGACCTCCTCCCAGTTATTCCAGATTTTGCCTGATTTATCCATAATTTGCCACTGATGCATGCCTGGATATCGCTTAAGTAAGGGGAGCCTGTCTTTGCAGTCGATAATTTCCACAACGTCGGGACCGCCACAACGTTCAATCGCCGAGACAACAACAGATTCATTCTCAACGGGATTCATACTACATGTGGAGAAAACAACCCTACCACCAACTTTCAGCATCTGGAGAGCCCTGACTAGAATTCGAGCCTGTGTGGCGTGAAGACCCAAGGCATTCCCAGGTTGCCAATTCTTCCACAGATCGGCATTCTTTCTCAGCGTTCCATCCCCCGAGCAAGGCACGTCGGCTAAGATTCGGTCAAACTTAAGGTATCGAGGAATATTGGGGTTCTCTGGGTCTCGGTTGATTCGGAGCGATGGGAAAAGCGTTGCGTCGTGGTTCGTGACAATGAGATTTGGAGAAGAAAGTCGCTTAAGCTGATGGACTAACATGTGACATCGCTTATACTCTACGTCATTCGCGATGAGAAGCCCAGTAGTCCTTCCATCGTCGGAAGAGTCTTCCGTAGTATCGACATCTTCCTGCTCATTCCCTGGGAGCGCTGCCTCGCCGAAGGATTCCATAAATTTTCGGATTCTCGCTTCCTCCCCAGAGTGAATCATTTCGAGCAACTGGGCCGACTTGCTCCCTGGCGCGGCGCAGAGGTCCAAGACCGTCATACCAGGTTTGAGATCCATGACAAGAGGCGGGATCATACTTACAAGCTCTTGTCTGCTGATATTACCGACACTTGTCTCGGAGACTAAGAACTTCTGAAAAGACGCGAAGGGAGGAAACTTGCGGACGACTTGCTTCGGTGTCGTCATAGAATAGGCGAGCTGGTCGGGATACCAAGGGACGGGCTGAGGAGCTTGTACGAGATCGCCGTTGAAATGCTCGATCTTGTCAATCTCGGGCGCATATCGCGTTTCCAACAGACGTTTGACGGCGACCGCATGGCCCTTAGATCCGCAGAAACGGAAGGAGTTAGGCAAATCTCTCCGCAGCGCTTCCCAGAATTCTGACTTCTCGGCGTCTTCAAGAGGAAGCAAGCTGTTATAGAAGCCTTCTAGCTTTTCGTTGTTCTTGGGGATATCTGGATAGGATCGGTAGGCATTGGCGCGGGGTTTTCGAACCTCACCATCTTTGCGGTCGCCACCTTTGCGGCCTCCCTGTGAAAAAAAAAAATATCAATTACAAGTTCTAAGAATCTCACCAGCTCTGGCAGTAGCCTTAAAACATACTCGTTGGTGTTTGCGACCCATGGTGAAGGTTGCGAAGGCCCTGCAAATTATCCTAGTAGAGACACGATCGATCGCATGGGGGCACCTTGAACCTTTTTGTGGTGTTTAGGTCGCTAAGAATACCTGTGCGCGGGTAGACAGCCTAACGTGTGCTTGATGCCGCGTCGCCAGTGTGGTCGTAAGTGACAAAAGTTCTAGATAAGTTTTCCGCGATGCTCTGGGAGCTTTTCCAATTGACGAACGGTTTGCTCTAGGCAACCCCACCAAAACTCTGCATATGCAATGTGGGGCAAGCGATGATCTTTGAATACCCGTACAGCGGGGCTATTTCCTTATACGTAAAGTGCCTAATGTGCATCTTACATCTTGGCCTCCCAACTTGAGATACCAAGCAAGTCAAGAAGAAACAGTAGTTATACTTATTTTCATTACTGTTCTTTCTTGAACTTGCTGTAGATAACGAACGATCCTCTAGCGATAGTTATGCCCGCTGCCTAAATATATTCCGGATTAAAGATGGGCTATTTCCATTGCATTTCATTCAACTCGCAAGAACCCCAACTTAGACCGATCAGAACCGTTAACCGTTGGTTTTCTCATTCATTACAGCTTATAGTCCTCACCAGATTCATGAGCCATCAAGTCAAATGCCGGCTTCGCACTAAACCAGCCCGCTAGCTCAGAGCCAATAGCCTTGTACGTGAATTCCGCCTCCTCGTCGGCAACCTTGACAGTCTCTCCGCCGCGCCCGGCAGCCGCCGCATCGGCAAGTAACTGGGCATGGCAGCACCTCTCGAGGCTCGTGAACCAGAAGACGCAGCTCTCGATGGATCCGCCGCAGGTCAGCAGGCCGTGGTTGGCGAGAATGGCGGCTTTCTTCTGCCCGAGGGATTCCGCAATGTGCAATCCCTCCTCGGGCCCTAGCACGATGCCGCCAAAGCTATCGTAGAGCGTGAGGTCGTTGTAGAAGGAGCACGTGTCCTGTGTAGTGATTTCTAGAGTGCGCCCGAGCGTCGAGAACGCCCGCCCGTAGATTGAGTGGCTATGGGCGACCGCATTGACGTCCGGTCGGGCCGTGTGCACAGCAGAATGGATCATGTACGCTGCGTGTTGTCAGAGGTGCTTCGTATGATGGACCGGTCCATACAGCCGGGTCCAGGTAGTCAGTCTCTGGACTTACCTGCGACATTGAGGAGTCGCACTGGGCCGCCATCTACTATCTGGCCGCCGTGGTCGACGCGGATGAGGTCTGATGCCTTCAACAGCGGCCACGCGACACCGAACGGGTTCACCCAGAAAGTGGTCGGCTCAACGGGGTCCCGAACCGTGATGTGTCCGGCAACCCTACCAATTTCATTATATTTAGTTCAATGTCGAACATATAATCGAAACTTAGAAGTCAGTCAGCTTACCCCTCATCAAAGCCTTGCTTAGCAAAGATCCGGAACGCGAGCGCCAGTCTCTCTTTGAGGTATTGACGCTCTTCGAGCGGATCTTCGAAGCTCGGCGGTTGGGGTAACTACGCATAGGCATTCGTTAAGCTATAGCCATCCGATAAAGTTAAGATCAGAAAACCTTACTTTGCCCTTGGCCGCTGTCTGGATGCTCGAGGTACCTCTCGTTGAGTGGGGAGACATATTGACGGTCTAAAAGTATTTGCCAATGAGTAATAGGAAGCAATAAGTGCGCCTCTGGAGGAAGCCCGGCTAGAACTTGGGTTGCTCGCCGTTTTTTATACAGGCGAGCACATTTACACGTGGACGAAGCGGCATCTTACTTTCGGGGTTCCAACTTAGTTAGGTGACACGCAGCACGAGGGGTAACGCACGCTACCGCGGCCCAGTTGGACGTTTATGATGTAGTCGGGATGCGGAGAAGAAACGCTAAGCCGCGGCGACTCGGAAGGGCGTGCATATGTCAACTGACCACATGGCCTCGCCCAACTATGCTGTTATGACTGACTATCAATTGATGATACCCTAGAATAAGCCTATCACTACATGCAGTGGTACCTATCTACAACACCAATACCAGCGGCTCCTCGATTGACCGTGGTTCTAAGGTGGCTTCGTATAGACTGAAGCAGGTTTCATGATATGAGTGAAAAAGGGGGGGAAATCGTAGATGATAGACAGGTGATTGGTCACCAAAACTGTTAAGCATCATTTGTATCATTCGTGGCATTTGTCGTGTTACCGTTAAAGATTATGCGTAATTCGAGTCTCTTCCTCCAAGCACTAGTACTAGCCCCCATCACAATTTGCATGGTTCTAGATACAATATCTATACTGCATTGGCGGAGGCTTCGAAACGTGTAAGTGATCTCGTAGTTATCCCCAAGTATGTGGAGGTCCATGGGAATGCAATGAACTGCCGAATCCCACAGTAAGCACAATCGCGGAGGTGCCAATTGGCTCCGTGGGTGACTCGGGGGTATGCGATTACGGAAAATGGGTAGGGAGAATAATGCCACAGCAGAATGTTTTTTTTTCTGCGTATATTAAGACTAGTATGCAACTGCGCGATTCTATCTAGAAAGTGCTGAGACAGTTAATCCCAACTGTGAATTATTTCTAGTATCTCAAGGTATTAAACCCTGCGCCGTCGGAAAATCATTTCAATGTCGTCAGACAACATGCAAACCTCAGAGAAGTCTTGGTGAACTCGTGGAACTACCAAACGCCACCATCGAATAACCCGGGCATATCTCAACAGACTGCCGAATTACCGAGACCCCTTCAGAACCTTGAGAGCCTCTGCGAAGTTCTCAATATCTCGAACCAACTTATCCCGGCGCTGTTTAACAGGGGAGTCCTCGGCAGCAATCATGTCCAGCTGCTCCTCATTGAGGCCCAGAACCATCTCAGTGTTGAATATCTTGAGTGGACTCTTGTCTCCGGTAAGCAGGCAGTGGTTCGTAACTTGTTGATAAACCACGTCGATGAAGCGCTCGCGCGCGACTTCGTAGTAACTCGATAGAATGTCGTGCATTTGTTCTCGAATATGGGCCGCATTGCCCTTGGCAATGGTCAGGTTCTGCAGCATAGATGTGTTGAGGGATATACGCCCGTCGCCTGGCTGTCCTTCTATGCCAATACCTAGTTTGGTGACTGCTTGGACCAATCTAGTGGTTCGTGACTTCTGAATATGTTCAGTGAAGGAACGATTGAGGGTCAACGGTAACCCTTCACGCTCAATGCGTAGAAGGAATCTAGCGTGATCCATAGCCCTACGATATGAAGCCTTTAATTCGTCAAGAAGATACCCATTCCACAACTCTTCGTATACTCTTGGGTCCGGGCAGATCAATTTGACGATTTCGGAGATGAAATGATGCACATGGGAAATGATCACGCTCGTGTGCTTCAAGGTGATAAATTCCCATTGCTTCGATTGTTCTTTGAACAAGGTACCAAGTAAACTGTTCCCAACCTATTCACAATATCAGATGAGAATTTTAAACCGTGCAGGTTATAACTCACAGCCCCGAGGTCTTGTCCTCGGCTTGAATTGTACACCTCCTCGATATACTCCATAATACCGCAGTCTTTGGTATCAGTCTTGAAACAATCCAAATAATCAAAGGTTTCTTCGAGCTCAGGATATTTTTGAGCAATCTCATCAAAATCGGCGTCATTATGATGATATAGTGAGAGCTCTTCTTGGGATGCTTCTCCGAGCTCATCCACACCATCGTTATTGTTACTCAAGAACGGCCGCATGTGTCCGTTTCTCACCATATCCTGTGCATAACCTTCGCTCGCCTCGACAACACGAGTGATTAGCCGGAGATCGTGTCGGTGTGAGAATATTTCGTCCCCAGTGTAATAAGCGTTGAGTGCGTCTCTAGTAAGGGATTGAAAGGCCTCACTCATCCGGTTGAGATATGCTCGTTGAGTATGTTGATCACTCCTGGACGGTCCCATCTCATCATGATGTGCTCTGACAACACTAAGCTCCTTAGAAACATCAGCTTTAAGCTTGGGGAATTCTTTTCTGATAAGATCGATTAGGAGGTCCCTGACACGCTGCTTGAGGCAACCGATTCCCGCCCTTCCGGTGTGGGATAGAATAGACCAGGGAGCGCTGGCGAAGAACATGCGCTCTTGTGCCTGTCCCTGCTCTAGTGTCATATCCCCATCGTCTGGTCCTCGATTCTTGACAACATAATAGCCCAGTGTGAGATCACCTCGTTTTCCTAGAACATGATCAATGGCAATTTGCTGGGTTGCTTTTTCGATTGCCAGGTCGGGCTTCGTAAGAACCGCCATGGTTCTGGTCATAGTTGGATCGGCCTTTTTGGCCAATTTTAGAATCTCCTGTGTAGCGGGATCGACATTACTAGGCATGATGGCCAAAACACTACATGGAGTGTCAATTTCGGTGACTATATGGTGACTAGCAAGGGTATCACTTACATTGTCCGGGAGTCCTGGACTATACCAGATACAATTAGCTCGTGCTGCTCGGGTATAGTTATTAGAGATATGAGGAGAATTTAGTGTAACTTACTATATTTTTTCACCATGTTCATTACCAATTCAATGTCGTTTTCGGTAGTGATGCCTGTAAAAAGTTAGATTACGCTCGCGGACACCCGGCTTTCTATGCCTACCTTGAGTCTCCTGTCGAAAAATTCCGGGAACATCAATCACAGTAAAATGCTCTTCCTATGATGCGTTAAGATACAGGGCAAAGAAACTGACTAGGGAGTTACTCGAGACTCACATTAGGGCCTAACTTCTCGATCTTAAGGATATGCTCACTGAAGGCAGGTAGTGGGCAACCATCCGAGTCAGTGTCATTGCTGCCACTGCTGATACCCATGGCGTCGTTCGCCTAGATTTATTAGCGACGCTTCCATCGTTCGTATCGAGGGTACACCTACCTCTTTAAAGAGCTGAGCGAGATTATCCGGAGAGAGCTCGGTGAACGTACGGTGAAAATCTTTCACACGAGCACGTGAATCGGGCGTGGCCTCCGGATTGACCATAATGGAGACAGAAATGCTCTCCTGAGTCTCACGGCGGCAGGTGATCTGGGTAGCGTAGCGCGTGCAAAGTTCAGCATCGCGAGGGAATGCGAATCCAGTTAGGTTCTCAAGGACCGAGCTCTTGCCCGAAGACTGGTCTCCAACAACAACAAGCTACATATTGAGCGTCAGTATCGTTATCGGAAGTGAGATTAGACGAGGCGCACCTGAGGCAAGGCAATTCTTGTGCCGATGAGCTCACGCAGCCTATCAACTTTGGTCAAAATAGAGAGGTTACCGTGAGCCGGCTGATCCTCTCCTGCCGATTTACCCATGCTTGCGAATTTCGCCATGTGTTTGATGAGAGGCTAGAGAAAGTCAGAGGAAACGGGTTGTTGTGAGTTTAATTTGGGATGGAAGGCAAGCACACCTGAGTTTGCAAGTGGGAGAGAAGAGGTAGAAGGAGGGAAATGGTATCGAGAGGCTTCACAGGTATCCGGGTACCTACATGTAGGTATATATAAATAATAATATCCCCTGGGAAACACGCAGCACAAAGAGTACTTACTGTATACTCTAGGTATTTCCACTTCCAAAGTAAGGTGCCTGCCTAGGTACATAGTACCTACAGTGGTACGTATATAAAGTACGAGGTGGTATGGCCAGCCTGCGCACTGAAGGTACCTCAAGTAACCTAAGTACCTACCTACCTAGGAGGTACTTACATGGTAAACATGCTCCTTATGTAGACATATCACGTTGGTATCGAAGTAGATATCCTGGAGGCAAACTTGGTCTTGCGGCCATGCAAACGGAATAGTTAGCTCAAGTTTGAACCTCGATCTGCGCCTCCACCAAAAGCTGCACGGTGCCGAGGAAGGAGGTTAGCCATCTCAAGCATCATGTCTGTCTTTAATTTAGGTGGTATTGTATAGGAAAATAGGGAGCCAACTACCTAAGTGTAAGGCTGGGAGGGTTACATGCCTTTCCCGATGTCAGGGTCATGGTCGTGGCCGTGACCGTTTGAGGCGCAGATGCCAAGACATGCATAAGTCGAGCCAACAACGCCAGAAGAGCGACCCAGATAGGCACTTTTGTCTGCCTGCCGGAGGGCCTCCTGTCTAATGGTTTCGAATGCACTGAGGGGACAAACAGACGACCATTACATATTTAAGCTAAACATATGATAACATTTTAAATGCTACCTATAGGTAAATGTAACCTCTACAAAAATATAGCCTTAGAACTTATCTATTTAGTCGTATATATTACTTGCCT
Organism: Xylaria grammica; assembly: GCA_004353285.2. Classification (NCBI taxonomy): domain Eukaryota; kingdom Fungi; phylum Ascomycota; class Sordariomycetes; order Xylariales; family Xylariaceae; genus Xylaria; species Xylaria grammica. The sequence continues at coordinate 3,150,872 of NGZP02000009.1, forward strand.
ACAGCCTTTGAATTGGCAAATTGCCGTATGGTTGCGACAGTAGCAAAATAGGTGAAAGTCGCTATTGGGCGGTCCCGGTAGGGGGCGATGCGTGGTAGTATTGAAATGTACCTTTAGTTACCTGCGATTTGAGATGAGACGATTCAAAACAGGAAGAAGCCATAATGATGAATTGAAAACACCAGTTTGACAGTATGCCCTTTCTTAATCCTATGAGCTTTATAGTAGGTATAGGAACAGGGGGAAAGACCTTTGATTTCCGTGTAAGAAATTGTCTCTGGTCTCCATAGGTAGTTTCTACTCTACCCACGCTCCTGGTATGGATAGCTGCTCATTCGTCAGCTTCCAGTCTTTTTCACCAACCAGCATCTCATCCGTTTTTATGCTATTTTCTTCTATAACATTGCCTACTAGACGAATCATCTCATCACCAATTCGTTTTCGCCGTTCCCGCACCTCGTGTATGAGAGTCCTAAACGCTACGGATTCCTCCGCGGTCGGCTTCGTTTGCCATGGCTTGAGTCGCTCGTCCGGACAGGTCTCGCGGTATTCGAAAAGCCTCATAGCTGTCCATCCTCTAAACTCCGCATCCGCGTCAATTTCCTCGATGTTGGCCTCCCTGAGAACCCCTATCGTGTTCAATCTTGCATAATTCGCTGCTTCATGCAATATGTTGTATTCTATTTCCTCTGATTGATTAAACTTAACCTTGAATTTTAGCAGAACCCTAAGCAGGTGCCAATTACCTCGCCGCACTGCTTCTTTAAACTCATGCCCACCATGAATGTTGAAATCACACCCAGCATTCAAGAGCTGGCGCACAATAGCCTCGAGGTCGTCCTCATCCTGGGAATCGATGGAATGCCTTAGCGAAAGTACCGTAAGGGCGTCCGATATGTAGTCCCGTTGCGGCTCGAGTAATATGCCAGATGAGAGGAGGAGAGATACCATCTTACTCGAAGAGTACAGGAGTGCTAAATCAAACGGGCTGCAACCATGTCGATCAAAGTGGTTATCATTGCCGGGAAAGCGAAGAAGTATTTCCGTAGCTTCGTAGTCATTGCGGCGGGCTGCATGGCATAACGCAGTGCGTCCAAATGCATCTCGCTCTCTTATATCTGCTCCTCGTAGGAGCAATAACTCCATTGCTGAATGAAACCCTCTTTTCGTCGCTATATGCAGGGGGGTGGAATCAAATGCCCACGGCTCGCTCACTAGCAATGGATACTTATTCAGAATGAGCTCTAATCCGGCATAGTCGTCATTTCTTAAGACCTCCCATAACTGATTCTCTGGTGGCTTGAGATCGTAAGCATCTTCTGCTAGTAGTTGGAGTCTGTTACTACCACAGGTCCAGTTTCGATGTTCCCTCGCCCTCTCTCGAACGAATAAGACGGGTGATCTGGCATTGTGAGTGAGCATTGTAGTGTTTAACAAGAATTGGTTCTCTTACATGCCAAATGTATTTTGTTGAAATGCATCTGCGCCCAGATCAAGAAGGTAGTCGATGATCTCCGTTCTCTCCCACTGGACCGCAACCTGAATAAGGTTAGTTTTTTTTTTAGGCCAAGGGCTTGCCTTTGACTAACAAGGAGCAGGTTTGTACCAGATGGCTCCATATCATTGGGAAGAGCCATCTTCTCATCGAAGAGAAATTTCAACCTCCGAAGAGTTCCGTATTTAATGGTCTTGGGAGCTTTGGAATCTCTAACTACTCTCGTAACTCTAAGATGGAGAGATGCACCAGGCCCGAATACAGAATCCCATACCAGTCTCAACGAGATAGCGCAGTGGAACACGGGTATCTGGTAAAGGAGAGCTAATGTTTGCTGACTAGAGTCTCGGCAGACTGAATCATCACACAGCCTAGCCTTACAGTACATTGATACCGTAAAAAGCCATATAAGTGGCTGTATTGTACCTAATAGCCACGGATGAGAGTCTTTAGCCATAGGCTTATGGCACCGGCATGGGCAGCTAGCGGAAAGACACCGTGGAATTCGATTATGCGGGCTAATTCTTCGAGCGTCGTCTTGATGATTGAGTAGCGCCGTGGATTGCGGCTTTCCACTCGAGGGGTGATCATGTCTTGTATATGAAAGTTCCGCTCTGGTGTTGGCGTTAAGCAGCAGACGGGTATGAAGCACACTTGCAGGGTTAGTATACTATAATGATTTCATCACAGAAATAAGAATAACACCAATATACATACGACAATGTAAGCTGAAGCAGGCCAATCTTGTCAACGAGGTCTTGCTTTCGAGAGCGAACCTCGTCTCTAAGCTGTATCACTTTCGACTTATATACCTGCCATCTTAGCTTTGATAGCTTGCGACCGTCCTCGCTAGTTTTGGAGTTCATCTCAGTCTCCTTTAGCGCTGACCGCAGCTCCTGGATGGTGTAATCCAAGCGAGAGAGAGAAGCGCCCAGGGGGGTCAAATCAAGAGCGGCAAATGCTTGTGCGCTGGAACCCATATCCAGCACTGAGTGTAGCATCCCGAGATAGGCATGGACGGATTCTATCTAGCACTCGACGTCAGCTACACATAATTCGAAAATGAGATTACAACTTACCTCGCCGACTAGATCACGGAATTCTTGGGGGCCTTTGCGTAGATCGGCAATACTCTTGTAGCTTTTGGTGACGGCGCGTAGTGCTCCTATGAGTGCGATTACGCTGGCCGTAATGGATAATGGGTCCATGAGTATAGCTTAAGTTTAAGATTTTAGGCTTAGGATCTCCGTAATTCAGATGCGACCGCTTCGATGGAGGGAATTAGGAAAAAGAATATAAATGAGACCTCAACTTGGGCATGGGGAGCAACGACATTATTGAATATTCTGACTGAGCACCGCCCCCCGGGGCTTAGAGGGTAGGGGTTGCATGCAAGAGCACGGTGGTCCGCGAATTGAATCAACACACCGTGTAAGGCTTTATTCGTGGCGCATAAGACTTATTGGCTACTGAGGCCTATTGCACTTGTAAAAAGTCCGGTGTATTGACTTGCGTAATTGATACACTTAAGTCCCTGTCGGGACTTTGAAACACTTTATACATACTTTAGTGTACAGATTATTCCATGTCGTTGCCGGCATTAGTCATCTAACAGTCCTAACGTCCAGTGTATTATTCTGTCGACGCCTTGCCCACGAATGGCACTCACTGGAATCGCAACGCAATCCTCCGTCCAGGCATGCTCGACGTTGCTAGGATGCTTCTCTTCACCATTTGTGATAGCATCCATATACTCTTTTAATTTGTTGAAATTCTCCTCGGTCCCAGGCCGATCCGCCTTTGTGGCTATGACAAACCATGGCTTAGCAGCGATCTGTAAACCTGTTGGCTCGGTTGCCAGCTCTGGTAAGTCTGCCACCATCATCTGGCCTGTCTTCAAATTAGTTCCGTCCCCTTCCCAATCAATCCGTTCGCTCGCTTCTCGTTCTCTTTGTTCATCCTCACGCATGCGCGCATACAGGCCAACCTCTGTCCATAGAGACTTGAGTGCTTTGACCGCATCACCTGCGCTTAGATCAATGACGAAGGCGAGAACGCCTGCACGCTCGACATGGCGCAAAAACTCAATACCAAGTCCACGGTCGAGATGTGCACCCTCAATGAGACCCGGAATATCTGCGATAGTGAAGCGTTTGCGGGGCTCCGGAGTCTCGCCCATCTGTACCTGGTCAGGCTGCCGTGATACAACAACGGATCCCAAGGTAGCATCGTGGATGACGGAATGGGAGGGGGAAGAAACCCCTGATGATCGAGGCTTTACAATTGGGCGGCCCTTATAATTGTCAAGCACTACGGTACCGATGTTAGGCTGGAGCGTTGTGAAGGCCCAATTGCCAACGCGTGCGCGGCTACGTGTCAGGGCACGCAACAGGGTACTCTTGCCAGCGTTCGGAAGCCCAACAAAACCCACGTCTGCGAGGATTTTAAGCTCGAGCTCCAATTGCATTCGTACGGCGTTTTCGCCCTTCGTTGCGAAGAGAGGACGAGGCCGATCTTTAGAGACAAAATGTGGATTACCTAAACCACCGAGACCCCCTGCTGCCAATAAAATAGGACGAGGAGACGCAACAGAAAGGTCCAAGTGAATGGGGGGTTCGGGTTGAGCATATAGACGTTCTCGGTTCGGTAACCGAGGGAGCGACAGGTTACGGCGGTCGCCAGATGACATGCCGGGGTACAGAACAAACTTATGGGCATTCGGATGTTCAGGTGGATCGGGTAAGTCTATGTTTAATCGTAAGGCCTCGCCCTCACCCTTGCCCGTCTCTTCACTAGCTTGGGCTGCTGCCTCAGCTTCCCTGACCAGCTTCTCATACTCCCGTTCTTTCTCTCTCGCCTGGCGATATAATATGTTCTCTTCCACCATGGGGTCTATCCTCTCGATCTCTCGAACTACGGTGCCAATAGGAACCTTGATGATAACGTCCTCGCCTCGGGCACCACCGCGGTTGCCGCCTTGCCCCGTCCTGCCACGGCCAGCACGGAGGATACGGCGACGGGTCAGGTTGTGTAACGAATTCTCGTCCTGGACTGCCTGTATGTATATATTACCACCATGTCCGCCATCGCCACCGTTAGCAGGTCCGTTGGCCATGAATGCTTCACGAAGAAACGAAATACAGCCATGGCCTCCTCCACCAGCTATAATTGTAATCTTAGCCTTATCGGCGAAGCTCGAGATGGCATAGTCATCTGGTGGGGGGTTCAGGCGTGAGACTGGTATTTCTTCGTTCGCTATTGAACTCTCAGTCTTGTCGCTGCCATTCTCGGCGACGGACGTCGATGCCGGGGCATAGGTCGAGAGACCGGCTCGAGGCAAACGGGAGAGAGAGCGGAATAGTGTCGGATAAAGGAATGGAAGGAAGAGGGCCGAGGCTGGGGAGCATCTCGGAGGCATCTTCAGAGGCACTTATCGCTTCTTTATCATTGTGTCGAGCGGGACCTAGCGAATAGTAAACGTTATTACCCGGTTAGGCGTATATTCTGATATATTCGAGCGCGCAAGTATCTCTCTAACAATAGTCGTTTTGACATTAGGTACCCGCACACCCCCCACGAGGTGCAGGCGCATCCAGGTTTTTTTTTGACCGATAAGATAACCCAAAACTTCCTATTACCGCAAAGCTTATAATCCATGAAAGCGCTAAACCCCTAATAGACTAGCGCCGGTAACGACCCGGAAACGAGGGGGGTGTGTAGTTGCTAGACGCTTCCTCCAGCCAGCCTGCTCCAGCCAGTCTGCTCCAGCGAGAGACCAAGGACAGGGGGGGCCTTGCAAAAGGTGGGTGTTCTGGTGGGTGTTTGACAACACATCAATACCTACCTGCCTGGTTCTGAGCGTTGATGTATTACCTCAACAGCAACTGATTAGTATTTCTGTTTGCAATTGGGCCAACTGAGCATATCCTTGTCGGATTCCTCAAACACCGACTCCTTAAGCTATATCGGTTCTGTCGCTTGACGAGCAATTGTCCCAATTAGCCGCCGACAGCTCGGTTGGCCAGATCCTAAACGCCGAAGACACACACGCCATATGACCACCCATAGTATACTAAAGCAACGGACCTGGCGTCACACCCCGACCGGCCGACTGGCCGACTGGTCGACAAAGGCGGTGTACGGCAGCATGATAGCGTGATAGCGTGATAAACGGTACAATGAGGTCGTGTACCAGTGTACCAGGTGAAGTGTCCAACGTGTCAGCGTGTCAGACATTATGTGCTGCATGAGGTATTCGTACTGTACTGTGAACGGGTCCTGAACGGGTTGGGTCTACATATATCGTGTTGAGGCTAGACTAGGAGCTCTGACCTGTCCCGACTTCTGCCCCGACCTGTCCAATCGTCTCCAATGTTCTGAAAGTTGTCTTATCTGACTTTGGGTTAGGTAGTCCACCTGTCGACCCATCTACACTATAGTCGATTAGTAACCTACCGACCTAAGCTACCTAAGCTATCTAAGCTAAGAGGAAGTAGTATAATTTCCTATAGCCCGCGTTGGTTTGTTTTGGAGGCTCAAGACTACCTACAGTAGTGTGCCCAAGTAAGTAGGTACCTAAGGCAATCCAGTCTACCCCTCTCTCGCCTTCGTCTCTCTCTCCCTCTCTCTCTTCTCAATACCTCTACACTAGTCTATAGAAGTGGAGGGGGAAAAAGGAAGAACCAAGAAGAAGACTAAGAGGAAGGGAAACAAGCACCAAACATCTTCCTCAACTACCTATCTAGACCTAGGAGCCTATGTCTGTCTAACTACCTACATCTCCCCATTTCCCCTCCATCTATTATTCGCTTCGAAGAACATCTCGAATTATCTACTATCTCCAGATTCTTGTGCCATTGCTGCCCCATTCGTTCTCCCGCCCCCCTCACCAACAGCTTGATCAAGATCTGGGGTGTGCAGCAATGTCGGCGGATCTGCGAACGCTCAATTGGGTTACTCTCATGCACTCTGCATACTAGCAGTAATCCAGCCGCCCATTCGAGCCACGACAGCCAATTTTTATCTCCCGTCCGGACGTGGACATCCCTCTGATCCTCGGGCTCGCTGGGCTGTTACACTTGCGACCTCTGCTGATTCTCTCGCTCCCGTCAATTGGTCTTGTGTCTCTCTCTGTCTCTGCATCACTCTGCACCACCATTGCCTACCACCACTCACTCACTACCTCGCCTCTAGTAGGTAGAACGACTACTACGACTACTGCTGCCACCACTGCTGCCACTACTACTGTCACTTTGACTCCGCTAGCCTCGAGCACTCACTCGCCAGCCAGTCAGTCTGTCTGTCCGTCCAGTCAGTCCAGTCAGTCCAGTCAGTCAGCCGGCCAGTCACTCACTCAGCCCGTCCTCCCTCTCTCCCTTCATCTGCCTCCCTCCCTCTCTCCGATCTTGGCTTCTCCCGTACTGTGTATCGTGGTTGTCTATACCCCACACTCCTATAGAGCCATAGACCTGTTCGGCTCCCCGTGATATCGGCCATATCGGGTTGCAAGCCTGCTCTTCTCTCTCCTTATTTGCTGCCCTCTTTTTTCCTTTCGCCGCATTCGACCGGGCGGTCAATTCTGTCTCCTGCAGGACAATCGCGAGCTAGCCACAGACTGAACACCTCTTGTCCAATTTCCCCCCTCCTGCCACCACGCGGTTCGCTGCAACACTCCCACTACCTGACGGTAGTGCCCGCTGCTGCTGTGCTGTTGCTGGCCTTCCTCCTCATAATACAGGTCAGTCTCCATTCTGCTTACTTCTTGATCCTCTCTCCCCCTTCTTGTTCCATGGACCCTTTCGGGTCACTTTATGGATACGTTGTACAATAGCACATCATAACCCTATCGTCCCCTATGTGTACCAACCTCACATACCGGCCTTCCTCGCCTCCGCCGCCTCCGGCTTCACGCCGCTAAGATGTATCCCAGGGAGAAACACCGCAAGTCCGTCATTAGGATGGACCCTGACTGTGCCATTTGCCATGCCCCTGCCACTCACGCCTGTGACTGTGAGGCCAAGGGGCTTGAACATGCGGTTCAACAGGCAGAGCATCGGATGATGCAATCTGTTTACAATGAGATACGGTGAGCCATTTTCAGAACCTGGTCCACGCTGGCTAGGCCTCGATGCCGACACGTAGTTAGTGTTATCTTGTGCTAACGTCACACCAGCTCTTGGGTCCGGGCCCATGCCCAGGATTATATACTCGAGTATTTTCGACTACTCACAGAGCGGCGGAAGGCTGCACATAATCAACATATGACTCAGTTAACACAAACTGCTTATCAATATTACCGTTCGCCTCCACATCCAAGTGAGATCCAGGCGGCCCAGGCAACTCTCAAGCGAGGTATCGACGAGGATTGGCAGTCAAGTGTTCAACGGTACCCAGAAGTGCTAGAGTATTTTTTCGGCCTGGTTGAGATGAATCTCCCCTCAGAAGAGGACGCCGCCATCAAAGATCCACCACTGAGTGCAATGAACGGTGCGAGAAAGGCTAGGCGGAGCTCAACCATAGCCGCAGAGAGTGCACACGAGAGAGTGCGCCATAGAAGGACGCCACCGCCACCAGCTATTAGAGAGAGAACGCCCGCTCCTCCCACCATGCATGTTGTCGAAAACCCCATGGCCCCTGCGCCACGACCGTCAAGACGGCACCAGGGTTTCCCCGGAAGGCCGCCGACAGCACCACCTCAAAGTTTCTATGGTTACTAAACATGATAACCGAAGGTGCCTGGTTGAAAAGCATCGTACTTGTGGGTGGAACACTCTCACTTCGTGACCACGGCTTCAATGAGCCACTATGGATTCGCTCCAACTTGAACGTTAAGGGAATGTCGGGCAACAAAATTAAAACCTTTTTTTTTTTGTTTATTTCTCGTACAACATACCGCAAGTCTATTACCATCATATCCTAGATATCGGGGTATGGTGTTCCACGAGACGACGATTATATGAGTCAATGACCACGTTCTGCGATGCATTCAGGAACTAGCTGGGGAACCACCACGGCTTAGGTCCATAATCATTCTGCATGGCGCCGGCATCATTTTTCCAAGGTTCTTTTGTCTCTTCGTTCAAGCCCCACTCACCGCTCTGTCTTGCAGGTTTAAGGAGGTGGGCCTCTAGACCGCATATCTCGATCCCACTAGGTCCGGTCGGTGTTGCAGGTGCTTAATATTATTTTGAATTTGGTTACCCCGTGGATTGCGGGATTGGAGTACGGAGTTTCAAAGTATTAATTCATAAATGGAGGAAGGAACATAGCGAGGCTCGTCGCAACCCAAGTTGTTTGATCATCGGATATACGAGCCCAGGTGGAGAAGGCATGGTCTCTACCTGAAGAGAGTGGCTAGAGTCGGCCAGGGCGCGAGGCTGCTGGCACGAGGTTGCCTGGGGAAGCTGGAATATGCCGAGTGTTAGGCTTTGTCAGAAGAGCCTCAATTAGGGACGGCCTTGTGCTACGGATCAATACGTTGACACCTTATGAGGATGACTGTGAGGAGTACTTGACGAGGTTACAGATAGGGGCGGTGTATGGAATACGTCTTGAACCAACTATCCGTCTATCCGTATTACAGCTCGACGCCCCAACAGAACAGTAGACAAGAAACCAAATAATTGAAACAATCCCCTCCTAGAATTGCCTCGTGAGCCCAGTGACCTCCCCAGCCCCAAATCACCCAATCTCCGGATTGTCAGTGTCAGTATTCGTGAGAATCAAGTTACACAGTGTGTTGGTCGACCACGACCGCGACCCTCGCGCCCTACGGCATTTGTAACTACGACAGCCCGACACGTAGATGGGGTAAGATTCGTGCCTCGGCTCACCACCACATTTGTCCGTGAGATAGCTCTGGAGAATGTGGACAGCTGACTTGAAAATCAGAGGACTAGATAGATAGAATCGACAACGTGTACGTACGCAAAACCAAACAATAAAAAAAAGCATTGCCAACCTGCTGATTCCCGTGATCGGCTCCACGTTTCACCTTGTCAGTCCGAAAGCACGGCCAAAGCCCAAAAAAAAATACACAAAAAAAAAACAAAAACGAGCCATTAGTGAACCCTCAGCTGCCCGCTACATGTGCGTACGTATGTGCGTGTGCTGTATATAATATCATGATCGAGACACAGTCTGCGCCTCGACAGTTGTGCCCAAAGGGCACTGAGTAATATACTAAGCCGGCGCACATTGGCCGTGGCCAGCATGCACGTCGCGGATTTTCGGTCTGGCTGTCCCTGCGGATTGGCTGGACGTGGTGGAACACCACCACCACTCTTTCTGCCTCCCTCCCTCCCTTCGCTCGCTAGCATGTTAAACGACCTCTCCTCCCATCGTCCGTCATCCGGGCACGGGGAGATTGGCTGACAGCGACTTTTTCTCTCGCACGGCATGCATGATGACTCCCATCCCAGGTCATCAGAAAATTAATGATTAAAAAAAATATAAAAAATTAAAAATAAATTAAAATTAAAAAAAAAAGATCACTACAGTATGCAAGAAAAACTACCTCCATCGGATTCCAGCCCCGGAACCTCGGAACCCTATCATCAACCTCGGAATCTTATCATACGTTGGTCGATACGTAAGTACCTAGTTACGCTATTTAGGTAAAGCAGAGAGTAAAATCAACGTGAGGCCAGGCGATGCCGCGGTACGCGTTCCGTCACATTACAGTATAGTGTAGTCCGCCAGCAAAACGCGCTGAACAGCAGTAGTATTATTGCATAGCCATCTATCTGCCTATCTATCTATATACATAGACTACGTCCCTCTGATCCACTTTACGCACGTACATACAGCATCATACATCATGGCCTCCGCCATCCGTCCATCCATCCGTCGATCTATCCATACATACATAGTAGATGAGGTACTATGTATAGTATATAACACGCGCGTGGATGTAGTGGTTACGAGGTAAGTAGTGGCACGCAACAACTCGCCAGCCAGCCAGCCAGCTTACCAGACTCCCACACTAGAGAATTAGTAAAGAGAAGAACCCGACTACGTGTACCTAACTAAGGCATACTATAAAGTACACATCATGTTTGGACGTACGGTCCGTACATACAATCTGTCCGTTATGTATGTGTATGCGCTGCAGAGCGTGCGTACTTATGCAGGTGGGTTAAAAGAGGTAACAATTGTCACGCTGCATAATAGATCACGAGACCGATTTGGCGTGCAGCACGCTTAGGTAGGTAAACGTACGGAGAACGGGGGGGCAACTAACAGCAACGCGGCCCAACCGAACCCAACCTCCACTCGTTAAACGACGGGATGGGGGACGGTCTCGGCCCCTCATATCTGCCACCGGTCCGTCGCGTCTACGAAATTTAAATGACGACCACGGTTCGCGTTGTTCGTGGGCTCGTCCACGTGTGATGCCACGAATTGACGCGGATGTTCTGGTGAAACAGCACCTCCACCCCCCCGGGGAGTCGCGGAATCGACCCGTTCGTGGAGCTACACAACGACGACCTAGCTGAGAGAAGCGTAGTGGCGGATTAGGCACATGCAATCGCGGTAACATCATTATGGTCTAGTTAGAGGTATAGTCAATGCGATGGGCGAGAGCGACCCATCCACAGAGGATTGATATGAGATGTTTTATTTATTCCCGCGCTAAATCGCTATTGTAGTTCCCGCTTTGGGGGCTCGCCAATACCATGCCGAGGAAAATATCATGAATGGTGGGTAATGTGGAGATAACATAAACGTTAACATAATGAAGAGGGAGGATAGAGCTCTCGCGGAGATGATAGCAATATGCAAGAAGCGCCTAGATTTATACGGGTGCCCCCGAACCTGCCGGCAAGATGCCTTCTACTTTCGGCTCATCGGGCTCGAAAGCAACGTGTGCGTCAATCCTAGATGGCTGGTAGTTGCCCCGCAGCACAGAGTTGGGGGAAGAATCCGTGTCGTCTCAGAGCCGTTCATTTCGATGGCCGATTTCTCCTCGGGCTTCAGTTGTCTGGCTTCCGATTGATTCGAATTTAGGGAAGCTCTACTCCTTCTCCTCCAACGAAGCATCTTTGAGGTCCGAGGTAACAGCCTCGACTTTAGCGTCGGCCTTATCCCCGTTGGCACCGTTGGGAGTCGTGGTTCCGGATCCTTCCGCGGCTTCCTCAGCCTCCAGTTTCTCGATCTCCTTCTTCGCCTTCTCAACGTTCTAGAAATAGTTAGCGAAGATGTGACCAACGTAAAAAAATTTATTCGGGCGACCTACTCGTTGCGTCTCAGCCTGTTGATCAGACTTCCAGTGATCGAGTTTTGCCTTAATTTTCTCAATGATAGCCGAAACGTCAGCAGCGCTCATGGGGGGTTCAAGGCCTAAGAAACCACAATCGTCGATGACCGAAGGTGGACAGTTGAAACCGCTCTTCTCAACTGGTGCCGACTTTTTACCCTTCTTTCCCTTCTTAATGGCGGGGAAGAAGTCTTCTTCGCGGTCTTCCTTTCGCACTAGTTTGGTACCCTTCAGACCGGAGTCATCAACCTTACGCGAAGCTTGAGCGGTTAGGCCACTGTCGGCGAGAAGGGGGGCTTTCTCAGTAGAGGCAGACGATGGGTCGAAGAAATGGAGCAGACTGTTGGCGCGACGGATCTCCTCGAGGTAGGCTGGATCACTAGCGTCCTGGAGCATCTTCTGAGCGCGCTCTTTCTTCTTCTCCTTGTCATAGCGCTCCCGTTCGGCCTTTTGACGCTCCCGTGCCTTCTGGCGTGCCTCACGCTCGTACTCGCCAAAGGCCTTCTTCGCAGCGTAGTACTCGTCCTTCAACTTACGCACAGCCTGGAATTTCTCTTGTTGTTCGGCTTGTAGTTTACTTCGCTCATCGCGCAAAGAGTTGAGGTTCTTGAAGGCCTCGTCTTGTTCGGCCTTGATAGAATCGAGTTCGCCCTGAACCTTGGAGTAGCGCTCACTGAGGGCACGAGAGTCGGGGTCATCCATGCCGTCCTTGATTTCCTTGATCTTAGCCTTCAAGTCATCGATGGCCTTCTGCGAGCTATCGAACTGAGCGAAGTTCTTGCGTTGCTTGCGTAGGTTCGAGATCTCAGTCAGAGACTTCTTCTCGTCGACAAGTTTCATCATGCCACTGCTGACTTCCTTGTCAAGGTCCTCAATCTTACGATCGATCTCCTCGACGCTCTTGAAAGCGACTTTGCCACGAGCACTCTTCTGTTCCGTAATGCGGGATCGGAGCTGTTCGTCGAGACGCTTAATCTGATCGAGCTTGGAGTTGCGAGCATTTTTGCCAACACCCTGCTTGTTACGGATATCATTGGCTTCGGCGATGAGCTCTTGACGGCGCTTCTGGGTAGGCGTCGGAGCATCTTTGTTCTTGCTCGGGGTAGCGAGGTCGACCTTGGCCTTAATGGCGTTCTACGATGAGGGCGTAAGTATACGGCTTCGTGCGGTATAGACAGCGGGCACAGAGGCCTAGGTCATGTTTGAGCGCTGCGACATACATATTTAGCCATTGAGTCCTGGTATTCCTTCTCAGCCTTAGCCAGACGCTCATTGAAGAGTTCGGCATTGGGCTTCTCGGGCTTCTTCCTGTCGGCCGCCGCGGGAGCAGCAGCGGCAGGGGTGGTAGCAGTCTCGGCCATGGTTAAGGAATAAATAGACGACGATGCGATCAAATAGAATACTGAGGATAATATACGGGTATATTAGACTGTCGATGTATAGGAAACCAGCGCACAAGAACAACAAGGCAAGGCAAGGCAAGACTACCAAGTTAATGATAGACTCTGATTTCACTACACTCTACTTATATAAGAGAGATGAGAGAGGAAAAAAAGGATATATAGTAGGTGAGAGGTAAAGAGGAAGATCGGCAACCTAAAAGAAAGGAAGGCCAGATCTCAGGGTCCAGAAGGCTGTCGATTTCTCTTAGGTTTTTTGGCCCAGCAGATGGAATTTTTCTGGTTATTTCTTGGCAGGAATTTGGGGTGCAGTGCAGCACAACCAAACCGTTGCATCCACTCCAATTCTCAACCCCAACAGTGTTCCAACAGTGTTCCAATTTGACTTAATTTGACCTAATTCACCAATAAAAAGGACGGTATTCAGGTGGTCGGGGCGTTTCCACGTGTGGGGCCCCTTCTTGAGCCGAACCTGTCCAGCACCTATCTATTGGTAGCTTGTTATCTTCGTACCTGCGTTTGCGGTTCACCTCACTATAAATTGTAGTCTATTCAGACCTATTCAGACCTGACCAGGCCTAACCCAGGCCTAACCCAGGCGGTCTACTGGGTCCCTACAGTAGGTACATATGTATGTATCTAGGTACCTAGGTACCTTCTGTAGTGGAGACCTCAGCAGCCTGCGACCGACTGGCCCCCTGCAAAGTCGCTGGAATTTTTTAGCAGTGGAAAGCAAGGCTGAGACAGCTTTCCTTTGGTTACCTACCTATTGTCACCATCCGTGATCTATTCTTTTTCCTTCCTTGCGCATACCTCTACGTCCCCCAACAATAGGTACCCCCCGGGCCTAGGTGCACTCGTCCGGCGCAAATAAGGATTACTGAACGCCGTGCCAAAATGGCGGACATCGAGAATCTCAACTCGGAGGCCAACGAGAGGAGTATAGTGAAGGCCTGGCGCGCATGGAGAACCGCCCACGAGATGGTCCAGGACCGAGTATGTCGGCTTTAATACAAACCATTGATTGCGAATTGTCGAAGTAGAGATGCTGATGGACCCAGGGTTACGAGCTAGCAGAGGAAGAGGTCAAGATCTCCCTCGATGCATTCAGAACTCAATACACCAGCATAGATGGCACTGTTGCGTAGGTGTACTCCGACATCACGAAACATTCAACTAAAATTCGCGTCGTGGCTAACCCAGAGCTTGGTGCAATCGTATACAGGCGCGAAAGAATGAAGTTCTCTGCTCGGCCAAGCCCAGAGATGCTGAAGAAGTACACACCCCCCGCGACCCCGAGCAACCCCGATCCGCAACCAGATGTCGGCACTATCTGGGTCGAATTCAACGATGACACCAGTGTTGGTGCTGAAGCTATGCGCAAATTCGCCAAATTCTGCTCGCACGAGCACTATAGGACTGGCATGCTGATTTTGAGCGGTAACGTCTCGTCTGCTGCCAAGAAGGAGATCTCTAAATTCGCCCAATGGACCACCATTGAGTGGTTCCTAGAGGAAGACCTGCTTATCAACATCACCCACCATGAGCTCGTCCCCCGCCATGTCATTCTAAGTCGAGACGAGAAGACAGCGCTGCTCAAGCGTTACCGCTTGAAGGAGACCCAGCTACCCCGTATTCTTCAGCGCGATCCGGTTGCCAAGTATTTTGGCATGCGACGGGGACAGGTCGTCAAAATTATCCGCAGCAGTGAGACAGCCGGACGTTACGCTAGTTATCGGTTGTGTGTATAAAAAAAAACAATACCCAAGAGCGGAGGAAACGATCATAGAGCAGAAAAATGTTTGCAGAATACGGCGTCTAACGTGGATGACAATGGAAATTTCGACGGCAGGACGGCGTTTAGGTATGTGAAGCTCGGAGAGCTTCTATGATGGGTTTCGGCCCTCCTCGAGTCTTCTCGACACAAGTCTGTTTAATTCCCAGTAATCGAGTACTTGAGATTTTCTGCTTAGTTTTTGTACTTGCCGGTCAGGATAATTTATGGCGCAACCACGCCGAGAAGCACCAAACCGTCGCCAACATCCCTACCTGTTAAGCTGATCGCGGCAAGAAATAAGCTGTTTCCTAAGGCCACAAAACAATTCTTCCTTTCAGCCGCACGCATGTACGTGTACACTTAATGTGACTGATGGCACCAAAAGGCTCTCTCTCTCCTTGGTCCATACTCTACAGGTGAACAGAGGTGATAATAAGCCTTGGAGATTATCCGGCAAAAAGGGCCCAACTGTCACCTTAATCAATAGACAAGACCAGTGAATATAATCGGATTCTCGGACTTGAGGGCCTCAAATACTGCTCGTGAGCATGTGATGAGTGATCTTGGCATACTACCGAAATAGGCATTAAGACCTAAAGCCTGGCTCTTCCGATACAGACGTCGACGCTTCCTTTGGTCGCTGTCTCAGCTTGTGCTTTGACTATATAGTGTATATTTCTGAATACCTGGGTACCCGGTTCCTTACCGATATCTCGCCCCGTCGATATAAAATGTAGATAACGAACAAACCCCTATCATATCTGTAGAATTTCCTTTCCTCGAGTACTCACGCCTAGGATGAACTGTTACACACGATGTACGTTATGACGCCCGAACCCCTTAAGTTGCGTTACACACTTATCTATCAACTTGGATCGGGGAGCACAGATCCCTTTTGTCAAGATACATAGGACTTTCGTCACAACGCCAAATCAGGCGTTTAATCGTTCGATTTTCCCCATACCGGGCTAATATTGAATCACACGTCCCCAAGTCCGAGCGCCCACGATGTCGGATATCTATCCAGAGCTCTAGTCCGAGACATACATACATGCCGGCTTAGGACTTCAGCTGCGATATATAGGGCGCCTCGTTCACATGTGTCTTGAACGGCGTGATTACGTAGTAGAAAGAAGCAAGTCGGATTGCGAAAGGGGACTTGGACAATTATGTATTCAGTGCCTCGGACAAGGACAGCAACGGCGCATCCCTAGGTTGGCATTTCGCGCTTCGACGGACACGGACATGGGAAATGCCTCCGTAGCGTATACGGCTACCCCAGATACCAAGACGATTGGATCCTTGCACGACGAGCAAGCAAGCATGTTTCTTTCTCTCGACGCCCGCCGGACCCCTACCCTCCACTACTGTACGTAGTCAGTCAGGTGCGCCACGAGCACCGTATAATCCACGAAAAGGGTTTTCCCCCGGGGCGCGAGTCCGACGCACGAAATTCCAAATTCGCGCACAATGTACCTCGAACCTGGATTACAACCGCACTACTAGTATGTCGCCGTGGCGCGGAGCCCTCCCCCCTTGCCGCAATGAAAGGGAAACCCCCGGATTGATTGGCCGATGCTACCAAGATATCTCGGAAAGAGACGATGGGGCGAAAAAATGTGTTTGAGCCGCCACCGAACCGGGCGAGCGATATGGGCCACATATGTGTCAGCCAGCCTTCCTTCTTGTGATCAGTTGTGTCGTGCGCCACCCCGATGCATAGGGACGGGCAACCAACATCTTAGACACGCCACGGAGTAAGACATAGGAGCAGTATCTAAACCCGAAGCTTATACCGAAGGCAGATTTTCACAAGTTGAGAACCTAGGTAAATACCTAGTATCAGTTCAGCTCAGCAAGCTTATTCCGTGTCTGAGATTCTGACACTGACACGGTGTGATTCTGTCAAGGAGCTCAGGTCCTCGAACTTGTCTGCAGCTTCCTCGGCGAGGGCTCCAAGGCAATTAATTATGTCGGGAAATAGGCTAAACAAGGTATCCTATCTAGGCGGTTACGTGCTGCTGACCAAAAGGAATATTCAAAAAATGACAAAAAAGGTTTTATATTTCATAGCCGTCACCTGATCGCTACCGCCTGTGAAGCCAATTAATTGCCCACCCATTACCTACATACCGCGTACTATAGAAATAAACAAGTAACAGTTGGGGGGTATCTATAAATCCAGCCCGAGCACTGTCGCGTATGGCGACGGCGGGTCTACGTAGACGAGCAATGGTGCCAAGAAATCCTTCAGAATGCTGTATGAGCATCTTGTTTAAGGCCCTTTCCGATATCCCTAACCTTCTTTTCCGTCAACCACGTCCCAGCTTTCTCTTGTCTACCCGTGGTCCCCCTATCTTGAATCCGGACATCCGTCGCTAGTGGGGAATATCGTAATAATGGAAAATCATAGCTCTGGTCAACTCCCTATCCTTCGAATCGCCCACACTCGTATCATGAAACCAAAAACGCCGCAGTGG
The DNA here is from genome assembly GCA_004353285.2 of Xylaria grammica. NCBI lineage: Eukaryota > Fungi > Ascomycota > Sordariomycetes > Xylariales > Xylariaceae > Xylaria > Xylaria grammica. The sequence goes on from NGZP02000009.1 coordinate 3,168,282, forward strand.
CTTTGTCTCTAAAGCCATTTTCGATGAAACCAAGTCCGTTTCCCAGGATAGAGACTAAACAACCTATTGTATAACGCCTGATGCCCGGCCCAGTGGCACGCTTGGGTTTTGGTATATATAAATAAATCTGTTGTACACTTCATGGTAGATTTCGGCGTTGACGTCGTAAATCTCACGAGAATGGGGACCGATGTTGAAGGCCCAATGATCGTGTGATCAAATTATAATAAAAGTCCGGTGTTAGTGTATAGATGAATGAATTTGGAGGGGTAGTGGCACAATTCTCGTATTATCTGAGTAAGCCGCCAGCATCGACTAAAACCGGACCACCACGATATTCGTCGATCTCATAAGCTGGCTCGTGGGGATGTTGTGGTATAGGTTGTAACTCCGTCCCGCTAGGTGGGCTCCTAGCACGCCTTGGCTGGAAGAGGCCACCCAAGTCCTGCAAGATCGTTTGAGAGCCTCTTCGTAAGCCCGTGCCACTCGCCGTCATAGTTGGTGACGGAGTTGCACGGTACGGTGAGAGTGGATCCTGGCTTGAGTTGAAACTGTTACGAGTGCTCCGTAGAGTAGTGTCGCTCGTCTCAGCAGCATCTAGTAAACCTCCGGCATCCAAGAAAGAGACCCGCCTGGGAGTGTTAGTTGAGTTGCTTTGGCCAGAAGAGGCTGACTGGTCTTGAATAAGACTATTTTCTCTGCGTGTGGCCCCTGTCGTCTGTTGTTGATCGAATCGCCAATTATTCATACTGGCAATCGGTGCGGGCCCATATCCTAACCCCGCAGGCGCTTCCTCTTCATCACGATACTCCCGATTGACTCCGAGGCCCAGGTCTCTGACCAAGTCTTCGTCACTACCCCAATGCCTATGAATTGTGGGACGCCTCGAAGACGTTCGATCTAGTGAATCGCCCGCGACGGAACCGGCTCTGTACTTGATCTTCTTGGTGCCTCGATCACGAACGAAGGAACCGAGTACTAACGCATTTGCCGCCGCCGTTGCGAAAAGCAGCTCGACTGAGGCGAGAAGAGACCGCGTCTGTTGGCTCCCATGACTGTGGAAAACGTAGACTAGCCGATAGATAGTGGTACCCACGGGAGCTAAGCTCAGGGAGAATAGTAAGATAAGTTGAAACTTCTTCTTTGGGCCCATATTGCTGGTTAAAATGAAGGGCACAGGGAAGATGACTAGGACAAGGTCCGTCATAATATTAGCTGTGGCCATTGTGATGAGCTGGACATAGCCTTGGCGGCACTGACCGCCCGGATCAGGCAAAACCTGCCAATAGTTATTAAAGGGCCGGCATTCAGCCAGATTAGCACCCAGCACAGCTATAAACGTCACAGCCAATATACCACGTATAATATTCAATGTGACGTCGTGGGAACTTTTCCAAAATGTGCTCGTCAAGCGCTTGAAGAAATCGAGGATGGCAAGCTTGAGAATCCAGAGCCTTGGATCGCACACAAGTTAGCTTTAAATAGATCTCAATAACTTGGAGCAAACTTAAGAGGCATGCAGTTCGGTTTTCCGGCTTGCGCCAGAGCCAGGACTACCGCCTGTGGGAACTATAATGGAACGGGAAGGAGAGAGTGATATTGGGGAACAGAACGATAAATGTCAACGATTAATTGTTGGGTGGGGGAAAAGAAAATGAGACCTACGTTGCTGCATATAATATGCGACTCCCTATAACTAGCCCACTCGCGATCGACTTGTGTCTCTTCTCCGTCTCCGTCAATGGCCAGGTAAACTGAGCATTATTAGTCCCCCATAGCAACACGACATGGACCAGACCCATGCGGATGAAGAGGGGGACGGCAGCTAAGGTGACGGTCCTGTCCTCCTGAAAGAGCTTCTCGGACCGAATAAAACGACCCGCTACGCGTAGGAAGATGATAGTAGAGCAGAAAAGAGTAATCCACCAGCAGACGAGGAGTGTGGGCTTATCGTCGTCGGGAGTATGTAGCGGTGGCGGCGACGAGTACAACGGCATGGTGTCTTTGGTCAATGATGGCCACGCCCGTCAACCTCCGTAGAGGGGACGAGCGGGGAGTTCGCAGTCGTCCCCGGGGGCTGGCAGACTCAATAGTTGGTGTATATCACGGCTTATAGGTGAAGATCAAGGCTACCTGCTGCGACATACAGTTCCGGGAAGCTAGACGTCGGCGCAACGGGTTGATAAGATGGTGTAAGTGGTGGCTCTCCGGCCTCTAGTATCAACGGCAATTTGAGTGCACACTGCGCCCGTAATGTTTTGATAATCGTTATGGAAGTGTTCGAGAGATGACGGCCTGTGATCTCGTACTGGCAGCAATGTCGAGTTTACCTGATGCATATACATATATAAAAGTTGTTGTAACGCGGGTCTCTTCCTCTCGTGGCAATGGACAGCAAATACTACTATAACGGGTCGTGGATGACGGTGATAAGCTGTACATGGTATAAAAAGTTATAATAGGGCCGGTCGTAATAAAAGAAGCAACACGAGACGGCAGCGACGACGACGGCGGCGGCAATAACAGCAGCAGAAGTAGCAGCACCAAGCAGCAATAGCACTACCAACAAGAAGGTTTTCGTGGGAGTTGAGACGTCGCAGAACCACGAGTCGAACTCGAGCTCGATTAAAGGCCGGGCGAGGTGAGACAGAGTGGGTAGCGAGATGCGCTGAGGGTAACAGGCGAGGAGGTACCTAATAATACTGTAATCGATTCTTGGGGAATTCTTGGGGACTCAACCACCACCACTACCACCACCACCACCACCACCGCTGGGCGCTGCGTCTGCGCCTGCGCGGCGGTCTACCGCAGTAGGTATCTGCTTTTAGCGTTGCGGGAGAGGAACTGAAAGAGGGCCTCGAGCCGACAAAGCACGACGTCGCGCCACTTCTGATAGGTAAATTCTGCCAATGAGGAGGCAGATTTTGGGCTGTACATGCTGCTACCTACTATGTAGCGCTATGTAGCGTGGTGCAGAAGGGGGAATGGTACCGATGGTACCGATACTCCAGGTCGGTCCAGGGTGCTGGTCCAGGGCAGATGAAAGTCCAGGGGACCAAAGTCGACCAAAGTCGACTGTCTAGGGATGACGAACCCTGCCCCAGTTGTCTTACACGGTTGGGCATGCATGTCTTGTGAGGGTGCTCTTCCCCACATCGTCGAATCCATCAGGATGGGGTTATTCCAGCTGTGCAGGTCCCGCTACTTTGGGTTTCCATATATCGAACCCGTGGAGGTCGTGTACCTCGGCGTACCTCTGAATGTACCTCCGCCACTTACACTACCAAGATCGCCGTTACCAAGTTCCACTACTGTACAGCGCAAGGCGCTAGTTATTTCAGTACAACTACCTAGGTACCCAGAAGCACTACCTCCCAGGTTTTTAAATGTTGGCCAAAAGATAGCAGCAGATGGCTTGATTCTGGCCCTGTGGACAGCTCTTGTGTATTATCTAGCGTATCCAGCAATTCAGGCCAGCCGCCACACGTACTCAGTCCGGTCGTCGGTATCGACACCGGACGGACAGCCGACGGGGACAGACAGACAGACAGACAGACGATGACGGGCTTGAATTAGATAGAACATGAATCTACCTCTGCGGCACAGCTGCGGAAAGACAGCAGCTTCCTTGATCGAGATTGCAAATTACATCCCGCCCTACTCGCCCATGCTGTACAACGACACCATCGAGAGGAATCCCATACGCTCGGATTGGCCCAATCTCTTGCGGTGAGAAAACCCCATCCCATGCATGTTGTGCGGCTGCCTGTTGTCTGTTGGACGAAGCCAAGCATTGAGCGAGCTCCTTTGAGTAAAATCCCAAAAATCCTCGTGTGCTATGTACCGGGTACTGGGCAGAACTGACTGGGGAAGTCTCACTACCTCATACCGCACTGCCAATACATACCAAGATAAAGATAGCCTTGACTCTTGAGACTACTGTAAGTCTTGGTCTGGTGTAATCACTAGCTAGCACCAATAGTCTAAGAGAGGGAGACAAAGAGAAATACCAAGTAAAGACAGAACCAGTCAGACCAGTGACGGTGACGGTGCCGCTAAAAAGCCCATGCCAACCTCGCTTGTCTGGATCAGCCATTCGACGTCGAGCCTAGCCGAGCCGTTACCCTTTTCAGCACCTAAGCCCACCACCACCTTGACGATCTGATAGCTACCTACATAAGTATAGTAGTAAGTAGGTACAGTCTCGTTGTCTCAGGCCGACTCGCTACGACTGGTTGCCGGCCGGTACTCTCGGTTCTATAGCTACCGCATACGTAGGCGTGTACCCAAGATCGATATATATATATATATATATATGTACAGGTATTTTATTTTATATAAAATACCTACTGCTTAGGTAGTATATGTGTATGTACGTACATCAATACATCAATACTGTCAGAGGCTGTTTCAACCATAGGTAGGATGCGACTCGTACAACGCGCCCACCAATCAATATACCTTGTCTACAAATATCTTCGTGTTACTCTAGCTAAGAGCGAATGCTCGAAGATAAAACCAGGTGCACTTAGCGCCCATCGCGATTTCCACCTTAGGCATGATCGCAGGCGTGTCTAGATGGACGACGGCCGTTATCTGCACATAAATAATGAATGGAAACTCTCAGCAAGATACTAAGTCTCAAACCCTCCAGTGTCGAACTAGCATGGGGAGAGAGAGGGCAGCTCGCTCGCCTAAATGTGCGCGGTCGGGATTCTGGTTGGAAGAAGCGCCCAGACCACCAGATCTGATTGACTGATTATCGTCAGCAATGCATCAGCTCCTCCTCCCTGATTCCTTGCGTCACCCCAGATCTGTCCACACCTTCGACATGTGAACGGATCTAGTGCCAACTCTCTTCCCTCATTGGCCCTAAATCTATCCAACGTGTTCCGGGCCGTTGGGACTGAGAGCTGTGTATATGTCGAGCAGGCAGATCTTAATTGTCCAACTCTTCAAAATTCATTTATTATCAGCCGCTAACACAACACAAAACAACAACAACGTCGACAAGAGCGTGCCCTAACCATATGTACACTAGTTAACGATAGCGCCAGATAACAGAAATCAAGGGAACAAGCTCCATTGCTGAAATGCCCTGCATGTCGACTGAGCTAGTGTCGGCTCGATGTTCCAGTATTTACTGGGTCACTGGCGCCAAATTGTATCCTAGCAGTAACTAACACGTGATGATGGACGCCGACGGACGCTGATGGCAGAGCAACGCATTTCTGACTGGTATTTAGCGTAGTGTAGATGGCCTATTCCGGAGACGAACAGGACGACGTCCTCGCCGCCAGGCCAACAGCGATGAGTTCACATTTATTATTTCCACTCACCCGTGGAAGCCCTCATGATTGTGCCAGTTCCTCCCCCACGAGCAAGGGCTGTTGATAAGAAGAATCCCTGCTTGCTGCGGTATGGGGGTCATCCGGCCTGGCCAGGGCGCGAACCGAAGTCTACTGGTTGGACAATTCACGCAGACCCAGACCACTGGGGAGGGGCAAAAGTCTCGAGGGGCCCTGACAGCCTGCATCGGCCATATCAAATTCCTATACCGAGGAGAGATCTCTACCCATCTTCGTTCAATGACTACTTTCTGCAGATAGGTTAAAGCAATAAGAGATGATAGGGCTGGGTGCATGTGGTGCTGCTTGATTTTGTGCTTCTTGCCGCAATGTACCTACATAAGTATAATACTAGGTAGTAATCCTGCCTACCTATACTACCTGTATACTAGTAGTTTAGGTACAGCTAGGTACACTAGAAGTGATTAATTATGGGGTGATTATCAGACTGAGCGACAGAGGCTGCGACGGGAGGGGATTTGGCCGATTGCCGGTGCAGACGCGGGCGGGCTACATGCCTAGGTACACTTATGACGAATGGGTTGCAATTGAAAATGATGACAATTACTTCTTCTTCCGACTGCCGAGCCACGAGCGACAGATCAGGCATGCATTGGGATTAGTAGCGGTCGTCTTGCTTATCGCATACATAATACGCAGTACATAATACGGAGAGTATCCTTTCTTGCACGTCACACACAAATCATTGCAGCAAGGAGCGCGACCAGGGGGCGGTATGTATTTGATTTTTGTCGTGACATACCGAGGAAGTGTGTAGATCAGGCTATCTCAGCCTTTTTATTTTTATTTTTATTTTTTATTTTTCCCTCCAACCAACATTGTTTCATGGGGGCATCCACAAAACTTGCTTCATCCCACACACCGTCACCTCTTCTGCCATGCGGCTTTCGCAAGAACAGCAAGCCCGCCACGTCTAACCCAACATGCCAAGTTTCGCCACTTTGATTCAACACGTCGCTCACCGACATAGTTCACGGGGAACCGACATGGTGGAATCATGATACCGTATATTTTTTATTTTATTTTTTTTCACTTCTTCTAGCAAACAATCTGTCAAACGTACTGATAACCCACGCGCGACGATTTTGGGAATTGGTTGACAGCTAGGTAAATCTCATTCGGACCAGGATAGTTTCCCCTCACCGCCAGCCAACCACCTATTAACTTGGACTTTCCCATACTACGTTCACTGAGCATGATCGAGTTGGGGACACCCTATCTAGCTACGGACACAACCTATAGACTGCCTATGGACTACCTACGGCCGTTGCGGCTCGGTCCTCTTCCCTCCTTTAGTGGGATTACGCAAGCGAGCTCTATGGTTTCCGACGGTACCGCATAGGATTTGAATAAACGTGTCTTCTGCAAAGCAGTCTTGGCTTGAGTTGTACCCTCCATTGAGCCGCATGATCCGGGTTGGCCTGGGACCTAGTATTACGTGCAGAGTTCCAAGTCACGAGGGCAGTGGCCTGGTCCCTACCTCTCACGCCGAGCATTTTTTCACTTTACGATCTGATCTTCGGACCGACCTTTTTTACATCCGTGTCGCCAAATCACTGTTGACCGCACGCCGGATGATGTCGAAATCGTAAAAAACAACAACCCTGCTCTAGGAAACATGTTATGACGAGTCCTAGGGTAGGTACCTACTTCTCAGTCGCCTACCATTTATCACCTTATCGGTTCCAAATTCCAATGTCCCAGTCCCCATCCCTTCAAGCAGGCTACGTACGCTACCTTGGAGGTACCAGTGCAACAAATCGACAAACGCAAAACAAAAGTCCCCGCAACTACCAACTAGGCTAGACCAGCCGAGATTCTCACGAAGTATAGTGTAGTAGTATAGTAGTACTTACTTAGTAGTAGGTGCTACAGTATCACCCGAGCTGGTAAATGAAGGTCTGCCGAATGTAATTCGTAGTCGGGGAGGCGTCACCTGGCTCAGCTGATAAATATAATATACTGGATTATCTATCTATCTAGCCTGCTTGTGGTTGATCTTGGCTACCTACACGTGTAGCTTGCGCACGCCACTAGGGGACTCTCAACAGCCAATATGCCTGCCTAGCTAGCTGTCTAATCTAATATATACCGAGGTAGGTTGTATTAATTGGCACGCTACCTGTCCGGACTGCCGGGTCGTCGGTTTTGAGAAGCATTGGTCTACTTAGGCGACGTTCAGTATATTTATTCATTATATTTTTCTCGGTACCGACTACTGCGTACAACGTCTCTATTCTCCGGTGTTCGTTATTGGCCGTTATGTAGATGCAGTGATCTTTCATCTTCGATATATTTGCAGCACTCGACCCAACCACTGGACAAACAACCCCCCCCCCCCGGACCTTTCCCCGGATCTGGCCGGATTTAGCATATTGTGGGCCATTGCCCGGCCGACTCCGTGTGCACTATCTAGACTCACTCACTACAAAGTACTACCTACTAAGTAGATAGCGAGTGTTTGTTTGTAGGCACTTACCCTACACCTGTCTAGCCCACCGTCCTTCGTCCTCTCCCCCCTCGCGCTCTCTTATCATGCCAACACCGCCATGATCCAACAAGGCAAGATGAGACGAGACGAGACGAGACAAAAAACGAGCCTAGGTTCAACCCTGCTTCCCTAGCGCGCTCAACACAACGAACAACACCCCATTCTCACTCAACCCGCGCCGCGCGGAACCGAAACCAAGGCATGAATCGTCCGAACGTGCTACTAGTACGTAGGGATGAATGGTGGCCAATGTTGTTATCTATTGCCTATGTACAGAGAAGCTTCTCATGCGCGATTACTACTACTGCTACTATATTAGAAGGAGGAGGAATGGGTTTGATTACTATAGCAGCCTACAACCGGTACAATATTCCGGCACGTCGCCCGAGGCCGAAATACGCTCATGCATTTCATTCCTCAATTACTATTCAATCCGCGTTCCCCCCCCTTCTTTTTTTTCTAATTTCCTTATATATTTTTTACAAAACCAATACCTCCCACCCGCGGCGAGCTTTTTCATAACACAACGAGTACCCCCGCTCCTCCCGCGCCAAGATATACCCTTTGGTTGATCTGGCAGAGCCCAGGGAGATCTGGTGGTATCCACGCACATGCATGTAGGACGAAGAACAATAGGGTCTATATGGGCTTATGAGAGAGCGTAGGTCGCAGAGGGTAGTTCTGACTTCAACCAGCTCGCTCCTCATTTCGTTCATGTGATACCTGGTATGTCTACCTCAATATAGTAGGTAGTACAATGTACCTGTATACTAGTAGCGTAGAGATGCCTAGGTAGGCAGTGTACAGTAACATCGGCATGTGTTTTGGGTCTTAGTCACACACCTACCACAGTCAGTATCTAAGATACTATAGGTCCCGGGTTCCTAGGGAGGAAGAGGTAGGGAAAAAAGGGTCACCAACAATTGAACCCAGGTAAGCCAAAGCCAACACACTCACAACCTACCTACCTACCTACCTATCTAGGTGCTAGGTGTTGTATGGGTGTATACGGCTGGCAGCGGTTACCAGGTAGGTATCTATCTACCCCTCGTTTAACCTTGTTTAGCAAGAATATGTATCGTGGTTATAGCAGATACGTCCAAAACCCAACGGATCATACGTACAAGTATTAATATGATACTGCGCAGCGCTGCGCAGCAGATCCTTCAGTTCTTACTATAGCTATACTATACGTTTGGCTCGAGTTCGTATCATACTAAAATAGCATTCCCACAAGGCTAATAATTCACAGGAAGGATCCCACGACCACGTGGTGAGCGCCTAGACCAAGGAACGATCAGATAGATAGATAACAATGCCAGCTCAAAGCCTCTAAACCCTACATATCTCTGCCTAGGCACTCATCGAGACAACTAGTCCGTCTAATTCTAGCTCGAAAGGACGAGCAACCATCAACTTCTAACGTATCACGGTTATCCAGTTATTAAACTCACTTCTCCTCACTAGCGAGTCGTGCTAAACAAGGATTGAGCTTTCTAACCTCGCCTTAGCGTAGTCTAACAAAGCTCCTATTGTAAACCAATTTCTCTCGCGATCCTCTTGACATGGGTTTTATCAGTCTTGCCCCAATCGACACCGAGGAGCTTTTTCCTCTTGTCCTCCTCCTTACCATCCTCCTGCCCCTCGCCGTCGATCTCGTGTCCCCCGCCACTCCTATCGTCGCCACCACGCCCCGGTCCAAGGAGACCCCACAGCTCGTCAACGACCATGCTTCTCACTCGAGGCCACGGATGAAGCAGCAGTGCGCCCAAACGCTTCCTCGCCTCCGCAACCCCCTCATCTTCTTGCTGTCCCCCCTCTAGTTCCAGATCCGGTGTCTTAGCCGTGTGTAACCGGCCGGCAACGTCGTCGACACTAACGCCCCTGCCGCCAATTCCGCCGACGTGGTTAGCTTCGCTTTTGCTCCTTGTTGCTGTTCTCATCGTTGCCGCTTTTGTTGTGATGCCGGTCTCAAGTGCCGCTATAGCGCCGTAGACCTTGACACACGCCTCGAGCTTACGAACATTGCCGGTTTTATACGCCGCTTTCTGCACGAGAAGGCAGAGCTGTTTGAGATTGAGGTGGTGCGCACCTGTCTGACCCGTGCTAGCGGTATCGACACCGCCAAGGTAGGAGGTGTTATAGCAGCGCTGCAGCAAGCCGACATGGGACAGATATGCAATCACCTCCAGGGTCGGGACCAACACCCGGTCCTGCCCGGCGTACAGTTTAAGGTTGTACAGCAGCGAGCCGTACACCTGGTGCAGGCCTTCGTCCGACGTTTCGCAGAGCTCGGCCAGAGCAGCACGTGTCTCTACTACGAGATCTTCATTCCCCGTATCTGCTGATGTGACTAGGCCGGCGAGTACACTAGATGTGCAGCCTTCGATACTGACAGTGGGATCACAAGCGCTGATATTTAGCCGAGCAGTATCACGCAGTGTAAACAGGAAACTGAAGTAATCTCTCGAGGTGAATAATAGCTCCTGGAAAGGTTCGCGGTCACTGCGCCACTATCAGTATAGCTAATCAACAAGTCCTTGTCGTGTTAACATACCTCGGCTGAAGAATTATTCCCAGCGTCGACTTTGCCTCGGCTCGGACACGATCTAATTTTTCGGTTGCTAGACGCAAAATCTGTGGAAACAATCGAATCACGTGTTCCTGGTTTCCATTTTGGACTTGCCAGAGGCTTTTCGTGGCTTTGATTGCTTCTAGCCTCACATGAGAACCGACGTCACCCCGCGCGTTTGTTGTATAGTCGTCAAGTCCTTCTGAGATGAGGCCGAGGAATTCGGTGGACTCTAGCGTGAGAACGTGTTTGTCAATAAGGCTTTGTATGATCGCCACGCGTGTTTCGATATCCCTATCCTGTGCCCATCGCTCTCCTAGAACCGTAGGTATTGAAATATGCTTAGTGTCGGCATTTCCAGTAGCTTTGAGGTAGGTTAGGACCGGTTGGCTTCGGGTTAGTGCATGAAAATACCCATCTCCATGTCTGTTCCGTGGTGTTCGAGGCACGGAAACTTTCTCGCTCCAGCCCCGTACGACTTCGGCTCGTCTTGCGGGCTTCGACAGCAGCAGAAGAACCAAGGCAGCCTCGGATGCAGGCTTTGTAACCTCGGTTTCATTCCTATCGAGCCAGTCGTCCACACAGCTTTCGGCTATCTCCAAGAGTTCGTCAAACAGGTTTGGCTGGCTAGTTTGGACAACGTCGATAAATTCTAGTGATTTCATTAGAATACGCCAGTCTGCTTCGTCAATGATAACAGATCCCTGTCGCACAAATGTCTTCAGCTGAGAGAACTGCTGCTCATAGTCTGAGAGACTTAATAGTAAGACCGGCACAGCAGAAACCAACAACGTGCTATTAGCTTCTGCTACCAACTCTGGTTTCCGAAATTTCGTGTCTTGCGATTCCTTCAGGATGGCCTTGAGGGTATTATACACCTTTGAAATTGGTAACCGGCCGGCCTGTTCCCTCAGTGCTCTCTCTTCAATAAAGCTCGGAACGGTGTCAAAAATCGCTGCGAGGCTCAACAAGAGGCCGTGACGCTCCTCCACTTGTCGTACCTGGAGACCTTGGATTCGAGAAAGTAGCAGTTCTATCGAGGCTGACAAGTTGTCAATGGGGTTCACCGGGGCGGTTCGAGCTAACTCTGCAGTCAGGTTCCCAAAAGAAGCCGCAGCTACTCTTCGGGCACCTGCGTCCATGTCCCCAATGCCTCGCCAGCCCAGCGTCGCTTCTAACAGCGCATTGCCATAGTGAGACGACAGCCTGGTGGCTCCGAGGGCCACCTCATTTATGGCCCTGGAACGCAAGGCAACGGCATGATAGTCGACGGTTTGGACGACGGAGATACCTTTCTCTACCGTATCGGGATGACGACCAATTAATTCCTGCAAGGCAGCGGATGATCCCCGCCGAATGTTGCCGGCTGGGTCAAGAGATGCGGTGACGACTAGTTCCGTCGCAATAACCTGCAGAATCGATGCTGCTGGATCATGCCCCCTAGCTACAAGAACAGATTGAGTTTCCACTTTGAGCAATTCAGCGGTACTGTAACGACGCGCTACTGCCCAAATCCCAAAGCAAGAAGCGTCTCTGACGTTAGCACCCATTGAGCCGCCAGAGGGACTTCGCTTTTCGAAGGAGAGGCCTATGAGTAGAGCATGGATGATATCAGAGAGATTTTCTGGGGGCGGCGACCGCCTGTAGAGGAGATGAGACAAAGTGAGCATGAGGCCGTGCCATTCCAAGGGATCAATGGCTGTGAGATCCCTGGTGGCTAGAGCACTCGGGTCCGATTTGTTCTTGACCCAGAGGACATTGCGATTCAAAGACTCGATAACGGCTTCGATAACCTGCGAGGCCATGTCAGGGTCTAACTTGAAAGTTATGATACTCAATGCCTTGCTGGCAGCGAATCGGACTGGCGTATCATTATCTGCGAGCCGCTCGAGCAAGTATCCGATCGTGGTTTCTATCATCTCAGTATCAACCATGCTTTGTTGGGGCTTGCGTAGAATGATTCTGATAATTGAGCGAGTGACTTTGATCATCATCTTACGTGCGAGGGCAGACCCATTGATGACTTTATGGACCACATTCTCCTCTGAGGGAATCGCCTGTACGGCATAGAAAATAGCAGGGAGATGCTGATCCATAATGGACGTGTCTTCGGCGGCACGTAAGACTCCTGCTAAAAACGACAGGCTCCCAATGAAATAATAGGGAGACAGCATGACTGTATCTTTTGTCGTTTTCAGTGTAGATAAAGCCCATTGCACGAGGGCAGTCAACACGCCCATCTCTTGCATGTCCTTACGCATAGCTAAGCGAACTAGGAGAGCCTTCGCTCCGTCCCGCTCCTTTCCGGGCGAAGCTAGATAGCGAGTAGCTAGAGGGATGACCCTCAAAGTGATACGAGGCACCTGTTGAGGCCATTGGAATCCTGGCACGGCTGGTTGTTCTAGTTCATCCGCATCACCCGAGGAAATAGTAGCTAGATCAAAGGGCGCGAAGAACAGCTGGGACAGCCAAACAAGGACTACGTATCGCTCATGCCATGTCCAGGTGACTAGTTCCGTCTTCAGGGTGCTATCGGTGTCTCGTTCCGAGTCTTCGATTGCTTGTAGCAGGAGCTCAAGATATCTCGTCTCGACATTGAGAAATCTCACAATTACTTTCTCACCCCTAACTTTGCAGAATGTATAGATAATCCTGCAGATTGCATTTGGGAGAGGATATAACAGTTGAGACCTCGACGACAATTTGCTGGACCTCTTGCGGTCTTGCAAACACTCTAAATAGGCGCTTGCCAGAACCGGGAGCCATCTCGGAAGATGAGGGTCAAGCAGCTGGGGCAGCTCCTGGAAATGTTCGAGCACCTTAAAGGCACGGATTTTAGTGTTTAATGACCTTTGCGAGATTGGGGCCTGGAAACACCTACGTGAGAGACCAACCTCGACGTTTCTCTAGAACGGACACGCCGCCTCAGTTGGCCGTTCGGCTTCCGTAAGAATGGGTCTAGCGAGCGGTCAAAGTCGGCAATGAAGTCTGCCGCGTATTTTTGGATGAACACATCCCGCTCGCCCTCTACAGCATCCATTTTATAAAAACTTAACCGTAGCCTTCACCTCGATAGTTCTATCTGGACGTTTTGTCTCGGCGGCGCTGGAAGCAGCGTAGGGGTTGAGCTTTGGAGCGTGAATCCCCGCAAAATTGTGTACCTATATTGTTCACGGGATTTTTAGGCAGCGACGTAGAAAAAAGCATCAGAGCGCCCACCCAAAACTAGACGATTATCAAGCATATGCAGTGAAATTTATTTTCTACTTGACGACGTTTGCACCGGTAAACGGCTCAACTTCGAGGACATAGTTGAACCGCTGCGCACAGGCATTTCCCATCTCAATGGGTGGAGGCCCGTTATTCTACTTACACGGATTATATAATTAGGCGAGTACCGTATAGTTGCATCTCTTACTTTACCTACATAGGTAGCCCGTCGTTATCCTAGGTCGTCTCGCACCGAGTCTCTCATTACCAAAGACACTGACTGAAGATTCTTATGTTGCGAATGTTCATTATTAAACGTAGTAAATACACTTATGAGCCGCTCTGATAGATTATGAGTTGAAGAACGCTTAGCGCATTCTTGATGGAGTGGCCGCCGGTGGAATGAATCCCGAATTTCACCCGTCCTGCGTGAAATCCCCAATAGAGTAGGTAACATCTATAATCACGGCCTAGGGGCCCCGGATATGGCGGTGTCCAGTACGGCAAATAGATTGAGGTTGGGGAGTACTGGGTAAGGTACCGTCGATACGACCCGAGTGCGAGGCACGGGCGGCTAAAATCGCCAGCTGCCGTGTGACACACGCATGAACTACCTACCTACTTCCCATAAGGCGCCGTTGGAGAAGGCAAACATTTGAAGCACGGAATCCGAGTGACTATTGAAGCAATCACGCAGATACTACATCGTAGTATCGCAAACTGCGGACGGCTATAGGGAGGACCATGGGAGTATTATACACATGTACAGGATGATCAGTGGAGTTCAGGATCGGCGTATGTTCTCCATCATGAGACGATTAAATCCCGAAACGAGATCCGAGGCGGCTAATGTGTAGAAAAGAACGTTAACCCTGGTTTGCGATGGCGATCGTTATTTCCCCATTCATCCTTAGTATCACGAAGTGCTTCAGGGCGCCCAAAGTGGAGTTTCCCGCAGAAAACTGATGGAAAGAATGCACCGGCTCGTGAACGGAACAGCGAAGGTGGAAAGGGCTCAGATCGCATACCTGCCCATTTTATATGCCAGGTATGGTAAATAAGTATGTATGAATTAAACAGTACTCGTAATTATCGTGTGCGACAATTATTGCAATCCTAAAGTCCCATGCCCATATGATATAATGCAATTTAGACCGCATGTTAACGCCGATGCAGCAGCCGCCGCCCGCCTAGCCCTAGCGAAGGCTCCGTGGTATCATAGAAAAGAAAACAACGCAAAATAGATTGAGAGTAGACAGATGTTTATGCGACGGCAACCGCGGCCACAAGAGCGTCCATAGCGGAGCTTTGTGTGCCGGCACTTGCAGCCGAAAACGGTCCATTCCATGTAGGACCGAGTTGGTTGGTGGTGCTGTTCCGGTCCTTGGACCAGATTGCATCCGCATTGGCGAGGAGAAAGTTCTTGAACGCCTCTTGGGGCGCCGCCTGCTGCAGCTCACGCAAGTTGCGCATGAAGACACCTTTGAACTGTGCGCCGTCGGCGCCGCAGTCTGGCTCGCAGCCTTCGTAAAGAATACCATCTCGACTTAAATGGACGATGGCGGCAGTGGCGATAGATGAAGCCTCGGTGAGATAGGACTTATCGCCGGTAGCCTTGGACAACTCCACAAGCGCTCCTAATATAACTCCTTGGTTGTACGTCCAGGTATTCATTCCATTGTTCTTGCACTGAGTAGTGAGCCCATCATTGATCAAGTTGTCCTTGTTGATCATACCGCTACTCTTAAACCAGGCCCATTCGGTCTTAGCAATATTGAGGTAATAATCCTTCTTGTCGGGAACACGGTTGGCTAGAGAAGCGGCTACCTTGAGATAGAGCTCGTTGGCGATGGCGTTTGTGTACGTGCCAACTTTGCTCCAGTAGATACCGCCACAGTCCGAGGCGCCTTTCTTCATATCTTCGAAGATTGCTATCGCTGCCTGGAGGTATCTTTGATCCCCCATACCATAGACCCCGACATCATGACTACGAATTACTGCGGCATTGGGGTCAGCATTGACGTAATTACGTAAGCTTAGGGTAGAAGACGCAAATTGTACTTTCATTGAATCGGCGGGTAATGAATGAGAAAGGGAGTTTTGAAGCGCTAGGACTACTTACGAGCAAGTGCCCACCAGCCCTCGTCATCATAATAATCATTAAGAAAGTTGTCGAAGCCTCTTTTCGAGATATCCGACCGTTTAGATATCCTGACATAGGTCGATATGGGAAGACCAACTTTGCTTAAAGCCTTGACAGCCTGGATCGTGGTTTTCTGTGCTTGTTCGTATGTGTTCTGTATGACATTAGGAATGCTGAGGGAGGCGGCCGACTCGGGATTTTCGATGGCATAGTCGGCAAGGACAGTCAAGCAATTGGCCGAGTTCCACCAGCCCGTGGTGTCCCACAAGCCAGTGCCCTGATTATACCAAGTTTGTAGAGTGTGAACGGCGGCGACTGTGTTGGCATCATAAGTTGCTTGAGATTTGAAGACGTTATGAGAGGACATATAGAAGACGGCCCTCGCGGCCAGCCCTCCAACGGAGGACGCAGAAACCATAATAGCAATGGTGAATAACAGAGACAAATTAGAATGATGGATATCAGTTTGGTAACATGGATCATATATATCATGGATGTCCTCAAGTATTCGAGGGATCTAGTAAAGGATTTAAATAAAAGAAGGACGTACTTTCCCTATGTTGTATATATAACCTTAGGTACCTAGGTAAGTAGACTAGGTAGTCTAGAGTGTTGGATTCACCAGGGCCTATAGATGGCCGTATCGATCGATATTAAGGAGGTACCAAAAAGGTACTGGCCCCCATGTCAACCCTGGACCTCCGTCTCCAGACAGTAGTCCAGACACGCAAATACAAGCTATACAACCATCAAACATTATACTTACGCTACATAGTACAGGCATCTGTACTTAGCCACAAACATCGAAACGTCCCGAAGGCACTGCTGTGCGGATCGAGAGTCACCTGGCATTGCTCGATGACGAGCAGCTGGTTACCGACGATGCACAAGACCCTCCCTCGTGAGAGGAGATCTAGGCGACATCGTGTCTTGGGTTACCTGGGTACTGCCTGGGAAAGGTGAAAATTCTGAAGGATGATCGGCGCGGCATTTGGTGATTGGCTGTGTTAGTACAGCTGTACAGTGTGCCGAGTGCCACCTCAGTCATTCAGTGCCCATTCGGTGCCCCATTGTGCGATGTGCGAGCAAGGGGATGCGAGGGAGCGAGGGAGCAAGGGAGCAAAGGAGGGAGCGTGTTTTTCTGGGTATTTTGACGCTAGTTATATTTGCTGAGTTAAGAGTTCTTCTGCATTTTTTACTTGCAGAGAGCTAGCCGATATCCTGATAGGGCTGGTTGTTGTTTCAGAACGAGATTACCCTCATGCCGGGTCTTGGCGGCTCCTAATTCATATTCTGGTACCGAGATGACTTGCTGTCATTCGTGTTCCTTGAAACCAGGAAAAAGGGATGGGGAAAAAAAAGGAGGGAAAAAAACCACCGGTTCTCCGTATGATCCGATGTGTAAGCGCATCCGCATCCTCCCCTCATCTTCGAGATGTCTACGGCGCGACGCAACTTTTGATTTGAGAAGCCGAATGTACCTCTGCTGTACCTGTATGTAGGTAGCATTAGTAGCATTAGTAAAAATAAGATAGACAGTGTGATGGGAGAAATATCTCACATGTTCAAGACAGGTGCAGCCACAGCCAATCTGCTTTTGGTAGGTAGAACAAACTCGTGTGTATCTAGAACGATACTAGACTTCTGCTAGTATAGAGCAGTGCCATGAATGCACCCAGTTCTGACCCAGCACTGCTATATCGAGTTAGTGCGCTCTTAGCGCCTGGGTACCCTCTACTAGTGTACCCTAGTGTACCCAGTTTGTGCCTAGGCAGTACCTAGCCGCCTTCTCAGTAACAGCCTTAGTGCAGGTAGTGCCGCACCAATGTCATAATAACGTGCTTACTTCTCTCCCCTTATTGGATAGTGTGTGCTAGGACAGGTACGGCCAGTGTACGGCGACAGGACATCCTGTACTAACCTGTAGTATACTGAGCGCGCGGCAGTTGAGCTTGCACTAGCCAATAATAATACAGACAGCCGACACCAGAGAGGAGAGGAAAAGGGGCTATTCTGGTATTGCTGAGATCCGAATCCGTCGCGTCTCGTCGTCGTCTTTACCGCCGTTCAATGCGTTTTGCCGCGCTGGGATCCCACAAGCAAATGCGCCGCACCGGACACCGGGTGCTCGCCAGCATTGTCCGGGCTATTTACGGCACCATCGTCATACGTATTCAAGTCCTACGTAGCTCAGTTGCAGCTTTGCTTGGCGAATTCATTCGTGGAGATCTTGAGCTTCGACAGGATCACAATGACGGCTCCGGGCGAGATCGCACCCTTCCTGCTGTGTTACATCGTGGCCTCAAAAAGCAGGGACACGGCCGGCCACCTCTGAACAAAGCCGCCGGTCTCAGCCATTGTGTTCACATCCTGTGCGCTTCTGAATAAACCTGAATCAAGCTCCCTAGCGGTGACGATCGCAGCTCGCTTGATAGCGTCCTCACGAAGAACTCAGTGTTGAGTTATACTGTTACGTTACCAATACCGGCCCGAGCCGCAGCCATCATGTGAGAACTTGCGCCACGAGGCTTGAATCGATAGGCTGATCGTTGAAGGATCGGCCGTCGCGTGTTGTTCCTAAAGTCTCACGAGCATGAAGCATCTGCACGTCATCGCGCTTGAAGCCTCACTTCCGTCGATTTCTCTCGTAATTAGAGGTTGATGACACAAGAGCAGCCGTTATCCTCGTTTTCTCGGGAGGCCGTACTATGTAATAAATCGCCGTATACTGCCGTATTGACGGTTCTTAGGTTGGTGGATGTGCAACCAGCTACATGTTCAGCTGAAATCTAAGGATCATCATGGCTCTCGTCGTCCGACGCAGCCACGTTCCCCGCTGTAAGACCAAATAGAAGAGATCCGCGTGAGCGGATATGGGCTCATCTTTGGATTAAGCAAGATTTTCTTCCCTTTTTCGTCACGAAGGCCATCGATCTCGTATTTCTCTCCCCGCATGATCGATCCCCCGCATTCTAGGTCCAACGATTTTTTTTTTTTGGTTACTCCGCATATAATCGTAAGCCTATTATCGAGTGATGGAGAAATTCATATGTCGTAGGCTTCGTTTCTTTAACGGGGTTTAGATAAGTTCGCCGCGCCGGCCGCAAGCATGCCAGTTTAACGAACCTCTTCCCCCAACTAAGTTCCATGGCGATAATGATCTCATCAAGTCGCGCTTCGGAAGTGAATACTACACTAAGAGGCTTTCGACTTGTCGCTTGGTGTCTCAGCACTTATGTGCCGTACTGGATAAGTGTGCTTGCTGATTACCAATGACAAAAAATTCGGCTACCTTTTTTTCAACGCCAACTCTACGCACGCGTGAGTAAGGTATCCGTAAAATCTAGGTGCTTAGCCGCGAAGATGTAATTCCTATATTAACATGTTAACCAAGAATTAGGGTACCAATCGAAGCTCTAGATGCTGGTGGTATCGCATCCGAGTTTCATTTGTGCTCGGGCACCAACAGCGTAGGAATAAACTATGGGGTACAATGATATCCGACACTTTACACATCGACGACTCCGCACGTCGTCGTGTCTTGCGTACGACCGTGCACTTTTACGTAACGCAACTTTGAATTCCCGTCGATGCATCTATCCACGAATAAGTGGGCAGTTCCTCCGGTATCAAAGAAAGAGGCTCCAAACCGCCAGATCGTATCTCGGGACATGGACGTGGCATCCAATTCATTTCCTCCCTGTCGTTCGCGGTGAGAAGCGTACCATCACAAACTCAGTCTAGTCTCAGGCATTCCCGCACATTTACATGCGGAACCTTTCTGCCCGTATAAGGCCTTGCTCGCATCATAGGCACCGGTCTCCTTCTACAAGATTCTATTAACTTACTAAATAGACCCCGAAGAGCATATGTTGAACAAGGCGCCGACTGTCTTATAACCCCATGTTCCATGCTACATAGAGGAACCACAACATACATGCACAACGAGAATGGGCTAGGCAACAGGGCTGACTAAACCCAATGCTCACCGAACATGTTACGTTGGGATACACCGACGGCTCCCGAATAACGGACGTAACTTAGGCGCATGTTAGTCATGAACACAAAAAAACCTGCTGAGGCTTTTTTTTATTTCGGCCCAGTGGACGATGGGTTGTGTACAGATCCATTAGCTTAGTGATGTTGTCTGAATATGGGTATGAATCAACGGATCATCCGCATAATCACCCTCAACAATAATAGCGGCGAGTACAAGCACGGCCACGCGCCGGATGCGGCACATTCTCTGCACTTACGGCATACTATATACGTTAGGCAATTTGCTCATGCATGAATTTACTAGCGATGTCTCGTTCCAAGTCGGGGGAGCAGTTTGTCCGGGATTCAAATCACGCGCTCCGGAGCACATTTGAGGGGATAGGCAGGTCGTGTTGAAACCTGACGCTTACATTAGCAGTGGCGATGTGAATGGCTAGATACCTAGCTTTGATGCCCGAGGCTTGCGGTTTCGTAGGAAGAAGATAGTCACATTTACCCTCTAGCTTGCCGCTCCGAAGCTCGCTGCCGGCAATGCGGATGCGTACGACGTCGTCGAACGCTCGCTATACTAATCAAATTTATCCCAGCTTGTCAAAAAATTTTCGCTTGCCGTTATATTGCCAGGCACGGGGTCTACACATAGCTCAGCGAGATGATGAGGTCAGGGTAATAGTAGGCATGTTTCTGACCGGTGAGACTATGACCTATCCGCCTAGCGTAAAGCGCTCACGAAATTCATCGTGCAAGATAACTGCGTTATTGTCCGCAGTACGATGCCCAATTCTTAACACAAGCACTTCGTCTCGTTCCTGCTTCTACGAGAAGTCGGTGCCATACCACATACTCAGGAGAGCACGGTATTATTCAAGGGTTCATAGGGAATCTTGAGATATATATTCAACTTATTTACGTTTTTAACGCAAATTAAAGACTGTCACGAGTGTGTAGATAGATTTGTGAGGTCTTCGTGAGCGTTGCCCATGTATCCCTGCAGACTAGGTAGTGAATCCATGAGTCTCGACCAATGTGCCCCTATCCTGGCACTAGATGGCGAATTATCGGCGATTTTTAGTCAATCCCTTACAGTAGTTTCGTTATCGATCTATTTGCTAAGAAAGCGGCTCATTGGAAATGAGTCTAATCAAACAACCGTTCACAAAGATCGGATGTTCCGCAGAGACAGTATTATAGAAGTGAGGTGACCGGGAGACATAGGATGATGACACACACGAACAAATCAACTTGGCATTTCCCACTTCAACACATACGGTAGCCTATCCAACCTTGGGCAGCTCCACTGGGTTTCCCAAGCCTGCGCCGGTCCAATACCCCACACCCAATGACGATTTCGCGCCGGGTTGCCGGGGGCCTTTCTCTATCCACCGGTCCGGAATCCTTCGCGGAGGTTGGGCATCTTCTCCTCACGTCGCCTTATTTCGAACTCTTCTAATCCTGTACCTCCTTTCAGTATATTTCTGCTTTTGGAAACGTCGCCGAATATTTGAATTTTGAAATAGACAGCCTTTTGTGTTTAGCTTCTTTAACATCGCTTATCTCGACAACAGTGCTAAGCTTCTCTTTGGGGGTGAAATCTTAGTAATCCAGTCCGGGCCGAGGTCAGTCAGAAAAGTGTATTCGCTCCCGATTGGCGTATTTATCCCCTCTGCGTATAGTAGTGCAGAACCCGATTGTTAAGCGGAGCTAGGAGACGGGTAGATCCCATTGAAGACAGGTCCACGGGGGCGCTGCCGTGGCTGTCCACGCTACAACGAGATTATATAGAGATTTAAAGACTACGCTATAAGCAATACTACTTCAAAATGAAGATCACGGAGGTAAGCCCTAGTGTTCCTATTGCTCCACGCAAGCCCAGCCTCTTCCCCCCCTCCGAATTCTCACGCACGAAACGACCAGCTCTACATCTACCCCATCAAATCGCTCGCGCCGCTCTCGGTGCCACGCGCGCGGCTGCGGCGCGAGAGCCTCGAGCACGACCGCCGCTTTATGCTCCTCAAGGTGCTGCCGGACGGGAAATACAGGAACATCCAGATCCCGTGCTTCCCGGAATGCGCGCTCTTTCACCAGCGGATAGACGGGGACAAGATCGTGGTGACGTACCACGTGCCGTCGCCGCCGATCTTCACGCCCGAGGTCCCCGAGCAGCACACGCCGTTGCGCGTGCCTTTGTTCCCTAAGTTTGAGGGGCAGGACCTCGTGGACGTGTCGATCATGGGCAGCCCAACGGTTGCGTACCGCAGTAAGTAATCCGTAGAGTCATTTTCGCCTTGTTTAAAAAATCCCTTTTGGGCCTGAATTATACCCCAGAAGCCCCCGGTGCTTGCGAGGTACCCACGACAACACACCCGAGAGGACAATAACTGATCTAGGATGTTGCAGTGGGATATCCCTACGACCAGTGGTTCACAGCTTGTTTCGGATATGAGGTCATATTAGTGTATATCGGGGATCAGGGGCGAGATGTGCTCGCCCATAGACCCGGCGACTACGACTTCTGGCGGCAGCCGCAGGAGCAGCCACAGGGCGGTTGGCTATCGGGTATCTCGTCGTATATCCCCGGTTGGAAGGGCGGGGACGAAAAGAGAGAGAAGATTGCAAACCAACTCACGTTCAACGAGATTGCGCCTTTCCTCGTGGCATCCAATGCTTCGCTGCGCGACGTCAGCAGGAGGCTGCCCGAGGGCGAGGAGATGGACATGCGGCGGTTCCGGCCGAATATCGTCGTGGACAAAGACCCACAGGCTCTCGAGAAAGAGGAGCTCGAGGCCTGGGAGGAGGATTTCTGGGCCGAGCTCCGCGTCACGCGCAGCACCGGCGAAGAACACCGCCTCGCCCTCACGGCGAACTGCGCGCGCTGCGTCTCCATCAACATCGACTACGATAAGGGGCGGCCGTCGGAAGGCGAGCCGGGGGTCGTGCTGAAGAAACTTATGGCGGACCGCAGGGTTGACAAGGGGAATAAGTATTCGCCCATATTTGGGCGGTATGCTTTCCTGCTACCGGGGGAGAATCCGGGAGAAGAAGATGATGACGGCGTGGAGATTGCAGTGGGCGATGAGATACAGGTCACGAAGCGGTTTGAGGAGAGGGATAGTTGGGTCTGGCCTAAGTTCTAGTGTAGTGTAGTGTAGTGTCAGCCCGCGTTTACGGCAAAAAGAGGGCACAGCTCTATCTACCCGAGGGCCACGGCAGTGGGCGTGGGGGTGGGTTGGTAAGAGGCCATGGATGTGGAATGGGTCCTCCGAGGAGACAGGGTCCCAATTTTCGCGCCATGGTGGAAACACACACGGGTGGTTATTACAGATGGTATCATATCTCACCATGAGGCGAGAAATTGTTGGCGGAGGAAATAAGGGGCGTGGGTGGACACAGCGGTGGTACTTAAATTGTCGCTTATCGCGTGAAAGGGAAACGGACAGGCAGCCTCGTAGTCACCGGGCTTCCCTGCCGGCATTTTTCTGCAGCGTCGTCTTGTGGACCTTGCAGACGGGTGGAAGGACAGATGTGTCGGAGGCCCTTTGTTGTTGGGCCTAGATAGTAAGGCTACAATCAAGCATCGTGCCATTTCTCCTAGACCCCCCACGTACTCTCCGATCTGTGATACCGTAGATATTATGTACGTGTACAAATGCATGGCTGCCGGCTTCCCGTCACCCCACAGGAATCATAGCTGCGTGTCATATGTCAGATTCCCCTCGGGAGATCGTTGGTTGGGCGGGGGGGGGGCATGACGGGACAGTACCGGGGAGCAGGCGAGCTGAATTGAGGTGAGGTGAGGTGAGGTGAGGTGAGAGCCGGGCATCCCGTGCCGCGTCACGTCTGTGAAGCCCAACGAATAGTAGCCTGCAATCGGGTCGATTGCCGACCGTCTAGCCAGGGGCCTCATGTAGTAAGTGGGTTAGGGAAGCCATCTCCATCTCCATCTCACCGTCATCCGTCATCCGTCATCCTCGTTAAAGCCTGAGCCAGTGTACACTATATCAGGTGCACTCCACCACCCCTTAATCTTGGCTCCCGTCTTGCATATCTAGCGGGATGGGGAATAGGCTTGGTAAGCATCGAATCTGAACCCGTCGTCTCAATACCGAGGTAGCTCAATAGTGATCTCCAACTAATCCGATAGGGCTGAGAGTAAGCCGATTGACTGCTTTTGCCGCCTTATGACTGAATGATCCTTGCTCGCCTGCTTGTCAGGCGCGGCTTGAAACGAGAGTCGGGAATTCCGTAGGCATTTCTTATTAGCCACCTGCTTGCCAATCTACTCTCAACGGAAAAAGGAATGCGGCAAACATACGCGCGCCTCCCTCTATATACATGCAATCGGGAGCAACCAAACACGGGGGCGTTTTGGGTGGCCCGATCAATGGGCCGCGTTACCCAAGACGCGGCGGGATCTTGCAGGCGAGCGCACGGTGAAAACGCAGATACATAATAGATGGACTGTTACACCGCAGAGCCGTTGGGCACCTTTACCTTGCCTGGCGTAATTGACGGCCGTTGGCAGACCTACTAGCGTCGCCACGTGTGCTGGACGACGACGACAGTCCGTCAGCCTCAGCCTAGGTTATGCTACAAGTCATCTGGTGGTCTAGTCTTCAGGCCAAACATGGGCATGGCACCGTGGTGGATGGGGGAGACGTCGTATTGCTACTCTCGGGCGATATTAGGGATCCTCGCTGCATGCATCATGCAGATGGCAGACTGGTATGGCGGAGGCATGGAACCTTCCACATCCCCTACCCCGTCAGTTACATCGAGCATTGGACACATAATATGCATCTCGACTTCCAGGCCCACGGTAGAAAGTCAAGCAAAAAGAGTACGTGGTAGCAGAGTAAACAAGCCCCCCCGGTCTCTTGGAGTCGTGCAGATGGTGTTGTGAAACATTCTCTACTGCTATCAAAAACAGACTATGTGCCGAGACATCAAACAAAGTGGAAAAAGTTAATGTGAACTCCAGTATTGTCCCGGAACAAGACAACAAACAGAAACACCAATTTCCCGCTACGTAAAGAGTCCTTGGGGCCACCATGACTTTTTCTTTTCCCTTCTTTTCCCTCTCTTCTTTTTCCTCCCTTCCCTTCCCTTTTTTTTCTGTTTTGTGTTTTTTGCCCTTCTGTTTAGTTTGCCCAAAGCTTGCGCAATGATTGGATTCTACATGGAACGCCACTGGGGAATCGAGCCCACGAACTCCTAAAACGAGGGTGACAAAAGGAAAAAAAAAAACTAAAAAAAAAACTGACAATACGGGGGTTGAGTACGCCCCAAAAAGTCTATCCGCACGGATACAAGCTCGTAAAAAAAAAAAACCAGAAAGAAAAAACCTGGCGGTAGATGACGACAACAGGATTTTGTTTCTCAGACATCAGGAGCTAACAAACCGAGTGAGCTGAAACAGCAGCTAACACCGCAGCCAGCGCTTGAGTGACACGTCGCACGGTCGTGCAGTAGAGAGATCTGCACAGAAACTTTCCACCGGTTGGCGAAGTGACAGTTGTTTCTTGTTTCTGTGAGATGCCCAACACCTTCCAGACTAGGTGAAGGAAACTTCGTAAGCGTGTTCCAAACTAAAGGCACCACCGGCTGCAGTATCTACGGCCCGCAGTCTCTTGGCAATTTAGTATCAGGGATATCCCAGTTTCCGCCAGACGAAATGTGATAAATCAGGCTGATAGATTCCAATGGAGAGAAGAAGTGGCAGTGGGTGGCATCTAGACTGAAAGCTCTGCGAGAAGTTGGTGTGTTGCTGAGCCTAGTGCCGTCTATTTATGATATATTGACCGACGATGAGACACTGGGAGGTGGTTAGCACCTTTCTTGCTCACATTTTCCTGTATGTTGATGCAATATCCAACCATCTTATAGGCTAGCCGGGTATCAGCGTGGGATGGAGCTGGACATACTATATCGCCTCTAGGGCAGAACCAACCCAGGGCCTTTCGGGTGGGTTTTAGGCGCTGTGAATGCAGGCCCTGCAAGTATGGATTTTGCAGTACCGGCACTCGAAAATCCACCAGTGTGGACCCGAGTGGCAGAGGTTACAGGTCCATTGAACTAGGGTGCTGTCGGACTTGATCATCTTGAATGAGTGTGCGCAATTGGTTGAGACGGCCATGGTGAATAGTCTGGTAACTAAAAATATAGACCGCCTGACAACCTTTAATACTGCGGCTCTGAGGCTGAAGATGGAGAAGGAGGGATTTGAGTTGGTGAAAGCTGAAGACTCCGTGGGAGCTGGGGGCGTGGTCTTGGGCCAATTGGGATAGTTTGACTTGTATAAGTGATAAGTGGTGCTTGCTTGCTTGGTGATGTAGAGGAAGACGAGAAGAGGAAGTGTTGCTGTCCAGTTTCCGGGAGCAGGAGCGAGATGTCAAGAGAACATGGAGAGGTTTATATGCTCCAGTTCCGTAGGTAGGTAGGGAGACGTTTGGGCCAGCCAAACAATCAACGTGGGAAATTATTATCTGTTTGTTTGCAAGGAACGTTGGCCCAGAGAGTAGAGGGTTTGCAGGGCTGGCTGGGTGTTGGGCAAAACGGCGAGACAAGAGCAAGGCGGCCCAAAAGTTGCTTGTCAAGAGTGGTTGGCCGCACGCAAGGACACAAGACGATTCCCAAGTTGGATAAGATTGTTGGATGGTTACCGTGGTAAAGGACCAGAAGGAAGTACAGTGCTATATTTGCTTGTATAGGAGAATGTGTAGACGTTGTAAGGTGAGGATTCAAGGTGAACAAAAGCGTAGAAGCAAGCAAGGGAAACTGGCAATATGTACTATCCGGGTTCAAGGCTACGACGACGGGGATGCTCGCTATGACTGGCGATGTTTCATTTCTGAGCTGGGATTCCATGTCTGAACGTGGGAGATACCACGGGGAGCATTAACGTGAACGTACGAGAATATCTTATGAGGTCAACATCGAGAACCAGGGGAGTTATAGGAATGGGTAGGTAGGCGGGCATGACACGGGACAGAGCACACGGTACGTAAGGTGAACGAATTTAGCGAGCCGCCCTCGACTATGTAACCGAGTACCAGGAGCTAGAGTAGAGGTTTTTTTTTTAAGCGGGGGGGATTTTTTTTTTTTTCTTCCCTTGCTTCTCTGGGTAGGTATTTCCTACTCGTGGATAATACCCAAGATGATGTTACGCGGCAGCCATCTAGAAGGCCCGGGTTATCCAAGACCATGGAGTAGGGAACAATGAGTGGGTTCTCCATGTTGGGACTCTATTTTGGGTCCAGTGAATTAGTAGAATATGTTAATATGTTAATGCAATTAAGCTAGGAACGTCAAAGCTCAGGAGAATTGTACTCTATATAGTAGAGTAGAGAGGCCAGAACTTAAGACTTGGACTTGAGTTGGGGGAAGAACAAGGTCCTTAGGTATTGAAACAAGACCGTGCTACACTAAGACCCATTAGCCTTTTCTATACACGTGGATGCCCAGGCGACTAAGACGTTAGTAGTGGGAAGTAATTAGGACATTACTAGGTTAGTATGTATGACAGTAGGCAATAGACAGTACCTAGGTAGGCAGTAGGCAGTAGGCAGTAAGTAGGACGGAGATGATGGGATGACATGGCGGCTCTGAGGTGTCTAACGTGCTAGCATAGAGAGGGCTTAATTGTCAAACGTGATTAGTCTAAAAAGAAATGGGAAAATATAATAAAGAACGAATAAGAGTATGCTGGCCTGTCCCCTCGTTCATTTTCTTGCTTGGCTCGGTTCAATTGGTCAGGTTGAGTTACATAGGAAGTATGAAGTATGTAAGTTGTAGTATATGTAGTGTAAGTAAGTAAGTGCAAGGCAACGGGGATGGAGAGAGAGCGAGCGAGAGAGAGAGAGAGATAGAGAGAGAGAGATGTACATGAGCTAGCTTAGCTACCTACGTAGGTACATAATGTGTAAGTCAGTATACATAAATATGTGTACATAAATGTGTGGCGTGTGGTACGGCTGGAATCAGTACTAAGTACCACCCCAGCCCATCTAGATTTGAGAGTCCCCGGGTCGAGCCGTAAGTACTGTACCTGAGCAAAACCTGAGGTTACCTGAGCAGTACCTGAGGTGGGAACATTTCTCCGCCTCCGCTCAGCGGCCGGTGACCAGTGACCAGTGGCAGTGGGCAGTGGACAGTGGGCAATGGCCAATGGCAATTAATTGGCCATGTGGCACGTACGACAATACGCCGCCACCGCTTCTGGCCGGGAAGGATTGTTATGCCATGCCTTCTTCGTTAGAACATCGCTGCTGCATGAACGAATTTTCCATGTTGTAGGCAGTTCGGATTTCCATTTTTGGGAGCCATGTTTGACTAAACAGGCTTCAAAAGTGCCAGAATTTCATCTTAACTTGGAATACATCATTAAAGCCTGTAAATATGCGGCTAAAGCGCTGTCCATCATGTACATCAGGTCACTCACTACCTGGTCTGATTAGTATGTGGGGTGAGAGAGCTACCTATCTACCGGGTGGGTACCCTCTCATTTGAAAGACCCGGCGGACGTAGGTACCTCGGGGCGAGGCGAGATACCAGTAACCTGTAGACCTAGCTACAGGCAGGCAGGTAGTAACATGGACGTCTGCAATGTCAAATACTGCATGTAGCCCGATACATGTAGCCTAATACATGTAGCCTAGGACTACATATACCCGCCAGGCAGGCATGTAGATATGTAGATAATGTAGATATGTACCTGAGATGTCAACATACATGTACTGTAATATGTACGCAGGGCGCAGGGCCAATATCGTGCATTGCATACACGCACATGATGTATGCATCTGCTATACTCGTACCTGTATGGCTGAAGCCCTCTTTCCGAGCGAATCTTGCAATGTAGTATGGCACACGCCTGGGGAACTTGGTTCCCAGTTGCATGTTGACATCAGTTTCTGGAAGCAGGACGGTCGAGCTTCTGGGCCGCTTTTGGTCGGGTACCTAGGTACGCCCTGGACCACGGTGACATCAGTAAACCTGGTATAGGTATCGAGGTACCGACTACTATGTAGGTAGGGGTAGCCCCTGTATAGGGCGTCTTCTAGGCTCTCCATTGTAAATGCCGCCAGCTATAAGTAGAATATTCCACCGCAGGTCCCCCGGATACACATAAATCAAACTAATCGCATTGGCTCTGAGGTGATTCTGTAACGGGGTGGCTGTTACTCTTCGCTTACTCAGTAGTATGGAATCAGGGTTGCAAGGCACGCCAGCGAGCAATAGATGCTGTCGAATCGCTGAGTGTTCAAACCCCCTTATAGATAGATAGACACATCTTCTACGAGGGGATTTCTTCAAGTCTTCGGCCTTGTGGAGGTGCAGAATGTAGGCATCATACTATTGAGCTATATTCATAATGCCCAGGTAAGTAGAATATCAGAAACACTATATGCTGATCTATCATCTATCGAAGGCGAGAGTGGAAATAAAAAGGTAAATCAGGAGAGGAAACTTGCGAGGACCAACTCCCCGTAGCCAGAGACCCAGTATAACTACCAAGGACCGACACCAATCAGCTGATGGTACTGTGGAAGAGGCGAATCGTTCCTATTGGCATTTGGTCTCACCGGCCTCAGAGCTTTTCTTACGCACACCTTCCCCTGCCTTAATGCACGACATTGCCCTACACACATTTCCCGCATCAAGATTTGCCGATTTCCTCGTCTGATGTCTTGTCGAGTCTCATCTTTCATTGGTGGTGATCTTTCTTTTCATGTTGGGCGATATCTATCCGCCCTCGTGTTAGCGGCGTCATCAGCGTCATCAAGAGGGCCGAACCGAAAGACGTTGCATAGCCCCTGGCTCTCGGATGCCGCGTGTGCCAACTCGCTTTATTACGGGAGCGTGACATCAGGAGAGATGCGTGCAGGCATGGATATTGATATTGTATATCTATGATCCAGGGACCTCGCTTATAAGCCGGGGAATTCCCCATACCTATCTTCACCGATGGGCGGGCGGAGGGCAACTCGGTGGCCCAGTCCCTGGCGAGTCTCCCAGCAAAGCCGCAGCCTGACCGAAATGGAAGATTCTCGAGTCATCGCCGTCTTTCGCCTGGGTTTGGGGCGGCATGCGATGAAGCCGGTTGCGAGTGCATCATTTGGGTCGGATTCCCCCCTCCGTGGTGGCTCGGCACCCATAGCTCCATCCATGACCCCCTCCATCCGAGCAAATCCCCAGTTTGGCGCCTGGTGTCGAATGATAGACAGGCAGACATCATCTCATCGACAAGATTGGCATTTTCGACTGGAATCGTTGCATCGAACCTGCTGGGCAGCGTCTTTCCGCAATGAGTCAGCCTCGAAGCCGATCCTGGTCAGCTTCTTGGTAAGGGTGGTCGGGCCTATCAGACGGGATGGAGCCGGGATTAAGACCATCTTCGATTTTCGGTCTCCGTTCTTAACATGTTGGAGGGTGCAGAGACTGAAGCGTTTGTTGGGTCGATTGGACTGGCGGTCGAATAACCGGCGCTGGCCTAAACAATCCGGTGTGAGATTTTCTGCACAAAGCACCTATAATACCCACCTTGAAAGGTAAGCCTGTCATGTGAAAGCTTCGAAATGTATGCAGGCATGCCGATTGCATCGCCAGGTCTTTCCCTCTACCCATCTTCATCCCGTGTTATTCCTCGGTCGATGCTGCGGTGCAACCCCAAGGATTGGCCAAGTGATACTGTCCACGAAAAGCCGTATTCCAGCGGCGCCCGGGGCTCACTGATGCAATCCCACACATGCCATCCTCGAAAGGCGGGTTACCAAAGGTCTCGTGCGTTCGAATCATTGTGATAGTCAGGGATTATAGGTACAGTAGGTAGCAACGTAATGGTGGGGCGTTGGTCTAGGACATGGTATGGGTACACTATACTATGTACAGCTTACCATCATCCTTGATAGCCTACTACCTTTGTTTCCACATTTAAGACGTACGTGTATATCGCGAGGGAGGCCCGGTGTAACCACGGGACAAATCCCTTCCTTTGGTAGGTGCTTTACGAGATAGCCGTTCGATGGTTATAGGTATTGCCCAACGATTCGACGACCCAATGACGACGAGGAGCTATCTTCCGAATACGGAGCTGAAATCGAGAACGTATTATTAATTTCCGAGTCAACACCAAATAAATCAAGCCGCCTGTGAGCGTTGCCACTACTTGACGCGGCTCGAGATGGCTGAGTGAGGTAGTCTAGGTTGAGGATATATGTAAATGTTTAGAGCTAGGGATAACCGCTTGGCGGCCTTCTCACTTCTTCAAAAGATTTATTATCAAGTCTGTCTGCCGTGGGTAGTTAAAATGTTGCCGCTCAGGATCTGACGATCGTGTTGTTTCCGGCCTTATCAAATTTCTAATGTGTATTAGATAGAACAAACATTGACGAGATCTACTCACCGTAATTCCTAGCGCACGGTCCGGCCTATTCGATTCTTGCACTAACAAGTAGCCACTTTGAGGAAGAGTTACTACCTATTCAAGCTCAAGTCATCGTAAAACTAGAAACTATAGTCGCAGTGCCCCCGTAGATTGACAAGATCTTGAGCTGGCCGTTCCAAGAACATTATCTAGTCTAATTGTTGCGGTAGTTACTAAGATGTGGTTTTTACCTTGCGCGGAGCTCTACCGTAGACTAATTGCGCACAATTGAAATGAGGTCAGCTGTGGGACTTTACGTCACTGATATTCAAGGTCTGCGATGGTTAGCATATTATCGCACCAATAATAGTGGCAAAAAATGAGGATAATATCTTGAGATCCTGCCAATGATACGTTTCCCACGTTGTCATGAGATGTTTAGTTTGTCTCCTGACCAGGTGCCAATGCGGCTGTTCCTGCGGCTACAATGCGACCAACCCTGCAGTACTAAGTATAGATATATAGATATATATATATATATATCTACGTATTATGTACATTATCGCTCATTCAACTATCGTTCGAGTAACGCATTTTGCCAGCTTCATATCGCCTAATACAACACTAAGTCGGCGTCGTCATTATTAACATTATTAACATTACTAGTATTAACCCACCGGCGCAATTTCCAACTTTGCACACCAGCACCAGATCACAGATCGCCATCGTCAGAAAATCAGTCGACGTCCTAGGGTTGCCGTTTCCCTTCATCCGATGCTAGGCCGAGGTATACTATGTATAGTGTAGACCGCCTAACCGCACTAGGGTACGCGCGGTAGCACAGACGGCAAATGGCCATGATGTACACTATGTTCAGGCAAAAGTTCCGGTATCTGGCGGAATTCCTCAGTCGATGGCGGACGGAGGGCATGACTAGCGGCTTCGCTTCAGTGGGCTTTCCGAGAGCCCCTCCTCCAACATATTTGCTTCAAGATAAATTCAAGGGAAAGAAGGACTTGACGGTACAAAACGTACGAGCAGTAGCCACAGGTAGCATCAGTATACTTATTATTTTATTATGCAGAGTTTTCCGGCCTCAAGTAGGCTCTAATTCAAATATGCCGTTCTCCACTTCCTGTTGGCTGCTTTGACCTGCATGCGGCCTAAATAGGAAATAACTAAGGCTAGGCGTGCCTGGACAGCAGAGTGGACGATAGGCTATACAATAGTGTACTGTAGCAGATGGAGGGAGGTCTCCTGCGACCTAAGTGCTAGTAGTGAGTGTGCCCTTTGTAATAATCTCAACTTCCCCCTACCACTACTAGTATATCATCCTGACTACCGCCGCGAATAATACCGTTGAATCGGACGAACACCATTCTCCCAATCCTTCTAGACTACATCCACTATGCTAAATACGGAAAGCTCGTTGTAAGTGCCTAAATAGGGAGGTGCATGTGTCTCAGTTGGGTTCTGCCCGGTAGCTAGTTACCTAGTAGGGAGCGAACCCCCACTTGATTCGGCCTTGGACCGGAACGCCACGTGTATTGAGGTACTCGTGTACTGCTCGTGCTTACCTAGGTACCTATTTTTTTTGATGGGATACTGCATACTCAAGTACCTACTTACACATATGTATATGTAGGCAGGAACAATACAATTATGGGGATGTACGAGTACACTACAGCGGTAACCTAAGCGGGTAGGCACGTGTGTATAAGAGAGGTAGGTATGCAATCGAAGCAGGACGGACCTACCTCAAGTAGGTACGTAGTAGAATTTTTTTAGTTAGCAGGTACCTATAACCTATATGCCTAAGGTACCTACCCATATGTAGGTAGATAGGTAGGCAGGTGATTCTTTTCGAGCAGGACTCTACCTAGGTACGTAGTACGTCGTCGTCTTCCTTCAATATACCCTCTCACACACATACTCCAACCGTTAATAACTAATCGTTCTTTTCCAACCGAGAAGGGTATCGTCCTACACCACACTACGCACTAGCACGCGACTCAACGACAAACCGCGAACCTCCTGATCGCCCTACGCTCGGACGGAAAGGCTAATGACTCGTTTCGGCCATACCTTTCCTGGGCACCACCTTTCCTGGGCATCCAGCAAATCATGTTCTCGTGACACTACGGCTAGGCCGGTGGGCGGGAAATCCTCAAAACGCTATCGCCCGAAATCCACGAAGAAGGATAACTACTAAGTCCTAGTAGGTCCTAGGTAGGTTAATCATCATCCACGCACGTATAATTAGTGCGCGTGCGTGCGATCGTTGGCCGTGTGGTCAATTGCTCAACGCCGAGAAACATACTACTAGACCTAGCATAGTTTTGCACGGGATGTTGTCTCCGTAGCCGGGAATTTATCCTTCCCAGCACACCCACAGCCGTTAATGACGGACGTCTTGCAGGAAGACGGACGGGTGATGTTGTCAGAGATTCGCCCCCCCATTAACACTTAGCCCCCACCCTAGCTGACCAAGCCGTCTCCGACAAACGCTGAAGCAGTGTTTTTAGTGATGACCCATATAAGATGATCGACCAACCGGTGCCACTACCGGGTATGTACGCTGACAATCTACAGCGCTGAAATAACCCGATGAACATGGATGAGGTCGCTACCAGAACCGTTAGCTGTCAAGTTATGACAGGAAACGACCGGATCCCTCGGTAACCGTTGTTAGCGTTGTGCACAAGGCTCCTACATAGTGTACCTACACAACAGTAGTGTAGTAATACCCAGGTATGTAGTAAAAGGCGTGACGCACGCGCCCGCTTTGACAGCTAATCTAGCGGTCTGTGCTCTTTAAAATGGAATGAGGTTTGAAAAAAATGAGATGATGGTTGGTATACAGAGCTAAGAACCAGAACCACTGTTGGGTGTGACACTCACGGAACGACGAGCCTCACGGCCCGTTTTCGACAACGGGACTTTTCCTTTTAGTGTTATCAACAGTTCCAGGGATGACCCATGGAGCGGGTACTTGTACTTGTTTGGCCTCGAGCTGAACGACGGCAAACGCTTTGAAGATGTGGACATCAGTTGGTATTGGTGACGGCATTTGAAGACTTTATGTTCGTTTCGCAACGACGCCACTTAAACGGGCCCCATCTTGAGCCTCATG
Organism: Xylaria grammica; assembly: GCA_004353285.2. NCBI lineage: Eukaryota > Fungi > Ascomycota > Sordariomycetes > Xylariales > Xylariaceae > Xylaria > Xylaria grammica. The sequence goes on from NGZP02000009.1 coordinate 3,202,561, forward strand.
TGTAAAAGGACTAATAACACGTGCCGGGCTATATCGATAGGCCGCTGCTACTTACTCTGTTCGCACGTTGCTACCTCACACGTTGCATTGGTGGGTAGTACAGCAACGTTTATGCAGGTATACTGTAAGCACGTTCCAAGTCGTTCTTAGCGACCGACTAGAAGCGAAGTACCGAGCAGTGTGCCGAGCAGTGTACCGAGCAGTATACCTACCGAGGCAGGCAAGACTTGGATGGATATGCAGTACGATATGCATGTGGTACGGGATAAGTTGCCGAACGATATGACCTGTCACTTACACCTTGAACCATATCTGGTACCTCGCTATCCCCTTTGGCTCCGCTTCCTTGCAACACGGCTGGGCTTACCATCCCAGCACGGAACAGGAGCCGGTAGTGCAGATTAGGCCTGCCCCGTCGGTCCCCCGTTAGACTGACCCGTTCGCTATGCAGAAAGTTACCTAGGCAGTGCCTGGGTTCTGTCTAGGTTCTGTCTAGGGATGCTATGCACCATAAGCCGTTGTTGCAACCCTGACTCGGTCTTGTGTGCTAGTGGCGTTGGCTCGTACGATAACTTATGCGCACCATTGACCATGCCTTGCGCAGTCCTCATCTCTCTCTACTGTACTAGTACTGGTACTAGTAGGTAGTGTAGTTGTAGTGTAGTGTAGCATAGGTATCTCGTGCTATACACCACCTACACATGCATATAGGCCTCCTTGCTACCGGATTCGTCGACCGTTGTCCTATGCGATGCAAATCACTCTTATTATCTCGCCTACTGCGGTTGTAAGCAAAAGGTGTTATTATTACTTCATTTATGAATCATGGCCCCTTGCTGCCCTCGTTTGCATGACTAGGAAGAACAAATCACCACATAAAACTTCGTGTCACCCTCACCAATGCTCCCCCCTCTGCCCCCTCTGAATAACATCATTGGCTGGAATGCCGTGTCTGAAGATAACCAGCAAGACAGCCTTGCATCAAACTTCTTTGCTGGGTCCGACTGCATGCCACCACCGTTGATTGCAGTGATCTCACCGCGAACTTGCATGAATCCCTTATCATATACCCAATCACGCAGCCACCATTGCTGTTGTTGCTGTTGCTGCCGTCGTCGTTGAATGTGCCCTTTGACAGCTTCCAAACAGAGACAGCGAAGATCATCCGAAGTCACTCACCTCGTCTGGCCCGTGGGGGGCCGTTGTGCCGGATTTCGTTTATCCAATGCGGTGAGGTCGACCGTTCGCGATCTCGCATCTGAAAAAAATAGATGTACCGCACTCTGGCAATCTCCGGTTCTATCCCAACTCCTACTGGTATAGTGCTACCCACCCCACCTCGTTTCGCAGCCGGTATCTGCTGTCATCATCACCGACATCATCACCAAACCGAACGATAAAGCCGCGGTTAGCGAGTTTAAAATGTAGAGCGCAAAGATTCGGTCTTCGCGTTTTCGGGAATAGAGTGACGGCGGTAGATAGAGGGGCAAACGATCGCTTTCTGACGCGGAGGCCTACCTACGATTAGGTTACACTGGTGTACGACGATACGACAATTTGCGAGAGAGAAAGCGTCGGATATCGTATAACCACAATCGCTTATCGTTTTGACTCTCAAGTGAATTAGGAAAGGGGCTAGAAAGAAAAAATACGTAGCAAATACGTAAGTATACAATACGTAAGTACACAGCAACAAGCCACCAAACAATGACAGGAACGGCACGAGGTGACAGGGCAGAGGGCACATGGGAACCCTGACCTGGACGCTTGCCGCATGGCAATCAATATACGCCATGTTCGCTTTATCCGCCTATGTTATAAACATAGTATCCACTATGCTACAAGCAGAGTGAAGTTACTGAGCCACGAAGAGTCACGACACTACCGTTCACGAAGGGCCCCATTCCCATTCCCATCCCCTTCCCCTTCCTTCATTCCTCCCTCCCTCCAAATGAGTGTTGTCTTGGCATACTCACCACTTTTTGCGAAGATCAGATAAGAGGTGCTACTACTACTACTTAGCAGAACATGTATATACACTACTAGTAGGTATATACCATGTACTACGAGTAGTAGGGTAAGTAATGTAATCCCTACCCCGGAATAGCAGGGGAAAAGAAATTGCAAGCTATACTAGCACATGGAAGCATCTTATTATATACCCAGCGCTCTCTCATTACACTACAGCCATGCCCTGCGTATCTCCCGTGTTATACCAGCAGCAGCAGCAGCAGCACGTAAGCGGGCAGGGGACGTCGGCACTTTTGCATTGAATCTGCTTACTTGGCAGGGTCACCGCGGGCGAGGCTTGCAGGTTCGTTGGATTTTTTGGGGGGTTTTTTCTTTTTTGACGGTTTGTCGGCTCTGGGATCAAGCTTCGAGAGGATGAGGCTACATCATCCAACCTAGTAACTCTAACCTCATTCAGGTAAACGAACTTGGGTGTGTTCCGTTTTTAGCACGTGGGATACCTAATATGGATAGGCCAGCTATGACGATGCTCCTACCGACTAGGTTAGGGATGTGATGTAAGTAAGAGGTTTAAGCGAACTCATCGAGGGGTGGCGCTTCGTAGGTGCGTGTGGTGCGCGTGGTGAGTTGGATATGTGATGATGCAATATACTTAGTAAGAATCGTTTCTATGCTTATATGATCTATATAGGGAGTCTATCCACATGTGAAATATATGTATACTATGTAGTCGGTCCGGAGATGAACTACGGATTTTTGCTGAATTCCGTTTTTTTTGTCTGAAACCTAGTCCGAAGGATCTTCCAACATCCTAGGTTAGTCTTGTTCGTCTAATCTATCTAGCCTCGCATGGGTTTGCAACCCTAAAATCGTCTTGACGTCGACTTCTAAACCGACGGTTGTAAGGACAAAAAAAAACAAGCAAAAAAAAAACCTCTAGCCCGAGCACATAGCATTACGGTCATGCCCGGCCTGCGCTCAACCGCTTGTGTGAGATTACACGGCCTCGCTTACTAGTATCAATGCTGATGCCGCTTTGACATTCGTAGTGGTATGCTCAAAAATTATATGTCCTGGCCTCCCGGTCTCTGCGTCCGCTTTATGTAGGTTTAATAAGGCCGAGTCGGGATAACCGGTCTTAAGGGATCCATTCCCCTGACCGAAACTTGCTCACCGCCTAGGTGAAACAGGGCGCTAGTTAGTGTAGACAGCGCCGTCGTGCCGATGGGTGGAAGAGCCCATCGGCTCGCGTTCCGGGAATCCTCTTTTAGTGGGCAGGGGAGATAACGCATTGCTGCCGAGGTTCGGTCGAGACACACACCCATACGTCATCACGATAGTTTTTCCTGAGCATCATTACCTATCAAAGCTGTGCTCGGAGATTGGCTCACTTTGAACTCAGAAGTGCTCGTGGCGACGGGCGGAGGTGAGCATCCACGGCCATTACTTAGGGTATGCTAGATTTGTCGTCCCGCGCAGACTCTGTGGCCAGGCCGTCATCGGCATCGCGCGATGGTGGCTTCGATGGCTCGGGTCCCTTCATTTCCAAACCTTCATGCGCATCGTCCTGATGATCCCTATCGAATACGTCGGCCTCCGAGTTCTGACGCTCTTTTTCTTGAAATGTGAAAGCGTCGGACAAATTCACCGCCAAGAACGTTTTTGGCAGCTTCACCCTGTGGTTTTATCTAAGCACCGCTGAAGTCGATGTGTAGAATACGCGAGGAGAAATACTTACTGGTGGAATTTCGCTCGTAATGTTTCGATGATCTGCTTCCAGTCGCCATGAGGTGTAAGGCTTCTTCGTGGTGCGCATCCTATACAATGCTTGCTATCCAGTTGGATATCTAGTGGATCATAGATATGGCAGCCCGGGCTGATCGTGATTCGAATGCTGTAGTTGAAGGTTGGCTGTCCAGGCAGTGGCGCATCAAGTGCGCCCTTGTTTTCCGACTCGTACAATTCAAAGCAAATCTGAGAAAGATAGTCGAGCTCTGGGATGGTGCGGCGATTGATCTTGGTCTCGATACCACCCTCCAGAATACAATTGAGAAGCGTGTAAATATGAGACTCCTTGGTGAAATAGAAGAACGACTTGGCGTCTTCCGATGCCTGCATCTCCTCAAGGTCCTGAACTATTTCTTTGAGCAGAGGTAGCGAAGTCAATAGCCCGATCTCGAGCTACTTTTAATTAGTTCCAATTCACAAAAGACGCTCGAGTGAGACTGACCTTCTCACTATCTGAAATGCCGTACTCCTGAGGGCATATGAAGTCGAACATCACCTTCGCCAGCTGGTACAACTCTCGAAGGGGCTCGAAGCGCGCGTCTGTTTTCGCTTTGGTCCGATTATTTCCCCTCTGGAGGTGGAAATACTCATCAGGTTGTGCAATTTCGCTTGGATGCTTCATCCATGATCTCCGTCGAAAGATCCGTCTCATCGCATTCTGTGCTTCTGATCTTTCTCCCCTATCCGGCCAGTCAGACTTCTCGGTCCGCTCACTAGGGGGTGATCCCATAGCCTGACTCTTATCGGACTTGTCATCCGCCGTCTTGCTATTTTCTTCCGATTCTTTGGACACGTTTTTGGTCTCACGGTTGAGGGTGATGCCGAACTCTTCTTCTAACAGGTGTTTTGGCGGCGTAAATACCCACTCGAGAAAATGGCGATTATGTAAGGCGTCGAACTTCATGGTATCGTACAGCTCGGAGATCTTGCTCGGGTCTATTTTCTCGTGATCACAAAATTCGGCAAATAGCTTTTCCCAACGTTCGCGAAAAAGCTCAGCATCCTCCCCACAGCACCACCGAGTTTGGATATTATTGATGGCGTTAGCCTGCGAGAGCGACGAAGCGATCGATGTGCTAGAGCTTTCACCGGGCACCTTTTCCGGGGGCAAACTGCCGATTGAGCTGAGCGAGTTTACTGCGCCGCTATACAGCTTATTGTAATTGTGTTGCATCACATCGCGATGGAAATTCATCAACTGAACTACCCGTGTCTGGACTTCAGAAGGCTCAGGCATGCCCTCGGGCCAAGCGAACTGTGATGGACGCTCGTTGCCCTTACGCAGGAGACCTTTGAGCTTCTTTTTCACCTTGTCCATTTCATCTTTAGCCGCGTTAGAGTCGTCGAGAAGGTCCTTTCGGATCGTAATAAAATCATCCGGGAGTTCCTTCTGGTCCAGGAAAGACGCTGCCCAGATTTGGGCGCTGGTAGTGACACGGCGCTCTGAACTGCTAAAAACATGAACCTCGTCAAGTATATCCCGGTTTAGGAGCATATAATCGTTTCGCATATTCTGTGCTAGTTCCTGGGCTTGGTATCTTGCAGAATGCGTTGGCTCGCCTCCCCACTTTACAATTAGCTGTAACTTGTCCAAGACGAAACTGTTGTCTGCCGCGGTGAATTTGGACATGGTTACTCCTGACATCGAATCCTGACGCCGGGGTGCACCCTGCCGACTGTTTTCTTCAGACTTCTCTCCTTCATTATCGACCATGCCCTGGGCATCCAGGTGTTCCCCAGGAGGCTCTAACTTTTCATTTACCCTCTCGCCATCTTCTTGATGATGCGAATCCCCTGAGGCGAGAGAGCCTACTCTGACTTCTTCAGCAACATTTGTTGTAGATTCGGGCGTCGCCTCGGCTGATTTCTTCTTACTAAACATTGGCTTGATTTGCACCTTTGTACCAGCCCAGCCACCCTTTTTCACAAGGACATTTCGTAGTGCTCTAAGTTTATTACGGTCTTCTTTCCCTTGCTTGATCGCCACGTCCACCGCATCCAGGACGCTAGCAAGCGCCGCCTCGCCGATCAAGAGAACTTCTTCCTGGTGCCCCTTGAGAAGGTCGATGAAGGGCTGGGTATGAAAGGTAAACTTGTATTTCTGCTTCGGCGTACGGTCTGCATGTCTGATTACTGAGACAAGCCCTTTGAGTTTCCAAGAATGTTTTGGTGGTGGGGGTGGGGGTGTAGGTCGTGAGTCTGTGTGCTCCTCGATTTCATTATTCGGCGTAGCTGGGTGTGTAGGCGGAGCGGTCGCAGGCATACTACCAGAAGATGAACCACCAGCGGCGAGATGGGTAAGAGGAGTAATAATACCATTTTGCAGTTTTGACGCTATAGTAGCCACACTAGTCTCAGACCTCGCGGTAGGGGGGCCTCCCGAGGACTTCTCATCCACGTTCGATTCTCTTGTAGAATCTTCTGGAGACAACGTTCCAGTTGTGCTCGACAAGGTAGAATGGTGTGTTGCTTGTGTAGCTGGCAACGATTCTTTATCTTTGCTGGCTAAGAGTGCCCTCGCTAGGGGATCATTAATATCGCTCGCTGCGGGAGAAGGGAGCGGTGGAGTTGAGCCGCCTCGTTTAATTCTCTCCCTGATGAACATTTCCTTGAGTATGCTAGCACAGTGGTCATAGTATGTCTCGTTATCTTTAACGAAACTCCAACCGTTAACGTCGATGACACAACTTTTACCTCCGGCACGGAGCAGGTCAAATCCGCAAACTCTTTGCCCAAATGTTCTTGCAATCTTGCTAGCCATTTCCTTTTCGTCAGGACTCAAAGCCGTCACATAACGGATTTCTTTCCCGTGAGTATTGCGTCTGACGATACCGTCCACGACGGGCGACTTTCTCGTCTCCGCATGGCAGTAGTGCGAGCCGACCGTATAAGCTTTCACATCTTCGGCGTTGTCCACTTGCATGAACTTCTCATATATGAAGCTACTATTTGGCTCGGTAATTGCTCGTGGAACTACGAGGTCCTCCACGAACTCGGAGCTTTTATTGCCAATTTTTCTAAAAAGTTTCCGTGCGCCACCGCCAGCAGATCGGGGGAAATATATGATGATGTTGTGGTCTTCGCCACTAATTGGTTTCTCGACAAAGGGTTTCTTTAAAAGGGCACCATCGACGCTGAGTATATCACCATCATCAAGCAATTCAACTTGTCTAGGAGCGCGATACTGTCCAAGGTCTAGAGCTTCTAGCTCAAGGCCAGAAACTTCCTTGGTATGTTTTGCAACCTCAGGAGTGAGTAGGTCTGGCCCGCCATCGCGATTCACTTCGATTCGCTGCGGTGTTGGGACGTTGATCTTGTCTAACATACGGAGGCAGAGTCGCCTGTCCCATAAGATCTTTTGCATGGGAACATCGTTGACACAAAATGGCTTCCGAGCCTTAACGTATGCAATAGCTTTGTCCAGTGGAAATCCATCCGAATAAAATGATATTAGATAGTCGCATATAGGCCAGTTTTCTACCCCTAATTAGGTGTTAGAAGGTTGCGCCGATTTGAATGGCACAATGAACGTACCTTCGTCTAAAATGGTCTTGTCTCCAAAAACGACAACGTCAAAGTCGCGGTTAGCGATGATGCGGTTAAGTATATTCCTGCTAGGTTTGCTGCGGGCTTTCGAATCCAAGGCACAGACACCGATGATGCCCCAGGGAGCCGGCTTCGTGTCTTCCTTCTCTCTAGGTTGGGGGCCCCGCTCACTGCTTTGGCTGTGAGTGCTAGTCGCAGTGCTCCCACTGAAGCGGCGTTTGGGTCTACTCCGATCTCTATTCGTTTGAGATCGGGCACCAGAGTTAGAAGTTGGAGGGGGGTGAGAAGGCACTGGACTTCGCTTGGCTACGTCGAGCGAGTTGGTGTGGTGCGTACTCAGCGGCGTCAATTGCGGGCCATTCCCAGGATTACTTTGCGTATTGGGACTAGAAGACGTGGTGACGGTGATGTTAGAGACACCGGCTTCTGACTGGCCCGGGATGGGACCAAGACCCTTGCCGGAAGCCATGAGGCCCTGGCCGGAGGCGGAGCGCTGCGCAGTGCCACCGTCGGAGGCAGCAGAGGAAGAGGAGGCGGCGGAACTTATAACGCCACGGCCGGATACCAGAGACAACACGGATGAGACCGAGATACGCTTATTACCGTCCGACTCCGAGGCTGGGGAACGTTGGCTGGGGGTGGGATCGGACGATTGGCTGTGGTAACCTAGGAAGTCCTGCACGGCAGAGAGTCGCTTGGTAGAAAAACTTCCACGTTTTGATTTTGGGTTTGAGTTTGCCTCCATCTTAAAGTCTTTACCAAGCGGCTTTGGGAAACAAAGCTAGACTGACTTGAGACCACTTTTTCCCCGGTTCCCGGTACAAATACATGTACCTAGGTACGATGTACCTGTCTAGGCGGCTAGGTATCCTCTTTAAGGCCAACCTGCACAGTACTTTCAGTACTTTCGGTGCTTTCAGTGCTAGACTAGGATCGACTAGCAACCGGATGTCTCACTCTAGTACCACGGTGGCGAGACGGAAAGGCGAAGTAGCTATCAATATCTAGACAGGGATGAGAGACGGACAATGTTGATCACAGAGTCTGACGTCTTAGACTCTCGGCTGAGTATTCTCGTTGTGACCTTTTAGACGATTAACTTGTCGCTCTGTTCTTTGATTGGCAAAAGTTACTATGGTTCTGCTTCAGGTTTTTTTTCTTTTTTTTCCCTTCTTTTTTTCTTTTCCTTTTTCTTTTTTTTTACTATTCCCAGATGGCTTCTTAGCTGCTGCAATGCGAAAACCGGGGAGTAAAGAGACTCTCCTGTAGCTCAAAAAGAGAGAGAGAAGATAAGACAACCAAAATATAAAAATAAAAATAAAAAATAAAATAGAAAGCAAAATTGTGGGTGCGACATCTTAGGTACCTATCTAGGTACATTACAGTGCTGGTGCTAAATGCCAAAACTGGGGCAAAGATTATAAAGTAGATCTACCGGAATACTTACGAGTAATTTAGAGACCTCGTGGAAAATACCAAATAATATCTATATCTAATACGTACCTCCTTACTGGCCGTGGTACGTCGTCGCTAGCGTCGTCGAGAAGGATTTACTAGACAAAAGTGAATTCCCAAGAGTCGAGTGGGCGGGCTTGTTCTAGCTAGAGACAGTGAGGAAACTGAGAAAAAATTAGCAATAAATGTAGACCGACCGTGAATTGTGTTAGCTATTTTTGAGTTATGCCTAAGCCACTTAAAAAAAACAGATTGTGGTGAAATAATTATGATTATAGAGTAGGTAGCGGCACCTACTATTATGTTCGTGTAGCAGGCTTTACCTAAACGTAAGTCAGTCGGATTGGGTCGTTGGGATTGGTACTGTTAAGTGGAGGAGCAGATTATAGGTTGTTATCTGACTAACATGTTATCGCTACTCTACCTACCTAGGTAGGTATACTTCTACCTGATATAATGGGAAGAGGGAGGGTTAGGCGGGAGAGCGGATTCCCTTTTCTACATTTCGATTTCTCACTACCTTCTTAAGTACACCAAGTACGTCGTGTTATTTAAATACGAGTATTGGCCCACGCACGTGCCAGGAGTAGATACCGTGACCGTGACGTCTGTAATTCGTTTAAAGGGTGGGAGCAGGGATCCAAACGTTTCATCCATTCACGTGTATTGTACAGGGTTTGGTAGTGAACAGTGAACGGGGGACTGAACGGGCAAGGCTGTCCGAGCCAATGATAATAGTAGAGCGATGACGGACATCCTTTCCTTTGGTGGTGGTACCTTTTTATGATTTCACCGACGAGAGGGTGCCTAGGTACCTAAGTAGCAGAGACGCTGAGGTCCCGAAGATAACCGTATTAGAGCATCCGCTACTAAGTATGTGTTCCATGTCTTCGAACACGAAGTAGTAAGCTATAGAAAATGTATACGTAAAGTGGCACCTAACCTACCGAGGTACCTAGGTAGTGTAGTGAGGTTACTTAGGTACTATGTACCTAGCCATGTAGGTATAGCGATAACGATAAGGAGAGGGTGGTTTACTGATGGTCAACCCTCTGACCTCTTTGGTCAATCTCGACTAGACTCGACCTCAAATCGCGGATTCGTGATATACATATACAGCTGAAACGGAAAGCTATACCTAATATCACTTGGCCACAATGGATGGAACTACCCAGGTAGCCTAGCGGCATTTGTGGTACCATGTACGATAGATTGGTAGATGGTGGCCCGTCATCTTGCAGCGGAAGAAGTAAGCCAAAAGATAAGGGAATTGTGGAGGGGCTTAGTGCAGAGCACTGTGCAATGGGAGCTTCTGATTGGCTTAATTGGCAAATCAAAAATATTTCGACTAAAAAAGTTCCAAGAGCAACAAAAGCGACTTGCTCGACTCGACGACTTCCTCGTGATCGCGCTATCGTCGTATCCTCAACTCGCGTGTTGCCTTACGAGCGGACAAGTGCCACCTTTTCGTCCAAGAGCATGCGCGCGCTCTTTCTATTTTCAGGGAGGACACAAGCCTAGCGATACGACATAGCGAGACGCCAGTCCTATTCGAGACCACGATGCCACATTCCGAGCAAGATGGACCGCTTGTCAAGCGTCAGAAACTGGGCTCCGTTGTGAAGACCAAAACTTCATCCGCCCAGAAGTCTCGTATCTTTGCTCCTTATAGGGTAAGTTGGCATCATGTCGTCACCGTAAAGACATCGCTGACGAAAACCTGTAGACCGTAGGCTTGGTCTCTCCGACTAGTGTGCCCTTTACCTCGACTCCCTTGGGCAAGACCACATTCCAGGTTACAACTTCGACCGGCCGATGCCTACAAACCTACGATCTAAAGCGCGGGCTCAACCTTGTATTTATGACTAGGCCGCAGACGCCTTTCGAAATCACCGCCACCTACGCATGGAAAGGGAAGGTCTTCGCAGCATGGGGTGATTCAAGCGGTGGTACCTCCCACCAGGGAATTTGGATTTTTGAAAGGGGAAAGAAAGTCGGCCAATTGGAGCTCCCCTCTGACTTACAACAACCCATAAAGCAGATTCTCGTATTCGGGTCCTGGATAGTGGCATGCGCAGTGACGAGGATAGAGATCTGGACGACGACAACGCTCGAACACTACACTACTATCTTCACAATGGCTTCTCGAAAGGGGGACAACGAGATCACCGGAGGTATATGTACAATGCCTACTTATCTGAATAAGATATTTGTTGGGCGTCGGGATGGGTGGGTAGAAATTTGGAATGTGTCGACTGGAAAGCTCATCCACACTCTCCTACCCCCATCGCCCAACTGTGGTGCTGTTATGTGTATGCAGCCTTCGCACGCGCTATCGCTCATGGCTATTTCTTATGCTGGGGGGCCACTCATCATCCGGAATATCCTCACCGACAAGACCCTTATTCAAGTCAATGCCGGCGAAGAAGACGCTCCTGTTACTAGTATTTCCTTCCGAACGGATGGTATGGGCGCGGGACAAGACGGTCGTAAGGATGGCGTTATGGCAACCGCAACTAATACAAGCGGAGATGTCACCTTCTGGGATTTGAACGACGGGGGTAGATTGATGGGCATCCTGAGGAGCGCCCATAACCCACCAGCGCAAGACGGTGCCAAAGTCCGTGGCGGCGTGAGTAAGATCGAATTTCTAGCAGGCCAACCTGTTATTGTCACAAGTGGCCGAGACAATTCTCTCAAGACCTGGATATTTGACGAGACTCCGTTTTCGCCTATCCCAAGGACGCTACACATCCGAAGCGGCCATGCAGCGCCTGTCACGTCTCTTCGTTTCTTGCCCTCGGACTTTGATGGAGCCGAAGCAGGTAACAAATGGCTTCTTAGCGGAGGAAAGGACCGGAGTTTATGGGGATGGAGTCTCCGCCGGGATGGTCAAAGCACAGAACTGAGTCAAGGAAATATACGCAAGAAAGCCAAGAAGGCTGGGATTTTAGCTACGAGCGCGCTAGGCCGCGGCCCGACCACGACCCTAGAAGATCTAAAAGCTCCAGAAATTACCTGCATCGCTTGCTCACTAAACCGAGATGGCGGCATGGGCGCCCTTCCTGGTAAGCAGGCGCTGTGGCAGAAGACGCGAGACCCGAAGAAGTCACTTGACGCCGAGATCAGTGGCATGACCGGTTGGGAGAGCGTCGTCACTGCTCACAAAGATGACTCATTTGTGCGTACCTGGTTCTGGGGACGCAAGCGTGCAGGCAGATGGGCATTTCAGACAGGTGACGGCGCAAACGTATCAACCGTCACAATGAGCTCTTGCGGGACATTCGCCGTTGTTGGGTCTACTGGAGGCTCGATTGACATGTTTAATTTGCAATCGGGTTTACACAGGCAACGGTTCCCGTCTAAATTGACACCAGCACAGGCCAGACAGGTCAAGATGCAGCAAGCGAGACAGGCAGACACAGTCATGCAACTTCAAGCTCGCACGTCTTCTAAGTTCCTTCCCGGGACCGGCAAGCATGTGAAGGCGGTCACTGGAATTGTCGTCGACTCGATGAACCACCTTGTAATCAGCTGCTCTCTTGACGGTAGGATCAAATTCTGGGAATTTTTGACCGGGAAATTGGTTCATGAAATCAACTGGGCTCCGATGACTGCAATCACCGGCTGCCGCTACCACTCTGCAAGCGATCTCATAGCCTTTTCATGCGACGACGGATCTATCCGTGTGGTAGACATTGAAACAAGGCAAACTATTCGTGAATTCTGGGGTTGTCAGGGCAAAATCAATGATTTTACGTTCTCTAATGACGGACGCTGGATAGTGGCCGCATCCCAGGACTCTATAATCAGAGTCTGGGATTTACCTACAAGCCATCTTATCGATGCGATCAAGCTCGAAAGAGCTTGCACCGCTTTAGCATTCTCAGCCACAGGTGAATACCTTGCTGCTGCGTCTGAAGGCGAGCTGGGTGTTAATATCTGGAATAACAAAACCCTTTTTACACACGTGCCAACTAAACAAATATCAGAGAGTGTTATAGAACAGGTCTCCGGACCCACGGCCTCGGGAGAGGGTGGTCAAGGGCTACTGGAAGCCGCATTTGAAGATGAGGACGCCGAGGTAGATGAAGATCAGGTAGCTGCGCCCACTTTGGATCAGCTCAGTGCCGATATGATGACGTTGAGTTTGGTCCCAAGGAGCAGATGGCAAACTCTATTACATCTCGACCTGATCAAGAAGAGAAACAAGCCAAAAGAGCCAATAAAAGCCCCCGAAAAAGCACCATTCTTCTTGCCATCGACGACGGGAGCACCATCTTCGAATCTAAATGCCCTCGAGGCAAAACCCAACGACTGCCAAAGCGAGTCAAAGATTACAAAATTTGACCAGAACAGGATGGAGCAAGCCTTCACGGGTAGCTTGCGGGCTGGGGCTGCCAGTGGAAAGTGTAAGACCTGTCCTTCTTGATCCTTTCCGAGCAATATTTACTTACTCTTATTGTAGATGACGATTTTATCGAGCACTTAAAGGCTCTTGCTCCAGCTACAGCCGATCTGGAACTACGGTCGCTTTCGTCCGGCGATGATGACGACTCGAATGAATTACTACATTTCATCCGGGCCCTGACAAGCCGCCTCGTGGCAAGACGAGACTACGAACTAACCCAGGCGTGGATGACGGTTTTCTTGCGGTTGCACTTTGATTTAATCATCGAGAGCGACGCCCTCATGAGCGCACTGGGAGAGTGGAAGCGACATCAAGCCGAGGAATGTAATAGGCTAGACAATCTAGTAGGATATTGTGGTGGTGTGGTTAACTTTTTAAGGAGTCCAAGGACATGATAGGAGAAATCATGTTTTTGAGCCATGTAGAGAAGAAATGCATTACTAAGGCGCAAAATACGAGCCTTCATATCGTGGGTCGATTTTCCGTCAAGTTTCCCTAGATTTTAAGGCACATCACCACAGCTCGTGTATTAGCAGACCTAATCACATATTTTTCAAGGGTTCAAGTAGCTCCGCAGCCATCATTCCCAGTTTGAAATTAATGTTTCTCATGTTTGTGACACGCCATGTAAAGAAAACGCCTACTCCACCAGTCGACTCACTATGCCGCAAGAACATGTAGTAGTGACCAGGCTCTACTCCAACTTCAGTGATTGAGGTTTAATGAGTGCAACATTTGCGGACTGTTAAGTGCTACCGAATTGTTGGAGCCCGCGCCATGCCTCATCACAGAATTAGTGGAGGGCTTTATGTGCCATGGCCCAGTCACAAATCCCTAATTACATCCCTCCATTATCAGGTTAGCTAACATTTCATCAGTAGATGACGCAACCCTTCTCCATCAAATATCCCCCTCAAATCACAAATATAGTGTGGTGAATAAAAGTGCTTTTTGATACGGAAGGGGACAATCATCAGCGTGCCAATATGATGCCGGGAAGCCTTAACCAACTGCTCGCCACTTTCATCAATGCCTTGCACATCCTGCACAAGAACGCCGTGCTCGACGCCTACGGCCACCTCTCGGTGCGGAATCCATTAAACTCGTCCACCTTCTTCTTGTCTCGTAACTTGGCGCCGGCCCTCGTGTCTTCCGCCAGCGACATAGTGGAATATCGCGTTTCGGACGCGTCGCCAGTCGAGCCCGACGCTCCGAGCGGCTTCATCGAGCGCTACATTCACAGCGAGATATATAAGCGGTTCTCCGATATTAACACCGTCGTGCACAGCCACTCACTGGCCGTGCTCCCGTACAGCATCAGCGACGTCCCTCTAAGGCCGTCGATCCACATGGCGGGATTCTTGGGTAGGTGAATGGTTCCTAGGCCCGCGCGTGCTGAAAGCCGTATATCGTCCGCGGCTAAAAAGCCATGAGCTTGCAGGCAGCAAAGTCCCCGTCTTTGAAATCGCGGGTTACTACCGCAGCAACGACACCCAGGATCTCCTCATTCGTGACGTCCGCCTCGGCGCGGCCCTCGCGGCTCAGTTCGAGGCGGAGAGCAGCGAGGCGGGGAACTCGCCTGATTACTCGGTTGTGCTGATGCGCGGTCACGGCTTCACCACCTGCGCTGACAGCATCGAGGCCGTCGTGGTCCAAGCTATTTACACGCAGATCAATGCCCAGGCCCAGTCGGAAGCGTTGGCCATCCAGCACGCATATTCCGGCTTGAAGGCAAGTTCCGAAGACGGGCTAGTCTATCTAACGCCGCAGCAGGCCAGAGATACCTCTGCGACAATTTCAAGCACCTCTCAGCGGCCGTGGGATCTTTGGGTGCGCGAAGTCAAGGTATCGCCGCTGTATGTAAATGAGTTGGACCCGTAGGGGTCATCATCAGCGTTCGCTTCTTGGCTCGAGGATTATTGTACCTGAGAAATAACGGTTAGGCAATGCCTCTTATATGTTTGGTGTATTTGACTACAAGACACTTATCTATACGGGGGTTGTTTTACGTTACTTTTCGACCCCCTTGTGGATAGAATAGACGTGCCAAAAAGGATGAGGAGTTACGTTTCTTAGTTCTCATCCTCGGCCTTCGTCACGAGTCCCGGCGGTGGTGGGGGGCCAAGACGCCTGTCATACGTAACACCGTATATTAGCTGAAAGGCCGGACGTAGCACACGGAATGCGCTGCTACTGAGACCTCTTTCAGCTAATCTATTCCTTACTCTAAATACTAAGACATTCTTAAATGAAGCTATTCAGGCAACTTTAGGCGAGGGAGAATAGTCGCCGACTGGTGTATATAAACCTGGCATGTTCGCCATTCCAAGGTCCCCTTGTTCTGGAGGACCCAGGAGCCTTTGACACCCTAGAAGATTATCAATAATATGAAGACATTCCAAGCCCCTCACAAGCCCTTGTTATAACGCCACATTTGATTGCGATGATCAGAAACAGCATGCTGCAGTGAATTTGTAGTTAAACAAGGCATCGGAAATTCGACAAGTCGAAATGTTGTAGAGAGCATAATCAGATATACTATTTTAAAGATACAAATAGTACCTTTTAATATTAGGTTATTAAGTTTAAATTAAATGACACGTCACCCCTCCACTACGGATAGTACAGAGCAAAGCGGTTCATCTCACCTCCTACCTGACGGGCCGAAGACGCCGGTTCCTGGTGCAACTCCTTGTTGACCATGATACTCTTACGGCAAGGGGAGTGGTCTTGGAAGTCGTAAATCCACAGAAGGTTCTCGTGATAGGTTACCTTCGATGTGGTGATAAAGGAGTCTTGGGGGAAGCTGCTTTGCGAGATCAAATTGTATACTTCCGCCGTTAATCAAGGGAGGTAGGTAAATGCCCCTGCCTGCTCCAGATGAACAACGACAGAACGATGATCAGGCTCAATGTACTTATACAATATAGTTGAGTAATTGCTCTCTTCCGCACTGACTAGACTAGGTACTCAATAATATCCTTAGTACCAAGAGCCATTCATCTTTTCGTTCTTGTTTACATCAAAACATTATCCAACCATCTTATATTTATATTTCTTTTCACCTAGCAACCAATTATATTCTATTACTATGCCAGACCGCCACATTCTCTAGAACAAAACAAAGAAGGCGTTTTGTATATTGTAGAGGTCGCCAGTTTGGTGTTCTTTGCTCAACAGCAAGTACCTCGGCCCGGCCATGGCGTGTTCAAGAAGCTCGACGAATAGTCTATCTTCGTTAGTTAAAAGCTTTACTGCTTCGCGCGGATTCAATATCGACGGCGACACCAAGTCAATGCCCGTGCCAACGTCGTTGAGAGAGAGTACAGCCGTCTTGTTCCGTATCGCCTACAACTACGGCGCTTCCTGCGCAAGCCGGAGAGGGCTGCGGAGTGAGCGATATGGAGTCCGACTCTTGTGGACTGGACAGATCCCTCTCCCTCTCCCTCTCGCCACCTAGTAAGAACCTCTGGAGGGCCCATGCCGTCCTTCTGGAAACTCCCCGCTCTCCCCCAAAACTATTTTAGCATTAGCTCAAGGGCTGACTGTCAGCATGGTTTCCAGCACAGGTTAAACAACTGAAAACGGCAAAGAAGCCCGCCTTACTTCATAAATTCCCCGTTAGAATGAGGCTGTACCGTACGCCCTTATAGTATACTTTGCTAGGATTTAGTTCCTTGTCTTACTATAGTTCCTTCGGCTCACATTTGTTTTGTCGCTGCCAAAGCAGTCCTCGTCGACATATTCTTCCCCACCAGTCAAATCTTGGTGGATTCTCTTTGAACTGTTCGTTTCCCTAGAAAAGATAAACAGTTACTTTATTTCACACAACTACGGTTTTACAGGCCGCACCATCCACAGCTGTTCTCACCGCGATTACTCACCCAGCCCCCGACGATCCTTTATGAGACGGGCCTGGGCGTCAGGATCTATCGACTACTGCCGAAAATTGGGAACGGGGACGCCGTTGAGAATCTATCCGCCAGATGAGAGCGAACCCATATTCCTTTCGAGTATAAGGACCCTAGCCATATCTATGTGGACGACGACAGACATAATCATCGTCCTTAATATATTCAGTATTGAGACTCGGAAATCAGACGAAGCCCGACCTCCTTAAGAACACAGGGCCACCTACTTCGAGAGCCAAAATACTCCCCGGTCCTAATTGGAGCGGCTTCGCCGTTGCGCATTTTATTATCCGCCTTATAATTTCTAGTTGCTAATCAAGCCACGTCTGATCTGTTAGGCATTGCAACAGCAATTACAACTTGAGACTCCTTTAAAACCTCGAGCATATATTTGCCCTTTGCAACAAAACCAACATCAAAAGGCCTTGCAAGCATATTTACCTAATAAGCTATAACTAAAATTAGTAGCATTCACACACCACGGCTATCACCACGGCCCATAACCAAAACGTGGGGTCGCCAACAGCGCTCCAGGATGGCGGGAGCATCCTAGAGGCAGGTGCCACAGCTATCTTTGCCACTCCTATCAATGTAAGTAAATTACCATTCAATTTACCGGCTCTCCTCCTTATCGAGATAATTTTGCATCTCTCCCTTTACCCCCTTTTTACCGTGACTGTTGCTTGTGCTGTCATGGCAGATGTTGAGTATCCCATAGATAACTGAGAACTAACAATGGCATAAATAAAACTCATGGCACTAACGGCAGACACTCGCAGTTTCGGTCCCAATTGGTAGGCCCTCCATTTTCGACAACTAACCCCTATCAACAAAAACAAAACCGTCCGGACTCCACATCACAATGCCGTCCAATCCACAATCAAGCGATCTTTGCGCCCAAAATCGGCAACACAGACGATAAAACTCGACACCGACAGCATACGAAAACTGTAGTGAAACGTAATAAATCATGGGGGCAGCTGGTCGCCCCCTATACCACTGATCGCAGGCACCTAAGAACTCCCCCCCCCTCAGAAGATAATCAACAACTTCGAATAGGTCCTTGAGTCTGACTCCGATGAATCACAAGCTCAGCCGCAAGCTGAAGAACCTGTGGTCCCGTCCCAGGAAAAAAATTTGGAAAATCTTGCTCATGCTGTCCTCCAGGGATTTGGGGCAGACTATGGGGAGACTCTTCCCCAAGTGACAACTGAGCCTCAATTCGAATCTGACTCTGATGAAGAAGAAAGGAAAAGGCAAACAAGTGGAACAGGAACAGGAAGATAAAGAGATTGAGGATTTCTTGCAGCCAATCGAGGAACGCACAGATGAAATCGTTGGACCTACCCTATCTGACACGCTCACTTCTCAACCACAGATCATTATTACCGAAGATAACGAGAAGGTCATGTCTGCAGCTGACCTCATTGAAGCTGCACGGGCGTAGGAACCCCTCATCTTGTCGGTGTCAAGGTTTATGCGGAACAATCTTTCTCTGGGCTTGAGAAGGGCAGAGACAGCCGCAAGACAGAGGCTAGGCCTTCCCATCACTTTCCTTCCTAGAACCTTTCCCACCAGGCACATCAATACCCTATGTTATGTTTTTGTTATTACATGGAATAATAGGGCTTATCCTATATTTATTTCATGCTAGAGTTCAATCTAAGTGCGTATTATAAGCTTCTTATAACCTTGGTTATACGGTTCATTGATGTGCATGTTACAAGGCAGCTATTTCTTCGGCCTGTGCATCTAATGCCTGGTGACCCTATGACGGTGTCTAATTAACAGCTGCTTTAGATACATGGGCATATTCATAGGATGAAAGTAGTCTATTCCTGGAGGGTTGTTGTGGTCATGGCTAGCTATGTATTGGTTATCACTAATGGGGTCATCTCATCCCTTGCGATATTAAGACCTATCCAGCTTGCGCCGGTGCCTAATAAAAAGTGTCTGTGACACTCGTTTTGTTAAACTCTATTATCAAGATTCGAACAAGATCTTCGTTCGACTTTATTGCCCTGTTAAATTCTGTTGTACCAAAACAGGAGAAGAAGACCGCCGACGGGGAAGAGCTTAGTTGTTTTGGCCATCTACTAGATACCAAAGCACTTGACATCATTATGGAATATGACAGCGGCCAACCTGCATTAACCGTTGCTTTCGACGAGTTCCTCCTCGACTACTGGTTTGACTACGGCGGCAAA
This sequence comes from Xylaria grammica, assembly GCA_004353285.2. Taxonomy (NCBI): domain Eukaryota; kingdom Fungi; phylum Ascomycota; class Sordariomycetes; order Xylariales; family Xylariaceae; genus Xylaria; species Xylaria grammica. The sequence goes on from NGZP02000009.1 coordinate 3,221,850, forward strand.
CATTATGTTACCCCCGCTGATAACAAGATCTTGCGGGTTGATATTCCGTACATTGCATTACCACTCCTCCCACTGCTATCGAGAGGAGGCTTTGGTTTTCTGGTAAGACGGCTCTTTAGGCGTAATAGACTGGGCCGGGGATCATACTTGATTCTCTACGAGCCACCTTGGCCGTCCGGCCTAGAAGAGCGGATTAAGGGTCGACTTTACCACATGCCACGGGAGCATATGGTTATTGTATATAATATATATACCGAGAAGTCGCTGATTGATCAACGGGTGATGCAGGCTAGGGAGAAGAAAGCCTATTATCTCTGGTTAGGTATATAGTACCTAAGTGTTAACGGAGTAGAGTAGGGGGGAGACTTGATGTCACAATATTTAGTGTAGGGGCGTAATAAACACTCGTTATTGCTTAAGAATCCCATGCTATATATCCTAGGCTTTGTAATGAGTGGGCGTAAGAGTTAGTTGTATTATTAGGTACGGTGAGCTATCTGTCATTTCTGGGCGGAGAACAATCGGCTAAACTTCCCATCTCCGGGGTACCGACGAGGGGAAAACTCGCTTCCGTTTACCGTTGCTTAGGCCGTTTAGATCCTCTTCCACGGGGAGGTAAGAGCTGACAAACTATCTCCTCGGGAGAGCTAGTTGGGCTTTGCATTTCACTCTCCAAGCTGTCCCGGGCTTTGTTCTTCTCTATCACTAGCTGTTTGCTCTTCCTTTTGAGGCGTTCGATCTCTTCAGCAGTTTCCTTGCTGATATATAACACTCTTTTGTTCTAGGAGTGCTCTAACACGCCTGCCGCAAGTATTCCAAAAAGGCATCTTAACTCGTGACCCCCGACCGCTACATATCGCCATATTTGCCATCCCTGCTGCTATGGGGAGGTACACAAGCCTCAAATAGATATTACCTAGCTGGAGTGTATCATTAGGTAATCGTAGACTGTTTGAAAACAGAGTCACTCGCGTCGCTCCTCTGTAGCCTTGACTGATGGAACCCGATCGCCAAGCAGTCGATCTTGGCTATAGTAAACTGCCTTCGAGAAAGCTACAGTGCTCTTTGTCGTTCAAATCTTTTTGTAAATCAAGCGGTGTAGTCGAAGTCTAAGACACGATTTGACTTGTCGTTATGACTAAGCTAGAACCCTCGGGAAGTGGGATGAGCGCGGCATCCCACATTCCTCCACCGCTCGGTAGATTAGATGATGTGCATAAAGTGCTAACCCGAGAAAAGTGTTAGTATGCTCGGTTTGTGCTCCTGTTGGCACATCTTACATCTTCACTTGACTGAGAAAAATGTGCTGCCGAAGTCGCTAATTTGATGAACACTGTATCTACATCTACGGAGCTACAGTGTTTACCTACCTAACCTTACCTAGGTAGTTACTAGTATTAATGGGACCGGGGGAAGGAGCTGAGCTGCCACAATTCTGACATACGCCCCACGTCTGCAGCACATCATAGATACATGGGGCCAATGGGTCTAGAGTCGCGGTGATGTTACTGTGATTGCTAAACCTTATAAAGCTTGGGAGGATGCACTTGCGTCTATAATTCTTACATGTCTCTGCTCGTGATCTGGTGATTGGCCCTGTGCCGTTCGTGACTATATTGAAGGAGTAAGCCGCCTTGTGAGAGAGTCCTACCTACATAGTTGACCGCTTATTGGGAATGTGAGTTTATAAGGCTGCAAATGCCAGACACTGCGGAACCCGCACCCGCACCACCGAAAATGTCCCTACGGCAGCAGACAGCCAGCGTCGACGGCGCAATGTCGCCCAGCTCGGACTCGGCGAGCTCGACCTCCAAAGCAGAAGAGAATCAGGCGACGGTAGGAGCGGCTGCCGGCAAGGCTGGCGACGACGGTGACAAGGAGCCCGGCATGACGCCGCTCGAGAGAATCAAGACGAGCTTTGGGGACCGCCCTGCATGTTTCAAGAACACGCTGCAGGAGGTCGCCTTCGTGACGCAGGCAACGGTAGCGACGGCGTCCTCGGCGTTCCTCTCCGGCACGGCATTGATCATTACGGTACCCGTGTCGATGGACCTACATATGACGCAGGGGCAGATCGCGTGGATCAGCGCTTCAACCTCGTGCGTGCTTCCCCGTTCTCATATGCACGCTTTTGGGCCCATAATCGTTCGGCGCAACCGACTGACGTACTACTTCACATAGGTTGGTCGCAGGAGCATTCCAACTTCCGCTTGGCCAGCTGGCCGACCTGCTAGGCCGCAAGACCATGTTCATCACGGGCATGGCAGGCTTCAGCCTCTTCTCGCTCCTCGTGGCATTCGCGCAGAACCCATTCTGGATGCTGATCGTGTGTGGTGTTCTGGGCATTCCCTCCGCTATGGTTGTGCCGCCCGCTATTGGGATTCGTAAGTGATTTTTTTATTATTATTTTTTTTTTTTGGAGTCGCTGCCTTCTTGTTCTAGCGACTCCCGGAGAAGTGTATATATACGCGATTTCGGGCCAAAGTTTCGCATTTTCATATTCCAAGGCAGTCTCGGAATGCGCTCCAAATGGTAATTACTGACTCTGGGTATTCTAGTGGGCGCTGCGTATGCGACACCTTCGAAGCGCAAAAACGCCGCGTTTTCATCCTTCAGTGCCGGGAATCCTCTGGGGTTCGTGTTCGGCACAATACTATGCGGTATTGCGACGCAGATCTTCAACTGGCGCGCTGCGTTTATTCTGCTATCTATCATCTGGGCCGTATTCACTGTTTTTGCGTTCTGGGCTGTGCCTAACGTCGAGACTTTTGAGCGTGCCCCGTTGTGGCAACGGTTGGGCGCGTTGAAGCAATTTGATTATGTAGGCACGGTTCTTACGATCTTTGGGACCGGAATGTTCGCCGCTGGCCTGACGTGAGTGCCACCGCCGTAATTGTAGTATCATGGCCGTGCTAAATGGGTGTATAGACTCGGGCCCCAAGACGGCTGGTCACGAGCTCATGTGATAGCTCTCATTGTTGTCGGCGTAGTACTATGTGGGTGTTTCTCAGTGTCATTTCTTTCTTCTTTTGGCTACTTGCAAAGCGCACGGGTTTCTTTTCGGGCTGGAATCTTCGAATTCCTTTTCATGCTTGCCCACTACTTATATATCACACTCAAAACAGCGATAACTAACTTTGAGCGTGTAGTGATCGTCTTCGTCTTCTGGGAGAGGGCCTTCCCCACGCCCTTGATGCCTCCACATATCTGGAAAGATCGTAATTTTAGCTTGGTGCGCCATCAAGTGACCAATTCATTGTACGACTACTAATTGCGCTTAGATCATTATTGTTGTCCTCCTCGGGAATATGAGCTTCCAGGCTACGGGCTTCTGGATTGCATACTTCATGCAACAGGTCAAGAAGCTGTCAACCTTGAATGTAGCCGTGCATCTCCTCCCGATGGCTATCGCTGGTTTGCTATGGAACATACTAGCAGCCCGAATATTGCACAGGGTTAACAACACGGCTCTGATGGTCTTTGGTGCCGTGAGCTATCTCGTAGCGGCTCTGCTGTTCTCCTTCATGAGAGCCGATAGCAATTATTGGGCATTTATTTTCCCCGCTCTGGTTTTGAACGTTGCAGGTGCAGACTTGCAATTCAACGTCGCCAATGTAAGTTTCCTTCCCCGTTCTTAACCTCAACTTGAATATCAAACTTACCGCTCGAAGATGTATGTATTACAATCACTCCCTAGTCATCAGCAGTCGCTAGCAGGAGGGATTTTTAATGTGGTGATCCGATTGTCGAATACGGTTGTTCTAGGTATCTCGACAGCGGTGTTTAGCTCGATCGAGTCATCGCCTGCAGGTATCGCAGACCCCATGCTCAAGTACACCAGGACTTTTCAGACTACGGTGGCGTTAGCTGCGGCCGGGGTTGCCATTTCTCCTTTCATTAGATTGGGCACCCAGGGGAATGCCCCAAAGGTTGAGGTTCGGGAGGAAGAGGAAAAATTGGGGAATTCAGCCTATGTCACCGAAAAGTGAGGTTACAAAATGGTGATCAATTTGCATACTAAGACTACCGGCAGAGTAGCCGAGACTCCCCGGTGGACATTACACTTAAGCCCAGTGACTCTATGAAGCTGCAAGCCTACATCGGTAGTAATTATGTAGGTAGACGATTATGTTGTGCAACGGCGGGATAGCCCTCATGTGCAGGCATCCACTCTGTAAATACGTCACCGATCTTCGGGCATGCTCCGTTGTGTCGGATTTTGAGCGAAACAATGACATAGATACAAGCCCTTACACGACGCTGCATTAAAACCGAGATACGGTTTGCGCCGGGGAAAGCCGCCCGTGGAAATCAAAGAGCGGAATTATCCCCGTACCGCGTTAGTCTTTGCTTACACCACTGTCACATAGGCCGGGAGAACGGTCGGAAGGCCGAAAATCGGCGGCCTGTGCAACTCAAAAAAGCAAAGAGGACGAAACGGTTCTCGAGAGAAATATCGGGGAGATTAACCTGTAGCCATGGCGTCAAAGCATGCATGCAAGATCGAGGTAAGTCTCGGACGGCAACACTGTACGCTTGATTGAATCGATCATATGCGACTTGGGGGGGATGCATTCGATTATGATTGTCTCAGGGTAACAAATTTCCGAGCAGCTCATCCCGTGGGACCACTTGAGCCCTGAACACGTAAAACGTATGCACGATCAGCGAGTCGCCTGCGGGTGGAGGGCTGATGAGGTACCGGAGTGGGCAGAATCAGCGAAGAGGGGAGGCAAGATCTTCTACTGGGCTGTAGGTCGGCCTCTCGTCCCTCGGCTCCGGCGCAACGTTAAAAATAATTGTTAAGGTCTTGGCGGAAGATGTTCCGAATCGGAATACACTCATAGCACAACATGTTGCAGCACATCTCGAGGTCCATCATATCCCCGAGCAAGTTGGGGTATTTCTGCTGAAGTCTTACAGGAAACACAGCCTCTTCGAGATACGGCAACAGAGACCCGACTCGCGCCGCGGCGGCCAACTGGCAGAGACTTCATGCCCGTCGGCCATGTGGCGCTGGATGTCCATGATGCCAAGGAAGATGAGGAGTTAGGTCTTCCACCGGGTACGGTTTGGGTGCACCAACTCTACATATCGAGTGCTTTGCAAGGGGGTGGGTATGGCGTTGCAACCATGGCCAAAGTTGAGTCCATAGCAGCACAAGAACCTATGAATGGGAAATGGATGGCATTGGACACTCTAGCAAAAGAGGTGCAGAAGGAGGCGGGCGACGTAGCCGCCGTTGACGTAGGGATAGGCAATATCGTACCAGTGGTAAGTGAATTATACGATATGTCATGTCTAGAGTGATATTGAGTGCATCGAGCAGACGTCCAAGGAAGAGTGGTATGCTCGTCAAGGTTACCAGACATACAGACAAGGACCCGGCTATACTTACCAAACCCCAGATGGACACAACATTCAGCTACGGGTCTCTTATATGAAGAAGAGAATTGGCCAGTGGACGTAATGTTCGTCATGTTAGGCTTATACGACGGATAGACAATGGAGAGAGATAGCGAATCTCGTGGCAGGGCTAGGGAAAGCCTCACGACAGACGAATTGGACCGGGCTAGGAGGAGTGGAATGGAGGGGGGAAGCTGGTGGGAGCTGGAACCAACAAAGCTACCCTATCTCGAGTTCTCTCGGGACCCTATCTCGAGGATATTACTAGTATATGACTGCTTCTCTTCGAGCTCGATATGCATCCTGTGGACGTGACATGTTGCCCAACGGTGGTAAGCGCGAATGAAACGATGGAAGGGGGGGTTGCAATGTGGGTAGAAGAATAAGATAGACGCGAGGTGGAATGTTAATGGCTCGACAAAGCACGGGGTCGGGAAGCTTATGCGAGACAACTCATCAGACATGAAGGTGTGCGAGCCAATGAGACCTGGGACACATGGTTGAGGCTATCGCCTGACACGATTCGACGAACAGTACGAGGAGTTTGGAGGAGGTTGCTTAATCCATATGTTGAGCCTATCAAAGACGCAGCAGCCGGCGAGATTGGAGATGTCTCGTGCAGAAAGGATACCCCGTTGTGGCACCCCACCAAGGGTTCATTACTAGTACTATAATATTAATACTATAATACACTACCTCCTTGGTACCTAGAGATCTGCTAGAGATTGTTGGTTGGGGTATGCTATAGTGTGCTATAACTACCTAACCTAGGTAGTAGCAGGTGGGCTATACTGTAGGGTACCCAGACAGATGCGCTAGGCAGAATACAGCGTAGGTACAAGGCTCTCCCTCCCTCCCTCTGACAGTACCCTGCAGGACAGGTGCAGGTCGGGCTAACAAGCCAAGCAGCCAACAGGGGACCCTGTAAAGGTTCCCCAGACACGGCCAAGCACAACCTCTGACGATGGGAATTTCGTAGCTTGACGACGACGTGTAGACCCTCCCTCATCTCATCCTCATGTATGTGTGAGGCTTTCTCACCTCCAACAGCTCCCCACCATTCGACCATCCCGCAGACAACTTCCCGCATCCCGCATTCCGCGTCCCACATCCGAACTCGCCATCGGGCCCCCCGGACACACATCGTTCTTCCAGATCTTTCTAGTCTCCTTCCTGTCCGTTCGTGTTGCGACCCAACCTCGTCCTTGAATTGGGCAGGATGCAAACATGATACATAACTACTAGCCCCGATCCTTTCTCGTCCACCCAATTCGAATCGACCACCTATGGGTTCCAATAGCAGCCTTACACCCAGAAGCATGATACTTATCGTGAACGTACACGTACCATTATCAACAACCGCATGAACGCGTAGCCTAGACCCTACGAAGGTAGAGTAAGCAAAACAGAGTCGTGTCATCTTATCTGCCCGCGCCACTGCGGTCGTCGAAACCCGTCGAGTTGTGTCCATATGCCGCCAGCTACTGCTTCCTTCTTCAAGCAGTCCAGGACGAAGATGCAAGCCTGGGTGACTAACAATCCGGGGCTCGGTCATAGCCAGCCTGGCGTCGCCACTTCCGCTCCTGCGACGACCTACGATCCTTCTCTGGGACAGACTCAGGCGCAACCGCAGCCTCAGTCTCAGGCGCAGACGCAGACGCAGACGCGCCACGTAAACATACCCCAGCCGAAAACCTCGACGACCCAGCAGACCTCGCCGGGCCGTTCCCGCTCCCCCATAATCCATGCGAATTCCCAGCGCGCAGCGACCGTCACGGCTGCGCGCCTACCCATCCCCTCTCGCTCTAGCCATATCCATACCCGAGATGGGTCTGTGAACCTTTCACGCAGCAAAACGACGTCTTCCGAACCCTTACAACATTCTAAGAGACCGGTACCCTTCTGGGAGGGGTCGACAATAGAAGGATCCGCGTTTAGTGACACTGCTAGTAACATTGATTCTAATGCGCCATTTGCCTATCGTCAATTGCCAGTTCAGGGGCTTCCTGCTTTAAGTTATCAACATGACAGTACACGTCACCGTCCTGCTCCAAGACAGCTCGACCAGGCAGATCAACCGCCTCCTTTCACCGTTGGCCCTGATGGCTTGATTAATGTAATAGGAAACGGAAACAGTAACGGTCTCACCAGAAGTGCTTCAACCCCCGAGGCTAGAAGTCAGCGTGGTGGCTTTAAGGAGATCACCTCTGATAATGGACGTGACCCATTTGCTGACGAGAGCCCATATAACACATCACCAGAAAAGACACCATCGGGCAAAAGATTACAACACGCAAAAGCCTTGGCACTTAGGCCAACCAGACGCGAGTCGTATGTCGAGCGTAATAGCTACTCAGACGTTGATCCTGTTGTAATGCCACAACCTTTAAACCCTCAATTCTTCCCTCCCAACATCAAAGAACCTGCGCAAGTAGTGCAAGCACAGCAGGAGCGCTTACCTAGATTGCAAGTACCGGAACACCAGCCACATCGGTCAACTATTTTCGCTGACACCGACACGCCTATGGTTAGTCACCAAGATGAATCGGAAAATGCCAGCGTTGAGCGAGAACCGACGCCTATGCCCGTGGCCAAAACTATGACGAAGGCGAAGACTCAAGTGAATCGACAGCTCTTCAATCGACCCAGTAAGGGCAAGGGCGGTCTGCGCGAGAGCGCTATGCCTCGATCCTCACCGGAGACACGCCAGCCAGCGGCAAAGAAACGTTCGTATGAGTTGGATTACGATGATGGAGCCTTGGCGTCTATGAGTTATAAGGCTTTGAAAACGGAAGCATTTGACTTCGATCCGGCCCAAGCTGAAGCACGGTCCGTCTTCGAGCCCCCCCAGGGCACTTTACCCGAAAAATTAGAGCACTTCTTGGCCAAGGACAAAGAAAACCAGGCAAACTTCTTCACAAAAATGCCCGTCAATGAGTGGGAAGAGGCGGGCGACTGGTTCCTCGAGAGATTTGGAGATATTGTGGCTCGGTTCAAAGACGCGCGGAAGGAAAAACGAGAGATTGTGAATGCGTTTGAGAACGAGATTGCGGAGCGAGAGGAAGCAGTACGAAACAAGATCCATGGCATCGGGCAGACCCTAGCCGACTTGAAGACTGAGGGCGAAGATATGATGTTAGGGAAGGAATTCGACTGATTTTCAGCTAATAGAGGGCCGCATGCACTGGTCCGTTGAGCAAGGATGATGGTCATCTACCTATATACAAGTGGATGTGAGGGTGTAAAACGTGGAAAATCACATAGTAGCTTTGGCTGGGGCTGTACGGCATTATTACGACTTACGACCGCATGAGCCGGAGTTTTCGGAGCTTGCTTTTTACTTTTGCTCGGCATGGTAATTTGCTGCTGATTTGGCGGCGACAAAGCGGCAGCCATGTGGAGGATAGGCTGATCTGTTTAGCTCTTAGCAAGCTAGTTGTAAGATACCCTTATTATCCTCCTCACTAGCAACTCACGAAAACGAGATAAAAAAATATGTTTTGAACCAGAGAAGAGGCGGGCGCTATTCGGAATCAGATAACTATTGTATTTTTTACGCGTCTATCCTTAGCAACAACCAATCTCAGCTGGCACCGCGGCTTGTCGGCAAACACACCACTGCGCAGCTGGTCCGTGAATAACTCGTATGCGGGGTAATAGGCGTCGACGAAGCGCACGACCTGCTCATCGCTCATGCCGGCGCCGCGCTGTGCTCGTAGCATAACTTCTTGCTCCAGCCGCCAGTCGTAGACCCACTCGGTGTCCTCGGCGTCGATGTGAATGAAGGCATCGAACAAGTTGGTGATGGGGTCGTAGGCTTCCAGCTTCGCGTTGATGAACAGCAAGTGCCCGGGGTCGTGGCGCTTGAGAGTCCGGGACGGCGTGTTGTACTTGACGCCGACCTCGGCGGGCGACAGCGGGCGGAAGCCGACGCACCACCCCTCGAAGATGACGACCTGCACCTTGGGCTGCCCCGGCGCGTTGACCTCGGGCCAGCTGGCGCGCGGCAGACGGTCGCCCTGGCCCGAGAAGAGGGATTTGTCGTACTGCGGAACGCGGGTTGCGCTGTTGTTCAGGATGGCCGCGAAGAAGTCTTTGGCTAGCTCCATGTCGTGTGTCCCTGGATGCGGTCAGGTGAGATGTTGAGTGGAACTTCGTAGGGTGAAATTCGAAACCAACCATTGATGGATGATAACAGGTAGGAGTGGTGATACAGACCCGAATGAGTAGAAAGCAGTGCAGGAAGTCAAGGTGTGTGAATCATGGTAGACGAACGGGCGGGCGGAGAAGAGGGTGAAGGTGAGAGTGGGAGTGAGAGTGAAAATGAGATTGAAATAGGGGCCGAGGAAACATACCCGGCTCGCCCCGGACTTGCACAAGCGCATTATCGGGCATGGAAGCGGCGAGCGCGACCTGGTCGTCGTGGGCGAGGTAGAAGTCATCGATGCTGCATACCAGGGTCTCGAGGCCCTCATCGTGGCGCAAGGCTTCCGCGAGCTTGCGCACCAGCGTCGTCTTGCCTACGCCTTGCACCCCGTTCAGCCCGATGATGAAGGGGCGCGTGGACCCCGCCTTGAGGTACGCTTGCAGCCGCTCTAGTATGAACGGTATGCAGATTGGGCTTTTGTCGTCGTAGATCTCGGGGGCGCTCATTTTGTGTTGTATATACCTTATATGCACATATAAAATACCTAAGTAAGTCTCTGTGAGGTTGCGCGGTTTGGGGTATTAGTTCTTTTACCAGTGCGACGGTTCGTTGGCGGGGATATCCTTATCCGGCTCCAAATCTGATCCGATCTTCTGGCAATCGGGACGAACCTAGACTTTATATAGTAACCGCTCTGCTGTTTGTGCTCTAAAATGCTTAACAACCCGTAGAGGCTACTGAAACTAGAATAATTTACGTATATGCTACCTAGTAAGGCGTAGCAAATCTGAGCGCTAGGTATACATTATCCAACGAACGGCTCGATCTGGCCGGAGGTTTTCTGTGTTTCAAATAAACTCGTGGGATCGTACGGGCCGCGGACCCCCGCACGCCACCCGGAGCATTGGCGCGGAGGGTCTGGGGAACCCCCTTCCGGTGACTCTGTTGGGCGCTGTCACGCAATGTGACTGGGTTAGGCTGTTCATCCATCGGTTACTGGTGTATTCATGTGTTTGTCTATCGTTCTGACCATCGGAGGAAATACTCCTGAAGGATTTGATCGTGACGTAGGTTGGGCATTTACGTATGTCACGTGTCCCCCAGGTCCGCCCTCTCGGTACGAGTAGCATGTTATAGATAGGTCTGATTATCCAAGGTAACATCCTTCTAACCTTGGTAAATTGTACCAAGAGCAACGAAGTATACGATTATCATTTTTTACAGAAAAATTAACATACGTGATAATTCGACCTGCCTTTCTCAGTTCTTAGATAACGGTTAACTTTATATATAGCCACAAACGACTAAATATCTTATAAGTCATTATCCTACCAATGTGGGCGAGATCTTGGTCTCCACTGATGCTGCGTCTTAAGATCTCACCAAAACAATATCAACAGTACCCCCCCCAACTTAAACTACTCGTATCGCCCTTTCGAGTCCTAACATCCCATCCAACATACCTACATTCGACAGGCAGCGCATTTCCCCAACGCCTTTCGTAAATTTCATCACGGCAGATACTCCTGCCCCCACCCAGGCGCGGATCCGTGACATCTTCCAGCATCTCCAGGACGGAGACGCAAAGACCTTCTATGATAGCTACGTAGCCGACGACGTCCACTGGACGGTCATGGGCACGCACGCGCTCTCGGGCGTGTACGAGACCAAGCAGGCATTTATGTCACAGCCTGCCCGTCGCATCTCCTCCGTCATGAATGGGCCCATACAGCTGAACATCGCTAAAATTATCGGAGGCGGAGCCGAGGATTGGGCCGTCGTCGAGATGGTCGCCGACGCCCGCCTCAAGAACGGTAAGTCGGCGACACCTCGTAACGAACACAGCCCATGCGCCATTTGACGCCCATGGGCGAACGTGGATGACGGCTGAGTTAATGCTCGCAGGTAAACCGTACGATAATGTCTACTCGTGGTCGACGCGGTGGAAGGATGGCAAAATCGTCGAGGTTCGTGCCTACTTGGATGGGCTCATTCTGAACAGTGCTTTGGAAGAGAATGAGAAATGAGAAGTACTTCCTGCCTAGTTGGTGAGCTTTAAGAGTCTCGATGGATCTCGGCGAGTTAATAGCTGGGCTGAAGCTAGTGAAAGAGACCCCAAGCGTGGAGGGGAGAGAAGGAGAGGTTTTACATCCGTTGGATGCTTGGATCGGCAGATCCGCCCCATTGAGTTTAGATTAGGACTCAACCCATCGTGCACAGTGTAGGGCATTGAAAGTATGAGGGGAATATTGAATAGATAATACCAAAGCTTTTTGAAAGGGGAGAAATAGAGGGAGGGGACAGAGGGGGGAGAGGTTCTGGAACAACAAAAATGGAAGGGAAAAAGGAAATTATGTTGGCCAACGAGGGAATCGAACCCCCGCGCCTAACGATGCAGAGTAACGATATACCGCTGTGTAATGATATTATGCTTCGCTAGACCGTTCCAACTCGGCCACTGGGAGTTCAGAGTAACTCATCTTATATACTTCTATCCCTAGGCAGGGTCAGGCATATAAGATTTGCTTGACAGAACCTTCACTGGCCCGGTCACTATGAATAAGCTCGGACAGGTGCCCTCTTCCGCCGTTATATCTGCCGTCTGCCAAGGAACGTACCGAAGACGACAATGTAGAGCCGGGCGGCTTCTCTAAGTTGGCCGTATAAGAACCGAATCTCTCCTGTTGTAACACAGACACGTGGTTTAGGGGCACGAGCACCTGGTTTGACTTTGAGTGGGTGTGTCATGGAATCGTGATCTCTGGCCGTGTGAGCAGTCTACACTGAGTAGCAACAAGCTGCTCATCTCGACAAAGTTGGCCGGGGAGTCTAGTTCTGCTTTCTTCGGGGCTTCTATCAACTTGTTGCTGGCTAGCTTGTCATCGTAGGAATCAATGTTCCTCGCCCGGCCGTAAGCCAGGTGGCCATTCGCCTCGTCACCACTTTCTCTCCAGTAATGCCACTGAGGAACTGGAGTTACCATACTAGATACTTGCACTAACGTGGTCTTGCCATGACGTCTCATCATTAATGACATCGAGTAGACGCCAACCGAATTCAGAAACCCCAGCGATCCCGTCGACCTGAAACTAAGAAAATCCGGGGTTGCTGTAACTATGTTAGTCTTATGGAGACTGCCTTGCTAGAATCAGAGCGAGATTGAGATGAATGACGCCTTGTGAATATAAGATATAGGTTATGTGTAGTTGAGGCCCAGTACCCTAAACTGCGGGCTTCCCGTTATTGCCTATTTCCCGCGTATCTACTGTTGAGGGCGTCGCATAATTGAACAATAACAGGTCTGGTATCGTATGGGATGAGTATTTATGACCGTATTAATCTTGCTACAAAGACATGGACGTTATAATCGGCCACGATGCAATTTAAGAGCTTGGCCGATAGAACAAAGTAGACCCCGTTAACGGTGGGCGTAACTAGCTCGGCCTCTCCATCTAGCAAATAGTAAGTAGGCGTGATGGTAGGCGAACAACACGTGCAATATCCCGCCTAAAAGCAATGCACACTAGGGATGACCAACAGCGCCTCGGACGCTTATTGGCTAGGGACCATGTTACGGGGATTGCCGGAGGAGCTGCGAAACGTACAAGTATGACGACTCGGACCTGAGTCGCTTGATTACCTAGGTAGGGTGTACGGTTGGCAACGAAGCACACACTACCTGGCGTCTGCCCGGTGTAAGTATTGAACAATTACGTTTATAACGCCTTGGATTGGTGTGTCATTTTGCGGGGAATAATCTTAGGAACGTGGGGAAAATCCAGCCCCAACTCATAAGCTTCGCAGAGTCAAAGTTACCTAGGTAGCTTAAGGTTGAGCACATGTCTATTTACTTGCGAGAGAAACGCGACGGCTACAGCACCACAGCTATGGCTTCACTCACCAATGTTTATACGTTACTGTGTACATCTCAAAAAATGGATCTGCACCGTTCATCTGGGACTAAAAGGTCCTCGCTGAACGGGAGACTGCAGGAGTTATCTTGTGGCTGTTTGTTGTATTACCTGTGGAAAATTGAGTCGCGCGCATGACCTCATCCTTTCTTCAGGCTCCGTTCAGGACTCGTGCAGGACTTGACATGTGAATTCCTGGGGAGCTGACTAACCGGATTCGGAATGGCTGAGTTGCCGCGGCGGTACAGAAAGCCGTATAGGCAGGTATGGGGATTCTGGTATGGGGCCCTCGGCATTCCATCCAGAGCTCCCAGAGCTGCCTCGGCTAGCGGAGTTCGAAGGCGGCATGTCTCATCAGCGCGCAATTGCGTAGCTGTCTCCAGAGCTGTCCCCAGAGCCGTCCCCAGAGCCGTCCCTACTTTAATCAGCCAATACTTTATCCGGCACAACCGCAGTGGTATTGTCCTCTCAACTTCACCTCCCTCAATTACCATCACCGTCAAATCCCTCTCTTCCCTCCGTCTTTATCTTGCATTCTCTCTTTTTGTCTTTCTGTTGATACCCGCTCTCCCAAGTTAAGCACCACTATGTCGGGTCAATTGCGCTACGACGGCCAGGTCGCCGTCATCACCGGCGCTGGCGGTGGGTTGGGAAAAGCATATGCCACATTTTTCGCCTCGAGGGGAGCTAAGGTCGTCGTCAACGACCTCGGTGGCTCCTTTAAGGGCGAGGGTAATTCGTCTAAGGTACCTCCGAGGCCCTATCTTCCTCTCGACTTGTCACTAGAGACGCTTTCGGACTGACATGATCATGATTCCATAGGCTGCCGATGTCGTCGTAAACGAAATCAAAGCCGCCGGCGGTGAGGCCGTGGCCAACTATGACAGCGTCGAAAATGGCGACAAGATTATCGAAACCGCCATCAAGGCTTTCGGTCGTATCGATATCCTCATCAACAATGCCGGTATCCTACGCGATATTAGCTTCAAAAACATGAAAGATGCCGACTGGGACCTCATCATGACGGTGCACGTCAAAGGTGCCTACAAGTGCTCCCGTGCAGCCTGGCCCTACTTCCGCAAGCAAAAGTATGGCCGTGTCATCAACACTGCCTCGGCTGCTGGCCTGTTCGGCAACTTCGGCCAGGCCAACTACTCAGCCGCCAAGCTAGCCATGGTTGGTTTCACAGAGACTCTCGCCAAGGAGGGCGCCAAGTATAACATCGTCTCCAACGTCATTGCTCCTATCGCCGCCAGCCGAATGACCGAGACAATCATGCCACCAGACATGTTAGAGAATCTGAAGCCTGACTGGGTTGTACCCCTTGTGGCCGTCTTGGTCCACAAGGACAACACTCATGAAAACGGTTCTATCTTCGAAGCTGGTGGTGGTCACATCGCCAAGTTTAGGTGGGAGCGATCAAGCGGTCTACTGCTCAAGGCAGATGAGAGCTACACCCCCAGTGCTATTATTAAGCAGTGGAGCAAGGTGTCTGACTTCTCAAATCCCCAATACCCTTCCGGAGTCAATGATTTCGTAGGTCTCCTTGAGGAATCTATGAAACTAGGCCCCAGTCCGCAAGGGGAGAAGATTGATTTTACAGGCCGCGTAGCTTTGGTAACTGGTGGTGGTGCTGGTATTGGCCGCGCTTACTGTCTTGCCTTTGCCAAGGCTGGTGCATCAGTCGTTGTCAACGATCTCGTAAACCCAGACACTGTCGTAGAGGAGATTAAGAAACTAGGAGGCAAGGCGGCTGGCGTTAAAGCTTCCTCCGAAGATGGTGATAAGGTCGTCAAGGGCGCCATCGATGCTTTTGGCCGACTTGACATCGTTGTAAACAACGCGGGTATACTACGAGACAAGGCTTTTGCCAACATGGACGACAATTTGTGGGATCCGGTTCTGAACGTACATCTCCGGGGGACTTACAAGGTCACTAAAGCCGCTTGGCCCATCCTCCTGAAGCAGAAATACGGACGTATTATTAACACCACTTCAACGAGCGGCATCTACGGTAACTTCGGACAGGCCAACTACGCCGCAGCTGTAAGTTACAATGAGCCAATTTGAATGATGTGTGCTAACACTCACGTTTCTTTAGAAACTTGGTATTCTAGGCTTTTCTCGAGCCATCGCGCTTGAGGGTGCCAAGTACAACATTTTCGTCAACACCATCGCCCCCAATGCCGGAACGGCGATGACGGCCACTATTCTGCCTCCAGAACTGGTACAGGCTTTCAAGCCCGACTACATAGCGCCTCTAGTCCTTGCTCTGTCCGGCGACAAGATCCCTGAAAACCCCACTGGCGGCCTCTACGAAGTTGGCTCCGGTTGGTGCGGCCGGACGAGATGGCAGCGCTCCGGAGGTGTTGGCTTCCCCCTTGACGTGAAGCTAGAGCCCGAGGAAGTTGCTAAAAATTGGTCTAAAATCGTCGACTTCGAGGATGGTCGGGCGGATAACCCCGAGAAGACCTCGTCTTCCATAGAAAAGGTTATGGCAAATTTGGGCAACAAACGAGGGGCATCCAAGGTATGAGCCTCTCTCTTTCCTCGATGTCCCTCTTTTCCACTGTACATATAAATTTTACAATAGTGTAGCTTAAATGCGACTTTTATATTAATATACCCTTTTCTATCTAGCAAACCAGCGAAAGCAACCAGTATCTCGAGGCACAAGAGAAGGCCAAGAAAGCGAAATCCGAACCAACAGAATTCAGTTATACAGACCGTGATGCGATATTGTATAATCTGGGCATCGGTGCCAAGCGCACGGACCTTCCCTATGTCTTCGAGGGTAACGAAAACTTCCAGGTGCTCCCTACATACGGTGTCATTCCGCAATTCGACACCAACATGCCCTTCACCTTCGACGACGTAGTACCCAACTTTTCACCCATGATGCTACTCCACGGCGAGCAATATCTCGAAGTCAAGAAGTACCCCATCCCCACAGCGACGAGGACCAAGAACCATGCCAAGTTGATCGAGGTTGTTGATAAGGGCTCCGCCGCCATCCTGAAGAGTGGTGTGACGACGGTGAATGCTGAGAATGGCGAAGAGCTTTTCTACAATGAATCAACCGTCTTCCTTCGAGGCTGTGGCGGATTTGGTGGCCAAAAGAAGCCCGCTGACCGTGGTGCTGCTACTGCTGCCAACGTTCCTCCTAAGAGAGCTGCGGACGTTGTAGTCGAGTCAGTGACAACTCCCGAGCAGGCTGCAATCTACCGCCTGAGCGGTGATTATAAGTGAGTTTTACCCAACCCCGGATTCATCCTCCCTCACTTAATAAGGCATTTTTTGCTGCGCTCTCGCCTCCACCGTCACTAGGCTAATTTATTATCCTTCCTATAGCCCTCTTCATATTGATCCGAGCTTTGCCAAGTTGGGCGGGTTTAAGGAACCCATCTTGCATGGGCTGTGCTTCATGGGGATCGCGGGCAAGGCCGTCTACGAAAGCTTTGGTCCGTACAAGAACATCAAGGTCCGGTTTGCCGGCTCCGTGTTCCCTGGCCAGACCCTCGTTACGGAGATGTGGAAGGAAGGCAGCAAGGTCATATTCCAGGCCAAGGTCAAGGAGACGGGCAAGCTCGCTATTTCGGGCGCCGCTGCTGAGCTGGTGGCTGGGTCGAAGAGCGAGAAGTTGTAGATTTTGGTGTGATATGAAATAAAGAGTGGAAGTGAATGTACGATAATGAGTTGATCCGTTTAGGCTCAGTGAGTTCGTCATTAAGATCATGTTAGGCACGAATACGACAAGATTTCCCGTTATTTTTTTTTTCATCGCTTGACCGTTCTTCGGCCACAGCTTATGTTACGCCACTTCGTATATCAGCCGCCGGTACCCCTATTGACAAGCAACCCAATATCACGGGTCTGTAAACAAGCCGGTAATACCTCAAAAATAAACAAAACCCAGCTATTCTATAATGATTGGATCAAAACGGTGGAAGATTGTCCCGTGCCAGCGGTAGATTTTGTCTATAACTCATATAGGTAAGGAATCTATCATGGACGGTCCGGGCTTCAAGTCCCCTATTCTAAACCACAGCGATATCATAATTGTGCCCAGAAGAAGGAAAAGGAGGAAATAAAAAAGAAGTTCAACTACGGGCCCAGCCCAGTCTCTTCGCGACAATCCTCTTGTGTCTTCCTAATCCCCGGTGCCCATACATAATCCCGATACGGCTGAAAGCACAGCTAACGGATCCTATGCCACGACAATCTCGGACGGCGGTGCCCGTCGACTGCGAGGCCGTCCTAGCTCTAGCCTCCCGGCTTTCTTTGTGGCCTTGGTGTCTTCGATGGCCTCGGCCAGGGCTGTCACACCCCCTATGCTTATGGCGTCCATCGTGCTTATTTGTGTTTACCATGCTTATGGTGTTTATCGTGCTTGTCATGATGCTTTCCGTGCTTGTTATGCTTACCGTGCTTGGGGGACTTGTGATGTTTCGGGGACTTATGATGGCCGGACTTATGCGGCTCCTGCGCCTCCGGGGTCTCGGGTCTCACGGGCTCCGGGTCCGAGTCGCTCCCGTCGTATCCGTGGGCTTGTCTCCACGCTTTGTACCCCTCCTGCATCATATGCGCCTCCCTCTCTCGGCCCGTGGTACTCGGTTCCTCGTTCGAGACCTTTGTCGGTACGCCGTTCACAAATTCTAACGCGCGCTGCGCCCTCGTCGACGACGCCCAGGGCTTGGGGTTAAAAACCGACCCGTGTCGGTGGGCGTGGTCATCGGGCGAGAGTAGAAGTCCACTGATTTCTTCGCAGGACGGTGTGAGCTAACTAGTCAAGGTGGTGATGTTAAGACGATTCATACCTGTGCTTTTTTCCATCCGGAGGTTGGTATCCTGTTGCTCCTGCACTTCCGCATGCCGCCCCCGCTGTCGCTGCTGCTTTGGAATATCCCGCTTCCTCCGCATTTGGATGCGGTTCAAGTGTGAAACCCCTTATCGCATACGTTCCTTCTCCTGGGGCGGCGTATCCCGCAAGAGGGGTATATCCTTGTGTCGTGCCCCAGGCTGTACAGTCTGTTGCTGTTAGTCCTGCAACGGGGGATACGCACCTATTGCTCCTATAGTTGGATATGCTCCTGTTGCCTCCATAGTGGGATTCCCCGTTGCGTCGTATTGTCCTAGTTCTGGACCGTTGTCATATACCGGGTAGTGCTCAAATCTTACAGCTCGCTGATGCCTCTTATTGCGCCTCCGATGACCTGCCATGGTTGGGTATATATATATATCGTCTATTCGCACTGATAATCGCTATCTAGAAACTGATGAAAAGAAGAACGGCCAACACGAGTTTATATACCATTCTAAAACTAGAGTCGTTATTGCTACTTCTCCTTAATTATCGAAGCTAAAAGTCGATTGGCTGCTCCTGAAACGCCTCATCGCATCACGTCCGTGGCGGCCCTTCCCGGGTGGTTGCGCCGCATATATATTCTTATGGAACCCTCCCTTACTTTCGCGATTGCTCCTTTGATGCTTCAAAGCCGTCGTTCTCTGGGCTTGTGGCATACCTCGTAGCTCTCCTATGACTGTTGCCCGCGATACCACCCACAGCACACATACAAGAGCATCACTGCCCCCTTTCAGCTCCGGTCCATCTACTTCATCCGTATTCATGTTCTTTGGTTATCTCCTCTCCTCTCTACATTTCTTAGAATTTTCATCTATACTTTTTCTCTCATTTCGAGTTCTCTTTATATCTTTTCTCTCGAAAATCAGCTTTAGTTGGTAGACATTCGCTCCGGCTGGACGTGGTTTCCTTGTTGAAGTTTAAGTTAGAAGTACCTATTTACTTTTGACACCCTGCGTTCTATAAATGATCTCCGGTTTCAGTTATATTGCGTTTTCGTCTTTTCCCCATGTTTTGCTGAGGTGTCTGCTGAGTCCTGGTCATAAAAATCGATTTGTGGCCGGCCAGTTCCTTGATTGTTTGCTCATGACAACCGCTCTGGCTATCGGAACATATGTAGTCCTGGTATGAGTAGGACAAGATCAAATAAGGGAAAGTAATGCACAGCCATACCCTCTCCGCCACACGTGGTGGCGGATATTACACGCCGTCGTTGCGGTCCCTTCCGCTCAATATGACTAGTATGTTTGCCTTTCGGCGTCCCGGTTCATGTCCCTTGCATTAATATTGTATGCCATATCTAGCAGCTTTTTACAGATATGTAACGTAAGCAAGCAAACAACCTTTCACAACAAGGAACGTATTGGTTTATATCATGTCGACCGAGTATTATTAGGCTGTGCTAAGCTTCGGTTTGCAGTCACTTCAACCTAAGCAACTCGACTGTACCGCACCAGGGAGTTGAAAAAAAGAATGACTCATACATAGTAGCTAGGACTACCATGTATCGATCGAAAATAGCCAACTACACTGGTTTTCCACCCAGAGTTTCCCGTATGCCTACGACTAACGCTTCCAAGCCACGTGTCTAAGTGAATTGCTAGATGTCCTTGATACAGCTTACGTGTTATTAGCCTTTCATCAAACATGATACGATAACCTAAGGCTATGAGGCAGAGACAAGGCCGAAAGGCGGTGTCGACAAACTGGCCACGCGTCCCTAGAGTATCTGGTCCAATGGCCTAGCTTAGTCTATCCCTGCGTCAAGGCCGAATACTTAAGCACACTGCGTACATAGAAGGCACGAAAAGAACCCAAATCGATTATTGACCGAGAAACACCCATACTGCGAGACCAAAAACTCAAGAAACTCAAGAACAGGACCGTAGTAGTCGCAAAATACAATCTCCCTAGTTTCCATACTTGCAAACCGATACCATAACTCGAAGAAACAGAAATAAGGAAAGGGAGACAGCAAAAGGGAAAATCATAACGAAGAGCCCTTTCATGTTTTCTGTACCCCTTAATGACTAATGCTTGTGCCGGTGTCGGTGACTGCGCTCACTGCGCTCTCCATGCTCCTTCCTGCTCCCCCTTTCTTCTCGTCCCCGCCTATCATCGTGATGATGATGGCTTGACCCTCCGCGGTGGTCCCTCTCGTATCCAGACGGTGCATGGCGATCTCGCCATTCCTTTGCATTTGAGGGCCTCGGGGCATACCTCGCCCACTTACGCTCTTCTTCTGCCCTACGGGCTTCTATTTCCCGATTCCGTGCTTGGGCATCGTGTGTTGCCTCGTATTTACGCTGCGATCTCGATCTCCTGATTTCGTCTATGGCTGCCTGCCCCGTTACGGGCTGGCCGGCGGAGCTGTCGTCCTCATAGTATCGATAAGGGCGTCCGCGGGTCTCGGGGCGCGCGCTCGAGGATCGGTGATGGTGCGTGCTTCCGGCTCTGCCGCGTTCTCTTGAAGCCTGGCGATGTTCGTCTCCGATAGAATGCCAGCCGTATTTATGCGGGAGGGTAGCTAGTTGCCTAGCTATACGCTCCTGGTTCTCCCTTTCTTCTCCCTCGGAGTCCCAGCGGTATGCTCTCGGAAGGCTATCTAGTTGCTCAACTACGAAGTCTCCGGGCTGTCTTTATTCCGAACGAGTGAGCTAGAGAAGAGCCAGCGAGTTGGGGATATTACATACCCGGTATAGTCACGCGACTTTCCCTTTCCATGCGGCATGGTCTCTAACTTTGTATTCGTTCCTTTCGTCTTGGAATGCTTTGGTCGTGAAGTATGAGAGATGTAGGAGCTTCTTGACATTGAGTGGCATTGATGTCCTTTAAATAACACCTCCCCTATGGAAAGCATGACGCAGTTCCTTACCCGAATGTTGGAAGGGCAATGCGAATCATCGACACATTACTGCGTGGGATCTGATTATACCAACCATGAGGAATGCTACCGCTGTTTGCCTCACGATAGTCGCTCACATGGCAATACTCCGTGATACGCAAACATTTCAGTTACCTCCTGCTACTACTAGGGGTATAAGAGAAACCAGAAAACCAGAGTAGCCGACTGAGGGTGTGAAAGCTCAGCACTACTGTAGGAAGAAGACAGGGAAGAAAGCAATGTGGATAAATGGCTAGAGTAGATGCCACGTATTGCAAGTTAGCAGACTGTCTGAGACTCACGATACCACAACTAGAGCAAATAATTATAGCATAGTGATGGTTATCAAGGGAGTCTGGACTCCCTTGTACAACATCTCCTGCGGCTCATATCTTTGGTTGGCTGTTCTATCTAGGCACTACGTCTTTGTAGCACTTCGTAAGGACACATGACTTTGCAAACAACGTGATGGTGCAAGATATGAACAAAGTGAATGGGCCGCGGAGTTACACCGTCGACTCGGAGTACGTAAGTCACCCCTTTAAACGCTGCGAAGGAAAGTTGCTAATTGGTGTGGGCAGGAAGCGTCATTTTCATAAAGTCGGAAAAAAGGGGTGAAAGTCTGTATTACGATATATATCAGCAAAAATAAACCAGTCACAAATTTCACCTCAACCGGACAAAATGGCTCCGGCCTGACTTGATTGCTACATCTTTAGAAAATTTTCTCGCACGTAGCAAAGGCCCCTAGATAGTTAGAGTAAGCTCTTTGCATAACAACAAGTATTCGTCGTATCCCTACGCTAGGATCGTGACGTCCATTATGAGGATGGTGCTCGCGGTGACGTATAGAACACAAGGCTCGTGTATAGTTAATTCAAAACATATTCGTAACATCATCAACAAATGTCATGTCTGCTATAACGAAAGGGACCTGCTGCATAGTAGCATAGATTACCAGTTTACTGACTCTAGGCCACCCACATATAACCTAGTATTAATTATCCCTCATATCTAAGTTCCAAGGGGATTCATACATTGGGGGCCTAGTGTTTTCCTTTTTTTGTAACGACTTTTTATCTGGTTCAAAATAGGCTCATATAGGTTGCGAGACCAAATAGGATAATATTTCCTGTCAACTTAGTGGTTACGGCGAATGTACGCTCGTGTCGGCACAATAAAGAGGAACAGAAAGTTGAGGTTTTTCTCGTACTTTCTCAGTCCATACACATGTGTTTCAGAAACCGGGATCAAGTTAGGCTGCATCACATGACTTGGAGCTAGAGAGTGAGATTATGTACGAGTGTCAGACCAGTCCGATGTATTTATTGCCTTCCTCTAGCCTAGAATGTAACACATGAAAAGGCGACTAATATAACGGTAGGTTCTCGTCGTACGTCTCACGAATTTTCGTGTTGTTCCTAGAAACTATCCGTCGGGGGCCGGGATTATCTGGAACAGTTTAAATAGGCCTAATTAGCAGGCCTCATAGAAAAGATAGTTACTTATATATACACAAGCATGTTCCATAAAGATAGTAAATGAGGTTTATATTAAAATATACAAATTACGAATTTAGAAACATTGCATGTCTAATGCTGTTCCGGTTGCCTGTTCTGGCGTTTGTGCTGACATACCGTGCTAACCTACTATGTTATATGAAACCACAAAAAAAAAAAATGATACACGACAAATCTTCTGTCTGGTTAGTTTTTGCCAACTTGCCAACGCCTAACTAATGCAATGCGCACGCCGCAGCCTTGTCTAATAAGACAGTAGTTAAGGGAATGTAGTCCGTGTGGTTGGTGTATGCACGCCCCTTTTTTTTTTGAGCCCTACCTTCATAAACTCCCGTTTCGCCACCCGCTATTAGTTTTCTACATGTCTCGTGGCGTCAGGCGACGATAAACTTCTCGACGATAAAATCACAAATCTCTTCCATGCTCGGCATCCTACCGCCGTTGAGCAGCGAGCCGAGGACTCCCTCTCCGCTAGTAAAGCGTAGGCCGTCGGCGTGACCGCTGCCGCTCTCAAGATACGCTTTCTCCGCATTTGAAAGTTCGCGGCGTTCTGTTTCCCTCCATCTGCGCTCCGCGTCCGCCTTGGCGTTGCGCAAGATGGCGTCAGTATTCTCAGCTTCCCAGAGATTGCATTTGTTGCACTCTGTGCACTGCCTGCCGTCGCCCTCAGGCCGGAAATGCTGGCAGAAGTGTTGGTAGCCCTCGGTCGGGGAGCCGATATTCTTGCGGCAGACATAGCACATCTGGTAGCCGCAGGGACAAGTCAACTTATTGCATCCTTCCGTCTTTACGAAAGACATGCTGCAGCGTGGGCATACGCGCTTGATCGCTAGGGACATGGCTTGCTCCACTTGTGTGCGTAGGGCAATGAGGGAAGACTCGTGACACAAATGGACGTCTACCCACGCTTTGGAGCATGACATGCATGACGCGCGCCCGCAATTTGGGTTTTGACAGACAAACTTTAAACCACGACGCCGTCGCTGGTAACGGCTCAGTGCAGCTGCGAAATGCCGAGAAACGAAGGACCTAACCGAGCTGTTCCAACTTAGGACAAGGCAAATAAAGCTGGCAATAGCTAAAAACAGCGAGGCCGGGGAGAGTAGGATAGCGAGGAGCATGAGGATAACGTTGGGAACCCCACTCAGGCGAATCTTAGGGGGCCGGGCGTCAGTCGGCATATAAAGTTCATCGACTTCTGCATAGCTGCAAAAGGGACACCGGACCAGTGGCAATCCGCTTGAGAGAAGACCGTGCTCGGCTAAGCGTTGATCGAGTTTTTCCAGTATTTCAGTCCCCTTTTCTGTATCATGCATAGCTCGTCTGATGTGATCGGAAGAAATGCATCCTTGACATTCGGTGGAAGAGACAGCAGGGCAGCGCAATGTACCTGTATCCTTATGTATGCTAGCTTGCCATCCCTGACCAAACACAGCCTCTGTTATAGAGTGTTGGACGCAGCGGAAGCAGACCATATGGCCATCAGCACTACAGGTCGTAATTTCTTCGAAGACGGAGTCAGTATAGCAACAGGCGCATTCGTACGTCGCTTCACAGGCTTCGGCTTCTTCTGTCTGCACAGACAATGCAAGAGCACGATCAGCCCTTTCCCTAGTGTCCTTCTCGAGTGCCTTGAGGGGTAGAATGAGCTCCTCAAAGAGCTCTCGGTCGAGTTCGGCATTGCCTGTCGCTTTTACCGCAGGTACTAGTAAGCCACCCTCGGATGACCTCCAATAAACTAGAGGATGTGTCTCTGCTTCGGACGACGTGACGGGTTTCCGGCGGAATAGAATCGAGGAGATGGCAAATTTCCATGATTTAGACGATAAATCAACTAAGGTCGGGCGCGCATCAAGGTAAGAGTAGTTTGATTCGGAGAGCACGGCGTCAATAGTGGATCTAGAGAGACCCTTGAACTCCTGCAAGGCGAGGGCTCGAACGGCTATTTTGTATGCGGACGTCCTGAAGGTTTCGGTTTTAGAGACTGGGGTTTTCTGTCCTGCCAGTTGTTCTGCGGTGAGGCGGCGGCCCTTGACGTAGGTGGCGGGATTCTTCAGCAGCATATCTGTAATGACAAACAGCTTTGACTCGTCGGAGAGGTTGGAGAGCATCTCGCGGAATACCTCCACCTGTATGTCTGGGAAAAGAGAGGACAGACTTTCTAGATCATTGTTCAAGCTGAGGATATCGTTCGGCAACGGCGCGATAGGCTCGAGTTGGGATTCGTCAACGATGTATTCGGATCTCGAGAGACCTTCGTTGGCCTGTGTCTGTGACTGCGATTGCGACAACGAAGATGACGAGGCGGAAGATAGTCTTATATGGCTCGGGCTTTTGGCGCGGCTCGCCTTGGAAGATGTCCTTCGCCTCGACGACCTCGACGAGGTTCCAAGCAGGTTAGAAAGGAACATTTCTGTTGACGGGTCTGTGAGCGAGAGTCGTCGGTAAACACCATGATCGCTTGGGGCGAAGCTCGACGCGGGAGGGGCGAGAACTGATGAGGGCGAACAAAGACGTAGTTATTATTTATATTCTTGAGATTCCGGGAGCATACATAATTCTATCCCAGGGCAAAATCAAGCTACGCAAAGGCTACAACGCACCAGAGGAAACCAAAACGTTGATGGGAGCGAATAAAAAATAAAAAAAAGCCAAGGATCTTCTGAATTGAAATAATAGATACCTTGGATAGATACCTAGAAGGCAGGGTCTCTCTCCGTCCCGCGGGATGCGACGTGCTAAGGACTAGGTGCATACATACCTTCAGGGTACCTACTATTGCAGCCTGGAGTACCTAAGTATACGGGGTGGGGTACTAACCAGGGCTAGGTATATCTGTATATCTGAAGGTACCTATTCTAACCTGCCTCAACAACAACAACAAAAAACAAAACAAAGCATATCCTCGATTCGCTACAATTGCGCACATGGGAATGGCCGTATACATCCGTTCACGCGGGGCTGTTTAAATCTGGGTGCAATGGGATAGCTGTAAATTCAACCAGAACTATCCCAAAGCTTACCTAATCTGACGCCGTAAAATCACCGCAATAGGTAGCAACATGTCAACTGAGAAACGCAACTCTAAATCCATGACCCCAACTATCCCTGAAGCTCTATTTGTTATGTCTATGTTTCCGAGAACCTAGCTTCTCATCATCATTTTCCTTGGAGGAATTTCTCCAGGTCCTCAAACTCCCCGCTATGTCTCATCATATCATAAAATTGCCCCTTGGCCTCGTAAAGCTCGTTTGGACTACCGACCCTACACGAGTTAAGATGATTAGCCGAAGAATTTCTGTGTCCCTAGTGGCTTGGGGCTGCTGGACTTACTCTAGGACTGAGCCGGCGCTCATCACAACTACGCGATCATAGTCGATGATCGTTTTCAGGCGATGGGCAATAGTAACAAGGGTCCTGTCTCTTCCGTGCTCATTTAATTCCTTTCGCAACACCCCCTGAATGCCCTGGTCTGTTTCGTAGTCCATGCTTGCTGTCGCCTCATCAAGCAACATAAGCTTGCTTTTGCGGACGAGAGCTCTGCAAAGCGATAGAACCTGGCGCTGCCCGTGGGAGAAGTTCTCCCCTTTGGCCTTCACAACGGTGGACAGAGTAATACCCGAGTCGTTCGGGTCAGGACCACCGCTACCATTCACTTGGTTCGCGTGTTCCTCGTCGCGGTGGAACTGGAAGGACGCGATTCCACTGCAGTATTCGAGGGCTTTTCCAACGATATCTTTGGCAACTTTGTTTGTCGGGTCGAGATTGGAACCGACATCTCCGTTGAATAGCACCGCCTCCTGGGGGATGATCGTAAGAGCTTCGCGGAGCCTCTTTCGCGGGAGACTTGTGATATCAACGCTGTCAAAGAAGATTTGGCCCGACACAATGTTGGTGAAACGAAGTAAAGACAAGACCAGCTAAAACGACGTGTTAGGGGTGTCCATTGCGGGTGGCTGTGATTCACTTACTGTACTCTTTCCTGAGCCCGTCCGCCCGACCACCGCCACTCTTTCACCAGCTGCAAACTTGAGATTGATGTTCTTCAGAATCTCAGGGCCTTCCGGGTCGTATTTGATAGTGACATTGCGGAACTCGATCTCACCAGTCCTCGGCCAATTCTTGGGCAAAACCACGGCCGGGTCGTCAGAATAGGCACCTTGTTCCTTATACTCATCAGGCTTTTCCTCGGGTTCAGCATTGGCATATTCTTTAACACGGTGATACTAAATGGGCAGTGTCAGCTACGCGAGACATTGAGGTGTGTTTCACAGGAAGTGCCTACACTTTGGAGTTCAACTTCGACTTCATTCATTGCCCGAACGAGCACGACAATGAGCGTATTTAGTGTCTGAATAAAATCGCGTCAGTACAATAAACAGATATTCCCCCAAGAATCACTTACGGTTGCATTCGATAGAGAAAAGCCGACTAAGCCCGCAGCGACGACACCAGCCTTTGAGACGGCAATGATGCCTGCGGCGACGGTCACCAGAGTTGTCATCATATCGATCCTAAGGGCTACCCAGCGGTTGCAGTTAAACTGAGCCTCTAAGGTTCGCTCTAGTACCCGTAACTTCTCTGCGAGCTGGTCTCCGAAAATCTCCGACATGCCAGCGCGAGCGCGGATAATCTGAAGTCCAGCAAGGCTGTCCCCGAAATGGGCGAACACGGGCGATTGTGCAGATGAGACTAGCCGTTTGATGGCCACGGCTGTCCTAGTATAGATCTCTCCTGCAATAATGCCCACGACGCAGCAGGCGGCAACCGGAAGCATGAAGATGGGCAGAACAGTGCTGACGGCGAAGCTTTGGAAGACGAGGCGAATTGCGTTCTCGAGAGTCATGCGTAGCATGGCTACCAACTGCGTGTCGAGGGAGGCCATGTCCCGCGAAAAACGGTTGACGATGCGGCCGACCGGCGTCGTCTTGAACCAAGAAAGGGGCACGTTCATGATAGCCCGTATGAAGTTGGTGTGGAGAGTGCGCGCCGCGAACCAGCCGCCGCGTTCGTAGCAAATATACGTCAGTCCACTAAAAAACGTATCCCCGAAGGTCCATACAGCGTATATGCCGAGATAAAAGCCAATGTCATAAGCATCATCCTTTTCATATGCATCTACCCAGACCGCGAGCCACAATGTGGTTCCCACGAACGACGCGTTGCTGAGTATACTCATTAAGATGGCAAGTAGAGCATGGAAAGGACTACCGAATAACCGCATATAAGAGAAGACTAGAGTTCTGTTAATAAGGCGAAAACGAGGAGAGACCAAGGGTTTCAGAATGGGTCGAGGGAAAATACTGACACTGTAGACGCGCGGTTTGTCCAGTCCTCAAGGCCTCTTGAGTGACTTCATCCTGGCGCTTGGCCGCGGCAGTTTTAACGTGGCCGTTTGCGGCACCTCCGTTGAGGGTCGTCCCGTTCGTTTCGATGGCATTCGTGGCAGCCACTTCCACAGTAGTGTCCACATTGCCTTCATCAAGCTGAGCCTCATCTATGCTTACTATGTGACGGGTGACGCCAATATTCTGTTGTAGATCTTTGACTTGGCCATTCTCCATTACAATTGCGAGGTCCGCCTGAGGTGCGATCCAGGGCAACTGGGTAACAAGCACAACAGTCCGCCCCCTCAGCAAATCACCACAGAATGCTTCTCTCCAAAGTGCCGCTGAAGTCTTCGCATCGAGTGCGGAAAAGATGTCATCGAGAAGAATAACAGGTGACTTTGAGTAGAGAGCGCGAGCTAGGGCTACTCGTGATTTCTGGCCACCCGATAGTGACGTCCCATTTTCACCAACTTCGGTTTCGTCTCGCTCGGGGAATTCATTCATACTAAGAAACTCGGGGTCAGTGATTGCCGTTTTAGCGGGCTTGGTAGGCAATTTGGAGGCGCGGGAGATTTCTAGGACACGATTTGGGCCCGAAAAGCATTTAATGAATGCCCATTCCCATGCTTCATACCATATATTATATGATATAAGGCGTTGAAAATAAGAGAATGGCTTTGATAATTACTCACTCGATGGCTAGGCCGCAAGCTTCAATGACTCGATCATATCTCACTTGTTCGAAGGAACTATTGAACAGAATGTTTTCGCGGATCGTCCCGTT
The DNA here is from genome assembly GCA_004353285.2 of Xylaria grammica. NCBI lineage: Eukaryota > Fungi > Ascomycota > Sordariomycetes > Xylariales > Xylariaceae > Xylaria > Xylaria grammica. The sequence continues at coordinate 3,250,693 of NGZP02000009.1, forward strand.
TTGAAGCCAGGGGCTCTGGGATGCATAAGCAACGTCATTTGGGCTCGTAATAGAGCCGCTCTCAATGAGGGTCTCCCCTAGGATCCCCATTAGCAAGGTCGACTTCCCGCTTCCGCTGGAACCCGTAACGACGTTCAAACCGCCTTCGACGAAATCGATAGACACATCCTTCAAGGAGAAAGCAGCTTTCTTGTGGCGTCTTAGTGAAGCCTTCGTCATCTTCAAGGGCCCGTTGGGGTGGCGTGTTAACGGCGTGACGTTGTCAAAGTATCGGTCTAGGCGTCTGAGGGATACTAGAGTCGCTGTGAAAGTCCTCGAAAATTGCGAAGCCATGCTCAAGTTACGCCGTAGCGTCCTGACCAGGCTGATCGATGTGAAAGCAATCTTGCAAGACAAGCAGTTAGTAGTTGTCATTGAAAATTTCAGGAACCGAAACAAATGGCCACGGAAATATTACCTCTGCGGTCAGCTTTTCCTTCCGAACGAGAACATGAAGTCCAAACATGAGTAGCAGCGCTAAGGTAGGAATGCATTCCGTGAGCTGGCCTAGGCATATAAACCTATGAAGATCGATTAGTCCGCTTCCCATGTACACGAGAAATTGACAGACTACTCACAATATATTCAGTCCCCATATCTTCTTCTGTTCGCCTCGGCGTATCGCTTCAATTTTTTCGATGATAGCATCTTCCCAGGCAAAGTATTTAATAGCCCTGATAGAGGTCAAGTATTCGGACACGGCTGAGATGCGGGAGTCTTGTATCTGCTTCATGTCGCGCTGAAGTCCCATCATTTTCCGCGAGATAAGGAGAGGAAGTGGTGTTAGAGCCAGCATAACAGCGGCACCGACAAGTGCTGGCCAGTCCATCAGCTTATAAAGCCCTACCAGAACAATGACAGTGCCACAAGGAACTCCAAAGGCGACCATCACAATGTCTCTGCCATAACCAATCGCGTCAACATCGGCACTCATAAGGTTGGCGAGGCGACCTGAGGCGGTTGCTGCTTGCTGACTTTTTGGCTTATTACCACCTTTGCCTGAGCCAGCAACATCCGCGAATACCTCATCGTCTAATTCCATAGACCCCATAGCTTTGTAGTAGAGTTCCTGGGTTAGTGCGGATTTTATTCGCACAAGCACACGAGTCCCTACGAAGATGTACTGTTGAAAGGCAACGGAGCGGGAAAACGGGCCGATGGATAGCAGTATTAGCCAGATCCAGGGCCTAACATCAGCGGCTTCCGGGTCGCCTATGTATCCCAACAGTTTATACATAGCGAAGGGAGTCAGTAACTCAACGGTAAATGACAAGACAGCAAATATAGCCATTGAAGTGAATTCTGCCCTCAGATAACGCACTATCGTCGGGAGGCTCCGGCCAGACTTGGCACGCGCGGCAAGAATCCTCGAGAGCAGAACGAACGGCTCATCGTACCATGGAAGCTTCGGGAGCTCTTCGACCGTCATCTGGCGACGGAAACCTTTGAGCAGGAGGGGAGTAAGCCATTCATAAGTGGCATAATATCCAATCCAGCTGCAGGTTTCCTCTGGAGACGGCTCTCGGGTTGGGATCTTTTCAGAAAGGCCCAGGTCTATCGACGGGGGCACCCACTCTCTCGGCGTGCTTGCGGCCACGAGGACAGCGGCAGCCAAGGTTGCTATGCTGCCTATCATGACGGGACTTAGATGTCGGCTGTACGTGACATCCACATACGGAAGTATCTCTCCCACGGAAATGACGAGCAGTACAGTCACAAGAAGGAAGTTCACATGATGCAATGCGACATGTCTCCATTCAAGATCGTTAAACAGCCGCAGAAGACCTAGCAAAAATGCATAGGTTATGACGGCTACATTTGTCCATTTGCCGCCTATCTGAACAGCAGAAACAGCCATCAAGGCCAACGCAGCGGCCCGGAAGAGTTGGCCGCATAATTCATGCGGCAAAGAAATAGTAGAAGCATTGGTCTCGGGTAAGGATATCTTGGAGTAGGATCTCTGAAGGAGATATCTAACGAGAAGCAAGAACGAAGCAACAAGAATGGTGAGTTGAAGATAGCCAGTTTGCGCAAATTGAGCAAGGCTGTGTACCCATTGAAGGTCCGTATTGCTACAAAGTGTCAGGAAATGCCCATTCTCATTCTACTAGGGCCCGGGACATAAATCATACTCACTCTTGTATATTGAGCCTAATCTGTCGGCTTCCAGAGCCCTGGAGATAAGGGGGCAAGCCCCAGTGACTACCACCGGCGAGGGAAAACTGGTCCATGGTGTCACGTCGAGGGGAGCATAGTGGTTGAGATGTCTAGGAATGAAGGCCAGGAAAGTAAGCGATCATATACATATAGCCTAGCCTAGCGGTGAATGGTCGCGGTCACGACACTGGAAGCATCCTTGCACGTTGGATACCTATCCTACTCCGATAACACCGACGCTATCTACTGTATTATTGTACTGTACGACCCCTGCCAAGGCTTCTTCCGCCGTTTTGATGATTTGCGAATTAGCCTAAGACGACATCTTCTCAGGTGGACAATGACAATATTCAGGGAGGCAGCCAATCAATTCGCATTCGCTTTTAGTGTATAGTCTGCCTCGCACACCACGCGGGCGGTCAAGTGGCTGTGCCGTCCAAATCTGAGTCTACCTAAGATCGATAGCAAAATCAATAAGCAATAAGCAATAAGCAGGTCCTCAGCACGCCGGACTTCGCATTCTTCCCTGAACGAACTAGCCTCCACTATGACTCCCCGTATGACAAAACACCAGCCTTAATAATCAATCCATGAGTTAGAGGTGACTCACAGTAATTTTAAATGCGTCGCCTCTACAACGTCCTAAACTAGACTAATTAGCAGTGGAAAAAGACCCGGGGTTCCCAAATAGCAACAGACACGCCCGAAGGGGCCCGGCCGGGCGACGCATAACGTATAACTATATCCATTGGTTCAAAATGGCCGAAATTCTCGAATCAAAAAAATGAGAGTTGAGCGCGCCTAATGAGGCGGCAGCTACCGCAAAAGTCTATGAGGACCAGAAACAAGCCGCCAAATGCGACAGAAACCCGGGTCTATTGAGTGTAGAAGCTGGCTATGGGGAGCATCTCACCCTCGCAGTCCTCGAATATACTGACCTAGTCCAATCTAAATCCTCGCGAGGGAATATCATTATTCACCGCAACAACAAGCCAATAGTACCCTCGGGCGATTCAGGTGAGGGTCAGAAAAGCGGCGGCCCAAGATGGGCTGCTCCGGATCGGCATTCGGATCACCACCGCTTGGCTTGCTTCCACCCCTGCCGGGACTTATGCCCGATACCGATGCATGAGTTGGAGGCCGTGACAATGTCTTCTCTTTATGAAGCGAGGTCGGCTATATACTGCTAGCGAATAAACCGCACACATTGGTGTACCTTTGTTTAGTATTTCATAGTTCTCTAGTCTTAGCAAAGGACTTGCTCACACGAAAGGAAATACCAGATGTAGATATGTGAATAGTGGAATTCTTAGCTACAATAGTAGCGCTACCTTTTAAAAAAAATTTTGAAAAAAAAAAGCCCTGCATCAAACGCAGCGTACACAAGTGAAATGTTTTTCCGATCCAAAATCCATTATATCTATAAATGTCGCTTGTAAGAGGCGACTAAAACTGTACCAAAAAAAAAAGCCGTCTCCTGTAATGCCAGTCATTAATTCGTTACTGCCGTTTTCGGTCGCCACGTTCTATAGGTATCTAGGTAAGGCCTCTACTTTCCGTTAACGCCATTCGTTCCATTCGTTCCATTTGTAGACGACACTCCCCGAACCGCCCCCTCTAGCGCTTGCTGTATATCGTGAACCAGATCCTCGGGCTCCTCAATGCCGTTGCTTATACGCACGAGATCATCGAAGACGCCGACGGCCTCCCGTTCCTCCTTGGGTATACCGGCGTGTGTCATGGCACTCGGGACCTCAACCAAGCTCTCGATGCCGCCTAAACTCTCGGCCAGAGTGTAGATCTTGGTGAGCTGGCAGAAGCGCTCGGCTGCGGCCCGTCCGCCATGTATGCGGAAGGAAAGCATGCCGCCACCCAATCCATTCCGGTGCTGCCGTAATGCAATTGCCCGGTGGGGGTGAGAGTCCAGACCGGGGTAGTTGACAGCAATCACATGAGGGCTAGCCTCCAAAGCCTGTGCGACCGCTAGGGCGTTTGCGCTGGATTGGCGGGCACGGAGATGCAGGGTCTTGAGGCCTCTGTGAGCCAACCAGGAATCGAACGCCGAAGGTACAGCGCCGCCGGCGTTTAGCAAGAAGGCTAGCTTGTCTCGCAAGCTTTCAGAGTTGCAGGCGGCGACTCCCATGACCACATCGCTGTGGCCATTGATGTACTTGGTGACACTATGCACAACTATATCGGCGCCGTGGTCTAGGGGATTCTGAACGTATGGGCTCAAGAACGTGTTGTCAACCACGACGGTGACGCCCCTAGCATGCGCCACATCGGCAACGGCGCGAATATCGACAAGCCTTAGAGTGGGATTGCTAGGTGATTCAATCCAGATCAGCTTAGTGTTATCTCTGATGTGCTCTGCAATATCGACCTCAATCTGCGGGGTAAATGTGACCGTAACACCATGGGCTTTCGCAACGCGGGTGAAGTATCGGTGCGTTCCGCCGTAGACATCACTGACACTGACCACATGCGACCCAGACGCCAAGCTTTGGAGGATGGTCGCGGTAGCGGCGCTACCACTCCCGAATGCCACGGCGTATTTGGCATGTTCCAGCGCGGCGACGGCCTTTTCGAAATTGTCCCGATTCGGATTTGAGCTTCTCGAGTATTCGTATGCGCCCACGGGTTTGCCGACAGCAGTCTGCTGAAACGTTGTAGAGAGAGAGATGGGCTCAATAACTGCGCCCGTCGTAGGGTCATGTGGCGCTCCAGCATGAACGGCGAGAGTTCCGAAGCCGTGTACTGGTGTCGGCGCCCGTGGAGGGGTCTCGATGGATGAGCCAATAGGGACAGTCATCGTTATGATTGTGTTTAAGAGTCGGTACAACTGAAGGATGTATACAGTCCGGTGGAGGAGCAATAACCGTTTACGAATAAGCGTCAGAATAATCGAAAGACGATGTAGTGGCCGGACGACAACAGGATGGTATGTCGAAGAGAGAAAAAAAGTAGCGGCAGCGGAGGTTGAAATACTCAGAGTAGGCCTACTTAAGAGGTAGGTACTTATCTAATGTAAATACCCAAGAGTATCAAATAGGTAGGTACCTAGGTACGTAGGTAAATATTACGCGAGGATCACCGGGGTGAGGCGAGAAAAGATGGATATGACCAAGCATCCGGCGGAGAACAAAGATAGAAAGGACAAGAAGAAGGGAACCGGGTCGTTTGTCATCAGCACATTCCGATTTACCTTTTCAACTTAACTCTATCTCTGTTACGCAATCGCGCCATTTCAAGGCAAATGAGAGCATTCGCAACACCGTTATTAGCGTCAACAAAGCCTAACGGAGATGAATCAAAATTATAAAAAAAAATTTTAAAAAAAGGAAAATTAGTAGGCCGGCGACTTCTAATTTACTATGCATTGCATCACGTCATTTAGCTATATTATGCCTAGATAAGGCATGGATAGGATTCTACATATCTCCGTACGGACTTTTCGACTACTACATTGCTACCTACTTCTATATTTATATTTTTCCTCGGGTGTTTTATCCCTCAAGCCTCACACATGGCAACGTAGCGCACTTCGCGCCGCCAGCGAATCCGTCACGGCGAAGAGTTGTACAGCTTCTTTCTTTTCCGAGACTGACGGACTAAAGTCGTACCTACATAGTACACATTACTCATTAAGGAAGGTTACTAATACTCCCTCGATGGACTGCCCCTCTTTGCCCCTCCTGCCCCTCGTTCGGATGCTTATCAATCCACTATCTTCCCCGGTTCCCGATACCCTGACTGCGCTAGCTTAGCGCGCTTTTAATGGGTAATTCACACATGCCGCCGATGCCCGTTGCTTTCCGCCAAGAGCCAAAAAAAATTGTCCATCACGTTGCCGTCGTATTTTGTACCTGATCATCGGGTAAAATGTAACCCTTCTATCCACAGAATACCTTGGGTACTTGCCTAAGTAAGTATCTGCTAAGTATATACCGAGACGAATTCGTCGAAAAAGCTAGCCGAAATCCGCGTTCAAGCTGTGTATGTAGATAACAAGCAAATTCATGCATCCGCCTCGAATAAACTTCCATCCCTGTCTACATGCCCTCGCGCAATACCTCTCCACGTGTATCTGTAGCTAGCATGTGGCGATGAAGAATTGACATACAGTCATTCTACTTTGAACTACCATGAAATCCATATACTTAACTCCGTAGATAAGAGGAAGCGATGGTAAAAGTAAATTCAGACAGTGGCCACGTGAACTAGACTCTATCTAGCCCAACTAATTTTTCAGGTTGCAGTTGAGATGGGATAGCCCAGTACCTAAGGTACATCCTGGGTACGAACAACATTGCAGCGTATGCATGCACGTGGTACATATATATATATGTAAGTAGTTGATTTATCCGTCAGCGGACTATGTCCAGCTTCATTCTACCACTCTCTTACGTATCACCAATGTGTTTGTGTGCCACATACATCAACACCTCATGACCCAATCCCATTCTCGTCAGGCTGAGAGAACTATCTAGATGCCTACCCACCCATCGATTTATTTCAAAGGTTCACGGCGGGCGGAATGCTAGCCGGAGGGTTAGGCTCCTTGACCGTCAACTTCTTGCCTTTGTTCGGCGGGCCCTGGAAATTGCGAGCACTGCAAGCACTCTGGATGCTATTGCATTTCTTCTCCCACTGGAACATTTAGGGTCAGTAAAATGCCATTCCAATCGTGATATGCTAGGGAGTTGAAGCGGCGGGAAACTTCAGAGGTCCACAAAACAAGAAAGGGACTCTAAGAGTTACTTACGGCAACACATCCAGCATCTCCGGTCGGCGGCGCCGTATCGTAGCATGTCGCGGCCTGTTTCCAGCAGTTCTCCGAAGATGCCCAGCAGCCGGCCTCGTCCTTGTAGTCCGGAACTTCAACGCCAATCCAGTTGGCATTCTTAACAATGTAGTTGGAGGGAATGACGCCCTGGGCCTGCTTCGGTACTGATGGGCCCGTGGTATCGACCTCCCCATTCTTCGGCGGTGGAATCGCGAAGACCTTGGGCCCTGGTAGAGGGTACGGAAAGGAAGGGGTGTAAATGTTGAAGGTGAGGCCGACATCGTTCGCATGTACATGCCCAGGAATACTCACACTAAGACCCGCGGGCACATTGAGGGCAGCCGTATTACTGCTCTGTACGAAGACTTGGGCGCATCCGACATAGAACTGCGGATCACCTTTGTTAGCGTCGTGAAGAGCGAGTAGTTCCGGACGGAAGATCCAGTAGCCAGCTGGTAAACCCTCGGGTATCTCAAACGACAGGAGGCCATTGTTGTCGATCAGCTTCTCAGTACACCATTTCTTCGTGGTTGCGTCGTATCCTTCATCCCACAGCTTGAGCCAGCCTTCCCCAGTGACCTCGTCATTGGCCACGTCGTGGACTTGTTTCGCGTAAACGGCACAGGGCCCTGCAAACTCTGTTTCAGCACCCCTTGTTCGTTTGCGCGAAAAAATCAAGAGCAATAGATAGCCCTACCTTTATGTGACTTGTCGATAGAGCCGGGTTGTGCGGCGTTGGCCCATTCTCGAAACTGAAAGGTAAGCTTCCCGCCTGCTGGAGCGGGGCAGGTGAAAGCGACTGCCTTCTCGCCATCGACGCCTTGATAAACATATATAAGCTTTCTGTTCTTCTATATTCTTTGACCCTGTCCACTTACCACAGGCCATATCGTTGCTATTGACGCCGTCCACCGGGTCAGTGCAAGTGTTAGGGTCCGAAGGCATGCGCACGCAGGTGCCCTCGCCCTGTCTGGCGTCATCGACGAACAAGGTCGTCAGGACGGTATGAGCACTCGCGGAGGCGGCGAGGCCTGCCACGATAGCCGAAGCGATAGAGAACTGTGGCTTCATTTTGCTAAGCACGTAAATGCCGCGGCAGCCGAACCTAACAAACTGATGGTATAGAGAAAGAATATTGCGTAGGAGCTATATGAGAAGGAGGGGACGGGCGCCAAAGCACCGCGAGTGATGGAAGGAAGAACCGTACGATATAAAGGAATGGAAAAGCCTCACAGAGGCTACTCAAACGAGCGAATATATGAACCGAGAAGCAAAAAACTTGATATGTTTTAGAAGATGGGATGTGAGCGGCACACAATGGCTATTCATATCCACTCTGGGACCAGAGTGGAAACAATGAAAATTAGCCTTCCTTCTTATACGTGACAAGGCGCGGACGCCAGGGGCAACACCTGATCTGAGAGAATAAACAACGGAATAACACATAGCTACAGGCCACGAGTATATTGAGTACGTCATACCGGCACCACAAGCCTAAGATCAAGCATATTGCAGGCACCCGTCGCCTCCACGCACACCGGCTCTGACCCAAGCCATCAATCAACGTCTCTTCAAAATTTTCAGAGAAGAAGGCGACAGAACGTTAGAGCTCACCCCTGTCAGACCCCTTTCCACAGAACCGGAAATTTTTGGTTTGTTTCGGTGTAGCCTCGCACAACAGCCACGATACAAATCCCAGAGCCCGGCGGACCCAATGAAGTAGAGAAGCCCGCCCAGCGCCTCCCCTAAAATCATCAGACCGCTCCCTCCAATAGGATATTTAGTTGCGGGATGATACGTCGAGTAACCCGGTTTCGAGAGTTCCATTGGCGAACTCTTGGCTGGGCTGCTGCTCCCTGTTTTTTGGCAATTTTATTCATGATCACGTAGTTACATTGCATACTGGGAATCTCTCTCTCTCTTATTATCTACATAGATCTTGCACTTTCGCTCCTTCAACCGGGCAGCACGCGTGCCTTGATTTTGACTTATCATTTCTTGCTCGATTAATTAAGTAGCTAATATACTGCACGGCTATTCATCATTTCTCATTAGCCTTTATTTTTTACGTAAACCTTTGACGACGGCTTATGGATGGTGGTTCGTGATGTGGCGGATGGATGGATGGTCTCACGCAAAATTCGACTCCCAACCTAGTCTCAACCCTCCAACGGCAAGACATCCAGTGACCAGTCAGCCTGTTTATCTTCCGCACAACGTGTCTCTGAAAATGTGTCGGTTCGGGTTCCTATGTCGTATTCAAGAATATCAGACTGTGGTGTGATAGTTCATTCCGGCCGCCTTCGTTGAGCCGGGATAGCAAAGAGACACTCATACTGAGGAGGCGGCCGGTATAAGATAAAAAGTCTGCCGAGGCTCCAGCCACATACTCTCGCACTCCATAAAGTTAGGCCCGATAGAAGAACTTTTATACATGTGCATCATATATATAATTACCGACTCTCTGCCGTTGCGAGAACAATTAAGGCGCATTTCCACTTAGCTCCCTTCTGCCCTAATAAGAACGTAGCAAGGCAGCAGCCGACTCCAACAAGGGAGGAGGTAAACAGCTACACAGGGATGTAGGCGTGTAACCGGGACGGATTGAAAAAGTAGTGCTGCACAGAACATAACGGCATGGCATCACTCAGACACAGTACCCTCGTGCCCAATGAGAACAAGAAACGCCATGGCATTCTGTCGAGTACCTGACTATGGAGTCATTAAACAAATCCCGGAGATCAATTGATCGTCGATCGATCAACGGGATTCCCAGAAATCACGGAGCTACCCCAGGTTCCGCAGCCACCCGGTTCTCGGATGCAGGCATCCGAATGGGGTCGAAACAGATTGCATCGGTGTGCATCTGACCTACATAGAGTAATAGTCTTGGGGGGGCCAAGGCAGAAAGATCGTCGCCATATGCCTGCTTATTCACATGTGGTGGACCGGAACTGGGGCTCGGATGGTTTTTTGGTGAAGTTGTGTAGGACGAATATAGTGAATCTTATATAGTTGGATTAAAGGGACAAGATGCGCATATTACCAATAGGAGAGAGACAGGCGCATAATGGACAGATATGGAGAGAGATCACTCATGATATTAACACGGGTAGGACAGAGACATTCGGCTACATGATATAATAGCTGACTTGACAGCCTCCCCTCCGGAACGCGGATCGGGTGGTGGATGATATGACGGACAGATCGGATATGGCGATGGACTTATGCTTAGACATATATCTCGTCTAGAGGGAAGTGCGTGTCTACTTAACCCTATTTTTAGACTCATTGACTTGCGAAAAGTGAACTGGTTGCTTCAAGAATGCTGTTGATTTTTGACCGGTGTACGAACACTACAAGCTCGCCACACGAAGGTCGCGTAATTTAGACGGAGCGGAGAGATATTTCGATTGCATCGTTGGCCCAAGAGCCAGACGCACAGCCCTTGGCCCGGACAAGTGTGGTCTACTCTCTTCCCATCACAAGAACTCTTCCTCTCGTACTCCTCTCCACTTCTACCTATTGTCATACATCTTTGCAAAGTGGACCTTATGCTTCTTCTCATATGCCTTGATGTGATGGTGTCTTCACATGTTTTTGTTGTTATACAAATGCAGTATTATAGTACATTGGGGGTGGCATGGTATTCTCGTGAATTCGTTGCTTGACAGTTGCATGGATTAATTGAACGTCGCTTATTCGTTGATCTTGGCGAGGATCCTAGTGTCACACATGTTAGCAGGATGAAAGAGATGAGAGGGTCTATGGTCATGCTGTCCTGCTAGGATGAACACGCAAGGGAAAAGAGTAGAACTTACTCGCTGTCGCGGAAGAGGTGGAACTCATCTTCGCCAACCTTAACGGGGGAGCCGCCGAACTGAATCATAGAATGTTAGCGGCTTCAATCTGGGCCTCGCAGAACAATACGCCCAATTTCGTGAAGGGTGATTCGTATGATCCATCTGCACACCAACCCCGCATGCATAACCTCGGTTAAGCTTACCTGGGGAATCAGCACACGGTCGCCTTGAGCAACACCCATGGGCACACGGGCGCCATCCTTGCTGAGGGCACCGGGGCCGACGGCGAGAACCTTGGCCTCGTTGAGCTCCTTAACGCTCGACTCGGGCAGGAAGATACCGCCGGCAGTCTTAGTCTCGGCCTTGATGCGCTGGACTAGGACGCGGTCTAGTAGGGGAACAAGGGACTTGATGGATCGGATAGAGGTGGCCTACAGCGCGAAAATCCAATTCGATTAGTAAACATTCCCATCATGATGTGAGTAGGAGAAGGCGTAGAGGGTAATCAGGTGCTTCGCGGGGGGTGCTGAGTGCCTCAGTCTGCCACAAAGCGAGTTGAGGGTATGATACTTACCATTTTGATTATGTATATAGAGAGAGAGTACAGATAGTAGCAATATGGGAGAAAGACGGGTGTTTCGGGAGGGAATGGGAAGAGAATTGAAGCTATCGCGAAGAATAGACGTCTCGGGAAAGCTTTAGAAGCTTCAATGCGATGGGTCCAAACTTTTTCTACTGCCGTGGTTTTTCCGACCGGCCGGGTGGAACCACCTTTCTTCGCCTTTCTTCATTGTCTACGCCTTAGCTCATCTAGACCGTACCAAACACTCATTCACAACCCCATTCATAACTCCATTCACAGCCCCCGGCACAGTGGCTCAGGAACATTTATCACTGCGCTGGCTGATTCGTGTCATTAAGTAGCTCTTAAAATTCTAACTCTGCACCCAGGTAGCTTGGTGCCTACAACCCATGTCTATAAACAGTATTGAGACGAACCGACAGGCCGATCCAATCCCATTGGTCTATACCTGTATAAATGATCCTATGATTGATTTGCATCGCTCTGCGCTGTATCTAGGGCGCGCGTGAGCGCCATAATGCGTAGCAATTCTCGTCCTACAAAACGCCTCTGGGGTAGAAATACAAAACCATGCAATCGAAGTCCGCAAACCCATCAAGGCCCCTAGACGCACCCAAACTCCTGCCCGGTTACTAGTACTATTTGGAGGGAGGAGGTGCGGGAGGTTCGAGAATATGTGTGTGGTCCTCGGCCTTCTCGATCAAACCGGGACCAACCTGTCTGCATATAACCGCATCTGATACCCAAGGTTCATCCAAGATTTCACCCATGTTAGCTCGTTTCTTGGGATCAATGGTCAGCATCCGTCCAATAATGTGTCTACACTCCCTAGGTAGTAGACGTAGCAGCCGCCATGGCCCCTTGATGACTTCTTTGCGCTCAGGGTCTTTGCTGTCAGCCTGAGCAGTAGATGGCTCAGTCTTGCTCTGCTTCGAGCTCTTCGGCGCTTCGATAGTGGAATCCCCCGCAGGGATTTCTGTAAAGGTAGCCCGCGACGGGAGAACCAATTGTCTGGGGTCATGGCCGGGTGTCGGCGGCGCCGCGAATAGCTTATAAGAGTTGTCGCTCAATCGTGGTATTTTCCACGGGAACCTTCGCAATGACATGCAGCAAAAGATAATAGCCAAAGACCAAATATCAACAGCCTGCGGGTCGTACTTGCGTTCATCGTACACCTCGGGGGCTAGATACGGGTCGGAACCAACAATACCTAGTCCGTGTCAGGATATGGACCGGTTTGAGAAAAAATGAAGTTTACTTACCACTAGCGAGCACTATCTCGCTCTCGAAAGGATATTTAAAGACGTGCGCGCTGCCAAAGTCGATGATTTTCATAATTCCATGCTCACTAACAACAACATTGTCCAATTTAAGATCGCGGTGAGCGAGGCCAGATCCGTGCAGATAGGTTACGCCGCTAAGGATTTGTAGAAAGCAGCAATTGATTTCAGCTTTGCTCATCTTTCCAGTCATCACTATAGCGAATAAATCGAACGGGGCGTATTCCATGACTTCGTACCATTTTCCTTTCTCCTGAACAATGTCCAATGTCTCGATAATGTTGCCATGATGGAGAGCCGACCCAAAGCAAAATTCGGCGGTCAGCTTTTTAGTGTATTCCCTTTCGGTTTCGTGAGCATGTCTAGGCCGAAATTCCTTCACAGCAAAAACGGTGTTATCTTCACTTCTCTTCATAAGTTTGACGGAGCCACCCGCACCAGAGCCAAGCACCCGGCCTATCTTGCCGTACTTCGAAGAAAGGCCATGGTCGTCGCCAAAGGGGAGGTGGTTTGAACGCTGCGGCCCCGATGCTACACCCGCTGGGGAATGGGGCAGCTTCTTCGGTTTGTGGCTTCCTCCGACCTTAAAAAACCTCCTTAAATCAGACATTGAGCTCTGGTGGGTATGATGCGCACTAGAATTAGTTCCCGAGGAGGGAAGATCGCTAGATTTATTTCTTGCGCCAAGCAGACCAGAATGGCGTTTATCAGACTTGTCTGGCTGGCGCAAGTTTGTAGAGGAGGCCGATGGTGACTGTTTATTTTTCCTAGAGAAAACAAATCTTTGGTCTATGTTTCCGGTATTCTTGCTTTGTGCCGGTCGCTTACTTGCAGCATATGGGTCATTCGCGTCGCCCTGGGGAGTGAAAGGCCGTGTATAAAATTGAGAAGCGGCATTCCTCGATGGGCTCGATTCTCTAGATACGGGGAGTGATTGCCCTCCTGCTCCGACGCCGAACATCCCCTTCCGGTGCGACCGATAGCTGCCCCGGTCGTCAACGACTGTGGTTCTTTGGGAAAGATTATCCGAAGACGCAGGCCGATGTGGCAGGCCCAAACGTGAGACTGGTCGTGAATCCTGACTTGAGTCTTGTGGGGTGACTTCGTATGATGCAAAACTTGCGTCAGAGCCGCCATGTCGCAAAGCCGTGTGACCCGAGGTACCAGCGGGTGTCAATGGGGGCGTGAGGCCCGGACTATTGGGGCCAAAGTGCGGCGATCGAGGTGCCATGGGGCTATGGCTATGCTGGGGAGTTGCGCCGGGCGTAGTGTCGTTTGATGGTATCTAAAGATAACTAATCGTTAGCCACATACAGACTTTCCGTACGACCGCAATATCCGGCAAGTCCCCAGGGCTAACTGTCAAGCATAGCCGAGTCATGTCCCGTAGTATTAGTTCTAGTGAGGAGCTGTGGCGAAAACTGCAGCAAATACCAAATTTGCGACAGGATACTATTCTAGTTGAAGACGCCTTGCATCCCTGGTCGGCTTGCGTAAAATATCACATAGTGAAAATGCAAAATTCTTGTGAGGGGATTGACTTGACTAGAACCAATGACGTACTCTAGAGGGTGGAAGTGACATGGGCTGGAAAGCATAGATTTGGGCCCGTTGCTCTTGAAGATGGGTGCCGTGCAAACAGTCAGTTAGAGCTTGGAGTTGCTCCGGCGTCGCAGAGGAATCATTGCGCGGCCGGTCTACGACGGGCGGGTCAATCTCGTCCACGTTACTCGCGAACCGTACGGCATGCGCCCGCTCGTGGGGTGGATTGGAGGCATCGTGAGAGGGGCCTGGCGGTCGCAAACAATAGCAAAGTGTTAGTCGATGCGATCGAAGAATGTTGGGTGACGGCAACACGTATAAGGCAATGAGTATGGGGTGGGGTCGTAGGGGTTGTAGGACAGAGAAGATGATAACATTAAAATTTCGTACCTCGCGGCAGATCGCCACGCTCGGCAGGGGCCTTCACATCCGCACCCGGGGTTGCCATTCTAGAGAACTGATACGGATATAAAGAGAGAGAAATCTCAGTATCAGCACCGACACCGGCAGCGGCAGCGGCACGGCAAGTTGCCTCTGCTGATGTGCTGATGTGCTGATAAAATATCCGAATCTAATGACGGAGGGGTAAGCGCTGGCGCAAGCAGCACTCGTGGGTGAGGGCAAAAGTTGTCGAGCCCAGGAGATAAGAGCAAAGTTTGGAGGGGAAGAAAGAACAAATCCGAGGCAGGCTCATAAGAGCCCACTGATGACGATGGGATGAAAAGTTCAATGTTCCCAGCAGAGGGTGCTAAGACAGACAGACCAAGGTACTAAGAGACTCTTGGGCAGTCGTAAAGAGCAATGGTGGAGCCGTTGACGCCAATACTGTAGGTAGGTACCTTAGGTACTTAGTACTATACGGTCCAATACGGTCCAATACAGCACCCAAGGCACCAGGGTAGAGGTAGGGTGGGTTAGGTACCTGGTAACCTACTTGCCTACTTCAGGTATGTTTGCCTGTTTTGATTGAGCTTGCCGCAGCAGCTTACCTAGGTAGTTGGGCGTTCAGGTTCAGGTTCAGGTTCAGGTAGTATAATGCAGGCGGAGGCGAAGGTGAAGGCGGAGGTGGAGTTTGACATTGCTCATTGCTTCTCTTGCCCGAGGTTACCTACCTACCTATCTATCTATCTATCTATTAGGTACCTACCTACTAGTAGGTATCTCATACCTCCTGACCTCGATACGATTCGATTCGAGGGATTAGATTAACGGGATCTAAGGTACCTACGTACCAATGAAACAAAAGAAAAAAAAATTAACAAGGTAGGATTGTACCATGAAACAACTTGAACTAACGGGTCTGAACAAACATTGCGAGGTTTAACGCGTGTAGGGGGGCTGTGTATCGTTCTCATTTTTCTGCCTCTCACCAATTTTCTAAATTTCCTAAACTTCCTAAATTTTCTGAATTTCATATCGGTTACAATCCCGCACGCTCTCAGCGATTTCCCCATTACTCGGGTTGAAACGACCGGCACACCAATAGCTACTTATATAATTCGACCCCGATGTAACATAACTATCGGCTTGCACATGCCTCCCCGCCTTCCCTGTACTACACGATCAATATCGCCGAGATGCAATAGTGGGGTTGACTCACCTACCAGCATGGCCCACTCGTTAGATAGACACTATTTTCTTCCTCATCCGACTTTTCCGGATCAAGCGGATCAATAATACTAGTAACAATTATATACCACACTAGTAGTACATATGATGATATGTACCTAGCAAGGCAACGAATAGGAAGACAACATAACGGATTCTCATAGCATTTTACTCATAACTAGCCGTTCAGATGCTGGGTTAATCGCTCCCCTATATAACGCCGGCATGCTCGCACCTCCAATATCCCTACCGACGACTATGTATGGTACCTATCTATCAAACTTGTTCTACTGATTTTTGAGTTCACGAGTCATTAGCATAATGTAATAGTCATGTAGAGTCACGACGTCTTGCCCTTTAAGCCAAGTCGGATTGTCTGACCACCCTGTTGTTTATATACACAATCACATAGTTATCGCTTTAATTTACTTATTCTAATACGGGTATTAAGCCAACGAGATAGAGACGGCGGGTCGTTTCTAGTTAGGCTGATCTATACTAGACTTTCGACGGCCAAGATACTGAAATTTGAGATGGTAAGATCTTTCGAGCTTCAAGTATATTCCCTAAGGTGTTTTTCAATACTCCTAAAAACTCTCCAGGTAATCCACCAGAGGTTATCAACCGTCTCGTAGGAAAAGCCCATCCACGATTGAAGCTTGACCTTGCGGACATTAGTCAGCCCCTGGAAGTAGCTACAATTAGCAAGTATAGGATTAACAAAAGTTAAGAGGCTAACCGACATCTGACCACGGCTATCAACTAAACACCTAGCCCACAATACAATCCCGCAATCATTCATCACTCGGGTGCCGTTCCCTATAGCGCCACACTTAACATTGGTATCTGCACTGGGAGCCATGATAGAACGGGCCTGGCTTAGATACAGAAACACGGACTAACCGTCGTCAAGGCCAAAAGGGGCCTCCAATTCGTCTATATTATCCATCGAGGAGAAGAATAATGTATGTGGCCTGAGGTGACGAAGAGAGGATGTTGCCGGCTGCGAGAAATAAACTTCGGCGGTCAATATCCTTAGACACGAAGCAATAACGTTTCAAGCGCAAACCATCACCACCACGTAAGATCGGGCACCGGAACGGAACGGTTGGCCGCCCCCTAGTATACAATTCGGTCTGATAAAGCGTACACATAATATATACAGATTATAGAGACGCAAGTCTGCTCCAGCCTGGAGTATTCGTCTTTAGGCTCATAGCTCTCTAATTGCTGAGTCTAGACCAATTCATAGCCAAGTTATGCGATAACCGCTATACCCATAGATTTGGCTTGGTAAATAATCGATTTGCACAGACCCTCGAGGGAAAGACCTGATAATCGCAGTTCTGATTGCTTAATTTTGGCGATCTCGTAGACGTGCTTTAAACTGACGGTGCCCACTGTTTCATGGCCTGGATTGCTTGCTCCTCTCCGTTTTCCCTTCTTCCCTACTGGTAGATCCGCCGCGTTTCGTAGAAGCCAGGACGTCTGTGGTGTTCGGAGATCGAAAACGAATGTTCGGTCACCTCGTACGGTTACTCGGGTAGGCATTGGCGTGCCGGGTGTTATGTGTGACGTTCGAGCGTTAAACTCCTAGGCCAATGTGAGCCTATATTATGTTCCCAGAATGGCCGTAAACACAGAAGCTATATTCACCTTGCAAAAGTCCATTGACTTGATACCCTTGCTACCCAACGCAGGACCAACTGGGGGACTCGGGCTAGCCTGTCCGGCTCCCACGATCAGCTTGACGACCTGATCGGCAGCCGCGGCGGCACCGCGCTTAGACATCTTTCCGCTTCTTCAGAGATAGACTCGGGGATATTTCGAATACGTAATTGGAGCCGTAGTAGAGAGTATGTGGCCTAGTAACGGGGTATTGAGGCTAGCTTGTATGTCGATAAAGACAAAAAACCGTCTCCTGTCAAACCCGCACTAGCCACAACAAAGACGGTATTTTGCAGGTCTTGGCGGAATATGGCTTTGTCGCATACCTACAGATACATAGTACTTTATTTATCGATAGATTACGCCACAGCGGGACCGAAATTTGCTGCTGATTGACCACCCCGCCAAAATCCCCCCACCTAAGCTTGAAACTCCATTCAGGGATGTGATCGATGTCTACCTAAACTAAGGTACCTTAGGTATGGATTCAACGTCTCGACACTCAACTTTTCCACAATCAAACCTCCTTTTCAGGCTCCATCTCTCTTTTCTATCAACCAATTTATAGCGGTAATCGGCATTTCAAGCGAATAAACATGTTCAACTGGGCAAAGCAGACGTGAGCGAATAGCCGTACCGCACTTGTCACTTGTCTCCCAGCTAATATCATAGGATTATCCAGTTTGGCGAACGTTGTCGGCACTGAAGAGCCGATATACGGCCCGTCAGCCATTAAATCCGTTGCGGAAGATGCCAAGTCCACGCCTTATACCGAGATCTCTAGGGATGATCTGAAGTGGAACGCCCTAGACCAGACATCAGTCGAAACACAGGTGTTTTACTTCATGGCAGACAGTGGGCACATCGGCCTAGCTCAGATCATATATAGCAATGTAGCGTACGACCACGCCATGATGCCTATCCATTTTCGTCCGTAACTGACAAACAATTTCTAAAGCGGCATCCGCACTACCGTTCAATTCAACTCCAAGATCTTCTACACCGACGGATCGAAACCCCATCTCTGGTGTTCTAACCCTTTGTCCGATGTCGATTTCAGCGAGGACAAGACCTCATTTTACGCAAAAGACTGCGCAGTTGTGCTCTCCGAGGATGGGAAGTCGTACACGATTAAGTCGATGAACGATGAACGATCTATTGTCAATCTCAAATTGACCAGGACGGCGCCCGGCTTCGTAGCTGGCAAGGATGGTAAGACGTTGTACGGCACGGATTTAGCCAATCCTTGGGGGACCATGAGGCACGCCTTCTGGCCTCGATGCGAGGCAGAGGGAAGCATCGTGACACCAGATGGCCCCGTCGATTTCAAGGGGAGGGCCGTTTACATCATGTGCCTCCAGGGTATGAAGCCTCACCACGCTGCTGCTCAGTGGAACTTCCTAGACTTCCAGGGCCCAAATTACTCCGCGATTCTTATGGAGTTCACAACTCCTCCCTCCTACGGGGCTACAGTGGTAGATGTTGGTGGAATAGTCAAAGATGGTGAAATCATCACGGCCGGTACAACCTGCCGCGCAACGCACACCAAGACAAAGCAGGATACAGTGAATGGCTGGCCAGAGCCGACAGAGGCAAAGTACACCTGGTCCGGCACGACCAAGGATGGGAAGACCGTCGAAGCTGTCGTGGAAGGTCCGACCGAAAGGCAGGATTGTGTAGACGTCATGGCAGAGGTTCCAGGTTTTGTCAAGACCATCGTCGCTAACGCGGCAGGGACTAAGCCTTACATTTACCAGGTAAGTTGTCCGCAAAGATCATCGATCACAATGTCATGATTGTTAACGTCGTATCGCAGTTTGCTCCACACAAGCCCGTCACGCTAAAGTTGAAGATTGGTGACGAGGAGATCACAGAAGAAGGTCGCTTATTTTCTGAAGCTACTTTCATATCTGCTATCGAGGAAGCAAAGTAATATTAATCATGACACAGTAGCTACACCATCACGAGTACTTTCATAGTAGTCGTATATGGACCGAAGTAGTCTATGATCTCATCTAATATCACGGACCGTCTCTCTCGCGAGGCTATTCTGGAAAGAAGCACATTTCGTGCATGGGAGACGGGCTCTACGGCGTTCGGTAATTATTAAAGGATGGCATTGCCACTCATTACTAGAAAATCGTAGAACCTCACCAGACATCCACTATATAATATATTAAATAGTACACACGCATGGTTCTCATAGTAAACCTTGGATCTGTTCCATAACTAAATGTCATAGAGAAATCCCATAGACAACTTTGTATGTTTCTTAGTGAAGATGAAAATAAGACAGCACTATGTCAATACCCCGGTGCCAGTCTACTTTTTACTTGCAGGTGAGTGTTTCAGGTTCTGTGGTCCGTTTCATAGCATCTGCACCACACCCGCTACCATGTTAATATTCCCATACAAAAATCAATATATATAAAGGTACCTAGTAATTATCGCGGCATACGCCAATCACGGAATTTGTCGCCGCAGCCAATCAAGTAACTCGCCCAGAAGCTCCCTCTCGGAGTTGCCTTTACACCATGTAACCGCATGAGATCCGTCTGCAACTTCGCCCTCCCGTCTATCATTTCCGTCTGACGGCCAATGGGAAACATCAGCCTCAGCATGTATAAACCTTGAGGGCTGAGCCATTGTACAGGTACTTCCCGTCCAAGTCGTCGGAGCGTAAGCTGACCACTCGCAGGTTCCCCCGGTTTGGGCGAGAGTTGGGGTAACACAGCTAATGCGCGGGCGCACCGTTGGCCTGGGAAAGTGGGTGGGCTGGAAGCAAGGGAATTAGGAAATGTTCCGACGTCAGCACTGCAACAACGTAGGAATATTGGCATGCTATGCAGAGGCGTTTTTTCTAACACTAGTTGCGGCTGGATGTATGGTACCTATTGTGCCTACCAATTCCGTACGGGAGGCACGGGAGGGCCCAACTTGGTAGGGTGGCCGGCCCTCCTCGGGTTAGATACCTCAAACCACCTTGTCCTTGGTCTGTTTACAGCCCTATTTGCGTGCACGATACGATGTAGCAACCGGGAAAACGAGCCGATCACATTACGTCGTTTCTCTGGGGTAGCACAGGGAATTCCATAATAAAGACTGGCGTCATGGTTCGAAATGGAATCACCGGATGGGGGCTAACACGCACCTATTTTTGGTAGTATAGCCGAAATGTTCATGCCGCTAATAATACCTGCCTACCATATTGCACTGCATAGAATATTCTTCGAGTCCCAATCGAAGATCGGCGCATACACCCACCCACGCCTTATGCATCTCTCCGCCCCTTGGTCAGCGAAGCTTGACTGTTGTAATAAACATCTACACTGCAACGCCACGGGGTTTTACTCATGCCGGCAGCTAAAAAGCCCCCATGTTTCTTACCCGTAGTCAGCCATGGGCGGCTGTTCAGTAATCCATGGCGGAGAGAACGCCCCCTTCGAGGATGTATACGGCGACTCTACTATAAGGTGGGTAAGTCTTACTTAGACCTCGTATCTAGTTGGTGTTCAGAAGGTGTCGGGGCCGATTCTTGAATTTAGCTTTGCGTAAGTAAGGAGATGGATAGATAGGTAGCCTCGTGATCGTCGGATAAGTCGTAAACACCGACATGTGCTTGCACTAGGTAGTGTACTAGAGTACCTACTGCCTTCCTCCTTCCTCTACACTACCTAGGTAGGTATGTGCAGTTATACGGCACCTACCTTAGGTTAGTTAGGTACCTAAGGCATACGTACCTTCCTCTACGAATAGTGAGTACAGCCCGTGATATGGCGCCCTCGGTTACAAGCCCCACCGATCCCCATAACCCACTTTTTGCCGTCCTTGCCCATTACGCTGTGGGGCTTATCGGCGTGCCTACCAGCGAGCATTTCCCCCACCTAGTGGCCGCAAGCAAACACTCCCATCTCCACCCCCCATTGTTATCGAGAGCGTACACATTCACGCTAAAGTCGAAGCCATAGTCTCAAACCGCCAACACGTGCCACCTCTAGCCTAGGAGTGTGCTCACCATGGCTGGTGGAAAGGTAGATCCTCGAGGCGCAAAAGGCGCCAAGGGACTGGGTAAAGGCCTGGGTGGCAAAGGGGTAAGCCAATATAATATCACCACAGAGCCAGTTCCACTGTGAATGTGCTTGCATCGCTGACAGACGCCGCAAACTTGCAACAGGGCATTAAACGTCATCGGTACCGATCCCGATTAGGGACTTATATTGCGACATAAGGTGACTGACTGGTGGTCTGACAGCAAGATCCTACGTGACAATATCCTCGGGATTAGTAAGTGCGCTTCAATTGAATGGGTGTAGGTAGGTAGTCGAGAGCCGCTGAGTGCTAACGCTCGCTCCCTTGCAGCGAAACCAGCGATCAGGTATGCGTGCATCCGCCCTCTGCGGACGAGAGCCACTGATATTAACAACCGAATAACAGACGTCTGGCCCGCCGTGGTGGCGTGAAGCGCATCTCTAGCACAATTTACGAAGAGGCTCGCACTGTCATGAGAAAGAGACTCGAAGAGGTATACTCCCTAGACGGTCCAATCGTTAACGATTGGAGCTTTCACGTTCGCTAATACGGGAATTCTCTTCTCACCCAGATCATTCGAGACTGTGTAACATATACTGAGTACCGCGAAGCCAAGACAGTTACCGTCAACGACGTGAGTTGTTTTTCTTCCGCCTTACTCCAAACCCGCCTCTCTATTGGCGCTTCTTCTTCCTCTAATCCGACACCATGGCCGTTTCTCCGTGCGCGATTTCATGGCTATCCGCTGACGGAAGGCCAATATAGGTCCTACATTCCCTTAGACGCCAAGGCCGCCCGATCTACGGATTCGACCACGAAATCACCCCTCGTAGTGGTGTTAAGGGATAGCCTTTGTCCTATATAAATTTCCCACTCGGATTCAGATAAGACGGGGCCCCTGTTCAAGTTAGACCCGGTACTTTGTCAATATGTCGAAGGGAGACTTTGGGTACTCTAAGTATATGGCAAGACATGGAAGATTTTGATAAGTCCATGTTATCGAGGCGTATTGGAAAACGCATGATTAGAAGAGTATGTTTCGAAGTGAGGGTCTACTTCTTAGTCAGCATTGCAAGTACCTATGGTTGAATTCTCTTGATTGATACCCAGCGCTTTAGCTTAGCTTAGCTATACATATTCAAAATACATGTCCATTTTATGTGGCATCTAATATTGTCACTAGTTGATTCGAAGGTGGAGCGATGAGTGCTATTGTCTACCATTGGTATGATATGGTGATATATCTTAAGAGGCCATAAACGACCATTGATGTCCAGACCTAAGTATGTAGGTCTTGGGAAAAAGAGAGGATATGATGATATCTAAACTTGCCTCGCCGTAATAAACGAGAGAAACCGGGGTATTCTTATCAAAATCATGTCGCTTTGCACAAGCCCATATGCACCTGAAAATCCCAGGCCCGGAACGCCACCGTCCAAGACAGATAGGTAGCCAAAAAATCCCGACTTCACGCTCCCTTTCCCCCTATTCCTCACAATTCCGTTCGATATCCACCTTTCTATCTCTACTGTATCACCTACTATTCCAGGGTCCCATGGTCCAGCCTGCTTAGTCACTTGTAGCTTTCGCGACACCTTCTATTGTGATGTACTTTTTTCTTCTTTTTTTTCTCGTCTTCTCTCTCTCTTCGCTTTTATAACTTCCTCCTTCTCCTTGCGCCTTCCCAGTCCGCAAGCACTTTCTCGAGACTCTTCGCAGCTCTGCGTTCACTGCGTCTGAACGGCGTGTTAAATGGCTCGGGGAGAAGCATTTTGCTGTTCGCATGCTCAGCGGCAAAGCCGACCTCGGCGTCGCGGCCGCAGCGTTCGCGCGTGAGGCGCACTGCTTCGTGCAGTAGATCTCGCGCGACGCCCTGACCACGGTATTTTAGCTTCACGGTCCAGGCGCGGATGACGCCCCGGCCGCCGCGGAGCAGCGAGGTCCGGGAGCGCCGTCTGTTACCGCTGCCCGAGGCGTGCGCGGACGAAGGCGAAGGCTCGAGGCGCAGGACCAGGGCCCCGATCAGCTGCTCGCCGAAGCGCACGCCGAGGATGAGGTCCTGTTCTGACGGGGATGGGTTGGGAGAGGAGGTGGGGCTCAGCCACGACCAGCGGAGCTCCTCTGCCGCTTGGATGTAACCCCCTGTGAAATACCGGATTCCAAGCAGGTAGGTCATGATTACTCCGCATATCGTTAATAGCGAGGTTCCGATATCTCGCCGGTACCCCCACGCGTATTGGTATGCGCCTGCCAGGGCTGCTACTAAGGGTGGAAGAAGAAAAGGGTGAAATATTAAATAAGACGCGGAGGTTTGGCGTTGTTGCGCGATGGAGTCAGCGATCAGACGCAGGGCATCTTCTTTGTCAGATTGGGCTTCTAGAAGGCCTGTTGATAGTGGGGGCAGGTCGTCGGGTGCGGCCTTTGGGGGCGGTTCAACCTCCACGAGGGGCGAGGATAGTGGCGAGGGTAATGTTGTAGAGGAGATGGGGTCCATAATAGGCGCTGATAATCCCGAGGAGCTGGCGACTAGGTTGGCGCGCAAGAAGATGAAGAAGGCTAATTGTGATTTGTGTTATTAGTCTTGTGATTACCAGAGAACTTAATTCTATATATGAATTTGCTAGGCAGTGCAAGATAATATTGTAGTAAAATAAAATAGTATGAAGCTGTTGCGTTGCGATGGACCAAAAGCTAAGATTATGAATAAAACGTTCTTCTAGCGACGCAATGTAGAAGCTTCGTCAAGTATACTAGAAAAATAGAACTCGAAGGAGCAAGCGAGCAAAAGGAACGATAGTAACGAATATTGCACTTTTACCATTCAATTGAGCAGGTAGAATCATCAGTTGTGAGAAGTGTAAAGAGAAATAAAAAAGAAAAACAAATAAATAGCACTTACCAGTGCTGGTCTTGAGACCCGGCACTGCGCTCACTCGTTGTATCATGGTATCATGGCGGCAATATGCGTTAAGGTCGAGTTCGCGTACCACGTGGGCCATGCCGGCATAATGACTGGTGAGCCAGTCTGTGAGGGTCACGGTGTGCGCGCGCGGTCAGAAACAGCCGGCTACTAGTGAGGTCAATGGTGGACGGGTTGGGTTGTAGTGCACCCGAAAAAAAAACCCTGATACCGACGGTCGGAATTAAATGAAAAATATCGTAGTATTGCAATTTGCACCCGAATTGCTGGAATCCCACACCAACAACGACAAGCAATCAGCGAGTTGGCCAGAACACCATGAAACAGCCGCAAAGGACCCTGAAAAAAAAGGAGCCCGCAAACTATTATAGGAACAGCCTCAAGCGCAATGACAGGCAGTGCGGGGTGTGTGAAGACTTTTTATCCGTGCGTTCAACGCTGGACGGGATTTGAATAATTGGGGGTATATATAGTGTAGTATGGTCAATAATATAAATAATTATAATTTTTAAAAAGTGGTGTAGACGGGACGAGAGAAAAAGGGAAGTGGTTAAGAAAAAAGATGATGATCGACGAGGAGGGTCCGTTGCCGTGGTTATATGGCCGTCTTCAGGATGGTCTTGCTGCTGCTGAGACAATCCTGCAGTGCGATGCAGAAGATAACCAACCCACGGGGTGCTACTGATATGACCCAGCCCTAGTAAGTAGTGATGGATGCAAAACCGCTGATTTCACTGTTCCCCGGGATGCCGGGCAAGACGACAAGATGGCGAAATGGAGGGCGAGATAACCTCAGGGCTGGGTTGGGCCTAGCTGCCTGCTAGATAAGGGACGTGGGAGCGAATAGGATGCCAATGTTTCGTCATCCAATAAGGCCGCCACAGCCTACTCCTTGATTGTGACAAGCTCTTCACTGGATTCTTGGAAGTTTGTCGCGTGAGACGGGAGCTGAATGATCGAATCAAGCCGTTTGTTCTACCGTCGCTTTAGTCCACAGTCTCGATCGGTCTGCGGTTATAGTCTAATCAAGGCAGAAGGAAACTATCCGCGCGCCTCAGCACATTAAATAAAAAAAAATCAAGCAACGAACATGTCGACGATGCTTGCGCGGACTCTGCGCTACGGGAGCCAGTCGTGGTCTGGCCCGGCGTCTACACGATAGATTTTTATAGCCATTGGCTATCCTATCTCTCGGAATTCCTCGACTGTCTTAACTACCTAGGTAGATGGGCCATCACATTACCGGAGACGGTAGGAGACGGGGTTGGGAAGGCCCTTGCTAACTGTCGGGCCAGTATCTACTAGGGCAGTACTAGGGGCCCTCTGTTGTCCGTCTCCTGTCCGTCTTGGGATGCTTGTTCCAGTTCGCCGTCGATCTTTCTTTAGCGGCTGCTCAAATCTATGAATTGAGAGGGGTTAACAGACAGGATTTTCTTCTTCTAGCCGTCACAGAGCAGTAGATCATGCTTTGAATGCAGCCTAGCTTCCCATCCCTCCGAATTTGTATACTATAATGGTCGCGGGGTTGGAATGGTGAGATCCTGCCAGTGGGCAACGTCATGGGAGCAGCCAATTGAACGGCCCTGTCCTGTCAATTTGAAACAACCATTCCAACACATGACAGGCAGCTTTGAAACAGCACCAACGTAAGAATCTGCTCGTCAGAGCACCAGCCGTCGTAAGAGCCCTGACCCTGAGCCGGGATTGGTCGGTTAGAGTGCGTTAGCAGAAGCGTTGGTACAAATATCCTCGTCTAGTCTGCATCTGCGTACGTGCAGAGTACGTGTACCCGCGGTTCTGCTCGCGGAGCTACTTTAGTCGCATTGGTCTACATAGAACATGGCAGTGGGTAGTATACGGAGTATAGTATATAGTCTCGCGAGGACCCCCAGCGCAGCATTGCGTTGCATTAGGTTAAGAGAACGGCAGATGATTTCTACTACCTTTACAAGACAGCTGATGCAATAAACTCGATGTCGCGTTTTAATTGAGTTGTCGCTATACCTACTTACTAGTAGGCAGCTTCAAGGGGCGGTAAGCCGGCGCCAGCACAAGCGAACAAATCACCTCATTATCAGCACAGGCAATGTTGGTAGTCCCTGCGCTTCCTCGCGCACGTAAAGCTGTATGGCCATCTTATCTGTT
Organism: Xylaria grammica; assembly: GCA_004353285.2. Classification (NCBI taxonomy): domain Eukaryota; kingdom Fungi; phylum Ascomycota; class Sordariomycetes; order Xylariales; family Xylariaceae; genus Xylaria; species Xylaria grammica. The sequence goes on from NGZP02000009.1 coordinate 3,277,253, forward strand.
GGGTAGGCGGGTAGTGAGACGTGCATCATGTCGTGATAATGCTGCCACCACGGCCGCTGTTAAGCCATGCAATCGGTACCGTCTTATCTCTCTCGGAATATTCGTGCGGGGTTGGTGTATCGAACGAATGTCGCCATCATCCTTTTCACGATCCACCCGGATTGAATTGTCTGGTCGTAGTAAGGGATTTGCGTGAGCAGCATACCCTACCCCGCAGTGCAACAAATGACACGATAGTACATACCATATAGTAGAGCCCCGCGATTCTGTAGAACGGGAGTGGGTAGCATTAGGTATTATATATTAACTTGGCCATTGATGTATGCATGCTTAGCTAACAATAATAGCGATGACTGGTGACACGCTTCACCAGACGGTAGCATGAGGGGTTTTTTTTTTTTTGAGAGGCTACCTACCTATCGCATCTATCTAGTTATAACGAAGTATACCTGGTAGTTTGTTAAATGGAGCCGGCACGTTCTCTCATGCCCAGGGTAGGCAGGCTTAACTACTCTAATAATATGCGAGTATCTACATTAGGGAGGTCGTAGCATCAGCCTTAATATGTACATATGTAGGTGAGGTAAGAGATACATACATACATACCCAGGTACCTCCAAGTTGTGCGTATGTATGTAGGGTTATGTACTTATTTACGGTTAAATAAAACGTACCCCATCTCTTACCTCTTTCGACCTATCGATAGCCTTCAAAGGTACCTACCTTCTATCAGGTAGCCTTTTAGGAGGATAGTAGAACTGGATTGGATACACGAGGTGTCTCCCTCCTGTCCGTCTCCTTACCTATTCCTCCCTCAAAAGTCCTACCAAGCCTCATGTGCATGTGCATCACGGATTGCCTACCTAGTACTGCTGAATAGGACATAATTGTGCATCTCTACTCCTCATTGGCCTTGACCTTAGCAGACTGTGCTCGGTCCTAAGCGACCCTGTCTTGAAATGTAGCAGAGTGGCGCTCTCAGTAGGTTAGGTAGACAGTAGCCGTTGGTCAAGCCAGTGAGTTCATTCGCACTAGCCACACGATGTTAGTCCTACTCATTCGCCTATGCCTCCCTCTTGACCAACCTACTTCCACTTCCAGTCCGGTGTTTCTTGTTTTATCCTTTACCTCAATTGCCAGCCCTCTCCACAGGAACATGTCCATCGAAAACAAGTAGCCAACGAGGATTACTTCGCTATTTTCATCCTTGTCTATGTTAACCAGTGTGTCGGGTGTCCCTTGACATGCTTGCCAGATGGTCTGGTACATTTAAGAATGCAAAAACTCCGTCCGCTTCTAGGGTAAAGTGTCTTCCGTCCCCTTTGACTCCAAGATAGGATGTTATTCCGGTAACGAGCTCCGAACAAGTGACTGCAATAAAGGGTAGTAAAGATGATGAGTTTCACTTTCTGCATCATGCCTGCCAAGTCGTCGTCTTCTCCGATCAGGAAGCAATGGAGTACGCGCTCTCTCGACTCTCGTTGGCGTGCAATACGTCCAAAGCCGAACGATTCATTTCAGGACTGGATATCAATTTCACAGGACGTCGAATAGCTTCGAGTTCTGCGCTCTCGGTTTTGTTCGCTTCGGAACCACCACTATGGGGAGTCTCTGCTGTGATTGGACAAAGCCCGAGTCCTGCAGTCAGCACTCGTTGCTGCAACTCAGCTCGGCGACAAGGCGCAATGGACGACCCTTGTCTGCCTTGTTGCCTACCCCTGTCCGCGTACCTCACCGAGTCGTTTTGGACCCCAACTCCACCACCTTGCTCATCCTATGCATCATGGTGCGCGGCGAACGATTGTTGTAGGGCATTGCCGACCATAGCGCACGGGATCTATTACAGAGGGAGCCTGCTCACCAATGGATGCGTTATTCCCTAACCTGCGGTCATTGCCGTGGGTCCTAGGGCAATGTACAGGTACCATTCATCCAAGTCCCCAAGTCCTACATCGTCATCTCCATAGACTCGATATCTACTCCAGATCTTTAAGATAAAGACATGGGTAGGTGGCGATCTAAATTACCCCGTAAGACATTTTTCTCTCTCCAAGCCTATGTCTGCGCTTTGGAATATTTCTTTTCAACATGCAGCCAGAAAAGCGTCTTGCCACCGCCGAGTCAAACTCCGCAGACAATGAGTCTATTGACACAGACCCACGGCCGGGTCGGTCATCCATAGTGCCTTCGGCCGGACCTTCAGATATGGAAAGACGATCACAGTCAAGCTCACGATCCGAATCCCGCACCCGCGGTCCTATCTCATGCGTGTAAGCTCGCCTATAAGCTGGCTCATGTTTAGAAAACAATCCACAGTAATGCTAACGTTTCTAGATCCCGGGAGAGCATGTCAGGAGACGACTGTGCCCGACAGAGGTTCATCGTATGGGCTGCCGTAAAGCGAAACAGATCAGTCCATATGGCAGCAAGCGAGCGGCTGCGGTGTCCCCTTTTACGTTGTGGTGAACGTTTCGACGAGCATGAGGGAATGCTTAGACATCTAACACAATGCGAGCACCTCGCGACAGGCGAATACGTTTGCTATGAATGCATGAAAGTCGAGCGCTTCAACGACAAAAAATGTACCTGCTGCTTTGGTCAACCTACAAGGAGAAGACGTATTATCAACATGGCTAAACATTTCTTCTCAAACATCGGTAGTGCTAAAGTTCGACGGGAGAATACCAGTCCACACACCAACGATGCTCAGTGCTCGCCTCCCAGCTATGACTCTCTCGTAATCGATATACATGAACAGTATGGCCAAGTGTCGCTACGGGAAGAAAGAGCCGGAGAAAACGAACAACTAGAACCCAGACAACCTCAACTGGAGTTGAATGGCACAGAGCTCCTTGAGTTAGACTCAACGCCATTAATTCCGACGGCAGAACTTGACGCCATTAACTATGACGCACACCCCACCGATATGCCTAGTTCTTCGGGATCGTCTACTGGGATGAGAGAGGCACCATTGTCTCCGACGCCTGTTATCATATCGAAGCCACAACAATCATCAGGCTCTCCAACTATGCTCCAGTCGAATGCAGGAACATCAGGTAGTGGGCGACGGCCCTCGCTAGCCCTCAATACCCAGGTTGATCACTACAGGACAAAGCCGCGCACGACTTATTTATCCCCAAGTTCATCGCTTCGATCAAGCTCTAATGGCATATCTCCAATTACTCCCTGGAGTGCAAGCTCCAGATCTTCCACTATATGGTCTGCAGCCCCTGGCCGAGATACCATATTAGCCTCGCCGATAACGCCTCTGAGCGCCAGTGCACACCCAATAGCACTGCAAGAAAGCCGCGTGCTCAGCACAGAGAAAGATATGGATATATTTGCTTGTCCGGAAGATCCTTGTCATTATGCATTAGGGGATGTTCCGGAGTTGCCTGGGGGTGATCAGCTTTCTTCCGCCATACCCCGGCTACTATCAGACCCTTTTATGTTCTCATTCGATCCAAAGGACAATTACTCATGGCTTTCTTCGATGAATACCGATATATCACTCAACACTTCCGTCAATATGATGTTTACGGATCCGAACGTGAAGACGGGTATGCCGCGAGACTTTCTTGGGCCTCAGATTCCCGGTCCAGAAGCCAAGGTGCTGGTTGAGCAAGTGTGGGACGCTTTAGGTGAACACTTCACCAATTCGGTATCAAAGCTCAGTAGACTCCAACATAACCCACTTGCCGACAGCCTTAGAGTGCAGACCACGAAGGCAGTAGCAGAAGCCGGCCTCGCGAGATTTAGGAGGACCTTGAATCATAATTATCCCACTCGTGCGGACCCTTTCGAGTATATCTGCTTCGTTCATTTAATTTATTCCATATCATTAGTTATGCACGAAGACAGTCTTATCACCCGATCGAACAAGCTCTATGAGCAAGCCGTAGCTTACGGTGAGCTTTTTGATGCCACACATCGCGACAACTACTACCAAATTGTATCAATCATTTGGCAGCAAGATCCACAAGAATCATCATCACGAGGACGAATTCGGGGTTCGACGAGTAGACTACCAGGAAACAAGGGTAAGGAGCCGGATTATCATGCTGGCTCGATCACTGTTGCGAACCCCGATCCTCTAGTCGTCACAGGTCAAAATTTTTTGGATGGTTAGTAACTTCATGCCATTAATTTGGAATCCTAGGTTGAGCCGTAGGCTGACAGGAAACAGAACTTGAGAATATCATGATCAACGGTAACATTCAGCAACCCATTGAAGTCCTTAGCTCAGAGCTTTGGTCTTCTCATCTTCCTCCGAATCAACCCAACTTACAAGGACCTACGGCTCTTACAATCGCGTCTACGTTCCTTGTCCAGGACTTGTGTCGGAGATTTCATGACTCGGAGAATCTTGTGTCGAAATTAAAAGCGATCCTACAGAACGCTCGAGCAGGGTATTATGCTACAATTCGCAAGCTCGAGCTTGAACTCATACAAACAGGAAAGGTACGAAAACCCGAGACTCTGTTTTCTCTCTCTGTCTCTCTCTCTCTAAAAGACAAAACAACACAAAACAAAAAGCTACTATGTTATGAATCCTGTTCAAGTATCTAATGTGCCGTTTTCTTTGCTCATACTACTATACCGTTCTGTTCGAAATAGAGGCGGTCTCTATATTCTACTCATTTATTACGTTTACGCTAACCTTATCCTGAAGAACTATTTCACGTCAAACGATTTCTTAGACGAGTATATCCTGTACGTTCGAGGCCTCTGTGACCAAATCTATGCGCAATCAGGAACTCGGTCACGAATAGATTATCATTTACTCGGTATATCGCTCGTTGATAGTTTGATTCGAAGTTTTGTTCGCGAGCCCCAGCAATATCAACAAGGAACTTCAGAGTACCCAGTAGACCCATATTCATACGGCGAAGATTTTCTGCACAATCTAAAGCTTGAATGGAGCTTTCCAATAATTCCTAGCACGCAGCAGGCAGAAGGAGTATCGGATTTCGGCCATCCACTGGTCATGGGGGGGATTCATTCGGTTCCCTCAGACACGGGCCACCTACCCATCAGGAGTGACGCTTCTGAGACACCGAGTGACGACCCCTATACAGTCTCACCAGCCCCTTTATCGGATGCGCCGCCAGACATCTCGCCCTCGAATTCAAATTCTTACAGACCTACACCGCCGTCTCAGATTCCAGGAGAAGGAAGTGAGACTTCAGGCCCTTCCACATTGACTTCAACTGGGCAAAAAGTAGAGGCGGACGAGCGTTGCGAGATTTGTGGTTATCGACCGAAAGGCGACCCCCAGTGGTTCAAAGGGAGCATGGCGAAACACAAAAAAATGCAGCATTCGACTAATCCACCCATTATCTACAAGTGCCCATACCCGGGTTGCAGCTCAGAATACAAAAATCGGCGGGATAACTTACGGCAGCACCAGATCGAAAAGAATCACTTCGTCGGCGATGAACAACGACCACCGAAGAGAAAAAGAAGGGAACACGCCTAGACGGAGGAGACTCACGCGTGTACACAGCTTTCGAATTAGATTTACATTCGGAATGACGTGCAGGTTCAGCGTCGCTACTTAGAATTAATATTTATGGTATCTCCTAGCGAGACCTCATTTCTATACCATCGCGAGTTGCGCCTAACATTCAGATTTTACCACGGATATAGAAAAAAAGGGGGGGGAGGCGAAGGGGTTGGTTATCATGTTGCCTATATTTCTTCATTTACCCCTTTTTATTGCCTACGACACCATTACATATAGGGAAAGTAGAGGAAAATTAGAGATACCATACAATTAGACATGGGGAAATGGGTTCAGCATGATCAACGACTAGACCATGGTTGCGGCTAGGGCCGAACTGGAACATGCATAGTATCTAGAGATAATCAATCAGTTGTCAACATTCCAGTGCGCTGGCAGTGTATTCTACGCAATGCAGGATTTCACACAACTAACTAACACTTATTGAGTGCATGGGTACGTCAAGAAACTAGCATGGGACAGGGCCGAATCCCCACCCGTGATCATGACCAGACGCAGGTAGGATGCAACATCATCGCCTTCTCCACCAATCACCTCTCCTAGTCACGGTATATCTCTTCCACACTCTTTCTTGCTCAGTTCACCGCCTCACCCACTGCAGTCACCCCAATCCAACTCGGTTCAGAAGCTTACGCAGACAACAAGAGCGTACCGCGGAGAGAAAAAAAAAAGAATTGGAGCAGGGATGGATCAATGGAACCGTGATGGAAGGGAGAGAAAAAAAAACAAGAGCCGCGGCATAATATTGCAGGACAAGGACGTCGGAATAGGGGGGTGGGGGGAGGGGGGAATAAGTTCCTTGCATGCCATAGGTAGGTAGGCGGTCTGGATGAATGTACACGATACTGCGTACACAAGTACCCTACGTAGTACTGTAAAGAAGGGAGATGAAAAGGGATGATGATGGGGGGGTTCGAGCCAAGACGGCGCGCCAGTGGTTGCTGGCATGCGAAGTTGGAGTTGGCAGCCTGGATGGGAGGTTGAGCTGCTCTGCTTCGTAGGGCTGGGTGTCTGAGCCGGGGGTGCATCTCAACGTTGCAATTCAAATGCAGCGAACAGGGGTTATCCTGCGGTTGGCTAATGGCTTGGCCTTGCGCTCAGAGAGGGGCCAGCCCTACGGGGCATAGTGTGGGTGTTTAGTGTAGGGATTGGGGATCATCATGGATGTGGGCTCGTCAGATTTTCGGGGGGGTAAATTATCTCATTTGGGCCTTCTGTCGAATCGTTTCGTCTCGCCCGCCGCTTCTCTCCCCTGTCTTGCTTCTTGGGTCCGCCCACAGTGGGTAGGTTATGATGATGGTGATGGTGGTCGTGATGATGATGGGATGCACACTTATCAACAAACGACCACCACGCCCACCCACCCTGCTTTCTATTACCCGAGACGTCAGGAGAACACGTGGGTTGGCATGGCATGCGTGGGTATTTTGGGGGTTTCGACATGCGAACATTGCAGGAGAGAATTTTTCTCTCGCCCTTCTAGGTAGTTGCCAGTACGGGACTTTGCAATTCCGGGTGGATGCTATCTATCTACAGCACCTAGGTGGTCTTTTCTAACCTACCTGGTGTGGTGTAGTGGTGCGTTACTTACTACTACACTACTAGGTTCCTATACTTACTCCATGTATCTGTCATTGATGGGATCGACGGCTGGCGCTTGTTCCCGTTGCATCGCCCGCTGCATGTCTCGTGCGACGCACTCACTGCTCAGGTAGACCGCCAGCGTCACTGCAGTCTGGCTACGGTACACTACACTACGAGAGAATTTAGAGGCGGTGTTGCCCTTCGTAGTTCGTGCTGAGAGGCGCTTGGGAGGATCCCATCTCGGGGCGGAGCTGCCACGGACGTGGGAGGGAGGTACAGCGAGCGGCTAAGGTTAGTGAATGGGGGTAGTCGGGCATCTGGTGGAGTCGAGAGGACAAGACGGGTAGGCAGTCGTTTAGGGGAATACGAACGGGCTTGTCTCTGATGTTACGTGCGCTACGTAGATATGCCGTAAGTGGCTTGTGGGAAAACACCACTTGAGGTCCCCGGATAGAAATCTGACAATTCGTCTCGACTAAGACACTAAGACGCTCCCACTCACTTGACGCCATTGCGAGGCTGTTCTGTTGTTCTGTTCTGTTACCAACGGGACTTTATTCAGCCTCCCCGGCCTCTTCGCTCTCCGGAGGTTCGTGGCTCGGTAGCCGGCCCACACCTATGGTACAATACATATGCTGTGATCCTAGGAGAGAGAAAAATAGGCGGCGCCAATTCGTAGTGCATTTGTAACTGGCGGCTCCGGGTTTCTAACCTAGTCTATCTATCTACTTAGCATCGAGTGTCTCTCCGAACCCCCCGGCTCGTAGCCCATCGAATCACAGGCGGGACATATCCGTTGACGGATGTCGACGGAGAGAAAAGGGAAGGGCTGGGGCTGGACTGAGCTGGGCTGGAGAACCCGCATCTTGCCGAAAGTACATCCCCCCCCCCCCCCCCTCTCTCTCCCTGGACCTGAATCGATGACATGCCTGCTTGCTTGCTGTAGATCCCCAACGCGCGGTGCCTGTCTGTCGTACATCATGCACCGAAGCAGAATGAGACGAGACAAGACGAGACGAGACACGCGCGCGATGACAGCGCCGCGGCGCTGGCCGGCGATGCCGGCTACTACCCTGTCTGCGTTGCGTAGTCTTACCGCAGCGATATTCCCCCCTCCCGCTCCTTCGTGCTTTCACCACTCGCGCGGCATACATTACGCACGTAGTACTGGTACGAGGCTGCGTAAGGGTAGCGCAGATCATATTCCATGTCGGTACCGGGGGGGCAGGAGCGTCTCAATGGACTAGACGGGAAATATTCTAGACGTCCCTGCCCTCGGCGTCGGGGCTTTGGACCATTTGAGAGGTATCGTCACCTTGCCGGCTTCCGTTACGTGGCTGCTGTGCCACCCGCTTCGCTGCGACTTTTTGACATTATTGTGTAACCCCAGAGACTATGGCTGATGTTGGATCATCAGTTTATCTTGCATTACTCTGGAACATCTCTCTGACATCACGTAAGAACGGCTATTAAATAGGTAAAGCGGTAAGCGTCCATGTCGAATCATAAACTCCTATGTTTCTACCGAGTACGTGTCTCTGGCTTATCACCAGGCAGCTTCATCCTCTATTATTCAACCTCCGCTCTTCTTAATATCAGTCACCAAATAAGACCATCTATTTGGTTATCTGTGTACGAGGCTCCGAGTATTATGAGCCGATCCCGGGTTCCCCTGTTCCCAGCCTAGGCGCAACTTACAACCACGTCTAGCGGAGACTTCGGCTTTGGTTTGGGGATTCTTTCCTTGGTGTTTTCCGCCCTCTGTTCCCTTGTTGATTGACCCATGGCATATTTGTATTATTATCATGATCCGATGGCTGACAGATTGTAACTGTATATCGTTTCTTCCAAATCAATCGACTCGAATACAACTAGATCGACGCATCCGTCGGGGTATTGCCATGTCGATATACTATCCGCTTGTGTAGGAAATTGGATGGCAAATTGCGATATATTCCCGAGGCAACCGATATTGACCCGCATTATTTCGTTGCTTGCTTGCCTCCCGCGCTCCATACGTTTTCCCCCATCCTTTTTGTTTTGACAACAGCTTAAATCCACTCCATCACGCTTCCCTGCCAAATATGGGGGTCTGGATGTTTGCGGATAAGGGGATCTAGGTTCTGTTAATTTCTTCACATCTTGGGGTTTGTTGAGGCTGTACTGCTTACACTCAAACCCGCATTTATAAGCATAATTGCCGTCGATGACCCAATGCTCATATTGGACTAAATTTGGCCTGGAGCCATGCTTAAATGCGAAGTAGTCGATCTATTGATGAGTAGCAACAGTCAGCCGGCCGGTGTCATATCACAAAAAGCCAAAAGCTGGAGGGGGAAAGCGGGAGAGATTTACCCTCTTCATGATATTCGCATAGTTTCTCAATTCAAAGTCCCACAGCAGGTCCACGTCTATGTTGTTCACTTTTATCATGATTCTCAAGCGAACCAGCGAGTTCTTTTCGGACCATGCCTTCAGCACGTCATCTAGCACTTCATACCAAACACGGCCGCTGAAATGCCTTTCGGCATCGCCAATGGATAGCTTAATCTCTACGAACCGGATATTTTGGAGCGTGGTTTTACTGATCAAGTGAGTGAGAGGGAGTGGCTTCGGGTTACCCATAATCCACGGTGGTATCCGGTCAATGACAAAAGGGCGTAGCCGAAGAAGGCTCAGAGACTCTCGAGTGATTTGCTTGCAGAGAAGTAGAATGTTGGGCGTATAGAGGTTGACGGTGAAGCTGCGTGATGTATCGCTATTAGTACGTGCTCCCAAAACACCCACTTGCCCGTAATATGCATCGAAGAGTTCACGACAGGTAGGGTAATCGACAACATATTGATAAATAGCGTTGCGGACCTCGGCTGGGAAGCTACCGAGAAAAGAGAAGCTATGAGTGTTATTTGGTGATGGACGATTCAGCGTGGTAGTTGTGGCACAGTAAGCTGGGAAGCAACGCGAGGCCAGGCGAATTTCGTCATGCTGAGGCTGGAGCAGAACAGGTCTCGGAGGCAGTATCTCGGCAAGGAGCTTTGCTCGAGCAGCTGGATCTTTAGACGCCTCGTCAATGCGCTCCCGACCCCAACGTTGAATAGAAATCCAATCAGCGTAATTATTATGAGCTTGTTCTTGATGCATGGCTGGTGTATCTCAGTGGTAGCCTGATAACTTCGTAAAATAAATCTAGTGAAGGAAGCGTGGGTTGGCTGGTAGAAGAGCGAACAAGAGCGATGAAATGATCACTCTATGCACACAAGGCTCATCCCGAACACTACATGTAACTTTAAGTTTTGCATTCCAGGTCAAACTCAATATGAGTAGGTCGGTTCATGGTCATCCCCTTTTGAGTTCGCCGAGTAGTTGGCTTGGAATAATCATAAGATATATGCGTGTACGGAGTAGATTCATAAATTCCAGCTATAGCCCGGTACCTGAGCCTTGAAACGATGTAATGATATGCTTTCTCTTCGCGAAGCACACACAGATGCCTCTAGAAAGTATCAACGCAGTTTGGTAGGGGAGAGGCTGATTGATTGGTAAATTATAGGAGCTAATCGAATAACCAAGCTCTCCGTCAAGTTCCCGGAGTCGTGAGTTGTAAGTAAACTCGAGCTCAAACGCAGCCAACCGGGTTCTACTGGACGACCGGGTAGCCTATCACTATCGGATTTCGGGAAATAGACGAGAAGGCGATGTGACAGCGGTGACAACTCGGGCCGATCGTCTACCTACCTGCTGCGTCTTGGTGATAGTAGCAAGGTGGACGTTCGAAATAGATATAGACGGTATCAGGCAGCGGCACTTGCGAGGAGCGATGAACCATCGAGATCGACTCACATGATAGTCCGGATGTAGGTTAGGTTAAATGCTCGAGATACGTTGGGTAGCTATCATACTTAGGGTAGGCGAAGCTGGAGATGGTCAATTTGGTGGCACATGGTTCCTCGAAAGTCTTGTGTCCGACTACCACGAGAGAGGACCCGACCGTTGTGCCACATCTGGTCCTTCTATCGCCAATCAGATGGTTGCTCTAGCCGGTCTCAGCCCTGCGGTCTAGATGGCAAGGCAAGGCGGCGTTAGGGAGGGGGCTTCAAATGGATAGAAGAAGGTGATCTGCTAGTATAAACTGTATCGGTATCACACGCAGATATCGGTAGAAGCTCTGGCAGCAGAAGGCGACGATGATAGAAACCTCATGCGCGTATCCACTGGAGGGTTTCCACCTCCACTGCCTGTTTGTTACTTTGTCATACCTACATTCCCGAGACCAATGAAAAGCCACCCATCATTCATTATTAGATGATATGTGGCTGGCTTCTGGCTGGCGGCTATGGCCATGCTTATGCTTACAGTATCTGTCTGTCTGTCTGTCTGTCTGTCTATGTTCTCGTATCCGTGCAACAACCTGCCACGGCTGTTGTTTGGAACTCTCGCTCGCTCTTGCTCGTCATTGTAGACGTATCATATTCGGGACATGATGGCTTGATCGTTTCTCCTCTGCAGTACTTACCTAGTAGTAGGTTAGGTAGCCATCTTGTAACCTTTTGTCGTAAGTGGTAGTATTATACTTCGGACTAGGTACCTACACGTGTACACTAAGTCTGACTAGGCACCCGTTGATAGTCTGATCTGGATCTTCGTGCTAGACGTGCTAGACACCCTGGTACCCTGTGGGGGGGTATTTACCACATGCACTAATTCCGGTAGCACAGCTTTATTGGTTGGATTCATGATTGGCTCGCTGGGCCCGGATTTATGGGGCTATTATTACAGTAACCATATCGGACTTCACGTACAGGGCCTCACGTGCAGTAGTGTACATACACATATATATAATATGTATGTGCCTCTACAGTAGGTAAGAAGGTATGTGATTATGTACGTATCTGTATCGCCAGCCTACCTACCTACCTACCTGGGCGGTGCAGGTAGGGAAATACCTAACTTTACCACGAGACGCGGGAGGATAGAAAAAGAGACATGAGAGAAGTGAGTAGCTATAGAAGAGCGCGAAGCCCCACCGACCTTAACTCCTATACGTAGTAGTAATGGATTATCTCTCCAACGTCGATTATAAAGGATATACATTTGATACTTGAACCTTCTTCGCGTATCAAGTTCTTATAGTAAAACCGAGTGTCATTGGAGCTGCAGGAAGAGCGGTGAAACGGGTTGCAGGAGCTCTAACGTGTGCCGGCAGCCCGAATACTATGTAAATACATGATGACTAAACCTGCGAGGTAGAGATAAAATTATACTTAGAAATCGATTGATAGGTTCAACCGTGTCCCTTGGCTTCTGCAAATCTGAATTTTTGCAGCACACAAGAATTCTCTGCAGGTTCTTTCTAAGGGCGGGAAAAAAAGAAAAGAGAAGGGGAAATTTGGATAAAACGCACCAAAATATTTTTTTTCGGTTCATGCTGTGGTCTGTCACAAGCATAACCCAACCTGATCAGATGTTTGATGCCTTATCCAATGAACATCTACTAAGTATTTACAGTACCTAGGCACTAAGGTAAGAGCATTAGCATTACAGTACGTGGTAGCACATGGATACGGCGCGCATACATATACTACGTACATTGCAGGTGTTACTACCTACATGTAGGCATTTCAAATAATCTAATATCTATATAGGTACTACGACACATTCACTACATGCGGCTTATTCTGAGACCCAGCCTACCTACTCAGACTGCGTTTCGCATTGTTATTTTTTTTTACTGTGGTGTAAGTAGAGATAAGGAGCGACCTTTATATACTAATACAGCCAACCTACCTAGGGACTTACGTATGCACTCTGGGAGGCGGCGTAGTCAGATATGTAGTTCATCTTTGTGTGTTTTATACAACATACCTGCTACAAATTACACCCTAATAAGAGATCACGCGCTGCATACTCGGGTATATTGTGTTGGAAATCCCTACCTACATGTACTAGGTAAGGTACATAGGTATATCGATATCTTCAATGCACATGCACGATACCCGCATGTAGGAGAGGAGAGGATAGAGAGGTATATGTAAGTAGGTAAGTAGGTTGGTAGGCTGATATAGTCTAGTCGAATTCAATGTTTGAAGTTATTATTAGCATGTACCTACCTGTCCGCTAAAGATACCTACCTATCAATACCGTGTGTAGTGCATGTATACTGTAGCGCAACCACTACAATCACTACAACCAACTGACCCCACCCCAACTACTACCCTAATCACTGCCTACCTGGTATAGTTGTAAGTACCGCCAGCTAAAATAAACCTGCTTGACTTTCCAATGGGTTTAGCTGGCATGACGGCTCCTGGACTCGGGGGGGGGGAGGGGAGGGGGCCAGAAGACGGGATCGCCCTATCAGTCTACCTCCTATTTAGTGTTTAGGTAGTGTACTATAGTACTAAGTAGGTACACCAGCTACCTACTAGGTACCTACTTAGGTAGCTAGCTAGCTAGCCTGCCAAACCTTGTTGCCCACTCCCCCCTCCCAAGAGTCCAGACGAGAATTCCCACCCTTCTCTGTTTTCAAACACACACCCACACCCACACCAACAAGCCCAGAACCCCCCTTGGAGCTCTGGTCTTGTTGATCGATCGTGATATTTGCACACCCGCTAACTACCATTTCGCACCTTTCACATCTGCCCAACCACCAGGGTTGACGGTTGACATCACGTCGTCCATCGTCGAATCTTTTGTTTCCATAAGCGACTCGAGCTCGTTGTTGTTGTCGTTGTTGCTGTGTTGTATCTTAGATCTATCTATCCATCTACAATCTACACGTCCTGTCGTGTCGTATTAGGGTCTGGCGTTATTTCTTTTCAGCATCTCATCTCATCTCTGCCTAGCGTCTCTAGTGCTTGTTCTTGTTTGCATAGCTTCTTTTTATTCATCTCTGACTTCATACACCACTACCACCCGCCGGCGCCGCCTCCGCCTCCTCCGCCGCCTCTTCTTTCTTGTTCTTCGCGTCATGTCGAGCCTCGGCCAGCCGGGCTCTACCAACCATAGCCATGCCGGCCTCGCCTTTCCTCAGGTTAATGGACTTCGACGTACCTATCACTCTTCTACGCCGCCGAAACCCTCCGCAACCCCTCCTTACCAACAACCCCAACAATACACGTCTCAGCAACCACCTCAGGCGTATCCTCATCACCTATTCTCGAATCCCACGCCATCTCCCGTCCCCAATGTTGCGAGTGTCTCGAACCTGTCCAATGGCCCATCCCGGCATACTCCGGTACAGGCAGCCCAGCATGCTCAAGCTGCTGTGCAGGTTGTTCGGCAACACCAGCAACATCAGCAGCACCAGCGAGGGAGCCAGCAGCGACAAATGCCACCGCAGTCCGGCCCTTCTTCCTCTATAACGTATCTCCAGCAAGCCATAAACCAGCCCGTCCAGCAAGTCCCACAACAAGTTCAGGTTCCGCAACAGGTCGCGCCACCCGTACAGCAGCTGCCCCATAGTCAAGCTATACAGCAGCAAGTTCAACCGGGCCCGCCGGTCCACCCGCAGCCCGTTCAACAAGTTCAGCAATCTCAGCAGGTACAGGTTCAGCAGAACGAGGGCAGCTTGATGTCACAAAACCAGTCTCATCATCAATCACATCCGCAGCCACGGCCGCAGCCTCCTCAGCATCAGCATCAGCATTCACAAACCCATCATCAAGGTCACCAACAGCCTGTGACGTTACAACCGCAACCAACTCCTCAGCCACAGACTCAACCGCTACCTCCTCCCCAGTCCGAGGCTAATGTAACATCACAAGACACCCACCAGGATGATGATATGGAAGTTGACAGTCCGGGGGAGTCGGGAGAGGGGGATGATCGCCTGACTCCTAAGCTCCTCGACGGCACACCTTTCGTACCTCGGTCTCCAATGGGTGCAACGATGTCGGCTCCGCCTGAAGGAGGCAGCTTTGAGAGCCTCGAAACTATTCATAGATATGTGCTCGAATACTGCACTTCTGTTGGGTACGCTGTTGTTATAGGTCGGTCGAAGAAAACAGTACCGGGCTTGAAGAAAGTTCTCTTTGTCTGTGATCGTGCCGGCAAACCTCCAAGCCGGGTTAGCCCGGAGCAAAGGAAACGCAAAACTTCATCTAGGAAATGTAACTGCCCATTTGGTTTTTTTGCCATTGAACAAAGGACTCAGTGGACCATTCGTTATCGGCCGGATCAATCGCACCTACAACATAACCATGGTCCGAGCGAAAGCCCCTTGTTGCACCCGGCCGCGAGGAAGTTGGACAGCAAAATGGTAGCCGCAGTGAAGAGTCTGAAAGAGTCAGGTAATGCCGCTTCCAATGACGCACGATATAGTCATATACTAACAACCATAGGTATTGGGGTTACCCAAACTCTTGAGATATTGCAGCAACAGAATCCCCACGTGCCTTTACTCCCAAGGGATATCTACAATGCGCGTGCGGCTATCAATCGTAACCCTCAAAAGGTTGAGGCGGGTATTGCGGAACAGCGGCCTGCGATCTACAGCAAGCCCCCACCAACAGCCGAGGAGCGCATACGGTCTGATTTGAGGAAAGAACTAGCCCGAGCAAGGGAAGAGTTGACAAAGGTTAAGGAAGAAAGCAATAAAGAGATCGAGGAGCTTAAGGAAAGAATTCGAGAAAAGGACAAGATGATTCAAAGATTTGAGATGTTTATTGACATTTGCAATGAGCGTGTTATGGTACAGAGAGAGCGATTGAACGATACAAGCGGACCAAGCAACAACAATGGTGTTCCTACGGGAAACTGAGTCTGGAAAGCCAGAAAGAAAAAGAAAGCATCGGCTAGAGATGGGTAGGAAAATTGAGTCAGCGTGGAACAGGCATCGGATCATTTGCAGCACAGGCGTTTTAGGGGGGTTGATTAAAGGGAGTTCCATATCAGTGGCATGTGTGAGCGGTTTGGCGTTGATATTATCATTACACGGGCTACGGGATGGCGTGGGTTCGGTTCGAAAAAGTAAAGACATGACGGATTGTACACGACTTGATGATTCTGGCTAGGACACGGGAAAATGGGACGAGCAAAATAGAGTCAAAGCTTCTTGAAAGCTAAGAAGGCAGCAATAGCAGCAGCTCTAAGCTATGTGATGCTTAATTCTGATGAGAAGGTTGCTTTGCAAAAGAGTTGGCGGTAAATAGGTGTGGGTTTGGCAATTCACCGTGAGGACTATCAAGAGTATAAAATATTTAGATCATTTATTTCCGCTACCTACATAATAAATATCGAAACATGTCGATTCATCGTGACCACCTGTCTAGCAAGTGATATTGGAGACTGAACGATGGGAGCGGCTTTGAAGTGGTGAGACACAGGCGCATAGTCTCTGTTTCGTATGTCTCCTAAGTACGTAATCGCACATTTCCATGTGACGATGCAAACCAAGCCAGCTTGGAATGACTCCGATTACGTAGCTGTCGGTATGGTGGTGGTGGTAATAATGCATGTGATGTGATAAAAAGGCTAGGTAAGGTACCGTACCCTACACCAATCTGTGGTTTCTGCTGCGGTCTCAGGCACTGCTCAGGTACTGTAATAGAGGAGCCCACTAAAACCCCTGTGAAAGAAACAGCAACCCAATTACAGCGCGACACGGGAGGGTGCCCCGCTAAGGAGGCACCCCCCCCCCCCTTGCTACGTCGCGACGGTAGGCAGGTTGCCATTCATCGCGCGTTAGAACATTATTATTATCTATTGATTCATTTTGGAGTGATTCGTAAGATCACCATTCTCAACACACTACCTAGGTATTGTTGCCAAACCGCCTGAGCGACTGTGACCACCGACGACATTGTCCAGAAGGGCCATCCCATAACAAACCCACGCTCTTTTGCGCCTTGAATTTTATTCTATTACCTATCTAATCCCAATCCAACCTTCTTCGTTCCTCGGCGTCGTGCTTTGTTTGATACCCCGGTTTGCTCTCCCTGATATTGCGAGATATGTCATTCACTCCATAAACCCGCCCAACAACGTCTTCAGCCTACACCTGCCGCCAGGATGGAAGCCGTAGTTTCACCTCTCAGCTCAGAAGGTGCTGGGTTGTCCGGCGTTTCCTCGCCCTCCTTTAACATCATCGACCCTAAAATCATAGTCGAGCATCTAGCCTCGGTTGTCAGTATTGCTCTTGGAGCGACCCGTGTCGAACTTGAGAGGCCTGGGAGCCTTCTTTCGACCGAAAGCTACTCGGACACTATTAATCGATGTAGCCGCTTTGCGACCGATACCCAAGTGGCCTTATACATACGAAAAGATGCAGAGCCGCTGGACGACATTCCAGATGGCCCGGCCGATAATGGTGAGTGATTGCTTCAACTACTTACAACGCCGTTGTTGCCGCCCCCACGAGGTCCCTTTATACTAACCTCTCTACCGTGTAGTCCCAGTTTCGTATACGTATACGATCGCCTCCGAAATCTCCTCTTCCCCGACTACTATTGCCTACCTTGCGTTGTTGAAACGCCCTCAAGCGATCGATCCCTCGCTTCCTTTGACCTCGCAGATCCAGATCCAAACGCTCCCAGGCACCGCCTCCTTAGTTAGTCTTGTCGCTGAGCAAGGACCTTCTGCTTCTCCTTTCGAAATACTTCATTCCATCGTTCATAATGCCTTGGCACCTTACTTTGATGCCAATACTAAGATCTCCCAAGCCGCTAATGGCGTTAGGAGCCGAGCGGATGTGGACGCGAAGACGGGTATTCCTGTTACCAAGAAGCGGATGACTGAACTTGAGCTTAGTTTGCTACACCTCCAACAGAATGTGGAAATCCCAGAGCTTTCGCTCCCCTTCCATCCGATTGTACAAACGGCCTTGGATGATGCTGCAGCTCGCAGTATACGACCTTCTACCGACTTAATTCCAGCTCATCTCCTCAGTGATAGTACATTTATGAACAACTTGCAGTCGACTGTCAACAGTTGGATTAAGTCGATCCAGGCTATCACAAAATTAACTAGGGATCCTGTGACGAGGACCGCAACGCAGGAGATTAACTTTTGGCTTTCGATGGAATCTGCATTAGAGGGGATCGAAGCTCAACTGAGGAGTGAGGGTGTCATGCTGACCTTGGAGATTCTCAAGCATGCCAAACGATTCCAGGCAACCGTGAGCTTCACGGCTGATACCGGATTAAAGGAAGCCATGGAAATGGTGCAAAAGTATAACCAGCTCATGCGAGATTTCCCACTTGACGAACTGCTGTCCGCGACTTCGTTACCCAAGATTCAAGAGGCTGTTGCACAAATATTTAGCCATATGAACAAGAAGTTGAGGTTCAGCAATTACCCCATCGCTCGAACGCTGCACCTGGTTGAAGCTATCTCCGCTGATTTGGAAGAGGTTATGCACCGCCTTCTTCCCGGGTCGGAACTAGTCGATCTAGAGTACAAAGATTTCAAGAGTCTCATGGCTACTGCTGATGAGATTTTCAAATCTTGGGATACCCAAATCAAAGAATTTACGAATATAGCTCGAGAAACAACTCGTCGAAGACAAGAGAAATTCATACCTATCAAGGTCATGCCTAAGCACAACGAGTTGCAGGCACGCCTAAAATACATCGACAATTTTAGGGACAACCATGAGCAGCTCCAGAGAACCATTATCAACGTCCTGGGCCCGAAGTCTACAACCAACGGCCTCAGTGAAGAAATTACGGCAAACGGTGTAGCTCTTGTTGAAGAGATGGGTGACGTCGATGCGGTTGAAGAGGTCAAACAAGCGTGGGAGGCATTGAAGAACGTTGATCTACTCGATGTATCTCCCGAGGGGACTCAAAAATGGGTTAAAGCAGAGAACACCTACAATGAGCGGACTTCGAGAGTGGAAAACTCCATCATTGCTCGGCTGCGTGATCGGTTAGCGACCGCGAAGAATGCGAATGAGATGTTTCGGGTCTTCTCCCAATTCAATGCTCTTTTCGTGAGGCCTAAAATTCGAGGAGCTATTGCCGAATACCAAAACCAACTCATAGACAATGTGAAGCAAGCCATAGCAGGTCTTCACGAGCGATTTAAGCAACAGTATGGCCACTCGGAGGCTCATGCAATGGCTCAACTACATGATTTGCCTCCGGTCTCAGGTGCTATTATATGGGCTCGTCAGATCGAACGACAGCTTGATGGGTATATGAAGAAAGTCGAGGATATCTTGGGATCAGACTGGGCTCTCCATAGCGAAGGGCAGAAGCTTCAGACAGAAAGTGAGCTATTTCGGAAGAAACTGAATACTCAAGCGATCTACAAGGCATGGATTGAGGACGTACAACGAAAACAAATCTCGATCTCGGGCCGACTTTTCAATATTAACAAGATTAGGGCTGCTAATAACGCCCTGGAATTGTCCGTCAACTTTGACGCGCAAATCATCGCCCTATTCAAAGAGACCCGAAATCTTGGCTGGCAAAACTTTAATGTTCCCCATGCAGTGACCAACGTCGCGAAAGAGGCCAAGCGAGTGTATCCCTATGCTGTTAGTTTGATGGAGAGCGTAAGGACATTTGCTCAGACAACACGGCAGATTTCAGACATGTCGGAGGTTTCCATTCTACTGAGCGGCTATCAGAACGATGTTCATACCCTAGTCGCCAAAGGCATTCCCCTCAAATGGGAAACGTTTGTCAACACTTGGGAGTCGTACCAGAAGCCTACTCTACTTCCTAACGGTACTATGGATCATGCAGTTGGTCGAGGATCGGAGAGCAAGCACGTTCTATTCGTTCGGGAGTTTGCGGTAGCCGCCTCTTTACTTCAATCGAAAACCGTTACCCTCGTAAACATCCACGTAAATGTTCAAAAAGCCTTGGCAGAGCTAGCCACCTGCCCATATGAAGCGTCGGAGTTTGAAGCTCGCTTGCAGGCCATCCAGGCTGCTGTGGATCAGCTGAACCTGGAGCAATACGTCAATCTAGGGTTCTGGGTTGAAAGGATGAATGAACGGATCAAGCGGACGCTTCTCACTCGCCTTCAGCATGCTGTCTCCAGTTGGATTGAAGCATTCCAGGATGACACACCTGTCAAGCAAATTGAGGCTCATCGTCGAAAGCAGCTAGCGCCCTCGGGAGAACCGGTAAAGTCAGATGATCCGACAATGCTGCCTTTGATCCATGAGATCACAATGCGTAACCAAGTCATATACTTAGACCCTCCTCTAGAACATGCTAGGGCTAGCTGGTTCTTACAATTGCATGATTATATTGGCATTGTATGCAACCTACCCAAGATTAAGGCATCAAGGTATCAAATGAGTTTGACTCTCAGTACTGTTGTTCTCGAAGAAGCGCGCTTCAATGACCTGCCGAGCGACTGCACGGATATACTCAGCAGAGTTTATGCATCCATTGAGACCAAATTGCAAGGGATTAGTGAATACGTTGACAAGTGGCTCCAATTTCAGTCTCTTTGGGACTTGCAATCCGAACAAGTTTACGACCTCTTGGGTGACGGGCTCTCGAAATGGCTACAGTTGTTACAAGAGATCCGGAAGTCTCGTGCAACCTTTGACACGTCAGAAGTCAGCCGCACATTTGGTCACATTACCATTGATTACGGACAAGTCCAGGATAAAGTCAATGCGAAGTACGACCAGTGGCAACATGAGATTATCATTAAGTTTGCTGGGCGCCTCGGTACTCGCATGCGAGAGGTGCATGCTGAGATCGAAAAAGCTCGACGTGATTTAGAGACACAAAGTCTGGAGGCTACTTCAACTGCACAAGCTGTGCAGTTTATTACAATTGTGCAAGCTTGCAAGCGTCAGGTCAAAGCTTGGGCGCCAGAGGTTGAAACCTTCCGCCAGGGGCAGTCGACGCTCGTCCGCAACAGATACAACTTGCCCAACGACTGGGTGGATGTTCAACAAGTTGATTCGCAATGGGATGCTCTCAACGAGATACTCGCTAGGAAGGCAAAGCTAGTTCAAGACCAAACTGATGCTCTTAAGGCGAAAATTTTGGCCGAGGATCAGGTGGTGATGGAGAAGATTGCTGAAATTGGCAGTCAATGGAATGAAGAGAAACCCGTTTCGGGCACTATCGCACCCGAAGCCGCGTCCGCCACTCTCACATCTTTTGAGTCGCAAATCACAAAACTACAGGCCGACTTTGAGATGGTTTCCAAAGCAAAGGAAGCCCTCGATCTCCCCCCAAGTCCCGAGTCGTCTCTTGCGATGGTTTTGGAAGAGGTTCACGACTTTAAGTCCGTATGGGCTGCGCTTTCTACTATCTGGAAGAGCCTAAACGAGCTCCGGGAGACTCTCTGGAGTAGTGTCCAACCCAGAAAAATACGCGGTTCTATTGACAGTCTTATCAAGATGACTAAGGAGATGCCCAGCCGAATGCGCCAATACGCGGCGTTTGAGCACATCCAGACCATTCTTCGTCAGCACTTGAAAGTCAACAGTCTTCTAGGCGATTTGAAGTCAGAAGCCATTCGAGATCGCCATTGGACTAAGATTTGGAAAGATATCAAACCCGGACGGCGCTATTCCCCTGTCTCAATGACTCTTGGAGACGTCTGGGATCTCAACTTGGTTGCTACCGAGGTCATTGTCCGAGACATTATCACACAAGCGCAAGGCGAAATGGCGCTAGAAGAGTTTCTGAAGCAGGTCAAGGAAACTTGGAACAATTATCAACTTGATCTAGTTGCTTACCAGAACAAGTGCCGTCTCATTCGGGGCTGGGACGACCTTTTCGCTAAGTGCAGTGAGAATCTGAACTCGTTGCAAGCGATGAAACATTCACCATATTATAAGGAATTTGAAGAGGAAGCTTCTTCCTGGGAAGACAAACTAAACCGTGTACATGTTTTGTTCGACGTCTGGATTGATGTGCAACGTCAGTGGGTTTATCTAGAGGGTGTCTTCACTGGTAATGCTGATATCAAGCATTTACTGCCTATTGAATCCTCGAGGTTTCAGAATATCAACAGCGAATTCATGACGGTGATGAAGAAGGTCTACAAACAACCGATGGTTATGGATGTGCTGAGCATCACAGGCGTGCAGAAATCGTTAGAGCGTCTAGCCGAGTTGCTTAACAAGATCCAGAAGGCTCTTGGTGAATATCTTGAGAAAGAACGTGTATCTTTCCCACGTTTCTATTTTGTTGGTGATGAGGATCTGCTAGAAATGATCGGCAATAGCAATGACACATTACGAATTGCTAAGCACTTCAAGAAGATGTTTGCCGGCCTGACGGGTCTCGTTATGGACGAAGAGTCCATTATTTCCGGGTTCACCTCCAAGGAAGGTGAGGTTGTCCGGCTCAAGAAAGAAATTTCGCTGGCCAAGGTACCGAAAATCAATGACTGGCTGGCTCTGCTTGAAAGTGGTATGAAATACTCCCTTGCGGAACTCCTCGCCGAGGCTGTTGATGCATATACACCGATCTTCGAGTCCGATAGCATCGATCATGCGGCAGTCAGTGAGTTCATGAACGCATACCCAAGTCAAATCGTGGTGCTTGCAACACAGGTTGTGTGGACCACTGCAGTCGAGGCCACTTTAGCCTCTGGGGGCAGCGCACTCCAGTCTTTATTCGACCGAGAAGTCCAGATCCTCAAATTGCTAGCGGAAACGGTCCTGGGCGATCTTGAAGTTATTCAGCGAAAGAAGTGCGAAGCTCTTATTACTGAGTGTGTTCATCAGCGCGATGTAATCGAGAAGCTCGTCAAGCTGAATGCGACTTCCACGACTCACTACCTGTGGCTGCTGCAAATGCGATATGTCTACGCACCAGAGGAGGATTTTATGCAACGCCTCCACATCAAGATGGCCAACGCGAAGCTCAACTATGGTTTTGAGTACCTTGGTGTCCCGGACCGGCTCGTAAGAACACCTCTGACAGACCGTTGCTTTGGCACGCTCACCCAAGCCCTCGAGCAGAGACTGGGTGGTTCGCCATATGGTCCAGCCGGTACTGGCAAGACGGAGTCGGTCAAGGCCC
Source organism: Xylaria grammica (assembly GCA_004353285.2). Taxonomy (NCBI): domain Eukaryota; kingdom Fungi; phylum Ascomycota; class Sordariomycetes; order Xylariales; family Xylariaceae; genus Xylaria; species Xylaria grammica. The sequence goes on from NGZP02000009.1 coordinate 3,300,317, forward strand.
TGGGTGTTCAGCTTGGTCGCTTTACTCTTGTGTTTTGTTGTGACGATACTTTTGACTTCCAAGCCATGGGTCGTATTTTCCTAGGTATTTGCCAAGTGGGTGCTTGGGGCTGCTTCGACGAGTTCAACCGACTCGAAGAGAGGATCCTCTCCGCTGTATCGCAGCAGATCCAAAACATCCAACTTGGTCTTAAGCAAGGCGCCGAAGATGACACAGCTCAGATTGAACTAGTTGGACGCCAGCTCCGTGTCAATGCAAACACGGGTATTTTCATCACCATGAATCCCGGCTATGCTGGTCGCTCCAATCTGCCTGATAATCTTAAAAAGCTGTTCCGCAGCGTGGCTATGTCGAAACCCGATAAAGAACTCATCGCAGAGGTCATGCTTTACTCCCAAGGTTTCAACCAAGCTAAACAGTTATCGAAACAGACTGTACCATTCTTTGACCAATGTTCGGCTAAATTGTCCAAGCAAGCACACTATGACTTCGGACTTCGCGCCTTAAAAAGCGTGCTTGTGAGCTCAGGTGGTCTCAAGCGTGCCCGTTTGTTAGACAGCGAGGGCGTCATTGGCAAGGAGGAAGTCGTGGAGCCCGAGATCATCGTCCAGAGCATCAGAGAAACCATTGCACCCAAGCTGATTCGAAACGACGTCGAGATCATGGTCAATATAGAGTCGGATTGCTTCCCTGGTGTCCGGTATGTGCCAGCTAATCTCATGCAACTCGAGCAGGCCATCCGCCGTCTTGCGTCGGAGAGGCACCTTGTGGTGAACGATACCTGGATGACCAAGGTTCTCCAACTCTATCAGATACAGAAAATCCACCATGGTGTTATGATGGTGGGTAGTTCTGGAACTGGCAAGTCTGCTGCTTGGAGATTACTGCTCGACGCACTACAGCAGGTCGAAGGCGTCGAAGGTGTTTCTCACGTTATTGACTCCAAGGTCATGTCAAAGGAAGCTCTATACGGTAATCTCGACTCGACTACTAGAGAGTGGACCGATGGTTTATTCACTAGTATATTACGCAAGATTGTCGACAATCTTCGTGGGGAGGATTCTAAACGACACTGGATCGTCTTCGACGGTGATGTTGATCCAGAATGGGTTGAGAACTTGAACAGCGTGTTGGACGACAACAAACTCCTCACTCTTCCTAACGGCGAACGTCTCAACTTACCGGCAAACGTCCGTATCATGTTTGAAGTAGAGACACTAAAATATGCAACGCTAGCCACTGTCAGTCGATGCGGCATGGTATGGTACAGCGAGGATACTGTTACGCCTAGTATGCTCGTTGCTCATTACCTTGACACCCTAAGATCCGTCGCCTTTGAAGATTTAGATGAGGACACTGCTGCCGCGGGCCAAAGTCCGGCTAAGGCGTTGCAAATTCAGAGCCAAGTTGCTGATTTGCTGGATGCCTACCTGATGACTGATAATTTCATCATGGATGTTCTCAAAGAAGCTGAAGCATTCAACCACATCATGGAGTTCACCGTCGCTCGTGTCCTAACAACTCTGTTCTCCCTGCTGAACAAAGCGGTTAGAGATATGATTGAATATAATGCGTCACATATTGACTTCCCCTTGGACCCTGAGCAGGCCGAAGTCTATGTAGCCAAGAAGCTTTTACTAGCCCTGGTTTGGGCTCTAACCGGCGACTGTCCACTCAGCGATCGTAAGACTTTTGGCGACAAGGTTGGGGCTCTTGCAAGTTTCGGATCGCCTCCACTCGATGGCGTCAGTTCTCTCATCGATTTTGATGTTTCTCTGCCTCAGGCGGAATGGACGCCATGGCAGAATCAGGTTCCAGCCATCGAAGTAAATACTCATTCGATCACCCAAACTGACGTAGTCATTCCCACCCTGGATACGGTGCGCCATGAGGATGTTCTTTACTCGTGGCTTGCGGAGCATAAGCCACTCCTCTTGTGTGGTCCTCCTGGTTCGGGTAAAACTATGACGCTCTTCAGCGCTCTCCGCAAACTTCCCAACATGGAAGTCGTGGGCCTTAATTTCTCCAGCGCTACCACCCCAGATCTCCTGATCAAGACTTTCGAGCAATATTGCGAGTACAAGAAAACTCTCAATGGCGTTATGTTGTCCCCAACACAGATTGGCCGCTGGCTTGTCATCTTCTGCGATGAGATCAATCTTCCTGCTCCCGATAAATATGGCACTCAACGGGCTATCTCATTCCTTCGGCAATTGGTCGAACACAACGGCTTCTGGCGGACCTCCGACAAAGCCTGGGTTACGCTTGATCGGATACAATTTGTTGGGGCTTGCAATCCTCCAACTGATGCTGGACGTACACCGATGGGTGCTCGTTTCCTTCGCCATGCCCCTCTCATTATGGTTGATTATCCTGGCGAATTATCTCTGCTACAAATCTACGGTACTTTCAACTTGGCGGTCCTCAAGATAATCCCCGCGCTACGAGGATACTCCGAAGCGCTGACCCAAGCCATGGTGCGGTTCTATCTCGAGTCTCAACAGCGCTTTACGCCCAAAATCCAGCCTCACTATGTCTACAGTCCTCGTGAACTAACGCGCTGGGTTCGCGGTGTATACGAAGCTATTCGTCCCCTTGAAACCCTTCCCGTCGAAGGACTTATCAGAATATGGGCCCACGAGGCTCTCAGGCTTTTCCAGGACCGTCTAGTCGCCGAGGAAGAACGACAATGGACAGAGCAAGCTGTCCACAGAATTGCATTAGAGCATTTCCCGACCATTGACGAGCCGAAAGCCTTGGGTGGTCCCATCTTGTTTTCCAACTGGTTATCGAAGAACTATGTGCCTGTAGATCGCGAGCAGCTCCGTGATTTTGTCAAAGCTCGCCTCAAGACCTTTTGCGAAGAAGAGGTTGATGTTCCTCTTATCCTCTTCAACGATGTTCTTGAGCACGTCTTGCGCATTGATCGTGTCTTCCGGCAACCCCAAGGGCACCTGATCTTGATTGGTGTTAGTGGAAGTGGAAAGACAACACTGTCAAGATTCGTCGCCTGGATGAATGGTCTCAAGGTTTTCCAAATCAAAGTACACGGAAAATACTCCGCAGAGGATTTTGATGACGATCTACGAGAGGTGTTACGCCGCTGTGGTTGTAAGGGAGAGAAAATATGCTTCATCATGGATGAGTCTAACGTCCTAGACTCGGGTTTCCTAGAACGAATGAACACGCTCCTCGCAAATGCCGAAGTTCCTGGTCTTTTTGAAGGAGACGACTTCGCTGCGTTAATGACAGCCTGTAAAGAGGGTGCTCAACGGCAAGGTCTGTTGTTGGATTCTCAAGAAGAATTGTACAAGTGGTTCACACAGCAAATTGTCAAAAACTTGCATGTGGTCTTTACAATGAACCCCCCCGAAGACGGATTATCCTCAAAGGCTGCCACTAGCCCGGCCCTTTTCAATCGATGCGTATTGAACTGGTTTGGTGACTGGTCCGATCAAGCCCTCTTCCAAGTAGCCAACGAGTTGACACACTCTGTTGACTTGGATAAACCAAATTTCGTCGCCCCCGATAGTATTCCCGTTGCCTATCGTGGTCTCAACCTACCACCCACCCACAGAGAAGCTATTGTTAATTCTATGGTATACATTCATTATTCTTTGCAACGCTTCAATACCAAGCTTCAGAAACAGCAAGGCAAGGTTACCTTCCTCACTCCGCGGCATTTCCTGGACTTCGTTGCACAATATGTCAAACTTTATAACGAGAAACGAGAAGATCTCGAGGAACAGCAGCGCCATCTGAATGTTGGTCTGGATAAACTCAGAGATACAGTCGAGAAAGTTCGCGACTTGCGAGTTAGCCTTGCTGAGAAGAAAACGCAGCTTGAGGCTAAGGACGCCGAGGCCAACGAGAAGCTCCAACGCATGGTTGCTGATCAGCGCGAAGCCGAACAACGCAAGAATACATCCCTAGAGATCCAAGCAGCCCTCGAAAAGCAAGAGGCAGAGGTAGCAACTCGAAAAGAGGTCGTCCTGAATGACCTCGCAAGAGCTGAGCCGGCTGTCGAAGAGGCTAAAGCTAGTGTTAGCAACATTAAGCGCCAACATTTGACAGAAGTCCGATCCATGGGTTCACCCCCTCAGGGCGTAAAGCTTGCCATGGAATCAGTTTGCACCTTGCTGGGCCACAAGATAGCTGACTGGAAGAGCATCCAGGCCATAGTTCGACGAGATGATTTCATTGCAAGCATAGTCAATTTCGACAACGAAAGGCAGATGACCAAGGCGATGAGGACCAAAATGCGAAATGGTTACTTGAACAATGCCGAGTTCACATACGAGAAGGTCAATCGTGCCAGTAAAGCTTGCGGCCCCCTGGTTCAATGGGTAGAAGCACAAGTCAACTACTCTGAAATTCTCGACCGCGTTGGGCCGTTGCGTGAAGAAGTCGAACAACTCGAAGAGCAAGCCCTTCAGACCAAGGCTGAGGCAAAAGCAGTCGAGAACACAATTACCAGCCTCGAGGAGAGCATTGCTACGTACAAGACAGAATACGCCGCTCTCATCAGCGAAACCCAGGCCATTAAAACCGAGATGTCTCGCGTACAATTCAAGGTTGACCGAAGTGTTCGACTACTAGATAGTTTATCTTCAGAACGAACTCGATGGGAAGAAGGCAGTAAGTCCTTTGAAACACAAATCAGCACATTGGTTGGAGATGTTTTGGTCGCCGCCGCCTTCCTTGCTTACAGCGGCCTATACGACCAAACATTCCGCAAGTCAATGATGGAGGACTGGTTACATCAACTTCATCTTTCCGGCGTCAGCTTCAAGCCTCACAATCCCATGACGGAATACTTATCCACGGCTGATGAGCGACTGTCTTGGCAAGCGAATACCCTACCGGTAGATGATCTTTGCACAGAAAATGCTATTATTCTCAAGCGTTTTAACCGATATCCGCTCATCATCGATCCATCTGGCCGAGTAACCGAGTTCCTACAGCGAGAATGTAAAGACCGCCGCTTGACAGTCACTAGTTTCTTAGACGATTCATTCACCAAGCAGCTTGAGAGCGCCCTGCGATTTGGTAACCCAATCCTCATACAAGATGCAGAGCACTTAGACCCCATCCTGAATCATGTGTTGAACAAGGAATATCAGAAAACCGGTGGCCGTGTTCTCATCCAGCTCGGCAAGCAACAAATCGACTTCTCTCCCGCTTTCAAGATATACCTATCCACACGCGATCCCTCTGCAACATTCCCACCTGATATTTGCAGTAGAACAACATTCGTCAATTTCACAGTAACTCAGAGCAGTCTCCAGACTCAGTCCCTTAATGATGTTCTGAAGTCTGAGAGACCAGATGTCGATGAGAGAAGGTCAAACCTCATCAAGTTGCAAGGTGAATTTAAAGTACATCTTCGACAGTTGGAGAAACGCCTCCTACAGGCTCTTAACGAATCACGCGGAAACATACTCGACGACGACAACGTCATTGAGACGCTAGAGACACTGAAGACTGAAGCTGGAGAGATCACTGCCAAGATGAGCAATACTGAAGGCGTAATGGCTGAGGTAGATGAGATCACACAGCAGTACAGCATCATTGCACGATCTTGTAGTGCTGTATTCGCCGTTCTCGAGCAACTCCATTATCTCAATCATTTCTACCAATTCTCCCTGCAGTATTTCTTAAACATTTTCCATTCCGTCCTTCACGGTAACAAGAATCTAGCGAATGAGACCAACCACAACGCCCGAAGAGATATTATCATACGGGATCTGTTCGTTACTACTTTCAAGAGAACGGCACTGGGCCTAATCCAGAAGGACCGGATTACTTTAGCCATGTTACTCGCTCAAGCGTCCCCGTACAAGATGGATAAAGGACTCATTGATGTTATCCTAGATGACAGGGTTGAAGGCAGGGATTTGTCCACCGATATAAACGAGCGGGAAAACGCCTTCGCCCAAGCAAAGAGGCTCAGCGTGTTAAAAGACAAGCTTGAGCTGGCGTCACCAGATGCATGGGAAAAATTCTTTTCAGAAGAGTTTGCAGAGAACTTCATTCCCCACATTTGGCCACAAGATAGTGAGCCATTCGATCAGGGGCTCATGTCACTACTATTAGTTAGGATGTTTCGTCTCGACCGCTTTGTCCCTACAGCTGAACGCTTCGTCACATCAGTGTTTGGGCCTGAACTATTCGATATTGTAGAGGATTTGAAGGGCACCGTTGAACAAGTGTCATCGACGCACCCAATTTCGCTCGTTTCGAGTCCAGGTTTCGATGCCAGCTACAAAGTTGACAATTTGGTGGAACGAATGCGTACTAGATGCACCAACATCGCCATGGGATCGAACGAAAGTCTTGCTAGCGCTGATAAGGCCGTCAGTAATGCAGCGCAGGTCGGAAATTGGGTTCTCATCAAGAACGTGCATCTTGCACCTACCTGGCTACAGTCTCTCGAAAAGCGCATGGAATCTTTGAATCCTCACTCTAATTTCAGATTATTCCTATCCATGGAATCCAGTCCTAAGATTCCTGTCAATTTACTCCGCGCTTCTCGTGTCCTCATGTATGAGCAACCAGCCGGAGTGAGAGCTAATATGAAAGACTCAATGTCCTCACTCGCAACACGCGCGACCAAGAGCCCTGTTGAGCGCACCAGGTTATACCTGCTTCTCGCATTTTTACACGCCGTCGTCCAAGAGCGATTACGCTACGCACCCAATCTAGGATGGACCGGCTTCTGGGAGTTCAATGACAGTGATGTAAGTTATCCAATCAACCCTTACACAGGACAGTCTCTAATAGTATACGCAGTACGAATGCTCGGCTTTCATTATCGATACGTGGCTCGATTTCGTCGCACAGAACCGCTCGAACATAGCACCGCAAAATATACCATGGGAAATGATCTGCTACCTTGTTCGCGAGACATATGGTGGCAAGATTGACGACGAGGGCGATTTCCAACAGCTGACATCTCTAGTCAACCGGATCCTGACACCGTCTGCCTATGATATCGGACACAAGCTTGTGGAAGGGTCCGAGAGGGACGGACAAGAGTCAAGCTTAGTAGTCCCATCGGGCACATCACTACAAGAATTCATGAGCTGGATCCAGAAGCTCCCAGAACGCGAACCACCAACGTATCTTGGTCTCCCCGCCAATGCGGAGAAGCTGCTGCTAGTTGGATTAGGCCGAAGTCTTATCCAGAACCTAAAGAAAGTAACGGAACTGCTAGACGAGGGTGAGCAGCTCATGACAGAGACTGCGGAGATTAATTAAAGGGGCATCATCTTACACAGTTTAGGAGGGGGCGGGAGACTTATGTCACACTGATACCCTCCCCGTTACTGTTTTCCTAGTTTCCTTTGTTTCTGATGTCATTTCAAGGCTTCACAAGGAGTAATAAACATGATTACATCCGACTGTATACTAGGTACCTAAGGCTTAGTGATGTTATTATGTCATCTGAGTTGGACTGTGCGTGCTTGCTTCCAAGGTTCTACACTAGATAGATCATTAGTCATAGCTACTTAGACGAAGCACAATGCAAAGTCGGTCGGACTGCAGATTCGGTGTCCCCGGATAGCACCGACCAATCAAAGTAGACCCAATAGTCAGAATTTTCCCAAGCATACACTAAAGAGGACCATCGAGACCGATCGAGGACACTATAGCCGGCCTACGGCTACATTATAACTAACTAGCGAGCTACTAGTAGTGCGTACTACTGCTATGCTACTACTACTGGTGCTACTACTATATGTATGCACGTTGCATGTTACCTATCTGGAGAGAGATGGAGGAGGGTTCGTGATTTTCACTCCTACTATATACCTACCTACTCTACACTACCTAGGTAGGTCCTGAACACTTATTTCCGATTAGGTGCCTATCGGGACGGATGACGACAGACGCGGTTTTGTGATGCTTGCCTAATCTACCTAGTTTGAAAGACACCCAGGACTGGCTGGCTCAACTCGGACCGACAGCCACCCGCGGGCAGCTCTACACCAACCTACATATAGTGTATATGTGTAGTACGTATATACTGGGTAGGATAGTATGTATACAGAAAAGAAGTTTTCTGGGCGTGTCTGGGTTTCTGTCTAGATTCCTGTCTCGGTTTTCTGTCTGGGTGCACAGGTAGAGGTAGAGGTAGAGGTAGAGGTAGAGGTTAGGTACTTTAGGTACTATATACTGTACTGTGCCTTAGGTACCTAGGTAGGTAGTATCTAGTGGAGCGTTAGCGGAAACGCATGGCTCCTGAGCAAGGGAAGTGCAGGGGTACCATGTATGCCTGTCTCAGATACCCACCAACAACGGCCGCAGATAAACCAATGAGAAGGGATGGAATAATAATCAAGGGTTGGTCAATCGCAGACCCGATTCCGGACTTATGCCTTCTATCTACACTACATCTGCCAAGCCCACGCTCATTTGCCAAATCTGGAGGGCAAGAGACTAGACTCGGGGATGCTGCGCAGAAAAAAGAGGCCAACAGACGCAGCCGCGAGAGAGAGACTGACGGACAGAGAGCGAGAGAGCTGCAAGCGAGCAAGCCCACGCTGAGCCTACTACACCCAATCCAGAATCAATCCAGAATCAATTCAGAACCAATCCCAATCTAGCCCGTTCCTAACCCTGATCCTGATCCTGATCCTGATCCTAAGCCTAATCTAATCTTCAATCTTCAATCGCCCTAAACTTGATTTGTGACGGGTGACGGGTTGGACAGGCCTCGTGTCAGCACCAGTGAGCACTGAGCACACTGACCGAGGCGGTGACGTGTTGATGCCTGTCGACTTGTCAAGCCACACACATCCCACCATCCGCCAATCCACCAATCCACCATCCCTCATTCCAAGGGGACCTTCAGTCTATCTTTTTTAATTCATTGTCGTATGTTGATCATCCATCCCCCGGCTCCCCACGAGTCCACACTACCCTACCGCCAGACTTGCCGCCTACCGACCCAACTGTATTCGGCCATCATCGGTCTCTGGTCCGCCTCTAATCTGTCTCTGATCGTTGACCAGCATCCTAGATAGGGTAGGCCAAGGCCATTCCTTCTCCGCCTCCGGGGCACATCATTGACAGCAGGTCATTCATTATTGCTATCGTTATCATCCCTCACCACACGGCCAGTGATACTGCTCGTGGCCCTCTTCTAACTCTTTTCCTTGCTTTCACCCCACCCCTTGAAGGCCTTTCCACGAGGAGCATCCAACCGCACGTCTATCAGGAGCATTTTACGTGACTGTGGGTGTCCATCACGAGACGAGACAAGGCAAGTAAGTAATTAGCGTGGCGATACCAAGCTCCTTGTACACACTTAACATATACTACCGACATCTCTTCTCCTCCTACACGTCTCCCCCAACCTCTTTCACGCCGTTCTCTCCCCCCCTAAAGGAGTCTCTCGAAATGTGAACCTTAGCGGTTGTCTACTATGTCCCGCTTATACCCTGCTCTATCGCCTTTGGCCATGACCAGTCATATCCGTTTATCATTATTCCTATTTGGAGGGAGAACAAAGCGTATCGACAGAGCCAATTTTTATATGTGTATATAGAAGACACCTAATACTCCTCTGACAATTTTCTCTTCAAAAACCTACCATTTTCTATGACTAGTTAGCTCCGAGGTCTAAATCCGAGCACAGCTCTTTCTATATACTTCTATATACCCGTCGTTCATTCTACCTTCGCTCTCACTTCTCCAGAAAGTACTAAAGCTCACGACAAAATCACAGGTTTAGGCCCGTTGCAATTGCGTCGGCTTCTCTTGGCACTCGGTGTCGCGGTGGTTTCTTTCAGGATCTCCCCACACTTCAAAAAGTGTGAACCCCAAGTATAGGCGCCATGATGGAGGTCGCGCCACAGTCCCAGCCTAGGCTTTCCAGAAATGAGCCATCGTCAACGAGAACAGCTCTTCCTTCACGCCCCACCATATCAAGAGACCATGGTAGTCGCCCCTCCGAACGTGTCGTCTTCAACAGCACCTCACCCGCAGGGTCTACGAGCCCCGCAGCCCAGAGCATAGGGGTATCTTCAGGAGGTCCGAGCCCGTCATTGAATGGATCCGAGAGGGTATATTCTAAGAGTCCTTCCCCATTTGAAGTAAGCAGGCAAGAGACTCCCGCGGCCACAAGCACATCCCCAACTAGTGCCAACCAGGGTGGCCAAGTGTGCAGGTACGTGCAACTAATACGCAGATGCCTCTATGGTGACTAATAAGAAATAGTAATTGCGGAACCACCAGAACACCGCTCTGGAGACGCTCACCGCAAGGTGCTACGATATGTAACGCTTGTGGATTATATTTAAAGGCGCGGAATTCCGCTCGCCCGACCAACCTAAAGCGCCCCCCATCCATAGTTACCACGACACAGACCAAAGTTGGGGATAAAACCGCGCCAACATCATGTTCGCAGGGAAATATGGCAAATCTGCCAGGCGCTACCTATGTAGCTGCGGACCAGACTCCGTCAGGATCTTGTCCAGGTGGTGGACGATGCAATGGCACTGGTGGTGCCGACGGATGCAGCGGATGTCCTGCCTACAACAACAGGATTGCGAAGAGCGCCCAACTTCAAAACCAGCTTCCCAACTCTAAGGCGGATAGTATGGCTGGGGATGGCCCAGCGCCGATTGATGTCAACGCGCAGGAGAATAAAGGGCATGCTCAGAATACCACGGTAGTGATAGCTTGCCAAAACTGTGGGACCACCATAACCCCTTTGTGGCGTCGCGACGAAGCCGGCCATACTATTTGCAACGCGTGTGGTAAGTCAAAAATTCTCAGAGTTAGTAGAGGATGTGCTAAATTCCTCAGGATTGTATTACAAGCTCCACGGCGTGCACCGACCTGTAACTATGAAAAAGGCTGTGATCAAGCGGAGAAAGCGCGTGATACCAGCAAGCCAGGAGGAAGCCTCGGCAGAAATAGAAGACGCCATGGTTATAGATTCAGTGGAGCAACAAAGTCAGTACGCGGAGTCCGAGATGGAGCGAGGTAGTGTGAACGAAGATGGTTCCATAAATCTCGGGCTGCGGCGCAAAACCGATCATCATCTAACCCTCCTCCCCGAGCCTATGTACTCCGGTCAAGGGTCGACACCGGTGCCGTCTACAGACCCCATGGTGTATCACACATCTCAGACGTTACAACCCCTCTGTGGCCGTGACTCGATGAACGACGACAATAGGCTGCCACCGTTGACATCCATCATGAGCGATCGACAGTCCTCTATCTCGCCTGCCTCATTTCTTGGCTCATCAAGTCGGAAACGATCATTCTCGGCAACCGACTCCGACGTCCCCAGCAGCGAGTTCAACCCTGAAAATACGAAAAGGCTGTCTTCGATTAAATCTATTTTAAATCCAACCAGTGCATCGAGCCCGAATGTTAGCTCGGTGATGGACGACGCATCCGAGATGTTACGACTGCGTTCTCCGGCAAGTACGCTGATGTCAGCCCCCAGTCCCGGTGGGTTTTCGATCACATCAAGCATGATTCCAAGCCTGCGTTCGCGAGAGACAACCGTAGAGAGCGAAAAGTCCAAAGCAGACAGACGAGCCGCCCTGCAACATGAAGCGGAGCGTATGCGCGAGTTGCTTGCGGCTAAGGAAAGGGAGCTGGCGGCTCTTGAAGACTAAGCTCTGATCATACTTTTTTAAACGATTTGGGTGCGCCTTTTTCATCTCTATTTGACGTTATGGGTCTCACGAAAAGAAATAAGGGCGCATGAGTTTCCGGATGATAACGATTGTCCACATAGACATAATGACGGATGTGATCTCATTTCCACTCATGAGTAATGGCATCTTCAGCGTGGACAAACTATGCATACGTCGGCGTATATGGACTGCGTTTACTTCCAAGGCTATGGAAGATTAAGGAATCGGGGCGGCTGTCGGGATTCTCTAATAGATGTATGCATTAGGAAATGTAAAGGAAATGGGAATGGTGTTACGGTTTCAGTATTGCGACACAAAGGCAGTCTAACGATGTTCACGGGTCGCAAGCAAAGTTTCAATATAACTACAATTTAAAGGGACGAAGCAGTATCCAGATCTATCCAGGGATGCTGGGAATTCACGCTCTTCGGGAGGCGGCTTGTTGAAGCAATGTTGGAAGAACTATATATTAAACACCGAAACTTGCTTTGCTAATAAAGGCAGTAAGCCATTTGACCTCACAGTTTGGATTGCGGTTGTTTCCTGCGGAATCCGGGTACATTGAAAGAGGTATTGTGTTATCAGGGAAGCTATCTCTACTTCTCGGGCTTAAGATATCACATTATATCTAATGCATATATTAAGATTCCAACCATCAAGTGCTCGGCGTCGACGATGTTTTTTTTTAACCTCGCTGTCGAGAACAGCGCAGCGCCGCAGTTGTGTGCCATGGCACAAGCGTTTCTTTTGTTTGCAAAGCTCCCTGCCTTGGACGCCGGGTCATGGATATATAGCCCGAGGATACTTGGGTGGGACGGTGTTTTAAATACTCCGGTGTCTGGTGTATGTATGTCTTTGCACTACCTAACCTGGGTACTAGGATGTCGAATATAACATAATGTGCTGTACTGGGTTATGCTGGGAGAGGTTACACGTTTAGTGTTTCACGCCATGCTAGGTCATTCTTTTGTGTGAAGCTAAGTACCTAGGTTAGCTACCTTACATTGCCATCATCACACTATCCATTAATTCCCCTATCCAACAACCTTATAAATGATGTCACTATAGCTGGTTGGGCAACTCTGGGATAAAAGACTCCGTTGTGGACGTTTGTCTGTCTGTCTGTCTGTCTGTCTATAGTATTATGTGCATAGGAAACAAAATTGATTAAAAGTTTACCGCATTTCTCGCCTGCGTGTAACGTAACCCCCCGGGAGAAACAGACGTGAAGCAAAGAGAACTCGAGGGTTAACTCGGGTGGGGCAACAGCGAGAACCTAGATAGATAGATAATAAATGTGGAGACGGCACAATACCTATCCCGCGGGACCGTTCTTAATGGGCTATAGACGGCCGAAGTTTCATCGAACTAGATCCGATCGGATCTCATGGTTGCATAGTATAGTGGTGAGTACAATTCGTTGTGGCCGAATAGACCCAGGTTCGATTCCTGGTGCAGCCAATAGTTCCATCCTCATCCAGAGGATCAATTCAATTTTTTTTTCTTTCCTTTTTCGTTTGATACGTTTTAATCCATGTTGTCGGCATAATGCCCACGATTTAAACCTAGATTTATCCCTCTGGCGCGAGTGTGGATTGTCTGTCCCTCACTTTGCTTAGCCGTGCGATACGGCTCGGAGGGAAGGAAAAAAAGATTCTCGGTCTCTTCTTCGCCTCTTAATCCCCTTAATATCTCTTGCAGGTAAAGCTACAGGAGATCTTGGAAGACCCCTGTACATAGTGGGGACAATTACCGGGCGTAGTGTATGCACGTAAAATTCCCCATGGAGTCAGTCGTCAACGTAGCGTAGCCCCTTGCAGCGTTAGATCGCTTGGAGCCGCGTTGAATAAAACGACATAATCTTGCTGCTAAATTTCGAGTTACAGTGGTTGTGTAGATTTACATTTAGAGCTAACAAATGGCGAAAGTGAATATGCCAGCATGGCGATTATTCTCATGAAAACCGCCTGCTTTCCTCACTGTTGACGGAGCCGAGCTGAGCAAGGTCTCTATTCCTCCAAGTTGATTTTCGATTCCCGAGTGTTCCCTCTTTCCCCCTTTTGCATGAAAACAGTTCTACCCCGATTCCTTGCCAAATGATCAACGTCCTAACCTCCTAAACAAGTCTTCGTCCCCGGAACCAGTTTGTAATTTCTAGATTACAGACGCGATTGGTAAGAATACCTTTACGCAATACAAAATAGAATCGTATATGGGGGGGAAGCGGGCCCCTATTTGACTTGTTGAGGGGATTAAACCTGCTCGGCGCCCCAGCCCTGGTCGGCCTCGCGCATGTTGGCAGGCGGCTCGATCGAGGGCACAAACTCCAGAGCAGCGTATGCAACGCCTGTGAGTCCGATGATGGAACCCGCCACGTAGCGTGTCCAGTGGCCGGAGAGTAGAACGGAACCGATGAAGATGTAGACTATAGATTGTTAGTTAGTTCGGGTTGACTCGATGGTAGCGGAAGCTAATGAATATGTTTAAAGACAATGGACCATGACTTTAGAGGCAATGGGCGTGGGGTAGACACGTACAGATTCCGCGGCCGATAAAGGAGAACATGAAGGACGCGTAGCGCGATACCTGAGGCGGGATCTGAAATTCGAGGAGCCCGACGCCGGCGCCGAAGATTATGACGTACACGCCAAAGATGATTGATTGACTGTGATTCCATTGTTGTTAGCTATCCTCCTTCGTTTCCTTCCCCTTGCATACATGCAGGTGGGTATTCGGGTTGTCGCAACCGAGGCGCATAAACATGCGTGGCGTTGGTATGAAGGATCGCAAAACGTACATGCTAGCGTTGAAGAATTGCGATATGCCGCCCAAGATCATTATCACACCTATGACGAAGTTGACGATTCGGCTGCGATGCGAGCGATGTTAGCGCAAATGAGCCATTCGGTAAATCTATCCGCTGCGCACGCTACAACGCGATCGTGCGCACAGTAGGTATATGATATGGCCGCTCGTGGCAGTGGAGTTGGAAGACGTACAAAGAGTCAGAGAAATCCATGGTTTCTTTTGGTATAACGTAGTTATACGTTCTCTTTCAAAGTTGATATGGCGTCGTAGTCGCTATGCGCGTGCTGGTCGTGCCGACAGTGTAGATATATATATGGATAGAATAGACTATATTAAGATGGCGCCCTGGATCTGAAGCCGACAGGAGTAACAGAGGATGAAGAAAATGCTGCGTTGTCAACTAGGCAGACGTTTTTCGGAGCTGGTCGTCCGTTGAGAGTGAGTGAAAGAGGCTGGCGGGTCGAGAGAGCTAGCCTAGCTGGAGCCAAATGTTCAAGCTCCCAGCTGAGCTTCACAATTCTGTGACAGGGGCTAAGTAGATAGAATGGGGGCCTTGTCGTCATCTCTTACTTTTGGGACTAGCGTAGGTTGATGTACTTCCAAGGTTATCTAGGTACTTAGTATACACATCCCTAGCCGTCAAGCCACAAGGCTCTGCACGGGAAATTGTTAAGACGGATTTACCTAGCCACAGAAAATACACTACAGCCACAGTCGATGTACTGCCTAGGTACTATAGTAGTAGCAGCTCGGGTGACCTTACCCTGTATCCAGACACCCTCTAGCTTTAATTACGCGGTACAACGCTACCTACAGTACCTACCTAAGGTAGGTACAACTACATAGTACCTAGAGGTATCTACTAGGTAGTAGTAAATTACATCCTAGAAATCGCGAGTAATTTCCTCCTCAAGTTGTCTTCTCAGCTTTTATTTTTCTTCTCTTCCCTCTTCCCTCGTCCCTCTCCGCAACTCGAATGAAGAAGTCCACATCACTGCTCCTCTAACCTCCACGCGACCCCACGCAGAAACCGCTACTAATTCGTTAATCGTTAACCGCCCTCCTCATTGACTGTGCTAGCACCCATCGCACAGTCACGTTGTCATTACCCCTCGTTTCTTCTACACTACTTTATGCAACTAGAGTTTCCCAACACCTCCAAACAGACTCAACCACGAAGCACCTCCCAATCTTCCCAATCCTCCGATCAATATGGCCCCCAGCGCTATCATGCGAGTGGCTCGATCCACGACCCTGAGCAACAGCGAGCTCTCAGCATGTCGTCGCAGTCTCCTAGCGATGCCATCTCGCCAGGCTCCTTCGATCAAGGTGTCCACCCGGATTTCCTCGAAGAACGACTGTGCCGACTGAATGTCCGCGACCAGTCGCCTACTGGACTGCTTCCACTCGCCGGCCAACGAATTGCCGAGTATGAGAATGCATTGACACCCTCCATTCCTAGACAAGTCCTAGGCTTCAAGGTCATTAAGCGTGTCAATAACGAGGCCGCTCGAGTCAACCTCGATGACTTCCCAAACGGTATGCGCTCGCATACACACTCTCACGGTCCCTGCCATTCTAACCTAAACGCATAGAAATCCTAACGCATATCCTTTCGCATTTGCATCCTGACTCCCACGCCTCGGTGGCCTTGGTGTCTAAGCGATTCTACTCCTTGGTCACCACACCTCACGCATGGCGCATGGCTTTTCAGCGCTTCTTCCCTGCTCAAGATGCTTTGGTTACTACGAATAAACAACCGGGGGCTACATGGGACGAAGATAACGATGATTTCGTCCGATCTGAAGTCAGGTTTTTTGTTCGCCTGACTCCGCATGCCTCTTGGCGCAGCGAATACCTTTTAAGAACCCGTCTTCTTCGCAGCCTTTCGAGAGGAAAGCCCGGAGCGAATTCGGGAGGGGTCGGGACGTCCACGCGTACCAGCCAGAGCGGCAAGAAGGCTACAGCGGTTTTAACTTACAACACAAAGGTACCTTCGATCATTACTCATCTCCACGCCACGTTCAAGCCCAATGGCAAGAAACCACCACGGGTGATTCATGGTGCTGCCGACTTAGGTATCGTTAGCGCAAGCGATCCTTCGGTTGGGAAGGTTGAGAAATGGGGCCTGGACGACCCTTTCGCTTTTGCTCAGCTAGATGAGGTCATGCCACAACTGATACCTTACGGCATGGGAGAAGGGCCTGCGGCTATGCCCAATGTCATGGATGTAAGCCAGCCTTACGGTCTCGTCGGTGGCGAAGGATTCCCAGGTGGCCGTGTATTCTTCCGTCCGACCGGAGAGTACAGAGGGAAATACCTCGGTCAGGAAGCCGGCTTGGTTGAAGCTCATCCTGATATCCCTAAAATTCCTGAGCTCTCAGAGGGTATTTGCTCAGTCTGGATTGCCAAGTCGCCCTCCGTACCTTCCGTTACGCGATCTATGATCGGTATCATGACCGGATCATCTTTGGGAATTGTGACTGCGTATGCGCTCAGCTACGACCCCGCCGGCCCACGATACACTCCCGGTGAGATCAGCGCTCGTTGGGTGTTGAGCCCCGGCGTGCCTATTATAGCGCTCAAGATTGATGAAAGCTATAGCCAGAGGAGGAGAGCTCTGAACCGTGTTTGGGCCGTCGCTCTTAATGCTTTGGGAGAAGTTTACTACTTAACCCAACCTCCAAGTCCACCTGCCACCAAGACCAAAGCTGATGATAGTACTAAGCTTGCTTGGTATACTGGTCGCTCAACTTATTGGCACCTTGTGGAGGCTACTCGGCGACAGGCGCGTCCTGACGACTCTGGAAGAAACGCGGTTCGGGGTAGTTACTCTCCCAGATCTCCTTCTAACGTTATGAACTTGAAGAAGGACCAAATGATTGCTGAGGCGCGAGAGATCGAGAAATTTCTTCGTTATAAGCCTGCGCATTTTCGGAAGGTTTGCTATGGGTGGGACATGTGTCGAAGACTAGAGGTCGACTTCGCTAGTGACGACGAACTGGGCGCAGGAGAAGGCTTCTTTATTCTTGAATGCGCCTTGAACGACGATGCGACTTGGAGTCTAAGACGCTTCACACGAATTATTGCAAATCAGCCCCAACTTGGTACGACGCCTCCGCAAGCCATGGAGCCCCTATTAGAAACAGCATCACACCAGTCTATATTTGGCGGTAACAGTATCGTATCTGCCTCTCCGGTTTCTTCCAGCCCTCTGCCTAAGAAAGCCCCACCATCGTCTGGTAAACAGTCCCCTTCGCCAACCTCTCACGCCTCAAAAGCGCTAGACGACTGGGTGGAGACGAAATTCTCCTCGAAGGAGATAGGCAATGTCACAATTACCGCAAGTGCTGTTGACATGTCGCTTATGGCTTTGGTTACATCGTTCGAGGATCCTCTGACGGATGCTTCCAATTCCTCAGGTAGCGGCCCTGCGACTCCATCCGGACAGTCACCTACAGATATCCCGGGCCGAAGAGCAAGGTTGATTGGTTTAGGCACCAACACAGGGAAAGTAGTACTTTGGAACATGCGAGCCAGACATACAGGTGACGGCATCTTCCCAGTCCGTGTGATTCAGACAGAATCCCCCGAGATTTCTTGCTTAGCTCTCTCAGCCCTCTACTTAGTCCATGGCGGAAGTGATGGACTGGTTCAGGCTTGGGACCCCTTGGCTTCCACGTTGGAACCGGTTCGCACATTGAATTCTCGTTCCCCCGGCCGTATGCCTCGCCATCTCCTTACCGTGAACCCAACACTGGTTAATACAAGCTTTTCCGCTATCAGTGCCATTTATTTGGACCCGGACCCGACTGTTCTCCACGGGATTGTAGCTTTCGGTACCTTGGTGCGGTATTGGGCCTACAGCTCTTCAAACCAGGCGCCCGGTCGTAAACGCAGGCTACGACATTCTGATGTTCATGGCCGTCCCACCGGGCGACGCCACGGTGGAGGTGTCAAGGGTTACATTGCTGCCGAAACTGAAGAACTTCGCGATGAGCAGCAACACAAGGCACGAGAACAGGCCCGCCTTCAGTCTCGTTTTGGCGTTGGAATAAACAACTTAAGTGAAGAAGAAGCTCTTCAGTATGCGGAGATGATGTCACAGGAGTCATTTTTGCTAGACGAACAGCGGCGAATAAGCAGCGACACTGGCTCGGCTGCGGACCTTGATACAACCTCCACTACTGGAAGCATGGATACCGTCACCCCGGACCCCAGTGTCAATGATATCAGTCCACCTACCGGGAACACTAGCACTGCCGTTGAAACTATGAGCGAGAGCGAATATGAACTTCAGATTCAAACTGCAATCCGGCTATCCCTTCTAGAAGGCGTCAATGACTTTGGCCGCTCTCCCAAGGGAAATAGTTCTGGCGAGTTTGACGGCCCGATTACTTTCAAAGAGAAAAAGAGCAAGCGGTCCTCGTCTAGCTCACCATCATCGAGCCGTACGCCTATGGTTATGGGGGCCGGATCATCGTCAAAGGCGATGGCTGCCCCTGCAGCTGCTGACGACGACTTGGAACTGGCGTTGCAGCTAAGTCTTGCTGAGGAGGAAAGTAGAAACGCGATGATTGGTATAGAGACCAGCGAAGATGACTTCCCCCCGCTCAGTGGAGATGGATGGGGGAAAGGGAAAGGGAAGGCGAAGTGATCGCCATTGCGAAGACAGGCGGAAGGGTTTTGTGGTAATTTGAGGTTCGCTTCTTGTACTGCTTGTTCATTCAATTCTGGCCGAGAGGCATAATGATTCCACACTTGATAAGTTAATTTGAAGTTTACCCTGATAGAAAGAAGTCATTGTCCGTATTTACATGACCAACAAGGCTTTAGCCCTTTTCTCACCTCAGTGAAGGTACTTAAACTAATCTCGTAGCAGCATCCCCCGTGTTGATGGGATTGGGTACCTACACCAGATGTCGCGTTCTTCACACCAACAAGGTACCTAGGTACCTAGGTGACCAGCGGGCGGGCAAGGCAAGGTTATAATACTCAATGACCGCACACCTCTCCAACAAAGACGTTCCCCGGTGCCCACGGAAACAACCTCCGTGGTACAGTGGTAAAGTAGTCGGCAGGACAAACTCTTGTGTCAGAGGCAGGGCCATAGGCATTCAAGGGTTTTCCGGTCCGCGGATGTTGAGCCTGTCTTAAGCCGCGGATTCTTTTTTTTGCGCCTTTTTTTTAAAAAAAAGGGGGGGAAAGAAAAGAAAGACCTCCTATGGCGCCAGTTCGAGTTCGAGCGTTGTTACTTTCTTTTTTTCCTTCTTTTTTTTTACCGAGTGGAATTAATAATGCTGAACTACTAGCCCTCCAGGTATTCTATCGCGAGGCAACGGAACGAAACACTTTAAGTTGGCGACTTTCGGGTTTACTTCCCGCACTTGTGAAATACCCTGCTACCACAGGACTCGGCCACCTTTTACGATATGGGAACAGGGTAATTAATTATCGAGTACGGTGGCAGGCTAAAAAGTTCTAGCTATATATAGCCTAGATACGTTAACTTTTCTTCATCCCATCCCGGACACGATTACATGTTCTATGCCGGTATACCTTAAGAGGCTTTCCACGACAAGAAGTGACTATTATTTCAAGGTGAGCGGGCCGCCCCCGACTCTTTTTCATCGTACGAGCAAGTGTGCGACTATACAAACCCGCGGATGCCACGCAGCCCCGTCGACTTTTTCCTCTCCTTTTCCTCCTTCTTTTCCTTTCTATCTTTCCGGTGCTGCGAGCCAGCTACGTCAATTAGAAGCCGACCGCAAGAAGTGAATAAATAAGTCAAGGCACTTACCTCTACCAAAGTAACGCTCTGCTATTGAGCTAGGGCTGCCTTTGTTTGCTGAAGAACCTTCGCCTTCCTGTAGTGTGGGCTGCCGGGCTTGTGTAGAAGCTGGTATCATGATGCCGAGTGGTTCGAGGGGCGGTGTGGCGTTGCACGATGTGGCTTCGAAAAGTTCGGACTCAGAAAGGCTTTGGCGTCGTCGGTTGCTAGAGCTCGGAGAACTGCCCGGGTTTGACGATAAGTCATCTTCCGTATCCGCAGAGGGACGGGTTGCTGACTCGACGGGGATGGAAATGCTGGCTTCCATCTGATACATTCGGGTCTGCAATTCCGTGTTCTTTTGGGAAAGCTCACGCATGCGCGTCTGCAGCCCGGCTTGTGTAGCCCGGCTCGCCTCCAACGCTGTTTTTAGTTGGGCTTTGAGGGTTTCGACGCTCTGGCCCCCACCCGTCTCTAGCACCTCTTTGAGCCTAGAGTTGAGCTCTGCGATCCGAGATTCGTATAGATCTTGAGTTCGCTTAAACTCGGACTCGCGTGCGGCTAGTTTCATATCAGCCGCCTCTGCGCGACTATCCGCTTCGGCAGCGCGCGTCATAGAGGCTTGACGATCCGCCTCTTGGGCCTGATAATTCCGCGCGGATTCTGTCAGTCTTGCGACCTCACTTCGCAATCTCTCCAATTCGCCAAAGTTGATATCGGCTGACTGGATGTTCTGCTTCAGCCTCAACTCCCTTACTTCGACCTCGCAGACCAGCGTCCTTAATTCCTCCGCCTCATCTTTGGCACCCTTCAACTCAGTCTGGAGGCCTGATCTTTCTATGTTCCATTTCTTTTGCTCATCGCGCAATACCTTCAACTTATTGAAGATGTCGGCCTCCCATTTCTTAGCCAACGTACGACTCTTCTCAGCCTCGGTCTTCGCTTGTATTTCCGCCTTTTTAGCTTCTTCTAGGCGCTGTTTAAGGTGTTTGTTTGCGGTGATAATATTCAGAGTCTCGGCCTCACTGGCTGCTTCTCGCACGTGTCGTCTCCTTAACTCGCCAATGTGCGTGAGATGCTGTTGCTTTAGGAACCGCTCAAACACGAGATCGTTGTATAAGAGGTAAACATAACGGACCAGTTTTCTTTGCTTTTCACTAGTCGCAGCATCAGGCAATTGCACGCTGGGGCCGGGCAGGTTGAGATGCAACTGGGACGACGATTTCTCTGGCACAGACTCATGATAACTCAACGACAGTGATGGCACGCTATCATTGCCTAGGGATTGATGCAAGCTTGACTTGACCACCTTATTGGAATTCATAAGGTCCTGGAGCTGAGTCTGGGAACTTGAGGTGACAAGTTGCCGAGACAATGTCGGGCTATCACTTTCCGTCTCGGATCGCCTGGTACTTGACGAGTCACGTTTTGATTGATGACTGCTCAGAGAAGAATGGCGGGCCGCCGCTTGATTAGTTCGACCGCCCATCCCCAATTGCGGGATGGAAGAACTCGAGCTAAGACGAAAATTCTCGAAGTCGGACGTCCCAATATTAAAGGAACTACTAAGGAGACCAGGCTCCTTTTCATCCTTGTCCAAATCACCGCCGTCTGAATTTAGTATTTGGCTTAAATCGAGAGGAACAGCTTCCAAGAGCTCATCTGACAACTGGCGGAGTGCCATACAATCAGCTACAACCTCGGCGGGCTCGCTCTTGATCCACCGTCCAAAATCGGTCTTCTCTGAATCTATCGTCAAAGTGTAGAAGTTCTCGTGTAAGAGATGGCATTGGCGAAACTTCTCTGACGCATGACGAATCTCGGTCGGTTGCACTTCGATCGCATCTGCATCTGGCGCCTCAGCATGCCTCAGGTACCTTTGCGGCTTCCTAATGTAGTCCATAAAATTAATAGGATATAATCCGTACAGGATTGTAAAATAGTTCAAGAGTTGTAAGACATTCGTATCATCAACATTAGATGAAAATGGGCATACATCCCAATTCGGAGCATTGGAGGACAGACTTCGTTCTTCGCCCTCTTCAGCGGTTACATGAATAGAGAGCTCTCGTTCCCAAAAGAGCAGCCTCGCGTATATATTAAAAAGCGTGGGCAAATGCGGAACCAATGAGCTGGGCACATGTGGAAGAACCATGGTCAATACGGTAAGGGCAAGGGAGATAATTGTCGTGGAAGTGTCCCTCTGAAGACAGTTGAGGAGATTTCCGAAGAGGGGCGTCTGGAGAATAAGATAGAGATGAGGCGGTTGGCTCTGGACAAAAGAGGAAAGCAATAATAAAGCGCTGGGGCGATGCGATCTCTTGCAGACGAATTGGTCGAGTACGGTCATGAAGTCCTACCCCATTGTAGTCAGCAATGCAATTCCTAGTTTCCCAGCTTTCTGGGTCCTGGAAACAAACAAACCTTGGGACGCTTCTTTCCGTATAGTAGTAATGTTTCCCTCAATTGCTTCTCTTTAAATTCTTGGAGAGAATCGGGACCCTCTTGAAGCAACTCAACCTCCCGAAACCAGAGAAGTATTATTTTCTCCGCAACGGGAGTAGCTGCGCCACGAGTAAACGAGCTCGTATCGTTGCCATCGCCGCCCGTCAGAATGTCAAGCACGATCCCTTGACTTTCAGAAGCTAGATCTTTGTCCTGGCCTATGTGGGTAAGCACTGGCAGAAGCAAGTCGAACCATTGCAAAACTCTCGCAGGCTGGCCGATCAAGGGGTGGAAATGACGAAGGACAGCGATGAAGGCAGCATAGCGTGAGGGTTCCTGGGCAATATTTTGCTTAAATATGGCTAAAAGTTCGTCGTGGACTTTTTCGGCTATACTTTCGTCCCATTTATCGGCGCGTTTATATAAGAAGGCCTCGATTATTTGGACGAGGTCGTCGGGAAGTGGGAGAGAGGCTGTGCGCACAAAGCTACCAACAGCTTTCGTAAGCTCCTTGAGTGTCCTAATAGAAGTATAGATTGTCAGCCTCCTGGCTGGTCTACAGCAACGGACGTAAGTGAAAGTACGGGGACCTGATCCGGACCGTCAAAATACATACGGAGCTGCCGACATTGGGACATGCCGGTGTTGTTTCTCGACGGTAGTGACGGGGTGGGGACGTCGCGGATGTGGAAGGCTGGTTGTTGCTCAGAGCTACGTTAGTCTAAGCGGCCCATAGGACATGCCACCATATTCTGTAGGGTAGTCCTGCAAAGACACCAAGTCATGCGGTGGCTTCGGTGGCTTCAGTGGCTTCAGGAGCGTATGAACGATATCGGCCCATCATCAGGAGAGGTCGACTGTAGTCGACTGTAGTCGTCTGTAGTCGTCTGTGTTGGGTGGAGTTTTGTCGACAGGTCCCGCCTGTTGGAGCCCGGTAGTAGTGGGGTAGTGGTAGCTGTGCCCACCCCGCTGGAGGTACCTACGCTTAAGTAAGTGAACAGGTTACCCGGGTGGTTTTTGGCTGCTAGGTCTAGGTAGTGTACAGATTTCTCTACACTAAAAACTCAGTGTAACTAACACCTACCTAACCTTGTCTACTCGGGGTTGGTACTCCGGTAGGTTAGGTACTTACTTACCTACCCAAGTAATACTGACGACTACGTAGGTATATACAGGTACATACGTAGCGTAGTAGATAGGAGGCATTTCAATCATCTACGTACTTAATGGGCGTGTTTATGAATTGTACCAATGCACGCTCACGTTCCACCCAAGTAACACAATCAACTACTACATAAAAACAGCAGTACCTAATACATACAGACAGTATACAGGCAACCGACGGGTACCTACCCAAGCCACATGTGCACCTTGGTAAGGTTACTACTAGGTACCAGGTAGGCGTCTGAATAATAGTCAGATTTACTGTGCATATTTATGCGCTCGTACAGTGACAATGTGATCAAGCAGGTCCACAGCAACCAGGCTGATCGCTGTTTGAGTTCCACCGCCAGCCCATAAGAAATCCGGGGGAGGGGGCGTCCCCTTGTGGGTCCCCTGAGCAGTACTGGGCAGTACTGAGCGGGTATCGACCTAAATAGCCAATTGAGTTGCTTGACTCTACGTAACCTCCCCCCGCTGCTGCTATGTCATTCGACCATGGGGCCTTCAACCCTCAAGGGATGTACCGATCGGGCTCGATGTAAGTACTTGTAGGAAGGAAAATAAAGAAAGAAGGGAGGCCAGACGGGGGCCAGACGGGGGCCAGAAGGGGGCTCAAAGGCTTGAGGGCAGTGAATGAGGTGGATGAGGGGGGACGTTGTTGTCAATTGCCCAAGCGAGTGAACTTCTGTACCTACATTACTGCTACTACATACACTACATGTGCTGCTACATATAGGTGTGCCTTGATGTACATGACACAGTCTGTCTTCTTGTGAACCCCTCGACTCCTACGAGACGGACAAACTTACCTACCCCTCCATCCCCCCAATCCCATCATATCCCCTGCTCTATTTCTCTCTTGACTTGGTCCTCCCCTCTCCTTTCTTCCTCTGCCTGTCTCTTCCAACACCACAAAGAATCCCCAAAGCGAATTCAACATAGCAATTGGCAACTGAACCAGTATCGGACACCAATTGTCTTACCTCAAACAGTTGCGGTCACAACCAATTTATATTCAATATTCCCCTCCCTCCATATATCAGGTATCCAATACCTTAACTGTTGCCTACAACTCGCCCTTCTTTCGACCATGGCAAACAAAGCTTCCAATGAGCCCGTCGAGGTGCTCTTTGCCCTCCAGGACAAATTTAACCTAACAGACCTTGCCGCTCCTTTGGAAGCTCTCACTACTGCGCTCCACGACAAGAATGACGAGAGTATGTGGTGCCTCTTTTTACCGTCCACTTACGTTACTCTTCATACGATGACTCAGTACTGATGTTCTATCCTTAGCCACGAAAGCCTTCGACATCACAATCGTTGGCCCCGAGCCAAAAGTCATGTCTGAGCAAGGAGTCGTTATTGGGTCACAGATTGCTTACAAGGAAGCCTACGAGCGTCTTAGCGAATTCGATGTCCTCGTCGTGGTCGGAGGGAATTCGGAGGGTGTCCTGAAGGGAAAGACCGAGCCCCTCTCCATCATCTCAGCATTCGCTGAGCTCCAGAAAAATGATTCATCCCGCGAACGTACACTCATGTCTGTCTGTACCGGGTCGCTCTTCTTGGCCGAGCAAGGCATCCTCTCCGGCCTCTCAGCCACCACACACCCCGACTACATGACGAAGTTCGAGATCCTCTGTAGCACCGCTGCCCAGCGTAACCTGCAGGAGAGAACCGATGTCGTTGAGGATGCCCGATACGTCGTCAATAACCTCCGCTTCGACCTTGGCGACGAGGACGAGAACCCCTACATTCGTCGCAAATCCGACGGTACCGATAGACGTCCGTCTAACGCGCGGTATGTTGCTATATCTACAGATCTATGTGGAGTCACTATGAGCTAACCGATGTGCTACTTTTTAGCAAGGGAAGCATCTCCTTCAGTTCTTCCAACGCGCGTCGGGAGTCGATTGCTCGACGTGCGGCGATGCGCCTAGGTGGTCTTCGGGTAATCACGAGTGGGGGAGTATGTGCTGGCCTAGATGCAGCCTTGTATCTGGTCAGCATTCTTGTGGACGATGGCGCTGCTAACGAAGTAGCTCGTGTCATGCAGCATGAGTGGATCAAGGGGACCGTTGTTGACGGTCTAGACGTCTAGACGATAGACTGATAGATACATGGATCATTAAGTGCCATGTTGTGTAGAAATAGCCCAGGTCCCTGCTCTTATACAGCCGGTTAGGCTAAGTGGGATGGCCGACCAGGAAATAATTCAAAAACTGTATCAATCTTGCTTCTTGTCTTCGTATTTACGTTGTGTTTAACAGGTATTGACTACCTACCTCCTAGATCTATCCCTATATCTATCCCTATACCTATCCCTATCCCTATATCTGTAGGTACCTAGGTAAGCAGGTTAGGCTATTAGAGAGCTCCAACCTAAGTAAGCCAATGTGGGGCGACTGGTCTTGTACCCAGGTACTCAATGGGTTCTTTAAATCCGATGCCCCACTCTACGGAAATTCCGATTTGCCGGTGACCCTATGATCTATCCACGCCCGACCCCAACTGAATTCGTGAGAGCTTCTTCGCGACAAATCGAATCTCCGATCAAAAACGACAGCCAATTACGTCTAGGCTCTAGAAAAGATGGCAGCGGCAGGAGCAGGAGCAGGAGCAGCAGCGGTAGCGGTGGCGGCAGCGGGAGCAGTACCAGGAGCAGCGACGGGCGGTTTATTAAAAACGTTTCGAACGGGAACGAAACAAGTCTTCTTGTAGGTACTCAATTCCTTGCCGCACGCACAAGATACGACAATCCGAAGCCGATGGAAAATTGGGGGATGAAACAAAGTCGAGAGCGAGTCAATCGGGCGGATCACTAACGTTTTGCTTCACAACAGGCCTAGATTTAAGATTGCGATGCTACGACCGCAAGAAAATGAGCCACCCACATTTGCGACCTTCATCGTGCCCTTGAACTTCAACAAATTCGATATGCGAGACTACCTACTCCATTTGTACAACACGCCGGTGCTAGCGGTGCGGTCGCATATACGCCAAAGCAAACCACGTTTGACAGCAAAGTTCACCGGACGCATGGTTCGCCCGGCCCCAGTCAAGATGATGAAGGTGCAGCTGGTCCAACCCTTCGTGTGGCCTGCCACGCCGACTAAAACCGAGCCCTGGAGGACACAGTCCTCGGTACGCCTCCATGACCGGGAGACTGAGGCCGAAGAATACCAGAAACATGTGAAGGATACTGGACGTGTCCCTCTTCGGGACACTGTAAAGGAGCTCGATAACCGGAAAACTCTAAAGGCTGAAGCGCAGCGGCTACTAAAGAAAGGCGGATGGACCAACAAGCGCCCCATAGACATCAGATTTTCTGAGAAAAGCGGCGCAAAGAGCTAGAATGTGGGTGATGGACGGCTAATGTATAAAAGATAAGAAAACATCGGGCGCACAAATAGTCTTTTCACGACAGGGGAGGATGTGTACGAGTGCGATCATTCACTTATAGACGGGTGGTGTATCATAGGGAAGATAAGGCTATTATAGCAGGGCGAGCCTCGAATGACGATTGTGTCATAAATGGTTATCACGTTCATCTTCTAACGGTGCCCAATGATCTCCCTGCTGGAAAAATAAAGCCTCGTTTCCCCAACTCCACCAACCTGCCGTTAGATTCCTCGCGAAGAGCTCAAGGCCTTTGTAATTCTTCGGTAAGATGTCTTCAAAAAGGCCCCGTAGACTGGGTTTTCTCGAGTGAATATCAGGCACGCCTAGTATCACTTTCGTACTCGTGGGGAGTAGTACATGGCTACCTATTTTGCGCGCAATCAACAGCCGTTCCCACGGCTTTCGCCACGCCGACTCGACGTCCAAGACCGGCTCCCCGGCGCTGGTGATCTTCAGCCAGATCCACTCGCCCACGGGCTCGAGACCCCATTGTGCGAGGACCCCGCCCGGCGCCGCGAGGAGGTCCGTGACGGCGGCTTTGTTGGTCACCCAGATGGCGACGAGCCCGTCGCGCCCCAGGTGCGGCGCCACGGGGATCTGGGACAGCAGCCCCCGAGCTTCCTCCGTGCTGTACACGGTAGCGTCTGCGTAACTGCTAAGTCAATAATCACCGTCCTAAGTCAAATGCGCCGTGGCGTCGAGAAAAATGCGACTGCCGTAAGCAATTCTATGTCCGACGGCCGTGCTGACGGGAGATATCAATTTTAGGTTGGCTCTTGGTATTCACATACAGCTATCTGATTTCCTTTTCACGGAGCGGCTGGGCCAGGGCGGATCGAGCACGATGAGGTCGAATTGTGGTGCGTTCTGGAGGAATGCCTCACGCTGGGATTCTACGGTACCTAGGAGGTAGTCTGATTGTTCTGGAATATGTAGATTCGTTGGGTTTCGCTCTTTATCCTCCTCGGAGGCGTGTGATGATGGCTTAGATTTCCTCTTACGCGGTCGGACGGCGCCCGTACCGACGTCCGCATCGGCCTCGGCCGACTCGGGCTCATTTACTTGGTTACGAGTGACCCGCGGCAAACACCACGGTCCACCATAGCCAGCCCTAACTACCTCAAGAGCAGTTTTGACGCTCTCCAGAGCCATGAGCTCAGCAACCGCCGCAGAAAGCGACACATATTTCGCCGTGTCTTTCTTCGGCTCCGGGACCTGCCATGGCGTCTCTCTGGGGTCGTTCGAGACAATGCGCCGTGTGATGTCCCGCCCGGGCAAGACCTGCGCTTCCTCTAGCGAACGTGGTATATCGATGACGACGGCGGCGCCGTCTGGGCTCTTGAATAACACACTAGACTCCATAGTAGGATCTGCAAGAGACAACAGGTGGTTTAATAGTGTAGTACTTGCCTTACATATATATGCACATTGACGTTTATCTTTTTGTGGGGTGCTGAGCTTGCATAATTTAGTGCGAAATACCTACTAAGGTAGTATTACCTAGGTAGCTAGCGAACACAGCAACACTTACACCTTTCTACAAAGCCTTTCAGCTGATGGTATCTTAGCAACAGCTTCATCATGAAGGCGTCTTAGCCGGCGTTATACCGTCGAATAACATTCAGACAATATCGTACCTTCCACATCTTATTTCCCGGAAGGTGTTGTGTGTATAACAGTGAACCTAGAATAGTTAGTGTAGGCTCTTTGCGCAACGACAAGTATTTATTACACCCTATATTGAAGGTCCTAACAGGCAACACGATCCACGCAAACAAATAGATTTAGGTGCAACAACAATTATTATAAATTCACTCGGCTTGCCGACTCAAGTCATCCCATGTGCCGCTGCCACATATATTCTATAATCATACCTGTATAAGTTTCCTTGAGTTCTTCAATTGGGAATAGGTCAAAGATCACCACCACGACTGTGGCTCATCGCACCCTACTCTACAATTTGACAATAAGATCGATGGTGGTCGTTAAATATGGGACGGTTTAAACTTATACAACCGAGTCTTATTTACACAATGAGCGGCGGGATGATTCAGAGGTGCTGGGAAGCTATTCTAGGCTATTTTAAACAACAGTAGATTCGGGAAGACTCAGAAGGTGATGGGCAGTATAAGGCCTCGGATGCGGGTAGGGGAGAATAATGGTGTTCAAAAGATACCCTCTGCCGCACTAGAAGATATGGATTCGAGGTGACTTCCAGGGATATGATATTCGATCTCTTTGAATCGAAGCCAATTGTTGTCGATCCCCAGGCTCAAGGCTCGATTGATTACAAAATGAACACGGTGGATTCTAGAGGCATCTGGAGCAGGATCTAGCAAGCTTTACAAGAGAGGAGATACACTAGTCATTATGTGACTTCTATATGCATCCTTCCACGTTATTTGGCAGGTTTAAGTCGCAGATTGGTCAACATTGCCAGACAGACGATAGAGAAGAAACTAGAGAAGAATTTCAAGGAAAGGAGAGCATCGAAATGCCACGGAATCATCAGATTAGCATGAAATGGGCCTTGGGCTATGCTATATGTACAAACTAGCCAAGCTGTCATAATCTTCAGTATAGGGGTGTAATGAAGACCTGTTGTTGCGCGAAGAGCATACACTATATATTCGTTCTAGAGCTCCTTGCCAGTGTACGCAATACTCTTTTGTTCTAGGAGTGTATGGTGTGACACAGGTAATCTCTACCAACCAGGTAGATAGAACTTCCTCCCCTTCGTGTAATGAGTCCCCCGGCCGCATCTACCAAATGGCCAGGATTTAGTTGGGAAATTTTTAGCACGTCGCGGTTCAGTCCCATTCTACCTCATGTATGTAGTATCCCAATCCGAAGGAATCGTCGAAAGATCTACATCGTAGCCGAGATTACCGTCACACCTCTTTGTTCCAGAGGCGTTCCGTATACCAGTGATAAACACTCAACACAGATAGTATAGAGTCTCTGCGCAACAATAAGTGTTCATTACACCTCTATACTAAGGGCCATGGCAGTTACGCCCACCGCCCAAACCAATATTAAAAATGTTGAGCGTGGTTATACAGGAGTGACGCGGGGAGGCCATGATGTAATAGGAATGTCCGAATAGGACTCATTGTCGTAGTTTGGAAGGGTAGGTTGGGATATGAGGTAGGTATTCATATTATTGCTAATATGAAGAAACAGTACTGATTTCACTTATAAGCGCTGTTAAGTAGGTACCTACATATATGAGTATATGCTATGACCACAAGCTCTGCCGAGCGACACTTCTTCTCACAGATCTAGCAACATGGGCCTGACCGACGTAGTTATAGGGACGGGCTTTGGGTTTTTGCTACATACTACTAGATGGGGCAAGTTTTTACACTTTTCACTCAAAGGTGAAGGTACCGTTGTTTAGTCCACCTATATTAACGCCACACCAATTAACACAGCATATCATCGTTTTTTTAGCTTGCCTTATTCTCTAATCAATATTAAAAGCATATAAATAGGTCTATATATGCCCTGAGATTACCCATACTGAGCGAAAGGTAAAAGCACTTAGCCACTTTCCACGGCAGCCCTCCCGATCATCTTGCTAGGCAGTACCGGCCAAATAATTTTTTTTATAAACACCGCTAGTCTTCTTGGTTTAAACTGCATCAGTATCGTTGCTGATATGTTCAAGGCCAGTAATGTAGGTAGTCCATTGTCACCATCCCCTATCAGAATCTCTCATTATAGATTCGAGAGGGCGCAGTGTCACTTGAAAACTTGTGGTCAGGGTGACTTTTTCTAGGCTAGGGTAATGTTTGTCTAGCCCCTCTCTTAGTTTGAGCTATTGAATTGATTCTGTAGTTGGATTGGGGTATGTATCAGGACAAGTTTCATTGCGCAAATTAGATGGTAACTGTTTGTGTTTGGGACAATTAATCCGTCAGACTTTGCGGAGGTCGCTAATAATACCATGTTCAAGTCGGAGATTTGAGAGCCCCATGCTGTGTTGGTGCGTACGGGGTATTGGTGCCGAAGTTAAACCAGAGGTGAATCATCTCATTATTCAAGAGTTTGTAATGTTTTAGAGTCTCTTCCTAAGATTCGTGGTTCATATAGGCCGAAACGGGCAGTATATCCCCCCCCTAACGCCAGTTACACTAGCCGTAGGCCGAAAATATCGAGACGACTCTTGACACCCTCCAAAGTTGGGCGCTACATAGTGAGGATTAGATCGTCCAGAAGATTGTCGAAAGACACCCATTGTTTTCGGGCCGGCATAGTGATGGAGGAAGGGGACCTAACATGGCTTTGCGGCTCGGCTCGGCTCTACTAAGTATTTGGGGTACTGTGTACCTGACCTCATCGGC
Source organism: Xylaria grammica (assembly GCA_004353285.2). Classification (NCBI taxonomy): domain Eukaryota; kingdom Fungi; phylum Ascomycota; class Sordariomycetes; order Xylariales; family Xylariaceae; genus Xylaria; species Xylaria grammica. Next base: position 3,331,909 of record NGZP02000009.1, read on the forward strand.
GTCTTCTTGTCTTACACCACTGTCACAGGTGCGTCATACCGTAATGCCCGCTCTCACGATCGAACCGAAAGTGTAACAACCTACGTGATAGATATAGTAGGTACGCGTAACTGTCTTGAACACATTAGGTTTTGCAAACCTACCCGCTCAGGTAGCTTTGTCATGACATGAGGACCACCTGCGCTGCACCTGTTCTTGGGCTCCGGCTATGCAGACGCAGCCTGCCATGCTGTACTGCAATGCATCATGGATTATGTATCTGCTGACGACCAACACTGGTTCTAGATATCTTGTACGTCACTTGTGTGTGTTGTCGACAACCTACGGTAGCTCGATCGGGCGTCAGATCCGTCGCCACCACTTGAGATCCGGGCTATAAGTACGTAGTAACGTCGATTTGCTCTACTAGGTAGTACTAGCAGAGTAGATACCTGCGTAGGATAGAAAACTTGGGTACACCACGTAACTGCGTCATTGATAAGAACCGTTTTACTCTCGGCAAGTTTTCCCGTCCTTGACCAATTACAGTGATGAATCAAGAGGCAACCCGACCGCTGGAATGACAGTAGTTTCATACTACAGTGCACTAACTTGATCTAAGGACCCCTCACCCCACTAGCGCTCCACTATTTAGGTACTACCGCTACTGTATTACTGATACGAACAGTACAGTATAAGTAGAGCCCCTTAGGGTTAATTAACACTGCCGGACGAAATAGGGAGGTTAATAGGTAGCTGTATCTTGCATGTCGGCTGGAGTTACGAAAGAAATTACCTATTGGTCCACGGTTCAAGGGTGCCTAAAGGTATTTAAATAGCATTTGCGACTACTTGTAAAATGATTTGACCACGATCTACCTATCGCGGAATAATAAGGTACTACTAAGTATGTATGTATGCATGTATGGATCATCTGTTTGTTTATTAAGTTTGGCAAAAGGAACCATATAGGCGAGCACAAGATACACGCGCGCGTGGAGCACATCCAATCAGAGCAGCTACGGGCGGGATTCAGAGTCAATCTGTGTCAAGAAGCGGGCCGTGACATGATTTCAGGGCACCTTCAGGGCAGTTTCTGGGCGTCTTTTACAAGCTAGTACAACGCTGTGGGGAACACCACTGACATCAACCTGCAGGCCTATCCAGGTAGGAGGGTCCACGCTATGGCCAATCCGGCTAGACCCGAGCCCGCTTCCAGGTATCTAGTGGATGTGAGGGATTCACTGCGAATCAACTTGTGACCAGGGTGACTGACCGGGAATGCCCTTTGACCATTCGTTCGCTAAGTAATGTAGGGAGTACGTGCGTGTACTAGCAAATAATGCTTCCACTCTGTTTCGAGTTTACTTTACAGTAAAAGTAACAAAAGACGACAACTTGCGTCAACCATGCTTCTTCTTCCGCTCTTCTCCATATCCGCCGGGGCTGGTTTTCCGTGGATAGGATAAACCGTGAATACCTCTGATTCTCACATACCTTACCTACCTTAGCATACCTACCTAATCTACCTCTTCATGTCCTCTCATCTATTGCATCAACCTTTGTTTGTTGCGCCTCTCCTCACACCGTCATTCTCCCTATTCTCTTTCCCTTCTTCTTCCTTTTTTTAAGCGCTCTTCTTTTTATTCCAAACCTAAGCCTGGCCAGCTAAACGGCATTTTCCATCATGGCGATCGGTATGTCCTCAAACACGCCTCCCCGACTACAGAGCATTAGCAACCGTAAACTCAACAAAAAGTTCTGTACTAACAGTACTGGTTGTGATAGGCGACGACACCGACACGGCCGCCAGCGACCGAGGCATCAGCCTCGTGGGTTTCATTACCGCGCTGGCTACTTCGTTGGTAGTCTTTGGAGTCCAGATGGCCCTTTTCTTATTATTACGGAATAAATTGGCGAGAATATTGTAAGCCCGTCCCATAAACATGGCCATCGGCGCACGCCCTTGCCTCATGACCTCATGACTAACAAGTTTGGCGTGGTAGCAAGCCGAAGACGTATCTCGTACCTGACCGTGAACGAACTGAATCGCCGCCCAGTAGCCCATGGGGCTTACTTCTGTCCCTATTCCGGGTTAGAGACCGTGAGATCATTAATAAATGCGGTCTCGACTCGTTTTTCTTTCTCCGCTACTTGCAAACCATGCTCATCATATTCATCCCTATGGCGACTGTCATCATACCTATTCTCGTACCGATTAATTATTCCGATGGTAGAAGCCAAGACTTCTCTACGAACAGCACCAACAGTACCACCGAGCCTGAGGCCACGGACAACCTAGGTAACACTATTAGTGGACTAGACACTTTAGCGTGGGGAAATGTGAGAAACGAGAATTATCGAAGATACTGGGCCCATCTCGTCCTGGCTGTGTTAGTTGTCATATGGGTTTGTGGCGTTATCTTTGCCGAGTTAAGGGTCTACATTAAAGTGCGACAAGATTGGCTTACCACGGCCGAACATCGTTTACGAGCTTCGGCTACCACGGTTCTGGTCAGCGGTATTCCCGATAAGTGGCTCAGCGACGAGGCTCTTCGGGGTTTGTTTGACGTATTTCCCGGTGGAATCCGGAACGTGTGGCTCACCCGGGACCTCACCCACCTCTTGGACAAGATTAAGAAGAGAGATGAGATTCACAAGATGCTAGAGGAGGCCCAGACGGAATTGATCCGGATGGCGAAGAAGAAACAGTTGAAAAGAAGAGAGAAGGATGAGAAAAAGGCCCGCAAGGCGTCTAAATCTCACCGCCCGACCAAGGGTGAGAAGCTGGAGCGCCAGAAAGAGGAAGATGCTGCGGCAAAACAACGGGCCGAGAACGGGGAAGGTGTCAGCAGCGGTGATCAGCACGACGTACCTCATGATATTCACGATGCAGAAAACGAGATTCAAGATCAGAAGGGACACGACAACGCCCCGTTCAGAGGAGTCAAGACTGGCTTTTCTAAAATAACTGGTGGTCTAGGCAGAGGTGTTGATGGACTTATTGGCGGTGCCAAGAACGTTACACGGGATATTGACGGCCAGATCGAGACTACCAATGGCTTTATGGCAATAGGAGCGCCACAGGGCCGATCGGTGGCTCGTACGTCAGGCGAAAGACATGTGCGACTGCCGGATGAGGACGATCTGCCTAGGCCTTCTACGCAGGGCTCCGGCCGCCGCAAAATGTCTGAAGCTGATGATCGCGTCATGGGTTCCTATGCCGCACGGCCAAAACAATCCGGCAATGTCTCCTTGCTCTCTGATGACGAGAGGCTCCAGAAAGAAAGCATCGAGATGCAGCAGTTTGGCAACACTACTCGCAAAGTAGAGAACATGGACGAAATGTACAACAACGAGAAGGCTAGGTGGTATGAGTTTTGGAAACCCCCAGCAGGCGGTTTCGCCTCTCCTGTTCCCCAAGGATATGAAGATAAGGAATTTCCCTTCGGGAAAAAGACGCTGGGCCAAACGCTCAAAGGTTTCGTTCCATTTATGGGAGCAGATATTGCACCGGTCGAATACTCGAAGGCATATAACGACGAGAACGCAGAGGACCAAGATGGCACAGCTGAATGGGAGAAATGGGTTAAAAGGTCTAAGCGACCTACCCATAGACTCGCCAATTTCGAATGGACGCCGGGTTGGTTCCCTGGGTTGCCGCTCGTGAACAAAAAGGTCGACACAATATTCTGGTGCAGGAAAGAATTAGCACGCCTCAACCATGAGATCGAGACGGACCAGGAAAACCCCGGGAGATACCCCCTCATGAGGTCGGCGTTCATTCAGTTCAACCATCAAGTCGCAGCGCACATGGCTTGTCAATGCGTCATTCATCACGTCCCCAAGCACATGACTCCTCGGCTTGTCGAGATATCGCCAAACGACGTGATCTGGGACAATATGGCTATAAGTTGGTGGTCGGAATGGCTGCGCACCGCCATAGCAATAGGCGTTGTGTTTGGAATGATCATTCTATGGGCCTTTCCGGTCGCTTTCACGGGGACGATTTCTCAGCTCGACAGTTTGGTTGACACGTTTCCTTGGCTCGGATTTCTTGCGGATAACGCAACAGTGTGGAAGGCTGCAACCGCCGTCGCCGGTGTCCTACCCGCTGTCCTGCTCTCTCTTCTACTCTGGTTGGTGCCTATCTTCATGGAGTTTCTGGCTGGCTTTAAGGGTGCCAAGACAGGAACCCAGAAGACCGAAGCCGTCCAGCAATTCTACTTCGCCTTTCTCTTCGTCCAAGTCTTCCTCATCGTCTCACTCGCATCTGGTGCAACGACTATTCTCAAGAGCGTATTGCAGAACCCGGCGAGCATTACCGACACGCTAGCATCGAAACTCCCCTCGGCCGCAAACTACTTCTTCTCATACATGATTCTGCAATCCCTCAGTGCGAGTTCTGGTACCCTCCTGCAGATTGGAGAGCTTGCTAAGTGGTATATCGTCGCGAGAATAATCAATAAAACAGCGCGGAATAAGTGGACAACGAACACAACATTGCCTAGTGTCAGGTGGGGAAAGAATTTCCCAGTCTATACGAACTTTGCTTGCATTGCGCTCGTCTATTCCGTTATTGCGCCCATTATCTCGATATTTGCTATCATCACATTCAGTTTACTATGGATTGCGAACAAGTATAGCATGCTGTACGTTAACCGTCTCTCAATCGATACTGGTGGTGTGCTCTACCCACGAGCCCTCAACCAGACCTTTACGGGCCTATACGTCATGAATATTGCACTTATCGGCCTCTTTTTCATTCAAGAGGACGAAACGGGGGATCGTGCTTGCGCTCCACAGGCCATTATCATGATTGTGGTAACAATTCTCACCGCCTTGTACCAGCTGTTGCTAAATACGTCCTTCGGGCCGATGTTCCGGTACCTCCCGATCACTTTCGAAGACGAAGCTGTAATCCGCGACGAAGCCTTTCAACGTGCCCAGGACCGTCGCCTGGGGCTGGCTGATGACGATGATGCAAAACGATTCGACGAAGACTCATCATCTCCGCACCAGAGCTTAGATGGTCCGTCTGATCTCCAAGAGAAAGGAAACCGCGGCAACAAACTCGGTAACCTCAACCCCGTCAGGGGAATTGTCCATGCCGGAATTTGGGCCGTGCGCAGCGGCAAGAATACGTATGACCATACGTTAGGGAGAGCAGAGAGGGGTATAAAGAATGCAGCCAAATTTAGGGACGAACGCAAACAAAAAGATCTCGAGGCGCAGAGAGCCATAGGCGAGGCCCTTTACGGTGGCTTTCATGATGAAATAGAAGATTTAATGCCAGAGGAGCGTGACGTACTCGTCCGCCGAGCGTTTATGCATTCAGCTCTACGGGCGCGACGACCGACGTTGTGGATTCCGCGGGACGACTTGGGCATTAGCGACGACGAAATCAGGCGGACACGAGAATTGAGCGAACATATCTGGATATCCAACGAGGGTACGGCCCTGGATAGCAAGGTGCGCGTGGTATATGGACGAGCGCCGCCCGACTTTTCAGAACTGGACATCATCCAACTGTAAGAAGAAGAAAAAAAAATTAGATGATGCGTGGGGACTTAGGAACAAACTGTACATAGCCAGCATGACTCGGGCGTCTTTTGCTTTTCCCATTGGTATACGTAGAGGAGTCCAGAGGTAGTTGTTATACCCATTTTGCATTAGCCGCCTAGGTAGAGCTTTACAAGATTATCAATATTAAGAATTCTGCATGTTAACCTGGATTAGAGCCTATGAGTGTTACGCAGTCGTCTATGCATTATATACTACTGCCCAATGTGAATAGAGCGTCGATTTCCTCTCCTCTCCTCTTGTGTCTTTCTTTTATTTATAAACAAGTACCATTAGGTACCAAGATAGATACAGAATGCCTTCTCGCATGGGGCGGAGGGCGGCGGCCTGCTAGTCGTGATGGTTCCTTATTGGCTGATCATACAGGCAGTGGCTTACCTTACCTAAGTAGTACCATGCACCATCCCCTGCCGGGACAACCCCTCAAGCAGGACAGCCAAAACGGCTACCAATTCACCCACTTTGCTACTATTTCAACTATATGGCAATTCGCAAATGCAAAGGCTGTGGGCAAATGATATATATAGCTAGACAGATAATTTATAAGGCTATATTTTCATATAAATTAAATATAGTTAGCATATAATATATTTACCTAAGACTAACTAAAAGATAAAAGTTATTTTAGCTGCTATTTTACTTATTAGCGAAGCTATATTTATATAAAAAACAATATAAACTTTATAACATGCTATATTTAACCTTATAGAAATGTAGCCCTAGAAATTATATATCTAGGTATATAGATCACTTGTCTACAGCCTTCGAATTGGTGAATGGCAATGCCGTATGGTTGGGATAGTAGCAAAGTGGGTGAAAGTGGCTATGGTGGCTATCCCGGTAGGGGTTGGTAGATCCTTGGATCCGCTGCGTGATGAATGTCATGGTACCAAGTGCTTCCTTCGCCTCCAGGCACGAACCCCTTAGGGGCCTGTATAAACCTGTAAGAGTAACCTACCTAGGTAGAGCTAGCGGATAGAACTTCCCTCCTTGTGCAATAACAATAGGCCTATACTGGAACTACCAGTAGTGCTTAGGTTCAGCACTGTGACAATCAAATATTTTGTCTAGAAAGGCTCCGCGTCTCGTCCCAACCATTACGAAAAGAAATACGTTGAAAGCCAAGACCCCCCGACTAGATTGTTGATGCTCGCCCATAGACCACATTGCCAGGCATGAATCCCAGTCCCCCCCGGCTAGATGAAGTTGAAGAACAGCTTTACGGAGCCGGACCGGACGAGAACCCCCAGACTCTGTTAGACGATTTTTTCGAATCGATGTTCGGGGTTTCCCCAGAGCCGATGCCCCATGATCACCGTGGGAAGCTAGATGATGCTCTTGGCCAATCTGTCGCCAATATCTTCCGCAGGCTTAGATCTGGTAGCCTGAGGTTACCTGTTACCGAGGATAATCAACCCGGTGGTGACGACGCTATCAGCTACATATACGAAGAATGGCAGCGAAGACTTCCAGAAATTAGAGAGAAATTCTCAACCGATTGGCCGCTATGGGATGGGATGCAGAAAATCTCAGCTAGCGTTCAAGTTATTCTGCAAGATCTTCGCAACAGGGAGCAGGAACTTTTGGACAATAATGAGTCACTACAGGAGAAGGATAACAGGTTTGACTTTCTCGTTTCCGCTCTCGAGGAATTTATCAACGGAAATAACGGACTACGCTATCACAACGGCCTTTTAGCCTCTCTTCTGTCAACCGAACGGGATAAACCTGAAGATGACGCGAGAGTTGCAGCCGAAATGGAAGTTCTATCTACGTTTCTCACCCACTACGCCGTGCAGCGAGAACAGGACCCGATCGACGACTGGGATTTCCACGCCGGCATCCACGAGATAATCAACTCAACAATTTATGAGATCCTCAACTTATTCAGCTTCGATATCACGCCTGCGCAAGCGCCTGCCAACGCTCACATTATTACGCGTTTCGAGCTATTGTGGGAACTATGTGGGGAGACGGAAAAGGAAAATCGGAAACTACGGTTGCCAGAAACAAAACCGAAATTCCCAGGAGAAAAATCGATAAACGATGCTTTGCCTTACGAATACCCAAGCGCCCTCCGCACCAGAGACATTCGTCTTCTCAAGATCCTTCCTGGGACCGGAGAAGATCAAATCAAATGCCGGCTTGAAGTACATGAATTAGGTGAAGGCGTTATCCCGGAGGCCTTGTCATATGTGTGGGGGAGTCCACGTCAAGAGAAAAAAAAAGGTTTTGGTTGATGAAAAAGATTTCGATGTCTTTGCGAATCTGTATGGGATTTTACAAGCTTTAAGAAACACAAACACCGCCCGAACTGTCTGGGTCGATGCGATTTGCATTAACCAGGCCGATGAGCAAGAGAAAGGCCACCAAGTTCGCCTAATGAGAGAGATCTATTCCAAAGCCAAGACTACAACTATATGGCTAGGCGACAGCAGCCGAAACCAGGATCGATCGTTCGATGCAGAAGGATCGTTCACTCCCCTTCCTGAAGGATTTGGTGGACATAACATAGATGGAGACGATCTCGTCGCGATCATCGAGGAATGTTCGAAGTATCGTATGGATGGGGAGTGGGACGAGAAGCAGTGGGCTATTTATGCAATGCTCCATCGCTGTATGGACCAAATACAGTTGAACGAATGGTGGGAAAGGATATGGACGCTCCAGGAAGCTGCCCTTCCGCCAAAAGCACCAGATTTACTCTTCAAGGGTCGTCGCATTCCGTTTGATGCTCTGATAGCAGCTGAGGACATCATACTCAAGTTCGGGCACTTGGGAGAGCACTACAATAGACAGATAGCCAAGTCGAGGAGCGTGATGGGAGAGGGTAAGTGTTGTCCTATTCGTTCTTTTGTCGTACTCAACCCCAGAGAGAACGCGGCTTTGCCGTACAACCATCAAATGAGTCCTTCAGCTAATATTAATGCACGTGCAAAGACGTGACACGTGTTGTACAGAGCCTGGCTGCTGCTCAGCCGGGTATTCCCGGCGGAATACCATTGCTAATGAGAATCCGCCGCGGTTTAGAAAACAACCAGCGCGGTCCTATAATCAAAACATTCACAGTCATACTTCTTTTCACCGACGTCTACAAAGCCACTAACCCCCTAGACAATATTTTCGCTTTGGGCAGTCTCCTCCCCGAATATAGTGGGAAACTGATCAAGGTTGATTACGCAGAACACTATAGCGATGTATTCAAACGTGCAACGGCTCGGTCCTTCAACTCTAGCATGCAATTATACCTAATGAGTAATTTCAACTTTCTCTTCGAGACCGCATTACGCAAACAGAAAGAATCCCAGGGAGCGTCACAGGAAAAATCCCAGGAGCAACCACATGTGCCTTCCTGGGTTCTTGATCTAACGTACTCAGACACCCGTCTGCGCGGTGCCCAGTCGGTACGAAAGGCGACGGATCGGGTCACGGTGGAAGCGTTCGTTGCTAGGCATTGGGCCCCACACCTCGAGGGTAGAGCAGACGATGTATGCCTCGCCACCCCAACAAGCCTATTTTGCACAGGGTGCTACGTAGATGAGATTTCCGGGTGTCCTGAGATCCCAAGCATAGGCGACGACGACGAAACGAGGGTCCTGACTCGCTTTCTAATCCATGCCGTATATGAATTACGCGGGCAACCTGTCCCGGAAGATATCTGGGAGAGGATAACAACGCACGGCTGTGAAGAGTCTAAGCTGCTCTACGCCCTGACGCGCTTCTTCTCTCTTCAGCGGGAGGACGACATGGCGAGAGGCGACTACGAAGAGCTCATCAAGTCTCGCAACCGCGAGGCCGCCGGGAAGCCGGCTGTCGTCACGGCGACTGGGCTCATAGGGATCGGCACGGCCCCCGTCCTCGAAGGCGATTACCTCTGCTGGGTATGCGGAGCGCCGGTCTATCTCATACTTAGGCGCGTAGAGGATCTGGACGGCGTGGAAAAGCACCGTATCATTGCCCGGGTGGCGCTTTTCGAGGCTCCGCCTGATATGACGAAGAGGATCGAGTCCTTGCCAATGCGGCGTTTCCAGATTGTCTAAGCGACCATTGAAGTTACGTCGATAAATGATTTTTCTTGGTTTTTTTTTTTGGTTGAGCTATAGATACAAAGAAATATCTATATAATATAAATACGATTTTACGATACCTATTTCCCGTCAGTCCGCCTATATGTGTCTTATTTCCATTGTCACAGCCATCATCAATCATCGAATCAGGCGGATCTCCGACCCATGGACACTTTGTTGCCTGGCTAGTACGAACAAGCTTGGATCAGGGCAGGTTAAAACCGCGGGTTAATATTCCGTGCGACCCGTCGCCAAAGTAAATATATATAAGTAGGTTGGCATCCCATTCAGTTACATCGTGGTAGGACCTATCTTAAGAGGTGGGTTATAGGTATCCTTATATTTGGAGTGCATTCGTATTTGGGGGCCGTTTGAGACCGTACTACCTAACTGCGGAGTCCAGCCGAATCCGTTCACAGTACACGAGATATTACACTATCTAATATACCTACTACTTACCTAAACCTCCGTGCCGCCGCTGACGGCATACCGAGGTTACGTGTCTAAGACCAAAAGGACTCACTCAGGTGGTGTCTGCTATATCTACGTACTATAGGTATATATACTAAGTATATATCGTATAGAGGTATACCCCACAGTACCTAAGGCTTGAGGGGTCTAGTATACCAGTAGATGAAGCCGGCCCACTCCCACACACACCTCGGCCGACTAGCGCTCGTTTAGGTAGTGAGGACCCCCTATTAAGGTGGTTCTACCATCCAACTTCGAATCTTCTTTTAACCTTCCGTATCAGTCGATGCTCGCCTCTACGCACCTATCTTATCCTCTACATATAGGTATTCAGCGAGAACCGTGACAACCGTGAGAACCGTGAGAACCTAAATAGAGACAACCGCTATTTCGCGGCCTCATCAATCCGAGCCTTTGTGATTTCGCTTGTGAGGAGAATTCGGTAAATACCTACTCTGCACGTGTCGCCGTATTGCATTTCGCCTGCATCTTGGCACTGCGCGTCTCAAGGTTTAATAACCCCGATACACTCACTACCTTCCCACATTTAGTGACCCAGTCCTACCTAGGTATCTACTAGTAGCCCGATCGCCTTCTCATAAGCATCAGCCTCTACTTTGTGTCATTGGTTTCGTGGTACTATGTACCCATTACACTCGTTTATTGCTTGCCTCGCTTGAGTAATCCTCTCCGCATAGCATAGCCATCTTACCACCCTTCGAACCTCAAACGAAAATTGTCTGAAACCCGATCCTCCCGGCGACTCACATAGCGAAACGACCTCTCGACTTCCGCATCCGGCCGCAAAAACCCCAAGGACTCGAGCTCCTGTGGAAGCCCTCATAGACGCGCTGGAAACCCGTAGCGTGATAGGCGTGGCACTTGAGCTCGAGACCTTTTTAATTAAGAACATCCCCTCTAGCTGCACAACAAGATGGTGAGGATAATGCGAAACGGCCTGAGGTGGCTATTGCCATCTCTCGTCCTCTCCCAGGTCCAGGCGTTTTACATCCCGGGTAGGTCTACGCCCTCGAAAATAGTTGCCCAATTGGGGAGGACTCGGCGCCTAACGATACTATGGTCTAGGATGGTCCATCAAAAGTTATGAAGAGGGCGAACATATTCCTTTGATGGTGAACAAGGTCTATTCCGACAACACACAACTGCAATATGCCTACTACGATCTGCCCTTCGTCTGCCCTCCCACCGGCAAGTCCCATGCCTCGGGTCTGCTGAGTGGCCAGAGCATATCGCTTAACCTCGGCGAAGTGCTACGTGGGGATCGCATCAAGATCTCCGATATCGACCTAGCCGTCGGCCACGACAATGAGTGCAGTTTTCTGTGTGACCAACAGGTGACGAGAAGAGACCTGAGACGTGCTAAAGAGTTGGTCAAGGATGGCTATGTCGTGGAGTGGATCGTGGACAATTTACCGGGCGCCACCAGCTTTGTAACCGTTGACAAGACGCGGAAATACTATGCTGCCGGCTTCAAACTCGGCTTCACCAAGTTTGACTCCAGCACAGGCAAGCCTCGTTATTTCCTGAACAACCACCACACGATCGTCATCCGTTATCGAACTGCGCCAGGCCGTGCTGGTGAAAGGGGCGGCAAGGTAGTTGTGGGCTTCGAGGTCTATACCAAGAGCGTTGGCCCAGACAATAAGCGAGAAAATGGATGCCCCGTCGAACTGCAAGAAATCGAGGACAACTTCGAAATATGGATGCCGAACAGGACGGAGGGCCTTTCTATAGAGGAGCAGCAGCTCCTAGACAACCACTACGACTTTCTAGACGAAGGCGATGACGACGACACGATGATCGTTCCTTATTCCTACTCGGTATATTTCCGCGAGGACAACTCGGTTGAGTGGGATAGGCGCTGGGATTTGTATTTCGTCAACCAGGAAGAGGGTTCAAGAATTCATTGGCTCGCGATCATCAATTCCCTGACGATCTGCGGCCTCTTGAGCGGTATCGTCATTATGATATTGTCTAAGACGATCCGAACCGATATCAAGGGGTATAGAGAAGGCACAGCGGAAGCCGGTCTGAAACTGAAGTCCGCCCGTCCGCGTTCCCCGAAGTTGGAGAAACACGGCTTGGGTCTTCTCGAGCAGGAGGGTGGGGCGGACAATCAGCTAGACGACGCATCCGATGAGGAGGCTCTCGAAGACGTGACGGGTTGGAAGCTGTTGCATGGAGATGTTTTCCGACGGCCACAGTACGGGCATTTGCTCGCACCTCTCGTTGGCTCGGGCACGCAGGTGTTGTTCATGGCTCTCGGCTTGATCTTCCTAAGTGCCGTCGGCATCCTAAACCCTAGCTTTCGGGGCGGGTTCCTCAGTTTCGGGTTTGGCCTCTTCGTGGCGGCTGGTATATTCTCGGGTTATTTCTCCGCCAAAGTTTACAAGGGTTTCGGCGGAGTCAACTTCGGGAAGAACGCCCTCATCACAGCCTGTTTCTTTCCCGGCCTCCTGTTCGCGCTCGTCTTCATACTGAACCTCTTTGTTTGGGCGCAGGCGTCGAGCACTGCCATCCCGTTCGGAACACTCCTCGCCATTGCGCTTCTCTGGCTTTGTATCCAGGTGCCACTCGTCTATTTGGGCTCCTGGTACGGCTATGCTCGCTCAGGCGCCTGGGAAAATCCGACCAAAACGTCTAATACTCCTCGCCCGGTGCCACAACAGGCATGGTATATCAAGAGCTTACAGTCAATCTTATTCGCTGGCCTAGTGCCTTTCACCGTCATTTTCATCGAGCTCCTGTTCCTCTTCCAGTCCGTATGGCAGGACAAAAGCGGCTACTACTACGTCTTCGGCTTCCTGGGCGTCATTTCTCTCATTCTCATCGTCACGGTCGCCGAAGTCACGATTGTCACGATTTACGTCCAACTGGGGTCCGAGAACTACCACTGGTGGTGGCAGTCGTTCGCAGTCGGCGGCGGCAGCGCCCTCTGGGTCTTCCTTTACAGCATCTGGTACTACTTCTTCAAGCTGCACATCACCGGCTTCGTCAGTTCCATGCTGTTCTTCGTGTACAGCTTCATGGCCTGCTGTGTTTACGGCCTGCTGACGGGGACCGTCGGGTTCTTATCCGCCTATGCTTTCATTCGGAAATTATATGGGTAAGTTCAATTGTCTCTTGCCGTCACTCCTGGCAGATACCGGTTACTCAACCCTGACTCATGACTCCACGCTAATCTGGTATCTGAATAGTGCCATCAAAATAGACTAATTTTCCGATGAACAAATCAACTCTGGGCGTATATGTTCTTGTAAGCGTATATAACTATAGTATTCTTTCAGTCTCTTTTAGCAGGGGGTGTAGCATCGAGTCGGCGCACGAGGGGTTTTAGCGAGTGTATTTTGCTGTCTGGCGTTGTTATTTTTTTTCTTCGAAGGCTTAGCACTACCTACTGCCCTGGATATACGAATATATGCCGATACGTCAAGTGGGCAGAGAAAAGGGGATATGGAAGGACCTCAGCTGGGGGTGAGGGGGGATAAGTGAGGCACTTGTATGTAATATGGCTCTTAGTTGATGATTGTTCATCTTTAGCACTGCTTCAATATAGCCAGTTCAAAGCACTTGGATATGTATAGCCAACAAGCTGGTGACTCTATCTATCTATATCTGTTTCATATACCTGCCTATCTACTCATTTATCATATATACAAACAAGTGCCCAAAACAGAAGCCACACGTACGCGCTCACGAGCCCCCTATATAGTCCACGGATCGGTGACCTAGTCTATGTACTCCAACGGCGGCGTGATACCACGGCCGGAGTCTCGCCGTATCTAACTCTAGACAGACCAGTTCTAAGTTTCAAACAGGTGTGCTTAAATTTAAGCATAAGTGAATCGCGTAGACATCCGGCCAGGATGCACCCCAGCAGTAGGGGAAACCGTACATGGAAGCAAGGAACAAGAAAAAAAGGGGGGGATAGACCCGTTTCGCATATCTGGTATCTGGGAACCGAATGATGAATACGGAGTGAGTGTACTAGAACATATCTAAGCCGTAGCGGGGGCCCTGATAAGGAACAGTAAAAAGCACCAACGCCGGATCGACGCCAGTCCATGGATCCGGTCTCGTAACCTTAGTAGAAGAGAGAGAATTAAATACTAAATAGAGACACGGTGGGCCACAAAGAGACGTAGGTGATGCTAGCGCGGCCGGGAGGCCAAGAACAACATAAGAAGAAAACTACTCTCGCGGAAATACGTGAGAGGGGCTAATCACGACGTATATCCCACCTTAGATAGGTGGGTAGTTTAGTTCACAGCAAGCACGCACAACCCGTCTCAAGCATAGCGTTAGACATGCGTGATGAATAATCTATGCGAGTCGTGGTACTTTATGCCTATACCTATCTATCTAAATCTATATCAACGAGCGCCGCCCGTGTCAAGAATCATCATCAATCGATCCGCGGGCCGACGATCCCTCCAATCCGTGTTATTCGCCATGCAATGCCACCATGGTATTTCCAAGGGGCAGCCAACCAACCCGAAAAAAGAAAATAAAAACGCCTAATACGCCGGTTATGTATGTATGTATGTATGTATGCATGCTCACTCGACACACCACACCCAAAAGGGTAGATAGGTAGATAACGATGCAGGAAAGCAAAGCCAGCGCCAGTCGGCCCGCAAGCTGTTCTCTGCATCCGTCTACAGGAGGGCCCTTATATGCCCAGCAAGCTCTTCGTGCGCTCGTACGTGTAGAAGCTGACGGCGGCCATGGGCACGATCTTGACGTATCCGATCGAGAGGCCGACGAAGAAGCCGGAGAGGCCGCGCTCCTTGAAGATGAGGCCCGCGGTCTCGGCGATGCGCAGCCGGCGGCCGTCCCCAACAGCGCCGGCCACCTGCATGCGCCGCCGGATGACCTCGAGCGGGTACGAGATGGTCTGCGAGACGGCGCCCGAGATGCCGCCCGCGGTGAGCTCGGCCCAGGCGCGCAGCGGCGCCGACTTGTCCGCGGGCGCGTTGGCGGGCTGCGGGAGCGTCGCGTGCTTCCGGAGCAGCGAGGACCGGAACACGTCGCCGATCGTGTCGTGGGTGAGGAACGACATGCCGGCGTACGGGATCATGCCGAGCATGGTCGTCGAGAAGCCGCGGTAGAAGTTGACGATTCCTGAGCGCGGGGTCACGGCCTGCGCCGTCGTCACCGCGGCCCCGGCGACGCCTCGCACCACCGCCGACCCAGAGTGTGCCGCGCCTGGCGGGGCTTTGGGCAGCGGGTGTTCGTGGTAGATCTTCTTGCAGATGTCGATCAACGACGAGCTCCGAACCCCGGTCTCGAAGGCCAGCCGCACGCGGATCACTTCCAGCGGGTACGTGAAGAGGACGGACGTCAGGCCGGCTAGCGCGCCGGCGGAGAACCGCCTGATCCATGTCTCTTGGTGTTTCGCGCCGATGATGAAAGCGCGGTATTGCTCGTATGCGACGAATTTGATGGCTGCGTAGGGGTAAATCTTGAGTAAAGTAGCCGAGTGTCCTCGGAATAGGCCTACGGCGCCATGTTGCGCGTAGATGTCCCTCAATGCGCGGCCCATGCCGGCCCATGAGCCGGTGTATTTCGCGAATTGCGGGTTACTCGTTTGGAAGAGGATCTTGACTCGGTCGAGGGGCGCGACGGTTGTCTTGGCCTGTAGCAAATAGGTTAGCACCATATTGACTCCCAATCCCCCAACTTCCAGTCAGAGGCTCGAAGGGCGCTACGTACTGCACACCCTGCAAGGCCGCCGGCGACGAAGGAGCGCGTCATATAGTCCATGCCGTGTTTGTTGGGCTTCTTCTTTCCCTGCCCCGCCGCCGCTTCGGCCACCTTGGCATTTTCCGCAGCAGGCGGCGGATCGGAGTCCTTGTCGCCCGCAGCCGTGGTTATGACCGTACTCGCCCTCCTGAGAGCGCCGTCCACCTTGCCGACAAGGAGATCGGCGTTCCCTTCTCGTTGGGCTGGCATCTCGGCGATCGAGGCATGGTTGGTGAAAGCCGATGGCATTCTACGCCACCGACTCGCCGAGTCTCGAAAGCACACACACAAATAACAGCACTAAAATATCTCATGCAAGTAACAGCAGATAATTGCCCAAAATATATCGAGAGGGGCTCGTTATCGGCAAGGAGAGAGGTAGGATATCGGGTAAATGGAAAGAGGGTGCTGAGTATGAGAGAGAAAGATTGCGGATCCGGGGTCCAATTAGATGCCAATTAATTCTTGGAATGGAAAGCCGCGAACGTCATGTCCGCTGCGAAAAATGCGACCCCAACGTCTTCTCCATCTGTCCCGAGCCGAGGGTTGCCGAACTTAAGCCCGCTCTACCCCGACTTTCCAGCAAAGTTGGTACCTTTTTTTTTGCGAACATGTCACGAGACCAGCTTCCCGGCAGAACCTGGTTCCTGATTGTAAGGAAAACGCTAACCGGTCATGCTTTAGACTAATATGACTAGTCATTCAACCCGCTATTCGACTCTATTTTGCTCATCGTCTAAGCCACCCTTGACGTCCCTCGGCTTAAGCCTTGTTCACTTTTAAGCCCTCGTGACCCCTTCGTTCCACAACATCTATACTAAAAGAACCCTAGGAAAGATCACAACACCTGCTACCTGTTTGCCCCGATACGCCTCCTATTGTCAAGCGCCATAACCTACATATCTCAGGCGCTTCAAGGTTCTAATAAAAACATATACGAAGCTGAAGGTCTTAGGTACCATGTAGTCGATAAGTGGTATAGTCGGGTACTAGTTGATTGTTGCGATTGAAAATCGATAATACATTTTTTTGTCGGTTTTCTGTTAGATCTATGCCTCTGCTGTGATGCCTATCTCCTGGCATACCGCGTAAAGCATGCGCCGTCTAGGCTGTCGATAAATTATCCATAACCTTGGTAAAGAAAAATGAGTCCATCGCCTTAGCGTACGGCAAGTCTCGCTTCTGTCCTCTCTTTCTCGGCTCTTGTGAATTCTGCGATTTCTTCCTTGGTGGCATTATAGGCAAGGCGAGGTTTGTTGTAATTGGGACTATTCGGGTTGTCAGGGTGCTTCTTCCATTCTCTATCAATCCGCTCGATTCGCTGGCTCAGTTTAAGTTTGAGCCCTTCTTCTCGCATCTCTGTCATTCGCGTTTCCTTAAAGGCCTTGTATGCGGCTTCCGCTCTCCTTTCGGGATGCCTATCAATCTTCAACCCCGATGAGTCGACATCGGCGAGGACATCGAAAGCGTCGTCGATGTTGGAAGCCCCTAGTTCTGGAAGCCTCTTGTTGTCGTCGTCGATACCAAGTGACCCGAGGGCCGCATCCAGACCTCTGTTGGTTTTCTTTGCTGCCGTTTTCGAGTTCTTGGGTGTTGCCCGGCCAGGGGTATTCTTTTCTTCTTCGGCGAGAAGAGCCTCTCGTTCGGCCTTTTTCCGTGCTAATTCGGCCTTCTTAGCGGCTTCTGATTCTCTGTGGCAAACGGTATTAGTGACCTAGGCAGGTAGTGGTTGCATTACTCGGGTACCTGAGGCTAAGGTAAAAGACATTTAAGACGATCCCTTCTCATACAAGTAAACCCGCTCATTCCTTGAGAGAGAAAAAAACTCAACGTACTTCCTCGAACCATCTTTTGCACCCTTCTTCCACTCGGCGTCTTCAACAGCCGCCTTCTTTGCGTCCTCTGCAGCAGCTTTAGCGGCGGCGGCTTCGGCCTTGCGGGCCTGGCCAGCTGCCTTCTTGCTGCCCTCGCCACCTTTCTTCGGAGCCATAGCTAGGAATCGATCGGGAAAAAGCGTATTGTGACTAACTATTCCCGTCCGTAATTGACGGCGCTTGAAGATGATACGAAGAAATATATGCAGAAATACAAATAGCTCTCGAAATGCATGTGAACATGTAACCCCTCCAGGAAATATAGACAAACACTTCAGTAATAGCGGGGAGTCTCTCGCTGTGGGACTGGTGGTGGGGTGAGCTTGAATGCTGATTGGCGCTAATCTAGGTAAGATAAGGTAAGTCTCCCACCTAGCCCAGGCTGCCTAGGTGCTTGTACCTATCCGATCTGTCCGACTATCGGTGACATTTTACAGCGCCACTACACCACTTCTCACCTTGCCACTAAGCTCACCTCGATCAAATCGCTTTGATCCTGATTCCGAATCACCTTGTCGAATCACCTTGTCGTACGGCCGAATAATGGTCTTTTAGAAATGTACGGAATTGGCAGTGCTTAACGGATAAAGTAATTTCTTGCCTGGAGCTCTAATAGGTCAATGTCTTCCCCCAAGAGCTTTGAGGCCGTCTTCATTAAACAACTTCTTGTTGGTTGTATTAGAATAGCTTCTCACCTAGTCCAACTAAGATTGGTGACTGGGATTCCGACCTCGAGTCCGCCGTGCTTTTTACGCCTACGGAACGAGCTTCTTTACGTAACCTTCGGTAGGCGCTTCGTATTCCTTGTCCTGGCCGAAAGTAACAATATTCCGGTCCTTAGATGCGAAAATCGCATCTCGCTTATTCATGACGGCTATGATATAGAGAATCTCAATGGGTGGGCTTCTTGACAGTCACGGCAATGCTGACAGCCTGCTAATGAGGTGTAAATGAATACTTAATCTAGCCCTCGAATCTTGAACAGTTGTAATTAAGGTGTTATTTGGGAAGCCCTTTGCTGAGTATTAGTCTAGATCCGGGATATCGCGGGTGGGCGTTTAAATAATTCAGTTGCGCTTGTTTTTCCGGACGTATGACGCCCCAGGTTCGGCGTTCGTTGCGAACTAAATCAACAAATTTAATGGTCGTGCGTGGCGATAGTAATGTTCTAATTGAGTTGTCTAAGCGTACTCACTCCCGGAAAAGTATATGAGACTTTAATAGTTTCACTGCATTTTTAACGCCGAGAAAGAGGGCGGTATTGCAGCAACATTCGCACCCACACCCAATCAGCAGGACAATCTCCCCAACCGTTTAACGCTCCCAAGATCTAGTTGCACTGCATTTTTAATCCCACCTAGGTGACCGACAAGATATATTCCGTCATATCTCGTTCTGCGCACCAAGGAACCGCAAATATAAAAATCGGTGCGATCACTCCCCCCTATCCCCACGTAGCCTACCTATAATAGAGAGCTTTGCTCCGTTTCAGCTCCCCTTTACTCCGTCACCGTGGAAGGCTGTCGAGAGTCCATTCCCAGGACCTGTTTGCACCGATGTTAAAATCCGGGGAAATGGTCTCCACATGGTTGCAGGGGGATGAAACAAAATGAAAACGTGCACTGCATTTTTAACCCCGAAGAAGAGGGCTTATCGTAGAGCTGTCCTGATCATACTTAGTAGTCAGCAGGCTGGAATAGAGCTCCCACAAATAGGCAGCTATAGCCCGCCTACCCTACAGATAGATACTTCCCGATTAGGACGCAAAGTACATATTCGCACAGGCATTCTCATCTTCCACGTGATCCTTGAATCTGTGTCCTAAGTATACCTTACGGATAAATAGGGGTAGGTACTAGAGTATATTGCCTGACGTTACGTGGCCTTGTGTGCGAGCAAGCATACAGCACATGTAATCGGAACCGGGAACAAGTTAATGTGTCATTCACCAACGCATTCAAACACAGCCCTAGAGAAAAGACATTATCACGGGACGCTGCTTTTTGCGTATGTAAACTTGACCAACGTATATTGGTAATGACTAAAATACACACCTACGCCATGCGAAGTAACCGATAGTATCTGCAACGAAGAGACCCTATACTTGTGTCATAGTATTACAGGCCTTGGCCTTTTCCCACCCAATCTTAAAACACGAATAGGTGCACTTTTTACGCCTTGCTAGAAATCCCCACAACGACTCGTTCTTTACGAGGAGCTTCGTGTAGCTCGCTTGTTAGCCTCGCCCTTAACGTTCTCAGCACCAGTGGCCACAGCCTCTGCAGCCTTGTCCTTGGCGTCCTTAGCCTTCTCCTTAGCGTCGGCGGCGGCCTTCTTAACGGGGGCGGGGGCGCTGCCTCCAGAGGTAAGGGTGCCGATAAGAGCAACGATGGTGACCAGAAGGCCAACGACAGCAGTGGGAACCTCAGGAACGAACTTAATGGCCTCAATTGGGTTGTTGGCGGCAATCGTCAAGAAGAGGTCAAGCTTCTCCTTGACATAGGTTACAGGGTCATCGAGGAACTTGAGGTCAGATGGGGACTTGGGTTTCTCGGACTCCTTGGGCTTCTCGGCCTGTTCAAGGGCCTTCTCGACGGGGAACTTGACGAAGAAAGTCTCATCAGCCAATTTCTTAGCATCGTCAATGGAGTGGCCAATGTAAATGTTGTCGAATGAAACATCAGCTTGCATAGTCCAAAGCTCAAAACCAATCTATTTCACGAGTTAGCGACATGTAGCTCATCTAGCAAGGCAAGGCGGCCAACTTACGGCACCAATAGGTTCGAAGTTAGCAGGGGTCAGGTCCTCGAAGTACTCAGGGTTCGCGATCTTGCGAGGAGCCCAGACGCCCTTGTAAGCAGGGTTGTCAATGTATGGTGCGCTCCAAGGGCCCTTGTAGTCAGGGTTGCTCTTCAAGGGCTTAGTCCAGGTACCGCAGCCAGAAACGTCGGCGCACTTGGGGTTGGGCACGACAGGAGCAACCCAGTCTCCATCCTCTTCGTCATCCCAATCCTCAGGCTTCTGGGCCTCAGGGTCGGCGACAGTCGTGGGCTCGTCCTCTAGCCAATCCTCAGGAATGGTGGCCTCCTCATCAACGATCTCAAACGGCGCATCCTCATCCCAGTCCTCAGGTTTCTTGGCCTCGGGGTCAGGGATACGGGCCTCGTCAACCCAGTCCTCGGGTTTGGTATCTTTGGGGTCGTCAATCTCCTTCTCAGGGTTGACAGCCGGCGAGAATTGCTCAAGGAGGCTGCCCTCACGGACAGTCTCGCCATCCTTTTGAATAGTAAAGGTGTTGTTAGGCTGGACAATCAAGGTGTAAAGGTGAGAGATCTTGTCAATGGAGGCCTGAGGAGGAGCTGAGAGATGCTTCTCCTCGTATTTACCAGTCTTGGGGTTCTTGTGGTTGAAGATGAAGTGAACTTTGTTGGTGTGGCCGCACTTGTCGGGGCCGAACATGATGACATAGGGAGAGGCGTTACTGAACTCCTCTTGGTGGAGAGCCTTGGTGTCGCGCAAGAGCTTCATGTAAGCGCCACCACACTCGAGGCCCTCTAAATAGAGCTATTAGCTTAGGCAAGTGCCTGAGAAGTTGGAGGGAACGTACTCTGCAGCTTAACCTCGTACTGGACGACGAGAGTCTTGTCCTTAGGGTCGATCTTCTTCGGGAATTTGGCGGAGATGGCGTGGTGAGCGGCAGCATTTTTGGCAACCAAGTAACTGTCGCCAACCTGGCCGTTGTAGACGTAGGGCTCCTCAACCGCCCACTCGCCAACGTAAGCCCATTCCTCTTCCGAGCCTGCAGTATCCTTTTTAGCGTGGGAGGCTTTCCATCGGGAGTCCCAGGCCTCGTCGAACTGCTCGAGGAATTCGGCTTTAACAGTAGTAGGCTACGTGGCGGAAACAGCAGTTAGCAAGAGCGACCTCCGAAATGCAGAACTTCGAAGCTGGGGAGATTGGATAGACTCACAGTGAATGTAGGAAGCTTCTCAGGCACGGTATACGAGACCGAGGCACTCGACGGGCTAGAGCCGGCAGGGCCAGGACCACCTGGAATATGACCACCCGGGATGTGATTTTGACCAGCGAAGCCGTGAGGGTTTCCGTGGAACCCATGAGCCTGGGCACCGGTTGCCAACAAGGCGGCAGCAACAGCCGAGTTCAGATGCATGGTTGTGAATGTGAAGGATAGATAAATCAAGAAACCAAGCAACGAAAAGATAGGAACAGACAGCTGTCTACAAGAGATCACCTAGCTATTGACAAAGCCGGCCCGATAGTATCGAGACGGTGATGGCAATGGCGATAGGAGGAAGAAGGGAGACTAGAGTAAGAATAATGGGAAAGGCTGATTGATGGCTCCCAGAGCTGACGACGAAGAAAAAGAAATTCTTCACGAGAGTCTAAAGGAGGAGAGACATCGAACGGAGAGAAGGAGACGATCAATTGGAATTTATTATCTGCGAAGTTGCTAGAACCTTTAGATTTCAGTAGAACACCAACGTGGCCTTTTGGGGGGGGGAGTACATCGGGGGCCGCGGTAGTACACAAGCTACGTAGGCCGAATCTACTGTGGTGGGTTAGCGTTAAAGTGCGTAGCTGTAGGTATGTAGCCCGTTAGCAGAACCCATAGGTACGCTACAGTAGGTACCTAAGGCTTCAGGGACCACGGGTGAGCTGGGGGTGTCTATTGGCAGGTAGCGCAATGGGACATGGGGTACCTACGCTACCTATACGGTTTTAGGAGAGGTAGGCGCGAATATGGGGCCTGTAGCCCCTGTAGCTTTACCATCTTGACAAGCTTTGATTGGCCAAACTCAGGGTCGAAAGCTTCCATGATTTCTATCAGTTCTATCGATGGGTTTACGCGGAGCACCATTTACTGCCAAGGACACCATTTTTAGCAATACTCTGGGGCCTTCTATCGCCGGACCGCATAATGCTTCGCAACTACCACGGTATAATCACGCTGGTCGACATCTTTGATTGGCTGAATACTGTGCTATCCTTTGTAAGCTTACTAAAAATCTCGGTAGAACACCTAATTCAATCTTTTACTGTTGTAAGTATACCCTGCCACCGTAAATCTGATATAAGAAATAGAACACCCCGAACCTTCAGCCTTCTTTTCCTTTTGTAAATTGATGGCACCTACCTACCTAGGGTAGGCATTGGTTGTTCTGGGCGGCAGTGCCAAATACATGCACAGGTATAGAGCACCTTAGTAGTAAATAAGCCGCGCATAACATAACGTGGAAGTTGTCCAGGCCTCGGTACACCATCTTACTTGTCTGATACCAGGGGAGTTTTGAACCATCATGCAACAACGGGAACCCAGGTCCCTTCTGTGAATTAATTGCCTACGGGCTTACATAGGGTGTCTCAAGAGGAAGTTAGTTAAAGCGGGCATTTTAACTTTGATTCGTTTCAGCTCTGGAAACGAGATAGAGTAAAGAAGGATTAGACTAGGTGATCACTCATTTAAAAATAAATAAAAAACCCAAA
This sequence comes from Xylaria grammica, assembly GCA_004353285.2. Classification (NCBI taxonomy): domain Eukaryota; kingdom Fungi; phylum Ascomycota; class Sordariomycetes; order Xylariales; family Xylariaceae; genus Xylaria; species Xylaria grammica. Next base: position 3,355,154 of record NGZP02000009.1, read on the forward strand.
CAAACCCCAAAAAAAAAACCAAAAAAAAAACACACGACCATCAGCTGCTTTTTCCGACGATGTACTAGTAAATATGAGAAGAAGCCCTCGGATTAATAATAACACGTGATATTGAGTCTACCATAACATCGGCCTCAACTACTAGTAGATTGATTGGTGATGCCATTTTGGAGAAATAGAACGTCGGAGCACTAGTGGGGAATCGAGCTACGAAAAAGCAACAACGGATCAATCAGCTTTCAAGCTAGGCACAGTCGACTTTAGCCTCATCAGGGCTTAAAACGTCCAAAAAGCCGCCGTCTCTCACAATACTTTTCCAGCGCCCAGCATAGCATCCCGCAAGTACCGCTCTCTCCGCAGCTGCGGGTGTCCTAGCCGATATTGCACTCTTTCCTAAACAGATGGTAAATCACCGGGTTTTTTAACGGTCAATTAAAAAGACACCTGTCAAACCAGCCTAGGTCCCGTACCCAGTAACCACTCTCTCTTAGTGCTATCTAGGTAGGTAGCTAGGTAGCTAGGTAAACACGATGAGTGCCCAACAGGAGCCCGAGAATAACCATCTCGTCACCTCGGACGACCACGATCACCCAGCAAATCTTATACCTTCTTTATGTGCCAAGTTTTGGAACTTAGGCTGGGTTACGGGAACAGGGGGCGGTTGTTCGATCCGAGATGGGTGAGACTGGATACTTTCTTACTCCTCTCATCACTTCCCCTCATAATAAAATAAAATAAGCCCACCACACCACACACCTGTTAAAACTTTCCCGCTCTCCTCGTCTGACGTCATGCTTTCTCATCCGTTCTCTACAAACCCCTATATGGATTTGACCATCTCACGTTTTTATGCTCTAGTGATTTGGTGTGGATCGCACCGTCGGGTGTGCAGAAGGAGTTGATGAAAGCGGATGATCTCTACGTCTTATCCCTTCAACAACAGCAGCCCGACCTAAAGAACCGTACATACGTGCGCTCGCCGCCGCACGGCAAGCCCTCACAATGCACCCCACTATTCCTCGCCGCCTTCACCCGGCGCGGAGCCGGGTGCTGCATCCACACGCACTCGCAATGGGCGGTGCTCGTGACGCTGTTGCTCGAGGCGCAAGGTCCGGGTCGTGACAAGGTGTTCGAGATCAACAATATCGAGCAGATCAAGGGCTTTGGCCGTGGGTTCCAAAAATCGGGAAATCTGGGCTACCACGACACGCTGCGCATCCCCGTCATCGAGAACACGGCCCATGAAGAGGATCTGACCGAGTTCCTCGAGGAGGCCATGGACAAGCATCCCGATACGTACGCCGTCCTTGTCCGCCGCCATGGTGTTTATGTATGGGGTGACAACGTACAGAAGGCGAAGACGATGTGCGAAAGGTACGTGAAGCGAACCTTGTCATGCCTCATCATCAATTAGACGCGCGGTTAACCATGTCCTCGCTCATTAGCCTTGACTATCTATTTCAGCTGGCTGTGCAGATGAAACATCTCGGTCTTCCCTGGTTGAGTGACATCTCGGAGACGCTGCCGAGTGCAAAGGTGAACGCAAATAAGTAAAAGACATATTGAAACCGGGTAGGGTAGCCAATTTGGATGTTTGTACGACAGCACAGATCATGTGATTCCATATGAATAGGAAATTCAGATATCGGCTAATAAAAGCTCGCGTTCTTTGGCTCTTTCTCAACCGATGTTTTATACAACCCAGCCTCGTTTCCTCTCCGCTTCCCCTTCCACTTCCCCTTCCTACACCCGAGCCCCCAACCCCGAGTCCCTAGCCCCTAGCCTCATGATCACAAGGCATCTCCCATGCTCCTTACCATCATCGTTCCTCAGTAATCCCCGTTTCCACTGCCGGCCCAATACACTAAGAAACGCACATCTCTCATCCAATTAAATCTCCCACTAACACCCTAAACACCCTCGCCTTAATGCAGAACAATTTTGCGTTGGAAGCGTTGACGGTTTAAGGGATAATCTACAGAGCAACAAAGCCCGCAAGCAGACCGAAAAGAGTCAATCCAGTGCCTACGGGACCATAGACAGCAGCGGCACCCTCGGAGGAAGATGTGGATGATGGGCCGTCTGAGGCTTGAGAGACAGTGTGCGGTACAGAGGTGACGATAGTTGAGCCGCCAGAGACGATGGTGGTAGCGACTTCAGTGACCGAGGCGCTGCCGTCGGCGTTTCCGGCCTTGCTGGTGGCTAGGTTCGGCGTGCCGGTGGTGGTGTAGTAGTAATCGCCAATGCACTTCTGAACACAGTCGGAGTAGGCCTGGTTGTCGGCGGCCGTGCCGTTACCTTGAGGGCATTCCGCCACGCAAGCAGTAGTGGCATTCACGTTCTGGTTGTCAGGGCTGGGAACTGCAATGCAGTTGGCGCGGCACTTGGTGTCACTGTCATCGCCTACACAACAAATAGCGTTAGATCGTGGTTTAATGGTTTTGCGACGCTCGGCCGCTCCTTTCGTATCCCGTCCTCGAGGGAGCTCTGATTTACTAGGAGGCCAAGGGTCTATTGGAGTCATTGTACTCACACTGAGCCAGACATTGCTCGATCTCAGAAGCAAGAGAGGACTGAGCCGGGTCGACGGAGACGGTAGTCGAGGCCACAGCGGTGGTGGAGCTGGTGGAGGACTGGGCGCTGGCAGCAACGGCGAAGAGGCCGGCGACGATGAAGGAAGTGAAACGCATTTTGAATAATTAGACTATTATAATGGTATATATAGATGGTAGTAAGTTTTTCTTAACGAGTGTCGTGAAGAGGTATCCCTAGAGCGGAAATGGGTATTACAAGGGAACAGCTTCTTGAAGATTCTTATTAACGAGAGAGAACCTGAGGGGAAGAAAGAGAGAGTCGTAGGGAAAATTACGAGTTTTAAGACACAGTGGACATTCAGTCTGCAGGGACAAAAGGGAAAAAAAAACAGAGGCAAAATAACCAAGAAGGTAACTTGGTATATAACACATGAAATTATACTGTATGAGCATGAGGTATCTTGTAAGTCGGTCGACCCGCAAGAGTACCTCGTCTGCCCGCTCCCTACCGTTAGCTGTCAATGTATACAGGGCAGAGAGGCTACCTGGTCATGCAGGAAAAAGGATCTCTGCCTCCGGCCTTTGGACCTTCGCTGCCTCTCCTACACTACCTACTATGTAGGTAGGTGTTACGGCGGCAGCAGAATCCGTCCTAGCTCGTCCAAGGATTCCTCCTAGGTTTTCCCGTCCGGGGAAGCTGGACAATGAGAAATGATCGCCGCGCACAGGGAATTAGCTGCTAACCTACTTTGTGGCTAGTGGGATGTGCTGGGTTTAGCATGCAGGCGCAGAGCAGGCTCTAGTCGGGCCCGGCGACAGGGGAAACAAGAGCTCCATCACTGCTCCATCTCGATTCGTGTCTTTGCTCAATACGACCACGTCCCTCGGGGCACCCATTGGTCCAATCCGGTTGCTTGGAGTCACGCCAGTCCAGCCAAGTTGGGGTTGTTCCTTGTCCAGTGCTTGACCTTTTTTGCCCGTGTTCATCTTTTTTTTTGGTCCAGCAATGCTGCCCTTGCGCCCCACCCGTCTTGAAAAGTTCGTCATTTTATTTTCCAAGCCACGCCTATGCGCCCCCATTTCAGCTGCTTGGTGCGATCAGACATCAGTCGAATGAGTTGGTGAGAAGGTCGTGATGCCATTGGCCCCTCCGGCCATGGTTGTGGAGATTATCATGCAATGGTATGATACTAAGCGAGACCTTGACGTAGCATCAACCAGCGTATGTCTTTTTTCCCGTCGTGGCTGGCTGTCGTGCAGGCAGAAACTGTCGTGTAATACCTGGCCAGACAGACGGGTTTGAGTTTTCCACCGGATACGGCCAATTCTTGGGAATCTGTTTTTGGTGCGTATTCTGATGACGGAATTTCCGGGTAGGTACAAGAAAAAGAAAATCTATACAGGACTAGACTGAGTACAAAAGTAACGTCCTAGGCCGCTCAGAGCCGCTATACATAAAATGGTGTAGTAGCATTTACGATCGACAGTGTAGTGCACAATAGTGTGGCAATATTATTTGTTGTTGCTTGGCTTGAGCACATGCGGCATGGTTCGCCAAGTTTCGTTCTCGCAGGTGCTGTCTCCAGAGACACACACAAGCTTATCAACTACTTAATAAGTTACGGTTGCCCAACCTCACAAGACAGCTGCTCATGGCAGCTATCATCTATCTGTGGCAGATGACATGGCCGTTGTCGAGCGACGACGGAAAACGCCGAGCATAATGTCTAATCGACCTTCAGCCGGATGGGCATCCCAGGCACGGGAGACAAAATAACCAAAAATCCTGCAGAGACCTCGTATCGTCGTTCATTTCGAGTCGCCCCGTCATGTGTCGTTGTCAGGCTAAATCGCGTCACACATATAAAAACCCCATGTTCTACGTGGTGCTAGCGGACAAACTAGGTTCGGAAAAACAAGCGCTTGGGTTGGCCTAGTTGGCTTAGTGGCGGTTGTTTCACGTACCTATTCTCCTTGACGCAACTTACTCGATAGTAGTTCGTGCGGCGCCGTGACTCCCAGCCACTTCAGTCGGCCACCCGTAGGTACGACGCTGCATCGGGTGATGATTACGCAGGCCTCCGGTTGCACACCTCGGTTGCACACCTCAACGGCATGGCGGAGGCGGCGTATCGCGCAGCGGCAAAGGACGGCTCTTGTCGACGCCTTTGCCTCTGATCGACACGCGCGCGCCGCTGTTGGAGGGTAGGAATACGAGTTTGCGGATTGTCCAATCGAGTCGTCGTCTTGTGTTCCACTATTACCTATTAGTTTAGTCATGAAATCTTGCCGCATTCCGCCATACGGGAGACATTCGTTCCTCAGCACGCTAGGTATCAGCTTGTAATTTCGACGCTTAACTAATCTAGTTACATATCGTACAAGTTAGTTTAAGTTAGCCATTCAAGCTTTTCGACTTTACACTGCGATATCATGCTAACTTAAGCAGCTATAAGTTTGCGAGCTTCTATACAAGGTTATCCTATGCCCATGGCATAGGATAGAAGTACAAATTACCTAAGCACTGCAAAAGGCGTTGATCCACGCCGTCTTCAGATACAAGTTCAGACTTCACTCCAAATACCACCAGATGACACACGCAAAAAGCACATTTCCGTTCGATGGGCCCGCCACGTGTTCGTCCGATCGGTTCGAGTTCTCAACTAGAGTGAAGCCCGCTTTGAAGTTCATTATACCCGCCATGGCGAATCCAGCAGGGTGTACGTGGCTAGACCGTTGTCAGATCCGGCAGGCGAATTTGCTGGTGTAGACACGCGTTCACTTATTCCAGCGTTCACATGCCTCAGTATTAACTTTTTATATGCATTGCCTACTTAGGTGGATGATAAGAGTAAACTGACGCGCTAGACTCTAAAGGTTCCAACCGATGCCCCAACGCTTTCGAGGCCCCATAAGGCGAATATTTTCAGGAATTGGTCCCGAGAACAGATATTATCTGCCAGAGAGGAATCAGTTCGAGCCTTGAATACTCTTTTTCTCAATAAATATTGGAGAGGACTCCATGCAATTCGCACCCAGCCTAGGAAGTAGCAGACCCCGCGAACCTGGGTAGTCTTATCTAGGGTCCACACCACAGCGTGAGGCGAAATAGGGGATTCTGCCGTCCAGAACCTTAATGTTGCTTGGATCTAAGATCTCGGGAACTCAATCGTCATTATTGCGTTCGTTATCCTGGAGAGAGTAGCTTGATCTGCTTAAGGTAGATAGGGAAGACGCCTATCGACTCTCACGTCCGGTCCAATTCCTACATGTATGTATTAATGCATATGCAGGCTGCCGGGTGTTGCATGCCTCGCAACATCTCATTTAGGCCTATCACCTTTTAGAATTGGACCTCCGAGTTAAGGAACTACGACGAGCGAACCATCTGCAGGTAAGCTTACAGGCTTTGCCATGCTTATTCCCGCAGCTGGTGATTGGTCGTATTAAAGGGCGCAGACGCAGTGTGATAATGTACGCGGCATATACTATCCCCTACCTACACATGATGGTCGCGTCTCCATGAAAGCCTCTGCAAAAATGTAGCGCATGCGCTCAATCGTTATATCTGGGAAATCAGTGTTTTTGTCTAGACGTTCTCTATGGCTGCATACTATCGGATTTGTAAACCATCTAGCTTCGCCTTCACGTTTTCCAGGTCAACTGCGTGCCATGGTAACTAGAGTCTAACTGACAGAGGAGTCTCGTAATTCCTAATTCTCGTCACTCATTACTTTAGCCCTTCTCGCGGTGCTGGTGCAGGCTAAGGCCTTATGCAGGTACCGGCGTTGGTAGGCGACTTACAAACCCTCCTCGATCTTCTTCAGGCATTCGGGGAACTCCTTCCAGTCATACATGATGACATTGGCGTTGCACTGCTCCTTGAGTAGCTTGGCCATCTGTTCCATCTTCTCTGGGCCCTCTTCAATGCCATAGACACCGACGTAACCGATAAGAGGGATACCCGCACGCATGGCGGCGGTAGCACCACTCTTGCTGTCTTCGACAGTAACACACTCGGAGTTCTTCACTCCAAGCTGCTGGCATGCATAGTTGTAGATAGCTGGGTCGGGCTTGCTGGAAGGGGGGTTTAAGCTGGTGGCGGCACTGTAGACGTGCTCGTCGGGGAAGTATTTGTCGATGCCAGTCTTCTTCAGAGAGGCGACGACACGGGGCTTGGCAGAGGTGCTGACAACGGACATAGGGTAACCTTGTGCCTTGAGGGCCTCCAGCTGCTCAGGTGCTCCGGGGCACGGAGTACACTTCTCGCTCAACTTAGCAGTAACTGCACCGAGCTCACGGTCGACATAGGCGTCAACCTCCTCGGGGGTCATAGTGAAGCCATGCTTCTTCTGGAGGCCGACAAGCATACCACGGAAATTGTGGCCGACGAAGTCCTCAAGAAGCTGCTCAACAGTGTAACGCTCGGACTTGCCCCATTTCTCGAGAACCTCGTTGGTCAGGTCGGTGCAGGCTTCAAAAGCCAGGCGCTCCGACAAGCAGAGGGTGTTGTCGCAGTCGAGCAGGACGTACTTGACCTACACGCAGCCAATTGTAAGTATTTATGTGTATATGTACTGATATATGTACTGCATGGCATATGGCATGATGTTTGCTTGAAATCAAACTGGAAGTCGGGTCCGTAGCAAACTTACACGAGGCATGGTATCGGGTTAAGATGGAGAATCAACGAGTGGTGAAATGGGTGATTGCGTGCGCGCTTGGTCAAAATGACGACGAGCCTGGTAGAGAACGATGATCTAACGTTGGAGCCTCGAATAGAATAGCTCAAGTGGATCGACGATGAACTAGTTTAGTCAACTGCCCGTGTTTGTTGGTGTTGAGAATGTCGAGAGGTGGAGTGCCTAGAGAGTGCCTAGGGAGTGCCCCTCGTTGGTTTTAAGGAGCTAAAAGCTGGCGTTGCGGGGTTTTCAACGAGCAACTGCGGAGGGGTCGAATTTTGGTGGGCTGTTTATGCTGCACGCTAGCATGCTAGGCCCGATTAGCTGAATTCTGGCTGGGCTACTGCTGGACCATGTGGGTAGAATTGGTGAGCTCCGATCACTGTCCGAGAGGGCTGGTTCTCGGACGGGTACCTTCCAGGGTTGGCTTAAATCCCGCTCAAGCCACCAATGAGAATCCAAGCTTCGCCCACAAGGGCTTAGGGACCTGGTATCTGCATAGAGCTGTACTTACTGATATTATATTGAGATGTGTGTACCTATCCGTTATGCTCGGCGAAGGAGGACGGATGCAGCTAACCAGTTAACCAAGCTTCGAGTAAAGTAAACTCATGCACATGTCGCCTGCTCGTCAAGTGGTCATGACATCAAAAGTGTATAACCATTAGGTACCTACCTCCATACACCACCCTCCTCAACTTTTTCAAACACCTCATTGCCGTAGGCGGGCTCCTAAATCACATTGAAAATGACGTGGATATCCAAGAGCACCACGACTTTTGGGCTAGTCCTGTTAACCCATGCGTATGAACACTTTTCCTACCTCTTGGTAACAGATATCAAGCTTCCCGTACTAACACCCTCATTATCTAGTTGCTATTCGGCGCACGAGCACTCTGCCCTCCAATCCCACCGAGCTGCATCGCTTTCTTCTCTAGCCTCGAGTCAATCAGGCACCGCCTCATCGCTTCCCATCGACATTACGATCGAGACCATTGTCGCAACCTTAATAATCTGTTTGGGACTTGTATCAGGAACATCTCAACTAAGGCCTATACAATGGCGTGTTTGGGCCGGAAAGATTGAGCAGGAGGGAGAGGCTGGCTTCAAGAACAGCAGTGGAGAGGTTGAAAAAGATTATGTGGGAAACCCCTTTCGCCTATTGGAAAGTCGTCCGGGATTTGTTGATATTCGAAAACAAAGGAGCGAGTTTGCTACATGGGTGAAAGGGAAACCAGCCGAGACATGATAGCTGCGTGGGACAATATGCTACGGTTAAAATCTACTTCTTGAATAAATACCAAGTATGTCCCAAGTTCTAGTACCTTTTACCCGAATTGTTTCCAACCAGTCACCAATGGGAGACGGAGAAGATTAAGTACTTAGAATCAGAATAATACGGTGCCAGCTATATACATGATAAGCTACGTGAGTGGCGCATAGAATGAAGCGGCGTAGTTGCCTTGTTGCATATTCACTCCGTACCTAGGTAGCTCTTGCCGAGCCTCATCACTATCTTGTGGCCAAGAAGGTTTGGCTCCTGCTTCTTCACTCTTTGCCGCATGTGCTCGTAAGAGGGAAGTATCTACCTTTATTAGGGATTTACGTATGATTCAGGCAGTCTTCCAGCTTCCTGACCCTGGGCACTTCCAGCCTTCTCACACAAGCAGTTCTAGACGACTGTCTCCTGAGTCTTGAACATGCTCCCTTGAAGCTCAACCACCCTGAGGTTTCCTCTTCCTTCAGGATAGTTTTACCTACTCGAGATTCCCCTCGTTCCAATCGTAAGGAGTCTAAATTAGGGAGGATTGAAGTTTATGTAGCAACTACCAAAACCTTGACGAAAAATGGCGTCCTATCCGCGAAGCTCACAGACTCCCCTCAATCCATCTCCTGCCGTATCTGCTCCCCCCAAGCGAAACGGAAGAGCTATTTCATCACGATCACGAACTCCATACCCCGTGAAGGGCCACGCCGTCTCTTCACCCATTCCCGGAGGTAGCCAAGGTCGATGGCGAACCCGAGCTCTTAGCGATCGGCTAAGGGCTACAAGCACAGTTAGTCCTCATTCCGCCACGTCAGCTTATGGGTCTTCGCCCCCGTTGCTTGTGCCTATTCATACACCTGGTGTCTCCCTAGGTTCGCTTTCTGGGCATTCGTTAAATACAGATGAAACTTTAGGGAGCGGACGGGATGGGGGAGGTAACGCTGTCTCAGAAGAAAGTCCTGATGCGATAAATGAAATTATCGCGGCGATTGATATGAGAGACCGTGGACCGCAGGGGTCTACTATTGGCTGCGCATACTACGTTGTTCTCGAAGAAGCTCTGTACCTGCTTGAGGATGTGGCAATGGCCGGCGTCGACTTTGTTGAGACCTTACTTCTCCATGCGCAGCCTACTACGGTTCTCATCTCCTCAAAGGCACCCGAGCCTCTCGCCCAGTGCCTTGCTAATGGCTCGCAAGATATCAACGGCAATGGAGGTGAGATTTTGTGTCAGTGTTTGCGTGATGTGCGGGTACTAAAAGCTCCTAGGTGCTTATATCCTCAGAAATGTAATTTCCGCAGACTTCCGTTACGATACAGGCAAGAATAAGCTGCTGGAATTCCAACTCGGGATGGATGGCCCTCAAAGCATGCTATATACAACCGTCGTCGACGATACTGTGCTTGACGCTGATACCCACGAAAGTCAGGGATGCAGGCAGGGGAAACTCATGCGGCTAGCGACATCTATCAATCTCGATAGTCAACTTTCTGTTAGAAATCTTCCGAAAAAAATGCGTATAATAGTTCTGATAGCTAATGGGCTCTAGATCGGTTGCGCTGGTGCAGTGTTGAGTGACATTCAGCGAAGGAGAACCGCGCAATATCTGCCAAATGATCCCGATGCTCTAGTCGCTTTTAGGATCCGGTCTGTACAAATGTTTTCTTTATTCAACTCTATGTTTGTCAACGCCGATACACTTGCCTCGTTGCAGATTATGCAGTCAGAGTATCATCCCAACAGTCATCAACGAGGCCCGACGGGTTCCACCTCCGGTGCCAAAGAGAGTCTCTCCGTCTACGGTCTCTTTTCTCACCTGGCTGCGACACCTCAGGGTAAATTGAAATTGCGTCGGATGTTCTTACAGCCAAGCGTGGATATTGACCTCATTCACGAGAGACAGCGGACAATTTCATTCTTCCTTCGCCCCAGTAACGCCGATGCGCTAGGTGGTATCAGCAAAGATCTCAGGAAAATTAAAGATATGAAATCTGTCGTATTACTTCTCCGAAAAGGTATTGATAGTGTTGGCCGCAAGATAACTGTGGCAAATAACGTCTGGGCTATGCTCCAAAGGTTTGCTGCCTACAGCCTGCAGTTAAGAGAATCGCTTCGATCACTACCAGACGCGGAGTCGGTGGAAATAATAAAAAAGGTACCCGACGGACAATAATCCTACATTTAGTGTCGGTCTAATGCAAACAAAAAATCCAGGTCATTCAAGGTATTGACCCGATCCAGATTCGACAAGTTGGGCAGTTGATTACCGAAACTATCGACTCTGAGCAGTCGGTGGATCGGGGAAGAATAGCCGTAAAGCAAGGCGCCGACGCTGTGTTGGATGAGCGCAAAAGGAGCTATGATGGCATGGAAAGTTTCCTTGCTAGCGTGATCGTAAAACTTCAGAGCAGTGTCCCCGAATGGGCTAGGAAGTATGTAAAAAACTGCATCTTCTTCCCCCAACTAGGGTTTTTGACGGTTGTGTCTATCAACCCACAGACCGGCAAAGGCAATTATGACGGCGAGGGGCTAAATGATACATGGAAGTGCATGTTTCTTGCGGATGGTAGTGCCTACTACAAAAACCAGCAGATGAAAGTGCTGGATGATGAACTCGGAGACCTGTATTGCATGATTATAGGTACTTGCTCTTCTGGAAGTCGTCTTTATCATATGCTCATACCCTACAGACCGAGAGATTGAAATCATCCATCAGCTTGCGGTTACAGTTCTTCATCAGGAAACAGCAATCATAGCGGCGTCTGAAGTTATCGGTGAACTTGACAGTCTGATCGCTCTAGCCACCCTTTGCGGCCAAAACAAATGGACAGCACCTAAAATGACCAATACAAATATCATACATATCGAAGGCGGTCGTCACCCTTTGCAAGAACTAGTCACGGCATCTTTCATTCCTAATCCTTGCTTCATGGCCGGAGGAACGGGAAATCACATGCACGAACACGAGGGCACATCGCCTTCCGAGGTTACTAGTAACTTTCCAGAAGCGCCCAGTACAGTTATCATTACGGGCCCTAATCATTCTGGTAAAAGCGTTTATCTTAAGCAAGTTGCGATTATCGTCTATCTAGCGCACATTGGATGCTTCGTGCCAGCCGAGCATGCTCAAATAGGCCTGACGGATCGCATTTTGACACGGATTTCAACACGCGAAAGCGTGGCTCGCTCAGAGAGTGCATTTACCATCGACCTACGCCAAGTAGCATTTACGATGAATTTTGCAACTCGGCGAAGCTTAATCATCATTGACGAATTCGGAAAGGGGACAGACTGCCATGACGGTGCAGGTCTAATGGCCGCTGCAATTAATCACTTCGCCAGCCTTGGTTGCGAACGACCAAAACTCCTAGCTGCAACTCATTTTCACGAGATCTTTGAAGGCGATTTTGTCACCGAAAGTGCAGATCTAGCCTTTGCTCATATGAAGATTCACATAGATCTCGATTCTCTAGCAATGGAAGACCAGGTGACTTATCTGTATCAGTTTGCGCCGGGCAGAAGTATTTCTAGCTTTGGCAGTCGTTGTGCTGCCATGAACGGAATCGACCAAGCAATCGTGGACAGAGCCGAGTCAATCATATTGCAAATGGTGCGCCACGAAGATCTAGAAGTCACCTGCTCGAAATTATCAGACGACGAGGCTCGAAAGCTTGAGGTGGCTGAGGTAGTTGCTCGAGCATTTCTTGAGGAAGACTTCGTATATCCTCCAAACACGATCCCCAAGTCTAAGGTTGAATTTTGGTACCGGAGCAAGCTCGAAAAAATACTATCACCTGATGTGCCTATGTAATGTGAGTTGTTGAAGCGGCTAAGTTCGAACCCTTAGCGCTATCTGTGATGCTTAGACGAATATATAATCACCATATGGCCATGACAGTGAAGCTCAGGTATTGTTGCTACAAATAGCATGAGACCTAGCAATTGTCCCATAGCAAAGTATTCTATATATTTATGTTGAGATTAGCTTAGCATTGACGGAGGGCCATGCAAAAGGGATTATGTGCGAATGCAATAAATCGGCGGGTCTCATATCGGCAAAATAATGTGTTTGCTGTTAGATCCAAAGAGCTGGGCTACGGTTCTCTCCCATGTTTAGTCCCGCACTCAAAATGAATTCATGTAAAAAGCAATATTGAAGTCCCGCTTTCGGGGGGCAGCCAATTTTGATAATGTTCTGGTATCATGAACGCTATGCTAACAGAAAATGATCCTGCTCCTGGTAAACTCGAGCGGTTATATACAGCGAGAAATTATATTATGACTTTGCCACGGTCTAGCAAGGAATTGCCTCCTCCCCCTTGGCACAACACGGCTTAGCCTCCTATGTAATTTGAATCCGTAGCGTAGATAGGAGCCCATTAGCCAATTTAGAAGCCAAGAGCGAGCGTGACGCCCATGGCGGCGACAACGCCGAACATGGAGGCTTGGCCAGTAAGACCGGCAGCATTGTCTTCGTCCGCAGAGTCGGTGGATTGACCCTCGGCAGCGGAAGACGAAGACGAAGGCGTGACCGATATGCTTGTGGCCGCACCTAGCGAGCCGGCGGCCGTTGGGGTGCCGGCGTCGTCGGTTAGCAGGCCGTCCGTAGTGGCACCAGTGACAGTAGCGGAGTCAGTGGCGAGAGTGAGCGTGCCGGAGACAGCAGGCGTCACGGTCGTCTTGGCGGTCGTGGTGGATTCCTCGGCGGCGGCAGTCTGGGGGCTGCCGAGGTCGTAGGTCACGGTGATCTCGTCCTCGTCGTCGCCCTTGCTGCTGGCGGTCGAGGCGGCGGTGGCCGTGTGCTTTGCCGAGGACGTGGTAGATGTAGGCGAGGACTCCTCGTCATCATCATCATCATCATCATCGCCACCGGTGGTGTCGGCAACACCGCCCTTCTTCTCGGCGTCCTGGACGGCGGACTTGGGCAGGTCGCATTCGCCCTCCAGAGGCTCGATCAGGTCCTTGGCCGTGACGTCGGCTGAGCACCACTGGTTCATGCAGATGACGATGTCGGACAGGATCCCGTCATCGGCCTTCTCGCAGATGCAGTCGGTGTCGAAGCAGCCCGAGTTGCGCATGCAGGTCGAGATGCACGACGGGTACTCTACGTCGGCGCGCTTGCTGCTGGCCTCCGGGGCGGCGGCGGCGTGCTGAAGCAGCGAACCCAGAAGGGTCGTGGCTAGGATGACGGTAGATTGCATGGAAGGCATTTTTGCTCTGTCTTCTTCCCTTTTTTTTTTTCTAGTCCTTGTTCTCGTGTATTATAAAAAAATGTTGCTTTCCCGTATATTATTGGGATATATGTCGTTGTTTTTTTCTTAAAGAGTGTGATTTGGTACGTCTGTCTGTAAAGAATGGAATGAAGGCCGGCTTGCTAACTTTGTTGCCTTCGAATGTTCACGATAAAGAATGAATGAAGGTGAGTCTTTCTTGATAGGTGACGAGCAAAGAATGTGTGAAGACAAACGGCTTCGAGAAGGATTTATTTCATATGTATATTGCCCCCCATTTTCCTTTCTAGAAGTACACGACCTACTACAGGCAGACTAGATACATCTAATTATTCGGCGGCCGCCCGAGTTGAGGTTAGCAGGGCATCAACGGAAAAGATTGCCAGGATCATCATCCGCCCAAGAGGGTTGGCGTAGTCTGAATACTGGTTCTGAAACATGGTGAATGGAGAAGAACCCTGGGATGGTCGTCGACCGAATAGTCATAGTTCAATAAGGATGGGCACGTCTAAGTGCGCTGGTGATCTCGTTGGACGATGCAGAGCGGAAACGACGTCACAAGCTGCCAATTATGGTATAATCTCGAAAAGGGGTACCCCTGCAGGATTTGATTGCGGTGGCCGTGGCTCTTGGCGTCTCCCCGCCGCCATCTTCGCCCACCCGTCATTCACCACACGGCAGCAAACCACAGTCCAGGAGAAAGGTTTGCTAGCACGACTTTTGCGGTCCCTCCTCATTTCGACAGAACGGCGCCCGGAACCCGACCGTCATGCATACTACACCACGCTACACTAGTACACTCCTAAGTATAATAGCGAGCGGGCAGAAGAGCGGGCAGAAAGCGGGCAGGTGGTTATTGGGGGAGGTAGTGTAGATCGCAACATGTGACGGCCCCTTTCCGCTCTGTCGCTACAGCTCCCCTTGGAAGTACATGTTCAGCTCCTCCACAGACGAGTTCTTGAAAGCATTAAAGACGAGCTTGGGCCCTTCCGCACCTCTCGCAAACCCACAACGCTCGTAGACGGATATGGCAGCGCTGTTCGCTGCGTAGACGACCACACTGAGCACTAGAGGCCTCCCTTGTCGCCGTGCCCGGTTGCGAGCCTCTGCTGTCGCCGCCTCGATCAGAGACTTGGCGAGCCCCTGTCCCCGGGCCTCGGGACTGGTGTAGACGCCGGACATTTGAAAGTGCAATGGCTCTTCACCGCTGGCATTAGTCGTGACACCGTCGACTATCGCCTCGGAGACCACCTGGTAAGGATTGCCTGCCGGGTCGGCATTTGGCAATGGCCCAACGAGCGAGGTGGATGCGACCACTCGGTTGTCGTCTGCTTGTACAGCGACGAAAGTGGTTACTGCAGGGTTCCTAATACGGCCGAGCCACGTCGCGTCGTCGAACCCGATCTCTCGCGCATACGTGGATCCAAATGCTGTTCCATCGCCAATTCGTGTTAGTCTTGTCACCGTGTGAGCTTGTGATAATGTCGGACATGTGGCGTGTTCTGTGTTTGCTACATGGTCATCTTTTTGAGGTGCGACGTACCATGGGCGTCTTGTTGGAGAGAAGCTAGCCTGAATGGTTTGTATTGCTCGAGATAGAAGCGGCAGCCGTCATCGTCAGCAGGTATGACGGTGATTCTGAACTTGGACGTGCCACTCGTGCCCGCCACCATTTTATCTCCCATCAACACCTTTCGCTTACTAACTGAGACAGGAACGTGGTACTAGAAGTCAATTTGTGGCACGAGAAGCCCAAGATCGGCGGACCCGTCGGCTAGCAACACTGTTGAAAGTCATGAGACACCACAGTACAAAGTACTTAATGATACGAGCGTATGAAAATCCTGTATTCTAATCAATAAAACACTCTCTCTATGACTTAGTGCAGCTTCTCAGGTTTTTATAAGCTGGAAATTTCTACTCGCCGCGTTTGCATCGGCGTTACTAGATGGTCGGGTGAGTCAAGAGGCTAAGAGTCACTTATGTATACCGAGATAGGGCTGCATCTTCTTACCCTACACGGAAGGCGATGCTGTCATGCCGGACCCAATCCTTTCTGAAGCTGGGCTGCAGCGGAAGACATGACTAATCGAAAGTGGCTTCGAAAGCTGAGGTTCGTTTGCCTAGTCTGTAGACTATTCGTAGGCGGTGTTCACTATCATGTTGTGCATACCGTGATATATCATCAGCATTAGACAGTCCAGCCTAGGTAATCCTAAGAAGGGGCAAGTGAGAAGTGAGTCCTAGATAAGTAGCCTTGCCATAGTAGACCCCGGGGCGGGATGGTTGTGGCGCTACGGAACAGCAACGATTGGAGGGCGTCGGCGTCTAAGCATCTACCTGTAGCGCCCGTGGCGCTGGCCAAAGCAACCCCTGCAGTCATGGGCCTCATCCGATTTGGTTGGGGGGGACTGCACGAACCCCGAAACACGAATTCATAACGAGCCTTACCCTTTTTTCTTCTGTTTATTTTCTATTTCTACGCTGCCTAGACTTCGAATGCTACCTTATTTTACCGTTTCAAACGTCTGTATTTTAGAGTATATTGCGCCGTGGCTATAGTAGTAGTAGTAGTTGTTGTTGTTGTTGCAATCTCGAGCGCCTAGGACATGGCATCCACTGGTCCACCGGCAGCGCCGGACAGCCTAACCGCCAAATTCGAAGACTTCGATCTCGACGAAGTCTTTCAAAAAGCCAAGCCACACACAGAAAACCTTCGCAGTCAGAACTTTATAGTGGAATTCGGACCTGACCGGGCGCGTATTGCCTTCGATCTCGATTCTGATGATATCAAAGATCTCCTCAGGAGTAAGAGAGACGTGAAAGACTATCCAATTCGATGGATGTACGTCATCGCCCAGAACCCGATATATTATATCTTGTACATGCACTAACTATGTTTCGAGAAATATCTGGAATCCGAGTACCCAGAGTACGGCTATGGAAACTATCGGAAACCATTATGAATTCTCTGAGAGATTGGTCCGCCTTATGTATCTCTCAGCGCAACTGCAGTCACGAGATACTCCACGTCGGACTAGGGGAAAACATAGCCTTACTAAACATTTTCGTCGCCACGAAGATATTGAGCTTGGGGCCGTCGGTGACGACGCGAATGGTGATTTGCCCCTAGAGTCACCTATGAGCCCCCAGTTCCAAAAGGCCTCTATCGAATTGATAGGGGAGTTGGATGATGATAGTATGGAACTATATCTGCAGGTCAAGAATACTGTGAATTACTTCTCAACGGACCAGACCAAAAAGGGTGAGGACATTCCCTCGAGATCGCGAAGGCATCAGATACTAACGTAACTAAAAGCATTGTGTATTGGAGCCCATTGGCTGCACAAACGGCCAATAGGGGAACATGAGTTTCAGAACAAAAGCATGATGCCACCTAAACATTGGCAATGGCTGACGATCTGCAATGACCGTACGTTATATTTAACACCGAAGCATCGTTTCACTCGATAGTAACCCCATTATTAGATACGGTATTGTCAATACACGAGCAACCATCGTTCGAGCCTGTACCGGAGAATGAAGATTATGATAAGTGGAGAGCCGAGGAGCTAAGAAACATGAGGGCAAATACTCTTGATGTCCTCCTGCAGCTCTCTTTGAATGGTTTCGACCTGTACAGGCGGAAACCGCTTTCTCTCAACTCTGTTCGGCGGCCATTGAGAAAATGGCATTCTCTTGACAAGCCGAGTCTCGACCGGCATGAAACAGGGATGTCATTCGCTTTCGGGCCCGAGCCGGTCAGCTTGGCAGACGAAGGCACCAGTAATCTCTTCTATTATTTATTCGAAGACTATGTGGCGGCTGGACCCCTGAAAACGGCCGAGAAAAAACTTGAGCAGATGGTAGGTCGCGTGGCCGGCAGCATGAGATGAACGAGAGCTGACAATGAACAAGACACATAAAGTACTAGAGAGTGCGGTAGGTCCTTGATTTTCCTCGCCCCCGGCAGGTTTCATGGCAAGGGTACTGACTGGTATAGCGCCCCAAAATCCGGAAGAAGAGCATAGATATCATCCCCACATTGCATCACCTGAGCAAGGATCTCCGAGAACTAAAGCACTTGTTCGAGAATTACAAGAACCTCATCAGCAAGATTACGGCCCTTGGCAAAGTTGACGCGCCTACGCGAAACAGCCACGTCGACGATGTTCGCAGGGTCATGTTGACGGACACTGCCTTGAGCCGATTTGAAAGGTTGGGTGATCGGTTGCAGTATTTAATGCTAAACTCGATCGAAGGATACCTCGGGGAGATCAATGCGCTTTCGGGCACGGTAAGACCTCCTGAAGGCGTCGACTCGCATCTTCCAAGTTATGCCCAAGCTGACATCAATGCGCGCGCAGTACTTCAACCTGACGCAACAGAAAGACTCGGAAGCTACAGCTAGGCTAACCAGAAGTGCCACGCTCCTGGCGAAGCTGAGCGTCTTCTTCTTACCTATTAGTTTCCTCACCAGCTACTTCTCGATCCAGATCGAGGATCTGTATATTTACTGGCATGGCACGGACTATTGGTATTCGTTCGCCGTGATAGCGAGCCTGTCCTTTGTCGCCCTGTTCTTCTTCAGTAGGCTGCTTATGTTCGCCAGCGACACGTTGGACGAGTGGGCCTCCAGCATTTCGAAATGGTTCCGCAACATATTGCGGGCTATGGGATTCGACGTACGAGACTATGATGAGTGATGTTTTGGGAGTGATACCTTGAGAGAAGAAGGCTGGATCTCAAGCTTTATCCTTTCATGCTTGCTACCTTCCTTCTTTTTTGCTTCACTCTCTTTTTGGGATTATGGATGGCTAGGTACTAAACACTTACAGCGACGCGCCCCGGTTAAGAGTAAAATGGAGTCTTGAGGTATATCACGATGGAGGCGGGATTCGATACTTTTGGACTTGAATGTATAGTTTAGAACCCCTGGCAAATAATGACTTGATATGAATGCCGACCAACCCTGGGTGACTAGGTAGTGAAGAATGAATGCATTGTACATCTCCCTCAGAAGCGCAATTCATGAGAAACAACCACACATGTCTGGCATAACATGATCTCGACGAAACTAGTTGAGGCATCGGCTCTGCTACTTAGAAGGGATAACAACAGCAAGCTGCTGACTTTGGTGGGGTCAGATTCCATCTTGGCTTACCTAGAACCTGAATTTTCTTTCCTCTTTCACATGCCACCTGATGCGACGCCCCGACTAGTTTATAGTTCCCTCTTAGCGCAATCTAGCCCGAAACTTAGGCTCAGAATATATGTACCTTTGTGAGTGTTTGTATCATTTGATTAACTATAAGACAACACTCAGCGCGACAATTGTTACAGTTGCCAAAGGCTACTCTGATTGGACCATGATAGACGATACCTCTTTTTATTCCCGGTGCTTACTTATTAGTCTAGGTAAGGTAGGGAGAAATCTGTTGCTATTCGCAGTCCAAATGAGGTAAGTGGTCGCGCGACTTCGTGATACCTGATCACAATTCGTCCTCATCTAGGCCCAAGTTTTAGTTCACTTAGCACGAAACTCAAACGCCGGTTTGGGAAAGAAGGCACGGGCTTCGTAAGGACGGGACCTCAAGGCTCTCTCGCAGTAACATTGCTATCCGCATAAATCACTCCTCATAGGTAGGTGAGGTATTCTTCAAAGAACCTTTTAGAGATTGAAATAGGTATCTGCATCTGGTTGCTTTGTGGTTTATTCACTCCGCCCCCCTTTTTTTTTCAGTCTTTTCCCTAGAGGGAAATCGACTATCGCGGCTCAAAAATAATCTACATCAAGGATGGACACAGATAAGGCACCAGAAGGGTTACCGGTGACGCGGGTCCGCAGTGAACCAGGCAGCAGACCCAGGCATTGCTGACCAGGGTCTTGCAAACCGGCACCAGCTTCTGATTCATGTCTGCAGCTACCCCTGAAATTTGACATGACAATTCCCCCAACAGTTGTCTAAGTGGTACTACTCAGAAGTACTACTTACCTATGTCGGGCATCTCGGTGCAGCAACGGTGAGAGGAAGGTAAGTAGATTGCGAGCTCGGCGTTTTTTTCTGACTGGCCGACTTGTAGACATATCTAACTAACCCAGGTAACTATACCCTTACCCTAGGTACTTACTTAGGTGTGTACTGAGGTACCTAATCTACTATCTACCTGACTAGATACCTAAGTACCTACCTAGGTAGGGGCACGTTACTTGTTTGCTCCGCATGCCGCTTGCCGTCAACAGCCGACCGTTGTTGTTGATCATCACCCTTTTTTTGTGCAACAGCACTTCTAAGACGGATTTATGACGTTGAGTCGCACCGGATAATTCAAGCGGGACACAGCAACCTCAAGACTCCGATTATCCAGACAGAAAGCTGCTCCTCGCTTTTTCTCCTACCTACCTACCTCTTGCTAACCAGATACTGTACTACTAATACAGCAGTACAGTACATATTCTACTTACTTAGTAGTACATCACATGCGAACTTTTAGCCCGCTTCGGTACTTCCCGCTGTTTTTCTGGTAGACCTCTATATTCGAGGCGCATCCGCAATCTTAGGATACCCACACTCTTGGCATTGGACAGAGCAACAGAAACAATTCAAGCTTACATTAAGGACATACTGCAGGTCATTGTGTACCGTGAGGACAGACCAAACTCCTATATCTAGCTCGACCCCGTGGCCCCTTTGGAGGTATCTTGTCATCCCTTGCCTAGCAAGTGCCTACGTGGGGGGATTGCCACGACAACACGAACCCCTGGTGTCATCGAAGAAGAAGATTAATAACAATAACAGCAACAACCTCACCAACAAGAAGGGGGCGAACGTATCATCACGATATCATGGCTTCGAAAATATCAAACGGGACTACCAATGGCGACCATACGGCCCAAATTCCCTACATTCCCCTGTACTACGACTCTACGAACGATTCCTCCAACGACGACCCCTCTGCTCAAAAACTCATCCTCGCCCTACGACCTGAATGGTCAAGCCCAGATTCCAAAGTCGAATTCGTGCGCTTCACCGACGGCATTACCAACACCCTTCTGAAGGCGGTCAATCGGAAGCCAGGCCTGTCTAAGGAGCAGGTTGATAGCGAGGCCATCTTGTTGCGAGCCTACGGCCATGGCACCGACGTCATCATAGACCGGCTCCGCGAAACACAAAACCACGAACTGCTCATGCAGCATGGCCTAGCGCCGACATTACTAGCCCGCTTTGGCAATGGTATGATGTACCGCTTCATTCAGGGTAAGGCGTGTCAGCCCGCCGACCTGCGTGACCCGTCCATATACCTCGCCGTGGCGCGGCGCATAGCTCAGTGGCATGCCACTGTGCCCTGCATACACGAAGCCAAGACGGTAAGCAACGGGGCTGCGAACGGCTGCCACGATTCGTCTCTCGACCTGATCGCAACCGGCAAACCTCCGCCAAACGTATGGACCGTTATGCAGAAATGGATAAGGGCTTTGCCCACCAAGACAGATGCCCAACGCACAAGGCAGTCGGAACTTCAGGACGAGCTTTCATGGCTCGTCGAGAAGTTGAGCCAGCGTCCTGGGCTAGGGACGAATGGTGTAAGTTGTTGTCCCTGAGATCCCAGATAATGAAAGGGTCAACCGAAACACCAAAGGTTCCCTCTGTCTTTGTTTCAACTGGGATACTAATGACCATATTAGCTCGTTTTTGCGCACTGCGATTTGTTGAGTGGAAACGTCATTATTGAACCAAAAGGGCCGGGGACCGATTTGAATGGGACTGGCGATAAGCATGGAGTGATCGACCAAGATGACCCGTTGCAACAACAGCCCTCAGTGAGCTTCATCGACTACGAGTATGCGACGCCCTCGCCCGCAGCCTTCGACCTCGCGAACCACTTTGCAGAGTGGGGTGGCTTCGACTGCGACTATAGCGTGCTGCCGACGAGGGCGCAGCGGCTCGAGTTCATCCGCGAGTATATACATACCTACTTCAGCCTAGCAGAAAAGGGGTCTGAAGGCGGTGAGAGCATTGACGAGAAATCCGAGGCACAGAGGTTGCACGCCGAGGTCGATATGTTCCGCGGCGTGCCGGGATTCTATTGGGGTATTTGGGCCCTGATCCAGGCCACTATCTCGCATATCGACTTCGACTACGCTCAGTACGCTGAGGTCCGACTCGGCGAGTACTGGGCCTGGCGAGATGCCATGGCTGCTGGATCGCGTTATGGGGCGGAGAAGGGAAAGGAGGCGACGCCGCGCGAGAAGCGATGGGCTTTGTTAGAGTGATGGGCTCCGTGCATGCATACAAAGACGGACGAGTGGGGCTAATAATAACATAATTAGTACGGCATCCCCCATGATAGAAGCGCAAGTTTTTGGGCTCCTCGTGGCTAGAGGCTCGCGGGCAGTACTTTATAGTGGAGGAACTTCTCACCCGTTTCTATGGGCAGGCGAGGGTGTGCTTTTTTATTTTATTTTACTGGGCTGCTTTACCTACCCGGGCCAGATTAGAGCATTTAAATAAATAAGGAGTAGACAGAAAAATAGAAATAGGGTTAAGACTTGTGGTTTTGCAGCTTTCGTGTTTGATGTTGTCAATTCGCGTAGGGGAGTGATAAGTTGACTGTGTAGATGGGTATTGACTAGTCTTATATATATGTATATGTGTATATGTGTATATGTATGTTTTGGCATACTATATACTAGTAATGTTAACTACGCGTATATTATATATTCTTAGACCCGTATTGCTATGGTTTTATATTTAAAACTACGTGATTCGTTAGACCCAACGTCAGGGTCCGGCGTAGTGAGTCGAGTCCGTTGGGAGATGGGCCTGGTTTGTTGTCTACGCTAGCATCTCGTTAACGAGATGAGTTATTCTTTAGGTGGTGGGAGTATTTATCTTCTAGCTGTTCTCTCACCCGTGCTGTTATACGTATGTATTGTATAAACGGAGTCTTGAGATGGCTGCTTTTTGTATTTCTAGTTTCGTGGCTTGGTTGTGGGGTCGTCAAAACCGACGGGGCGCCTAGATACTTAGTAGGTTCCGAGAGCTCGGTACTGTTTCTCGGTCGTTTGTGCGTACTTTCGAAGGTTGATTCTCTTTGCGTTTATTTAGTTGGTCTAAGGGATCCGGGGATCCGGGTTAGTATCGGTATAGGAATAGTTCGAGAAGTGTCGGCGTTGTCGTGGAGTCTCTTGAGATAGAGCCACAGGCGGAGAGTACATTTATCAAGGCAGTGAGCACCCACCGAGATCCCTTTTTAGAGATACGTATAGTAGGTAGAGTTACGGTAGGTAATTCTGTGACGACGAGTACGGTAAACCACCGAAACCCCCTTTGCATGACGGGGTAAGAGGGGGCCACTGTCTGAGATATAGTATATCGTATTAGTTCCTTGTGGGTTTTTAGGTCGGCCAATACCGTTGTTGTCGTTGTCGAGGCCTGGAAGCACTTCGGAGATATGTCTCCTGTTTTCTTTGCTTTGTACTGGATAATCTCCGGACGCCTTTTATATTCTAGAATTAATGGGCATGATACGTTAACAACTGTATCCCCCCAAACTCGTGCCTTTGACTGTATGTGAGGAGAGGGCCGTAATGGTGGCGCGCTTTTTGATAGGGAAAAAAGGGGCAAAAATCATGAGCATGATGCTATTTTGCTTATTCCAGCTGTCCACCGTGGCCGGCATAAACGAGAGTCACGGGAAGTGGACACGGGAGATCTACAATATAATCTTTTTATCTTAAGATATCAAGGTCGTAGAAGACCGGGACTAGAACGCCCTGATACCCGTGTTTTGGCTATCGGAAACCGGGAATTCGGTTCGGCAATGAGGGAAACGCCGAGGATCTTCGGGTGGCTTTGTGTCGTGACTCGTGGCTTGCTCGCGGACATAGTCGTCGAGAATTAGACGCGCACTCGGGAAGTAGGTAGGTTAGGCAGGCTTTAGACGAGGGCATCATATATGTGTCCCCTTTCCCTCTTCTTCCTAATATTTTTTTTACATAGATGTGATCATGAGAGGAAGTCACAAATCATAGATGACTATGCTTGGTTTGGGCGGGGTTTAATCTTTTATTTATAGTATCTGCTAAAGGTCGTCGCTATATAAGGGGGATCGTCTATAGTTTCTCCCACTTTGATAAACAACCCGCGTTGTTGTTGCTGCCTTTAGGCCGCTGAGTTTTGTCCTGTCGTGTAGCTGTATGCTTAGGTGTGCCACGCACGAGTTGTCTAGGAGGCTCATACTATCCCTATCAAGAAGAGTTGGGTGCCACGACTTCATGCAGGCTGTCGGTATCGACAGGTAGTAGCTCAACACCTAGCTGCTCGCTACTGCAGCGTGTGTTGATGCAATCATCGTGAGGGCCAACGGGATGCGCAACGGGAAAACCAGCAAGTTAGATTCTGTCTCTGTTTTCTTGATACTTGGGAGTGCATTTTCGAGACGGGCGCGATAGGTCCGTCGAGAACCGATCATACCGGTCTTATACGAGGCTACATATAGATTCCTCCCTCACCAGGAGGCTCATACAGGCTCACCCACTGACTGGGTAATTATGGTTACCATTGTTACACGGTAGAAACGAATGCATGCGTTATGTCCAGTTAGTTTCTACGCCAACTGGGATATTCCCTCACAACAAGACACATAATAAGAGGTATTAATCGCGATAATTACGATAGTCCTATATACGCGAGCTAATAACGAAGGTGGCTCGTTAGAGCCGCGCCTAGGGCAATTGCGCCTCTCCTATCGCAGCTATTGGCAAGCTAATTGGGCCGGCACTTCCTGAGATCTTGGGGTAATGCATCGAGGCTGGAGAATGAGGATAGCCGATGAGGAGTCCTCGGCGGTATTACAAGGGCTCGCTTGCGGCCGGACCTTGTCGATGGTGGCTTAGATGTAGGTATACGTCAGCCGAAATATTACACGATTCTAACTAAGTTCTGACAATTCCTATTACTGTATGTAGGTATTATTGTACGGTGAAGGTTGATGCGCAGACGAAGTACTTAGGGTACTGTCGATGCTATATAAGAGTTGTACCTCGACTTACCGTGCCGATACGGGATATCTAGATATTTGGGGGCCAGCTGAAGGCAAGGCAAAGAAGTCACTGTGCTCACTTACCGAAAGGGAGTCTTGGGAGATGGCTTCGGCCACACAGCCCCAGTCGGGAAGCTGAATGGGATCAACAAAGTTGCAGACCCCGTCTAGCTAATGTTGCCGACTTTCTCACCAGAATAAGCGGCAGATAAGAGGATGACCACCCAAAAGCTAGGACCAGCGCTAATACGATTCGAACCTAAACCCCGTCTACACTAATTGTGAACCAACATATCCCCCTTTGGTCCTACACTAGCCTGCACAATGGCGGACACCGTAGCTCGACCCGTGAGCAAATTGAAAGGGCAGATGACAAGACAAGGGCATTGCCAAAAGCAGACTCTGAGGGGTGGCGGGGTCGGGTAGTCCCCTCAGGACTGGTCAAGTTTATGTCCGGTTGGATGAAGACGACCGACGACATAGGTAATGTACGTAGTGCAGAGTACTGCTAGAGTAAGTAAGTACCTAACTGAGCATGTACTGTACTGTACACTACTAGGTTACTATAGTACATATAGGTCGGTCTGCTCGGTCCTGGTCAGTTCACACTTATCTGTACCCTGTTTCTTGGCGACGCGCGATCCTAGATGTGATGAGTGGATTCCTGGACGTTGATTCGAAGAGAGGCCTAGCGAAAGGCATGAGCCGTATGCGCTAGGACGCACTTTAAGCACGTCAACTCGTTGCCGCCGAAGAATGGGATAGAATATCTTCTGTAGATGCCTAGTGCGGGTATCTGTCTATCTATCTCGGAGCGCAGACTCGTAGCGATTCTGACACTTGACCGCCTTTACGATGGGACACCTTCTGCCCGCAACACTCTTCGCGCCGCTGGTCTGGCGGTGGACGGATGAAACGAGCGCGAACTACTAGTAGGTTTTTCGAGATCCCACCTCGGTCGAATCCTAGCTGCGGCGTAATTATGGTCAAGCGTCCTCGACTCCCTCGCTTTGCATACTTCCTCATGCACACTTGCTGCTTTAAGGCAAATGGTAGATGTGTGGTTGTGACAAGCTCTATCTAAGGCTACAGTATATAGTGCATACTACGTACTACTGACTGTACGGCACTACGGCTAACGACGATTCAGCTTTGGGGGTTCCGGTGGAGTTCGTTTCCAGAAGCTCGATAATACGTGGCCATGTCCAGCATTTAGGTGCGGAGCTGAGAAGCGGCTGAAAAAACAGCCGTGATGTACTTTGAAGAATATAAGGGGAAGCTCTAGACTACCTAGCTAGGTAGTTCTTCACGATTCATGGTAGACGTTCAGCTGTCCAAGATGAGGGGAAACGGGTGAGAGAAACGGATACAGAAGGAGGGTGAGGGGGGGATGGTCAAAAAAAATAAAAAAGAAAGAAAAAAAGAAAAGCTTCGCCTTGCTTTGCCTTACCCTGCACAGAACTTGCACAAGCAACCATCCAAAACCGTTCTAATGGCCCCACGAGGAAACAAATCAGTTGATCCTTGTCGAAGAGGTACTCTCGGCGGCCCCAGTAAAAGAAAGAATGGGCTCATCTCGCCAGGGCGGGCCGGTAAGCTTCGCTCGGCACTTTCAGGTTTGCCCAATGCCGTTGAGAAAGCTGCGAGGGTCCCAAAACGGCAGGGATCAGCACCCCAAAGCGTTCGGCGTGTCTACCGGCTCAGTGTAACGCACCACCACTCTCCTTCCCCAAGACAATTCAACGAGCCGAGCGATCAACGCGCACAGCTGAGCTGACGAGATTTGCCATGGGTGAGCGAGTGGATGAGTGGACGAGTGGATGGAGGGAGGAGGGAGGAGGGAGGGGAGGGGAGGGGAGGGATGGGTGGATGGGCGGACGGGAAAAGACAGAAGGTGTCTTTGCGGGAGCTGTCCGTCTGATATGTGCCGCACTGTCGTGCTGTCTGGGACGGCATGATCCTGTAACCAGTCCAGCTGCCTGTCTACGTGTCCATTCCCCCGTCCATGAAACCAGGGCTTGAGGAGATCGCTTTTTCTGGAGATACACTAGATGGGAAAAACATATGATCACGCTCGGAGTGCGGCGGAGGGGCCGCCGATACAGTAGTATCACTTGGTTTTATTATTTAGCGCCTGGGCTGACATTTGCTTTGTGTGTTATGTGTTATGTGCTGTGTGTTATGTTGGACGAAGTCGGTCTATCTCATCCGGAGCAAACAGCTTAGGTTGGCGAAGTTTGGCACTCAAGTCTCTAACTTACCCTGCGTATGTATTATCAAGACGATGGCGGGAACGCTCGACGACCTCTCTGGGGTGCCTATCACCGATCCCAAACGGGGAGGCTGGAGCTTTTTGAGGCAATTATTAGCCGAGTGACGTCTGCACTCGGCGCCGTAACGACTGCTTACCGACCTGGTCGGGTTTCCCAAATGTGTATAGATTATACCAATGTAGTTACTCAGTACCTCATGGTGCGGATTAGACAGGTAGTAAACGGCGAGGCCAATTCAAGGAAACGGCACACTCACGCCTCCTTCAGCTATGTCGACTAACCAATGTTAGATAGGACTCTGACATGCAACGTAGTGGATTACCTGCCTACCTACTAGTACTAGTACTAAGGACCTACACTAAGTGCTTACATTTATTACCGTTGCATATTAAATAATCTATCTAGACGGGTTAGCTTTGCTCGTGCCGTTGTTACCACGGTATGATCCGGCCATACAGCTCCTGGATTGCCGAGCTGATTGCCAGCCTGACGACGGTGGTTCTGTGGGCAAGCGGTTTTCTCGATCGTGCCCTTATCAGTCCAATGGGGAGGAGGCGTGGGGAATCGAAACAGAAGGGCACAATGTACCAGGCGTACTGTACCGTGGCACTCGGCGCAATCAGTGGAGAGCGCGTTCTGAGCGTACACCAATCACGACGGTGGTGATCACCCGAGCACTCTTCTCAGCCCAGCTCATGATGTGCGGAGGCACCGCTCAACGGGCTATCTACCTGCCTTAAGCATTCAGCTAAGCTCGGCAGCCTTGACTCTCTGCACGAAGCAAGCGAGTTTTGATGCACGTGTACGCTAGAGAGAAGGGTCGAGAGACTACCTAGGTAGACTTGAGTTGTGGTCCTTTTGCCCAATTTTTTTGCCCCATCTGACATAGTCCCTACATCCTTAATCGGACAGTCAGGTATCTACCCAGGTAGTGAGCGTACACTCTGCGTACTCTGCGTACTCTGCGTACACTACTGGCACAGCTTGTCATATTTTGACCTACATTAGTACTACGACCCTATTGACATTGACACTGACATTGTGCGATGCCGCCGCCAGGGACCCGATGCTGAGACTCTTATGATGTACGCTATCATAATCTTGACGAAACACCTAGATACCCCAACGGACCATGGGAGACAGGTCTGTGCCAAGAGCCGGATAACTCTTTTGCCCATTTACTATAGGACGTCTCGTCTTGTCTTGTGCTGCGGTTTCGCATGCCTGGTACTGCAACGGCTCAACACGTGTTATACTTCCCCTACCTTATAGGTATGGTATAGGTGAGGAGGACCTAACCTACACATTCATTGGGTATATATTGACTATATTGACTATAGTGTAGGCCTACATATGTAGATGTAAGACCGAAGACTATTGTGTAGAAAGGTTTCAAAGTTAGTCTAATTGTCTGTCCTCAACTGAAGACTACCTTCTACGTAGTATATAATTCACACCGAGACCACCGAGACAACCGGCGGCGTTACTAACGGCTTTCAGTAACCATGGCCTAATAAGTGAATCTTGTTTCTATCTATTTTGCTTCCCTTTTCTTTGTCGTCTTCTTGCATCCTATACTATAATCATGAGTGAGTGAGTGCATAAGGCCCTCCCCCTCAGGGTTGATTGGCTCTTGATCGCCACTTTATAGTACAATAGGTAGGTCGTCTCCTATAGTACTTGACATATTATGTATATAGAGTAGAGTAGGTACTCCATAACGGGCTATACCAGTAACCATACCTAGTTCACATCTCCATATTTCCAGCCCGACTTTATTAATTGGAATGCATTATCAGCCGAGTGAACCATGCGCCCTACTTCTGTCATTACCACCCAGCCTTCTGTCTCTCCCTGTCGTTGGCTGGGGAGCGCCTGAGTTGCTCTAATACCCGGTTCATGGCCGAACCGTTAACTTCGGTTATCCCTCTCTTCCCCTCTCATGGTGGGATGGAGGAACCTAAAATAAAATGAAAACCAATGCATCGTGGTTAATAGCACACAGGTTTTTGCGGTTTTTGCGGTATACATGATCGCATAAGAATAGGGAATAACTGCACTACATATCTAAGAGTAACACGATGGATTGTATCTAATAGCTACCTCAAAGGTACCTACCCACATACCTGTATGTGTCATATACATACACTACAGACACAGACACAGACACAGACACAATCAACTAGATCTCTGTGCCTGTATACGGCTACTCAAGGTGCATACACACATGCATGCATATATACTCACATCACATGTACTATACCTAGTCCGGTCCGCGCGCGCTGACCTTCTTGATTATAACTATCGACAGCTGACGCTCGACTTTTTCCGCCTATCTCCTACCTAGGTGGCTCATAGCCTATAGCTGATAGGCGACAGAGCTATGCTGTACGGCATACCTGCCTACAGCATTACATGAGTACCTACCTACAGTAGACTATATATGTAAGTTAGGTAGGTAGGTGATTTATAGTAAGTTCGGGAGCCTTTCGAAGTACCTACCTACTTATTATATCTAATAGACCTAGAACACGACCCTTGCTCCTCTTTTTTTTTTTTTTTCCTTTTCTTTCTCTTTTTCTCTCTCTCTTCGTAGGGGTTCCACTGGTCTTAGGTATAGTGTAAGCTACGCTAGATTAGGGACCTGTTACTGGTCCACCTAAGCTCTTATGGCGCAATACCATTCTTCGGCACGGGCAACCTGATACCTGGTACCTTGTGTTCTGCCTGTGCACTAGAATATCATGTAACTAAATACCCACATTTTACACCACCACGACGGACGTACTCGCCACATACTGTAAGTAAGTATCAAGGCTACCAGGTAGGTAGGTAGGTAATGGCTACTATATGTAAGTACTTAGTAGGTAGGCAAGTATATAAGTAAGGTCGGTGGTATAGGTTAAGGTAGATACCTAACTACATGTACTTACTTTGTCGGTCAGTCGTATAGTACACTAGGTACCTCTATCTAGGTACACTACACTACACTACAACTACCTACTTATACTAGGTACCTATAACTCCACTCCACTTCACTCCACTACCTGACAGGACACACACAGATAGACCTCTTCTAGCCCTGGCCACTCACTCCCCTCTCCCCCCTCCAGCCTGCCCTGCCCTGTCCTCTGCCCTGTCCCTCTGCCCTGTCCTGCCCTGTCTGTCTATGGCTTGTCCGGTGCCTGCCCTGCACGGCTGCCCACTTGTGATGCTTGGTGTGCTGGAGACCAGAAAGAAAATGGAGCTCCCTCTACCTAGGTACACTCTACGCTCTACACTCTACCTACACTTCCTTCTCTGACCTCGCTAAGGTATCTTTTTATCTTTTTATCTTTTCACTAAGTAGCTCCCTCTCTCACGCAAGGGCTGGTGTTTTCGTGATACCTACTGTGTCCTGTCTGCTAGTACTATACATCATCACCAAATTGTCTGCTGCTACTACTGCTGCTGCCGCTGCCGCTGCCGCTGCCGCATGTAGTACAAAGAAGATACATACATACATACGTACAGTACCGGCGCTACCAGGATATTCGTTTAATCTATCGCCGCCGGCTACGACCCACCAATCTACTTACAGTACACTACTACTAAGTATGTACACTACACTACACTCTACACTACTTGTCTGAGGCCCTTTTCTGCTCCAGCCAGGACTTCTACTCTGCTCTGCTCTACTCTACCTACTCTAGCTAGCTAGCTGGCTGGACTAAGCTAGGTTAGCCTTTGCCCTCTCTCTCTCACTCTCTCTCGCTCTCATCGGAATCAAAGACGTGACGGCTGCTAGTACGGAGTACACATTAGCTATTAGCCATTAGCCAAATTTGTTGGTTGCCCTGACTTGACCCGTCATCTCTTCTCGATCCGATCTACGCTGCCTGCCTACCCTACTTAGGTATTCTTCTCTCTCCCTCCTTGACACCTGATAATACCCTTGGTCCCTTGGTACATACTCCCTCCTTGATGATACCTGCCACCGATACCTGATTACCTGATTACCTGATTACCTGATACCCTGATACCGAGACACTTTGCGCCAGAATACAAAACAAGCCAAACCAACCCAGGGAAAAAAAAAATAAGTCTGTCACTACCCCATTATTTTATTCAGCCCGGTTTTATTTTCCCACGACCAGGATGGCCCAGCTGGTCTAAGTTCATATTCCGCCCTCTCCATCCCTATAGTACTGTACGTCAAAAACCTAGACAGACCAGCCGAATTCCCCAGCCCATCTGTCATTGGCCCATGTTAGGATGAGGAACAATTGACTCCGAGGACGATCTGATATTTTTTTTTCTCTTCGCATCATCTGGTGTTTCTAGACACCAGCCCTAAATCCCGAGATTGCGGTTCCTGGTTGTCCTCGCCACCCCCGTAAGCCGCATTTGATGTCTTTAGTTAGAGAACATTTAGGACGCGAGTGTGAGAGCGAGCTCGGCGAGGTGGAGAGCCCCCAAACCATCAACGAGTCCGTCCACGGGGCGCAATCGCCTGGAGCCCCGGCCTAAGTATTTTCGCCTCACGGATAGTTGGCGAGAGCTTTTTTTTTCCTAGCTCCGGTTGTACCGGCCTTAGTGGACCCGTGACGGCGAGGATTGGCGAGGGAGGCGAATAGGGAACGGAAAAGGGGGCGAACACGAAAAAAAAAAAGAGAAAGAAAGAAAGGAATCATATTTAAATAAAAGATTTTGAGAAGGATGGCCGCTGACCCTTTCGAACCGCGACAAGATCGTCGCGGCTCCATCTTGGATACCCGGGAGACTTCGGTGGCGGCACCCGGCTTTGACCCGTCTTTGGACCCCACGATCCGAAGGCTTTTCGAACAGCAAGCTGACATCCAAGCGAAACTTGCCCAGCTGCTTCCGGCTAGATATATGCCTAGTGGCCGGCTTGAGCTGGGCATGCTACGGCATAAGCTTCGTGCTCTCGAGACCTATGCGCGTAGTCACAGTATGTTCTCCTCTTTCCCTTCTTCCCCGGTTACACCAATGGATGTATTTTTGCGTGTACCGCTCATTGGCTTGGTAGTACTGACGAAGGAATTCCTGCCAAGACCTGCCTGGTAATGTACCTGTTCTTTGTGAAATTGAGGAAGCTCGGTCACTCCAGTATCGATGCGAATGCATCGAGAGCTACCTGATAGACGAAGGTATGTACTCGCGCTATATAACTAGAGTTTGACTATATCATCTCACATTACAATCAATAGGCTTTGACCTCTGTGATCAAAGGTTCCTCGAAATTTTGGGTCTAAATGCCCATAGCGAGGCCCCTCCAGGCTATAATTTATGGCTGGATCAGAATATCTCATATTATGACCCTGTTTTTCGAGGATGGAGGACTAGGGGCTCTGTGCCGTTAATCTCGAGGCGTCAGGTATCGTTTAAATGTTGGGACGACGAGTGCATCCATCAAATTTATGGATTTTCGGCGGCCGAGGATCGGGACGAGCATATGAAACGGCATGCAAACCTTCGAAAGAGGGAAGCAGGACCTCCAGTTAGCAACATGTTGCCCTTAGCATTCTCAGATCAAACTCAGCCTAGAGTCTTTGGCACAGACCATCTCAAGCAAGGCTCTCCTGCTCCTTTACCACGCCTATCCGTACCGTCCGCATTACCGGGCCTGATCACAATGAATCAACCCAGGGATCGCCGAGGCTCAGTCCCGGGCTTTCCCCCGGCAAATGAATATCCTTCTCAACATCGGAACTCATTGCAAGTTGAGGCAGAGGTTGATCCTATGCTCCCACCGCTGAAAAGAAGTAGAGTCGGCCACTCTAGGCTAGAGTCGATTGGAGAACTGAGACTGCCGCGCGATACTGGACCTTGTCTTCGTTGTAAAGTCCAGGCTAAGCCGGTAAGCGAATTGTCGCCTCTAAAAGCGTCTAACGTGAGCTGACACACTATAGTGCGATTCGAGAGACGATTGCGCATTCTGTTCTGAGGACGCAGACTCTGGTGGCGATGATCTATGGGCCATTCTCGGATGTCACCGCGGCCCTCTGGCTAACCTGGCCGACTACATGTTGCCGGGTATGTTCTGGGTTCCATGGTAACGCAAGCGTACTACTTTCTAACTTGATAATAGAAGCCCTTTCTCCGAGACAAACACACACCCCCGTCACGTCCCCCATGGCAAGACGGCGAAATATGAACGAATACCTTGACAGAACGTACCTTGTCAGTCCAAGCATGGTCGAGTTGGTCAAGACCCACCTCGACTTTAATGACGGTTTTTGGTGGACCGAGGACCTAGCAACTCTACCCATGCCGAACCCGACATTGGCAACCTATTCGAAGGAGCCGAAGGACTACCCGCCGCCTGTGCTCAAAGTGCTCGCTGCAAGCTGGAATACGGAAGGCGTTCCCTTCCAGTTTTGGGAGCTTTTTAGACTAACGGGCTTGATGTCGGAGAGCAGGGAGTCCGAAGCTGTACAATATCCAGTTTTGTACCGCGCTAAATTACTCTTACGAGAGATACTGTTTTACGACTTGCAGCAGCCGGAGCCGTCGATACGAACAGAAGTTAATGTTTCTAATGCCCAGCTTTTACCCGATGATATGGACTACGATAGCCGTAACCGACTAATCTATAACTGCATGGCTCAGTTCTTACAGTCTTTCGAGGGCGTAACTATGCGAAGGGTTGTATCCGAACCTAAGAGCTGGCTCGCTATTTTTATTTCGCTTTGCATATTTAGCATTGTTAGGACAATTCTAGCCGACCTGATTTCTACGCCATCACGAACCATCCCTGCCCAGGCGCAGAATGGATTACCCATCTCGGGGGGAGCTATGGCAATGCATAGTGTGTATAAGGCATTAGTCCATGTATTCTCGTGGTCGACCCCGATGATTCTCGATAGCCCCGTTTTAGACATGGATGGGAACGATCGCGCTCTATTTGCGACATCGCTGTCGGCGATTCGAAAGGAGGAATGGATTCCATGGGGTATTCGTTCGACTAAAGACTTTTTACTGGGACTAGGGAGTGGATATTTGGTTGACAATGTTGGGTTTAACGGATTCTTCCGGCAGCGGACACCCATCTACCGTCACATTTCATATACACAACCGGCGGCCGTTGGCGAGGCGGGAGAACCTCGCAGATCCATCTCCGAGTGGCGACCAATAGACCCTTGGGCGAATAGAGGCGACCAGGATATGCTGCCATCTGCTTTTGGAATGCAGCAGGAAAGGAGACATACCGTAGCGGAAAGCCCCGCTTTCACGCGTGCTATTGCACGAGGGCTTAGTTCCCCTACAAAACTAAGGACCTCGTATCAACGCCCACCTCTTCGGAGGGTGTTCTGCTCGAAATGTAATGAGTATCCTGAAGGATTCCGCGGTGAACACGAACTTCGGAGGCATACCGACGCTAAGCATGCTGCTCTAGTAAAGCGATGGGTGTGCACCGAACCACCTAATCCAAGCCCAAACGCACCACAGCCACTCATTCCTCTATCTAAATGTAAAGCGTGTGTCACGCAGAAGAAATATGGCGCTTACTACAATGCTGCAGCTCACTTACGACGGGCACATTTCCACCCTCATAGGAGCGGCAAGGCGAGTGGCGATTGGCCGCCCATGTCTATTCTGAAAGACTGGATGCGGGAGGTGCGGCAATCGATCGATATCAACGAGAACGACAGCTCGAGCGGGGAAGACGAAAACGAGGTCCGGATGATAGAGGAATACACACTGCCCCGGCAGCCTTCATTCCTGGAAGCCCCGAGGCTGGCTCCCGCTCCGCCTCAAGGACCTATATTAGCACCATCCGTACCACCATCGCTCGAGAGCACCGTTCACAGCAGCCCTAGTATAACCAAGGCTGAGGATAATCGTAATCGCTGCCCGCATCCGGACTGTGGCCGAGTCTTCAAGGACCTAGCGGCGCATATGTTAACACACCAAGAAGAACGGCCTGAAAAGTGTCCGATAGAGACGTGCGAGTACCATACCAAAGGATTTGCTCGTAAATATGACAAGAACAGGCATGCTCTTACCCATTATAAAGGAACAATGGTATGCCCATTTTGTCCAGGCCCGGGAACAGCATACGAGAAGGCGTTTAATCGTGCCGACGTCTTTAAGCGGCACTTGACCGCGGTACACAATGTCGAACAAACGCCTCCTAACAGTCGGAAGATGATTATCAGTGGAAGCAGCTCGCGCAACGGTGGAGATGCCAAGTGCTCCATCTGTCAAACGCGATTCTCTACAGCGCAGGAGTTCTATGAACATCTGGATGACTGTGTCCTCAATGTTATCGTCCCGACGACCCCTAAAGTGTCGAGGGACCAGACCTCCACACCCCAGAAGGGGGACCAGAAGAACGCGCTGTCCAACTTGGGAGAAGGTGATGACAAGGCCGAATTACATAGTAGTCGCGAAATGAGGAGAAGTACCGAAGAAAGCTCGACAGCCGGGTCAGCCGAGAATACAAGGGAAACAACAGAAAAAATGGACTTGGACTCGGATAGGGGCGACTAAGACGGCTGATGGTGGACAGGTATATTTCCAGCTTGGCTATTAGGTGGAGAGATCCTTGTGCACACACGCACCCAGACACGCCTAGGGCCTCGTCGCTATTACTCGAGAAAAGGCAAGGCGCTGGCTGTAAAGGGAGGGGGGAGGGGGGAAGAGGGCGTCCGTGCATTTACGGTTAACGAGAAAGGTGTTGGGATGAACAAACGAGCGAGCGCGCTAATTATCTATCAATCTATCTATCTACGTATAAAGTTGGGGGAAACATACCGAAGCGTTAAACTAGCGGTTCTCAACTTCAAGTATCGTGTTATATATACCCTAGATACTTCTTTTTTATTTCTCTCGAATCCACTTGGGAAGTTGGGGGAGAGTTAACCCTGAATTGAGAACCCCACGAATTTCTATCCCATCTTGGTCTTGCTTCATTTTTTCCCCCGGCTAGGATCGAAGTGGATGGGTGCGAATGTGAATGTAAGGGTCTCGTGAATAAACTGGCCGGCTGTCAGCGTGCGAAAGATGAGGAGAACCTGCTGTTAGGAAGAGTGTTGCGGTGGATATTGATATACCTCGGTAGACTAGACGATGCTCGTTCAGCTAGCGTAAATGGATGCTGCCCGCCCAGCTTGCACGCGCGCCGCTTCATACAATCCCTGGGCCCCGAGCCCGTCGAGCATGTCGTCGGCTGCCTCTCCTCTCCTCTCCTACTCTGGCCTAGTCTAGGTATTTGCGGACGTTTATTTCCCCGGCTGGGAAACGGATATCGGTACCTAACCTAGACAAGTAACCAGGCAAAATCAAATAGCGTCCCATATCTACCTAGGTAGGTGCATATATATATATGTATCCGCAAACAGCAAGATGATCCGACCTCGTAGTGAGCGAGCGAGAGAAAGAGAGAGAGAGAGAGGGTGGGATTGAGTGGGGGCCGTAAGAGATATAAAGAATTGATTCGGAGCTTCAGGGGTTCGCGCAAGTCGAAGGAAAAAGCCAATCGCCTATTCTACTCCGACTTAAACATTGGTTGGTTGGTGCCTATCTTTTCTCCCGTGTCCGTAGGTGAGAACAAAGTAAGCAACTTGCTACTATCGCGGGTTTCTTTCCCGTGGGCGTAGTATATGCATACACTCTTTCTTTTTTGCCCCTGTTATTTAGTATCTGCTCTATATATACATCACGCTGCTTACCCAGCGTTCTACGCAATATCAAGCTACTCGGTCTTTATCTCCTACGACCACTCTTTCAGACAGAAACACGATGCTGTCCTCGTTGTTACCCAAGCATCGACGCTATTCGAGTCTCGCGATGATGCCGACCTAGGAGCAACGGATGAATAGTTCTAAAAGCTGCTCACTAGCGCCAATAGTGCCACTGATATACCGTAAGAGTTGCGTCTGCCTGTTTGTCTGTCTATTGGCATGCTATTCTTCACTCAATGACTCTTCTTCTACCCATACAATTCATTCATTCAGAAAGCCCCGGCATGGTTCTCGTCGCGGTATAGTTACTCAAACTCCCTGCTCCCGATGTATGCATACATGTAGGTATGCATGCATGCATTCTAAGTGAGATAGAAATAAAGGGTAGTAGCAACACCTCGTGTTGCCCCGATCACAGCCTCATGCGGTTGTCGCTTGCTCTACATCCACTCATCGAAGACATGATGCTGTGGCGGTCTTATGATTATCCCGCCTTTCAACAAGGGAAAACCCGACAGTGCCTCCTCCCACCCTTACAGAACTGCCTTTCGACAAAAGAACTTCCGTCGTCAAACCTAAGATGGCGTAACAAAAAAAAGTGTAGCGGTTGGGTATAATGTTCCTGTAATAACGCGACATTTCCGTATCAAACTACTCCTTGAAACTTTCAAGATTCCGTGATAGTCATTGCCCATCGCCTTATTTCTGGAAGAACCAGCTGCTTCTCTTACTCGCATTGCCTTCGTTCTGCAGATTGGTGATGGTGGGGACTTGAGCGGGCGCGTCACCGCCGCCGCCTCGAAGCGGTTTCGCAATGCGGCTACCCGCATTGGCAAAGCTGAATGCGCCGGCGCCAGATGCCGTATTTAGGCCACGAGTTGAACCTGCCTTGGCTGCTTCCAAGCGCTCCTTAACGGCCGAGAGCTGAGTCTCAAACCTACAGTCCCGGTTAGTACGTATTGACTTCCTCGAGGGGCAAGGGGAACCAACCGGTGGTTTGATGCAATCAACTTATCTTGGCTGTCTTGCAGCAGGCTTTCCAGGCTCGAGATACGTTCATTCCTGGCGATGAGCTTCCTCTCGGCGATGGCCACCTCTTTCTTGAGACTGCTATTCTGTTCTACGAGCTGGCGTTGCACCTGGGTCAGCTGCTCGAGATTGCGCTCAAGGAATGCCATCTTCTTCTGTTGCGCGCGATTGTTAGATGATCGCAGAACGTTATTGTACTGCTCCCGAGTTTCGTCTAGCGAGATTTCGAGCTCTACTACGCGTTCACATCGGTTTTGCAAATCTCGCATTAAACTCTTCTTCATCACGTCGAATTCAGCGATTTGCTGCTGGACGGTCTTGCCATTAGCCAAGCCAGGCGCCGCTGTAGCCCCTGACTTGATGCGAGACTGCAGCTCCTCAATCAGGGTTTTCATCCGAGCATTCTCAGAAGACTTTTGAGCAATATCGGCCTTGAGTTCATCCACGAGCTCCATCTGCGTGGTTTGCTTATTGGCATACGCCTTCTGTAGTCGGTCTTTGATTTCTTCAACATCGGCATCTCCAAGATTGCGAGCTAGGAGATCTTCGTACTCCTGCTGTAAAGCCTCTAGACGGTTCTCTAGTTCTATCCGCCGACGTGCTTCGGCATCGCCGGAAACACCACTGTAAAGTGAGAGTTCGGCTTGCCGGACAATACCTTGTGTTTCCACAAGCTTTGCTTTGATTTCCTGCAAATCGTCCGAGGGGATAGGGTTACCTTCGTAGCTTTGCTGATATAAAGCCTCGACTTGCTCTATGGCTTTAGCGATGGCCTGCTCATTAGCACTAAACACATCACTTCCCAAATCGAAACCGGCCATCATCTTAGCCATTTTTTCCGCCTTTTTCTTTTCCTTTTCGTCTAAAACCGCGCTTGTCTCCTTTGCACTCATCTTCACGTCTAAGAGTTGTTGCTTGACGTCGTCTAGCTCCGAGGTGAGTTCGGAATTTGCCTCTTTTAGGGCGTCCATGGTAATCTGGGCTTCTTTACTCTCGAATGTTAAACGCTCGAGTTGCATCTTGGCTTCATTGACCTCTGTCGTTAACCTCTCATTTTCCTTCCCGACCTTACTGTCATGCTCTTTAAGAAATGTCAATTCATCTTTGGACTCCTGGAGAGTTTTTTCGGCGGTTGCCACGGCGGACTCCTTCTCTGCTAATTGATCTTGAAGCTCATTTTCTCTACGCAGAAACTCTTCTCTCTCGTCCTTATCCATAGGGAGACTGGGGGTCCCAGAGCGTTCAGTCAGCGCGGGCGTTTCCGAGCGACTTTCTGGAATGAGCCGTGATGGTGTCGATGGCCGCACACCTCTGGTGTCCGCCTTTGCAACTGGAGCGCCGTCTGATAGTGGGGGCACCCAACGGTCTTTTGGAACCGACTCGCCGGCGCGCCAAAGCTGCACTTCGCCTTCCAGCGACGCGATATAGTTTTCGAAATTCGTGATGTTGGTTTTGGCCTTGACCAACATAGCTTTGAGCTCGGCAGGACTGAGCTCGGCATTGACCTTGGCTTTATTCTTGATGGACTTTGCCCTCATGCCGAATCGTAACGTACTCAGCGTCTCGGCATCGTTGTAGCTACTTGGAGAGCAGTTAATGATCAAGGTAGTCCTGCTGTTACCTCCCAGAGATTCTTGCAGGATTCTGGTCAACTTGGAATCACGATAGGGAACGTGTGAGGATTTGCCATCCGTGAGGGCATTAATCACCATGCCTAATGCGCTCAAACTCTTATTAATCTTCTTTGCTTCTTCAAGAGTCTGGCCACTTGCACCAGTCTTGCCAACCTTTTCGCTACCGGCAAGATCGACTAAGAAGAGCTGTCCACTTTTCATAGAGCCGGTTTCAAGATTTTTCTGAGTGACAGTGATAACGAAGATGGAGTGTGAACGAGAGGACTCTTGGTTCATGTTAGTGGCGGCGACGGCTCGGGCGTTACCGCCCCTCTTCATGACCTCGAAGACTTCTTCCACGCTCGAGACATATATTTCTAGGAGGCCCTTGACGTATACACCCCTGTTCTTCTCCTCATGGACGGGTAGGTTGTCGTTTTGTGGTGCTAGTAGATCACGAATACGCTCCATATAAATTTCCATATAGCTAACGCGGACGGTATACTCGATGGTTGGGGGACTCGACAGGATACTAGTGAATATCTGTTCGACGATGCGGGGCGTAATTCCCTTGCCATTGTCATCTTCTATGCTAGTTCCCATCATCGTGTAAGACTTTCCGGCACCGGTCTGGCCGTAGGCGAAGACGGTTCCATTGTAACCGTTAAGGATGTCGTCGACTGTGGGCTTGATAGAATAATCGAAGATTTCGTGCTGCTTCACTTTCATATCAAATACCCGGTCGAAGGTGAAGGAGCCGGCGGCCTCAGCCGACTACGAAGAGAGTTAGTCAAGTCAGCCCTCATAGATAACCGTCAGGAGACGGTGGGAGGAGGGTGGGCGCACGTTAATGGCACAGGTATCACCGCCATCGAAGGTAACTATGGGCTCACCGCCAGATTCGAGTTCGATCTTGTTCTGCGGGCGGAAGCGGGCCACGACCTTAATACTGTTTGCGCCCGACATGGCGGAGCGGAGATTGACGTGGCGTCGAAACGGGTATGCGCAGTAGGTGGTGGGATGCCGGAGGTGGGAGGTGGGAGGTGGGAGGAATAAGAGAAACGGAAAACGAAAGCGAGCAGTCTAGACTAGCTCATATTATGTACAGCCAGACGAAGCTATGTTGACTTATTTGTCCTGACACAGCTCGACCGCCTGAACGGCGAACAGGCCAAAGGAACGTATGTTGTTGATCGGTAGCAAAAAAAAAGAAAAGGAAAGGAAGGCTTTCGGCGAAGACGACACAGAGAAAGCAGCCCAAATATGCCGAGTCGCGTTTTAAGATGGAGGCTGCGTGTACGGTTACAACTGTATGATAAATGATAGTGATAAGCTGAGGTGACTGGCTACCCAATATGTAGGTAGGAGGGAAGGGAGGAGACGTACAAGGTGGGCAAAAAGTACCTGGGCAGGCAGGGGGTTGATGGATGACTGACGATTTTCCGGCGGGCTTCGCTGAATGACCCCCTAAACACCACCCAGGCGCCCTAAAGCCACCTAGGAAAGCCACCTAGGGATAGGTAGTATTTTAGTACATCCCTAGGTACCTAGGCGTACTGCCTAGGCAGTGCCTACCTACCAGGCTAGGTATACTTACGTAGGTAGTAACACCCAGACAGTTCTAGTGCTGTACCCTCCCGCAAGCCCGTATTCCAGGGTAGCCTGGGTAGGTAAGTATAATCAAGGGTTCTCTGGTCCCCCTCATCTACCCCACCTACCTGAGCAAAAGTTAGTAAAAGTAAAGGTAGGTTGGTAGGCAAGACAGCGTCATCAAAAACCACATGCCATAAGGCAAGACCTACTCGGTAATAAAGCTAGCATACCTAAGATACCTAGTATACATAAACAACAAATTTCATCGCTCCGTAAAAGATATATTTTTTCTATCGATCATAAAACAAAGAGAGGGGAGGGGAGGGGGGGAGGAGAGATGCCGCCGCCGAAACCCTCCATGCAATACTTATGGCTAGTTATCTAACCTACTATGTAGTACTTAGGTGCCTACTATGGGATAATTAAGTAGGTGTCGACCTGTTTCATGCAAAGCAGACAAGGTACAGGGTTCTAGTCAAAGACTCGGGGAGAGTGTCCGTCTATCCTAGGTAGATTGCGCGTTTATGCACGCCCATTCCTCAATTATGTATAGTCTACTTATGGCCTATATGTGTTTGCCAACGAATCCACGCAGCGATTCCACGAAAGAAAAGATGAGTATGTTTTACAACACGAAACCACGCAATATACATAGTAGACCAGGTGGAATCCTTGGAAATGAGTTGATAGGAGATGAAATTTGAGCTAAACGCCGCCTTCATGCGCAGTGAACTTAAAGCAATAAACAAGAAAGTAGGCAAACCCCATCAGACTCCGTCCATCAAGCAAGAATACTATGTGCCTAGGTGGTACGAACGCCAGCCGAGCTGCTACCCAGATTTCGTGACGTAGATATGTAGACACGGTCCTGTCGTGACGCCTTTGTCTGTCGCTGCCATGAAATAAGCATGTATGCGCCCTCCTACCCTGCCGAAACGCCAACTCCGGTGATGAACTCCCGCTTCCGGACAGCGGCCTGCCCAGCCTAAGCACAATTACGGAATCAGTCTTCCCAACTCTTCTCCACCGTCTCGCGCACTCGCTTAGTGTATTCTTTACGATTGTCCTTGTAGAGATTCGAAGCTTCAACATTCGCAGGGGATCCCGTGTTAGGATCGTTTAGCAGACTGGAAAGGCAATGAAGTCAGCATTGTTCGTGCTACATCGTTGATCATATGTACCTCTGTATACTTGTCAAGACAGCAGCCACGTCGTAGGTGGGGCTCCATCGATTCTGTAAGATATCCAGACAGAGCTCCCCGGTGGCATATACATTTGGATGGAACATTTGGCTGATGAACTTTACGGCGGGCGGTTTGTTCGGGTACTGCTCTTCAAAATGCATCACGAGGCGGAACGTCCCATCCTCAAATGGGGTGTCGGCAGGACCGATAATGACGGCGTTCCTAGGGGTGAAAGTCAGTCAGGAGTCATCGCGAGTATCCGGGGCTCCACGCATAGTTCTCACCAGGTCATAACATTGTCGGGTACGGGAGATGCGGACACGCCAGCGGGGGGATCTGTCTGCATCCGCTACATGAACCATCTCGTTAGCTAAATGTACCGATAATTCTGGGCAGCTTGCCATACCTTGAAGTCCCGCATCAAACGGCGGCGGGCAGCAGTTGACATGATGACTAAACGGGTTGGTTGCGAGGGGGAAATGACTGTGACAAAATTGAAGAGGAGGATTCTTGAATGCTCAACGAGAGGTGCGTTGCGAGATGAGATATCGAGGGAGCCGCTCGTTAAAGGGGATAGGCTAAAACGACGAGACGATCCTTTTGAGTTGTAGGAGATGATTGGTAAATGCGAGGAAAGTGGGATGTAGATAGAAGCCGTCGGGAATCAGGCCAGCGGCGGGCAGCGACAGCGGCCGGGATGGTAGTCTACCCACTTCTTTTAACCTTCTTTCAATGCACAGCAAATCCGGTCACCTCATTGAGGTTCTCTATAAATACATATTATCACATTAGACTACATCCCCTCTATTGTACAAGTGGAAAGATTATGTAAACATCAGATAAACGTGGGGAATTTTAATGGGACTACCATCCATCCCGCCGCCACAAGCCGAGGCATTGTACAGCCCCGGGGGATACCGTCGGGAGAGTCTGCTCTATGGTATGTAGAATGTCTGTCTACTTCTATTGAACCATTGCATTCCCGGATTGTAACTATGTGTAATGTTCCCGACAATATAAAGACGGAGAACTTCCTAGACTTTCACTATTATATCTCACCCACACTCCCTTTCAACCCACATATATCGCCAAAATGGTATTACATACAACCAGGCCGCTCGCCCGAGGCGCTCTGCGCGCCAGGCCTCAGCAGATGCTAGCTCGTCACTTTTCAGTGCAATCTGCACTTAGACGGGAAATTCAGGACGCTTATATTATAAGTGCGTCTCGGACGCCAACAGCTAAAGTAAGCCCGTGAAAACAACCCTTGCTCGGCTTTATGTCATTAGGCTAACAGGCTGCTGTTGCTAGTTCAACGGCTCGTTTCTTACTGTATCTGCGCCGAAGCTTGCCGCCGTTGCCATAAAATCAGCCCTTGACAAATCTAAAGTGCCTGTCGAAGAGATTACGGATGTTTATATGGGAAATGTCCTGCAAGCGTCAGTCGGCCAGGCCCCCGCTAGACAAGCCTCCATATTCGCTGGGCTGCCCAAGAGCGTCGAGGCTGTCACAATTAACAAGGTGTGCGCGTCCGGTTTGAAGGCCGTCGTCTTCGCGGCCCAGAATATTCAACTTGGTCTAAGTGAAGCCCAAGTGGCCGGTGGTATGGAGAACATGTCACAAGTCCCGTACTACGTGCCTAGAGCGAGTGGCTTGCCCGGTTTTGGCCACTTCCGGATGGAGGATGGTCTGCTTAAAGATGGCCTAACCGACGTCTACGATCGATTTCATATGGGCATATGTGCTGAAACAACCGCCAAGAAATACGGTATCAGCCGTGAAATGCAAGACGAATATGCGATCCGATCATACGAGCGTGCGCAAGCTGCTTGGAAGGGCAAGGCTTTTGCAGAAGAGATAGCGCCCGTTACTGTCAAAGGCAGGAAAGGGGACACCATTATCGACACTGACGAAGGATATTTGGATGTCAAGCCAGAGCGAGTGCCGACTCTCAAGCCGGCATTCCTTCGCGACGGGTCAGGCACTGTCACGGCGGCCAACTCATCTACACTCAACGACGGTGCTAGCGCTTTGGTGCTTGGTAGCAAGTCTATTGCCCAACAATTTGGGTCGGGCTCGAGAGTATTAGCTAGAATATGCGGTTCAGCAGACGCGGCTGTAGACCCCGTCGACTTTCCTGTTGCCCCAGCCAAAGCCGTTCCTATTGCGCTCGAGCGCGCCGGAATCACCAAAGACCAGGTAGCCGTGTGGGAATTCAACGAAGCTTTTGCGGCCGTTATCAAGGCTAACGAGAAGGTAACCTCTTGACCAATATCGTAACATAGCAATTAGGACGTAATGACTAACGGAATATCTTAGATTCTGGGGCTGGAAAATGCGCGAGTCAACCCCCTAGGTGGAGCCATATCGTTAGGCCATGCCTTGGGTAGCTCAGGCTCTCGAATTTTAACCACATTGCTTCATCAACTCAAGCCCGGCGAATACGGAGTTGCCGCTATTTGCAACGGTGGCGGGGCTGCCACAGCTGTGGTTGTCCAGCGCATTGAAAAGGTTTGATAGTAAGCCATATACATCTCAGGGAAAGTTGTGGCAGTGTATATAATATGATATTATGACTTGACATGTTATTTTAGCAAAATATACGTCTTTCATTACGACTAGAACAGCTCACAATTGCTACAATTTGTGTATAAAAGGCTCGCATATATATAGTCTCTGCTGCTATTATTAAAGTAATTAATACCTTTTTGTTTAAAAATAGTTATTAAATGTTGTCTACCTAACTAAGTTAATAGTTTAAGATATTAATAATAATATATATAAAAATAATAAAAATAAAATATAAAGCATATATAGTATATATATACCTAGGTAGT
This sequence comes from Xylaria grammica, assembly GCA_004353285.2. Lineage (NCBI taxonomy): Eukaryota > Fungi > Ascomycota > Sordariomycetes > Xylariales > Xylariaceae > Xylaria > Xylaria grammica. The sequence continues at coordinate 3,400,133 of NGZP02000009.1, forward strand.
TATAGTTAATAAAAATATATATATAATAATTTATATTACTTTTATCACTTGTTAACACTTAACTTATATAAATATAAATAGTTTGCTATATATAATAATAAATAATATTAACTTTATTTTTTTTATAACTTATAATATAAGCTAATATAAGTTTAAATGCTAAGAAATGTTAAAATTATTATTATTATTAACAATTAATAGCTAGCAAAAAAAAATTATTATTATTTTTGCTTTTTTTTTTGCTTAGCTATTTTTAAAGTTAAAAACTTTTTTTATTACTATTTATTACTATTATTATTATTATTACTATGCTTTTTTAGGCGTTTTTTTATATAATTTAACTAGTTATTTATTATAATAGGCTAAGCATAAGGTATTATTTAATAAACATTTTTAAAAAAATTTTTCTTTTATTTTTTTAATTTTTAATTTTTATTTTTTAATTGCTGCTAGCAATTTATATATATTATTATTTAAATTTAAGCTTATATAGTTTTTTAAACGCTAAATATATTAATTTTAATAAACTAGCTACTTATATACCTTGCTTATTTCCTTTTAAAATTTTATGTTTATAGTTTTTATATTATCTTTTTTTGCTTTTGCCTTTAAAAATTATATAAATAATATTATCTTTTATTTTATTAAGTAAGCAAAATTAAAACATAAGCTTAAAACTTTCCTTAAAAGTTTTAAGTAATAGTAAAAATAAACCTTAAAAGTGCTAAAAAGTTTATAGCTTTTAAAAACCTTTAAAAAGTATAACTTATTTAAACTATTATAGCTTTTTACTTTATAAAAATAGTATAGCTAATTTAACTTTACCTTTTTATTTATTAGCTAAGCTTTTTTATAATTTAATTTTTGTTTTTATTTTTAAATATTAACCTTAGATTTTATAAGCAATATAATCTATTAGCTTTTAGCTTTTTCTTTTATTAAGTTATTAAAGATTTTTTGTTTTAAAGGTTTTTTTTATCTTTTGCTATCTTATTTTTTAGTTATAGCTTAATAGCTTTTTACTAAAAAAACTATAGCTTTTATTATTAAAGTTATAGCTTAAACTTTTACTTAAATGTAAATTACCTTTACTGTTAGTAATACATTTATTTTTAAAGCTAAAAAAATCGGATTTTTTAACCTATTTTTTAAAGATAATAATAGCTTAAGTATAATTACTTAAAAAAAATAAACTATTTATATAAATATATAAGCTTTTATAAATAAACTTATATACTTTATAGTTATTTATAGTAAAAATAAAGTTAAAACTACTTAAATAACATGCTTTTAAGCAATTATATTAGCATAGCATATTATTAAGCTTATTAACTTTAAAAAAGCAGCTTTTTATACTAGTAATATTAAGCTTATTTATAATTTACTTTAAAAGCGTTTTAAAAAAAATTATAGCAATGCTTTATATAGTTTATAGCATAGCTAATTTATAATATATAATCTTTAAAAAGAAAAAGCTTTTAAGCTTTTTATATAGTTTATAATATATAATAATAAAGCTTGCAATTATACTATTAAAAACTAGCTGCTTGCTATATTTAAATCTTTTAACTTTAACATATAAAAATAGCTTAATAAACCTATAAAAATAACTACTTTAAAAGCTTTCCTTAAATAAATTAATAACTAAAAAAGTATTTTAATTAATAAAGCTTATTAACTCCTTTTACTTTATTTATAAATGCTACTATAAGTTTTTGCTTATTATAGTAAATAATAATTTTCTTATTTTTTTTAGCGTTTTTTTTATTCTTTTAATTTGCTTTACGTTTTTAATACTAATAACTTAAATTATTAAACCTATTATAATTTTAAATATAATTAAAAAAGCAGAAAAAACTATAAAAGTTATAGTTAAAACTATAGAAATTATTAAGCATATTAAAGCAATTAAAAAGATTAAGCTTAAGATTTTAGCTAGCAACTTAATAACTAATATTAAAATCTTTGCAACTTTTAACCTAAGTTTTTTTTACTTTAGTAAAGCTTAAATCCCTTTTAAAACAACGCTAATTATCTTTAGTATTATTTTCCACTTTACTAAAAAAACCTTTAAAGTGCTTAAAATAAACCTTAAGCTAAGCCTTAAAAAGCTTATTATAGCAATAATAAAAAAAATCTGCATATATATTAGCTTAACAACCTAGCTTAAAATTTCTTAGCTTAAAATTTCTTTGCTTAAAGTTTTCTTGCTTAAAAGTAAAAGCTTAATAATTACGACTTGTTCTCTTATAGTTAAATCCTTAATAACTTTAGCCTTTTAAACGTTATAAATTTATATAACCCTAAAAAAGCAGCTAACTTTAGCATTACTATTTCTTTTTGCTTAAAAATAAAAACATATTATATTTGCTATTATAAATTCTTATTTAATAATAAGCTTTATTATTATATATAAGCCGCATATCTTAAGCATATATTTAAGCTTACATTTAAATATTTATTTAAGCTTATATTTAAACATTTATTTAAGCTTTTATTTAAGCTTTTAGCTAAGCTTTTATTTAAACTTTTATTTAAGTAAGCACTTATAGCTGTTATAAAGATTTAGCCTTAGGTTTTAGCTTTACTATTATATATTAACGCTTTTTATGCTTTTAATAAAAAGAAAGTTATCTTTATATTTATAAATACCTTTTATTTTATAGCTAAAACTTAAATATTAATTATAAAATTATTAGTTAATTTTAAACTTAACGTTAATATAAGTTTTACTTATAAATTTAAAACTTATTTTAAAATATATTTTATAACCTTTTTTACATTTAAGCATTAAAAAAATATTTGCAGTAATATAAGCTATATTTAAACATTTAAAAATAAAGCTTAAATATTATTTAAATACTTTAATATAAAGGTTTATTACTAGGTAATATTAATAGTTATATAAAATATAGCTAAAAACTAATATAAAATATTTAAATATATTATTATTAAATTTTTTTTTAAAAGAATTTAAGATAGCAAGCTTATTATTATAAGCTTTACTTGCAAAATCACCTTTATTAAAAGATTATAAGCTAAAATGCTATTAAAAATAAACATTTTAAATATTAAGCAAATTAATATTATATTATTAAAAACAGCTATTTAATCTTTTGCTTTAAGTTAGTAGGTAAGCAAAAGCTTATATAGCCGCTATATAAAGATAGTTTAAACACTATATTTTTATATGTTTAAAATATAATATAGCATAAGGAATTAATTAATTATAGCTTAAAGATATTAGTAAAAGCAAATAAGTTAATTCTACGTATAAATGTTATTTTGTTCTGCGTTCTTTTATGCTTTTAATCTGCTAAAACAACCCTTTTTTCTTTATATCCTTTATTTAACTCTTTTAATAAGCTTTACTTTAATTCTTTCTAATTAAAATATAATTAACTTTAATATAGCTTAATTATTAATTTAACGCTTTAACTTAGTAGTATATATAATTAATTTATCTTTTTTCTTTTATTTTTTTCTAACTAGCTTTTTAGCTTTTTTACCTTTATTATTAAGTTTTATAAGATTATCTTTGCCTTTTTTAGTCCTTTGCACCTTTAATGCTTGTTTTACTTCTTTTAATGCTTTAATACTTTAGTTATACTAATCTTATCCTTTTTAGCTATCTAGGTATAAAAGAATAGGTTTATATGCAATATTAAACTAAGTATTTTTAAGCTATTTATATAAAAAGGCTACCTTTTTTTGCTATAGTTAAAAAGCTTGCTGCTAAAGATTACTTAATTAAAAAAACTTTAATAGTAGGATATTATTTAAAGTATTATTTTAAAAAAACTTAGCTATATTTAATATATTTTTATATTATTTATAGTATAACTTTAAGCGTAAAAAAAAGTTAAAAGATACTTTAAAGTAAGTTTGTTAGGTTTGTTTATGCAAAGTTAGTTTACTAGTTATACTTTTTTTTTTAATGCCTTTTTTTTTAATTAGCTTTTTAATAATATTTTTGCTTTAATTATATAATTTCTTAAGTTTTAGTTTTTTTAGCTTACTTAATAGTGCATAAGTATTGTTTATAAAAGCTTTCTTAGGCTTAATTTTTAAATATAGCATTATTTTATTACGTAAGTTTTTTATATGCTACTTTAACTAGTAGTTTTAGGTTTTCTGCATATACTTTAGCAACATTTTAAGGGCGTAATATAAATAATATAAAAAAAATACGCTAAAAAACTTAAATTTAGCTTTTTTTTAGTTAGCAAACGTTATAATAATATAAAATGCTATAGATTTAGCTATATTAAGCAGTATTAATAGCTATATATTTATTATTTTCTTTTTTATATTAAGGCTTTTTTAAGTATTAATAACTTTTATATAAAATATAAAGACTATCTTTTATTAAGTATATATTAAAATAAGCTTTTATTATAAATTAGCTTTTTTTTTACTTAGTATTACTATATTTATAGTATATTTTTTATTTATTTATGCTATTAGCTTTATTATATTGCTTTTTATAAAAATATCCTTTATTATAGGCTTAACTGCAATTTTTAAAGTATATTTAGTAATATTAATATAAAAGCCTATAAAGATTTTAACTAGCATACTTAAATCTTAAAAAAATAACTTATTGTTTTGCTATTTTTAATATAAGCTTTATATAAGCAATATAGCTATTACTGTTTACTAATAAATAAGCTAATTAGCATTAAAATTATTAAAGTTAGGATTAACATAGTTAGCAAATATTTAAGCATTATTAATTAGCTTTTTTTTTAGCTTTTTTAACTAAGCTAAGCAGTTATTTAGCTAAAAAGGCATTTTATATAACTAGGCTTAAATATTTTAATTATTTTTATATATAAGCTTTAATAAATCTATTACTTTTTTTAATACTTTTAAGTTTTATGCTTTTTAATTATAAACTTTCTTTATAGCATAAAAATTAAAAAGTAAAAATAGCAAACTTTTTTTAATTTAAATATTAATATATGTTTTAATAAGTGCTACTATTTGTTTATAATATACTTAAGCTAATAACTGCCTTTTATTTTAGCTTTTTTTTTTATATATAATAATATTATTAAGCTAGCAAAATATTAAGTATAGCATATAAAAGCTAAAGTATTTATATATATATTTATTAAACTAGTTATATATAAGCAAGCTAATTAGTTAAGTAAGCATAGTAGCTATGCTAAACCTAGCCTTTTATAAAGTTTATAGTTGTTTTATTATTTTTTTAATGCTATTTTTTTTTTTAAAGAATAAATTAAATAAATAAGCTAGTTAGTTATATAAGTTTATAAGTATTATAGTTTAATAACTATAGCAATAGCATTTTAAAATAATAAAACAAGCTTTAGTATTTTTTACTTTATTGTTTTATGCTTTATTTTATGTTAACTTTTTATAATTTTTTATAAGCATACTATATTTATTTTTAAAAATAATTTTAAGAAATAAAAAACTATGCTTAAAATAAAGCTTTAAAAAAAACTTTAGCATAGCTAAAACTTTTAGTTTACTTAACTATCTTTTTGCTTTTAGTTTAATTAAAGCATTCCTTAGGTATATAGCAATATTATTTTTTTAAAAATTAAAAAAGTAAGCAATATTAAAGTTATAAAAATCTTTAAATGCTTTATTAGCATAGCTTTAATTAAAATATCTTATATTAAAGTTTTAAACTATATAATTTTTTTTTGCTTATAAAAAAAAACTAAACTTTAAATTTTATTTATTTAGCCTTACAAGATATATAGTCTTAAAAAAATATGTAAATTTTTACATGCTATTAAACTAAGCTAATAATATAGCTGCTTTTTTTATAACAGGTTTTTTAGTATTAAGTATAACTGCTTTAGTATTTAAGTTAGCTATAAATAGTTTACTAGCTTTTTATACCTTTAATACTTTATAGCATATTGCAAGTTAAATATTTTTATTAAAGGCGTTTTATATATTATTAAAAAAGTTAAAGCGCTTTTTTTTATCTTGTAAATTATAAAGATATACTTTAACTATATATAGGTATTAAACTATATTAAATATAGCTATAATTATAAAAAGCTTATAGCACTAGCTGTTTTTTTATTTAAAGAATATACTAAAAAATATTTTGTTTAAATATAAAATAGTTTATTTTTTTTTAATAAAGTTTTTTAGTTATAACTTTATAATAATATGGTTATAAACTATATAATAATATTTTTTAGCAAAACTAGCTTTAAAGAAATTAAAAAAGTAAATTATACGCAAATTAATATAAATAATAATTGCAAACTAATAGCTGCTTCTTTTTACTAATTTATTTCTTTTAAAGATTAATAGTTTAGCACTTAAATAAATATTTTATATAGTTATTTTAAGTAGTATTATTTTAAACTTATTTTAATTAAAAGTAATAGCAAACTTATATTTATAGGTTATTTTTTTATAAAGGTCTTTAAAAAATAATATAGTAAAAGCATTTATTTTTTATGTTAATAGCTTATTTTTAGCTTTAATGCAAAAAAGTATGTTAATTATAGCAAAAAAAACCTTACTTAGCTATTTTTTTTTTATACCTTTGCTTAAAAAACTAAAAAATAGTTATTATAATAATAAGCTAAAAATATTAAAGGTATTTAAAATGCTTTTTATTTTAGCTAACCTAGTAAAAAAGAGCAGGTTAGTAGGAAAAGTCTTAATATATTTAAAAACTAGCTTTTAAATAAAGCAGTTAGTACGTTTTTCTTTTTTTTAATTGCTTATTTTATTAATAAAAGCATTTTTTAATCTTTAATTACAAATGTTTTAGCATAGGTTTATAATATGCTTAAGCATTAAGTTAATAATACTTTTTACTAGCAAATTTATAATAATAGTTATTTATAATAACGTTTATAAAAATAGTAGTATAAAGTAATTATATTAAGTTTAAAAAAAGGTAATAACTAAAAATATATTATTAAAAAAAGTTTATATTAGTTAAAAGTATTTAGTAATAATTTAATTTAATAAACAAATAATGCAGCTATATTATTATAATAGTTATAATAATGCTAATAGTAAAAAAGTTATATTAAATTAAGTATAAAGACTTAAAACAAATAAAAAAAGTATAAGGTTAAGTTTAAAAGTACTTTTATTAATACTTATACACTTTTTTTTTATTAAATCTTATTTAAAAAATATAGCTTAATAACTTAAAAACTAGTATTTTTATAATTAAATAATTTTTTTAATTAAATTTTTAATATTTTTATTATAGTTAATATAGTTAATATAGTTAAATGTAGTAATAGCAAGTAAATAATTTTTTTACTTATTATTATTTTATTAGGTTTGCTAAAAATATAAGTCTTTTTGCTATCTTTTATTTATATTATTACTTTTATAATCCTTTTTATAATTTTATTTTTTTTATTTATAGTTTATTTTTTTACTTTATAAGTAATTATTTTATTTTTTTTTAGTTTTATTTTAATAATTAGATTTTATTATTATAAGTTTTAATAATTTATGCTGCTTTGCTTGTTAAAATAGCAGCATAGTATTAAAGCTATACTTTTTTTCTTTTTTTATAGTTAAAAATTAATAGTTTATTACTTAAATTAATAATATAAATATTATATAAAAAGTTACTTACAAATATAGCTATATTAATAATAAAGTATATACTTTTAAATAAAATTAAGTAAAAAAAGCAAACTTTTTAGCTATTTTTTTATTATAATTACTAATTATATAAGCTTTAAAAGGGTTATAGATTTATATTTTAGAAAGTTATGCTAAAGGTTATTATGTTTAATAGAAAATCTTTTAAGACTTTTTTATAAAAATTAAAGCTAGCTTAAAAATCTTAAGCTATATTAAGTTCTTTAAATTTTCTTTAGCTAAAAGGCCTTTAGCTAAGCTACTATATATTAAAGCTAAAAAAAGTAATCTTTAAAGAAAGTATTTATTTTGCCTGCTTTAAAATAATTATTATATTATTGCTTTATTTATTTAATTGTTTAAAACTTAAAATGCTACCTTTTATAAGCGTTATAAATTACTTTTTACTTTTTTAAACTTTTTTAATTATATTAGCATATATTCTTTTTTTTTATGTTGTTTTTTTTTAAGCTATTTAACTTTTGCTTATGTTAACTATGTTTTTAGTATTTAAAGGTAATACTATTTTTTTAATTTTAGATTTAGCTTTAATATTTACTTTAAAACCTTTTTTTTAATAAAAGATATCTTTAAAAACCTTATATTAAAAAACTCTCTTTTAATTATTATATTATTGCCTAATGCTTTTATTAAAATTATTTTTTAGCAATTTATTAAAACTATTAAAAAAAGTAATAACTTTTTTTAAGTATAATTAACAAGTTTTTTTTAGCTATTTTATCTTTTTTATGCTAACTTGTTTTTTTAAAGGCTTTATATAATATATTTGCTTAGTTATATTTTTAGTTTTTAAAACTAGCCTAGCTAGCTATTTCTTTTTTTTTACTTTTGCTAGAAGTATAGTTTTATAAACCTTTACCTTATTAGTTATTATAATAAATGTTATATAATTATAAATAAAAATAAGCATAAAAAAAAAAAGAAATTAATATAAAACTAGTTAAAAAGTATTTAAAAGTAAAAAATAAAAAGTAATAAGTAGTAATACTAAAAAAAGTAAAAAAAAAATATATTAATTATATATGTATAGCTAATTTTAATTTAATATTTTATATTAAATTATAATTTTTTTTATAATTAAAGAAAATTTAACTTTTTTTTTTTATTTTTTAGCTACTTTAACTATTAAGTAAAATAAAAAAATAAACAATAAAATTTATAGTTATTAAAAAACTATATAGCCTATATTTTTCTATGCTTAATTAACTTAATTTTTTATGTTACTTAGCCTTTATAATTATTATTACTTTCTTTTTAATATTACTTTATTTTTATATTTTTTCTTTGTTAATATTGTTTTTTTTTTTTGTTACCTTTAATTTTTTTGCTTATTTTGCTTTTTTATATTAGCACTGCAGCTGTTTATATTAAGCTTTTTTACTGCTTTTAATATACTTTAGTTAGTAACTTAATTGTAAAAGTAAGTTTAATAAAAAATAATGCTAATAAGCATAATAGCAACCTTTATAATATATAATTTAAATAGAATAAACAGTACTAAAAGCATTATAAATATTGCTACTACTATTAGTAAAAAAGTATTTTTTAATGCTTAAAAAGTATTAAAAAAAGACTTAAAAAAAGTAGTATAAGTAGTAATAAAAACGTTTATAATAATTAAAAAAACTAGTATTAGCTTTAAAATTAACCTGTAATTTTTGTTTTTTTTAAATGCTTAGTAGCTATGCTAAAAAATAGCGCTGCTAATAAAAACCTTTTTAAAAAAAAGCTAGCAAAAGAATTAACTAACTGCTTTAAAACTAAGTTTTATAATATCTTTTATTTAAAGCAAAAGCAAGCATAAAAACTAACTTTTATGCTTAAATATAAAATCTTTTTTATTAAAAATAGCTTTTTAATAAATATAATAATAAAGTTATAACTTTATAAAAGTAATTAACTATTTCCTTTTAAATATTTGCTAAAAGTAAATATAATTAAAAAATAAGTTTATATTTTATTGTTTATATTTTTCTTTTGTTTTAATAGTAATATCTAAGCTTTTTTTATAAAAAATGCCTTTTTTTTAAAGTTTTTAGCTTTTCTTTTAGTTAAATCAAAAGTTTAAAAATAAATATAAAAATAAAAGTTTACTTATAGCATTAAAGATTAATTTTTCTTGTTTTTATATTAATTTATTTAAAGGTAATCTATTATATTTTCTTATTTTTTTATATAATTTTTTTTTTTTAGTTTTTAATTACTTATTTTTTTTTAGTTTAATTTTTTTTTAATATTAAGCAGTAGTTTTCCTATTGTTTATAAGTTTTAATCTAAATCTTTAAGTTTTTAATAACTTACTTTATTTTTAATAAAAGCTTTTAACTGCTTAGCTAAAAACACTTTTTTATAAAAGACTTTAGTTAAGTTTTTTAGTTTATACTTTTTATAATTTAAAGCTTTAGCTATTTTAAAAAAGCTTAGCTATTAATAAAATAGCTTTTTAGCGTTTAATATATTTATAAATAATAAAATATTATATAAAAGTACTAGATTATTTTTAGCAAAAAGCATAAAAATCTTATAGCTATTTTAAATATTGCATATATTAGTTATTTTTTTTCTTTTTTTTATTATAATACTTTTAACTTTTTAAATATTTATATTATAGCGCTTAAGCTACTTAACTTAAGCTGCAATTAAGTTTTTATAGCTGTTTATTTTGTTTTATTTTATAATTTACTATATAAAAATAACGTTTTTAACTAGTATAATAAAAAGCTTTTTATAAACTAGTTTATAAAAAAAATAGCTATAATATTAAATAGCTGTTTAGTTTGCTAGTATTATTAAATTTAAATAACTTACTTAATTTTTTTTAGTTTTATTTATTATTTTTATAAAGCTTTTTTTAATTAGCTAATAGCTTTTTTTAATAAAGCCTTAAAACTAAAGGTAATATATAGGTTTATAGTTTAGTTTATATCTTAAAAAAGCTATTGCTACTTTTACCTTTTTTAAAAATTTAATATTATTATTATACTTTATTTTTATAAATACTTTATATTAATAAATAATCTTTTTTTTTAAAAACTTAAAAACTATAGTAAAGTTAACTTTTTTTAATAATTTAGCTTTTAACTATGCTATTATTTTATAATAAGCTTTAATTATAGCTTTATAGCTATTATTTGCTAGCATAGTTTAAATATTTACTACTTAAAAAACTAATAAGTTTAAAAGATAGTTTATTTTATATTTTTTTGCTTGCTTTTTATCTTATAATCTTTAGTATTAAAGGCAGTACTTAATTATATTATAAATATCTTTATAAAAGCTTTTTTAATAATATTTTTAGTAAACTTTTGCTGTTATAGCAAGCTATCTTTTATATATAAAGCTTTTATAGCTTATTTTAATTAATGTCTTTTTTTTATTAAGGTTGTTAATAACTTTTTTTAGAAGTTCTTTTTTTTTTGTTTTTTTTTAAAGCAAAGACTTGCTTAAAAAAAATTTTAAAGCCTTTTTTTTAAAGTATTTCCGTTTTGTTTTAGTTTTTAAACGGTTAAAAGTATTACTAGTAACAAAAAACCTTGCAATCTTTTTACTTTTGTTTAACTATACTAATTTTAAAGTAAAACTAGCTTTTTTAAAAGGTTTTTATTTAGTTATTATATTTATTATAATAGCTATTACATATAATTAAAAGTTAATAAAGTCTTTTATATTTTTTTTTTATTTAGCATTTAACTTATTAAATAGCTTAAAAAGTTTTTTTAATAGTTTATTAGCTATAGTATACTTTTTTTTTAGTATATAATAAAGTTTAAAGTTAAATAGTTTAATAAAAGCTATTTATTTTATAAGTTATATACTTAAAAAAGCTAAAAACTTATTATTTAGCTAAGCAATTAATACTTTAGTATTTATTTTAAAATAAAATTTAATATTATATAAATAATTTCTTAGCTTTTAAAGTGTTTTTATAATAGCTAAGCATTTTTATTTTATAGTATTATAATTTAACTTTGCTTTTTTTTATGCTTTTAATTTATATTATAAAAGCTTTACTTAGCTGTTTATTTTTTAATATAATAAAGCTTTTTAGCTAGTTTTTAACATATTTATTTTAAGCTATATAGCATTTTCTTTATAGTTAAATATAACTAAAATTAATAGTAATATTAAAGCAGCTTTTAAAGTTTTTATAGCATTAAGCTAAAGTTTAAAAAATTAAAACAGCTTATTTTTTTATAGTAAAATAGTTAATAATATTATAATTAATATATACTTTTTAATTTAAATATAATAATATATAGTAAAGCTAAAAAAAGCTTTAACTTTTATAATATTATTATATAATAGCTACTTAATTATTTTAATAATTTTAGCATATATTAGAAATTTTTTATTAGTTTTATATATATATTTTATTATTTAAGCTAACTGTTTATATTAGTTACTTTTTATAATATTAGTAGTTATTTTAGTAAGCTTAAAGTTTAGCAAAATAGCATTTAGATTTTTAAGATGTTTAAAAATATACTGCTTAACTTTTAAGGCAACTTTATAATTATTATATATTATAATTAGTTTTTTAACCTTAATATTATTAAAAAATAGCTTATATTTTATTAGCAATATATTATATAAAACTTATAATATTACTTTTAAAAATTAGGCTATAAAGTTAGTAGCACTTTAAAAAAAAGCAGTTATTTAAAGCGCTTTAAAAAAGGTAGCAAATATAATTATAGCTTAGCTAAACTTAAAAAAAAAAACTTAATTATATTTAAAAAATAGGTTAACTACTAATAGCATTTTATATATTATAAAATCTTTAGCAAACTTATTATAACTTAAAAAAAAGTTAGCATTTTTAATAATAACTTTATTTAGTTAAATTGCTAAATTAATTAAATAAACCTTTTTATTTTTTTTTTTTAACTAAAAACTAAATATTATAATATGCTAAATAAGCCTTTTTTAAAAGGCTATTTTTAAGTTTTATTTTAAAAACTTTAATAATAACCTTTTTTAAAGGCTTTAATATTAAAATATTTTTAACTTGCTAAGCAGTATAAAAGATTATTTTAATTTTATATAAAGGGAATATTTGTTTATTAATTTAGCTAATTTTTAAAAAATTCTAAAAAAGTGCTATTTTTTTTTAAAATAATATTTTAATAAAGATTTTAATTTTAGCTTTTATTAAATTTATATTTATAATAAATTTTTTAACTAGTTAAAGTTTTTCTTTAGTTAACTTAGTTTTTTTTAATGCTTTTGCAAATTTTAAGTATATATTTTTATATACTTTTTTTTAATTAAAAAGTTTTTTGCTTTTAAAGTTTTAAAAAGCTAATTTAAAAGCTTTATGTTTTTAATTATAAGTTTTTAAAAAAATAGTCTTATTAAAAAAGATGTTATTTTTTAGCAGTACTTTTTTATTTTTTTTTTTATATATTATATTAATAAAAAAGACTTGTTTTTACTTTTTTTATATATTTAGGCTATTTTTAGCTACTATGTAAGGACTTTTTACTAGTAAAATAAGTTAAAACTTTAATTTTGCATAGCGTTTAACTTTTTTAAGCTGCTTTTGCTAGCTTTAGTTTAAAGTAGTTATAATAACTACTTAAAATAAAAAAATAAACTAATTATTATTAAAAACTACTTTTACTTTTTTATTAAGTTTAAGTATATATACCTTAAAAAGTATAATATTTACTTTTTTTAACTTTAGGTTAAACAGCAAAAAATATAAATTTAAGTCTTTTTATTAAACTTAACTATTAATTTTAGCGCTTTTATAGGGATATTTTTAATTATTAACTTTTTTTTTACTTGTAAAAGGTATAAAAAGCTTTAAAATGCTATTTATATGCTTTTATAATAAGTAAATAACGTTTAGTTTTTTAATAAGTTTTTAACTATTTTTTTAATTAAGCAGTTTTTTTTTTTTTCTTAAGTAATAACTAGTACTATTATTTTATAGCTTTTAAAGTTTATTTTTGCTATTATATATTTGTTTTAATAATAAAAAGCTATTTAAAATTTTGCAATAAAATTTATTTTTAATAGCAATAAAAAAAATATAGTCTTATTTTTTACTATATAAATAAAAAGATTTAATAATTATTTAGTAATTTATATAATAGTTTTTAAACATTTAATATAATATATAAAAGTAGCTTATAAATAAAAGCTTTTTTAGGTTATTATAATGTTTTATATTAAAAGTTAATACTTATTAATAAAGCTATTTATTATAATATTAGCTTAAGCGCTAATATTAATAATATTAATAATAGTATCTTTGCTTTTTTATAATTTTATATAAATAATAAAATAAAAGCTAGTTTTAATATAGTTTTTAATTTTATTTATACTAGTTAAAACTAAAAAAGCATAAAGCTGCTTTTTTAAATTAGCTAATATTAAATATATATTTAATAAAACTAACTAATTAAGCTTATTATTATTGCTGCTTTTGCAATTATTAATTAGTTTATATGCTAATATAAAAATATAAAAAGCATAGTTTTTATAAGATTTTTTACTATTATTTTTATTTTTATTTTTATTGCAATTAAACTTATAAAACTTTATATAAGCAAATTAATCTTTTAGCAATTAAGTTTTATAATTATTTACTTTTTTATTAGTTACTATATTTAAAGTAACTTTTAAAGATAAAAAATCTAATAATAAAAGTAATAATAGTTTATAAATATTAGTACTTTTGTAAATAATAGTAAAAAGTCCTTTTTTAGTTTTTAAACTATTATTATAAATAATTAAAAGTAAAACTATTTTCTAAAAGTGTTATATAAGCATATATATATAAGTAAAAACTTTATTTTTAAATTTAGTTTTAATTTAGCTAGCTAATATGTTTTTTTGTTTTTGTTTTAAAATAATAAAGCCTTTAGCTTAAGCTAAAGCAACGCTAACATTTAAAAATAAAAGTATATGTTTAATTAAAGTTAAATTATTATTTTGCTTTTAAGCATTCTTAAAGTGCTTTTGTTTTTTGTTAGGCTAGGTTAATAAGTTTTGCTTTTATATCTTAAGGCTAAATTATCTTTAGCTTAATCTTAAGTACTTTTTACTTTAATAGCTATTATTTATAGCTTTTTTAAAGTTTTTATTAATTATAAGCTTTTAGTTAGCTAAAAAAACAAGCTATAAGTTTTTATTAACTTTAAATACTTATAAAGTATTAATGCTTAACTATATTAGGTTTATAGCTTTATTACTAGTTATAAGTTTAAGCAAAAAGCTAAAAATAAATTAAAAAACCTTGTTAATATTAATAAAAGCTTGCATTTTAACCTAAGTAATAGCTTATATAAAGGTTTTAAAATATTTAAATACTTTTATTATTAACTTTTTAAAGGTTATATTAGCTTTTTTATTTAGTAACTTTTTTATTTTTTTTATTTATATTTAGTTTTTTTTAAGTTTTTTTTTTTAAACTTTAGCTTTTTTTTTAATTGCTAAATAATTTAATAGCTTATATTACTTATAAATATTATTATAATTAGTTATATTTTTATTAGGCTTGCTTTTAAAAAGTAAATCTTTATTATTTTTAGTTTTAGGTATTTTTGTTAGCCTTTTTAATATTTAAAGTTTAATTAAATAAAAAGTAGCCTTTTTATAAGCTTTTTTTCTTTAATTAACTGCTAAAATATTAATAGTAAAGTTTTTATTTTTAAGCATAAAGCCTTAAAAAGTTTTATTTTTATTTAAATTAATAATAATATTTTAAATAAAATCTTAAACCTAGTTTTTATTAATAAACTTATTATTATGCTGTTTTGTTAAAAGTTTATTGCTATAAGCATTATATACTTTTATTATTTTTACATTATATATTTTTAAAACAAGGTTTTTTTTAGTCTTTAAATTAGCTAAAAAATTGCTTTAATTATTTTAGTTACTTTTTTTAGCTATAGTTTTAATAGCAGTTTTAAAAGGAAATATATTTTAAAAAGCTTTAATTTTTTTGTTTTTAAAAATAGCGTTTTTTTTTTAAAGTTAATAGTATGCCTTATAGCAAAGGTCTTTATTTTCTTTTAAGATATAATTATATATTTACTGCAAGGTTTTTATTATAATGCTATTATTAGCTTAGCTAGCTTTTACTATTTTTTTAAGCATTTTAATATATTTAAAAAAATTTAAAAATAAAAAGCCTTTAAAATATTACTGCTTATTTTAATATAATATCCCTTTTTAACTTATTTTATTAAATAGGTTGCATTTATTAGCAAAATAATTATTTTGCCTGCATTTTTAATATATAATACTTTTAGCTATATATAAGTCTTTAAAATATTATTAACAAAAAAGGTTTAGCATTTATTCTCTTTTTTTTTTGCTTTTTTAAAAGTACTTTCCTTTTTAAAAAGGCTTAATAAGGTTTATATTTAAGTTTAAAAAAACTATAGCCTAAAGAACTATAAATTTATAATACTAAAGATTTTATAGATTTAGCTTGCTTAAAGCTATATATAAATTGCTAACCTTTTTTAGTATAAACTTTAGTTTATCTTTAGTTAATATAATCTTTTTTTGCTTTATTTTAAGCTTTTTAATATGTTTTGTTAATTTATTTACTTTATTAAAAGCTTAAGCTTTTTAAGCTAGTTTTATAGTTTAGCTATTTATTTAAACCTTTTTTTTGCTAAGCAAAGCTATTAGGCTAGTTATAAATTTGCAATCTATATATGCTTTATATAAATATAGCAGCTAGTCTAGCTTTTAATTATAAAAATAATTAAGCTATTTTTATGCTATAATAACCTTTTTATTACATTAAAAGTAAAGTTTTAGCTTAAACTTAGTATTAACTTACTTACTTAAAGTTTTATATAAGTTATTATAATTTATAATTTAAAGTTTATTATAAGTTTTTTAAGTAGCTTTTATAACTTTATTAATAATCTTTTTTCTTAAGCTTTTTAAAAGCTTAAATATAAACTAAATAAAAGTATAAAGCTTTCTGCTTTTTTTTATATCTTTAATATAAACTTTATGCTAAAAAAAATAAGCCTTTAAGTTTATTAGATTAAAAAGTTTAAGCTAAGTCTTAAAGTTTTAAAGAATAGTAACTATAAAGTAATTTAGCTAAAAGTTTTTAAGTTTAAACTTAGCTTTTAGTTAATTATAAGCTTTGCTTTAGTTTTTACAGTCCTTTAGGACTATTTTTATAATATGCTTAATTTAAAAAGTAATAATATAAATAAAAGCTTGCTAAATCTTGTCTGCATTTTTTATTTGTTTAGTATAAAAAGCAATATTTAAATTATTTATTTATTTATTAATTTTTAACCTGTTAAATAATAAATAAAAGTTAATTTAAAAGTTAAAAGCTATAAAAGCTATATTATAGCACTTTTTTAAGCTGCTTTTAAAAATGCTTTAACTTAGCCTAGCTTTTTTTATATTAGCTAATAAGCTATCTACTAAACTAAGCATATAAAAATTCTAGTTTAAAAATTTTATACTTATTGCTATTTTACTAAGTAAAAAATAAAAGTTATTATAATTAAGCTAAATATAATATGCTAAGTCTACTATATTATAATAATTATTTTAATAGCTTTTTATAATTTATAGTAAAAATATATTAGCTTACTTTTTAAAAAGCTAATTTATTTTTAAAAAAAAAAGGTTATAAAAGCTATAAATATGCTAGTATTTTTAGTTTTTTCGTTTTTTTTTCTCTTTGTTTTTTATTATTAATACCTTTTAATTTATATGCGTTTGTAATAACTGCTAGCTTTAACTATAAAGCTTTAAGCTATTCTTTAAATATTTGTTTTTAATATTTTTTTTAACTTGCATATAGCTTTATATAACCTTTAGCTACTTATAAGCTTGCTAGGTTATATTTTTTAGGCTTTTTTAATTATTTAGTATCTTTATTATTGCTAGTAGCTTTAGATTTCTTTTATATGTTTTAATATAGTATTAAGTTTTTTTTTTTTTAAAGCAATATTTTTTAACTTATTATAAAATTATTTTAGCAGTATTTTATAATCCCTAAAAAACTTATATAAGTCTTACAGCTTATTAAAATAGGGTTTTTTTTATTAGTACTTTATATTTTGGTTTTTTAAACAAGCATACGCAAGCTGTTATTATTTTAATACTTAGTTTGTTTTTTTGCAATAAAAAGTATATAATCTAGCAATAATTGCTAGTATAGCAATGCAAAAGATTTTAATTGCAAAAAACCCCTTTTTTTTTAAAGCAAAAAAGCAAAGCTTTAGCAGTTAAAAAAGCCTTTTATAGCTATTTTAAAGGTTAACTTAACTTTTATTTTTTTTATTATCTTAAATTTCTTTTAATTGCCTTAATCTTTATGTTTTAAAAGAAAAGTATAGCACTAGTAGAAAGGAAACTTTTAATTAAAGCATTGCAAATCCTTTTAATAAAGCTGCTTTTTTTAAAAAAAAAAAAAAGAACGCTTTGCTTAAGATTACTATTAACGCTACCGCTTATAGCAGCAAAATAAAAAACGCTAAAAAAACCTAAAACACTATTAAAGTTACATAAATAAAAAAGAGGCCTTACTAAAAACACTATTAAAAACAGCTATTTAATCTTTTGCTTTAAGTTAGTAAGTAAGCAAAAGCTTATATAGCCGCTATATAAAAATAGTTTAAACATTATACTTTTATATATTTAAAATATAATACAGCATAAAAAATCAATTAATTATAGCTTAAAGATATTAGTAAAAGCAAATAAGTTAATTTTGCACATAGATGTTATTTTATTCTGCGTTCTTTTGTGCTTTTAATCTGCTAAAACAACCCTTTTTTCCTTATATCCTTTATTTAACTCCTTTAATAAGCTTCACTCTATTATTTAAAAAGATTATAATTATTTAATTATATAAAACTACTATTTTTATTTTTATAATCTTAAGTTTTATAAAAAAAGCTAAGGTATATTTAGCAAAGTTTATTATTATTTTTAGCTACTTTTAAGCATAGCTTTTTATAACTTATATAATATCTTTTAATTAAAACTTTATATTTAAGCCTATAACTAATTAAATTTCTTATTATATTACTTTAGCTAATAATTCTTTTAGCTATTTATTTATTTATAATAATATTAACTATAAAATATATATAGTTAAACAAATAGCTTTAGGTTTTTTATTTTTTTTTAAACTTAACTGTTACGCATTTTAAGTGTTAAAATCTTTTAAGCTTGCTATTTAGCAACTAAAGCTTAAACGTTAGCCTTAAAATTCCCTAGCTAAGATTTTATTTAATTTAAAAGATTTAACTATTATATTAGAAAATATTATTAAACATCCTTATAAAGTTATAATATATAAACATTTTATTTAGCTTAAAGTTATATAAGCTTTATTTAACCTTGTTATTAAATTTAAAAACATGTTTTATAATATAAGATTTGCTATTATACTTAAAAAAAAACAGCTTATTTTTTACTTTAAGCTAAAATAAAAGAAAAAAATCCTTAAAAAATGCTATATATACCTTGTTAATACTAAAAATTAAGCTATTATTAATAAAACTATCTTAAATTTAAACTTAAAAGACCGTATTTTTTATATTTATTAGCTAGTTTTATTATTTTTTCTTGTATTTATTATTTAAAAAACTATGTTAAATCTTACATAAAAAGGTAAAATAGTTATTAACGTGCGCTTGTTTAACAAAATAAACCTTTAAAACTTTTACTTTATAAAGTTTTAAGATTAAATGCTTAAAAAAATTATTAGCAAAGCTTTTATTACCTTTTTTAATGCTATATTATTTTATTACTAATAGCTTACTTACTTATTTACTAGGTTAGCTATAACTATTATAACTATAAAAAAAATAATATACGTTTAACTATTTAGTTATAAGTTATAAAAATAGTAATATATATATATAGCATTAAATAAACATTATATTTAAACTAGTTTAATTAGCAAATTATTATTATAATAATATATATATAGCTTTATTTAATTTTTAAAAGCATTATAATAACTTACGTTAAGTTTTTACTTTATTATATAGCTATAATATATTTATTAGTCCTTTAAAGTTTTTTATAGGTTTTTTTAATATAGTAGTACTTAGTTATTTTATTAACTTTTTTAGCTTGTTTATTATTAAAGAAAAATTAAAAGCTATTGCTAAGCTTAGCTTTTTAATCTTATTAAAAAACCTTAAAACGTTTTTAAAAATAATAGGTTATTTAAAAAGCAATATTTTTTGCTATGCAAAAGTAGCTTAGCTTTTTAAGCAAAAAAAAATAAACTTTATACGCAAACATTTATAAAAAAGAAATATTAAAACTAAGCATAAATAATAAGCTTTAAGCATTTTAATAAATATACTTACTATAGCTAAAAAATATGCTTTTAATGCTTTAAAAGATTTTTTTACTTAATATATAATGCTATACTATTTTTTTTTAATTATTTTTTATATATTAACGTTAACGTTTTTTACTATAGCATTAATATTTTAGTTTATTATATAGCTAAAAATTCTTTATTTAAAATATTTTCTTTTAATAATAGCAAGCTTATAATATATTTTTTGCAAACATTTATTTAGCTAATAGCCTTTTTATTTTACACTTTATTAATTGCTAAAACTAAATACTAGCTTATAAAAATAAAAGTGCTTAGCTTTATTTAAACGCTTAAAAAAACTTATTATTAAATTAACATAGCATAAAAAAGCGTATATATTTTTATAAATTATAAAGCTATTATAGGTTTTATTTAATATAGCAATATTATTAATTTTATAGCTTTAATAATATAATTAAATAAAAGGTTTACTTATATAGTAAGTAGGACTTACTAAAAGGTTTACTATTTTTATTACCTAAAAAGCAATTAAAATAATAAAACCTTTTTTTATTATTAATATACTTATTACTTTTATAACACTTTACTAAATAGTGCAGTAAATATATAATTATATCTAGCAATTTTATTTTAGTTTATAATTAATTATCTTTTTATGTTAGCAGTATTAAACGCTTAGTTAGCTTGTTAGCAGCTACGCCTAAAAAACTAACACACTTTAAAACATTAAGTTAGTTTATTAATAACCTACGACTTAATAATAACGCTAATTATATTAACACTATAAAGATTAGCTTGTTAGCAATTTAAGCAAAATTAATTTAATCTTAGCATTTTTTAACGCTACTATTTTTTACTTATATTTACATTATAAATGCTTGCAGCTAAAAAACGTAGATTTAGCTAAGTTAAGTTACATTTAATCCTGCACTTATTTAAGTAGTACGCTACTTTTTACCTAACCGTATTTAACTAAGGTTAACGTTTATAATATTATAAGTAATATTTTTTTAAGTTTTTATTAGCTTTATAACATAAAGCATAAATTATATAATTAAACCTAGTCTTTTAAATTACTATATTTAATTTTATTTTGCGCTACTTATATAACTTATTATAACTTTAACCTTACAATCTTACGCTTATTTTAGCTGCCCTATATAAATAAAATTTTTTCGTGTATGCAAAGTTATTAAATTAATAGCCTATGCTATCTTATCTTATTTTATTTAATCTATAAAAAAAAGTTTTATCTTATAATTTTATTTAATTTATAAAAAAATACTTTCTTTGCAAACAAACTATATTTTACTTATAAACTTTACTACCTGCAGATTATATTTACTCGCTATTAATAACTTTACTATGTTAAGTAATAGTTAATAAAACAAACTAAAATTATTAATCCTTAAGTTTTAAACTTTATTATTAATTAAAAATTTTATACTTAAATTAATTAAAGCTAAAAAAATTCCCGCTTTTAAATTATAGTTTAAACTTAAACTAAACTTTAACTTTTTTATTAAACTATTTATCCTAATTAAACCTTAAATATTTATTAGCATGTTAAGCTATTAACTACTAGTGCTTTAAACGCTTAATTTACTTGTATTATTATTAATGCAACTATTAATGATACAGCTAGGTAGGGGGTCCACCCACGTAGTGGGTGGGACCCACCGGAAGGTCTACTATTCCTACTGCCCGGAGGGCAGTAGGAATAGTAGAACCTTCCTTCATCATCAATATACTCACTACCTCTGTAACACTTTACCAATTAATAAACCTAGTTTTAACGCTAAAAAAACTAACATTAGCAACATTATACATTTAATAAAACATTATAACTATAAGCGCTTTTTTACCTGTTTTATTTAAGTTAAAAATAAATAAAAGTTAAATGCTACCTTTTAAACAAATAACAAATAACAAAAAAACTTAAAACTAAGTTTTATAAAAATTAGCATAGCAAAACAAGCAGATATAAACCTTAGCTTATAACGTTAACTATATAGTAGCTAATGCTGCTAACAAAAAAAAAGTTAAAAAATTAAGGCAATCTATAAAAACAATTAGCAACGCAGTTTTTAAAATAAATAAAATAGTTAACTATACTTATAATAAAATAATGCAAAACTAAAACAAAAAAGATAAAAAACTAAAAGTATAAATAACTTACTTTTTATAAATAACTTATATTTAAACGCTTTTAGTGTACTACCTTATTTTTGCTTAATTATAACTAATACCTTTATACGCTTTAATTTTATAAAGGAACTTAAACTTTAGCAAAAGATTTATATAAAACTAATATTAAGCAGCCGGTAACATTATAAAAGGTAGTCCCTACAACTATTTTACTACCTTGCTAAATAAAAGAAAAGGACTACTAATTACTATAGTCTTAACATTTATACTAAAAACTTTTAAACTGCTAATAACTTAGCTTTTTATATCTATAACGTTTAGCTAAACCTTATTAGCTTAATTACGCTTAATATTTAAATAGCTTAACACCTATATACATTTTAAAGCACTTATTAATATAACAAAAAACTTAAACTAAATAAATACTAACAGACTATTAATATATTTTATAACCTATTAATAGTTAGCAGGAGCTAAAAAACAAGCTTAAAAAAACTAACGTAATATAAATAGCGCGCTTAATCTTAATAGCAACCTTAATAATAACAAGTTAAGCAATAGTAAAAATAATAATAATTGCTTAAATATGCTTAATATTTTTAATTATAATAACTAATAAAGTATTTTTAGCAAAGCTAGCGCTATATTAAACGTAGCTACGTTAATAGCAAGCGCTATTAGCTTGCACTGCTTAAAAAAAAAAGATATTAGCACTTTTAACTTAAATTATTATAATTTTAAAGATATAAAAATAATAGCAAATAAAGATAAGATTATCTTTATAAATATTTACTGCTTTATTAAGCATATTAAGTCTTTTATAAAAAACAAAAAAATAGCTAAATTAAATAAGCAATAGATTTTATTTATGCTTTTTATTATAATAGCTAGCTAAGCGTTATTATAGTAAAATAATAAACTTATTAGTACTTGTTATAAAAAACTTAAATAAAAAGGCCTAACAAAAATTTTTAAAGAGATAAAAACCTAATTTTTAATATAACTTACTTTAGCTAACAAAAGATTTATTAAAATAAATCTCCGTTTAAAAAACATAGCCTATAATAAAAATGCTATAACATATTATATTTAAAAAAAGGTTTAATATATAAAGGCAATAAAAACGCTTACTAGTAATAACATTAACTAGCATAACATTATAATATAAGTTTAAATAGCAATAAACTTTAGCATTAAAAGTTTTTTATAAGCTTTTAAGTTAAAAAAAATATATGCTAATTATATAACTATAGTAGCAAAAGCAAAACTACTTTTATTATTTATAGCTAAAAATAAGTACTTAAAATTCTTTAAAAACTAATATTAAGTTTAAAAGCAATTATTATCTTTTAAACGCAATTAAACGTATAAAGATCGCAAACTAAACAACATTAAGTTTAAAAAACGCAATTAATATAAGAAAAATAAGTTAAACAACAAAAAAAAAAACTAAAAGATAAAAAGCAATAAATAAAAAACTAGTTAAAAAAGGCATAAAAATAAATACAAGCAAAAAAAACGTAAACAAGCTAATATAGCTATATAAAACTTAAAATCTAATTATTATGCTAACACTAAACTAAACTTTAATAACTTAGCAAATAAATTATCTAATTTTAATAGCGCTTATATTATTATTAACTTTTTTTTAACCTATAAGTTTTATAAAAAAACGTTTAATTTAAAAAAGCAAAAAGATTAACATGCTTATAAGTATAAATACTAACTACCTAAAAGTATAACTAACATATTACTTATATATAAGTTTTAATTAATGTGTATATAATATAATGTTACTTTTAAGTTATATAACAAGCTATTTTAGCATTTGCTTAATTGCAAAAGCAATGCATTAAATAATATAATAGCTAAACTAATATGTAATACTAAAAAAGTATTGCTTAAAAAAGTAACTTTACTTTAAACTTGCAAGGCCTTTTTATAACTATATAAACTAAACAAATTAATAAATAAGCAAACAAGTAATTATTACTTTTATCTTTAAATAGTTACGCATAGTTTATTAAATAAACCTAATATAAAGGTTTATTATAATATAGGCTATAAAAAAAGCTTAATTATAAAGAAATTTCTTAGCACCTTAAAGCATACCGTTAAACAAAAGACCAGCAAAATTAAAGGCATTAAAAAAAAACGCGTTAAATATAAAAAGTATACTATGTTTACCCTGCACTTGCTAAGTTAAAACAACAAAAAACTTTTAATTTTATTTAAGGTAACAAAAAGCGCTTAAATATTAAAAGGAGACTTTAGCATACTTTTTTTATTTAGCACTAGTTTTTTTAATTTATAAGAAACTATAATTAGCTTTAAAAACTAAAGCATTAAATTTGCTAACGCAAAAAATTTCTACTAAAAGTTTAAGATATACCTATAAACATATGCATGCATATATAAAATAACATTATAAAAAGAAATTATTATTCTTTTTAGCAAAACTTTATATACATTATATAACTATATTGCTTTATTATTTAACTATAATTTTATGTTTAAATTATTGCAAAAAAACTTTATTATAGCGCTAGTAAGATTTATTACCTTTTATATAGTAATAATGTTAAACTTTAGCTTTAATATAAAAAAAGTATTAAAAAATACTTAAGTAAATATTATATAAAAACAAAATAATAATAAATTACTTATTAAAGCAACTTAAAAAAGTTATATTAAAGCTATAATAGTAGCTAGCGTATTAATAAGATTTAGTAATATTTTTAGCGCTATAGCTACGCTAATTAAACTTAGCATTAATAATACTTAATTATAACTTCTTAATAACTTTAAAGTGCTATAAACATATATAATAAATTAAAAATATAAGCTAATATTAATATTTAAAGCTTTTGCTATAAAGCAAATTAACTTGTTACTTTGCACCTACTTTACTAATAACTTAATTAACGTAATAAAAGCTTATAACATTTTTTTTAAAAGCTATCTTGCTAATATAATTAATAGTTTTAAATATAAAAGCGCAGCAATTAATAAAACGCTATTATTTAATGCTATATTTTCTATAACTAAGTTATTGCTTAAACTTACTAAAGCGCCACTTGCTATTACTATATTAATTATAAGAATAAATAAAAATAATTTACTACTAAAGATTTTAAGAGTTTATATAACTTTAGGAATTAAAAAACCTTTTAATAGCAAAGAAACTATTTTACTTAAAAGATAAACAGTTTATACTAGCAAAGGTTATATGCTTAACTTAATTAAAAAAGTTTTAATTAAGTTTTCTAACATATAAAACAACATTAGTTTAATTAATATACTAAAAAATAAGCAGATAAAAGTACCTTTTATAAACAATTAGCAAAAATATAAGCTAAATAGCTAACTATACCCTTTAAGTTTTTAAGATCGTAAGATTTTTAACATACTATATAATTAACTATATAAATAAGAAAAAATAAAATAGGTTAATAGTCTTTGCTTTTTTATATATTTTACTTTTATAGTAAAAAAAATCTTTTATAATAAACTATATTTTTATTTAATTGTTAATCTTTAAGCTTTAAATAAAATCGCTATTTTTAATAACTATTTTTTACTTTTATAATTTAAAGTTATTGCTATATTATATAGTAAAAAATATATTACCTATATAAACGTAATAAAGTTTTTCTTTTAATTTTTAGTGCATTTAGCATACTATAATCGCTTTATAATAGTTAGTCATAAAAAATTAAAAAGGTTTATTATAGTAATAATAAGCTTTTATAATTTTTTTACTTATGCTTAGCAGTTTATAAATAAAAAATTTAAGCTATATTAAAACTTTTGCAAAGCATTTATTAATAACGTTATAATTTTTTTAAATATAGCTAAAAAGCATGCTAAACATTTATAGCAAAGTTTTATTATATTTTAAAAAAAAAATATTGCCTTTTTAGTAAAAAAGTCTTTTTTAGGTTATTTATCTGTTAAGCTATTTAGCTTTTAAGTAAATAGTCTTAGTATTTTTATTTTTAAAAAAAAACTAACTATTTTTTATAACCTTATATTTTTTAGCTAGCTTAAAGCACTTAAAAAGTATATTAGTACTATTAGCTTTTTTTAACCACTGCTTTTATATTATGCTAAAATTATAAAATCACTATAAAAGCATAAAACAGCTTTATTTAATAAAAGATGTTAAAAAAAGCTTATTAAAACTAAAAACCCTAGTAAATAAATAGCTTACATTAAATTAACTTAATATAAGCTTATAAAAGAAAAAAAAGTTACGTTTAAAGCAATTTAAAAGCTAATATATAAAAATATAATTATTTATTATTATAATCTTAATAAGCAGTTATATATATAAGTTAACGCATTACTTAAATATAAGTTTAAAGTTATACTTTTTTATATTAAAAACGGTTATAAATAAAAACTAGGCTAAATAGTCCTTAGTACCTAAGTTTTATTTACTATATTCTTTAGTTGTTATATGTTATAGCTAAAAATATAATATAGCCTTTTTAAGATAAAAGTTATATGCGTTATATAAGCTTATAAAAAACTTAAAACAACTATTAAAGCTTTTTATAACCTTATAATTATACTAACAAATCACTTTATAATAAAAAGCATTTTAAACTAAACTAATATAAATATAACATTTATTAATAAAGCAAACAAACAATTAATTAATGCTTTTATTTACCTATTATAGTATAGCTTATAAATATACTATATTTTAAGCTATTGCAATTTTATCCCTAACATATTTAATTGTTTGCAAGCTATTTTAAATAAACTTAATAAAAACAGCAAGATTAAGCAGTTTAATAAAATAGCAGTTCTTAACAACATATAGTTTAATAAAGTTATTACTAAAGTAGTTTTTAATAACTTAATTAAAGATAAAATTGTTGCTAATTATATAAAAGACTTTAAATACTGCAAAATCCTTTAAACCTTTTATAATAATAATAAAAACGTTAAAAACTTTTTTTATCTTAGCTATTTATTTGTAGTAATAAATAAATTATTATATAATATTAACTATAAAAAAACCTATAAACTATATATCCTTAAAGATTAAATTAAAAAGTTTTTAGTAATAGCATATAATAATAAGCACTATTTTAAATAAAAATAAATAATATAAAACTTAAAAGGTTATTTTATTTACTTTAAAACGTGCAAAATAATATTTTATCTTAAATACTATAATAGCTATTAAATATGCACTACAAGTTAAAAAAAACTATATAAAAACTATTAACTAATTTAACCTAAAGATTTAAAACCTATAAAAATAATAGCTATAAACTTTATTATTAGTTTTTTAACTATATTATTAGCTAATACTTTATAGCAAATAAAAAGCTTTTTTAAATATAATATTATAATAATAATAACTTATGCTATATTTAAACGCTTTATGTTAATATTAAGTTACTTTAAATATAAAGCTAAAGACTAAAAGGCTTTTTTAGCTAAGTTGCTACTTTTATATAATTAAGGCATGCCTATAAGTTTAATTTCTAACAAAAACTATAAATTTATAGCAGCTTTTTAAGCTAGCATATAAAAAACCTTTAAATTAAAACTTTTAATAACTACTATATATTACCTGCAAAGTAATAATTTATTAAAACAAAAGAATTAAACAGTAAAAATAGCGTTGCGCTATTACATCTTTAAAAATCTTAACTACGCATAAATAAACGTACTACTAGCCTTGTAATAAAACTTAAATAGCGCTTACTTTACTTTAATTAAGTTATTTCTTTATAAACAGCTTTTTAGTTTCTAGCTTTTTAGCTTAAACAACGTTTTTACGCAAATTAATATTACCTTTTATAAGAATATCTGCTTTTTTTATAAACACTTGCAAAAAAACGCTAAATTAGCAATAGATTTTACTACTGCTAAGGCTAAACGCTTTTATAATAAAAAGCACAAGCTAATAAAATTTAACATAAAAAATAAAGTTTACTTTAAGTTATATAACGGCTACTACTTGCTAGGTTAACCTTTTAAAAAGTATTTATAATAGAAAGCTAGCCTTTAAAAGGTTTTAAAACGCGTAAAGCAACTAGCTTATAAATTAAACCTTTTAGAAACGTTTAAAATCTATTTTATTATATTAATCGCGTATTTATTACTAGGTTATAAAAGCAAAAACCTGTTTTACTGTTTAGTTTTTATACCTAAACTAATTTGCAATAACTAACCTAACTTTAAAAAAGATAATAAATCCTTTAAAATTAAAACGATTTTAAAACACTAACTTAACTAACAAAAGACTAGTTTCTAATACCTAGTTAAATAAAAAGGTTATAGTCACAAGAACAACTAGTAAAGGTTTAAATAGCAATTATATAACTTTAAAGAATTAATTAAAAAGTATTAGAAATAATAAAAAGGTTAAAAGGCTTTTTTATTAAAAAATGCTAACGTAGCAAAAAGGCCTATAAAAAAAAAAAAGGTTGTCTATAAAAGCACTAATAAATTAAAAAAGATTAATTAATTTAAATTATATATTAATTAAATAGTAGTTAAAGTTAACTGATTTTTTTAGTGTGCTTTAGCATTTAATATAGTTAAGTAAAAAGTCTACCTACGTAATAAGTAGGACCTACTAAAAGGTTTATTATTCCTACTGCTTAAAAAGCAGTTAAAATAGTAAAACCTTCTTTTATTATTAATATACTCACTACTTTTATAACACTTTACTATTTAAGTAATAAAAACCTTTGTTTAATATAAGCAATAAAATATATTAGCTAATTTACTTTTAATATTTTTTATAAACTAAAAAAGCTATATATTATTTTAAACGCTTTATTAAAACTTTTTATATTTAAACCTTTTAAACTTTATTTAATTATTAAAGATTTTAAATTTTTACTTAATAATTTTAAAGAATACTAGTTGCTAAACTATGCTTTAATAGCTAAGGTTTTTTTTGCTTTATGTTTTACTAAAACTTTTAAATATTAAGATAAGCTATATGCTAAAGAAATCTTTTTAATATAAATTTCCTTGCAATTTAAAGAAAAATTACGTTATAAATATAAAGAAAACCTAAAATAAAAAAACATACTTAAAGTAATTATATAAAATCTTTAACTTAATAATTTAAATTAAGTAAACCTTTTATTTAAGCTTAAAAGTAATTTAATTTAAAAAATAAAAGAAATCTTTAATTAATTATACATTTTTTGCAATTGCAGCAAAGAAATTTTCAAGCTTTTACATAGCAAAAATCACTTAAAAATTAATTAAATGTACACTTTAAACTTTATATTAAATTAAAAAAAGCTTAAATAATACCTTAAATCTTATTTAAAATGCGTAGTTTTATAAAGTAAAAACTATAAACTATATAAATTATTATAACTTATTTTTAGCTTTTTATACCTTTTTTATATTGTTATTATTAATATTATGCTTATATTATTTAAGTTTTATTAAAGTAATAATATATTTATAGCAGTTATATATAAATCTTTTAAAGCTATATAAATAATCTTTAAAAGATATAACTATATATTTAAGCTTTAAGCAAACGCTTTAGTTAATAAGCTTTTATTAGTTAATTAAAAAATCTTTAAAGTAATTTTAAGCAACTATAACCTTAAATTTTTAGCTAAGTTTTAATAATAAGTTTAAACTTGTTTTAGTATATATTTTTTTTATGCTATTATATATTATTTTTTAACTAATAGTTAAACTAAACGCTTTATTTTTATAATTAAATTAACGCTTAAATATTATTTCCATGTATTAAATAATTTATTTAACTAGTAAAATTTTTTACTTAGGTTATAGTTTAAGCTTAATAATATTAAATTATTAGCTATAAATTAAACCTTAAGCAAAATTATATTAGGCTTTACTTTTAACCTTATTTTATAAATATTTAATAAAATAATTTTTTATTTAATTAAATTTTACATTAAAATTAGTAATACTATTACTTTAAGCTTTATAACTATAAAGAAATATTATAACTAAAAATATTAACTAATTTTTTTTTCTTTAAGTTAAAAAGTCTTGCTATATTTTTATAAAAGCTATAATATTTTTAAAGCTATAATATTTAAAAAAAAGCTAGGTTAGCAATTTGCTAATCTTTTTAAAGTTACTAAAAAAATTAGTTGTTTTATATATAAGCTTAGTTTTTTTTTATATTTTAAAATATATAACGTTATTTTAATAAACTATTTTAAACTAGCTTTTTTAATAAACTATTTTAATAAATAATTTTTACATTTAAAAAAAGTTTATATAAAAGCTTATAAAAAAAAGCTTATTAATAAAAATTATAAAACCTAAAGATATTTTATAAAATATATTAGTTTTAGTTTAAAATATTATAAATAAGTTATAATTACTAATATAAATAAAAAATAAAAAGCTAATAAATTAATTGCTAACTATAAAAAATAAAAACTAGCTATAAAAATATAAGTTATATAAACTTTAAATTATATAAGTTATATAAACTTTAGTTAAAATTATATAAAACTTTAGTCGGTAACTTTATAATAAAAGCATTATTATTTTTTATAAAGGGCACTTTATTATTTTTATCACCTGTTAACACTTAACTTATATAAGTTTTATCACCTGTTAACATTTAACTTATATAAGTATAAATAGTTTGCTATATATAATAATAGATAGTATTAGCTTTATCTTTTCTATAACTTATAATATAAGCTAATATAAGTTTAAATGCTAAAAAGTGCTAAGATCACCACTATTACCAACAGTTTAGGCATTAGCCTAGCATGATGTTATTTCTTATACCGCATTGCATATGTGACCACCTCTTTAGCCGCATACAAGCACATGCAGACGGTGGGCCATAACCATAATCAACTGACAATAAAAAAAATCGACCAAAAGCACCAGAGGCAGGGTAAAAAATTACAAAACAACCACCAAACACTTTACAATTACATATATTACAACTAAACTAAAGCCTATTAAACAAATAAACACTTAAACAGCTTAATTTAATTAAATATAGCTTTATATAATGATTATTTTTATTTTTCTATTTTGCTTTTAGTTATTATTAGTTGGTTATAGTAGTAGCTTACCTTTATATATAAGCTACTATTATATTTAACTAATAATAAAAAAAGCTAGCTAAAAGCAGCTAAAAACAAACTAATAACAAAGTAAAATAATTAAATAAATTTATATTTAAGATATAAAAGTAATTAGTAATTACTTTATAATTTTTCTTAATTTTTTTTACTTTATATATGGTTGCTTTTAGTTGATTTTCTTTTATTGTCGGTTGATTGTGGTTGTGGCCCACCATACATGCGGCTAGGTAAGTACATAATGTGGGGAGATAGCTCATTGTTGTGAAATTCAATCGAACGTACTATATTGTCGACTTGGTGTTTTGGAAAGGCTGACGGGCTTTGTGCACGAGAAACCGGGTAGCCGACTGGTCTGGTGACAAACCCAATTGATCAATTCCAATCAGATTGTGTTGGCTTTTCGTACAACACAATGCGCTGAGATTCGAGATAGAGCAGCTATCGAGGGCGGTCTTTTGGCTGCACATATAGACGCGATGTCTCTAGCTATCGACTTCTTGACTAGTATTCGAAGATTTCTGAGAGCTCGCGACAGCATCGCACTTCGAGACTGGCTTCGCGTCGAACCACCTCTCCCCCAACAGTACCTCGACCTTGCCTCCGAACTGAAGACTGGCTATCATGGCAGAAATGCCATCGCAAAGCTGGTCGAGAAATGTCTGCCGGAGGAGTATGATCTACCAGAGGACGAGGGCACAGCCTGGGCTGGGTTTATTGCGTTTATGAAGGATTACTTTGACTATTGGCGGGATGTAAACTTCGAAGACCTCCTCGCCGCGCACCAATTGCTCATGGGCCTGACCAAGTAGGTAGCTTCCGGCCCTCGCGCTCCTCCATCTTGTGCTGCATTGGTAAACTAACGCGATATCAGCTCTTGTACAACTGCGCTTAACCATCCTACGTACGGCACCATTATGCTCCACACGAGCATATCGTTATGCGGTTCCCTGTCAAAGCTATCGATGACCTTAAACAAACGCCCAGACTTGACAAAAAAGCTCGACACGGTAGACGCGGGCGAAGACGACCAAACTTCAATCGTCGGCACGACAGCAGAAGTAATACAAAAGATTTTCACGACGTGCCTAACAGATCGATCGAGTCAGCGATATGCGCAACCCGAGGGCAAGAAGGTCGGAGTCTACATCTTCGCCAATCTGACACTAAAACTATTGTTCGCCGTACGTGGTCTCCCCATCAAATATACGTTCCATACTATACTAATGCGATGCAGTGCCGCAAGACTCATCTAGCCAAGCAGCTTTTTACCAACGTCAGCGCGAAAGCTCCTCCGTTGTCATTCTACCCAGCAGCTCAGAGGGTCACATATCTCTACTACCTTGGGCGGTTCCATTTCATCAATAACCACTTCACAAGAGCCTCTCGTTGTCTCGAAACAGCTTATATTCAAACTCCGTCGAACTTCCAACAGCACCGCCAGCTTATCCTTACTTATTTGGTACCATGCAATATGTTGCTTGGGCGCCTCCCTTCCCCGGCGCTTCTGCAAAGACCAGAGATGCAGCCGATGGTGCCAATCTTCTCACGATTCGCTCAAGCCATTCGTACGGGAAATTATCTGCTCTTTCACCAAACCCTACGCTTACACGAGGACTGGCTATTCCGTAAGGGATTGTTGCTTACCCTTACTTACCGCCTGCGTCCATTACTTTGGCGCTCCCTCTCTCGACGGACATTTCTGCTAACCTATGTCGCACCCACGGAGGCTGATTCTCGCAAAGCCGCAACATTAGAATTGTCGCATCTCTTGATCACCACTTTATACGTTCAAAGGCGACTCGAAGGATATTTGCCTGCCCAACCTGCGGTGAGAGGAAAGCAGGCACACATTAACAACATATTTTTAACGGCTGTTTCCAACAGTGCAGGGCCTGGGACGGGCGCATCAACTCTAGTTCTACCACCTGGTGGCCCTAAACGTCTTCGGCCGAATGAGGGTTTGATATGGGGGAATATGGCCATTACAGCAGAGCACGTTGAATCCATGGTAGCCTCCCTTTGTGCACAAGGCCTTCTTCATGGATATCTTGCTCACTCCCAAGGCCGATTTGCCATCATGGGTACGAAGCAGAAGGGAAGCGCCATAGCTGCTGGTTGGCCATCTGTTTACGAGGTTCTCGCCCAGATTGACGATGAAATACCTGGCTGGGTTAGAGACCAGCAAAACAAAACTCAATAACCCTGCGGCGTCCCGATCGTTTCACATCCCTATCTCTATGATTTAGATATATATTGTATAAGAGGAGGGAACCGGTTCCCGTAGGAGTTCACGATGTATACGATCTAAATGATACCCGGCACTCTATGCCTGCTAGTCAGTCGTTCGGGTTTGAAAGGACTTAGAACGAAATAGTAATTGAACGTTCGAACGATAGCCCAAAAGAATGAAACGCCCGTTCAGACCACATTCTCCCCACTTGAAGCGCGAGAGGATTGTTTCTACTATATGTCTATTGTGCAACAGCGTTTCATGAATTGCCGTGTAAGAACGAATATTGTTAGTATCAAGGACTTAGGTGCTTCCCTGCCCATCTCGTGTTATCCTTAAGTTTCTCCACCAACCAACGTGGCTATACGATTGAGGGTCCTACGTTTCACTTGCTTGTAGTTAGTCATGCCAAGATGGCATTGGATTTGTCCGTCTAATCACTAGCTAGATGGTACCTTTTCAATACCTATTCATGGGCATGGTGGATGGATCTTTCGTCGAGAGGAGTATGCTGTATATACTACATGGCCAGGGTTTCCCCAGATTCTCCGAAATGCTAAGCTTCCGCGGCGAATTCGGAAGGGGGGGTTGCGCGTCTGATGCTACACTGCAATCGAAAGGCACCAACGCTTCCGAGCTACCGGTATTCGTTCAATAAATAATGGGCTCGTCCGGCCCTTTCTTGGGACGATTGGGATGGCTGGCGTCCTGGCTTGTTGTTATTCATCGTGGGCATTCATCGAATCGCTGGCGATTTCAAGTGATAGCAGCCGCATCGCATCAAAAAACCCGTAAATAAGGGCGTGTGTATAAATTGACCGACTATGAAGATCCCCGCATTGCTCCTGGGCAGCACGTCGCTGGTGCTGGCGGCTAGCCGCACGAGCCCGCCTGAGGGGTGTCTGCATGTGGCCAAGAGCGGCGGCGACTACACGACGGTCCAGTCGGCTATCGACTCCCTCTCGACGACCTCGGCGGGTAACCAGTGCGTCTTCGTCGATCAGGGCACCTACAATGAGCAGGTGTATATCCCCTCGCGCGCGGCCCAGCTTACCGTCTACGGCTACACGGCGGACAGCTCCTCGTACGCAGACAACAAGGCCATCATCACGAATAGCCTGGATGCTGGGTCTGCCGGAAGCAATGACGCGTCTGGCACCCTTAGGGTCCACGCTGCTAATGTTAAAGTCTACGTGAGTAATCCTCTGATATGGCTTTTCTTAACAGGTTTTGGATAGCGTTGGTGGGCATTCGTGCTTCAAGACCTAGGCTAGTCATGTTTCACTTACAAAAGAGACTTGCTGACATTTGATCTTGAAGAACGTGAACGTAGTGAATTCTTGTGCGTTGAGTTCATCCCCAGTCGCCTATCCGGGGGGCGTCGGCTTCTCCCAGATCAGACCACCAAGATGAGATGGCAACCCCCCATATAAATCAAGCACACTAACCAGATCCCAAACGTGTAGACGGGAAGGGTAGCCAGGCCATCGCTCTCAGCGCGCAGGCAGACGGCGGGTACTACGGCTGCCAGTTCTACGGGTTCCAGGACACGCTGCTGGCGAACACCGGCAAGCAGTACTACAGCGGGAGTCTGATCACGGGGGCTACCGACTTCATCTTCGGCCAGCGGGCGCAGGCTTGGTTCGAGGGGTGCGATATCCGGGTGCGCAATGGCGGTTACTATATCACGGGTTAGTATACCTCCTACCCTCCTTCCATCTATCTATCTATCTAGTCTTACCCCCTGCCGCGTGCCGGGCTCAAATGGTTGAGAAACACGACTGAGCTGACGTGAAACCGGTTTGCCCCTAGCGAACGGCCGCGATGCGTCTGATAACCCCTCTTACTACCTGTTTAATCGCTGCGATGTCGCCGCTGCTGCGGGCGAGTCTGTGACGGGCGGTTCGTACTACTTGGGCCGGCCATGGCGAACGTATTCGCGCGTCGTGTTCCAGAATACTTCGTTGAGTTCTGGTGAGTTCCGTCCATCCATTCACCTTACTATCATATATCTGGCCCCATATCAGGGCACCCAAATCTTTCGTTCGGAATAGATTCTTGCCCGCGCACCCATGAAACTCTTTGCATGTTTCCGCCTTGACGGAGAAAACTACTGACTGGTGTCAAGTCATCAATTCCGCCGGCTGGCATGACTGGAACGGCGACACCGACGTTAGCAACATCTTCTATGCCGAGTACGCCAACTCGGGCTCGGGAGCCAGCGGCACGCGCGTCTCGTGGGCCAAGAGCCTGAGCGCTTCTGTGAGCGAAACTGAGGTCCTCGGCAGTGGTTATACCAGTGCTGCCTGGTATGACGCCAGTTATCCGAACTAGAGCATGTTATGTCTGCCGTTACTAGAAACAAGCTGCTCGTTCGTAGGGGGTCGATGAAAGCCTATGCTCGACGATCTGATAGCAAATATATATAAACACGTTGATTCGTTATCCGGCAAAGGCTGCATTTTATGTTGCAATATAAGCCTAGGCCGAGGGATTCGGGCGACTTGCCAGTCATCTTACTATACATAAAGGCCCGTGAGTTTTCGTGTGTGCCGGCCCTGGATACCAGGACGAGATAAAGGGCCACACACCATCTATCTGCCCATTGTATCTAAACTCGAAGCAAACATGACGGACCGGTTCCACCCCCTACGACGACAAAGGGAACAAAGGGAAGGTCATATACTAAAAATTGTAGGCATTACTCTTCATAAACAAGCCCGATTGGTGTTGTGGAAAACATAATGTGTTCTATAAGGGTTAGGGACCTACCACACAACTTACCCTCCACAATACCACAACAAAGCACACAACACGCGTATACGCTGCAAATTAAGTTTAAAAAATAATAATAATACCTAAAAGGAATTAAATGTGTTAATTAAGCAGTAGCAATGCTTTTATACAGCCGATTTAAATTTGCAGCAAAAAACTTATAACTTAATATTTTATTAGTTTTAACCTTTAAACCTGCATTAACGTTTGCTTTATTTTAAACATTAAGCTAAAAAAGTATAATTATTATTTTAAGCTTGCTTTTATTTTATATTTAGTTTAAAAACAACTTGTTTTAGCTTTTAAAAAAAAAACTATAAGCTAATATAATAGGCATGCTAATTTTAACTAAAGAAAAAATTATATAACGCAAGCTATACTTAAGATTATAATGCTTAAAATAAAAAAAAATAAAAAAATAGCGCTATAGCTAACTTAAAGTAATATTTATAGTAAATATACTTTATACTTTAAAAGTAAACTTAAACTATAAGTTTATTAATATTTATAAGTTATTTTTAATAATTTAAATAATAGCTAAAGCTTTTTTAAAAGTTAACTAAAAATAAATTATAGCTATATATTAAAGTAAGTTTAAGCTAATAAACTTAATAAAGCTATAAATAAAAATAAAGCTAGCTATATTAGCAGCTATAATATTTTATATAAACTATACTAGCAATATTATAATAAAAGCTTTGCTTTTATATTTAAAAGCATATAAAAATAATATAATAATATAAGCTTATTATTTTGCTACTTTTATAGCAATTTATTTATGCTTATTTAAAAGCTAAAAGCATATAATATTAGTAATAAATAACTTTATATAAATAATATTTAAATTAAATATAACTTATAAATTAAAACTAGTAATAACTTTTATAGCTATATAAATAAAGTATTATTTTATAACTTTATATATAGTAATATTTTAGTTAAAATATAATAAAAAGTAAAAATATAGTTATTTATTTTTAGTTATATTAAAAAATATTTAGTAGCTAAAATGCTTATAAAAATAATTAAAAAAACCTTAAAAACTAATAAAGCTTTAAACTAAAACTAAAATATATATTAATTAAAACTAAAGAAATTATAACTACGTACTAAAATTATATTAATATTAGCATATATATTAATATTATTATAACATATATAAAAACTTAAATTGCTTAAAAAAAAAAAAGTAAAAAGCAAAAGTTATTTTAGCTTAGCATTATTAAAGCATAAGTAACTTTTTAAATTAATTAGTAAACTTAATTATTTTTTGCTTTTAATTTAAGCTTTAAATAAGCTTATTTTAAAATATACTATAATTATTATATTATTAACAAGTTATACTAATAATAATAAAGCTAATATAAATAATATTAGCTTTGTTATTATAGCTAAATAATAATATATATTTAGCTTTTTTAATATTTAGCTTAAAAGATTTAGCTTTAATAAAATCTTTGTTTTTTTTATAGCTTAAATGCTAGTTAAAAGCGCTATAAAACTATTTAAAAAAACTAAAAGTAATCTTATATAATATCTTAATATATAAAGCCTTTTTAAAATATATAAGCTTAGTTTTTTCTAGCTAAGCTAGCAATTTATAGTTAGTAAATAGCAACTATAATATAATTAAAGCTTAAATTGCTTTAAATTTAGCGCTTAATTATATTATAAAGTTAAACTTTTTAAATAGTTTATTATGCTTACTATTAGGCTTAATCTTTAAAGCAAACAAAAAGTAACGTTATATTTATTACTTTTTTTTTTTAAATAATAACTTAGTTAATAATTATATTAGCTTTAAAAATAAAACGCTAAAATATTTAATAATTTTATATATATTTAATAAAGTATAAAAATTAAGTAAAAGTATATATTTAGTTAAAAAAAACCTTAAAAATGCTTTTTATTTTATTTTAATAGCATTTTTATAGCGTTAGCTTTTTAGCTTTAAATAAAAAAGCTGTTTTTTTTATAAAAATTGCCTATTATTTAGCTTATATATAGCTTTATTCCTTTTTAACATGTTTATAAAAAGCTTATATTAAATATTTAAAGCGCTGCTATTAATAATAAATATTATATATTATTTTAATAACTTTATTTTTATAGTTTTTTTAAATTAAATTAATAGTATAAGCTAAGTTTACTAAAAATATAAGTAGCTATTAATAATATTAAGCTTTATTTTAAATAATAATAAAAATAGTAAAAGCTATTGCTTTAAGATTTTAAAGATTAAAATTAATATATAATTAATATAAGCTTTATTATTATATGCTAAGCTAGCAAAAGCAATTTAAATAGCAACTAAAGTACTTAAAAAAAAAGCTTTTATATGCTATAATATTAAAAAGATTATAAGCTATTTAAGCTTTTATTTTATAGTAGTTTCTTTAGGCTAGTTTTTTTTTTATAGCTTATAAAACTTTTTAGCTAAGTTTAATATATATATATTTTGCTTACTTTTTAATTTAGTTTAGTTTAACTTAAAATAATAGCAAGACTTTTTTAGCGATAATAATAAAATATATTTATTAGTTAGTGCTAACTAATATATTTACTACTTATTTATTAATATATTAAATATAAAACTAAAAAAATTTTAATATAAAGTAAATTTAATAATAAGCTATTAATAAAACTACTTTTTAATATTAAAAAACTAAATATTTAGCTATTTATAACTTATAATAAAAGTAGTATTTTATATTAATATAGTTAAAATTATAGTAATATAGCTAGCTTTTAAACTTTAATATAAAACTTAAGCATTTAATATTATAATAATTTATATAAATAATATAATAGCTTAAACTAGCTTTAAAAATGCTTTAACTTAAAACTTATTATTTTTAAGCTTGCTATAGCTAATATTTATATTAGCAGCTTGCTATAACATTTACTTTTAAATATACTATATATTTTTAAAAAATAATAGCTTAGCAAATGCTTTTTTATAAGCTAACTTTAAGTTAATTGCTAACTTATGCTTTAACTAATAGTTTTTATTAAAAGCAAGCTAACTTTATATTTTATAGCTTATATAATAAAACTAAGCTTTTATTATAATAATAATTATATATAGCTATTTTATATTAGCTTAGCAAAATTAACTTAAAAAGGTATAAATTTATAATATATTTATATAAAAACTAATATAAAAGCTATTAAACTAAAGCTTAGCTAGTTTTTAAAACTAACTTAGCTTTTTATATTTATAATTGCGCTTTTAGCTTTATATAAAAGCTTTTATAAAGCTTTATACTTTTTTTATATATATTTATACTATATTTAGTTTATATAAACCTTTTATTAAATATAATAGTTTTTAATAGCTTTTATATATAATAATTAATTTAAAAAGTAATATATTTATTTTTTTATAAGCATAAAATACTTATAAAAGCTTTAATTTTAAAATAATTTCTAGCTAAACTTATATTATTAAAAGCTTTAGCAAATAAAAACCTTTATAATATATTAATAATAAACATAGCTTTTATAATAGCATAATATAGCTTTATAAAGCTAAGCAAAATAATATATAGTAATTTTAACTTAAATAACTTATAAAAATAAAATATATTAAGTTTAGCAAAGTTATTAATATAACTTTTATTAATAAAAGATTATTTTTAAGTTTTATTTTATAGTATAAAAACAAATAAAAATTACGCTAATATTAATATAATTATTAGCGTAACTTAAAAGCTAGCTTATTTAATATTATATATAAAAAAACTATTAAGCTAAAATATAACTTTTATATATATAAAAGACTTTTTGCTTTTATTTTAACTTTTATATAAAGCTTTTTTAAAAGCTAAAGCTAAATATATTTTAAATAATTGCTTGCTACGTTTAAAAGTTAATTGTAAAGCATATTTAAGTTATAGTTTCTAAAAAAAAGCAATATAATATGCTTATAATATAAGCATAAGCAAAAGTAATATTAAGCTATTAAGCTACTAATTATTAAATATAATTAAATAATATTATAAAATAACTATAAAAAAAAAGCTAAAAGCAAACAAGCGTTTTATATTTAAAATATTTTTAAATAGCTAAATAGTAATATATAATATATTTTAGTAGCAAACTTAAAAAAAAAAAAAAAACAAATAAAATAAAATAATATTTTATTTTTTAAGAATTTAAGCGCGTAAATTTACAGTAAATTTATAGCTAAATAATAAAAATAAAAAATTAAAAATTTTTTTTTTTTTTAAAAAAAATCTTAGCATATAAATTTAAAGCAAATTTATAGCTTAGTTATATTATTTTTATTATTAAAATAGCCTGCAAATTTATAATAAATTTATAGCTTATTTTAGCTATTTTAGCTAGATAGCTATAAAGCTATAGTTTAACTATAAAAGCTAAAAAAATAGCTATATAGTAATTTTATAGCATTAAAAAAAAAAAAAAAAAAGAAAAAATAGTTAAAATTTACTAGCCTAATTTTAGCTATAGCTAATTAGCTATTAAATTTATATTAAATTTATTATAACTATTTTTTTAATTTATTATTTAACTTTTTATTATTATTTTTTTATTATTATTTTTATTATTTTTTTTGCTATTATTTTTATTATTATTATTATTATTATTAAAAGTAATAAAAGTAATAAAAGTAGTAGCTATAATAATAATATAGCTATAAACTTAGTTTTAAATTTTATTAATAACTTTATAAAAGTTAGCTAAATAAATTAGCTTTAAATTTATTATAAATTTATAAGCTATTTATTTTTAATTTAATAAAAATCTTTATATATATTTTTAAATATATAATTATAGCAAGCAGCTATATAAGCATACTTAAATATAAACTAAATATTAATAATAGCTTTATTATTAAAATTAATTTAAAAACTATAGTAAATTAATATTAAATTTATAATATATTAGCATAAGATTTTTTATAATAATATAGCTACTAAAGCAGTTATTTTTTTAAGCTTTAATATAATAAATATATTTTAAAATATTTATATTAATATTATTAAAATAATTTATATTAAAATTTTTAGCAAATTAATATTAAATTTATAATAAACTAATATATTTATTTTAATAATTTAATATATATAGTATATATAAAAAGTAGTTTTTTTAGTTATTATAGCTAAATTTTAGTTTATATTAAATTAATATTAAATTTATAATAAATTAGCTTATTATTTTACTTATATAGCAAAAATTTAAAAAATAAAGCTTAAGCAGCTAATAATAAATAAAACTATATTTTATAGCAAGTAATATTATAATAATTTTTTATTATTTATAATAATAATAATAATAGCAGCAAAAAAAAGCTATTATATTTTATTAATAATTTAAATTTAAGCTAAATTTATAATAGTTACTTTTATTTACTAAAAAAGTAATAGCTAAAAAAAAAAAAAAAACCTAGCTAAACCTTAAAAAAAATTAGCTTTATAGCTAAGCTAAACCTATTTATTTATTTTACTTTACTTATTTTAGCTAATTAAATTTATATGCTAATAATAAGCTAACCTAAAAAAAAAAAAAAAAAAATATATATATATATATATATATATTAAACTAACTTATAACTAATAATATTAAAATATAAAAGTTAAATAGTTTTAAGCTAGCTTTTAAAGCTTATTTAGCTTAAATTTAAAATTAAATCTTATTATTTTATATTATATTATAATATTAGCATTAGCTTAAATTTAAAAGCTAATTAAATATATTTATACTTTTTTAATATAAGTTATATTTATTATTAATATATATATACTTTATATATAGTTATAAATAATATATTTTATAAAAGTTAAAAATTTATTATATAATTTACCTTTTATAATATTATAATAAAATATATAATATATATATATATTATAAATTAACTTATTTATTAACTTAATTATAAGTAAGCATTTATTATATTATTATTTTATATTTATTATTTTATTAATTTATTTAAATTTACTAGTTAAATAGTTTTAAGCTAGCTTTTAAAGCCTATTTAGCTTAAATTTAAGACTAGATCCTGCTATTTTGCGCTACGTTATAGCACTAGCACTAGCCTAAATCTAAAAGCTAGCCAAATATGCTTATGCTCCTCTAATATAAGTTATACCTACTATTAGTGTGTGTGTGCCCTGTGTGTAGTTGTAGATGCCTATTATCTAGATAGAACGCGCACCCTAGGCACTTCTGTGTTGGGATTAAGCCGGTAAGGCACAGGATGATAGGAGAGCCTGGTTCGATTCCAAGGTTGGGTATATTTTTATTTTTTAGGGGTTTTCCTTCCCCCCCCCCCCCCCCCCCCTATAAACAAAAACTGCATTCGCATCTTTCTCATCGACAACCCCGTACGTACGTAGTTAAGCAGATCCCAACAACCCCGCAGACACCCTGCCAAAGTAGGAGAGTAGGAATATCCCTAGTTAGTGCAACCGACGTTGAAACCACTAAGTAAATCCATCATTACTACTAGTATACGCACGCTCACCGGAGTACGGTGCACACAAGTTATGGAAAGCGAACTTGTGGCTTCTTTTTTTGTTCTAATTTTCCGTGTGTCACTCGAAGGCCTGCTGGAAATACTTGGTATGCCTATATATATCTCTAAAGGTGTTGTAAAGCTGAAACATTCGCTTAAGGCCAATATAGGTGGGCTATTATTATTAGTTAAACTCCTCTCTGGTCTTATGACAATTAAGATTATAATATGTACGTAGGTATATTGTTTTAGGCTAAAGTGAGTGGCTTGATGATGTCAACCTCCCTCCCTCTCCTTCATGCTTCACCGCCATATTTAGGCCCAAATGTCTTTCATCTCCTGAATCTCCTCCCCCTGACTTTTCAAAGAATCTATAGTAGTGTACCGGACTTGTCTCCAATATCAGGCAGGTATAGTAAGGACTGCCTGCTTATATCCTAATATCTACTACTAGCTAGTATAAGACAGCGCGCTCGGCACTTGAATGTTCTAGTAGTACGCGCAACATTCTGGCTATAGTGCTTCGGAAATTGGCACTCGTCACAGTGCAGCCAGTCCAGTTAGCCCGGGCCGTTGGAGCACCAAGCCCAGCCCGAATGCGATGCGCAGCAGCGTTGCAGCAACGGGCTCAGGAACCGGTAGGTACACACACACACAAGCGGCTGCATGGGTCGATCTGATTGGCTGTTTGCGTGCCCTGCATTGGTGACAATATTGGCGATATATTGATGATACGTGGGATCAACGAGGGCAACCACGTAGCTACGGCACTAAAAACGGTCACCGGATTTTGGCCACCCGTTGGTTG
This sequence comes from Xylaria grammica, assembly GCA_004353285.2. Lineage (NCBI taxonomy): Eukaryota > Fungi > Ascomycota > Sordariomycetes > Xylariales > Xylariaceae > Xylaria > Xylaria grammica. The sequence continues at coordinate 3,443,612 of NGZP02000009.1, forward strand.
GTATGTGATACCGTCATGGCAAATACCTGAGTGAGGCGTTGGCTCTGGCATGCGAGTTCGTCATTGTCGCGTGGTTCTCGTGTGTCTCAATACATTCTCGGATTCATCTATCGACTACAGTACTAGTAGTACTATACACTAAGTGAGATGCGGTTGGTCGCGGGTACATTGCAGTATTACTGTATTAGTGACCGAGTTATATACCGGGAACGTGTATATAGTACACACTATACTACGGAGTACACTACGACTCTACTCTACATAGTACTAAGTACTAGTATGAAGATCTTCCACACACACTCAATCGAGACGCTCATTTCTGCGCCTTTTTGTACCTGCAGTAGTGCGGAATTAGATCGGCCACTTGCATAAGGGGCTGCTCTGCTCAGGATTTTTTTTTCTTCGTCATCCCTGTAATACTCCGTCGGAGAACCGTGCTGTACCGCGATGTACCGCGATGGACCGCGATGGTGTAGCGTACTTACAGATTAGGTAGTGGAGCCAAGTAATGAAAAAAAAATAAAAGACAGTTTAACTTAACCCACAGCAATTGTTGGCTAAAGACCACCTGATGTATGGTAGACTATAGGTATCTTAATGAAGTGTAGCGTACCTAGTAGTGTACAGCAAATAAGGGCTATCTAGGGAGCTATACTACTAAGTAGTAGTAGAGGTACCTCTGCTGCTATCAGACAAATTTACTGTACCTGTGCAGACTAGCTCATTTCGTTTGTTGTCATCTGTCGCTCTCATTGGTCCAGCGTTCTGCGTGCGGGAGCTGATTCAGCCAATGGTTCAGCATCCGTCTTCATCTCCCATCGGGACATTTCCCTTTCCGATCATCACTCAGGCCTTCTTCGTCCTGCCCAGGGTTTGCCCAGGGCAGAATCAAGGAATCAAGGGATCGAGGAACCGGGGCTGTCAGGGCTACTGTCAGGGCTACTGTCAGGGCTACTGTCAGGGTAGTATACTGTCAGGGCACTCAGGAGTCATGGCAGCCCACCCCAGTCAAGCCCGCCATCCCACCAGCGGCACATGGCCCGATGGGCTTGCGGGTCTCCTATTTATCTGCACTAAGCTAGATCATGCTTAGATGTCTTGCCCTAAGCCCTCTTTGGTCTCATTGTGAGGCCTGGACCGACCAGCCTGTTGAATTGGTTCCCTGTTTCTACGCTGGCTGGTCGTCGATGGTGGGCGGCAGCGTTGGCTACGCCGCTTTCAGTCAGCACCATAATGTCTTCGTTTACCAACCCTCCCCTTCCCTCCCTCTCCTTCCACTCACTCTCTTCGTTCGCTACGCTGGAGTCGTGTCGTCGTGGGTTTCGTTCCTTTCCACCACATTCGTTTGATATTCTCACCATCATTACCACCGTGGAGATATTCTCCCGTTCCACTCGTTCCACACTTACAAAAAAAAAAAAGGCGCATTCATCCGAGCTAGAGGAGCATCAACGGCAAGGCTAAACCGACCGACCTCTGTTCAGTTTTGAAATCGATCCATCACCGGACTGCCGATCTTCCAACACGCTGATAAGTAAGGAAACCGAGCTTTTCTGCACGAGCGTCGACAGTTTGACGCGAAAATGAAACCTACCACGTTGAAAGCCGCCGTGGGGTCGGCCGTTTTACTCTTGGCGACTCAGCCCGAGGGCGTCAGTTCTCAGCACCACCGGCACCAACATCGACAAATCCACCACCAACACCATCATCATGCTAGCAAGAGGAGCGATTATGGCCCCAGCAACGCTACCTCCAATCCACGATACCAATTTCGTCGGCCAGAAAAACTAGAAGCTCGAGGAAGTGGTGCTAAATGTGAATTTCCAAAGTCAAAGGGACTCTTTGCCGTCACTCCGGGCTCTATGAACGGCGGCTGGGCTTTGGCACCCGATCAAGAATGTGTTGATGGTACTTGGTGTCCCATCGCTTGCCCTGCTGGTCAAGTCATGGCCCAATGGAAACCAGACACTACTTATGCCTTTCCAGAGTCCACTGTTTGTACAATCCTCCCCTCCACTTACGCATTCATAATTAACCGTGATTAGTATGGAGGTGTTTACTGCAACAAGGGCGAGATTGAAGTTCCTTTTGAGGACTCGCCATGGTGCGTAGACGGCACTGGCACTGTTGAAGCTGTGAATAAAGCCGGCGATATCGTCTCCTTCTGCCAGACAGTGCTACCTGGTTACGAAGATATGATTATCCCCACCGATGTTGATAGCAGTGCCACCTTGGCTGTTCCCGATCCCTCATATTGGGACTCGACGGCATCTCAGTAAGTTTCTATGTGGGATTATTGCACAAACCCTTCTAACAGTAGTAGTTTCTATATCAATGCGCCTGGTGTTAGCTCTAGTGAGGGCTGCATTTGGGGAGACGAGTCAAAGCCCATTGGCAACTGGGCCCCGTACGTCGCTGGTGCCAACACGGATGGCAGTGGCAGCACCTTCGTCAAGCTTGGCCTAAACCCTGTGTGGCAGGACAGCGCCTTATTCGGCACAAAGCCAACTTTTGGTCTCAAAATTGAATGTGACGGGGATTGCAATGGCCTACCTTGCCAAATCGATGGCAGCGGCGTAATCAGCAATGAAAAAGCAACCGGCGCTGGGGGTTCTGATTTCTGTGTTGTTACCGTCTCCAAAGGTAGCAAGGCCAACATTATCGTTCATAATCTGGATGGGTCCTCGGGCGGCGATGGTGGTGACGGCGGTGATGACAGTGATGAGAGCAGCTCGAGTCCTGAACCGACGCCCACTTCAACTTCAACGCCAACGCCAACTCCGACACCTACGACGACAAGCATTCCTACAACGACGAGCACTCCTACAACATCAAGCATTCCCACAACAACGTCCATTCCGTCAACGACATCAACGCCAATCCCCACAACGTCCTCATCGGTTGTGCCGCCGACAACGACGTCAAGTGCTAGCGTCAGAATCAGCACCAGCACCAGTGTCTCATCGTACCCTGTATTCTCGAGCTCGAGCAGCACGGTACAGTTTTTGGGCGGCGTATACCATCAAAACGAAACTTCTGGTACGGGTCATTCCTGGGATAATCCGACCGGAACATCAACATTTTCCGCCAGCAGCACAAGCGAAAGCCAAATCCAGGGCGAGGGTGAGAACGGAAGCGGAAGCGGAAGCGACAGTGGAAGTGGAAGTGGAATCGAGAGCGAGGCTTCCTCCGCCGAGTCGAGCCAGAGCAGCGAAAACGCCGGCCAACGTCAGGACGGCGCTGCCATCGCTGGCCTCATTGTCGCATTTGTGGCTGCTGTCTATCTACTATGAGATTAGAACATCCGTCACAGGTATTTCAGGTCGAGGCTGTGGCAGTCCTCTTTGCGGCGCAAAGAAATCAATAGCCCCGCAAACAGGGTCATTTGGACCCCATTCACTTCAGTACATACTGAGTACGGTTCGGCCCCCCTCCGGGTAACGGACGATCTAGTTGATATTGTTTATTGTCTATTCTATACGCTCTCGGCGGCTCGGTTGCCGGAGCCGATTTTTTTTTATTCACGAGATATATAAGCTGAGATTATTGCTTTCGGAATATACCCATTTCGCACGTTAGGCTATTCGGATTGCTTCTCTGAATCAATCCGATCAACAGGGAGATTCCAGTCTTCGAGTATGCTTAATTAATTGGATGGGGGGAAGCAAACTATTGATACGTAGAACGGGATAAAGATGAAACGAGGCGATCTAAGATTTTGTTTTTACTTAGGGTTGTATATGTCCAAGGTTTTGGCAACTCTTAGTGGAGTTCACTTGGAAGATATATATATATAAATATATGTGATATCATATTAATTACACATTTTGATATATAACATGGGTTCACCATGTCTTAATTTAGGTTGTGTCTTTCAACCCAGGCTATATCAGGCGTCAGGAATGATTGTCGTCAACCACCCACCCCGTGACATCGTGTGGCTTTTATGTGTGGGAGTTGACATTCCAGTCACGTGTTACGCCAACGAAAGTGTCCGGCCTCCTAACACAAGATTAGTCAATATGCTGTGAGTTTCTGTTCATAGATAAGACCTTGTCCTACTTGGTATACCGCACTTTCACGTTAGTAAGAGCCGTAGTGATAAGAACTAGACGAGACCATCGATGCACAGAACTTAAGATACAGTTTAAACGAGGTCATCTCGCGTTATCATGATCGTGGCAAAGTATCTAGTTGTTATCAATACAATTCTCGGATTACTGCACTCGCATAACGTACCATCGGGACACGGTTTTCCTCTGGTGGTATCTACGCGCTGGGCACCCCGAGAGTGCAATTGTAATGATTATGTCTAGCGTGTGACCTTCGAATTGCGTGCGTGCGTGCTATCCGGGATATAGGTAGTTTTCTCCCGAAGAGAGAATCCCAAGTTGCCGGGGTCATTGGATTATTTGGTACGGATTTTAAGGAATCAGGGGGTTAGACGTGAGTCTAAGACTCGGGCATTACTCGTCGCCCAACTCGCTTCACCTCTTTTACTGTTGACGGCCGTGGTCATTTATGTGTCTCTTGTCACCTTTTGTATATATACTCTCGACCGTAGAAGGGTGCCGTGTTCTGCTTTGTGAAACCCCGTGGGCTATCGCCCGGATAAAGCCGGGGATGAGCGAGGGCTGGTGGGATCGGGGTTGGATGTGTGGGAGTAGCTATGTTGAGCTTCGTGGACTTACTGTAGGTTCATAAGATCCCTGATATCAGACTATCACTACCACTAAATTGTCGGGATAAAATTCGAAGTGAGGGATAAAGGCTGGTGTGCTTTGGATAGACGGCTCCTGGAGCGCTGTCGACCGGAGCTGTCTGTAGACGCTGTCCCTACCCTATGGGGTTATTGGTTTTCTTTCCCCTTGGATGAAAAAGGAGGACGTTGTCTGGTCATCCATATGGGAACTGTCTTCCAACTGGTTAGTTGTCTGGTTCGACGGTGTGAGTTACGGGAATAAGCGATGCAGCAGCCTTCCCGTATATCACCCCCCAGACGACTTCATCATCAGCAAAGGCAGGGTACAATGGAGTTGGTCTAGTTTCTTGGGTTGTCGGCGAGAATATCAACCTTGGTTGTCTAGCACTATGGCGATGTAGCACTTCTTTATGTATATGTATGTACGTAAAGCGGCCCGAGCCGTCACTTAGACGCCTGGTCGATATCACTGACTCTCCATTACCGAATGGTATACTTACAGGCCCTATATCAAGCCTCGACACCAGTTCATCCATTAAAGGTATAAATATGTATATGTATGTGTATGTATGGGAATGCCTCGTCAGGGAAAAAATCAACGTCTACAGCAGTCACGGGACCAGCAACGTGGTTCGGCTGGCCGTCATGTACGAGAGTATGGGGCAGTGGGACATCCACCCCGCCTGCTGGGTATGCTTCGTCTTCGCATGGGGGGTCCGACCGAACAAGATAAGCGGCGCGAGAGTTCATCCGGCTAGCCGAGAAGCGGTTCCCGCGACGTCCGTCTGTCGGGCCTCCCGGTAACCGAGAGAGCGGGGTCCTCCTCCTCCTCTTCCTCCTCCTTCTCTTGCAGGCTTGGTCCCTTGCTTCGATGCCGCGCACACTACTACTATACCTGGTACTACGCACGTAAGGGCCGTGCTTGTTTGTTCCTACAGCACATGGTATCATTGTGAAGCTGGGGGCGGGCGAGCGTGTACCTTGTCTTTGTGCGCATTGATTTCCCGCTCTGACGTGGCGCCTGGAGTGGACCGTGTCTGCGCCTTGCGTCTCCCACGCAGGGCTGGAAGACTCGATCTTTAATGCCGTGAATCTTCGATGCTACCTACCTACTAGTAGTACCTACGCTGGAACGCCCGCCCACCCGCGTCGGTGATGTCTTACTATGCGTGCGAAGTACCGCGACTAGACACGGCCGGATTTGCCTAGCCCAGCCGGCCGCTGCCTTGTTTCGGGTGCACGCTTTAGCTGAAGTTGCGGTCAATAGGGGCGGGGAAGGGAGGGCTGGGGGGGGGGGAATCGGTTCGTCTATGTATACTACACTACACCACGCTCTGCTCGTTATACACGTGGCCTGGGCGTGGGGATAGATAGATAGATAATAACCTACCTCCGACTACATGGGAGTTATACCCCTTACATCTATCTATCGTACGCGGATGGGTGGCGGGTATAATACTAGAATTCTACTACGTACGTATACGTATAATCTAGTTCGAAAGGAGGCTGAGACTGCCCAGAGCTGAGTAGACTGTATCAAGACCCGATGGATATATCCATTAAAGAAACACAGAGGGAAAAGGGCGAAGGGAATAGTCCGTTTCGCTATGTTTCCGAACCCATTCAACTCGAAGAGTAAGAACCCTCGTTCTACGCCCTTAACCTAGATAAGACGGGAGAACTCCCACCCGCAGACAGCACGAAAACAAAATCCCGTGCCTAGACACTTTCTCTCCAGCTCATGTTATCCCATCATTGCATTCCAGTTCCGTTGCCTCAGTGGCAAAAAAAGAAGAAAAAAAAGGACCTGCCCTTTTCGGACGGGACGCGCCGTTCCACGTGGTGCTGCATTCTTTTTTCTCCTTGTTTACTAGTCTAATATGTTATTAGTAGGGTTTCCCCAAAACAACAAGGTGCAAGAACGGGGCAAGTGTGTGGGCGGGTTGTGCTTATTGGATACCATGTCTCAGGAGAAAATATGTTCTGGGCTGGGGAAGAGGATACTTCGGCGTGGCGAATTCAAATGCTGGCTGTTACGTTTTTGGACGGCATTTCCCTATGAATTGGACCTAGCGTCTATTTTGCCACAGGCTGATCACTATGCCCGAAAAGTCCTGTCTTAGTAGACAGGTAGGTCTCGAAGAAAAGGGATGAGACATCTTCGTTCCTATGAATCCATTAAAGGGGTTAGGGGGGGGGGGGGGGGGGGGGGGCTTGCATAGTATCACGGTTGATTAGAACGAACTTGCTTTGCACCGATTGAATATCTATTGGCTAAACACAGTAGTTTGAAAACTATCCAATAGTTTTTTTATTACTATGTAGGTGGGTTGCTCTATCCAAGTGGAACCCGGGGATATCTTTAACGGATCATAAAATGACATATTTATATATAGTATATATAAGGGGAATCTTGACACATGTTCCACATAAATAAAGTTAGACCCTTGTGAGTCGAGCTTCTATCACTAAGAGATGAAGAATCTACAGCAACCAGGCTGGTGTCTGAGTAAAGCTAGCCTAGACCTTCTCGTCGATGGCTTCGGAAGCAGCGGGCTTCTCGTCCGCGAGGGGCTTGTTATCTGCGGCTTGCATCTCGGTAGCGAAGGTGTGGTCGGGTCTCCAGCTGGCGGATTTACGGGGGGTGGTGGAGGCCATGCACATATCGGCCTGTTCGAGGGATAGACCCTTGAGCTCGTAGACCAGGAAGTAGGCGAAAAGGGTGCTGAAGATGCACAGGGAACCCCAGAGGAAGAACACCTTGGCTCCAAGGTTGGCCTTATCGGCGTTGACCAGGAAGGGCGTGATGACAGCTGTGCAACTTCATGTTAGCAAGCATTCTCAAGGAATTCTTAGAGTAGAAATCGAAGTTGCGTGTTTACTTACCAATAATGGTGTTCCAGAACCAGTTGGAGGCGGTCGAGATACCTACACCACGGGAACGAATTGGCAGAGGGAAAATTTCACCAACGACGACCCAGGCGGTAGGACCCCATGTGCTAGCGAAGAAGGAGATGTTGATGGCGATGAAAGAAATCATAGCGGCGGTGGCACTCTTGTTGTCGAGCTCAGTCCTGCCGGCGGTGACACCCACGATAGCAATGATGAACTGGCAAACAACCATACCGATACCTCCACCGATGAGAATAGCACGACGACCGAGCTTCTCAATAGTGATGAAAGAGATGGGAGTGGAAAGCACATTAACTAGCGTTGTGATGAGGGAGATAAGGAAGGGGTCAGGAATCGTTCCGAGCTGCTTGAAGAAGGGGGGGCCGAAGTAGAAGATGAAGTTGATACCGGTGAGTTGCTGAGCACACTGTAGACCGGCACCCAGGATGGTTCGGCGGATGGGGCTGTCACCCTTAGAGAGAGAGCCCTTAAGACAGGCCAACCAAGATTGTACGTAGCTCATCTGGGGGATGTTGGCCATCTCGAACTCGTTATTGGCAACGATTTCCGCGAGTTCGTCCTTGATGTAATCCGAATCTTCAGGCTGGCCACGAACGTAGGCGAGAGCCTTGGCGGCTTTCTCGATCTCGCCCTTCTTGACCCAGAAACGGGGCGATTCAGGCAGGATGAAAAGACCAGTTCCTAGAATGATGGCCCAAAGGAACTGAACACCAATGGGAATACGGTAGGAGCCTGTATCATTGCGATTCTGGCTGGTGTAGACGACCACGTTGGCAAGTAGGATACCAATGGTGATGCAAAATTGGTATCCAGAGACCATGGCGCCACGGACCTTCTTGGGTGCGATTTCGGACATGTATAGAATGACAACGGCGGAAATGAAACCAACACCACCACCAGCAATCAGACGACCGAAGACGAAGAGGACCTCTTGGTTGGTGCTGGAAATTTGCAGAATGCAACCGGCGGTGAAAACGAAGCAACCTCCAATGATAGTGGGTCGACGTCCAATGAAGTCGGCGATATCACCACCTACCAGCGCACCGAGGAATGTACCGAGAGAGAGAATTGAGGTGAAGAGGGACGCGGTGGAGGAGGGGATGATGAAGTCCGCCGAATCTACACTGACGGGCATCCTGGTGTCGAAATTGTATTCGAGCCCAGTGTAGAGCTGGATGAAGTACGGCATAGCCAGCACACCACCCATCCAACCTACGAGAATGTTAGCAACCGAGCGGCGTTTACACGCTTTTATCGCGAGAGACAATCAGCCTTACCGGTGTCATAACCGAAGAAGATACCGCCAAAGGCGGCGAAGGCGCAAATCAAGTAGGCCTTAACGGTAACGGGTGCCTCGACACGCGAGACATCGCCCGTCCCTTGGACAATAGCACCTCCAGCCATTGTTGCACCTCAGATTGCTTTTTGGTGTCTTTCCTTTTAAGCTTTGGGGGAGAGTATGACCCTTAGCAGACCGGATGGCTCGTTGCCTGTCCCTTGAGACGTGAGACCGGGGAAGTTGGGGTTGGGGTGGCCGACGGAGAAGAAAGGGATGTCGGTATGGGGGAAGAGGGGGCAGATGGGATGGTATTATATACATAGGTCCTCTCACGACAGAGAACCTTCACCATGTGAAGAAAGGTACAAATGGCGTGGTCACATCGACAGACCCTAGCCTAGAGCAGCATGGAGCATGTAGCATGGAGCATGGGGAGGGGGGCAAGCGTTGTACAATACAGGGGGGGTTGAAAACGGTTACACTTTTAGTACTGTAATGTAGTGTAGTAACTCGCCTCTCAATTTCGGGGAGAAGTGAATCAGAAGAATTCGACACGAGGTGTTGATCAAGTCTAGACTAGTGTGGAAGCGGACTATGCCTGGTTCTGGTGTAGAGAGTTCTCTGGAGGTGATTGGGCTGGCCAAGCCATGCGGCCAGGGTACCGGCTTATAGACAGGGGTCGAAAAGGGCCGTCTTTTTGCAGTTGGAGGGGAGGGGATCCTGCTTGGTTTGACCGAGAGGCGGACGGGGGGAGTCCTGGAGAGGGAGGAGACCCCAAGCTGGAGAGAGTTGGGGAACTGATGGAGAAGATGGGGGCGGAGGAGGAGGACAGATTCAGAGTAGTAGGTAAACTATACCGCTACAGAGGTACACTACTGCTCCAGGACTATACAATAGCGTAAAAGTATGATCATAGTAGGGGCTAGCATCGGCTCCGAGGGAAAGATACTACTAGGTAGTAAGGAGAAAGAATGACAAAAGTGATAAAAATAAATGAACCAGTTTGTGAACGGAGGAGGTACTTGACATACCTCTCTGTCTGTCTGTCTACCTGCCTACCTACCTGCCTACCTCACGGCACTAGCAGGTACTTACTTAGTAGTTAATCACGCCGGTTAGTCGCCTAGGCTAGGCTCTACTCATAGTATGTTCCACGGGCAAGCCGAGGCAATTTACTAAGAATACCTTTTTGAATCAATATGCTGTCTTGGTGCTGTGTGTAGGTAGGAACTCTGGTTGCCGTTGATACAGATGTTGTTGTTGTTGTCGTTTGCGGCGTGCCTCGGGACTCAGTCGCCTTGGGTAACGTCGCGGGTCTCGCCTGAGCGAACCAGCCTCCATTATTGGATAAACATTTTGTCGAAAAGAATTGACCGCCTGAGCAGAGCCTGTCGATGATGGCCTGTGCTACGCCGAATCTCTGTGGATAACGGATCCGCGAGACATGGCCAAGTACCTAACCTACTAGACCGGGATGTAATTTCGTGAGACCTTCGACGCATCCGTCAATCTCCTGATGGAGATGGGTACAAAATCAGGGAGAATTGACCACATGAGCAAAAGGGAAAACATTGACATTGCTGCTTACCGGGAGCCGATGTGAAATTCCAATCGGTCACGCTCAGGCCGATAAAGGGCAAACAGCGGTTTCTCGTATGGAATGGTCATACACTCACCATACGACGAGATGCTACGGTACTGGTAAGAAGGGCGAAGGGCGAGCTTGGCTAAGCGCTTCTCTCGACGTATGGAAGATCTTCTAGCGTCGGTGGTAGATCACACGCTCTTCGAGCCGCGAATCCATTTAAGCGACTCGACGCCTCGGTACGCTAGTACGCTCATACTACTACTATGTAGTAGTACGTACGTACCTAGGTAGTATAGTAGATGCGCAACTCAGGCACTCAGCACTCAGGCACTCAGCACTCAGCACTCAGCACTCAGCAGTCTATTACGTACTTACGAGAAGGAAGACGCGACGTTACATTGTTCTTCCCAAATGGTATGTGATATCGAAGGGTGCTCTATATGTACTGTAGCGGCTGGTGGTTGCCGGCGTTTCGTAGTCTGCTAAAAGTAGCACATACTAAGTATTATACCTACTTAGATAGGTAGTACACTACCTGAGGTGGTGTAACTACTGTACTAGTGCTATAGGTATATGGAGACTTCTGGCCAGGTGGACAAGTGACTACGTAGTAGTAGGTACATACCTCTCCTAACCTCCTAACATACTAACATACCTACCTCATAAGCTTCTATACTAAATACAATGATCTACTAGTACTACATACTTCACTAGGTATACTAGGTAAGTAGGTACTAAGTAAGTAAGTACGGAGTACTAGTAGATATGTACGTATTGCTTGCATATTGGACGGCCCGAGTCTATCAGGTACTAACTTGGATATATATGTGTACACTACTACCTTTCATCTTCACCACGGTGGCACTGCTCAACCGGCGGGAATGCTTCTGGGTTTCGTGTACAACATGCCTGTTAGGGAGGTACTTACTAAGATATGCTATATACCACTACTAGTATACTACGTATGTACATACCTTTAAGGTAAGTACCGTTTGCTAACCCCACACTCTGTGTGTACTATGTAAAGTTAAAAAAAAAAAAATAACGCCGTCGGACGCCACTCCTGCACTCGGTCCAGGTAGTGCCGCATCGAGTCGTTTTTGTTGGTCTTCTCGACATATTTTCGGCGCTTTCCATTGGAAGATACTCCCAACGGTGGCGTTGGCGGGAGAGACATCCCTAACTAGCATAACCAGCCACGATATGCGTGAAGAAGCAAGAGACAGTTGCAGTTGCAGTCGTTACATATGCTACGTGCTAAGTAGCAATGGCATGCCCGCATGCCAGGCCCCAGGCCCCATGCCCCATGCTCCATGCCACAACCGTCATTGTCTGTCTGGTCCTTGGTGCTTGTTTGCTGCTTATTCAGTTCGCTTGTTCCTCTCGGCTGGGCTTGTCAAAGTCGATTTGCTGCAGCCGGCTGTCTGTACTATGTATGTATTCCAAATTCGCCGGACCCCGAGCACAAGAACGACCACTCGGAATCCCCTGCTTTCTTTCTTGCTGCCCGTGGTGTGCCGCCGCAGCGCAGCGCAGCGTAGCGGTAGGAATACTGTACGCTACCTATCTGAGCCCAACCACCGCCGGCCATCATCAGTTTGTCGGACTTTGTTTCGTCGCAGCACATATTTTCGTATATGTGACTGACGTGACGTTATCATGCAGCGTAGTGTAGTGTGTATACTAAGTAAGATACTGTAGGTGACTCAGGCAAAACAAACGCCGCCACAGCGCAGCCCTGGCCACATGGACGCATCCGGCTGAGCATTTGCATTGACACAAGGATCTCGATACTGTGTCTTGGTAGTGTAGTATACATGTTGGATGTACGGAGTAAGTGACCTTCCGTTCAGAGGAGTGCTTTCGGCCATGGCATCGCGTGGCACAAGGCGCTCGGAGTGTATAGACTAGCTAGGAGAGTACTAGCAACTATTCCTTCGGGACGCTAGTTTAATAATCAATTTAGCTGGTGCTGGGTGCCGCGCGAATCAAGATCGGAAGCTTTAGTGTCGCTGCGTGTAGTGTAGACGTAGTAGAATTAGACGGAGCGTAGCGTGGTGTATAGTGTACCAGTAGTCAGTGCGAACAGACGAACAGCCAAAGGTTGCCGAGATATTCCTTCGCGGCAAGGCATTACCCAAAATGATACTGCCTGCTGCAACTTCTCAGACCTCTTACTAGTAGTACACCTCTCAGTACAGATAATGCATAACGGATGATACTAGTACAGCTACAGAGTTGCCAGTGGTGATCTTGGCTATAGGCCAATCGTAGCCCGATGGAGTTATGTAGGAACGACCTCTCCGTGGGTAAAGCCTGTAGCCGCAGCTCTCCCACATGTACCTATCGAGGTACCTAAATACCCTATTGAAGTACTGCATCGCGCAACTACCTAGGAGGCATCTCGATCCCAGTGTGTTTTTTTTTTACTTAGTACAGCATTGGGAAAAAAAACACCTACTCTCTTAGCGCATGTACATCGGTATACAACGGGGTCAATCCAGCAACCTGTCAAGCTTCCGACCCCAATCCCCCGGAACCTCTAAAGTAGCGCCCCAGCTCTCGAAACGAGGTACGCTAAGTCATCGGCCCGACTGAGTTCACCATCATGAACTAGGTAAGGTTCGTCTTGTTCAATCTCGCCATTGGACTATACGATTGGGAGAAGTGTCGATACAATGGCATGAATTTTGCACTCGGAGTTCAAGTGCTCTCTTCTTTCTCTTGGAGCGTGTTAGAGTGTGTTAGAGGATATATCGGCTCAGAGTTCAATTGGATACCTGCCCTTTATCCGGGTCGATCAATGGCAACTTAGAGTGACCCCCTCAGTGGAATGAGTTAACCCCCGAACTTCCTAACTCCCCTCAGCTTTATTATTTTATCCTTGGACTCGGTCCTACAACGACAACAACAACCCACGACCCCTGTCTTTACGGTAGGTCGTGCGGTGACAAGCACAATGTAGGACTGTTAGAAGGCCAGACAGCCGCATCCGGTGACACGTTTTTCTTTCTTTATCTTGCATCGGAAAGAGGGCCAAGGAGGCTTCGGCGCAAACACGGACGACCCTCCAGCCACTGAGGCCTCAAGTGAGGGACCGCCCACCAATGGCTTCCGGATCCATGCTTCTTTCTTCACGGTTGTAGCGGTAATCCTCCGTAACAACCGGCAATGGATCAGTGGTTTGGTTGCACACTACGATGCTACATACGTAGTGGAATGTTTCTGTTGTGTAGGATGGGGGTTCTGGATGGGGAGCACCTCATACACTACCTGGGCAGAACCTGGGTAACGATGATACCTAACCTACATACCTTCCCAACATATACCAGACTATGCTATTAGTCATTCCACTTTTTACCCCAGGCAAGACCCCAGGTATGGGCTATCCACTGTAATTCATTTAGGTACACTACAGCTGACTAAAAAGCACCACTATACATAGGTAGTATGGGCCTCCACGACGATCAATTGAGATCAGTCAATGATGGGATGGCAGATCACACACTAACGCTACACCACACTACACCACACTACACCACACTACTCTGGACAGTCCCTAGGTTAGGTAGGTAAGGTAATGTAGATTAGGTGTCTAGACAGAAGAAGCCTGGATCTTGCCTGGACAGAAGAATCTGGAGAAGCACTAGCAGTAAGTAACCTCGCCGCCTGCAGTGCACACAAACACTCTCTCTCTCTATCTGTCAACAAACTTGTACTATATTGCTACGCTACCAACAAGAAGGAAGTTACCGATCGTCTGGATTCTAGAATGGGACTAGACTAGCGACGTTGTTGGTTAAACCTCGTGGTCTCGTGGCCCAACCAGCCCAACGTCTCGTCTCCTAAAAGTGGAATGCTACTAACCCCGTGTTATCTCTCCAGTTTTTTTCTTCCTCCCAACACCACCTCACCTCATTCAACTTCTTCGCCTCGTCGTGCCGTGCCTTGCCTTGCCTTGCCTTGCCTTGTCTTACCCTTGAGCTAGCTGCCTCAAGAGTCACAGTAATGTACACTACACTGCTACACCAGCCTAGACAGTAGCCTAGATACCTCGGCGGCTTATGGCAGTGTAGTGTAGTGTAGTGTAGTGTGGTATAGTGTACGTTTTCCTTGTCCGCAATCGTATTCCAGCTATGACACACACCACCCTCAGCTCATAAGTAGCTCAGAATCTTAACACCGTTTTTCCGCAACTTGGAATTTTCTTCTGGTCATGCGACCAATCAAATGTCCTTGAATGCCTGATTCTTGTTCGCTCACCGTAGGAATACTAGTAGGGGAGCCGCCTGTTTGCAAAAATAAAATAGTAATGATTAAGTGCGACCCGGCAATCTGGTGATGCTCCGAGAACCTCTCGCGCGTTCCGAGTCACGCCGCGAGAAAGATTTTTTTTTTTGATCCTGAATCTTTTTTTCTTTCTTTCTTCGTGACCGCCGCGGGCCCTGTCGAGCTGAGCAAGGCGGCCGAGGCCTCCACATAGGTAGGTACCTAGGTAGGTATTTCGGCGCAAATTCTGACGGACGCTACGATACAACTGCTTGTAACTATGACACGATTAATCAATCGCGATATTGCAGTCTTAGTAATAACCTATAAGTACTATAGTATAGCCTCGATAAAAATAAATATAAAAAAAAAACATTATCGCAGCCCTCACTGCGGGATATTGCATGGGTAAATGCAGACGCTGCAATCAAACTAAACCTGGCCGAGGTGGAGGCAGGCACAAGGTACCTAGGTAAAGTGTCCTATCAAGCGTTTTTTTTTTCTTTAACAACGAATTGAGGTATTGTAGGATTCTTCTCTTTTTTTTTTTCTTGTTGGTTTTTTCCCTTAAAATCCCACTCACACTACAGACGACCGGTGCAGGGAGCAGGTGGGCTGCAGAGTGATAATTTCCCTTGCCCCCCCGTTTCAAGTACCCGTTCATCTTGGCGCCGGCTCTATGCCCGATTTCACTGAACATGTCCGGGGCCCGGAGGGCAAAATAGCCGTCTCCATGGGACAAAGCAAGAAAACCCCATGGAGACGCTGGGCCGGGTCCCCCCTCCCTAGACTAGACTACTTAGTGTAGCTACACCACACTGCGCTACTGCGCTATAGTAGTTAGTGTATTTGTTTGTTGTAGCAGTAGCAGCAGTAGTCTTCGTAGCTGTCGGCCCGCAAAACCCTTCGATGGTTCCTACTTGCCCCCCGGTCTCCGTTTTATTTGCTAATAATACGATGTGGTACACTGGGTTTCGTATCATGGTCAGATGGTTTTCTCCCGCCCTTTCGTGCACGTCTAATGCTGGCCGGGCAAACCTCGATCGTTGACCGTCTAGACGGCGTATTCCCGCCACTTCACTCTACTACTGGTACCGGAGGGGAGGGAGAAAAAGGTGCCCTGATTTGAAGGTTACCATGGCTTCGCCACCGTCTAGGGATATCATCACATGACACCGTCCAAGGGCGGACTGCGGCCATGCCAAGCAGTATTCGCCGAGTATATGCCCTGGCCCCACGGCGCGTCGGAGGGAGCTGACGTCGCGAGGGAATGCGTCGACGTCAGACGAAGCGGGAGGGTTTTACGAAAGACGTCTCGTTTGTTTCTTGGCGTCATGCAGGAACGGGGACGATCGGGCACAGAAGACGAGGATCCGATCTCAGTATACGGCTTTCTGGATCATGATTGAGGTAAACACCTGTCCAGCGAGACAGTCTCGCGAACTACTATGCACTACAGGCTAACGTATCCTCTATGCGTGTAGTAAGTACAATCAGGTAGGAATTCTACATCACGAGTCGATCAGTTTGGCAACTCTCTTCTCCAAGCCGTTCTCGAACTGCTGGACGCCGCCAGCGAGCTCGCTCATCTGGCCGGCTCGCAGGCGGTAAACCAGTCTTCGTCGCGGGGCCGCTTCCCCCTCGTCATCGGAGAAATCGCTTTCTTCATCGTCGACCTGGCCCTCGACGACCCCGCGCACGAACCACCGGTCGTGGCTGACGACGACCACGGCGCCCTCCCAGTCGCGCAGCGCCTCGCGCATCGCCGTCACCGTCTCGTAGTCGAGATGTGTCGTCGCCTCGTCGAGGATCAGGCACTGCGGGCTTTGCCACAGGATCCGCGCCACTGCATCGTCACTCGAGATTAGTAATTGCTACTTTGATGGTGATGAACCATGAGGGGTTTGCAAGATGTGACTTGAGCTCCAAAGAGAGCCTTTGCATTTCCAAACTTGTCAAAAGGGAGATAGTTTCCTCCGGTAGTTACTCACTCTCTAGCCTCACTAGTTGTCCGCCCGACAGTTTGCGGATGGGCACGTCGGACGCGAGTCGGCCGGGTAAGCCGAGAGTACCCAATAGAGCACGCACGCGGCCCTCTTCCTGCTCGGCGGACTCCATCTCCCTGGTAAGTAGCGCGAGGGCCGTTAGGTCCGGCGCCGAGACGCCCAGTTCCTGGAGCTTCTCTACGGCGTGTTGGGAGTAATACCCTATCTTCAAGCGCGGGTGCAGGGTCAACGTCCCTGAAGTAGGCTTCGTCTCGCCCACTAGTAACTTGATGAGGGTTGACTTGCCGCCCCCGTTTAATCCTATGATGCCGATACGGTCGCCCATGTGGATGGAAAGCGTTATGTCCTGTAAGACTAATGGCGGGAGGGCTTTGGTTTTGGGGCCTTTGGGGTAGCGGAATGACGTCTTATCCAGCGACTTTGGCACATGGTGTTAGCAATATCTCCTTCAAGCAACTGAATTTCGTGATTTCACCGTTTATGGAAGGACGCAGAAGATACAAGATGAGAAAATCGCTCGAGACGTAATTCTTCGTGAGAGAAGCTAAGACGGGGAGGAAGGTAATTTGAGCCCATCACTCACAATTAGCGCGCCTGGAAACCGTAGGTCGGGCGGCTCCGGTAGAACGAAGCTCACGGGCTTTTCGTCTTGTGGTATTTCGATCTCAGCGCGGCGCGTGTAGTGAAAACCCACAAGGTCGCGGTTGAGCTTGAACCGGCCGCCGCGAGCGCTCGTCTCGAGACCCCAGCGATCGTCCAGTTTTTTCTGGCGAGACTTGGCTTGGCGGATCTTATTTTGGTCGTCTTTAGCTTTGCCTTCACGCATGTTCTTCTGTATACTTGAACCCTAAGAGTTAGCGACATGCCCCTTTATGCAGAAGGGAGAACCTTGTTCCCCGACAGAGGCCAGGGCGGTAGAAATAGCTTAGCGATACTCACGTCTGCTGGATATGGTCCTTTTGTTTATCCTGTGCTTCCTTCATTTTAGTCAAGTGAATCTTCTTCTCCCTCTGCGCCGCTTCGTACGTCGGCAGGTCGCCGTGGAAGTAGGTGATGTCTTTATTCCGGAGGATGAGAACGTCAGTGCACAGAGAAATGAAGTCGCGGTCGTGCGATACGAGGATGAGCGTCGGCGGGTCCGCCGACTCCCCCAGCGCCGCGAGATACCGCTGGAGCCACAGGATGCCCAGCAAATCCAGGAAGTTCGTCGGCTCATCTAGGATCAAGATATCCGTCTCCTGGAGCAGGACGGAGGCCAGCGACGCCCGCATCCTCCACCCTCCCGACAGGCTCGAAACCGGCCTGAGCATGGTGGTCTCGGAGAAGCCCAGGCCGGTCAGCAGCTTTTTCGCGCGCGACTCGACTTCCGCCATCTTCGACGGCTCTACCAGGAGCTGCAGATCCGCTAGCATCTCCGCGGCCTCGCTCGTCTCCTTGGCGAGCGTCTCGGGCGATATTTCCTCGTCCGTTTGCCCGCATCTAGAGTTCCCGGTTAGCTGGAGTCGGACGACTATTACCGCTACCACACTATAGAGATGGCAAGGTATCGAGACAGCACAGCGTACAAGGTATCGAAGTCGGCGACCGTCTTTTCGGCCGCTATCAGGGCTTTCCGCGCCTGCATGCCTCTTGCGCCACTCCGCAGCTTCGCGTCTTTCGCCTTCAGGAACAGATCCCTCTGTAAGCGCTCGCGCTGGATCTTCCGGAAGCTTCGAAGGGCATCGAGTGGATTGGCGCTCTCGACGCCCCGGGATAAATCTTATCTTATCTTAGTTACACGGACTCACTATTCCCATCGTAATGCTACAGTATAGCGGGACTATGAAAAGGGGGGAAAGGCATAGGCGGGGTTTTACCTTCTAATTCTCGTTGTGCTTCATGTCTAGCCGTGGCGCGCTCGATCACCTCTTCTAGCACAATCTTGTCGTTTACGGCTGCGGGATGCGCGTCGGTTTCCGTGTTGACGCTTTCTGCATCGGTCTGTTGGAGGATTACGATGCGGGTCTCCTCCGGTACTTTGAACTTGAGAGTTAGCAAGATTGATTCCGTGGGCGAAACCTATTGATTTTTTGAAGGTGTCGACAGGCTCTCGAAATAGGTGCATCGCTCGTATGGCAGCACTTTGTTGCTTGATGCTTTAAATTGAGAAGGGAAGAACTTACTACCGGGAATTAGTTTCTGGGCGATGGCCTTAAGCAGGGCTGTGTTGGATAGATATATTAGCTCCTATTTCCCTCGATTCCGTCACCGTCCCTCTTTCCATAATCGTCCTCTCCTGGAGGGAACGCCACCATGGCTAAGTCGACTGCACTTACTCGATTTCCCCGATCCATTTCGACCGACGAGCGCGTATCGCTGGCCGGCTTTCAATCGCAGAGTGGCATTGTCGAGGACTTCGGTGCCCTCACTTCGCGCCTTGCCCTTGGCTGTCTTCTTCGCGCCGCTGCCGCTGCTGCTCCCCTTAGCTTTCGGCGACGGCGCTGACGTGACCGTGATGTTGAGGCCTTCGATATCCAGCTGACAAGTTGTGTATGTATTAGGCCCAGTCTAACTTCCGGATATTTACGTATCGCAAGCACATAGGCTTGCGAGATGGAGCGCTCACCTCGCGGTAGTTAGGCGTGCCGATGTTAAATCTTGTCTGCTTCGAGGTGCACAGGATTGTTGTGACGCTCTCAGCTTCCATGGACGTCATGGCGACGATTGGCTGGTAGCGAGGTATTCGCGAACGGCTACCTATTCTTAGGGTTGTTAGTTTGATGGATGAGACTCTACCAATGACTCCGAGCTCACTTGTAAACCAGTGATAATTTCACCTTGTGAGTTTAAACTTAGGTTCGTTTTGCTGCGAAGGTACGAGGCGTAGTATAAGAACTAGATACCTAGGTACTTTTCATTGACGTAGATTCTATACCAACTACTCGTAACAGTTGGTTACTTAATGCTACCTACATGTTTATATATATATGTATACGCACATTTACACGTATTGCCCTTACCAACTCGAAACCCCAAGCTGTATACTAACTTCCTAGGTTAGATCGTATTGCACTGCATCGACCTGCAGTAGTGCCGATGAATCATAATGATCCGGGACTACGCCCTCCGATGATTGGCTGGTGTGGGATGTTCAACCACCCAGCTCCCGGCGGTCGTGACTCAGGCGGCTGAGCCGATCTCTGGAACGGTATCCAATAAGCTGTTTTGAGTTTATAGCTCCTTGACTAAAGGCGATTTCGAGACGTGTGCGGCTATACACTAAGTACGCGGGGAATATTGGTTTGTCTACAGAACTTATCACCATACCATGGCATTACGTATAGCGGCGCATTAAAACGGGTGCGTTAAAACGGCTTTCAAGTTCTGTATAATCTTGAAGCGTGCTAGAAATTTGCATGACACTTAGTCCTTCGAGGGCGGGTAGGGAAATATAGGATGTGCTCTCCGTGAAAGGTCTTGTATTAGTTAAATCTACGTCTAGACAGATATATATGATATGAAAAGAGGCATCTAACAACCTATGAAGCAAATTCGTAGGCGGTTGACCCATCCACGAGAACTCTGAGGTGCCGCTTCGCCTCTTTACTAATGACCATGCATCCGCCGCTGGGAATCTCGACGATGGTGCCGTCGATACAGACCTTCCTCCACCTCGCGTCCTCTTCGTGCGTCGTGACTCTCACCTCGTGAACCTCGTCATATCCCACCCCATCCTCACTTTCTTTCCCATCTTGAGCCTGCCGCGCCCACCGCATACCTACATGCCTGCCCCCGTCATACGCCGCCATCATGATCTCCATCGTCTTGGTGCCGTCCACGGGCCCGAAATGCACGAGGCGCAATTGCCCGTCCAGGGGCTGGCTGGCGGGGGAGATGCAGAACGTCTTCTCCAGGTTGGACACGGGCGTCGCGAGGATGTAAGCGTGGCGGTCCCGGTCTAACTTGTCAAGGCCGAAACTTTTCCCACTGGGAGTAGTATGTAAACGGCCGATCTCTACTGTGGCCTGGTACGCGTGGCTTTCTTTTAACAGCTCCCCCGCGACCATCTGGAACCGCTTTGCGCCGTGCTTCCGGTATTCGGGCGTGTCGCTCTCCCACACGAGCTGGCTGTGGAAACCGTAGCTAGCGACTACCACGCCGTAGAGATGTGATACGTACTCCGTCTGTTCTCCCAGGCTGGGAGTTGGATCTACGGTATTGCCAGAGTTATTGCCGGCGGGTGCGGTGTTCGAAGTCTCCGAATATGTGATCGTGCGGGACCCCTCTGGAAACGTTGCCTTAAACGAAGGGAGCGGGGCGACTCTCCCGCGCAGCAATGTGCGCAGACCTTGGGTGAGGTCCGAGGCCGCCGGGGTCTTCACTATCTTATGGAGTGAGTGGAAGAGCGCATTTCCGGTGCCGAGTGGTAGGATCGCGATGAGAGGTTGGCTTTGGGATCCCGCGCCATAGTCAGAGGTGGTGTCGTCGTTATCTGACGCATATCCATTCAGCATGTCTACTACGCCACCATCACCACTAAGGAGCACGACTGTGTGTTCAATATTCTTCCCGTTTCGATCAAAGGCCGCAAGGTCCCGAGAGAAATTCTTAACGCTCTCCGCATCTTGCGTAACGACCAAGTGATAAGAGCCCGGCTGTTCGGCTCCCCCCTGCTCCGGCTCTTCCGAAGCAGTGAGGCCAAATGCCTCGAGTAATGGCGCAAGTACATTATCGTAGAACCGCGTGCTAAGTCCCGTGCCTGAGTTTGTAGACACAATAACATGAACGCGACGCCCTTGACCCGGCTGAAGGTGCGCTGGTAGGCCGTCGATCCGGAAGTTATCAACTAGATATTCTAAGGCCTCATTTTCACCATCATCACTCTTAGAGTAGGGAGAGCGACGTAGCGCAAAAGAAGGCTTCCCGTCCTTTTCTCCTTGCTCCAAAGAGAAGATTTCGTAGGAATCTTCCGTTGGGGTCTGTTTCTTCAAGACGCAGACGACCTCCTCCGGGCTGGGGAGCTTCGCGACGCCTTGACCGGCTGGACTATCTGCCGGCATCCTAATCGAAAGTGGTCTACAAAATTTATAGTATAAGTGCCAAGTATAAGGGTCGCCCTACTATCTTGAGAATGTCGTATCGTCTTGATATATTCATTGGCGGGGTCGTCGTCACCAGGCTGAGCAAAGGATGAGTGTGGTACTTGGGTCGAATAGTCAGCTTGACCACAAAAGTGGGGGCCATATTCTCCCCCTTACATGGCGCGAGTTGATACCATCCTTAAACCATTCATTCCTAGCTGCCTTTCCGATTCATTCCACATTTAAAAGCAACGTAGCCTTCCTTTCCCCTGTAACTTTCCGGTATTTCCCGTATACCCGAGTTGTTGTATCGTTTAAATAAAGACTATTGAAAGGTTACTTACCTAGCTGAAATGGTTTGGAGGTGTCGGAAGCCAGAATAGTGTTGGTTGTGTTGCGCAAAAATGAAAAAGGAGAGTATTGTTTTGGCCAACGAGGGAATCGAACCCCCGCGCCTAACGATGCAGAGTAGGGATATACCGCTATGTAATGATATTACGCTTCGCTAGACCGTTCCAACTCGGCCACTGGGAGAACAGAGTAACTCATATTATATACTTGGTGGTCCTGGTGTTATAAGGTTTACACTGAGGCCTGCTTGGGCCCTTACTGGCCCGTGTCCAGAGTATAAAAACGTGGCCTTCGACCTTGTTGAAGAGGTGAAGCCTGCCGTTCCCCAGGCGTACGTGCCATTGGCTGGGGGAGGAGGCTGCCGGACCGGGTTCGCATACGTGCTCTGTGTCAGATATATGCTTCGTAAGCCTGCAGTAACACGCGAGCTCTACTGTCTGTGGCCTGGCTTACGGTGAAAGGGGTAAAGCACGAAGACCCAACGTGTTCACACCTCTCATACTCCAATGGTGGACAGGAACAGCAAGGCGTTTTTTTCTTTTCTTTTATTATACTTTCTATTTCTCATCCTTGCTTCAAGAGACACCGGGTATCAACGCTATCAACGACTACCAACCATCGAACCTGACCGGGCGCCGCCACTCATAACTCATAGACCATCGCACCTGACAATGCAGCCTCATTACGTACGTAAACAACGCATTAACACACCTGCCTAAAAGCCGTGGGATATAGAACGTGCGATCTTGAGTATCAGACAAAGGAGAGATAGGTTCATGGCTTGAACCGAGCCTGCGTTCATCCCTACGCTTTCACCACCCCCTATTATTAAACCTCGTCGCTTAGACGGCACGTCGTCTCACTTCCCCCCTCGGCTTCCTCGCGAAACCGTTCAACATTCTGTAACCAGCACCGCAGCTTCTCCCCTCCTCGATGACACTGTGTACGTCCTCGAGGCAGTTACCTGCCTCCCGCACCTCAGCGGTGTCGAGCCAAAGCCGGCCCTCGCCCGCTACCTTCTCCATCTCGCAGCGAAGGAGCCAGCGCTCCCACGTCCAACCTCCAGCGAGCCCAGTAATGCTGGCAGCGCCGTCGGTAGTTCCCTGCATAAGAGCCGCGAGCTCACGGGTTCTTTCGATTCCATTGCTGTCACGCACAACAGGGAGAGGCTTCTCTCCGGCCGGCAGCTTAGTGTGACCCATAGGGAGGCACATCCAGGCTCGGCGAACCTCTCCGAAGCCAGCTCTGCCTAGGCGCCCTAGAAAGAGGCGGGTGGGGTTTGGGTCGTAACCTAGCGTCTTAAGCGAGAAGCCGAACTCGACCGACTTGGCGAGGCCGAGCGGACCCGCGTTCATGATATCGGAATCCATGACTGAAAAATCGAGGTAGCCGCCGGGTTTCAACACTCTCATCACCTCGTTCAGGCAACTCTCCCACTCGTCCTCGCCGTTCTCTCCAATAAACTTGAGAATAGAATGAAGCTCACGCGCCGACACGAGATCAAAGTGCGCATCGGGGAAGGGTAGTCGAGTGAGTCGTTCAATGGCGACTTGTCGGTGGTTAGACGGGCCGCGCATATTGCAATTTGACAGCTGGCGGATCGCCTTGGTGGTCACCGTATAAACTTTCGTGTTGGGGTATGTGATGGCACAATGCCAGGCCCAATCGCACGTCGCTTGGCCACCAAGGTCAAGGATGCGCGCACGATCATGGGTACCACCAATGCGAGAGAGTCTCGCTAGCTGTTTAGCAACAGGGGCGGAGAAGAGTCGTCCGTTGTTGAGAGACTTGATGGCATTTACGTGCCAGTTGGCTAGGGCCATTTGGGCGGACGCTTCCTCCTCCTTTTCAAGCTTGAGTTTCTCCGGGTCATCAACGAGGACATCGTCACCGCGAACAACATTGGCGCTCATGCGCTTTCGGGCAGACTGTGGCAGCACTGATAATTGATACTTGCCAAGTAGCTGATGGCGATGCGTCTCGCGTAAAGCGACGCGTTGCGCTTGAAGAGCCTCGAATCGGGGGAGACGGTGAACGAAAGTGTCTTGTCGGCGAGATCGAATGATGTGATCCTGGAAGGCCCGATAATACGCGGACTCCCTGTGAGCGATCTTGGGTGGAAGGGCACGTGGGATATTTGTCTGAATGACGACTTCCGAGAATCGCACAGCCTTCTTTTTTTGTGTGACTGGAGATTCATCGGAAACTGTCTCCGCTTCCTTCGCCTCATCTCCCGTATGAATCTCAATTGTCTGTTGTTCCGACCCGGAATCTGACTGAGCCTCTTCTTCCACGTTGACGCCTTGGAGATAAGCTTTCTGAGCCATAAGCCAAAGCTCAGTACGGTCTAGGTGAGAGAGAGCTGCTGCTTGCTGCTTCCTTGCATACTCTGGATCATAGACGGTCACAATTTCCGTAGCTACCAAGTAGTCTTCACTTGGAGATGTAGGTTGAGCCGCGGCAATTGGTGACGTAACAGGGCTTCTACGTTCAATGCGTCGTGCCGTTAGGGGAGCCTCTGGAAGAGTGTCCTTGGCTACAATGACCTGCTCGCGAATAATTGGCCTAGCCGTGGGCATGCCATCGGACATAGTGCCCCTGATTTCAATGACACGCTCAACTGGTGCCGAAGAAGTCGTAGTATGGATGTATTGTCTGGGCCGCGCAGGTACCGAAGGAGCGGCCTCTTGCCATGGACAACGATAAAACTGTTCGGCAGTAGTCGAGGTGGGTGGGGCAATGTCGTCAGGAGTCATGGAAGGCAGATGCCAAGTATGTCTCGCCCGTGGTGAGAGTCCAGAAAAGAAACCTCCTGGAGATGGAATTTCCAGTCTTGTCAATCCGCTTAGGGGCTGTCGCTCTTCAGTTGTCAACCCCAGAGATGGTCGAGATGCGGCGGTGAACAGTCGGCGGGTTTGTTGCATCATTTCTGGTACCCTCTCTTCTGGAACCTCGATGACCTGCTCAGGCTGATACTCCTCGTCGGTATCCTCACTTCCAGATAAGGCCTGTAACGTTTCCAGAGCAGCCGGCTGAAGTTGGACACCGGACCAGTTTACTGGGTGTACATCGTCATCTGATGCCATAACTGGCGTTACCGGCGCGGACATGGCAGCCATCTGGTCGGACGTGAAGCTGCCATCTAAAGAAGGGGGCGCCGAGATTCTCGGTACTTCTTGAGCTTGCTGGGACTGTAGGTAAGAAATCACGGCTGGGGACATCTCAACTCTGGAGGGTGGTGTCGGAGGTATGGGGGTGATGAGTTTCTTCCCGGACCAGCTTTCCCGATTGGGATCTTGCTGAGCCGGGATAACTAGAGGTGGAAGTCCGCGATGAGATGATGATGATCCGGTCCTCGAGTGTCGTACGGAAGCAGTACGTGGGTTCTCGTGACGCTTCTGCGATGAAGTTCTTGTCATCTTTCGTCCGGACTCTTCATCATCTGATACATCGTATATATCGTCAAACTCTGTAACATCAGTACTGACACTAGCCCGATTCCATGGATTCGAGCACGTCGACGATGAAGTACTCTCGTCGAACGATGCTGTTGAGGGAGAGTCAGGTAGTATTGGTGCCGACATGAAGTGAAAGCCACGCGGCGTGGGGAAGTGATCACTACGCGGGGAAAGCCATTGTGCTATCTTCTCATTTGACGGGCGAGGCTGAACTTTGCGTTGGGCCTGCAAAGCTCGCTTACGTTGTGAATCCTCAGGCTCTTCCATTATGGTATTAAGTGACCTTCCCGGCCTTCGAGCCAGCGAAGGCGACGGGGGCGGTTGGTAGGTGCTCGACGGTAAGAGAAATAACTCAGACATATTTCACGTGGAATATGCGGCGGGAACTCCAATCAAAAGAGAAAAAAGAAATGGTGTTACGATAATGAGTAAATTCCGATATCAGCAACGAAGAGGACGTCCAGCGTCATAGAAAGTAAGGGACACCCGAAAGAAAAGGTCCCTAACGATTGGAATGCCTCGGTCAACGAAGCGAAATAGAAAATGAGGCAACCTAAAGGAAGCTTGAAGAGAAGAGAATAAAGGGAAACCAAACCTACCGGGCGCTTGGGTGCGAGTAGTTTTATTCACCGTGGCTGTGAACATCCAAGCGGCTAAGATGCTAGGAAATCTTCTACGACGAGATGAAGCGCTTTCAACCAAGCGAGGATAGGCGGAGTCACACACACACACCGCACATAACCTTGCATGGCGACTGCAGGTTTGCCCAGAACGCACACTTGCGCGAACCCGATTTGGGCATTCGGGCGTGAAAAGCATGGGAGCGTAAGACTCGCAGCGTCGCTGGCGGTCGATAGTCTGCGATGGGATCGGGTAGACCACCGAGAGCGCAACCAGCACAACCCAATCACGGCTGGCCGGGAGGTCGGTCTGGGGAGTTATCTTTAGAAACCTGGTCGGCGCGACCAATCGTAGGGCTAGCGCGAGAGCGGTGGAGAGGGTGGGTGGCCGATGATTGGGGGTGCAGTGCGTGCGGTGCATGTTTCCAGGCCTTCCAAGCCAATAGAGAGGAGCGGTGCTGGTCTCGGGCGCTTAATACCTCAACGTCGCTTCGTGACTAGCAACTCACGATAATCCATGGCACTCCATGATACGCCATGATTGGACATGCGCTGTTCACGATGAAAGGACGAGAGAGAAGAGGCGACGCACGACACCGCAAATGTCTGCAAATGTCTGCAAAGGGCTACGTTATAGTCGGTTTGCTATTCCCTATAGCGAGCTGGCCCGGCCATGGTCTCAACGAAACAGCGCGCGCTTCGCCGGCGGCTCGTTGTGCAACTAATAGTATTACCTCAGCGGTGACTAGGTTATAACCCAGTCAGTACCTACATACTTAGTATATGCGGGCATATTCCATACTAGGTAGTCTGACTATAACCTCGTTACATTTCGTGAGCTTATTCGGGCAATGCGTAACGCCGAAGTCTCACGTGGGGTGGTTCTAAAGCGCGTAGCAACACGATCGAAACAAAAGAGAATAATACGAAGAGCGAAGAGTAGACATAAGTATACCTACCTTGGTAGTGTATAGTCGAATAGCAAAGTCGGAGAGGAGGGGAAGGAGAGCTCTCCCCTGGCCTTATCAAACCTATCATGCTTCTAGAATGCCGGTGATAAGCCGGGAAGACGCCTCCAAGCTTGATGCATTGCAACAATACCTAGGTAGCTGTAATATAAACTGCAGTTTAGCGGCAACTTTTGGTCGATATGCTTAAAGTCGATATTGGATGATGCAGTGACAAAATACCTACTACCTTAGATACCTACATACCTACCTGGTATGTAGAGAGTATTCGAATAGGAACAGCACGCCTGCCGCAATATGCCGCAATACCTGTTGGAACTTGAAGTAGTCTGTCTATCTGGAGGAATGGTGGCACCCATTCCTCGATTACCTTAGGTACCAAAGCTCAGGCCAGGTATAGTATGGGGGTATCGTAGAAAGGTACCTAAGATAGGTACCTAAGATAGGTACCTAAGATAGGTACCTAAGATAGGTACCTAAGATACCTACGTTATATAGATAGACAGGACTTGATACCTACATCTTAGTCTAGGTAATCTAGAGCAAAGGAGCGAGTGGGTCAACTCCTCTCTTTGGGGCCATCCCGTTTTTATTCTGCCCGCTGTTCGCACACGCGGCGCATTGAATCAATCAATCAGTCAATCAATCAATCCATCAAACTACCCCACCATCGTCAATGACCCCGCCATCCGCCGCCTTCATGCCACCTTCACCAAGCAACCGAAAAACCCACCGGCCTCGTGATAGCCTATTAATGCTAATGCAACCGCAAACGCGATAGCACAACCTAAAACTTCATAACACTCCTTACAAACAATTGACCGAGGCCATGGCGGATACCGAACAACCAGAAGCCCCCAGCGAACCTCAGAGTCGCCATGTCCTCTATTGTGGCGGTAAGTCAGCATACATCTATACCTACCTACCTACCTACCTACCTACCTACCTTGTACTCGGCGATTTGCATTCGCGATGTGGGGAGAAGCTATACTGATAAACAACTTTGGAACAGTGTGCACCCTACCCCCAGAGGTACAAGAGCTTTTTTTCCTATCAGAACCCGCAACAAAATTCTACATTTAGACTAGACCGACTAGCAGAACAAGATCATGACCTAATCTATCTAAACAGTACTGCGAATATGGCGGTACCGTCAAGAAATGCCAGGATTGGCTCCAGAAAGCATATCCCGTTCTGTACGAGCAGATATGGTCACCCGGTACGTGTTCCTTCCCTTGCGACGGTCCCAACGTCTTTCGAGCCGCGAACAGGAAACGCAGCACACAACACTCACTAACCGGCCGAATCTCGGGGGGTTGCAGAAGCGCTAGAAGCAGCCACGGCGTCGTTATCCATCGAGGCCCAGAAGCGAGCCGCAAAGGACGCCCAAAAGAAAGCCGCGCAGGCCGAGAAGGCCGAGCAGAAACAAGCCGACAAGATGGCCAACAGCGTCGTCACGATAAAGCGCGTCGAGAGGAATAAGCGGAAGTTCGTCACCGCCGTGTCGGGCCTGGAAGCTTTCGGCCTCGACCTGAAGAAGGTCGCCAAGGAGTTCGGCAAGAAGTTTGCCACGGGGTCGTCCGTGACCAAAGTACCCAGCGGCGGCGAGGAGATTGTCGTCCAAGGCGACGTGAGTGATGAGATCGAAGAGTTCCTCCTTGAAAAGTACAAAGACATACCAGAGGACAACATTGAATTAGTAGACGACAAGAAGAAGAAATCATCGTAGCTGGTTCTCAACCAAGTGTTGGTCACGCTGGGGAACATTAGGATATTCGATTACTGCCAAAACGATAATTCTTAGTCCCGACCCAATATGATGCCTTATAGTCAACCCGATGCCCTGTGACTTTTGTCTAAACGCCATGCGCCGATCCCCTGCCGTATGCATACAACCCGCCGTTTACTCCCTAAGCCCGTTTCCTTAATGTCCTCCTCGTTGTTGGTGCTGCTGGGGTTTCTTTTGCCGCCGGGGCTTTCTTGGTTGTGGCCGACTTGATCGAATTCATGACTGTCTTTTTAGTGGCGGGCGCTGCCTTTGTGGCCCTCGATGCACCTGTTGTCTTCTTGACTACAGTGGTCGTGCTTCCCTCACTTGATTCGCTAGTTACGCTGACCTTCCGCTTGCCCCGAGTCGTCGTAGTAGACGGCGGCGGCGCTGCGGCTTTGCGTGGACGGCCAGTCGCCGTCGTCGCGGTGGCTCCGGCACTAGAACTTGCTGTCGAGGAGGCAGTGGCTTTCCTCGTACCAGCCGCCGGTCTTGTGGACTTGGCTTTCTCCACTATACTTGAAAGGATATTTGAGGAAGCTTTAGTTGCTGTGGCTTTTATTGGTGATGTGGGTCGGCTGATCATAGATTTCGTAGGTGAGGCTGGCCGATCTCTAGGTAGGACGCGTGTGTTGGAGGATGTCGGGGATAGGACTTGTGATGCTGGGATTGGCACCATCGGGTAGATAGGCGCAGCAGCGCGTAACCTCTTCTTGGGATTGTCTATAGCTTCACCTTGGTTTTCCTTATCCGCACCAGAAATCTCGTTGCTATATGCTGTTAGCTTAGATGCGCAAAGGTCATATTGCGAGCCGCACCTCAACCGCTTGTGCCCGCGGATTGGACTGGCCGTGGGCAGGGGCTTCCTGGGGATGGGCTTGGGCGATATTCCGTCCTTGGCTGGGACCGGTGGAGGTTTGATTACGTACTGGGACCTGGGTGCTAGGCGATGTTGTGAATTAAGGGGCCTTTTAGGGAGCTCGCTCATTTTGAAGCGTCTTAATGTCGTTGGGATACGGTTGACGCGCATTTCCACGCGTGACCGCAGTTGTTGTGCTTGTATGTTATACTGAGCCCTTAACCGTCGCGCGCGTTCGGTGACTGTTTCCATTATTAAACGTCTTCCTCGGCTGATATTACCATCAATTGATACGTACTCTCGAGCTGAAGGTTATCAATTAACGCTTGCTTCTGAGCAAGCGTGATACCTAACTTGCGCTTCTTAATAGGACTTCTCTGAGGAGACGAAGTACTTGGCGACGCCTTAGACTTGCGTTTCTGTGGTCGTACGGGAGCCATAATGACGGGTTCGAGTCGATCTGTGTATTTAATTTGTTTGGATATCCGTGATTGTGGGCGGTTAATCGGAGTGAACAATGGTGGTTTGAAATTGAGGAGGTAGCCGGTTCGAGTGATGCGCGTTGAGGAGCTAGATAGCCGTGTCTAGACTAAAGTGGTGTTCTTGTTTACTTTCAAAAGCTACCCCGGTTTCTACTTGGGCAGGTACCTGACCTAGATAGTGTCCAACCAAACGCGGATTCTGCGCGGAATGCTGTGCATCACTGAATCTGGCCCGGGCATCGGGACCCACATTACGTACCTAATCCTTCGAGGTTTAGAGGTAGTGCCACTGCCTGGGAGGTACCTAGGTAGGTACTTAGGTAGATTAGGTACCTAGCCTACAGGCCATAGGTACCAGCCCTTACTAATACTAGAGACTGGGTACCTTAGCTCAAGGCTGCCCTGGCCTGACGTTTACAACCTTGAGCTTCCCAGATTCTCTATCACACCCCAACACCCACGTAATTCCAGCCTTACCTTTCACTATCTACTTGACCTAGCCATAAGGAGGTAGCAACGAGCAGCCTTTTGGCGATATCCTTAACCCCTCCGGTAGCCGATTGAGAAATAGTATTGGCCCGGCCTCTCACCGTCACTTTTCATTTACCTAGGTACTGTTCGAAACCACTACCTCATCGTTCGTCCATCTTCTATACACCCCGATAAATCCGATCCATATTTGCCAAGATGCCGCTCCAGGCTGTTATGCTGGTAGTAGACAACTCAGAGAGCAGTCGAAATGGAGATTACACGCCGTCCCGCTTCGATGCTCAAGTCGATGCGATAAATATCCTATTCGACAGTGTGACACAGGGCAACCCCGAATCGTCTGTTGGTCTGATGAGTATGGGTGGCAAAGGACCCGAGGTCCTCTCAACGTTGACAACAGAACGGGGAAAGCTGCTGGAAGGTCTGCATCGCACCAAGAAGAAGATATCAGGCTCGTCGCATCTTGCCACGGGCATCCAGATTGCTAGCGTACGTCACCATCCCAGTGGGTTTCTGGCAGTGGATTGGAGTAGCTAAGCTAACATTAATGCCCATATACAGCTTGCCCTCAAGCACCGACAGAACAAGTCGCAACGTCAACGCATCATCGTTTTTGTCTGCTCGCCGGTAGCCGATGACGAAAAGAAACTCGTTTCTCTGGCGAAGAAGATGAAAAAGGGCAATATCGATATCGACTTCATCTTGTTCGGCGACCTAGACGATGACGATGTGCAGAAGAAGCTCGAGGCTTTCAACAATGTTGTTAAGGGCAACGATAACTCTCATCTCGTTGTGGTCCCTCCGAGCGGCAAACTTCTCAGCGACCAGCTTCTTTCTACGCCGATTCTACTTGGTGAGGGGGCGGCAAGTGGTGCTGGTGGCGGTGGTATGGCCGAAGGCGGCGGAGACTTTGGTGGCTTCGATTTCGACCCAAGTGCCGATCCAGAGCTGGCGCTGGCTCTGCGTATGAGTATGGAAGAGGAGAATGCCCGACAGGCCAAGGCTGCTCAGGAAGAGGAGGCAGCGAAGAGCAAAACAAATCTAGAAGACATCAAGGAAGAGGGCGAGAATCAGCCTCTGTTAAACGAGCGAGGCGAGGCGAGTGGCAGTGGATCCGGGGATAAGAAAGACAAGGACAGTGGTGACAAGATGGACACATCATGATTGAACTGGCTTCGTCTGTCGAATATTTAATGGCATGCTTCTCGGAGTCAGGAGTGTACACTACTAGATAGGGAATGTCAAATGCAAGGCTTAGAGCAAGCTTAGAGTAAAATTGTGTCCTCAAATCGAGACTACGTGGCTAACTCTTCATTGTTGATGAAGACACGCTAGCTGTCTGTTTATCGCAAAAGGCGATCAACTCCTGAACGCCGTGCCATGCAAAGAACCACCCGAGGTATAGTACGTGCCTCATACTCATACCTCGAACCCGATAACCCCCCCAATATACGTGCCAGAAAGCAGAATCCCACTACGTGTCCCGTCATCGAGCATTGTTAGTTTCTCTGATGTACGAGTTCAGCTTCCTATCGAAGGTGTCGCAGCGTATAGGGTTCTCCAGCTGGTAAAAGGGGTTTTTGGTGACGTAATCGGCGTAAAGATCATATACTTTGCGCATGGCAATGTCCACGTTGGTCTGGAGAGTATCGGTAAAGAGCAGGAACTTGGTGCCGGTCAAGGTGTTGAAACACTGCAACCGGAAGTTTTCCGTCTCGAGCACCTCGAGGCCAGATGGCGGGTCAGGACGACCCGGTATGCCGTCCGCGCCAACCTGCTGCTGTGGTTTGACCGGACTCAAGCGCGTGGTGATGGCGTGGACGCTGGATGTGAAATGATTAGCCGCCGATGGTCGGTGATATCTCACGCCCCAGGCTCATCTGACTGTGCACGGCCCAGGCAGGCTTTTATAACTCACCCATGAAAGGTTCCGGCTAGGACTAGATAGTCATTTGTACCGAGTTGGTTCAGGCCATCTCCGAAGGTGCGGTTGTAGATGAGACCCCCGGCCTTATTAATGACAATTAGAGCTAAGATGCCCCTTTCAACACAAATATTAGCTTATATTCATCAATCAGATTAAAGGAGTTGGGGTAACATACATGATGGCGGCTGCTAAGAAAAGATCTGTACTACGTAAGAAAGAATATGCTTTTCCACTCTCACCACCAATCTTCACTTGTTCATGTCTTATTTCGCCGAATACTTTCATGCGCTCTTGAGAACCTTGTATAGCCAGCCTGGGCAGCCCGTAGCATCGGGGATAAGTCAATGCCTGTCTAGACTACGGGTGGGTCTGTTGCCCTTTGCGTGAGGCTTGTTTGTGTCTACCTAGCCTAGCACAGCCACAGAAGTACCTACTCCATAAGCTACACTAGCCACCCAACTGTGACTGTACACTAACAACAGTCAATGATTTTCTTCAGTATTAAGTGGTTTATCAATATTAATAATTGATAATGGGAAAAGTAACTATAAGATGGCATGATTTGATTCATTTAGCCTGCAGGAATAGATTGAGTTAATATCCTTAGGGTATGTGAATCGATTGTTTGGATTGCTATCATCGTTTACATAACATCAAGCTCGTGTTGGGAAGGGATCGAAGCTTGGGCGAAGCGTTGATGGATGGTTTGATTTATTCCGGTATGGGTGGGTTGGGAATTCCATATAACTGCTTTCACGGTCATTAGCTATCTGGTTGAGTTTCATCGCTTGATCGGTGAGGAGATTCTTTAATACACGGATCTCATCGTCAACACCGAGTTCTCAATACCCAAACTCAAGCCTCTGGTTCCCGTCTTCATTAGATTATCGGGCAGATTAATCCTAGCGTTAATTATACTTACCTTGCAACTATTTAATTGCACGTTCCTATTCCTGTTGCCACCTATGCTGACCAGATTACCCGCCTGTGTTGAATTATGGTAAGGGTGGTATAGTGCGGCTTGAAACTGACGTGATTTTCTCCTTCCTTCGTCGACGGAACTTAGAGCCTATTTACGCCTTAAAGGCCTCATACGATCTAGTTATTTCTTTCCACTCCATTCTGTCTCGTTGGGTATACTAGGCTCGTTAGACCTCATGTGTTATTGTTAAGTCCGTTCCGTGCCTGCTTGGTCGCGATTGTGACTAGGCCTATAAGAATCATTCACTTGCAAACTTGTAGATAATCACGGAACAATTGTTTCTAAGCGATGCGTAGAATGCTTCAGTTCTCTGTATAGTTGGCTAGCCGCTCCCTTTGGTATTTAGGCCTGCCGTTAAGCCAGCGTTACAAGGCTGCATTGGGTTCCTTGGCCGAATCAACTTAGGCATCTTTTTACATATTGATCTCACTATACTCAGTCCATTCTTTCCCACGCCAGAACTTTTGGCCACCTTTGAAGGAATGCTCAATCCTTTCTTTCGCTCTCGCTTCCATTCTTGATTCAAACTCAGCAAGAGTATATCGAGTAATACCGTCTTTAGCAATCGTCAGAGCAAGATCTACTGCGTTGCGTATAGCCATATCGGCTCCAGAACCGCCCATGGGGCTCATAGAGTGCGCGGCATCGCCAACTAGGGTAACCTGTCCAGTTCGGCTAGCTGAGCGAATTCCTATATCTGGCTTGCTTGATATAGCAGGCACGCAAGCTGACAGCTCGTACGCGGCGGAACCAAGCAGGATTTTCAGATCGGGGTGCCAAGTCTTTGACATTCTCTTTAAATACTGCTCCTTTTCTTCGAACGTCTTTGGCAAACCTTCCGCATATTGGTGCGGTGCTGCGCAAAGGCACCAATACACGTAATCATGAAAATCAGGTAGCTTATGCTCCGATACTTGCAGCACACTTCTCGACCATACCATGGGCTCTACGACGGCTTGGACATTGGCCTCGTGATCTAAGTACATACACCAGGTTAGCAAGTCTGGTGGAAGGCTTCCCTTTAACCTTGCCGTCAATGGTGTTCGTCCCCACATAATCCAGCGTCCTAAATCCAGTAGCTTACGATCTGGCTGGAGTTGTCTGCGCACACGACTCTTGACACCATCTGCACCGACGAGTATCTGTCCGCGTACGATCGAGCCATCCGTAAACGTGACGTGAACGCGCCCGTCAATAATTTCGTAAGATTCGAAGTTCTTCTCGTACTCGATTGCATCGTCAACGTTGAGCGAGAGTAACTGACGAATCCATGTTCTATCTAGCGGTACCGTCTCCAGATCTACCGGAGTGGGTTTAGAGTAGTCGAGCTTGCTGGCGTCTACGTAGCGCGGCTCGAAGCAATGTCTTTCGGCCGCGGTATCTCTAAGGAGCGACTGAAGTTGGCCGGATAAAACGCTATTTAAGGCTGACTGTCCGTCCTTTGAGATACGGAATCGATGGCCTTGTGAGACGTGCGACCGGGGATGACGCTCGAAGAGGCGGAATGGGATTGAATGCAGACGTAGGCCTTGGGCAAGTGTGAGTCCGGCAACGCCGGCGCCGATTATTAGGACCGGTGCCTCATGTGCCATATCTCAATAGGCTGGATGAATTTCATTACGTGGCATAAATATGAGTTCGAAATTATAAAAGTATATATCAGATAAAAAGGAGGTGGTAGCTATTCGAGGTAAAATGACTGCACCTTGTAAGAAAATGAAACTTCAAGATACAAGATAAGCACCGACAAGAAATATAGAATACACCTGGGTATCTAAGCACCGGTAGGCCAAAGTGGATATGCTATAGGATACCTTATATGAGTTGTTGTAGATCATACCTCTTGAATATTGTTTTCACGTGGAAACATAGCTACTACCTATACTTGTTTATCGCCGTGCCTCCTGTGGTACCTTAGACTAGGAGTTATGCAAGTTTGTTTATTTTGGCTTGTGCAAAAGCAGGCTCTGCTCAGGTACCTTAGGTACTGTTCAGGCAGTACCCAGGTACCTAATCTAAGGTGCCAGTGCATTACTTATTACTTGCAGGGGAGTAGCCCACTATAACGCGCTAGACCGAACCTTCTATTCAGCCTCAACTCGCGTGCCATGAACTTCCGAGTCCAGGTCGAAATCTTGAACTATATCGGATCTCCCTCTATTATCACGGCAAAGAGCACATCTCCTGCAGGACCCGAGGCTACCGACACTGCTGAAAAACCACATATATATCGGTCGCACTGCATCGGCATCTATTATTAGCTGGTACCTGCCTGGCGCATCGCTTGTTCCTCGTGCCAAACAGCACCCTCCCTACGCTTTTGTCACACCCGTTTCCCGGTATCGCGAATCCTTCCCGCCCTCTCGCGACCGAACCACACCTCTCTAGAGTCCCGATAAGAAGTTGTCGCCATGTCGCGCCCTGAAACAGAGCAGTTTCATCAGACCTCGCGCACGAAGGCGATAGCGGCAGGCAACGAAGAAGCGTCGACGACTATCAACCTCGGCGAATTCCAGGATGTCGACACGCTGACGCTGTCAGAGGCCGCGCTGGTCATCAATGCCCTTGTAGCGAAGCGGCGGAACGACCGCAAGAATGTCAATGAGACCGAGTACGCATGCGCAGATCCTCCATCTACCTCGACAAGCCCTCCCGTGTTATACAGAAATTTCTGCATGTCCGGACGTGCTGTCCACTTTTCATGGGAGAATTAAGCTTCTAGTAGTCTGCGTAGCTAATCCATGCCTATGGACAGGATGTTGACCAAGACGATCGACTACCTGGATGCGTTCTCGCGCTTCAAGAAGAAGGAGAACGTCGAAGCTGTCGAGCGATTGTTGAGCTCGCATAAGGAATTCCACAAGTTTGAGCGCGCGCAGCTCGGTATGTGGTTTTCCCTTCCCGCGTCCTTGTCTACCGCAGAGCTCACAATCACTTCATAGGCTCCCTTTGCTGCGAGACTGCCGAGGAAGCCAAGACGCTGATCCCGTCGCTCACCGACAAGATCAGTGATGAGGACTTGCAAGAGCTGCTCGACGAGGTAAATAAACTGATGCCGAACTAAGCGAAAATCAGGCTTCGCTGGTATTCGGCGCGAATGTAGTTTTCTGCATTGATCGTGGTCTATACCCGTGAAGAAAATCGACACCTATACGAGAGTGCTTGCCAACGCAACGAAGCCCGATCTGTCTCTTATTTCCCGTCACCTGCTTCTCTCTGGACCAATAGATTACGAGTGTATTTCCTTGCACGGCGTTTTTCATTCACAATTGCTTGGTTGCATAAAGACTTCCACAAGAAAGGGAGCAGGTTTGCTTTTGCTTTTTGCCCTCTTCACGATTTGCATGATTGGCGTTGGGTATATCTGCTACAGCCGATGGGAAGAAAAATAAAATTGCCTTGGTGGGAAACGTCTAGACTGCCTTTACTTATACTTACTTGCCATCCCCCCTTTTCTCTCCACTTCCGCCCCCCTCCGTTGTTTTGTTTTGTTTTGTATACCCCCAGCAAAGACAGAAAGACTGGCAAAAATTAGGCGAGATCGGCAGCTATTCGGGATGCGGTTCTTGAGCTTGGTGTGGAAAGTGATAGGGGAAAGACTGTGGGTGAGGAGAAAAGAGATATAAAAGAGCAGAGCATTATTATTGGAGAAGGCCCCTGATACTGGCAGAGCCAAAGCTGCTCTCTACCTGCCTACCTAGGTAGCTAATCACTTGTCCTCAACCCACAACTCAACTTGAGAAAAAGAGGAAGTCAACTCGCGAGCTTCATTTACATGATATCCTTCTCACATATATGATTCCGTGACTGACGTCCCTTGGCACCCATCCACTACTGACGAAATCGACAAAAGCTCGGACTGTTTTCCTTTACATATGGTATTATCTTTTATGTTCACTCCCTCCCTCCTCTTCTCCCCTTTTCTTTTACAACATGATCTCCATACCCTCCCCTTACGGCCCGTACGCCCAGCTATTGGCATATAGGTTATTCATCCGCTCGTCCTCGGTGGCGTTTAGCGTGGCGCGCGGCACGGTGCGCGGGCCGCCCACCGAGTCGCGGTTGCTCTGGCCCTGGCTCTGGCTAGCATCGGCGCCCGGGTCGTCGTTCTGGCCGGCCGCGTGTAGCCCCGGAACCAGCTGCGACGGGTAGTTCTGCGCGTTGACCACCGAGGGCCGTCTCGGCAGCGGCTTCGTTGTGTCCATGACGCTCTGCGGCCGCGGAATACTGGGCCCGGGACGCTGCGTCTCGGCTGAATCGAGCTCGATGTGGATAGGCTTCGAGTCGGCCTCTGCTGCCCCTGCTTGAAGCGCTTCGGGCGCCGAGGCGTTGCGGGCGTTCCAGGCTTCCAGCACGTCTTTGGCGATTACCCGGCGCGTGTATGGACGCCGCGAGTTCGCGGCTATTTCTGCTGCTGGGAAGTGTAAGTAGGCAAGTACATCATATATATCCACTTTTCCCCGTTCGGTGTTCGCTTCTGCAGTGACGGGAATCGCTTTGCGCTGTGCAGCGGCAGGGGGTGTGGGTGCATAAGGGACACTTACTATGGACCAAAAGAGCCGGGGTGTCGGCATCGCCGGGGCCGGCCTCCTCCGCGAAAGACGGGCGCCGGCACATCGCCAGCTTCATGTCGCTGGCGGGGATGGGGCTGTCGCCGCGGGTCGACGACATGCGCTTCGCGATGAGGCGGCGGCGGGCGAACCATAAGAATACGGCGAGCAACGCGAAGGCCACCAGGGCGCTGATGACGCTAATCCCTGCGATGGCGGCGTCGGGGATAATCCTCTTGCTGTCGCTTCCGTCTGGCGGTAGCACCGTCGGTAGCGGTGTCGGGAGCGTTCTAGTAGTTGTGTTGTTGCTGCTCAAAGCGCTGGTGATGCTTGTAGACAGGGTCGAACCGCCCGAGGTTGTCAAAGCTGGTACTGAGCTAAGAGACGAAGGCTTTGCGGAAGAAGATGATGAGGAGGAAGGAGAAGGGGAAGAGGAGGGGGGGAGGGAGGAAGAGGAGGAGGAAGCAGGAGTAGAAGAGGCAGAAGACCAATGATCAGCTTCATCGGTAGACGTCTGCGGATCATCGAGCGTAAGCGTCTCGAGGATCGCACTCGTAAAGTCCGGCAACGACGCAGTCAAAGTTTTCACCGCGCTGCTTGCATCGTCACTGTCGTGACCGTCGTCGTTGCGGTGGTCGATCGCGGCCTGGCACGGGTCGGACTTATCGGTGAAACTACACGGGCTCAAGGGGCAACACCCCTGGAACCCGTTGCAGTCGTAGAATCCCCATTTAACTGGGCATGCCTCTCTTTGATCGTTGCGGAAGGCGGCGAGGATCTGAGAGGCAAGCGGCATTTTGGGAAAGTTGGCCCGGCCCGATGTAGTTGTATGGGGGGAGATGGTGGATAGGGTAGGTAGGCGTCGAGGAGCAAAGCCACTCGAGATGAGGGATTCTGGATATTGGATGGAGTACTAGGGAGCGAGAAGCGAGAAGCGAGGAAAAAGAGCTATGTTTGGATATAAGCGAGGCGAAATCGATCACCGAGACACTTGTGGGTGTGAATTGTAGTGTAACGATTTTGTCTTACGACTAAATGAGATAGAGTAGGCAGGCGAGGGGCCGGGTGCGAGTGGTATTGAAGGAGGACGCGGAGGGAATTCTCAAAGGAAACACAAAACTACATTAGAAATCCAAGGCGGTCCCAGTACTCCTGGTCTATGGTGCTAGGCCGTGCTTCACGTCCGTCTACGTTCGAGAATGATTTTTGTCTTCCTACGCCGGAGAGGAAGTAAGGTCACAGCAATAGGATTATTAAGGAACACAGACGAAAATATTTTCACGGGCTAGAATCCTAGCAAATCGCGCACAATCTATTTATTGCCCTCGTGCCATTATTGTCTTTCTGCTAGTAGAGTGATAAGGCAGTGAATAAATGCCCCTCGAAGCGCTTGTGCAATGGTCGCCCCAGCCATACTGCATTCATGGCTGGGGCATCCAAGCAGAAGTGTGTATTTTAGGAAGCCAGAACCCCAGCATCTCCATCGGTCGGAGAGCAACAAGCGCGGTCTAGTAGCAAACACCCGTGCCTGGAGAGAGACAATGCTTGTTTGCTCGCCGGCACATTTGCGTGCAAAATCCGCTGGCTTGTCACGATCCACTTCACAGGCAAACCAACGCACTGACTTCGACGAAACAACCGAGCGCGTGTCTCGATACGTATGATGGTCAGTTATAAAAGCAATATGAAGTCAGCGTGCTATTAGGACGTAAGGCTCCCGAGTACGCATCGCGTTGTAAAACGCACGATAGATATGATCGTATAATCAAAGACCTCACGGCTACCACATCTTATTCCTCCTTCTAATATGCAATCGCTTACTCGACTATTTAGAGCCGCCAAACCATAGCCCAAGCATCATGCCATTAGGTATCCAGCTAGACACTCAGCCGCCTATTTGGGGGGCGCGTAAGCCCGAGATTAACATGCTATCCACTTGACTGTTATTCAATCATGACATATCTGCCGTAGCAACAAGGCTAGGAGATTGTGGGCTATGTGCTACCGGTATCCAGCTCACCGGTGCCGTATTCATGGCACACTTGGGACTAGAATTCGTATTCATCAAGGCATGTCATGCGTATTAATCAACCACCGATAGAGAGAGACGTCCCAGAATATACTGAATTTCATATGAACAAACGCTTCCGCTTATCTATATCGGAAATCTTAAGCGTCCATACCTAGAATGTCTACTAAGCCAACTTCTCAAGTAATAACTTCGAACCCATATTACCCACGGGCCTTTCCTTCTTCTGCCCGGCTTTCTTGCTGCCCTTCGTCGCTTTCTCAGCTTCACTAGTTTTGGCGGTCTCGCGCGCCAACTTCTGCTCCGGTGTTTCCTCAGTTGCTGCCTTCTCGAGCTTCTTCTTGTTCTTCTTCAGTGTCTTGCGTAATTCCGCGCCGTGGGAGAAATCGTCTGCCTCAAGGAGATTAAGCACAACAAAGGAGCTAGGGCCCATGGCCCATGACATTGTGTGCTCTTGAATAACTGGGTATAGAATATCGGCAAATCGAAGCGGCGGATCACACGGTATGACTTTGCGTGTAGATTTATCAAAGCGACCACCGGATATGAGAGTCTTAAACATACGTCCACCATGAGGGAATTTAGAGATGTGGGGAGGGGAAGGGAAGGTGGCTACAGCCTCGTTTTCTTGGTCACCCTGTTCGGGCTCCGCATCCGGATCACCTCCTGCTATAGACCCTATAGCTTTCAGTGCTTCGGACTTATCTCCAACACAGGAGAGAAGAGCTTCTGTTACCAATTGGCACCCGAATGAGGTAGCTATCAAGTCATCCGGTGATGAAGCTATAGCAGCCAATAACGATGGTGATAACGCCGCAACTAATTCTTTTCGGCGGGTTTCCGGGTCCTTTTTGCTAGTCGTTTTCCGGATCTCCCAAATCTCCTCTAGTAATTGAAGGTCACCCGCATGACTCCCATCAAAAAGCACTTTGCTCGCACCTTCAAGCAGATATCGTATTGTTAGCCTGGCATTAGGGTCGTTGGCCAAGGTGACGATGTTGGGAACCTCGTTTTGTTCCGACTTGCCAAGCAACTCGGTGATGATAGATTTTGACGTCAATACAGTGTCGTCGATCGTGTCATAAGCGGTGAGTATGATGAGATGGCCGTGAGGATCAGTCGACATGAGTTGAAATGTGTCCTTGTACGTTTTTAAGATCTGTTTTCGATCTTTAGCCGCGCCATGCGCTAAGAGCAAGCATACGAGACGAGCACCGTATTTGGTGAAGCCCATGTTTTTGAGTAGATCGCCGTTCTCATCTTCCTTAATCATCTCCATGTACTCCTTAGCTTCCGCGGAACCCGCCTTCACATTAGTGTAGTATTGGTACATGGCGTCGTGAAGCATAGTGAAGCCGGTCATCTTTTTCTGGATGAGCTGGTTGGTTAAGTCTAGCAGATATTTCATGATAGGTGCTCGTTTTCCTGGTTCTTTTTCTAGGATTACCGAAAGTTCGGCCGTCGGCGCAGCTTCTTTTTCTCCGGTCCCGTGGAAGAGAAAGGTATCTGGCCCGTACCATTCTCGGAGTAAGATAGCCTTTTGTTCTTTAGACGCAACACCCCGATAGATATCGTCAAGGATCCACGAGGCCTCTGGATGATTAATCATTTTTCGTACCCGTCCATAGAACTCGGGAACAATCAAATCTCGAACCTCCTTGTCGCCTTCAACAATGAGCTTACCGATCAAGAACTTGGCATACCTGCTTTCTGCTAGCAGCGCATAGGTTCCCTGAAGCTCTTTGGCAATCATCTTCCGTCTCTCAGGTGTGGAATATTTGATGGCTGTCTGAACCACACGGACTGCATCGTGCTTAAGCACAAATTCCTTCATACGTCCGGTGGTAATGGCGAAGAGCTCTTCGACGAGCTTGTCTCTCTCCTCTTTGGGTACATGGGACTTCCGGCGCAATCTCTCCCATAGTTTCTTGGCTCTGGTCAATTCGTCGGCTAAAGGCTTGTTCGCCTTCCGATCTTGGGCGAGTTGTTTCTGTTTCTGGTGTGATTCCCTCGAGGTTTGGCCTAGATGATGGAGTCAGTAGAGATCAACAGGGAACCGCTGATTATTGTGGACTCACCTCTTTCGAAGGTCTTCCCATCATCATCATCTTTAGAGCCAACGGGCCCATCACCATTCCTCTGAGTCTTCTTTCCATTCAATGGGGCACCACCCTCGTTGTCCTGGTCAGAACCATCGTCAAATTCGTCGCCGTCACTTATACTGTCTTCCTCGTCTGCGGGAGGCGGCGGAGGGCGTTTCTCGTATTTCGGTTTCTTGCTATTTGAGTCCTTGCTGCGACTAGGAAGCTTCCTTTTATTTCCTAAGTCGTTCTTTGGCGCCATATTTGCTAATTTTGCCGAATTGACGGGATTGCGAAGCCTGGAATCCGAGTAAGACTCTTGCGCTCGAGACTAGTAGACAAGCTAGAAATTCCCGAGGCGACCCGGCAGAATAAAAAATAATGGGCTTAGATTTTAGGCGGTGAAGTCTATTCCAAGGCGCTATGGACTAGTCACCCCACTATCGATAACGCTGATAGGCACTGATTGGAAGCATGCTCCCCGCGTCACCTCCAAATTAGAAACTAACTACCTAACCTACCTGGTCCAGATATCTAGATACCTACCTTTGCGTACCTAACCGAGTTAACCTTCATGCCTTAGATAGAGGTTGTTTTTTTAAAAAGCGTGTTTTACAATTAAAACTAACTGTAAACATTACGGTTTCGCCAAGATGGGCAGAGAAGAGCAAGTAGAAGAACGCGAGGTTCTTGACTCGATATTCCCCGAAGAGATCACAGGTCCGTCTCTACACCAAGAGTACCCCGCTATGTACACGCCGTATGGTATTGACAGGTCTTCGCTCCCTACGAAACAGATATATCAGATACCGAGTACCGCATCGCTGTGAAGCTCAACCCACCGGATGATGACAATGGCGACGAGGAATCCGAGCCACCCACAATAATCCTACACGTGCGGTATCCCGACGCATACCCCGACGAGGCGCCGATGTTAGATCTGTCACCCCCTGCCAATGCGCCGCCACACCCCCGATTCTCCGTGTCGGCCGACAAGGAGCAGCTTCTTAAAGGACTAGAGGACACCATCCAAGAGAATCTTGGCATGGCCATGGTTTTCACACTTGTGACGACGCTGACGGAGCTTGCTGAGCAGCTGATGACCGAGCGCAAGGAGGCCGTAGAGCGCGAGAGGCAAGAAGTCTTGCAGGCGGCCGAGCGCGAGGAAAATAAGAAGTTCCACGGCACGCCCGTTACGCCCGAGACGTTTCTCAAGTGGCGCGACGACTTCATGCGCGAGATGGAAGAACAACGGCAGCGAGAGGAAGAGGAGCGACTCGCCGAGCTTAAAAAGGCCAAGGTCAAGGAGGCTCCAAGGCTCACTGGCAAGCAACTCTGGGAGCGCGGCCTTGTCGGCAAGGGTGACGACGAAGAAGACGAGCCGCCCATCGAGCAAGTGGAGAAGCTCAAGGTCGCAGCATAGGTGGGAATTGGAGGCCGCTTCCCCGTTAAAGCACCCGTGTAAGGAGAACGCGGCGACTTATTGGCATTTACACGGAGTTTTGGCGCATTGGAAAAATCTGAAAAGGATCATCATATCTTGAAGCGCTTTGAGACGTCTATCTACCTTTCCCAGCAATGGAATAAACCGCCTATTTTAGACTCCAGACTCCGATGTCATACCAGCATCGTTTTTCAATACCCCAGGTGTTAATGGTATCTACTCATCGTATTCTTCATTACACTACTATGGATCGAGATGCCTTATTCCTGCATCTCCTCGTCACTTCCTTCATCCTCCCAGCCGTCGTCATCGTCGTCATCTTCTTGCC
Source organism: Xylaria grammica (assembly GCA_004353285.2). Classification (NCBI taxonomy): domain Eukaryota; kingdom Fungi; phylum Ascomycota; class Sordariomycetes; order Xylariales; family Xylariaceae; genus Xylaria; species Xylaria grammica. The sequence goes on from NGZP02000009.1 coordinate 3,487,765, forward strand.
CAACCGGCGCCTCGCCGAGTTCCTTGGCAATTGCAGCAAGCAGTTCCTTCGCGTGCTCCCCTAACCGGTCGTCTTCGTAATCCTGTAACTTGTAGAGGTGAAGACACTGATTCAACCACACCCGACCGGATATCCAAGAAGCCTTGAAGTCTTCCTCAGCCTTTTTATCTTTTTGCTTCTCGCCCATAACGTAGAGGCCCCAACCACCCAGATACCATACCTCCACGCTTTGATCATCCTCTCCAACAAGTCTTTCAAGCACCTCGATAGCTTCTTGTTCCATTTCAACTTCCATAAGTAGCCTAGAAAGACCAACTCGGCTAGGGAAGTCGGGCACGGAGGGATCTTCGGGTGGCAGATCTTTCCAAAGTTCGAGACTCCGGGTTAACGCCGCTTTAGCATCGTCAAATCTAGACTGTGAAATGCGAACGTTGGCTAAGGTCTGCCACGTCTCGGCAAAGTCGGGCGCCACCATAGTAGCTTCCGTAGTGAGGGACTCGCAGCGCTTCTCGGCATCCTCTTCCCACGATAGATCAGTCATGTAGACCTCAGCGACTGAGCACAGCGTCATGGCCAGCTTCTTCCGCAGCTCATCTAATAGTATTGTTTGTTCATCGCTGTGTTTGCCCTTCCCTTTTATGTTCTCGAGGTCCTGGATCCGCTTCTTCAGCGCCGCGGCGCCTTTCTCAAACCAACCCACGCTATCCCTACCACCCTCCTCGCTCAGCTGCGCCAGAGATAGGAATTTCTCAGGGCCGCCGCCCACGCTTTCGTCCTTGGCCCCATCCTCGTCGATCGCGACGGCGCGCAGGAGGTAGGCTCGCGCCGTATCGAAATCGCCGAGCTCGAGATTGATCTGTCCGAGGAAATTCAAGGCGGAGAGGGCGTCGTCGCTGCCGGGCGACGACCCCTCGAGGGCCTTCTCGGCGAGCGTGGTGGCGTCCTGCACATTGCCTTCCTGTAGCTGGAATTCGGCGGCCTTGACGAGAACTTGCGGGGATACGGGTTTATTAGAGCTACCGCCGGCGGCGCGCGAAATGGCGCCCTTGCCCGACTTCTTGGATTTCTTGTCTGGGCGCCTAGGTGCCATGGCAAAGAGACTCGTCGCAGACAAAGATGCCGGGAATTAATCTGCCTCGTTGGGACTGATCAACGGGATCCCGCTTTGCTAGAAGTACCTAAGTCGCGGAAAACTTGTTATCGATAAGCTATGGGCTGGGAGGTAGGGTCGTGGGGTAGATATTTTTTTGATGGCGGGACATTGGAGTGACGACATATGGGTCTCTCTTAAATACACGTAGGGAGTATATACATATACCTAGGTAGGTATATATGAGATATATGTCTGATAGCCAAAGCAATAAACCATTTCAACCGCATAGTAAGGTCGAGACCCCTTCTCCTGAGATGAATTTACGACTAGATTCAAAATAGGGGGTTATGGGCAATGCTTTCCGTACTTTGTTATCTTCTTATATTCATAAAGGTGTCTTATTTACAAACTCTCCCTATTTTTTGGTCTCCCCGTGTCACCTTATAATTTTTTTTTATTCAAAATTAAGCTTTTTTAAGCTTGATATAACCTATTATGATTTGAGCCACACTATAACATATACCTACAAAACGGCTAAGTACATAGATATAACCAACGGAAGAGGGAGCGCCGTTAATCCGGAGATCAAGAACTAGGCGAAGGGATATAAGCCGAGAACGATCCAGTGTGGCTTCAGAGCGCCTAGGACAGCTCTACTCTCCGCACGTAATTACGGCATGTTTCTTTGGACTAGACCGCGAAAACTATTGCGAAATGTCCGGAAGGACTAAAGAAAACAATTTCTTCAATGTTAGTATCCTTTGTTTCTCGATCGCCTCTTTTGATGCGACAATAATCCACCAGAATATTACACCCAGCGGAACCGAGTACTGAATGATGGAGGGCTCCTCCGGGGTAAGGAACTAACCCGGTTGGATTCCATGCGTCTGCTCAAAGCACTTTGATGGGGTCATATATCATAAAGTACGCCCCGTACTCGCCGACACCCCCCCATTGCGAGTTGTCCTGTATAACCCGGTTGACTTCTTTGAATCCGAGCCGGGTGTAGATGCCTAACCCAGCCTTGTATGCCATTGCAAAGATCGGTAACCCCATCCTTTCCGATTGTCTGATGCCATGCGCTACAAGAGCCGTGCCTATCCCCTTGCCTTTGTTCTCGGGATGAACAGCTAGGTAATCAAGCTCTAAGGTCCTGGTTAGACAGACGCAAGCCACTAACAAGTATAACCACATACTAATATACGGTTTCTCGGCCAGGATAGGGTTCATCACCGCGTAGTTCTTATCATCCATACCACTGACACCACTTCTAGCGTTCCATTGCGCCGAGAGGGCCAACTCTTCGAATCCTCGCTTGTCGCCGTCGGAAACATCCGGGACCCGTGCCTCGTCCCACTGGGCCTCACCACCGTGTGCTACGGTATGGCCGGGTGGAAGTTCCCAGCGGGCATATCCAACAATCTTGCCAGTTTCGGGGTCCACCGCCTTCAGATGGCGCATCTGTTCACGATTGCGCAGCATATTGCGTGCCTGGCGCTTTGCACACTGCTCTATGAGGAATTCTCGCGTCGTCCCCTCGGGCCATAGGAGAATCCACGTTGGGTCCTCCCAGAAGGCACTCATGTTGTTGCGCGCTAAGGCGGCGGCATCCTCGACTGTGCAGCGCTCAATCTTCCATGCTGTCATGGTCGGATATTGTAAATGTGAGTCGAAAGTTGGATATTCATATAAGAAAACAAGATGTTTTAAGCCTTTTATGGCCGAGGAGTCTTTACGTAGTTGAGTCTCTCCACGAGGTATAGAGACAGTTCCCGTAAAGCACTACGTAAATAGGAAAAAGACTTATGCCTCTTGTCCAAATTGATATCTCGTTCGGGGCGTGTAAGCCTGAGTTGTACTATGGTTGCGAGTGGTTACTATCTCGTAATTTACCTTCGTCGGAGGATGTTTGTTATGCTAACTCTGCGTGACTTGTGCCCCCTCTCCCCGCACCTTTACGCAGCACGCAATATTGCTGATTATTAATAGTCAAGGTATCCGAGACTACGAGCCGTTAGGCCTGTTATTAACGTATTCGACAATAAACGGTAGGAACTACGAAGACCGGGCTCTAATACCAAATAGAAAATAGGACCATGCTAGTTATGAATAGTGGAAGCCACGAGATAAAAGATTGAACATGTCACTATGGTGGTGTGTAGCGATTCATAATGTATTTTAGTTTGACATAATGGATGGGGGATTGAGTAAAATGCAAGATATTTTGTCTAGCGTCTTTTAAATTCTATTATGTATTACCGAGTAGTTGGCGGTCTAACTTCACATCATTTCCCCCTCTTCCAAGCGTAGACGGCCCGTTGGCAAATTCATGTATATACGGTCAAGCACGATACTTACTCGGGCGGCTATACTCTTAGTAAAAGTGAGTTCTCGAGACTAAGCTGTTGTTTACTCGAGTACAAAGAGACTAGTGAATCCTACCCTCGGCGATTCCATAGTTTCAAAACACAAGTCATTATCCGAACAAAGAAATAGAAACTATCTATACTCTGGCAATGTCCCCGAAGCGAACACAATCTATTTCTCGAGAACTCGGGTTATCTCTTGGATAAAACAGTCGGCCTTGTCCGACTATATATATATAGGGTGACGCCAACCTAGCATTCTAGCGTAATGTAGTAGAGACCAAACATTTAAGAATACTAAGAATCTTACACAAGAACAAATACTAACAGTATCCTGGTAAATTAACCGTATGAACCTTATATCAACGATTCACCAATACCAAAACTCCCAAATGTATCATCAATAACAAACATGCCACCGCTACCAGAAATCGATAATCTACACTCAATAGCGGAAAATGCGTTGCTTGAACCAGGGTCCCGCCCGCGCTCATCCCTAAAAGAAGTTATACCACACGATGCGCAGTCGCTATTCCAGCTAGTAAAAACCTCTTCACTGGTAGTTACAGAGCCACATTCGCGAAAGAGAGAGAAATTCGTAGAATACTACCGCGCGTGTCTGAGGTGGGATACCGACTTTGAATCTAACGCGAAACTACTAAATGATAAGCTTTGGGGTTTGATGCAGCTCGTTGACGAGTTATTCTTCTTCCACACCCTGACGCGAGGAACCAAAGGCCCCAACGGGCGTGAGGGACTTGTGAGCCTTCGAGTTGACTCGACTTCCGACAAGGGCCTAGCTTCTCGTTTCATAAAGTTGGAACGCCAGATAACGGTGTTTTCATACCCAACACCTGGAGGTGAGAGGCATGAGTTCAAGCACCTTTTTTACTCAGTCATTCACGAAATGTGCCATGCGTTTCTCGATTTCTTTTCCGACCAACGCCATCCAAAGCACCGTGAGTGGGTTGAGCTCGACAGAGGCCATGGGTCACTATTCTGGAGACTATTGCGATTCCTAGTAGAGACTATAATGGACATAACCCAATCGCCCGTGTGGAAATTCGGGTTTGACAGATGGATGGTAGGATATAAGGAAAGCATGGAAAGGATGGCGGGCACATCTGGGGACTACCCCTCGGGTGGTATTCCCGGTTTCCCTCCCATGAGCTCTCGTAGATTCCCTCCCGGTGGTTCTTCTGGGTTCCCTCCGAGTAGTTCTGGGTGCTCTCCTAAATTCCCCTGCTATAATGAGGATTATCCGTTTTACTGATGATTCGACTTGGATCTCTTCGCCCTAACTTGATAGAGCAATATCTAAATAGTCCAATTTAATATTCATGTTACTTTATATCTATTTTTGTCCCCTATTGTATTCAACTTGTTGTGCATCTATGTTTCTCGGGCTTAGTGCCTGTAACTATATAAGAGAACAGGGCTATAAACGTAACACAGGTTTTTCGATAAGAAAAAAAAAGTTAAAAAGTAAAAGCATTCAAGAATATGGTTTAAAGTTATATAAAACATTATCCGCAGTACCTGGGTACCCCCCTAGGTACGTGTATCACTACACTAAATCAGCCGCAACTTAATCGGCCCTAAAGTTAGGTAGGCATTTTCAAACGTACACAGAACATATCAATAAAACTGATCTGAATGCATTATACACATGATAAATACAGTTCAGGCAACTACTACCCGCCTGTGCCCAAGCGGACAGATTCCATGCAGAATAAGAAGTACCCCGCGTAGTCCAGGTATGCCAGGCAAGTATTTATCTACCTTTATCATACCCCCAGTGTAGGCGGGAGCGGAGGGGCTGTGATAACCTTGTGTCTATTGCAACATTATACGCCGCCTGTATCTAGGCTTCTGACACTGCTTGAGAAGAAAGGGAAAAGGAAACAATAAAGGACGAACGAATGGAAAACGGAAGCCCTAACTTTAATTCGGTATCTGTTTGGAATCAAGGTGGCTAATGTCCGGAACACTGAGTAGCAAGTAGGCAACGACTATACAGCTCGAGAAGTGAGTCGAGAGAACTCATTACGAGCCGCATGCCGCTTCAGACCGACCTCTAAGGGATGCGACGCAGCCAAATCGACGCGGAAGCAGAATCCAGAGATTATGTCGTTTATAACAATTGCAAGTGCCGTGTACTCCGAATCAGGGAAAATTTTGTACAATATTTTTCGTCTTATAGGTCGGGCGTTGCGTCCGTCGTGGAGGTTATCTCAAGATACATTCCGATGAGCCGAGCGTGGGGGTTACGTGCCTCCTTAGATAGAGCCGGGTCTTCGCTATCTCGTATCTCTCCCTCCCATCCCTCCCTTCCGGCTGCCACACCTCGGGAACAAAGGAGTCTTCTGTATATATAAGAGGAGGTAACAACACCTAGCATAGGTAGATAGCGTAGGCTCTCCGCGCAACAATGAGCGTTCATTACACCCCTATGCTGAAGCGAAGATTATGGCGCCGGCTCTCAATATCAGATAATTTTTAAATTGCGGAAGGATCCATGGCGTCGCGTATTGATGGTTAAACCGCTTACACGCTATCTCTATAGTGAGATTGTTCTTCTAGCCCTGGGAATGGATTACGCGAAAATCCGAAACAAAAGCTGCAAGGAATGATCTAGTAAGCTTTGGTGGTAAATGCGCCCTTCTACTATTCGCCTTTTTTCAAGTTTTCAATCGTTCATCGTTCGCGCCTCTAATCCCACTTAACCCCCTTTAAATGCGATAGAATACAGGATCCCGATTACCTGATTTACGCCGGTGTTAGATTTGCTATGTACAGTCGTGTCTTCTCTTTGATCATCTACACCTGCGAAAGCATCGACCAAGCAGCCGCGCAGTTGTGGTCAGTCATTACATTGAAGAGCTCGCTCCGTGTCACCGTCGGAGGCAAGCCAAATATCCCTATGATTGTTTCTATTGGTGTAAACCGAGATGGTAAGAGCTCCTCGCAGTGGCAAATCTTGGGACTTGCGGTGCCCTGTCCTAGATTACTTGGCGAGACCCGGCGAATTATCATTTAGTGACCGACCGTCAACGCTCAGACGACCGAAGGTCCCCGCAGGCAACACCTCAAACCCTGCGTTCACTACTCTCGACGATACGTTTTCACGTTGGTCAGTGTATATTCGAACGGGAGTCGGCCGTGACGCCAAAGATGGCCGAGAAGTCGACTGATGACTAGAGCTCGGCGTTCTGTCGGTTTCTAGGCTCTCGAATGGGTCACCCCTCGTCTCTGCCCGGACTCTCGAGCAGTACTTGCCCTGGGTTCTAGACGGTCCAGCCGGGGACGGGGACTCAGAATCTTCGAAGGGACTTCGGTAATGGGCCAAGGGCTTGCTACGGACGTCTGCGGGATAACGCGGGGTAGAAAAAGCTAGACCCTCCTCAGATGAGATTGAGGTGCGATCTACTATTGGCCTAACGTGAGGCGATAGAGAAGAGTTCATGCTGGAGGAAGAAGACGTTGGAAGGTATGTTTCGATGTGATATCGAGTCGTCATGCCTTCTGGTTGCGGTGTTGCACGCAGGTGCCGGGCAACATGCGCGTTCTCGTTCGTCGGGCGTTGCGAAGAGTATGGTTGTAGGTATGCTGCTTGCGGCCCCGGCGACGGCACTCTGCTAATGTCTTGCCGAATGTTTTGATTGAGGTAGCTACCTGCTGGGCTAAGGCGCGGGCTTGCTTTTGGGGTGGGTTCGACCTCGGTGACTGTTGCCGTCGGCCTCACGACGCTACCTAACACGGCCTTCCCTTTATCTTCCGGCCTTAATTCGCTATCGATATCAAGGGTAGTGGAGGACGCCTTGCTGGAGCTCCGTGCCTCCATTGGCGTCACGGGACGGGAAATCCAGATGCCTTCAACTTCTACTCCGCTCTGGATCGCGCGTACACCGAAGGGAATTTCCGCTCGCCTCCTGACGGGAAGACCGCTCTTGCGCAGTTCAGTCTGCCGGGCTCGTTTTTCCTCGTCGAGCAACGTATGTTTCTTAAGCAACCTCTGACTCCACCACAGTTTAATCCACCCTATAAAGAACACCGAGACGATACCTGCGGCTAACACCTTGTGTCCGTTAGCTTAATGTCGAAAGATGGACCTATGGCGAAAGAAGAACTCACAAAAGTCAACTTCTCCCATAACTCCCAATTGTTGAAGAACTGAACCCCCATGCTGAAATATTTAGGCTAGGTGATGCCGAAGTAGGTATCCAACGCGGAAAAAAAACGAATGTTGTATTTTGGTGGTATGGCCTTAAGACCTCCCCGAATGAAGCAGCTGTAGCGAGGGACTGAATAACTAATGGTGACGAGGGGAAGAAAAATCAGGATAGGAGGTGCTGCAATATTCGAAGGCCCTAGAGGAAAGATATAAGGTTGCTACTTCCTTGCCGGTTGCGTGGTTTCGTCCGAGCAAGGGAGCAAGCGAGCGAGCGAGCTCTACCTCGTCCTAATGGATGACTGGGTGCAAATATGGAAATTTTACTGTATCACGAACCCGAAGGTCGGACAGGTTCGTAATCCTGGGTCGCGATACGAGATTCTTGGATGTGCGACACTCTCAACGCCGTCTGTATACAGACGCCACCAGCCTGGTCGCGATGGACACCCAATAGCTTGTCGAAATAAGGCGGGAAGCTGAAAGCGAACGGCGATCTCCAGGCGTCGATCAGGTCCTAGATGGTTACCCAAAGAGAAGGTTCGGCCGAATCTGGCGGGATGCTGATGAATAAAATAAAATAAAAAACAATCGTCCTAGCACACAGACAGCGGTGCGAGATGGTCACATATATCTCACCAGGCAAGCTGCACGAGCAACCATGGTTTTCTTTGTCTTGGGGACCGGGAACCTTGACCAAACTCCCCAACATACGCTACCGGTTTATACTGTGCACCTGAGCTGCGAGGATGGGAATATATTAATTGCCAAGACGCGCTGTGCTCAGGATCTAGAATGCGAATGGGTTACAATGAATATTGGAAATAGCCGGAAATGTGCGTTAGGTTCCTGAGCCGCCCGCACCCTCCCCCAAGTCGTGGAGCTGAGGAAACAATGCAAGGCAAGCAAACAACCGTCACCGAATGAAGATCGCATTCAATGACGGCTGTGCTCACTTGCCCTCCATTCTATGCTGAGAAACCACACAGAAGCGCAAACTTGGCTAGTGGTGGTGATATGGCGTGGGATCACGGATGCTGGCAGCGCATATGGCGAGGCATTCCCCAAAACAATCATCCAGTCCATTATGCCACCATATGCAGCCAGTGACATCGATGCCTCCTGGGCCCCAAACGCAACCCGTTGCTCGTAAGGAGCCGTCTAGTCCCTTACGCAAATTAATTGTGTGATGAGCTGATCCTCTCGACGTGGCCGACGCCTTTTCGCGACAGCAACGAGGCCAAATGAGGATCTGATTACAACGCTGTGCTCGGTTCTAGACACTTGGCTCACAGCTCACGGCGCCAGTACCTACTCGATTTCGCTGGGTCGCAGCCAACGGTCAACCAACTGACTGCCAAATGCAGCTGTATCCCTGCGGAATAGAACAGGTAGTATGCTGCAACCCTTCCACAGTGTTACACCAATTAGCTGCATCCGCACGAACACGAGCGCTGCAGGTCGCCGGGTGGAATGGTGAAGCTGGCTCCCCTGAAATCACTTCATTGGCCCCCCAAGTGCAAGTGTACTTAAATAGGAAGCATTTACGAAAGCCGTGGAACGCTAGCTTTTACTTTCACCTCAGGTTTCCCCAGCGTCATGGCCGGCCCCATGCAAGCCACAGTCACCGGTTGTCTTTGTTTTCGCTTGCTTCCGACATACGATGCATGTCTTGTTTGTCTATCGCTTGGATATATGGCGCGATCCGTGTTGCTTCTGGGGAAAATAAACCGGCCACGACGTTGAGCAAGCTGGATCGATGATCGCTTACGTGGACATAGCGCTGGAGTCGCCGCTTAATGGAGATTCGTCTTCTATAATTGGACTGCTGTGCGGTCGGAAGCCGACATCTGGCCCCGTAAGTATATATAAGGCGTACGTACGCTTCTTTTTGGAGAAGGTGGAAAAGTGAGAAAAAAAAGAGCCAACACACCCGGGTCCTTTGTGGGTTCGTATCGTTGCCGGCTGAATAGGTACCCGGCCATACTATGTAGTACGGCCGGTACGACGAAAGGGTAAGGGGTAAGGTACGTGAGGTACGTGAGGTAGGTAGGTAAGGTAAGGCAAATCATTTTCCAGGTACGCTGTCCGAACTGGCGTTGCGTCATTGGCTTGCTCCCCACATCCACATTCTCTTCTGCGCTGTTGCAAGTGCCGTTCCCGTCGTCGGCTATAATGTAGAAGGTCATTTAAAGGTCATCATGTCTCCGTATGTCCATTCTCTAGAGGTCCATCTTCTACCTACTTGGGTAGGTAAAGACGTACTACGTTTATGAAGTCAAACTCTCGAGCCCTATTGCACTGCACTCATACTATGTTGCGTGGCAAGCATTCCCCAGTCCCGACGGCACAACAGCACGGCACGGTCGAGTCATCCATTCAATAATATGCGAGATTCTGCTGTGACCATAGTACCTAACCTAACTAAGTAGACTAATGCGTGGGCTGAGAGACCACGGAGTTTTCGTGCATGGAATGCAGATTCAGTAACGCGATCTAGCTCACAGCTATCCAAATGGCCCCAAGTTATCCTTCACGTTTATAATTTTCACATGCCTTTGTATTATTATCTTGGCAGAAAGGCGACGATGCCATCCAGTCGCTAGTCTGGCCCGACCCAGAAGGGCACTAAGGTTGAATTAATTGCGACTAGGTACCTAGGTAGCTAGCCAGGCTAGTCTAGGTGCTCTAGGATGGTTCGATCCCGCCGTCGCACAATTCGATACTGGCATAAAATATTGGGCTCATGCACTTATCCAGAAGCCGAAAGACCGCCGATGTAGGTGAAAACCTCCATGGATTATCCAACACTGGGTTGAGGCCAGTTAGTCACACCAGAAATCCAAGAGTTGCTTGCTCATATTTCTCATTCTCTCGAACGAAATTAGCAAAAATGTCTGCCAATGATGATCACATTCTCACGCTGTCATGTCCAGATAAGCCTGGCATTGTCCATGCTGTTACCGGGTTGCTGGCGAGCCATGGATTAAATATCCTGGATCTCCAGCAGTTCTCGGATAGAACATCCCAAAAGTTCTTTATGAGGGTGCATTTTGGGCACACCGAGTCTACAGATAACCTCAAGGAGCCTATCCAAAAGCTGTCGACAGAACTGCTGTGGGATCGTTATGACTTGAGGCTAGCTACTCGAAAGCCCAGGGTGTTGATCATGGTCTCTAAGATCGGACATTGCCTGAATGACCTTCTGTTCAGGGCCAAAACGAACCAACTCGGCGTTGAAATCCCCCTGATCGTGTCTAACCACCCTGATTTCCGTGCTCTCGCCGAGAGCTACGGTATCGAGTTTCATCATCTACCCGTCACCAAGGACACGAAGCTGGAGCAGGAGAAGCAGATTCTCGACCTCATCAAGAAAAATAACATCGAGCTCGTGGTCTTGGCACGGTACATGCAGGTGCTTAGCCCCGGGCTGTGCGAGGCTATGAGTGGAAAGATCATCAACATCCACCACAGCTTCTTGCCGTCGTTCAAGGGCGCCAAGCCGTATCACCAGGCCTATGAACGAGGCGTGAAGATCATCGGTGCGACGGCGCACTTCGTCACAGCCGACTTGGACGAGGGCCCGATCATCGAGCAGAGAGTCGCACGCGTGGATCATGCGATGAGCCCGAAGGAATTGGTAGAAGAAGGCAGTAACGTGGAGAGCCAGGTGCTAGCAGCGGCAGTCAAGTGGTGGAGCGAGAAGCGAGTCTTTCTCAACGGCCACAAGACGGTCGTGTTCAATTAAACCTATTTCTCACGGACACGGACCCGCTTGACGAGGCATCGGAAACAGGCTATCCTGTTTGGAAAGCTGGGTGTGAGAGGACGCTCGGGTTAGTTTTTGGCGAAGGATCATGATAACAAAAGGATAGTGGTGATAGTGGCAGCCCCAGCTTCGATTATCTGAGGCACGTACGGCGGCGCCACGTATTAGTCAGTCGCCGCAATTCCAAAATCAAGAAAAAGCGATGACAGAACCTGTCTTATTGTGTGCAACACGGTCTCCAACGATTGTCGTCTACCTACCTTGTTAATAGTGTGCCCGCTTACATTGTCGAGTGTGTCCAATCTGACGGATGAAATACAGCCGCATAGTTTTATTAATTATAACGCACAGATAGATATTTGTTTGGACGGGAGGGCGATGAAGCTTTTAAAGGGCAACTATATTCAAAAGGGCCAGAGCGATAAGAACAGGGAGATGAACCAATCACAATTGCTTTTAGAGCCCTTTTGGGTCATTGTAGGCTTGTTCCCACAAATGGAATTGGAATTGGAATTGGAGTTAGAGTTACCGCAATTTCTAGGCTAGAAAGCATTGGGCAACAGTAGGTAGGATGTACCGTATGCGTATTCGGGTCCCCGGATTCTGCCCCCATCACCAAAGCAGTGACCAAAAGAATTACCATCACATACTGTACACTACAGACAGTACAATGACATGCCGGGGCGGGGCAGTGCTTGGACGATCTTCCCATCTACTTGGCACATAGATATGCAAGGCACAAGTTTGTACCTAGACAGTACCCAAGGTAGTACGGTAAGTACATGATCGTGGTTATAAAGTAAACGATCACCTATTTTGCATCATGATTCTAGCGTGAGTACTTATTATAGCAGCGGTATGCCAAATCTGGTGAACATAAAAGGCGGGCCACCTACGTTGGCCGCCCATCCTGCCTACGGTGGCCGCCCGTACCACTCACCCATTCTGCAAGTACTAACCTAACAACACTATTATTTAATATAAAAAATATTTACTACTATAAAAGCTTATTAATTAAAATAAAATTAAATAAAAATAAAATTTAATATTAAAATAATTATTTTATTTTTTTATATTTTTTTATATATTTATTTATTTATTTATTTAACTTTTAATATTATTGTTAAAGTTAAAGCGTTTGTATAAAGTATATAAAAATGGGCAGACTATACTTAATCTACTTTAGTACCTCCACCTAATGCCTGTTTAGGCAAGGTGGGCGGCCACCGTAGGCAGCATGGGCGGCCAACGTAGGTGGGCCGATAAAAGGTACAATCGTTCTGTGTGACATAATGATGACGCCAGGTACAGCGGACACACAAAGAATCCAACTTACATACTACCTAGGTACGTACAGGTAGTAGATAAGCACACACCACTAGATCCTACCTCTGCTAGTAGGTACTAAGTATACCATACTATACCATACTATAGTAGCAGGGCGGAGCGGCCGCGGTTCGAGGAAATAAATAGTACGGTACGATTTAGTCTAGACGTTGATCGGTTTTCATGAGAATAAAGACCAAATCCGAGTTGACCACGACTGCGGCCAATCATGCGTGCCTGGACGAGTCATTTGACGCAACCCCGAGATACGCAGTAGGTGTATATGTGAGTCGGTGCTGCAGGGTCTCGCGCTAAACTCACTATACCTAGTTGTGCCTACGTTAAAAACTCAACCCGGTGTGTGTATTGGTGTTATACTGCGACCCGGCATATTACAACACATCTAGTATGTACTTGGTATGTATGTATGTATCTGTTGGTTTCAGCACTCAATTCAGGGGCAGATACCAAAATCTAGATGAGGTAGAGGTTTTCTTGATAATACAAAAGGTGAAGTAAGTCAGTCCCTCCTAATCAAGGATTCTCTGTCCGTTGTACATTCGCGATTGGTTAGAAAAAATTTGACTAGCTCGCGCGCCGAAAAGGCCGACTCGATTCCGCCCCCGCGACGGTTGATCATTCACCGGATCAGAAGACCAGAGATCGTCAGCCCAGAATGGTCTGTTTCCTTCCTTGACACCACCAGCACCCAGAAAGACCACCCTAAAAAAAAAAAAATCTACCTAGGTAGGTACCGGCCTAGGTACAGGACACCGCCGCAGTGGATTACTATTAACGGGCGGGAACTGGCGACTTGAGATGCCCCACAGGCGAATCCTTCTGTGTACCAGCACAGGTACCTCCCCTACGGTTAGAACTTACATACACTACGGCACTTACTAGTCCAACTCCCGATGTCCCTAACGGCGACGGCCTTAGAGGCTTAGAGGGGTGGTTAGCAGGGTGAGATAGATGGGTAGGTAGTGTACCCTAGGTAGGCTAAGGAGGTACACTTACCGTAGCCGTAGCGCCCGGCCGGTCGGTGGACTGGACTGACGGTGGGCTTACCCCAGCATGCATGTAAGGTATTTCAATTGTTCAATTGTCTACATGTACTTACTTTGGTAGCTCCCGCCGTTCCGGAATCTTTCAATATCCGTCTGCCATTGTCGATTGTCAATTGTCGATTGTCTCTTCATTGTTCTCTTCTGTTGAAATATACCTAGACCCACGACGCCCAAGACATTCCAACATTTACTCAAAGAATCGATACTTGCTTCAAGACAAAGAAATAGATCGGTCGGAACTTCGACTCTCCTAAACCAAGTACCTAGGTAGAAGCCAAGCCGCATTGCTACAATACGTCCTTAATTACCCTTTTGAATACTCTGCTTCCCTTTTACCCCCACCCCTCATCCGACTATCCGATCATGCCGATTCGCAATCCCTTCGCTAAGCGACCGTTCTTGAGCACGGGCGCCGACGTCGCCAACGACGAGAATGTCCGCCCTGCCTCGGATATCCCTAGAGACTCATATGGCGGCTTTGAGAGGGTAGATACCGTCGGGTCGAGGACCTCGTCCGCGTGGAGTATTTCCAGCAAGAGCCGCGATACTGGCGATTACAAGATGAGTGGTAAGTCTGCGACAGCGGCGCACCGTGCCCTCACGTCAGAAGTCGAAGTAAGCATGGCTAACTAGTTTCACCACCAGTCGTTAATGACAGTGGCGTTTATCTACCTGTAAGCCGGATTCCACTTCCCCCTCCCCCCCCAAGCCGGTGTTGGGAAACGCCGTATTCGCTAACCAATCAATCTCCAGCCTTCGCCCACAGATGAGAAAGGTCTCTGGCCGAGGCGGCCCGCCAACTCTCGCACGTCTATGGACACGCGCAGCAGCATTGGCGATATTGAGCATTTTTCTATTTCTCGCGAATCCTTCGATTCCTACCGCCGGTCATTCGTACGCCAGACCTCCATCCATCGGCACTGCCAGCTTGCCAACCCTTGCTAATTTTATCTTGTGTAAAGGACATTTGCGCGAAATCCCCTGTCATCGTGCACGATCTTCCCCGGCAGAGCCTCGACTCTGCCGGACTCGCCAGAATCCCCAGATCCTCTATGAGACATCGCTCTTTTGAGAGAGAGCTGCCTACAGCCGAGGAGGGCTTCGAGGACGTCGGGTTAGATGACCAGAAGCAGAGCCAGCAACAGCCGAAGAAGAAGAGCTTTTTCGCTAAGTTCTCCGAGCCCCAGGAGTCCATTGCGCATGGGGAAGGGCTTGCGAGGTTCATTCCGGGCCGGAAGCGAGCGCAGAGCGGTCAAGGGGCCGAATTAGGACCTGTGGAACGGCCGAAATCGTCCCAATCGGTGCACCCGCAAGAAGCGCAGTAAAAATCCTCGTCCATGCTTTTTTTTCTTCTTCTCATTATTCTCAATGCATTATTCTGCGGCGTACAGCTTCGCGTGGGTTGGGGCACCCACTATATAGAGCGATTCGACTTGCCCCCCCCCCCTTATACCATTGTCGTCGGCGCTCGTTAAATTGCCTTAGTGGGCTTTTCAAGTCTGGGGCTCGGCAAAAGAATTGCGGGACGGACCGGTTGGTCATGGATGTAATGATAATGCATAGATGAGAACAGACCTCGATATTACTACAATAGTCGAGTTGGTAGATACAAATGCTATTGGGCATTCCGTTGTAAGACCGATCACGGTTTATGCATTGACTATTAGACGCCTAGGTCATATGATATATCTTCTTGGCGCACCCTTATGCCATACGGTGTCTAGTCTTCGGTATAAAAACTAGTCGATGTCTCGGACTTCAGTATTCAGCTCTTCAGCCCCCCGCTTCAGTATAAGACATAGGGCTTACAATGGATAAAGTAAGGTAGGTAATTGGCCGTATGCGCGTATAGATAGGTAAGTTGATACTATCATCTTATTGGCGTTTTGAAGATTGCCGAGTATACTTGACGCCCTAACTCAGCCCTCATTATATAGTACTCCCGCTCCGGCGCTCCGTGCACGGGACTAAGTCCCGATCTTCTAACTCTATCTACTACAACAGGGCTGGTGCGAAAAGGGCATAGGGGTAAGGTCATGGATATTCGGTTGACTTTTTTTCTTGCTTTGCGTTTTCTCTCGCAGTGCGGTTATCTCACGTTCGTATAATCGAATGCGTGTATATCTTTATTGATTAATTTATTTCTGGTATTCTTGAAATACGTAATATGTCCAAGTAGAGTGAGTAGCTTTGGGTTGTTTTATTCCCAGGTATTGCGCACATTCGCACTACCTGTGGCCTACCCGTATGCCATTTTCACCATGGCTTGTGCCCCCTAAGTTAGTTTACGTTTAGGATATTATGTAAGTAAATATTATTAATATCTATTAACTTAATCAAAGACAAAGACGCCGAGAAATGAGATACTGTACCTTTTGCAAATGCAATACACAAGGGTTAATTGAGTCAAAGCCACCGCGGGCCGGATCCTGTAAGTTGTGTCATCGCACGTATAGAGCTGACAGGGGTAGACACATAAACTTACTGAGTTAGGGTATCGGTGGCCTTTTTACTCCGGTAGTTCGCCTAGCGTTCTCTTTGTGTCTTTCTCTATTACGACGGTTTGTTCTCGCCACTTGTCCGAGCGGGTGAAGTTTAATATGGCGTGCGCGATATAGCGGAACAGGGCCCAGAAAGCTCTTCCATGTTGGCGGTGGTTGCTGACCAATCGACGATATTCCGGATGCCGGCTGTCGGCGAACCGGAGGTATCCGTGGCACAGTTCGTGCACGAGGGTGCGGAGGAGGTCGTTGAAATGCCTCCGATGCACGACGTGAGGGGGGCGCTTTAGCCATATTTTTAGCGCCCCGGTGTGGTAGACGAAGGTGCCTAGGCGCTCGCGGTTAGCTTCGTCGATGACTTCGAGGCCGACGAGGGGCCGCGGGCCCCAGGGCCCCTTGACCTTCCTGAGAAGGAGGCCGAAGAAGAACAGCTCGTCGAGCCGGGCCATGAACTGGTATAGTTGGTCGGACAGCACCCGGAAACTCACCCCTGTTGTGTCCCACTCCGAGACCTCGTGATACTTCTCGACGAATCGAGCTATCCTTGGTGACGACGGGTCTCGGGCGGCTAGTGAATGGGTGGCCACTAGTCGAATTAGAGACATTGCGTCGAACGGTTCGTTATAGGCCGAGGTGTCTCTAGAGGTGTCGCCGTGTCGCCTGTCTGATATGATCTGGAGAAGTAGAATCTGGCGCTCTGCTTGCGACTGTGTAGCCGGATCGCGTGGTTCTTCATCGTTAGGCGCTGCCTGCGGGCTAGAGTCTGTTGATGGCTTATAATATGGCGGCTGAGACGTTGGTGGTTTTGACGCCGTAGGCCTAGATGTCGATGGTCCAGGCGTTGATGGTTGAGGTTTCGTAGGCGCTCCACCCTCCTTTGACGTAAGACTAGATGTTCTCAGCGGAATGGGGAGGCGTCGCCTAGATCGCCGCAATCGTGGTACGTCTGCCATCTTAAAGATCTTTGAGCACGTCCTTGGTGGATTCTTCCTTGTCCGATGATGAAAGGGCATTATGCCCCTTTTTATATCCGTCATTTGTCAATATCATCAAAAAACAGTATCTTTTGTTTCATGGAGAGCGATGCCCTATAATAGCTTGGTTCGGCGTACTTTTCCCTTGTGACCATAAAACAGGCCGTGTTTAATATTCCTGGTATATGTCAAGGCAAACAGTGTAAGCGTTATCATTCATACCTCAGCTTGGTGCGACATCGAGATCTTTGGTGGCGATGACCGCTCGTAGGGGGAAAAATAGGCCCGGTATGAATGCTTAAAAAAAGCGGCACCGTCAAAGTCCGAAGGCTGTCATAGTCCTCAACGACACCCCGATGAGGGATAGAATATAATTAGGGAACTGGTAAGGTACTGGAGTGCGCGCCCACGAGAGAGAGAATGTGCCTCTTTGAGAGAGGCCGAGAGTCTTCGACAACACGCTACCTTGGCACGTATTCGATGTTTTTACACAAGGGCTCCATCGCTTATCTATTTAGCTGGTGGCCTAGAGAATAGGGGCTCATTTTTGTGGGCGAAGCCGGTTGTTACTATTTTGTTGTTGGGTTGGTATGTTTGCTATAGTTTGATGGGATGCGGTTCAACTTGGTCGTATTAGTCTCATCGCGGTAGCAACGTTAAACTATTAGGTTTGGAATCAAAATGGATATGCCACATGGTCTAGAACGTATATATAAGAAAGCCCACGTAAAGTTGTAAATCAGAGCCCTTGGTAACGCCTCCCATGCAAATCCGTTCATACAGCACTCCGTCTCATTCATTATCTTCACACCATAGCAACATAACAGGAGCTTATCGAAGACTCCCAAGAACGTGGGGTTGCATAGAATTCCAATGATGCTTGCCCTATTCCTTCTCCATATCCTTTGGAGCGGGGTCACCGATACCATCTTCATTAATGGCGAAAAGACAATCGCTCTCGGGAAGACATGGGCTGTCGTAGATTTTGGCGATACGGGTTTCGGCGCGACCCTTCTTTAAGCTGATTCGCGTTGTGCTAGCATGGGCGATGATGTTACCACCAATAGGCTTTTTGGGATCCGGATTGAACATAGAGCTGGGGCCACCGTCAACCTGGGCCACAACCTGATTGGTAATGACGACGGCAATTCCAAACTCATCAGCCAGCCTTTGCAGGCTGCGCATGAACTTAGCTAGGTGGGTCTGTCTGGAGGATAACTCGCCTCGGCCCAGGAAGTCGGTTCGGTAGAGAGACGTAGCGCTGTCGACAATCAGAAGGGAGAACCTGGTCTCGCACATCATAGATGACGCTTGACTGAGAAGCTGCAGTTGGTGGTCCGAGTTGTACGCACGGGCATATGCAACGTTATCAAGCACCTCTTCTCCATTTAGGCCGTACCGGTTGGCGACGGCTAGTAATCGTACTGGACGGAACGTGCCTTCGGTGTCAATATAGAGACACTTGCCTTCTCCACCCCCCATGTCGAAGGGCAACTGGCAAGTTACGGCGAGGGTGTGGCAGATCTGACTCTTTCCCGTCCGAAACTCGCCAAAGAGCTCTGTTACCGAGCCGGTCTCGATACCACCGGCTAACAGTGTATCTAGGTTCTTTGAGCCTGTTGTGATTGAGATGAGTTCGCTTCTGCGTAGGTGCATCTCCGTCGCCGTGGTAAAGCCCAGGGGGACGATTTTAGAAGCTAAGGCCCGTTAGAGAGCTAAATTGAGTGATGGTTGAAGATGATTACCTTCGACGAGTATTTTTGCGGCTTTCTGCTCGGATATACCCTTGACTTGCTCAATCATGCGCTTGGGGGCGTAGGCAACAGACTCAACTGTCTGATAGCCACCATCCATCAAGAGCTGGCAGTCGCGTTTTGTGAGGCCAGCAAGTCCCTGAATTTACAACTTTCGGTAAATAAAACCATACCAACTAGTATCATACGACTAATGGGGAAGAACATGGTTTCTCACCTCTAACTGACTGACTGGGGTTGGGGCACCAGGACCAGTAACGCCGGTCTCCTCACCATTCATTTCCTCCTCGTATTCTTCCGCCATCCTGTGCGATATGAACTTACTGGTCTAGACGTTAAAAAAACCGATGAGGCTTAGAAGAGGTGCGATAGGAAGCAGAGACGCTGGGATTATGTGTAAGAGATGCAGTGCTTTGCTCACGTAAATGTGCGAGAGATTGGAATGGCCTTGGGTATCTACCTTATCGAATCGGTACCTGCCTAAACGCGTCGACGCGACAAGAGTAGCAAGTGTTGGCGGGGAGAAAACAAATGCTCCTGCTTGCAAATCACGGAAGCACGTGACTAAGGCCGTTGTTTAATTACTGCGGTAGCCCAGATAGGCTTATTGATAAGTGCTTGCCAGCTGCAGATCTGAGTCTCCACCTGTCGAAACTCAGTATTGACTTAGGTACCTTTACGGCAATCTAATATTCTCGGCCGCGTCCAACTGATACTTGGATAAACTAGGTCCTCGGCGGCTGGATCCGACCTCTAACTTGGTTACTGGCGGTACTCAAATCAACAATCGCGTAATAACTTCTCTCTACATAACCGCATATCAAGGCACCCTGATCCTCTGCACCCCTTAGCTGGGTGTTGATGGATTCAGCATGGCTACTCGAGAGCCCCCGACTTTTTTCAAGGAGACGCGACTGAATTTCGAGCCGTCCTCGTCCACTTTCGTCGTTGACGTGAAGCTCCCTTCTGTAGCCAATTCATCCAGGACTAGGCGCCAGACCAATGGCCACGACGGCGTTCTTCGCACACGAGGCTACGCCAATGCATCAGCCATCTACCATCGCAAGCACCACACTTACCCGAGGAGCTTTCTCTGGAGGGTGCTTGAAGACAACAGTATCCTGAGCATCCGAACTGTCGATGTGTGCAAACCGGAGAGAGCGCCCGATGCCAATCTCATACTAAACTTCCACTTCACGCATGCGATACGGCCTTCCTGCATTGCAGTCTCCGATCCGCTAGATCACGATGCGCTCGCCGTCTTCGTCCTTGACGAGGCTGGTCAGCTATACACACTTTTCCTGCGACCCGATTCCTTTCGTAAACGATCCTTTGTTGAGGGTGGCCTGGGTGACGCATGCAAGATATTCACTGTCAATGCTCTCCAGAGCTTTAAGACTCCGTACAGGCTTATAGCCGTCAACACAGATCAACTCATTGTGGCTCTCACTGATGGTGGACACATTCGGCTTGACAGAAACAAGCCTAACACAGGTTAGCCTTTCTCTCTCCCGCCTTAGATGATAACTATATTGACATCCCGCTAGCACCCCAAACTCCATGGAAGGAGACGTTCTATAATGCGAAGGGATGGGTACAGGGATTTAAAAGTATTCTCTCTAGCAGAGGTGACCATGACACTACTGCTGCTGCCGCCGCCATCGAGACTAACCTCGGTTTGGACAACGCCTCATTTCTGTTTACAGTCTGTCTCGACCATCGGTTACGAATTTGGAATCTTAACAATGGCCAGATTACGGGAACGAAGGACTTATTGGATGCTGTCAGAGAGCCTTACGAGATAGGCAAATGGCGACTCGACCCCACACAGACCAACTTAATTCGCATAGTAGGCCGATATGAGGGACAACGGACCTGCGTGACTTACTCGCCTGTTGGCTCAGGGGAATTCAAGTTTTGGAATGTCGAATTCAATGACAACAATTCGGTTGACATAAAGGATATGTTTCCGGACGCCCGCCTGATCCCGATACCACCTCTTGGGTCCGACGTATGGACCCTCGCAGACTTTTGCGTGGTGGATCGTTACCCCAGTCGCGATCATCAAATATGGATTTTATGGAAGAACAACATTGCTTACCGTATCCAGGAGCTGACCTTTTCGAGGGATGAGCTCCCGGAGGTTTGGCAGAATCGCTGGCGATCCGTCTACTCCGATACAACTATCCCCTCGGCTCCCGTCTCTGGCCCTTCTGATTCAGTCGATGCTAGCGAGAGGTGGCTTCAACTTATCCTGGCTCCCGGCAGGTTTCCCCAGTCGACTTTGGAGGCGGCTTTGAGCGCATACGAACGAGCCATAGGCAACTTGGAGAACAATGCGCGCCGATCCGGTCAAAGTATAGCTGAATCGATATGTTCTGCAATTGCTTCGACTTCGTCCTTGGGTAAGGCCTCGTCGGGCGTATTGGAGTATGAGCAATTCCGCGCGTCCAGTGAAACGCAATGGCGAAAATTCTATCGGATTTTGATTGAGATAGACAAACCAAGAGGCGAGGCACTAGCGCTAGCATACGAACCAGCGTCAGAAATGCCTTCGGTCGTATGTGCCGACAGTATTTCAGTCATCAGAGAATGTAGCAAATTGGAACGAATTTGTCACAACCCAAAGGCCCGACATGGCGAGACGAATAATCTAGCTTCATTGGTAATAACGGGCCAGAATTTTGTTGAAGGGTTTTCAGACAGCATGTTACAGATTTGCCAGTCGGTCCTTCGCGCGGAACTTTTCGAAAAGGCATCAAAAACAGATCAGGAGCGCATTCAGTTTTTCTCAGATAAGGCGGGTTTTTGGCGTCAAATATCTGATGAAGATTGCGCTCAAGTAACCGACGTTTTGGGTCCTAATTTCAACATTGTCACTTCGGGCGTCTACCAACAGATGCTCACCACGTGCAATGAGACCTGGAGTCCTAGGCGCCCTACAGAATATCCCCTGACGGAACTTGGGCGTAGGCTCATCGTGAAGGCAACTGAAGATGTTGCGGAATTACAGTGGAACGTCTGTTTCAGTCAACTTATCCTCCTTGTTCATATGGAATTCGAGTTTGATCGCCCAGAAGATGCTCTACACAACAGGGTCAACATAGGCGCAGTATACAGGAACCTGCTCCAAACTTTAAGCAGATTGCAACTAGTTCGTTGGCTGGCAAGTACTCGCTTGCCCACCCCTCTATCTAAAACGGACAGGGCGAATTCCATACCCGGTTCTTCCCCGGTTCTTGTCAAACGACAAGTCGAAGAATACAAACTGAATACGGCTCTGGAAGAAAGCATAGGACACCTCCTTGGCATATCAGACGTAGGGTCAGGCCATTCATTGGCAATGACATCTGTCATCACCAAGATTGTCACCAATCTTTGTGCTCCAGACAGTGACGTTGAATTGCAGCCTCACTATATTCAGTGCGCATTGTTAGTCCGGGAAAGAGCCGACTTGGCCATAGAGTTGACTCCATTTTCCGACCAAGATCCCTTTTCCGTCTATATCCAAGGCCGTGTCTCCTTGGCTCTTCGAGATTACTCTAGTGCTGCCGTGCACTTTAAGAAAGCAGCTTACGGCATGAGTAGGTCTATCATCCTAGAATGGATTTGAATCTGTAACTGACGTTTAATATAGGCATACGGCAAGCAGACCCCGGAAGACACAGCTGCGGCTTGCTTGATGACGACGAATGGAATTTATTATTCAATGGCATGCCGCGATACTATGCACACGTTGTTGCACTGTATGAAAAGCACAAGGCTTACAGCTACGTCGTGGACTTCGCGCGTCTAGCCCTGCAGTTCATCAACACGAAGACCAATGATGCAGACTTGCTGCGGACAGAGATGCAAGGCCGTCTGTTTAGCGGAGCGACAGCCATATCGCGGTTTGAGCTCGCTCATTCGACTTTGGTAGCAATGAAGGACCGCGCCTTACAACACTCGTTTTTGCGTACTTTAATTCAGAAGATGTGCGACAACCTTCACAATGCCGAGCTGGTGCAGTTGTCCTTCCCCGGTCTCCAGGGCGCTGTGGATGAAATTCTCGCGCAGAGGTGCCAAGACACGGTGGACGTTGTAACTGGCGTCCCATATCATCAAATTCTCTATTCGTGGCGGATCAAGCGGAATAACTATCGCGGAGCCGCGGCTATTTTACTCGATCGCATACAAAAGCTGAGGCGACTAGGTGAAGGGGACCAATTCACCAGTGAAGACGTTCTTGATACTGTGATTACGCGACAATACCTGATGCTGATCAACGTCCTAAGTTGTGTTGAGCAGAAACAGGCTTGGATTACGGCAGAAGAGTTTCCACACCCGCAAGCTGGGGCTGTAAAAGGAGGACCTACTAATGGGAAGCGGAAGGTGGTGACGCTAGCTGATATTCGTAAAGAGTATCAGGACGAGCTTGATCGCATTGCTGCAATACAGAACAACCAATTTGGTTTTTCGGCGGAGGACGAAATGGAAATCCTTTAGGACTAGTACTTGTTGACAAAAGACCATAATGTACAATACGGAAAATTGTGCTGGATGATTGATACCTTGAGATAGAAAAATAGGTTATGGCAAAGAGGGGTAGCGTTGAGATTCCAGAAACGCCAGTTCTTAGGTTTTGGTTCGCGCCTCTACAACCGAACGCCATCCGGCCATGCCCCGAGCAAATTCGTAGGTCGCTGATAAATATGTACAGAATAGGTCAATTACGCTGATGCCCCGGCCAACAATACAAATTACTTATTTGAGCTTCACGCTGCCGCCGGTAACGGCATGGGTTTGTTCCCCTCCGGCACCATCACGACTCCTTGGGGGTCATTTCCTACGGCATCGGGAGCTTGCCGGTACAAGACAATCTCAGACTGTTTAAAGTATCGTCTGGCATCCTCATCTATCAGCACCAGACTCAAGTAATACCGTGTCGAGAATTTCTTGTTGACATCGCGGAATGTTGGTGTCAGGTCGAATCCGCCGAGGAAGAGTCGGATCGGAATTGTCTCGCCACGTGATGGAGAACCGTCCATTATCTGCGACACCACTCATTAGAAAATGCAAACGAAGGTGCCAAAAAGCGATGGTATAGGTGCCATACCTCAAACCGAACCAAAGTTTCGCTCTCATTGTATTGGTTTGGCGTCGCACCCGTTGTCTCCCTCCGGATGATGCTCAGCTCCATGTGCTTAATCTTGAGGCGGACGAGCAGGAAGTAAATGCGGCCGACAATGACGTCCTTGAGGTGGTACTTGTTTTTGCTGTATTCGAATTCGATGTGTAGGCAGTCCTCGATACCGACGTCCATCTTGATGCTGCTGTTCATCTCGGGTGGGATGCGGTAGCTGTACACCCACATATCCTTCTCGCGGATCACGTCCGCCATGCGCCGCGCGACCGTCACCCGCACAAAGTACCGTAGCTTTACGTTAATGCCATTATATGACTCGTATTGCTTCTCTACGTTTTTGAAGTTGAAGTCGAATGTTTGCGGATGTTGCAGCTCGCCGGGCGCCGCGAGTTCTTGGTTCAGACATAGGAATTCGTAGTGATTGCCTCGGTCGAAGAACATCTCTAAAAACAGGGTTGACGCGCGTTAGTTGTGAGGCTGCTGGCAAGGAGACTGCGCCGGTCTTTCAAGCTTATCTTATGTCATACTGACCTATCGTGCCGATGAACTGGACCTTGATGCCCATATGTTCTAGCTTTTTGGAGTCCTTGGGCCGGATTGTAGCTTGTCCTGAACAGCAACTCCGTATTAGCGATACGGTATAGCGGAAAGTCCGCCGGAGCATTGGGAAACAAACCTCGTACGCTCTCCCCGTCCATATAAAGGGGTGCCTTCTCGCGCCTATTCTTGTCGGTCTTGATGTCGACCATTTGTCTCGAGTCGGTATCATCGAGGACAATGTCGATGTCGACCGGGGTCGAGAAGAAGTAGGACATCTTGGGTGGCTTCTTAGGAGGTCAATTGAGCCAAGACGAGGGTATCGACGTCGAAGCTGGTCTCGCGCGCGCTGTTGATGGCGGGATGCGGATGTTAGTCGAGGCGATAGCTGGAGCCTTGGACAGTAGGTAGCTGTGGGGCTGGAAGGAGCTCAATGATGGATGATGATAGGGGGTGTTTTGTTACCTAGGTACTTAACCGTACTAACCGTGCTAACCGTGCCCCCAACGATAGCGTCGTCACAGACCCCACACTGCGCAACTTGAAGAAGATGAAGGACCTGTGGCTGAAGCTCGGTATTAAATGGGGCGGTGGTGGCAGTGTATTCATTCTACTTAGTAGGTATGGATTCGACCCATAAAAGAGAGACCTCTCCACTTATCCGGCGGCCGAGTTTTTCCCGCTCCTCTTACGAGCCCTAAAGTAGTGGGAGGTGCGAGAGGTACCTAGGTACCTACAATTTAGCGACTACACAGGAATTTCCCACCCTAGACGAAATTCTTCGACATTGGTACTTGGTGCACCCGACAAAAGTTTACCAGCATATCGTCGCATCGCCAATTCTTCAGGTATGTAGTGCTGCCATTCCAACGACTGCTACACTCGATTCAACCTCGCGGCATCTTCATCCTCGAACCATTACTTCCGACTTACTCAATTTAACGAGCTGCCTAACACACTTCCTCATAGGTCGACTCCGCCTTCGATTCTCCCCACACCTGAAGAACATTCGTCAAGATGCGGTACATTCACAGTCAGGAGACCCTGGAGATTCCCGAGGGAGGTACGTGATAGAGATTGGACCTTGATTTTGATTTCATTGCAAGAGTTGGAGTGGGGGAAATGAGAGTCGAGCGCAACGAAGTGGGAAAGGGATGATTCGAGCGGAACACACGAGACCACCGGGGCACCACCACGTACAGGCCCGAACGATTACTGACGCGCTTCACGAACAGTCAAGATTTCCATCAAGTCCAGGAAGGTTACCGTCGAGGGTCCCAGAGGTACGGTTTTGCATACCCCCTCCACAGAGCTTGGGCAATAGCAGGGCGCGGGGATCTAATGCTTCGATTTAGGCAAGCTCCAAAAGGATCTGAGCCATTTGGCCGTCAACTTCTCCCACCCCAAGAAGAACATTATCGGTATCGAGATCCACCACGGCGTACGAAAGAATGTCGCCACCCTCCGAACCGTCCGTACCCTCATCAACAACCTGATCGTTGGTGTCACCAAGGGTTACAAGTACAAGATGCGCTACGTCTACGCCCATTTCCCTATCAACGTCAACCTAGAGAAGAACAGCGAGACCGGCCTATGGGAGGTCGAGATCCGGTAGGTTACCACACCACTGTTGGGAGAGGATGATGGAACATTGGGATTGTGACGAACGATGGATTCTAACTGGTAAACTTCAGAAACTTCGTCGGAGAGAAGCTCGTTCGCAGAGTCATTATGCAGTCTGGTGTCGATGTCGAGGTCTCCAAGGCCCAGAAGGATGAGCTCCTAATTCTAGGCAACTCCCTAGAGGCTGTTTCACAGAGCGCAGCCGATATCCAACAGATTTGCCGTGTTCGCAACAAGGATATCCGAAAGGTGAGCAGCTCTGGGGACTACTCGTCTTTGTGAGCGGAATCGACTAACACTGATTATAGTTCTTGGACGGTATCTACGTATCGGAGAAGACAAACATTGTTGAGGATCTGTAAACGGCCATTCGGGTTTCTTTATTGCTTTCTGGGTCCCTATCAGGAGTCGTCGGGGTTCATTTGCATGTGAT
Organism: Xylaria grammica; assembly: GCA_004353285.2. NCBI lineage: Eukaryota > Fungi > Ascomycota > Sordariomycetes > Xylariales > Xylariaceae > Xylaria > Xylaria grammica. Next base: position 3,514,504 of record NGZP02000009.1, read on the forward strand.
GTAGCGAAAATAGCTACGAAAATGGAACCAAAATACTGAATGAACGGGATTTTCGGGAAACGATCTAATGCGTCTCTTCACATGACGCTGAAAGAGCTTCGCGATGACGAAAAATACTGTGTTCCAGATATGGGCTGAATACCAAAATGCAACGACCTAACCGGCATCTCGCGGTGTTCCGGGGGCTTCTTTGAGACTAGACCCAATCCATCCATTCTTACAACGTGTTCGTGATTCTGTCTAAGCCTCATCTCACCTCGGGCTAAGACATCTCACGCCTTGGTTCATTCATGTTTATTTTGGGCTTGGTTTTCCTAAATCCGTCACACAGCTTCCTCTCGCCTGCTATGGCATAGAAGGCGATATTGCCCTTGAGCTTTGTAGATGAAGGGGCTTCAAAACCAATTCGGAATTATGTATGATTACACGTTACTCAATCTCTAAAGGCGGGGTGTTGGTGTCATTCTTGCTGCTGAGCGTGAGAGAAGAAAAAACCGCAGATTGGTCGTGAGATACAGTTCTATAGATTTACACGCCGTCGATTGGCGACGCAAGTGGCTCCGGCGGGAACGGTACTCACGTGTGCCATTGTCGATAGTTAGTAGATGTTAGGGCGGGGGAGCTAGCTAACTCTAACTCTCAAGGTTCAAGACAAAGAAGAGATGGTCACTAATACGTAATATTATAACAGGAGACGACGAGTAAAGCAATACCTAGTACTTGGGATCATTGCGGCCGCTCCACTATAAAGCGGCCCAGTCTTTCATTGATTGATGGGGTTTTCGTTCTATATACGTTTTGTGTCTGTCTGTCTGTCTGTCTGTCTTTCCGCCTTCGGAGCGACCTTGTCTTCATCGTCTCGTCTCAGACCTCTCCTCCCGCTATACATGATCGGGGAAATCATATATCCATTTCAACATTAAAATCGTAGGGTACATTCGCATATACAGAAGTTGGGGAAGGAAGAAGAAACCAACCCATCGGCGGGGCCCCCAATTTATCGAAGGAGCCCTCTTTTCCATCCTCATCATGATTCATTCAATAACCCCCCTTCCCTTTACCCGTCTCGTTTCGTCTGTCTCCAGCTGCGCTGTGCTGTGCTGTTCGTGTGCACCGTAAAGAATCAATTCGTTCCTGAAAAAAAAAAATATGAAAAAAAAACGATATACTGGAAATAAGAGGGGGAAATGTGGGTGCCGATTCTTCCTATAACGCCGGGGTCGTGCAATGTACTAATGGTAAACTTCGTCGGAAATATAAACAAGGTGTGGAAGGAAGGGGAACAAGGGCGGTGGCGGCGACCTGATCTCGGGACCGAAGCGGCGAAAGCTTAGCGGGATTAGATTCGCGAGGGCCGTGTCGACGTCCTCGTGCCTCTGGATTGCCTTGAGCGTCGTGACTGGCGCGATTGTCTCGATCTACGCGTCCTCCTATCTGAACTAAAACTACCTGTGAACACGAAAATAAGTCAGTAAGACGCCCCCCCGTCGCGGAGTTTATCGGACAGGGATAAACTCACTAGGGCTAGTCGCAGTATAGGAGTCGGAATAGTACGAACTACTCCAGTCACTTCGGGAAGGCCGGTGGCTGCTGGGCTTGCGCTTGTCGGTCCTCCGGAGGCCGAGAAGAACCGCGAGGGCGGCGATGGCGGCGAATAGCCAGCCTAGGCCGCTGCCCGAGGACTTCTTCTCCTTCCGGGAGGAGGTCGTCTGGGGTCGGCCGCCGCCTCCGAACCAGGTGCGGTGGGCGGGTCTAGCGGCGGCCGCGGCGCTGCCGTGTCGTGAATATCGCTCCTCGGTAACCTCGATGCGTTCCGATCCTCGCTTCTTCTTGCCACCGCCGAGGATGCCGACCACGGCGTGCCAGAGTCCCCTGGCGATGCAGCAGAAGCAGAGAAGCAGGAGCAAGATGACGCCGGCGATAGTGCCGACGACGATTCCGGCGATGGCGCCCGGACTCAGCGAGTTGTCTGCGGTCGAAGGGGCGGGCGTTGTCGTGCTCGTGCTCGTGGACGACTCCGTAGCGCTGGCGAATGTGCCGGTGGGTGAGCTTTCGGTCGTCGTTGCCGTTGCGCCCCCGCTCGTGGGCCGGTATGGGGCCGAGAACTGTGTGGTAACGTAGACACCAGTGGTCACGACCTCGGTGTATGTGCTGTAGCCTGGATTGGCCAAACACTGGCCTTCATAGGCGCAATACTGCCAGTTCGCACAACAGATTGTACCGCAGGCAATTTGACCGGAGCCCTCTGGAGGCACACAGTCTTGACCGTCGGTGCCTACGCCGGCGGTGGTTGTTGGAACGTACCACGAGCTAATTGTGCTGGTGTAAGTGCGTGTCTCAGTCCACGTAGTAGTAATATCCCGCCCAGCGAGAAGATGAGTTCGGCCGGTACACGTTGGGGTGCCGGCGGATGTGTAACAGGCCTCATCGCCGGAGCAACACAATTCGTTTTCGGCACCGCAGTACTCAGAACATTCCTGGGACATGAGATAGCCGAAGCCATGGTCCCGGAGCGAATCGCGAGGGTAAGGGGCAGCGGCGGTGAGGGTGGTGAAAAGCAGGGCGATAAGCGCAGGTGGGGTTTGAGTGAGTCGCATTTTGGCGTTTCGTTGTGTAAGTCGAGTTGGGCTCGTTTATTTGAACTTGTTTGTTCAATGCGACCGAACGCAACAGCAACAACAACAACGGCGCGAGTGGACTCGCTCGACCTTTTATCGTCGTTGCCCCTCCCACCTATATAGTCGGGTTCCAAGTGCTAGAAACGGTGTGGCGGTCGGGTGGTTGTGTGCAGTTTTCTCGTCTGAGTGAGCTGGTTATCCTGTTCCGCCCGACTGACCTACACTCTTATCGCCGGGTTGTGGTGGTGGGAACAGTAAGTAAAGGTGTGTGTAGATGTATGTACCTATAAGTGTGTTTAGAGGTATCGAGGTACTTGGCTTGTTGTCCAGGTGCCCAAGCCTCAACAACTTCGTGTGACTCTTCAAAAAATATTTTTAAAAAATCGGAATCGAGAGAGGAATGTGATAGAACGAGAGAACTTGTAAGACAATGCGAGAGACCCTTAATGCATCGTCTTTTACATGTCCTGCAGATGTCAATTCCCAGCCTCTTTTTCTCGAGTGACAAGCTCTACTACGGCGAAAAACCGCGGGGTTGGTGTACTTCGTCACTGCGGGCACGAAATACTAGCTACCTGCCCAGGTGGTTACCTAGGCGGGTTAGACTTAGCGGGAAAAAAAACAGAGGGGGCTGGTTGGGCGCCAGAGGGATCTGTCTACCGCCTGATTGGCTAATGGCGCACGGTACCTGACTCTCTATCTACCTGGCATCGGCTGGCATTGGGAGCTAAAATAAAATCATCAGCAGCTGAATTGATGACAGTTTCAAAAGGAGGTGGACTTCTCTTTTTCAATCGTCGGAATTTCGTCTTGGGTGGTTTTGTTGGCTCTCGATTGCTGAGGCAATAAGATCACGAGCTCAACCAACGCATGGGAATGATGAGTTGGCAGCGGAACTTACTGTAGGGACCTTACGGCGTTAGGCGTCGGTCGCCGTAACACTGGCCGCACTTTATACGATCCAACCCACTTGTGGAAGGATGTTTACCTCTACCTCCCTTGTAGAGTTGTAGCGTTGTGCTAAGTGATTATCGATAGGCCGAGTGAGGCCAGATGAAATGAATACGGGTGGACGAGACCCGTGGTACCGCCATGGCCTGCCCATGGGAAACACACGGGTAGAACACGGGTACCTAACCGACTCGGCAAGGGTTCGTTCCACGTCCGAGAGGATGCTGGCAAGCAGGGCAAGCAGGTGGGTTTCTTTGAACAAGGGTTTTTTTTAAGAGGATACCTGCAAACTGTAGATGTAACTGGTAGATATCTACACGTGTAAGTAGTTAACCTTGTAGTATGCTCTGCTCTGATCTGTCTTGTTCACATCGTGCATGAACTACCTCAGAGATAGGTTTTACCATCCCGGATCGCCATGGGAATCTCAGCCTGAGCCTGAACCTGGTCTGAGAAAGACCCGCTTTTTCATAAATTAAGATGAATACTAAGAGTTGCACAATGTCTAATATAATACCTCAGTGTACACGAATTACGGTATAACAAGAGCGACTTCCTAGGAAGTCGCTCAAGAGTCGTTCTAGTTGCTCCACATATCAAGTAGGTAGACAAAGTCGAACGAGGTAAGCGCAAAGACGTAGAATGTGAACATAACAGCGAAGATAGCCGTAGGCAATGTGGCCGTCATTTTCAAAGTCAGACTCAGTCACGCCGACAAGGCTTGAAGAGAGCACGAAGAACGCACAACTGGCTTCGTATCAAAGCATTCCTAGACTTTGGCGACAGCTATTATGTCGCTTGCGCGCGTTAGTAAGTCCATAGGTATAGCTACGCTAGCGCTCGTCTAACAGTCTGACAGACAGCCATCACATCCAACATGCATTTCATCCAACATGAATCTCACACAACATGAATTTCATCCAACGTGAATTTTACCCAGCAAAACCACCATCCATCAATGTCATCTCTCTGCCTGAGAAGGTACTTTGCCATGGGACCCCGCGCAGTCCCATTATCTACGCGGACGCTTCGTCTCCGTCTTCCGTCACTTTCCCAGTTCTCTGTTCTCCCTTCACTCCCTCTTTCTCGGGCACAAAATTCGCCTCGAAAGGTATCACGCTGTTTCTATCGATTTGCCAGCACGTCTTCAGCTTTTACCCCCCCTTCTACGTCCGCCATGGGACAGCAGCCCTTGCCCAGGGGATTACAACTCAAGTCATCTCTGAACAAGTGCTATGTCATTGACGAAGTGCTTTCGGAGCGGCCTGCCGCTGGGAGGATTTGGTGTGTGTACCGCGCGACGTAGGTTGGCCCTTTCCTTGAGATCTGTCCGGCGCATGGCCAGAGGGCGGGAAATCCTAACTACCTCCCAATCTCAGACATGAGGGGAAGCAGTTCATTCTCAAGGATATCATCCCAGGCGACTTCGACTACATTATTTCGCTACAGAAGCACGTCGAGCACTCTCTCCATGTCCGAACAGCCGTGGATAGCATCCCTGAGCGGCATATGTTCGTCTTCCCCTATCTCGAGAAGGGACTGCTCCATATCGACACCGCAGCTCTCTCTTCGGTCGCCAAAAAGGCCATCATAAGGGATGCTCTTACCGGTCTCGCTGATCTGCATGACGAGCACATCATCCACACCGGTTAGTGCCTCCCTTATAGGGTTGTGGCATGTGTGCTGACATAGTTCACAGATATCAAACCCACAAACATCATGATGGATTCTTTCAAACAGCAGAGCGGTGACCTTGAATGGTGCAACATCCAGATCACCGACCTGGAAGCTGCGGTGATACTTCCGCCCAAAGCCAAGGGCCTCACAGACCGCTTGTCAGGGAACCACTTCTGGCGAAGCCCGGAGGCTTGGGCTCGGGGAATCCAGAGCACCCCATCAGACATCTACTCCTTTGCCGTCGTGGTGAGTTCTTTCGTGGGCAGAAAATACAGTACACGGATACTGACTGGCGGGCATTCAGGCGATATTCGCGTGGACGGGAAATATGGTGTTTTTTTCAGACAAGGCGAACCGTGCTTCCCCCGAGGAGCAGGAGAAGTTGATACTCAGCCGCCACCTGTCCTTCTTCGCCAGCGACGAGGAGGATTTCGAGGGCTTTATTGCTTATCACGGGGGAGAAGATAATCCGTTTATCGAGCGTATTAAGGAACTTTGCAAAACTTTCACCGAGGAGAAGCCGAGACTGCCCTTTGGGAGGTGGCAGCAGGTGGACCCCCAATTCAGGGATCTCGTCTGCAAGATGACCTGCATGGACCCTTCGCGGAGGATCACGGCGCGGAAGGCGTTACGGCACCCTTGGTTTGCTGCAGAATAGGAGGTCTGGTATTGCTGTTCGCAAGCGAGCGCTCGTCACCGTGTACAATAGTTGGAGTGGACCTCACAGCACCATAAGACATACCCAGTCCAAGACGAATAAGCACATTAGTCAACTAATGCCTCATCCACGCCTTCTTGTTCGTTGGTGTAAATTCTTATCCTATCTCATCCCATAGGGAATTTAATCGGTTGTAAATCAATTGTTCTAGTTATATATAAGGCCTGCCAGGTTTAATAAGCAGCTTAGGTTAGCGAGCTTCGGCGATAATACTTAATACAAGCAGGTTGTTAACAACATTACATATAATTACTCTATACTTGATAATATACGTAATTAAACTTCAGTTTAGTATATAGTAAATTTTTACCGTAGAACCTATTTTGCATAGTTAATTTATTCATAATAATAAACTTATTGAGTCTTGTTCCCTGGTTAATTGGAAGGTGAGCTAAGCCTGAGCAAAAGTAGTAAGTGCGCTAAACCTAATCTAGAGTGCATTGGCTCAGCAGTTAGTACTCGAGGGGCAGCATAATGTAATTGTCAACACTCGCCGCTATACTCATCATCCGTGTCCGCCTGTCCTCACTCCCACTCCAGCAAGTAATGTAACGTGGTGCCAACGAGTACAAAGTACCAAACCATAGCCCAGCCGTGTGTCCAAATAATGCCATACTCCATTGGCTTACCTATAAACTAGCCTATACGCTGTTTCCTCCTAACCCAAACCTCCTCAGCGTCTTGGCTCTTTTCTCGACTTCCGTCGTCACCATCCTCCGTCTCGGTGACCTTTCCAGGACGCAATTGGACCTCCCACTATAGTACTCTTGGTTAACAACATGGGTCTTGCGTTGTGTAGAACTGCCTAAGCCGTCAACAAGAGAAGTTGGGATGGTTCACATACCCTACGGAGCATATAGTTACTGTGATCCGCTCTTCCGGTGAATAAGTCGAACGACCAGCCGTGTTTCGGGCAACTAATACCGGCGCTCAACACTACGCCGAAGTCCTCGATATCAAACGGAGTGCCCTCTGCATAAAATCAAGGGTTAGCATTTGGTGTGACCCGTTCGAGTCTCGCTCTGTTTCGAGAAGCCGGAAAGGAAAAGAAAAAAATGCGAGCAGAGGACAAAAAGGCTCCGAGCATCGTACTGGCTAACGGGAATGCCGAGTGCGGACACATCTGCATCGGAACTTAGCATTTAAATATAGGCAAATGGGCCAAGCTACCCTACGTTGTCGACGGCGTGGAATTTGCCTTGATATTGAAATATGAGTACTTGGTCTCGTAAGGTGGCGCCGTTATGAGAAATCATCGCGTCTCCTTCAATCTCCTGTGCCTGTGAACTATCGCCCGAGGGGACGTGGAAGACTTTGCAACTCGGGGCGGACTCCCCGCTCCCGCAGGGCCGAGGTTCGTTCAAGATATCTGCTCCTGACTCAGTGAGGTTCGGAAAACTTGATGTGCGCCCGGCGAAAAACCAGGCGTCACCTTTCCGAGAGGGCGCGATGAATGATTTTAGTAGTGCCGCCATTGTTCAGCATTTTTTAAGCACACCCGGGATCTGATGATAGAGGAGAAACGCCACCTCGAGGAGATCGACTGAGAGGACGATGCATATATTGATTAGTAGTGGTAAGCTACGGGCTTTCCCTATTTCATGTGGGCCTACCCTAGATACCGGGCAGATATGGGGTTTTAGACTTGATGAGGCATCCTCATCTAGTAAGACTCATTCGGGCCGTCGACAGCGAGTTTGAATATAAGATCCGGGGTCAGGAGTTAGGAATTTCTATCAGAAGTCTATCCCAGTCAATTTATTTATTGATTATGCATATACTGATGAGCTAAGATGAGGTACGTACGGTAAGTACCTAGGTACCTAATCTATCCATCCTTCTATCCATCCTTCTATACAGCTTAGGTATTCTAATTGATATTATAGTTACCGCCCTGTCTACACACCTACTTAACCTGGAAGTAGTATCAAGATAAGAATCCAGGAAAGGTATACAGCAACGTTCAACATACATAAATTATATCCGAATACGTCTGAATTTAAACAGAAGCCTGAAACGTAAGTGCCTAGGTAGTATCTAGCGACGTCTTACAGGTAGTGTAGGTACCTCACAGGTGATAGCCCACTATAACTTGGTACTTACTTAGTACCTAGGTAGATAGTTATACTAGTACATTATAGGTACATAGGGACTCATGCTGTGCACAGGTAGGTACACTATGTCATTGGGTCGGTGGGATTCGGAAGCTCAAGCTCTCCCTCTAGAGCCTCTCCATCCTATCCACCTGATTGGAAGCTTCTGTGATAGCTCCCTCAGCCATCCAATAACACCTCTCCCAGTCACATCATACCTACTAAACGCGAGGCTCTCTCCCCCATCTTTACCCATCTTCGATATTCGTGCATTCAGCGCGAGATCGTAACCAGATTCAATCGTTTGCCGTGTACTTGTCCCTCTTCCGACGTTTTGTTTGCACCATGTCCCTCGACCCTCCCCCCTATCTCGGTTCGCTGCAAAACAACATCCGCCAGCGGCCCATTCCCTGGGACGGCGCGGCGAGAGCAGGCACCATTACTGAGAGCCAACTAGCCAAGATCAGAGCCGTTGATAAAGTGAGAAAGGAGCAGAGAAAGCAGGTCGTCGAGAGCGACTTGGATGGCTACCGGATACTTTTTGTCGGGGAACCAGGCACCTCAGGCGTCCTCGAATCCGCAAGCAGGCGTTCCGATGTCGTGCAATACATTCTAGTCCTGCTGAGCGATCTCTTACAAGGTGCGCACCCTACTACTAGTCTCTCTCTCTCTTGGATCCTATTTTTGTTGATGCCTGTACTAAATTATTTATGGTCCCAAGGCGTCCCAGCTCTCGCGAAAGCACTCTACCAAGATTCGAATCTCTATCGATATTTCACACCACTGCTAGGGCATTCCAACAATCTCGAAGATCCTATTCCTCTTCTTACGTCCACCGTGTTAGCAACACTTATGTCGAACGCGCAGGATGTATCTCCCGCCACGGAACGATTTCTCCCTTTGATACTGAGCTACCTATGTAGTCTCACTAAAAACTCGAGCGACGCGGGCTTGCAAGATACTGCCGTTATGGAATACTCCGCTTTGTTGTACAGCCAAACCAACAGACAACTATTCTGGAAACAGCGAAGCGAGACTGTGGCCCCTTTAATCGACATCCTGCGAAAGGCTGCCGGATTTGGTGCCGAGTCGTCTGCCAATCTATGGAGCGGAAATTCTGCCCCAAGAAGTGGTGGTTTTGAAGGCCTAAATGGTGGAGTTGGTATTCAACTTCTCTATCACGTCCTTTTAGTACTATGGCAGCTGAGTTTCGAGTCGGAGGACATTGGTGATGACATGAACGAGTATGTAGGAGTCTAGGCTGAAGATTTATTTAGCTAACCCGCGAATAGTGAATACGATATTATCCTTCTATACACGCAGCTATTACGACTCTCGCCTAAAGAGAAGACTACGCGGCTAATTCTATCGACGCTACACAACCTCCTTGAGGCTAATCCTTCTACACTACTCCCGACGGCTGTGCTAGCTAGGCTGCCGGCCTTGCTTCAGAATGTTGGCGGGCGCCGCCTGACAGACGCAGACTTGCAGGAGGACCTTGACAAGCTCAAGGAAATGTTAGAAGAGTACCGGAAAACAAAGACGACATTCGACGAGTACGTCGCCGAGGTTCAATCCGGACATCTGAGATGGTCACCACCTCATCGCCATCAAGTGTTCTGGACCGAAAATTCGCGCAAGATTCTGGAGTATGAGAACGGCGAGATCCCAAGGAAGATTGCAGACATCATGAAAAAACCTTGGGAGAATGACAAAGCTGTCTTGGCCATAGCCTGTAACGATATTGGCTGTCTGGTCAAGGAAGTTCCTGAGAAGAGGCACCAACTAGAGAAGCTCGGACTAAAGGCTCGCATCATGGAGCTTATGCAAGACGCCGATGAGAATGTGCGGTGGGAAAGCCTACGCGCTCTTGGCGGCTGGCTGAAATATAGCTTCGAGAATAACTAAGCCACTTGAAGTTACAGCTATACCGAACAAGCTCAGTTACGGACATTTACGGCTGTGATAGCAGCATCAAGAAGATTACAAGTGTGCCAGTGGCAGCTTCTGTATGACAGAGACGCGCAGCAGGATAGAAATGGCATACGCTATCGCCCAGGTTTTAGGGGCTACGGAACTCGAAGCAGAAGGCGAAACGCCGCTCTACTACGACGAATAGTTATTTTGAGCGTGAAAGATGGATATATGGTGAGGCCATCAACGATGGCAGCCCTGTTCCAACTCTCAGTTCTCTTTCAGTCCCGGTGTTTTGGATCAGCAATATACCTAATAGCTTTTTAGATGCCTACCCAATTCTCGCAGGTAGTCAATTCAAAGCACTCATTCCCGTTTTTTCTTTTTACCTTCAAAAGATCCCGTATGTATCCTTAACCACTTCGACATAAGCATAGATACATGCGGATGTTGATAGGTAAAGAGGCATACTCACTCCTACTGTATGGTGTCATCCCGCGCCAGTGGCCACACCGTCTACAATCACTATAGAGTTTTAACGAATCATCGTCTTCGTCTAGTTTTCGATGGTACCTCTCCTTTTTACACTCACACTCTCTAGTATACTGCCCAGTATACCACTACAGATCGGAATCAAGCGGTGTTCTCGAGACCGGGCGGGGTGGAAGGTGGCCGCGCCTCGATTTCCTAAATTCTGACAGGATGGATCCCATAGCAGCATGCCCTCCGATCAGGTACGGGCAGAGGTAAGTGGTTCGTTTACCACCGGACGTAGATATCCCCGACTAGTACCCAGCTATCAGTTGTCAGTTGTTATGTAAATATTTGCCGATGATAGGAGATAAAGGCCAGACCAAGCTTCGGTTTGTAGCGGCAGTGGAGCGGCAGTGGAGCGGCAGTGGAGTAAAGGTGGCGATCCACCGTTCCCCGCTACCCCACATCGATACCCCAACCTGCCTCCCTTCTATCCAACCATTCCAACCAGTCCAACCAGTCCAACCATTAGGTACCTAGGTAGTTAGTGTGATAGTGCGTTACCTAGGTAATTCATAAGGGCTCTGGAGGCCGACGGCGGTCACCGGATTCATTCCAGCTCACACTGAACAACACATATAGTCCATAACAACCCCTTTGCTGTGGTTGGCTAATCACCTCCCAAGGCCCTCTCCAGTCATGCATCGTCTTGCCAGAACGAGAAACCTCACCACTAGAGCTGGTCGCAACACGGCTCGTCTCTACTCCTCCTCCTCCTCCTCATCATCATCATCATACTTCTCTTCCTCCTCCCTACGGACGCCGTCCATATCCGCCACAGCAAGAATGTCTTCTATAACAGATGCTTCGAGGAGGCTGGCTGCTACAGCCCAGCATGTCCGCCCTATGAGTGCCCTGGCCTCGACTGCCACTAGCTACCCAACGACACATGAGCAGATCCCCAAGCCCGAGGACACGCCTTATTTTCTAGATAACCAGTTCGTACCCAGCAAGGCCGAGAAATTCATCGACCTGTATGACCCGGCCACCAACAACCTGGTTACCCGTGTGCCTCAGATGACTGATGCCGAACTGGAAGCCGCCGTCCAAAGCGCTAAGAAGGCATTCCCCGCCTGGCGCAACACCAGTGTCATAGCTCGCCAGCAAATCATGTTCAAGTTCGTTAGCCTCATCCGCGAGAACTGGGATAGGTTAGCGGCGAGCATCACACTGGAGCAAGGCAAGACCTTTGCTGATGCCAGGGGCGACGTTCTCCGAGGTCTTCAGGTTGCTGAGGCGGCTTGTGGTGCACCGGAGTTCTTGAAGGGTGAGGTGCTTGAAGTTGCCAAAGACATGGAGACCCGGACGTATAGAGAGCCATTGGGAGTTACCGCTGCGATTTGCCCCTTTAGTATGTGAATCTAGAGCCATCCGCCATCTCCAGAACTTGACGAAGTGGCTAACAATTCTATAGACTTCCCCGCCATGATTCCTCTTTGGTGTATTCCTATTGCTACGGTGACCGGCAACACTCTCATCCTAAAGCCTTCTGAGCGAGATCCTGGTGCTGCCATGATCCTCGTTGAATTGGCCAAGAAGGCCGGGTTCCCAGATGGTGTCATTAATGTTGTCCACGGTGCCCACCACACGGTAGACTTCCTTCTAGATGCGCCAGATGTCAAGGCCATTAGCTTCGTTGGCAGCAATAAGGCTGGTGAGTATATCTTTACCAGGGGCTCAGCAAATGGGAAGCGAGTACAGGCCAATTTAGGTGCCAAGAACCATGCGGCCGTCCTCCCAGATTGCAACAAGAACCATTTCATCAACGCAGTCGTTGGTGCTGCTTTCGGCGCTGCCGGCCAGCGATGCATGGCTTTGAGCACCCTGGTAATGGTAGGCGAGACTAAGGAGTGGTTAGCGGAGCTCGCAGAGAGTGCTAAGAGACTCCAAGTCAATGGAGGCTTTGAGGAAGGGGCTGATCTTGGACCGGTCATCTCCCCTCAGAGCAAGGAAAGGATCGAGTCGCTGATTGCGAGCGCCGAGAAAGAGGGCGCAACTATCTTACTAGACGGCCGTGGCTTCAAACCCGAGAAGTACCCGAACGGCAACTGGGTCGCACCAACGATCATCAGCAACGTGACGCCAGATATGGCGTGCTACAAGGAGGAGATTTTCGGCCCCGTGCTGGTCTGCCTCAACGTGGATACTCTCGACGAAGCCATTGAACTGATCAACAAGAACGAGTACGGTAACGGCACGGCTATTTTCACGAGATCGGGCCCCACGGCGGAGACGTTCAGGAGAAACATCGAGGCAGGACAGGTCGGCGTGAACGTGCCCATTCCCGTGCCGCTGCCCATGTTCTCCTTCACGGGCAACAAGAAGAGTATCGCTGGCGGCGGCGTCAGCACTTTTTACGGCAGGCCGGGCGTCAACTTCTACACGCAGCTCAAGACGGTCACGGCTATGTGGTCGAGCGCGGACGCCATTTCTAGAAAGGCCGACGTGGCCATGCCTACGCATAGTTAGTTGGGAGATGAGCACGGACAAGGAAGGTTGAGCACGGGTATTTATTGGATGTATATACATGGTAGTTATGTAAATATAATCGAAATATCCAGTGGTTTGGTCGCTCTTATGGCTTGTGCGTAGTAAGGATTAATTGCTCGATGCTAGGTAGGATACATGTATGCCACGGGCTCCAACTTGATCGCGTTCTTGTCGTGGGAAGCTTATTCCACATCCCCAGGATCGCATTAACACATAGATCGATGCACACGACGTTCGAAGAAAGAGGCCGTCGGTTCACCTTTGAAATTGTATCGATGCTTATATCACTACGCCTCGGTTGTCGAATAACCTATTCGGCGGAAGTCTTCGGCCGAGTCAGGATATTCAGTACCAGATTCATTTATTAGCAGGCTTGATTTTCGCCCCGAACTGCCTATATTACAAGTGTATTCTATTTCTCTCTGATATTTCTCTCTGGGGCAGCAAACTCGTCAAGCGTTTTCCGAACGTTACCCTGGCTAGCGATCCGCAACTTCGGAAGGAAGCCTGTTGATCTACCAACCGCCCCTTTCGTTTCTTTTTTTAAGTAGCATCGAGAAGTCACCTCACACGGCTCGGTGGCTTTGGCGATGTGTGCCTTCCTCCTTGTTGATTCGGGTCACACCACCTTTTAAATAGAAAGCAAACCACCCAAGCACCTAAATCTATATACCTATATACCTTCGCCTTATACCTTCGCCTCCTTTTACTAATCTTACCAACACTGATCACTACATATATAAGGTACTAGTTTAGGTAGATACCTATTAGCCACACAGCATGGATCACGTCGGTGATACTGGTACCGGCAGCACCGTCCGTGATCCTCCAAGTCTACCTATTGATCTTTTTCATCTCCTTTCAGATTATCTTACACCCGAGGATTGCATACGCTGTCGCCGTGTAGGCCGGAAGTGGAATGACGCCTTTTCAAGCCAGGACCTATCGCGGAGACTCATGCACCGTAATTTCCCCCGCGCGAGAGAGATGAGAAATGCCGCCAACGCGCCGGTTTCCCCAGACTGGGCCCAGATATACCCCATGGTAGCCCGTCGCTACTTCCACCTACGCTCTGCCAGAGCCAGACGGATCGAGAGCATCGACATCGATCCGAAGAGTTATTTTGAACCGGTCAAACCCTTCAAACCCTGGTTACAACGGCGAGGCAAGATATATCCCTTCCAGCGTGAGGACCCGAGCTGGTGTATGGAAGATGGACTACTTATCTACCGGGAAAACGTATACAGCGGTTACGTCGCCTACGACCTAGAGACGGGCCGTCGCGTCTCTGTCCCTTTTGACGGAGTCGACAAAACGGTCCGCCGCCTCCGACTAGCACATAATGTCCTTGTGATTGAGTGGTGCGAACGGCCGGCTCCCGATCCATTTATTTTGGGGAAAATTTATCGACATTTCGCCACGGCATTCGATGTGCGACGGTCATCGGAACCAGACCCCGACGGCTCCCCAAGCTCATGGACGATCCGATTTAGATCCGAGTGGAAAATCCATGATCTCGGCTTCCCTGTTCATGCTTTTCACCGTTTCTTCTCAGCTCATACAGCGACGCACTACGTACTCTATACGTAGCAGCGTGAGGAGTGGTGCCCGCCTTGGACTGTAGGGTTTATCTTAGAGCAACTCACCGTCTAGAAGATCAAGGACGCCTCACCTTACCGTCCCTCGGAGGATCCTCTGGGCATAAACCGACCGGGCCCCTGGCAGCCACAGCCGATGGTGGTTAAGAGGTTCGGGGAGGACGAGCTAGGCTTTTTCGACATCCGCCAGGGCAACAGGCCCATATTTCGGGAGATACTGCTCGATGAAGAGAACATATACGTCCATGAAGAGGACCACACGTGGGATTTGGGTCGCGGGTGGCCGGAGAATAAGAACCCAAATCACGTCGTCCGTGCCACGGGCATTCCGCTGTCGGGCGTCGGTCCGAGATGGGTCGACGCCTGCGTCGATATCGGCCCCGTCGGCTGCTTACGGCAAGATATCGGCGTAATAAATAATGAAATAGATATCACACCGACACGTCTTAACAGAAGATGGTCTGGATGGGCTCCTTGCTAGCGTCACGAGCTCCCTCGGCACCTCACGGTCAGCGACGCGGTAGACTGGCTAGCTGGTGTGCGCATCGTGGCACGCTACTATTTTGGGCCAGCGGAACAGACTTCATTTTTGGAGTACATGAGAAGTAGGCGGATGGGTACCAACAGTCGTCTCGAGGCCGCGTCACCCACACATATATGTACTGAGATAGAAATCGAGGCCGGGCTTCAGGAGACCGAGTTCCAGGATGATATATGGGGTCGATTGCTGGGAAAGGGCAAGATCGTGGGCGACGAGAGATGGGTGGTCGGGGCAGGCTGGGATGGGAATATCACAGTGGTACGCTTTTGATGGTACCGATCTTAGGAGGCCCGGTTTAAGCTCCCCGTGCATCTAGACTATAATTCATGTTTTGATGAGGGCCAATACATACTTACTTTATGTTGGGAGGAGCGGGCGGACGGATGTAGGCTCCGTTTTCATATCATCCATCCCTCATTCTTACCATCACGTATGATTAACCTTATCATACTGGTTTTATACAGCTTTGCTTTTAGTCATATAATGACTTAAGGCTCTTTCAGACGCCTCTCGAAAGCAGATATCTCCTTGACGAAAACACAGGCGAGTGGGCTCCGCGGAGTTTATACGTGCGGAACCACATGGCTGTCTACTATATACCGGAAAACCCACTAATAATATTGCTTGGTTGCGTTCGGTGCACGCTCGGGAATGATACAGTAGCACGGCCCGACCCACGTCCTCTCCACTGCCTGTATTACCTACGGTAGAGAAGGGGGCATCTAGCAGTAGTGCTACCTACTACACTAGATAGATATACGATAGTCTCTAGCTAGCAGTTTCTTCCGGAGATGTTTGATTCATGGCGATCTCTGGGTGTATCTGCATGATGGCCGCGATAGTGTCGGCTACGATACCGTGGAAAGTGAGTAAGGCCGAGGACGTACAAGACGTTTTCGACTATCGTAGTGTGCATTAGTGCAAACGGTCTACCATACACTACACTAGGACCACGGACAGCCAGCCCATGGGCGTATGTGAATATCATGGGCTAGTCCGCATTTGTGTAGAAGCTTCGTCCCAAGCTCGAATTCACCAACCATTTGGCATCGCCATCGGCAAGCGGCATCGGGGTAGGCATAAGTAATCGGCGCCGAGACTCGGTTTCAATCGCGACGGAGACGTTCCGCTATCGCTACTTACTACTAGTAGCATATAACCCCTTGCTCTAACCAACCAAAGCCGGAGTTTGACGAGTTCTGTTGGGTTTGTTCGGCCGTAAAGCTGGGTGGTACACTAAGAGAACTCGTTTGCGAACCGAAGGTAGGATTTTTTTTTTTTCCTTTCCAGTTAATGGTGGTAATGGAGAGCGAGAGAGAGACAAATATTGAAGACGAGAGTCTTAGTGGTGGTCTAGGCGCTTGGCACCCGCCTTTTGTAGCCTGACAGGAGCAAGTTTTTTGCGCCACAAGGCGAGGAATGCTGGCTTCCGACTTGTGCTTCGCTCACCGAACCCAAGAACTTTGGAGAGAGAGGCAATTTATTCGAGGAATTGCGCCCGGGGGTGCGCGCGTCCGCTCTACTAAGTAACCTCTAACCTAGCCTTATCACCGAGTTTACTAGTAGTGGACTAACCTAGCGTACCGTGCTTCTTACCCTTGAACCTGGCTTGCGTCGATTGGGGAGGGGCGGAACGTGGACTTCTTTCTGCTGCTACACTACCTACACTACTACTATACGCTACACAAGAATACATGCCTAGTCTTGGTGTCTGTCTAGATGCTGTGTAAATGCTGTGACATGCGAGGTTGGTGGACGGCGACGGGGTGTGGGTCGATCTTCCCACTCAGCTACACAATATCTTCCATTCACCTTCTGTACATAGACTAGTAAGTAATTTGTAAGTGGTATTCGCGAGGCGGCGGGCGAGTGGGGGAGCTGGAATTGAGGGGTTATCGAGGTGGTATTCTTTCGAGCTCGCCTGTTTTTTTTTGGCCTTGGCTTCCGTTTCCCTTAAATAAGTAGGTTTCCGGGTCCAGAGTTCTGGGAAATGCTGGGAAAGTTTACCGACTCACCATCTCCGCGACCCGGGCTCCCTCGTCGCTGTGTCTCGTGTCTTGTCTTCTCAAGGGCTCCCTTCACTTCGCGTAGTGTAGTGTAGTGTAGTCTCACAGTAGACAAAAAAAGCCTGGTATTTTTTTATACATATCTATCTCCAGTGCGCGATGGCTTCGAAGGCCTTTCTGCTCTCGTTGGCAGCCTTGCCGCTCGCCAAGACCGAGACCGTCCTCGGCATCTACGTCTTCTCTCGCCACGGTGACCGCACGCCCAAGATCCTCGCGCCCACGAACCTGACGTCGCTGGGAGCCGAGCAGGTCTACACCTCGGGCGGCTGGTATCGTGACCAATATGTCGCTTCCGATTCCGCTTCCCCCATCCTCGCCTTGAGCCGTGACACGGCCGCATTGGGACAATTGACCGTCACCGCGCCCGTCGACAATGTCCTCCAGAACTCGGCCCAGGCTTTCCTGCAGGGCCTCTACCCCCCGGCGGGTTCGGTCACCACCCAGGAGCTCCGGAACGAGACCGAGGTGACCGCGCCTCTGAACGGATACCAGTACATCCCCGTCAACGCCGTAGAGAGCGCCGCCTCGAGCAGCAATTCGGAGGACAGCCCCTGGCTCCAGGGCGGCAGCGGCTGCGACAACGCCGTGGTCTCCTCCAACAACTACCTCTCGTCGGCCGAGTACAAGACCGCCTACGCCGACAGCCTGGACTTCTACCAGAGCCTCCTCCCCGTCATCAACAGCACGTTCGAGGCGGACGCCGCCAACTTCAAGAACGCCTACTCCATCTTCGACTACGTCAACGTGGCCACCATCCACAACCAGACGATCCCGTCCTCGGACCTGCTGACTGACGCGACCCTGCTGCGCCTCAAGGTCCTCGCCAACGAGCACGAGTGGGGGCTCGCGTACAACGGCTCGGACGAGATCCGCGCCATCGCGGGCGCCACGCTCGCGGGGCAGATCGTCGAGGCGCTCAACGACACCATCACGGGCAAGGGCAAGCAGCCGGTGCACGTGCAGTTCGGCGCGTACGCCGTGTTCTCGTCCTTCTTCGGGCTCGCGCAGCTGCCGGCGCTCTCGGACGACTTCACGGGCGTCGTCGACTACGCCGCGTCCATGGCGTTCGAGCTCGTGACCAACGCCAGCGTGGCCGACGGCGGCTACCCGTCCACGGACGACATCTCGGTGCGCTTCCTGTTCTCCAACGGGTCCGCCGCCGACGCGACACCGACGGCCTACCCGCTCTTCGGCCAGGACGAGACCACGCTGCCCTGGGCCACCTTCGTGTCCCAGATCAACGAGTTCGCCGTCGGCGACACGCCCGACTGGTGCCGCGTCTGCGGCGTCACGACGGGCTCCTGCGCCAGCGCTTCTAGCGGCGGCAGCAGCGGCGACGGTGGCGCGTCCTCGAGCACGACAAGCCCTAACGGCAGCCGCATCTCGCTCCCCGTCGCCGGCGTCATCGGCGCCCTCGTCACGCTCGCCGTTGTGCTGGGGGCCGAGGCCCTCATCTACGCCTTCTCGGGCCTCACGCTGACGAAGAAGTCGACGCTCGCCGCCGCGCAGGCCGCCGCTTCCGGCGTCAGCGGCGGGAGCAAGGCGTAAGTGTAAGCGTAAGCGGAAATTCGATCACACGCAAACCCAAATAAGAGAAATATTAAGGAAAAAAAAAAGATAAAATAAACCAAAGCTACTTTATCTATGTTCGAGATAAATGAGTCTGGCTACGAGGGAAAGACTTAAGACGGAAATGTGTAAGAAGGTGGCGGAAACGAGTTTCACCTTTTTTAAGGACATATTTCGGAAACATGGGTAGTCACGAGTCATGATGGATCGATGGACAGCATTTAGTATATAACCAGGCAAGCAGGCGAATACCCAGAACAGTAATATAGCGTAGCGAGGACATGTTGCGCCTTCAATGAGATACCAACTCCATTTCTCCCGACTTGTAACTGCCTAATCACTCTTGTGTCTCGTAGTCTAGTGTTGTATAATGGATGTGTGGTGGTGTAGTCTGGGTTGGTTGGCACTGCTTGATAAAATCCGGCTGCGGGCATGTATGTCTTCGGGCGCAAGTGGTAAGTTGAGATAGACATTTAGCACCAAGATAGTGATGGGATAAGAATGAAGATAAATATAAAGGTGATATGCATAGCACGAAGCTTGGAGTGTAAGGCTAGGGCTAAGGATGGTTGTTTGGACTAGGTTGGATACCTGTTTGTGGCTCGGCGATGAGTGATACGATAAGACCGGTGTAGGTCTGGTAACGATTTGTGATCATCAGTTACATACTATCGAATTTCCCTCATTCTCATTCAAAATCCCAACGTGAAGGTGCAGTTTGTTTGAACTATCGACTACGAACCTATGGCATTACTTCTAGAAAGATTGATATCCACCGCAATGATCCAAATTACGAATTTACACTTGCTAATCACCTCAGCCCAAAAATTTTCAATAGATCATGACGATGGAAGAAATCTCTGTTTCGTTTCCCGAAGATATCTGTCGCAACGGGGTTTAATTAGTTAAACTACATAACCGGGCGAAAGGAGAGGGGCGGAGAGTAGTCGTAATCTGAATAAGCGGAATCAAGGGGCCAACTCACACATGGGAACACTTAGGAAGCAGATGACGATCTGCACGGCGCCGAGCGCAAAGAAGACCTCCCTGATCCCGCCGTGGACCAGCCAGTCGTAGGCCTTGAAAGTCAAGCCGAAGCTGAATATATTTTTGAAGATGATGAGGCATGTGAATCCTTCGATGGCGAGGTCTCCTGTGTAACGGTGCTTACTTATCAGAGAATCTGTTCTGGCTTACGAGCTACTGCTACGAGACAGAGAGAGTAGGGAAAGAGGGTTGTCAACGTACGGTACGCGTCGACGATGTATAAAGAGCTCGCTACGGCGCCGACCACGGTGCCGGCTACCTCGAGCCCGAAGAATATGATGGGAGCAATCCACTAGCTATTTGGTTAGATTAACTGGTCAGGTAGCAAGCATCCAGAGACTGCGGGTGCAACGTAACGTACGTGGAACTGGCCCTCCAGGGTCCCCTGGGCCGTGACGGCGAAGCCGAAGAGGCCCGCGACGCCGAACACGAGCTGCGGGACGACAAGCACGATGCGGAACTCGGGCTCGTAGACGCCGCCGTTGCGGCGCGTGAGGGCCCGCGCGGACCAGTCGGCGAAGACGCCGGCGGTGACGAACCCGAGCAGCGCGCCGACGAACGGCCCGACGTACGCGTACCCGGTCTGCACCTCGCCCCAGAACAGCGGCGGGCCCAGGAAGATGGCGGCCAGGATCACCCCGATGAAGACCGTCCAGCCGATCATCGTGCCCTGGACCAGCGCCGCCCAGAGGAACGCGGGCTGCGCGAACAGCGGCAGCGGGCGGAACAGGAGCTTGAAGAAGCGCTCGTCCGTCTTGCGCCCGTCGAAGAGCGCGAGCGATTGCGCGAATGTCTTCTTCGGCGGGATGGCACGGGGCGCTGATGTGCCGGGGGTGCCCGGGGGCGCCCCGTTTTGGCCGTGTATGGCCATCTTTTCCTCGTCGTGCGGCGCGTGGTTGTCGCTCGGGTGTGCGCTGACGCTGGCGCTGGAGCTGGCGATGTCTGTGTTCAGCGCCGCATCGCGCCGGTAGGCCGTTTCGGGGCAGAACAGGAAGACGGCGATCAGCGACGCGGCGCAGAAGATGGCGACCAGGTGGAAGGTCCACCACCATTTGATCGTGTGCGTGATCTTGCCGACGAGGATCGGCGTGAAGAACGCACCGCCGAAAACGGCGAGGTTGGTGAAGGCCATGCGTTTGCCTCGCTCCTGTTGTGAGTGGCATTTCAAGGTGAGCGACGCCGCTCGCGGTTGGGATAAAAGGGGAAAATGGGGTTAGCACTAACGTGGACGAAATATAAGTCTCCCACGGCCGCGTTTACGAGACCTTCAAACGGCGCGGTGCCGACGCCTTGGATAATGCGAGCCCATAGCAGGCTCGTGTAGTTGTGCCCGACGGCACCGGCCCACGCGCTCGTGGCGATCAAGATGACCAGTCCGAGGATGAAGAGGTGTCGCTTGCCCCATATCCGGCCCGAGGGCACGAAGAAGAAGCCGGCGACGCCGACGCCGAGGAGGAAGTAGCCGGTTAGCAGAGCGATGTACGTGAAGTTCAGCGAGAACCAAACTGATAATGTCAGCGTGTTCGCCGCGAGGATGGGCCCCAGGGCGGTTGCGAAGATGGCTGTGAGCGAGAGGACGAAGGTGATGGCATCACGGCGCCAGAGCGGCCAGTTCAGCGGATCGTTGGGGTCGTCGGAGGGCTGGGGGTTCTATCACTGCTTTCTTAGTAATGGACCAACGTTGAAGGTATCCTGTGTCCTCCCCTTTCCTAGTGCTATCATTGGGAGTCATGGGAGTTGGAAGGCTTCTCGCTCATCCCTTACCAGTATAATTGGGACAGGGCCGCTGCTGTCGCACTTAAGGCCCCGCGCATCGGCAGTGTCGGCTGTCCGAGGGCGATCCGGATCATCGAAGTATCGTGTCGTGCCTGGTTCAGTAGCTTCATGTCAATAGACAAGGGACAAACAAAACGTATGATGATCCCCTCAGAAGCGAGGAGATCGCGTGTCCTCCTTACCCGGTACGTGGCGGTGGCCTGGGACGTCTAAAATTCCTAAACCCATGTTGAAATCCCCGAGCTTTAGGACATGATGCTATGGTTTCAAGTCTGGTCTCCCCCAAAGAATCGGTGTTTTCTCGAGGTATCAGGAGGCTGGCTCAGATCCCCCCTCAGGTAAGTAGGCAGCTGTCACTGAAGCTCTATGCGGGGTGCATGAACGATACCGAGATCGACTGAACCCTACCAGTACCTAGGCTAGGTAGGTCCTCGTAGGTTTCCGTCCTCGGAACTGTATCGGGATTTTCCCTAGATAATAGGTCGAATGTTTCATCGCCGTCGCGATACACAATGTTCGCCCAACTGTTTTATATCAAACCTTGTTCGAGCGAAGGTCGCTTGCATGATGAGTAACGTTGGTTTACAAACTAGGTATGCTGGACAAAGCGACAAATAGCCACTTGACATACTTGACATAATCCATAATGCCTCGATTGGTTAGTTCCATGTGTCTTGAAATCCGAGTGATAAGGCCGTTGATTCGCAGTCGTACGCTAGGTTATATCGCACTGTCCCATAACCAAACGCTTACTTAGTTGATAGAGCAACGCGAGCTACTAGGTATGTTGGCTACAAGCCCGTGTAACTTGACCAGTATCTAACCCAGTATCTAACCCAGTCCAATTCGGATCTGTAATCGTCGATCAAGGTCCATGCAGGCAAGATCCTGACATAGTATGAACGTCTGTATACCCGTGTGGGAACGGTTAGATTGACATCCAGGGTGGAGGCCGACCCAATCCTCTCTCCGTTTGTTATGCATTCCCAAAAGAAGAGGTTCGCATTCCTACCCAGATGGCTGTCTAAGGATCGACGGTTTGCCTGAATCAGAAAAACACACTAGGTTAGGTAAACCGTGATCCATGGGTCTATACTCGAACACATAATGGAACTTCTATGTAATCCCGGCTCGATACACGACGCCGATATCGCCGGGATACTACTATAATTATAGCTATAGCTGTAGCTGTAGCTGTAGCTATAACGATGACAATAGCATATAACGTAATGGGTGAGATTGGTTGTTGCCTGAAGGTATCGTGTACTTGAGCATAGTTTCTGCCATGAAAACCATGAAAACCATGAAAAGCCTGTTTTCGGACTTGCCAATCTGCCAATATCGAATATCCAATATCACATATCCAATACTTACTTACTCTGCCACCGAGACCGCGAGTGGGGTCATGCGACATGTCTGATGAGCAGAAGCAGCTCCTCATTCGAGTTGCCTGCCCAGGTCCGCCTAAGGTACCTACTAGTAAGGAAACGACGTCTTTTGCCGACGGGGAATCCCGCCTAGCCCTTGCATTAGTCTTAATGTGGAAATTTAGAGGTTGTTTTTGGCTCTTTTTTTTTTTTTTTTGTTCTCTTTTCTTTTTTCTGTTACGCAGGGTTAGCGTAACGGCCAACAAGCCGAGGTTAAAACAGCATTTCTTCAATACTAGTACTATAGATACTATAGATACTATAGATACTATACTTAATGATATCAGATGAAGTTAGGAGAAGAAAGTCTACCTTAGGTACCTTTTTCTACTGTAAGCTTTCGCACTGACTCGGATGTGAGAGATGCTATACCTCAGGTATATATATCCCTGCTCCTGTCTAAACTTGTCTATCGAAAACCCTACTATTAGTATGTAATCTTATACGATAATACACCTCTATAGAAGCCATCATTCCTAATCTGGTAAGTAATCCCAAGCCACCATCGAATGACTGCCCGCTTGGCATTCCCGATTGGGGGGCTGCAACATTCCCGCGGCGCCCTACCTATACTACCGCCTATACTACTGCCGATAAATCATGGGGAAGAAGATCGTGGGGAAGTTTGATCTAGATAGTGTGTGTGTCTCTCTATCTCTCTCACCTTCACGGTTACTTTGGTCACGCTTCTCACCCATCGCTTACAGGCTTGAACCTCCCTGGCTATTTGAAAAGGACTTACGTGCTTACTTACCTGCAGACACCCTCTGTACACCAAGACAACTACCGTTTACATAGTAATCTTACCCTGCTATATCATTTTACCCCTAGTAGACATCATGAAGCTCGCCACCGTCGCTCTGGCCCTTGCTAGCGCCGTCGTCGCCCAGGTTAGTACACTACTCTGGGGTCCTTTGTATCCCCCCCTTGGCCGTGTTTCGAGAGCATGAGTTGCTTGACCAAGGATTCCCTCCTGTTACTCTTGCCGGCTCCCGAAGCTCTTAGCGTCATTTCCTACTAGTATAACTATTATCGAGCGCTAACATCGGGGCTCATGGACAGGATCTCGGTGCGCTCCCCGACTGTGCTGTAAGTTTCAGTTCACCGAAGTGATCGTCGATTTGCGACGTTTCGTTTTCAGCAGTATACTAACCCCGGCCGCCTCTCGCTAGAAGAACTGCCTGTCTGAGTTCACTACAGGCAACCAGATCGGGGATTGCGCCAGACTCGACGCTAAGTGCATCTGCGCTAGCGATTCTTTCATCAGCGGCATCGCGTGTTGTCTGGCTGGCGTCTGTAACGCAGACGAGCAAAGGGAGGCCGTTGAATTCGCACGCAGCTTCTGCAGCACACAGGGCGTAACGGATCTCCCCCAGTCCGTCACCTGCACGCAGGCACCTCTATCAAATTCAACGACAACGCCGACTGCTACGGAAGCACCGGCTGCCACAGACGCCCCGAGCGCCACAGTTACTCCGAATGCGGGATCGCCGGCTGGGTCGGGGTCGAATGCCGGCGTTTACGGTGGCTTACTCGCCTTGCTTGCGGTGTTGTGAGGTAGCTGTGGCGTAGCTATGGCTATGCTAAGACACATGGGGGGTTCGATATAGCCTTTTTCGCCTTTTCTGGTCCGTAACGGGTAATCGAGGGTGGCTTAAGGGAGATTAGGAATATGGGGAGGCTAAGGATGGCAAAAGGAAATGTGGTTTGACAATATTTTGGCGGTAAAGCCACGCGGTGCCGTATGAAGGAAGTACAGCACCATGTTGGCCGACACCTCTTGTATGCTCGAAATCAGAGCGCTCACGCTGCTCCACGTCGCACTTTCCTGTTAGGTGATCTTGCATGACACGCTTGGCTGATGCAATCTCGGTGTAGTGTAAACAATACTACCTCTATTAGGCCGACAGCAAGTCGCCTTGCCATACCAACAAGAAAACAGGTTGCGAATAGGCGGAACAAAAAAGAGAGTAGCCCCGCCAGGTGTTCCTTATTTTCGGTGGGCTATCTGCGTCCGTGTGTTCGGGGAATGAGCCGAGAGGCTTCGGCAACAAGTAGCGAGACTGGCTGTCTCCATCGTGTGGGGGTTGAGCTAAGGAATTGCTATTCAAGGGGCAATCATGTGAGGATGTCCGTTTATATCGGCCAGGGCGGCAGTATGCTCTAACCAAGGAACTTACCACTTGGGGTATGGGTTACCCGATCATAAAGTGCCCTTGTTGAGATCTGCCGTCACGCGAGACCGTGCGCAAGCGGCCCGAAATCAACCACGTCCTGAAAAAACACGTCCCAACCTCTGCCCCTATATCATGCCACGTATATGGCAGGGCCCAGACTGGTGATCGATACGATAAGACAGGCCCCCGGTAGACGCCCGCACAATCTAACCAAATCATAGCAGATAGAGCGTGTAGGGTCAGGAGACTTGATGATAATGCCTCTAGTGAATGAGCTTTCTTTCTCATGCAGGCAGTTGAGGAAACCCAGCCCAACCACCAGTGGGTACTTGCGCGGCCGGTCGTGACGGGACTAGAAAGTTTCTAGAACAAAACAACCGTAACTGCATCGAGCAGACTGACCGATCTTCCTTGCCAGGTATGCAACATGCAGGCCCAAGTCTCTTACATGCATATGGTAAACATGCAGTCCCGCGATCAAGATAAGCGAGCATGTAGCCCAAGAAAATATCACCATCCTTCGTGATAGTCTGGTTCTGCCTTGGAAAAAAGAAAAGGTAGTGCATGCCGGAGGAATGAGATATACGGCATGCTACTTTTCCTGGTGGAGTCGTGGCTCATGTGCTCTTCGCATGTCCCTCGATGACGAAGACAAGGAAACAGGGGCGCAGAATGGGGGCTTGCGCGAAGGTCTCTCGTTACTGTTCTCGGCACCTGCAGGTATTTCCATTCCAAGATTCGACCGGGATGATGTGCCTTCCCGGATCCTAGATCGTGACAGTTGAATCTGGATACCTTGTCAACGTACTACTGTATCCCTGCAAGGCATGTTTACCGTGGAACCAGAGTTGGAAAAACCGCGCTTACTGCGGGTAACCGAGATGGAAATAAATGAAAAAACAACAGCAGCAGCTCGCAAGTTGAGATGTTGTGTACTATAAATACTCAGCTTAGGCGAGGATGGCTAAATTGTTCGAAGCATCACATAGACAGCTCTGTGCATGTCTGCCGCGCGGTGATTCGAAACAAAAAAAAAACGCTCCACTCGACAACTGCCTTGTACGTATAATGTATATAATCATGTATATAATAAGTCAAATGTGCCTAGGCAGATTTGCTGCATGCAGCTCTCTTCATGAAGAGGTCCCACTTGGGCGGCTACATGGGCTGGGGGGGAGAGTGATAACATACAGAATATATGTGACATCGTATAGACCAAAGCAGAATACTTGGCGTACCACATGTAAGGCATGATGATGTATGTAGTTCCGCCGGTTCGTGGGAAAGCTGGTCAAGATGCTAGGGTGAGGATGGATGTTGGGCGCGTAGTTGCATTATAGAAGAGCCGCATTATCACCTATTTCTGTTCCTTGTCAGCCTGCAACGACAACGTTGGGGTCTGCCTCCGCTTACACCAACCATATAAGCAAGCTAAGGCGCTTAAAAGAGTCATTGTGTAAATATAGCCCTCTCTGGACGAGTGACTGCGCATGAAGTGTCAAGGCTTCCTCCGGGATTTTTCAACCCGTACTGAGAGGGGTACAGCATGTAGAAAACATATACTAAGTACCTAGGTAGGCTCGGTCTCTTTTTAAGCATCTCTTAAGTCACTCATGTGGGTAGGGGTAAGCGACCAAGTTGGTGGTAAGGGTAAGGTGCTATCTTAGGTGGTGACTAGGGCTGCCTGCATGCTGCATCTTCATCCGATACCGAACCTGATTTTATGCCTCATCACAGCCTAGAGGGTAATATGCTGGGCTGGGACCAAGCATCAGAGTCGATGAGGAGAGCTGACGGGATCTCGCATGCGATGGTGTCACGCGTCAAGTCGCCGCCGGCAACTTCGCATCTGGTCATTTTGTTAGTTTAGTGCCCTTTTCAGCGCTCAATTCGGTTTAGTATCCTCGGTAGACTGCTCGGTATACCCAAGATAGATAGATACCATTAATAGAAAGCTACTATGTAGGGAGATAGATTGATAGGCGGGGAGGAATGGGAGCAATGGGAGAAATTCCTCCGGTTTCATGACTCTTCACCTTGAACTCGAGACCTCATTTTTCTCGATAATATATTACACGATTAATTATACGGACGTCGAGAGCGAGATAGATGGATGTAACCTATAGTCTGGTGTACATATGTAGATACCTAGGTTACCTAGGTAGGTTGAGGTAGCATGGTGGTCCAAGGCTTGGTACGCTTACATATTATTATTATTATCATACCTAGGTAGGTAGCTCTCCCTAAGTAGGTCCCTGGTGACCTATAACCGTAAAGAGATCAATGCGCACGCTAACTACCTAGGTATACTATAGCGGGTAAGGCAGGCAGACCTAGGGTACTTACTTACTCTACCTACCTAAGGTACCTAGGTAGATATCTGGTCTGTCTGAGCTAGGTGTCTGAGCTACAACTAGGTGCCTGAACTAGGCTAGTTGTACAGCAGTGCAGTAGGGGTACCTAAGGCACCTAATCCTGCCACCTATGCTGCACCTATCCGTTATGAGTAGGTAGGTACCCAACGGTGTGTCTTAGACACCACCTGTGGACCCGGGTAGGTAAGGTACCTAAGGTAAGGTAGGTAGGTCGTCCACCTAGGCAATCAGTCTACCTACCTTAGAGCATACCATACACCTGTAGCCGATCAACCGACTCTCCCGAGACAGTGTAGGTTTGCGAAGTTCTTCCGTCAACTTGCAGAAATCTCCTCTTTTTCACATGCTCCTATCATGTTATATAAGAGCCGATCAGCATACAACGATACTTATGCTGTCCACTCTGCATGATTATTCCTAGTTGTATAACTTGGGATGGTGAGCGCGTGGTTTCGTTTCTTACTTATACTAATGCGACGTCGTCGGCTGGACGCGGTTACTAAATTGCCCACCCGAGAGAGAGTCAGAGAGAGAGAGGGAGTCCGTCCACTCGGTATTATTAAGGCGAAGGGGCGAGGATGAAAGGACGAACAAACGACAACGGAACAACGAACAAGGTACAAGGTTAAGTATCCATCCATCCATGCATAACGTTATGTACTACACTACTTACACTACTTACACTACTAGTACTTACTCCGTACGCTACACTATACAGGTATACACTATACTACTCCGTACACAGGTATACATACTACCAATACCTTACTTAGATGCTGCCTGCGGTGTACATATAGAAGAACTACTACTACTACTACTACTACTACTACTACTACTACTATTACTATCACTACCTACTACACTACTACACGTTACTTAGGTAGGTACTGTACTACCTATTTACCTCCTGTACCTACATGGTAAACTATCGCACTACAGTATGCATACGGTAGGGGGTGATGGCTTCAACCAGTTACTGCACCAGTTCAACTGATCAGGGATTGACCCCTCTCCGTTTTTTTTATCATTTTCGTCTCCCTTGTCCTTTTTCGGTCTCTTTCTGCTCACCTTCCGTAGCGCCGTTGCTGCCGTGAGTTGGGTTATGGGGGTTATGGGATACCCTTACCTAGACGCTACCTAGACGCTACCTAGACACTGCTTAGACACTGCTTAGAGTCCTGATCGACCTAGGTTAGCGTACGGGACCATACCTAGTAGCCCTCTTTTGTTGTAGTGTCAGAGTGGGTATGGTATATCGTCTTATAACACACCTTCTCCTCTGTCTTCGGCAAATCGTGGTGTGTTCCAGCGGTGTTTCTTACTATCGAGAACAAGACTACACACCCTGGTTATGGGCCAAAATACGGCTCTTCTCTGATGATGATCTTATAGACTCAGATATTGGTTGCTTGCTCAAGCCCCTCTGTACAACAGTACAGCGTACAGTAGTCCCCCCCCCCCGTCTTGTCACACCTAGACCGGGTTCGCGTCGTTCTCACAATGGCCATGTCTTTCTCGACATCATACGTGCCAACCCGTTCTCCGTCATGGCTTCTCGTTGACAGGGTTCAGGCCTCGTTAGAAACCCATGTCAATCATGTACGGGCCTCTCGGCCTCTTAGACCAGGCATCGAACACACCATCCGAAGCTTGCTATAGGACGTCCTATGTACGTGGTCTACACACTACACGTACACACGCTGTCCCCTAAAGGCCTCATACCAGCGCTTTTTCTTGTAGATGGATAAATCGGGTCCTGCTTCTACCGTACGATGTATTTTATTATACTTGGGCTAGGTTGTATGGCTCCCCCATACGTAGCTTGCCCACTATTAACCTTGGGCTAAGACAGGGAAGCCCTGTATACCTTGATCTCTGCTTTTTTTGTTAGCTTCGGCACATATCTTGACTACTATACATATATATAAAGATCCGAGGCATGCCATCGTCATCTTCTGTCTCCAGCATCACTCAACGTTCCTTTTCACGACGAACGGTGGTTAGCACGGTCTACCTCGCGCGTCGTTTCCCTGGTCCACCTCTTACGTATTCTACATCTTCAAGGTACGTGCGTCGTCTGGCCCCTGCTACCCTGTCTCTATATATGCAAGATGAGGCTCACCAACCGCGGTCCCTAGCTCTCGAATCACCGCTGTGTTCTTCAGGCCGCTCACCATGTGTGACTTTACCAAGAACTACTACATATACACATCTTGTCTAGACCCGGGCACACACTTCTTCCGCACTTCCATAGATGGAAGCCGCAAGACTGCGTGTCCGAGAGGACCGCACGAGCGCTATATCGTGCAACCCGGTCAATGCCCATTATGTGGCTGACGTAAGGTTGGCTGATAGCAGCGCTGTCCTATAGCCGGCAAGCCGGCTTATAGATGGGCAACCTGTTGATCTCCACCTGGAGACAAACCTCGGGACTTCCGAGTCCTTGCGCGTTCATATACAACGAAGGGTCTTTAAATTCCCGAGCACGATGGTGAACCGGTCAGGTTCCCCTCCTGCCTAGTTACCTGATTCTGCTTTTTAGGGCTCATGTGGATTTCATGGGCAAGGCGTTGGCTGGGAACGGAAGGGCGGCTCTAGTCCACAGCACTTTTCTCATATCTTAAAGGCGTTCTGGCATCGGGATGTTGGAGTAATCACTGGCCGGGTAGATGTGGATTTTTCTATAGCTTTGAATGGCTTACCAGCAAGGCCCGCACAGCAGAGTAATATAGGGGGAGGCGAGACGGTGGATCAGACTGCGCGCATATGCAGGGAGCCAAGCAAGAACTATAAACCCCGCCTCTATGCTATCACGACTTTTCGGACGACACATGGATGGAGCACAGGCAAGCAGGTCGCTCGGGGTGGAGAAGGAAGATGGTTGATGCGGATATGAGATACGACTTTCTCTTTGCAGCTCTGGTTTTAGATGGCATCGCGAGGGAGGACGATAGAGGGAAGCACACGAGCACCGCTATCGAGGAGGGAGCATCATGGAAGGGTAGATCATGGAGAGGCCATCTCTACTGTACAAAGCTCGTTGGAGCCAATGAAAAGAAAAAAAAAAAAATACAACCCCGCGCAACCTCTTTCTCCCAAGCTTGATCTATCTATCTTGATATGAACATGACATGGCATGGCGTGGTGGGCGCGCTATGACTTGGGACGTTCCCTATCATCTCTATAATTCGCGAGCCTTGCCGAATCAGCCACGCCGCACTCGGCTCGAGCCATGACCGAGCCAAGTCTGGCACAGGCGTCAGCAGTTAGTTTACTTTTATGTTTTGCCTATATGACGGGGGGACTACATAGTAGGTCGTTTAGATGACAGGCAGGTCATCTGACTGCGGCCGCTTCCCTTTCCAGCAGCGTCACCTATCTAATCAATTATTATCACCATGCGCTAAAATGACGGAGCGCGTTCGATTTTCGCCTAGGCGAGCCTGGCTTTTTTTTTTCCCTATTCTATCCTATTCTATCCTATCCTATAGACTATATAGTATATACTACTTACAGTAGTGGTAACCAAAACCCCGGCCAAGCTGGTCAGCATCTCGAACAAGGGGGGCCCCCCCTCTCTCCCTCGCAAGCACGATTATAGTGGTTATAGCAGACTCCGTTATGAACGTGGGTTAATATAGTATACCACGCCGAGGTTATAGCCCTGTTCTTGGACCTTTTTTTTTTTTTTTGGTTCTCTTTCTGGTCGGCCTCGAAGTTACTTTATTAGCTGGCCCCCCACGAAAAGATAGATAGCATCTTTATTGTCCTTACGTCGCGCTACCACAGGAGAGAGCCTTCGGAATGAGGTCACGCTTTCAGAGTTTGCGGGTGGGGTATCAGAATAGGTACTGTATTGTGAGCAAGGGCCCCAAGAGTTTGCTTTATACCCCGTTTTCTGTCATCCGCATGACCACAGACGGAACCACGTCACGGGCCAACGAAGACAGTCTCTGCTGGCTTGTGGGAATTTTTTTTCACTTTAAATTTTTTTTTTTTTTGCCCCCTTCTTTTCTTTCTTTCTTTTTCGGGCTCTGGGGCCTCGGCCTCGCTTCTTTCCAGTTCTAGGCTGGATACCGAAGGTTCCATCCGCCCTTCGGTTACAGTTTTCAATCGGTAGCTACCCAGCCTATGAGATGGGATATTGGGTATCCCTAGCGCTGTCTGGCATTTCCTATTCGAGATCACTAGACTTGTCTTCTTTCGGCGGTTGATGCAATTCATTTCTGGCCCTATGCAAGGGCCAAAGAAGCTCTGCCACTTCGTCTTCTACTCCTTCTCCTTTCTCTCGGCATGAGACCACGAAGGCAGAGGTCTATGTACGGCCAAGATATTGTTGGCCCAGCCTGCCTGCAGGTGGGATGTCGCGATTACGCTACGCCAATAGCCTGGCAAACGGGATATGTGATAGCCGTTCTTACTACCATGTATATAGGTTAGGTAGACGACCCAGCCTAGCTAGCCGTGCGGCACAGCCACTTACATAGATAGTACTACTGACCCGACCTGGCCGACTGGGTTGTTCCGGCGCACGAACCGCTGGTAAAATAAATACCCTCAACAGAGAGGGCACTACTGAAGAGGGTACCTATATTTCCTCAATTCACACAGGGGAGACAGGGGGAGGGGGAGGGGGGGGTCTCCAGGAAAAGGATAGATTAGGTAGATCGATGCAACTGCTAATAATAAACACCTGCCATGCGCTGGAAATGCACTGGACGGCAAGATTCGCATGTCCAACCCACGCAAGAACATCTCAAGGTTGGCTGCAGCGCAGCAATGCAGAACCGCAAGCAGGCGGGATCTACTATACAGTCTATATTGCCTGCCTACCTACTTATTCGCATAGTACTGGCTGACTTACTGACTTACTGACTTACTGACTTGACTTGACTTACTAACTTACTGGTGCGGCACGTTTCCCGTGTCGCTCATCCGGGGCGGGGCTTTTTTATGGAATGGGAAACAAGCATACTGGGATGTATGTATGTACGATGCGAGATCTGGGTTCGACAGCTTCTCCTGGTCTTTGCTGCCATTACTGGAATTGTCGTTGCTGCTGCTGCTGCTGCTGCTTTTGCTACTTGGCATATGGCAAGGTAGGTGAACGTGTCATTGACGTCGACGGCGACCTCGAGGGGGTGCCATCCGGCAGCAACACCTCTACTCGCCTCTATTCGCCTGCGTCCGGCGGTCCGGGATATTCCCACGTCCATCCCACCCCCTTCCCTCGCCTGTCTTGTATAGGGAGGAGAGAGAGGCAACGGGTATCTCCATCCCAATCTAGGCCCGCTCGTATATTGCTCGTGGATAATTTTCCCTCGCCCTCTCTATCTCACACACTCTCTCGCCTTTTTAGGACTTCTCGAATTAGATACCTAAAGCAGACGGGCCTAGTGACGATTATAGTAAGTAGATAGCACGGATAAGTTGCCGCTTCTGCAGCCCAAGAGCGAGGAAACATCTTGGCGGCGCGTCGCAAAAAAACGGTGTTGAGAGATCGTTTGACCTCGGGTCCCTGCTTGCCTGCTTGCCTGCCTGCCTGCCTACAACGAGAAAAAGGACAAAGGACAGACAAAGGGGGATGGATGGGACTAAAAGCTCTGGTCGTTTTTTTTCTCCGGTTCTTTGATTTTTCATTGGCCACCCCCCTTCCCTGCCTTGTCGAAAAAGGAACCGCCACTCAGATCGTCGAGGGAGTGGCACTGACTCTACCGGACTCCTACCAACATCGGTCCAGTAACCGGTCCTTGTCTCTTGGTTAGTCATGTGAGTCAGCCTATGATAATCGACGAATGATGATCTTAGCAAATAACCGACATGGGAAGCATCATCATCATTATCATCGCAATCGCAGGTCGTGTTTTTCTTCTTCTCCCACATATCCCATTCATTCATTCAGTCTCTCTCTCTCTCTTTCTCGGCCTATCTACCGAGAACAAAGTAAAAATAAAGAATAAAATAAATATGCAATACGAGGGAAGTGAAGGAAAGTAAGATAGATAAGCGCGGGTTTTCCAAATTCAAATGCCCCCCCTCCCCTTCTCCCCTTCTCCCCTTCTCCCCTTCTCCCCTCAGAAGCCGACGGGGTCTGTGTTTGGGGGGGGGGAACGGGGGACTGGACCCAACCTATTCGTTTTGCACATCGTGGCCACCTACTAGTATTCTTCTTTTTTTTTTTTTGTGGAATCTTCAAACCATCGAGGGGAGGGGGTTTTCACTCTTTTTTTTTTGTCGTGGGGGGAAAAGCATTTTTGTAACGAGAGTTGCTGCGAATCCCGGGTTTCCATTGTTACAGGATGGGCAATCTAGCGTACTGAGGTAAGGTAGTGTACTACGGTAGGTTTGGTCCAGAAATGAGAACCTTGATGGTCAACCCCCCTTGGAAAACTCCAGAACGGGCGAACCGGGAAGGTATGCGGACGGCGGCCGCAGCGGCTGGCAGGCTCTATCTGTGTCTGTGTCTGTGCCTACCTAGGTAGGCTAGGTAGGTAGGTAGGTAGCAAGAATGCTGGAAGAAATGTCATGATAGGTATACGAAGTGTAGGCATGTTAGGCGTCGACTTCACACTACCTACTACTGTACATAGGTAGTCTGTGTACCTTAGATAGGGTAACCTAGACTGAGTTGGTAGGTAGGTAGGAAGTCAGTCAGTCTTGGGTTGGCTTCGTTTTCCGCATTCCCGGGTTCTGTCCCGGTAGCGGTAGGGACTTTTGCCGCATCACTGCTGCGCTCGGACTCCCGCGTGTCCCTGCAATATTGATTATCTAAAATACCTGATGCAGGGGAATTGACCAACGGGTCTGAACGGGTACTGAACGGGTACACTAACCCAGCTTAGAGTTTGGGTCTAACTACACTAGAACACCTAGACTACCTAGGTAGGTATCTAGGTTAGTTAGTTAGTTTTCTTTTCTTTTTCTTTTTGAAGGGCTGAACCCCTTACCTACCTACCTAAGTCAGCGTTTTTAGCTTCTTTCTTTTTGGTTCTGATTGCTTTACTTAGGAAACTAGGGGCATCAATCCACTACTATGTTGAATACGAAGTTGTTGGGGGACTGTTCCTCGCTTATTCTGGCTCAGGAGCGAGTACTGTAAGTAGTGTGTGAAACGCGCGCACATGGAGAGAGGGAGATAAGGTAGGTGACAAATAGGTGGTATGCCAATCACGAACTTCAGTCTACGTCAATATTCGCTTTAAGACTTATCGAATGCTCCATGTTGGTTCGGCCAAGTTACCGACATGAGGCTGGGGAGGGGGGAGAGGGGAGAGGGGAAGGGTCCAATCTAAGCAGTAACTAAGTTGATTGATTTGTTCAGGAGCAAAGGCCCTTACAACAAGGACCAAGCCTCTGTTGCCTCATCTATCAATGGCCATCATGCTAGTTGTGTTAGCGACGACAAAGGTGTTGTCTCATCAGATGCACGAGCCTAGTTGGACTGCCTTCACCTTGCTCTATTGTTTGTCCTTTTAAAGGTTGTGGCTGTAACAGCATTGTTCCGTCCAGACTAAGACAGGACAAGAGGCGGGAGGCTTCTAGAATTGGTTATTACCAGACAATGCCTCTCTAGAAAAGCTAGAAAGTCTCCGACAAAGATTCTAGCCATATTGCGTGTATTTAAGAACCAAAATTTCTCAGAATAAGTCCAGTAAGTGTAGAAAAGCCCACGTATTCGTAAATTTGCCAAGTATCATATTTTGGAAGCTCGACCCCGTCTGTTGGGCTCCCGAAAAGACAAGAAAAAAAAAGAAGAAATAAGCCATCACAGGCTGCACCATCTACGAGGTTATTGAATAGCCTCATTTTCGTAGGGGGAAAGAAACTACAACCATTGGTAGGCCAACCATGTGCATCAAAACTTATAAGTACTTCAGCAGGTGTGACCATGTCACCACCACCCTAACGACGTGTCCCACGTACCACAAGCAGCAGGCCGCTACCGGGGGGTTCTTCGGGAGCCTGTTTCGGCGGAGTGTCAAGAAGAAGAAGGATTGCGGCAAAGTCGTGCCACACCATCTCCAGAACGAAGCGTACTGCCAGGCCTGCTCGGTTAAGAGAGAGCGTTTCAGGGCGCGCGAGCTCGGCCAGGGAGCTCTGAGGGTACGCAAACAGGGCTTACAGGAGGTCTTCCAGGAGGAGCGCAAGGAGGCGGCCAGGACAGCCCTCCACAAAGCGAAGAAGCAATGGCGCAAGAGCAACCATGACGTTATCCATGTCGAGAGCAGTGTCTGGCTTGCCAACCTTTACGACCATCCGGAGACGCTGGCGAAGAAGGACGCGTATGCTCGTGAGGCGGCTCGCGCACCCGCGGTTTCTCCCCCCCGACACGCGAGAAATCAGCCGCGGGTGAAAGAGGAGAGTCCGAGAGGGTCGAAACGAGAACGTCACAAGGAAAAGACGAGGAAGGCCGAAAACAGAGGGGAGTGGATGCCGGCGTATGGTAATTCTCAGCCGATGGCCAGACCAGCCCAACCAGCACCAACATACCAGTACTCAGGGCGCTTCGCAAACAACTCCTCGAGCATTCCACCAGCAGTCGGCCTCCCCCCACGTCCGAGACGAAGCAGTCGGTCGTCCGCAGCCAGAGCCCAAGCCAGGACCCAAGCCACAGAGCGCCCCAAATTAAGGCACAAGCCAGGCCACGTGCATAACTCCGCATCGATCCATTCCAAGTACAAACAACAGCGAGCGATCCCCAGTCAAGACAGGGCGGCGGCCGAGGCGGCGCTCGAAGCCAGGGTTGTTGAGCAACACACGGCACCAACAAGAGAGCACGTCGGTCACTGGAGGACTGACCCTAGTCGCTGGGAAACCGGGAAAGCCACGCTATCAAACTTGATCGAGAAAACCAAAGAGAGAGCCTCGTGGCCCTCCGATGCCTCAGATGGTGGTTCTTTTGTGTGCAAGACTTCGCGGGCAATTAGTGACCAACAGACTCAATCTACGGGCGCAAGACGCAGTCATCGTAAGTAGCAGCAACACGCACTCACTTTAAAGGTCTTAGGTCACCTCTCATTCCCGCATATCACCGTTAGTAGTTTTGTTTCTATTGGTAAGTTAGGTAAGTGTTTTCTGGGTAATCAGGGTTCAGCAAAGGTATATAAGCAAGGTAAGGCTCATAGAAAGATACTAGGTCCCTATGAGTAGCTGTTTCCCTCGGTGTTTATGTTTTTTGGGGATTAGGTCCGGGTAGAGAGGGCATAGCTTGCAGCTTGACTCATAATATAATATAAACTATCTTCCAAATTGAGCGTAAGCAATTAGCGACTACTCGCTCTCTATAGACTTTAAGTGGTGCACCAGGGGTATCAATAACCGATCACGGTACGAAATCAGGAATCCTCACCACAACAGCACCATTAACTAGCCGTTTCTTCACAACTGGCTCACAATGACTATCATAGTTGGCCCACATGGTGATTAAGAAACGGCCAGGAGCCCTCCGTCGGATTCTAGCAGGCACTCCGGATTCTCATAGGAGTGTCTGCATGACAGAAGATGGCACGTCGCTTTGAGATCGGTGGGGTTGTTAAATTTCTTGTCGGGCTTTAGTTACGTAGACGGTTTCACTCGGCCTTGCCGTTCTTGACCTGTGCAGCCGCCTTGCGGCTCCTGAACTTGGCAATCTCGACCTTTACGGCCTGATCTACGCGGCCCTGGAGTTCGCGCCTGTAGCCGAACTTAAATAGAAATTCAAGCCACACGAACAGAGGCGCAAGAAAGACGGCCTGGACGAGGTTGTCCAGTAAAGCAGGCGCTCGCCCCTCAAAGGCACCATGGCCCACGAACTGAAGCACCCAGCAGACGATGTGTACGGCGATAGCGGCTTGGTTAGTCAGCGTGGGGTCGCGGGACAAAGCAGCATTTCCTACTGCAGCGGCGCCTAGGCATATAAAAGCTAATATGGTGCCGGCTACTGGCTCTAGGAGTACATATAGGCCGCCCCAGGCTAGGGCCGCGAGGGTACCGAGATTGAGGTCGAGGTTCGGTATGGTTATGGCATCGGGAAGCGGGATAAGCGTGCCGGTATTGGCGCCCTGTCAGATGGACACAGCGCGATTAGCCTCGGGACAAAGACAGCTGCGATAAGCACGTAGGAAAGGAGTAGCATACAAGAGTGAAGCCACTGAATAAAATCAATGGCACACAGACCATGTGAATGGCGACGTTGACCGAGTTGTCGTGGTATGCACCGTACTTGAAAGAGACAACGTCAGCAATAGCCGAGGCGAGAAAACGGCTTGACCGGGATGACGCTCTAGATAGGCAGGCGTATGCATCCGACTTACAAAGGTGAGCTGTTTCTCGAGGTTGAGGGCCATTCCGAGGGATGAAGGTGCAAAGGTTCCGGGGCCGTCAGCAAGATTAGGGAGTGGTGGAATAGCTAGCTTGGTGTTGTCGAATGTAGATGCGAATGCACAAGACAAGATCCCGTTCACGGCTCGAGACTAGCTCAACCTATACCACAAGGTGAAACACGGAAGGCTACTGTAGCTACATGTGTAGATAGCTATTTTGGTGGTTGTATGATGGTGTATATGAGACAAGGGAGTTTACTTAAATTTACCCTACTAAGTCCCCTTACCTGTAAGAATCAGGCCATTGAGCGCACATCCAATGTTTGGAGGTGGAGGGGATCGACATTATTTAGGTTAGGTAAGTATGTACAGTACATGCATACTACGATACTACTACATATAATGTCCAGGTACCTGGTCGATTAGGTACCTTAGGAGGTAGGCAAGGTTCAGTAGGTAGGTTAGGTAGGTTAGGTAGTGTACTGTCGGCACCTAAATATAAAGTAGGTATCTGCCTAGGTAGGTACCTAGGTAAGGGATCGGCAACTTTGGAAGACAAGAGCAGCCACTTAGGTATTGTATAGCCTATAATGCGCGTTATGAAAGAAAATAGCCTACTGTGACAAAAACTAGCAGAACAACCAAACAAAATCTTAAGCTAAAAGCTGTAGAATAATGTTTATATTGCAGCATATCTTTTCTTTCCTTTTTTTATTTTTATTTATATATCATGTCCGAATACTCTGATGTCTTAGAAGTAATAAGACGATTCCGATCGTAGGCATCAGTAAGAGACCCCTACCTAAGTGCTTTGCTTCAAGGTTTTAGTGAGGCTCAAGCCGCTACCTAACATAACCTTAGCCCAGTCTGCATCGGTTTATTGCATGGTTTCTTCTACCTACATAAATGAGTAAGCTAGGACGTAAGTACCTTAATAACTTTGGGTAGGTACCTACCAACCAAAAGGTCTATGTGATCTACACCTACACTAAAAAGCTACCGTAGCTTCAAGTACCTAGGTACGTACCTAACTGCCTTATATAACACCACCTCGTTACTTACTGTGCATTATAATGAAAGTGAGGCTGGCGCATCGAGTAAGGCTGGCTGGCTGCCTTCCCTTGGTCTCATCTAATTTGTTGCATCCTCTCTCCCAAGCGTCACCAATTCCCAAGTATCAATTCTCAACAACGCCGACCACCACGGGACAAGCAAGCACTGCGCGTTTGTTGCAATACTCTAGTTCTCTCATTTCCTAAAGTGCGCTTTCCACGGCGCTTTCTCTGATACCCAAACTTTTGTCCCATTTTTTTTTTCTTCGTCTTCTTCTTTTGATAGCTTTGTTTATTGTGCCTTGACC
This sequence comes from Xylaria grammica, assembly GCA_004353285.2. Taxonomy (NCBI): domain Eukaryota; kingdom Fungi; phylum Ascomycota; class Sordariomycetes; order Xylariales; family Xylariaceae; genus Xylaria; species Xylaria grammica. The sequence continues at coordinate 3,553,736 of NGZP02000009.1, forward strand.
CTGACCCGTGATTGTGTCCGCCCCCGGTCGTCCATCCGTTACCGTTGCTTTTATCTCCTCGAGCTGTCGCCGACTGTCCTTCTGCTTCACGGTTTTTTATGGTATGGAATTACGAGCCTGAGTAGTGTTGCCACGACCATTTTGCACCTCGGCGCAACGCGCGCGCCCTGGCCTTCGCCGACCATCGCGACCCCGACCGCTCCTTCACCTGTTCGCCTCGACCAGTCTAAGCTTTACGCGTGTTCTCTGCTACTGCGACGACAAGACAGACGGCCACCGAATAGGAAAATCCTACTAAAAGGTGCTATCCACGGTCGATCTTGCTCATCCAATCATGTTCTTCCTTTACAACCTCGAGCGCAGGGTAACACTGCATCCCTCGTACTTCGGCAAGAACATGCACGAGTTGGTTACTGGCAAACTCTTGAAGGATGTCGAGGGCACCTGCACGGGAAGCTATTACATTATTTCCATCATGGATACCTTCGATATATCTGAAGGGCGTATTCTTCCGGGCAGTGGGCTCGCTGAATTCACCGTTGGCTACCGTGCCGTGGTCTGGAGACCCTTTAAAGGCGAGACTGTGAGGAATTCTTTACTGCTGTAGGCTGGCATCGCATTCTTACTGGATCTAGGTGGATGCTGTGGTTGTTTCGGTGAATCAGCATGGCTTCTTTGCTGAAGCTGGCCCTCTTCGCATTTTCGTCTCAACCCACGTAAGTATCCGCGTGTCGTCTATATGCGACCATCTTGAGAGAGAAGTTGACAAATCTACATCAAGTTAATTCCTCAAGATATAAAATGGGATCCCAATGCCACACCTCCCCAGTTCACTAATAACGAGGACACCACCATCGAGGTAGGGACTCACGTTCGCGTCAAGATACTGGGTACCCGAGCCGAGGTTGGTGAGCTTTGGGCCATTGGCAGCATCAAGGAAGATTACCTTGGGTATGCGCCTTCTGCCCTTATATCTATCTACCTGGGCCTCCTGCTGACACCAATATCAGTACTCTGCAAGTTTGATGTGAACCAGGCCTTCTTTAATCGTGGATATCGACTAAGCGCGGGTCGATTCCTGGTTTTCCATGGGCTGTCGCAAAAAGGCCACTGCGGGGGATTGTCATAGCTAGGTCTTATAGGACAGATCTCATCTACGCAGTAGACTTGCAACAGCGTTTTATCAGTACTTATATACAAGGTAAAGTCTAACTACCTACTCGAATCCTATTATCAGCCAGCCTTGTTGCCTACCAGTCTAGGTAGCCGCTCGCTAGAGCCCCGGGCTCGCGTGCTCTGCCATAGCTCCCAGTTGTGCGCCCATATCACCGGTTCAGTTCAACCAAAGGCAGTATGGTTTCCGAGCGTTGGACATAAGATGGGAATCGTGTACTACTACTAATAACTCGAGTTGAGTTCACCCATCCCTGAGCCTTTTCCGGTAACGCACCTGATGAATTGAGGGGAGGTAAAATTATCGTTACCTGTACAAAAAATCATACCTAAAACACAGAAATCAGGCCGAAGATCAGACCTACCAATCAGCATGATCATCACTTTTCGTGTTGAGACACCACGCTACCGCGAAGCGTAAGCTTGTGGGTATTTTGGGATAATGAAACCCGATCTTTGACTGCTGTGCCAATATAACACTTGTACAATGCGATCGTCGGTTTATCTGGGTGTGTGTGACGTGACTACGTTTTGTTCCTGCTGGCTAATTTGGTGTTGAGTACGACCGATAGGGGACATAAGGCTGCAGAGAGCAATGGGAGATAGTTTGACCCACGCCTGAAATTTGTGATCTGCTTTGGTCCTTAGGATATAAAAATCCTACGCACGCTTTTCAATGTCAACTTAGACAGCCATTCTACATAAAGGGAGGAACCTTGGTATTGCCGGCACAGTTACTGCCGGCATAAAAACTTCCGACCGTTTTTTCTTTAGTTTGGACACCCATTCCGCGCTTCTAACAAAGGGAAGGTAGAGAGAGAGAATAATACAGAGAGGGCTTCTAGATCCTCGGGCAACGGCCGGAAAGATGTCCGGGCACACAAAAGCCGCATTTGGCCAGCTCAGGAACAGTACAGTAGCATCACCATTCTCATCCTCATCAATACTTATACGGCACGAATTAGGTCTTTCTTTTCTTTCGTTATTCTTGGTAAAAGGCGTTATTCGGCAATCAAAGCTATTTTCTCTATGCAACGTCTTTTTTTATTTATTTATTTTGATTTTACTTGAAAAATAGTGTAAACCAGCTTAAGCCTCCCGATTTAGATACTTTTCCCAGCCGACGGAGAGGATAGTCTCGTCTTTGGCGAGTACTTCGTTCTTCATTTTCTCCTGGTACGCCTTCATCTTGTCCGCGTACTCGGGGAACGCGACGCCTAGTATCCTGATAGCCAACAGTGCGGCGTTTGTTGAGTTCCCTATCCCGACCTGTTAAGCATTTGAGAGTTAGTCTGCCGCCGTCTGTAGGGTGAAGAATGCCTAAGGGTCCCGACGAGGTCCAAATTTAACGGGATAGGGAGGGGGTGGCTAAAATCTGAGATACGTACGGTTGCGCAGGGAATTCCGCGGGGCATTTGAACGATGGAGAGTAAACTATCCATGCCGTCTAGTACACTGGCTCTTACAGGGACTCCGATTACGGGCAGAGCCACTTCGCTCGCGACCATTCCGGGAAGACTAGTAGATCAAAGGTTAGTGATTACCCTTTCAGATGGTGCCTGCAAAATAGTAAAATGGCATTCGTGGGTATCTCTAGTTCATCTAGGTTCGCTTTGGACAAACCCAAGTCCCGACTAGGTTCCTACAAATCGTCAAGGCGGGAGGTACTTACTGGGCGGCACCCCCAGCTGCTGCAATAATAACCTTGCAACCGGAATTACTCATCTCGGCAGCAAATTGCATCATATGATGAGGCGTACGGTGTGCCGACGTAATTCGAACCACGAAAGGCACATCAAAATCTTTCAGCACTTTAAGGCCGGCGGTGAGTGTTCCTAGATCTACTCGGGAACAAACGTCAGCGTTCGCCACTCCTGAAAAGGCGGAACTATACAGGCACGTCGAGAGAAATAAATCTAGGTCAGGGGATAAATCGTAGCAGAATTCTCACCTGAGTCGGAACCCATCGTGACCGCCACTAACGGGGTTGTTCCGGATTGTGTCACCGACTCCCCGATCTTCTCTATCGATCCAATCCGCTCTGCCCTGATCTCATCCATACACTGGATGAGGCGACCAGTTCGCTCGGAAAGCTGTTCTACGGAAGACTGGCCCAAAGTAGTTATATGTCCAATCTTTCGTCCCGGTTTCGACTCCTTGCCATATAGGTGTAATTTCACGCCAGCGTACGGATGGCTAAAACTTTCGACTAAGTCAACAAGTTTCTCGTGTGAATCGGGCTTTGCGCCACCAAGTATGTTTAGCATTATGGCAGACGGGTACCGGGGTTTCAACGCAAATTCCGGTGATGGAAATTGATCCAATATAGAGGACAGCTGAGCATCAAACTGAGATGATTCCGTCAATTCGATAGTCAAATGACCAGAATTGTGCGGCCGAGGAGCAACCTAGTGTTCCGGTTAGTGTTTGCGTCGGCCGAATTTAAGGCCGTATTAACAGCAACCAAAATTGACGCCTACCTCGTTGACAAGGATTTCATCACCAACAAGAAACATTTCGACAGCGAATACACCTCTTCCCCAAAGACGGCTAACTACGTCACAGCCAACCTTTTGAGCCCTCTGAATGGTGCTCTCAGCAACATTACGTGGTGGGAAAAAGACCTAATAAAGGTTAACGTGAATAATAATACTGTATGAGTGGCGCGAGTCACCTTGGTGCAGATGCTGTCCTCGTGGATAGTCTCAACAACGGGGTAGGGGTAGACTTTCTTCAATTTCCCATCATCGTCTTCAGTTCGCATCACCATAACCGCTAGTTCCATCTGGAAAGGTACGAACTTTTCGGCGTAAAGTGGCTGGTCGCCCATTTGTGTTACGGCGGTTTCAAAATCATCGGGAGCGCGAACTTTGAAATTGCCCCGACCATCGTAAGACCCCTTAGCTCCCTTTAGCATGAAGGGAAACCCGAAGCGTTTAGCGGCTTGCTCGATTGATGCGATACGAGCATCACCAGACTCAATGGCCATTTGAGGAGCAACGGGGAGTCCATTTTCGGCGAAGTATTCCTTCTGCTGGAATTTATCTTGAATCAAACGTATGGTCTTGTAAGAGGGGTGAACCGGCACTCGCTTCACGACTGTGCCCTGTCCATCCGGAGAAGGCACCTCGATACCTGTGGTCGCAATCTCCTCCAGCACATCGCAGTTGACATGCTCAATCTCAACAGTCAATACGTCGCAGCGTGCAGCTAGAGCCTTGATCTTTTCGGGATCTTTGAACGACCCGGTGACATTAAGACTATTGTGGTTGATCTGCTTGGCGGGGCAGTCCTCCGCATCCAATACTGCAACGGTAATACCTCGTGGGGCAGCAGCCTGACAGAGCATGCGGCCCAATTGGCCTAAAGTTGAAAGTCAGTATTGCCTGCCCTATGAACACACTATGCTTATTATCATGAGTTCCGTACCTCCGCCCAACAGGCCAATTACCGGTTTTTTGCCCATAATTTCCTTTTCAGAAGAGTAGCAATTCGACTCTCAAGCTCCCGAGATTGTAAGCTTACTTTGACGAGATGAGGAAAGTGGCCAAGGTCGACGTCTTCATCGTGCCCGCTCGATAGAAAGCCTACACGTGAAACTATGACCGGAGTCGCTCCAAAGCAATTGAGTGCTTAAAAGAGGTAGGCGGTGAGAAATTTGTTGCCAAATTAGGTAAAGATGCGGCATTCTGCCGGGCAGAAAGCTGTTTGGCACGCGTATGTTCAGAGTAAAATATTTGTGAAAGAAAATTACGTATAGTATACAAGAGAATGGTAGCATACTTGGTTACTACATATTTCCCCACTTCTTTTCATATCACCAATCTAATATACACCGCTTACGCAGAAACCATACTTCGAGTGAAAACAAAAACTGATCAGGAGTTTTCTAGAGGCGCCGTAAAATACCTAGGTAACAGGTACCTAAGGCCTAAAGGTATAGGTGAGGGGTAATAATCAGGAATCCTTCCTATGTACGTACTGTGTGTGGCAGGGGAAATACAGTATGTAGCACAGTACTCAGGTAGTCTTGTGTACCGTACCAAGCCACGGGAGGCCCGACAGTCTGGTAAGCGACAAGGGCCTGCAGAGCTGTGGTCCAATAAGAACCCATAGAACGAGACGAAGGCCTCAACAACGGCTGGTCCAAAGCGACTGCCTTTTTCGGGCTTCTCGTACTGACCAATTCAGATTGGAGTAGATACCTGCCTGGTAGGTACCCAGGTCAGTTAGGTACTCAGATATCCGTCAAGGCCCCCTAGTCAGGCCATACCTACATACCTCTATGTGCTCATCATGCTCATCATGCCCATCATGCCCATCATGCTCATCATGCCCAAATCATACATACCCTTTTACCGACTTCCTATAGGCCATCATCATAATCACCCCAGACCGCTCGCTTGTCATGCGACCGCATACCACACTCCAAGGTAGCACATACATACCTAGGTATACTTTGGCTGCCTCTCTACACATAGCGCCATCACATCATCGTTGGAGCTGGTAGGAGTAGAAGCCCCTTATTTGTTACCTTTCTTTACGAAACGGAGGCTATTCTCGTCTCGGCCACATACAACATACATATTGATCAGACCTACGTAGCTCCATTGACGACAAAGAACCGGAAATACTCATCAACTAGGGACATATCCCCTTAGTATGGCGTGCACGTCTATTCTAACCCTAGTACCTACCTAGGTAGTTGCCTGATTTGGCCCTTCCGACAGACATTGAGAGCCGAATCCCTTGTCCTAGGAGAATGGGTCTCTACGTTGACTTTGCCGGTTCTATTATCTGGAGGCCGTTGCAAAGTGCTGTTATGTTGAGCTCGCATTAGATCCAGCATGAGTTCCGTATACTCTTGTGGGGCTGATGTAGGGCATTCTCCTACCCGGAGTTGTCAATAAATGATATCCCCTAGTTGCTCCGTGAATCCAGAAGCAGTATCTACCTAGGTAACAATATAGGTACTTGCTATCGTCATTTAGTTGAACCACATACCAACCTCGTGTTAATAGAACCGTCATCATTTTTGGCACAGGCTCGTCGGTCCACCGGTCATGTGCAACAGAACACAAAGAGTCGCTTACACAACTGGAACCAACACATCCCGCGCAGCTGTTAGGTCTGTCGTTGAAGTCGTTTGCATAGTAATCCGTCGATATCGACAAGCATAATCTCGATCGTGCCCCCACCCAGCTAATTTCGATGCGCACATGCCCGAACTTGCGGGTGAGTAGGGGCTTGATGATTTGTGGGGGATCTGAACAGGCCGGACGACGAGATCAAATCCCTAGAAAGTGATGCTCCAAGGAGGTAAAGTTATCTAATGGTCTTACACTTGCATTTACCAATAGGATAAGTAAACATGAACGATGTATTGGGTACGGAGTGAGTAAACGAGGCCAAGATCTAGCATCCATTCAGTAACACTCAGCCGGAATGCGAGAACTGGCAGGGTATCAGCACACCCATACGCCTTGTACACACACTCAGACTGGCACTCTGGAATATGCAAGAGTCCTTTTTATCATCACCCTTGGGTTACACTGGCAACAAAGATCCCCACCTAGACCGGTAACAACCTAACAACGCCGGCAGTTTGCTAAAGGCGTGATTTATTCTTCGTCATACCGATCTCTTTCCCCTCCTGTCGGATTAACACGGAGAACAAGGCATGGCGTCACGCTCTTGATGGATGACTACGTTTAAGGTATCGCGAACTGTCCCTAGGAGATATAGTTGAGGCTTAAGTAGAGTAAATCCAAGGTGAATTACCGAGTCGGGGATAAAGGCGTTCAGGTGGCCCCCAACCGAAATACATGCCAGCCTGAATAGAACTGCCGTTTTCGACGCATAATGATCCCGAAACTGGTAGGTATTTCAACAGCCAACAGCCAACTCGCATGGGAAGTTCCGAAAGCTGGTGCTAGAATATGCATGGTCTACACCATTCGTAAGTAACTAAGGGGTGGTAAGGGCAACAATAGGCCCCCATCAATCGATACGTTGGAGGGTTGAAAACGGAACACGCGGCACTTACTTGATCGTTATTTTATCTCGAGTGGCCGTGACGGCCGCTTTTGCCAACGAGAATAAGACGTATGCCCTCCTGAGTAGCCTCCTAACCCATCATGAGAAATATAATTATCACCTGGCTTGGTCTCATTGCTTTACGAGGAATACTCCTATACAACTTGCTTTGTCCCTCTCTTACCAAACTTAGGTTTACTAAAAACATAATTTCAAGAATTCAGGACCCTTAAGAAGCCATCCAGACACCGGGTTCGAACTCCGCCTCTATTCCTACTAAGCTCACCAATTTTGCATTGATTGCTGCGAAGTTCGCCGCGATCAACATTATCGGTGGCCCGCCTCCCTAGTCTTCACAATATACGTCTTTCAAGTGTTGACTTTACCTCGACATGATTTCCCTCGCAAGCCGCCGTCTACGATTCTTTCGTGGGCGTGTGAAGACTTTGAGCACCGGATTTTCCCCTCTTCACATAACACGTAACATGTCCAGCACGCAATTTCCCACCGTCCCCAAATACCCCATAGTCAGCGATATACCGACAGAAACCTCTCAATTTCCCTTCGGGTTCGACCTCGAAGAGCCGGAAATGTGGCGTGAAGTGCCACCATTTAGTGACGTATCCTATGATGAATTCCTGTCTTGGCGATGGCATACCAAGGTAGACAAGCCCCAACTTGGGACTCTTCTCTCTACTGACGCACATGATTCAGAATCTAGTCGAAACGAAAGAACAGCTGTCCGAATTCCTCTACGCCGTACTCCCCGAGGAGGTACCGCGGCCTGCGGGCATGGCTGGCATGCAGACGCGGGACGAGTTCGCGGGCGATGTATACAGCGGGATAAGGAAATCCGCCATGTCGGTTCGTGTCATGTAAGCCATGTCCTATTCTCTTGTCTAGCGATACCCGGTATTGAACGGTGTAGGCCGTACGTGCTAAGTAGGATAAACTGGGCGGATCCGGCGAATTGCCCAATATTTCGACAGTTTATCCCGCTGGGGTCTATCATGGTCAAGGACCATCCACGAGTGAAGCCTGACTCTCTGCACGAGCAGGAGGACTCGCCGGTGGATGGCATCGTACATCGATATCCCGATAAAGCCCTCTTCCTTAGTGAGACCGATCCTTACCCTTTGACCTGGAGAATAATTGTTACTAAAGAAGACTCCTAGCTGTTGGTGTCTGCCCGGTATACTGCGTCTTCTGCACAAGGTCGTATGGTGTAGGTGCGAATACCGAGGTTCTCGCCAAAGAACCGTTCAAGGTCTCGCGCACGAGGTTTGAGAACGCGTTTGCCTACGTCGAGAGTCAACCTGATCTCAAGGACATCGCCATCTCCGGTGGCGATGCGTTTTACCTACCGCACCAGTATGTATCCCGATACCCTCGGCCTCATCCTAGACATGGTTTCGTCACATCGCTTTTGATGATTCTCGAGACCCGACAGGGCCCCTTGTTACTCGGAGTATTTACTAACGTTTGGCTGCTGATAGTGTCCTCGAATGGATTGGAGACCGTCTCATTGGAATGAAGAATATCGAACGAATTCGGTTTGCGACAAAGGGGCTAGCAGTTGCCCCCAATCGGTTTCTCGATAGCAGCGACCCATGGACGGAAACACTAATTCGGGTCTCCGATAAGGCGAGGAGAGCTGGCAAGCGTGAGTAAAGTACCGCGGCCTATTTGAGGCCTTTAATGGCAGCCGTGTTAGACTCGCCCTATCCAGGCCTTGAGGGTTTTCAATGCGTCTTGTACCATGACACTTCGTTCGACCTAGCAGCACTGACAGTAGAGTATCGCAGACTTTGCCATCCACACGCACTTCAATCACCCCGACGAGATAACTTGGATCACCAAAAAAGCCAGTCGTAAGCTGAGCCAAGCTGGAGTTACAGTTCGCAACCAGTCGGTGCTGCTCCGGGGGGTAAATGATAACGTCGCTACTATGTCATCCTTGATCCAGAAGCTCGCTCAAATGATAATTCAACCCGTAGGTAGTCTCATTAGTCACCATTCAAAGAGAAGCCTACTGATAATAGCCCATTACTCGAGTAGTACTATGTCTATCAATGTGATATGGTCCCGAAAGTCGAACATTTGAGGACGCCGCTACAGACAATCCTCGATCTCGAATCGGAACTCCGAGGTTCCATCGCGGGATTCTATAGTACGTCGTGAATTTCCCCCGCCCCTATCTTATACTATTCCTGCGTGCGTGAGAATGTGGAGCTCAGGATCCATACGCGACATATTCCACAATATAGGAGTACGATACTATATGGGTTGCTCAGACTGACCTCCCTGGGCCGAGATAAAGAAAGGCACCAATTATGCCGGAGAGCTAGGAAGAAATCCCTGGAGAGACAAAACTGTCACGCCGGGACCTAGGACTTAAAAACCTAGGCCGACATGCGTTCCCCCATACGAAAAGGCCTACATAAAAATGAACTTGATTCGTTTATACCCGCAAACACTCCCTTGAACCTACTATTAGACTGTTTCAACGAAAGTCTCACCGGCTGACTCTTTCCCCGACAGTGCCGAACTTCATCGTTGACCTCCCAGAAGGTGGCGGCAAGCGACTAGCTTGCAGCTTCGAATCTTACGACCGAGATACCGGTGTGTCGACCTTCCGGGCACCAATCCTCACCAGTAAACGAAAGGCGGGAAAGATCTACAAATACTATGATCCGCTGCCGCCTTCCTCGTAAGAAGGTGGTGTTGAGATAGGGAAAGATCTTTGGGGAGACCCGATGAGCTCGCTCCGATATTGTGATTGATATCGTATGTTGTCGTACTAGGCAGAATGTTCCCGGCACCAAGGGCATACTTTCCCGTGCATCTCTCTGGTAATTAGTGGCTGGCTGTGGTAGATAGCTGACGAATCGTCCTATCTAGCTGCGCCATTGACGTGGAGTTGTAGATCATTCTCTTTGTGTTCGGTCTGTGACAGCCAGCCTCAAAAGCGGCTGACAGCTACGTGGAGTAGAATGAAAGCCACCAAGCCATTCGTTGACAAATATACCTATATCGGCTCCTAACACGAATGTACTGTCTCGACAGGACGCGTGATGCTTCCGATGGCTAGGACAATCTGCCATTAGATTATGTAACCTATAGTATGCTATCGAAGCTCTTTGGAAGGCCGCGCGACTAGGTAGATTAGATGGCTGTTCGCTCGGGGTTGGGTTTGCTCCCCATCCCCCAACTTTTATATCCGCAGTAAGATCAAGCGGGCCGGGCGTGCCCCGGATTGCTGCTGCGTGCATCCGTACGCCATGAGGCTTGGTGTATGCTACATATATGCTACGGGATCAAACCATGGGTACCGCAGATTAATCGGCAGTTAACGAAATTGCGAGCTGGCGGGATATATTGGGACCTGCATGAGATCGACGGCGATAATGGATCTCGGATAATCAACGCAAAACCCATCAACATATTTCAAGTTCTTCCTAGCAGCTCTTTATAATTATAACTAGAAGTTTATGGTGACGACGACGATGATGATGATGATGCTGGATTTAGGTATTTTTTTTTGCCAAAAGGAGGGTCCGGATTAGTTATCACGGCGTAACCATGGCTTCGGGCGTTTAACGTTGTTAAGGTTGCGGTATCGGCCCAGGAAATCCCGGCTCGGGCTCAGAGCTCGCGGCGGCGACAGACGCCGCTCGTGGGACAATTCACCCTACGCCGATGCGCATAGTGCCGGAGGTGGCAGAGAGCATTATTCTGGTGCCCCAGAGCCAATGGAGTCGGTGGGAAGAATGGGCCGGTGGTTGTTGTTGGTGATGCTAACAATTTAAAACAGAAATGCGGCGGTAGCTCTCTTTTTGGCTTTACTTGGTAGTATTACTATGAAATTCCGTTGGGGCTCACGGACCACCTCCTCCAGCACAGCCGAATGCATACATAGTATTATGTATAGTACGTACACTACCTGTCTTCGCTGACTTCCTACATTAAAACGCCAACTTAGCCACCAGCCAACAATTACTCAGTATATGTACATACTCCGTACTTTGATTCTATTAAATTAAATTTAATCATGGAGCAGTGTACATACTTAATAGTACGATATGTACGTACTGTAGTAAACCAGTAAGTACGACCGCAGGCCCCGTAGGTAGTAATGTATAGTGTAAGTACGGCCTGATCACCCGATATCTGTTTTTGCCCATTATCCATTATCCATCGGGCTAATCATATCTTGGTATTAGTGCAGGGGTGACGAAAAGAGGAATACTACGTATGTGCTGTGACGAATTTTCGTGATAGCCAATTGCCGTGCGCCATTCGTGTCGATTCTTCCTGCAAAGCTGCATCACCGGACAAGGTTATAGCAGTGAGTTGTTGTCGTCTACCTACGGGGCTACACAGGTAGACGGAGCGACGATATTTACACAACAGCAACAGAGTATCTGTAGAGCTTCTGCTATCTACCTAGGTAGAGCACAATAGCTGGCTCGTTATCGGTCTGGCAACGTCCATCGGGGGTTCAAAGCTAAACCTATCCCCAATAGGTACGGAGTAGTGGACTAACGGTTTGCTAACTACAGTATAATACATTCAAAATAGGAATAGCATCAACAATTTCACCATGTCATTCTCTACCCCATCTCCTTTTTTTTTTCCCTTCCTCTCCCCCTTCCTTGTCAACTTTCCTTCTCCGCCTGTCTGGTCCAGGTCATTCCAGGCTACTGCCAGGTCACACTCTTCCCCTGGCCATCAGCAAGCCCTAGACTGCCACCAATTCTGCCATTGGCCTACCCGAGTCGACTGCGGGGAGGGGAAAAAAGCAGGGTGCAGGGTGCGCTAGCGCACGTCCCCTACGCCCACGGATTTACCCCAGAGCCAGCCAACGAGCTCTTCGAAGGCGAAGGATCGGTTAGGTTAGTAAGTATGTTATATGTATGACGAGTTCCAAGATAAGACAGGCAGACAAGACAGGACAGGCACAGGACAGGCACTGGATAAGCACTGGACGGGCACCAAAACACACACACGACATGCATGCATGCATGCATTTCATTCCTCCGTACACCTCATTCGCACGTTATCAGTCAATGTCGCTTGTCCTACAGTACGGGGAAATACTCTGCGAACCGTGTTCCGTAGTGCAGGAAATGGTGTAAATGAGCAAATGATGGCGCGCAAACCGCACATGCTCTAATGCTTCCAGCTATCCGGTCTAGCTTCTAGGCATTACGACACTTGGGAGGGTCGCGACAATCAAGTACTACTTACTCTCTGCCGCCTGAGTACTGTAGCGCCCACGCTATGAAGCACCCACTCGCTCACTCACTTTCCACGATCCTTCGTGTCTGCTAGCTTGATTCTAAGCTGCGCTACTTAGCCGCCGCACGTTCGCGTTTCCTGGCATTCGAGCATCTGTTGGATAATCAAGCCTGTGTGTGATGTGATGGGCATGGCAAGACGGGAATCGGCCAAAAGTTGATAGAATAGATCGATGGATGGATAGAGCTGGGGCGCGTGTCACCTTGCAGTACCGCACCGCACGAGATTCGATGCCGAGCTCTGTCTGTCGCCTGAATAGGTACCCCGGTCGGTCCGAGGGCGGCGATACCGCTCAAGTTACACTCGGCTAGCTTTTTTTTTTTTTAATTTTTGATTTTTTTAATTTCTAACCAGGCACCACCACCACCACTACTAAGTATATCATGTACGTTCCTCCTCCAACTGCGGCTTGTACAGTAGTGTAATGAGGAGATGAATTAGAAAGTCTATAGAAAACGAAGCCGTTGCCTTCTGGACATTACCGTACCCATTAAATATTTAAGGTGAAATTACACTATTGCGATTAAAGTTTACCTAGAGCTCCTAGCAGTCTGGGCAAAAAGAAGGGACGGCATTTTGAAGCAAAAATAAGGGTAGTCTAGTGTATATAGTACAGTAGTATAGTAGAGAGATAGAGCCAAGATATTGATCAACGTGTGCGGCAGGCTTGGTAAGAACAGACGCCTGTGCTAAAATACTAGTGTGGAAATGTACTAGTAGCGTGTAGAATAGCGTGCATATCCTACCTAGTATGGATCATGACCTGTTTTAAGTATAGTGCCCCTGGTACCTACTTGGGTACCTAAAGTCTACTACGTAAAGTACTTGACGAGTCGGTGGTAGCACTGACGATTGCGCTGGTTAGGTGGTAGTATAGCGTGGAATCGGGTAACCTACTGCATATCTTATATTACCAGCTCGTACTAAGTAAATGCAGTCGTATACTTATTTTCATTCCCATGGCGTTGTACTCAGTAGTCGTATCTACAGTCTCCCCCTAGTCTAGAACATGGAACATAAAAACTTGATAAGTCGAGTTGTTCTTCCAATGGTGCTCCGTTCCTGCATGGGCTGCGGGCACCAGACAGACCACGAGCATAATCCTACATAAATGCTACACTACGCTCAGAAGAATACGGCTCGGCAAGCAGTTACATGGGGCCGGACCATGGCTCACCGCTGCATTGCATTATCGTACGTAGCCTACATACTTAGTAGTACGGAGTACATTATTTATTATACGCTACCTAGTACGTACGTACGCAGCAGGGAGTAGTGATCGTAGCACTGGTGCGTAGGCAGTGCGTAGGGTCTCTGTCGGGTCTCTGTCGGGTTTCTGGTACCTACCTCTGGGTACCTTGGGCAGGTTAGGTAGGTTAGGTACTCCGTAGTCTACTTAGGTAGGTCGGCTTTTTCTGTTTGATCATTTCTCCTCTTCTCCTCTCCTCCTCTTCGTGGCTCTTTCCGATTTATCGATTCGCCAACAGCCAACAGCAACGACGGTACCCAAGTGGCGTTGTTGTTGTTGTTCTTGTTGTTGCACCTTCGAACTTACCATAGGTACCATTACAACATCTCTCTCTACCTATACAGCCTATACACATTAGGTAGTGTGTAGGTAGACTACCCGTACTTGGATGTACTACTACCGCTACTAGTATAGCACTATTTACTATTTACAACTCCATATCTACATACTACGTAGTGTATATACATGCATTATGTAGTGTAGTAGGTAGTAGCTTCATTTGTTCATTATTGCCTAGGTATTATTTATTCCTTGTATCCATGCGTACCTGCCTGACACGTTGTGCCAGACAAAGCCGTCGTCGGTCTGGTCTCTCTCTCTCTATCTATCCTCTATCCTCTATTCTATTATCTAGCTTAATTATCTGGCCGTCGCCAAATTTCCCCCCTCTCTTTCTTTCTCTCATCCCTTCCCCTACCCTACCCCCTTTCCACTCTGATACTATACCTTGATCGCCTCGGCGAATATTTGTCTTGTCGATAGTTGGCTGGCATTCTCTAGCCAAATTCCCGACACCTTCGCGTTGGAACCTAGGGATTTCGTCATCGAGGGGCATCAGAGACAAAGGGAGACAAAGACAGGCGCGTACCGAATTACATCACCGCGCACAACGACATCGTACAACCACGGTGCTGTCCGAGGTTGCCAATCTTTGTCGCTCAAGCTAGCTTTGGTCGGTTGTCTACTGCTTTCCAACACCAAAAAGGAAAAACAACAAAACACAACAAGAATATTCCCGACGGCCATTTACATATAGGGAAAGCGCCTCGATCTGTATGTTACCGACGACATCTGCAAACGACATCCGACGTCGCACTATCAGACTTGAACGACAGTCGTACATAACCAACTCTACTACTGGCCAACAACATGGACATGGGATCCTTGTCCAGCGCTGGAAAGCAGCCATCTCTCTTTCACGAACCATCTCACCCTGTTCTCTTTGATAGCTTTAGCTGGTTGGATGAGGATGACGACCTCGACCTTCGCCTAACGCTCGACGATTACCAGGCCGATCTCAAGCCTTCTAGACCCATGACCACCTCCGGTCCGCCTTCATTATTTCGCCGTCGCCTATCCGTTAATAAGTTGTCATTTGGCCGTCCTTCCATCTCTAGTCGCCCGGGCACCAGAGATTCCTCTTTTACAGAGCAAGCTCCCGTAAAAGCGCACTTGCGCCGGAAATCTCGAGCTCTTTCTCTTATTACGCCAAAACACAACCCACAGGCGTCTGTCACGTCGATTGACCCGGCTGCAACTCATTACCAGGATCCCGAAGCACGACACAAGCTCCGCGCATATCTGGCTTCACCACAGAAGTTTGACGAAGCGCTAGAGTATGGCTTTCCCGCCAACAGTCCTTATCCCACGGTTCTGCCGGGGGGCACCCCCAGAAAGAGCCAAAGCTTCTCGCAAGGGCTCTTCATGGCGAGCTCTGAGAAACTAAAGACGTTTCTCGCAGACGACAACTCTTCTAATTATAGCCAAGAAACTTCCATTCCCGACTCCGAGTCTCCTAGGACGCCCCATACACCTGAAAACCTACATGGTATCAAGCCCTTTCAATTCCCAAGCCATAGCAATAGTTTTCCACCGAAACTCCCTGAAGGTTATGGACCAGGCCCCATGGCTACCCGTGAGATGACGTTGCGAATGACCCTGACCCGGCCCGATCTACGATCTGGTCAAGATGAATCATATGGCTGGCCGAACGGTCCTGGCCCACGTTGTTCCTCTCAACCACGACCCCCGTCACGGCCCTTCCGAGTTGATTCACCGGTGCTAGCCCCTGACAACAAAGATGCCACGAAGGAGAGTATGGATCAAATCTTTGCTGATATTGATCGGGAACTAAGCTCATCATCGGAAGGAATGGTCAAGCGTTTCTGGAATCGGATGCGCCGAGGGTAATCAAAAGCACTACTCGAATGCAAATCTCACATGGTCGGCCGATAGGCCAGAGATTTGAACGACAGATATATTTAATTGGGTTGAGCCCATTTTCGGCGTGTAGATAGAATACCCGATCTCTGCCTCGAGTCACCATAGAGCGATCGTTTATTTGGTTTCTGTATTATATCCAAGAGGCAACATGTTCCAGCTTCCTTTCCCTTTATCATATATCTCTCTTCCTTTTTTTTTTTCAAGTATGCCTTTACGCGTGCGAAGTGGATGGAAGGGAGCGAGAGGGGATCTACCCCACCCGGCGTTCCGGTATTTTAACGAACCTGATCACACAGCATGGAGTTAGGAGCTGGTTGGAGGCCTTTCCGAGCGGCTTTGATATCCCATAAACTTCATTGGGCTGGCGTGGGTCGTAATTGATTCTGTGCAGGCCTTGATGAGCACATGCTATATATCTGTACAGCATAAGCACAAACACGATAAGGAAGATTTCGGCCATCCCCAGTGTGTGGGATGGTTTCTTGGTTTGAGATTTGTCACTTGTTTCGAAGCGTTCATAGCATAGCCTAATTCTTGATTCTTCGATCATGACTCGTCGGGTATGCCCGTTGTGTTTCTCCTATTTATTTATGTGACATGTGGTATCACATATAAAAGGTTTTCGTTGCTCGAGACCGAACTAGACTCGTCGAGTTGATTGTGGCATGGACCACAACACCCCTTCCCACCGCACCGGGAGGCCCCAACGGCCGTTTCTATGCTATGCGCTATGTAGGGGCCAAACTAAGCGAGGGGGGCATTACATTGCTGCACCTTTTTGTCGTTTGGTTTATTGCTTTCTACAGTATTTCTAATCAGGACACGTGGGGTTAGGGTCACATTCAATACATGACCCTTTTTTTCCCTGCTGGCCTGTCTTGTCTTGTCTTGTCTTGTCTGTCTGCCTGTTTGACGTGATGAATACGGCTGGTTGGTTGGTTGGTTGGCTGGCCGGATGGCTTGGGGGCTTCCCCTCCCTCCTTCTTGTCATTGCTGCTCTGCCCATGTGTATGTGTGCATGTATGTATGTATGTATGTATGTATGTAAGTGTGTGTGATATGTATGCGTGTATGTAAGCGGCAGCCCTATCTAGACTTGAGGGAAGAGAGATCTTGTATATAATGTACTGGCGGAGGCGGTGGGAATCAGGGTGATTCAGGGGTATTTTTGGTCTTGGCTTTGCTCGGTTTGGTGTGTTGGTGCTTCTAGGTTGGGGAGCATATAGCCAGGGGGGTATAATATAGCATGCAAGCACTTCCGGAGTGTGATGTACGGAGTACAGTATAGTGCCTACCTAGGTATCTGTACGCTTGGGCTTTTAATGATCGGACTGCTTACTGCCTACCTAGGTATGTCTATTTGTGTGTATACTTACTTAACTAACCTAGGTACTTACCTACCTAGGGTAGTATGTATATACATGATATATTGCCGGATTCGGTCGCCTTCCAAGGTTGCCTTACCCTGCCTGTTATTGGTACCTATCGTTATAACTTGCTCGTAAGAGGTAGATACGCTAATACTATATGGGGGGAAACTGCTTTGGTGTAGGCGATTCTCTTATTGGGCAATCACTTGTATTATTGGTTGCTTCTCGTCCTTCCTTCTCGTTCTTCTAAGGCCTCCCTCCCGTCTGTTGGGGGCTGGCTTTTGCTCTCGGTGAGTTGGGTCCCTTGCTCTCTGCGTGCGTCCCCGTCGAAGTCCTGGGGCCGGGTGTTTGCAATTTGATTGTGCTGGGTTTTCTATTTGGTTGAAGCGAGGAAGGGGGCGGCCTGGTTGTTTTTTTCGTTTCTTGGATGCATACTGCTGATACCTAGATGACCTGAGAACGGGATGGGTCGAATTACGACAAGGGGTTGACGATGACAAGGCTTTGTGTGATCTGGGTAGTCGGGGTACTTTCTAGCTACATCATTCGGAGCTGGGTACGTGCGGCCTCGTGTCGTCTCCTAGCCCCTTCTTAGGCCTCGCGATGGATACGCCAATCACGGGGGTTAGCGATGCCATCTGTCCCAAGTGATGAATGAATGGGGGTGCTCAGGGGCTATCAATTGTACAGCGCAATTCAGGCTGAGGGGTATGTCCAATCATGGCTAACATGGCCACGGCTCGGAGCCCGGGCAGCTAGGAGAGCTTAGGCTTCTTTGGATCCCCAAATAGCCCGCTTCGTGCCGTTGCTCTGCCGACGTGCCTGGGCTTACTGAGACCGTGCACCTCTGATCTGGTTAAAGGGGCCGGATGATAATCGCCACAGGAATCAGCAACGGTGCCCTAGACCTTGTCCCAAGCATCAAAGACCAAGGCTGAATCCAAAAAAAAAGACAGGGAACTTTCAGGAGAATCGAATTCTAGATTCAGCCTCTACCCGGCGTGTCTTCCGCCGCCCGTAGGATTGGGCGTAACCTAGCACGAGAACGAGGGCGAGGACGAGGATGAGCGTTGATCCGGACGGTCGCTACTGAAACGTTATTCCCGAGTGGGCACGACAGTCGAGAGTAAGCTATAGCGTACTAAGTAAGATGCACCACAATGGCGTAGCGGTATCATAACGTCGACCGGCCGATGCCCATGTATTGTCCATTGTGCAGTTAAAGATGCACAAAAAGAGATACTTTGAGAGTTTCGTATTATGCAGCTCTGTCGCCTTACGGATGATACTTGCGCTCGGCGGGGATGAAATGCGTTAACTTCTTACTCGTCTTCCGACCCCGTCCCTTAGGGTCTACGCTTGGAGTAGAAGTGCACATTCACTGATAGCGTTATTCGAACACGAATTTCTCCGAATTACTACCCAATCCCTCTATATACGGTTCATCACGGGCACCCCATACTCGCGCGAGCTAATCGATCGTACCGAGTGAGCCTATCAGGTATTTGTGGCTAGCTGACTAACAACATGACGAAAGATCAACAGGTCAAGAACCTGGTTTTAGCAATACTGGAGAGGACTTTTATAATCAACATGAGCACCCGTTCAGGGTGACTATAGCGTACCGTGTGTTGAATGCAGGAGAAATCAGTGGTCTAATAGCTACGGCTGTCACAATCATAACGCAACCGTACCAAACATACGATTGGCTAACACCTTACCTATCCCTCCTCTTTCTCTAATTCGTTTTCCGCGTATCGATAGTTTCTTAGGCACTATTCTCCTCTTACATTAGATACCAATCAACCAGAATCAGGGCAAAATGAGTCCTGCCTTCCCGGACTCACCTATAGATGAGGAGGGCCACCTTCGGGTCCTCTCCCTAGAGCCTGCGAGGTATCGAGATGCCAATCTTATAGGCTCGCTTCGAGTCACAACTTTACGCGATGAATATGAGGAGTTGGTAGAACCCTACACAGCTATTTCTTACGTATGGGGAGACCCAACTCCCGTGGACAAAATCCTGCTCAATGGCCACGATCTTGGTATCACCGAGAATCTTGGAGCTGCACTACGAGATATCCGTGATGCGACTCGAGTTCGTCGCATCTGGGCAGATGCGATATGCATTGATCAAAGGAACATAGACGAACGAAACCAACAAGTCGCAATGATGGGGCAAATATACTTCCACGCGAATAGCACTATCATCTATCTCGGGCCGTTAGAACCTCATTCTGAGTTCGTTCTTCGAGCGGTGCAAGAAGCCGTCCGCCAGGATGGTTATACAATCAACGTCACCGATGAATCTCCTTTAAAAATGCCTCGTGATGCACCATACGACGTTGAGACGGTCGTTTCGGAAGCGGAAAAGGGCTTGCTATTTCGACCTTGGTTTCGCCGGATATGGGTATTACAAGAATTAGTTCTCTCGAGAAACCCCTGGGTACAATGTGGGACGATTCGAGTCCGATGGCGAGACCTCTGCGGCTTCATAATCCCGCTACTAAAAAGCGTTGCTAAGGCGAAGTTGGGAATCAAAGCCGAGAATGGCCCTGTTTATGACATTGAAAGCATGAACGACATACGTGCCGAGTATTCTAGGCGCGGAGCACACCCCCCACATGATTCTGCTGATTCCACCTCTTCTTCCCGGCTACTTCGTTCGAAGCTCAAAAAACACAAGATTAGGCGGCCTTGCAGCCTCAGAGAAATATTGCGGACAAGACTAGGCTGTCAGTTGTCCGACCCAAGAGATGCTATATTCGCACATCTAGGAATTATCTCAGATAGGGACGAAATACTCAAATTCGTCAAGCTTGATTATAATCAAACGATAACGGAACTCCTCACTGCAGTAGCCCGAGCTTTTATCAAGCAAGGGGGTCTAGAACTATTAATGGAGGGAATCACGCCCTCTCACCCTCTCAGGTCCATTTTACCCTCTTGGGTCCCGGATTGGCGCATAGAGATTAGTCGAGAAACTCTCCGGAGAGAATTAGAGCTTACGTCAACATCTTCTCTCTGTCATTCTACATATGCCGAGCCATTCGGCACCATGAGCGAGTGGGAGATTCTATGCGTTAGTGGGCCCCTGCCTTCACCGTCGGCATATCCGTCCACTTTCCGTGTTCTAATGAGATTTGATAAGACTGATGACCCGTCAGAGGGTAGGGCTCGGTGGGTATGGGAAGAGTTTTGGAAGCTCGGGGCGGCTGTTGGCGATGACAGTAGCGCCCGCAGGCTGGCTGCTCTCCAATTCTGGCCAGATGAATTGTGTCGCCTGAGGGCGCTCTGGCTAGGTCACGAATTCTATAGTTTTCTCCCTTGGAGAAACGTGATAGACGTGGTTGATAGATATACGGGGAATGAACGGGCCGAGCCATGTCAAATTGCGTTTCTAGCTAATGGCACTCTAAGGCTTGTTACACATGAGGCTGTAGCCGGTGATATCGTGGCAACTATTATATCGTCACCGGAGCGTTTCAAGCCTTGGGTGACAGGAACAGGATACGGGAAAACGATTGTAGCACGGATCTGCGCCGTCCCTGGCGAGTCGAGATTTGAGCTCGACTATATGCGTTGGCATGACAGCCATACTCCCAACGCCCGTCCTAGAGCGTTTGGTTTTCGGCATTGTGTGCTACTAGATTCTTTTGAGCGTATAAAATGGTACGATTTCTTGCTAGACGAATGGCAAACAGATCTGGATTCACCAAAGCGCTGGACTGTGTACGATCGCCGACGCGAGGGATTTGACGGACCCGTGGCCGGAATAATCGTTCTATACTAATAGGGTCAAGAAAACCTACGAAGTGAACGTCGAATTTCACATAGGAATATGCATTATATTAATCTATACTAGTTAAATTAACTGCTCCTACGTGAAGATAGGTAGATGTAATGGAGGGAATGCCAATGACCTACAGGTATCGTCGAGTGTACACTGCCTATGCATCTTTATTCTAGGGTGTCGCTGTTTCGGTGACGTCTGTGGAGGGGGTGCTTCGACGAAACATGATGCATAAGGCACGCTGAATATACCACCAGCAAACAATAACTAACTTATAGGGCCATTGTGAATATATAACAAGCAGAGAGATGCGCTGCTGTGACGAGTGGTTGACGTTGATGAATTATACGTTATTCTCGGTCTCACTAGGATAGAAGTAAGTTTTGGAGGCAATGAAATAGAAAATCACATATCCTAGTTCTTCGCCCCTTGATAGTGGTATTGAAACTGGTCATTTATCTTCGTGTACGGTTTTCTATAGAGACTTGCTTCCAAGCGCCGATTGAACCGACTGCCTACATTGCTACTGCTCTACGTGCTAACTGTATCCTACGACCTAGGACTGGAATTAAGACTAACGCGGGGAAAGGGGGTATAGGCCGTTCTATTTGTTCGCTCTTTCGGAACCTAGTTTACGGGATTATACTCGGGCTACATATGGCGCCGCGGCGTCCCGCCATCTTGACAGTAGGAAGGCTCACGGGGAACAGACTCATGCTGCGGGCAAGCTAACCGCGGAGACCGGCACTCTACTACGATTTGCGTGTTAGTGAAACCATGAAACGACGCTGCCTGGGAACCTCGAGTGCGCGAGATATGAGGGGTTTGGACCCCTCTAAGCGCGGGCTGGCTAAACACGACGACTCGATCCTCGCCGTGAAGACCAATCTCGGTATCATCAGCGCAAACCGCATCCCGAGTTGAAGTCTAAGAAGCAAGAATTGGTGCTCGGATCACGGGTGAATGGGATGTTTTTGTTCGCGTCGGGAGCCGGCTAGCTGGCTCGGATGAATGGATGCCGTTGGAACATACGCTAAGCATGCGATTCATTCTTCGACTGTGCCCTGGACCCTTGTATCCGTTGGACTTCGCCTTGTCTCCGGGCACCAACGAGATGAGAAAGGGGGGTTAAGGAGGAGGCTAAACGGAGTTACAATTAATGTTGTTCAATGTACATCTAACCGAAAAAAGATCTGTCCCAAATTGCCCCAATCGACGCCAATGCTAGAAGAACACCCACAAGCAAGTCCCTTTTCTCGGTAATGCACATATGCGCCTGGTCGCCGCTACTCTGAGTAACGGAGCGACGGACCGGCCCGTTATCAGTATCGGTACATCTTAGCTTAATTTCCTCGGCCCGAGGGCTGAGATGGCGAGGAAGTCTCAATACCCATACATTAGACCCTTCCATTCACCGTTTCCTTAAACCTCATCATCACTATCGTCGCCCAGAAGTTCTCCCTCATCATCATCAACCATTGCGTAGTCACCCCTCCCACGAGCAAAGCTATCCCTCGTAGTGAACCTTCGCGGTCCGCTCGATCGTAACCAGCTGTAACGGCCACCGCCATCTCCTCTACCGCTAAGTCTTGTGAACGCGGAACTCACCGTCCGCCAGAGACTGGAGGCTAGCAAGGGTAAGGCACCAATGACGGCCACGATGGCTGACACAGCGATGACGGGATATTTGATCCATGGCGAGTCGTTGTCTAGAGTACTCTGCTCGCCCAAACGAATCTGGCCGAATTTGCCTTGCCAGTTATTGTAGACCCACCAGCCCACGAGCGCGGCGAAGGCGATAGGAATGACCACAGCAAAGAAGATAGCTATTCCCGATGCGCCACGCTTCTCCTCAAACTCCTCCTCGTGGCCGGGGCAAGGGTGATACTTGAAGACGTTGTCTGGATCGAAGGTACCACCCTTGCAAGTCGACAATGGAATGCGACGGAGACCAGTGCGCTCGTGATACTCGACCGCCTCTGGATCGTCGCGACATACTTGCTCGGGATCCTTAGGTCGAAGGCCATCGACAAGAGCGCAATAATTATGGGCGTCTAGCTCATAATTATAATCACTGTAGGGTAAGGTCATTAGCTGGTGGTGGTATGGAAGGGGCAATCGGGGCATCGATCGGCTTACCATTCGTAATCTTGTCGTGTGCACGCGCAAATCTTGGAATCATAGACGTCCTGAAGCCTTTGTTCATTGTAACAGACCCGGTCATTCTTTTTGCGCAGATACCGATTTCTGTGGCCAAATAGACAGCTATCGGGCTGGAACGGATGCTCTGGAGACCATAGCTCGTAATCCGACTTCTCCGGGTCAACATCATCGTGCACGCACGGCCTATCAGCCAAACCGGAAAAGTCGAGGTTGAATGCAACTAGATTATCGTCCGTGTGCGCCCAGAGGAGGAAATTCCGAGAAGACCCGGATCGTAAAGTGGTTATGTCAGTGATGGTTACATCAGAATCGGAAAATTCCTTGTCTTGCCAAGATTCACCACGGTCGAGTGAATAAGAAATTGATTTAGTCTTTGTGCCCCTCTGGGCGAGAACCACAATGGAACCTTGGTCTCCGAACGACCATGTCCAGCTACCCTTCTTCACCTCCTTCCAAGTCATGCCAGCATCTGGCGTCATAAAAGTATCGGCGTCTTTTGTACTGCCGAGGATAGGCCCCACGTTTCCAATACCGAACATTAGCCCAATGGCAGACTTAGAAGAGTATGTCTCTCCGTGGTCGGTTCGCTCGGTGTAGCCATGGAGATGGAGGGCACAAAACGCATCGCCTTCTCGACTGGAGCAGGTGTACGACTTGCCTTCAACATCTTTGGGAGGAGGGGCGAGAAAAGACCACTGAGCACCATCGTTGTGACTGATCCTAGTTTGGAGGTTCTTTGGTTCCGAGTCACTGTCCTGATTTGCGACAGTATTCACGAGCATGACACCCTCCAAGCCGAGCATCTTTTCGAAATCGACGTACCATGAATTGTCAGCGTTGACTCCAGAGATACTCATGACGTAGGACGTGCCGTTAGAATTGCTTTTGAGGATTGAGCCAAACCGACGGCTCTTTTCCATTTCGGTGGCGACGAAAAGGTTAACGGCATGTGTAGAACTATCAAGGACAGTATACTCATTCTGATGAGAGACCTGAAAATTCAGTGGGAAGTGTGCATGGGCATATGTCTCTCCATCGAGGCTGGCTAGAGCACGTAACGTGCCCTCGGTTTTGTTTTGGGTGGCTACTACGATGAACTCGGACATGGTGGCAAATCTTGTGATGTCTTTCAAAACGATGGTAAATTCGTGTTCGGAAAACTTATTCATGTAGGACAACTGAAGTGGGTTGTCTTCGACATCATTATTTTCGCGTGCTCTGGCAGAGCATAGAATTTGCTCCTTGCTGCGGAATTTATATGCACTGGAGCCGGTAAACTGGCATCGGTCCACATAACGCTTCAGGGTCTCCCACCTGTCACCACGGTCGACTGAAAGTGAAGCCTCGGGATAGCATTTATCGCCAGTACATTTCTTGCCATGCCATATGAGCCACTCGGGCCGATTCGGATGGAATGAGAGGGGAGATTCTGTTGCGCGTTGGTCTAATGGATCTGGGGCATTGAATGAATCAATGCTCTTGCCTCCATCGGTTGTATAGTATACTTCCTTTTTGGCGGTGAGAAAAAAGACCATATCATTGACATGAGCATGGGGGATGATGGCGTAAATTTCCTTGTCCTTGAGTTCCTTTGGTGTAGCCCAGGTCTTGCCATGATCGTGTGTGATAAAAACATCGCCAGCGCCATCATTCTTTTTTGGCCTTGCGATGACTGTCTCGTCGTCGTAGGTACTTAGTTCGCCGCGTTCAAGGTAATGCTTTTCGAACCGATTAAAGCCCCCTTTGAAAGTTGTGCTCGTGACACTGATCTCGCCGCTGCTATTGCTCGGGCGTGATTTCACATCAGAGCATTTCCACTCCTTCTTCTTGTCCTTTTGGTCACCCTTGCTGTGGTTGCACTGGTTTCCGGGAATAAGACGCCAACCGGATGAACCCATGAATTTCTCCTCAGGGTCATCTGTTTGACAAGCCTGCTTAGGGGCTAGAACTGACCCTTCCAACTTGCACTCGTCGCCGTCTCGTACAAAATTGAAGTCGCACTCAAAATCTGCATCTGTGCAATCGCAAGGAGACATATCTGGTGTTACCCCCTTGAACTCTTTCTTAATGAAACATTTCGCGTCTTTCTTGCGTCGGCTGAACTTCTGCGTATGCCCCATCACACAGCTAGGGTTTCCGTCGTCATCTTTTCGTGCATACCAGTCTTCCATATCATCCTCCTTGCATGTGTCTTCGTGCAGACCCTCAAAGTCGATAGAGATCACGCAATAGCTGGACGAATCTGTCGGTCCTTTGCGAGCGGTAAGGATAAATTTAAGGCTGGTCGAGTCTAGTGTCGTTGTCAGACTCCCAGGGCGGATACTGAGGTCGTCGGGAAACTTAGTTGTTTTCCACGTGACGCCATGATCCAATGAGTACTTAATCTCTTGAACATCCGCATCCGCAGAGTCCTCAACAGCTAATAGGATGGAACCCTGGTCGCCGAATTCGTATTTATGAGGGCCCTTAGGCCCTTCAATCCAGGTCTTCCCTGCATCATCAGAGATATAAAGACTAGACTCCCAATAATCTTTCAGGAACTTGCCATGGTTGCCGTTACCCATCACTAGACCTGGTGCAGGGCTCGAAAATATTGGGCCGATGTTATTAGGTTCTGTGATAGAGTGGAGGTGGATATTGTCGTCACCCGTTTTGATCGCCTCGAATGTTCTGCCGTCGTCAAAAGTGATCTCTGTTTTTATTTTTTTCTCGGTGTCCTCCTTTTCAACCTCCTTCCAATTATCGACTCGATTAACTAAGAAGACACCCTGGATGCTAGTAACCTTTTCGAAATCGACACTTGCTCGCCGATTGCGGTTTGTGTGATCGACATTCCTCGTGAAGTAGGTGCCGTTAGAGTTGCTGGTGAGCAATGTGCCCATAGGATTCGACATGCGCCTACTCGTGCGGACATCAATCTGAATACTGTAATTGGTACTTTCTAGAACAGTATATGCATTTTCGGTGATTGGATGGTCTTGTGGGAAGACAGCACGATGCCAGACCTTGGTGTCGTCGGTCACAAAAAGGGCCATCTCAGCACTGTTGGGGGAGGATGTAGCCGCCAACAAATACTTCTTCACTTCGGCGATGTCAACAACACCCTGAACGGGTCTATTGCCGTTTAGGTTGGCCTCTTTTTCATCTAGGGCATCATCATCGAGAGGCTTGAAGTAATTATCGGACACGTAGAGACGGTTCTCCTCCCGAGGTGAGAGCGTGCCCGCTCTCACGATGCACATGATTCGATTGGCGTCTAGGTCGGATTCGCCTGTGGTGAAGATCGAAGATGACTTGGCCCACTGGCAGCCCTGTGTGTTTCTGCGGAGTAATTTTGCCTTGCTCACAAAGCCATCGGTAGTGTACATGGTGACTTCTTCACAGGAGCCGTCGCATTCCATGCCGGTGAACAAAATCTTGTCTGGGTCATCAGCATGGAAAATCATCCACTTGCCGATGGAATCGGGATCCTCGCCGGTGTAGGCATCGGTGTAGAATTTCTCCCATGTCTCGCCTTTGTCTGCCGTCTTCCAGTGTACGTTGCCGAGTGTTAACGCATAAGCACGGTCGGGGTCGTACTTGTGCATGACGAGAGCAATAGTCTTGTCATGATCGATACCCTGAGCCTTGTCCCATGTCGCACCTCCATCAGTAGATCGCCAAATGGTACGAGGACTGTCGAACTCTTGAAATAAGACAACATTAGAGCTTGGGAAGTAGTTGGGGTTGTTCGGATAGCTCTTGAAGTCATGGACGACGATTGTGGGCTCGTCTTTCGCGTATACGGTCGAGGCGATCGATAGGAAAGTGGCAAGGAGGAGGAGCGCAGTCCACCACACTGAGGTGGCTGCGCCCATAGATCCCGACGACCTCATGGTGCAACAACTACAGGCGGGGAATATGGGGCAACCATAGCAGGATTAATCGATATACAGGAGTGCGAACGACTAGATCACAGGGCGGCGAGACGACAGCGAGACGACAGCGAGACGGCGAGAAGGCGGCAAATATGGATGAAGTGATTGATGGTCGCGATAGATGGATGACAACGCTCGGGAAGGAGCTCTTATCGGTAGTAGCACATCAGGTAAAATGGTAATGATACAAAAGGTCTAAATGAGGTACAAGCGGCGAAAAGGACAGCGATGTAGGTGGTATATACGTTGCTTCAATTAATTTCCTGAAGCCTGGGAAGAAAGATGAAAACGAAGATGAAAACGAAGACGAAGACGAAATTCAGCAGGACTATGGCACGACAGGAACAAGTTGCAACATCCTCAGCCGCGTCATTGATAACTAAAAACGGCTGAAGATCGCATACAACACTACACCCTATTAAGGTGATACCCAGATACGTGCGTGCGTTAGCAGTGTAGCCCCCTACAGGTACCTAGGTAGGTAGTAGATAGGTTACTAGGTTAGGCATTTATTGAGGCCCCCATGTTCCATCCGTGTCCAGGCAGAATCCGGGTCTGTCGGGTACTGTTTAATCATATGTATGCGTTAAGTCGTTATTCCTTTTACTTACAAGACTCTCTATACCTTACTTAGTACTGTATACTACTTAGCAGTTAGGTTGGGAGGGGAAGGAAGGGATGGAGAGGTCGTTAAGTTTACTGTACGATCTGTGTTGCCCTTACTGGGTACTAATGTATGTACACTGTATGCTACTTATCTTCTAGGTTCGTTCTACCCCTGTTGATTAGATCGGCTCTAAGATTGTATAGCGCACGCCAAGTATATTAGTACCTAGGTAGGTAGTAGTATACTTACTACTATACCTATCTATATGTCGGTACGTCAACACTCGGATCTATAGGATAGCCGTACTGATATCAAGTTGAATTCGCTTGGCAATTGGATATCTATATTGCCACTCTTTGTGTGAGGTGCAGAATGACTCATCCCTGGCTGAAGACATAAGGTTGTTTGTTCCATGGGTGGCCTACGAGAACTCGATTATAGGGTGCTAGACTCCCGTGAAAATGCTCGGGCGGACTACTCGGGCGAGTAGACAGGTTCTGGGCAGGCCTAGGTAGGTACCTAGGTGCCTATCTGCGTACATGAAACTCGAATGAATACCTACCTAAGGCACCCTAGGTACCAGCCTGGATCCCACCCCCTGTAAATCCACCTGCGATGGTGAAACACTCCTTCAGCCTGCCCTTTTGAGACGCAGCTCGTCCCAATTTGAAAACACGTAAACTACCTAGCCAGGTATCTACTAGTATATTCCATGTTCTACTTACTGTACCTAGGTAGTATGTTCTAAACACTGAGATGTTCTCTGGATAGGGATAAGTAGCAGTATCTATTTGAATGGCCAATACCACATCTGGCATGTGCTGGTAATACCCGAATACCCAAGTAAAGTACCCGCATTGTAAAACCCACATGCCTTTGGTAGTGCTCATTCCCATTCCCATTCCCGTTCCACGTGCTTAGCTTAACGGCTGTGTTTCCTGGGGGTGATGTACGTAGTAGGGTAGGGTAGGTATTGCCCATCTTATGTACATGGGTACATTACTTGTCTGTTTCGTACTACTCTAGGTAGTACTAGCGTTGCTAATTCGGAGCCATATACCTTGCCTTGACAGCCTTGACAAGTACACTTAGAAACATTATATGCTTTTCTAGTGCTACTATATGTACTCGGTAGGTAGGTAAGTAAAATATCCGATGTTATAAACGTTGAATGATTGTCCAAACCGTGCTAGGTACCTGCATTGGCCGCCTGATACTACACCACCCTACACAGCACTAACCTCCGACGTACATTAGTAGAGTAGGATAAAAGGTAGTGTACGTAGTATGCAGGCTGAACTGCTGCTTTCTTGGTATGTACGTACTTAGTAGTACACCCCTTACAGTACTGTACACCCAAGATACGTACGCGATCTGGTACTGATCTGGTACCGACATCTGCCAGGGTACGGGAGTACGTAGTAGCCCGCATTTGCTGGTACACCACCGCTAGTCGAGGTGTTTTGGTAGCCTAACAGCAGTTGGAACTTAGTGTGCGCGAAGGCCCCCTGGACCCCCCCCCTGTGACGCGCATAAAGAAACACAGTACTGTGGTGGGGCAGACGGTCCTGGTGTGCTCACCCACTTACACACTACCCTACCCGTTCAGTACCGGTTAAGAGGTACCTACACTACGGTACCTACACTGCAAAGGTAGGTAGGTAGCTAAGTAGGTTACAGAACTACCTACCTCTAGGTTCGGTAGTAGGTAGAACTGACTTGCCATTACTCGTTTTCTCTCGCTGCCGTCTGCCAATATTCCTTCGTTGCCGTCGCATTTGTACCTCCCTCCTCTTGTTTGGATGCGCGCCTCTTCTCTTCTTTTCCCGTTTGTTTACTTACATCAACCCATAAGTTCCACCTGCTCACGCGTTTGCTGCCTCTTCTTCTACCCTCCCTTGTTGTCACTGTTGTCACGAGGTCCCTGTGAACCAACTCTGTCATATTCCCTTGCACAACAACAGTTAACAGTTCGCCTCTTTGCGCCACCAGATATCACCAGCCATTGCTTGGCTCTCTGAGCCCGTCTCTACTTATTTTTCGAAGCCAATCGTCTGAATCACCTCGTGGTATTGTCGCCCATCTTGTTGGTTGCCTAAGCTGTCTTGAGCTTCCATCATGGCCTTAGCAGCCGCGTATCAGCAGTTTCTTGCTGCTCCCAATCCCTCTCACCTGGCTGAGAGCGCCACCCTGAACTACATCACCACTACCACAACGTTCAGAGGCCCTTCCGACATCCTTCAGCATTTCAGCACTCTACGAAGGCAGATCAATAAGAAGAAGGAGAATGTCCTCTCTCTTGTCCACGGCCAGAGCGCCATCGCCATCGAGATTGAGACAGGCCTCGAGTTCGTCACCTCTGGCGCTTCCTACCTGCCGGCCATGGATGACAACTTCCTTGCTGACCACACCGTTTATATCCCTATTGTGAGTCCTTCTCCTTTGCCGTGACCATTTTGTTTACTCTATTCAAACTACTAACTTCGCGCCTCGGCACTAGATGCATGTGGTTACCTTTGATGACGACGGGAAAATCTTGAATATCCGTCAGAGCTGGGACCAAGGCGCCCTACTGAAGCAACTCGACATCATTGGCAAGTCTGGCCGCAATTGGCCTATCCGCGACAGCAAGGATCAGATTAGGATGATAGAGAATTGCGTCAAGTCAGTCTCTGGCGCAAGCTCATCGGCTCCCCAAACATCTACGATTCCTGATCACTCCCGGGGCAAGTCAACCAACGCTTTACGGGATCCCCACGCCTCTCTTTCACTATTCGAGTCACGAGAGGAACGGGAAAAGAATCTAGCGTCCGTCATCTCCCCTAGGGGTGGGGTTCGACCGCGACAACGCGACATTACCGAGATCTTGGGCGATGAACCGGATGATGCCCCTTCTTCGCCTAGCGCGGGACGGCATCGGTCCGTGTCTCCGAACAAAGCTATCGCACCCCGAGGCGGGCCGCGACCACGACAGCGCGATTTTGTCGAGATTTTGGGAGATGAGCCGGTTGCTGGTGCCGAATCTACAGAGACGGCTCATAACCAATCTAGCGCACGAAACAGCGTGATTGCGCCCAAGGCCGGTGCTGGAAAGAGCTTCCAACCCAGCCGTCTATTCGAGGCCGACGAAGCCGAGAATCAAGACAATTCACTTGATGATGTCAAATCTCCGGATCGCTTTTACCGGCCCCACCCCTCGAAATACAGCCATTTCGAGTTTACGGATGGGACCGATCTCCAGGGCGCCCCGCAACCAGACCCTACCCCACGGAAGACGAAGCATAACAGTCAGTGGTCTTTCGATGACTTTGTTACCCCCGCCAAGGTCAAGCCAAGCAAGGCCTTTCGTCCCCAGGAAGCGCGGCAATGGGAGCCGGAGAATGATCAGGCTTCACAGGTACCACTGCAAGGCAAACCCCGCCGTGACGCCGAAACGCATTTTGAGTTTGTCGACGACGGGGATGCACCAGCTGACAACCGTCCTATCCGTCCCCGTGGTGCCGCTCACAACAACGGACTTGGCCTATACCGGAACAACGTACATGACGAAGAAGGGATCGCGGCCGCCTCTGAAGGGCAGCAACCTCTAGGAACTATTACCAACCTAAAAGACCGTGGCCGGGATTTCGATGCCCATTGGGGTATGACTGATACCTCGCCCGACAAATCGGAGGCTAAGGCCACCATAAGTGACGATCGCAAGAAAGCCGTCAAAATGATGGAGCCTAATTGGGCCGCCTACGACGTATCCCCCGTACAGAAAGAGAATAAGCCGGCGGCCGCTAGGAATGGTTCTAAGGCGAACAACGAGCGCGGCATCGCTATCGGCGGCGACGGCATGGGAGGCGGCAGAGGTTCTACGCGAAACTGGCTCTT
This sequence comes from Xylaria grammica, assembly GCA_004353285.2. Classification (NCBI taxonomy): domain Eukaryota; kingdom Fungi; phylum Ascomycota; class Sordariomycetes; order Xylariales; family Xylariaceae; genus Xylaria; species Xylaria grammica. Next base: position 3,585,444 of record NGZP02000009.1, read on the forward strand.
TGGTGATGAGGATGACACTGCAGCCAAACCTGTGCCCGGCAGGAAACCTCCCGCCGCCAAGTCTGGTGGCTTCAACTGGGATTTCTAGGCGACCCGGGATGCTTCGATGCGCTGAAGGATGACTGGAGAGGCCTCGGTAGCGATGGCACGATCAACTTCGCTTTGTAATGATCAATAACGGTACGTCAATCATGAGTCACGAAGACTGGCTTCGGAACTTCTTATCGGATCGCCGCCAACCCGTGGCTACCAAAGGTATTCGGCCACATTATTTGACTGGAGTATGTACAAATAAGGATGCAGGCGAGATTCCCTCCGCTTGCATGAAGTGTTGAACAAAACAAAATGGATAATGATGGAGACCGGGATACGTCTTTCCCTGCCGCTGAATTGTACTATCGGCTTTTCGTTTCCAGGTATATACTTTGCCTTTCTTGGGGCTGCTAGTTGAGTTGCGCTTGTTTTCCCGCCAAGGGTTTGATGGGTTATGTAGTTGGGGGGAGAGGTTCCAGTTGCCATGCCAATCCTGCCGGAATTGGCTTTTATTGTATTATTGTAACCTGTACCCTTCGACGCCGAGTTAGGAAACGAGAACTGTCGTAAAAATAATTAAAAAGGTAAAAAAATAAAAACAACTAGTGTGAACATTCCCTTTAATCTTAGTATTCTTTTATACTTTTTCCGGGATAGATCGATCGTGTTAACTAAGCGTCGTCTGATGTTCATTTAAGCTTAATACTTAGGTTAAGTAGACTTCTATCTAGCTTAGCTTTCTCAGCGTCTCTAGCTTCCTAACTAACTCTTCGGGCTGCCTTCTCTACTTGCGCGCACTATTTAGCCAAACCCAAAACAACGAGGCTTTACTTACACGCTCCCAACACCTATACGCAGCAAATATTCCCTTCCTTTACCCCGTAACTGGCTTCCCTTGGTATCGTCGCTATTCCTCCTCATAAAACATCCATCATAAGAGCAACCAACAAAAACGAGTAAATCGTAAGCAAACAAGACGTATCCAAAGTCGTCGAACGATGGGTCACGGTCTAAAAACAAAGGCTCGGGGACCCCCTTAACACATGTACTTATACATTTTCTTCCACTTTGGCCAGCTTTTCCTCTCCTCCCTCTCCTGCGCAATGAGGATGGGCAGATTGAAGTCGCGGCGGCCCGTATCCACGTCCATGTCCACGCTGCGGACCCAAGCCGTCCTGTGCCAGAGATAGTGGCCTAGGAAGAAAAGGACAACGACGGGTGCGGCGAGGTAGACGAGGAAGAAGCTCTTCGCTAGTTCGGTTGGCGATTTCATGGTATAGCCGACGGGCCACGCCCCGATCCAGAACTGCGCGACTAGGATGAGGAAATTGATGATCAAGCCCAACCACGAGCCAATGACGCCGACTTGTGACCGGAAGGCCAACTCGGAGACTTTATGGCCTTTTAGCTTCCACGCCCGCCGGAAGCGGATGTGTGCCAGGCAGATCGAGGCCCACGTGAAGATGGAGGAAAGGCCGGAGATGGCGACAAGCCAGTCGAGTACCTCTCCCTCCTTCTGGATGTCGGCTAGATAGGAAAGCAGGCCCACCGAAGACGAAACCATGATGGCGACTAACGGCCGTCCGCGACGGTCGACGTAGGACAGAATCCGAGGTGCCTGGTTCTGATCGGCCAGCGCTGCGAGCGTCCGGGAGGATCCAAAGACAGACGAATTGCCAACGGAGAGCACGGAAATTAGGATGACCACGTTCATGATCGAGGGAAGGACATCGATGCCAGCATTCTCGATGGCGATGACGAAAGGCGACGCCATTGCTGGCACATCCTCGTTGAGGAGTAGGCGTTTTTCGTCGTAGGGTACGAGAAGGCCAATCAGCGTGAGGGCAACGACGTAAAACAACGTGATGCGCCAAAAAACCTGCTTGATCGCCGTGGGGAGCGACTTTCGCGGGTTCGCAGTCTCAGCGGCGGCAAGACCGACTAGTTCGGTGCCCGCGAAGGCGAAAGCGGCCGTGACGAAGACACTGCACAGGCCTTTGAAGCCATTGTGAAAGGCACCGGGCTCTCTCCAGTAGCGACCTCCGATGTACCCTTCCCCGGGGGCACCGCCGATGTTGAGCACAATACCTAGGAGGCTGTACCAAAGAAATAAGAGGTCAGAATATAAGCCGTGTTAGGAAAATAGGAAGCACTCACATGAAGCCAATCACAGCGACTACTTTGACAATGGCAAATAGGAACTCGGCCTCACCATAGCCTTTGACCCCACATAAGTTGATACCGACGATAGCCAAGAGGAATATCGTAACGAAAACGGCTTTATTTAAATTCGGGTTCCAGTATGTGGTCACGATAGACGCCGATATAATCTCCAGGGGAAGCGCAACAACCCATTGAAATGCATAACTAGCGGCACAGTCAGCGGCCGAGTGGCAGTGAGACAGGGCGGGGAAAAGACGCACTTCCAACCCATGGCAAACCCCCAGGAGGGGTGAAGGAAACGGGTCGAGTAGGCGGAGAATGAGCCGGCGACGGGAAACGAGACGGCTAGCTCTCCCAGCGCCTGGACGGTACAGTATAGCATGGTGCCGATGATGAAATAGGCCAGAAGCACGGAAGCCGGTCCTCCGCTCTCGAGGGCACGGCCTGATGCGACGAACAGACCAGTTCCTTGAGGAGGGGTAGTGACGTTAGCAGAGAGTCCGCTTACACCGCCGAGAAGCATCCATACCTATGGAACCACCTATCGCGATCATCTGTAGATGCCGTCCCTTCAACTTCCTGGCGAGATGCGTCTGAGCGGTCTGTAGGGTGGCCAGCCGCAAGTCGTAGTAGTGCGAATTCGACCCATTCCGGGCGAGGATGGGCCGGTACAGCTGGGCGGCCTCGGCGGCGTGTATCTCGTTCAACGGGTCCTTCGGGGTGATGCGCTGTGCGGGATCGCGCCGGAAACCGTCGATGAACTGGCCGAAGACGCTGGGCGGAGTGACGTCGTCGTACAGAGGCTCCCGTATGGTGTAACTGTTGGCGGGGGCCAGCGAGTCCTCCTTGATGGGGAACATGTTCATCTCGATGTCGCGGCTGCTATAAGACGACGGCATGATGGGCGGCTGTGGCTCGAGAAGCGGGAAAAAGGCGAAAAGCAAGGAGCGGCGACCGCCGCTAGGGCGGGATATTTGTTGTCGTGTCGCAGAGGGAGAGAGGAACGGGGCGGAAGGATGGCTGAGAGATAAGAGGGGTCGGAGAGGCGGGATATGACCTCTGCTAATGAGGATGTGCTTGTTTCCACTCGAATCAGAGGTATATTCAATTCTCCAGACAGAATTGAAAAAAATACCAATGGTCTACCTCTATCGCATTGGAGGTTCGTTCATTCGTTCTCGGCTGGTATCGTCGCTGGGTGTTGGTGGTAGTGAGTTCCAGTAGAGCTGATGATGATAGATAACGGGGTTCCACCAACCGCCGTAGTAAGCCCCATCAGTGTTACCTAGGTAGGTTAGGTAGGTACCTACAGATCTATGACAGATTGGGTTTAGCGCTATCACAGCTATTGCTCGGCTCGGCTCACCCTTGTCCGAAACTCCAGGTGCCCCGAAACGGTTCCTCGGGATAGTTGTCTAAGTTAGGGTTTAGGTAGATAGAAAACGGGTTAATTTACCGATTCCGTCCTATATGAACGATACAATACAGATCTTTCGCGACGGCAAGGCCTTAGCATAGGCTTTCTTACCTACTCGGGGCTGCACCGACCTACTAGTACGGAGTCCACAGCCGCCCTGATTCGAATACAGTATTAATCCGTGATACCGTTGACGTACCAAGTAGTCTGAACCTATACTGATTTGAATCCCGAAATCATACTTATACGAGATCTCACCTAGACTGATACGAAATCCGTCAGTTATTAGTCACATGTCCCGAGCAGCCTCAGCCACGAACAACAATCATAAAAATTTATGAAAAGCAAATCACAGGAACGCCATATGGATCCGTAGAGTTTAAAGCGATGTGGTTTGTGCCATAATCTTTAGTACCTATAGGAGTGTAATGAACACTCGTTGTTGCGCGAGGAGCTTACACTATCTAAGACAGATGTGTTATGGCCAGTTTACAGAACACCCCTTTGTTCTCAAGGTGCGACAGTTCGTAACCATGCTTGATCAATGTCGCTTTTGGCTTCGTCTAACCCCGTTCTTCCCTAGTCAACGCGTTAGAGGTAAATAGGGTTATTTCACCCTTGATAAGCACAGCAGCGTGTGTCGCGGGAACTAGCGAGACTCAGAAGCCTAGGTCGGCCTTGATGCTTACGCCGTAAGAAGAAAATACCATGGCTTGATTCGCGGTAGTTATATACAAGCTGTAGAGGAATTTATCAAGACAATGACTTCGTCAAAGTATTTTGATAAATACGAGATTCGCCGATTTAAAAGCTCGCTTCCCATGTTCTACAACATATTCGAGCAATCATGACATTTTATCATGTTCACAATTACGAGCGAGTTGGGATATAAACAATTCCTATTCGAGGATGCTAGATTTAAACGAGTTGGATACACAACTCATACCCTTGTTGGGAAGCGATCCTGGCTTTGATATTACACCTAGATCAGAAAGATAATATTGAAGTAGATTAAAACTACAAAGGTGCTAAACTAAGACTCGAAGTGTATTATCTATCAAACGATCAATATCGTTTAAGTAAGAGAGGACATTTAGAATTGTGAAGTAAGAAGCCGAGGTCTTTAGCCGCAAGGGCAATATATTTGGTTAATTGCTTATTGGTGTTCGGAAACTACTTAAAACCGTAACTAACTAGCCATTGGTGATCTGTGACACGCGCACTGTCAGACGACCTTGTCACGACGGACCTCAGTCGGCGGAAGTATGTTGGCAAGGCATTCAATTCGAAGTTCAATTCCGTGTATAAATGGCATTACCTCTCCAACCAGGAGCCTGACAAGGTGACCACGCTCAGAATGCGTGACTTTGTCATGGATGCTCCTGCAAGATGCATGATCACACACTCCGTATTACTTGGTTGAACAGTAAAGGTAGTGGGACTAATATAACCTTGATGGTCTATCTACACTCGTCTTTCGGGCCCAAGGCATCGAAGATATGAGAGTTTCGAGGTGTGTGCTTTCGTATTCGATCGGAAAGGTTGATAGATTATCCATCAAGAAGGCACTATACTGTCTGGGAACCTTAGAGTCGATTGTTATAGATCTACCCTTCTCGTTTACCGCTTTCTATATGAACTATGTTCCGCGATATGAATAATAACTTATAATAACACATAGAACGATAATATGAGAACGTGTGGTTTTAATTACTCCTATACATTTTCTCTTTCCTCTTCAAGGATATATACAACTTAGGTTTGCGATGGTCTCGATATTGCGGTAACTATGGCATTTCTATCGCGTGGAAGTGTCGGTGAGCCAATGAGTCCTAGATTCTATCAATTCTTCTATCCGCCTCGCCCAGGTGGACCACAGCCCCCTAGCTGCGTACGTCGCTCCTCGCGGTGACATAATCTTCATTCCCCCGCCACGATCTACCGACGGCTACAAGCCTAAGTTCTTCTCGTATAATTTTGCATTCCGCCTTCAGTGTCAACTCCTTACATTTATAGTACATTGCTTGATCGGTGATCCCTCACTCTTCGGAAGTCTATATTAGGCTCATTATTGTACATTTGACTGGTTGGGTGGCAAGGGGGTGGTTGATATTATACAGTGTCGTTGAACCTTGTGACAAGCATCTTTTCCAGCGGCGCTATCGCTTCGTCGATGCTCACGTTAAGATCTGTCGTCAAGACGCACTTCCCAGCCGTCATATGGAATCTTTCTGGTGCGGGCTGTTTGAGGTACGGCATTACCCTAGCACGATGCGCGGCGCGGTAGTTCTCCAAGACGCATGTTAGCCATGTGAACAGATACGAACGGATTATCGTCTAGACTCACCCTGAGCTTCTTGGCGATGTTATCGAATTCTTTGGTGATTCTCACGTCGGAAGTACCTAGCTGTTTTCTGATCGAGTGCTTCTTGATTGTTTCGCAGAGTAATCGCTGGTGCAGCGGGATGTACAGCGCCATGTCTTCGCCGCTGAGGTACCGCTCCAGACCTAGAAAGGCATCTAGTACCTGGAAAAGCAGGATATGGTTGCCGGAAACTCCATTGAAGCGGATAAAATTGCCATTGATATGTCTGCCGACGCCCCATCCGTGGAATCCCTGCACGTAGCTCAGCCAAAACTTCCGTGAGATTTGCGCCTCTCTCATCTGTGCGTGGAACAGATTGAGAGCCCGGCCTAAAGTGACATCAATCGTCCGTAGACTCTCTAGACATGAGTCACTGCGACCCTCTCGGAAGGATGTAATGGCTTCAACAATCTCGTAGAAAATGTCAAACCCCTATAAGTATACTATTAGATCGAATTTAGCGTTTCCCGATGCTCGTTCTTTTCAGACTAACCATGCTTTCAATGTCATGTAAAAGTCTGAAGAAGCCTTCTTCTGTTGATTGGATGTCAACAGGGAGAGTTGAATTGAACGTGAAGGCTCTCACTCCATCTTCATCGAAGTTCGATAACACGTTGGACGTGTGATTCCCACTGTCAGCTGTGAAGCCGAAGTATTGTTGCAAATAAGGCCAGGGCAGTTCCAGCTCGGCAGGTAAGTCTACCGCTTCTTCGAGCTGCGCGACTTTCACAACAGGCATTAGAGCCCACCTGGGGATTCTGTTAGCATAACCACAGCGACTTTAATCACCCTCGCTGAGTCGAATTATGTTACCTATATGCGTGGCGGGACAGGGCTATGCAGGAGAAGAAGCCATTAAGCACGTCTCGAGACAAGCACTCCCACTCCCCAGTTTCGATTTCATTGAGAACTTCGATGACCGACGGCAAATGGACGTTCTCCTGGAGAAGCCTTGTCATGGATTTACGGAATTCCCCTATCCGCTTTGCATCGGTGGCTGCATCTAACGATGGAATTGGTGTTGCCAATGATGGGAGGACTTCAAGTAGAATTTTCTGGTACGGTAGAATCGCCGTTGGCCATGATTTATAATTTGCTCTAGGTGGCCACTGGGGATTTTATATTAGCGATTTGGTCATGTTGGAACATGAAAACCCCGAGGCCGGAAAGAAAATACAAGGGTGGTATATAAACAAATCGTCACTAGAGTAGTTCAGGAACGTAGAGAGTTCTATATCTGTTGCAATCGCTTCACTAGGAGAACTCACGTCGCCTGCTCCGTCTCTATTGATCAAAGTGACTAAGCTCGCAGCCACATCATCACGAGCCGCGAGATTTTGAAGGTGTCGTATCTTGTTTGCCTTACCTCCGAGGATGGTCTTGTCACGCCGTCCGTGTTTCTGCCATATAGTGGCGGAAAGGACGAAGAGAATAGTTAAGAAGAAAACGGATAGTTCTAACATAGTTTAGCTTTTGCGAAGAGAGTTCCCCAGAGAATATGTTGGTTTAAGCCGAGTAGTGGAGAGGAAGCTGATAGAAATAATAGTGTATTTCTATATCTACTAGTATGGGCAACTCACTGCCTAATTTGAGGCGGTGAATAGATGACAGTTGGTCCTACTCATCAATACAACGTACAAACACTAACTAGGTAGCCGATATAGTAAGAATAAGGATTGTTGATGACAGTACTCAAATGTGGCTCACCCTATTTCGGAACAGTTATATGATATAGCTTCTCACTTGGATCTACGTAACACTTGAGTAGGAATAGACCTAAAACACATCGCGAGTATTACCCCTAGCCGCGGCGTTGAAATAGGACGTGAAGACGTTACCTAACACAAATTTTAATACGGCTGCTTAAAGAGAAGATAACCAGAGGCGAAGGCATTATAGTTATGGATAACCCTTGGTTGGTAATGGACCTGGATACCATAGACTATTATTATTGTCTAGATATATCTATTACGAGCTCTCGGTAATAAGCTCTTGCATGCTATTAAGCGTTAAGGAGGATATTAGGACGAGAGGGGGATAAAGGAAGGCCGAGGAATGGCGGGAGAGAGCCTCCTCACTAGAAAGTTGTGATTGGGTAGGGTACGAACGAGGGAGCGTTGCTCTGCTTGGCATGCTGGCGGTATATTACTTGTTCGCGGTGACCTATGCGGGGGATCATCTCGAACGGGGGGAACTATACATTATAGAGATAGCCATGTGGATCTGGTAGCGTAATCGATCTATTTGAGGAAGAGGTGGACGGCTCATGCCAAGGTTTCCACTCCTCCTGTGGGTTGCCTAACTCGCCGGCTACTAACACTTGACTTATCTACAGGATTGCGGCGTCAGGCTCGAGGTCAGACATGCGTACGTCCTCAGACTTCCCCTTCCTCTTTCGGGGGATTTTCGGGCCCGGTTATGCTAGTTGGTCCCTATACCGCATGATGTTTCATTCTGCACCGTTCGGTTTCGGCTGGCCTCATGCCTTATTGTTAGGCCTCTTGCATTTGTCGGACTGTCCCCGTGAGTCCCTGTATCTAATGGATCCCTGAGGGTATGTCTGTCCTGCGGTCGCGAGCCGGAATGGCGCCGACTGGTGTATATAGACTTGGCATTGCCGCCTTATTTCCAGATACCATCTTTCACACTACATACTCAGCCACACCTAGACTACCAGATTATCTCTGACGTATACGCGTTTGTATCTGACTACTTTAAGATAGCGCTCCAAGCCGTAGGTCGATTATTATGAAATCTACACTGGGAGAACTAGAAGCTAGCTGTACAGGCGCAGTCTTGCTAGTGGATGTGGCGTAGTGTGTGGCTGGGTAAGTGGCATACCCACTCTGTTAGCTAGCAGCTTATCTAAACCTTGGGGGGGGGGAAGAATCTAGGTTAGTAGCCACTATGGATGGGAGATAGTCTAAGATATATGCACGCCCCGCACTCTATTTTTGACAATATTATCCGTATATGATATGTGGCCCGTGGTGAGACGGTCCGCTAGAGAGCGTTTTAGCTCACCGAAAGTTGTTCTGGGTAAGCTGATCGCCATTGCGAGCCTCTAGCCACTCCTCCGTAATGTTGCGATAATCCTCAGGGCCATAGGGGTCAGTCATCTCGGCCAACATCCCACCTTTCCTGTAGGGACTTAGGCCGAGGTCATGCTGTAACAAGTCAAAATATGGTATAGCGTCGAAGTTAAAATTGGGCGCTCTGTTTCCCCAGTCTGCGGGATACCGCCACTTCCCGAAGCGATTGTGCAATACCGTTTCGTACTGTAACTGTTTCGTAGCTTCTGGGTTCGCAATCGCTGCTGAAGGGTCTCTCGCTAGCTGTCGGGAGAAGTATGCGCTGATCCACAGCGCGGTTATATGTGATGTGATGACAGTGCTCAGGTTGCTCTGATGGCCGATGAAAGCCGTGTCTCGGAGCCGGAGAAAACGGGGCGATGCCGGGATGAGGAAGCGGTAGAGCATGTATGGGGTCAATTTGGAAGGGTCGTGGTCCGGAAGGGGGGTGAAGCTCTTGTTCCATACCCGCAGCGTTTTCAAGATGGGGAATCGCCGCAAAATCTCATCGTCGGCACGCTCGAGGAGCGAGGTCTGGCTTCCGAGGCCGGGCTCTGATGAGGGACTAGCTGTGTCGAGAGCATGAGGTATACCAAGTTCCTTCTCGATTCCTTCGGGTAGAAACTTGACGGATGGAACATGGCCCCATCCCGTGTTTAGGATGAACGCATCAGATTCGAGTATAGTCCCATCACCCAGATGAACACGCCCGGGACTAAGGCTGGTGATCTCGCCAATGTGTATGTCGACCAGATTGTTATCGCTCTTTATAAGCTCAAAAAAATCTTTCTCGTAATTCAGAATGCTGAAACTGCCCCCGACGTACATAACGTCGAGCCAGGGTTTCAGTTTGGCAGTCTTCGGATGAGAGTCATATTTGTTGAGCTGCATAACATCGTTACCGAGGATCTTCCAAAACTGGTTCACTAGGAAACGACCAAGGGCTGTGGCATGATAGAACTTGCGGATGCCGTCGTACCCATCTGCACTACCCCAAATACAGGGGCTAAGCCATGTCAAGAATCGCGTATCTATAACGAAATGTTAAAACAGACGTGAGAAATGACGACTCCCTCCAGAACGACAAACTCACTTGCAAGCTTCTCAATCCACCGTTTGAAAGGCGTCACGAACGGAGGCGACATCCATACCGGACCGTAACCAGTTGCTGTTTATTTTGCCTTAGCGTAAGTAGAAAACAAACATGCGGGGGGTATAGGGAACGACGAACATCGAATAACCCAATTAACCTTAACCCCGGCCGTAGCGTAGTGGTAGACGGCATCCCAAGAGGATTTGCCGGACCCTAGTATCGTAACGGCTTTCACTTCTCCTACGCCCTTGCTCACGATCTGCGGGAAGTCCCTCGTATGGAATATCATGCCGCTAAACGTATCCTGGCCTTTGAAGCGAGGTAAAAAGGGCTCCGAAAGAATGCCGGTCGCGACAATAAGGCGACGAGCAAAGATCTGGACAGGCGTGTCCGATCCCGAAGACTTCACAGTCAAGACCCATCCACCTTCCTCTGTGTCTTGGTGCTCTGCAGTGAGTACCACGGTTTGCAGCCGCACAAACTCAGCAATGCCGAATGATTGAGCATACGCCTTGAGATAGGCGTTAATAGCATAGCCGGATATATGCTCGCCCTCCTTTACGTCAAACTTGTCGCTGGTCATAGGGAAATCTGGGTACTCAAATGTTCCCAACAAGTTGTTGCTCTTGAGGCCCCCGTACAGGCGATGATCTGCCCAGGTGCCCCCTATGGAGGACTCCCTCTCGAGTATTGCTATGGCGCGACTAGGCTGCGTGCAGGTCAATTGTTTTGCTGCGGCCAGGCCATTCCATCCTATGATAATACCGTTAGTATCGGATTGGCTTTCGCTGCCGCGAAAGAAGACGTATGGAAATGAAAGTTTTTTTTTATTTACCTGCGCCTATCACCACAAAGTCTAGCTTCTCCATGGCGTGTATTAATGTTTCCTATTTTAATTCTCGTGAATTTAATATTATAAGTTAGGAATTATAATGATCCCGATTCGAAAGTTAAGGTGCATAACGCCTCTGACAACAAATGGAAGAAAGAGGGTTAGAAAAGGGAAGCATAATATCCATAGGCTAGCATACCCTTACACGTGTATCGTGTTCCAAGGTTGCAGACCACACTCTGCAGGGTTTTCACATGTATTACTCCACACTCAGCTGTGGCCCCTCTCCCTCCTCTAGATCGCGATATACGGACTATTAATAGCAAAAACCTCACCACCTCTAGTAGTCTACTAGTATTACCATTCAATGATTCTTGGTTAAATGCAACACCCACAACAGCTTATACGGGTCTGCGACGCGATAGCCTATTGTCAAGCGACGTGATAGCCTATTGATGTATTACCTAACCGGTTGAGGTTTAGGCCACTAGAAGCAAGGGATGTCATTTCCAGGTAGCACAGTATCTGAGGCGCCTAATGTGGCTAGCCATGCATCCCCCGACATGCCACGTGCCAGCCGTGCAGCTAACATAATACTACACAACACCTCTTACGTGATATCGCTTATGCCTGACACTGCAGCCCCGCCGTCATATTGCGTATCGTGTGGCGCCCTAGACGCAGAAGGGTGTCGCGCACTGCATAAACTGTCGGGATCGTCAGAGTATTGATGCTTGGCCGCGCCAGAGAGTGAGAATGTGTCGTAACTGTTGGGCAAAAAAATCATGACTGCATTTCCAAGATCTCCTATCGAATGCCAGTTCAGAGGCGCTATGGTCAGAAGTAAGGCTAGGGTCTGTCTTTTTAAACGAGACGATTCTAAATATTAGGCCGAGGCTCGGCTTTGGCTATCTACAAGCTTGGAACGCAGCTCTCCTGTTGTAGCTTGATGGCGCCTGTCTGCCTATCCTATATCTGATTTACATCCGAGTGCGGCTTGACCGAGGATCTGGCTCGTTGAGCCGCCTCCAATTTTGGAGTTTTGGAATAGTCCGATCCTCCCCTCTTCAACGAAGTGGAGTATGTGAAAAGAAAAGCGATGAGACGGCGTGCGTACTATGCGTGCTCCAACTGCTCTGTCTAGGCATGTAGTCTTCTAAGAAGCGTCCCTTAGGGGATTCATAGTTGTTTGGCATTCACTACGAAATCCTTTCTAGACTCGCAGCAAGTATGTGTATGTTCTTACGAGTTTAGGAATGGACGCCGTCACCTTCTTGAAGTTCCATTAAGATTTATTATTATTAACAGAGGCCGATCCATCAACAACCTAGTCCTCGCAGGCCGGTCGTTCTTCAGTTATGGGGTTGCCCCCGAGTGCTATCGAGGCGTGGTCTTACCTCTCTATTGGCTTGATCGTGACCGCTCTCAGGACGTACTTTCGAGTGAGCCAAATTGGTTTCAAGAAACTACAGGCTGATGATTATTTAGTCTGGGCTGCGGCGGTTTGTTACTACCGAGGCCTCTATTCCTACCTTAACCCATAGCTAACTCAACTAAATTTTCTACGTCGCCGAAACCACTGCTGCCTACTCGGTGGATGCAGTTGCACATGGCTTGGCTAATATTAATGGCATATCGGACCAAGCTAGGCAATCTCTATCTCCAGACAACCCCGAATATCATTTAAGGTGAGGAATCGCGGCTGGTGAAGTTGGTATAGTAATTATAATACCAATATTCTCGAAGAGTGATAGGCTCGAAAATACAGCTTGTGGGATGGGCCACATACATGGTGCTCCTTTGGGTTTTGAAGGGATCCCTCCTTTGCTTCTACATCCGATTAGTGTTCGGTCTACCGCGAAACTACTATAACCTCATCTACGTGGGCCTTTTTCTCCTCATCGCAAATTTCGTCGGTCTTATTGGGACTATATTTCTTGAGTGCCGTCCTTTTCATCATAACTGGCAGATCAATCCTGATCTAGGAGGTAAGCCGAGATCCGTAAAGCTGGCAAAGGGCACACTGCGTTGACTAACTATCATCCCTAGACGCTTGTTATCCGGCATCCTCTGTTCGACTCCTTATTGTTGCCTTAACCCTGAACGTCTCCACCGATATTTATCTCACCGCGATACCGGTATCTCTACTTTGGAACTCTGCACTCAAAATAACAAAAAGATTAGGATCGGTGGTCCTGTTTAGCGGTAGTGTTTTTATCATATTCTGTGCCGTGTTCCGCACTGTATTGATGATCAAGGTAAGAAGCCTTGCTATCGGCTGAATTACTAACAGGCCGTCCGCTGATTCTCTTTAGGATCCTGTAAATGGTGCCCAGATGGCCGGATCCTTGTCTGTGCGAGAAAATTTTGTTGTACAATCACTAGCAATCTACTAGGTTAGTAGTATTTCCATTATTCAGATCTTGGTTCAGACCTGTTACCGGCGCCCTCTCAAACTCCGGAAGTTCCATCAAGAAAACGTCCAGGGCATCCAGTAAAGACCTCTACACGTTCGGAAGGACGCTAGGAATATCGGTCGTCGCGGTGTTGTTCTCACGGCAAACCCCATCACCGACATTTCATTTAATGAGAGTGAGGAGCACATGGTGGACAAAATCACCATGCAGTCGTTAGAAACGAGCTATGAAAGTACAATGGACCAGACAACTGGTATTATGGGAGATCACATTCGGAAAGACGTCGAAATTTCCATTCTAGCGAAATCCTCCCCAGCCAGAATGGAATAACTCCTCGGCGGAACAACGGGTTTCCCAATTACGACCTCTAGTTATAGTTATACTCCGCTGCTGAAGGTGGAAAGGGCCATCGAATCGAACTAGGCGCATCTAGATGTGCCATACTCTGGACCTCCGTATTATTTAAACCTCGGGATAAGGGGGTGTTATGTATATAGTAGGAAACTCCGGAATAGTTAGTATAGACCTTTTGCGCAACGACGAGTGTTCATTACGCCCCTATACCAAAGGTCCTGAGGGAATATAAAACTATGCGGATTACGCATACGCGTACGTATAAGAACATCCAATTCTCTATTTGCTTACGTATACATGTAATTATTTGTATATTGTACTAGTCGATGTAAGAGGACGCAGAAGGTGTAGACTTGTAGCTAATAATGCTTTTATATCCGTTTTAGCCTAAAGGCAATTCCAACTATCGCGACCAGCTATGTGATTCGTATAGAGACGGGGTGCGATTATGGTGGTAAGAGTTACATAAAAGAGTATCTTTACAAATCACGTACATGGACTATGGCTATCATGGCGCATGGCGCTGCTCATCCTTTGCAGGGCGATTGCCTACCCTACGAGCTTGCTTCGCTACTTCCGCACTTGCTACTTCCACACTTCGCGTTGCATCTTTCGCACAACCGACCATCGACTTGATCACGGCTATTAAAACATCAACAGCACCCCCTTTGATGCTTTTATTGTCCTAACTATTTTATAAGCATCTTATCTGGTTAGTCAGTTAATTCGATTTTGGATTTTGCGCTCCCGTCATTCCCAAATACCCCCATGATGTGCACGTTTCTTCCTTACTGTTCACTACTTATATTTTCACGCCTCTAGACAACAATTCACGAGATCTCGGCACCTAATCGGTCGTCCACGAACGCGCTTCGCCGTATAAGCATTTTGAGCATGGACGACCCGTTCAATTGGGACGTTGGTGCAAGAACTCTGCTCCCCAGGTCGAACCTGGATTCCGTCTCCAGAACTCCCACCCGCTCAACAACTCGAAGCTTGTCTGCGCAAGCAAGGCGCCAACGGACATAACATTCTTACCTATCCCGACGAGTCAGAGCTGTGCGAGAGTCTCGGTATTATCAAAAATCTAAAGCACAAGAACACCTTCAAGCACGCCCGCCGCAAGCTCCACCAACGAAGCCGGTTGTACCAACAGTACCTATCTAATCCCTTTGCTCCGGAAAACACACTAGCTGTCACACCTCTAGAACAAAGAGGTGCTTTTATATATTAGTAATAAACATTAGCTAGTTGGTACGGGCTTTCTACATAACAATAAGTGCTTATTATATATTTATACTTAAGATTATAACAGTTTATTATATTTGTTTATATAAAAAATTACTTTATTATTACAACTATAACTATTATTATTAAGTCAAATCACGGGACCCCGGAAAATACGGCCGAGTGGTGCGTGCTACACGACTCATCTTATATAATTCAGAGGAAATAAATAGAATATACCGGAGGATTGTCTTGATAACTGAAGAACGCTGGGTAACCATTATATCACGCGCGCCGTACACCGCAATGGCAGCTCAACCCGCTTTACAGAGATGGTTTCCGTGGGCTGCGTGGCCTTGGATCTTCAACGCCCCGATGTTCTCCATTGCCAACGGCAAGATGGCGGCAGAGGTAACGAAGGCCGGGGGAATAGGTAAGCCCGACCAGGCCTAACCCCAGCCTACGCCGTGTCCTGGCTGCGACGAACAAGTACCTGACAGATTCGCTTACGCCGTAATCAGGAATGGTGCCAGCCGGGATGGACCCGCGCCCGGAATCCCCACATATCGCCGCGCTCGATGGATACCTAGGGACCGCTAGCGAGCTCTTAGGCCACGATTCGTCCTCTGGGAAGCCGCTGCCCGTAGGCGTCGGCTTCACGACCATGCACGCTACCGCCGAGATATACAAGGTCAGCGCGGTGCCCGTCATCGTTAAGCATAAACCGGCATTCGTCTGGCTCTTCGGCTCCGACCCGTCAGCGTACGTGGAGCTCATAGCGCTGTTCCACGTCGTCGGGGAACCCTGGGATATGAAGGTCTTGGTGCAAGTCGGCACGGTCGCGGCGGCGATCTAAGTAGCGCGCGCTGGTGCGGATGCGGTGGTGGGGTGGCTCAGGGGAGCGACGCCGGCGGTCATCTATGGGTCCGGGCGGCTAGTATCGTGACGTTGGTACCCGAGGTCGTCGAGGCGCTGAAGAGTGAGGAGGACCTCAAGACGAGAGAGATCCCGGTTATTGCTGTGGGCGGAATCGTCAATGGGAAAGGCATTGCGGCTGCGATGGCTCTCGGCGCCAGCGGGATAACCATGGGAACAAGGGTATGTATTTTTGGGATTGGCTGTAGGACATCGCGCATATCTGTCATATCTGTCTCTTCTATCTGTCCCTTTGTATAAAACGTAAATAACATTCTACTGACGTACGCTAGTTCATCACTTGCCCTGAGTCTGATGCTGTACCTTACGTCCGCAGAGCCATTCTTCGCAGCACAGACGGCGGTGCGACGACGACAGTGTTAATATCATGACAACCATGCAGTCTAATTATTCTCCAGGATTTTCCCTATTAATCCTTATACCAACTGCAGTTCTCAAATACACGATATAATCCCGGGGTACCCAATCTACCCGAGCCCGTACCCCGGCCGGGCAGTCTTGCACAAGGGGATCCAAGAAATCGAGAACGGGGCATCTCTGGAGGATGTCACCGCGGCGTTCCACAAGGCGAAGGAAGAGGGCGACGAGTCACACTTGGTGACCTTTGCGTACGTCCTGTCCCTCAACTTGTTACTAGCAGCCTTATATGATTTGACCTGCGCATCTAATGTTTTCCGTCTTAGGGGTACTGGAGTCGGCTTGATAGATAACCCTGTACCCGCTGGGGAAATAGTTGCGCAAGCCACGTCTGAGGCGCTGGAGATCATCCAGAAGTCGAAGTCTATGTTGTAAGGCGCATGTTATTTTCGGGAACGGACGCTTTACTGTCCCGTTTACACAGGAGGAACTAAAGTTAGTTATTTTTGTTTATATATACTGTGGCGAGTGTGCATAGAATATATAGCTTAGGCCCCAGCTTGTTGGTTCTCTCCGCGGAATGCGGCGGATGGCGACTTTCCGCGGATACTATCGCGTATAGGTGGAACTATGTATACCGTTAGTAGGTCGCAGAGTATTAACAGCGTTATTTTTACCTCCGCGGCAGATACTAAAGGGCATGATGTGTCAAGTGAGCTATATTTCCTTATATTCACTTGTAAAGAGTCGGCTGAGTTAAGTCTACGCAGAGTGCACGAGCGGTGAATTAATAATGGATGTAATTGAGTAACAGAAGTCACTTCCGGCGTCACCATACTTGCCTCTTCGCCCTAGGCAATGCAATACCAGCTTAGATGGGTCACTGAGGTAAGGCCTATATCTATGCGCTAACCGGGGAAACATGATATTTGCGTCTACCGTTTCCTCATGAAAGATAGCTTGAACCCTTGGTGATCTCAACTAGGATCACCCCTGATCTCTTGGGAGCCTGTTCCTTAACTCATAGCATTTATTCTCGACGTCATCCCGTGTTTCCTGATGTTCCTCATTGTGGCTGGCTCGAGTGTCTTGTGGCCCGGCCCCGCTCGGTGCTGGGTCGTGTATTTGTCGAGTTGTAGCCGCCGGGACGTTCTTGAACTACTTGGCCGGACCCTCTAACGGCCCGATTATATATGCCTTAAAAAGTAGCCGTAACTAACGACGGAAAGACGAATTGAGCATTAACGGGTCCGGTTCTTGTGGGCTGATAGAGAAAATGGGCACTTCTGTGTTGGAATTAAGTCGACGAGGCACAGGATAATGGGAGAGCTTGGTTCCATTCCAAGGTTGGGTAATTCTTTTTTCGTTTTGGTCATTTGTCCACGGAGAAAGCGCACTGTAGTAGAAAAGGGCGGGTAGGTAACATTAATTATCTTTTTTTTTTCTTTGGAGGAGTTATCACAGAGCGGGTTGAAGAATTCCATAAGACAAGTTATAGGAAGTTCTCTTAAGTCGTCTAATTCTATCAAACCAATATCTTGTCGTGTAGGTTGAAGCCACGAAGTCTTGTGCGGACCCCGAACCCAAAGCTCATTTCTTTAACTTGTCCTGGCTCAGCGCTTTATACACCTCGGCTTCGACCCCCACCCACAAGCCCAACACTTCGGGGTTGGCAAACGGCAATATTTGCGTGCATACGATCCCCGCGACTCCATTCTCACGGTCACACCACCACCACACATTGCACAGGCCCGCCCAGAAACCGGTACCTGTGGAGCGACCGGTTGCGCCACCGTTGCTCAGCATGAATGTGAGCCCCCAGCCCTGCGGCGGACTGCCCGAGACGGGATACAGGTCGGGTAGAGGATTGGTTAGGTCCGGCTTCGCTGCGGGTATGCCCTGACGGCCGAAGTTAGGGAACTGTGGAATCGAGTTCTTGAACATGTCGTCGACTGTCTCCTTGCGGAGAAGTTGTGCACCAGTACGGGGACACGTCCCGTCGTTGAGCAATACAGCAAGCACTTCTAGAAAGCGGAGAAGACAGCGTTAGTAATAGGCAAGCATCGCTATGAGAGATCGTTTAAATATGTAACAATTGTAAAAAGGGCAACTTACTGCAGTATTCTTGGGGTTTCGCAAACATGCCTGCGCCCCCGCTATGAAAGACGGCTGCGACCTGTGCCTCGTTCGCGTGATCGACCACCAAAGGTGTTCTGAGAAGATGATCTCGGGGTCTCAGTGTTCCATCCTGCTCTTTGGTATGCATATATGCAAGCTTATCTCTCATGTCTTGGGTAGGAATCATCGACATGTTCTTCAGCCCAAGGGGTTGAAAGATGTGCTTTTGGAGATAGTCGTTGAGCCTAAGCCCCGTAGCTCGTTCCAGGGCAATTCCGGCCCAGTCGATATTAATCTGCGCAAAGTTAGCGTGTGACGGGAATACTACAGCTAGACACCATAATCGCAATGCGCGGCCGCTCTGCGGTCACTTACACCATATTCCCAGCCCTCGCCGGGTTGGAAAAGCAACGGCATCAACATGTCCTCGAAACGACCTGAAAATTCATCCCCGCCCGCAGGAAATGACCAGTCTCGGAGCCTCTCGTTGAAAAATGTGTACCCGAACCCAGCCGTGTGAGTCAAGAGCATTCTCAACGTGATGGCCTTGTTCTTCTTCTCGAACGTCCCGTCGGCCCGGAGAACCTGGAGGGTCTTGAGCTCAGGGCAGAGATTCTCGAGATGCTCCCCGTCGTCTAGTTTCAAGATGCCCTTTTCCACGAGTTGCATACAAGCTACACCAACGAGCATCTTGGTACTCGACGCAATCCAGAAAATGTTGTCTAAAGTCATGGGTTCGCTGGAAGCGACGCCTCGCTTTCCAGAGGAATGCGCGAACAGATCGTTTCCATCTTTGCCCACGACTACCACCGTAGCCCCTGGAACGCCCTTCTTCTCATCGGCGCATGATGCGTCTACGATGCCGCGAAGCTTGGTGACGGTCTCTGTGGTTAAGGACATTTTGGTCTCTTTCGTGCTGGTCTCCCGAGGTTCGATATCCAGGCAGGTTCCATTGGACCAATTGACCATTTAAATAAATCGACTGCTCCGAGGCGATCGGCCGTCCCCCGCACTCGGGCATTTCTGGGGGAGGTAAGCTTACTCGCCATTGAGAAGCTAGGAAACCCCGTGCCATGTGCTAGGGCCATGTAGTGCGAGAATCCGGGCTACCGGAACCGCAACCCCTCCCGAAGGAGTAACAACAATACGTTCGCTGGCACGTGCTACGGTGAATGAGGCTAAGCTCCTCCCCTTTCCCCTCCATTTCCCCCCATGGGGTGGGTAACGGTGGGTAACGGTAACGGAGCTACCATTTGTGACAATTACGCTCCAAACTACAGGTCTAGGTTACTAGTCTAGAAACTACACCGTGGGAGGTCCCCTGTTTGATTGCGAGCACAACCCGACCACCAACGAAGTTTTTTTGTTGGGTGACTTAGCCATAGCCACAGTGCCAAGCCGTGTAGCGACCTCAGCCGACAAGGCGCTAGCGGTGTGCTAGACGTGTAGAGCTGGACAGTACCTGAGAATAGTGCGATTTTAATACAAATTCTCTGGGAGGGGGAAATGATTGGCATGACTACGCCGGCAGATGCTGTGGGGGGCATATTCGGAAGCGCTTATAAGCGCGGGAGTCTTGAAGATAAGCTACCTAGGTATGTACCATCCCCCACGCAGCCAGCAGCAGTGGCTAGTACGACCCCTATTTGTCTCAGTCAAACTAACCCCTATTATCGTCTATCCCCCTTGGGATGACGAAAGAACTCCGTACTTGCAGTCTTGACAGCCGGCCTAGCTAGACAAGCCTCAAAGTGCCAGAGTGCATCATGGCAGACTCCTCGGGGTCTATCCGATGGAATGGTGCATACCCAATCCGTTCGTACCCCAACCTACCTTCTCCCAAGCCTCGGAATATCAAACCGTTCGTGGAATATTCCTTTGGGTCTTCGGTCTGATCGTACTCTCTATACAAACAGACGAGTGAAGTTCCCTGCGAAACATGGTATTGCCCCGGGTGTTCCAAACTATAATCGGGCTCAAATTCAAATTCTGTGGCAGTTCCAGGTATCACAAAAAAAGGCCGTCTCTGTCTGAAGTGGAGAATGCCAGAACTTAGTGTTCCCGAAATTACTAGCGTTGCGTTGGCGTTAACTGTTCCGTACGGATTTGCGGTGGCCGGTTGGACGTCCACGCTTTCTACCCGTGGGGAAAAAGCGTTAGCCTTTTCTGTATGGCATTTGCGGCATTGGTAGCCGTAAGAATATAACCGCGCACTAGAAATCGATGCCCACGACCACGTTGGGGCGGCTGTAGGCTCAGGCCGCGGTAGAGTTTGGGGCATGACCATATTGGACAGGTCCCGACGCCAAAACAAAGCATCTGGCAATGTGCTTTCCCACAGGCCAGCTAGATATCTGTCTTCGTCCCCTTGCACCTTCGAAGCAAGTCCCGAGATCGCTGGGAGTCTGTCTTTGGAAAAGCTCAGTTCTAACTCGGCGTAGCCTTGTAATATTTCTCCCCATATCCTAAACCTTTGGCACGCAGTACAGTGCATAAGGCTCATCGCCTTCCGCCCAAGAGTCCTGAATTGCTTTGTCTCAATAAACTCTTGAGATATTGTCGATTTCGGAGTGATGCGTTGACACTGGCACTCCACGCCCTCTTTACATTCCCACATCAGCTCATCTGGTAGGAAATGGAGTACTCTCGAGGGAAGAAGCCGCTCTTGGTATACCCATGCGCGCATTAGAAGGGGGAATTTCGTCTTATTCTGCTCCATAAAAGCCCGCAAGGCATCTAGTCTGATCTTCTCTTCGGCCCATGGCATCTCATCCTCGTTGTATGGATGGGGCAGAGATCTTCTCAACAAGACGGGGAAAGATCTGCTCAAGTTCTTTAGGTGTATCTTTCCAACTTCATTGAAATGGTGAGTTGGGGAAAGCTGGGAGGCGCAAGCCTCATCATGATTTCGGGCACTCGTCGCGGCGAGGGTAAGATACGAGTTCTCGTATATCGAGGCCATTTTGGAAGATTCTTCTACCCAGTCATCTTCGTCATCTTGCTTTATGCAAAGAGAGTCGATCCATACATATTGAACTTTAAGCTCCCGACAGAAGGTAATAGCGTCACGATATACTCTTGGTAAATCATTCCACTGAATGCCGATCTTGTGATCGGCTATGTTCTCGTTCGTAGTTTTGATCGATTCCGTATCCCCCCAGCAATGGCTGAGGCATATGTAATGGGCTCGCTCTTGCGATCTCTCAATGAGCTTGATGGTATTGTCCAACTTTGAGCCGACAAAGAGAACACGTTTAGGTAGATTCCCCTCTAATTTCACACACTCCCTGTGGGTTTCTTTACACTGCCTAAGGTTCTTTGAGATGAATGCTAAGCTTCGTTCGGATAGGCTGTGAGCTCCCACGAACCCGGCTTGGTCTTGATGATCCAGATCGATCATTATGTCATATATACGATCGGGTGCATTGAAAGAGCCTTCATAAATGCCTATTTGGCCGAGGATACTGCCAGTGCTTAAGCGTAAATGAAGGTCTCTGTGGTGATTATTTAGGGGTAGATCGCGCCGACTAACAATGTTTAGAAGGCTGCCACAGAAGCCACAGCCTGCTCTAGAAGAATCCTCAAGATCCTGGTAACTTCTATCTTGGGAGTGCTTTATTAGGTGCCCATCCTTCCCGTCGCGAATCCACGCTGGTGGTAGGAGGCTTAGGCAAGATGTGCAGAGAATAGCTTCTCGCCATACAGTCACTGCGATGTTATACGGTGATGGCCT
Source organism: Xylaria grammica (assembly GCA_004353285.2). Lineage (NCBI taxonomy): Eukaryota > Fungi > Ascomycota > Sordariomycetes > Xylariales > Xylariaceae > Xylaria > Xylaria grammica. The sequence continues at coordinate 3,607,560 of NGZP02000009.1, forward strand.
CGGCTCTTGTGTTAGATCCATAATGTAGTCTTCAGGCGTGTAGTCGAGCGATATTGTACTAGGCAAAAACTGGTTATCACCTTAGACGTTGACTGGTGGTGCGACCGATGGTAGTATTGAGCAACGTAGAACCAGAAAAAGAAAGCCTTCAGATGAAAACGTGGAACAAATCCGAAGCCACTAGTCGAACGAGATATCAGCACCCCACAGGAGATTACGCCAATAAGATATTGGCTCTGGGAGCTACTTGCTATGTGATGCAACCGTGGCGTTCATACCTCGAACTTGATTGGTAGAACACTTGGGCATCTCCAATAATCGCAGGTTAGGCATCAACACCGTTCCGATCTCTATTGGTCTCCCCCGAGCAGACTGCCTACACGTAGTCGCAAAGAATATTAAGGGGCAGCGTGATAAGCACCACGATGGCGAACACACCGACCAGGTCCCTCGTCCTCGTGGAACCCTATATCCGAACCTATCAGTGGCACGTCTACTATTACCTCGGGGTCTGTGGGCGGCGTATTCAACTGCTTTTCAAGGAATTCATCGTGTGATGGGACGAAGATATGTGTGCAAAGGAGGCCCCTACGGCAATGTGTATATCATACAAGCTAAGCGTACACTTGTACATTTTATCACATATCCTGCCGGAGAAGTGTCACGAACACAACTCAACGAAATAGAATTGAACGCAAGAACAAACTAGCCAAGGACTGACTTAGTAGTCTGCGATTATAGTTGCCTAAACGGGTACAAAAAGAGAGCTACAGATGATATGAAGTCAAAACCCTCAGCCACAAAGTGGCTAGTGTAGCCCCTATTTTTCTCTGGGCCACTCTGAGCCCTACCACTCCGCTTCAGGGCTGAGTGAACGGAGAGGAGATGAGGTAAAGCGATTCAGTTATGAATAGCTATATGATAGTCGCTACGCGAGGCAGATTCGAATGCCAAGACATATATGACACTAAGAAATAAGTTATATGCGAATTGCTCTTGACAACCAACCGGTATCTTGTTCCTGACCGAGAAAGAATTTAGCACCAAAAAAAAAAAGGAAAAGAAAAAGGGAAACAAAAAGGGATGATCAGAACTAATTTAGTACGGACCAATGGTATTTGTTACATAACCAGGCGCCCCGGGAGCTACGGAGTAGCTAGTAAACAACCGGCCCTATTCTTGCAGCCTGAATTGTCCGCGGACCATGTGCCTTGAGCCCACATCAGATGCTGATTCGAAGAGGCTTAGGTGCATGGCTGTATGCAGGCTGACTAAAAGTGCGCTGCCTGCTGCCTAGACGTAGGTCCAAATGGGTGGAGGTAGTACTTTAGTTGTCTAGCCAATATCCGATCCAAGTTTCGCGTATGGGGAGGGTAGTAGTAATGGCGGCGGCAGTTCGATCAAAACTACCCTATGCATGGTACACCGCTCTGCCCGAACATGGCGGATACAACTTGATACGCACTAAGGGGTGCGGTAGATACCCACGCCGAAAAGGCCTAGAGTAGTAAGGTATTAACTACAACTATGCTCTATCTATCACTTATGAAGGACTCCGTAGGACGGCCTACTATAGGAATAGCTAGACGATGGTTGACAAATGTTCTATTGAATTTGATAACCAGGAAACAGCCGCCCCTCTCAAATATTATGTACGTGAAAGGGATTAAACCATAGGGTGGTGCGATAGCAGATAGTCGCTAAGTAGACTGCCCCGGAGTATAGACATCCTCTCGTCTCGAGATTTCACACCTTGCCGGGTTCCATGTCCTCAATATGTCGGCCACAGGGTGGTTTGATTTCTTGAACGCGTGTATGGAGGGGGGCGTGAGCCCTCGCGAGGCCTAGCCGGTGCGCCATTTGCGTACGGCCGACAGCCGACAGGACTGAGGTGTAGAGCTAGCCACTGATTGACCCTAGGTGTGTAAAAGGGAACAAATCTCCCGACTATCGCTTAAAACCACCCCCTTCGCGGGGGGTTGTAAAAGTGAGGTGACGAAGGGTAAAAACCCTACGCATTGCGTACAGCGCGAAGAAGGCCCTTGTAAGGGCCTACTTAGGTAGCACGCGGCGCCAACCAAGTTGGATCGTAAAGCAGACCACCTGCGTCTGCCAACCTCAAGTAACCCAGGGTGAACTCTCTAGTATTTTCATGCCGCGGCGAGTTAGCTTAGGGTGTCCTCTGGCCCTTTGTGATATATATAATAGTCTCTCCAAGAACCTCGACTATTCCAACCCCGTCGATCGCCCTGAAGTCCGACTCACGTAATTCCACTTACTAGCCACCGCCAACCCGTGGAAGCTCGCCCCAACCCAGGGGTGTTAAACAACCCCCTGTTGCTCCAGCGCTCGTACATTTCGTTGGACTATTTCATTGTAGAGGGATCGACAGCAACTACAAACAAAAGCGGATAATGATACACAAGGGAGTAGGAATGCGACGAACAAGAATGGTTTCGACTGAGACTTGTTCGTTGCTAGATCGTCGCCAGACCCAAAGGCACTGACAATGCCCAGATCGAGGAAGAGCGACGAGACGACTAGGGCAAGGGCGATACTGTGCGCGTCAGTTGGAGATCTGGATAAGCTGGAAGTAAAAGGCGGTCACCTACACTCGCTTTGACTCTGTGGACATACCCTGAATGTCACAACGAATCCACTTGGCTGTGAAGGCCGCACATCCAAGCCAGGTGCTGTAATTATTGTGTTGTCAGCGAGGGAAGCGTCAAGTCTCCAGAATTGCAAGGCTTGGAAACAGTTTGAATGTTCCCGCTAAGGATTAGGGAAATTTGAATGAGAACTCACCTAAATTGCACGTTGAATGAGACCTCGGAGTTGAATACCATCAGTAGATATCCCACGCCAAAAATACCCATCGACACTCCGTGGAATAGCAACGGCTGCCCTAAAACGCGGACAGTAGCGAGCACCCAGAATACGCTGCCTACAACGAACGCAGGCCACAAAAGCCAGGTCCAGCTATCGTTGTCACGTTGTCGCATGGGCTCCGGGGGAGCGCTGGGCTCGACCGTATAGCTTGCGCTGTTCGTCGTGATGGCGGCACCCGCAGCACACCTGAGCCAAAGGAAAACACACAATGCCGCGTGTTTCAGCGATAACCGGCCGCGTCTGGACCGTCTTATGATCGATTTGCTTGCTCTCTCATAGGATTCAAAATAGAACGGCCAGCCGGAATCAGAGGCATGTTTGGGGGCTGTATGAGGATACCACAGCCTATCGAAATACTTATCATCATCGTCGATCTTATCCGTCCTAATTCCCTCAAGGGGCAAGAGACTGCAGCAATTGGCGATGGATTTATAGTACCCTGATTCCAACCAGCGCTTCGTTACTCTTTCAAGCTGGTTATCCAAGGATCGAAGGAAATCGTCCACCGCATTCGAAAACTCTCGGCTACTAGGTAACATACCATGTGCTTTGACGAAGCCTTCGTCTATGGTGATAGAATGACCACGCCGGTGATGAAGGATTGGGTCAAAGAGAGATGAAATCGATTCCTTTGCAGAACTGAACGGAATCGGCACGCAAAGAGCTTTTGTGTAGTAGAACAACTGTTGCAGAGCATTGGGACGAGCCAAGATTGCGAGGTGGTGGTAGAGGCGGCCAGTAGTAGGCGCTTTATCCGATGCTTTTGAGTACCAATGTCGTGAAACTGAGGCCCAGACTTCACGGTCCCGTATATCATCATCCTCGATTGCCATTCTGCAACTCCCATAAAAATAATTAGAGACGATAAGAAAAGTAGTAGGGTAGGTGTCACCACCGGCTTACCTATATCTGCCAAGGTCTCCAAGACACTCGATCCAGGTGTCTTCAAAAGCGGGTACCGTTTCATACAAAAGAGCCATCATGGAATAGGCCAGGTATATAAACGTCAGCATGTGCTCCAATGACCCCGGTAAACGATGGCGCAGCAATTCGAGAAAGCTGTGGATGCCATGCCTCCACAGGCGCGCTGGCATAGCGTACTTGGCAGCGAGGCGTCTTAACGCCGGACTAGCCGATGGGTGCTGTGAGGCTAGGAAAAAGTCATGGTGCTCATGTAGGAGGGTCCTGTGCAGTGCTATCTGTGAGATGGAAACACGCCGTGTCAATTAGCGAAGATCATATTTCTGGCCGCAGCCCACCCGGGAACGTTATCAACTCGAGGGAGAAGGACGGGATCAACTCACTACGACAAGGTTAGTTTTCAACGTAGCACATAATTGTGAGGACGACGGTAGGGGCACTAGATAGAAAAGGGATTATACACACCAAGTGCCTGCCATTGCTCGTTGTTAAGTTTAGTATCGCTTTGAGACGACTGAGCATTGTCGACCTCTATACACTTCGATTCGACCATCACAAGCCCAGCGTAGATACCTTTGACCTCAGCAACGAGCTGTTCCTGGCTAATGGGGCGAGTCTCGGGTTGTTTTATGAGTCGGCAGCTTTCTGTAGGTTCACCTACCTTTTGTTGATCTAGCGTCTTGAGGCGCTTTGGTGTCGGCTCTGTTCGGGGCCGAATGGGGTCGTCATTGGGATCCCAAAGCTTGCCTTGGGGAGAGGCACCACGTGAGAAGTCTGGATCGGTGGAAGTGGTGGACGGCTTTGGGCGAGCTCTCGAGCGCCTTGGTGGTGGCTCTGTTCGGCCTTCATTTGTAGATGTGGTCACAGGCGACTGGCGAACTTTCAAGCGTTCTGGCGGCGGGTAACAAGTAGCTTTCTGCGTCGGTTTCGGTGTAATTGCTTCTTTAGCTCGCGATTGCATCAGGGCAGGGGATGACCGTTCGACTTGGCGGATGATTTCGTTCACATCTTTTCCTTCGATGAAGTTTATGTGTTGCGATTGGAGGTGATCTCGTATCAAGTGGCGGGTATTAGAGAATATCTCGCCGCAGCCCTCTAAGGGACACAGAACCCTTGAGGCTCGGCGTAGGTGGGAGATAAAAGAGGTTGCGATAGTTGACTCTTTTGGAGCTGACATGTTGTATCTATATGCTCTGTGGCTAGGCTTATGTGTGTCTTGAAGGAGTATGGAGTATTGACACAATGTTACGACCAGTGAGTCTGGCTGTCGGGAAGGCCTACCCTGGCAAAGTCTGGTACGTCGTCGAGTCAAGCTGAAACAACCATGCTGGAATTGTAGAGTTGCATATATCAGTTTGCTGTCACTGTATACAACGAAGGAAATGGGTGTCGAGTCTCTAAATCACGCCAACTACCTGGTTATAGAAGGTATTGCAAGATTAGGGTAACGGCTTCAGACGGAGCAAAGGGAGAGGGAGGTCGAATAAAATGTGTAGGTAAATCCCCCTCCTCCACCTCCACCTCCATGGGGCTGGTGGGAGGCAACCAGCATGCATGATTACCCCGCTTTGAGGCTCAGCTGGCCAGTATTGGGGTCCAAACTGATTTGTCTTTGCCCTCAGGCATTTTCTGTCCAGCATTTTTCAATTAAACCTGCCTTCTGAGAGCCTTCATATGCTTTTGTGATCCCCATAGTCCCTACTCTTGAACTACCAGCCTTGAATCTGAGGACCGAACGGTCCGGACTTACCTGGTGTCTCGACTCCTGGAATCAAACGAGAAACCTGGAACCCGAGGCACCACTCAACCCGTTCCCAAAATGGGTTCCCCCGCGAAGACCACCGATTCCTCCTCAATGTATGCCACCCAGGGCAGCGTTAGCTTGGAGAATTCTCATCGCGACCAGAATTATTCTCGGACTAGGAATTGTTGTTTACACGCAGAGCGGAGACAGACGGACGACGTGCCGAGCCGTGGCCTAAATTTAAGAACCATCGTATCCCCGAGCGAGCCCCTCTCAGGGCGGCGGAATAAGTCCGAGTTGAGATACCCGTATCGGTCACCACATCACGAAGCGATGAATAGCGATAAGATACCAAGTCGTCTTCGATTACCCCTTTGGCTCGCCGCGGCAGCCATGTCCCTCTCATCATCGCTGCTCGTCGGAGCCATGCTATCTTCTCTATCTCCCTGTACCGGTAAAGGCCCAGGACGTTCTTGGAGCGAATCACAACCCTTGCCCCACGACGAACAGGCTATGGTATGTTCTGCTGCACCCTTTGACCTACCAGTTCGCTAACGCGGCGATTCGCTTGAGTAGTGCTTAGAGAAAATGATATTATCCCGATCAGGCTTAGGTATAGAAGCCTTGCCACCTCTACCGCGAACGATGTTCATGTCGCACATATTTTGTCTTTCAACCTTAGCACTGCATCGGAGTCGAAAATCCGATCGATATCAAAACGAAACAATAGGCGTCCTCGTACTGATAGGTCTGAGCCTCGGTCTGTATACCTTTCCAACAGAACCGTGTCGAGACGTCACGAGATCCGCAATAATGATACTACCAACACTACTATCAATCAGTATTATCATCAGTGCAGTGATTCACATTCTCTATATCCGCTGGACGGCTCGAAAGGGATACACTGCTGAACAAGAAAGCCGGAGCGCGACGAAATGATTAGGGGGTGGTGGATAGTTTGGGAAACGAAGAGAGGGTGGACGAAAGGAAAGAAACAGAGCGATATACTCTTATGTCAGGGCAAACCTCCATAGTTGAGGTTTGAGTCTCCTCGTGTTTCACCTGGATGCTATGTGACGCCGTCATTCCCAAACTGGTGTCTTTTCGGCCGCCTCGGGGTCAGTACCCCGATACAGCCCGAGAGCGCGGGAAGAGGGTGCTTGTTTCGTTAGGCTGGGTAATACTTGCGAGTCAGATCGCTTGTTCTGTATTGAAGCCAGGGCTGGCGGGATCTTGCTGCTACCAATTCGTAATATCCTATTGGTGGCGATAATACATTTTGATAGCTAGTTAATGGCTATAAGCCATTGGATTACAATGAGACAGGTACATTCGGCGAAAGCCTTAACGGACCGTTTGTAAACCAGATTATTTAGACGTACCTCCGAAGACTCACGCGATGTTAACTTCCGGGGCAAAAGTCAGTCACACAAACTGCGGGCCATTCTATCAAGTCACCATCACCCATTAACACGACGGTTACAAAAGATTTGTTAATTGTATTTTATTGGTCCTCGGGGTATTTCACTCTTGATATTGTTTTTAAGTTCTTTAAGTCACGAGTGGGCTAGCAATGTGGCTGCGCTACTTGCCAAGCCACTTACAAAGCCATAGAGAACCGCATATCTTTTCGCTATGCTGTGCGCGGCTGTTCGTAAATAGCCTTTTCTTTTCTCATGCGTAGATTTCATACGGAATTGCACGATTTACGGAGCCTTGGCTTTTTTTTAGTAGCCCGCCCGTGATAGACGTATCATTATATCTAACTGTCGCATAATGTGCCTAGGTTTTTAGCCAGCATGGATTGGAGTAGTTTATGTGTATTACTCGCGAGGGCTTTGATTATGTTCTAGGGGCTCTACGTCTATGTCACATGCCACCCCCCTGCGGCTGCTCCTATTTCAGGGCTTAGAGTTGTGATCTGGCAATACCCCGTATCTAACATTAACCTTACTTAACACGTTCTTCACAATATATATATTCCGATCAAAGCTTTCATGATATATATGGGTATTAAATCTGGCACTCATAACCGCTGTCGCTTGCTAAACAATATCCTAATTACATATACATATACAGTTATCCGGACTGCAAACCCAAGTCCAGCCAAGTTGACCCGTACAACAGCAATAGGGATCGCTGCACCGCAAAGCTCCAGAAGAGGGAGGTAGCATATGGCGGATTTAACCGTCACGCCTCTAGAACAAAGAGGTGCCCTCTATATTAGTAATAAACATTCAGTATGGGCAGTATAGGTTCTCTGCGCAACACGTGTTTATTACACCCCTATACTACGGATGACGGCATATAACGATTATTTTTTACCCTAATGTACGTTTATAGTAAGGGAGAGTGCTCGGCTTGATAAAGGGACTATTAATAACATAGCTTCCGATGGGTTTAAGTGCCCTACCCCGGTCGGTGCTTGAGCAGTCCTGCTTGGGTAGACTCTTCACCAACCCTACACCCGATCAGCGCCCGCCTGCCTAATCGAACTGTACGCTAGACTGGAGACTTCCCTTTGCCCCAAGACGTCGGTATTTCACTCGATTCGGCTAGGTTCGGTAGGTTGACTATGTGGATCGTTGCGGTGGGTTCATTGTGTGGGGCCCGTAGCTCTACTGTGTACCCCGGCGAGAAGCTTGTGTTGACGGTGTGATATCGGAATGTAGCTAGATATATTGCGAAAACGGGGCCGGAGCGGGGACGAGCATTCGGGGTGGGCGGGAACTCTTGAACTACCTTTAAATAAATCAATGATTGGGTTGATTCACCCAGGTAGACTCTGCTTGTTTGTTGTGCCCCCTGGAATCACAAGGTTACTAACTAATGGACTTACGGGAACGTATATGGGACCTAGAGAGTGGGCGCCTCGTGATGCCATGTAGTCAGGAAGTGGTCGTTCCGCTCAAGGCTCCCGTGGAAAAGCTATAAAGCTGCAAGACGACTAGTAGGTTATTCTCAACAGAATGATTATCTAGTTATTATTGAAAAGTATAGTCTATATCTTTGATGCGTTTTAGAGAGAGGAAAACGATTTGCGATAAATTCGCAGTTAGCACGATACTAGCTGCTGAAAGCCCGTATGAATGTAGTTGTGGGTGATTTAAGGTGCGCCGCGCTTCATCCCTGGGGAGAATGTGTTATACACTGGAGAGCAGCAGCACGCTATAGTTGCTGTCTTGTGCAATATTTCGCATAGTCAGACAACAGTATACACGCCTATGAGATTGGGGTCGGCGGCCAAGTAAAAGAGTTTCATGGTGGAGTTCTACTTCCATTGTCCGTTCGGATTATATCGTATGCTAAGCTTCATAAACCCTATCACGCCAACCCTGCTCAGAATTTTAGTAAGTCTCTAACGCGGACGATGGGTTTAAGATCTTACAGGCTTCCGAGTCCGAAAAGAAACCCTAGCTTTCTTTTTACTCTGTGTGACGCCTGAAGTGTGCGAATCATGACAATCGCGGCAATCACGGCGAAATCGAGCTCGACATACCTATAGGTGATAGAATGGTGCTGCCCAAGTAAGAAATCAAAGCCCCTACTGCGAGTTAGTCCTCGAGGTTGGGGAAACGCCCGCTCCTTTTGGTAACAGGGGTGCGAGTGTGACCGGTGAGTAATTATTATACGGGTGTGCTAGGCTATAACTATATTTCATCACAACACCCTGGAGATTCTCGGGTCTCCTGAAGAATTTGATACACGGGGAATGGAGGGAAGGTTTAGTGCCATGTTAGTCCCCTTGACCAATATAAATCGACTACATGTGCCAATAGCTAATAACGGGCGGCGTAAAGGGCGCAAAGATGACGGGCATGAAATTATAGATTTCTACGGTATTTATTCCTCTTATTCCAGACAGAATGGTTGTAGCCGCATGATATTCGGCGTTTATCTATGGCGTTGTTATTAAAGTCGGACGCGCGCGAGTGCGTTTATTCTATCTAATATAACAAGGATCATATAACAATACGATCTGCGGGCTGTGGGGCAAGCCTTGGTGAGCGATACCCCTCACTTTGTTGTACTGCTCCTTGCCAGCAAGAATGCCTACGTGGATTAGTAAATACCTTCCGAGGCTCCCTCCAGAGCCGTATTGAACCAAGTCTGGCGACTTAAAAAGAGCAGAGTTCATAAGCTTCATATCATTCTCCACCTCTTGTTCCTTCGTTCTCTTCTATAATCCGAGACTCCTCTACATCCTCATTGTGGCTCTTAGACACGGCTATACGGCGGGTCTTTGTGCCGAATTTACCTTGAACCGAACTCTTGTTTCTTGACTCACTGTTCCAATTAGTTACAAGCTGAACATGGGACTGTACAAAAAGTTGCCGGCTGATATTGGTGAGGTAGATGTCATTATTGTCGGCGGTGAGTGACCGTATCTATACCTGGTATTGGCTTCTTCAGAAACTCATCAGGCATAAGGTGGTTGCACGGGTTGCATCGTGGCCAGTAGGCTTGCCGATGCTGACCTCAGACTGTCAATTCTCATCATAGAGAGTGGCACAGACAATCAGGGCTTGGACGAGGTTGACCATGTCGGCCTTTGGCTCAGCCATATCCTACCTGGCGCTCCGTACACCAAGTTCTTCCAGGGCCGTAAATCTGAGTCCATAGCCGGTAGGCAACCTACCGTTCCAGTTGGACACATTTTCGGGGGTGGTTCCTCAATCAACTCCGTCCTATACAGCCGACCGCAGAGGTCTGACTATGAAGCCTGGAACACGCCCGGCTGGTCTCCTGACGATCTTCTACCTTATATGAAGAAGGTATACTACAGCTTTGAGCTCAGAGATGATACTTCATTCGCATCAGCTGACTCTTCTTAGCTAGAGAAGTTTAACGGCCCGGACCCGCACAACATGCACGGGTCCAATGGGCCAGTTCAGGTCTCTCGTGGCAAATTTCGAAATCATAGACTCGAAGATGACTTCATAACCTCTCTATCCAAGTCGGGGTGGCCAGAACTCGACGACATTAATTGTTTCGGGCCGACCAATGGAGCCATGCGTGCCATGAGATATTTAGACCCGGAAGGTCGCCGGCAAGACACAGCCAAGGTCTACCTCCGACCAAGACTTGAGGATGGCCAACACCCCAATTTGAACGTTCTTCTAGAGTCGCAGGTCGAGCGAGTGTTATTCGAAAACAACAAAGCTGTCGGCGTTTCCTTCCGGCCCAATCCGACCTATCATCCGGATGTCGACCCAGACACAGTACAAACCATCAAGGCGAGGGAACTCGTCATTATCTGTGGAGGGCCAATTTTTTCACCACTTATACTCGAAAGATCCGGGATCGGTAACCCTGACATTCTGAAACGAGCCGGAGTTCCTGTTACCGCGGATGTCCCAGGCGTCGGCGCTGAATATGAGGACCATCATTCAATGATGTATCCTTACTATTCCAGCCTAAATCCAGAAGAGACACTAGATGCAATCCATGCCGGTCGTGTCAATGTCGGAGATCTAATCGCGGCACAGGACGGGAGGCTAACCTACAATGCTATTGACGTCCAAGCAAAACTGCGACCTACCGAAGATGACGTGGACGCCTTGGGACCCGCTTTCAGGGCCGCGTGGGATGAACATTACAAGAACATCAAAGATAAGCCTCTGATGATGATGTCCCCGGTTGGTTGGTAAGATAACCAGCCCTTTACCACAGAGCTAACCCCTTACTAACTATATTTAGCTTCCCTGGTGATCCGAGCCCATTCGGGCCAACACAGTTCTTCACTCTCGTCGCTTTTGCTCTGTATCCCTTCTCTCGCGGCCACCTGCATATCACGGGCCCCAGGATTGATGACGTAGTTGACTTCGACCCCAGACTGCTATCCGACCCCCAGGGAGTAGACATCAAACATCACGTATGGATGTATAAGAAGCAGCGTGAGGTAGCTCGCCGGATGAGCTGCTGCGAGGGCGCCGTTCCCGGCTTGCATCCCACATTCCCTCCCGAGTCTACGGCTCACCAGGATAGCCCCAACATCGTGTACAGCAGTGATGACGACGCGATCATTGAGAAGTGGATTCGCGAACATCTTGATTCTACCTGGCATCCGATTGGGACGTGCAAAATGGCGCCACGAGACAAGCACGGCGTGGTTGACGCAACCCTTAGTGTGTACGGCGTGCAAGGTCTCAAAGTTGCAGACCTCAGCATTTCACCCCGCAACGTTGGAGCCAACACGAGCAACACAGCGATGACCGTCGCAGAAAAGGCAGCGGACCTGTTTATCGAGGAACTGGGTCTCAAGAAGGGCTGAATAGTGCCCCCACGGAAGAAAAAAGGATCGCAAGGAGCTGCGTGGCATGTGAATTAGCGAGACTATGCCCCTACAGAGATTGAGGGCCGATAGTAGATACCCAGATCTTTACTCCTGGGCGATTGTTAGCGTTATTATCCGGGGCTATCAGGGTTATCAAGGATTGAAACCCGCAAAGCACCATGGTCATTACAGGGTTACTAACGAGCTGAGAATGAGTTTGACGATCTCCGGCTCTTAAAAGTTGAAGATGAATCAATAACCGTTGGCATGAAGCCTATTTAGACCACTACACCTAAAAAGGCACAATACGCAGGAATTACGTTGCTATAGGTACGAAGGTATAGAAGGAGAGCACATGTCCCCTTAAAGGCGGGGAATGCTTGTAACCAGATCTAATAAAATATGGCCAATGGAATATTACTTATCTAGTGGATATTATTCCGATTGGTAAATGTCTCTATTCCACATTTTCCACTTCTTATATCACGGAGCCAAATGGTCACTTAAAGACGGGTTGACACGGAGCCCACCCCTGGCCCAATCATGACCACAAGCCAGGACGGGAACTTTCTACCCGAGTGAATGAAGTTGTTCGAAGACCGGTATGTTAATAAGCTCCATGTGGTTGCCTTGGTATTTGTCGAGCCCATCAACAAATAGGAAGATGTTGGCAGCGATATTTTGGATGCTAGAAAGTACTTTAAAGGCATTAAATAATTCAGTTCGACTCCACGGCTTGACGTATTTGAACAATGATTTCCCGCACCGATCACGGCAGATCGATGGTATTAAATTGGGGGAATTTCATAAATATCTAACTGCTTCTGACTTTATTACCCAGGCTGTGGGGAATCTCCTAGACTAACGCTCTCCCGCCCCTTGGAGCCGGGGAGCTCCTAAACCCAGTTCCAGGGCTCCGTCACAGGAATATACAGTCCATCTTAAAGCACTCGATTATTAGAATAGGAAGCATGCGTTAGCTTCCTATGTAGCTTTATTTTGATCGTATCCCTTGTCTCAGTCCTGCTTAGACTGATTTCAGTAGTGTCTATCGCCGCAGAGCTCCAAGACAAGAAAATTAGTCCCAGGGGATATGTGTGACCTACCTGAGAGCATTATATAATATGCAGCCACCGAGAGAGCACGTCATACCTAATGGACAAGTCCGGCATCCATTCTCTTCTTTACCTCGCGCCAGTACTGCACCCTCTTCTTTTCTCTGAGCACCTTGCCCCAGCACACTATAATTAGGAAGACACTGCAGATAGCCAAGCCCACAAAAGCGGCGCTAATGAAGCAGTTCTGGTACCCCAGATTCTCGACCCAGGGTGTGATGCCGTACCCGATAGCAAAGCTCATCGTGTTCCGTATGATAATGCAGGTCGTCAGGGAATCGCCCGAGATGTCGCGGTACGTGTCGATGAGATACGCCACCGACAAGGTAACGCCCATTGTGTTGGCGAATGCCGTCGTGCCCATCGCGAACACGAGGCCGAACCAGTGGACGCCGTGAGCTGCGCCGACGCCCCAGAGGATTAAAGATGCGGGGATCACGATGGTGGAGATGGAGAACAGCCAGAGACGGTGCTCAGGCTCGGAGATGCCGTTGTTCTTACGGGCTAATCGAACGATGAATCGGTCAGAGAATACACCCGTGAAGGCGGATCTAAAGACTGTGAGTAACGAGCCCCATTGCTTTGACGAGTGTAGTGTGTGAAATGGACTTACGCGCCAGTGACGCCTATAAGGCAAGATATGTAGGTAAGGCCAACAATGGCGGGCTGGAAATTATAAGGCGGCCCGCTTAAGATAAGCGAGGATGTTGCATTGAGAATGTTGAAATAGATGAGGTAAGTACCGTAGCTGAAACCAGAGTAGAAGACCACCGGCCACGAGAGGAGTTTCAGGGACTGCCAGGCCCGGTAGTGCATCATAAAGGGTCTCGGCTTGTCAATGAGAGAGAGTTTTTGCCAAAACGTCTTGGCAGGGGTTTCTTCGGGCGGTGTTGCCACGCCCGCCGGTACTGAAAGCTGATCCTTGGGCTCGAGATCATCATTCGACACTTTCTTTTCTTCGCCCGCATCCACTGCCACTTCTTTCTCGACGCTGCTCCGACTCCCTGCAGTAGCGACAACGCCGACGGTCCTGCGGTCATAATTCGTTTCTTCCATGAAGAAGAACAGAAACACGAACGTGACCCCGCAGAAGATGGCCGGGATGTAGAAGACCCATTCATAGCCTACCCCGTCATTGATGAAGCCGCAGATGACGGGCGCGAAGAAATTGCTGCCCGCGAGCGTCCAGGCGTACCAGCCCAGATACGTGCCCCGCTCGTGCGCGAAGAACAAGTCGGCGATGGTCGTCTCGGGCAGGGCCTCGATCGGCGCGGCGAAGAAGCCCGTCAGGATCGATTTCGCAATCCACTGGCCGTTGCCGCGCGCATAGGGACCCCAGACCGTAACGGCCGTCAGGGCGGCGAGCGAGATGAGAAAGGTGAGGCGCTTGCCGTACTGCAGGGCAAAGGGCTGCCAGAAGAGCAGGCCCCAGCCGAGAAAGAGGAACATGTAGCCCGTGCCGGCGTTGAGATCGGCGACGGTGACGGAGAGGGCCGACGACAGAGGCACGATGACCGAGTACACGACCGAGAGGGCGATGCCGTTGAACCAGGTGTACAGCAGCGCGCAGGCGAGCGCCAGGTACTTGCGGTTCGGACTCCAGTTCAGCGGGTCTTCCGGATCCGAGGACGGCGTCGGCACCAGCACGATGTCCTTCTGATCCGCGGCATGGCGCGTCGCCATTGCGTGTTGCAGGTCGACGAGATGGACGGTGCCTGGAACTAGCGACTCGTCGATCTCGCCATGGCTCTGTACGGCGGCTGTCACTGACATTGCGGCCTAGAGATTTTTGTGTTTTGTGAGGCTTTCACTAATACCCACTGCCCCAACAGCTGGGGTATTCTTTGAATTAAATTCGCTACAAAAGGAAAAAGAAAAAATTGGTTTTATAAGGCACAATTAGTTAGATCTTGTTTAAAGATAAATCGAGAGCTAATCATAGAGGCTTAGACAGGTATGCCGTCTTGAATAACCTCGAGGGCAGATGGTAGTACAGTAGGAATGTTGGTTTGGCGATACTCGATACAACCTGTTAGGAAGCTTAGTATAGGTGGGATCAAGACTCTTGTTGTTGAGCGAAGGTCCAAAGGCGGCATCTACTAATATACATGGAATCTCTTTATGCCTTAACCCCACCGGTATCTGACATGGTTCCTATATAGGTACCTGGTGCCGACAATCTGTTGATCCACTGATAGCGGTCACATCATCTCCGCACAGGACAGATAAGGAGGCAGCGCCTTGATACCTATCTATACTCGTTAAAGATAAAGGGAAAAGTTAAGCAATTACAAGGAGAAAATTAATAGATTGATAATGAAGAGGGGAAGGTCTACTCTAACGCAGGGCAATTAGAGTATGACTTTCCGTGGGACTCCTTACATGCCTGTATCAGTAATCTACGCATGAGAAAAGAAGAAGCTATTTACAACCGGCTGTGCGGAGAGCAGCCAGAAGAAAAGAACCAGTTTCCTTGTGGCTTTGCTGGTGGCTTAGGCATGGAGCGCAGCCACATACCACAGCCACATGCCCCCTGCCCGTGACTATTTGCGAAGCAGCACTAGAAATCTTGATACTAATGTGAATACAGGGCAACTGTTAGCTGCAGGTGCGATTAAACCTGATTTACTCAGCACTTCATAGTAGCCCTGTTTTTGGACTTCAAACACTAGGAAGAAGAGAGGAAGGCATAGTCTTGTAGATGCGCAACGACTGAGATGGATTTCACTCTATCCCAGCCTTAATGCTAGTCGCTTTCTTTATCATATGATAATTTTGCACTAGGTCACATTGTTGCCCTCACAGGATCATTGCGTCGACGATCATCTTCGACTATCATGCCCAACCGCACAGCCCAGTCATCCCGCCCTCCCATCTCTCCAATAAGCTCCTCTGCAAGCTCAAGCCGCCGTTCATATTTTTTTCGGGCACCCTGGACGCTCACAATCCTGCCATGCATGTGTAAGTCTTTCGTTTCACCATTGGCGATAGCTAGTAGCCCAGCGGAAACGATTAAAAGAATCAATAGCAAGATCTTGCCAAACTGCGTAAGGTTGCTAACAAGGGCAGCATCGAGGTATACGATAACTGTAGCTAGGGCCGTTGCCCAGCTTTCGGTTCTAGTCTGGTCGCGAAGCCACTGACCGGACGTCACCAGCTTTATGTCGTCCACGGCACCCCGAATCCTTATCCACCGGTCCTGACTTAGCAGGACGATAAGGTCGCCATGCTTCCCAGGCTCCGACGCACCGGCCCAGCCAGGCTTTGATCTTCTATAGACAACGACAAAATTGCAAAATCTCGACAAAATAAGGAGGGCTACTACAGCAATGCCCCACCAGTCTTCGGACAAGCCGATGAGGGTAGTAATAGTAACCGTAAGTAATATAGTTGATCCATATGCAAGCGAGGATTTCAACGTTGTGTTGTAGCAAGGAAATACGGCAGAAAGGATGGTGGAAAAGAGACTACCCTCATTGATTGGCGGCGAGACGGACAATGTTGTTAGGTGACCTGTTTTGCCGACCTGCTGAAGATAGTAAACCATGGCAGAGTTCTCGATTCGAAACACGTATCCGCTATTTAGGGCAGCGCAAGCAGGGTACTCGCCGAGGTTCAGCTCCGGCGCCCGCTGCTGCATGTGAATTCCGGGACAAAGCACTAGAGCATCGAGGAGCACGGCTGTGCCTGTCAGAGCGGTACGCTGCTGAACCGTTGCGAGGTCAGCCAGGGCGACGATACCGGCGGCGTCAAGGCCAACGTCAAACGTAATCCGTTGAAGTGGCGCCATGCTCTAATAGTGTCGAGGAGAGAGTCAGTTACATATTCGGCCTTCCACTTAATTGTAAGGGATATACCCACTCCCTTATAAATAGGCCTGGTTTATTTCAGTGATCAAATACTTTGGTTCGTAGCATAGGCAGATCTCTACATCAATTGTTTAAACTCCATGGAAGAGGTGGGTAGGGATGGCGGAACCTGGTGATATTTAGGCAAAGATTGTCTCGGGTCCATTTTCTAAGTCCTGAACTCTGCTCTGGGCGGCAGTAGCTATCCACTCACTTCCGAATAGGCCAGGTTGTTTAAGGGGGAATGGCACGGTAAGAGTGTGTGCCGCCTAACGAATTTCTGCCAATGCGGCTGGTGAACAGCGCACTATACGTGGTTGCCGCTTGGGCAGCAAGGTGGCAAGAACAGTCCGGTTTCGATAATCGTCTTGAAATCAACTGGTTAGCGCTCCTCATGAGGCTGAGGGAATGACGTCGGCTCTGCTTTGTGACAAATGAACACGTCGTACGCAGATATCTTAGGATACTAGATATTATTGTACTTTACTCAGGGCTATTCCGTACTTGTTTGTTACCCGTTACATTGGGCCCTAATCCTCTGTATGTCGTACCTAACGTGTCAATATGTTGCAGTACAGACATGTACCTACCAAGTAGTTTCCCAGGAGGAAGGCATCCCCAAGAGTAAGAAGCCATCTTTTGTATGATTGGTCTAGAGATCGAGGGACCATGTAATGCACGATAATATTGTCGGGTGAATGCAAAACCACGTCATATATTGGCTCAGCACATTACTTACAGGTAGACGGATGTGCTACCTCCAGCAAATCAGGGACGGGTAACGAGATCGTCGGGTCAATTGTTCTTCTTAGGACGGTATGTAATTAACACAACGCCAATAATCGGGCAGGCAGCTCAGTCGGGTATTGGCCCGATGCCAGCTGAAAAGAGAGGAACCAAACTTGGCCTTCGAATCCAGTCAATTTATTGGCAGTTAGAGCCCGTTATTGCAGAAAATTTGCTTATGCACCTGTCCTGGTCGGCGATTACTCTTCCCAGGGAGGTAAATATTCCCCTCATTCTGGAGATTGACCACTCAAGAACTTGAGGTAATGTTACCACCTGCCTGCTTCCTATTTTCCACAGTCCGACATCTTCCGATAGGGTAGCATCTAAGGCGTCATTAGGCTGACTGAGGGGAACATACTTTTTCAGTGTATAACGTTGATTGGCAACACTTTCGGCTCTTAGAGCACCTAACCGACCCCTAGCATTTAGAAATTAATCGTGTCTTAAGGGCCTATATTCTATGAGAGCGCTTGTAGTGTTTCTTGAACGAGACTGATTGGTCCTATACTGCCGAAATTACCTGTCAAGCGGGATCGATAGTCCCGATCATACGTATGCATGAATGCAGAATCTCCAATTACACGTGAATTCTATTGCACTTGAGGTACCGTCTTTTCTATGATTTCGGCGATAGGAAACAGCCGATATGTTCTACAAGGACGGGGTAGGCGAGGACATAGATATAAATGTGCGCTTTCTGTCATATGTAACACTGTATATTAGATGAAAAGTTGGACGTAGCAGGCGGGACGTGCTGGAATACAAGAATCGCTAGTATATAGCCTGGCACGAGCGCTATCCCAAGGTTCCTTTGTTTTGAGGAGTCGAGGACCTTTGACACCGTAGAAGATTATCCTTAATCTGAAGACATTCCAAGCCCCTCACAAGCCCTTTTTATACTTTCGCCTCCTATTTTATACGTCTAAATTAACAATTACAACACCAATATTCTAGAGATAGCTCCGGCTTCTTTTTCTTCAAATCAACCTGTCCTTAATCTTTATTGTCCTGCTGGACATAATTGAAACCTCGCCTGTTTACAAGTCTACCTCGCTCAACAGACGGTGGCACAATCGTTGAGTTAGTGATTTGGTTAGTCGCTATCACAAATTCAAAATGCCCCCTTTCAGTCTCGAGGACGCTGTCCTACCAATAGAGGCCGGGAGAGCTAAACCAAAGTTCGACCACCTCAAATTTCGGGAGCCCGGTGATCTATCGGCCAAAGAACGCAAGAAAAAGCTTGAGGACGAGATCGAAAAACTGCAAAAACGAGAACTGGAACTGAACCGCAAGCTGAAAGAAATGCGAGACGAAATGCAAGACAAATACCTATCTCGTTCTGAGGTTGATGAGGTCGACAGATCTTTTCTCCGCATCAACCTGAAGAAGAAAGACATGAGTCTTCCAATGAAATCCTTGTGTGAAAAAATCGGAACGCAAATCGACGAGACAAAGCAAGCCTTGATACTAGCCTTGGACCCCAAGCCTGTCGTCGATCCTACAGGCATGCGGGTTTTCAAGGAGCCGAAGGGGAAGCTGAAGGAGAACCAAACGGCCTTGGCCCAAACACGCCAGGATCAGAACATAGCAGCCTTAAAAGTCGCAATACTTGATTTTGATCTCCAAGAACTCGAAGATGAAATCAGTGAATCACGCGGAATAGAAGAATCGTTGATCAAGCGCATCAACAGACGTGCCAGTGCAGATGGGGATAATATTAGCGGCCTAAGCAGTGATACCACGGCCGATGACTCCAGTACCGAATCCAGTGCCGTTGACGTGTTCGGTGAAAAAACATTGGAGACCGAGCCTAACTCTGAACAGAAGATACAAACGCAAGGGGTAGATATCATAGCCAAAGGTGAAGGTTCGGAGGTGATAGCTAAGGGGGGGGGAAACTCTGGAGAAACTACGACAGAGGAAGACTCAGATTCGAACCTATCGACAGTAGACAAGGCCAGACCAGCACAACAACAAGAGGGCCCTATTTCTACCGAGGCTGTGAAGTGCAAAGATGAGGATGTGGAGCTAGAAAGTAGTGGTCATGAGGGAGACGAGGACCCCGAAAAAGAGCCCAGTATGCCCGACGGAAATGCAAGCTCAAAAATCGTCGAGATACCAATGAAGGTTCCGCAACCGAGTCCCGGAGAGAATACAGAGTTACGCAAATCTAAAGCTGAGAGGAAACTTAAACGTGACCAGGACAAGCTGTCGATTGTGAAAAACCGAATTGCGCGGTCTGAGGAGCAACTCAACGCCAAAAGGGGTGACAGAGCCTCGTGTATCGAGGAATGTGAGGTTCTGGGGACAAAGGCGGCAGAACTTGAGAAAGAAATCAAAAGTCAGACCGAGAGCGAAAAGGTTACAAATGATAAACTGAACGAAAATAGTCGACAATTACAACGGAAGAAGCATGATGACCGGAAATTAGAAGTGGCTGAACTAGAGAGGCAAAGAACACGGGAGTTAGCAATCAAAGAGATACGCCGAGAGCTTGGCCCGAGTGGTAGAATCCGACGAGCCCGACGAGCCCGACAACTAACACGATATCGATATCGATGGTGGCGGGACTTCTCTGAGTCTGAATCCGATGAGATAGAGGGGAACATGGAGGAAAGTCACCACAAATCCCTCCTAAACCTCATTAACCAAGTGGAAGAATTAGAGGATAGGATTCGCGATGTTCGAATAACAAACAAGGAAGTGGATAGCGTGATGGATTGGTGGGTAGTACTCCAAAGAGAGTTAGACCTAGAGAGGTGGTGGCTTGAAACCCGAGTTAAGCACGCTACAGCTTCGGACTCGACAGAGAATCCCTCGGTTTCGGGGCCTAGGGATCATTTCTCTAGTGACATACCTGAAGGGACCAGGGACAAGTACTACAAGCCTCTTGAAAAAGACCAAGTTCGACTTCTAGTTCTGTGGCCCGCCGACGCTGACCATTATCCCCTTCTCTGTACCCTCGAAACATCTACATGGGGCCAAGGGACTCCCAACCCTCAATACGCCGCCCTTTCCTACTTCTGGGGATCAGATGTCTGCAACGGACGATTGTATCTCGTCCTCCGAGACAACAAGGCGGAAAGCACAGACCAAAATACCTGGGGTTCGACAGCGCGGCATGCCTTGCGTATTCCGATTCGCAATAACCTCTTTCGAGCATTGCTTCGACTCCGACGAACCGATCGCCCCATCTCTTTGTGGGTAGACGTCATGTGTATCAATCAGGTGGGTGTTCGCAGTTTTATTCCTGTTCCAGCCACTTTTATCCCATCGGCTTTTCTTATTGGCGGGGGACTATGCTAGGGAACCATATAAAGCTGTCCAAAGAATACCGCAGATGGCAATAACTAACTCCAAATACCCGTAGGATGACGCAGTAGAGAAGACGACGCAGCTCGAACAGATGATCAAGATCTACCAAAATGCGGAAAACGTGTGCGTTTGGCTTGGCGAGAGCGACGACGGAGGGCGAAGCGAGGAGGCCATGAAGTTCATTAGGTCCATTATGGACTTCGCAGTGCTTGACAGGTACGCCCAAGACACTAAGCAGGCCACGAAGTGGCAGGCTCTTGCGGAGCTTATGAGAGATCGGTGGTTCTCGCGACGCTGGGTTGTACAAGAAATCTCCTTGGCACGCGAGGCAACCGTGCACTGTGGAGGCATAAGTGTGCAGTGGTCCGACTTCGCCGATGCCGTTTCTTTGCTGGCTTCGAACCAAGAGACAATTAAGAAATTGTTCGATTATTCTGAATGGAGGGATGGGCCAAGCACTCTAGGCGATGTCCAGTCATTCGGGGCCTACATTCTCCTCGAAGCTACAAATCAGCTGTTTCTTCGTACAGCGAAAGGCCAAATTACGCGTCCGGTCAAAAGTCTCGAATCGTTGGTCACATCACTGAAAACATTCGACGTCACGGATAAAAAAGATCTTATTTATAGTTTAGTCTCTATTGCGTCGGACACTCCCCAAGGCCAACACACTTATTCCGGTAAAAAGGGTTCCGTACCATTCACCGTCAACTATGAAAAATCACCGCTTAGGGTATACAAAGACTTTACTGAGTTTTGCATACTTTCATCAGAGTCTATTGATGTTTTATGCCGCCCCTGGGCATTGCCAGTCACAGCTGATGAGAAAGCAATAGAATTGCCTTCTTGGATTCCCTTGTTGTCACAATCGGAATTCGGCAATCCAGAGGAGGTCTACCGCGGCCGAAAAAACGGCGAGAATTTGGTTGGTCCTGTTGACCGGCCACACTACAAAGCGTCCGGCGGCACCTTATTTAACGTTGTTCAATTTGACAAAGAGAAATTTGAAGATTTACAGGTTCTTCCTGCGACGGGTTTCAAGCTAGCCAGGATTGAAGACGTGTCATCTAGGACTACAGGAGGTGTTATCCTTCGAGACTCGCTAGAGATGGGGGGATGGACGGGAACCAATGAACATACAGTTAGTGTGCCGGACAAGATCTGGCGTACCCTAGTGGCCGACAGAGACCCAAACGGGCAGATACCTCCCACATGGTATCAACGAGCGTGTCTAAGGTGCCTCGAGATCGCAGACACATTCAACAATGGTGATCTTAATATTGGCGAGCTGTTAAACGGTAATTCTGAACTGATGAAGAAATATGTCACCCGGGTTCGAAGCGTGACGTGGAATCGACGGTTCTTCAATGCCACCATGGGAACTCTATCTCGCAAAACAGAACAAGGCAAGACTGTCAACATGGTAGCACCTGAAGATGTTGGTGGAAACGATGACGCAATGGCTGGCAAAAAATCCCTGAATGATAGTGATCATGCAAAGAAGGAGGGAGGATTATTCGGGCTTGGACCTCCAGATATGATGAAGGGCGACTATGTGTGTATTTTGTATGGCTGTAGCGTGCCACTTATACTTCGCA
The DNA here is from genome assembly GCA_004353285.2 of Xylaria grammica. Taxonomy (NCBI): domain Eukaryota; kingdom Fungi; phylum Ascomycota; class Sordariomycetes; order Xylariales; family Xylariaceae; genus Xylaria; species Xylaria grammica. The sequence continues at coordinate 3,630,053 of NGZP02000009.1, forward strand.
GCCATGAGGGGAGGATGAAATTAATTGGTGGAGCGTATATTCATGGCAAGATGGAAGGAGAGGCAATGGAAGACCTCAAAAGTGGTAACACAACGAGCCCAGAGATTAAGTTTCAGTTAATATAGCGAGGGATAGGGCCTACCTACCTTAAGGTAGGCATTGCTACTCATATAAGATTGCACTATCGGGTGCGGTGTTAGCAGCGATCCGTAGATGGCGGCGCCATGGGGCCTGAGAAGAAATCTAAAGGCGAAGAGGAATCTTCCCCCGTCGCTTGTCGGAAACCTGACCAGAGCTCCATACACCAATTGATAAAGGAGGGTCTGTATTATGATTCAGCAGCCTTCACGCATAGAGTAGGGAGTTTCTACAAGGAAACCCCAGAAGCAAAGATCGATGGCCTCGCAGACCTGCTTAGGGTACTGAAGCACCTCCTGGAGGAGCGCTTGGGAGCGGAGGAGGCTTTGCAACGCCCGTCGTTCAAGATAGAATGCATATACTAGACAATATTAGCCGCCGATATAACCACGAACATGTGGCTGAGGTGATTTACGTCCGCTTTCGCGTTTTAACTGTATATTAAGCAGCAATATCAGGGGAAATACTTCAACAAACGGTATTCCACAACTATGATTCTTTACGATACACGCCACAGTACAGACCTCAACGGGGCATTCAGCCTATCCCATGTGCATCACGGAATAAAAGGGCATTGGATTTAGACGTTGTGATGGTTTACGACCGGCCAACTAACTCCATTTAACGAGCTACGCTTCCTAAGTATGTCTAGAGCTCGCCGTTTCCCCTCGACGTCCTTTCGTGTGCGTAGCTACTCCCAGCATGCGGCCCAGGATAAATCGAGCCAAGCCCGGGCAAAAGTGGCGAATGCGCCAAGCCGGGTCCCTTGAGAGGCGAGATCGAGGTAATTTATAATGCCTATAAAAGGGGACTTGTATTTGGTTATGTGAATTAAGGTCCTAAAACGTGGCTAGCTACAGCTGGCTCTGTCATCAAGCTGCTGTAGTCTCTACAGCTTTCGGCTTCCGTTGCCATCCCGTCGAGAGAATCGGCCCCATATCAAAGCGCGGGAAGGGATGAGCCTCCGTATTGAGGACTACCTTGTCCAGCGGGAGCAAGTCGTTGGGCGAGAAAAGGAGGTAGAAATACTTCAGAGTTTCGGCCTATAGAGATCACATTAGAATCATATCCTATACGAATAGATGGAGACGCCAAAACGACTCACCAGCCAGAAGCTTTCCATGTTGTCGCGCATTACGGGGGGTATCTTGTTGGCGTCGGAAAGGCTTGAGAACCCCCCGCCGTCTGGGACCGCGGTGTAGTTCATGAATGATTTGAACATCTCCCAGCCCCATTCGCGATACTTGATCTCGCCCGTGATTCTCCACATGTAGAACAGACTCTCCACTGTCTCAGGCCGTTGTAGGTTGTGCGTATCCAATGAATGGACATCGAAATCCTTGCGCCACTCCGCCCCGGGGTCCCGATCGAAGTCGGCTGGGGCCTGGTGTGGAGCGGACTCGGGTAGTGGCGGGTCAGCAATATTGAAGTATGTGATTTCGGCAGCTAAGCCCGTAGCCATATACTTGTACATGCCCCAGCAAGTCTGCATTAGCTCTCTGGCAAGTTGCATGTCTGCCTCGTTCTTCTTCGTCCAATGCCCGCTCTTCTTCGCCTCTGCTTCGGTCAACCCTTCCGTCACAGCGAGGGCGATAGTCCCCGGCATGAAACAGACTAAATGGTCCATCTTGGGGGTTAATGCACCATCTAATCCGGACTGCCGTTCGCCGATGATTGTAAATTTTGATGGCTCAGTGTAGGTGACGAGATAGTCACGAACCCCCTGCAGACTCTCATCCCACATTTCAAGATAAACAGACTCCTGCTTATTCGTCTGAAGATACTGTTTGATCAAATATTCGTAATATGAATCTCCCCTGCTTCCTAATCGAATGTTGTGGCCTCGGAATTCGCCGGTCTTAGGATTTAGGAAGATGGGCACGAGACCACCTTTGGGAGCGTCGTTATCAACAACTTCCATGACTTTCTCCGCTTTGTCCCAGAAATCCTTCTCACCTGTCAGCTTAGCAAGGTATTTGAACTCTAGCTGTAAAGTAGCCGCCTCTGCCGTAGATGAAGCACCACCCTCGTCATGGGCGGGGATGCTCTCGTATTTGCCGATATTAACGCTTGCGTAAGGAATACCGGAAGGCGAATCGAAAGCGACTACAAGGCGATCAGCGAGGTCTCTGGCCTTCTCAAGGTAAAGGTCTTCCCCTGGGGCCCCGGAATCGTCATCGGCGATAGATGCGAGATTCGGATATTCATTGGATAAGTAATGAGCAGAGAGCAGGCCACCCAGCATACGGATGGTGGTTTCGAAAGTGCTGACGTCCTGATCTTGGTCGTATGTCAAGGAGTTAGATATCCAATCCCTCGCATGCGTGACGCGAGAGGTGAGATTCATGAGGATCATCGTATCCAGAGCGTCTACTATTATCCAGCCCATGCCGCTGGGAGTCATCTGTCTCCCTTTCTTCGAGACTGGATGGAACTCATCATATCCCCAGGCGTAGCGCGAGTACGCATCGAAACTCAGAGTAAAGGCCTCGACGACACGTTGGCGTCGGCCTAGCCAATCTGCGGACTTCCCGGACTCCGATGACGACGTAAGCCAGCTCCACGAGGAAGTAACAGTGTCATGATGTTTCTGAAAGGCGCCGAAGTAGTAGAGGAGCGACACGACTATCAACACAAAGCCGAAAGACCGCTTCCGCCTCCAGAGCGACCGGTTGCGCTGGGAAGGTGGGTAGGCGTAAGGCTTGTCCTTGTACATGGGTAGGGCATTTCGGTCCTCGAATAGGCGGTCCTGCACGCCACTAAAGATGCCTCCCCCAGCCCCGTTCCTGTTATTCGGCCCACGCGCAACGGCCGTGCTGCCCCAGATATGATCCTCAACGACCCTCTGAGGATGGTTGAAGGAGGGTGTATTTTTAGGAACGGTAAAGGACATATCGAAGTACCGGCCGTCCTTCCTAGTGGCGCACGCGCGATATTCGAATGCTCACTGGAAAGATAAGTGCCGGCACTCAAGGCCGCGGCTCAGATGGCGAACGGCGCGTGTGCTCCGTCCGTCGAGGTCGAAAGGGCCGAGAAGGTTGGACGTCGAGGCTTGCGGAAGACAGGGAGGTCAAGAGCGCAAGGACAATGAGGTTCGTGTGTGGCGTCGAGCTGAGATGGCGTTTGACTGTAATTGTAATCAATAAGCCAAGTTGTCAAAATGCATGTTGGTTAGGGTTCTTCACTTCATAGCTACTTACCTACTACCTACAGTCAAAGCAAAGTAGTATTGCGCCAACCCAACTGGTCGCAGGAGTGCAATTTGAGGCTCCTCTACTAGGCTTGAGGGTTACAATAAAGAAGAACGAGGATATTTGTCGACCATCCTGTGCTACGCTTCCATCCCTTCTTGACCTTCATGCCAGAGTTGTCCAGGGGGGTGATTTCGCCAGCACTCGAAGAAGAGGACAAAGAGTACATATATATATATATATATATATATATCCGTGGATGTATGGTACGTATGTAGTTTACTCAACATCAACAGCGAAGCTGTCCAGTTTCTGCTTGTAGCTTAGGTTGCTGTTGGTATACTACTATTATAGACCCAGGGAGGTACTTGAAGATTTAGTCCTCCAAGGGAGAGATAATGCGTAATTGCCGACCTCAAGATACCCATGTGGGAAGTAGCTAATCTCTCTAGATTCGTACCGACTATCGGGCGTAACCTTAGTTGGCTTGGCGTCGGTACGCGGACAACACGCAGGTTGAAGCCTATATAAAGGTATATAGAGCGGATAAATATACACTACCTATGTACCTAGGTAGTACCTAGGTACTTAATTGTAGGCATTATCAACCTTCTCAAATAAACACAGCAGTTGCACACAAATAAGTACAATCTAGGAAAAAGGGAAGTGGCATCAAGGCGATGGAATCCGATAGATAAATGCGCACCGTACGTAGATACATAAGTACATAACTTAGCTAGGTAGCTAGGTTAGGTACTTTAGATAGGTAGGTAGGCACACACCACTACAGGCCATCACAGGCAGACAGACAGGTCCCCTCCATCGGTCCAAGGTACACTTCTAACCCTCCGCCTATTTCGTCCCTCCCGCTGCCCAAGTCAGAGCCGAGTTGCCAAAAACGATTACGCCTCTATGTATGTTCACATGCATGCATGAACCTTGCTTCTCGGGGCTTATTCCGCCGTCGGAGGAAATTCTTACGTACACTGCATGGGAATCACCGGCTCATCTACAACCGCTTCACAGGTATTCGTGACATAGAAGCCGTGGCCATGGCTCACTTACACTCATCGAATTCTGGGCCGTCTAGCAGCACTCACAACAGGTCAACTTACCAGTGCTACCCCTTCCTCACGAGTGAGGAATTCGCCGAGGTCTGTCACTACTTTGACGCCAAATACTGCCGGGCTCCTCTCGGTCCCCTTCGCAAGCAATGGCGCCTCGACCTTCACACGGCCCTTGATACTACGGCAACCTCGCATACCGACTTGGTGACCTTCTTACAGATTACCATCCCGCTTGACAACAACGAGGTGGACGACCAACTCGCATCCAGCCTTGGCGGTATCGCTTTAGGCGAGCCGTCCACGTCATCTCGCCGGTCTCAACGACTAGCTATGCAAGACGCCGTGCAGCAGCCCGAGGCTGACAGTATGATGATAGATATGGAAGAGGCGGACAAGGTTTGTGGCATTGGACGTTTATTTGTGCTGCGATTCGTATCGCCCCTCTAACATGCGTTTTCTACCAGGAGGTTGTTCGGTATCCGTTGAGATCGAGCTTCCGATCGGCCTACGTCGTGTATGAAATTCACCTTCACCCGACATACCGTATCCCGTGCCTCTGGTTCACTTTACACAACTTGCCAATCGACGAATCGCCGCTCGATTTCGACTCCGTCTTCCGACATTTGATCCCTAGTCATTTCCCATTGGCTCGCAGCCACGGCCAGTTTGGCTCCATGGGAGGAATCTCCATCGACGTAAGTAATTCGCCTGTGCTATATAAGTCAACGATGCACTCTCATCGGGGCTTTCATTGCCTCTACCTCGCAGACTAATATCCAGCTTACAGCATCATCCCATCACGGGTGTGCCGGCATTCTTCGTTCACCCGTGTGTCCTCCCAGAAATCATGGGTAGTTTCGACTGCTCCAAGGAAGACTATCTCTCAGTCTGGCTGGTGCCAATGGGAGAATTGATAGGACTTCGGGTACCCAGGGAGATAGCCATGGAGTCATCCATGGGGTAGCTTCGCAGGCAACGCACCAACTTGTGGTCAACGCCACGACATGACTCGAAGATGATGGCACTGGGCCAAACGGAAAGGTAACGATTAGCGCGTTCCTTATTCATCATCACTATCCTCTTCCATTGCTACATCCTCATCACTCTCTTCCTCCTCTTCCTCGTCACGGGGTCGCTTCTGACCACGGTTATCAGGACTCGGTGCATTTGCCACAGGAACATTCATCGCCTGGGGTGGTTTCGCTGGTAGGCCGTGGGACGTAGGGGCGGCCGATGTGGTAGACGACGTAGGCGCAGGGGCATTGAAGATGCTTTGTTGAATTTCAGTCATCTCGACATGGGCATTAGCACCGGCTGTACCAGGCAATTTATAAGTGCCGTCAAGCTTCGCGATGGTATCCGACTTCGACTTCGCATATTGTATTTTCTACACGCGAAAATTCGGTTAGCTATCCTCAATTGCCGACGAGCCGGAGTAGGGCTGAAACATACGAGTTCTTTGCCTAAAAATTGGAAGCCTTCTAGAGATCGCATGGCTTGTGTGGCAGCCTGAATATCCCGATATACAATATGCGCCTGGCCTCGCATCTTGGTGGTTTTCAAAGCGATAACATCGAGGACGGGACCGTAGGTGGAAAACAAGAGATAAAGGGCAGTCTTCAAATCGGCCTTGTTAATCTTGGCAGACGGAAGGTTCGTGACATAGAGACTAGTAATGAACGGGATTAGCTATCTCGTCGCTAATAAAACTATATTGCCAACACTTACGTCTGGTTCGGAGCAATGGGGGGTGTTTTGATTGTAGGCTTTGGTGGCACCACACGAGTAGCGACGGCGGTGGCCATTGTGAGATGGCAAAGTAGATGGTGGAATATCGTAACTCGCTGGTTTTTCTAGCCGTAGTAGAAAATAGCTACGGGATTCGTGGTTTGAAGGTCAACTCAAAATGAATCCTGATGGGTGCTGTTGAGAGGAAGCGGCTTGTCCAGCAACCTTGGAAGCTACGCTAGCTGTTGTAAAAATGCACGTAACGATTTGTACCTAGGTAAGTGCTTAAGTACCTAGGTATGCAAAATTTCGAAGGTGTCAATAAAAGCGAAACTCTCTCTAATCGGGGTGTGCGGGGGGAGACCCGATAGGTACATACCACGACACGGTATGTATATTAGCTTCAATTACTGTGCAAAGCCCCACCTCATCCACCTCTGTATCTAAGGTACTTGGTCACGTCACCAACCTCTCTGTCTTCAACTATTTCCAAAAAAACCACTGTCAACAAATCCACCGTGGTAGTAGAGAGCTACTCCTACCACCCGCTCACTTCCCTAATTATACTCACGATGGCGTCGCCCGAGGTACATCACCTTTTCCACCGGCCCATTGCCGACCACTCTTTCTCCGCAGATCGCCAGACTCTCGCTGTGGCCAAGGATACGTCTGTCGAGCTCTACGGGAGGGCAGGCAGCGCTTTCAAGCTGAAGGATGAGCTGAAGGGCCACGACAAGACCGTTACGGGCGTTGACATTGCCCCGGAAAGTGGCCGCATCGTCACATGCTCTCAAGGTATCTAACCGCCTCCACCCCTCATCCCCGCCAAACACACTCCGCCCCTCTTTCTCGTCATCAGCAGGAGCCTTTGGTCTCACAACTCTACGCGCACATACAGATCGAAACGCCCTTGTCTGGGAGCCCTCCCCGACTGGGTACAAGCCCACTCTCGTGCTCCTTCGCATTGCCCGAGCTGCTACCTTTGTCCGCTGGTCACCCTCCGAGACCAAATTCGCCGTCGGCTCCGGCGACCGCGTCATCGCTATCTGCTACTTCGAAGAGGAGAACGACTGGTGGGTTTCCAAGCATTTGAAGAAGCCCATCCGCAGCACCATCACCACGGTCAACTGGCACCCGAACTCGGTCCTCCTAGCCGCCGGCTCGACAGATGCTCACGCTAGGGTCTTCTCGAGCTTCATCAAGGGCGTCGATGCTCGCCCCGAGCCCAGCGTCTGGGGCGAGCGCTTGCCCTTCAACACCGTCTGCGGCGAGTACCTGAACAACTCGGCTGGCTGGGTCCACTCGGTGGCTTTCTCGCCGAGCGGAAATGCCCTCGCCTTCGCCGCTCACGATAGCAGCATCACCGTCGTCTACCCGTCGGGGCCAGAACAGCCGCCCCAGGCCGTCGTCAGCGTCAGCACCCAGCTATTACCGTTCATGAGCATGGTTTGGAACGGCGAGGATGAGATCATCGCGGCCGGCTACGACTGCGAAGCTTTCCGATTCAACGGGTCCGCCTCCGGATGGCAACTGACTGGCACCTTGGAGGCCAAGCGGAGACCCGGCCTTGGCGGCGCCGACGCTCGAGAGGAGTCTGCCTTAAATATGTTCAAGCAGATGGACCTCAAGGGAAAAGTCAATGACGACACCCAGCTAAAGACTGTTCATCAAAACACTATCACGACACTACGTGCTTACCAAGGGAGCAATGGATCCGTTAGTAAATTCAGCAGTAAGTCGCGCTACAAGTTGCCACTAAAAACCATTAGATCCACGAGCTAATACGTCGTACAGCGAGCGGTGTGGACGGTAGAGTCGTTGTTTGGAGCACGTAGAAGCAATAGCGGTATCGAGAGGCCTTAAAACAATCTATACTTGAAAATATACGACTTTAACAATCTCGTCTCATGTCTACCGGCGTGGTCTATTCCTAGCACACAAGATTAGATGAACAAATCACGGCATCTGTGACTCAAGTCAATATAAATCTAGTGGTTGACCTCAAGCATAGGCAGTCTTGTGGTACTCCAAACACTAGCCTGAGCACTCGATATCTATAGATAACGTAAGCACATACCTCATAGCCATGAGGAAGCATTCGGTCATAAATTTGGTGGGTGGCTACTTAAATACGCAAGTCTAGTAAGCGTTGCAATATAAAATAGACGCCCGCACAAAGATGCGTCTAAATCGCTATACTAGTCTCTAATTCCACGGGCTCTTGCAATGTGTAGGGTATTTGAAACAGTATTACACTGGTGTACAAAACATCGGACGCGTCATGACCTTCGTATTGGGTCTAAACACCGGCCGCCGTGACTAATTGACAGTAGACATCGGCTGTTGAGCCCCGCATCCGAGGCGTGGATACTGCCTTGGATGAGAAGTTGATACGAAATCAAGAGAACGGGCGAACAGCTGACAGCGACCACAATCAAGGCCCGAGGCTCAGTTGTTTAGTCCCAACGGATTACTAGGGCCGCTTGATGAAGCTTGACGATCCAATTGTGATTCCAAACCGGCTATCAGATCAAAACCGTCATCATCGTCATTTTCGGCATCCTTTGGTGACTCCCAGTCACGGCTTTGGGGTAATTGGATTAGATGTGAAGACTGCTTGGCCAATGGGGGTTTGGTGCTTGAATTTGTATTAGTAGTTGCCTTGTTATCCACGGGTGCTTGGCCGGTGGATCGATGATCAGCCTTCCGTTTCGAAGGCTTTCTCATAATGCCCGAATCATCGGCGTCAATGGAGTTTGAATTCGGTCGACTCGTTCCTGGTATGGCCTTATCTACATTGCGCGTTTCGAGTTTACGTTTACTGGCCTCTTGAACAGCCTCATTATGTCGCGGATGAGACTTGTGAGCAGGGGCTCGTTTGCTTGAGGAATGGCGTCTGCGGTTAGGGATTTCGTGGTCGAGAAGCAGGGAAGCATCAGCAGATCGACTGGCATGTAATTGCGAATTGCTGGCGGCGGCCTCTGAGAGAGCGCTGTGGATAAGAGCCAGTTTCCGATCGTCTATATTTGTCAGATTGCCCAGGTTGGACAAGATACGGTCAGGCAGGTGTATCATGTCAGTAGACCAGTCGAGCACTGGCGCGCCAATAGCATGTAGTTGCTGGAAATGTCGTTCGTAAAAGTGCTTAACGAGCTGTGGCAGAGAATACGAGTCCTTATCTTGGTCTGCGGCTGTTGTGAGACCAAGCCCAAAGCAACAAGCTCTGCACTGAAGACCGTTGATACTACGGATAGGGCGCATTTCCTTGCTTTTAGATAGGCCGTCCATGAATAGAATCAAGGATGGCTTCTCCGAGAATCGTGTTCGGAAGCGGGCGGATACATGATGAAGCACGACGAATATTCTGACGGGTCCAGGGAGCTGCTTCACGGGGGCGATAGAAAACCACAATTCGCTAGAATTCCGCGCAATATCTTCAAGTTTTTCGTGATGTATATCTGGAGATTGGACGTCATATGAGGATTGTAACTCGGGTAACCCGTGGTCTTGGTAAGGAACGTAGCTGTGGCCCTGATAGACACCAACATTAGTAGCCTGAACCGGTCCATACAAGTCTCCGCCGTGGAAGCCTCCTGGCGGCTCATGGTAGGGAGCGTCGTTTAGGAATGGGTTGCTAGGGTCCTGGGCTGCTTGGTCTTGGAAAGGATGAGCGTACTCCGGCACTGGAGCTATGTATGGGGCAAATTGCCTGTGTAAAGCTTGTATCGGAACACTATCGTACTGAATATGCGGCATGGGCTGCCTAAAATCCGGTATAGGTTCCCCTTGGTGAAAAGGTTGAACCGGAGGGGTTGGTGGTATGGGCACTAATTCCTCGTTTGGCTTATGTTTGGGAACTCCGGTGCGCTGTTTCTTTGAATGGCGCGGCTCAGGGTGAACTGGAAACGTCAGCTCGGCCTACACTGCCTAAACAACGGAGCCAAGGTGATGATAATCCTCCCCCCCTCCTCTATTAAACCGAAGAAAAGAAGAAAGAACAAATAAACCGAATAATGAAAATAAAAGAAGTAAAAAAGACTTACAGGGGGGCACTTCAGGCCACTCGGCTCGCCAATGAACCACGATACTACCAAGGCTCAGACGATTTGTGTGTTTGGCAGCATAATGTTGCACAACTCCTTCGAATCCATACAGCTTAGTATTGGGCTCACAGCCGTGGCAGTAGAAGAGCTCTCTCCTATATGCCTCTGTGAGCGGCTTAATCTTGACGTCAAATAGCCACCTCATATTTTCAAGTGTGAGTTTTCGTGTGTAGGGGCCATTTGGGGCTTCGCGAGGGGGTGCTCGGCCAGCAGCTCTGGTAGCAGCATCTAGTCCGTTTAGTATATATTTCCAAACCAAAAGAGAAAAGAAGTAGGTATAAACCATTGAGATCCAAGGCGAGGGGAGCCGGAGCTCGCGAAAGCGCAGCATAGCGGTCGCTGGGCCTTACTAAAGAGTGAGAATATGAATATGATTACCTTCTTTTTCCATATCAGAGTAGAATCGCCTTCGTACATATAAGAGAACCTCAGCAGCGAATCGTGGGCTGGATTCCTTGTTGACCCTGCGGCCATTTCCCCAGCTATCATGTATGAACTGATCGGCTAGAAATGATATTCGGGCTCGAAGGGGAGCCTGGGCGTCTAATTGATTGGTTGTTAGTAATTATTATACCTAAAATTCTAGGGCCTATCCAGAGATGCAACATGAACAGACGAGATTATACAATGCATCTGGGGTAGACGATGCCCTGAACGCTTAGAGGGGTCGGGATCGAAGGGCTTCACTTACCATCCCAAGTTTTATCGACTTTCTGCTTAGCTTCGAGTGTTATTCTCTGTGAACCTTCTAGGTCATCTAATCGTTTAAGGCTAGCCTGAGAATGAGCTGAGGCTTCCTGTTTTCGGTATGGTCCGTGATCTATCTCTTCTCGTTGCGCTATTAATCGCGGCTTCAGTAAGTTCCAAGCTATCTCATCTAAAGGCGATGTGAGTTGGATTGCCGCATGAAAGGATGGGATGAGGGGTAAGACATGAGCCAATATGGGCGGTTCAAGTTTCGCGGCTCTCTTTTCAATCTCTGCGCGACGGGCGGCTTTCATTTCTTCGGCCTCTTCGCGTGTCTTGCTGCGTAGGATGTTGGTCTGTGGGTAAATTTGATTTTCCGGCGCTAATCCAGCACAAGAATTTTGTCCTTTCGCATAATCAGCTTCCAACCCAGTCTGTCAATTCAGCAATAATACTTACGAGGCCGGGAAAAAGAGGCTATCGGACTATCAAGCGCAGATCCTGACGAACCCAGGTTCCCCGGTTGGTCTAGGGGGTTCCCTCGTTTTTCAACAGACTGTGCTTTTATCGTTCCCTTATTTTTACTATTGGCCGGTATATTGTCAGAAGATAAGGTCTGTCGTATCCGGACAAGTCCACCAGACATCTCGAATTTCTCCCACCGGAGAGAGTCGGCACGACGCTCTTTCCCGCGGCCCTCGAGTCCTTTAAGCCACTCCTCAGCCGTCGCCTTCCCCATTGCCTTAACTGAAGTAAACTCTTCCAGAATAGCTGCTACATGGCTTGATAAGAAAACCTTGGTAATAGGCAGTCCCAGAGTTGCCTGTTCAGTTAGGAGCATGGCGGGTGATATCGTATGCATCTTATCGTTGATGAATACGAAAGGGAGGGCTGGGATTAGGCATGAAGGTACCGACGAGAGTAGCAAGTCAACTTCCTTATGAACAGTCAGACGAGCGTATTAGATAGGGTGAAGAAACATCTACCTTGGTGGTCCTGTCTAAAAGACAGGAGTCGCAGCTTCTCAATCCAAATGACCAGATAGGCTGAGGGCCACTGGATGGATCGTAGGTGACAGGAGGGGCGAATTGGCCCGTTCTGCCACAAAACTGGCACTCACTCTGACAAGCCAGCTGCCACATTTGAAGCTCAGTGTGGTCTCGAAGGGGGGTAGGCATAGTCGGCCAGAAACGTCTTCTCGACAGTTGCCATATGACTTCCGGCTTCAAAGGTGAGAGCGAGGCCCCGAGAAGGGAAAGTTGAACATCACACGCGTAGTTAGATGAAGGGTTGAGAAATGAATTGAAACATTTGCTGACGGACAATAGTCTGCCCAGCATTTTGGGTGGTAGAAAAGTGAAAATATTATGCCATATTTCAGCAGGGAGCAGCCAACCACCTGGGTATTGGGCATGACGACCCGCGCCTTCCTCGAGCCTGGCCTTTTTGGCTGGCAAAAACGCCGTACCTGTAGGCGATTTCCGCTTCTTGGAGTCAAACTCGATCGGTACTCTAACACTCTCTTTGAGCGATGGGCATAGGTGATCACTGTTGTGCTCGCGTGCGGCACAAGTGCCCCGAGTATCATCTTTAGAATGATTTTGCTTGAGGATGAGACCAGGATCAGAGGTAGATGGTAAATTAGGCTCAACAGTGCTAGTAGCAAAGTTGATCTCATCATCTTCATCGGAGAAGTGAGTGGCGCGAGGGTGCAGCTGTGGCGTCGTCCTTAATACTAGCCCAGGCGGGTGTTGCCATGATTTACCCATACTGAAGATATCGCGAAGACAGAGGAAAGGGAGAAAGATAGTAAAGGTAATAGAAGCGGCCCGTTCCGTGATCCAGTCAAGGCCCTAGAGCTCCTAGCTCTCATGAGAGTACGTGAAGGAGATACAGGCCGAACAGAAATTAACGATGAGAAACTTGAGATACGTAGAGAACCGGCGCAGACGGTGATGAATAGAAGCAGACAAAGTTGGCTTGAGAAACGGCCGTGTTTGCTGCCACCCTCGAGAAATCCCGAAGGGTCAAATGACGTCCTTAAGAGCGTGGCTTAAGGATAAGTCCGAAACAGGCCAGGGAGAAAATAAGGGAACACACTCGACCAACCAGGTTAGTGAATAGGGACAATTCACTCCGAGAATGAACAATTGAAATGAACAATTGCAAATGGGAGGGAGGGAGTAGTCAAAGAAAGACCAGCCAGCCTAGCTGGAGAAGTGGGAGTGATGACAAAGAAGACTTCGCGAAGACTTCGCGAATGCTTGCTTGCATTCAGAGACGAGAGAATTTGGCCTAACTTGACCGACGGGCTATTATCGGGCGCTGTCGTGAAGTAAAAGACCCTTTACTACGCCGCGGTTAAAGCAAGTTTGGGAAGTTTTGAGATGGATTGACGACAGTATCCGAGGATGCAACACAATGAGGGCCTGCAATATCCCTACTGAAGGTACCGAGGGTACCTGTATTTTCTTATTTCGCGACAAAGGTATATATGTCTTAAGCAAGTATATCTATGCGATAGAAGCCCATTCCGCGTTAAAAGCACATGGCCCACATACCTAGGTACCTGGTAAAGTACCGAACTAATTCCCCACTGTTTATGTATAAATATTGATGTATAAGCAGATATTCTTATGAGACATAGTGCGTAAAGCCGACGGGTCGGATTCCGTACATATGTACTTACCACATGTCTAAAACACCTATAGGGACAGTGTAGGGCACAGTGTATAAACATCTGTACCTACTAACTTATAGGACTTAAAAGCTGTACTCACAGCCGTAGCTCGTAACACCCTCGATTTTTATTGAAGACAGAAAAAGCGTGGTCACCTTACCTATGATCAGTGCCCAACTATATCTCTACACTAGGAAAATTCAAACCACGCCAATGTAGGAAATCTACCTAGGGTGTTATGCGTAGGCCATGAAATTTGTCATAGCCACAACACCAGCCACAGTACTTAGCCACGACCTACCCCAGGGCAAGACCAAGTCGGAATAGGGGTATTTTCAATGAGAGACGTACCCAAATCATTTGTATGCTATATTCGCCGGTTGTTAGTTCTCTATATTGAACGCACGTTGCCTGCAGCCTGTCTCCCGGCCGGCAACTGTCTCGGTTTAAGTAAAAAGTCACCATGCCGAGAAAACAAAGCAAGCACGTACAGTTCACAGCTGGGACTGGGAAGATGTCTAAGTCTTTAACGCCTTGAAATTGAGATTATCTATTTGTTTGAATTATTTAGTGACCCCGTACGAGAGACGTCAAGATGCCTATCGAGAAACTGAAAGGTCTTTTGGGCCATTAGCTGCCAGGCTCCAACCTTCCCCGTCAAGCCTCCGCTTCCGGGCTCACCCGGTGTCCATACCTCTTTGCAGTGATCTGGCACGTGGGTCAAAGCGTTATAGACGGCGAGGGTACCGTCATCCGCGGACGCGTACATCGCATTGGAGGCTCCCGTCAATAAAACAGGGCATCGAATGCCGTCCACGACCCGCTGCGACTTGCCTGTATCCCGTTCCACCTTCGCATCTAGAGAAAACTGTTGAAAGCGCCGAAGTGTGGCCCCGGGCGTCGTAGTGCCCATCATCGACATTCCCAAAGACATCTCCCAGCTCATTGGAAATGCAGATGCCATGCCTAGCCGAATTGACCAGTTGAATATGCTTTCGGGCAGCCAACCCGATAGCCACAGGCCGGAATACCAGTTCGGCATACGCTGCATGGCAACATCCCAGAGGCTGTAGAAACCATCGATTGCCACACAGGCCCGGAGGCCCGGATCCTCAAGCGAGGGATAGCCACCGCTGCAGGCTCTAAGCGAGTAGTACGCGCCCATAGAAGCGCCCGCAATACTCACACGCGACAAGTCAAGGTCCAAGTCTGGCTGCATCTCAGCGAGTCCCTGGACCGTGGCGAGAACTTGAGCTACGACGACCTCGAAGTCGGGCCGCAGCGGTATCCCGTCGCGTCTCAGCGCGATGCCCTGCCCGGGCCCATCGAAAGTGACGACCGCGTATCCAAGATCTACACCAGCGGCAGGGAGTGCAAAGTAGAGTTCCTCCTTTGTGGAGTCCGCGCCGCCGCAGTTGACAAGAACAGGCGTTCTCCCGTCCGATACGCGCTTCGCCGCAGGCGGCAGGTAAAGATACCCCGGAAGCATGACGACGCGGCTATCGGGTTGATGTTGATAAGGAATCTCTAGATCAATGACTCTGCCCTCCATATACGGAATAGCCTCCCGAAATAGGTCAACAGACCGCTCCGCTGACTGTAGAATGCGCGCGTCGGGTCCGATTAACATGTATCCACTCGCACGCGCGTAATTCGCCGAGCGCAGAAAACCGCGCCTCGCCGCTGCCAGATGGCCGTTTTGGACGGCTTCTCGCGCGATCCTCTCGGCGCGCTGAGACTGCGTGTTCCATGCGCGGTACCAGCTCTCCGGGTCATGTTTTCGGATTGCGGCCACCGCTTCAAGGAACTCAGCTGGTTCACATCCGCCTGACCATGTGCTGCCCAGTAGTCGTGTGAGCTCGAAATTAAAGAACTCGCTGTTGAAGAACTTATGCATTGAGATTGCGAGGCAGACTACCGGGTTGGGGCTGATGGAAGGTGATGCGGTGGCACAAATGAATGATAATGGGTGGTATGCGTGCACTTTTGGCGCTCGTGTTAATTCAGGGTGGATGTCTTCCTACCATCTTGATTCAACAAATCATCTCATATGATCTGTTCGGGCTGTCAGATAACCGCCGAAATCGTCGGAGGGTCTTCGGCACAAGCTGACTTTGGAGTGCTTAAGGTGCGAATCCTCCGTGTTGCGGTAGCCAATTGCCGACGGATGCGAAGGCACTCGGAAGATTTACTCGCAACGCCGCACTTATCATCAAAGCTGGCTTTTGGAACCATGTAAATTAAATGATGATTGACGCTACTCCATACCTGTTTTCCACGGCTTGCCCGCGACGTAGTCTTCGCAATTCACTAAGTTCATTCTCGAATTTTTCACTCACAATATGACGGAAGTTGTATTCTTCTCTATCCTCATCAAGATCCTGCCTCTCATATCTGAGACAGTGGCGTAAGCCAATTCATGGTTCTACGTTTGTTTTCCTTCGGGGGCTAACACATCGTCTCGTTAAACAGTTTCACCGGCTCCGTAAATCAGCAATGGGCCGTCGCATCATTCTCCTCACGTTCCATGCCACCTTCGGCCCGTCAAGCTGCCTGTTACCACTGGCTGGTCACCTATAGAGACATAATTCGAATCACGGTGCCGACACATCTGACCACTATTGGGTCATCACTGCTCAATATGAGAGATTCGAAGATTTCGATTCTGTGGTGGTTTGCGCTTGTCGCTCTTGTTGCCGCTCATTCGTACCCGGTCAGTCTTGGCCTATCGTGGTTGAACCTCACTGAAGCGGATTGGAAGAAGAAGACCCCAGAGCAGGCCAAACGTTTCATGCAAGATTTTGTAGATATCAACGGCCGACGGCTCCTTGTTCCTGATCTTCTCGCTTGGGGGACGGCGCTCTTGGCTGTGACCTTGAACTTGACGGCCTGGGTCTCACAGGGAAGTGGATAGTGATCAGGACAGGGAAGGGAATCAGTGCTCTCACCAGGAGCGATCTCCAGAAGTGTATTCGGACGCTCTAAGTTCTAAGTTCTAGCTCTCAAGTAGAGAGGATAGTTAGTGCTATTTATGTAAGGGATCACTCGGGATGTTGTTCATCCGAGCCTCAGGCTCTGTCGTATCCACGTATACGTGACACTGGGTGAATGGAGCCCGAATACAGGCTGCATATAGATGATAGAAGCAATGGGCTTTTAAGCGTATCCAGAGAATTAATCGTGTTTTACCTATTCTTGAATTTGGTAATCTAGGTAACTAACAAGAGTGCCGAGATGGGCTTGTGAATATTATCATATAAGACCTTCTCAGCTTATTCCACGAAGCTGCAACTAATGTTAGGAGTATCAAATCAGCTCAATAGCCCTCTAATACGAGTAACACTTTCTGTCCCAATGCCCGGAGTCTTCCTAGCACTCTAGGTCTGACTCCAATCTTAGTAATAGTGGCGAATGGAATGGCCGGCACTCTCAAAGTTACAAATATATATACATAACTCGGTTATCCTTGGTTGCCTAGCCAGTCATAGACAGCCAAGATCCTTGCCGTTCGGGAGCCCTTAGAAACCAGAAACCTAGTCACTCGGCGCCGGCTTCCCTCGATCTCCGAGAGCCCCCATATTTGCTCGGCTGTCCATCCGGCCTTTTCATTTACTACGAAAGCGTTTATGTGGCCAGGCGAACTAGTTGTGCCCTCCCGCAACCACCCTTCGAGAAGCCAGGGGTCAATTGGGTTCCCCTCTATATTCGTTAGTCTGCCCGCTCTGTTCTCATTCTCCGTGCCGCCGAGGTCCAGCCAGCGTGTACGGATCCTCTGCACTCCGAACATGCCGGAGCCCTGGGTTGTTTCGGAGCCGTCCAGGCGGTAAACCTCAGTCTCTCCTTTGATACCACCCGTGGCAGTCTGCGCGACCTCGATGACTGCCACATCGTTGTCGTCATTCTTTTGAGATAGTCGACCTGTGATTGTGGCGAAGGAGACTGCTTTCCGCAGTAGCCAAGGCATGCCTTGAAGCTCAAGTGCAGAATCCATACCATAAGATAGGCTTTTACTCTATTTATTGAGAAGTGTTAGGTGTTGCCGGTTGGCTTTTTTGTTTGGTACTCGTTTGGCATGGCACGTGCTCACCATTCTCCAAGTCCCCTCTAAGTTGTTGATGGTTATTTCCAGCGGAGCGGCCATATTGTGTTGAAATAGAAATAGGTATACCTGTGGTTTAACTCCAGTACTAACAGAAATCTCCTCCGATACACACCCCTTCCTAGCGCCGACAACGAAGCTATATGTAATATTACTCCTGTCACATGTGATATCAATAGGGTGAAACCTTCCGGTTGATTTATGAGTTCGGAGGTTTAAACTTAATGTCTCCGAGAAGTGCGAGTTGGGGTCGGGTAATCATGACTGCCGCCCCCCGGGAATGTTCGGCCTCGTCGGCAGACGTTCCCGAGTCGATGTCCGTTCTTGATACTGTTCAACCTAGAATCCACGGATTAGGCGAGACCTGACAACGCCACTGCGGGCGATTATACCACTTTTGGAAATTTTCGTGATAGGCTAATGGGGCTGCGCAAATCGGAACCGGAGATCTAATCACCATACTAATCGGTAGGCTACGCCCCAGAGTTAGCGACTGACGTGGCCCATAACGGAACTATCAGTAGGTAACATCGAGAGGAATACATTGCGGCGTTACGAGTCACAGGGATACCCTACGACGAACATAACATACATAATGGCACCGGCTCAGCTGTTCTCTTCATCATCTTTTGTCTCATCCTCATGCAGCCAAATCACTAATAGCCCTGCAACTAATCATCATAGGCCATTATGGCAACCCTACCGTCACGGCAGCGCGCCATTATTCAGGTCGATGACACCGGCACGCTTGGCCAGGTCTACGACCACCCTTTGTCTGTTCCCGGGCCTGGCCATGTTCTCATCAAAGTGGCCGCAGTGGCGCTAAATCCTTGCGACTGGAAGATGTCGTCAGCGTTCCCCAGCAAAGGGGCGAGCTGCGGTTCTGATTTCGCGGGTTGCATCGTGAAGCTTGGGGAGGGCGTCACACACCTAGATGTAGGTGACTGTGTTGCCGGCGCTGTACACGCAAACAATCCCATCAATCCGACATCTGGTGCTTATGCTCAGTATGCCACTGTCGACTCGCGGCTACTATGGCCTATTCCCAACGATATGTCGTGGGGTGAGGCAGCTACGATAGGCTTGTGTGGCATTGGCACAGTCGGCATGGCGGCCTGGCACAATCTCGAGCTAACAGGAACACCCGAAGCGCCCGTTGAGAAGGCTCCATTTGTTCTCGTGTATGGTGGCAGTTCAGCAAATGGGACTATAGCCATTCAACTCTTGAAGTTGTAAGAACTGAACCGATGACTCGCAATACCAATATACACCCCCAATAACGCTGTATTCTATTGAGTCCCCGCTGACTTCTCCGTAGATCCGGCTATCGAGTGGTCACAACCTGCTCGCCGCACAATTTTCAGCTCGTAGAGACGCTCGGAGCTGAGAAGGCGTTTGATTACAAGTCACCCGCTTGCGCACAGGATATTCGAGCTTACACTGGTGATGAGTTGAAGTATGTCATTGACATTATTGCTGAGGCGAGGACACTGGAGCTCTGCTATGCGGCCATTGGACGAGCCGGAGGCCGTTATGTGGGCTTTGAGTTGATTCCGGGGGAGTTGGCGTCGCTTAGGAAGACAATCAAGGCAAGCTGGGTCCTCGGTATTCGTATGACAGGGGCTGAGATCGCCCTCGGAAAGGGTAACGGCCACCCAGCGAGCCCAGAGTTGTACGAATGGGGTCGGGATTTGTCTCGAAGAGTTGGTGAGTGGGTGAGAGACGGCAAGATTAAGGCTCATCCGCGGGTTATACATCTAGAGGGGCTTGATGGAATTATCGAGGGTATCGAAAAGTTGCGTCGTAGGGAGGTATCGGGGACCAAGGTGGTATATATGATTGACCCTTGAGTGTAATATATGCTCATTGCCCTTATGCTGTGATCTAGGCTTTATTTATATATTTATTTTTATTTACTCTTGGTGACAGAACAATAGGGGTGTCTATGTAATAAACCTTCTCTAACTGCATATATATTCTCAAAGATAATAATTAGTTGAGAGCTTTGTGCTAAGTACTAGATTTGAATCTCGGAGGCCAGGCCGTGGCCTCAGATTAATTTCGCACTAGTTGCTGGACACCCTTTAAATTCGATTTTAGGCTCGCAACAATTGACTCGCCCGATCGCTTTGGTGTACAATCAAACTGTCTCATCGTCACCTGAAGTAGACTCATTCCAGCAGCGTTGCCAGACAGCATTCCGGAGGCTGCGGGTTGGCTCGACAGGCGATACTCTGCGGGCAGACCAAGAAGCCTTTCCGCGTGGTCGATGTGATGCTCAATAACCTGTACAAGAATTTTGAGGTATAAGTGTCCCTTCATAGCTGGGATTCCTTGAGAAAGTGTGAATTCAGGCGCGTTCTGGAAGAATTTGGTGGGGTCTTTCAATTCACGAAGCGACTGGCAGACGCGGTCGAGGATGGCATCATGGAGAACTAGAAGCTGGAGATAAACCGACAAAACTAGTAAGAGTACAGGTGTCGTGAAATACTCCTCCCGTGACGATGGGGGCTCAGGTGTCGACTTAGAAACGGCCGAGTCAGTGTTTGGGGACTTGTATAAATGCGCGGCTGTTGATGCCGACTGGAGCTGAGCCAGTAGCCGCTCGAGAACCTTGTTATAGTCTGCCGTGGTGTGTAATGCTTGAGCTATAGGGTTTCCTTGGGTTTCATTGGCCTTCTCCACGCAGAGCCCAAGTTGGCTTGGTCCGCCCCAGGTATACATGCTGAGACAGGCGATCTGGCGGCTAACACTCTCGCTAAGCCGCGAGAGGCTAACTATCGGGGCCGGTGCCACGTCGTCTGCAGGCTGGGATGGCAATCGGTCGAGGGCAGAAATCTCGCCAAAGGCGTTGGCATTAGAGCCGACCGCAAAGTCGAGGGACCCGGCCCTATTACCGTTAATCGATCGTGGTGAGAACCGATGGTGTAGGGTTGAAAGCGATGATAGAAAGCCATCATCGTCACCGAACTGTATATCAAAAGATTGCTCGGGCTGCTCAGAAGGACCTCGTGAGGGCTGGTCCCCTGGCCCAGGGAGGTCGAGCATTGAGGTCACCGCATTTGGAACAGCATCGAGAAAGGAAGAATAGTCGTCCATGGCGGCCCAGGAAGGGTTCCTGTCGACGGAGTGGCGGGTGACGAGAGATGGCGACTCACGTGGTCGCTTGCGGCGCTCATCAGACACTGACGTTTGCGCCGGCGCGGGCGAGACTGGAGCTGCGACACGTGGTCGTCCTAAAGGCCGCGATTTACTAGTGACACACAGGGCGCCGACACGATCGCACCGCGCGCAAGACTGGGGGCTTTCTTCTTCCAGTCTAGGGCATCGGAGCTTCAGCTCACGACAACGATCGCAGGCAGTGCGGCGGGCATTGTCGTGGCCGGCGGTGGCAGTGGACATGACGGGACGATGACGGCGACGGCGGCCACAGCGGCAGCGTTGATGTCCTACCTAGGAAGAGAAGCCGGGGGGTTAATATGGAATTGATGGTTACTAAACCGGAGGCATTGTCTGTTGGATAAGATGGCCGTGACCTTTGTCTCCTAACGCTCTATCTATGCGACCCCTTTGACACATAGTAGTCTGACGAGACAGATTGCCTGTCTTAGGTACGCTGGAAACGCGGTAATTCGCCGACAACCCGAGCAGAACCCGGCGGATTCCATCCAATCCGAATGTGATAGGCACATGCACATGCACGCCTGCAGCGTGTTAATTCCCCTCTAGTTACCTACGCTACTTCTCGTAAGAGTCCCTTTTTGCTTAGTAGTTACTATTGTTGGACCGCCTCTACCATTTATCCGCCCACCTACAGCCACGGACAAGGATGGGTTCAGGAATCACCTTCGACAGGTGTCGCAGTAGATAGGCTATAGGGCATTACCTTCTAAATTTCGCAAGTGATTCCGCTTTCGCAACTGCTACAGTAAAAAAAAAGAAACCAGCTCGGCTGCAAGGAGCTCACATGCGAGTGATACAACGACGGCCTACAGGATCGAAAACTTCTGCGACTCGACAAATGCAGAGGAGAAATGTTGCAGCATGGCTGCCCTGGTGGAACAGATGTTCGACTTTATACAGTGCCCGTAAATCCCTGCCGTTCACTCTGCTAAGCCAATATTAAGAGTAATAGTCACGGGCATGACATGAACATGGCGGCGTATGGCTGCGCCACATGCCTCAGCCACTAGGAAAGCCACAAAGGGAATTAATTTAGTTATTTAGACCGCGCTCTGCGCAGAATTTAGTATTAGTACATACTATTACTAACTTAGTTTAATAATAGTGAATACTAAGACTAATACTAAAATACTAAGAAATACTAGGACTAAAGATATAAAATTCTTGTTTATAACCTAGTCCTACGGCTGGTGCCAGGTGGCATAGCTGCCGTAGCTGCCAAGCCACAGCATTAATGTGTGTCTTATATAAGCTCTACCTATAAAAACCACCCCTACTGATCAGTGCGCCTTGGGGGTGTAGGTAGAAAGTAGTATATTGGTAGAAGATGCAGAAAGAAAGAAGCTAAGATCTAGAATCTTAGCAGGAGCCTATCTTTATAGGCTCGTGTAACAGCTGCCTAGCAAATGCCAGGATCGGCCGCGCGTGTACCCTACAGGGCAATTAGATACACCCCTTGCAGGGTCATATTACGTACATTAATACTTAATAAAATATTAAATATTAAGCTAGTACTAATACTAGCTTAGTATTTAAAAATTAATACTAAATTATAACCATGAAGAGAGTCGGAAGTACGGCTCTAGCGCATTACATTTACGCCGAATACGCGTCGAACGCGCGAGGAGCGGTACCATATTACAGCGTTGGTCAATAAACGCATACGGTATATGATACGCTGCACAAGAATAGTGCATTTTCCAGTGCCTGCCGACTGTCTTTCTCCGAAGACGGTCGACGACTACGGATGACTGCTACATAGCTCTCCGAATGGCAGACTCGCCTTCTAGTGTTTAGCCTCCGACTAGTTGCGGATTGCACCATCATTTCGTAAGCCGTGGCTCACTCTATGGCGTCGAGAAGATTGTCCAACGCGGACATATTAGCTTACCATATCACTGACTTAGACCGGCAATTAGTTGATGGACTCCGTACATCTCGGACCTGTCACGGCCTTTGTTGTGTCGAACACGTCGGAACCAACTTCTCGCGTATGACTATGGTTACTGGGAGACTGGCTCGATCAGAATCCATCTAGCGTTATGATATCTGTCTCTTCAACTCTGCTGTAGAATTAGGTAGTATATATGAACCATTTGATTATTTGACATCTTAAGGCAGTTCAACTTTGTTAATTATCTGGCAATAAGCTCCACTTCTAGGTCACCATCGAGCTAACGTCTTACAATGGGCTCTCTCGACGACATGAAAGGTAGCAATGAACCTATTTCTATTGTCGGTACTGCTTGTCGATTCCCTGGTTCTCTAGATAACCCTTCCAAACTATGGGATCTTCTCCAACAGCCCAAGGACCTTCTTGTCAAAATCCCCAAGAAAAGGTTTAATGCTGAAGCATTCTACCACCCCGACGGATTACACCATGGCACATCCAACGTTTTGGAGTCATATGTGCTCCAAGAAGACCCTCGCTCATTCGACGCCGGTTTCTTCAACATCAAACCTGTGGAAGCACACTCCATCGACCCCCAGCAACGAATTTTGATGGAAGTCGTATACGAGTCTCTCGAAACCGCGGGTCTGTCGATTGAGTCATTGGCAGGCAGTCAGACTGGCGTTTACGTTGGCCTCATGTGTGGCGACTTCCAAAATTACCTGCAGCGCGATACTGACTCGATGCCTACGTACATGGGTACAGGCACGGCTCGAAGCATTGTATCCAATCGTATATCCTATTTCTTCGATTGGCACGGGCCTTCTATGACAATTGATACGGCTTGTTCATCCAGTCTAGTGGCTGTGCACGAAGCCGTCCAACTTCTTCGAAGTCGTGAATCAGACGTCGCCGTCGCTGCTGGTAGTGTGGCAAGCAGCAGCGAGACAGGAATAGTGAGCTTCATCTTAGCATAGTCAAATGAAAGACGTATATAAGCAATTAAATGTAGCTTACACAGCTTTCGCGAGGATATATCTACATGATATTGCACCCTTGCCTAAGGCGGCCTGGACGTGAGGCAGAGAATAGAGAGTAGAGATATAGCGTCGCCCTTCCGCAAGGCCGTTGTGAGAATCGGTGACCTCGTGAGGAGTTTGGTTAATTGGTCACGGACCATACACCGAGACTCGGGCCATCGGGTTGCATAGCAGAGGCTTTGTATTGTGTTAGGATGGCCAAAGGGAGCTGTGCTTACCTAAGTCGAATCCCAGGTGACACATATATCCCAATTCGGTCGGCCAGGTTGTCGCTGGTTGGCCCGAGCGAGAAAAGCCTCCGAAAAAAGCTTCCGATATTGGGTCCAAAAGCCTCCGAGTGTCTCACTAATATCTGCCTATGTCGGCAATTTTCAACGCATCTTTCTTTTAAAAACATAAGTCTTAACGGAAAATCTCGAGGTTGTAGCAGTCCTCCGATTTTACCACGATACCGAAACTAAAACGCTTGCCTAGAGATTCTGATTCCATCGAAGCTCCTTCTATTGCTGTCTCTTAATTTATCCCCGAATATCATCGGGATTTTCTCCAGGGCATCATGCAGGACCCGAGTGCCAGGCCTCAGACAGCCGCAGAGTCGAATCAGATAATACCGAAAGCCCCGGCTGCGGAGATCTCCGCCGATGCCAAGAACGACCCATCGGCGCTCAACAGAGATCCTCGCTTCTGGGCCATAATCATAGCCATCTCCTTCGCGGCGCTTTTGACTGCGTTAGAATCGACTATCACATCCACGGCCTTACCCTCCATCGTCGCCGCCTTGGGTGGTGGCGAACTGTACGTCTGGGCTGTGAATGGCTATTTCGTGTCTATGTATGTCGAACGACCGTATCCCGAAGACTAGAACTCCAGCGTCTCGCTGACTCTTAGTAGGACATCTCTCCAGCCGCTCTTTGGGCAGCTCGCAAATGTGTTCGGGCGCCGGTGGCCCACTATCATAGCAACTGCTGCTTTCGTCCTCGGCAGTGGCATCTGCGGCGGGGCTACAAACATCCAGTTACTCATCGCGGGACGCGTTATTCAGGGTATTGGAGCCGGAGGGATAAACGTGTGTAAGTAATGCCTTCTATTCTCGTCTTGATATATACCCGAACATAAAGAACGTGCACATTATCATAGGTGTCTATTATGGTTGCTGATTCGAAACGAACGGTATCAGTGGTAGAGATAATTACCTGCGACCTTGTACCATTGAGATACCGCGGTAACTATCTTGCGATCATATTTGGCTTGATTTCCCTGGGTACCGCCCTCGGGCCGTTCTTTGGCGGACTCATCGTCTCCAACATATCATGGCGTTGGGTCTTCTACCTTTGCCTGCCGATCGGCGGAACGGCCCTAGTTCTACTAGTCTTCTTTCTGCACGTCGACTATAATAAAGAAAAGACCCTGGCAGGCCGGTTGGCGAACATCGATTGGTTCGGTAACAGTATTTTCGCGGCTTCAGTCACTTCGATCCTAATCGCCCTGGCATGGGCTGGCGTAGTATACCCGTGGAGCTCCTACCACGTCTTGGTGCCCCTGATTCTAGGGTTCTCCGGCATCATCGGCTTCATCTTCTTCGAGGGTTCTCGATTTGCACCACAGGCCCCAACAATCCCTCTCCGCCTATTTTCAAATCGTACATCAAGCTTTGCATTCATCCTCACGTTCTTGCATTCTATTTCTGGCACGTGGGTTTTGTATTTCCTGCCCGTCTATTTCCAGGGCGTTCGGGGATACAACCCTACCTATTCTGGCGTCGCGTTGCTACCCACGATCCTTGTTCTGATCCCACTGGCCGCCATCGGTGGCGGGACTATGAGCAAGTTTGGCAAATACAAGCCCACCCACTATATAGGTTTCGGCCTACTAATCGTCGGGTTCGGGCTTTTCACACTCCTGGACGAGAATTCGTCGACAGGACAGTGGGTGGGTTTCCAAATCGTTTCAGCCGCCGGAGCAGGCGTCATCATTCCCACCCTCCTACCTGCAGTCATGGCACCGTTATCAGATTCCGATACCGCTGTAGCCACCGCAACTTGGTCATTCCTTCGCAGTTTCGGCCTCACGTGGGGTGCTGCGCTACCAGCTGCAGTGTTCAACAACAGATTTGATCAGATTGCCGCTACCTCTATCACAAACGAGGCTTTCAAACAGCAAGTAACAGGCGGGAAAGCGTATGAGCATGCGACCTCAGAATTCCTTCAGACCCTCGACCCTGTGTCTAGGCAGGAGTTCATCGTAACGGTTGTCAGAGCTCTCAAGGAAAACTGGCAAGTGGCTATCGCCTTTTCCGGACTCGGCTTTCTACTGGTTAATCTGGAGAAGTCAATCAAGCTTCGCGAGCAGCTAGATACGGAGTATGGCATGGCAGAGAAGCGCCAGACGTCGGATGAGGCAGTCTCAGCTTAGACGTTAGTAATTAGGGTGCAAGCGCATAGAGGGAGCCGCATTATTAAAAGTACACTTAAATGACTCTTGGATTGATTACGTGTAACTAAACTTTCTTCTTCTTTTCTTTTCAGAAGCTTATTTCTTGATTCCTATGCCATTAAATATGATACGATACAGGGAGAACTAGGGTTTAATAGATGTGCCGGTAATGGAAGTGAGCCAAGCTTGGTACGTTGTTTATTGCAACCCTGGTTTGTCAAC
Source organism: Xylaria grammica (assembly GCA_004353285.2). NCBI lineage: Eukaryota > Fungi > Ascomycota > Sordariomycetes > Xylariales > Xylariaceae > Xylaria > Xylaria grammica. The sequence continues at coordinate 3,656,515 of NGZP02000009.1, forward strand.
TATCCTAGGTTGACTTGAACAGATACTCGAGGCACGGGGTCCGGAACTACGCGGGTGGCTTCCTCAACAACCACCGCAGTAGGGATATGGCTGGCCTGTCTATACTTTCGCAATATTGGGCACTAGGTTCGGAGGCCTTTGCTGACTCATCGTGGCGGTGTGCAGTCTCTGCCTCCCCTCGTCGCCTCTGGGCTCCGTTTTGCCGTTGACTTCATCGTATAGTCTTAACAGAACCGTCGAACTCTTCTATAACGATCCCATACGTTCTGTGCTCGAATCCCCTCGCCCCTATTAATGTGTCCCGGTCTGACGGACAAGGCCCGGACTAGTTGTCATGTCGTGTTCTCATTGGTACATAGCCGATGAAGGATCCCAAATCCTGGAAAACAAAAATTAAAAAATTATAAGCTTCCTAGTACCTGATGGCATTATTTAGGAGCTTTTCGAGCTTAAGAACAAAAAGGATCTCCCCAACGAACTAATAAAAACTTGTCATACGTAACACCACATATCACCTAAAAAGACTGATCATATCACACGGGATGCACTTAACCGCGAATATCGTTAGTTCGCAAAGTATTACCTGGACTGCTAAGACCTCTTTCAGCTACTATATATATCCCTTACTTTAAATACTGAAACATTCTTAAGATAAAGGCAACATTCTGCGAGGGATAGTTGCCGAATTGGTGTATATAAACCTGGCCAGATCGCCATTCCAAAAGGTCCCTTTGTTTTGAAGGACTACGGAGCCTTTAACACCCTAGAAGATTATCATAATATGAAGAACATTCCAAGCCCCTTATAAGCCCCTGTTATAAAACTAGCCAGTCCAAAAGTTGTTGTATTAGGCTAAGTGCTAAGCTAACTATACGTACAGGGGGGTAGGTAGGTAACTCTGATATTCTATAAAGACAGACTAAGGTGCGATGCAACTTTAATCTTGAAAGGTCTAAGGAGTACTTCTAACAAGGTTAATTAAATCAGTTTTAACGACTCTTTTCTGCCGCTAAGGACCCTCTCACTCGTGAATAAGACGAGTGAGCGAAAATTACTGACCCATCAGTTAGTTCAACGAGAGTTTTCTTTCGTTCTTTGTAGATTTCTCGGGAACGCTATTAACGCATCTTCGATTTCACTACTGTCGTGTTGTACCGTGCCTTTCCACAACGAGTCGCCGCATGCTTCCTACACTCGCGATAGGCGGAGTGCGATTTGTACATCCAGCATATCTTGACATTGTTAGCAAATTGGCGAGACGACGCGGAACTGCCAAAGCTACGAGCACCTGTGGAATTATGCCACGAATGTCTCGAGGAGGATGATGAGTTCATAGGGAGGACATACAACGACTTAGGGAAGGTTTTGGAATCACTGGGGGAGTGGCAGAAAGCACTTGAATGGCATGAGAAAGCCGGGAGGATTAGAGCAAAGTCAGATGACCCAACTGGCGAGAACGTCGCTCATTCTCAGGTCAACACGGCCAGAGCCTTGATTATGCTCAATCAAGACGATGGGGGATGGAAACGAACCGACAAAGCGCAGAAGGTTTTTCACAATGCATCAGCATGGTTCCATGATCACACACGGTACCAGAGAGAAAATCAGTGTCATGCTTTTTCCTTTCAAGGTAGGTGGGATGTGGCAGATGTTGTCTAGATGCATGGACACGCTAATTTAATAAAACGGCTTATCAACTACTAAGTAGATTGACTCTCTTAGACAAGTGCCGGTGCCTTATCACTAACAACCAACCAACTGACTAGCCAGTCAGTCATTTGTAAACAGACTTGCATATTGTAAGATCAGTGAGGCGGTGAGGCTCTGGGCGGGGGCTGGGTTAGTTTTCTTGGCCATTAGATTAGCTAATCCTTCCTCTAAATATGCAGCTGTCCTTTTGGGCTTATTCATATGATGCGTCTAGGCAGCAGTGGGGGTTGGAACCAATCGCAACGCGGCGATAACGTTTGAAAATCTGCTGATCTAGGAATATCATTGGTGCCTATGCCCTGTTCAGATCACCCGGTCATAACTGAATCACCGTTTCATGAACTGCTCCATGACGGCTTTAAAACGGAGGGAAAACAAAAGGTGGAACAAAGGAACATAGCTACCGCCACGTCAATGACCAAGCTGCCCGTCGGATGTGAGGTTCTCCATGCATTCCGTGAATTATAATGTCTAGGTAGGTGTCTCAGTGGTTCTGTAAGCTGTTACACCCCGTTACGCAGAGTCTTCAGGTTCCATCCAGTAGGACGTATCGCACTAAAAGGCTCCCTACTGCCCGGCTTACCCGGATTTTCCGGCTAAAGATGCTCTTAAACCCCCGTTTCTTTGTCAATTGCTGATTTCTAGGTACATTCTGCGAATGCGCCAAATACTTAAGCTTCCACTTCATCCTCAAACACGCAGCTGTTGCTCCCTTTAAGTGCCCATCCTGTTTTCGCTCGCCACATATTAGTTCCTCTTTTTCTCAGTATGTCTACTGTCCAGTTCTTTCAGATTACAACCGAAGGTACCGTCAACGGAGACTCTCCTGCGTTGCAAACTCTGGTCAACAGATACCGCAATGCTTCGGACAACACCATGACTCTCTGGGCCCCTCAACACGAAGATGGCAAGGTAGCTGGCATAGCCACAGGTAACAGCCCGAACTCAATGAATCACAGCTGGCTTTGATTGTTGAAAACTAAACTCGATAGTGTGGGCTTCACACGACGCACAAAAAGCTTGGGAGTCCTCCGAAGCCGGCCAGTCTGCTCGGTCCGACATCAAGAAACTATCCACCGGTGAACTATATGACGATACTGTCCTTTTTTCCGAAGACGCCATACCGGTTCTAAAGGCAAAGGTCGTTGAGCTCGTCTCATGGATTCACCCGGTCGACCAGATCGCAGCTAAGAAACGTGAAATCGAGGAGGGATTCAAGAAATTCCAAACAGCCATCACCCAGCAATCCCCCGAAGCCGATGGCGGACTTGTTTCGGGATGGGGCCAAGGTGAATTTGATTTCAAGGGTGTGCTCAGTCGTCGCTTCACCCTCCTCATCGGCTGGAAGAGTGTCGAGGCTCATTACGCTTGCAAAAAGACGAAGACCTTCACCGACAATATTCATTGGCTAAGGGGCTATGGACACAGCGAGGTTGTGATGGTTCATTATGCCTACAGTCAGTCTCTACCGACTTAAGCTTGCGATCTCCGATATTCATATAGATGTGAAGAGTTACTCCAGCAAGGTCCATATAGTTAGTATAGGCTTTCGAATCTACCATATCTACGCTATTTGATTTGAACTTGCCATTTTTATTCCTTTGGTCTTGATCAGGTATATCAAGTATATGAAAAGACAAAATATCGCAGAATTGAACACAGACTAACATAAAGCATTGACTATATACTGGCGCATGGGCGCCGCACATCTAGATCAAAAAGGGGTTTTATATATTATGGATTAACACTCAGCATAGATAGTATAGGCTCTCTGAGCAACACCATGTGTTGTTTACACCCGTATAATAAGGATCATGACAATAAGGCCCCTTTCCTGGAAGGTCGACCTTGAAATCGGATTCTATTCTACTGATGAAGGGTTCTGCCTAAGCTCGGAGTTGGGAGTCGAAACGCCCAAAAATGGTAATGGATGAACGAATTGGGAGGGAAACTGTATTCTGTACGAAATATAACGGGCCTTCTCGCTCCAAGATCGAAATTCAATCCCGGTAAAATTCCTCAGAGGCCTCCAATGTCGTGCTGTTAGTTGTGTCATTGAAGCTGCGCTCCGAGCTGGGCAGCCGCTATACCAATCTGAACCAGAGACAGAAGGACCGACAAAACACTCCCAAAGAGTAATGTCCAAACCGCGGCCCACTCGGCCTTATTAGTCCAGTCACGCCACCGATTGAACGCGGGTGGCATCGTGGGATAAAACAGACCGCTGTAACTTCAGGAAATGTTGTGCTAGAAATCTAAGGTGTGTCTCGTATACATCCCGCTCGCTGGTGCCGTGGCCGACCACGATGTCACTTGGGGGTATCTTCGGGCCGCAGAGACCGATAAGTAGAAGATCGATAAATTCATTTTCTTCGGCATAGTGTTTTTCTCTGCGATTGAATAGTCGTCTTGCTCTTTTGACTTAACCAAACACGATTCGGTATGACAGTAACACTTCATGATAGAACGCAAAGCTCTTTTGGGCTACAGACTCAACGTTCAGCTGGTAGTTATCCCAAAGCCTGCCTCCGCGTAAGCGATGCGTGCAAGATGGTGCCGAGCCAGCCACGTGACACGCACCTATCAAATATGCTACGAGATCCGCCTTGAAGCAGGTTCGGGGCACAGATTGATGGATATTTGAGCAAGAATAACGTTCGTGTGTCTTCATCGAAGTCAAGGTGAGCTCGCAGGTCATCAGCCCATTCTATCTTGACACGTCGTCCTTCAATCTTGATGTCGAGTGTTATTGCGTTGACGTATGTAACGAAGATTTGTGGGTGCCCGTGTTCCGAGTAGGGCTCAATCACTGATATGCCGAGAGCTCTAAGCATGGAAGAAAGAGGGCGACTTGCTACCGTGACGTCGTTTAGGAGGCACGAAGGTGCTACTCGCCGCCACAATCGAGCTCAGAAAGCGTTGTCCCCGTGACCCAAATCCGCCGTGTAGATACCGACGAAAGACCCCATAACGAGAAAACGGCTTGTCTGACTAGGTCGTCGAGCCGCGTGCTGCTACTAGACCTAAAGTGAGGGGATTGGCTTTTCAGTGCCGTGCATATATCATCGATGGTAAAGTCGCGCTCGTGGATGGAGTGAACAATTTCTAACACTTGCTGGGCTACTTCTATGATCTCTTTCATTTGTACGTTGGCCCCGCTGGTCTGAGCACTCGTATTGCTTCATGGGGGAGTGGTTTATTTATGTGTGATAGCCCGCTGTACAAAATTCCAATTGTAGCCTCCGAGGTGGGAGCGCAGCCTTGGACAAGTGACGGAACTGCATTTCCAAAGACGGAGGCTAAGAGTGCAAAGGAGGTTCTCGTGCTGTTGCACGTAGGGCTTAGGTAATTGGGACATTTTGAAACGTGGGAGTGTCATCATGGTAGAGTTATGATGGGATGAGCCCATAAACTATGTCAGAACGAGTATAGGGGCGAGGTAATTTGATGTACAAATAGCAGGCGGCGGCAACAGGCTACGAAGTTTAGATCACGGGTTTTCAGCTCATTCACATATGGCTGGAAAATGTTACCTCACATATAATTTTCCTGGAGGGGTGCGGCTTCAGCTGAGGATCTAGAGCTAGCCTGCCCAAGACCACAATAAAGGGACTCCTACAAGTCTGTAGTTGTAATGAGCTCCATGCCGGCGAAATGCTCTTCCTATAGTCTGGCCGGAATGCTACGTTGATTAACCAAGTGAGAAGGTTTTGAAGGCCGACAGTCCTGCGGTATATTCTATAGCCTGTTTATTTGTCAAATCACTTGTCACCGAGATGACAGCAGCAGACACTCGCCCGCAAGTTGAACGGTGGGAGGCCGGAGAAGTGTTATACGCTGGTGTCAGGGGCCCAAGGCCCGACATTACAGGTGATAATATACCTAGGTGTCCGACCAATAGGTCGGCCGAGTCATACTTCTAGTCAACATCACCAACATATTGAGCCGTAGCTATTATCATGTCATGTTCTCATTAGTACCTAGCCAATGAAGGATCTCAAATCATAGAAAACCAACAATATTACCATGATATGCACATGTTTTCAGTTGTTATATGCACATCAGCGTTTCCTCCACTCGCCGATATAGAAAACAACCTCACCGCCCTTTGGTCGTCATAGGAAAGTATCAGTACTTATGACCTGGTTCCCGTGTAGTCCAAGACTTCGCCAGTACAGGCTCTGCAGGATATATTGGGGGCCGTCGTGTAAAGATGCTGAGACTTGTGATATCACCTGTCAATTTAGTCCATTGGCTAGGTAAACGGGATGCCCAGCGCACCAACAACAGCTGGTATCGGTGGATTGAGCCAACTCTGGAGCGAAGCGGGATTAGGGCCATCTGGTGGAATGAGTGACTAGTAGTTTGCTGACTCCTATCGCACGACAGTTGACTTTCCAGCACTTCATCGTGGCTCTAAGAGCGACTCAAGTATTGATGTCACTCGCTATAGAAATCGTCAGAAGCTGGAGGGCAAAAGGCCCTGCTCGACAGTGGGGTCAGGGCCCCAACAGAAAGGCGCGACGCAGAGAATCTTCCTGCGGAACCCAAGCCTCGTCGAGGTAAGCAGGACAGACGACTCATTGGAGGAAGGGTGGTAGTAAGGTATGCACAATCCTAATCAGCCCCTTAAGTTGGCCGCATGTGAAGATGAGTGCGCACAACATTTCGCCGAACTCCAGGTTGATTCCAAACCAATGCCTGAGACACAAGACAATACCGCAAACCGAGCCAAGATGAATGTAGCTAGACGTTCCCCTTCTAGACTCATCCGAATCTAACCATTTAGTAGCTATTGAACCTTATGTACCGTACTTTCATGTTTAGGTAATTATCTTACAAAGTCGTCTGCTGTTACCCGAGCTCCCTTATTACCAACCCCGCTAATCAGGCGGTTGGAGGAGGAGGAGGAGGAGGAGCCTATTAACGTCTATCCTAGATTGCTTGCGATTGTGGCTGCAGAACCTCGCTATCGCTTGATGACAGATTGCGATTGGCTTTCCAGAAGCGCTTAAACTCTTTCCCTGCTTCCCCACCGGCTAGTATTTCGCCAGCCCTATCAGGCGGTTGGAACGAACAAATGGCGCGACTAGCAGGGGAAGTAATACTACCTAGGTTAGTGTTTGCTGTTAGTGTCTACCTGCCCGTGACGCGCATGGACACGGTGAATGACGTGGTATTGAAACGGTTTTAAGGCAATCTCACCATTGTCTGCCGCCCAAGGCTTGGGCCATTGGGGTTGGCGGTATCAATTTGGAGGCTGCATGAAAGGAATCCCGGTGTGGAGGCAGCTTGCAAGAGGTTGCTGCAAATGCCGTATCTTTCTTATCTTTGAAAGAAGCAGGCTCTCGTATCCCGCGCATCGACTCCTACGCCATTGACAAAGCGGACGTGTTCCGCTGGCTTGCCCGAGGGAAGACGTCACAGTAACCTGGCACGGTGGTACATGTATATGGACAGATGCGCATCGTACTTAAGCCACAGCCTTATTCCCGGCTTTCAACTGGAGAGGTCGAGTCTCCACCATATCAGCAACTGCATATAGTAGGGTTGTGCGAACGATTGTGACTTCATGCGAGGAATCCTACGGGATTTCGACGCTGACTGACGAAGCAGAGTCGGCCCTTCTGTCTGAATTGTTGGCGAGACTTCATGCATCTGTCACTGTCCTCTATACACTACAGCATGAGGCGACCTACCGGAGCCAGGTCGGACCTTTGTTGGCTCAGGGTAGCAGTTCCCGTAAATCTGAAATGTCACAGATTGGTTGATAGCCAACGGAACAACATACCATGTTACTCACATGTGCATATTACGCCATATGCTACGCACGGTCGAAAATCGGGCGCACCGGGAGCGATCATCTGCACAGACTCTCAACACTATTCACTCAGAAACCAAGCTGACGCTCGACCCTCCCAGCTAAACATGAGAAGGCGGCTCTACACCTTTGTAACATCTACCCAAGTACCTTTTATAAGGGTATTACTCGTAGTTTTAACGTATACTATATTGATTATGGGTGAAATAATAGACATCGCGCCTAAGTAGATGTACGATATTGACCGATCGGCACACCGCCGGCCAATCCCGGCGAATCCCCCCCCCCCCCCCCAAAATACAAGGCTCCAGTATAGACTCAGCGTTCTGCTATGTTTTTTCCCCACGTTTCGGGATTCTGGAAGATAGCAGATGCCGAGAAGGAGGAATCTAACGAAAACCTGTCAAATTATCTGGTTATTGTTGTTGCTGCCCGAATATCAGACTCCTGAGGGCAGTCGAACATCAAGCACCCCCTCGTAAGTAAGCGGATTGTACATATATGTTTTCACCAGGTCAAGCCCTTCCCGGTGAAATATTCCTCGCCACTGCGCCTCAGTTCGTTCCATACTTGCAAATGCTGCGAGCATGGACATATCTACTGAAGACGCTACAGCGTTGACTCTTGTCTCCGGGAGGATCATCTCGTCTACCAAGAGCCTGGAGTCCGGTGCCATTACATCCCTGATGTGCCTAATAATTTGAGAGACCTTGTGGCTCGGGTGGTCGTGAAGTACAGCGCGTAGGTAATAGATCTTAGCCCCTAGCGAAGTAAGGTTAGATCAGCAAGCCGTGACTCTTCGTTGAATGCCTGGCTGAGCTCACCTTTGATCGGTTGAGGTTCGAAGAAATCGTGTATCATATTCTCAACTCCCGGTGTGGGTAAAGCTTGCGCAATTGAATGCGGCAAGTCCTGGAGAATGACTCTTCCTGGCAATGCCGTGTACATCGCTTTGAACTGTGCACACTGATGGCCAACTCCACCGCCAATGTTCACATAGACCGGCCTCGTAGGTGGGCAGTCAGCGACTTCCAAAACTGGGTAGAACTGAAGCCATGACTGATCTGTACGAGTTCGTGTAGCCATATATTGGTTGAAATAATTCAGTAACAAAGGCTGATTCTCGAACCAGGCGAACGGGCTAAGGGATGTATCCCATGCCTCATGGAACGCAGTGTGCGTCTCGTCAACCGGGTTCTTATAACCATTCTTTTGCAACAGGACTGGGATCCTTTGAAACTGTGGTGAGGCTGTCCCAAACCTGTAGTTATATCATTCGGTTAAGATTCATAGGGGCATCGGATAGGATATGATTACATATGAAACGTACCAGTGACAAATACCCGCTTCCGTGGAAGTTTGAGCAAGATTCTTGGTGACTTGATTGGCGATATATGTCTCTTTTCTGACTTCATCCACGGCGTTGAAAGCAGAGAGATGTCTCAGTATGCGACCTAGCTAATACTTAGTCTAATATCAATCGGATTGAAGGATGGTGTTGTTGATTTGATGAAATCTCATACCCATAAGCTCGCGTTGGGCGCCGGTTTCTTGAGCGATCTCATCAACCGAAAGCGCTCTTGCAGATTCAGTGAGTTTCTTGAATAGGCCTAAGTCGAAGCCGACCTTGATAATTGCTGTTTGCAAATGCTACAAGATGTAAGTATTGCATCCTCTCGCATGAGTCTTATCAGACTGATCCTTCTCACCAAGAACCCATATCGATCCCGTGTATTTTCAGATCGTTCCAAAGAGTAAGCAAGTTTATGTAGCGATGCCATGATATCTTGGCGGCCCAACTCATCGCTTTCTTTTGCTAGTAGCTCGATCCTTGAAAGGGCTTCCTCCATCCTGATGAACTGGAATGCTCTATTACTCGTCAAGGGTTGTAGTATACAGCAGTCTCTAGTATAACTCTAGAGAGTATCGAGCGAGAACAGAAACACGTCGATACTTAGCTCGTCATCGACATATGTGGCTTCGCGATAAGGAGCCTACGCCGCAAAACCGTTGCTACCAGGCATGGATCTCATGATCGATAAGAATTGACAGCCCATCCTTCGGATGAAGGGAATAAGGATGCAGGCCGCAGACTGGGGGGGGGGGGGGGGGGGGACAGGCTGCCTTGGCGTTAGCTGATAATGCTTTCGCGTTGGTAATCCGCCACAGCCTCCTTTCGCCAATACCTTCCCACCTAGGCGACACCATATATTAGCACGAATTAGATGACGAGGTACTTTCGGTAATGTTGGAAGATCTATTAAAATGACTTGTAGCTCCGCCCCACACGGCGCGGTCGTGTATTATTGAACCGCGACTGTCGCAACAAATTGGCACTGTGGTCGTGAAGCTGCTGATGAAGAGAGCCACAGCACAATCGAAACGCGCAGGTCGAGCTATAGTAGAGTTCATAGTGTCTTATACTAGTAACAGTTCAAAATGACTGGTTTTCACTCCTATAATATATCGATCAAGATTATGTCCTAGGAGCGTACGTCATCTCTATTATTGTGAGAATTAACTTCCTCAGCGGCTATTTACTAGCTAGGTAGTTATCAACGCCAATAGACCTTCTTCTACTCTGCCTCCTAGAAAAACGTGACCGCACCACCAAGAACGAAAACACCGTTTGTTTTGATATTCTTTCAGAGGTACAGCACAGAACCTGTCTCCAGGAGCCCAAATCAAACATATGAGTGCGCTTGTCTAATTTCCGAACGGACCATTATTCGATCAGTGCCTAGACTCTCCTCCAAAGGTCCTCCGGAAACAAGAGAAGTAAGATTGATTGCATCATCTGACTCGTGCCGTTCAAAAGCCTCCCAATCGGTATTATCACGGTTACCTAGCCTATTATGTGAGCGCGGCTGTCCTTTTGAGCCTGAAGAATTACTTCCGATCGTTTTCGACGAAACTTCGGATTTGTTTCGGATCCTGAGGTAGAGTGGCCGCAAAACCGGCAAACAGGCAGATACAATACCAAGTGACACTTCGATAGACGACCACGTGGCAGTCTCACCAGCAACCCATGTTGTGTCGATTGCAGTCGTAAAAAGAACAAGGTAGTATACCCGGACCCAAGAGGCAACGCAAACCCTACGAAAGTCAGTGTCCGTCTATAGTTCGAGTAATTAGTGTACCACGTACAAACATCCCAATAGCAGCATTCCAAAAATTCCAGCTTTCTTGTCTCTAGACAATTGAAGTCTCGCTATCGGCACGATGGGGGTAATGAGAATGATAATATCGAAGATTGCGTTGATAATGCCTGTGATGAGCAGGAATTTCAGCCGGTCAAAGCAGGTCCCATGTGCACCAGGCTCTAGCCCAGTCCAAAGATAACTGAGAGGTCTGCAGACAGTGAGATTGCTCACCGCGATAGCAATGATTTGGCAGACTATGACGCCGGCCAGAAAATCGAGCCAGTTTCGAAGAGCCGATTTCCTCACAGCGAAGATGCGCCGATAAAGAAAGATTATCGAGATCTTTGTGACGGACACAGTCACGCCCCATATGAAAGTATACACGAAGCTTAGCTGTGCGTTTCTCTCACTGCGTTAGCAATGTGCACTAGGTTATTAAATCAAGGCAATGTTCACGAACCTTAAAGCCACGTCCCAAAATGGCTCTGGTTAGAGACCAAACGTGATGTCCGGATCCGGCCGGGCCGACTGGTTGTGTCAGTTGGCCTCAGGGAGCTACATATCCTCGAACTTACACAAGATGTTCACAATACCAGTAGCAATACATAGGGACTCAGAGTAAGTTAGCGTAATGGGACAATAGGAACTATAAAGGAAGAACATACCAAAGCTAGGAATACGACATAGTCATCCGCTTGGAAATGGGCGCCGCTAATGTTTCTTGATATCCATCGTGCTATGACTGATAATATTGCTAGAGCGAGGAATACACCTGTGATGATGTTGTTCCTCGTTTCCGTCTCCGCATTCAAATCGATGTCTTCCGGCGGAGGCCCGAATGCTAAGATAATAAAAGGGTCGACTTCTGGCATATTGGGTAGTGTGAAACGACCCGGATGGGCGACTGTATTCGAATTGTTTCTTACGTTAAATGTCGAGGATAAGAAGTATAATTCGTCTGGACTATTATGCTCGACTAGCAAGATAGTCAACTCGTATATTTACATTAAGTCCTATGTCCAAACGTCCAAATCGATAATCGACACTCCCCCCCAAGCGAGCCTTTGTCGCATTGGGGGCAGATGGTTTATGCATTAGGGGTGTATTTTGGGATTAGCCAAAACCAACACTTATCGCACTCCGCATGATGTTGACGCCGCAGTGGGCTATGCACGTCGTGAGTCACAAGGGCTAGTCCTAACGCAACCCCGATGGAAGGGTCGGTCGTGGTGATTAAGACTCGTTGGTCAAAGGCTCCGAACTGTCCAAGTACCATGCCTAATCATAGTTACCGACTCCAACGGTGAAAGTGCGTCACGGATCCCGGATATCCGAAAGGCCGCGAATACTGATCGTTCGACGTTGGTTCATTCGCATTATATTGTGCATATGCTCATGGTGTAATGTTGTAACCCTAAGTAGTGACGTTCCTTGTACCAAAGTACCTCAGATAATGACGACTACTACTACTACTACTACTACTACTACTACTACTAGGGTGGCCAATATGTTTCACCAGAGGGAGGGGCTAACAGGAACGGTGTGACTTTCACGGGTGCCTTCGTGTTTGAATTGCTAAAATATCTTGTATACTAGCAGATGGTACTTCGGATGACTTTGCACACCGAATGCCACTAGGGAAGCCAGAAAGAAGACTTAGGTAGATCTCCCCCCGGCGTTAAATGAATCAATGCTTCAAGATCCGAATGGTAATTAGGGTGCTGTCGGCGCTATTTCTTACTTACTATTATCAGAGTGAGGTTGAACTATGCGCCTCTATGCCGGAATTCGACAATCACGAGAAGCAACTTAGTTGACTAAGTGATGGACTTTTCTCAAAAAAACAAGGAACATAATCAGATGAATACACTGAGGTTAGAAAGCTACCTTGAAAATCCATATTTTTCGCAGCTATCCACAAATATCTCCAAAACGACCTATAGCAATACATGCTTTGCGAATGACTTACCACCATCGTCAGCTAACGTACTGGTTCGCCTGGAATACGAGTAGCTACTTCCCACCGGTCCAAATGAACTCAATCAGTGATAGTGCTGAATCGGTAGCTCCATTCACACTGTTGAATTTGAACTGTTGATCTACTGCAGCGAAGAGAGCCTTCCATTCATCGATACTCCTCTCATAGGACGCAAAGCTTGCGCCCATCGAGAGGTCAAATGACCTATATGGAATTGTAAATTGGAATTTTGAGATGGAGCAGGATACTTAAATATACTCACCTCAGGTACTTCTCTCGCCAATGTGAGATGGCACCCGGCTCCGGCATGCAAATCTCATTGACGATGATCCTCGCGCCGGGCTTCAGTGCTGGAAGAAGGGCTTTTATGATTAAAGCACTGTACTTATCAGACCAATTATGAAAAACCCAGCGGAGGAAATAGACGTCTGCTTTGACAGGTTGGGGGTTGAAGAAGTCGTGCACCATGTATTTAAGTCTTCCTTCAAGGCGGGCTGGAATCTGGGTATCGGCACCTTCGAACATGTTATCCATATCTTGGACAGTGGCAGAGATGTTAGGAAATCGTGTGGCTAATTCCACGCTGACGTGACCAGCGCCGCCTCCGACATCGACCAAATGGACTTGCCCAAGACTTGCCCAGTCGTAGTTGTTGACGACATGGGATGAATTATATTCCTGCATCAGCATATATGCTTTCATGCTGTTTGCAAACCGAAGGGCGTGCCCTGGATCTGATTCTAGAATCTGGTAGATACTTTTCTCTAAGCCATTCGCGAGAGCAAATGCCTATGAGAAGAGAGACTATTAGTGTTCGCTCATCTCCTTCCTCTGAAACCTATGGCAAATGGGGACTATTACCGTTTCGCGCGGCTCCTGCGATCCCGGCCACTTCTGGAAAGCATCGACCATCTATGGTAAGAGCACGATGTTAACTAGTGCTTGTATAACCGCGACAGATATGTTACCTTTGTAGCGGCAGGCCACATCTCTTCCGTTCCCACCGCAACCCAATCGTTGGCAACCGGGTCAAGTAGCGCTCTTGATGCTTGTGTATGTGCCAGAACTCCTGGCTCTGGCTCGCGGAATATTCGCATCGTCATTGCCTGTCTGAGGAGTTGGCGTACTGCTCGTTCGTCCAGACCGGTTTGCTTGGCGACAGCTGCGTATGTACTCTGTCCACCTAATGGGACCATGTCGGCAATCTTGAGACGCGAGATAGCTTGTAGAGAAACACAGTTGTTAAACTCCAAAAAAGTTAGCGGCGTTCTATCGGTTAGTGAATTGAATATAAATTTCCTGTAGTCCCTGAGAGAACGAAAGGTTACTTACTGATCCATGCCTGTATATCAAGTCTAGTGGCCCCTGAAGCAAATCTTGAATCTCAGCAGCGCAATCAATAATCGTATCCCTAACCTCAACGGTATCCCTAGGAAGTAGATCCGGGGCGTCTTCATCGAACGTTGGGGACGGTACCCCATGCTCCTGCAAGCTCTTCTCTAGTATAGCTAGGGACTCGACAATTGTTGCCGAAAGTTGTGCGAGACGAGACGCCGATAGGTTAGCCATGGCGCGTATTGGGTTCTCTGGGTTGACACCAGTAATGTTGAAGAATTATTTCGAGAAATCTGCGATATGTGTTCGTGTTGAGTATACTGTTTAAGAGGTGCTTCGTGCGAGTGGAATATGTCAGTGGTTTTGGTCAGTTTAAGCCCCATGGAAAGAGGGTGGCCCAAGTTCTACGAAGGCGAGATCGGCAGCAGGCTAGGGCGGTTAGTTGGCTTGTTCATTGCGTGCATTATCATGTATCATTGTGTATGGGGGCTATGCAATGCATCGATGCATATAATTCAGGGTAGCAACGGCGGAAGCATGGGGCTACACGAAGCTTACCAGGATGCCATGTATGTATACAAGCCCACCATTCGGTTTTCGGCGCTGAAAGTAAGACGTATAGCTAGTACATACCGAATGGATAGTTATTGTATCAATACTCCTGCTAGTGAAGATGGGTAAACTGTTCGCACAGTGTCCGGCTTTTGTCATGTGCAATATGGGATGGATTTGGTATCAATATGTAGCTCATTTCTGGCTTTCCCTCCCCTAGTTATTCTCTTCGAACATTGACTCCAATCCTATACTCTCTGTTGAAACACACGTCATGGCGGCCTGGTCTTGTCTACAAGATGTCCTCAAAAGCAGAGCCGAGTCGGGATCCATTAAGTGTTATCCTTTGGGTGACGTCACCGAGCCGTTGATCATCACTTACAAGGATCTCTTATCCGAAGCGCAGAAAAACAGTGCTATGATATTCAGAGTTCCTACATTTAATGATAAGCAACCGGTATTGTTATATTTCGCCACTCACATGGACAACATCATTTGGTTCTGGTCTCTACTCTTCGCAGGTGGACTCCCTGTGATACTTTCGCCAAGCCATGTGAGCCCCGGTCAAATAAAGGGATTGGCAACACTCATGGAGAACCCCATCTGCATCACTACACGTGACTTAACGGGTGTGTTTGGTGAAGATCATGGGTTACAAATACATACTGTGGATGATATCCAGAAACAAGTCACGCCATCAAGCACACCGAGCCGAAATGCTCAATTCCAAGGAGGCGCGGCCACAGCTACGCTGATGCTGACGTCTGGCAGCACCGGGAACCCCAAAGCTGTGAGCTTGTCTCATGACCAAATTCTCGCAGCGGTGGCAGGGAAAGCCGCTGTACGCCCAATCCAACCGGGAAACTTCCCCCTTTTGAATTGGGTAGGGCTTGACCATGTTGCAAGTCTGATTGAAATTCATATACAGGCCTTATGGCTTGGTATTGACCAAATCCACGTTCATGCGGCGGACGTAGTCTCATCGCCAACGATATTTCTGTCGCTCCTTCATCGACACAAGGTCTCAAGGACGTTTGCACCGAATTTTTTCTTAGCCAAGCTCATCTCGGCTGTCCAAAACGAGGAGGACGTCGCTGACCAAGACCACCAGAAATGGGATCTATCAAACCTCTCAATTCTGGCATCAGGCGGCGAACAAAACAGTCTAGATACTTGTCTCGCGGCATCTTCCATACTTTATAAGTATAAAGCTCCCAAAAACGTCATCACGCCAGGGTTTGGCATGACGGAGACGTGTGCTGGGTCGATCTTCAACCTCGAAAGCCCCGACTATGATATTAGGAGGGGCGGCGTAGTTGCATCCCTTGGAACATGCATGAATGGTATCGAAATGCGCATTACACTGCCTGGGGAGGGGATTCCAGTCACCAATCCAAATGAAGTCGGTGATCTCGAAGTCCGTGGGAATGTGGTTTTCAAAAATTATTACCGCGACCCTCATGCCACGGCAGGTGCATTTACTCCAGATGGATGGTTTCGTACCGGGGACCAAGCGATGATTGATGAGCAGGGCTGTTTAAGTCTGGCTGGGAGGGTCAAGGATGTCGTCAATATAAATGGTGCTAAATTCTCGATGACCAACCTTCAAACAGCTCTGGATCAGCTTTTATCTCCACTAACTGTGCGTTTAGTCGCTTTCGCATCAAGAATAGCCCACACCGAGCAACCAATAGTCGTTTACGTTGCAAGGGATAGAGATGATATTCTTGAGATTGAGGACTTAGCTACCCAGACCTGTCACCTTCAAGTTGGGGCGAGTCCCCTCATCTTTTCCCTTCGAAAAGAATCCATATCCCTTTTGCCGATCTCTTCTCTGGGGAAGATATCACGTGCTAAAATGAGAGCTCTTTATGAATCAGGGGTATTCTCAAAAGATCTTGACTTACACTTGAACCAAGTGCGCCAGCTCAGGGATCAGGCCCGTGAGCGAGAGGGTCGAGAAGCTAACAATACGGAAGCCATCCTTATTGGTATTCTCCGCGACCTTCGGAGGGTTGGGTCTGATACGATCAATATTAATACCTCCATTTTTGAACTTGGATTCTCTTCTATCGATGTTATTCGACTTAAACTCCATATTGACCGTCAGCTGGGTACGAGTGTGCCTGTGACTACGCTCATGAGGCATCCTACACCTTCATCATTAGCCAAAGCCCTGAACCCCGACTACAGCGGGACTTCTCCAAGCTCGAGAGCGAAATCCAACTACGACCCGGTAGTTGTCTTCAATGCCGGCGGCTCCAAGAGACCCCTATGGCTCGTACATCCCGGAATCGGCGAAGTTCTTGTTTTCGTGGGGCTCGCTCAACATCTTGCGACTAACGATCGACCAGTGTACGCGCTGCGTGCTAGGGGGTTTGAACCTGGCCACGAACGATTTAAATCTATCAATGAAGCGGTTGACATCTATATTGCTGCCATTCGCCAGCGACAGCCCCTGGGCCCGTATGCTATTGCGGGATACAGTTATGGAACGATGCTTGCTTTTGAAATGACCAAAAAGCTTGAGGCTGCAGATGGACCCGGCACAGTACAGTTCCTTGGCAGCTTCAACCTGCCACCCCATATAAAGAAACGAATGAGACAGCTAACATGGAACAACTGTCTGTTGCACTTGGCATACTTTCTTGGCCTAACAACCGAGGAAAAAGCCGAACAGATTGAGGAGAGCGACTTCCAGGACTTGAATCGAGAGAAAGCATTAACCTATATCCTTGATCTCGCCGACCAAACCCGTATGGAGGAGCTAGGTCTCGACAAGCCCGGATTGATTCGCTGGACTGACGTGGCATATGACCTACCACGGATGGCCACAGACTACGACCCTACAGGCGATGTAGCTGTCCTTGATGTATTTCATGCTATGCCGTTGAAAGCAGCAGCTCCCAATCAAGAAGAATGGGTTAACATACATCTAAGTGAGTGGCGGCGGTTCTGCAGGTCAGAGCCCCGTTTCCACGAGGTCGGTGGTGCGCATTACACCATGATTGGGCCAGATCATGTTGCTACATTTTCGGCAACGTTTCTGTCAGCCTTGAATGCTAGAGGTGTTTGAAGACCAACTCAACTGGGATTACATGAATAGTCAGCCTCATCCTACTTGAATTCTCCTAACCTGTCCCGATCTTTCCTTACCACTATCGTCTGCAATTAACTCAATCAAACGGGGTATCCAAATCATTAATCAGAAAAGATAAATTGCTTTTTTAGTTACGGTTCTTGAAACAGTTTAAAAATGCACGTAGTTGCCTCCTAACCTCTATTATTTTAAGTTACGCCACCGACTCATTGTCACGGTTCTTACTGCTGGTTTGTTCTAGTAATGGCCTGTGTTATACGTGACACGAAGCCGTCAAAATCTTTGTTCCTTGTCATGATAAGGGCGTAGTCCATGCTCCGTACACCCTTGGCACACCGTCAGCGAAACATTGATGTGACTTTATGCCTTCGTTACCGGTCGGGCCGGCAAGGCCTATCAATCACAGGCAGCGTTTGCGATGAGAAGGACAAGGGGGTATACCGTCTATGTATAGCAGAATAGGGGTTGGCCACCGAAAGAGTCGTGATATAGTGGACACACGGAGCTTTTATCGCAGATTACGGCGCTCACTTTTACTTTCTTCTACCTGCATGCAAATTTCCACATGTCTCTGTCTACCTAGGTACTCAGTCATGGTTGTGCGGCTGTGTGCGTCATTGCTATGTCTGTACCACTACGTTGCTGTTACACCACTAATAATTCCGACATATTTTGTACCCCATGCATCTAGGTTTCGTTGTAACTCCATCCGTCCCATGTCCGTTGATCACAGCCTCCGATTACACCACCGATCGCACTCTTGGGTCGCAAGATCCGCATAACGCAGGTCACACTCGTTGCACTGCGCACCCGTACCAGCTAACATCCCATCACGTGTTATCATACTCATTCAATCTTGCAAACGCTAGAGGCCACGCCTACAGAAAGGGGCCAAAGCTGAAGACGAGGCGCTGTTGCTCTTTAGCGTAAATAACACGGAAGAGATTGGTAGCGTACGTCCAGTTCAGTTATTGTGACCACCACAGGTATAACAGCCGGGCTGAGGCACGTTATCGTTGAAACAAACCCTCAGCCAACCGTCCCAGTTCCCGTTGTTCGTCATCTCGTAGCACGCCTGGCCTCTATTCTGGGTGATGGCATCGTTGAGCCCGTGGACAACCAGCGAGCCGATCTCCGAGCTGCTTAGAAGCGTCGAGTCGTGGCCGCTGGCTGCCCAATAGTGAATATGGATCTGCTCGCTACAGGTCGAGGTGACATTATCATTCCTGCTGGCTTTGAGTAGGCCGGCGCGTAGGAGCGAGATCGAAGCCGAGAAGCCGTCCTCGTGGAGCGCTAAAGCGGTGATCGCGTCGGTCTTGTTGGCGGGGTGGTACGTCGCCGTCCCGGCGTTGGCGTGGTGGGTGTGTAGCTGACCCCAAGTCGCGGGGTAGGTGGCGAGGGAATGTGTCTGCGGGCCGGCGTCTGATGCGTTGTAGACTTTACCATTAACCCAGCCAACAACTTTGCTCCGTTTTGTCTGTGGGCCGGCGTCCGATGCGTCGTCGACTTTACCATTGACCCAGCCGACGACTTTGTTCTGCAGGTTGGTAATGACTTGGGCCCCCCCGGCTAGCAGAATGCTGCACCCGGCGGCGACGAACCCGTTCAAGCATATCACTTCATTTAAAGTCAGCTATCGCATCCGGTTACATTCTAGGGTAAGGCTGAGGAAGATGAATATCTGCATACTGTGATAGCCGCCGTCGCCGTTTCTGGACTCATAGACCACGAAGTTACCTCGTCCGTTACAGTTCACTCGTCTCATAAGTGTCTGGAGCCCCGCTTCGGGCTTCATGACGGGGCTCCTAGCCGTAGCGCCGAAGAGCAGATTGGGCCATGACAACGCGAATATGACCAAGTGTTTCGACAGCATCTTAACGGATAATACCATCGTAGGTGTCGCTGTTTCTTTGAGATGTGATAGTAGAATTTTCGGGATGGAGGCAGTAATTATCATACCGCTCTAATCGCAGTCGAAATAATTAGGACATGGACGAGGAACTGAGTCAAAAATGAAATTAAGATGGCTATTTATATAGGAGCGAACGGCCGCCCTGACGTTCGGGTCTCTTCGTACAGTTCCGTCATTGCATCTGTCTTTCAAGGAACTGTCGGGAAGAGCTAGCTTACCGATCTGAGAGTGGTTCCCGTGTACGCCGCTTCTTCGCTCCATCTTGAAGACGCAGATTCACAGGGGGCAAAGGATTAGGCTAATGTGGTAAGTATACTGCAACTCTTGTGTGTGTATAGCGTTACACGTTAAAGAATTAACAGAGATCGGCTGATTGTGTCGCAGCGCCTGTAACCTGGCATCGCACCTAGTTGCATGTTTTCCACACGCGCCGTGTGTGGTCTTGTCGAACTAGATGTTGGGATCGTGATCGTGTAACTCTCTCCGTCATTTGTGTTTCTTGGAGGCAGGTGGCGAGTCAAACGCGAAATTCTGTGCTCCTAGCGCTAGCCCGTACGGAAAAGGCAACTTTGAATAATAAATCAATGATTGGGTAACGCACAAGCACAAGAGTGGAAGCGCTCGCAAGCAAGGGGTGATACCTATGGTAACGACGTGCCCGCAAGTGATGACATCCCCCCCGGTTTTCCTTGTTCAAGTTGTTAGGAGAGAGTATGCTTTTAAGAAAATCTCAAATCTTACAAGTTAGATGATTTACAAGGCGAATTAAACTCGAGCTGCACGACGTATGGACAGCATCACCGTCTTGATTTTAAGATCTTGTAGTATAGTCTCTTGAACATAAAGACCTATTAGAATATATAAACACTGACTATAAAGTGTGAATATAAGCGTAGCTCGGTACGAACATAATTTGATTCGCCCGAGGATATTAGTGTTACTTAGCGGCCAATGGCAATAGAGTCCGAATTCTAAACTGGACTATTCACTCCTGATACATTCTTGCCAAAGTACAAAGCTGCCTTGAAAATACATTGTTGTCACATCCAAATTTTTTTTCTTTTTAACATTATTGGCAGAGACTGTCACAGTCCCATATATAAGTGCCTGTAAACCGTCAAGTTCCAAACTTGGCAACGTTCTACTATTGGTGGTGTTGTGGTATAGTGTTGCAGTTCTGTTACGTGACAGAGACAATTAGTTGCATCTACTCCTTTTGTATTTGTGAGACTATCACCCGTACCTTGGCTCCAAGGTGATGATTCTAATTAAGATGAATTACTATTGTCTGCACACGAGAAAGCACCCGCAATCTCTCCGCTAGCGTAAGCGTCTATAATCTGCTGAATGACGCCATATGTGCCTCCAATCGTTAGGAACACCGCCAGCGCAATCATTAGCCAGTTAAGAAAGTAAATGATCTTCTGTAGTAGGCTTCCCTTGCGGTAGTGCTGGTGGTCGTACACCCAGAGGTAGCCAGGCAAGCCCAAGGCTAACGGGGCAAACGTCAGACTACCTGCGAGAGCGAGCAGGTAGTTGAAGATCGGGATACCGGAGGCAATAAGGAAAGCGATGACGGACATGCCAAAAGTACAGAGCAGCCACACTGTCCAGTGAACGACGGTATCTTGCTGGAAATGCCTGGAGTTGCGCAGGATGCGCACGAAGAGATACTTAGCAGCGACGTGAATGTACAGGCACCCGCTAACGAGGAGACCCGTAATACCAATGCCGTAAGCGACCTTCTTGACGACGTCACCGGCGGATCCCAGGGACGGAGAGGCCACCCACTGGCCGCACCACCGGTACACGACAAGACTGAAGGAGAGGTAGCTGGCTGTCACGATTCCCATGCAGAGGTAGACTGCTTTGCTGTAGTCTTTTGGTCTCTTCATCTCCGAGATGACGGGCAGGAATGCAGAGGTGCCCGCCCCAGAGCAGAAAATCGTAGACACGGAGGTGATAGCCGCGACGAAGGTCGGGTGTCCGATAACGTGGTATCCGAACTCATAAGGACCGGTTTGCGGCGCTGCTGCGGGCCGGTCGAGGGTCGTGACGCCCACAACGACGATGAAGACGGCGATGAAGACGGAGAGAAAGCCCGCCCAAGTAAGCCAGGCGATTTTCTCGAATTTTCGCACGCTGGCTAGGATGCAGACGAGGATAGTGGCGACAAGCATGAAGTAGTTGGTGCAGATGGCGTGGTTGGATAGAGAATTCAGGGCCACGGACGCGCCGAAGATGCCGCTGGCACCGACAATGGCAAAGGTGACGAGGAACAAGAATCCTACGACTTCTCGCAGCCACTTCCCGCCGACGACCTCCGCCATGTCGGCGATCGAATGACAGCCTGCATGAGCATTGCGGAAGTTTCCTTGGATGATCGCACAGTATGTGTTCAGAAATTGCCAGCCCAGGACGTTGATGGCTCCGGGCAAAGCACCGAGTACAAACATAGCCGAAGGAATCGTGAGGACGCCCGTGGCGAAGATGACTACGCGCATTATTAGTTTCGTGCTTTCCCAGGGTGGTAATGAGATGCATACCCTTTAGGAAGATCACAGAAGCGTGAATCCAGCCGACAGTTCGAAAGTCGGTTAAGCCCTGGCCTCTCTTGAACACCTCGAAGGTGTTATCGGCTGCCTCTAGCTTGCCTTCTTCTATGCTAGAATTACTGAGGCGTGGATTGGGAGTGATTTCATCTGGGCTTTTATGATGACTAGACTTCTCGCCGGCCGGCGCTGCGGTGGGTGGCGACATATTCGGTTTCGTTGTCCTTGTGTCGCGGGCTGTGTGTGTAAGGGTTGAAGGGGGCAGGGAGAGATTCTATCTTGGTATTTACGACGGGGGGCAAGTATCTTTGGGGGGTATAAGAGGTAAATAAGGTGTATTTTGAAGTTTCAACATATGCATGCGTCGAGAGGCGTCCGACCAGGTAATTAAGGACAAAGAAACTTGTTGTCTCCGGTCTCGATTGCCTCTCTAACTAAGCTACCTTATCTATGATATTCCGAGCGTTTGAAGATTATGACAATACTAGCCCGCTTGTAGACACGGCGGCCCACTCGTGGGTATCAAAACCCAGCAAACCTGGGGAAGTGCCTGATAGTGTGGAGTTGTCAGATCATGCGAAAATAGTTATCTATCTATCTCCTGTGGGGTCACTAGCTGTCATCGGCATTGATAAAACGTGGGAAGTTGGAGTGCTCGGAGTAGCTAAAGTGGATGAACCCTTTGGGTAGATATGCTCCAAACCTTGGAGACTAGCCTGCTCTTCAGCTTCGTCAATAAAACGTGATTGGGGGAGTCTTCTTTAGCTGGAAGGGTCCAATGTAGTAGCTCAGCGATAGCATAGGCTTCACTCCCTCCATGCCTAATAGCCGTCACTTTTATGAATGGATGCCAAACCAGGTATTGAGTCCTTGAGGTATTAAGACAGTCCGCAGGCTCTTATGACCGCGGGCGCTGTTGAAAACAACGCCGAATTCGTCTGTGTCTCATGGTAACTGTGATTGTATAAATCGCCATGAGAATTAATGAGCCATAGGCCTTGAAATTCAATTCGATAAAAATGAAGAGTCATACGTATAGGCATATATATATAATAGATACACGATAAGGGGGTTCGTAGGCGTCGTCCCATGACCCAAGGCATATTTTCCCTTCTCCCTATTAGCTAGCTAGTCTTACTCTTGACTACGGCAATCCAATCCAGTGCGTCTACTAGAAGTGAGCATGGCCTATAGCATGGAGCCAGCCTTTGCAGGCAATACAGCACCAGCAGATGGTTCATTCTTACTCTTAAACTCATCACATATCTGCTCCATCGTAACAAATTCAACACCCTCGTGCTTCTTGAAGTACTCAATAAGCCTAGTATTGCAGTTAGCATAATACCCGGGCCTATTCTCGGGCCTCACATACCTCTCATGCATTAGGAGAACCTGCGGTCGGCCAGACACATCCGGGTGAATGGTTATCGGGAAAATGAACTCGTCATATTCCCGATAGCAGTAGTCGAACTGATCTCTCCAGATATCCTCGATGTCTCTAGGATTGACAAAGCCGTGGCTGTTAGGCGCAGATTTGATAAACATCATTGGCGGCAGGTCATCTAGGTACCAGCTTGCTGGTATTTCCACGAGTCCGGTCTCTTGACCCTTTTGAAGTGGCTTCATCCAGGTCTCTGCCTTTTGCGAGTAGTCTATGTTCGTCCATGTGTCCCCCGTCCGCAGGAAATATGCCTGGCAGTCGTGGTGGCTCATGGAGTGGTCGTATTCTATGCCATAATCTAGCAGTAGTTGACCACCTTCTTTGCTGCACTCCCACCAAGGGGCAACGCTGCCGCGTGGAGGCTTGCCAGCAAACTCTGTGAGCATCCTGTACGTTTTATCTAGCACATCTCTCTGCTGCTCAAGAGTCATGTCAGACGGGTTCTCGTGAGAATATCCGTGCAGCCCAATCTCATGCCCGGCATCTCGAACGGCAGCCATGTCTTCCGGGAATGTTTCGAGACTATGCCCGGGTATGAACCAAGTTGTCTTGATATCATACTTCTTGAAGAGTTTGAGCAGTCTTTGGACGCCAATTGTGCCAGCGAATAAACCTAGACGTGTTTATTAATTCTATTACTGCCACGGAGCACAAAAGTGGTCAAACCTCTGCTAATGTCGCTCGTAGAATCCTCGCCCCCATAGGAACCTAGCCAGCCGGCAACCGCATCAACGTCGACACCGTAGCTGATAAGCACTCGCTTTTTCACCATGTTGCCTTTGTTGGTTCGATTCGGGCGCTGAAAATTAAGATAATGATCGGTTGCAGCTGTTGGGATTGGCAATGCACATGTATTGACGGAACGTTCTTGAGATGATCCGATGATGTCTATCGTATGGAGAAGTCTTGGCGGCTTAATTGTTATCTCCGATTTGAGGAGACGCTGTTATCGATGATTCGGCTAGTTGCTGGACTAGGGATTTGGTTGGAGTACCTAGTCTTGGCCGGTATTTTGTCGGGGTAGATGTTGGAGTAGCGGTTGGAGTGACAGGTACCCGGGTCGGATACCGTTGGAGATCCCTAACCTTATCTCAAGATTTCTCGCGGTGTTCGCATTTGAAAGGTGGGGAGACTTACGATACACGGTGTTTGGTGCTATAAGCACGAACAAATAGGGCATCCAAAGGTTTTTCATGATTGAAGATTGGAGACACCGTTTGTACCTTGAATCGTGTTTGAAATGGAGGGAAATCAGTCGAAAATGAAAGCAGCGCAGGTCGTTGAGGTTCGTGGCTATTCCCAACTCCAATTGCATTTAATCATCCACTAACTAAGATCCCTAAATGCAGTTTGGGAAACCGTATCAGCTAAATACAGTTGCCATACCCGACGTGAAAGATGATGAGCTCCTAGTCAAAATCCACGCCGCCGGCTTTTGCCACTCGGATCTCCAAGTTCTAAGCGGTCAATTTGGCACTAAGCTGCCTATTGGTATGTGTAAAGATATTCCCTGTATTATTCTATACTCACTTTCGCCATGTTCCGTTATTCATTGCGCGAAAAACTGACTTTTCGCAGTAAGCATCCAAGGTCTCATTCTTGATTTACCAAGCAAGACTGTGTGGTGCAGCAACATGCGCTGACTTATCGCGGATCCCATCCCATGAGCCAGCCGGTATAGTGATTAGAGTAGGGCGTAATTGCAGTGGGGGCTTCAGGGTTGGAGACCGAGTCGGGGTCTTGAATTTCAAGAAGGCATGCACTCATTGCAGCGGCTGTCGCTTGTCTAAGCGAGAAAACAAGTACTATGAACCGAGATACTGCGATGTGCGTGAGATGGCCGGTTTCCAACAAGATGGGGCATTCGCGGAGTACATGACGGCAGACCCAGCGACAACTGTTTTACTGCCTTCCTCTCTATCATTCGAGCAAGCGGCGCCCCTTATGTGTGCAGGTGTAAGTCGCGATTTTCCCGAAGACAGTCGTCATTGTTTATAGGCTTATACTATTGTAATTTAGGCAACAGTTTGGGGTGCTTTGGAAAAAGCGACCACCGGTCTTAGTCCAGGGGACGCGATTGCGATCATCGGTATTGGTGGCTTAGGGCACTTGGGTGTGCAATTTGCGAAAGCAATGGGCTACCGAACCGTGGCCATTGATAATCGAGCAGAAGGAAGGCAACTTGCTACTGAAGTGCCATCTTCTGAGCTACAGCCCGACCTAGTTGTTGACTCAGCGGCTAGCGATGCATCGGATCGGATCTTTAGGTTCACCAATGGTGAAGGGCTCGCCGCGGCTGTAGTCTGTACCGACTCTCTGGAGGTGAATGCATGGGCTTTACATCTTCTACGAATAGCGGGGACTCTGGTCCTTCTTGGACTACCTCCTGAAAGGTGGATGTTTGACTCCGATGTCATCGTCTTCAGAGAATTGGTAATCAGGGGAAGTTATGTGGCGAGCCAAAAGTCGACCGAAAGGATGATGGGAGTAGTGGACAAGAATCGGATTAGATCACACCTAACCGTCGTACCCTGGAACGACATCCCGACTCTCGTTGACAAGTACAAAGACAGGTCATTTAAAGGCCGATTGGTAGTTCAGATAGTAGAGTGACTGAAGGTACTTAGCGAATTACTAAGGAATTCTCAAAAGCTAAGGTTCCATATAACTGGCATATTCAAGGTGGTTGATGTGCTCACTGTGTTTCGTAGCAGGGTCAAGACATCATCCCGGTCATTCGTAGTGCCCCCAAGAAAGCATAGTATAACAGGGAAAGGGAAAACAGCCTAACCTAGAGTGAATTAGGTGCATTACCGGTTGTGGATTGCTTCGAGACTAGTCTAAGTCTGTCATCGTAGGTGGAGAGGGTGGATCATGAGAGTCGAGTTGGAGTCAGTCTCCAAGTTAGTCTCTCCATATCTTGGAGTGGCCGAACTGGAGACAGACCAACGGCTAGACACTTTCGCAACAAATGAAATGATTTTATGTGTCATGCTTTGCAGCCAAAACCTGGACTCAACTTTTCTAGGATAGTAAGTCACAAGACATTTAGAGTCCATAACTCACTTATGTAGGTGTACCGTATGTTTCGTAGTCGTCTGTGTTTCCCCCTGTCTAAATAGTAATTACCTATCATTGTTAGCCGCAGGAACAGGAATCCTAAGATCAACAACTACCGCTATCTATCAGTTATATTGGATATCGGAATCGTATGCAACCATTATGTCCGTCTTCTTCAAAGAAGTGTTACCGTAAGTAGACCAGCCGATATGGAAGCTAGATAAGCTAACGAAATGTTAGAGATAATCCAGTCAAAAGGGGGCGTACAGAGGAGCTTCTAAAGCGAATTGGGTGTACTGTTGATCCAAAACACGCGGACGACTATGATAATCTGCTAGCAGCAGTTCATGACTGTGCGGAGTATATATCGAGTCTCCCGGATTATCAACCTGTACCAGATCTCAAGGCCTATCCCCGTGACAATATACATCGACCGTCAGAAAAGGAGCAAGTTTTTGGAGCGGCATGGGCGCATAAAGTCCTAATCAAGGGAAAAGCTACCGGCTGCGGCCTTAAAGGCAAGACGGCCTGCATTAAAGATTGTATAGCGATAGCCGGTGTTCCTCAATTCTACGGGAGCGACGCCTTTCCGGCCTGGACTCCCACCACCGATGCAACCGTAATAACGAGAATTTTGGAGGCTGGAGCCGATATCCACGGCACCGCTGTATGTGAGAACTTTTGTAACTCCACCTCTTCATTCACTAGCGCTCAAGGTACAGTCGAAAATCCCCATCGTGAGGGCTATTCGGCTGGAGGAAGCACTTCGGGCGGTGCAGCATTGGTGAGCTCTGGTTTGATCGATATCGCCATCGGCACAGACCAGGGAGGCAGCATTAGGGTTCCGTCTTCGTTATGTGGATGTATGGATTTTCCAAATTCCTGGTTCAACGTTCTGCGTTACTTACACACAATTGTGACTAGGCGTTGGCTTCAAACCCACACATGGGTTAGTCCCTTACACTGGGATTACGAGCGGTGATGCGATAGATGATCACGCCGGCCCATTGGCGCGATCAGTTCTCCAGGCCGCAGAGTGCTTGGATGCGATCGCCGGATATGACGGAATTGACGACCGGTCCGTTGGTGCAGCAGCCCATGGGTCGTGGAAATTTGCCGAATCTCTTCGAATCGGGATTGGCTCAAGCACAAGATTAGACGGCGTCAAAGTGGGCATGGTCACGGAAGGGTTCGAGCAATCAATAGTGCAGACCGAAGTGAGGGAAGTTGTACGAGCGGCAGCACAGCGTTTGAAAGAGCTCGGAGCCATCGTGGAGGAAGTTTCGATTCCCCTGCATCTTGAAGGCCCGGCGATATGGACGATTCAGCAGCGAATCTCGGGGGCGGCGGGGATCTTGGGCCAAGCTCATGGAAGACGCGTACTTGGCCTAACAGAGTTTGAGCAGGCGAGATTGCCCTGGACAGCTGAGAATTTCTCAAAACTATTCCCGTCGACTCAGAACACTGTGATCAACGGACTCTATCTGTCAGAAACGTTCCCGGGACTTTACGGGAAGTCCATCAACATAGGTCGTCAAATCCGAGACGCTTACGAAAATTCACTGAAGACTTTCGATGTTTTGGTGATGCCTACCACTCCTTATGTGGCACCAAAGCATGGAAGCAGAGAATCACCCCGAACATGCTTCGAGCCGAGCATCGGTTTAACAACCAACACAGCAGTGTTCAATGTAACAGGCCATCCGGCGATGTCGCTACCAGTCGGCTTCGCACCGGCAAAGGATGATACGGCTGTGTATCTCCCGGTTGGTATGCAGATAGTCGGCGGCCTATGGCAAGAAAAGAAAATCTTACGAGTCGGGCATGCATGGGAATCTAACTTTGGCTGGAGAGCGTCATGCCCAAGGTCCCCGGGAGTATTACAAACCACAACGGCCAGAGATGAGACAGCTAATAAGTTCGACGAAAAAGGGTGTACAGTACTAGAACAGACAGCCGTCATAGCTACGGTAGATGTAGCATGACGAATATAGTGCCGGGTTATTAGGACTAGCTATTGTAGCCAAACTAGTATCTGGATATATTTGCTACACGTCATAAAATTCATCGAATATGTCCGTTTACCGAGGATATCGTAAATTTTGAATTACCCCTTGCGCACTGGAATCGATTATTTCCTCTCAGATTCATATTGAAACCTTGTCAAAACCATTGAATGTGACCAGCTCGATACAGGTGGTCTTATAGCCAGAACGCGAAGACTAGAAACTCAATTAATCGTATATCCACCATCCACCACTAATGCATGACCTTGAACTAGAGTAAAAACGATGATTAGAACTTAACAAATATGGTACGATGCAAGGGGCTATATGATTGAAAAGAGAGTATGAGATCCCTTATCGCCTTGGCGGGTTGTTCCACCTTTGAGGGCAACTTACTGAATGATGCCTGGCTTGAACACAAGAATAGCACGGCGTCGGCTACTTCTTCGGGTTTTCCCATTCTTTGCATAGGAGCAATGTTTATCGCAGGTTTCATCCTCTCCGTAACTTCAGGTGACCCCGTTGTCATCGGCGTCTCTATAACGCCCGGGCAAACGCAGTTGATTCTGATGCCATCATCGGAGTAATCAATGGCATCGGATCGCGTCATATTGATAATCGCTGCCTTTGAGGCGCAGTAAGGCGCTTTTAAGGATTAGTCTGGAGCGATAATATTTTGGTTTGCAGTAACTTGACGCACCTGCAGTTGGGCGTGCCACGATGCCAAGTTGGCTTGCGATGTTCACAATGGCTCCTCTCTGTCCGTCGTGGTCAAGAGGGGCCTGCTTGATCATAAGACCCAACGCAGCTCTTGACGTAAGCCAGGATCCCTTCACATTTATATCCATGATTCGATTAAAAACGGACAATGGCGTCTCGTGGGAGCGAAGAGACTCTCCTAGAACCCCGGCACAATTAACTGCATAATCCAAGCGCGCAAATTTGCTGCCGGTATCTGCTACAAACGAATTGACGAACGACTCGTCCACAATGTTGCCCTCGCGGCATAATATCTGAGCTTCGGGGTTGACATCCAATATTGCACTTTTTGTCGATGTAAGAGACTTGATGTCTGTGATGGCGAACCTGGAACAACCGGAAAGAGCAAAGGCTTTTGCTACCGCTGCCCCAATCCCTATACAGAATTAGAATAGGTTTTCGGTATTAAGCCCATCTGGTTCTTTGATATATCGGTGCTCACCCGTGCCTCCTGCTCCAGTAATCAATGCAACGCCGGGCAATCTGAAAACAGCTGACGCCATGGTAACCCCGCGTTCACTCCCAGTTTGTTAGATGCAAAAAAAGGTCGCTTTCCGTCTGCCAGAATTGCCAAATATCGTTTTTGCCGCAAATCAATCGTATTAATGATCTTGAGGCTCTCGTCCGTGTTCTAGTCGCTCTCCACTGTTCAGAACGGGGGTGGAGTCCAGTGATAGCCAAGCGTTCCGGCAATGTGGTGGGGATGATACTCGCGAGTCATGCAGGCCTTGGAGTAGATACTAGATAATAGTGCCTCCAATTTTGAGCGGGGCTCTCCAATATCGTGCCTTATCGAACTACTTGACTCCAAGGGGCCCAACTGATTCGTTCGAACTCCAAATCAACTTTTACCCTCCTCCAACTCATGACGTATCCCATCCAAATGTGGGGATATGTGTTCTCCAAGAAGCAATGCTACCGAGTGACAGCAATCAGGCCGGGCGAGTCCCGGGGCGACGACGCCGCGGAGAAGGAAGTAATACAGCCCCTTTCAAGCACGGCTGTCAACACTGTGGACGGACCTTCAAGCGCTCCGAGCATCTAGAACGCCATGTGCGGACACGTGAGTTACCGTCTAATTCCCATGTCATTTATTCTAGTCTAGCGATAGCTAACGACCATTAATATAGATACGAAGGAGAAGCCCTTTATATGTCATTGTGGGGCGGCATTTACGCGACGCGATCTGTTGACGCGCCATGAACGTATCGTGGGCCATGATCCAGTATCGATAACGGGATTATCAGATTATGATGGGCAGCCAGGGGGGAGCCCGGAGGCAGCCGAGTCTGAAGCCGCCTCTCTCTCTAGCATGAGGACAAATCAGTGGGCTCAGAAGCCTCCTTATATCACAAACCAGCCTCTATTGTGTTATTCGAATGACTCTAATAGCAGTTTTACCCAGCCTATATTAGGTCAGAGTATCTTTGGGCACAAAGGTACGGAATCCTCCATGCGCAAGAGAGTCTATTCATCTATATTACTTTCTGTCATTTCAGTCGATGGCAGATATGGCCGCCCCTAAGGTCATAGCAAAATCTAATTGATAGAAAGAACAGGAACATATCGTGGGATTTGATCGCTTCGGCGAGTTCACCAACTTCCTTGATGGTGTTGGTCTACCATTGGAATGGAGCCCCTATTTCGACGAAGCAGATGTCGGACATGAAGTTGCCGACCAAGTCAGAGAGGGCAGTGCCACACCTCCGGTGCAGGGAACGACTCGGCCCTCCACGCCCTTTAACTCGTGGCTACCCTCGGCTCCAGAGAAGAGCGGATTACCCCAGAATCTCCCCGAAGCCGAACCTCGAGGGGTCGCGTCCGAGTTGCCAACTTTCCGAGTCTCGGAAGAGCAACGTCAGCACCTGACACAGCAACTAAACACATTCGAACATATCTCGACGTCAAGCTTCAAGCTACCTAGTCGTCACTCCATGACGAGGTACATTTCTTCGTATTTCGAAGGCTTTCATTTACACCTCCCATTTATGCATCTCTCTACCTGGCGAATATGCGATTACCCCCCTGAGCTCGTCTTAGCAATCGCTACAATAGGCGCACAGTATTGCTTTGAGCATCGAGCCTCAGAGAAGCTATTTCATGCTGGAAAAGCAGTGGTTATTGAGAAACTGAAGCGTGCCGGTGCCGGCTCGTTCATCGGGCTAGAGAATTTGTCATCCAAATCTAGTTCTACTCCCACGTGGGCGAGCCATGACGATGTATTGGGCTCATGGAGCCTGGTGGATGCTGTTCGCACTCTCATTATTCTCATGTCCTATGCGACTTGGGAACCGGGTGAGTCACAACTGCGCGAAGCATTCGCCTTGCAGGGTCTTCTGGTTCAGCTTCTACGAAGAGTTGGGCTTGAAGAAGACGAACAACTGCATCACGATTTCGATTCGATGGCCCCTCAAGAAGCGTGGGCTTCATGGCTATCACAAGAATCCACCCGCCGAGCGAAACTCATCGCCTTTACATTTTTACATATCCACAGCGTAGCCTACAACGTATACCCCGTCTTACGAAGCAACGAGTTACGCCTACGGCTACCTTGTTCCACGAAGGAGTGGAAAGCGTCTTCGCCTGGACAGTGGATGGCAGCGCGACAGGAAATTGTGAAGGAACAACTTGACTTTCAGCAAGCCTTGGCGCTGCTACTGCGTAATAACGACGGCACCGCTTCGCTTGACCCCTTGCCGACGCCTCTGGGTAATTACGTACTATTGCATGGATTGTTACAAAGAATTTACATCGTGCGCGACTTATCATTGCCGATTGTAGACCATACAGCATCACTCCCTGGCGAGGAAGTATGCAAGCTTGAGTAAGTCTTCCTATCTCAATTATTCGCACAGTAACTTCCGATAATGAAAATCCACTCACTTAAAGAAACTCCGTAGGCGTGCCCTTCGCTCCTGGACGACCGGCTGGCAACAAGCTCCGGAATCGACCCTCGATCCTAAGAACGAGAACGGGCCTATCCCTTTTACATCGAGCTCCCTTCTCGGACTCGCCTACGTCCGCATCTACCTGAACCTTGGGCCTTACCGGCAACTCGACACCCGAGATCCGGCCCGTGTCGCAAGTGCCCTTGCTCGATCACCGCCGCTCAAACGCAGCGATGGTGTCATTTCGGCACTGTTATACGCGGCACATGCATTAAGCATCCCCGTTAGGCTCGGCATCGACCGCGTAGCGCGCAGCCAGGCGTTCTTCTGGAGCGTGCGGCATTCTCTCTCCGGGCTCGAGTGCGCCGTGCTCCTCAGCAAGTGGCTGCGCGAACTGAATAACAGCTCTACGGAGCCCCTAAGCGGTAAGTGCCTACCTATCCAAGTGCCACATACCCAGTAGCCCCAAACTCGGAACGTAATCGCCATGACCTCCCGCCCCTGACGGATATTTCCAGGCAGCGAAGAGAGGATATTGCACTGGGTGCGCTGCATCGTTGAAGAAGCCTATGCCACTGTTGACTTTGACGGAGACCAGTCGGAGTTCCACGGTGAAGATCTCCTTCATCTGAGTCTTTCTGTGCTCAAGATATGGGGGCACTTCTTTCGGAGTAACACCCAGTGGCCGTTTATCAATATGATTGGGGTTAGCTTGGATAAATATCGGGAATTACTGTCAAGGAATGGAGAATAGATGCAAAGAATCGTAACAAGGAGTTGGTTTAGAGGTAAAGCCCAAGCTACTTTCATAACTGTGATGAGGTTGGGTACAAACCCCCCCCCCCATAGTTCCAAAGCGCAGAGATTACGATTCAGCATAGGGGACCTAGGATCAAAATCATCCCACCGTCTATGAACCATAGGTGTCACGATAGCAAGGCAAGTGGCATGGATGCCAACACAGCCTTTCGCCCCTATACCGAGAAGCCTGCCCCTGAAGGCCGAGGCTTGGCAAATGGCCAAAACTTCCACCGGAATGTAAATTGGAAATGTGAGCAGGGTGGGGACTTTTGTGCGTCGGGTGGCCAGTCTCAGCCAGTTAAATTGTCGGACCTTGTTTATACGCATCCAAAACAATCGCCACTTGATTCGCGAGCAAAACCTCACCCAAACCAATTACGCGGCATGCCCCCGTACAGAATGCCGCGAAGTTGGCTCGGCGTGCTTCGTGTTCGCAGATTGACTTGTTCATTTTCTTCATCCTTGATCTTCTCCCCAACCACTATTACCCCCTTCGCGGGTCTCTTTTCCGGCCAAGTCCGGCAATACAACCATCCCAAAGTCCATCATCGCGCCATGTCGTCAGATGGCAAGTCGCAATCGATCACGTACAACTTCATTGAAGATGTTGAGGACATTTCAAAATATCGCCCCGGTGGGTTCCATCCCACTTACATTGGCGACACGCTGAAGGATAGGCGGTATTGCATCGTGCACAAATTGGGATATGGTAGCTACGCAACAATCTGGCTAGCCTTGGACACTCTGCACCGGCAGTATGTCGCCATTAAGATATGCTCCGCCAGCGCTAGCGAAAATTCGGTAGAAGAGCAAATACTCCACCACCTGTCGAATACAAAGCAGGAGAGCCTCGCCACTCACCCTGGGAAACATCTAGTTCAGTCCTTAGTGGATGTTTTTGACCTTCGGGGCCCAAATGGTCACCACAAGTGCCTCGTCATGCCCCCAGCCATGATGAGTCTTCGTGATGCCAAGGAGGCCTCATACTCAGGGCTCTTTCGGCCGAACATTGCCCGTTCCATAGTTGCACAGCTGGCCCTAGCTGTTGACTTTGTCCACGGAAAGGGCATTGTACATGGTGGTCAGTTTCCGTCCAGACCCTTCGGTATGGCTGCAATAGTCTTACACTCTGCATAGATATCCATATGGGAAACGTCTTTTTCCGGCTGCCGCCCGGTGTCAACAATCTTACGCCGGAGGAAATCTACCAGACATATGGAAAGCCTCAGCTGGAACAGGTCGTAAGAGTGGACGGCAATCCAGTCGGTGACGGTGTCCCGAGTCACCTTGTCGTACCTATCTGGATGGGGAAATCAAGCGAAGACATTGAAATGTCCGAAGCCGAAGTCCTTCTAAGTGATTTCGGTGAGTCATTCATGCCGGCGTCTGTTGAACGATTCTACTCGAATTCACCTCTGTCCTTCCGCCCGCCAGAAGCTCGATTTCCATCGAAGCCGTTAGATTTTTCCGCCGACATCTGGAGTTTGGCGTGCCTCGCCTGGGAGATTCTCGGAGCGCGCCCTCTCTTTGAGTCGTCGATGGCGACAGACGACGAGGTACTCGCCGATGTGGTTGACCTACTCGGAAAACTGCCCCCCGAATGGTGGACAAAATGGGATGCCCGGTCTGAATTCTACGCCGAAGACGGAGAGTCGGGTATCAAGCTGGCACCGGAAAGGTTACCGGGGACCATAAGGTGGGGTTGGAACGAGCGCTTGGAATTGTGTATACAACGGCCCCGACGAGAAGCCGGGTTTGACAGGGTTAGCGAAAACGAGTGGACTTCACTGCTGGCCATGCTGCAGTCCATGATGCATTTCGAGCCAGATCAGCGAGCCAAGGCAAAACAGCTTCTCCAGAGTCGTTGGATGAAACACTGGGCTGTTTGCAAGACAAACTCCAGGTAGCCAGCCATAAGGACTCAAATTGGTTCCATCGACGCGGCGGAGCCGACGATACGCGCGACGCGGGGAAAACGACACAAATTCCGGATAAAAGGTAAGATCCAGAATCTCGTGGACTAGAATCCGGGCTGATGTTTAATACCGCAGACCACAGCATGTCTTATACGAAGGCCACACCCCGGGTTCTATGCTTTAACCCAATGTTCCCTTTCCTTTAATCAGAAGGCCGGGTGGGTGGGTCAGTGTTGATTTCGCTGCGAGTAGGATAGGCTATGACTTGTTGTGTAAATGGGTTAAAAGCCAGAGCTAGAATAGAGACAAAGGCCCCAACAGAAACAAACGGCCAGCGGTATGCTCTAATCAAGATTCTGATAGATCCCAATGGACCGCGGCTCACGCCATCAAACAGCCGTGTGTCAAAGAGGCTTCTACCTTCCGAGCCCCGGTACCATCGCCATTTGAGCTGACTTATAGACCGGGCCACAATAGCAAGTAAATAAGACTTGGACAAGGCAGAGAGATTTGAGATAATGGCGTTGAGGGTGATGCTATAGGCGAAGCGAGGACCCGGTTTTTGGTCATAGATCTAGAGTATAATAATGATAGACACAAACGAAAGGCCACTGGTGATGATGGTAAGTGTTTCCCATAACCATGTATTTGACCATCGGTCGCTAGAATGGGGAGAGCAGTAAGGGGGATCCGACGTTCTTTCATTCCTGTTATTGCGCAAGCAAAAGCGTTTGGTTTTCCTCTAGGAATGCTGAACTTCATTTTCATAGGGATGAGAATTACTCGGAAAGAAAGTGTTTGGCCTCTAAAACCTTACGCATAGTATAGGTAAACCATCACGTCTGGTGAGGATCGAACTCGGGTTTTTAAACAACGTAGTGACGATTTAGGGTAGTACTTTTCGCCTTCTGGGGTGGGTTAAGAGGCTATATGCGTTTACAACTTTGTTTGGTCTATTACTACAAACGAAATTTATGGGAAATCCGCGACTTGCAATGTGAATAGCCTTATTCTTAGGTACATCTAATACTCCTATGGCCTCCAAGGAGGCAGTCTCATGCTACGAATTAGACATCCACGCTCAAACCATGCGCTATCGAATGCTCGCTGAGCAACACCATTGTTCGTTACACCCCCCTTTCTTTTACTAAGGATTATGATAGTAGCCCTACAGACTTCACCAATCACCACGGTATGAATTCCCACCGCATCGCCAAGATTATAATTAATTTTTGTTGGCTACCTCCACGTAATCTGCGCAATACCCGTTTAGGTAAAGTGGAGGCCGCTGTAGGCTAGCAGTTGGCTGCTCATATTCCGGACCCCATCGCACAACGGGCAACAAAGGTTACTGGGAACGTATTCCACCCTCAGTGTCCAATTAGGGAATTCTTGGCGGGGGATGCTCACATGGTTCCTGGTATTTAGGGCTGAATTATCTAAATGAGGTCTCCGTCTCCTCTTGCAGTATACCGAGGACTATTAGCGAATCCCGTGTCTCACGTATGACGCGGTCTATCAACTAATGTCAGAAGGAGTGGAGCATACATGAATAATGTAGCAGAATTAGTGGTTATATTCAGGATAACTAGAAGTAATGGAAGGGAAGTCAGTCCTTCGGACTGAAGGGGATATGGCAGTATATATATATACGCATATGCATACGCATGAGAGTGGAGTTAACCAGCCTCCCTTATTTTAACAACTAACTACCTTATACAAGTTGCTTTCCAACGGCCGGACGCGGGATTCTGCTTGCGAGAGGAATAAATCCTAAGCTTCATGGAGAAATTTGCGGCTTTCTTGAGTACATAGAGAGGCTAAGGCGCTTTCGTTACACTCGGCCGTGTTGATATGAACGGAGATCTGTGGCAACGCGGGATTACGGATGGCAAAGGATAAGCAAAGCGGGCGCTAACATTTCTACTAGTATTAGCGCCGAGGCATAGATCGAGTAGAGTGGAGAGATCTATCATTTGCGATGAAGCTATCTTGAGGAACTAACGAAGCTTCTACATTATACTTAGACGCTCATTTTGTCACCGGTTTCTGCTCTATCAACCTCCAGGCAACCAGTTGATTCGAAAGGGCCAGTATGCCAAAAGCTAATCATGGCCCCCTTCGAATGGTCAACAGCCTGGCGCTCAGTGGGTCGTGTCAATGTTGTGATGAGACGACATCTGAGGCAAAGCCCACTTCTTCATCCACTCGGACTCGAGCACCCCTTCGATTGTTAGTCGCTCCTCAGGCCCAAATTTGAGCATACCTCGCATCAAACTAAGAAACGCCCGTGCCTCGTCGTCACCAAATACCCCTACTGCCCGCTTCCTTCTGTACTTTTGCACGAATTCTTCAAAGGCCACCTCGAGGGTAGGCCAGATCTCCCTGTCATCTGTGGGCCGTCGAGGTACTGACTGATCAATATCCGATTCCCCACTGCTCTGCCGTTCCCACTTTTCTCGCCAAGCAGAAGGGAAATGTTGATATCCGAGGACGTCGATTTGCTCGGCCACAATTTCATTTTCCGGTTCGCAGTCGCTAAATAGCGGCTTCATACCTACGATTTCCCAGATGGCATTCCCTAGACTCCATATGTCGAATGGATATGAGAACGGCGATTCTGGCTCTAAAATGGCTTCCGGAGCTCTCTTTGGGAGAGGGATCTGACAGTCCTTCCCCAAGCGCGGCTCCGTAGCCGGAGCGAATGCCCCGTTAAAGTCGGAGAGGATAAGACCGTCTGCGTCTGCTACCGTAAACTCTGGGGCTTTTTTACCGAGATACGAAGGGATCGTAGCTTGGGCTGGAACATTAGGCGGTAGAAGCTTCTTATCGATGCGGGAAATGGGTACCACGCAGGGCTCACCAAACTTATCCTTGAACTGACTTATCGAAAGTGCGTTCAAGTTGGTTCGAAACCCCACTAGTACATTCAGCAGATGGATATCTACACCGTCATTAGCATCGAGTTATTGGCTATGCATGGAGTGGGCGGGACAAACCGCCGTGGACAAATCCCCGCGAATGGACAAAAGAGACCGCAATGGCTAGCCGAGCAGCCAATGCCCGGGCGACCTCGATAGGGAAAAGACAACAGAAAGATGCCTCGTGAAGGTCCCCTTGGGCAGGGGCCATTGTATAGCATAGGTGGGTTCCGTTGGGTCCGTCGATCTTGAACTCGTCCAGAATCTTCGGCACGGCGTCGCGTCCATGCAAGGGCGACGATGGGTCACGTTGCGCAGTCATCGGGCTCGAATCAGACAGGGCTCGTAAAACGCCAGCCTCGCGTTGGAGAGTGGGGAGCGTGGGATCGGAGACGCTCAGCTTGACGGCGACATAGCGGTTTAACTGGTCATCCCTGGCGAGCCAGATGGTCGAATACGGTCCAAATCCCAGTTTATCCACGATGCGATACCGATTATGCAGCACGTCGTTAATCATAACAGGATGGAAGCCACCCAGCTCGTAACTTTCCAGCCGTTCCGCCCCATTGATCCAATCATATAGGAA
The DNA here is from genome assembly GCA_004353285.2 of Xylaria grammica. Lineage (NCBI taxonomy): Eukaryota > Fungi > Ascomycota > Sordariomycetes > Xylariales > Xylariaceae > Xylaria > Xylaria grammica. Next base: position 3,694,996 of record NGZP02000009.1, read on the forward strand.
GTTTTCTCGAGGCCACCGTGTGATGATTGAGATGACATCACTATGAGAATGTCTCGCGAATAGAGCACCCTTAGGCCGGATAGGCTGCAGGTGACGAAGTGATGAGAATCTCATTCTTGGACGTAGCATGACTGGCTAGAGATAAGGTAGCTTTGAGGCGGCACATACGCTAAAGTCTTCGGATCCGGGTAAGAGGGGAGAGAAGTTCTTCTTGTACTGGAGGTGGCTACCTAGGTAGTTTATATGCAGAATTCTTTAGGGTCTGTGCTTGCCCCTAGTCCTAGTTGGTTCCGTGACAGTAATTATTGCCCGTATTGTTCGTGCCCAGAAGGTGGGAAGATTGTGGGTATCTTCCGGCCTAGGCGTAAGAGAGTGGTACCTAAAATGAGGTGTTCTATAAGGGTTAGGGGCCCGTGACAACCTTCTGAATGACCTTCTATGGTGGCTGTCAATTGAATAAGTTAATGGGTGAATGGGTGAATGGGTGAATGGGTGAATATTCGCATTGTATGAATGGGCTTGTGTTGCGATGGAACTGTTAACAGTGTCCCGGGAGCATTACCCCTTAGGTACTGTATGCGCACATACAATGTCCCCTGCGTCACGCAGAACGTCAAGTTCCCTTCTTTCTTTCTTTATTTCTTTTGTTTTTTCTTTTCTTTTTTCTTAAGCCGTATATTATTTCCACAGCATAGGATATGGGTAATCCATGTATTATTCCTGCCATCGTTGCCCCGTTACAATGCGAGTATTATCCCTTCGTCCTTGTGTGTACTCCCCGTGCGGGTTGCAAATGCGTGCCAAATCCCCAGGTTTTGTTAGCAATATGGCCAACATCGGTGCGAGCGTATCTGCTGACTAAAACCCGGGTCCAGCGCCACACGGGTGGGTCCTGGCCGTTAGCCGCCCGGCGCTCCGTTTTAGCCTTGGCGCCTTAGTCCTACCCTAGAGAACCGTTTTAAAAAAAGACAAAGCAGTCAACTAGCAAGATTTAACCCTAAGTAATATTGCCTTATTTAGTATATACTTCTTTTAGCTGCTTTTTACCTTTTTTTTTATTTTTTAATGTTAGCTTTGCTATAGCTTAAAATATTTAGTTAAAAAAAAAGCTAGCTAATAAAAAAAAGTATTTTATATTTTTATTATATAAAAAATTATATAATTATTATTATAAGTATATTTAGTTTATAAATACTTTTTTTTATTTTATATTTTTTAGTAAATCTTTTTTAATTTTTTAAATAAAACTTTTTTTATTTACTTTTTTTTTTTTAAATGCTATTAATATAAGTTTATTTATAATATTTATAGCATATATTAAAAATAGCTACTTTAAATTATTACTTAAAATGTTAAAAAAGCTACTTATTTATTATTACTTTAATATATATATAAACTAAGCTAATAATAATATTTTATTTATTGCTTTTAATATTTTAAAAAAGTAAAATTATATATAAAATAGCTAAATTAAGTAAAAAACTTTTTTTTTTTTATTATTTTAAAAAGTATTAACTATTAAAATAAGCTAATAAGCTAAGTTTTAAGTTTTATAATAAATTTAGCTTAAAAAGTAAAAATACTTAAATTATTTTTATATAATATTTTAAAAAAGTTAAAGCTTAAGCTTTATTTTAAAAGTTTTTTTATTAATATATAAATAACTTTATATAAATATATATAACTTTAAGCTTTAAAAAATATAAAAATAAATAAATATTAAATTAAGCATATAATATTATTAAAATTTAATAATAATTAGTTATTTTAATAAAATATTATATTTTTAAGCTAAATAAAAAAAATAAAAGCTTTAAAGTAGCTATATTAAAGCTAAAGTAAATTAGCAAAAATAAAAATAAAAAGAAAAGTTTAATATTTTATATTATAAAAGTTAGCTTATATTTATATATATATATATATTTTTTTTAATAAAATAAATTTTTAACTTTTTAATTTCTTTTATAGTAAATATATAATAAACTAGCTTTTTTGCTTAGTTTTTAAATAAATTTAAAGTATAAAAAAATAAAAATAACTAATATAAATATATATAACTTTATAGTTACTTTATAAATAAAAGCTAAAGCTATTTATATTAAACTATAAGTAAAGATTTTATTTTATAATAAATTTTTTTTAGCTATTATTAAAAGCTTTTAATATAGCATATTAAAAAATATTAAGTATTTATAATTATAAGTTATAGCTTTATATAATTTAAATAATTAATTATAAATAAAAATTATTGTTACTATTAAAATTAAAAGAAATAAAATTAAAAAAACTGCTTAAATAACTTAAAAATAAAATAGTAGTTAATATAATAGCTTTTATTTTTTTTATAAATACTTATTATATTTAGTTATATATTAATTAAGTTAGCTAATGCTTTTATTAGGATTTTTTTTTTAATAATGCTAATATTAAATTATATTTTCTGTTTTACTAGTTTTATTATTATATAAGCAATTAATAACTAAGCTTTTATAGTAAAATATAATATAATTAAAAAAGTTTTTAATAAGCTAAACTTAAAAATAGTTAATTTTATTTTTTTTAAATAAAAGCTTAATATAAAAAATAAAAAAAATTTTAAAATTAGTAATAGTTAACTTATTAATTTCTTTTAATAAACTTTTTTTATTATAAATATATAATAAAACTTTAAATTTTATAGTTTTTATATAATATATAATGCTTAACTTAATAATATATTTATAATTACTATAGTTTAAGTTTAATAATTAATATTAACTAACTTTAAATTTTTAAATATATTTTTTAATACTTTTTAAAATTATATATTTTTTTATATAATAAATATATTTAATATTATTTATAAGTTAATAGTATATTTAAGTTAATAAAATATTTTTTAATAATTATTATATGCTAATAAAAATAAATTAACTATAACGTATAAAATTAATTTAAATTAATTAAAATTATTTTTATTAAAAGTTTTTACATTTACTTAATAAGTTTATACATTATATTTTATGCTACCGTAAATATTATAGCGCTTTTAATTTATTTAAGCTTTTTTTGCTTAATAACTACTTTTACTTTTATTATTTAATTTAACTACTATATTTTTTTTTAATTATAATAAAACTTAAGCTTTACTTATAATAAAAGGCTTTTTACTTTTTAAATGCTTGTTTTTAGCTTTATAATATTTACTTAAAATATAGTTAGTTTTTTAAAGCTTTTTGTTTTTTTAGCGTAAAATAGCGTTTTTATATATTAATTTATATATAGCTTTTATAATTAAATTAATAAAATTAAAAATCTTTGTTAAAAAGCTTAAAAAATGATTTTTAACTTTAGTTTTAATAAAAATTAATTATTGTTTAACTTTAATAATATTAGTAAGCATTTTTAAAGTTTAAATTAAAGAAAGTAATTTTAGGTTAATAGAAAATATTTGCTTAGATTTTATAACATTTAAAGCTAAAATAAGTTTATTACTATTTAAAAAAATATGTTTAAATGCTTTAAAACTTAATTAAATGTTTTATTTTATAAAAGCAGCTATAAATGCTTTAAAAAAACTAGCAAAGAAATTTTTTTTTATAATATAAATTTAATGCTACTATATTAAATCTTTAATATATATAAAATAAACGCGTTTTAACATATTAAAAAGTACTAAATTAAAAAGCTAAAGCTTATAAAACAAATAAGCAAACATATAAAAAGTAATAATATTATAGTTTTTATAATATTTTTAAAATTTTATTAAATAATAGCTTTTATAACTATTAAAAACTAAAAAACATTTTAAACTTTTTATATAACTTTTTATATAGTAATTAAAATATTTTGCTTATTTAATATTTATATTATTAGTTATTTAGCTATTAAAAAATAAATTAAGCTTTTAATTGCTTAATAAAATATTATCGTAATATTAAAACGCAAAAAAAACTTTGCTTGCAAAAATAATATACGGTAGTATTATTTAACCTTAAAAGTTAATAGCTTAAATTATTATAACTTATTTTTAGCCTTTTTACTAGGCTTGCTAAAGCTTGCTATATTTTTTAAAGCTTATAACAACTATTTTTATTATAATTATACTTATTAAAAACTTTATTTTATTAAAGTTATATATATTTTTATTTATAATATTATACTTTATAATTATATTAGCTACTAGTTTAAACTACTTGTAATAACTTATAAAATCTTTATTAAAAGCTTATAAGTAATTAATTTAATAATTTAAATGTATATAAAAGTTTAATTATTAGTATATAAAGTTTAATGCTTAGTTTTTGCTAACTAATAATACGTTATATATACGTTAAAAAATATTAGCTATTTTTTTAATATATTAAAGCTAAAGTAAAAATATTTGCAAATCTAATTTAATTACCTATTTAATAATAGTATTTTCTTTAGCTATTATAAGATTTTAATATATTTAGTTTATAATACGCTATAGTTATATACCGTTAAATCTTTAATAGAAAGTATTAATAAAAACGCGATATATTATTAAAAGCTTATTAAAAAAAAAATAAAGGTTACGTTTTTTAGCAGTAATTGCTAGCTATAAATTAGCTTTATTAAATTTATAAGCTATATTATAGTTAGTTAAAAATTTATAAGTAAATAAAAAAAGTTAAAAAATGTTAAAAAGTATTTTATTAATTTAAGTATATTATTAACTTGTAAATAACGTTAAGTTAAGCTATTAGTTTTATTATATATATGCTAATTTTATAAACTTAGCATTTAGTTTTAAAGATAAAAAAAATAACTAGCTATTTTTTATAATACTTTATAATATATTTATAAATAAAAACTTAAACGCTTTTATTAGCATTTTATTAAAAAAAAAAATGCTTTTAAGTTTTAATAAAATATAATTACTTTATATAATTTTTTATAAAAAATAAGCAATAAAAAAAAAAAAGCTAACTTTATTTAAAAATTAATAATTTAATTAAAATGCTTATATAATTAAAGTTAAAAAAAAATAAAGCTAAATATTTTAATAAAGCTAACTATTTTTATGCTTATAACTTAAATATTAAAGCGCTTTATTAAAGCTTTAATTTTGCTATAACTTATTAAATAAGCTATATTAAAGCTATTTTAATACTTTTAAATATATATGTTAAGCAAAGTAATACTTTTTATAAAATTAACTTATAACTATATATTATTGCTTTTTTTAACTATTTATTTAATACTTTTATAATATTAACTTAAAAAATTAATATTAACTTTTTTATAGCAGCTAAACTAATTTTTTTAAAAAGCAAAAAAAAGTTATAATGCTTTTTTTATAAAATATTGCTATTATATAAAAGCTTACTAACTAAATATTACAATATAAAATATATTATAAATATAAGCTTTAGCTAGCTTTTTTTATGCTTAAAATATAAGCATTTTAAATTAAATAAAGCTATTATTAATAAAAAATAAGCATAAAGTACTTATATAAAAAAAGTTTATAATAAAGCTAATATTTTTAATTAAATGCTAAAAACTTTATTTTTAAAATATTAATATTTTTTATGCTTAGCAAAATTAAATATAATTATTAAGCTTTTTAGCTATATAAATAGCTATATTTATTTTAGTAGTATTTAATAGCTTATAAACTATTTTAATTATAGCTAATTAATATTTATATAAATAACTTTAAAAAGTATATAAAATTAGCTATAGCATTTAAAAGCTGTTTATTATAACGGTTATAATAATTGCTAACATAATAGTTTTTAATTTAACGTTTTATTAATAAAACTATTAATAACTAAAAAGACCTACTATATATATAATATATTACTAGCTTTTATATATGCTAGTTTTTTTTTTTTTTTTTTTTTTAGCTTAAAATTTTTATTTATAGCATTAATAAAGCTATAAACTAGCCTTTAATAATTATAATACTATTTTAAGCTTTTTTTTTTTTGCTATTAAACGTTTTATAAATATATTATTTATAATTGCTATAGTTATAAACTTAAACTAATTACTTATTATACTATTATATATTTAACTTAAAATAAGTATACTATTATTAAAAACTAAAACTTATAACTTTTTTAAAGTAATAACCTATAAAAATTAATAACTTAAAATAATTTAAAAAAATTTAAGATTATATTATATTAAATAATATTTTACTTATAAACTTAAGCATAAATATTTTAAAACTAACTATAAAAAAAAACTTTAACTTTAAGTTTTTAAAAGCTAAATTAAAATAAAACTTTAATGCTAATTTAAATAATATAGCAGCTAAACAAGTAATATTAAAAAACTTATAAGCTTAAATCTTTTAGTTAATATAATAGTTAAAATAAGCTTAATAAAATTAAACCTTAAGATTAAAATAAAATAATATTATTAAAAGCGCTTTTAATAATATTACTTTTTAACTAATAAGTATAATAGCTTAAACTATTTTTAAAAATATAAAAAAAGTAATAATAAATAGCTTTAACTTATTATATAATAATAAAGCTAAAAACTAAAAACTAAACCTAAAATATTTTGCTAGCAATAAAAAATAATTTAACTATTAGCTAAGCAAGCTAGCTAATAAATTTAAAAAAGATATTATTATTTATTATATTAAAAAAAGCTATATATATTATATTATATTTTTATTGCAAAATAATATTATATAAGCTTTTAAAATATGTTTTTATTTTATTATTAAACTATATAATAATATAGCTAAAATAATTTAAGCTTTAAAAACTACTTATTATAACTTAAATTAATTAGCTAAAGCTTATAATAAGCTAAATAAATATTATTATAAAGCTAAATAAAATATTTATTAATTTATTGCTTAATTTAATATTTTAGCGTTAAAAGCTAAGTTTTTTAAATTAAAATAGTTTTAAATCTTTTAAAAGCATATAGATTTTAATTTAAGAAATAAAATCTTTAAAGCTAATATAAACTTATATATAAGCTATAAATACTTTTATAATAAAATATTTAAAGCTATATATAACTATAAGCATAGCTACTAATATTATTAAAAATATAACTAAAAACTAGCAGATAAGCTTACTGTTAATAAAGCTTTAGCTGCTTAATATAATGCTAAACTAAATGTTATAAAAACTTTAAAACAGCTAGAAAAAGCTTTAAAAAAAAAAAAAAAAAGGTTTATTAAGTTAATAATATATGTTTTATTTATAGAAAATCTAAATATTATACTACTAAATATTTTAATAAGCTTAAACTTAAAAAAGTTATAAAAATATAATTTATTAAAAAAGTTAAAAAACAAAAAAATTTAATTAATAAGTCTTTTAATTTAAAAAATTAATAAAATTATTAAAAGTTTTTATAATAATTTAATTATTATTTTTAGCAAAATAAATAATAATAAAAAAAACTTTTCTTTATATAATATTATTTAATTATAAGTAAATAATATTAAAATAAAAGCTATTATATTATATAATATTAAAGCTTAAGTTTTTTTAATAATAAGCTTAAAGTTAGCTTAATAAATATATTAATAGTTAAAAGCTAAATTAATAATACTAATATAAAAATAACATTTTTTTAATTATAAAAAAAAACCTATAAAAAGTATAAAGTAATATTTATATGCTATTTTTAAGATTAATAAAAAAAAATTTAAAAATTAACTTTTTTAAGTTATTAATATAAAGCTAAATATTATAATTAGTTTAAACTAGCTAGCTAAATATTAGATTTTTTTAAACTATACTAATAAAAAGCTAATATAACTTAATAACTTATTACTTTTTGTAAAGTTTTTACTAATAATAAAAGTTTTATAAATAAAAGCCTTAAAATGTTAAGTTAACTTTATTATTTAAAGAAATATTAATTATTAAAACTAAATATTAAAAAAATAATATTAAATATTTTAATAAAAAATATTAAGTAGTATTAATAATAACTATAAAATAATTATAAATATTATATAGCAAGTTAATTAAAACTTAAATAAATAATAATAAGCTTAGCTAGCTAAAAAAGCGCTAAAATAACTTATATTAATAAAGTTTATTATATTAACAAAATAAATAAAAAATATAAAATTATAAAAAATATTTAATAAAAAGCATATTTTTTTTTATTTAATAAAAACTTAAAATATATAATATTAGTTTATAAGATATTATTAAAACTATTAGCTTATTTAAAAACCTTTTTTTTTAAAGTTAAAGCAAATATTATAGCACTTTTTTAACCTAGTTTTAATATTATACTAAAACCTATTAATAAAAAGCTTATTAACTTACCTTTAAAATATTATATTTTAATTTAATATTTTTTATTAAAAAAAAGAATTACTAATTAATTATTAGCTTTAAGCTTTATTAAGCTATATATAAAAATTAATATAGCTTTTATTTTATTTGCTTTAAAGCTTTATTTATAAAAATAATAATTTTATATTAATTATTAATAAAGAAATAAATACTTAAAAAACTAGATTATTTTTATTTTAAACTTACTTAATATTATTTTTAATAGCTATTAAGCTAAAAGATATTTTAAATTTAATATTATTAAAGCTTTTTATAAAATAAAAATAGCATTAAAATTAAAATATTTTACTATTTTTAAAACTTAGTAAGATATTTTTTAATAGTTAGTTTTATTTTTTAAATTTAAAATAAAACTAGCTTAATAATAAACTTTTATTAATATATAGCTGCAAAAATTACTAAATAAGTTTGCAAGCATATATGCTAATAATATTTTAATATATTTTAATATTAAAAAAAAATATTAAACTTACTATAAAAAAATTATTTATAAACTATATAAAATAAACTTGCAAAATAATATTAAAAAGTTATAATTTAATATAATAAAAATAAACTATTTAAATATAATATTAAAAGCTAAAGTAAATATTAAAATAAATCTAGCTAAAATTAAAGCTATTATTAATTAAAAATTTAAAAACTTTAATAAAATATAAGCAGTTTAATTTTTTTTAAGGCTTTATAACTTTATTTATATATTTATTTACTTTATAAGTAATATAGCTAAACTTTTTAACTAATTGCTTAAAAAAAACATGCTTTTTAAAAAAGGCTTAAAATAAAAAAAAGCTTTTAAAGCTATAAAATAATTAGCTTATTAATTATTAATGCTTGCTTTTTTTAAACTTAAAATATTTACTAAAGTAAAAATAAATACTTTATATAATATTATTAAAAATATTATTTAATAATAATAACTTAATAGCTAATAAAAACTTATTAAATATTTTTTAAAAATAATAACATTATATAAAAAAGTATACTTTATATAAGATTATAAACTTTTAATAATAATATAAATATTAAAATATTATTGCTTAAAACTATTAAAAATAAAGTTTTTTATAATTATTAATTATTAAAGTTTAGTTTACTTTTTAATTAAAAAGATATTATTAATATAATAAATATAATAAGCTAACTTTTTATTTAACTTTAATATTATGTTTTAATATTATTTAAGCTAGCAAAATATAGTTATTAATATATTTTTATAAAAAATAATAAATTTATTTACTATTAAAGCATAAAAAGCTAAAAAGTAAAACATAAAATTAATTAACTTTATAAAGATAGCTATATTAGTTGCTTTAATAAAACTAACTATAATATTTTTAAAAAAAGCAAACTTAATAGATTTTATTAAAAAGAAAAATAAATTTTAATAGCTAAATATAAAAAAATACTGCTTAAAAGTTTTAAAAACTATAACTAATAAATTAATTTTCTTATAAATAGCTTTAATAAAAAAAGCTTACTATTTAGTTATTATAGCTTACTTAAAGCAAAATAAAACTATAAAAGCATTAAAATAAAACTATTATTAGCTTTATTTTAAAAAAAACATTAAAAAATATATATAAAACTATTATAATTATAAAAAAAATAAAATATTATAAAATAAAACTTTAAGCTTATTATATTTGCTATTAATATTAACTTTAGTTTAAAAATATATAATAGTTAATAAAAAATCTATATTTAAAAATTAATATAAATATAACTATATTTAAGTATTTATTAATAAATTTAGCTATTTTTTAGTTAATATTTTAGCTTATAAAATTAATATAATAAAAGATATAGCTTTAAAATATTATTAATATATTTATTAATTACTTAGCATATTAAAAATTTAAATATTTAATAATATAAAACTATTTATTTTAAGCTTTATAACTAAAATTAATAAATTAACTAGCATAAAATATTATTATAACAGCATATTTTATTTATAAACTTAAAGTATTATAAAGCTTATAAACTAAAAGCTAAATTAATAGTTAAGATTTTATGTTAATAAATATTAAAATAACTAAAATATTTACTTGCTTACTTTAAATTTTATATATAACTTTTTATAGTATTTATTAATAGATATAGCTTTATTAAAAGTAGCTATAAAAACTAATATTTATAACTTATTATTATTATTATTACCTAACGTAAAAGCAAATAGTAAACTAAAAAAATAAGCGCTTAAGCTAGTATAATAAGCATAAAAAGTTTAATAATATGCTTATAAAATAGCACTTAAAATATAAAAACAATAATAAATATAAGCTAACTATAAGCAAAAACTAATAAACTTTATAGTTAGCGATTATATATTTTTTTAAAAAAAAAGCTTTATAACTTAAGCGCTAATAATTAAGCTAAACTTATAATAAATAAAGCTATTTAAAATACTATAAATATAAAAGCATAGCTATATTTTAAATCTTTTAAACTTTTATAAAATAACTAACCTATTTTATATTAATAAACTATAAAAAGCTATAAATAACCTGCTATTATAATAAATATTATAATAGTTATAACAATTGCTAATATAATAGTTTTTAATTTAACCTTTTATTAATAAAACTATTAATAACTAAAAGGACTTATTATATATATAATATATTATTAGCTTTTATATATACTAATTTCTTTTTTTTTTTTTTTTTTTTAGCTTAAAATCTTTGTTTATAGTATTAATAAAGCTATAAATTAGCTTTTAATAATTATAATACTATTTTAAGCTTTTTTTCTTGCTATTAAGCATTTTATAAATATGTTATTTATAATTGCTATAGTTATAAACTTAAACTAACTACTTATTATATTATTATTAAAAACTAAAACTAAAACTTATAACTTTTTTAAAGTAATAACTTATAAAGATTAATAACTTAAAATAATTTAAAAAAATCTAAAACTATATTATATTAAATAATATTTTACTTATAAACTTAAATATAAATACCTTAAAACTAACTATAAAAAAAAACTTTAACTTTAAGTTTTTAAAAGCTAAATAAAAATAAAACTTTAATGCTACTTTAAATAATATAATAGCTAAATAAGCAATACTAAAAAACTTATAAGCTTAAGTCTTTTAGTTTATATAATAGTTAAAACAAGTATAATAAAATTAAACCTTAAAATTAAAATAAAATAATATTATTAAAAGCGCTTTTAATAGTATTACTTTTTAATTAATAAATATAATAGCTTAAACTATTTTTAAAAATATAAAAAAAGTAAAAATAAATAGCTTTAACTTATTATATAATAATAAAGCTAAAAACTAAAAACTAAACTTAAAATATTTTGCTAGTAATAAAAAATAATTTAATTATTAGCTAAGTAAGCTAGTTAATAAATTTAAAAAAAATATTATTATTTATTATATTAAAAAAAGCTATATATATTATATTATATCTTTATTATAAAATAATACTATATAAGCTTTTAAAATATATTTTTATTTTATTATTAAATTATATAATAATATAGCTAAAATAATTTAAGCTTTAAAAACTACTTATTATAACTTAAATTAATTAGCTAAAGCTTATAATAAGCTAAATAAATATTACTATAAAGCTAAATAAAATATTTACTAATTTATTACTTAATTTAATATTTTAGTATTAAAAGCTAAGTTTTTTAAATTAAAATAGTCTTAAATTTTTTAAACGTATATAGATTTTAATTTAAAAAGTAAAATCTTTAAAACTAATATAAACTTATATATAAGCTATAAATGCTTTTATAATAAAATATTTAAAGCTATATATAATTATAAGTATAGTTATTAATATTATTAAAAATATAACTAAAAACTAGTAAATAAACCTGTTGCTAATAAAGCTTTAGCTGCTTAATATAATATTAAACTAAATATTATAAAAACTTTAAAATAGCTAAGAAAAGCTTTAAATAATAAAAAGAAAAAGGTTTATTAAGCTAATAATATATATTTTATTTATAAAAAATTAAAATATTATGCTATTAAATGCTTTAATAAGCTTAAACTTAAAAAGGTTATAAAAATATAACTTATTAAAAAAGTTAAAAAATAAAAAAATTTAACTAATAAGTTTTTTAACTTAAAAAACTAATAAAACTACTAAAAGTTTTTATAATAATCTAGTTATTATTTTTAGCTAAAGTAAGTAATAATAAAAAAAACTTTTCTTTTTATAATATTATTTAGTTATAAATAAATAATATTAAAATAAAAGCTATTATATTATATAATATTAAAACTTAAGTTTTTTTAATAATAAGCTTAAAGTTAACTTAATAAGTATATTAATAGCTAAAAGCTAAATTAATAATACTAATATAAAAATAACATTTTTTTAATTATAAAAAAAAACCTATAAAAAGCATAAAATAATATTTATATGCTATTTTTAAAATTAATAAAAAAAAATTTAAAAATTAACTTTTTTAAGTTATTAATATAAAGCTAAATATTATAATTAGTTTAAACTAGCTAGCTAAATATTAAATTTTTTTAAACTATATTAATAAAAAGCTAGTATAGCTTAATAACTTATTATTTTTTATAAAGTTTTTGCTAATAATAAAAGTTTTATAAATAAAAGCCTTAAAATATTAAGTTAATTTTATTATTTAAAGAAATAATACTAAATATTTTAATAAAAAACGCTAAGTAATACTAATAATAATCTTAAAATAATTATAAATATTATATAATAAGTTAATTAAAACTTAAATAAATAATAATAAGCTTAGCTAGCTAAAAAAGCATTAAAATAATTTATATTAATAAAGTTTATTATATTAACAAAATAAATAAAAAATATAAAATTATAAAAAATATTTAATAAAAAGCATATTTTTTATTTATTTAATAAAAATTTAAAATATATAGCATTAGTTTATAAAATATTATTAAAACTATTAGCTTATTTAAAAAGCTTTTTTTTTAAAATTAAAGCAAATATTATAATACTTTTTTAACTTAGTTTTAATATTATATTAAAACTTACTAATAAAAAGCCTATTAATTTACTTTTAAAATATTATATTTTAATTTAATATCTTTTATTAAAAAAAAAAGTTATTAATTAGTTGCTAGCTTTAAGCTTTATTAAGCTATATATAAAAGTTAATATAGCTTTTATTTTATTTACTTTAAAGCTTTATTTATAAAAATAATAATTTTATATTAATTATTAATAAAAAAATAAATATTTAAAAGATTATATTATTTTTGCTTTAAACTTACTTAATATTATTTTTAATAGCTGCTAAGCTAAAAAATATTTTAAATTTAATATTATTAAAGCTTTTTATAAAATAAAAATAGCATTAAAATTAAAATATCTTACTGCTTTTAAAACTTAATAAAATATTTTTTAATAGCTAGTTTTACTTTTTAAACTTAAAATAAAACTAGCTTAATAGTAGATTTTTATTAATATATAGCTATAAAAATTACTAAATAAGTTTATAAGCATATATACTAATAATATTTTAATATATTTTAATATTAAGAAAAAATATTAAACTTATTATAAAAAGGTTATTTATAAACTATATAAAGTAAACTTATAAAATAATATTAAAAAATTATAGTTTAATATAATAAAAATAAACTATTTAAATATAATATTAAAAGCTAAAGTAAATATTAAAGTAAATTTAGCTAAAATTAAAGCTATTATTAATTAAAGATTTAAAAACTTTAATAAAATATAAGTAGTTTAATTTTTTTTAAAGCTTTATAACTTTATTTATATATTTATTTACTATATAAATAATATAGCTAAACTTTTTAATTAATTGCTTAAAAAAAATATGCTTTTTAAAAAAGGCTTAAAATAAAAAAAAGCTTTTAAAGCTATAAAATAATTAGCTTATTAGTTATTAGTGCTTGCTTTTTTTAAACTTAAAGTACTTATTAAAGTAAAAATAAATACTTTATATAATATTATTAAAAATATTATTTAGTAATAGCAACTTAATAGCTAATAAAAACTTATTAAATACTTTTTAAAAATAATAATATTATATAAAAAATATACTTTATATAAAATTATAAACTTTTAATAATAATATAAATGCTAAAATATTATTATTTAAAATTATTAAAAATAAAGTTTTTTATAATTATTAACTATTAAGCTTTAGTTTACTTTTTAATTAAAAAGATATTATTAATATAATAAGTATAATAAGCTAACTTTTTATTTAACTTTAATATTATATTTTAATATTATTTAAGCTAATAAAATATAGTTGCTAATATATTTTTAAAAAAAATTATAGATTTACTTACTATTAAAGCATAAAAAGCTAAAAAGTAAAATATAAAATTAATTAATTTTATAAAAATAGCTATATTAATTGCTTTAGTAAAACTAACTATAATATTTTTAAAAAAAGCAAACTTAATAAATTTTATTAAAAAAAAAACAAACTTTAATAGCTAAATATAAAAAAATACTGCTTAAAAGTTTTAGAGATTATAACTAATAAATTAATTTTTTTATAAATAGCTTTAATAAAAAAAGCTTATTATTTAATTATTATAGCTTACTTAAAGTAAAATAAAACTATTATTAGCTTTATTTTAAGAAAAACATTAAAAAATATATATAAAATTACTATAATTATAAAAAAAATAAAGCATTATAAAATAAAACCTTAAACTTATTATACCTGCTATTAATATTAACTTTAGTTTAAAAATATATAATAGTTAATAAAAAATTTATATTTAAAAATTAATATAAATATAATTATATTTAAGCATTTATAAATAAATTTAGCTATTTTTTAGTTAGTATTTTAGCTTATAAAACTAATATTATAAAAAATATAACTTTAAAATATTACTAATATATTTATTAATTATTTAATATATTAAAAGTTTAAATATTTAATAATATAAAACTTTTTATTTTAAGCTTTATAACTAAAATTAATAAATTAACTAATATAAAAAACTATTATAGCAGCATATTTTATTTATAAACTTAAAATGCTATAAAACTTATAAACTAAAAGCTAAATTAATAATTAAGATTTTATATTAATAAGTATTAAAATAACTAAAATATTTATTTACTTGCTTTAAATTTTACATATAACTTTTATAGCATTTATTAATAGATATAGCTTTATTAAAAGTAGCTATAAAAACTAACGTTTATAACCTACTATTATTATTATTATTTAATGTAAAAGTAAATAGTAAACTAAAGAAATAAGCGCTTAAGTTAATATAATAAGCGCAAAAGGTTTAATAATATACTTATAAAATAGCACTTAAAATATAAAAGCAATAATAAACGCAAGCTAACTATAAGTAAAAACTAGTAGACTTTATAGTTAGTAATTATATATTTTTAAAGAAAAAAAGCTTTATAACTTAAGCGCTAACAATTAAGCTAAACTTATAATAAGCAAGGCTATTTAAAATATTATAAATATAAAAGTATAGCTATATTTTAGATTTTTTAAACTTTTATAAAATAACTAACCTATTTTATGCTAATAAACTATAAAAAGCTGCAAATAATCTGTTATTATAACAAGTATAACTATTACTTAAAATAAAAAAAGTTAATAGTAAAGTAAAATTTAAAGTAAAAAAAATACTGCAATTTAAACTATATAAAAAATATAAAATGCTATAATATTAGGTAGTATAGTAAAAATATAACCTTAATAATATATAGTATTTTGCTAAAAACTTTAAAAACTTACTAGTATAGCTAGAAAAATTTTATAAGCAGCATTAAAAAGCATTAGGTTTTTTAATAAGACTTTAATATTAAATAAAAGTAGCAGCTAAAAATATATAAGCAAAAAACTATTTAAATAATAATCTAGCTAAAAAAGCAAGCTTTGCTATAAAAATTAAATAATATAAATAATTTTAATAAAGTTTATAACTATATTTTAGTTTTAATAAAAAGAAATATAATAATTATAATAATTGCTAACGTAATAGTTTTTAATTTAACCTTTTATTAATAAAACTATTAATAACTAAAAAGACCTACTATATATATAATATATTATTAGCCTTTATATATACTAGTTTCTTTTTTTCTTTTCTTTTTTCTTTAGCTTAAAATCTTTATTTATAGCATTAATAAAGCTATAAACTAGCTTTTAACGATTATAACAAGTATAACTACTACTTAAAGCAAAAGAAATTAATAGTAAAGCAAAATTTAAAGTAAAAAAAATACTATAATTTAAACTATATAAAAAACATAAAATGCTATAATATTAAGTAGCATAGCAAAAATATAACTTTAATAATATATAATACTTTATTAAAAACTTTAAAAACTTATTAGTATAGTTAAAAAAATTTTACAAGCAATACTAAAAGGTATTAAGTCTTTTAATAAAACTTTAATATTAAATAAAAGTAATAGTTAAAAACATATAAGCAAAAAACTATTTAAATAATAATCTAGCTAAAAAAAAAAGGCTTTATTATAAGGATTAAATAATATAAGTAACTTTAATAAGGTTTATAACTATATTTTAGTTTTAGTAAAAAAAAGTATAACGGTTATAATAATTATTAACGTAATAGTTTTTAATTTAATCTTTTATCGATAAAACTATTAATAATTAAAAAGACCTATTATATATATAATATATTACTAGCTTTTATATATGCTAGTTTTTTTTTTTCCTTTTTTTTTTCTTTAGCTTAAAATCTTTATTTATAGCATTAATAAAGCTATAAACTAGCTTTTAATAATCGTGACATTTATAAAGCTTAAGCACTTTTTTATATTTTATATAATAATATTTATTTTATATTAAATAGCTTAACATAGCATATAAATTAATATTATTAAATTAATTTTAATATTTTTTTTGCTTGTTTAGCTTATAAATAGCAAAAAGTTTTTTAGCTTTATAAAATTAATAGCTTTACTTTTTAGCATATATATCTTATAACAACTTATAATAAATAAGATTATATAAAAACTAATTAGTATATAGCTTTTAATAAAATAAGCTATAAGCTAAATTAAAGTAATAACTTAGTATTAAAATAAAAAGATTATTATTTTTTGTTTTTTTATAGTTATTAGCTTAGCTTTAATAAAAATAGCTTTATAAAAGCATTATTATACTTTAGCTTAAAATTAACTAGCAATATTTATTATATTAATAAAAACAAATAATAAAAATACTTTTTAATTATATTAAGCATATTTAAAAGCTTATTTTTTTATTTTAAATTAATTATAGCTACTAATAAATTATTAGATCTTTTTTTAATTAAAACCTTTTATAAATTAAATAGTAATATTTTTAAATAAAACTTTTAATTTAGCTATAATAAATTTAAAATAATAAAATTACTAGCAAACTTACTTTTTATTTTTTATATTAAGTTAAAAGCAGTAGTAATAGCATTAGTTTTAATAAAATTAATTAACTTAGCTTTTTATAATAATTAAAATTTAACGCACCTATTAAAAAATGTTTATATGTTTATAATTAATTTAAGCTTTAACTTTTAATAATTTAACTTTATAAATATTAATAAATATTATAAAGTTAATTATATATTTAAACGTTAAAATAAAAACCTTTTTTTTTAAAAATAGCTAGAAAATAAAAGCTGTTAGTAGGTTTAATAAAAAGATATTAATGCTAACTTAGTTTAAAGCTTTAAAAAAAACTATATAAAAATTAGTTTTAAAGTAAATAAAGTATTAGCTACTTAAAAGCAATATAAAAAAGTTAAGTATTATATTTGCTAAATAAGCTATTTAATAGAAAAAAACATATAAGCTTTAAAAAAACAAATAAATCTTAAGCTAATAAAAAAACATAAACTAATAAAAGCTATAATAAAAAAGCAAAAAAAATATTAAACAAGTGTTATAAACTAATTATATAACGGACTAATTAAGTAAGCTAAGCGTAGTTTATAGGCTAAAAAGCAGCAAAAGATTTAAAGGCTTTTATATATAAAAGGATATTTATTTAAAAAGCTATAAATTATATAATGTTTTTAAAAATAAAGTGAGCAGCACATACTTATATTGTTATAGTTGTTTAAATAAAATAAACAAGGCAAAAAAAGGAAAAACTAAATAAATTTAAATGTTTTTTATATAAATAATTTTAATTTTTCCTTTGCTATTAAATTTAAGCATATAGTTAGTTTTTAGAATTAATTGTTATATTAAGTGGGTTATGCTAGCACTTTAATAATGCTTACTGCAGCTGCAGCAGCTAAGCAAGCATTAGCAGAACTAATCTTACACTGCTGCCGTACTGCAAAGCTTTAATATAAAGTCTCCTTACAATAGGAAAATAGCATCCCTAGGCTTGCTGCCACTAAAGCTAAAGGTTTAAATTGCAAGTCTCCTATGCCTAAGCGATCTAGCATGCCTTTGTTTTGCTAACCGTGACTAGGCAGCTGCTAGGTCCTAGCCCTTTTTTAAGGTGTTGCGCTTTTTAAGACGCCTGCAAGATAAGCTGCCTTTTTAAAACTTCAGGCTATACGCTAAATACCTTTTATATCCTGCTAACCTTAGCTGATCTTATGCTTGCTAAATAAAAACGGTCTAATTAGCAATTTTAAGCCTAAGCAAAAAGAAATCTATTTATAATAGCTTTAACAATTATAAATAAAATCATTGTTTTATTTTAAGTAATAGTGCTTAAAATAATAGCTTATATAAAAAAAAGCTAACATATTATAAGTATATTATATTAGTGTATTTGTTTTGCTTTTTAGTAGGTATAAGTATTATTTTTTAATATAATTGCTTTTAGCAACTAATTTAAAGCAAATAACCTAACAACTTTCTTAAAATAATAAAGTATATTCTTTAAAAATTTTTATATAATTTGCTTTTTTTTTAAAATTAAAATTTAATAGTTTAAGTTTTTTATGCTTACTTATATAAAATAGTTATTTTAATAGCTAATTATAAGCAAAAAAAAATAAAAATTACTTAAAGCTTATAATGCTAATAGTTTTTACTAGCAGAAAAAGTATATACTTTTTTTTTTAGTAGTATTTTTTATAACGTAAATAAAAAGTATATTATTTTTTATGCTAGCAAAAAAAAAGTTAAAAAAAGCATTATATTTATTTTGTTTTGCTTTAAGTTATATTAATAATAATATTAATTTAAAGCAAACCTTATATATATTAAGCTTTTATTAAATATTTTAAACTTACTTTAAATATATTAAAAACTATTTTTTTTAAAACTTTTATTTTTTAGCTTTTATTTATTAAACTATAATAGTTAATAGTTTTAACACTATTTTTTTTATTACTATTATATACTAAACTTAAGCTAACTATTATTATAAAAATAATTGTTATTTATTTTATTTAATATAGTAATAAGCATATATTAAGCAAAATATATTTTATTTATAGCTGCTTTTTTATTTAGTTATTATAATAAAATATTTTTATAAATTATATATATATATATAAATTATAGCTATTATAATATATTAAGCTGCTTATTTTTTATAAAGCAATTGCTTACTTTATAAGCTAGCTTGCTATAGGCTTGCTTTATTACTTTTATACTTTATATTATATCTTTTTATATAACTACTTAATTATAGCTATTAAATATTAATATTTTTATATTAATAATACTTTTTTTTTAATGCTTTTTTTAATATGCTTTTTTATACTAACTAATTTATTTTATAAGCATATTATTTAGTTAGTTATTACGCTTAATTTTATATTTTTTACCTTTATTATTTTTAAATGCTTATATTATATACGTTTTTTTTTTATTATTTACTGCTTATATTTTTATGCTTTTAAATAATATTATATAAAGTTTTACTTTTAGTAACTATTTAAGTATTTAATTAGTTATTTATTATAAATATGCTTTGCTATAAGCGTTTTAAAAATAAATAATTTTTTTAATTAAAATGTTAATAAAATAGTGTAAAAACTTTACTTTTTAAATTAAAACTAGGTTTTATTACTAAAGCTTTTACTTATTTAACAACTTAAAGCTTATTTATATAAGCAAAAAGCTAATAAGCATATTATTTTTACTTATTTTAATAAGTTAAAGCTATATAAAAGCTTTAATATTAAAACTTTAAAGCATAAAAATATTTTTAAATATATTTACTATAAGCTTTGCTAATAAAGCTAGTTATACTAATACTATTTATTTAATTTTTTTGCTTTAAAAAACATATTAGCTTTTTATTTTTAATATTTTGCTATGCTTGCTAGTAGTTTTATTAATTTTACGTTTTAAGTAACGTTTATATTAGCTATAGCATTTTTTATACTTAATAAGTTAGCTAGTTATAAAAAGCTAAGCATTGCTTTAACTTTAATTTTAAGCAAATAAAAAAAGTAACTATTTATATTTTCTATTA
Source organism: Xylaria grammica (assembly GCA_004353285.2). Classification (NCBI taxonomy): domain Eukaryota; kingdom Fungi; phylum Ascomycota; class Sordariomycetes; order Xylariales; family Xylariaceae; genus Xylaria; species Xylaria grammica. The sequence goes on from NGZP02000009.1 coordinate 3,715,695, forward strand.
ATATTACTATTAAAAAAAAAAAAAATAATGCTTTTATATATGCTAATTTAATAAACTTTAAGTTAGTTTATAATAATATAAACTTATAAAATAGCTTAGCTATTATTAGTTGCTAAAAAACTTTTAATATATATATTATAAAGTAAAAAAGCAAAAAAAACTATAATTAGCACTACTTAAAACGCTTAAAATAAAACGTTAAAATAATTAAACTTTTTAATAATAATAATAATAATAACTAAGTATTAACTTAAAAGCAAAAGCTTATAAATAATATTTTTAATAATAATAATAGTTATAATTTAAATATTAAATTTAATAATTAGCATATAAATTATTATATTATTAAAAATAATTAAAAAAAAATATGTAAAATGTTTTAATGCTTAATATTTACTATAAATTTAAAGCCTTTTAAGTTTAATATAAAAATTGCTATATATTAGCTATACGTAATATAATAAATGCTAACTTAATAACTTATATATAACATTTAAAAAAGCTGCTTAAAAAATATAATAAGTTTTAATAAAACTATTAAAGTTTTATTAACTTTTATTATATTTACTATAATTAAAGCTAACTATAAAAAAGTGCTTAGTTTTTAAAAAAATAAAGTTATAATAAAAAGCTAATAATATTTACTTTAAAAGCAAACAAAATACTATAAGTGCTACTTTAGCTAATTAAACTTGCTATATTTAATAAAGTGCATATATATTAAATTTAAAAATATTTATAAAATTATAACGCATATATTTTTACTGTTAACTATTTACGTTATATTATTTATAGCTATATGCTTTTAAATAGCTAAATTTTATAAAATCTTTAATATAATATATATAGTAACAACTTTTTTTAAACTTTTTATATAATATAACAACTATATTAAAAACTAAAAGCTATATTATAGTTTAAATTATATATAGCTAACTATAAAAAAAGCTATTTAATAATTTAATTTTAATAAAAAGTTAAAGCTACTTATTAATAGTTAACTAATATTAAGCAACTAGCTTATATTAGTTAGCTAATATAATACTATTAAGCTTTATATTATATATTATAATATAAATAGTTAAGCTTTTAATAAAAATAAAAATATAGTAATAAATTTAATAAAAGTAGCTTTTATATTTTTTATTAAAGCTTATTAGTATAATAGCACGCTAAATAATCTTATTAACTTTTTTTAATTTTTATATAGCTTTTAAAAAATAAGCCTGCAAAAGCTAATAGCTTTTATTATCTTTACATTTATTTTTTTAAATAGCTTAATTTAAATAACTAATATAATAAAGTATATTTTATATAGCAAGTACTTATAAAGGTAGAAAAAACATATTAAAAGTATTAACAACGCGTAGTTTTTAAAGGTTACGTAAATAAACTATAAATATTTTATTAGCAACTTAAACTAGCTTATAAATAAAAAAACTAAAAAAGCAATTTAAGCCTGCTAAAAAATACTATATAAGCTAAAAAAAAAGTTAGTGCTTTGCTTATTAATAGCTCGTTGTTTTATTAATACTTTTAAAAAGCAGCTAATTAAAAAAAAAAGTTAAAAAATTACTATTAAATATATTAACTACTTAATAAAAGATAGTTTTGCATAAAATACTTTCTAACGTATAATAGCTAACATGTAAAGCTATATATAACGTTTATTATAAAAGAAAAAGCAAAAATAAAAATAAAACAGTTAAAAAAAGCTAAAACTAACTTAATAAAGCATTAAAGCTAGTTTATTTAAAAGCAGTAAAAATAATAATATAGCAGCTAAAATAAACTAAAGATTGCAAAAAATATAAATATAGCTAACCTACACTAAAGTATACTTTTTTCTTGCTTATTTTTTAGATATAAATATAATTAAAAATAAAGATTTATATTATAAAGCAGTTAATTAGCTTAAAGTAATAGCATGTAAAGCATATTTTACTAAAGGCTAAAATAAAATAGTTAGCGCTTTTAAAAAGTTTTTTTTATAGTTTTATTATAAAAAGCTTAGCTAATAATTATTAAGATTTTATTAGCTTTGCTAATTTATTAACAAAATGCTATTTTATAAATTATAAATACTAACTATAAATAACTTAAGTTTATAAAATAAAATAAACATTTATTATATAATAGTATTTATATAGTTACTTTTGTTAGTATTTATTACTTATATACTTTTTATTTACGTATATAAAAGAAATATTAAAATAGTTTTATTTATATAAGCGCTAATAATAATAAATATAGTTAAAACTAAATTTTAAATAACTTTAATTTGCTATATAATAAGTTATGCTTAAATAAAATTATTATCTTAATTTATTAAATTTATAAAGTAGCGTTAAATCTTTAAAAAGCAAACTATTATATTATAATAAAGCTAGCTAGGTTAACTATAGCTAAAAAGCAAGCAATAGTAAAGGTTAATTAGCAAGGATAAAAGTTATAACCTATAATAGCAATGCTTTATAACAAGCAAAACTTTACTAAGTTGCTATGCTTATCTTAAAAAGTAAATCATAATAAAATATTAACATAAAAAAAAAATTAAATCTTTTAAAATAAATTTATATAATAAGCTATTATATTGCTTAAAAGCTATATAGCTTTATTTTTTATAAAAAGTTGCTATATTATTATATTTATTAGCAAAAAACCTATTATTATTTATTTAAAAAGCTATAGCATTAATAATAAAATAAATTTTATTTTTTTATATTTTTACGCTTAAAGATTTAAAGCATATAGTTTTTAGTAGTCTTTTAGCTAATACGCTATTAATTTATTGCTATAATAAAATAAAAACTATATAAGTTACTTTAATAGCATACTTTTTATACTTTTAAAACATATTAATTTAATATTTATATAATAGCATATTAAAAGCATTTTATTTACTATAGCTTATATATAACATTAGCTAGTTTTAACTGTTAAAATTATTTTATTATTGCTAGCTTGCTAATTAAAACTTATAGAAATATTTTTAATTTTTAATAATAATACCTTAGTTTAACAAATAAATTTTTTTTTTTTAAAATAAACTAAACTTTTTAAAAATTAATCTTTTATTTTTAAGTTTTATAAAAGAATTATCTTTTTAGGAATTACTTTTAAAACAACGTTATAAAGCAATATAAAAACTTAACAAGCTTTAATTATAAATTTATGCTTAGCTTAAATTTAAAAACTTTTATTTCCTGCTAACTTTTAATAATTTAATAGCTATAGCAGATTTTAATCTTATAATTATTATTAACTTAAGCTTTTATTACTATAATATATTTTTAGTTACATGTAATTAAATTAAGGTATTAAAGCTACTTAATTTTATAATAAAAAAAATATTAAAATAAATTAATAAGTTGTAAACATTATTACTTAAATAGCTTTAAAATGTAGTTACTTATTTAGTTTTAAATATACTAAAAATAGTTATTTAATCTTTTGCTTTAAGTTAATAAATAAATAAAAGCTTATATAGCCGCTATATAAAAATAGTTTAAACATTATACTTTTATATGTTTAAAATGCAATATAGCATAAAGAATTAATTAATTATAGCTTAAAGATATTAATAAAAGCAAATAAGTTAATTTTGCGCGTAGATAATATTTTATTCTTTGTTTTTTTATGCTTTTAATCTGCTAAAACAACTTTTTTTTCTTTATATCTTTTATTTAACTCTTTTAATAAGCTTTACTTTAATCTTTTTTAATTAAAATATAGTTAACTTTAACACGGCTTAATTATTAATTTAATGCTTTAACTTAATAGTATATATAATTAATTTATTTTCCTTTTTTTATTTTTTTTTAACTAGCTTTTTAGTTTTTTTGCTTTTATTATTAAGTTTTATAAGATTATTTCTGCTTTTTTTAGTTTTTTATACCTTTAATGCTTGTTTTGCTTTTTTTAATGCTTTAATATTTTAGTTATATTAATCTTATTTTTTTTAGCTGTTTAAATATAAAAAAGTAGGTTTATATATAATATTAAACTAAGTATTTTTAAGCTATTTATATAAAAAGGCTACTTTTTTTTGCTATAATTAAAAGGCTTACTACTAAAGATTACTTAATTAAAAAAACTTTAATAGCAAAACGTTATTTAAGGTATTATTTTAAAAAAATTTAGCTATATTTAATATGTTTTTATACTATTTATAATATAACTTTAAGCGCAAAAAAAGGTTAAAAAATACTTTAAAGTAAGTTTATTAGGTTTATTTATATAATGTTAGTTTATTAGTTATGCTTTTTTTTTAATGCTTTCTTTTTTAATTAGCTTTTTAATAATATTTTTGCTTTAATTATATAATTCTTTAAGTTTTAGTTTCTTTAGCTTATTTAATAACGCGTAAATATTATCTATAAAAGCTTCTTTAAGCTTAATTTTTAAATATAGCATTATTTTATTATATAAGTTTTTTATATGCTATTTTAACTAAAAGTTTTAGGTTTTTTATATATACCTTAGCAATATTTTAAGAATATAATATAAATAATATAAAAAAAGTATGCTAAAAAACTTAAACTTAGCTTTTTTTTAGTTAATAAACGTTATAATAATATAAAATGCTATAAGTTTAATTATATCTAATAATATTAATAGCTATATATTTATTATTATTTTTTTTATATTAAGGCTTTTTTAAGCATTAATAACTTTTATATAAAACATAAAAACTATTTTTTATTAAGTATATATTAAAATAAGCTTTTATTATAAATTAGCTTTTTTTTTGCTTAATATTACCGCATTTATAGTATATTTCTTATTTATTTGTGCTATTAATATTATTATATTACCTTTTATAAAAATATTTCTTATTATAGGCTTAACTATAATTTTTAAAGCATATTTAGTAATATTAGCATAAAAGCTTATAAAAGTTTTAACTAATATACTTAAATCTTAAAAAGATAACTTGCTATTTTACTATTTTTAATATAAACTTTATATAAGCAATATAGCTATTATTATTTGCTAGTAAATAAGCTAATTAACATTAAAATTATTAAGATTAAAATTAATATAGTTAGCAAATATTTAAGCACTATTAATTAGCTTTTCTTTTAGTTTTTTTAATTAAGCTAAATAGTTATTTAGCTAAAAAAGCATTTTATATAACTAAGCCTAAATATTTTAATTATCTTTATATATAAGCTTTAATAGATCTACTATTTTTTTTAATGCTTTTAAGTTTTATGCTTTTTAATTATAAACTTTTTTTATAGCATAAAAATTAAAAAGCAAAAATAGTAAATTTCTTTTAATTTAAATGCTAATATATGTTTTAATAAGTGCTACTATTTATTTATAATATATTTAAGCTAATAACTGCTTTTTATTTTAGCTTTTTTTTTTATATATAATAATATTATTAGGCTAGTAAAATATTAAGTATAGCATATAAAAGCTAAAGTATTTATATATATATTTATTAAACTAGTTATATATAGGCAAGCTAATTAGTTAAATAAATATAATAGCTATACTAAATCTAGCCTTTTATAAAGTTTATAATTATTTTATTATTTTTTTAATGCTACTTTTTTTTTTAAAAAGTAAATTAAATAAATAAGCTAGTTAGTTATATAAGTTTATAAGTATTATAGTTTAGTAACTATAGTAATAGCATTTTAAAATAATAAAGCAAGCTTTAGTGCTTTTTATTTTATTATTTTATGCTTTATTTTACGTTAACTTTTTATAATTTTTTATAAGCATATTATATTTATCTTTAAAAATAATTTTAAAGAATAAAAAACTATGTTTAAGGTAAAGCTTTAAAAAAAACTTTAGCATAGCTAAAACTTTTAGTTTACTTAACTATTTTTTTGCTTTTAGTTTAATTAAGGCATTTTTTAAGTATATAGTAATATTATTTCTTTAAAAACTAAAAAAGTAGGTAATATTAAAGTTATAAAAATCTTTAAATGCTTTATTAGCATAGCTTTAATTAAAATATCTTATATTAAAGTTTTAAACTATATAATTTCTTTTTGCTTATAAAAAAAAACTAAACTTTAAATTTTACTTATTTAGCCTTATAAAATATATAGTTTTAAAAAAATATGCAAATTTTTATATGCTACTAAATTAAGCTAATAATATAGCTACTTTTTTTATAACAAGTTTTTTAGTATTAAGTATAACTACTTTAATGCTTAAGTTAGCTATAAGTAGTTCTTTAGCTTTTTATGCTTTTAATACTTTATAGCATACTATAAGTTAAATATTTTTATTAAAAGCACTTTATATATTATTAAAGAAGTTAAAGTGCTTTTTTTTATTTTATAAATTATAAAGATATGCTTTAACTATATGTAGGTATTAAATTATATTAAATATAAATATAATTATAAAAAGCTTATAATACTAGCTATTTTTTTGTTTAAAAAGTATATTAAAAAATACTTTGTTTAAATATAAAATAGTTTGTTTTTTTCTAGTAAAATTCTTTAGCTATAACTTTATAACAATATGCTTATAAATTATATAATAATATTTTTTAGCAAAACTAGCTTTAAAGAAATTAAAAAAGTAAATTATATACAAACTAATATAAATAATAATTGCAAATTAATAACTGCTTCTTTTTACTAATTTATTACCTTTAAAAATTAATAGTTTAACATTTAAATAAATATTTTATATAGTTATTTTAAGTAATATTATTTTAAACTTATTTTAATTAAAAGTAATAGTAAACTTATATTTATAAGTTACTTTTTTATAAAGGTCTTTAAAAAATAGTACAGTAAAAGTATTTATTTTTTATGTTAGTAGTTTATTTTTAGCTTTAATGTAAAAAAGCACGTTAATTATAGCAAAAAAAACCTTATTTATTTATTTTTTTATTATACTTTAGCTTAAAAAACTAAAAAACAGTTATTATAATAGTAAAAAAAAAATATTAAAAGTATTTAAAACGTTTTTTATTTTAGCTAATCTAGCAAAAAAAAGTAAGTTATTAAGAAAAGTTTTAATATATTTAAAATTTAGCCTTTAAATAAAACAGTTAATATGCTTTTTTTTCTTTTAATTGCTTATTTTATTAGTAAAAGTATCTTTTAACCTTTAATTGCAAATGTTTTAGCATAAGTTTATAATATACTTAAGCATTAAATTAATAATACTTTTTATTAGTAAGTTTATAATAATAGTTACCTATAATAATATCTATAAAAATAATAGTATAAAATAATTATATTAAGTTTAAAAAAAAGTAATAACTAAAAATATATTATTAAAAAAAGTTTATATTAGTTAAAAGTATTTAATAATAATTTAATTTAATAAATAAATAATATAGCTATATTATTATAATAGTTATAATAGTACTAATAATAAAAAAGTTATATTAAGTTAAATATAAAAACTTAAAACAAATAAAAAAGGTATAAAGTTAAGTTTAAAAATACTTTTATTAATACTTATATACTTTTTTTTTATTAAATTTTATTTAAAAAATATAGCTTAATAACTTAAAGACTAATATTTTTATAATTAAATAATTTTTTTAATTAAATTTCTAATATTTTTATTATAGTTAATATAGTTAATATAGTTAAATATAATAGTAATAAGTAAGTAACTTTTTTATTTATTACTACTTTATTAAGTTTACTAAAAATATAGGTTTTTTTATTATTTTTTATTTATATTATTACTTTTATAATCTTTTTTATAATTTTATTTCTTTTATTTATAGTTTATCTTTTTACTTTATAAGTAATTATTTTATTTTTTTTTAGTTTTATTTTAATAATTAGATTTTATTACTATAAGCTTTATTAATTTATGCTGCTTTGCTTATTAAAATAATAGCGCAATATTAAAGCTATATTTTTTTTTTTTTTTTATAATTAAAAATTAATAGTTTATTACCTAAATTAATAATATAAATATTATATAAAAAGTTATTTATAAATATAGCTATATTAATAATAAAGTATATACTTTTAAATAAAATTAAGTAAAAAAAGTAAACTTTTTAACTATTTTTTTATTATAATTATTAATTATATAAGCTTTAAAAAGGTTGTAGATTTATATTTTAAAAAGTTATATTAAAGGTTATTATATTTAATAAAAGATTTCTTAGGACTTTTTTATAAAAATTAAAGCTAGCTTAAAAATTTTAAGTTATATTAAGTTTTTTAAATCTTTTTTAGCTAAAAAGCCTTTAGCTAGGCTGCTATATATTAAAGCTAAAAAAAGTAGTTTTTAAAAAAAGTATTTATTTTGCCTGCTTTAAAACAATTGTTATATTATTGCTTTATTTATTTAATTGTTTAAAACTTAAAACGCTACTTTTTATAAGCATTATAAATTGCTTTTTACTTTTTTAGACTTTTTTAATTATATTAGCATACATTTCTTTTTTTTATGTTATTTTTTTTTAAGCTATTTAACTTTTGCTTATATTAACTACGTTTTTAATATTTAAAAGTAATACTATTTTTTTAATTTTAAATTTAGCTTTAATATTTATTTTAAAACTTTTTTTTTAATAAAAGATGTTTTTAAAAACTTTATATTAAAAAACTTTCTTTTAATTATTATATTATTACTTAATACTTTTATTAAAATTATCTTTTAATAATCTATTAAAAATATTAAAGAAAGTAATAACTTTTTTTAGGTATAATTAATAAGTTTTTTTTAGCTATTTTACCTTTTTTTATGCTAACTTGTTTTTTTAAAGGCTTTATATAATATATTTACTTAGTTATATTTTTAATCTTTAAAACTAGCTTAGCTAGCTACTTTTTTCTTTTTACTTTTATTAAAAGTATAATTTTATAAACCTTTTACTTTATTAGTTATTATAATAAATGTTATATAATTATAAATAAAAATAAGCATAAAAAAAAAAGAAATTAATATAAAACTAGTTAAAAAATATTTAAAAGTAAAAAATAAAAAGTAATAAGTAATAATACTAAAAAAAGTAAAAAAAAATATATTAATTATATATATATAGCTAATTTTAATTTAATATTTTATATTAAATTATAGTTTTTTTTATAATTAAAAAAAATTTAACTTTTTATTTTTATTTTCTAGCTATTTTAATTATTAAATAAAATAAAAAAATAAATAATAAAATTTATAGTTATTAAAAAACTATATAGCTTATATTTTTTTATGCTTAATTAACTTAGCTTTTTATATTATTTAGCTTTTATAACTATTATTACCTTTTTTTTAATATTATTTTATTTTTATATTTTTTTTTTATTAATATTATTTTTTTTTTTTTTTACTTTTAATTTTTTTGCTTATTTTGCTTTTTTATATTAATATTATAGCTATTTATATTAAGCTTTTTTACTGCTTTTAATATGCTTTAATTAATAGCTTAATTATAAAAGTAAATTTAATAAAAAATAATACTAGTAAATATAATAGCAACTTTTATAATATATAATTTAAATAAAATAAATAGTATTAAAAATACTATAAATGTTGCTATTATTACTAGTAAAAAAGCATTTTTTAATGTTTAAAAAGTATTAAAAAAAAACTTAAAAAAAGTAGTATAAATAGTAATAAAAACATTTATAATAATTAAAAAAACTAGTATTAGCTTTAAGATTAACCTGCAATTTTTATTTTTTTTAAATGTTTAGTAGCTATATTAAAAGATAGCGCTATTAATAAAAACCCTTTTAAAAAAAAGCTAGCAAAAAAATTAACTAACTACTTTAAAACTAAGTTTTATAATATTTTTTATTTAAAGCAAAAATAAGCATAAAAATTAACTTTTATATTTAAATATAAAATGTTTTTTATTAAAAGTAGCTTTTTAGTAAATATAATAATAAAGTTATAACTTTATAAAAATAATTAACTGTTTTTTTTTTAAATATTTACTAAAAGCAAATATAATTAAAAAATAAGTTTATATTTTATTGTTTATATTTTTTTTTTATTTTAATAGTAATATTTAAGCTGTTTTTATAGAAAATGCTTTTTTTTTAAAGTTTTTAGCTTTTTTTTTAGTTAAGTTAAAAGTTTAAAAGTAAATATAAAAATAAAGGTTTACTTATAGCGTTAAAAATTAATTTCTTTTATTTTTATATTAACTTATTTAAAAGTAATTTATTATATTTTTTTATTTTTTTATATAATTTTTTTTCTTTAGTTTTTAATTATTTATTTTTTTTTAGTTTAACTTTTTTTTAATATTAAGCAGTAGTTTTTTTATTGTTTATAAGTTTTAATTTAAATCTTTAAGTTTTTAATAACTTACTTTATTTTTAATAAAAGCTTTTAACTGCTTAGCTAGAAATACTTTTTTATAAAAAACTTTAATTAAGTTTTTTAATTTATACTTTTTATAGTTTAAAGCTTTAGCTATTTTAAGCAAGCTTAGCTATTAATAAAGTAGCTTTTTAGCGTTTAATATATTTATAAATAATAAAATATTATATAAAAATATTAAATTACTTTTAGCAAAAAGTGCAAAAATCTTATAGCTATTTTAAATATTATATATATTAGTTATTTCTTTTTTTTTTTTTATTATAATGCTTTTAACTTTTTAAATATTTATATTATAGCGCTTAAGCTGCTTAACTTAAGCTATAATTAAGTTTTTATAGCTATTTATTTTATTTTACTTTATAATTTGCTATATAAAAATAATATTTTTAACTAATATAATAAAAAGCTTTTTATAAACTAATTTATAAAAAAAGTAGCTATAATATTAAATAGCTATTTAGTTTGCTAATATTATTAAATTTAAATAACTTATTTAATTTTTTTTAATTTTATTTATTATTTTTATAAGGCTTTTTTTAATTAGCTAATAGCTATTTTTAATAAAGCCTTAAAACTAAAAATAATATATAAGTTTATAGTTTAATTTATATTTTAAAAAAACTACTGCTACTTTTACTTTTTTTAAGAATTTAATACTATTATTATACTTTATTTTTATAAGTATTTTATATTAATAAATAATCTTTTTTTTTAAAAACTTAAAAACTATAATAAAGTTAACTTTTTTTAGTAATTTAGCTTTTAATTATACTATTATTTTATAATAAGCTTTAATTATAGCTTTATAGCTATTATTTGCTAGTATAGTTTAAATATTTACTACTTAAAAAACTAATAAGTTTAAAAAATAGTTTATTTTATATTTTTTTGCTTGCTTTTTATTTTATAATCTTTAGCATTAAAAATAATATTTAATTATATTATAAATATTTTTATAAAAGCTTTTTTAATAATATCTTTAGTAGATTTTTATTATTATAATAAGCTATTTTTTATATATAAAGCTTTTATAGCTTATTTTAATTAGTGTTTTCTTTTTATTAAGGTTATTAATAACTTTTTTTTTTGTTTTTTTTTTTTTTTTTTTTTAAAGTAAAGATTTGCTTAAAAAAAATTTTAAAGCCTTTTTTTTAAAATATCTCCGTTTTATTTTAGTTTTTAAACAGTTAAAAGTATTATTAGTAACAAAAAACCTTGCAATCTTTTTACTTTTATTTAATTATATTAACTTTAAAGTAAAACTAGCTTTTTTAAAAAGTTTTTATATAGTTATTATATTTATTATAATAGCTATTATATATAATTAAAAGTTAATAAAGTTTTTTATATTTTTTTTTTATTTAGCATTTAATTTATTAAATAGCTTAAAAAGTTTTTTTAATAGTTTATTAGCTATAATATGCTTTTTTTTTAGCATATAATAAAGTTTAAAGTTAAATAGTTTAATAAAAGTTACTTATTTTATAAGTTATATATTTAAAAAAGCTAAAAAACTATTATTTAGCTAAGCAATTAATATTTTAGCGTTTATTTTAAAGTAAAATTTAATGCTATATAAGTAGTTTTTTAGCTTTTAAAATATTTTTATAATAGCTAAGCACTTTTATTTTATAATATTATAATTTAACTTTACTTTTTTTTATGCTTTTAACTTATATTATAAAAGCTTTATTTAGCTATTTATTTTTTAATATAATAAAGCTTTCTAGCTAATTTTTAACATATTTACTTTAAGCTATATAGCATTTTTTTTATAGTTAAATATAATTAAAATTAATAGCAACATTAAAATAGCTTTTAAAGTTTTTATAATATTAAGCTAAAGTTTAAAAAATTAAAATAGTTTGTTTTTTTATAGTAAAATAATTAATAATATTATAATTAATATATATTTTTTAATTTAAATATAATAATATATAATAAAGCTAAAAAAAGCTTTAACTTTTATAATATTATTATATAATAGCTATTTAATTATTTTAATAATTTTAATATATATTAAAAGTTTTTTATTAGTTTTATATATATATTTTATTATTTAAGCTAACTGTTTATACTAATTATTTTTTATAATATTAGCAGTTATTTTAGCAAGCTTAAAGTTTAATAAAATAATATTTAAATTTTTAAAATGTTTAAAAATATATTACCTAACTTTTAAAGCAACCTTATAATTATTATATGTTATAATTAGTTTTTTAACCTTAATATTATTAAAAAATAGTTTATATTTTATTAGCAATATATTATATAAAACTTATAATATTATTTTTAAAAGTTAGGCTATAAAGTTAATAATATTTTAAAAAAAAGCAGTTATTTAAAGTACTTTAAAAAAGGTAGCAAATATAGTTATAGCTTAGCTAAACTTAAAAAAAAAACTTAATTATATTTAAAAAATAAGTTAACTATTAATAATATTTTATATATTATAAAATTTTTAGCAAACTTATTATAACTTAAAAAAAAATTAACGTTTTTAATAATAACTTTATTTAGTTAAGTTGCTAAATTAATTAAATAAACTTTTTTATTTTTATTTTTAACTAAAAACTAAGCATTATAATATATTAAGTAAGCTTTATTTAAAAAGCTATTTTTAAGTTTTATTTTAAAAACTTTAATAATAACTTTTTTTAAAAGCTTTAATATTAAAATACTTTTAATTTACTAAATAGTATAAAAGATTATTTTAATTTTATATAAAAAGGATATTTGTTTACTAATTTAGCTAATTTTTAAAAAATCTTAAAAAAGTGCTATTTTTTTTTAAAATAATATTTTAATAAAAATTTTAGTTTTAGCTTTTATTAAATTTATATTTATAATAGATTTTTTAATTAGTTAAAGTTTTTTTTTAGTTAACTTAGTTTTTTTTAATGCTTTTATAAATTTTAAGTATATATTTTTATATACTTTTTTTTAATTAAAAAGTTTTTTGCTTTTAAAGTTTTAAAAAGCTAATTTAAAAGCTTTATATTTTTAATTATAAGTTTTTAAAAAAATAGTCCTATTAAAAAAAATATTATCTTTTAGCAGTATTTTTTTATTTTTTTTTTTATATATTATATTAATAAAAAAAACTTATTTCTGCTTTTTTTATATATTTAAGCTATTTTTAGCTATTATATAAGGACTTTTTACTAGTAAAACAAGTTAAAACTTTAATTTTATATAATATTTAACTTTTTTAAGCTACTTTTGCTAGCTTTAGTTTAAAGCAATTATAATAACTATTTAAAGTAAAAAAATAAATTAATTATTATTAAAAATTACTTTTACTTTTTTATTAAGTTTAAGTATAAATATCTTAAAAAATATAATATTTACTTTTTTTAACTTTAAATTAAATAGTAAAAAATATAAATTTAAGTTTTTTTATTAAATTTAACTATTAATTTTAGCGCTTTTATAAAAATATTTTTAATTATTAACTTTTTTTTTATTTGCAAAAAATATAAAAAGCTTTAAAATATTATTTATATACTTTTATAATAAATAAATAACGTTTAATTTTTTAATAAGTCTTTAACTACTTTTTTAATTAAATAGTTTTTTTTTTTTTTTTAAATAATAACTAATATTATTATTTTATAGCTTTTAAAGTTTATTTTTGCTATTATATATTTGTTTTAATAATAAAAAGCTATCTAAGATTTTATAATAAAATTTATTTTTAGCAGCAATAAAAAAAATATAGTTTTATTTTTTATTATATAAATAAAAAGATCTAGTAATTATTTAATAATTTATATAATAATCTTTAAATATTTAATATAATATATAAAAGTAGCTTATAAATAAAAGCTTTTTTAAGTTATTATAATATTTTATATTAAAAGTTAATGCTTATTAATAAAGCTATTTATTATAATATTAGCTTAAGCGCTAATATTAATAATATTAATAATAATATTTTTACTTTTTTATAATTTTATATAAATAATAAAATAAAAGCTAGTTTTAATATAGTTTTTAACTTTATTTATATTAGTTAAAACTAGAAAAATATAAAGCTACTTTTTTAAATTAGCTAATACTAAATATATATTTAATAAAACTAACTAATTAAGCTTATTATTATTATTACTTTTATAATTATTAGTTAGTTTATATACTAATATAAAAGTATAAAAAGCATAGTTTTTATAAGACTTTTTATTATTATTTTTATTTTTATTTTTATTATAATTAAACTTATAAAACTTTATATAAGTAAACTAGTTTTTTAGCAATTAAATTTTATAATTATTTGCTTTTTTATTAGTTATTACGTTTAAAGTAACTTTTAAAAACAAAAAATCTAATAATAAAAGCAATAATAATTTATAAATACTAGTGCTTTTATAAATAATAGCAAAAAGTTTTTTTTTAGTTTTTAAACTATTATTATAAATAGTTAAAAGTAAAACTATTTTTTAAAAGTATTATATAAGCATATATATATAAGTAAAAACTTTATTTTTAAATTTAGTTTTAATTTAGCTAGCTAATATATTTTTTTATTCTTATCTTAAAATAGTAAAGCTTTTAGCTTAAGCTAAAATAATACTAGCATTTAAAAATAAAAATATATATTTAATTAAAGTTAAATTATTGTTTTGCGTTTAAGCATTTTTAAAATGCTTTTATTTTTTGCTAAGCTAAGTTAATAAGTTTTACTTTTATATTTTAAAGCTAGATTATTTTTAGCTTAATTTTAAGTATTTTTTATTTTAATAGCTATTATTTATAGCTTTTTTAAGGTTTTTATTAATTATAAGCTTTTAGTTAGCTAAAAAAATAAGCTATAAGTTTTTACTAACTTTAAATATTTATAAGGTATTAATATTTAATTATATTAAGTTTATAGCTTTATTACTAATTATAAGTTTAAGTAAAAAGCTAAAAATAAACTAAAAAACTTTATTAGCATTAATAAAAGCTTATATTTTAACTTAAATAATAGCTTATATAAAAGTTTTAAAATATTTAGGTATTTTTACTATTAATTTTTTAAAAGTTATATTAGCTTTTTTATTTAGTAATTTTTTTGTTTTTTTTGCTTATATTTAGTTTTTTTTAAGTTTTTTTTTTTAAACTTTAGCTTTTTTTTTAGTTGCTAAATAATCTAGTAGCTTATATTACTTATAAGTATTATTATAATTAGTTATACTTTTATTAAGCTTGCTTTTAAAAAGTAAATCTTTATTATTTTTAGTTTTAAGTATTTTTATTAGTTTTTTTTATACTTAAAGTTTAATTAAATAAAAAGCAGCTTTTTTATAGGCTTTTTTTTTTTAATTAACTACTAAAATATTAATAATAAAGTTTTTATTTTTAAATATAAAGCTTTAAAAAGTTTTATTTTTATTTAAATTAATAATAATATTTTAAATAAAATCTTAAACTTAGTTTTTATTAATAAATTTATTATTATATTATTTTATTAAAAATTTATTGCTATAAATATTATATATTTTTATTACTTTTATATTATATATTTTTAAAACAAGGTTTTTTTTAGTTTTTAAGTTAGCTAAAAAATTGCTTTAATTATTTTAGTTACTTTTTTTAGCTATAGTTTTAATAATAGTTCTAAAAAAAAACATATTTTAAAAAGCTTTAATTTTTTTATTTTTAAAAATAGCATCTTTTTTTTAAAGTTAATAATATGCTTTATAATAAAAGTTTTTATTTTTTTTTAAATATAATTATATATTTATTATAAAGTTTTTATTATAATGTTATTATTAGCTTAGCTAACTTTTATTACTTTTTTAAGCACTTTAATATATTTAAAAGAATTTAAAAATAAAAGGCTTTTAAAATACTACTATTTATTTTAATATAATATTTTTTTTTAATTTATTTTATTAAATAAGTTATACTTATTAGTAAAATAATTATTTTGCTTATATTTTTAGCATATAATACTTTTAGCTATATATAAGTTACTAAGGTATTATTAATAAAAAAGGTTTAATATTTATTTTTTTTTTTTTTTGCCTTTTTAAAAGTATTTTCTTTTTTAAAAAGGCTTAATAAAGTTTATATTTAAATTTAAAAAAGCTATAGCTTAAAAAATTATAAATTTATAATATTAAAGATTTTATAAACTTAGCTTGCTTAAAGCTATATATAAGTTACTAACTTTTTTTAGTATAAACTTTAGTTTATTTTTAGTTAATATAATTTTTTTTTGCTTTATTTTAAGCTTTTTAATATGTTTTATTAATTTATTTACTTTATTAAAAGCTTAAGCTTTTTAAGCTAGTTTTATAGTTTAACTATTTATTTAAACTTTTTTTTTGCTAAGCAAAGCTATTAAGCTAGTTATAAATTTATAATTTATATATATTTTATATAAATATAGCAGCTAGTTTAGCTTTTAATTATAAAAATAATTAAGTTATTTTTATGCTATAGCAGCTTTTTTATTATATTAAAAGTAAAGTTTTAGCTTAAACTTAATATTTACTTATTTATTTAAAGTTTTATATAAGTTATTATAATTTATAATTTAAAGTTTATTATAAGTTTTTTAAGTAGCTTTTATAACTTTATTAATAACTTTTTTTTTTAAGCTTTTTAAAAGCTTAAATATAAACTAAATAAAAGTATAAAGCTTTTTGCTTTTTTTTATATTTTTAACATAAACCTTATGCTAAAAAAAATAAGCTTTTAGATTTATTAAATTAAAAAGTTTAAGCTAAGTTTTAAAGTCTTAAAAAATAATAACTATAAAGTAATTTAGCTTAAAGTTTTTAAGTTTAAACTTAGCTTTTAGTTAATTATAAGCTTTGCTTTAGTTTTTATAATCTTTTAAAACTATTTTTATAATACATTTAATTTAAAAAGTAATAATATAAATAAAAGCCTACTAAATCTTATTTATATTTTTTATTTGTTTAGCATAAAAAGTAATATTTAAATTATTTATTTATTTATTAACTTTTAACCTATTAAATAATAAATAAAAGTTAATTTAAAAGTTAAAAGCTATAAAAGTTATATTATAGCGCTTTTTTAAGCTGCTTTTAAAAGTGCTTTAATTTAGCCTAACTTTTTTTATATTAGCTATTAAGCTATCTGCTAAACTAAACATATAAAAATTTTAGTTTAAAGATTTTATATTTATTATTATCTTATTAAATAAAAAATAAAAGTTATTATAATTAAGCTAAATATAATATATTAAGTTTATTATATTATAATAGTTGTTTTAATAGCTTTTTATAATTTATAATAAAAATATATTAGCTTGCTTTTTAAAAAGCTAACTTATTTTTAAAAAAAAAAGGTTATAAAAGCTATAAATATGCTAGTATTTTTAGTTTTTTTATCTTTTTTTTTTTTTTTTTTATTATTAATACTTTTTAATTTATATATGTTTATAATAGCTGCTAGCTTTAACTATAAAGCTTTAAGCTATCTTTTAAATATTTATTTTTAGTATTTTTTTTAACTTATATATAGCTTTATATAACTTTTAGCTACTTATAAGCTTATTAAGTTATATTTTTTACACTTTTTTAATTATTTAATATTTTTATTATTATTAATAGCTTTAGATTTTTTTTATATATTTTAATATAATATTAAGTTTTTTTTTTTTTAAAGCAATATTTTTTAACTTATTATAAAATTATTTTAGCAGTATTTTATAATCTTTAAAAAACTTATATAAGTTTTATAGCTTATTAAAATAAGGTTTTTTTTATTAATACTTTATATTTTAGTTTTTTAAACAAGTATATATAAGCTATTATTATTTTAATACTTAATTTGTTTTTTTATAATAAAAAGTATATAATTTAGCAATAATTGCTAGCATAATAATATAAAAGATTTTAATTGCAAAAAATCTTTTTTTTTTAAAGCAAAAAAATAAAGCTTTAGCAGTTAAAAGAGCTTTTTATAGCTATTTTAAAAGTTAATTTAATTCTTACTTTTTTTATTATCTTAAATTTCTTTTAATTGCTTTAATTTTTATGTTTTAAAAAAAAAATATAGCATTAGTAAAAAGGAAACTTTTAATTAAAGCATTGCAAATCTTTTTAATAAAGCTGCTTTTTTTAAAAGAAAAAAAAAAAGCGCTTTACTTAAGATTACTATTAATGCTACTGCTTATAGCAGCAAAATAAAAAACGCTAAAAAAACCTAAAATACTATTAAAGTTATATAATTAAAAAAGAAGCTTTATTAAAAATATTATTAAAAATAGCTATTTAATCTTTTGCTTTAAGTTAGTAAGTAAGCAAAAGCTTATATAGCTACTATATAAAAATAGTTTAAATATTATATTTTTATATGTTTAAAATATAATATAGTATAAAAAATTAATTAATTATAGCTTAAAGATATTAGTAAAAGCAAATAAGTTAATTTTGCGTATAAATAATATTTTGTTTTTTGTTTTTTTATGCTTTTAATCTATTAAAATAACCTTTTTTTCTTTATATTTTTTATTTAACTCTTTTAATAAGCTTTACTTTAATACTTAAATTTAATAAAGTTTTTAATGCTAAATAGCTTTATATATAGTAAATTTTTATAAGACTTATAAGCTAGCTGCTTTTTTATATTATAAGATATTATATAAAAAATAGGTTTAAAACTGTTTTTAATAAAGTTATATTATTATATGCCTTTATAATAAAAGCATTAATCTATAAGCGCTAGCTTTATTTTTAAAAGTTTAGCAGACTAGTTTTTAACTATGCTTTTTTAATTGCTATATATAAAATATTAGCAAATAATAGTTTTTTATTTACTACTAATAAAATAAAAATAGTAAAAAATCTTTATTTATTGTTTTAACTATAGCTAATTATATTATTTTTATATAAAAATAACATATTTAAAAAGCTATAAGCATATAAGATATTTTATTTTGCTAGCTATAAACTTTTATATTTAATAAAGCTATTATAAAGTTATTTACTTTTAAAAGATTAAAAGATTAGCTTGCTAACAATAAAAAACCTTTGCGATTATAAACTGTAAAAAAACCTATTATTTTTTAGTTTTTTATTAGTATATTTAATAGGCGCTAATAAAGCAGCTTAACTTACTAACAAAAAAATTAACTTTATTAATACTTTTTAGCTAGCAAAGTTTTAGCATATAGTTAAAACGCTTTAAAAAGTATTAAATATATATTATATTAATATTATAAAAGTATTATATAAAACGTTATAAAATAAAAAAATAACAAATATAGCAATATATTAAAAACTTTATTAAGCAATTTAAGTATTATATAACAAAAAAATTAAAGCATAAAAAACAAAAGATAGCATATTAATTAATAAGACAACTAAAGCATAAAGCATAACAAACGCTTATTAGATTCCGTATATCTATTTTAGTATATAAAAGTAGCTAGTCATGTTAGGCTAAAGAGATTGCTATCTTAGGAGAATAGATAAATGTTATAAAATGGCATCATCTCGTGGTTAAAAGTTTAACCTACGCAATCATATAATGGCTACCTAAGAAGCCGTAACTAGACAGGCTACCCTAGCTTGTCTAAACGCGCTAGTCTTGCCAGTCTTAGCTGCCCTAGCTCATTAGCATAATTTCCTCGGACGCACTGCCCGTGAAACCAAAATCCCTCGCCAACCCCTAGAAAAAACAAGAATATCATCTTTCTCCATTAATCATGAGAGGGCCTTGATCTGACATCGACCGTGCGCTATATTTATTTCTCTTTGCGAGACTCAAAACTGTCGCACGGGGAGTTGCAGCTTTGGGTTTTAAATACACAATATCATTAGCTAGCGGTAGCCTCTATAGTTTTATCCTGTCGCACGTGCCTTCTCGGCCCGTTAAAATGGACAACGCGCAGCAAAGATTGTCTTTCCTCAGCCCAGACAGCTCAAGTCAAAACTGCCCGGCCAAAAGGATTCGTGAAGAGGCAATGATTGGAACCCGCCCAATACGATTGCGCAGTTGGAAAGTAGCTTCTCCACATCTTTTGCTGTTGTTGGTTGCAAAGGGCGAGCACCGCTCCCGACTAGGCACTGCATAGCAAACCAACAGCTTGTCATTAGCGAACCTGGTCCAATCTTTATCATGCGAATGCAACCATTGTTACACGTTATATCTCATTATTTCACGATGCATTGCATGAATTTTATTGCTCTATTCTATGTTGGCTTTTGTATGCTTTCGAAGCTCTGTCGACATTGTCTCTAACTCTGCGCCCCCTCTCGAACAACACCCTCACCACCACACACGCGGAAACAAGATTGCATCGTGTTGCAACTACTGACTATGCCTTACTCGATTCTCATCTTTGCATACCGGAGGCCCGGCACCACGCCGGAGCAGTTCAGAGCTCACTACGAGGGGACCCACGTGCCTTTGGTGCGCGAGCTCACTGGGACCAACTTCCCACTCTCTCACACGAGACACTATCTTCACCGAACCGAGCGACAAGCTGAGGGCAACACGGCGCGCAACGCCAACACGCCAGCGACGGTGTTGATTGGAACTCAAGAAGAGTTTGACTATGACTCGTTTGCCGAGCTTACGTTCGAAGATGAGGGCGCCTTCCAGGCCTTCTTTGCCCTTACACAACAACCTGAGAACGCGAAGAAGATTGCTACTGACGAGGAGCTGTTCCTTGACCGCGCTCGGATGACTGTGGTTCTGAAGAGCGAAACTACTGTGACGGAGAGGCCCTGAGTCGAATGTAGCAATCGCTGGTACTCATGAGGGTTGACTTATCGTACGCCGTGCCTACCAGAGTAGCTTCACATCTTCTATTAGTACATAAAGGCGATAGCTCAAGGTTATACAGACTTCGTGCAATTGAAACGAATCTCGGACAATTGGGCGGTTATCCTATGCGGAATTGCATTTATCCAGAATCTCTCAAGTGACCTAGACTTGAAAGAAGGCATGATAATTAGCAGTTCAAGCAATTTATTGTAATCGATTCTTCGAGCGGCGTGACTATCACCGGATCAGGGCTCTTGCTTGCCGTTGACATGTGAATATGTACCGAGCTCGGCTTTCCTCTCGAGAAATTCCTTGATTCCCTGAACATCTCGCACACAACTATTCAGGGAACTGGTCGGGTAGGCATTAATTCCGATTGGGACCGCGTAATAATTAGCAACGGTACCCTCATCCCCCATTATGATAGAGCGACTTTCCTTGGTTGCTTAACTGATTAAAAGTGTGTAAGTTGATCGGTCTAACGTGTACACCAATTTGAAGAACATCGGGAAAGAGGGGTATAACCAAGCCTGCAATCTATGAAAGGATGGTGCAGAGTGGCTATGTGTAGCATTTCGACTGCGTGGCATGATAAGGCTCCGACACGAGGGGCTGGTATTGACCCAATACTCGGGCCCGACTACGGTCGAGGCGCACATCGGCTCTATTTAGCAGAAAAATGCAACATGTAACAATATGAGGCTGTGAATGTCATGGATGACGAGTGTTCAAGTGGTTTATATTACAGGGCGAACTACGGAGTATGCCTAGAGACCTAGGCTTTCTGCTGTTGTTGTGGAAAGGATCTATTGGGGGTGCTAGGTGTCCTAACCTTCTTTATGCAGCAGCTTCAAGCCTCTCTATGTTTATCACCTCGCCACCCTTGGCAGTCTTACTGTTTTCGTCGCTCAGGGTATATCCCTGTGCGGACTCTACCGATGCGACGAGGTACGGGCCATCGCGAGATCCGTCAGAACCCAACAAGTATACCTAGCAACTTTTTAACTAGGTTTTAACTAGGGCGACGCACCTCGAGATCATCCTCATCGGAAAAGACGAAGCTGTTGTCTCTACACATATTCCTATCTTAGGTGTGGACGTTATACCAGCAGAGATAGACTAGGTTACGTACTCTTGGAAAGACATGGGTGTCCTAAGAACAAGACACTGAAGATCGACTGGCCTGGGAAGTGATGCGATGCCTGCAAGGTACAGGTCGCCAGGATGGTAACTGTTAGCGCGACGCTAGGCACTAAGAAAGAAAGAGTACTGCTAATCCGCAGGGCTGTTCTATAATTTATTAGGTAGTTGACAGCCTAACCTTTGGATCAACCTTGCGGTGACAGTGCGGTCTACATTATGAAGCCAAAAGCGCCCAACTTATGAGCATCCACTCATAAGTTAACGTTCCAGCTATGCATGCTCTTTAACACCTCAGAAAACTGCCTTGTGGGCTATCAGGAGAGATGGCTCGGATGGCTGCCTTTCAACCTTGTCTTCCCATTTGGGAGCGTTCTACCGGTAGATCCACACTCCACTGGCCCAAATGCCGGTAGCGCACTGACAAGCCCAGTTGAGGATTACAAACAAGGATATCCCAGTTTCACAGCACTCATTTCAGCATATCCTACAGACGCGGTCACTACAGTACCAGAGGACACATACATGAACAGATCAATCAATACAACACATTCAACCTAATTGCATGCCATCGCTCGCTTATATCCGACAACATACAGTACTTAATGCATTTAGCTACAACTAGGTAATGTTCTCATGTCGATCGCAAAGTCACAAAGTAAAACTCCGGCTTGCTGCCTGTCATATATTCCTCCGTTCCATAGCAGCTTAATAATGAATAGGACCAGGCATCTAAACAGTCTCTATGTCGCTCTCGTACAAACGAGAGAATTCGATAGCCTGATCGACAAAGCAGCTCAGTATTAAGATTTCACCGCTTGTCTGTGACAGAATCAACTTCATCCTGATTGAATCTTTTTCAGCATAGTTCAAATGATTGTGCGTCAGACCAGAGTCAACTGAATATACTGACATCCGTGAGCTTCCTAGAAGCTGTAATTTCAACGACACCTCCTTGGTTCTGAATTGATTGAATTAGTTAAACCTCCCCCTAAGTATTTAATCAATTAAAGGAGTCAAAGATCAATATTATACCACCACAGAATAACCTGCCCCGAAGAGCCGCTGGAGCAGACTGTCCAATTGAGCTCGAAGCACATATCTTTCCTCGATTCGCGTCGTTTCAGCCATTGTTGGAATGTTGCAAGCAGAATGATTATACTTCAATAAGATTTTGTGGATAGGCAAGTGGGAGCACCAAGAACATTTATTGTCGCAAAAGGAGGTGATAAGGGGATGATGTTAATACCTATAATTGTTTGGGAACTTGATGCTATGTTAGCATAAATAAGGCAGTTAGCATAAATAAGGCAGTTCATGCCATTATGCAGCACTGCCTAAAATCTCACTTCTTCTTCTTCTTCTGCTTTCCTTCCCCCGCATTCCCTCACTGCCTCTTCCTGTATCTCTCAGGCGTGCCTTGTTCCCCAGCCTGCAGCAAGGATTTAAAAGTATCATCGCCTAGTGGCTGTGATAAGCCACTAGGCAGTGCACTAAGCACTGATGCACTCACCTATGGATGCCTTATTTCCTAACCACCTAAAAACCCCCCTACCAAAGGTATTTGGAAATGTAAGTCTTAGGTAGGTTAGGAATATTACCTAAGTGGTGTGGCACCTTTTGTGACCTGGGTAGGGAGGCAGCGGTAGGCAACAGCGATCTGCCTACCCACAAAGGACTGGGACGGACACCTTAGGTACCAAGGACCAACCTATTAGAATGGATATATAAGTGCACAGTTATTAGACCTAGTACCCCATCCCTAGTCTAGAGTATCCCAACACTATTCTACGTACCGACTTGATCTTGACCCTCTGTAGTATATACGTAGGCCAGAGATCTAGCCAGTCGTGGTACTAGTAAACACAGACGCACGAAGGGGCCGACTTCAGTATATCGCGCTTTCTGAATCATTAAAATAATAATGCCAGAACTCGTGCCCCTGGGCTTAAAGTTCAAAACTAAATTATCTGATCTATTCACATCTGAAGCTTATGCCAACGTCGGCATAGCTCAATATCTTTCCGCACGAGAAAATGTGGAGATGACTGGGTTTGACAACAAAGTGCAGGGGGTGTCGTCGTTGAACGGGTTGAAATCAGTGTTAGAGGTGTGTATTATCGCCGATTGGCAGTGACTTCTACGGCAGGCTGACATGGTAACCGATAGGAGGAGCTCTGGCCAGGGTGTTCTAGGCTGTTGTGAGTGGTGTACTGATCTCAAGCCTGTATGGGCCATGCTGGCATGAGGCGCTAATGTGGTGTTGCACAGCGTTTTAAACCGTAAGAATTCTTGGAGTCGGATGGATATTACGCTAGAAATGTTTCAAGCATTATGCTCCGCCAATCGAGTCACATCTCACTTCCTCAAACTTATCGTAGGGATGGGAAGGAAGAGATCGTCCTCGGACGAGGATTTCATGAGCTGCTACAGTCAGTTTTCAACCACTGAAGCTGTACCTGTCAAGAGCAATGATATGCAAGAATATCTATCCAGTAAGTTAATAGTGTAGTAAATGAGATTTTGGAAAGGAGCTAATGCTTGCCATAGATCTTTGCTACAATATTCGACATTTTGAACTTCACGGACGAGAACTTGAAAATCCCTGGTCTTGTCGGCAAACAGCCATCAACCATGTCTACGACATCAACAAGGAACAATCAAATTGGATCGTAGTGCAGCCTCCGGGACCCTTCATGTCCAACTTCGATACTCGCGATATCAGCCAGATGCATCATTCAATGTACCTACACATTCCGTACCTTACGGCAGGCGTATGCAACTGGAGAGAATACCTCAACTACATCGCCGGCAAATTAAAGGAGCTCGTCAGTCATTTTGAACCGCCTCCCTTTTCTTAAAGCTTCGTGGCCCGTGGCTGACAGTAGATGCTTGTGTCATGTCACAACAGAACGAGACCATAGCGATATACAAGCCATATAGCCAATTTAGCCTTGATTTTTCCTCGAAACAGAAGATCCACAACTTGCGAAAATGTCTACACCATGCGAGTTCTATCCTTTCCGATACTCTCGAGGTGGTGGCGACGATCCAGACCCACGAAAGTACGTTGGCCGGAATCTGCAATCTTCCCGCGCCAGCTCACCACGCTTTCCAACGTGAATTGCGGAACATTTCTAGCGAGCTCAGGAGTCACAAGCAGACAACGCGGAAGCTCTTGTCGTTGTCAAAAGATACAGGATCAATGGTGAGTCCCAAGTGGTTAGGATGTTTTTCCTCTGTTCATCTTCTTTCGCTAAAGTCAAGTCCTAATACCAGTATAACGACATCCTTAAGCTCTACGGACAAGAACTCCTACACACCAACGGGTTGGCCCTTCAGCGGATCGCTCAAGACGACTCGAATGATACCAAGACCATGGCCACTATCGCGGATAAATCCTACAACGACTCACAGATGACACGGTTCGCCACCATGATCGCCATGTTTTACCTACCGGCGAATCTTGTCACGGTAAGTGGATAAAATGTATTTTGCTGGAAGTTTCCACTAACTTTATCTAACACTCAAAAATCGCAGTCCTTCTTCAGCACTACTTTCGTCTGGTTCGACCAAGGCAGCGTTGGAAAAGAAAATACTTCGGTGCTGCGCGTCCATCCGGAAATATGGGTCGGCGTCATCTCGACCTTGGTGCTAGTTACCCTCACCGTGCTGATGCCGTTAGGCTGGAATCGGAGGGCTCAGTGGCTAGGGATGCAGCAGGTGTGACGATGCAAATATTCGCTAAATTTTCATTGTAATGACTACCTGCCATACGAAGACTCTCAGCGCTACATGTGGCTGAAGTGAAGAATCTCTTTGTTATCACCTTTCCTTGGACGTGGCTAGAGAGCTGGCTAGGGTGCTGTCTTCGGCATCTGCATCATCTCTTCCATGGTCCCTAGGCTCCTGAACCCCTACCGACACCTGACTCACTCCATGTTGCTGTAAACCCCCATGAATTCCTTTATCTCCATGTGCTCAGATTTATTCAGCCGGTGTTGAATTTTCCAGCTCCTCCTGAATGTCTTGCATGATCTCCAAAGTGAATTCAGCGGCCGGGTCATCTGGACCGAGTGTATCAAGTCTGATCTGGTAGCATTGAGTGATTAACAATTTGGCCTCGGTGATTCGTTTCTGTTCTTTTAAAATAAGAGCGAGCAGCTCCATGCTGTTGAGCGTATATGGATGTTCTCTTCCATAGATCCTCTCACTCGCCGCCAACTGCTGCCGACCGAGCTTCTCGCCTTCTCCTAACAAGCCGTGGTTGAGCAGGATAAGGGCCATCCCATCCATAATTCCCGCGATATCAGGATTCTCTTTACCAGAAAGACGTCTGATTATAGCTAAGAACCGACTAAGTAGTCTCTTAGCCTCCGGCAGTCGGCTTTGTTCCAGAAAACCATATATCACCTGCTTCATGGTGTTGAGCATGTCCGGATGCTCTTCTCCAAATAGTCTCTCCACCGCTATCATCACCTGCCCTCCAAACTCCTCGACTTCGTCCCAGCTGCCTCTGTGAGCATGTACGACGACGATGTTAGCCTTACTAGTTATGGTCGAAGGATGGTCGGCTCCTAATACCCTCGTGCACGTCTCCATTACCTCCGTGGCGGTCGTCTTCGCTTCCTCCCAGAGGTCTTGATCACTGTAGACAGAGCCCAGCGAGTTCATGTGGTAGAGTGTCAAGTGGTGTCCGTCTCCCAAAACCGCTTTGCAGGTCTTCACAGTGTCCTCGAGTAAAGCCTGCGCCTCTTCAAGCCTTTCCTGACGGTGATATATCATTGCGAGGGTATGTAAACCAGTCAACACGTTTATCTTGTCGAACTCAGCACTGGCGAGTCTCTTTTCCTTCTCGACCACACTGACCTCGAGCTCTTCGGCCTCCTCCAAGCGTCCCTGTTTCATGTAAATCCACGCTAGGTCATGTTGGGCGTTTATTGTTCGACGATCTTCGTCGCCGTACAGTTTCGAGTTCGTGCCTAGGATCTGCTGGGCCAGATCCTCAGCAGCTTTCCAAGAGCCTTGCGACTTGTAGATCGCTATCAGCTCCGCCTTTAGTATGGTGCCCAGTTCATGGTCGTGCCCGAAGGCTGCCGCCAAGCCCTCGATCTCTTGTGTCAGCTGCTCCTCCGCCTGGTCTATTATCCCATGTGCATTGTACGTGTACCTGAAGCTGGCCCAATTGACGTGACCCTCAGCCGATGATTCATCCAAAGCATCGGGCCACACTTTCTCATCCAGATCTCCGTTCGGTTTTGTGTCGCATCGTAATATAAGGTTTCGGATGTGTTCGTGGCCCATATCATTGGCCTTTAGAATTTCCCTGGCACGAGCTTCGTCTCTTGGTATTCCAAACCCTATGTAGTAGCAAAACGCAGCTTGCAGGGAGAGAAGGGGAGATTCGCAGCAGTTGTTCAAGATCTCCTGAGCTATGTGCGAGCGAAGCCGACAGTCGCAGGATAATAAATCGCGAATCGATTTCTCGATCTGAAACGTGTTTAGTATCAACCGTGGTTCATGTTGAATTAATATGAGCCAGCAACATACCTTGAAGTCAGATGTCGGCGAGATATAGGAGGGAGGTGTACCGTCTAACTCCATTATCACTGATCTTGAATTCATTCAGCTCATCATTTCTTGGACGAGGAATTGGAAAACAAAGTTAACAGGTATCTTGCCTTTTGGGGTTAATCATATTCACTAAGTCTTTGATATTTCCTTCTCGTGTACGAGGATTGCCGTCCAGGCTTGTCTTAAAGAACGTGTCAAGGCTTTGCCGGTGATCTCTATCCAGGCTCGTCTCGAAATCTAGAAATAATGATGTGCTTGAAGACAGAATATTCTTGATTTTGCTGAGAGTATCCCTAGTAGACCCACGGGTTCTCTCAGATGAAATACCTAGACCAAGAGGAACCGGTTTGATACCTGCGAGGCGAGGCTCGAACATGAGCCAAAAACAGACCATGCCAAAGGAGTAGACATCTGTCTTCTTGGCCTCGTCAAAAGTCCACAAACGTGACAGACGGTTGTGCTCCGGTGCGTTCCATGGTCGTGTCAGGGGTAGCTTTAATGAGTGTTCTAGACCTGCATACCGACTCGAGTATCCGAAGTCGATCACTCTCGCCTCAAATCGGTTATTCCGTTCGGAAACAACAATGTTCTCCGGCTTTATATCTCCGTGCACGATACCTTCTCAGTTTAGCTTTCTTGGACCTTGCTGTAAGTAGCTGGTCTCAGTGGGTGACATAGCTTGCTTACTTTCGTTGTGCAACGAATATATGACGGATCCTATTTCACCGCATAACTCTAATCGTTCTTCCAGGTCCAACTCCCTCCCGGCCGCCGAAGCGATGAAGTCAGAGAGACTCCCACGGTCAGACATCTCGAAGACTAGAACTGGCCAGGGTATATGATCACATGGTGAGATATCCCAGCAAATCCCTAGCAGGGGACTGATGTTAAATCCCTCGCGGATGCTCATCTGTCCGAGCACGGAGATCTCGCTGATCAGAGACCTGTATATCTGCCTCTTGGAAGACTCTCGCTTGTAGCTTTCACGTATTCGTTTGAAGGCGAATCTCCTACTCTTGCTCACATAGGCTTGCTTAATGGTGGAGGTGGCACCGAAGCCGCCGTCTTGAATGCCCTCCTGCCAAGATATCGGAAGTAGCGGAATATTGAGTGCTTGAGCAGTTGCTAGGAACGACATAAAGTCGAAGGTTTGAGGCTCGGGATCCAGGTTTACTACCTCTAGGCTAGAGACCAACCTTGCAGTGGTCGAAGAGCCAGTAAGGCTCCATTCGGAGTAATATGAAGTTGCGGTAGACTCCATCATGTCAACTGTGACATGGAACTTGAGAGCGCATCTGAATCAGTCATGCATTTCTTTCTCTCTTTCTTGCTTTTTATTTTTCAGGTTCCTGTTTCCTCTACGTCTTGCCTCCGCTGGGATACTAGGTACTTCCCTGAAACCGGCAACGGGAGACGAGTACCAGGTAGCATGCTATACACTCACGTGACTAAGCCACATACTTACTGTAGTGCATGGAGTACCGTAGGTAGGTAAGTCAAGTGTTGGGGGTGGGTGCTACGGGCCACCCCACTCATGACCCACTTTACCCTTTAGACCCCGGCATGCTCCCAGCCATCCTTTTTTCCCACCACCTCTTTAATAACCCACCACCTACCTGTTATCTAAGTCTCAACTAGGCATACTCTTGATCGCCAGAATCGGAGCCTTTCAAAACGGCAGGCATCGCTACTCAACCGCGTACCACACAAGCTACCTTTCAACCGATAGCCATTGGTGCATCAGTTCGGCAGGCGTTAAAAGACTACGATCATCGATGTCCCCTTGTGACGGCCAGCCCCCATGTCGAGAGCAGAAATTATGATGGCCTGTGCTACTAGATTGGACTTCATCAGAGGTTCGGCATAGCTAAGCGTTCAAGTATCCTCTTCTATCTTTATCGAGTATTGTTAGGTCAATAGGCAATATTAGAATGTCTTGATTCATTCCTTGTGCCCGCCGTGACACTGCTTATCCCGCCGGGTTGAGGGTATTCCCATACAGGACGAGGTCAACTAACGCTTCTAAGTCCTATCTAAAGCCAAGGTCGATCAAATGAAGCTGAACAGCTTCAAACTCGGACCCAGCGTGATCAACCTAGTCTGTATCAAGCTGAAGCAACGTCGAATAGACGATGCTGCTGAAAGGAAACGGCAAGTGATGAAGAGGTGTAAGAGGTTGTAGGAGAAGATACCTTACGGGGCGTGGTTCAATTTGACCAACATGTCTTTACTCACAATTCAGTGTGAATTGTGGGAAGACGCTGACGGTCTTCAGAAGCAACTGGTGGACATGTGCATCAAGGAATTTGGCGAATATGAGGAGTTTACGCTAGTAAGCAAAAATCTGTTGATCTCTTTGCTGTAGAGACGGGAGGAGGCCGAAGAAATTGCAGATGCAGACGGGCAAGGGTGCGCGAGACCTTTGGGGGCGGGGGAGCATTATGGAATACGTGGACTGTGAAGACAATCTAAAAGCGGAACTACATAAATGTATTTATAGATCATACCAAGTGGAGATGAGGGCAAGCATATCAGATAGCCGCCTTGGCCAACCTCTGCAGCGGCTTAACTACCTCCTGGGTGAACCGTCCTAGTACAATAGCCTTGTCCTCAAACTCATCGTCGTCTTTCCTTCCAGCGGCATGAGCCAGACTCCCATCCAAGCATCGAATCACAACATCCCTATACACCGCGCCCATTTTGATACCTAGTCGAGCGTTACCTATTTTGATAAGCTCTGCTCTAATTTCCGCCATGCCCATATGTCGAAATTTCGCCTGCCAACTCCTAAGGAGACGCCAGAGCCCTATCTCCAAGAGTACAACCCCGAGGCTGTAGTAGTCAAATGTTTGTCTGTAGCGGCCCGAGTTGGCGTATTCCGGGTGTTGGTAGTCCTGGAGGTCTTCATCGACGAAAGGGCCCTCGGTCTGCCAAAAGCTCCCATCCGGCCGACTCTTGTGTAATCCCACAACGTATGGCTGCCATAGCCCATCGTCCGAGTTGAAGAAGAGGACGTTATTCGGATTGAAGCTTTCGTGGAGCCAGCCGATAGTGTGGAATTCCTTCATAAAGTCTGCCAGGGCGTAGGCCAGACGGAACTTGTCACCTAGTAACGGATGACCCCTCGACTCCCTTTTCTCACCTTCGTTCATGCGCTCGAGTAGCGTGGTCGGATTGCCAGTACTCCCCTCTGGAAACCGGTACACAAGCCCATACTCGGTCCCGTCCCAATCTTCCTCGAAGATTCCTATGCATTCCAATGTGTGCAAGCTCTCCGGCTTAGGGCTGACGCTGAAGCTCTTGGCCTTCAGGCTGATGACCAGCTTCCTCTGTTGCGGATGGATGTTCTTAGTCCCGGGCGAATGTCTCATACGCTCCACCAGGACCGGCACGTCTTTCTTGTAACGACCTAGAACGTGGCGAATACTCTCATTATCAAAGAACTCGATGTCTTCCAGCGCGATACTCCTCGTCTCAGCGGCACCCTCCAGACTGTCGGCTTGGAGCACCTCGAGACGAATCTTCCTCATCATGGCCATGGCGTCGGCGATATTGTAGACTTTATAGCGTGATTTCAACGTCTGCTGCACGCTGTCTAGAAATTCTTTGCTGTCGCTGCATAGAATAGCCTGATGCCAATGGTCCTGCGCCCGCTTGCGTAATACAGGAGTCAGGTCATCCCAGAGGCTCTCCACGAGCTGATCGATTTCGTTCTCGAAAGTATATTGCTCGTCGGTGTCTTCATTGGTGGGTGGCGATTCTCTTTTGATTATTTTCTCCCATTCGCCTTCAAGTCTGTCCACGATGGCAGTCACTACGCGGGTAAATTTATCATGGAGCGGACGCAGGGTAGGCAAGAGTTCGGAGGTTGATTCGGTCGTGTCTAACATCAACGCGCGGCTCCATGCGCAGAACCGTTCTTGAAAGAACCAGATATTATTGGCAGTTTCCTGGCCGCGTGACACAGAAGTTGGTGATGGTCGCACGTACCGACTAAACTGGACTTGAGCTTCGATGCAATGGGCTCTAAGGCTAATAAATGTCAGTTGGTCCCGGACGTGTTTGATCTTGCAACGGCGTTGCGGATCTCCTGTTAACGCCTCGAGACACAACTTGACAAGCGCGGAAATCGGGGTGTCTTCCCAGGTATCGTCAACGAGCCCTTCTAACCAGGCTCTAACCTCGAGTTTCACGTTCGCATCGGGGCCGTAGAACATTGAGTCGACCCATCTCGCCCGCGCAGACGGGGCTAGACGCTTATCACTAAACTCACAGACACCGGAAGCACCTCTCGTCATGTAGGTGACCGTCTCGGCTACGACACAGCCAAAGGCCCATACGTCGACTGCCCGGGTGAATCTCTGACCCCCGTCGTCGAAGCATTCCGGAGCGAGGTAATCGCCCGCCCCATGTTTGAACGGCGTGTCTGAATTGGAATCGATCGGTTTCAAGTTACCGAGCCCGAAATCGGCGAGGAGGAAGGTATCCCGACTAACCAGGATATTCGCCGGCCGTATGTCGTGATGGTAGCCGATGGCCTCGAAATCGACCCCATGGCCTTCTTGATTGAGGCGCAGCTTGTGGGTATTCGCCAGGGCGTCGCTGAGTCCGCGCAAGGCCGAATAGAAAGTGAGATCCGATTGGAACTTTCCAAACCGCACCTGTTCTCTCAAAAAGCGTTTGAGGTCCATGTCGATGCAAGGAAACAAGAAATAATGCTCCTCCCGATACGTGTACGAGCCCAACAGGCGGATGATATTCGGGTTGCGAAGTTGGTTCAGAAGCCGGAGAAACATCTTTTCGTTACGGAGCTCTCGCGTCATCTCCTTGGATTTCAACCGTTTCCTTATCACTTGGACTTCTTGAGACTAGAGAAGCAATTCATGCGTCAGCCATGTTACCCTTAATTGCTCGCTATCACTGGGGGGTGGGGTAGGGGACCTACCATCTGGGGATAGAACGCTTGCAGCGATGGTAGAATCTTGACCTTGACGACCTCGCCATACCCGCCCTCGCCTACATACTGCGGCGTCCCGATGAAGGGGACTATCTTCTTAAACCCGAACTCCTGATGGTTCTCCCACATCCTGGGCCTGAAGGTTTCTGGCAGAAGCTCCCACTGATAATCCGCAAAGGCGGCGCCGAAGCTAGCTGAGACCGCCTGGGCATTCTCCTCGCTCAGCGGAAGCTTGTCGTCAAGGAATCGGTGGTTGCGAAATTTGACCACCGAGTCCTCCTCGCCCATAAGGATGAGTATGGCAAAGACTTTTTTGCCCTCTTCGTAGATCCGATCCGCGAGCCCGATTCGCTCATCCGCGTTGCATTGGAGCTCTGAGACGGCATATTGGACAGCGGAGGAGGTGATGAGACTGATAATGCTCATATCGGGGATGAAGTATTGACCCGACTCGGAGCGTACCCTGCAGTTCTGCAGCTGCCGGCGCAGGGATCGAATGTTGACTCTTTCGGACGACATCATTGCTGATTCATGCCAGGAATGATGGTGTTGCAGAGAATCTAGTTCCAAAGCAACACACAAGGCCGTACTATTTCACAGCCCCTTTCGTACATTTACGGTAATTAGTTATATGCGGCGAAACGAGATTACGACCAAATCTCATGTCACAGGCAGTGGGATAGGAGGACAGCGGGATAGACAGACAGATGTGCATTTCAGCTAGCTAGGTACATCGGCTGTTGCTTGGTTGCTGTATCATTACATATGCCGGAACCCTGTGTCTTTATGGCCCCCAATGTTGCGTGGAGGCATGCTGACCAGTAAATCGCCTTACTTACCTACGTAGCGTCTATTATTCTGCTCTACGCGAACCATGACATTTCGCCTTGTTGATCACGCCCAGATTCAAGAGCTGTTACGGCTCAGAAGCGAGGGGCGATTGGCCGAAGGACAATTAAGGGGCGCGATGAGGCGTATCTGCGTGCCTGTAATCATTGCTATTGGTTGCTGCCAGCTGAGCACATTTCGTGCAGCTGCGCGTTAATGACTGTTCACCTTGATTTGTGCGCTCGTGGGCTATGTTGTCGGGTATATATAGTTGACACTTTCGACACCGGTTCTATGTCAATGCTGCTTCCTCACGGTCATTAGCTTCATTTTGGCAAAGATTTCCATCACTATCAATTTCTGGCAAATACTTCACGCTCAAATTCCCCGATAAAGAAAATTCAGATCGTCATTTGATGAGTACTCTAGCCGTTTGGCAACTTACCAGTAGCGATCTAGGTTATCTAGGATATCAAGATTATTTCCGCCTCAACGGGCACATAACGTCTCAGACTAGTCATTATCGCTGCAATTGTAAAATGTCACGAGCAAGGGGCATCAATGCCCATTACCCCTATTGCCATGGCCCTTGGAACAGTGATGCTGATTACCATCACAGTACCGGCAGCCCCTGCAAGAATTGCCGACATCAGCGATACACCCATTGCACACGTGAGAGCCCTCCGCTCTAGGGATGGCCAGTCTGGAAATATGGGGGGTCTACCAATATCGCTGCTGGTAGACATCTACAAAACAACACTGAATCTGCTGTGGTTACAGGTGCCCCCGCCTGGTTAGGGTACGTAAGTACCTTGCCTACTATATACTAACTGCCACCAACCCCTCCGGGCACCTGACCTACCGAGGCGGTCTGAAAAAGAACTGGCACCTATCTACTCCGTCTAATACAATAACCCAGGTGCCAATTCTTTTTCAGATCGCCTCGCCTACTAACCTCTAACGCCTTCAAACAACCTTCAACAACAATCGTCACCAACGCCTCGCGCACGTTCACCTTTAAAGATAGCAAATGAGCTAACTTGTGAGGTTTCAACCTCGTATTTCTTGGATTCATCGCTGAAGAGATACTCATTTTCAAAATGTTCGGTAACATAGCGTTTTCATCCGTTTTATTGTTTTAGGGTAGAGTTTCCCGTGTATACATTGTGGCAATTATGGGCGCTAACATGGCAACAGTGGCACTTGCAGGCAGGCCGAATACAGGGGAGGAAGACCTAGGGCTACAGCAGATTCAGTGTTGTTCATCTACAACCGTGAGCCTCAGGCAAGTGAAGAGAAAATTAAGGTTTAGAATCAATCAAAAGTAAAAGCTAGGCCAAGAAGCCATGACCATATGTTAAAGGTGCTAATAATCTTAGCCACAACCATATATCTAAATGAATTAGTATTTAAGTAAAGGTTTAAGATAGGTCTTATAAATAAAAACCTAGCGTAAGTAGATTTTAAGATATAATTATTTAAAGATAACTTATACATGCAAAGTGCTTATAGCCTAGATTAAATGCTTTAAGTTTATATTTAAAAAGCTAAGTTAACTATGCTATGTTAGTTTAATTTTTTAATAATCTAGCAACTTATAATACGCTTTTTTTTTTATTTAAGCTAGCCTTGCTTTATATAATCACACTGTTAGCATATATAGCAATAAGCTAAATAGCTTAAACTTTAAGCTTAGCGCTTATTTATAGTCACTTATTTTAGCGCATGTTTTATTAAAGGCTTAGTGCTAAAAATATAGCTAATAATTTAATGTTAGGTTTTTTTTATAAAAGCATTTATTTTATAGCTATATATAGTTTTTCTTTAAATTTTATTGCTTTTTTAAACGCATATTTATTTATTACCTTTTTTTTTAGTTTTTATAGCTTAATATTATTAACAACAACTTATATTATTATTTAACCTTTTTTTATAAAAAATAGTTTTACTTGCTAACTATAATACTATTATAAAAATATTGCTATATTATTATTATATTTTATTTAATTATTAAAAAAAAGGCTTATATTAAAATCTTTTTACTTGTTTTTTTTTTAGCTTAAATAAGTTAAATAATATATTAAATAAATATATAATAAGCTTATATTTAAATAATAAAAGCTTAAATGTATTACTATTTAACTAACTTTACATGTTTAATTTATAAAGGCATGCTAATTATAAAGAAATTTAAAAAAAAATAAACATATAACCTTAATAATTTAATAACATTTAGTAGCCTAGCGCTTTAGCTAACAAGTTAGCAAAGCTATAAACACTAAACTTTATTATAGATTTAGCTTAAATATTTATTAAAACACTTAGTTTTAAAGTATTATAATTATTATTAGTGGTGTAATTAAGCTTTATTTATAAAAAGGCTAATTTTAAGTTGATTAGCCTTTAAAAGGTAGCTTATAGCTAAAGTGGTTACCTTAATAGGTTTTATATATATAATAGTTATTTATTTGCTTTTATTAATATTATAAGCAAAGTAAATTATTATAGGCTTAATATTTACATTTTAGGTATTTTTAGCATTATGCTTACATATATAATTTAGCACTATAGTTCGTTAGTATTTCTTTTAATTTCTTTAAAGCTTGTTATAATAGCGTTTTTTTATCTTTATAATAACCTAGCTATTTTAGCATGCCTGTTAAAAAAGGCTTAATATAGTGGTATATGTTTATTTTTATTAATAACTAATATATTAGCACCGTGCTTAATAAGCAGCTTAGCTACCTTAATATAATCTTTAAATAAAGCAAAATATAATAATATTTAACTGTTTTTATTAGCAACTAATACATTAGTACTTTAGCTAATAAAAAGCTTAGCTATATTAATATGCTTTTAATATAAAGCTTAATATAATAATATTTATTCGTTTTTATTAACAGTTAATACATTTACATTATAGTTAATAAAAAGTTTAGCTACTTTAATATATTTACTAAATAAAGCTTAATGTAATAGTTTTTATTTGTTATTAGTAGTAGCTAATATATTAGCATTATAGTTAATAAGCAGCTTAACTACTTTAGTATGCTTTTAAAATAAAGCTAAATATAATAATATCTATTTATTTTTATTAGCAGCTAATATATTAGCACTATAGTTAATAAGCAGCTTAATTACTTTAGTATACCTTTTAAATAAAGCTAGATATAATGGTTTTTATTTATTATTAATAGCGGCTAATATGTTAGCACTATAGTTAATAAGCAGTTTAGCTACTTTAATATACCTTTAAAATAAAATTAAATGTAATAATGTTAATTTGTTTTTATTAGCAGCTAATATATTAGCATTATAGTTAATAAGCAGCTTAGCTACTTTAGTATACCTTTTAAATAAAGCTAAATATAATAATGTTAATCTATTTTTATTAACGGCTAATATATTAGCACCGTGGTTAATAAGCAGCTTAGCTATATTAGTATGCCTTTAATATAAAGCCTAATGTAATAATGTTTATTTGTTTTTATTAACGGCTAATATGTTAGCATTATAGTTAATAAGCAGCTTAGTAACCTTTATCCTTTTTTTTTAAAGCTTTAGTGTAATAGCGTGCTTTTATTATTAGCAGCAACTAAAATATTAACGTCCTTTTAAAAAAGCGCTTTTATTAAAACACTATATCCACTTTTTGCTATATATATTAAAATTATTTTTTCTTGCTTATTTTTTAAATAGATATTATATTGCTTTATTGCAAGAAAAAATAAAAACACTTTTTTGTTTTTATATTTAACGAGCTAGTGTAATAACTTTTTCTTTTTTTTAAACGTAAAGTTTTAACCTAAAGCATATAAAATATTAAGGTCTAATAATAATTAGTTGTAAAAGTTTGCAGAAAAAGATTTTAATAGCTGTTTAGCTTTAAGATTTAGCATGGTTTAAATTACTATACTGTTTTTTATAGCACTTACTATAAAAATTAAAAGTTTATATTGCTTGTTTTTTACCTTAAAATAAAACTAATAGTTTATATAAGCATAAATAAAAGCTAGCATATTAGCTTTAGCTAAAATATATAAAAAGCTAACTTTAAATATATATTAATATATGTTATGCTTTTAAAAAATGTTATAATAGTTTATTTATTTAAAACGTAAAAATATAGCTAGGAAATCTTGCTAGCTTACGTTATAGTTTTATGCTTAGTTAGTATAATATAAGACTTTTTAATTAGTATATTTTAAAAATGAAAATCTTTAAATAATTACTTTATAAAAGGCTTTTTTAAGTTTAATAGCTGCTTTTATATTTATATATATTAAGCAATATTATTTAAGTATATTATAGCTTTAATTAAAAAGGTTTGCTAAAAAATTAAGCTAAACCTTGCTAAAATTATCTTTAAGCAAAAAGTTTTAAACGGATTTATAAATAAATTAAATAGTTAAACTTTTTAACTTTATAGATTTAATTAAACCTTTTAAGTTATTAAAGATATATTTTTTAATAGTATTTTTAAAGATTTTATTTAAATAGTAATAAACTAGATTATAAGGCTTTAAACCTAAAAAAATTATAAAATATAGCTATTTTAATATAAAAGGTTATTAAGTAAATAGTATTTATTAAATGTAAAAAAGTAAGCTATTTATAATATAGCCGTTACAAGTTAAAATATTATAAAATAAGTTGTGAAAATTTTTAAAAAGTTATTAAATTTATACGCAAATGTTATATTTATAGCTTATATTATACTTTTTATTAAAAATGTTCACTATAAATATAACCTATATAAAAATACTAAAGGCTTTTTTTTAAAGATTATAATAAATCTTTTATATAAAAAAACTATTTTTAATAATTAGCATGCTATTTATATAGCTTGCTATATTTTTATTATGTTTGCTTTATAATTTAAAAACAATTTTAACTGTTTTTTTTATAGTAATATATAAATAATATCTGCTTGCAAAGCAAATATAAAGCTAATTTTTAATAATACTAAAGTTACTAAAAAATAATATTATATTTTAAATTTATGCTTTATTATATTTGTTAAATGTATTAATTAAACAAATAAAAAAAGTATTACTAAAGCTTTATATAGCTTTTTTAAAAAAGGATTTAAAAAATTTAATAGTTTAATAATGTTTAACTTAAACGTTTTTTAAAATATATTATAGCCTAAAGCGTGCTTTAAGTAGCTATAGTAAAAGTAACTAGTATAAGCTAATAGTTATTTTTTTTAAGTTATAGCTTTTAGCGTTAAAAAAAAAAAAAAGTAAAACCTTTTAACTTTTAGCTTATTAAATTTAATTGCAAAGCTATTTTAGTAAAAACTTTATTAAAGTTAATTTTTTTGCTTTTAGTTTCTCTTTTATTTATAAGAAGTTATAATTATTATGCAAGGTATTTTTTTGCGTTTAATTAGCGTATAATAGCGTTTTTAAAAACTATTAGCACGTGTAAACATATGTTTTTTTAATGCTTAATTGCTTAGCATTTATTTAGTTAAATTATAACAAGTTAAGCAATATTTAATACTTATTATCTTTTTTATTTTTATTTAACTAGTTGCTAAAATTTTATATAGTAATATTTTTATTAATAATAAAATTGCTTTTATTTTATATTTTATAGCTTTTAAAGCAATTTAACTTTTAGCTATAGTTATAGTAACATTATAAAGCTTTAGTTAATAGTTTAATATTATTTAATAGGTTTTAAATAAGCTTTTACCTTTTAGCTAGCAGCTTTATGTTTTTTTTTTAAATTATTATATAAGTTTTAATTATAAAAAAGTAGTGCATTATAATAAATATATAAAGTGTAAACTAATCTTATAATCTTTACTACGTTATTTATAATTAAGCGCATAAATGTAATTAATAGTTATATTTAAATTAAAACAATAATATATAAAAATAATTAAGGTTTTATAAAGGCTATATAGTCGTTAAGTTAAATAGTATTACTTGTAATGCTAAGTGTAAATAAAACTATATTAAGCAAAAAATAGTAAAAAAAATTTGCTTTGTTAGCTTAAAGATATAAGTTTTTGCTTAATCGCTTTTAATTACCTACTAACGGCTAAATAAAAAGTTTTTAGGCTTAAAAAATTATAGCTTGCAAAATGTGCGTATATAACCTATGCAATTAATTAATGCGGAAAATAATAGCTTATACTAGTTTAATAATGTTTGCGTGATAATAAATAATAGAAAAAAAAGCAAGCAAAAAATAAAATAAAAGTAAAAAAAAAAAGCAAAAGTAAAGCTTAGCAAAAATATTTAAAACTAATTAAATTAACATTTTTAGTAGCTTATTATAATTATACCTTAGCAGCTTAAAGATTAATGTAATAATATATATATACTTTGCTTTAATTAACTTTTTTTTTTATGCTTTTATTATAATATTAGCTTTATTAATTTTTAAAGGCTAAAAAAAAATCTTAAATAATTATTAATTAAGCAGTTTTTATATAATTTTATATAAATTATAGCATAAAACTAAACAAGAAACGCAAAAACTTACGAGGCTTATATTATTGCTATAGTGTGTGCTATTAAGTTTAAGATAAGCGCTATCTGCTATATGCTCGATAAAGAACATTAACGCTTGCTAAATAAGCCGGGAGATTTA
This sequence comes from Xylaria grammica, assembly GCA_004353285.2. Lineage (NCBI taxonomy): Eukaryota > Fungi > Ascomycota > Sordariomycetes > Xylariales > Xylariaceae > Xylaria > Xylaria grammica. The sequence continues at coordinate 3,755,821 of NGZP02000009.1, forward strand.
AATCGCTATATCCTCGGTTAGCTATCTAGTTACGATACCGTGCTTGCGTGGCTTTCTAGGTTATAAGGCAAAAGTGCTGCTGCGATTGTTGCTACTAACCTGGACCAAACGTTTCTATTGATTAAGTGGCGCTTTCTGACAGGCATCGGCGGAGGGGTGCCTAAACCCTACGACATTTGCCTAGGTAATGTAGTTGTAAGCATGCCTAATAGGCGCTATAGCGGTATAGTGCAGTATAACCTTAGAAAAGATATTAACGGTGGCTTTTAATTAAAAGGCTTTCTTGTTACATTACTTATAAAGCTAAGAAGCGCTATTTATAAAATAAGGTTTAACTATTATATTAATAACAATAAGGTTTAACAATTTATTTTAATAATGCTTTAAAAAGGTAGCGGTTTTAATAATTATTAGCGGCTACTTAGCGCGTTTAATGTTTTGTTTACTATAAGTTACCGCTATATTTTAAATAATCGAAGTATTTATAAGCATTATAATTAAAGACATATTATTAAAAGAGCGTATTACGAGTATAATAGCTTAAAAATTTACTATAGCTTAATTGCTTTAAGTAATAAAGTTATAAAAAGTATAATAAAAAAAAACTTTAAAATATAAAACTTAAAAGATAATATCTTTTATTTTAAAATAAAAGCTATTAGCTTAACTATAAAATTTTTATATATTATTATTTAAAGCATTTTTAACTATAGTAACTTTTATAAAAATAATACTTAGTAATATTATATTGCTATAGCTACTGCTATATATATTAAAAAGGTTTTAACTTATTTAAATCTTATAGCTTTAATAGCTATAAGCTTATTATATAATAATAAAAACGGTGTAAAAGTTAATACTAGTTTTAATAATAATAGTATATAAAACTTAAGCTTTAAAAATATTTTAGCAAGCAAAAATATAAACATTAATAAAAAATAACTTAATTATTAAAGGTTGTTTTATAAAAGTAGTTATAACTGCTTTTTTTATTATTTTTTTGCAACTTTTATTATTTTAATAGTTAACTTTAATATGTTTAGCAATAAAAATTATAAAAGCATTAGTTTATTTTTTTACTTTAAATTTTAATATTAAAGATTATTTTAATTATTTAATATTTTAGCTTTTTTATTTATATAATAATTAATTAATTAATTAATTAATTTTTATTTAGTTTTAACTGCTTTTTTATTTATAGCTATACTTAGCTAGCAAAGCTAATTAACTAGCTAATATAGCTTAAACGTTTATTTTTACTGCTTTATTTTGCTATATTTTAAAAAATTTAATTTATAATTAGCTAGCTTTAACTTTTATTTTTTAATTTTTAACTTTTATTTATATTTAGCTATTATCTATTTATAAATACTAGTTTTTTATTAATATATAAATAATTATATATTTTTTAAAGCAAATGCTTTTAGTTTTATATATTATTTATTTTTAGTTTTTATTTAATGCTAGGTTTTATTTGTTTATTTTTTAATTTTAAATTGCTTTAAAATTTATGTTTGTTTTATAAATTTAATAGCTTTAATAGCTATTTTATACTTATTTAAAACTATTTAAAAGTTTTTTTATTTTAATATATAGCTTAGTTTTTAATTTTAAAAGTCTTTAAATTATTAATATTAAAATAATATATAAAGTATTATTTATTGCTTTTTATTATAGCTGCACTTTAAATTTATAATATTTAAGATTTTATATTTAAAAAGAAAATCTTTAAAGCTAATCTTTTTTATATATAGTTAAACTAAAATTACGCTTTATTATTTGCTAAAATTTTTATAAAGCTTAAATACTTTTTATATTAGCTTAAATATATAATAAAATATAGTTTTACCTTTAGTTTTAATTTGCTAGCTTATTTTTTAATGTTTTTTAGCCTTTTTATAATTTTATGTTTTTAGCGTTACTTTAAGCAAAAATAGCTCTTTTAATTGTTTTACTTTTTATAGTATAAATAATATATATACACTTAAAACATATGCTATTAAAAAAGTATTTTTAAGTTTATTGCTTAAATTGCTATTTTTTTTCCTTGTAAATTCTTTAAAAGTATCGAAATATTTTCTATATTTTTTACATATATAATAAAAGCTAAACATGTAAAAGTGCTAATATAAAGCACCTTTACTTTAAAATTTTTAGTTATAATACATATAATAAAGTATATTTTATATAGTTTTATTATAGTGCGTTATACTATTTATTTATTTATTTTAAATAGCTTAATTAAAGCTAAGATTAAAATTAAAATAAGATAAAAAGGTTAAGCTTATAAAGGAAAAAATGTTTAAAAAAAAAAAAGCTTTACTTTAATACTAGATTTCTTTAATCTTTTACTACCTTAATATATATATAAAAGTGACTATTAATAGCAACCTATTAGGTTGTAATAAAACTAGCATCGTTTATTAAGGAAGCAATACTACTATTATACTCTATAAAATATATAGTATATACTGTTTAAGAAATTGTTTGGTTTCTTTTGCATCTTCGTATGTATGACTTAGCTTTAACAGGTATGCTAATCCCGCCCCCACCTTATATCAGTGAGAACTTACTGCTGGTTACTCCGTATAGCTCCCTAGGCTGACCTGCCTAACCTCACTAAACTTAGGCAGTCTAGTCCCCTGAACCTTCCAAACCCATACCCCATACTGGATAGCGCACTCGCCCACCAACCAGCTCGCCACCAAGCCATCGCCATCTACCTTTCTACCACCACCTCAATCTTCAGCCAGCAGTTCATCCAGTTGTAACCAGTCCATCTACCCACATCATCCGCCCATCTCGCTTCATCGCTTCATCCGTCTGCCGATTGCCACAATGCCTACTACCTACAATGTAACCATGCCCGGCACATGCGACATCAAAGCCGGTCGCCAATGCTTGTCATGCCGAAAGGTCTACTGCAAGAGTGATCGCGCAATGCTACGGTCCTATGCCCATTACCGCAACAACTTTAGAGAATCGTTGTAGCTAAGGCAGTCTGGTTAGCTCCCCTCTTTTCCTATGGCCTTACTAACAAAAGCTATACTTATCATTAATTAAAGGATATAGTCTTTCTTTAAGTTAACGCTTTCTTACCTTTTTAATTGCGCTAATTTAATAGCTATAAACTGCGTACTAAAGTTATATAATTTTAAGGTTTGCTATAACGTAATAGTTATTTATAAGCTTTACGCTTTAAAACTTTTTAATAAAAAAGCAATAAACCGTAAGTTTTACGCCTTTAGTTTTACTTTAAAGTTAAACATTTAAAACAAGCCACTTTTACTTAGTTATTTGTTTACTGCTACTATAAGTTAATAAGTTATACTTAAAACTATATAAAAACTAACATTTTAACGCTTATTATTAAACTTTAATAAGCGTTTAGTTAAAAGTATTATAAAACTATTAATAGTTTATATTAATAATTTAAGTTTAATAAAACTAGTTATTTAGTAGGCTAAAATAAATAATCTTTATAACAAATAAATTTAAAGGTTTAATAAAAACGTAGCTAAAGTTTTAGTTTTAATAATTTAAGCTTAAAAGGTTAAAAGCTAAAAGATTAAGCAAGATTAAAGCTAAAGTTTATGCTACGCTTATTGCTTATAAAAAACCTATTAAATAAAAAGCATTAAAAGCATAAAAAAAGCTATGCTATTTTACTTTTATATAAAGCAGCTAAGATTTTAATAACTTAAAGCTTTTATAAAACTTTATAAGTTAGCTTAAGTTAATTAATAAATATTTATAAACTATAATAATTTTTATTTTAAAAGTGTAAATAAAAGTATTTAATTAAAAAAAGCTTAAACTTTTTTAAAAACTATATATATATAACATTATTAATTACGTAAATAATACTTAAATTAATAGGTTATAATAATAGCTGCTTTTAGTTTTTAAAGTATAGTATTAATAAAAAGGATTAAAGTTAAAAATACTTTTGCTTATATATTTAATTGTTAAGCAAAGCTTTTTTAGCACTTTTGCTAAAAATAGCGTTTAAATTTTTATAATATAATTGCTTTATAGGTTATTTACACTTTTAGCAAACACTTAAACGCTTATTAAAACCTTAAACAAGCAAACTTTTATTTAAACTATTTAATTTATTAAGCATAAAAGCTTTATTTAATTTTTTTTAATTTTAATAAGCTATTTTATTTTTAATTATAAGCTTTTTTATAGCATATATAAACTTTACCTTTATAAACGCAGTTATTTTACCTTTTTTAATTTAGTAAATATAGCAATTAAAAAATAAATATTAATAAAATATTATTAACCTTTAAAATTGCACTTTTATTAGTTAAAGCTAAAGATAAAGCGTAAAAAAGCATTATTATAACCTTTTTAAAAGCTAGTAATTTAATTTAAAACAATAAGTTATATAATAAATACTTTAGTATTAAAACTATTAGCTTAAATGTTAAAACGCTTTAAATTAAAAAAGTTAACTTATATTTATTAAACTTTAAAGTTAAAAGTTTTTTTTAAATCTTTTTAATTGCGTTAAACCTTTTTATAATATTAATAGCTTTTTATTTAAACGTTTATGCTTATTAGTAAATGTTAGGCTTTTATTAGCTATTAAATGCACTTTTTTATTTAAAAGATTATAAATGCCTTTTAAAGTTAAAAGCTAAAAGACTTTTTAAACTAAGTATATTTTAATAGCTAAAATATTAATATTATTAATTACTGTTTTTAGTGCAACCTATGTTTAATTAATTAAAAATAAAATGCAAATATTATAAGTAACTTGCTTTATAGTATGCTTTTATTATATTAATAGCTATAAAATAAAAATAAATATTTATGTTAAGCTTAAAGCTTAATATTAAGCTATTAATAAATAACTTTAAAGTAAATTTATAGGTTTTTATACTATATAAAAACTTTAAACTAAAAAACTAAGTAAGCTAATGCTTTATATTAAATTATTTACGCTTATTTTATTTTTTCTAGAAATTTTTTATAAAATAATAATTATAAATAATAAGGTGTTTTAATAAATATAAATATAATATATTTATAAGTTTATTTTTAAGGTTTACTTTAATTATATTTATTAAAAGATTTATAATAAAACAAGTTATACTCGCAGCAGTTTTTTTATTAGCTATATAGCTTAAAATTATATTAATAGCTGCAATAATAAATATAAGCATTTAATAATTTAAGCTACTTATAAAATTTTTTTATAGCTTATATTATTTACTAAAAAGTTTAGCAATAATAAAAAGATTATAAAAGCTAAATAGCTTATAACTATAACTTTTTTTTATAATAATTTTAACTTTTTTAATATATTAATTTTATAAGATAAATTTTAAGTTATTAATATAATTAACATTATGCTTTAAAATATACTTAGCTTAGCTGTAAGCTTTTATTTTTTTTGCAAAGTTTATTAATATGTTTTAAATAACTGCTTGCAACTACTTAAAATATTAAGTATAATTATTTAAAGTAATAAAAAATAAGTTAGTATAATTACTATTAATATTTACTTAAGCTAAAGTAATAAATAATATGTTAATGTAAAAGAAATGTTAGTGCTGCTTTATAATATTACCTTTTATATTATTTAATTTTAATAGCTTTTCTTTAAATTTATAAATCTTTATTTTAATATTTGTTAAAACGCTTAATAATTAATTAATAATTTAATTATAAAAGATATTACTTATATAAATATATAAATTTGTAACATTTAGTTAGGCTGTATTAAAAGTTATTTAAAAACTAGTTAAAAAAAACTTTATTTTTACTTTATTATATTTAGTAGTAAAAGCATTGCAATTAATATAGCTTTAGTTATATAGTATATATTACCTAAAATAAAATTTAACATTTTAATTTTAAGCTAGTTTTATATAAAACTTTTTACTATTAAAACTTTTGTTTAATATATTTAACTTAATAATAAGCTTTAATATATAGCTGCTATAAAAATTAAACGCTTACATATAATATATTACCTATTAAAAAGTAAAGTTGCTTTTAGTAGAAATAATAGCAAAAATAATGCTTTATAGCTTTTTTATATAAAAAAATATAAGCTTTTAAACTAGCTTAGCATTTTTTTCTAATTAATTTTTATTGCTAGCTAAAAATAAACTAAATAAGTTAACTATAATTAAATAAAGCTAACTTAGTTTAAAGATTTTAACATAAAAGATATTAATATTAAATACTTTGTTATTATTATTAAAACTTATAGCTTGCTTAGCTTTTTTAATAATAAAACTAATATTTAAAGCTTTTTAGTAGCATTAAAAAGCTTTAAGCTTTTATTGCTTATTATTAAGCTAGTTATAGCTTAAAATAATTTAAATATAAACGTTTAACTTTAAACTGCAATAAAATATAAGCTTAGTTGCAAATTAAATATATAAATTATTTTTAGTTAAAAATAAAAAACTTAAAATAGCTTTTAATATAAAGCTTTTTTTAAATAATTAGTTGCTATAAATAATAATTTATAGTAAATTAACATAGCGTTTAATTTCTTAAGATTAAAAAATATTAATTATATTTAAAAGATTTTAATAATTTTTATTTTAAAAATAACTGTTATTATATTAAATATTAACTTTAATTTAGTTTTTTATAGTTTAAAAAAGCATAAAATAATAATTTAAGCTAAACAAAAAAACTAAAAAATATTTAGCTTATAAAGCTAAATATAAAAGTATAAAATAATATTAACTAATTAAATATAAAAAGAAATATAAGTTATAAGTAAGTTTTTAATTAAAAAAGAAATAAAAAAATAAGTTAAAGTTTAGTAAAGTAAAAAAACTAATAAAAATTAATAAAATTTAAAAAATAGCTATAAAACTATAAAGTAAGCTTTATATATTTATATAGTATTTTTATTAAGTTTATAGTTTTTTGCTATATTTACGCTTATATTTACTTAAGCTTAACTGCTTAGTTATACTATATAAATAGCAAATAATAAGCAGCTAAGCTGCTTTAGTTTTAAAACCTATTTATTATTTAAAGCTTTTTTAAATTTATATAGCCTTTTATAAATCTTAAAATATATAAAGCTATAATTAAAGCTTTATAATAGCTAATATTATTTTTTAACGCTATTTTTTTTATTTATAATTTTTTATTTATAATTTATTTTAACTATTATTAATATTTAATATATAATTAGCGCTAGCATTTATTTTTAATTAATAGGTTATATAATTTTACTTTTTTATTAATAACAGTTAATATGTTTTTTAAAAAGTAATAGCATATTATATACTTTTATTTATGCTAAAATATTATTACTTATTACTTACTACTATATAATTAGCATAAAACAAGTAAAATTAATGTTTGCTTTAATAGTGCAAATAAAAGTGTTTGCTAAAATAAGTTGCTAAAATTAACTAAATAAAACAAAAGTAAAATTTATATTAAAGTTATTAATTATAAAATATTATTAAAGCTATAGTTTTTAACTTATAATTAATATATTATTATTAAAAGCTAAGGTAATTAAAGTAATAAAATAGTAAGTATTAAATGCTATTAATTGCTAATATTAAATAAAATTTTAAGCTTAAATAAAGGCTATAGCTTTTTAAATATTTGCTTTATTAAGCTGCTATAAATATTATGCTATCTTTATAATATACTGCTTGCTGCTTTTATTGCAATGCTTTTAATAATATATATTAAAAAATATCTAGCTATTTTACTTTAATAATAATATAAACAATAATATTTATATTATAGTTTTAATAAATGCTTTATGCTTAAACTTTATTAACTAATAAAAAATAACCTTTTATAAAATAAATATTAATATTTAAATATATTAGCTTTTTTAATTACTTTTTACTATGTTTTTATTTTTTATTATAGTAATATAAACTTTATTTATAAGATTTACTTAACTTTATTTTTTTTTAATTTTTTTATGTAAAGCTTTTAAGCTTTTTACTTTATATTTTAAATAATAAACTAATGCTTTTTAATATTATATTAGTAATTAACCTTAATAGCTTTATTAATAATATATAATTACTAATATAAACAAGTAGATTTTAACCGACTTGTTTAATATAAAAAAAGTAACGCTAGCATTACTTTTAATAAAGCTACTTTAATGCTTTTGCTATAATTAAATTAATAAGCATTTTATTATATAATTATTTAACTATAATAAAAACGTAAAACAGCTTTACTATAAATGCTTACGCTATAATAAATTTTTTATTTTTAATAAATATTATAGCGATAACTTTATAAACCTTAAATGTTATTATAAATATTTAAGCAAATATTAAGTAAAAAAAAGGTTTAAGCTAATAGTAAAACGTTTATATTATATTTATTAGCTTAGCATATATAATTTCTTTAGCTTATATAAAAATACTAAAGAAATAAATGTTATTATTAATATAAATCTTATTAAAAACTTATTGTAATTGTTTATTATTTAGTATAATTTTTTTACTGCTTTTTAATTAAGCTAAAATATAGCGTTTTAACTAGGTGTTTAAAAGATATAAAGATTACTAACGCATTTTATACGTTTAAATCCTTTAATAAAAAAGTGATTAAAAGCAAGTTTAATACCTTAGTTTAAAAAAGTATAACGTTAATTATATAAAAACACTTTAAATTATTTAAATAGTTAAAAGTTTAATAGTAAAATCTATAGTTTAATTTAAAAAGTAAAGTTTTTATATAACCTTATTAATATTTTAATTAAAAATATTAATAATAGTTGTTTATTAAGCTACTTTTTATATAAACAAGCGCTATTTATAATTTTAATAATAATAATACTTTTTATATAGCTAATTTTAATGCTATTTTTTTTAGTGATTAATATAATAAACTAAATAGTTTATATATTATAAATATAAAATAATTTTATTTTAAGTTATAAAATAATTATACCTTAGCTTAGCTAACTTAACTATTTATAAAAATTACTTTTTGCTAAAACTAGTATAAAAAAGCTATAGCAATAAACTATAAACCTTTTAAAAGCAAAGCAAAATTTTTTTATTTATAATATATACACTTTTAAACCTTTAATTAATTAGCTTGCTTATTTTAATAATATTACCTTTGCTACATTAAAATAGCTATTAGTAGCTTAAGGTGCGTTAGCTAATTAATAGCTAAGCAATAAAACATTAACTAAAAGCTAGGTAAATATCACGCTAGGCTTATAATATTATCCACTTTAGCAATTAGGTTTAACTTAAAAAAAACGTGATATAAAAAACAATAAACTAGTTTATTTACGCTATATAGCAAGACGGTTTTTTTTAAGCTATAACTTGTTTACCTTGTTATAACATTTAATCCACCTTTTTTATTAATAGCATTAGTGAATGTCTTTTTTGCAAATTGCTTATTAGTGTAGCATATTATAAGATAATGCTATTTTAAAATATATTAGTTTATTTAATTAAAATAGCAATCTTTTTAAGCTAATATAACTATTTACTTTTATATATTAAAATAAACATATAAAATTTAATAAGCGTTTATAGCGCTTTGCGCTTTAGTTATTTTGCTAATTAATATATTATCTTTTATTTTTTATGCTTTAATTTTATTATTATATAATGCTTAAACTGCTTAATAAAGTCTTTAATATATTGCTACGTTTATTATACTTTTATTTTATAACATTTTATATAATATTTTAGTTATATTAACATAATATATATTTAAAACTTTTTAAAGCGTTTTAATTATATGTTAAAACTTTGCTAGCTAAAAAGCATTAATAAGGTTAATTTTTTTGTTAGCAAGCCTTACTACCTTGTTAGCTTTTATTAAATATACTAAAAAAAAACTAAAAAATAGCAGGTTTTTTTATAGTTTATAATTATATAAGTTTTTTATTGTTAGCAAGTTAATTTTTTAATCTTTTAAAAGTAAACAGCTTTATAAAAGCTTTATTAAATTTAAATATTTATAGCTAGCAAAGTAAAATATCTTATACTTTTATAATTGCTAAATTATATTATTTTTATATAAAAATAGTATAACTAGCTAAAGTTAAAGCAATAAACAAAAATCTTTTATTATTTTTATTTTATTTATAGTAAATAAAAAACTTTTATTAATAAAAAGATTTAATATTTTATATATAATAACTAAAAAGGCATAGTAAAATAAAGCTTATTAAAAAGTTAAATAAAAGATATAAAGAAAAAAAGGTTGTTTTAGCAAATTAAAAGCATAAAAACATAAAAAACAAAATAATATTTACATATAAAATTAACTTATTTGCTTTTACTAATATCTTTAAGCTATAATTAATTAATTTTTTATGCTATAATATATTTTAAATATATAAAAATATAATGTTTAAACTATTTTTATATAGTAGCTATATAAGCTTTTGCTTATTTATTAATATAAAATAAAAGATTAAATAGCTATTTTTAATAATGTTTTAAGTAAAGCTTTTTTTTTAATTATATAATTTTAATAATATTTTAAGTTTTTTTAGCGTTTTTTATTTTGCTGCTATAAGTAATAGCATTAATAATAATCTTAAATAAAATGCTTTTTTTTTTTTTTTTAAAAAAAGTAGCTTTATTAAAAGGATTTATAATGCTTTAATTAAAAGTTTTCTTTTTATTAATACTATACTTTTTTTTTAAAACATAAAGATTAAAGTAATTAAAAAAAATCTAAAATAATAAAAAAAGTAAAAGTTAAATTAACTTTTAAAATAGCTATAAAAAGCTTTTTTAACTACTAAAGCCTTGCTTTTTTGCTTTAAAAAAAAAGGTTTTTTATAATTAAAATTTTTTGCATTATTATACTAGCAATTATTATTAAATTATATATTTTTTATTATAAAAAAATAAATTAAATATTAAAATAATAATAGCTTATATATATTTATTTAAAAAACTAAAATATAAAGTATTAATAAAAAAAACCTTATTTTAATAAGCTATAAAACTTATATAAGTTTTTTAAAAATTATAAAATACTGCTAAAATAATTTTATAATAAGTTAAAAAATATTACTTTAAAAAAAAAAAACTTAATATTATATTAAAATATATAAAAAAAATTTAAAGCTATTAGCAATAATAAAAATATTAAATAATTTAAAAAGCTTAAAAAATATAATTTAGCAAGCTTATAAATAGCTAAAAATTATATAAAGCTATATATAAGTTAAAAAAAATACTAAAAATAAATATTTAAAAAATAGCTTAAAGCTTTATAGTTAAAGCTAATAGCTATTATAAATGCATATAAATTAAAAAGTATTAATAATAAGAAATAAAAAGAAAAAAAAATAAAAAAACTAAAAATATTAGCATATTTATAGCTTTTATAACTTTTTTTTTTAAAAAATAAATTAGCTTTTTAAAAAGCAAGCTAATATATTTTTACTATAAATTATAAAAAGCTATTAAAATAACTACTATAATATAATAAACTTAATATATTATATTTAGCTTAATTATAATAACTTTTATTTTTTACTTAGTAAAATAGCAATAAATATAAAATCTTTAAACTAAAATCTTTATATGCTTAGTTTAATAAATAGCTTATTAGCTAATATAAAAAAAGCTAAGCTAAATTAAAGCACTTTTAAAAGCATTTTAAAAAAGCGTTATAATATAGCTTTTATAGCTTTTAACCTTTAAATTAACTTTTATTTATTATTTAATAAATTAAAGATTAATAAGTAAATAAATAATTTAAATATTACTTTTTATATTAAATAAATAAAAGATATAAATAAAATTTAATAAGCTTTTATTTATATTATTATTTTTTAAATTAAGTATATTATAAAAATAGTTTTAAAAGATTATAAAAACTAAAGTAAAGCTTATAATTAATTAAAAGCTAAGTTTAAACTTAAAAACTTTTAGCTAAATTACTTTGCAGTTATTATTTTTTAAAACTTTAAAACTTAGCTTAAACTTTTTAATTTAATAAACTTAAAAGCTTATTTTTTTTAGCATAAAGTTTATATTAAAAATATAAAAAAAAGCAAAAAGCTTTATACTTTTATTTAGTTTATATTTAAGCTTTTAAAAAGCTTAAAAAAAAAAGTTATTAATAAAGTTATAAAAGCTACTTAAAAAACTTATAATAAACTTTAAATTATAAATTATAATAACTTATATAAAACTTTAAATAAATAAGTTAATATTAAGTTTAAGCTAAAACTTTACTTTTAATATAATAAAAAGGCTATTATAGCATAAAAATAGCTTAATTATCTTTATAATTAAAAGCTAAACTAACTACTATATTTATATAAAGCATATATAGATTGCAAATTTATAACTAGCTTAATAGCTTTACTTAATAAAAAAAAAGTTTAAGTAAATAGTTAAACTATAAAACTAGCTAAAAAAGCTTAAGCTTTTAATAAAATAAATAAATTAATAAAATATATTAAAAAGCTTAAAATAAAGCAAGAAAAAATTATATTAATTAAAAATAAACTAAAGTTTATGCTAAAAAAAGTTAGTAACTTATATATAACTTTAAATAAGCTAAATTTATAAAATTTTTAATATTATAAATTTATAGTTTTTTAAGCTATAGCTTTTTTAAACTTAAATATAAACTTTATTAAGCCTTTTTAAAAAAGAAAATACTTTTAAAAAAATAAAAGAAAAAAAAAAAAATATTAAACCTTTTTTATTAATAATACTTTAGTAACTTATATATAGCTAAAAGTATTATATATTAAAAATATAAGCAAAATAATTATTTTGCTAATAAGTATAACTTATTTAATAAAATAAGTTAAAAAAAGATATTATATTAAAATAAGCAGTAATATTTTAAAGGCTTTTTATTTTTAAATTTTTTTAAATATATTAAAGTGCTTAAAAAAATAATAAAAGCTAGCTAAGCTAATAATAGCATTATAATAAAAACTTTATAGTAGATATATAATTATATTTTAAGAAAAAATAAAGATTTTTGCTATAAAGTATATTATTAACTTTAAAAAAGAAATGCTATTTTTAAAAACAAAAAAATTAAAGCCTTTTAAAATATATTTCTTTTTAAAACTATTACTAAACCTATAGCTAAAAAAAGTAACTAAAGTAATTAAAGCAATTTTTTAGCTAACTTAAAAACTAAAAAAAACTTTATTTTAAAAATATATAATATAAAAGTAATAAAAATATATAATGCTTATAATAATAAACTTTTAATAAAATAATATAATAATAAGTTTATTAATAAAAACTAAGTTTAAAATTTTATTTAAAATATTATTATTAATTTAAATAAAAATAAAACTTTTTAAAGCTTTATATTTAAAAATAAAAACTTTATTATTAATATTTTAGCAGTTAATTAAAAAAAAAAAGCTTATAAAAAAGCTGCTTTTTATTTAACTAAACTTTAAGCATTAAAAAAGCTAATAAAAGTGCTTAAAACTAAAAATAATAAAGATTTACTTTTTAAAAGCAAGCTTAATAAAAGTATAACTAATTATAATAATACTTATAAGTAATATAAGCTATTAAATTATTTAGCAACTAAAAAAAAAGCTAAAGTTTAAGAAAAAAAACCTTAAAAAAAACTAAATATAAGCAAAAAAAATAAAAAAGTTACTAAATAAAAAAGCTAATATAACTTTTAAAAAATTAATAGTAAAAATATTTAAATATTTTAAAACTTTTATATAAGCTATTATTTAAGTTAAAATATAAGCTTTTATTAATGCTAATAAAGTTTTTTAGTTTATTTTTAGCTTTTTATTTAAACTTATAACTAATAATAAAGCTATAAATTTAATATAGTTAAGCATTAATATTTTATAAGTATTTAAAGTTAGTAAAAACTTATAGCTTATTTTTTTAGCTAACTAAAAGCTTATAATTAATAAAAACTTTAAAAAAGCTATAAATAATAGCTATTAAAATAAAAAGTACTTAAGATTAAGCTAAAGATAATTTAGCTTTAAGATATAAAAGTAAAACTTATTAACTTAGCTTAGCAAAAAATAAAAGTATTTTAAAAATACTTAAAAGCAAAATAATAATTTAATTTTAATTAAATATATCTTTTTATTTTTAAATGCTAGCATTGTTTTAGCTTAAGCTAAAAGTTTTATTATTTTAAAATAAAAATAAAAAAATATATTAGCTAGCTAAATTAAAACTAAATTTAAAAATAAAGTTTTTATTTATATATATATGCTTATATAATACTTTTAAAAAATAGTTTTACTTTTAACTACTTATAATAACAGTTTAAAAACTAAAAAAAAACTTTTTGCTATTATTTATAAAGGTATTAATACTTATAAACTATTATTGCTTTTATTATTAAATTTTCTGTTTTTAAAAGTTATTTTAAATATAATAACTAATAAAAAAGCAAATAATTATAAAACTTAATTATTAAAAAACTAGTTTGCTTATATAAAGTTTTATAAGTTTAATTATAATAAAAATAAAAATAAAAATAATAGTAAAAAGTTTTATAAAAACTATGCTTTTTATATTTTTATATTAGCATATAAACTAACTAATAATTATAAAAGCAATAATAATAATAAGCTTAATTAGTTAGTTTTATTAAATATATATTTAATATTAGCTAATTTAAAAAAGTAGCTTTATATTTTTTTAGTTTTAACTAGCATAAATAAAGTTAAAAACTATATTAAAACTAGCTTTTATTTTACTATTTATATAAAATTATAAAAAAATAAAAATATTATTATTAATATTATTAATATTAATATTTAAGCTAATATTATAATAAATAGTTTTATTAATAAATATTAACTTTTAATATAAAATATTATAATAACTTAAAAAAGCTTTTATTTATAACTTATTTTTATATATTATATTAAATATTTAAAAACTATTATATAAATTATTAAATAATTACTAGATTTTTTTATTTATATAATAAAAAATAAGATTATATTTTTTTTATTACTGCTAAAAATAAATTTTATTATAAAATCTTAAATAGCTTTTTATTATTAAAATAAATATATAATAGTAAAAATAAACTTTAAAAGCTATAAAATAATAATATTAGTTACTACTTAAAAAAAAAAAAAAACTATTTAATTAAAAAAGTAGTTAAAAACTTATTAAAAAACTAAATATTATTTATTTATTATAAAAGCATATAAATAGCATTTTAAAGCTTTTTATATTTTTTATAAGTAAAAAAAAAGTTAATAATTAAAAATATCTTTATAAAAGCGCTAAAATTAATAGTTAAATTTAATAAAAAAACTTAAATTTATATTTTTTATTGTTTAATTTAAAGTTAAAAAAAATAAATATTATATTTTTTAAGATATTTATATTTAAACTTAATAAAAAAATAAAAGCAGTTTTTAATAATAATTAGTTTATTTTTTTATTTTAAATAGTTATTATAACTGCTTTAAACTAAAGCTAATAAAAGCAGCTTAAAAAAGTTAAGCATTATATAAAATTAAAGTTTTAATTTATTTTATTAATAAAAAGTTTTTATATAATAGCTAAAAATAGCTTAAATATATAAAAAAAGTAAAAATAAGTTTTTTTTATTAATATAATATATAAAAGAAAAAATAAAAAAGTATTATTAAAAAATAATGTTTTTTTTAATAAAACTATTTTTTTAAAAACTTATAATTAAAAATATAAAGCTTTTAAATTAGCTTTTTAAAACTTTAAAAGCAAAAAACTTTTTAATTAAAAAAAAATATATAAAAATATATATTTAAAATTTATAAAAGCATTAAAAAAAATTAAATTAACTAAAAAAAAACTTTAACTAGTTAAAAAATCTATTATAAATATAAATTTAATAAAAGCTAAAACTAAAATTTTTATTAAAATATTATTTTAAAAAAAAATAATACTTTTTTAAGATTTTTTAAAAATTAGCTAAATTAATAAATAAATATTTTTTTTATATAAAATTAAAATAATTTTTTATATTACTTAGCAAGTTAAAAGTATTTTAATATTAAAGCTTTTAAAAAAGGTTATTATTAAAGTTTTTAAAATAAAACTTAAAAATAGCTTTTTAAAAAAGGCTTACTTAATATATTATAATGCTTAGTTTTTAGTTAAAAAAAAAAATAAAAAGATTTATTTAATTAATTTAGCAATTTAATTAAATAAAATTATTATTAAAAATGCTAACCTTTTTTTAAATTATAATAAGTTTATTAAAAATTTTATAATATATAAAATGTTATTAGTAGTTAACTTATTTTTTAAATATAATTAAATCTTTTTTTTTAAGTTTAGTTAAGCTATAATTATATTTGCTACCTTTTTTAAAGCGCTTTAAATAATTGCTTTTTTTTAAAGTGCTATTAACTTTATAGCTTAATTTTTAAAAGTAATATTATAAGTTTTATATAATATATTACTAATAAAGTATAAGCTATTTTTTAATAATATTAAAGTTAAAAAACTAATTATAATATATAATAATTATAAGGTTACTTTAAAAGGTAAATAATATATTTTTAAATATTTTAAAAATTTAAATGCTATTTTATTAAACTTTACGCTTATTAAAATAATTATTAGTATTATAAAAAGTAACTAATATAAGCAGTTAGCTTAAATAATAAAATATATATATAAAACTAATAAAAAACTTTTAATATATACTAAAATTATTAAAATAATTAAATAGCTATTATATAATAATATTATAAAAATTAAAGCTTTTTTTAGCTTTATTATATATTATTATATTTAAATTAAAAAATATATATTAATTATAATGCTATTAATTATTTTATTATAAAAAAATAAACTATTTTAATTTTTTAAACTTTAGCTTAATGCTATAAAAACTTTAAAAGCTGCTTTAATATTGCTATTAATTTTAGTTATATTTAATTATAAAAAAATATTATATAGCTTAAAGTAAATATATTAAAAACTAAATAAAAAGCATTATTATATTAAAAAATAAATAGCTAAATAAAACTTTTATAATATAAATTAAAAATATAAAAAAAAGTAAAGTTAAATTATAATATTATAAAATAAAAATGCTTAGCTATTATAAAAATACTTTAAAAGTTAAAAAATTATTTATATAGCATTAAATTTTACTTTAAAATAAATATTAAAATATTAATTACTTAGCTAAATAATAAATTTTTAGCTTTTTTAAATATATAACTTATAAAATAAATAGCTTTTATTAAACTATTTAACTTTAAACTTTATTATATATTAAAAAAAAATATACTATAGCTAATAAACTATTAAAAAAATCTTTTAAGCTATTTAATAAGTTAAATATTAAATAAAAAAAAAATATAAAAAACTTTATTAACTTTTAACTATATATAATAGCTATTATAATAAATATAATAATTATATAAAAACTTTTTAAAAAAGCTAGTTTTATTTTAAAGTTAGTATAATTAAATAAAAGTAAAAAGATTATAAGGTTTTTTATTACTAATAATATCTTTAATTATTTAAAAACTAAAATAAAATAAAAATACTTTAAAAAAAAGGCTTTAAAATTTCTTTTAAGCAAATTATTACTTTAAAAAAAAACAAAAAAAAAAACTTTTAAAAAAAATTATTAATAACTTTAATAAAAAAAAATATTAATTAAAATAAGCTATAAAAGCTTTATATATAAAAAATAGCTTATTATAATAATAAAAGTTTATTAAAAATATTATTAAAAAAGCTTTTATAAAAATATTTATAATATAATTAAATATTACTTTTAATACTAAAGATTATAAAATAAAAAGCAAGCAAAAAAATATAAAATAAATTATTTTTTAAATTTATTAGTTTTTTAAGTAGTAAATATTTAAACTATACTAGTAAGTAATAGCTATAAAGCTATAATTAAAGCTTATTATAAAATAATAGTATAATTAAAAGCTAAATTATTAAAAAAAGTTAATTTTGCTATAGTTTTTAAGTTTTTAAAAAAAAAAATTATTTATTAATATAAAGTGCTTATAAAAATAAAATATAATAATAATATTAAGTTTTTAAAAAAAGTAAAAGTAATAATAGCTTTTTTAAAATATAAACTAAATTATAAACTTATATATTACTTTTAGTTTTAAAGCTTTATTAAAAAAACTATTAGCTAATTAAAAAAAACTTTATAAAAAATAATAAATAAAACTAAAAAAAATTAAATAAGTTATTTAAATTTAATAATATTAGCAAACTAAATAGCTATTTAATATTATAGTTATTTTTTTTATAAACTAGTTTATAAAAGGCTTTTTATTATATTAGTTAAAAATATTATTTTTATATAGCAAATTATAAAGTAAAATAAAATAAATAGTTATAAAAACTTAATTATAGCTTAAGTTAAATAGCTTAAGCGCTATAATATAAATATTTAAAAAGTTAAAAGTATTATAAAAAAAAAAAAAAAAATAACTAATATATATAATATTTAAAATAGCTATAAAATTTTTATACTTTTTACTAAAAGCAATCTAATATTTTTATATAATATTTTATTATTTATAAATATATTAAATACTAAAAAGCTATTTTATTAATAGCTAAGCTTTTTTAAAATAGCTAAAGCTTTAAACTATAAAAAATATAAATTAAAAGATTTAACTAAAGTTTTTTATAAAAAAGTATTTTTAGCTAAATAGTTAAAAGCTTTTATTAAAAATAAAATAAGTTATTAAAAACTTAAAGATTTAAATTAAAACTTATAAACAATAAAAAAATTACTACTTAATATTAAAAAAAATTAAACTAAAAAAAAATAAGTAATTAAAAACTAAAAAAAAAAAATTATATAAAAAAATAAAAAATATATAAATTATCTTTAAATAAGTTAATATAAAAATAAAAAAAATTAATTTTTAATGCTATAAGTAAACTTTTATTTTATATTATATTTTTAAACTTTTATTTAACTAAAAAAAAAGCTAAAAACTTTAAAAAAAAAGCTGTTTTTTATAAAAAAAGCTTAAATATTACTATTAAAACAAAAAAAAAATATAAATAATAAAATATAAACTTATTTTTTAATTATATTTAATTTTAGTAAATATTTAAAAAAAAATAATTAATTATTTTTTTAAAGTTTATAACTTTATTATTATATTTACTAAAAAGCTACTTTTAATAAAAAAGATTTTATATTTAACTATAAAAAATTAGTTTTTATGCTTGCTTTTACTTTAAATAAAAATATTATAAAATTTAGTTTTTTAAAGCAATTAGTTAATTTTTTTGCTAGCTTTTTTACAATAGTTTTTGTTGAATAATATTATCTTTTAGCATAGCTATATAAACATTTAAAAAAAATAAAAATTATAAGTTAATTTTAAAGCTAATATTAGTTTTTTTAATTATTATAAACGTTTTTATTATTATTTATGCTATTTTTTTTAAGTTTTTTTTTTATACTTTTTAAATATTAAAAAAATTTTTTTTTATTAATAGTAGCAGCAATATTTATAATACTTTTAATATTATTTATTTTATTTAAATTATATATTATAAAAGTTATTAATATTTACTAGCATTATTTTTTTATTAAATTTACTTTTATAATTAAGCTATTAATTAAAATATTAAATAGTAAAAAAGCTTAATATATAGCGATAATGCTAATATAAAAGAATAAAATAAGCAAAAAAAATAAAATAATAAAAAAAAAAGATAATATTAATAAAAAAAATATAAAACAAAATAATATTAAAAAATAAAATAATATAGTTATAAAAGCTAAATAATATAAAAAACTAAGTTAATTAAATATAAAAAATATAAGCTATATAGTTTTTTAATAACTATAAATTTTATTATTTATTTTTTTATTTTATTTAATAGTTAAAAGTAGCTAAATAAAAAAAAAAGTTAAATTTTTTTAATTATAAAAAATATAATTTAATATAAAATATTAAATTAAAATTAGCTATATATATATAATTAATATATTTTTTTTTACTTTTTTATATATTACTTATTACTTTTTATTTTTTACTTTTAAATATTTTTTAACTAATTTTATATTAAATTTTTTTTTTTTTATGCTTATTTTTATTTATAATTATATAATATTTATTATAATAACTAATAAAGTAAAAGTTTATAAAACTATACTTTTTTAGCAAAAGTAAAAAAAAAAAGTAGCTAGCTAAGCTAGTTTTAAAATTAAAAATATAACTAAGCAAATATATTATATAAAGCTTTTAAAAAAACAAGTTAGCATAAAAAAATAAAAAATAGCTAAAAAAAACTTATTAATTATACTTAAAAAAAGTTACTATTTTTTTTAATATTTTAATAGATTATAAAAAGATAATTTTAATAAAGTATTAAGTAATAATATAATAATTAAAAGAAAGTTTTTAATATAAGGTCTTTTAAATATCTTTATTAAAAAAAAAATTTTAAAGTAAATATTAAAGCTAAATTAAAAATTAAAAAAAAATATTACTTTTAAATATTAAAAATATAGTTAGCATAAGCAAAAGTTAAATAGCTTAAAAAATAACATAAAAAAAAAAAAATATATTAAAATATAATTAAAAAGTTTAAAAAAGTAAAAGTAATTTATAATGCTTATAAAAAGTAGCGTTTTAAGTTTTAAATAATTAAATAAATAAAGCAATAATATAATAATTATTTTAAAGTAAGCAAAATAAATATTTTTTAAAAACTACTTTTTTAGCTTTAATATATAATAGCTTAGCTAAAGGCCTTTTAGCTAAAAAAGATTTAAAAAACTTAATATAACCTAAGATTTTTAAGCTAGCTTTAATTTTTATAAAAAAATCTTAAAAGATCTTTTATTAAATATAATAACTTTTTAGTATAACTTTTTAAAATATAAATCTATAAACTTTTTTAAAGCTTATATAGTTAGTAATTATAATAAAAAAATAGCTAAAAGGTTCTTTTTTTATTTAATTTATTTAAAAGTATATACTTTATTATTAATATAGCTATATTTGCAAATAACTTTTTATATATATATATTATATTATTAATTTAAATAATAAACTATTAATTTTTAACTATAAAAAAAAAAAAAAGTATAGCTTTAGCATATATTGTATTTTAATAAGCAAAGCAATATAAATTATTAAAACTTATAATAATAAAATCTAATTATTAAAATAAAACTAAAAAAAAAAATAATATTATAAATAAAAAAATAAACTATAAATAAAAAAAAAAATTATAAAAAAGATTATAAAAGTAATAATATATAAAAATAGTAAAAAAAACTTATACTTTTAATAAACTAATAAAGTAAAAAATAAAAAGGTTTATTTACTTATTATTATATTTAACTATATTAATTATATTAACTATAATAAAAATATTAAAAATTTAATTAAAGAAATTATTTAATTATAAAAATATTAGTTTTAAGTTATTAGGCTATATTTTTTAAATAAAATTTAATAAAAAAAAGTATAAAAATATTAATAAAAGTACTTTTAAATTAACTTTATACTTTTTTATTTGTTTTTAAGTTTTTATATTTAATTTAATATAACTTTTTTATTATAGCACTATTATAATATTATAATAATATAGCTATTTATTTATTTATTAAATTAATATTACTAATACTTTTATAATAAAAAAAAGTTATAAGTATTAGTAAAAATGCTTTTAAAACTTAAACTTTATACTTTTTATTTGTTTTAAGTTTTATATTTAACTTAATATAACTTTTTTAATTATTAGTACTATTATAACTATTATAATAATAATAGCTATATTATTTATTTACTAAATTAAATTACTACTAAATATTTTTAACTAAATATAAACTTTTTTTAATAATATATTTTTTAGTTATTACTTTTTTTTAAAACCTAATATATTATTTTATACTATTATTTCTATAGGTATTATTATAAGTAACTATTATTATAAACTTACTAGTAAAAGGTATTATTAACTTAATGCTTAAATATATTATAAACTTATGCTAAATATTTATAATTAAAAGTTAAAAGATACTTTTATTAATAAAATAAGCAATTAAAAAAAAGAAAAGCATACTAACTATTTTATTTAAAGGCTAAATTTTAAACATATTAAAACTTTTTTTAATAACTTGCCTTTTTTTGCTAGATTAGCTAAAATAAAAAACGTTTTAAATACTTTTAATATTTTCTTTTTACTATTATAACAACTATTTTCTAGTTTTTTAAGCTAAGGTGCAATAAAAAGTAAATAAATAAGGTTTTTCTTGCTATAATTAATATGCTTTTTTATATTAAGCTAAAAATAAACTATTAATATAAAAAATAAATGCTTTTGCTATATATTTTTTTAAAAACTTTTATAAAAAAGTAACTTATAAATATAAGTTTGCTGCTACTTTTAATTAAAATAAGTTTAAAATAATATTACTTAAAATAACTATATAAGATATTTATTTAAATATTAAACTATTAATTTTTAAAAGTAATAAATTAGTAAAAAAAAGCAGTTATTAGTTTATAATTATTATTTATATTAGTTTGCGCACAGTTTATTTTTTTAATTTTTTTAAAGCTAGTTTTGCTAAAAAATATTATTATATAATTTATAAGCATATTATTATAAAGTTATAGCTAAAGAATTTTACTAGAAAAAAATAAACTATTTTATATTTAAATAAAGCATTTTTTTAGTATGCTTTTTAAACAAAAAATAGCTAGCGCTATAACTTTTTATAATTATATTTATATTTAATATAATTTAATATTTATATATAGTTAAAGCATATCTTTATAATTTATAAAATAAAAAAAAGCACTTTAACTTTTTTAATAATATATAAAGCACTTTTAATAAAAATATTTAACTTATAATATGCTATAAAGTATTAAAAGTATAAAAAGCTAAAAAATTATTTATAGCTAACTTAAGCACTAAAGCAGTTATACTTAATATTAAAAAACCTGTTATAAAAAAAGTAGCTATATTATTAGCTTAGTTTAGTAGCATATAAAAATTTGCGCATTTTTTTAAAACTATATATTTTGCAGGGCTAAATAAGTAAAATTTAAAGTTTAGTTTTTTTTTATAAGCAAAAAGAAATTATATAATTTAAAACTTTAATATAAAATACTTTAATTAAAGCTATGCTAATAAAACATTTAAAGATTTTTATAACTTTAATATTGCTTACTTTTTTAATTTTTAAAAAAATAATATTGCTATATACCTAAAAAATGCTTTAATTAAACTAAAAGCAAGAAAATAGTTAAGTAAACTAAAAGTTTTAGCTATACTAAAGTTTCTTTTAAAGCTTTACTTTAAGCATAGTTTTTTACTTTTTAAAATTATTTTTAAAAACAAATATAGTATGCTTATAAAAAATCATAAAAAGTTAATATAAAATAAAGCATAAAATAATAAAGTAAAAAATATTAAAACTTGCTTTATTATTTTAAAACGCTACTGCTATAGTTATTAAACTATAATACTTATAAACTTATATAACTAACTAGCTTATTTATTTAATTTACTTTTTAAAAAAAAAAGCAGCATTAAAAAAACAATAAAATAACTATAAACTTTATAAAAAGCTAGGTTTAGCATAGCTACTATGCTTACTTAACTAATTAGCTTACTTATATATAACTAGTTTAATAAATATATATATAAGTACTTTAGCTTTTATATATTATACTTAATATTTTATTAGCTTAATAATATTATTATATATAAAAAAAAAAGCTAAAATAAAAAGTAGTTATTAGCTTAAGTATATTATAAACAAATAGTAGCACTTATTAAAATATATATTAGCATTTAAATCGAAAAAAATCTATTATTTTTGCTTTTTAATTTTTATGCTATAAAAAAAGTTTATAATTAAAAAGTATAAAACCTAAAAGCATTAAAAAAAGTAATAGATTTATTAAAGCTTATATATAAAAATAATTAAAATATTTAAGCATAATTATATAAAATGCTTTTTTAGCTAAATAACTGCTTAGCTTAGTTAAAAAAACTAAAAAAAAAGCTAATTAATAATACTTAAATATTTGCTAACTATATTAATTTTAACTTTAATAATTTTAATATTAATTAGCTTATTTACTAGTAAATAATAATAGCTATATTGCTTATATAAAGTTTATATTAAAAATAATAAAATAATAAGTTATTTTCTTAAGATCTAAATATGCTAGTTAAAACCTTTATAAGCTTTTATGCTAGTATTACTAAATATGCTTTAAAGATTATAGTTAAGCCTATAATAAAAGATATTTTTATAAAAGATAATATAATAATATTAATAGTATAAATAAATAAAAAATATATTATAAATATAGTAATATTAGGCAAAAAAAAAGCTAATTTATAATAAAAGCTTATTTTAATATATACTTAATAAAAAATAGTTTTTATGTTTTATATAAAAGTTATTAATGCTTAAAAAAGCTTTAATATAAAAAAGAAAATAATAAATATATAGCTATTAATGCTGCTAGGTATAGCTAAACTTATAGCGTTTTATATTATTATAACGTTTGCTAACTAAAAAAAAGCTAAGTTTAAGTTTTTTAACATATTTTTTTTATATTACCTATATTATGCCTTTAAAGTATTGCTAAAGTATATGCAAAAAACCTAAAACTTTTAGTTAAAATAGCATATAAAAAACTTACGCAATAAAATAATGCTATATTTAAAAATTAAACCTAAAAAAGCCTTTATAAATAATATTTACGCGCTATTAAATAAGCTAAAGAAACTAAAACTTAAAAAATTATATAATTAAAGCAAAAATATTATTAAAAAGCTAGTTAAAAAAAAAGGCATTAAGAAAAAAAGCATAACTAATAAACTAATATTGCATAAATAGACCTAACAAACCTACTCTAAAGTATTTTTTAACTTTTTTTTATGCTTAAAGTTATATTATAAATAATATAAAGATATATTAAATATAGCTAAATTTTCTCGAAATAATACTTTTAATAACGTTTTGCTATTAAAGTTTTTTTAATTAAGCAATTTTTAATAGCAAGCTTTTTAACTATAGCAAAAAAAAATAGCCTTTTTTATATAGATAGCCTAAGGATATTTAGTTTAATATTATATATAAACCTACTTTTTTATATTTAAATAGCTAAAAAAAATAAGATTAATATAACTAAAGTATTAAAGCATTAAAAAAAGCAAAATAAGTATTAAAAGTGTAAAAGACTAAAAAAAGCGGAAATAATCTTATAAAACTTAATAATAAAAGCAAAGGAGCTAAAAAGCTAGTTAAAAAAAAAAAAAAAAAAAAAGATAAATTAATTATATATACTACTAAGTTAAAGCGTTAAATTAATAATTAAGCTGTATTAAAGTTAACTATATCTTAATTAGGGAGAATTAAAGTAAAGCTTATTAAAAGAGTTAGATAGAAAATATAAAAAAAAAAAGATTGTTTTAGTAGATTAAAAGTATAAAGGAAAAGAAAATAAAATATTATTTACGCGCAAAATTAACTTATTTGCTTTTACTAATATCTTTAAGCTATAATTAATTAATTTTTTATACTGTATTATATTTTAAATATATAAAAGTGTAGTGTTTAAACTATCTTTATATAGCGGCTATATAAGCTTTTGCTCACCTACTAACTTAAAGCAAAAGATTAAATAGCTGTTTTTAATATATATAAAAGTTATATTTTAGCTTAATAGTTTTTTTATATATAATATTAAGTAAGCTAGCTTTTAAGTTATATTAATAATTATACTAACGTTAATATAATTTTTATTTATTTTTATATTATAAAATAAAACCTAAAAATAATCTTTTGCTAATAAAAGTTATATTAATAACTTTGCTAAACTTAATATATTTTATTTTTATAAGTTATTTAAGTTAAAATTACTATATATTATTTTGCTTAGCTTTATAAAGCTATGCTATACTATTATAAAAGCTATATTTGCTATTAATATATTATAAAGGTTTTTATTTACTAAAGCTTTTAATAATATAAGTTTAGCTAAAAGTTATTTTAAAATTAAAGCTTTTATAAGCGCTTTATGCTTATAAAAAAATAAATATACTGCTTTTTAAATTAATTGCTATATATAAAAGCGATTAAAAATTGCTATATTTAAAAAAAGGTTTATATAAATTAAATATAATATAAATATATATAAAAAAAATATAAAGCTTTATAAAAACTTTTATATAAGGCTAAAAATATAATTATAAATATAAAAAGCTAAATTAATTTTAAAAACTAGCTAAGCTTTAATTTAATAGCTATTATATTAGTTTTTATATAAATATATTATAAATTTATACTTTTTTTAAGTTAATTTTATTAAGCTAATATAAAGTAGCTATATATAATTATTATTATAGCAAAAGCTTAGCTTTATTATATAAGCTATAAAGTATAAAGTTAGCTTGCTTTTAATAAAAATTACTAATTAAAGCATAAGTTAGCAATTAACTTAAAGTTAGCTTATAAAAAAGCATTTGCTAAGCTATTATCTTTTAAAAATATATAGCATATTTAAAAGTAAATATTATAATAAGCTGTTAATATAAATATTAGCTATAGCAAACTTAAAAATAATAAGTTTTAAGTTAAAGTATTTTTAAAGCTAGTTTAAGCTATTATATTATTTATATAAATTATTATAATACTAAATATTTAAGCTTTATATTAAAGTTTAAAAGCTAGTTATATTGCTATAATTTTAACTATATTAATATAAAGTGCTACTTTTATAATAAGTTATAAATAGCTAAACGCTTAGTTTTTTAATATTAAAAAATAGTTTTGCTAATAGCTTGCTATTAAATTTACTTTATACTAAAATCTTTTTAATTTTATATTTAATGCATTAATAAATAAATAATAAATATATTAATTAATATTAACTAATAAATATATTTTATTATTATTACTAAAAAAGTTTTATTATTATTTTAAGTTAAGCTAAACTAAATTAAAAAGTAAGTAAAATATATATATATTAAACTTAGCTAAAAGGTTTTATAAGCTATAAAAAAAAGATTAGCTTAAAAGAATTACTATAAAGTAAAAGCTTAAATAGCTTATAATCTTTTTAATATTATAATATATAAAAGCTTTTTTTTTAAGCGCTTTAGTTATTATTTAAATTATTTTTGCTAGCTTAATATATAATAACTAAGCTTATATTAGTTATATATTAATTTTAATTTTTAAGATTTTAAAGTAATAGCTTTTGCTATTTTTATTATTATTTAAAATAAAACTTAGCGCTATTAATAGCTACTTATATTTTTAATAAACTTAGCTTATATTATTAATTTAGTTTAAAAAAACTATAAAAATAAAGTTATTAAAATAATATATAATACTTATTGCTAATAGTAGCACTTTAAACATTTAATATAAGCTTTTTATAAACATATTAAATAAAAAAAAAGCTATATATAAGCTAAATAATATATAATTTTTATAAAAAAAATAGCTTTTTTATTTAAAGCTAAAAAGCTAATGCTATAAAAATGCTATTAAAATAAAGCAAAAAGTATTTTTAAGGTTTTTTTTAACTAAATATATATTTTTGCTTAATTTTTATACTTTATTAAACATATATAAAATTATTAAATATTTTAGCGCTTTATTTTTAAAGCTAATATAATTATTAACTAAGTTATTATTTAAAAAAAAAAAGTAGTAAATATAGCATTACTTTTTATTTACTTAAAAAACTAAGCTTAATAATAAATATAATAAGCTATTTAAAAAGTCTAGCTTTATAATATAATTAAGCGCTAAATTTAAAGCAATTTAAGCTTTAATTATGCTATAGTTATTATTTACTAATTATAAATTGCTAGCTTAACTAAAAAAAACTAAGCTTATATATTTTAAAAAAGCTTTATATATTAAAATATTATATAAAGTTGCTTTTAGTTTTTTTAAGTAGTTTTATAGCGCTTTTAACTAGCATTTAAGCTATAAAAAAATAAAGATTTTATTAAAGCTAGATTTTTTAAGCTAAATATTAAAAAAGCTAGCTATATATTATTATTTAGCTATAATAATAAAGCTAGTATTATTTATATTAGCTTTACTATTACTAGCATAACTTGCTAATAATATAATAGCTATAATATATTTTAAAATAAGCTTGTTTAAAGCTTAAATTAAAAGTAAAAAGTAATTAAGTTTATTAGTTAGCTTAAAAAGTTACTTTTGCTTTAGTAATGCTAAGCTAAAATAACTTTTACTTTTTACTTTTTTTTTTTTAAATAATTTAAGTTTTTATATATGCTATAGCAATATTAGCATATATGCTAATATTAGCATAATTTTAATATATAGTTATAATTTTTTTAGTTTTAATTAATATATGCTTTAGTTTTAGTTTAAAGCTTTATTAGTTTTTAAAGTTTTTTTAGTTATTTTTATAAGTATTTTAGCTATTAAATACTTTTTAATATAGCTAGAAATAAATAATTATATTTTTATTTTTTATTATATTTTAACTAAAATATTATTATATATAAAGTTATAAAATAATATTTTATTTATATAATTATAAAAGTTATTATTAGTTTTAGTTTATAAGTTATATTTAATTTAAATATTATTTATATAAAGTTATTTATTACTAATATTATATATTATTAGCTTTTAAATAAATATAAATAAATTATTATAAAAATAATAAAATAATAAGCTTATATTGCTATATTATTTTTATATGCTTTTAAATATAAAAATAAAGCTTTTATTATAATATTGCTAATATAATTTATATAAAATATTATAGCTGCTAATAAAGCTAGTTTTATTTTTATTTATAGCTTAATTAAGTTTATTAGCTTAAACTTGCTTTAATATATAGCTATAATCTATTTTTAGTTAATTTTTAAAAAAGCTTTAGCTATTATTTAAACTATTAAAAATAACTTATAAATATTAGCAAACTTATAATATAAGTTTACTTTTAAAGTATAAAATATATTTGCTATAAATATTACTTTAAGTTAGCTATAGTATTATTTTTTTATTTTTTTTATTTTAAGCATTATAATTTTAAATATAGCTTATATTATATAATCTTTTTTTTAGTTAAAATTAGTATGCTTGCTATATTAACTTATAGTTTTTTTTTAAAAGCTAAAATAAGTTATTTTTAAACTAAATATAAAATAAAAGTAAGCTTAAAATAATAATTATACCTTTTTAGCTTAATATTTAAAATAAAGCAAATATTAATATAAGTTTAAAAGTTAAAACTAATAAAATATTAAGTTATAAGTTTTTTGCTGCAAATTTAGATTAGCTATATAAAAGCATTGCTACTGCTTAATTAACATACTTAATTTCTTCTAGGTATTATTATTATTTTAAACTTAATTTGCAGTATATATGCATGTTATGTGCTTTGTTGTGGTGTTGTAGAGGGTAAGTTGTGTGGTGGGTCCTTAACCTTTGTAGAACACATTAGATAGTCACCTCTAGCACAAGGAGAACTTCCCTTCTTGTGCAATAACATAGGTTAATACTGGATCCAACCAGCAGTGAGAACTGTGACACTCTAGACTTCCTAGCATTTAATCGCGAAGGGGAGTCCAGGGGTATTTTGCGAGGTTCTACTTTCGGCATTAAGACCAAACCCGGGAATTACAGCACCTGCGAACCATCATCCTAGCCTCGGGTGGCGCTAATGCAGACAAGCATTCAAGCAGCGAGGGCAACGGTCAAAGGGGGCGAGACGGACTAAACTGGTGGTTTGCCCTATCGTATATGGGGAGCGTAGGAAAATGGAAAAGGTGGCAAAGTGGTTCAAAAGAAGTCGGCCTGATGCGGGCTCTATTACTGTCTTTTTTCCTTGCGAATGTCAGAATATGGGCACGAGGGGAACTGATGGTAACGGCATACTATTATTACACTGCAGAACACAGCGCACAATTTCTAGAGTTAGGCGAAACTTAATCATAAATAAGGTACCTTTTTAATTAACATAGAGTCGTCAATACAGGAATATCGAGGAGTAGAGTGGGAAGGGAGTCGTAACGGTTGCATACACCCACTGAAGGAAGCCTTAGATATCCATGTCGGGTCACTAATAGCGGGGGTTAAGTTTCTCGGCCTCTTCGCCTAACGGCTTGAAGGCTATTATCAGAATAGGGTTAGGATAAAATCTTGTAAGCTAAAATATTAGAAAAGCGTCCCTTGCTATTTAAGGCATGCGGTCATGGTCTAAGCAACGCTACGGATGCTAACCCACATGGCTAACCCCCGCAAAAGGAATGTGGAATGACCGAGATGGAGTTGGTGTGTCTTGGTATTCAAAAGTGGGTTAGGTTAGCTGCCCATATGGTGCCGTAGTCGTTCTGGTCCCTCGGGCGGTCGCTTGGACCCAGGTCACTCACCGTAACTCATGCAAAGAAACACGGTAATTCGTTTAGCAAGCCCACGCTTTACCTAGTATATAGAAAGAGAGAGACCAAGGCCCATTAATGGATCATGTTTTGCGATCCCACTTGCTTCCTAATTGCGCTAGACCCATCTCTACCTTTCTACCTGTTTTAACAAGTGATCCTATTACACCTCATTCTTACCACTTTGGAACATATTAGCAAGCAGTAACGTCATCCATCAATCGCAGAATGACAGGGGCAAAGGGTACAATCGTCGTGACCGGCGTTAGCGGCGGCCTCGGCAGTGCTATCGTGTCAAATATCGTGTCATCGCCTGAGATGTCTAGATATCACGGGGTGTATACTACAAGGAGCGGTTCGGCGGCACCGGCTCTAAAATCTGCTCTACAACCACCATCAGGGTCCCGCCATCACGCCCACACAATCATGTCGTTGGATCTCTCGCGGATGGAGAGCGTGCGAAAGGCGGCTACAGACATAAACTCCGCCGTTCTTTCAGGGCAAATTCCACCCATCCGAACACTCATACTCAATGCTGGTTGGATGGAATATGGTACACAAACCTGGACTGAAGATGGTTTTGACATGACTTTTGCCTCGAACTACTTAGGTCATTGGCTTCTTACACTCCTTCTTTTGAAAAGTATGGATCGCGACGCGGGAAGGGTCGTGGTAGTGGGAAGTTCGTCGCATAAGTTACGATCTCCCGTTTGCTCTCGGCTTACGTTGAATCCTCCACTAACGGCTCGAGTTTTCACAGTCCGGACCTAAACAAAAAGAGAAATCCTGACGAGAAATGGAAGATCATACTTCGCAATGGCACTGAGGCGGTTGCAAAGGGTGCCTGGAGCACCGCTGAGGAAGATCCATCTTGGCGGTCTGGTTTTCGGCGATACGGAGCTTCAAAATTATGCGGGCTACTTATGATGTACGGACTAAGAACTAAGAGTTTCAAGGGCGATCTGAGCCCCAGAGAAACGAAATGCGAAGCTAATCTCATTCTACAACAGGAGCGAACTGCAGCGGCGGCTTAACGGTGATCCGGTATTGAGAAACGTCTCGGTGGTCAGCGTGGACCCGGGAACTATGCCTACGAGCATTACACGACGTAGTCCTTCGCCCGTGCTAGTTTTCGTGTTTCAATACGTACTCCCGTTCCTAGCAGCTATATGGGTTCTCTTATGGCCGAACGGGGCCCTACGCACAACCGGGAAATCAGCTGCAGACGTCCTCGCCGCTGCCTTCGACCCAGAAACTACTAAAGGGGTCTATCTAGATGGGAGGAAGAAAGCCCAGACAAGCGCGGAGGCTCAAGATACCCAAAAGCAAAAGATGCTCTGGAAAGACACCGTGCGCTATGCACAACTAGAAGAGGGCGAGACAATACTGGCTCGCTGGAAATGAACTCTCGACTGGGACATTATACATAGAGATGTACATGAACGTGGACTTGGGAACGGTTCCAAACTGACCGATTCCTATGCGCGGCGGTGGCTACGCGCCAGAGATCCGAGAAGTTCATGTCGTATACTCTTTCGCTGACTTCATGTATATCTTGTCCTTCATCCGACCCTTAAGACTTGACGTAGAGTGCAATAGCGCGTTGTTAGCACCGGGCCTTAAGGAACTAGCGCTGACACCCTACAGAAGGCCGCTCCAAGGCTCAATTATCCTAGGCTAGCGTAAACAGGCATATGTGCAGGTCACACCGTCGCGTCGGCGATAATATAAATCTAGCATTCCCAGAATAGTTGGATACGGTGCTTGTAGCGCGAAGAGCGTGCTGGGCAATAATGTCACGCTTTACATACACGATTGGTTTAGATGTGAATAAATCAGACGCTCAACTGATATTTTTCTATCTACTTTTAATTCGACCAGATTAACCACGACAACCAGAGCATAACAGTTAGGGGACCTTATTCGCGCTAAAACACCACCCACAAGCACTGTCGCCCGATCCAAAGGAGACGGTTGTATTCTTCAGCAAGCAGTTGCCGTGGAAATGGTTATAATGCGCCATATCGTTTATCCAGACGACAGAGCTGCACGAGCTATCGATCCCCGCCGTCCGCGATACCGCCGTGTATACCGAGCACGCTTGTAGGCAATCCGCCATCGAGTAGGCAATGACGTTCATAACATCTCCTACAATCACCTCGTTGTTTGCTGCATCTTTGCGGCTGCCATAGCCCCAATCTCTACGGCAGTATACGGAGAACTTGTCTCCGTACAGAGATGTTTGAAAGGTTGAACTGAGAGCAGCACAGTCGACTGCCAAGTCCCAGATCTCCGTGGAGGGTGCGACGGTATAATCGACGAGTAAACCTCCTGAAGTGGTAGAGAAAGAGGTCGGGCTCGTTGTCGTATCGCGCGAGTTGGTGATCCCAGGGGTTGATTGTATAGTTGTAGAGGACGGGCAAGCGCTCAATAAGGATTGCTGAGAAGGTGCTGGAGTCGCGCTCTGGTATCGGCTGATCATCACTTAGTCAGTATTATTAAGGCTCTCACACAAAGAATCCATAGACGTACTTAAGGTCATTCTGGCAGTTGGATAAAGAGGCGCCGAGCCCACCTCCGACTGCAGCACCACTGACGATTATCGCTGCCAGAATAAAAGCAACGATAATGATAGGAGCCCGCTTTCTCTCTTTCCGCGTTTTTTTTCCGGTTTTAGATGAAGGGAACGGCGTAAGTTTCGTCACCGAGGACGTTTGCGCTTGGCTCTGTGGCGTGCCATTCTGCCAGCGCTCTTGCTGGTGCGCTGAGACCTCGAGGCCTGGTGGGCGGTTCCGCTCGTACTGTTCCTCTGTTATCTCAAGACCTGGATATTCAGACATGAGAACCATACAGAGACAATCTCTACGGAGAAATAGATATATACGTTTGAACAAGAAACATTGGCACTGACAATTCCTCATCCGACGTGATGCTTTTTGACTTGGTGTTATTTATTACTGTCATCCCTTATTGTAGCCGGAACTCAGCCCATAGCCCTGGAAGGCTGAAACTGAAACCGAGACCGCAATTGAAACTTGAGGACCGGAGCTCTTGTACTGCGGAGGACTTTGCCATATACGGTGAAATGAAGCGGATTGGACAGATATGGCATAAAGGAAGCCCTACGTTCAGCCACTATATCACATGGCTGGATAAAGGGGGTCACCTTATAAGACGGGATGCTACTCTTGTTACAAATAAATAGATACAAAAAAGCTTTAGGCTCGGATAAGCAACATCCTGAATAATCCCATGTATAAATAGCACTAATTATCCCCCTTACCCATAAGCTAAAACTCATACCATAGAGCATCTGAATACACTTCTGGTAATCATTCCTAGTGGGAGCGCTGGCTCCCTTCCCTATCCTAATCTATCCACACCCCCCACGAGCCCCTGACATTGAGCGCAAGTGTCGCCTTTCTTTATCAGTATTATGGAAGCAAGAAATTATCTAATTGGTCGATTGTGGATTACCAGAAAGAGTAATAAGCAAGTACAACCAAGAGAGGGGCAAGTCCTATATCTATATATACTCTGTACGCCATGTAATTCTCATAGTTTTATCAACAAGTGAGCTGGTTGGTATGAAACGTGGGGGCGTCAGAACCATTTGCCAAGAATATCCTCGCCCCCTTCGTAGATGCCTCCGCAATTAGCTTCCCAAGTTCTATCCGGCGGTTTAAGGCAATATCCAGGTGGGATTAGTACCGGGTCTAAGTTGACCCTCAACAAAGGCATAAATAACATGCTCTACAATGCCTTAGTCAAGGCTCATTCTCATCTGACCGAAGCCAATGGCCCTTTTCTGCCCAACCGTCTTAGTCAGGTCGCGCGGCAACTCGGAACTCCGAGTGCGGAGCATCCAGGAGTAGGCCACTCATATCCCACCAGGGTTGGAACGTTAGTCTTTAGTATAAGGACTAATTTAGTATTACTAAATTAGTATTAGTATTAGTACAGAAAATGAAATACTAAGTTAGTATTAGTATAAATTAGTATTACTAAATTAGTATTAGTATATACTACATTAGTATTAGTATAAATTTTAAATACTAAGTTAGTATGTACTAATACTAAAGACTAATGTATATTAAGCTACCCTATACTAAGCTACCCTATATTAAGCTACCCTATACTTAAGCTACCTTACACTTAAGCTATTTTATTAAGCTGCTTATTAAGCTACCTATTAAATTACCCACTAAACTACTTATTAAGCTACCCACTAAACTACCCACTAAACTACCCACTAAGCTACCCACTAAACTACCCACTAAACTACCTACTAAGCTACCCACTAAACTACCTACTAAACTACCCACTAAACTACTTATTAAACTACTTATTAAGCTACTTATTAAATTATTTATTAAGCTACCCACTAAACTACCTATTAAACTACCTACTAAACTACTTATTAAGCTACTTATTAAACTATTTACTAAGCTACCCACTAAACTACCTACTAAGCTACCTACTAAGCTACTTATTAAACTATTTATTAAGCTACCCACTAAACTACCTACTAAGCTACCCACTAAACTACTTATTAAACTATTTACTAAGCTACCTATTAAACTACCTACTAAGCTACCTATTAAACTACCTACTAAGCTACCTATTAAACTACCTATTAAGCTACCTATTAAACTACCTATTAAAGTATTTATTAAGCTACCTATTAAACTATTTATTAAACTACTTATTAAGTTATTTATTATATTATATGTTAAAATATTTATTAATAAATTAAGTAAAATATTTAATTAATAATATATTAATTTAAAAAGAATTTAATCATTAACATTAAATTCATCGCTGATTTCTTCTTGAATATTTTCAGGTAAATATTCATTTAAATCTTTAATTTTCCAGCTCTTTAATAAAACTAACTGACTAACCGTTTCAGGCGTTAATCTATTTCTATTTTTAGTAATAATATTACTAGTAATAGAAAATATCCTTTCGATTGCTGCAGAAGTAGCTGGAATAGCTAAATATCTTTTAGCTAAAATCGATAAGATTGGAAATCTTAAAGTATTATTTTTCCAATATTCTAATGGATTAATCTAAAATAAAATTAGTTTAATAATTAGAAAAAAAAGGGATACTTACCTTTTTAGGTAATATATTTTCATTTAAATAAACAGTAAATTCTGTTTCATTATTAACTGATGAATTATTTAAATAAAATTCATTTTCTGATTCAGAAGTGTTTGAATCGCTTTTATTTAAATTTTCAATAAATGGATCTAAAGATTCATTTGTTGCATTTAAATTTAAATGCCTAAAAAGAATTAATATTAAATATTAAATATTAAAATAATTAAAAAAATATTTACTTACTGAGTATATTCAAGCTCTAATAATCGAATAATATCTCGATCGATATTATTATAAAAATGTAATAAACCGTTGTCTTTAAAATGTATTATTTTAAATCGAGGATCTAAAATAATACTTAAAATAAAAGGTTTATATTTCTTTAAATCGGCTTGATTTAAAGATCGAGGAAAATAGTTTTCTAGTTTAATAATACCAGAATTAACTGAATTAATTAAACTAGATAAAACTGGTTGCTATTAAAATATTAGTAATAATAATTTATTAAAAATAATAATAAAATACTTACAAGAGCTTGATCTTGTTGAATTCGATTTTGTGATTTTAAAATAAAATCGTTTAAATCATTATATATTTTATAAATATATAATAAAGCTTTAGGTAAAGTGGTATACACTTCGCCTTGTAATTTAATAGATGGTTTAACAAAAATATTAAAAAGGTTTTTAAGCTCTTTAATAATAAACCAATCTGTTGAATTTAAAAAGATAGCTTTAAATTCCCGGTTAGTAGTATTTAAATTAATATACTCTAACGGTAATTTTAATTCGTAAAAAACATTCAACATATTATAAGTTGAATTCCATCGTGTAGCGTTATCTAGCTTAAAATATTAATAAATAAACAACATTTAAATAAAATATAAAAAAATAAATACCTAAAGGAATTTTTTGAATATTATATGTTAAAGGTAGTTGATTTTCGCGTTTAGATTTATTAATGCCGTCGTTTAATAAATCTTTAATTTCAGTAGTATATTTAGTTAATACAACTATTCTTCGAATTCGATTAATTAAATCTATTTAATATTAGCTTTATAAATATTAAATAAATAAATAAAAGGCTTACTTGGCTGATCATTAACTTCATTGTGATTTAATGCAATATTTATATATTGAATTAAATCATCTTGTTCATTTATAGTTAAAATATACTTTTTAAGTATAGTTTGAACTATAATATTAATAACGTGAGATATACATCTAATATCATTTATAAAATCTTTATTAGTTAAATCTTCATAATTTAACTTAAAAGCTTTTAAAAATGTATTATTATTAGATGCATTATCTCGAGTAATACTATTTTTAAAATATTAATATTTAACTTTAATAATAATTTTTAAAGGGTATATACTTACCTGTAAATATTATCGATAGTAATACTTGGATATGGTTTTAATATATTTAAAAAATTATTAAATATATTTAAACCGGAGTGTTTATCGTTTATATTATTAAATCCGATTAATTTATAAATTAAATTAAAATCGGAATTAATATAACAAACAATAACGCCAATATATGAAGTTTGTGTATTCGAGGTCCAAATATCAAAAATAATAGAAAACCTTCCATTATTTTTAACATTTATCGATAATTCGTTATTAAATTCTATTAAAGAGCTATTAAAAATAGCTTCTAAAATAGATTTAATTTTATGGCGATTAATAGCATAATCCCTATAATTAATATTAATATTAAATAAATAAATAAAAATAAAAAAGAAAAAATACTTACGGCTTTAAAAAGTTTAATAAATCTTTAAAAGAATTAGAATCTAAAATATTAAAAGAGAGATTATTATTAATAATAAAATTTAAAATTTTATTATTAATAATTTCTTCTGAATTTAAATTTTGGATAGTAGTATTGCGAGGTCTTTTTCGGGCTTGTAAATTAAAAAAATTAGGATTAACAGGTAATAAGTCGCTTCCTATTAAATAAAAATATTAGTTAAAATTAAATAAAATAAAAAGATTATACGTACTTTTAGTTAAATTTTTTTCAGCTTTAGTATTAAAAGCAATAGTAGGGTGTTTTTTTTTATAATGTTTAACTAAGTTAGAGGATTGAAATCCTTGAACTTTAACAGTTATATTATAAGAACAACTATTAAAGATTAATATAAAAATATAAAAAGATAATAAATATAACTTACGTAGTACATTGTACAAGGACTTCTCTTTCTTTTTCTTTATTAATAGGTAATAAAGATCGAGTAAATAATCCTTCTTTAAGGATATAAATATCGGATTCTTTATCGTTTAAAGTAAAAGACTCGTCATTAAAATCTTTTAAATTAATAGATTTTTTAGAGAAATCAGTATTAATTCCAGATTCAGAGTCTGAATTTAAAGAAGTATTAACAAAAATAGTACTATTATTATTATCAATAATAATACTATTTTCGTTAGTAGTAGCAGAGTTAAAACTCATAGAAGAATCCATGGTTAAAATGTAATTTTTATTATAAAAAGAATTTATAATAAAATGAAAAGCAGTTATATTATAATAAATATAATATAATAAGTATAAGATAATTAAGCTTAAAATAGCAGTTAATAAAGATCTTATGGTATAGAAAAAACAATAGATTAAGTGGTAGGAAATGTAAAATATATATTAAAATATTTTATATTAGAAATCAACGTCTTAGAAATCAACGTATTAAAAATCAACGTATTAGAAATCAACGTATTATAAATCAACATATTAAAAATCAACGTATTATAAATCAATATATTAGAAATCAACATATTAGAAATCAACGTATTAAAAATCAACGTATTATAAATTAACATATTAAAAATCAACGTATTAGAAATTAATGTATTATAAATCAACGTATTATAAATTAACCTATTAGAAATCAACATATTAGAAATCAACGTATTATAAATCAACATATTAGAAATCAACGTATTAAAAATTAATATATTAAAAATCAACGTATTATAAATCAATGGATTATAAATCAACGTATTATAAATCAACATATTATAAATCAACATATTAAAAATCAACGTATTAGAAATCAACATATTAGAAATCAACATATTAGAAATCAACATATTATAAATCAACATATTACAAATCAACATATTATAAATCAACAGATTAAAAATCAACGTATTAGAAATTACCATATTATTAATCTAGTTATTATATATAAATTTTATTTATATAATAAATGAAGATTCTCTTTCCTTTTTTTTTTTCATCAAGCTATTTACTTATACATTGTTTTTTTTTCGTTTTATATTTATTATTTTAGCCCCTTTTATATCTTTTAAATATTTCTTTTCTTTTTATTTTATTTTATTTTTTAAAGTTCTATTCGATTTATTTATTTTTAAATATTTTTTTAAAGTTTATTTCTTATTATATTGGTTTTATTATACCGCTTTATTACAATATATTTACTTTACTTTATTAAATAGCTTATAATGTTTAATGTTTAATTATATAAACAATGTAAGTTTTTTTTATGTTTTTTTTAATATTTTTACTAATATTTCTATAGTATAAAAGCCTTTATTTAAAATATTTTTAATTATATTTTAATTATATTTTAATAATAAACGTACGTATTATTATTAAGTTTATTTTTAATATTTAATGTTAACGTTATTATAGGTTATATTATTTTAAACCGGTTAAATATATTATTTATATAATTATATTTATATAAACATGTAAGTTATTATTTATATTATAAGAATTATTTTTTAATATTAATATTATTATAGGTTATATTATTTTAAACCGGTTAAATATATTATTTATATAATTATATTTATATAAACATGTAAGTTATTTATATTATAAGAATTATTCTTTTATATTAATATTATTATAGGTTATATTATTTTAAACCGGTTAAATATATTATTTATATAATTATATTTATATAAACATGTAAGTTATTTATATTATAAGAATTATTCTTTTATATTAATATTATTATAGGTTATATTATTTTAAACCGGTTAAATATATTATTTATATAATTATATTTATATAAACATGTAAGTTATTTATATTATAAGAATTATTCTTTTATATTAATATTATTATAGGTTATATTATTTTAAACCGGTTAAATATATTATTTATATAATTATATTTATATAAACATGTAAGTTATTTATATTATAAGAATTATTCTTTTATATTAATATTATTATAGGTTATATTATTTTAAACCGGTTAAATATATTATTTATATAATTATATATATATAAACATGTAAGTTATTATTTATATTATAGGAATTATTCTTTTATATTAATATTATTATAGGTTATATTATTTTAAACCGGTTAAATATATTATTTATATAATTATATTTATATAAACATGTAAGTTATTTATATTATAAGAATTATTCTTTTATATTAATATTATTATAGGTTATATTATTTTAAACCGGTTAAATATATTATTTATATAATTATATTTATATAAACATGTAAGTTATTTATATTATAAGAATTATTCTTTTATATTAATATTATTATAGGTTATATTATTTTAAACCGGTTAAATATATTATTTATATAATTATATATATATAAACATGTAAGTTATTATTTATATTATAGGAATTATTTTTTTATATTAATATTATTATAGGTTATATTATTTTAAACCGGTTAAATATATTATTTATATAATTATATTTATATAAACATGTAAGTTATTATTTATATTATAAGAATTATTTTTTTATATTAATATTATTATAGGTTATATTATTTTAAACCGGTTAAATATATTATTTATATAATTATATTTATATAAACATGTAAGTTATTTATATTATAAGAATTATTCTTTTATATTAATATTATTATAGGTTATATTACTTTAAACCGGATAAATATATTATTTATATAATTATAATTATATAATATTACATTTTATTTAATATTAAATTTATTTAAATTAATATATTTATTTATTTATATATTATTATATTAATATTTAAATTTTTTATATTTATTAATTTTTTTTCTTTAGTATAAGGACTAATTTAGTATTACTAAATTAATATTAGTATTAGTACAAAAAATGAAATACTAAGTTAGTATTAGTAATACTAGCTTAGTATTAGTATATACTTTAAAATACTAAAGTAGTATTAGTATAAATTTAGTAATACTAATTTAGTATTAGTAATACTACCTTAGTATTAGTCCGCGTTTCTAAATACTAAATTAGTACGTACTAATACTAATACTAAATTAGTTGTACTAATTTCCAACCCTGTATCCCACACAGCTTCCACTCGTGTGCGTCAGTGGATATCAACGACCTTTAAAAGGTGACGATTAAGTTAGTCGTTAGATATTATAAAACGACGAAGCAGTGTTCTTCTCATGACCTTTGTGCTGGCATCTTAGGTCATCTTGTCATTATACTCTTGTGTTTTGTCCGGATTTAAGCGATAAACCCATACTATGATTGAATTAATGATATACGGCGCGACTGGATATACAGGGCGCCTCGCGTGTCAGCATGCCAATAGCCTCGGTCTTCGATTTGTCCTTGGCGGCAGGTCTCAAGGCAAACTAGCGGAACTTTCCGGCCAACTCGCCGCTCCTTATCTAGTGTTTGGCACCGGCAACGCTCATGCCATCGTGTCGGCTTTGGAGGACGTGAAGGTGCTTCTCAATTGCGCGGGGCCCTTCGGGCAAACCGCGGAGCCTTTGATGGCAG
The DNA here is from genome assembly GCA_004353285.2 of Xylaria grammica. Taxonomy (NCBI): domain Eukaryota; kingdom Fungi; phylum Ascomycota; class Sordariomycetes; order Xylariales; family Xylariaceae; genus Xylaria; species Xylaria grammica. The sequence goes on from NGZP02000009.1 coordinate 3,797,042, forward strand.
CATGCATTGAGAAAGGTGTGCACTATCTGGATATCTCGGCCGAGCTGAGCAGTTACCAGCTAGTTGAAAGGCTAGATGAAAAAGCAAGAGGGCGCGGTGTGATGCTACTGCCCGGATGCGGTGGTAGCGTCGCAATGTTAGGATGCCTAGCCCACCACGTACTACAGAGTGTCACCAGCGTGGAGCAAGCGGTCAGTATCGACGTCGCTTTGTGCGTCGCTGGACCTATGTCGCGGGGCTCGGCTATCAGTGCTAGAGACGGCTTGTCTCCAGAGTGTCTCCAACGGCGCGAGGGTACTATGGTACCGCACGATATCAACAACACGCAACAGTTCGACTTCGATGACGGCCACGGACAAGTTGACTGTTTTCCCGTGACGCTCCCAGATCTTATCACAATTTGGAAATCGACCGGGGTTTCCAACATCGGGACTTTCGTACGAGTATCCGGAGGATCCTTCCCCACTACCGACCTCTCTGCTTTGCCGGATGGACCTACTGCCGAGCAGAGGAGCGCGAGTCCATATCATGCTGCCGTGATAGTTACCACACAAGACAAGACTACGAGGCGTGCTGTGCTACACACCGTGAATGGCTATACTTTTACGGGAATCGCTTCCGTAGAAGCGGCGAAGCGTGTGTTGAAGGGGGAGGTTAAAGCGGGTTTCCAAACACCGGCGGTGATGTTTGGCAAAGAATTCGTGGAGAGCGTACCCGGTTCTAGGATTGCAGATCTTTAAATACCATATACGGCATCTTCTCCACAGCGCAGAGATATCAGTACGTAGAGTACATGGGTTAGGCATAGCATTTATATTCTACGTGGATGTCTGATGACCGCTTTATATCAATTCTGGCGAAGCAAAAAATTCAGCCGAGAATAAGAAAGCCAAGTAAAGTTTCAGCCAGTTCAAGTCTATACTATCAGTCTATTGCATATAGTTAAGATGAGGTCCGACTTTAGTTAGAGATCTCAGTATGTCCTACGGGGAGGTCCTGGCCGCATAGCAGATTCCGCATCGTCTGGCTTGGTTCCTCATGAGCCCATCAAGTCTGTTGTCACAGCTTCTCACGCTGCTCTTGCTGTTCGGGATAGACCATATAATAGAAGTTGCAACGTCTGCGTTCACAGAGCAAGTCTCCCATGGAGTATCTTGAGGATACGTCTTGATAGATACGTGTTCCTTATAACCCTTAGTATGGTATACTAATCGGCGTAGCTGTGTTATATATAAGGGTACCTGGTTAAAGGACATTCTTGGGGGGTAGACATCTCGAGTGTGCAGAAATAAAAGTTAACTGTCCCATAAGCTATACGTATTATTATGCTCCGCCCATATCATCTAGTAATACCATATTATCCTTAGATAATAGTTATCGATCGTATATCTAGGTTGTTAATCTTTTCAATAACAACCTGGCTGTCTACCCGTGCGATAGTGCCTATTCCATCTACTTTACAGACATCTCTAGTTTTGGACTCGTCTTCTGGAACTTGCTCCTCCGGAACTAGTGTTCCTAACCAGTTGGTTTGAAAATAACCAACCCGTTGATAAGTCCATAACTTATCCGCCACTCGACTGATAACTATGCCTTGAACACAAGCTGCCTGTGTCGATAACAACGGCAGAAAAACAAAGGCCGTCGATTCCTCATTGGTGTGATCTACACCGGGATCCCCCTCGGTTTTGAAAGTGCGACTGTCGGTGCTATAGTCTGACCAACCGTCAAGCGCCAAATCGAGTTGTGCGAAGATATTTGGTAGCACTTCACACCAGGAAAACTTACTGCCGCCAGCGTCTCTGGCCATGCGATTTAGTCCAGGCCTCATCAGTGGCCCCTCAATAACGATGGAGCCACCTTGAACCGACCCGAAAACATCCGACGTTCTGCGTTCAGTTTGCACTGTGGCTTTCGTGGGCCAAAAGTGTGACGATCCAAAAATAGAATTTTCGAAGCCTCGGAAACGTTTCTGACCTGGTTTAGATGCCCAAGACCAGCTCGGGGAAACTTTCTCTTCCAACCTCGGTTGTAGATCGGGCTCCGAGCTCCAACAAAGAGAAGTGAGAAAGCCAAGGCTCCAATGACCGGCGATATATTCCGAATCAAGGAACTGGTGAAATATTGCCGCAATACCGGATATTGCGGGAAGCCTGTCGCGACTTCTAGTGAGTTTCGTCCCTGCGTAGTGACCAATACTGTCTGTATAAGCTGGCCGCACTAGTCACAGACCATACGGTCACAGACCACCCTAACCACCTAATTTATGCGTTTAACGCGTATTTAATCACACTACTACAACTTTATTACTTTTTTACTTATAACCTTTTTTTTATGCTTATTAGAATTATTTGCTCTTTTTTTTTATTGCGATATTAGTTTTAACTTATAAAAAATATATTAATGCTATGCTTTATAATATTAAGCTTAGCTTATTTGTTTATATAGCAGCTAAAAAATAAAATATATTAAAGTTTTATTTAAACTGCTATATTATAAGCATATTAACCTAAAATAAAGTTAATAACTATTTATAAGCTTTATTTTTATATTTAAAAAGTTAGCTAGCTTATTAAGCTATTAGTTAAGTTAAATTAAGCTATATATTTTTTTTTGCTAAGTTTAAAAAAATAGCTTAATAAATACTTTTTATTTATAGCAGCAATAAAACAATTAAAAATTGCTAGCATATTTATTTTTTTAAAAAAAATCTATTAGTAAAGTTAGCTAAATTAAAAACTATTAACTATATAAAAGTTAATAAAGCTATAAAAGATAATATTTATATTTTTTTTAACTAATTTAAAGCTTTAAAAGTTGCTAATATTTTTACTTTATATTTTTATAATATAAATAAAATAAGTATTAGCTAAAATATTAAAAGTAACTATTAAATAATTTATAAAAATAATAAATATATAGCTTTAAAAAAAAAAGTTAAATAAAGCAAATAAATTATTTTTATTAAATATATTAGCAGTAATAGCATGCTTTTTTTGCTATTAATACTTTTTAAAAGTAATAAAATATAAAATTAATAGTTTTTAAACTAGTTAAATAGTATATAAAATAACTAATAGTTTAAAATAATACTTAAAAAGTAAACTAATAATAAAATAGTATTTAAATAGCTATAAAACCTTTTTATTTTTTTTATTTAAGCTTATTATAATAATATATAAGTAGTTTTAGTTTTAAATAGCTATAAATTATATATAAACAAGCTTTTTTTATTAACTTGCTTGCTAAATAAAATTTAGCTAATATTTTATAAGCTATATTATAGTTATATGCTATAAGTATTAAATATAAAAGTTTTTAGCTTTTTTAAAAAAAAGTTAAAAAAGCAGCTTAAAAAAAGCATTAGTATACTTTTTAAAATAAAGCTTTTAAAAGCTAAAGTTTTAAAGGCATTTTAATTAGCTAAAAAGCTTATTTTAACTTTTAAAGTAATAAAAAAAGCATAAAAAACAGCTAAAATATATTTATAAAACTATTTAAAGCTATTATTATTAAAATATATAATATTAAAAAAAAAAAGTAAAGCTAAAGCTTTATTTAAGGCATTTTTTATATAAATTAAACTTATTATATTAAAATTTTAAACTTTTAGCAATAAAATATTATTATAAACCTTTTTATATAGCTAAAATCTTATAAAAAGCAATTAAAAACTTACTAATAGTTATTTTTTATTTAATTTTTTAATTTAAAAGCTATTTACTTAAAAAGCTAAAAAAGCTTTTAACTATTAAACTTATAAAATTGCAACTTTTAAAGCTAAAATTATATACCTTAAAGCTAAAGTAGCTAAATAATAAAAAAAGCTTTAGTAAAACATAAAAATTATACTTAAAAAAACTTTAGTATATATAGCTAATATATAAAAAGCAAAAAAAAAGTTAAAAAATAAAGTTATATATAAAAATAAAGCAAGTAAATATAATATGCTTAAAGCTATAATTAAGGCTGTAAAAAGGTCTTAAACAGATAAAACTAAAGCTAAAGAGTATATTTTAGTTAAAAACGCGTAAAATTAGCAATTGCAGCCAAAAACGTTAAGAAATGCAGCTTTATATAATAAAGGGTTGTTAGTAGGTGAGGTGGTCCGTAACTGTATGGTCTGTGACTAGTGCGGCCAGCTTACCACATGTGCTGCCAAGTCGACCAAGTCGATTATGGATTGGGAATCTTGAGTAAAACTTTCCTAGAAAGCTGATTATCTGATTTTGCCGTTGATTTTATGTCATTTCTCAAGTCCTTTATGACAAGGTTCATTTTCAGGGTCGGATTATCACATTTTTCTGCAGTGGTTCCCCAGCGATAGGTAGCAGATGTATAGCCTTTGAGACATTCGCATATAACATCATGGTCAGTGAATGATAATATTCTCCGAGACTAGGTCATTTCCGTCAGTGTGTTGTCCAAAAGGGGTGAAATGTTCGTACCAGAAGACGTTCTTGTACAACCCAACCCCGTCCAAAGAGGGGAGATAATCCTATCTGTCTTTGAAGGTGATTGTCATGCACGAGATGGAATTGGTCGCCAGAAGGAAGCGTTATTTCGGGTGGCCAAGTCCCAGAGGAGGCACCTGTTGTTTCTAATATCCCTTTTCTGGAGATAGACCTGGCAATGGATATGTTGCAGTCAGCGCTTTTGTAAATGTAGGCCATGAGTGGACATTGTTCTGCCCAGTCTTTATCGTCAAAATCGGCCTGGATAATGCAAAGAGAATCAATCCAGACGTAATGATAGCCAAGATCAACAGCCACTTGAAAGACATTAAGGAAATCCCTGTTGAAGTGCTGATCGTCTAGCGGGATAGCAACCTTGAAGCTTTCGTAATTTTCGGGCGTTAAAGTCAGAAAAGGTTCAGTGCCCCAGCAATGGCTGACAGATATATAACGGACTTGTGTAGCCAAATCTCTTGTTTCTTGCAAGTTCGCTTGTAGTACGCCATCGGCCGTGGTAACGTGCACTAATCGCGGAGGTAGAAACAGAGACTCATTGAGGCTTGTACCTTGATATCCACAGGTCTCATGTGTTCCGAGGCATTCTTGTAGCCACGTGCGAGCATGCGTGGCAGCCTCAGGCGACCACATATTCCTGGACAGCACACGAGCATCATCTATAAACAATTTCAGACCCGTGGAAATGTTGCCGTTGTTGGAAATTCATACCTGTCTTGGGTCTGAGACCGAAGCTAGTGACTATCGGGAAAAGCATCTGCAGGCTCCTCTCTTTGATCCAGCCCTGGAATTGCACGCGTCCATCTTCATTCTCTAGTCCTTCGGTGTCGAGACCGAAGGTGAGGTGGTAGCAGATGTAACAAGAGTCGGCTGACCCGGGACGGCAATGATAGTCAAACTCTGAAATACTACTCTGACCGTTGCTTGCGACCGCGAAGCAGTCTGAAATAAACCCCGTGATCCATTCTTCACACGGTGCGCAAAGTCTGTTTTCCATGGGAAATCCTGTTATAAGAGGTAGCGCTATTATCGACGACTATCCAAAATGAAAGGGCTAGAACCAGATGGAGGGGGTGAGTGTAAGGTCAGATCCCCATAGCCAGATCCACCCTCTACCCCGCGTCCAGCGTAACTCAAGGGCAGCTATGAATATCCTTCAATGGCCGTATAGACTCGTCGAATGCTCCACTTGGGGCTAGCCTCAGGCCCTCAGAGACACAAACCTCAACTAATGTTAAATTTCGGCCCATGGGAGATGGACGCGGGACTTTACGCATAGCTTGTCTCATTCTAGATGCTGCCTAAACCAAGCTACCACGGCATTCTTCGCCCTCGCCATTGCCTCCCGCTCGCCCTTATTTCGCTCATCTCCTCGCATAAGTGCCCCATGACTGATCCCGGGGAAGTGCTGATAGTCGAATGGCACATTCAGCTTTAGCACCGCCTCGACGGTGTAGCTTTTAAGCTCCGACGTGTATGACTGATCATGCTCAGGGGCGAGGACCTGGACGGGCACGGTGAGGTTGTCGATATCGTCTTTGACGAGCCAAGAGGGATGCGCCATGGAGATGGCATCGACAAGAGGGCGTTCCTGCTCCTTAGAAGCAAGGTGGCAAACGGCCCAGCCCCCATAGCAATAGCCAACCGCGCCGAGACGCTTAAAACCCAACTCGGTCTTGATAGCACGCGCGCAGGCGACCATCTCAGGTCCACGGATCTCACGCGACTGGTTCTTCGTGACGCCATCGAGGTCAATCTCACCCCATCGATCTTCTTCAACCGCCTCCCAGTCAACAACCCAGCCGCCGAAGAAGTCAGGCACGTAAACGGCGGCGTTGATCTCGCGTGCGAAATGGTCGGCTAACAGGCGCACGTTCGGATATTTCCACCCGAAAAGATCGTGCACGATAAGAATCGCCGTTCCGTTATTACGGCCCGTTACGTAACAATCGTTGCCGGCAAGCTTGGTCTCGGTGCCCGTGGGTGTGCCACCCCAGGTGAAGGTTTTAAGACAACATGGATTGAACATGATTCATCAGTGATGAGTGTAAAGATGCGAAGAATGTATAAAAAGGATGATTTGAAAAATCCAAAATCTATTTTATCAAGATAAAAAGACATAGTCCTTATAATTACACCTCCTTTTCCTTTTTTCTTTTTTTGGTAGACATCAGGGATGATATGATGGGGCCACCGGAGTTGAGGCCTCAGCTCCGGCCCCCACACGCCATAATTAGTGGCTCAGCTCCGAACTCCGGTTCGTCATAACCCACCTAGTGATTTCCTGCTATTATACGGGACCACCTAAGTTTATATAACATAACAATGGTCTTTATTCAGGAACCCGCAACTTTTTCGTTCTCCCTCTACATCTTTCTAAGACATCATAAGAGATCTAATCGTCACTCCTGTCTTCGTAACGCCCCGACACACCTATTTTAAGATGGCAACGGAAAATCAGCCCTTACCAGATGATCATGCTATGGAACCATATAGCATCTTTGATAGGAGGCAAAAATGGTTCATTGTTCTCATTGCCTCAACCGCCGCGACGTGTAAGCTGCTCATAGCTCTAGACGAACATACGCATCATCACATGCTAATCACACTAGTTTCCGGCTTCGCTTCCAACATCTACTTCCCAGCCCTCTCCACCATAGCACACGACTTAGACGTGTCGTTAGAGCTCATCAACCTCACCGTGACATCTTACTTGATACTCCAAGGCATCGCTCCCAGCTTTTGGGGGCCTCTTTCTGACGTCAAGGGACGCCGGATTACGTATTGCCTTACGTTTCTGGTATTTCTGGGAGCTTGCGTTGGCTTGGCAGAATCGAGAAACTACGCTACGCTCATCGTGCTCCGCAGCCTCCAAAGCGCCGGGAGCGCTAGTACCATTGCCATCGGGGCCGCGGTCATTGGAGATATCACTACCCGTGAGGAGCGCGGTGGGTTTATGGGCGTCTTCCAAGCCGGCCTACTCGCACCGGTAGCCGTCGGACCCGTGATTGGAGGCGCCTTGACCACGCTGGGCTGGCGAGCTATATTCTGGTTTTTAACCATATACAGCGGTGTATTTCTTATCCTTCTCATCACATTTCTCCCCGAGACACTTCGATCGGCCGTGTCGAACGGGGGGGCACGCCCATCAAGTCCTATCGCTAGATTCCCCCTAACTATATACCAAAAAACCACCACGGTGAAGTTCAATCCACAGGCCATACCCATGGCCAAACCAAGCCGTATCGATCTAGTAGGGCCGTTCCGCATATTGTTTAGTAAACAAGCAGCCCCTATTATCCTCTTCCTCGGTATATACTACGCCGTCTGGCAAATGACCATCACCGCCATGTCTACTCTATTCCAAAGCAAATACGGCCTTACCGAAACAGAGACCGGCCTCACATACATCGCCAATGGCGCCGGGTCCATCATCGGTACTCTCATAACCGGCAAGATCCTGGATGCAGATTACCGCCGCGTCAAGGACAAGCACGACTCCCAAGCCCCGCAAGACGGCCCCGAAGGCGCCACGTTCCCAATCGAAAAGGCCCGACTGCGGCTCGTCCCCGTATTCGCCGGGCTCCAGTGCGCCTCGGTGCTCATTTTCGGGCTGACCATCCAATACTCGCAGCGCGTGCACATCGCGGTGCCCATCATCACGACCTTTTTCACCGGGTGGGCGCTGGTGTCGACGCAATCGGTCATCATGACATACTTGATCGACGTGTTCCCCGAGCAGAAAGCCGCTGCGAGCGCCAGTATTAACTTGGCACGGTGTCTCCTTGCAGCCGGCGGCACTAGCATCGTCATGCCTCTCATCGATGCCGTGGGCGTGGCGTTGACGTTTACGATAACCGTAGCGGCGCTGCTTGTGGCTTTAGTGGGCATCGCTGTGCAGTGGCGCTTTGGCGGGAAATGGAGGGTTGAAGCGGAGGCGAAGAGGAAGATGCGTGTCGAACAAGAGAGTATCTCCCGGGAGTGAAGAAAAGAACGCCGCATATTTTTCGACTCGATTCGCCCGCCTACTAGCTGATCATGGAGCTGAGTTCCAGGAGCATAAGTTAATGCCTCCTGTATAGGGCGTGGCTTTTAATATTCGTGTGAATCCTAGTTGACTACCGATGTAGTCATTCATATACGACAACATTCATTCGTGTACAATGATGAAAATATCTAGTAGGCACCCTACCTGTTAAAGTTACGATTCGGGAGACTATGGCTAGCTAGAATTGACATTCCATAGACAATTTAAGAACCCAAACCAGCCATATAATACGTTGTTGTTTCTACAGTAGACTTTACGTGTTCTTCTGGTGCTAGATGCAGTTAAACGAAGCTTGTATTAAGAACATAAGACGGGTGAAATGCGTCGGGTTCGTTGATCGCAAGTGTTTACACTGCTTGGCCTTTCTGTTGGCGTGTTGCCAAGGTGCAGCTGAATGTTGCAGGATTATCACGACCCCTTTTGGATACCAATCACTGGATGATGAGATCCTGGCGGGGCGATGCGGGGGTATCCATTTCGGGGTTTTATGCTCGCTCACTTGCGATCCACGCAAGCACATGATCCCGCGCTCGCAAGGTATGTAACCGTAATATTCTCTTCTCGGCTGCTAGCTAGGACTGCTTAATACTTGACCGCTAGATGTGCTGCCATAGAGTTTACTATACTATAGTATTGCATTGGTACAGGAGTCGACGGGGCCGTGCCAATGACTGTGCCGTGGCCGCTATTCTCTTTTCTTTACAGTAGACCTGAGACTAATAAATACTCGAACCCTCCAACCCCACCACTTCGCCTCCCTGTCTCATATTTGGGGAGAAGGTGAGGTCTCGTTCCATGACTTCCAATCTATGACAACAAGAAGGAATCAGACTGGGTTCCAGAAGATTGCGGCTATGTGCAGTGAGGCCCATCGACAAGGACTTGACTATGCATGGGTCGACACCTGCTACATTGACAAGGCGAGCAGCGCGGAACTGGGCGAGGCTATCAATTCCATGTTCAAGTGGTATAGGGATGCAGCAATTTGCTTCACGTATCTGAAAGATATTAAGCCGGCCGAGACTGGGAAGAATGCCCCAAACGCCGGGGTGGGCAGCGTGGGTTTTCATAAGAGTAAATGGTTTACCCGGGGATTGGCGTTACAGGAACTAATAGCGTCGAAGCGACTAAATTTCTATAACGAGGCTTGGGAAATGATTGAGGAAAAGAGCCGGCTTAAGACGGAGCTCGAGGCTATTACGGGCATTGACGCCGCCATACTCGAGGAAGGACCCTTGCGCCAGGTCAGTGTCGGAAGACGAATGAGCTGGGCCGTGGACCGAGAGACGACACGCGACGAGGATATCGCGTACTCCCTTTTTGGGGATCTTCGATGTCAATATTCCCTTGCTTTATGGAGAAGGACACCGAGCCTTCCTGCAGTTACAAGAGGAAATACTTAGACAATCCGATGATCATACACTGTTCGCTTGGCGCGCAACGTTTCACGATTCGGTTCAACATCCTGTTAGAGGGCTTCTTGCGTCGTCGCCAAACGAGTTTCGAAATTTTATAGGGAGACCACGTCAATCGATCCTCGGCGACAACGAAGTCGGACTGAGGGATAATCTCATTCGAGTCTGGGACTCCAAGATCCCGACGAATCCCATCACCACGGACAACAAAGGAATCCGGATCACAAACCGTCTGAAGGACATTCAACCCTACATAGGGAACCGGGATTTTCTCATTTTAGTTCTGAATTGCAACTTTGGTGGGAACCCCGCCCGAACGGCCGGGATTCACCTCCGACGTCAAGACGATCGTTACGCCAGAATCAGACCAAACGAGATCGCCGATATCCAGTCGGGTGCCTAGAACATTTCGACCGACACAGTATCCTGCCTTCGGACCCAGGCCGATTCTCACGGCCATTACTTTGGGGAACCGTGGGCAACCATCCCCGAGATGTCGAAAGACCTAGATAATAACGGTATCGTAGACGAAGGGGCAGACTCCGTGGCGGGGCTCTACGAAACGCCTTCTACATACGAAGGGACATGTTCTCGGAAATCTCCAAATTCGACACATATTCTCTCTTGGGTATGCTCGTCATTGATTCGAGTGGTGCTCTTCGCTTCTACCACGAAGACCTTAAGCAAGATTTAGTCTTGAAAGCCGGCAAACACTCCAATGCGGTGCTCATAGTGCATTGCCATCGAAGTGAAGAGCTCATACTGATTTTATCGGGCGCTGAAGATCAACTGGGCGCTAGGAAACATTGGTTCAATGTTCCTGTATAACTCTAGAGGAACTTCGCCAGGACCCGGCACTGGTGTTAGACACTATTAGAGACGTGGAGAGAGCTACCCCCGATTTACGGACGGCGGATGCTCTGGTTCACGGCAGCATGTTCCAGATCCGAATCTCGTTACAGGCCTTCATGGTCAAGGGTATATGTTTGCAGGCCGTCAAGTTAAGAGGACCACACGCAGTGCAGCGTGACTCATGGCTACATCTTCCCATCCGAAACTTTTTGGTACCGGCAGGCGCTAGATAGCGAGAGAAATACAGGATCTCGGGAACCCAGACGTTAATGTGACGTCCCTCTACAATATGTCCTCGAAAACGCTAATATGTATGTACAAAGGGACGAGCCATTAAAAACATCCCGAGAATGGCAGAATATTTTGGAAGATCTAAATAGGAAACACTGACAGCGTTACATGTTAACGAGGCGATTAAGATTAAAATGTCCGCTAACACGGTGTCGAAAAGGTCTGAGCTGAAATGGACAACTTGATCAAACAGCAAAGCTAACGTGAAGTCAATCCGACTGCCGGATGCAATGATGATCAGAATTGCTCGGAAGTGAGACAGGGCTACTGAGGCTCTCTTACGATCGCCATTTCCCTTTCTAGCCAATCTATTATAATTATCTAATGGAAGTTTAGGAACATTAGTGAGTAAACAGCAAGACATGGGGCCTTTCAAAAGACTAGCCGGGATCAACTATTTTAATCCAATTGGCCGCCGGTCCGTCGGCCCAATTTACCTACTGTGTATTTCGAGAAGAAACCTCTGTGCACAAGTTCCTCGAGCCTTATTGGATCCGTTCAATTTTCAAATGGGGGTATGAGAAAAGGCCCGACCACTCACAACAAGAATTCTCAAGGCGACATCTCGGGCTGTCCTTGTCCTCAACGATAGCGGACCTTCGGGATGGACTCTCCGCTCCACGAGCTCCAAGACATGATTCCTTATCTTTCGAGTACGACTTGACGTGCGTGGACATTGATTGCCACATCACGGATCCAACTCCTATTCAGGCGACTGGCAGGAAAAATGATATTGACAGCTGCATGTAGGCTGCGAACTCGACCCAACATCGCCGCCCTAACGAGAGCAAGGCTTGCCAGAACCCAACTTATAGGCGACGACGAATATCCGTAAGCCTTTTGCAGGCCGTCAAACAAGCGAATGTGACTTTGGGTTTCTGCCATTGGGTCAGGTGCCGAAAAGTGCAAGTTATCAATGATCGAGACCACTGCACGATACGGTACAATGCAACGGGCCATTGCATTTGCTAGCTCCATGAAACACTAGCCTACCACCCTTTTCTTTATCTATCTATATTATTCCGCCCGGTTTCCGTGGTTGGCTTACGAAAATGCATTTTCCCACCTGAAGAGCTCCCGCATAACGAACACGATGGGTATTATTAACTGCACTTCCGTAGACTCACGAGAACTTGATAGATCGCGATAGGCCCCTAATAGAGCCGCCGACATAATCTCCAATACTTTTCGCCACCCCCACCCACGGTTTTTCCCTACTCTACCGGGAGTTGGAAGTATCTCAGTAGGACTTCTAAATTCTTGTCATAGTTGGCGGACTTACTTTCGTAGCCCAGGGGTTACCCGTGCTCCGAGTCTCTAGGTCTTCCCATACAGTATTAAGTGCTCGGTATTCTAGTGGTCTACAACTATCTCCTACGCTGGACTTCAGACACGAGGATTAGGGGGAGCTAGAAATGATAGCCGATAAAAATAGAGACTATGAGTACCGCTACGGGGCATTGGTGTATTTTGTGGACGCGACCATTGGTAGTTAATCAGTGCGCGAGTATGCGGGCTGGTCAGCCTACTCGTAGGCCAGCTCCATACTAGATTTCCACATCTCCACTGATGAGACGATGATAAAAGAAAGAGGCTGGGTAGGACTTGTCGACATAGCTGTCGGAAGGGCTTGGTTCTCTCTCTATCTACCTGAGACTGGATCAGTAATTTCGAAGTTTCCATGGCCTTTCAGGCACCAATTATGGAATCGAATTAAGGTACATCCCGAGCTACAGATAGGGTTGCATCTTGGAGGTTAACAGGTGACGCGACCCCGTAGCCCTGATGGGTCCACGAAGCGAGCTAACGGCGCATCGATGTTGTAGTGACTTGGTGGTCTTGTGCGGGGTCCTCGTAGGCACTGCCCTTGATGCCTTCCCACAGCCTCGGCATCTAACACGGTCAGATTGAGCCTGCGCGCAGTTTGAGAAATGCTATTGAAGAAACCATGGAGATGCTTAACCACACGTGGCCTGGATTTTAGGACCGTCGCGAAGTAGCCGTATCTCCATGTTTCTACATAATTGGTTTTCCTTTTGGCCAGCTGCACTTTGCTTTTCTCTCTTAGTACCTCGTAGAACTAGCAAATGACTACCTAGGTGACTCAAAGCTTGTGGGTGGTAGTGGCGGTGTGTAGGAAGTGCTACGGCTTCGGCAAATCTCCCAAAGGGGGCCAAACTCAGCTGCCGGCATGATGGTAACGACTCTGGATGCGCCGCCTACTTTGCTCGAAAAGCCGCAATGCAACTCAATGCAGGCTGTGACATGCTGTAGACGACGGCTTCTAAAAGAGGCAAATAGTAGGCTAGACTATCGTCCGGTCTTGGCTGCGTTAACTAGTTGCGTCAACGCATAAACTGTGGACAGGGCCTCACTAGCATCATTTCCTCCCACGGTCCATTGAATGATGCGAAGAAACTATTGAGGCACGTAAGCCAGTCACGCAATCGAGAGGATTTCCCCCCTTTCATATCAGTCGTCGTGTAAATCCAGTGCCTTCAACTCGGCCCCCGACATAGTCCTCATGGAGCCTCGAGCTAGCCGAGTATGGCCAGGTCGGCAGCTACCCCTGTACCTAACGATGCTAGTGTATGCACGAGGCAATAGTAGTAGATCCCGACGGCACTGACTTCTAGGGAAGTGAGCCTCAGATTCACGGAATCTCGCAGGGCGCCGAGCTCGTTGTCTGTCGCGGGGGGTTCTCTTCTAGCCTGCATAACCATTAAATGAAATTTGCTTCCAGTCCACCAGGTACCACGGTTAGGAAGACCGGGACTATCCCATGCTATTGATGGTGGCAGCAAGGGCTCCGCATAGTCACACTCCCAATATTTCTCCGTAGCTCTGGTATGGGCGCCTTAATGGATTATTGCAGTGTACTACTATTCCCAAATATCTCATCTCCATCTGCAACCTAGCAATATACCAAATAATACCGCAAAGGCATGGCCAACGGAGGAGCGGCTGCGAGAGCCGAAGAATTCCATGGCGTGATGCCCGTCTCGGTCTATGAACGTCAACAGTGCCACACCACAGCCTGTGGCCGCCGTAGATATCACAGGTTGTAATAAGTGGTTCTACAGGCCTACAGGGACCCACCACATAACTTACCATCCTACATCACACTTCTCGAGGCGATTTTGACGCGTATTATAGCATTTTTCTTTTCTACCATCTCTTTTATATTAGTATTTAGTTATAAATAGTTATTTGTTTTTACCTTATTTTAAGCAGTATTAAACCTTTTTGCGAGCTGTATATAACTTGCAGAAAGGCCTATAACGCTTACGCTCTCCTAATATATACGCTATTACTACCAACTAAATCGCCCTAAAGTGTGCTATAGAAACCAAACTATAGGAAATGTGCCATGGCCCTTAAGAAAGCGTGCATTAAATTGTTTTAGAGTTGTTTGGGAGGGGCATGCTAGTAGACAGAGCAATTATGCGAAGAGTGATTACAAAAATTACGGTCGCTGGGGCAGGGTTGTGATTCCAACTCGTCACTATGTATCTGCCTCATGGTGCTATGTCTACGTGAATACTACAGTTATTTCATAACAGGCGGTGCAGATGGCCGGGACAGTAGTAAGTCCTCTGAACCTTCCAAGCCACACTAGACAGCCGGTATAGCCCACTCGTCCACCTACTTTCCTGCCAATCCACCAAGCTATCTACGCTTCTAGCACGCCACCTTCAAGTAGCATTGGGCCAGGCCATCTCCCTGTGCTAGTAGCTTATCCAGCCGTAGTAATTCGTTACATGGCACCCTAACACGGATTGCTATGCTCGTCAGGCTCCCCGTTGATCATTCGTGTCAACTTGCCGCAAACTTCTTGGGCTATCTTGTCGGTAGATAACTCCACCTTGAGTATCTCGTTGACGTGAAAAACTGTCAATCTCTGTTGCGAGGAACGTGCGAAATACTCGGCCGTCCTCAATATATTCTTAACCGTTCTTCCCTACCAAATCCCACGTCAGCGCCACTGCGTTGTTAAACATGGAAATATCTTTTCTTACGTTGATTTCTAGTTTCCCAAGTAGTTGGAACGTCTGATCGTTCCACAAAGGATCTTCTCCCAAGCGCCTATTGACCTTGATTAAATTCTCCCACACCTTTGCTCGCTGGTGTTCAGTCAGATCTGGCATATTAATCGTCAGATTTACTCGGCTTTGAAATGCTTCGTCGAGGTCATCGTGACGATTAGTTGTGAGGAAGAAGACACCCTCGAAATATTCGATCATTCTCAGCCACACTAGGCATTAAATCAGCACCCACTTAGCTCTATCTCGTTGCAACATTCCATGATAGGAGGATCAGGCTTACCCGCAACTATAGCATTCCTCTCTAGCTCGGATGAGCTTCTTTTAGACATGACCACATCGGCTTCATCGAGCAAAACAATGGCACCCCATCGTTTACTCAACTCAAATATTTCATTCAACTTTCCTTCCGCCTTTGACACGTTTGTGCTCAGCTCACCACCTGAAACGGTGTACAGTGGCGACTCGGTAGCCTCGGCGATGCTTTCTAATCTCCAATGTTAACGAATTTGGCAACGAGTAGTTCGTAATAATCCTCACCTGCCATCAAAGTCTTGCCCATTCCTGGCTTCCTGTAATCGATTTAGCCTATTACCATTCAAGCCAAGTTCGCCGTCACTTACCCATGTAAGAGTATCACTAACCCTTTCCCCTTTCCACGAATGGCGTCGTCGAAACTGTCAATTTTATGGCTTTGGGCACCATTCACCAAAGCCTTCACTAGGTCTTTTGTCGTTGAGTCCAATTGCAACAACTCAAAAGCCTGAGGATTGAAACTTGTTCGCTTAAGCTTCTCAATCAGTACCCAATGCCATATCTTTGACTTCAGCCCATATGCTGGTATATGTGACGGCGATAGGAGGAGAAGGTCGTCAATAACATTGATATTGTTCTCATTTCGAAGAATTTTGAGCAGGTGTTCGAAGCGATCCGTTTTCATATCGTCAGAATCGTCAGACACTAAGTCTTCGTCTGTCCCTGGCCCTTCGTCTTCTTCTTCGTCGTCGTCGCTAGAATCGCTTTTACTGTTGTCCGAACCCGAGCCCGCCGAATCACCACCTGCATCTAGACTGATTGCGATGGGCCGTTTGAGCTTACGCCTTCTCACTCCCGTCACAAGATTCGGTGCTTGATATGGCTTCTTTCGTAGAAACGACTTATAGTCCACGACGACGCGCTCGTTTATCTACGACTCATGTTAAAGCTGGCACATATGAAAAATTATTAGGGGTATTTACCTCGGTATCCGGAGGGACGTCGCTCTCCAAAGCGTTCCATGAAGGGCCATCATACTCCTTGATAGCAAATCCCTCAAGGCCTCCAGCCATAAACTCCCGGAAGTAAACCCCTCTGTTGATCAGATTTAACCTGATTACCTCCCGTTCCCGCTCCTGGAGGTACCTGAGGGGAACCAGAGGGAGGTCTAACAGCTCCGTGGTGCCCGCGAGTGTTTGCTTGAATGAGATCATATAAGATTGCTTTGCAAGCCCAATCATGCGACCATCATAATCGAGCCGGATTCCCCGAATCTCCCAACCATATGACTTAATGTCACAGCGAATATCGCGACACAGCCAGCACTCTTGAGAGTATTTGCTATTCAAGAGTATCAATTCATTCGGGGGGAATACCGTCCACAAATTATTGAAGTTAATCTTCCCTTGGAGGACTGTGGCATCGAATTCTCTGATACTGTCTTGAATGCTCTTATCCTTCTGCATAAAGTCGTGCAACAGTTTGACTTCTTGGCGGGTAGATGCAGAGCGTGTATCGTCACTCACGTAGGCGCTAATTTCTTCTCTTTTGAAGAACAGCTCAAAAAAAGGCTCGTGGAGAACAATCGGGGTAGACTGGACCTCGACACTGTCGTAGGTATGTCCAATTATCTCTCTGAGGGCCTCGCACAAATCCTCAGATTGGACACGAAGATCGGTACGAATAGGAATGTGGGCCCTTCCGTCATTGTGAACAATCCTTTGGATAAGAAAGGCGTATGAGTCATATTTTTTTACGGTTCTTTCGCTTTTGGGTCGCGGCGGGACGGAATACTCAGATGTCAAAACAACCTCCTCATCCACTCCTTTCAGTGTTGTAGTACGAATTTCCGTAATATCCACCCACCCTTTGCGCCGGGCGCCGGAATTGGGCTGACTCGCGGCTGTTTCCCCGGGCTTATCTAGTAACGACGGGAGCTTCTGCTTGTAAAAGTTATACGACATGCTGGGTAAGCTAGTAAATGGTGATACGCCTCGAATGCTAGAGTGGCTCTAGCTACAGCAAGAAGAGTCTGGATACATGAATTATCAAATAAGTATGTCTCATTATCATGCGGTGATCTCTCCTAGAGTAGCCGTAGGCACCCAGGCAACTCATCTATTTTTATCACTCGACCACGGCCCAAAGTATCCATGGATGTCCTGCATATTCTGTCGCCGCTTTTCCGTCCATAAAGGGAGATTTTTTGCGCCGATACCTCAGTCTGCCTAAACCAGGCAGCCTAATTGCCCCTCCGCTTAACCATGCTGCATGCAGCAGAGTGCAACCCATTTACGCAAGTCGGCCATCCAATTCTCTACTATTAGGCCATTTTAATTTGCCGTGGAAATGGTTGATTGGTGTAGATAAACTCGCATCTGCGTGATATGCTGGCAACGTGACCTATCTGCAACAAACTATCATACAAGTTACGATGTTACGCTAGGTTTTTCTATCCTTTCTTTTTTGGAGGGGGGGGGGGGGGGGGGGGGCATCCTTTTTTCCTTCTCCTGCGATAATAGTTTTTGGCTCGTAAGCTCGCATCCACCACATAACATTAAATCCCCGTAGGAGTACCTCCCCCCCCCACCTTGCATTCTGTGATTGACGTGATCAAACATCGTCCTTGTAGCCGTATCAATACCAGTTGAGATTTGGACTCCCACACCATACTATCGATCTGACATACAATACCTAGAAAATGGCCACAGCCATTCCTTCCCTCTGGCGGGTGCCATGGCGGTCTGAAAAGGGGCGAGGTAACTTCCGGGGGACGGGTATTAGTGCGGACGAAAAAGCCGCTGCACCCAGTTCCTTTAACCGAGCACGACGTGGATCTACCATAGATATATCGAAAGATTCAATATTTAAAATTACCTGCAACTATGAAGGGTACTCAAATAAGGATGTCGATCCAAAGCTGACGGTTCGAGCAGGAATTGCAAACCCGTTCGATGTGACCGCTTATGAAGTATCGCCGGAAACACAGAAGGACCTTTACCGTGAAGAGATTGACAGGCTCTCGTCGGCCATCATTAGTGGAGATGCTCGAACTTTCGCGGGGAGCCAGCGGCTTGCCTCCGATACTCAGGAAGCCTACGAAATAATGGCCAGTCTAAGCAACCAGATGTGGGCAGCTCTCAATATCATCACGTATGACGTGGAGTTATTGCTAAAATTCCATTGCCCTGATTTACACCAAGAACACCGCATGCAGCAGAGTCGCATTAGTTTGAAATACCTAACCAAAAGCGACGACGACAGCGGCAACGCCGATGATGACGACGACGACGATGGTGAGAACCACGAGGAGTCTGCGTTTCTAAAACTAGACTACAGCGGGAGCAGAGAAGATTATTTCGAGCTTGTTGATTATATCACCGAAATCCTATGTAGGGTGTTCTTGAAGTGCGCGTATGGGAATCTGTGGCATGAAAATATCCTGGCATGCGTGGCAAAAGTTTCTACGAAGATGAAAGTGCTATCCGCTAAATTGGAAGAGTTTGCGTCAGTGTCTCTTAGCCAAACGCCAGCGAGGCCAAAACGCTCCATGGCCCCTGCAGCTCACGCTCGAGGGACAGGAAATCAACCTATACAGCGGGATGGACCTGTTGAGGATTTGCACACAATGCTACAATCACTCAGCGCCTTAGACCCCAAAGATATGCCGGGAGAAAATGGTGAATCTAGCCGCCACAGTTTGATGCGGCTCTATTGGGCCGAAACTATGAGATTTCAAGGGCCAATCCAAATGATACTTCGGCACCTAATGCTGTCTCTGAGAGGCGTAAATAAGCACAAGGCAACTCCCACGACATCATACGAGCTATGCGCAATGCTTTACGAAACCGGATTCGAGGACTTTCGAACTTTGGTTTTTCAGGATCTGAATGGTGAGTACCTTGGGTCGTCAAGGGGGGAAAACATAAACATTGCCCAGTCTGTTTTTGAAGTCCTCGACTCCGCAGTTAAAGACGCCGTATCGAAAAGTGGCGGTCAGGGGCAACCTGAGCATCAGCATCCCCCAGAGTCATCCTCGGATAGCTCTCCCCAACGAGCTTCGGTGGATAGATCTAAGAATAGTCAAGTCAACCGACTTTCTACTGTTGGAACGGTTATGTCTTGGAGATACACTAGTAACACGCTAAACGATGGATCTCAGTCGGACGAGTCAGGATCTTCAGCCATCTCAACAATCAACCATAGGCCGCAGGTTTATGACATAAGATCCATAAACGAAACAATTACCGTCATAGTGCCCTTGCTAATATCGAACCCTATGGTAATTGGGATGATAACTGAATTTGTCGGACTGATCGTTCGAACATCGCGCTCGGTATCGGATGACATTGAAGACCAAGTTAAAGCAGCCCAAGGAACTAAATTCAAGGCCTTTTTCTCCTTAACTACTCAAGTTTATGTCGACTCGTGGAAGAAGAGGCAACATTCAGCATCCTCACAGCTTTCGAAGGCACCTATGGCACGTGATAAACTGTTCTCGGGAAAGGCTAGTGAGGGTATCCCCAAAGGAAGCATGCCATTGGATATCCCGATCGCGATTGGGCATTTAGAGAGGAATCGCCAGATCAGGGATGAAAAAGAGCGTTTCATGAGATGGAAGCAGGAGATTGGGGATGCCAGGAGAAAAATGAGTGAATGGGTTTTTGAAGAGAACGGCGTGAGAGTTCCCTGCGGAGTGTATGTTTGGAGCGTCCTTGCCGTTTCGGCTGCGCTCGTTACAGGTGGAATTGCAAGTGGTCTGACTATCCAAGATCGAATAAAAGGAGTCGATCCTTTTGGCATTGCCACATTCTCTTGGGTCATCGCTGGCTTTATTATCCTCATTGCTAAGAGCACTCGTGTTGGGAGCTGGTCATGGAGGGACTTCCTTCACAGGCAGGTGCTTTGCCGCAGCGTATCGGAGCTTCATTATGTTACTGGCATCGACAATCAGCTTATTCTGGCGAAATTGCTACACGACGAATCCGCTAATCGCCTACAAACCAGAGGGCCATATAACTGTGTGTTTACTCGCAGAACAGATAGTGCAGAAGGGTTTTCTATCGACAGGCCTCTATCCCTTCGCACGATGTTGCTGAGTGGCTTGATAATGATCCAGGTAGAGGCCCCTTATTATGGAGAGTTTTTAGTCTGTTTAGATGTGCGGAAGGGCACGAAAATGGACTTAATCGAGAAAAGCTCGGCTCTAACTACCGAAGATGAGGAACCATATATCGTCAGCAACACAGTTCCCGACTTTAGCCTAAGCGAAAAAGAACCTCTACGGATTTCCTTGCGTCGTGGGAACTCAAAATGGAATCAAATTGTCGGCGTCTATGGCCGAAGGGACTGTTCTTTCGTTTGACCGTTTTACTTTCATGGATTTAAAGGAGCGAGAACGGCCAAGGGTACACAGGCTGGGATTTGTAGTCGGGAGGGCAGGGGTTTACTCGGATGATACATCAAGTTTTTTCGACTATTAATTTATTTGATACTACCTTCCATCTTTCAGATAGCAAGAATCGATTTTACCACAATACCTACATCCGAAGAAACCCCATGAGTATGTCCTTATTATTCATACTAATCATCATTTTTAGGAACTCAGGGAAACTTCAAGAGACAGTCTAGCATATTAAACATACGTTTTAACCATTAGAGCTCTGTTAATTAAAACCATTATATATGCGGTAAGTCTATATTATTAAGTGAACCAGCTAGATTTTTAGGTACTAAAGGACCGAAGAATGCTCTCACTTTTACCGAGTTTATAAAACATATATATAATACTGTTAATATATAAACCTAACTTAAATAAAACGGCTTAGCTCTTTAATTACTACTAATATTTTATTTGTTTTATTAACTTATATAAATTTAAATAAGCATATAGTTTAAGTTTAAATTAAAGCTATGTTTATAATATATTTTAAAGTAATTTAGTTAATAGTAATAGCATATATATTAAAAAAGCATAAGCATTTTAAGCTTTTTTATAAGTTATATATAGCTTGCAAAAAGGTTTAATATTATTTAAACTAAAGTAAAAATAAATAACTATTTATAACTAAATACTAATGTAAAAAGGATGGTAGGAGGGGAAAAAAGCTATAATACGCGTCGAAATCGCCTCAAGAAGTGTAATATAAGATGGTAAGTTGTGTGGTAGGTCCCTGTAGGCCTGTAGAACCACTTATAAATAGCCGACGTCAGTGTGACAAATGAGCTTCGCTATTAAGGACGACCAAGACCACAAGCAGGGAGTTTTCAAGTGTCCTAGTGAATTGAACGCACCATATCTATGAAGTCGGCTTCAATATCAGTCTAACTAATCCCGAATATAATTAGAACTAGTTATCCCTTTATTTCGTAACTAGAACTTAAGCTTCAGATCATACACATATACTTCCAGTGATCGCTACTAGAGAAAACACTAGTTCACTTCCCTAATGTGATCACTATCCCCTCGTCCGCAAGACTATGCATTTTTGCTGCCCCATGATAATGCATTGACATTCCTAGATTATGAACGCCTAGTAACACCCAGCCATAAATGGCCACAGTAGAGAGGTCAGACTGTCAAAACCTTCGGTATAGGAGTGTAAGGAACACTCGCCTCTACGCAAGGGCTTCTCACTGTACGCACCACACCCCTTTGCCCAGAAGTGTCGTTTCAAGTGTTATGCAGAGTCTAAACGGTGAATTCGCCTCCGAATTACCAAGGAACCTGCCGCATTTCCTTCTCTTCAAATTCCCAGTACGACCCTCCTTCATACAGACGCTCATCATCTACCAGTAGATGCACAGTAACCTCAGCCCCTCGGTCCGGCAATCTCAGCCCATCCTTGAAGTCCGAAAACGCCGTCTTCAGTGCCCCAGGCGCACAAACATAATAGCGGATGCGCGGCTTCCCTGCGCCTCCCTCCGCTTCGACATGGTCGTTCTCCGCCACCTGCAGATGCACCGAGAGTCCATTGAGGCCGATCTTGCTAAAGCCGTAAGGAGGCGCCCTGCCCATCTTCTTGGTAAGTGAGTTCGTGCAGCTTCCGAGCCCCGACGAGACGTTGATGACTTTGGGATCCGCCGATTTGTATAAGAGCGGGGTGAAGGCCGCCGTTACGACCGCTACGGATGTGAGGTTCGTGTTCAGGATCTCGTTGTATGTTGACCGAATGGCAGCAAGATCGCCGGGTGGTGGTACGCGGAGGATGCCGGAGTTATTGATGAGGACTACCCAAGCTCTTAGTAAACAGGTTTATATGTAGTCTGAGAATCTCCAACACACCGTCTAGTTTGCCGTACTTCTGCTCGACGTAAAAGGCAGCCGAGCTGACCTCTTCGTCCTTTGTCACATCCAGTTGGATCACATCAACTTGGGCTTTGACTCCAGACTCATATAACGCATTCGCCGCTTGTTTCCCTTTTTGAAGATCACGGCTTGCTAGAATATATACATTATCAGGCTGACGTAGCCCGGCGACTTTCAACGCGGAGAAGTCGAGCCCCTGATTTACTCCGGTGCAAAGAACTATTTTTCGAGAAGCCATCAGTAAAGCTGATTAAAATCGTATTCTAGAAGAAGCGCTTGGGCTCGTATGAAAGGTTACCTGACAACTTAAACTATCTTGTCACGACTCTATCTCTAATAAACGCAATGTATTCGGAGAAAAGCGAAATTAGCGGACTTAACGGATCCTTAACGGCCCGCTCGTTCCAATGAAGAAGACAGTCCACACGACGACGAAATCTATTCGAATACACTGTTTGATGTGGTTATGCTACCGACAGCCACCTAGTGCGCCTCGTCGGATAATAGTCCACGTCTAAGGGACTATGTAAATAGTGTATTTGAACCAGTGTATTCAGCGGCAGGCGTACGGAGATAGGACCAGTGGGCTACTGCATGGTGATTCAAGTTCTATTTCATTTACCGAGTGAATAGATTGCTAACCGTATCGTTGTGGCGACCCTGGCGTAGCTTCGGCGTGTTCACGAGCATAATACAGTATTTGGAGCTTCCCCCGAAAGGGGGCATCTTAACGGTAAGTCGGAGCCTGCGCCCACGTTCCCGGGGTAATTCTACCGGGGTCTTAATATACCGCGTTGTCTACTCATAAAACCTCTTTCCATCACTTAGATTTTGGTGGTTTTGCCGTTTATGACAGGGCCCTCGTCGTTGCCGCAGAACTTCAACGAGACAAGCGCGAGGATCTTATCGAACTGCTTGGTTTCGCGGGGCGCCCGGTCCCAGACGATCACGGTGATGCAGGTTTTAAGATCGTTAGTCAACAAGGTGCAGCCCGGCTGTTCACGCTTGGCTTCAGCGATGTCTACTGTGATGTTCGGCGTTGGAATAGTCGCGATGTTATCCCGACTAGAAGGTAAAGTCGGCGCAGCATGATATCAACTGGAAACCGCCACCGAAGGTTGACTTACCGGGCTACCATCGGTATAGCTATCTAGTGCCTGGACACTGAGTAGGCCAGCGAGAAGGAAGGGCTTGTGGAATTGCATTGTAGTGACCGGCAATTAGGCTCGGGGGGTTGACGGACAAATGCGGGCTTATAGGGAGGTAAAGCGGAAGAGATGGACAAAATAAAATGAAGAATAGATACATAGGGAGATTTCCATAAGAGCTCCGGACGAGACTTGGAGCGTCGACAATTCTCCCGCCCCTAAAACACGGCCACGGATCCCGTATTAATGCTTGGCCGTTTCAAGACCATGCCATCGAGACCATCAAGTATTGTGCGAATTTGTAGATAGAAAAGCTGTTTGATTTGCTTCACCCTGTTATAGATTCTTTGCGTTGAGGAGACACCCGAAGATCCCGTCCGTCTCGGCCTCACTCAAAGCCATAGTAACAGTTCTGGAAAACACCCCGGTCAAGCATACAAGGAGACCCAAGGATTGAAAAGATGCGAGAGATAGAGATACACCGCTCTGCTCCGATTAGAAAAGCATACTAGACATATCCGAAGAAACCAATCAAGGCCGTGGTGTAGAGTCCTTGTTGTCATGGTATTCCGAAACATCGACACCCTGACGGAGCTATATTGTTTCCGACGGACCCCAGCTTCTCTAACTGAAAAGGAACTGAGTGTTGATTGGCTGCTCCATATAGCGCCGGATATAACAAGGGCTTGTTAGGGAGCCTGGAATGTCTTCAGATTAAGGATAATCTTCTACACCTAGTGTCAAAGGTCCTTAACTCTTCAGAACCAATGGATCCTGAGATGGCCCTCGCGCCAGACTATATATCTATATACACCAGTTAGCGACTATTCTGCCTTGCTTAAAGTTGCCTTAATGGCTGTATTTATAAGTGTCTCGGTGTTTACGGTGTTTACGCAAGGGGCTGACCTAACCAACTGAGGTCTCGGTGACTTTAGGTGATATACCGAAAACTAGCGAATCTCGCATTCTAGCGCGTCTTGCGTGTCACGTCTGAACCTTCAGCTAATGTAGAGTATTACGTATGACAAGTAACGGGATTGTCACATCTAATACAGATGACAGGTCATTTAGGTAGCGTGTTGTTAGGTTGGCTTAATGTTGGTGCATATTCTCATGTGGCACGGTAGATCGGATGAAGAGCTTTCCGCCCTGATACAAAATCACGGTGCAGATAATACTGTGTGTGTAGCCAGGCAGCCCGCGATTAGCGGCGTCAGGCACTCTACCTACCTACCTACCTACCTTCTACACACAGCACGGAATATTCACATCCCTATATCAACGCGCCCGTCTCTACCCTCTCCGGTTCTTCAGATAGCGCCAATTCCATCTCGTGCCAATCCTATCGCATCAACTCATCATCCGCCTAAACAAACTAACCATGGTTGCGTCTGAAGTTCTAGGAGCCCTTCAACATGCACTCCCAAACTCTCAGTTTGCTCTTCGCGGCAGCGACGAGTATCAGTCGCTGAACACTACCACCTACCAGTCAGGCTTGAATGCCGATTTACAGCCCGCCTACATCATCTTACCCCGTACCAAACAGGACGTTGCCACTTTCCTCTCAACTATTGGTCCCTTTGTTACCAATGGTAAGGCGAAGTTCGCTGTCGTTGCCGGCGGGCGCCAACCTGCGCTCGGGTGCTCCAATATCGATAACGGGATCACTCTCAATCTATCGCACTTGAAGGGGATACACGTCCAAGAAGGCTACGTATCCATCTCGGCTGGCGAATCCTGGGGCGCCGTATACGACGAACTTGGACAGCGTGGTCTTGGATGCGCCGGATCTCGCTCTGCCAAAGGCGGTATAGGGGGTCTACCCACACAAGGTGGTCTGTCGTTTTTCTCTTCTCGGGATGGCTTCATTTGTGACGATGTACGCTTTGACTTCCCTGGTGAGCCCTTCTTCTGTGTCGTATTGAAGTATACTGAGACAAGAAACCGGTGTAGGTTATCAATTACGAGGTGGCTTTAGCTTCCGGCGATATAGTCAATGCTAATGCAGACGACAACATGGACCTTTGGCTCGCGCTACGTGGTGGCGGTAACAATTTCGGCATCATTACAAGCATACGTATGCGCACCTTCAAGCAAGGTCCGTTCTATGGTGGCAGCCTGTACTACCTAGGCTCGAAATTTCCTGGTCAAGTCGAAGCGCTGGTGACCGAACTCCAAAAACCCGACGCAAGCGACAAGACTCACCTCATGGTAAGCATGGGGTGGACCAGTGCCTTTGGTACCGATCCAGTATGCATCAATCAGCTATACTACAACGAGGCAGTTGAGAATCCTCCAGCCCTTGAACCCTTCACGCCTCTTGATGCACAACTCCCGGGTCTCAATACATTGCGAATTCATACTCTGCCGGAAGCAGCAAAGGAGCAAGCGGGAGAGATCTCTGTGCCACCAAGGTTCGTCACTATCAACTAGAAGCACAATTAAGCTCTTGGGAAACATAGCCCTTGTGAGGTCCACCGCTGTGTCCTGGAAAGCTAACAATATGACAGGTCAGCCTACATGAATACACATATCAAAGCAGACATTTCCATGCTTCTCATTGGAGCCGATATATTCAAGGCGGCGATCGAACCTATCAAATCGTGTGATGGGCTCATTTGTTCATACACTTTACAGCCATATCCAGTCTCTCTCCTGAAATCTTCAGCTAGTAAGGGGGGCAACTCGCTAGGCCTGGATCCAAGTCTTGGCCCCATTGTCTCAATCGCGCTATTGATGTATTGGAAAAGCGCTCACGATGACGAAAAGGTCCTGGGCGCCTTCAGGGCCGCCATTGAACAAATCGATGAGAAGGCCAAGATGAACGAAAAAGCAATAGACTTCAAGTTTATGAACTATTCGTTCAATTTCCAAGACCCGGTCAGGTCGTATGGCCCGGAAAATACGAGAAGATTGCAAGAAGTCAGCGGAAAGTTTGATCCCGAGGGCGTTTTTCAAAAGGGTCTGCCCGGCGGCTGGAAATTATTTGTAAAATAGTAAAGGATCATGCGAAAGCTCGCATATAACGATTGGTGTCAGAAATAGTTAGTAGTTGCTTAGGAACCGAGGCTAAGAAGGGATATTCGCACCGGGTGTAGGTACCATACTACCTACTATTGACTATCTACACTGAATTTAGTTGCTCATAAGCCCACATGGCCTTCACCCATAACATCTATAGTTGGCCCACCGTCACAAGGGCTCACATCGAAATTTCATATATTGTACTTGATCATAACCATCCATGGCATCACGATCCGTTGCTCTCTTCTTTCAAGCGGGATGGTCTGGGGCTTCCTACACTTCATCGCCCTTACTATTGCCTTTGTGTTGAGATTATGTCATGCTACATATTCTAAGGCCTGCTCTAGTATTGTAGCGCCATCCCCGCCCACGGTTATTTAACTGGTTTTGGGACGTGTGCGCCACGGACTTAGTCGTATCCTGGCACAGTATACCAAGGGTTTGTGAGAAGGCTTGGAATGTCGTCAGAGTGTCTCGGTGTTCAGGCAAGGGGTTGACCCAGTTGACTGAGGTCTCGGTGACACTAGGTGATAATACACCGAAGGCTAGCGAATCTGGGCGTCTCGCGTGTCACGTCCGAACCTTTAGCTAATATAGAGTATTACGTATGACGCCGGAAGCTATTTGCTGCCGGCTGTTTACTACCGGGAGTATGTTAGGCAAGCCCGGTAGGAATAACCACATAACTAGCGACCCTTCAATTGAATGAAGTGATTTCTTATTACAAAACCATGATGTCACGCAGGTAAAAACGACGCCGTTAATACCTCGTGAGTATTAACGGTATATATAGGCTCCACACCTCCGCGACACATG
Source organism: Xylaria grammica (assembly GCA_004353285.2). Classification (NCBI taxonomy): domain Eukaryota; kingdom Fungi; phylum Ascomycota; class Sordariomycetes; order Xylariales; family Xylariaceae; genus Xylaria; species Xylaria grammica. Next base: position 3,824,712 of record NGZP02000009.1, read on the forward strand.
ATTTGATGTTGCTCTCTTGCCTGGGCATCCATTGGCAAGTTGATGGAGCTTTCAAACAGATAGTCAAAACCTGAGCGTTTTGGGCGTATCTGTGATTTTGTATTCCATCTACACTAGCACTTTCATTCGTCTCCCCTGTCCCTAAATATCCCTTCTATTAGACATATTTGCGGAATCGCCTCTCTCCATCGTAGCCATGGACAGTAGTGTTACGCGAGCAGACGCCGAGTCTGCACAGGCGCATCTTTCTCTGGAAGATGGAATGCCATTTTGCCATACGAAGTATGCAATAAGCGCCGAGTATGCCAACGAAAAACTCAGCGAATCGTCCACCAGCGCTGTCAGGGGAGAACCCGAGAAAGGTAGTTTGAAGGGCGCTGCCGAGCCAGATATCAAGTATCCCACGAGATGGCGCTTTGCAGCTATCATGGTGGGCCTTGGGCTGGCAGTCCTATGCGTCTCGCTCGACAACACCATCATCGCCACCGCGATCCCTCGCATCACGGACGAATTCAATGCACTGCAAGATGTCGGCTGGTATGGGTCCGCCTACCTTCTGACCCTTTGCGCCTTCAATCTCTTCTTCGGACGGTTATATCAACAGTTATCGGTCAAATGGACCTTCCTCACATGCCTTTTCCTCTTCGAACTCGGTTCCTTTATATGCGGAGTCTCTCCTAACTCGACTACTCTCATCGTCGGCCGCGCTATCGCGGGCGTGGGCTTATCAGGCCTCTTTTCGGGCTCTCTCATCATACTCGCCTTCGCCGCACCGCTCGGGAAGCGCCCCATCTACACCGGGCTCATTGCCGCCGGCTATGGCATCGCCAGCGTCGTCGGCCCTCTACTAGGAGGTGCGATTACGGATCATGTAACCTGGCGTTGGTGCTTTTATATCAACTTGCCGTTGGGGGGTGTCACGGCCTTCACGCTCCTCTTCTTCTTTGGCTCGCCGGGGGGGGCAGGTCCGCGACGCCGCTGATTCCACCCGGCTTCAGAAAATCATGACGTTTGACCCCATCGGTACCGTTCTGTTCCTACCCAGCATAATCTCCATTCTGATCGCGCTGCAGTGGGGTGGCACTGTCTACCCATGGAACGATGGGCGCGTTATCGCCTTGCTTGTCGTCTTCGGGGTGCTCCTGCTCGCGTTCCTGGGAGTACAGTACTGGGCCGGCGAGAACGGCACGGTCCCGCCGCGTATCATCAAACAGCGCAGCATTCTCTCTGGGGCTCTCTTTTCGTTTCTTGTCGGGGCCTCGTTCTTCGTCATGATATTCTATCTCCCCATCTGGTTCCAGGCGGTCCGTGGGGCTTCCGCTACACAATCGAGTGTCAACTCACTGCCATTGATGCTTTCCTTCACTTTGGCTGCCACTGTGGCCGGTGGCGTTGTCTCTATATATGGATACTATACGCCCTTCATGTACGGGCCCGCCGTACTCGGTTCCGTTGGAGCTGGTCTGATGACAACCTTTACGACAGATATCTCGACCGGAAAGTGGATCGGCTATCAGATTATCTTCGGTACGGGAATGGGTATCGGCATGCAGCAGACCATCAACGCCGCGTCGGCAGTTCTGCCCCTTGCCGACGTTGCCACTGGCACTGCCGTCATTATCTTCGCTCAGATGTTCGGCGGCAGCCTATTCGTCAGTGTAGCCCAGAATGTGTTTACGAATAAGCTTCTCGAGGGGCTGCGAACCGTCCCCAACTTAGGCATCGAACCAGGCTCAGTCGTCCATGTAGGCGCTACAGCTATTATGCAGCTGATCACTGACCCTGTAGTGTTAGCCGACGTCAAGGCCGTATACAACAACGCCGTGGTCTGGACGTTCAAAGTGGTACTAATCACGGCGGCCCTAAGCCTATTCGGGGCTATCCCCATGGAGTGGAAGAGCATTAAGCGGAGCCAGAAGAAGACCGACACCGACAGTGAGGCCGCATCAGCCGAGGAGCAGATATCATATCATTTAGTGTATGATGGAAAGAAAAACAGGGGATAAGGGGAAGGTTCCCTCCCGCGTGTGTGACCAGAACAGCACACTGTCGAAGATTCTTCTAGACTGTGATGCTTAGGAATGAAATGTAAATGTACTTATATACAAGAAAGGGAGCGGCTATCTTCACCGTTACGAGATTACTAATGTCAATATATACCTTTGTGCTACCTACGGTAGTATAAACCTGAGGGATACGGATAGTAAGGGGAGGTTACTAGTGTTGGTTTAGAATACAGGTTACGTCACGCCATAATAGTCCTGCTTCTTAGTGAAAAAGGCTGTGACGAAACCTGAACGCTCTTCTTAGTAGTTCTACAATCCACCACACAACTTAATCCTCTACAACATACTTCTCGAAGCGTTGCCAAACCAAAAAAAAAAAATAATAAAATCTAAGTCCCTACCACCCCTTTTTCAACATTTAATTATTTAGTTACTATGGATAGTAGCAAATAGTTTTTTAATTTAACTATAAGTGGTATAAGGCTTCTTTATGCACTGTTTATGTGTTATAAACCGGCCTGGAATAGGCGATTTTATAGTCGTACCGGAGCCTACCGCGCAACTTACCTCAAAGCAATTTCGACTCTTAAATACCAAATTTTCTTTCCTGCTGTTCCTTTTTATATTAGTAGCCAGCTGTAGACAGTTGGTTTTTTTTTTCTTAGTTTTAGGCAGTATTAATTCAGCCTCCCCGCGCGCCTTAACGACCCCATAAAAGGGCGTTTACGACTCCCAAAATGGCCCAAAATACATGACCAGCACGCGTAATCGCGATATTTTCGCAATAGGCGTACTTTCTAAGGTCTGGGGGAATCCCAAGCAAGGGGATAGACTATTTGACTTCTTGCTCCCGACCGTCTTCGAGCAGGACCTTCAGATATAGCTTCGGTCACCAGGGCGGATCCTCCGTCAATCGATTTATAGCGCTTCGAAAGTACCGAGATGAAATACTTTACTCTAATTGACCAGTTGTTGCAAAGGGCGAATTTCTTTGCGACGTCGTACCCCGCGGCGTACAAGCACTGCGAGTTGATCAGCAAGGCTTCACAAGTCTGACACATGCCGAGGTTCCTACCCGATTCATCAATCATGACGCCAGGCTTAAAATGTCAACCGAGCACTCCAATTCTTTTCAACCGCAGTGTGTTATGGTATGACAATGGCTCTACGCCAATCCTACCCCCTACGTGTTTCCGGTCTCCGTGGCGACGTATCTATTGTGTCGCGTGACCTGCCGGTGAAGCAATTGAATAATGATGCTTTAAATTCTCGACGAATCAGCCTGTTAAGCATACGTTCTTCAAACCCATGGTAAGAGTTGATACACACCCCGACGCTCCGTAATTCTCCGCCTCGACCCCAGCATCTATATTGAGAACTGAAAGCCGCAGCAAGTCATGCTGTTAGGCATACCTTAACATTATAACGTTACCTTTCCAAGTCTAATATTAGAATTAAGCTACAATATTTGGCATTTTTGTCGAGGATTGTTGTAACAACTGGGCTATAAGTGTAAAAGGTGGTAGTCTCCCTTAAGATAACTAGAGAATTGTTCTACTAACAGCCTCATCAATGGATAAACAGTGTGTCATCGATTCTTCTCCTTTCTTGGCTACACTAAAGACACAGCCTTCTATTGCGAGCCACTCTCGACGTGGTTATCCTATGGCAACGTATAACCGCCGTCGATAAGGATGTCAGCACCTGTTGTGTACGACGACGCATCGCTGGCGAGATAAAGATAAAGACCTTTAATCTCTTTAACGTGACCTTGGCGTCCCAAAACTGCCATTCGATAGGCTTCATTAATAGCAGACGGACTCGCGCCCATTTTAGTATCAAAGAAGCCCGGAGAAACAATGTTCACCCGAGCAAACTCGCGCCATTCGCGAGCCAAAGACTTGCCGAAATGCGTTACGAAAGCCTTGGTTCCGTTATATATGGGCTGGTCTGTTGGCACGTTGACGATATGTGCGCTCATGCTCGAAGTGATAATCAGATTTCCTGAACCCTGGCGTTTAAATATCTCACCGGCGTATTTGGCACAAGCCACCACACCGTCGACTGGATACGAGTTAGCTCTAAACTATAAACGGTGTTTTTTCTGTGGTACCTTACCATTTACTGACATCTGCTTCCTGTATTCTTCTAAAGTCTGGTCTAGAATAGGTTTAGATATTGCCATGCCTAATAGGTTGTTAGTTTAGTGCTCATTACATTCCCATGATTACCGAAGGTCCTAACAACCTGAAACTTACCAGCATTAGCAACAAAAACGTCTATTCTCCCAAAATCGGCTACAACTTTCGCAATGGTATCTTGCACCCGTTGAGGGTCGGAAACTTTAAAGGGGGTTCGGTTAGTATTACTAGAAAATGCACTTATTTCAAGAAAGGAGTCAACGGTACACTCACTGTCAACTCTGTAAGCAGATGTTTTAACGTCGTGAGCCTTGGCCAGTTCATCTGCTTTTACGATAGCAGCATTGTTCCTTGAGACAATATTAGCACGAGCAACTTTCGTTTTCCTCGGTGTCGTAGCTTGCACCAACTTACGAGTTGTACCATAGAGCAACGTTGGCGCCCGCCTCAGCCATGGTTTCCGAAACAGCATATCCGATACCGTCTGCGGCTCCGGTTACGACTACCACCCTGCCCTTCATAGTCCCGAACTGCTCCAATACATTGGTGGGAGTATCCGGTATGGGCCGGGGGAAACCCTCCCGGACTACCGCGCATTCGGCAAAACCCATAGACATTTTGAAAGCGGTGTTAATGGACAGTAATGCGAAGAATTAATGCAATATAAAGGGAATAAATCTCAAATGAATGCGATCCTTTAAGCATATATAGTGAAGCAAGGACCCTAATTCGGAGCCCTCTGCTCCGGTTCCTACGTCGGGACCCCACGCCAGGCCCTCAGTCGCCGAATCTGCGGATCCACGGTCTTGGTTTTATGTATTACAACGTACTATAGTAACATGACGTTGGCTTAAGCACTGGCCTCTTAGTAATATCGGAGCAGTGTGCCCCGGGCCAGCCACCGCCAAGAGCCCCATCGGTCTACAGCATGCCGAAGAGTCTTCGCATAGATTATCGGGGTACGGTGGTCCGATATATCTCGTCACTAACCTGAGGATCCTTGTTTATTAGTCCCCAAACAATTCAGCCCAGTCTCTAGTGTGAAGTAGTGCTTAGTCTTGACTACGATGCTTCCCCTGTATCCCCCATTAGGTATTAGCTTGGCTACCCACGTTGTCTATCTGTTGCTCCTTCGATTACCCCGTGGGGATTCTAGGCAAGTCTTCTCGGGGAATGGTTAGCTGGCCTGCTGGCAGGCCGATTTCTATAGTAATAAAAGTTGTTTATATATATATGCTGTATTCACATTACCCCCAAGCCCCCTTTTTGATTGCTTCAAATTCGTCGGCACAGATCATTTAAGAATAGCTAACATCACAATACTCCCTTTGATTCAACACCATGGCTACCGATACCGCTAGCGCTACACCTTTAGGAGATGTCCAAATAACTTACGGACGTTCGGGTATGATATTTGACGCAATCCATCATTTGGATATTTCACTCACATATCCCAGGCTTCGGCGGTCTCCTAAAGGAGCCGTATCTTCTGTTTCTAGCATCTTTTGCTAGTATTGGTGGTTTCTTATTTGGGTTGGTAACGAGTCTCAACTTACCAAATAGGATCATTTCAACTAACGTAATTCAAATAACAGTTATGATCAGGGCGTCATCAGTGGTGTTCTGGTTACCAAAGACTTTGTTTGTATACCTCTCCCCAACCCAGACCCTCTGAATACAACCTTCAAACATATCAATGCTAACGCGTCCAAGGCTAAACAGTTCCCTCTCCTTGCCAACGACGACACACTCCAAGGATGGGTTGTCTCGGTTCTAACACTAGGTGCTCTATTTGGAGCCCTAGTGAACGGTCCCATCTCAGACCGGATCTCTCGTCGCTGGTCTATCCTTCTCGCCAATATTGTCTTCCTCATCGGGTCCATCATCCAAGCATCAGCCTTCAATATCCCTCAAATCTTCATTGGACGAGCCATAGCCGGGTTATCAGTTGGTCAGTTGTCAATGGTGGTACCGTTATATATCAGTGAACTCTCGCCCCCTGCTATGCGCGGCTCCCTCGTCGCCTTTCAACAGTTCGGTATCACCTTCGGTATTGTGACCGCATTCTGGCTAGACTTCGGTACGCAGTTCATTGGCGGAACCGGCGACGGTCAATCACCAGCCGCTTGGCGGTTCCCTCTGGCGTTCCAGACGGTCCCTTCTGTGATCTTAAGCATTGGGACGTTTTTTCTGCCATACTCGCCCCGCTGGCTCATTATGAAAGGTGAGTAATATTATTTTCGGTGCAGAAATTCAACTATCAGGAGCTCATCATGGATATAGACCGTGAAGAAGAAGCGCGTGCCAGTCTAGCTCGTATCCGTCGCGTACCTGAATCCGATTACCGCATTCATCTAGAGATGCTCGAGATCCAAGACTCTGCCATCTTCGACAAGGAGACCACCGCCGCAATGTACCCGGGCACTACTTCCCCTGTCAGCCTTCTTTGGAAGCGTTACGGATCACTATTCACTATACGCCATCTAAACCGTCGCCTATTTATCGCCTGCTTCCTCCAATTTATGCAACAGTTTACAGGTAAGCTACAAATTAGCCGGTAGGGTGTGGGGTGAAGGCAACACGCGACGAAATAATAGTATCACTAACTTGTATAACAGGTATTAATGCAATTATCTATTACGCACCTCAAATATTCTTGAAGATAGGGCTATCAAGCACTACGGTTTCACTCCTCGCCACCGGCGTTGTAGGCATCATCAACCTCCTGTCGACGATTCCAGCAATCCTATTTATAGACCGCTGGGGTCGAAGAAAAGTTCTTCTAGCCGGCGCGGTAGGGATGGGCGTCTGCCAGCTCATCGTCGCTACTATCTACGCCGTGTATCAGGATAGGTTGGCCTCCAATCCGGGTGCGGGTTGGGCATGTGCCGTTTTTATCTGGCTGTATATTGCCAACTTCGCTTGGAGTATCGGTTGTGTCAACTGGATTATTCCCTCTGAGATCTTCCCGCCGGGAGTTAGGTCACAGGCGGTTGGTGTTGCTATTGGCACCAACTGGCTGACTAACGTAAGTATCGGATTTCTTCAAAGCAGCCAATTTACTAATTCTCTTCTATATAGTTCATTGTTGCGCTCATTACCCCCAGATTGCTTAATACCATCAAGTTCGGCACCTTCTACCTATTCTTCGGTGAGTCGCTCCGCATAAACAGCTCAACACTCTGAACTCCAACTCACATTGTACCCAGCCTTCTGCGTACTTCTATTTATTTGGGTTTTCTTCTGGGTGCCGGAGACAAAAGGCATACGAATCGAGGAGATGGATAAGCTATTCGGCGGTAACACAGGTGCAGATGACGTCAAGCGGATGTCCGAAATCCAGGAACAACTTCGTATTTCAGAGGCCATCGCGGATGCGAACAAGCTGCAAGATGCCTCTGCTGTTCATATAGAGACAAGCTAACATTTCCGTAATTTTAACGTGCTGAGAAATTAGGAATAACAGCTTAATATACAGCACCTTTGAGTAGTATATAGGCATAGCTCCCAGAACTCCCAGGAGGTAATACCATTATTCCTGATAACTTGGCGAATAATGAGATAAATTCTTTTATTATTTGTGACAAGGGATTAGTATTAGGAATTTGGAAGTCATCTAACTCAACAAATATGATCCGCCAAGGCTCCCAAGATCTATGGCCCTCTCAACTCTACACATCTAATCATTCTAGTCGTCCCTCCGGAGGGCGCGTAACTCTACGTATATGACCTAGCGTAGCTTAGCCAGTTACAGCGTGAGGCATATTGTTTCCACGGAAGCCCTTTCCAGTATGATATTTATCAAATGTAAGATCGATCGTTTTATACACTAGTTCTCCTCAACACTCATGACCCGGACGTTGGACCTCACGAGATGATCCCGAACGTCCTCTCCGTTTACTAGATCGTTTGTATCCGCCCTATTCAAGGCGGCTTCCCACGTGTTCTCGACCCCTGAGACTATATGTCGTGCCGCGATCCGCTGCCGTGCCAATGATGCATCCACATCCACAAACCAGGTGTCGTCAACATACTTTGGTATCTGCTTCCAGGGCTCACGGTCGAGTAAGAGCCAATTTCCCTCGGCAATGATGATCCGAATCTCCGGTCCAATGCTGATACTGTCTGCTATGGGGTCCTTGATACTGTGATCGAAGCTCGGAGCAAGGACAGTGACAGGGTCTGCACCACGACGGGAAGAGGACAATATCTTCAGCAGCGCCACAACCCCGTCAGCATCAAACGTCCATGAGGCGCCCCGCCGTGCATGCGCTTCAACGTGATTTGGAAGAGTGTCGAGGTGTGCCCGAGTGTAATGAAAGCCATCCATCGGAAGCGATGTGGCGATGGGCTTTTGAGCCGCCGTGTTAATCCGTTGCACAACCTGTGCCGCGACGGTCGATTTTCCTGCTCCTGGGGGGCCAGCAAGGGCTATCAGGATTCTTCGTTGCCCGGAGTCTTCGATTATCAACTTTCTGTAGAGATCGACGGCTCGCTGAGTGAGTGAAGAGTAAATCTGCTCCATGATGCGGTCAAACCGCTGCCGGAATGAAGAGAAGGCAGTTCGCGAGTATTTCGAATATCGGATAGATACACTCTTTACCTCATTTATCTTATTACCGGCGGCGCACAGTGAGTGGAAACTGGTGGGCCTATGCAGGGGCGGGCGAGTGTGCTCCGACGTCATGCCTAGAGCACCAGTCAGACTGGTCATTATTCTGCCCTCCTCTCGACCCAATTTGGTGCAGATCAATTCTATTCTCCGAATACGCAACTGGTCCGGAGATTTAAGAGCTGTTATTACGCATTTTGAAGTTGTTCTCTGGAATGTAGCTTTCTAATCTCTCGCATCACCATTCAAGAATCCATTCAACCTCACTAATATTTAACATTACCGCGACTCATATTACTAGGCACATTCAATTAGGCTCATCAAGGTCATGTCTCCTCCAACAGCTGACCTCCCAGGCCGTGAGGCTCTAACCGCTAGATCAATCCCCTCCATGATTCTTAGTGACGGGTCCGCCTCGTCGATGACACCACCTCCCCCGGTAGTCTCGCAGCGCGACCCTGTCCAAGGCGCCAGAGACCGTTTCTCCGTACGAGGAAATGTCATCGTAACGGGCGGCGCTGGTGTCCTTGGCCTAACAGCCTGTGATGCACTACTCGAACATGGCGCTAGCGGTCTGATGATACTCGACATGGACCCGACCTCGGCACAGAAAGATATTGACGCTATGCGCTTAAAATTCCCAAACGCCAAAATACGCGTGCTGAAAGTCGACGTTACGGATGAGCAGGCCGTGGACGCAGCTGTTGAGGAAACTTGTCGAGAACTGGGCTCCGTAGACGGCCTCCTATGCTTTGCCGGTGTTGTTGGTTGCGTCGAAACCCTTCACATGCCCATCTCGCAATGGCGGAAGATCCTTGACATCAACACGACGGGATGCATGATCTGCGCACAGGCAGCCGCCCGCCGCATGGTGCAGCAAGGGACCGGCGGAGCCATCACTTTCGTCTCTTCCATCTCAGCTCATCGCGTCAACTTCCCCCAGCCCCAGGTGGCGTACAATGTGAGCAAGTCGGCGCTCTTGATGCTGAAGAGTTGTCTCGCGGCTGAGTGGGCGCGGTATGGCATCCGGACCAACACGATTAGTCCCGGATACATGGATACTATCTTGAACGAAGGAGACGGAATTGCCGAACACCGGAAAATATGGGCGTCTCGGAACCCGAGTGGAAGGATGGGCAGCCCTTCCGAGTTGACAGGAGCAGTAGTCCTACTTGCTAGCACTGCGGGAACGTATATCAATGGCGCCGACCTCGTCGTTGATGGAGGGGCGATCGTATTTTAGTTATAAAATGGAAACCCGCCAATGCGGTGTCTATGACATCGTAGCCCGCTAGACTAGACTAGACTAGTGACGGATGTATTACAGGATGGGCCATAACCACATATTACATGCTTCCGACAAACCCCTTTTCCCCCAAACATCTTAACCCACCAATCCAATTCAAATTGTACAGATGAGTAGAACAATCAATTGACTATAGCTATGTAGACCGAGCCATTACAACAGCCGTTCCGAAGAAAAAAGGGTCGTCGGAAGTACCTAATCCGGTTACGGTCCGCCGCCAACGTACCCCCTATTTATCTTCTCCTCATCCTGCCCCTCTTTTTTTCTCCGCCGGGCGACTGTGCTCCGAAACCCCAACCCATAATCTTGAGGGCCTCTCGAGTCCTCCAGGGTACTGACTCGCTTACAGCGAAATTTTTATGCTTTGCGACGGCAGGACCCCTCTTTGTGTGCTTCCTTAGTAGGTAGATGATGATGGTAGACGATGATGCGCCCACGACCCCGTTGATCAATTCCTCGAGCCATTGCGTGGCTTATACTTGATGAGTGGTTTGAGTAGAAATCTATAATGGAGCGTCATAGGCCCGCTTGGCCAGGTGCTACCAGTTCGCGGGCCTGTTGTAACTGTCAAAAGAGGAAGAGCCGATGCTTGCGAGCTCGTCCCGGAGACCCTTCGTGCATTTACTGCACTAGAGCCCAGAAGACATGCGTTTTCGAAAGGCCGCCGGATCGGACTCCTCTGACCCGAAGGAACTTAGACGCGGCAGAATTCCAGGTCGCGCAATTGCGGGCTCTGTTGCGCTCACTCCATCCAGACCTAGACATCCATGCTGCCATTAGACACCTGGACACACGTAGCGGTAGTGCATGCCCGCCGGTACAGCCCAACTCACCCGGCTCACGCGTGACAGACGCGGATAAACCGCCGCCACAGGCATACGAGTGGCACGAAGGGTCTCTATCCGGAAGATCAGAACTAGCAGACAATGCATTCGTGCCAAATGATGGAATGGCAAATCTCCCAGCCGATGAGAATTCCGGCTACATTGGTAGGCTCCCTAACCAGGTTATGTAATACACGATGACGATTATATCTTACCGTTTACAGGCGGTAGCGCAGGCTCACAGCTCCTCGAAGAGATAGCATCTGCGATCTCGGGCGATAGTATAACCAGACGCACTTCTCAGGACTTACAGCGACCTCGTTCTTCGGCATTGACGCTTGAGCCATTCGTCGACACCTCTATAGAGCTCTCCGTAACAGCAAATCGTCTCATTGACAACTATTTTCTATTTTATAATACTTGCTTCCCCATTGTGCACGAGAAGACCTTTCGCGAGAGGATAGCTGAACAACGCAGTCGTCCTTTCAGCCCGCCTTCGCGGGCCATCTTCTATATGATATTGGCGATTGGAGATTGGGTATCCACGCGCGAGCCAAATTGTTCCCAATCTCCTTTCTATAACGCCGCGAGGTCTTGCGTGACATTCCAGATGCTAGAGTCCGGGACCGTCGAGACCGTACAGGCGTTCTTGCTCTTGGGCAACTATCTCCAAAAGAGAAACCGGCCGAATACCGGCTACAACCTGGTTGGCCTTGCATGGAAGTTGGCGCTCGGACTTGGCCTTCATAGGGAGGTTCCCAACTCGCATGACACTATAGATCACGAGAGACGGCGGTCGCTTTTCTGGATTACGTACTGCTTTGACAACGGCTTCAATATCACAACGGGCCGGCCGCCAACCTTATCAGATGGTTTCATTGATACCCGACCCCCGAGGAATATCGACGATAAGGTAATGCAATATTCCCTGACAAGGTTGGTTTTATTGACGCCCCTAGGATCTTACATTCACCTCCACCGTACCTCCAGAAGTGGACTATCCGACCACGTACTCGGCTATCATCGCCCAATCACAACTCGCCCGAGTAGCGGAGCGCATCTACCAAGAATTCCTTCTCGCGAAGACAGCGGGGACTAAAGTCGAATACCGAGTGGCCGAACTCATGGAGCGGGGTTTAGACGATTGGCGCCGAAGGCTTCCCAGCTATTTCACCGCCGCCGAGATACCATCCTGGTTCCGCGCCCCGCGAGCAATCGTGCTCTGGAAGGAGCAGAATCTCCGCGTTCTGCTATGGCGAGGGTCTCGAGACTACCACGGCCTCCTACCCAACAAACAAAGCGCGGGGACCAAGTGTCTAGAAGTCGCTATGCAGAGCACACACGACATCGCCACGTTCTGCGCGGCGAACGAAGCCGCCCTCCACCAAGGCGTCGTGTGGTACGCTACCTACTTCCTCTTCCAGGCAGCCCTAGTCTTGGAAGCCAGTTATCTCCAAAGCTCGAGGCAGATGAGGGATGAAGAAGACAGTCCGTTTCGAGAGCATACTCTATGCCAAGCCCGGTCTTGTCTTATGACGCTTGCGCAGACGAGTAACTCCGCAAAACGCTGTATGGAGGTGCTCGATAGCATCCATCAGAGGCTTCGGAGTCAGGTAGTCGCAAATGCGCCGGATACAGAAGGGGAATGCGACACTGGCACATTGAATGACGCCCACGTTGACTTGACACAGCCCTCGGCGGGGTTTTTCGGCGGCGAGGGTGACTTCGGCTTGGCTGGCAGTGATTTGAGCTTTGGGGACAACGTGGTCGACCCGACTTTGCGCATGCTCATCAACCCGACTTCCTCAAACCTATTCGAAGATATGCCACTCGATATGCTCCTGGATGACTGGGTGACGTAAAGACGCGTATCTTAAGCAAGATTTTATAATCAAAATGAGTAGCGAATACCTTTATCGGTTAGTTAGCTATTTAGTACCCGTATCTAGTGGACTCCCGCGGCTTTTTAATAATACGTTGAATCATCAACATACAAGCCTACCAACTTTAGCTCTTAACGGTCAGAAGGCATCGCGTCGAATCACTTGATTTGATTGAATTTTGCTGTCTTTTTGACCATCCCACCTACCACCTATCTTTTATAGACACTACCTTGACAGAAAAGAGATCTCGTAGACAAGTGTCTCAGTCCCTAGGCGCCTCGATAACATTTTTGATGCCCTCGCCGCGCCCAGTCGCCTTCCAAGCCTCGCTCGCCTGCTCGAAGGGGAAAACCTTCGTGATGAAAGGCTCCAAGTTTATACAGCCCCTTTCCACTAGACCCAGCGCAGTTTCAAAGTCGCCAGCACCGTATCGGAAGGAGCCCTTGACAACAATTTCCCGGTCGCAGATCTCCGAAATGGGGAATTGCACACTCCGCCTGCCCATGCCAACCTGCACGTACGTGCCGCCCGACCGCAGCAGGAATATCCCCGTGTTAATCGACGCCTCGGCGCCCGAAGCGTCGATCACTATGTCAGCGCCGTTCCCCAGGCCGTGCGCTTCGACGAGCAGACGTGCGTTCTCCTCGGGTGTAAGCGAAGAGTCCGGCGTAGCCGTTCTCCCTATATGCGTCCCTATAATCTCTTTCGCAAAGGCTAGCTTGTTCTCCAGGATGTCCACGGACAAGACCAGCGCGGCGCCAAAGTCTCTCGCCACAGCAGCGCAGAAGAGGCCAACCGTACCAGCGCCAAACACGACGACCTTGTGCCCGAAGTGGACGCCTGCTAACCGGACGCCGTGTACCGCGACGGCGAGCGGCTCCATGAGCACGGCTTGTTCAAGCGGCATGCTGTCGGGTATCTTGTAGCAGCAGTCCGCCGACGAGGCGAAGAATTTGGTGAGCGTCCCGGGATACGGAGGCGACGCCGCAAAGACCATCTTGCGGCATATCTGGTACGCTCCGGCCTTGCAGTCGCGGCACTTCCGACAGGGGATGCCGGGCTCGAGAGCCACGCGGTCACCGGGAGCTATATTGGTTACATTGGGGCCGACGGCATGCACAATACCCGCCGCCTCATGGCCCATGACCAAGGGCTCCTTCACCTTGGAAAGGTGGCCGCCATTATTCCAAAAGTGAACCTCCAATGGGCATTAGCATTTCTTATAAACGAGCGTAGTAACGTAGAGAACTCGTTTACTAGATAGGAATCTAGAGGGTCTCACACAAGCGGAAATTTATACGTACATCACTTCCGCAGACGCCGACGTACGCAACGCGGACAATCACGTCGTTCACCTCGCTCAGGACGGGGATCGGTCTATCTTCAACATAGGCTTCGTGCGGACCGTGAAGTACTACCGAAGGGTTTTGCATGGCGGCCGAAAATGAATAAGCTTACAGCGAAGTTTGCGAGGTTCCGGACTTGTTGAGAGCCCAACCGCGGGTGTGGGCTTTTCAATTAACGCATCGGTACAGAGACCTCCGATCTTTTACGGCGCGGATTCCGCGCGGGAGTGGTTGCACTTCGGCCGACACTGCTCCGACACATGCTTCGCCGACAACCCCTGATGCTAAGTAGATGTGCATTGCGGTATCTGCCCCTTTCGGAAAGTGGAGAGGTCGGTTCACTAACCCCTCCGGGTGAACTACCGGCAACTACCGAAGCCCTCAGTCGGAGTGTCCATTTCTAGATCTTCAAGGCATATGTAGCGGAATGCTGCTGAAGCGGAGTATTGGGGCATTGACTTAATCACCTCGGTCAGTTCAACGCTGCTCGGCTTATCGATGCAGCATATATCCACTCATGCGTACTTAACGCTATTCTTTCCGGGTAGCTCGCAAGTCTTTCTGATCCTCTGTAGCCCTAGCCATTCTTCATGCCCATTCTTCATGCCGTAAACAGCCCGCCCGAACATGGCCGAACGATACCTTGTCTTTTTTCCATATAGTATGGGCGAGTATAGAGTATCACATACTCCAGTCTGTGTAAGTCGATGAACTCTTCAAGCTCAAGGGTATTCGTGTTGATTAACCACACGGCTTGGCCCCCCCTCTAGTCCTTGAAAGTTACAATATTGGAATAAAGAGACGACTACCTCTAGGTATAGGAGCTCGTCCTAGTAATAGCCTTGCTATTCGAATGTGTTAAGTACCCTGTCACTAGTTGCGTTTTCTAGGCTTTGTGCCTTTGAATATACGCAAAGAGAGAATCGTAAACACACCATGTTTTCAATGAGGAGAAAGAAAAAAAAAGGGGGGGGGGAGGAAGCTCAGTTTACCTAGACTTTGACAATGATAAAATAAAGCCTAGCCTCTCTAGACTAAGTAAAAGCTGCAAGGGAATTAAACCTGATTTGCTATATTAATATGCTAACTACATCTAGACTTTGCCTATATGTGATTCAAAATGCTCAATCACTTCTGGTATTGATACAACGCTACCCATGACCAACACTTATATAGGTCGATAATACACATAGCCGTCAAGGTGAGTATCACCGTATTCCGCAGTGTCAAGACCAGGGCGTCGCTACGGTTCCGACGGTGGCCTCTGGGTATAAGTGAGGGTAGACGACCAAGCCCGCAACTTGACAACGTTTCTACCTTTGATGCTGTTGTGGTTCGGGGTACGGTATTACAATTATGTGACGGGTTGCTCCGCCCAACATGTAGACTGCAAACAACTACGAGACTCTCGAAGATGTTCTTAGAATTGACGCCATAAGGTGATGTAGTAACAACGTGTGTAAATGACGATTAATTCTTCTGAACGGCTTTCTCAAGCTTGAATGCCTATGATAGTAATACATCGCGCCAGGATAGTGTCATGAGTGCAGGGCGGTTGTCGACAAAGGAAAACAAACATGTGTAAAAAAAACCAAAAAAAACTGTCAACATGTTATTTATTCCGTCATGCGCTGGATAGCAACAAGTCCCCACCAAGTTCCAACCACAATTCAATAATATCCAAATTCATCTCACCTAATAAACTCGACCTCGCGGATAGATACGGAGAACCCAATACCAGCAACAACAAAAAAAAAAACCCCCCATCGATCTGCACCGCCCTCCCGGCTCCCGAGAAATCAAGACAAAAAAACCAAACTAGTGCAACCTAGCGCCATGGACAAGGTGGGGTAATCGAGACGCCAAGAAATGAATCATAATGGCTCAGCACCTCTGCGCGGGCTCTGACTGGCTCCGCCCCGCCATACCCCGGCATAGCCTCAGGATGAATCATAGTCACTCATACTTCAGCTATCTCACTTACAGCACAGCACATTATGTACTAACCTAGGTTAGTAGATCGCGCGTATAAGCCATTCGGGATACGGGGCTAGCCAAACGAAAGCGCAGCGACACCACAGTCCGTCGCGTCGCATCGCATACCTACCCTACCATCCCACTACATACGGTAGAAAGGCGTACAAGCCAGGACAGAACAGGACAGGAGAAGTCCCCCTTCGGCCGCGAGCCGCAGATTGATTCTCGAGGCGTGCGTGCTCACGCTTACGAGACTCCAGGGACACGCTGCATGTGGAGTGCTATGCCCTACAGCAGCAGCACAGAAGAGCGCGAGCCGCAGAGGCAGAGAGATAGAGCAAAACAGATAAGAGAGAGAGAGAGAAAGGGAGAGGATGAAATCATATGTATTCGGTCTTGAGACAGAATGAGCCATAATGAACGAGGTATGAGTTGACTTGAATCGAGTTGAATCAAGTGCAGAAATAGGCAGTATATAAAATGCAAACGAGCAAGAAATTGAATGAATGCGAATATGTCCTCGTGAAAGCACCATGGAAAACCAACATCATGATGCCCTCATCTAATAAAGGCTGAGCCTAAGACGTGTAGCAGCAGTAAGTTTTGTTTCCCAGCCCGAGTCGAGATCTCCCAATGCGTTGCGCAGGCACACATACACACCACCGTGATGACAAGGCGTTCCCTACCTCGATGAACAAACAAGAGATATACATATACATATCATCATCATCACGAAATGAGAACAAACAACGAGCCGACATCGTCTGAAAAGCACAGAAGCATATTCTTTTTTCTTTCAATTTCAACGCTACCCGAAACTCCTAGAAGATATATACCCCGACCGACTGGCTAACTTCCCCGAGCCTCCCCAGATTTCATCTGTAACATGGCCCTAAGCGCCGCCGCCTCGGCCTCCTGACGTGCGAGGCGCAGCTTCAAGTCGTCCCGTTCCTGCTTCACCTCGTCCAGCTCCGACTCCAGTTCGTTGATGCGGTCGATGCGCTTCTGACGGTACTTGCGCGCGGCGACGTTGTTCCGCTGGCGCTTGAGCGCGGTGACCTGGTCCACAGGAGGGGAGCGTCGCTTCCCTAGATTTGACTGTTGGGGCTGGTCATAGTTGATGGTGGGGGGTGACATGGAATAGTGATCTGGGTGGGTGGTAGGTATCGATGTTGCCGATGGCATAGTTGTTGTTGGGGCGGACAATGGGGGAAAGAGAAGAGCTGAGTCGCCAGAGGGTAGAAGGTCTGTGTGATACGAGTTAGTTAAAATATGGATCGGGATTAGGTAACAGGCAGACACATGAGCCAGCCGATGACTAGGCGAAGGGAGGGAGGGATAGGATGGGAGGGGGTAGGATGGGTGACTCACCGTCCAGGCTTGCGGGTGACAGTTCGCTACCGAGGATGGGTGTCGTCTCGTGTGACGAGTCCAAGTCGGTAAGCGACCAATCTATACCCAAGTCCAGCCCTCCTCCGTCTAGAGTCCCGTCTAGAGTCCCGTCTAGAGTCCCGTCTCCCTCGCCTCCACTCGAGCAGTTGCCGTCACCGAGTCCGTATCCGTAGAGCCAATCATTTGTCAGGGGTGCGACGGACGTACAGTCGCCCCCGAAGGACTGGAAGAGGTCCGCGGCGGGCTCTTGGAACGCGGAGCTCTGCCAGTCCAGGCACTGACTAAGTTGGCTGGTGGAGGTGACCGGACTGACACGGTGGGCAGAACGAGAAGAGGGTCTGGGATGGTGTGTATGCGACGAATGCGGTAATTGAAGCCATGATGATATGGTAGGATGGCCTCCTTCTGAGGCCGGGTGAAAACTATCTGAACAGGTGAGGGGGATCGTATAGTCGCGCCGCTCTTTCTCTCGAACGGCGGAGGATTGAGGATATTGGGGTGGGTTCCCAAAGAGGTGGTTGAGGAGAGGAAGAAATCAAGACGGGAGGAGAGGGGAGGCGAGCGGGCGTTTTGTGCTCGTCCAGGCTCACGTCCCAGAACACGGTACGTACCGGGACCTAGGTACGTACCGGTTTGTATGTTATTGGATAAGGCATATACTCGGTAAGTGGATATGGGGACATCTGGGCAAGTCGGCAAGGGAATGAATGATGGCCCGTGCAGTAAGATGGGAAAATGGGATGCATACACAGCCACAACTCTACACCGTACTTTGGCTGTGCCGCTGTTACCCACTACAGAAACACAGAAACAGCTCCAATATCACTCCAATAGGGTACCTAGGCAGTACCTAGGTACCGCTAACTACCTACCCGCCTGGGTTTAGGTAATCTTAGGTATCCGCCCCACGATTGGATAAGCCGCCCGCGCCCGCCCAGCATAGCTAGCATCTCATCTCATCTCACGGCGGAACCACCAGAGCTTCACGTGGAGCAACACTTTGCGGCGAGCAATTCCACACCACACCCCCACCACCATACACCATAAGTGAGCCCTGCTGATGTCCGACACAAAATAAATCCGGCCGCCATGATCAACGCGGTCTTGGTATTCAACGGCCAAGGGCAGCCTCGCCTGACCAAGTTCTACACGCAGCTGGTATGTGGATATATCCGAGTACTTCATGTTTCCCGAAACGGACATGGCATACATAGCCAAGCGTTCCTACCAGTGGAAGCAAGCCGATTCTGACATGCCCGCGACGCCGCCTCTCTAGGAAACGAGCATCCAGCAGCGCCTCCTGTCCGAGATCTTCGCGCTCGTCTCCAACCGGCCGAGCGGCGCGTGCAACTTCCTGCCGCTGCCCCCGCTGCTCGCCGCCTCGGGCACCTCGCAGTCCTCGTCCGAGCAGCACAACGACGTGCCCTCGCTCGTCACCTACCGCAACTACGCGACGCTGTATTTCATCGTCATCTCGACGTCCACCGAGTCGCCCCTCGCCCTGCTCGACCTGATCCAGGTCTACGTCGAGGCCCTGGACAAGCTGTTTGAGAACGTCTGCGAGCTGGACCTCATCTTCAACTTCGAGACGCTGCATGCCGCCCTCAGCGAGATGATCGTCGGCGGCGTCGTCATCGAGACGAACCTCGACCGCATCGTCGCGGGCGTCAAGGCCCAGGGCACCGTCGCGAAGCGGCCCGTCAACGAGTCGAGGGGCACAGCGCTAGGAGCCGGTCTGGGCATGGGTGGAAATTTTGTTTGGCCGGGCAGGTGATTCGCGTGCATCATGGTATGGGATATGCATTCATGGAGTTCAGCGGCGTTTCTTGGTGAACTCTCCGGCATGGAGAGGTGGGATCAACGCATTCTGGGAACAAGGAGCATTCGCTTTGGTATATATATTTATACACACACTATAACATGATATGGTATCTTCAAAAGTCCGTAACTCCGCCCAATGCATTTTGAGATGTGAGGGGTTTGTAATGTACAGAGAATGCCTCTTATTTCTGGTCCGCTGTTGTCAGCAGGTCGGGTCGCTGCCGTTCGTGTCGTTTCTCAGGGGAGAGGGCACCTATGGCACCCCAGAATCTACTCCGGACCTTACGTCGCGAGTTAGCTCTTCCAACCAGACTCGAAGGATAGGGAAGCACATACCGGCTCAAAAGGCTGATTTTCCGTGTTCCAATCCATAAACAAAACCGCGTACACAATCACAACTAAGAGAACCCGACAAAGTCAGCACAATCCCCATCCACCCTAGCCCAGCACCGGCTCAAACTCACACGTCACGCTCGCGAGCTGCGCCAACCCGACGTATCGATCCCAGCGCGGCCGGGCGGCCGCCAGCTTGACGCGGCGCTTGTAGCGCCTCTCGAACCGGAACTGCTCCTTCTCGGAGAGCTTCGAGAAGTCGGGCGGCCACACCTTCTTCGGCTTGTAAGGGAGGCTCGCGGAGATACCCGGCAGCGGGGTCCTCATCACGTTGCGCAGTTTCGGCGCGACGGGCGGGCCCGTCGCCATGCGTCTTGCCAGCGTGGGAAACATGGTTCCTGCCAAGCGAAGTGCTCTGTGGTTGTGTGCTTGCTTGCCTGCCGACGTAGCTGCGACGGGATCATGCAATTGACCTGCAGGGTTGCTTGCTAAGAATATGCTGTGTGGCGCTTGTCTGGTGTGGCTCAACTTGCTGTTATCAGATTATACATAATACATCATAAATGCATATTCGTTTACTCACAACGCCCTTTAGGTACGTATATGTATTTTCAGTTCATCTCGGGTTCGGACGTCCAGGCAACTGCTAAATCCGTTTCCGATCGTGAAGGGGGCCTTGTAAAAGTCCATACGTTGCTCTACGAATTTGACAGTCTTCGCTTCCATTATCATAAACTACATCCTACACGAGCCTCTCCCGTAGAGCCGCATGTTCCTGCATTAACCCCATGCAATGTTTTTACGACGCATTAATAAGTCCGCTCCCAGGTATTCCACCATATCCCGAGGTTCGCCGCGACCGCGAGATCAAGCATTTTGAGTCCTTCATCGAAGATAATGAGCTTTCCCATCTTCGCTCGCTTGCCCCTGTTTCCCCCGCCCGCCTTTTCTCGGCCGAGGCTTAGGTCGAAGGGCAACTCTCCGTCGTCGCTGTCATCGAGGCCCTGTGCCTTTGCTACCATTCTGTTGAATTGGCTCTGTAAATGGTCCCTTGTTCTCATATGGCCCTCTGCAGACTTTTTGTCGGCTAGCAGCTCGCTGCTGGGAAGATTAAATCGCAGCTCGCTGATAGGCCGCGCATTGTCTGGCTTCGGTCTCTCGTCCCCGTGTTCGGGATCAGGTCCATCGACTAGCGGGTTGTAAAGTCCACCGCCGTAGGTTGGTAGTACATGTCTGCATTTGAGAGTACGTCCGGCTTTCCCGGTCACAAACTCGCAGCGCCCGTCCCAGGGGCTGTAAAACATGTAACCCCTTGGCTTAAGACCAGGTGCGGGTTGTGTGATGATCGGGGCGTCGCTACTATCGAAATCCCCTCCAAATGACCCCATAGATGTTTGACTATTACCCCGATGGTGACCGGAGCGTTTAATAGGTGAAGTGGGTCGACGCTCATCCATGGAGCTCCGGCTTCGAAAGTGTTGTCGGAGGCCAGCTGTGAACGATGGTGAATACATCATCTTCACCTGGCGCTCGAATGGACCCGAGGCAGGGATGCCTATCGACGGAGGTGAGCTGCCTGGCCGTAGGTCAAGACTTCCTCGCAACCCGAGTTCGGGTCCTGCCGGCATGCCGCGAAATTTGGCGTATCCAGATGTCTCTAGGTGAATCTGAATAGAGGGAGATGCTTGGTGGCGTCTTTCGTCGTCGAGAAGCTCAGGGTTCTCAAGTTGAAAAGAAGCGATCTTCCCGACGTTCCATTGCTGCCCTGAGGTCGGGTCTCTCCGGATAAGCGTTAAAGAGAAAGGCGTGAACGGCCGTCGCCCCGTAGGTAACGAAGCGTGCGCGCTCGCAGCTGAATTATGATTTGAATAAGTTGCGTCGGTCAAATCGGAAGCGTAATGCCCGTTTCTAGGACGGGTGGGAAGCGCCGGGGGCTGGTCCTCGACATAAGGCGGTTCATGGTAGGGTGGACGGGGTACATTGGGTAATGGTGGGGCATAGTGTCCAACCGTGTCGGTAGAAGGTGATCTAGGGCTGAGAGACACGCCGTAGCCAGCTGGCGCCAGCATAGGATTAGATGGCTGATGTTCGGACATTCCACCAAAGGCTGTTCCCGGTGCAGGCCTTCGCGTTGGTGATTCATGGCCTTGGTTGCCGTTCCCCAAACCGGCTGCCGGTGCAATTGGTGCAATTGGTGCAGTCCCTGGCACGGGCTGGCCCGGTGTATTGGGCAAGGGTTTCCGGTGGATTCGGGGCCTTGAGCTTTCTCCGCTCGACCTAGGAGAAGCGGGATGTCTAGGCTGATTCAGAGCCGGCAAGAGCTCGTCCTCGGGCTGATGGAAATGTGCATAGTACAGAGAACTGGCAACATCGCTTGCCGTTACGTTCTTGAGTTGCGGTTTTAGTGTTGATAAGATGATGTCTAGGAAGTTAGCGGTGTTCGGATACGGTCGTCATATTGGTCTGCTCACATACCCCTTGTACCAGGAACTCGGGAGATGTAAAGCGTAAGCGGATCCTGCTTTGTTTCATTCGGCTTCGTCGGGTATTGCGGAGGATTGGCGGCAAGCTGATTCAGGGCGGCCAGAGACCGTGCCTCAACATACTCGCTCATAGCCAGTGAATACGGTGTGATTTATGAGATGGCTTCGCACTGCGGATGACGCGACCAGCACGATAATTTTTATTTTGGGTTTGTTGCCGACCTTTGCTGCGATAAAAAGGCAGGGGAGAGCAAACAACTTTCTGCGGCTTCTCGTTGTCGTCATAAATATCCCAGACACGTCGCGAGCCTATAAATGAGCCGTGTCTGGTGGAACGTCAGGCTTCAATATAATAACGGCTTGAATGAGGCGGAAGCAGGGTAGCAGTACATACTACATAGTACGCACGGGTGCTGGCGGGTTACGAGATGTGACCCCGCCAAGCCAGGCTACAGAATAAACTAAATTGATTTCTTAGCCGAAGCCACGTACACTAAACTAAATATATGAACCACATCAGTCGGACTAGTAAGAGTCTAGATGGAAATTCATTGGCCTGCGCAGTCGACTTTCAATATTTGTCCAACCATTGATTCTACCCACGTCAGCGCTGGGGCTGTGTTTCGCTGATTACATAATTGATGGACCCCTGAAAACGTCGGCATCCGGGTACCTATCGATAGGGGATTAGGTCATACAAACACAAGCGCTTAGATGCATAAGCACTATAAATACCTAGGTACCGAGTTTCTAGGCAAGCCACGTACCGGTAGGTAGCTATTACCTGGGTACCTAGTCCTTACCTCTAGGCATTTACACAAGGCTACCTAGGTAACGTCAATCTTATGTGAAGCCTGTGAATGGTGTATACCTACATGTGTCCTTTGAGATAGAATATTCGACGTGTTTTTAACGCTTTGCGTATATTACAAATTTCGCTCTGAGTCAACCGTCACGCGACGTGGGCCTTAGGCAACCTTATTCGTCAGGTGTGGCTGATATTTTTCACGTAGGAGTCGGCTGAGGCATGTCGAAAAGACTACTCGCAGGGATCCGGAAGGCTATAGCTCATCATAATGCGGCCTCCTACGGAGCACATGGGTAGTCGGGCTATGAGCACATAAGGCAGTGAAAAGAAACCAGGCCGTAGTTTTTCATTAGCGTTTCTTGTAGAAGTATAATGCCTTATATCTTAGAAGATGGTAATTATAGGAACAATGTTAGGGCAAATGTAGAGATAAATTACTCTTAGGAACACAGTTGCTGAAATATAGAGGTCAGTACATGGAAGTGTTTCACGGGAAAGGGATCAACAACGCCGTTGAGTCGCGCATTTAACAAATCGGATCCCTATAGTTGGGTACTAATAGGAAACTTCCGTAATGAGTATTATATCGCGCCCCTTACCATCTCTACATTGGCATTGCCATTTAGCCTCTAACTAGCTAGTTGTCGTGAATAGTTAAGTTTAATGAATACTAGCGAATCATGACATCCGCGACTTAACCAAGGAATATCTTCGAGTTTTTACTATTGACTTGCAAACTTTAGTCGCCCTCGAAATGGTTCTTTTCGTACACAATAAGGGTTGAGTTAGTTTCGGACATTGGCCTGCCAGCATATGTAAACTACGCTACCGGGTATGCAAGGACCAACATCCCGTCTAGTTCAACAGGTTCTAGCTCTGTGGTGTGATATAGCCTACATAGTATGTTACTATACTACTTCTCTCGCTGTGTTTACCACTAGTCCTGGTCAGTGGTCAAAGCACAATTGGTCGTTCCTACAGGCCACGATGTTTGCGGCGGAGCGCCTCGGGACAGGGACCGGTTCGGGTGCTGCTAGGTTCGCCTCATGCTAACCTCCGTTCGGCCAAGGAACGTCTCAAATCACACCGGGGCTTGCCACAAGATGAAATCTGCTAGCAATAAGTGAGATATGAAGGGCAAGCAGACCTCCTATACCTACCGGTGTTACTAATAGTGAGTTGGGTTCGATTCCTAACAGCGCTATTGGTATTCGCTTTTAGCTCATTTGGTAGCGCTGTTAGAGGCGACCCACATATGCTAGAGGGCTGAGGTTCAAATCCCGCTCCAACCACGGTTTTCACTGCGAGAAAACTGCCACTGCTAGGCCGTCCGGGGAGGACAGGAGGTGGTGCGCGGGGGCGCGCACATGTGGTGATAGACTACCTACCGGTGTTACTAATAGTGAGTTGGGTTCGATTCCTAACAGCGCTATTGGTATTTGCTTTTAGCTCATTTCTTATATCTAGCACCTATACGGAGGTTGTAAGTAAGCCTTGACGGGATAATCAGACGAGGAGGAACAATAGCCGTTCGGCATAAAGGTAGAATAAAGTTAAATTACTGACATAGAGGATATAAGCCTTTAGTACGGATGAACAGTAAAGGCTAGGCTTTATGCTTATTCTAACTTCTTTAGTGTTCTGTTAACCCTACTCCTGTCCTAACAATTATTGAGTATAAGGATTGCCTGGTACATGTGCCATCACTAAACTTGCTAGTGACATATCAAGGGATCACAAACTAAATTTCAACTGCTATTTTCCGTTACAACCAGCAGATTTGTCCCACTCCCTTGTCGCCACGGTAGCTAAATAGCAACAGGGAATTACCCCGCCTTTTCGCGGGCTCATCTACGACAAGATAGACGAACAACTTAGACGGTACATTGAGATCAGACTTCACTTAACATTGTCCGTCTGCTGAACGTAAGCTATGCGGGGGCGAAGCTAACTTGCGGTTCGATGCGTACTATACTACTTCGAAATTTCCCGCATGTTACGAGCAATTGGCTCCGGTAGTCATTTATACTAGACGACGTGGTACTCAGCAGAGCGCTTTGAAAAAGTAAAGAGGAATATTAATAGCCTGCGCACCGCGCCACCTAGTCTAACTTGCCTATATTATACATAACCGACATAGATCCTCTGACTCACAATATACACCGTATCGCGACCTACTTCTGAGGTTTCTGTCATACCGCGTTCTATTCGCTCTCGGGCTTGCCATGTAAGTAGGAAAGGAGAGGGGAACTAATAATACTCCAGGGAATTTATAATACTTTCAAACCCTTTAGTGCTAGAATATATTGGAGATGACATAACCTAAAGCCTTAAACAGGCAGAGAAGTAAAATAAAATAGATGCTCTGATAAAAGAACCTTGTATCGGATCACCGAGAGCATTAAGAACAGTTACAGTGCTAATCATAGAGGTATCGTTTCTAACAAAGTTTGGACCTTTTATACCGTCCAAAGTATAGATATGCTTCGAGTGGAGCAATGTCATGTGCGCTTGGGGCGTCGCTGTCTGGTTGAACATAGATTAGGGCCGGTCAAGTGAGGAACAGGGGCCGATTGGTTGCCAAGCTCACGCAGCCACAATCGCACCACGTGCCAATAGTAGGTAGACGCTCATAGGCTCCTCCTCTGTATGTGCTTGGCAATTGTCTCCTTCTTTAGGGTTAAAAATGCAGTGCTTATCAAGAACACATTTTCAGAAACTTACCCCCGTCCCGCACGAGTACTGCATTTTTAACCCCAAAGAAACAGCCAATTGCCAAGCACGTGATAGAATAACGCATCGGCTACCTAACCCTTTTACGATGGAGATAATAGGTAATGCGGCATAAGGAAAAGGAACAGGAAATATAACGGGCGCACGACATAGATTATGTACGCCCTTAGAAACTCAACGTTGGGGGAGCAATATTTCTATATTGGCTATCAGACCATTTCCTGGGGTACCATAGGCTATATCCCGGGGGCGCCGACTAGATGGCGTAGAAACGCCGTAGAAATGCGCCGGCGTAGGCCTATATAAGCTCAAGGAAAATTAGCTATGCGGCGACTTGCTCGAGATACTCGACAGCCTTGAGACTTTTTGGAAAGACGGGCTGCTCGAAGGAGTCAAGATGCCCATGCCTATTGGGGCGTTTCTTGAGCCCCCATTCCCGCAGTCTCCTAAAACTTGGAGAACAAGCGCTCCATCGAGGAAAATCGATAAGTATTTTAGGAGGTTAGGTAATAAGGAGTACTGCGATCTCTATATGACGGGCGAATATTTAAGTCCGCGGAAAACTATAAGGGGATTAGGATACGGATATTATACTAGGCGTAACTATCGCGGTTCGTGCCTGTAAGCATAGCTGTCTAGACTAGATGAGAATTGGAATCTGGATATGCCCAAAGCATAAAGATCCCATCAATACTTCAGCCAGCCTATATGCGATGGCGCGATCCGTATATACCACAGATGACATCAAATTACTACAGAGCAGGTATAACGAGCCGAGAGACTGGGAATGACGTCTTGTATATAAACCGTTCAGTTGAGCCGTCAGGGATTAATATGGAAGACTATGCCGTAAGACGGGAGTCGGCACGGTGGGTTATTGCATGCGGTACTGCTAGTATACATAATAATAAGACGGAAGTTGGGCGTGCTTAGCTCCCTATGTTATCAAAAGGCTTCAACGTTAATCCGACCCGTTTTGCCATCTAGGAGGTTGTCTTTACTCGATAGTACAACTTCTCGTGGGGGGCATTATGTAGTCGCCTACTAGTAGTTAAAGAGTAGGTAGGTATTATGGCGAATTGGCCTAGCTACAGAGACTGACTTGGTATTCCGAATGAGGAATTTTGGGAGTGTGATGACGTCAATGCGTGCACTGATGCAGGAGGACTCTGAGCAGAATCTTACCTAGGTACTTAAGAGGGGGGGGGCGCGCCCACTGTAGTTCTGGACAGGCAGAAGACAGGGCAGTACTGAGCAGGGATCGGCTCTTTAGTGTGCTTATAGTGTACCTAGGTACTTATTTTTATGCTACTAGTAGTAGCACGACTTCTTATGCACCACTTACCTAAGTTGAGTAAGAAGCAAAAATAGCTTATCGGTTGGACTGTCGGTGCCGCAGCTTTTTCGGTCAATTTATAGTAGTTCAGCTTTCTCGTTACGCCCCCCCCTAGACCACTCTACCTCCTTCGGCGCTAGATACGGCACGCAACTAAGCTGAATCACATACTAGTACTACTAGTAGTAGAATTCTAACCACTGCTCGATAAACAACCCGACACGTTGTCATCCGTAGAGCGGCGTTCGAGGAAGCTCTCTCTGGTCGGCTTTTCGGCAACTATCATAAGACGGGTTGGTTGGCTGACCCAAGACGAGAAAGCCAAGACCATCGCCCTCCATCAAGACGAAGAACTGACGCAAGTCGACCGGGGTGGTTCCCGAGACTTTTATACTCGTCTGTCCCGTAGGCGGGTTCTGCGCGGGCACGAGAAGCGGGCAGTAGGTGGGCAGATCCCACCCATTTCGTTTTTTTTTGTTTTTGTTTTTTTGCTTTGTCTGCTGGGCTGTCCTGTTGGCTTCCGATTCCTGTCCCGACCGCCGTCACATGCGTTTCAGACTTTGTCCTGCTCTCGTCACCATACGGCAAGGAAGCTTACGCAACGTCGTCGACCAGCACCTTTCTGCATTCTTTTTTTTTTTTTGCTGTACTGTATCAGTCTTGCGTCTGGGCAATGCATCAAGTGTCACTGTTTGGTTTGAGGACGGATCATCAGCACGCTACTGGAAACATCATGCGTTCTGGGACATTCCTCCGTATCCTGTGTCAGAGAGGGAGGAGGGGGGGGGCCTCGTAACTCCACATCCAACATTCAAGACTTGAAAGTTGGACGTCTCCACCGGCGCACCCAATGCGACGCTAGGCCTCGCTGTTTTACTAAAGTAGTCTGGTGGCATGAAGATACAGTATACTAAGTAGTACTACGTATAGTAGATACCGTACCTAACCAGCACCCAGCCCTGTTTGGAACGCCTACGTGACGGCTCCACGATCCACCACGCTGTGTCTTGGCGGACCGGGAAGTTGATAGCTATCGCGGCCTTTCTGCACGGCCAGACCAACGGCTGAGGTGCTGAGGTGCCCTGGAAAGGGACTAAAGGAGCGTGGCACAGCGCTGAATACGATCCATCCACACCATAAGAATGGTACATGTAGTCTCTTATCAGCATCCTGCCGCAGTAGTGTAGGTACAGTACGGAGTACACGCATTATGGTCCGGTGCTCGCTCGCAAGCCGCGAGATTTCGATGATGATGATGGAATGGAGCCCTTTCTTTATCTATCTAGACTTACCCACCGAGTGCTACTTAGCATATGGGTACTAGGGAGTACGTAGTAGTTGGCTTTCGGTAGGTACCGGTAAGCTGCGTGTAGATCGAGCCATAAGTGGTTTGCAAACTTTTAAGTGCGTCTTGTCCCGTCCCCTGCCCGTTCCGTAGTTCATTTATATTTTCGAACGGCCTTGTCCTGCAACGAGGATGTCATGCAGGAAAAACCGCAAATCTAACATCATACCTTGTTTGACCTGCCAACCGACAGGGATTCGCCATTAATACTTACGACCAACTTTGCGTCAGCGCACCCGCGAACACAGGGCCGCGCCTAGCCAGCGGGAAGCTTTCGTTTATACTTTTAACCCCCAGCCGAGCCTTGACTCAGTCCACTCATCAAGCTTCGCCTGCATACCAACATTCATTGGCACTTCGTCGAATCTTCGTGCTGTAAAACTGAACTTCACAACATCGCGGCTGGTTGGGAGCTGGCCCAGAATGAGGTTACGCGACGTCTTTTTCGCTGCAGCCATTCCAAATGCCGCGGCACTACATCAACGAGTGGTCGCACACCCTGCTGGCGCCGTGGACATAACCACACCGAGCTTGAGTATGTTTATACCTGAGGCCCCGCAGCGTCTCGAGACGTCACTACTACGAACGAGTTGCTAATGCGAATACAGACATGACCAACTTCACGGAGACTATCACCGAAGCTCCGCCACCTCTCAAGACAGCGGTACCAGACAAGCCCGCAGTTGAGGCATCCATCATGGGATTAATAGTATTCTCGGCCGCTGGGCTCGTCTTGTTATGACGATTCGACACCGCATGATTTTGTTTTCGCATTTCAATGGAGTTGGGGAATTGGTTTGTCGGGGCAATGGCGGCATGGCTAGATGAGGAATGACGATACCAAGGGAGGGTGGACTGGATTCCGGATAACGGCGTTCTGGGGGAGTATATTTGTCTGCTTTTTATATACCCTTCATCATAGCGACCGACGAGACGGTCGATGATGAACTTCCAATACTACCTTGGCCCATGAGATCCATGCATCAATCCTACGTTTCATGCGACGTGACGCAGGCCCTCCCTTTACCCCACCGGCGGTAGAAGAATCAGTGAGGCACAATGAACTCTTCCGCGGGCGGTCTTTGGGGATTTGATTGCTCTCGCGACTGGTCATCGCACAACCACAGCAACTTTTTCATTCGTGCGGCGTGTGAGAGCAGTGGTATGGAATTGAGTGGCGATTAGGGGTCTTGCTGGAGCCCGCGCAGGTCTAATTGCGACGCCGAAGTGATTTTTTTTCGCTCCGTAACTCGTTTCATTTTGAGTAAACAGGACACTTCAATCAACAACAGGCCCTCCTCTTTTACTAGCTAAGATACTAAATAGGGATTTCACGCGGCGACGGGGACTGGCTGCGGCTGCTCGGTAGGTTCCGGAGCCGGGTCATCTGGAGGGGGTTGAGGGAGGTTATCCTACACACGCAACTTGTCAACCCAACTCGGAAAAAGAGAATCTAGGGAGTCTGCGGTGCGTATTATTTACAAACCTGATCGAAGATGACCCGGATCATCAGACTACAACTAGGGCACACGGCTATATCGGTCGACTCGTCCTGGAGGTCTGCGAGGGCGATCTCGAAGCGGTCGCCGCAGGGACACGGGTAGTGGAAGATCTGGAGGGTCTCGTCGAAGGTCATGTCCTCGATCTCGACCTCGTCGTACACTGCGATTTCCTCTTCGTCCGCCATCTTGTGAAATGGAAAAGAAGGAAAAAGAAATGGCGCTTCGGATTGCGCTGTGAGGAGGACGTACACGAGTACGGATGGCGACGAATAATAGAGTGAGGGATTCGCCCGGTCGCAAAATTATTGTTAAAACCCCGCCATGGGTGGCGGATGGGCATCCCACCTTACGACCAAGGTACAGTGCAGTGGTATGTTACTATGTTACCTATCGGCGTTATCTATCAAGCCAGCTAGGCCAAGTCAGTGCCGTTGCACAGCCGCGCTCGTAGGTGCCTGGACGATACTGCCCGGAGGCTTTAGTGCACCGGCCATTATTGGCCAGCCACAGCTCCCCGGGGCCACTCACTGTTTGGGCTTAGCATGTTCGCCAAGCACCTGGGGAAATCGGATAGGATCACATGCAAACAGGTAAACGTCACCCTGACCTGTCTCTGTATGCATGCGCCGAGGAACACAATGTGACCAGACATCTCCAGTTCCATCTTTCAACTATCCATTCCACGATATCATCGCGTTGTCATGTAATAATACATAGAAATCTACCTGTATAGAGTTGTTTACGCGAATTGTACTACGCTTTTAATGGGTTAACCATTGCCCCCAATTGATCCGACCGTCAACCATCCGACCAACCGCCCTGAGGCCCCTTTCCAAGCCGAGGCGCAGAGGGAGCGCATTCCCTCCACCTCGCCGTAATGGCGGTGCACTCGAAGCCCATCCTGCCCGACCGGTCGATTAAGAGCGTCGTCGCGCGGTTGGTCGAGCTCTACGTCGCAAACCGCACGCGCATCTCCCGCGCCGTCTATCTGACCCTCCTCCTCGCCCTCGTAAACCGTATTCGCCATGCCATTTCCGAGCAGAAGGCCGCGTCCGCACGCGAAGCCGCCAAGCGGCACTCCGGCACGACATCGAGTGATACGAAGGACTCGGCGAGCAAGAAGAAGGTGGAGTTGAATCGCGAGTTCTTCCGCTCCCTCCTCAAGTTGCTGAAAATCGTCGTGCCCGGCGCCGCGAGTAAGGAGGCCAGGCTGCTTTTAAGTCATAGCTTCTTCCTTGTAGTACGAACCCTTATTAGCTTGAAGGTTGCGGAAATGGATGGCGCTATCGTCAAGGCGCTCGTCAAAGGAAGCGGGAAGGAGTTTTTGACGAGGATAGTGTGGTGGATGTTGATTGCTATGCCTGCGACCTTTACTAACTCCATGGTAAGTATAGCGCGCCCTATCCGAGATCCAGACGCAAATTGCGAGGTTATTAATTATTGGTTTCCGTTCTAGTTGTCCTATCACCAAGCCGAACTGTCCCTCAAATACCGAACACGATTAACCCAGCATATACACGACAAATATCTCTCCAAACTAACATTCTATGGAATATCTGCCTTGGATGATCGGATAAAGAACCCCGATCAAGTAATATCCGTAGATGTTGCCAAATTCTCAAATAGCTTGGCTGAGCTGTATAGTAATTTAGCCAAGCCACTGCTAGATATGGTGCGTATCAGTCTACGAATTCATTCTTCGCACTCCGCTGACTCCCCCGTAGACAATTTACACATGGTCATTGTCAAAGAGCGTTGGCGGCGAAGGGGTTGTGTTTATGTCTCTGCTTGTCCAGTTATCAGCTGGTGTCATGCGAGCCCTTACACCACCTTTTGGAAGATACGTGGCCGATGAAGCGCGACTGGAGGGCGAATTTCGATTCCAACACTCTAGACTGATCGATCACAGTGAAGAGGTAGCTCTCTACCATGGTCATGAGGCGGAGAAAGACACGCTCGACAAGGGGTATTTCACCCTTATCAAACATGTAAACTATATTCTTCGTCGGAGGTTTTACCACGGCATCATGGAGGATTTCGTGATAAAATACTTCTGGGGAGCTTTGGGCCTTTTGCTCTGCAGTGTTCCAGTATTCTTCAAACTCCCAGGGCAGCTTGGCGACACTATAAGCATGGGCGACCGGACAGAGACCTTCGTCACGAACCGCCGTATGCTGTTGAGCGCATCAGATGCCTTCGGTCGAATCATGTTCTCTTACCGCGAAATAATGGAACTGGCAGGCTACACGTCTCGTGTAGCGTCCCTGTTGGGAGTAATGGACGATATACAAGCAGGCCATTTCGAGAAAAAGCTTGTGTCAAGCTCGGGAATTGAGGAGCACGAGGCTGTGTTGAAAGGTCGCGGGAGAGTGGTTGAAAGCAAGAATATCGAGTTTATCGATGTTCCTATTATCTCTCCTAATGGCGACGTGCTTGTAAAAGCATTGTCATTCTCGCTGAAACAGGGCGACCACCTCCTAGTTGTTGGACCGAATGGCTGCGGCAAATCGAGCCTTTTCCGAATTTTGGGTGGCCTATGGCCTGTCTACGGCGGTACTGTGTACAAGCCTCCTTTCACGGACATTTTCTACATCCCCCAGCGGCCTTATCTGTCTCGGGGCAGTTTGCGCCAACAAATTACCTACCCAGATAGCCTACGAGCAGTACGGGCACGCGGGGTAACCGATGCGCAGTTGCTTGACATACTAAAAATCTTATCGCTCGAGCACCTAGTAGACCTTTACCCGGACGGCTGGGACGCCGAAGCCGAGTGGCGGGATGTCCTCTCGGGAGGGTTGCAACAACGCGTGGCGATGGCGCGTTTGTTTTACCACAAGCCCCGGTACGCGATCCTCGACGAGTGCACGAGCAGCGTAACACTGGAGACGGAGAAGACTATGTATGATAACGCCAAGGCGCTGGGCATCACGCTCATGACGGTTAGTCACCGGCGGAGTCTCTGGAAATACCACAGCAGAATCCTGCAGTTCGATGGGCAGGGCAACTACGTTTTCACCGGGCTGGATGCTGAGAAGAGGCTGCGGCTGGAGGATGAGAAAGAAGACCTCGAGGTGTTGCTTAGACAGGTGCCTGAAATCGAGAGGCGGATTGGCGAATTGACGGCTCAGTAGGGGGGGGGGGGGGGGGAATGGTTGTTGTAAGCTGTATTTTAATATACATCTCGTGTCATAAGAAGCGCCTATTTGCACAAGTTAGGGCGATTGTATTGTATTGCCGATTCCTCTGAGGCCTGTTGGCCGCTACTCGTATCGAATATGGCTAACCTTATACTCAGATAAATAACCCTATTTTCGCAAGCTATATGGCAAACTATACTACATGTATACTAACCGGGTTGAGAAGAAGCTGTGCGTAAACCTAGATCGGGATTCGACGTAGTTACTTACATGTATGTATGAGTTGTCAGGCATTGAATACAACCTCTGTGTATACCTTACCCAGAGATGATGTTAATAATACTTATGGCGTGATTTGACTTGACCTTACTTTGAGTCAGACCGACGCGAGCCTATTTTGACGCCGATTTGGGGGCTGCAGCCAGTACCCAGCTAGTACCCAGAACACTGCCCAGACGTTGCATAGGTGTGCCCCCCGAGTGCCGGGCCGGAGGGGCTGGCTCCATTAAAATATCCCGATTAGTGTAGACGTATGGTTCCGAATTCGGCAATCAGCTCTTCAAGGTTGGAGGGGTTCAATATTAATTATTATCGAGTCAAGTCGCAAACCAGCAAAGTAGACGGACCTGTGACGTTCAACTCTTCTCTGCAACACTTTCTCGATCGAAGTCACGTACCCGACACACGATCTCAATCATGGCGCAAAAGTAATGCTAGTCAATCTGTTCTTATAGATTTTTTAACTAACGATATACCGACAGACAGGTTCTCATGCTCGGCGCGGGGTTCGTCACACGACCTACCCTCGACTACCTCAGCGACGCCGGCATCAAGGTTACCGTTGGTAAGCTCCCGCGTGTATTCTCCTCCCGCCCACGGTCCCTGCTAACGTCTCCCAGCTTGCAGAACCCTCAAGAGCGCCCAGGAGCTTTCCAAGGGCGTTGAGAACGCCCACCCCATCTCGCTCGACGTCACGGACGACAAGGCCCTCGACGCCGAGGTCGCCAAGAACGACCTCGTCATCTCTCTCATCCCTTACACCTTCCACGCTACCGTCATCAAGAGCGCCATCCGACAGAAGAAGCATGTCGTCACCACGAGTTACGTCTCCCCGGCCATGCTGGAGCTCGACCAGCAATGCAAGGACGCCGGCATCACCGTGATGAATGAGATTGGTGTGGACCCGGGTGTTGATGTAAGCGCCCTTCGTATATAGGCCGGCATCCTCCGACTCGTCGATTTGTCGCTGTCAGAAGCCCGGCTCCATTTTCTCGCGGCTGGAACTGGCTCTTGTACACAACTTCACGGGACGATTTACGTACCAACCTGTTTTCCGAATGAGCATAGCTAACAACATGAATTCGAAAAGCATCTCTACGCTATCAAGACCATTTCCGAGG
Organism: Xylaria grammica; assembly: GCA_004353285.2. Lineage (NCBI taxonomy): Eukaryota > Fungi > Ascomycota > Sordariomycetes > Xylariales > Xylariaceae > Xylaria > Xylaria grammica. The sequence goes on from NGZP02000009.1 coordinate 3,859,097, forward strand.
TCCACGAAGCCGGAGGAAAGATTCTGTCGTTCCTCAGCTACTGTGGAGGGCTGCCAGCTCCTGGTACGTGTTCCTTTGATGATAAGGTTCTATATATAATACAAGGGTGCTAACTTGGCGCAGAGCATTCCGGTAACCCTCTTGGATACAAGTTCAGTTGGTCATCTAGGTAATTCTCATTTTCGTGGCGGAAATACTCCTCCAAGCCAGTCTTGCTCGCGGCTTACGTATTATAGGGGTGTGCTCTTGGCCCTACGAAATGCCGCCAGCTACTACCAAGGCGGAAAGGTCGTCAACGTAGCAGGACCCGCACTCATGGCTGAAGCGAAGCCTTACCCGATTTACCCCGGATTCGCACTCGTCGCGTATCCGAACAGAGATTCTACCCCATACAAGGAGCGGTGGGTTCCATTTCCCATGTTGTGAATAATATGATATCTAATGTGGCTATTTGAACAGATACAATATCCCGGAGGCTCAGACTATTGTCCGTGGAACTCTTAGATATGCAGGATTCCCGTACGCAACTCCGCTTTCTGACTTTAAACCGCCCCCCCCTTTTTTTGTTTTATTTTAACGCGAAAGGGCCACTCGTCTTGAAATTCCTACAGCAGCCAATATTCGAATCGATGCGACTTGATTGAACGAAATGCTAACATATTAACATGAAGGCAATTTATCAAGTTGCTAGTTGACTGTAAGTCGGGCCTGTTTTGATTCTGTTCCTAGGACTTGAAAACGCTAACTAAGATTATAGTGGGCTTCTTGAGCGATGACGAGAACAGTGCCTTTAAAGAGTCAATTCCCTGGAACGAGGCTACGCAGAAGATCCTCGGCGCGTCGGGTAGCAGCCAGCAAGATCTTATCTCAGCTGTTGACGCCAAGGCGAGCTTCACGGACAGCGAGCAGCGTGAACAGCTTTTGGCAGGACTTAGGTGGATCGGACTGGTACGTCGCCTTATGTGCCACAGTTATCTATAGTCACCTGTCGGATACCTCGTGTGATTTTTGAACAGCAGCACTGACCTTCTATTACAGTTTTCATCGGAAAAGATTGTCCCCAAGGGCAACCCCCTTGATACACTCTGCGCCACCTTGGAACAGAAGATGCAATTCGAAGAGGGCGAGCGTGGTAAGTAAAGCCCGGAGCATCGATGTATTGTGTACCTCGAGGCTAATACGTACTCTCGTAGATATGGTTCTACTCCAGCACAAGTTCGAGATCGAAAACAAGGATGGTAGCAGAGAAACAAGAACCTCGACACTGTGCGAGTATGGTGCGCCAGTCGGATCGGGGGGCTACTCGGCAATGGCCAAATGGTATGTATACAAACCCCCAGTGCATAAACCCTCGGTTTTTGTGTCCATTTCGTTTTGTTAAGTTCGATGCTAACTGTTTGATAGTGAGTAAATGCCCGTTGTTTGGGTCTAGCACCGCCACAACGCCGGAAATTCTAAGAACTTAAGCTTGGGACCCTGGCTAACATACCTTTTCTTAACTCATAGTGGTGGGAATACCCTGTGGCGTTGGTAAGTCACTATTTTCTGCACGCTAGACTCTAGCTTTTCTAGGCTGGAATCGACAAGTCAAATTGGTATATGGGGAGATCACTAATGTTCCGTGTACAGCTGTCAAGCAGGTTCTCGACGGAGTTATTTCCGATAAGGGTATTCTCGCACCAATGTCCCCGAAGATTAACGACCCGTTGATCAAGGAGTTGAAGAATTTCGGGTAAGTACTATTTAGTTATCGCAACAGGACTGGGACGCCTGGACTAACGACCATCTAGCATCGAATGCAAGGAGAAGGTCATTGCGTAAGGTGGGGGTATAATGAAATCATAGAACGTCATGCTTAACGGTAAACGGTGGATGAAGGGCGGTTAGAGGTATGCTTTGTAGACTCGATGTTATGTAGTCACGCCTTTGGCGCATAGAAAAGTTTTGCTTTTTACTGCTGTAAAGTCCCTGCTGCGTGCTAGTGTGCCTGCTTTGATTTACCCCGCGCTTTGGTAGGTATGGTGATGAGATATGGTATGTATTTTCTCTCGTGCCGACCCCTGGACATCGCCCGCCGGAGTGGTTATAGTACATATATGTATTAGTGTAGATGTTGTCCTTGAGCGGTGTGATAGCAAGGGACTAGAACGTTTTCTAGCTGAGCACTTATTGAGATGGAATGAGTTGTTATTCACGCCCTCCTGCGAAAATATACTGTAATACATCGTGACGGGACGCATCTGTCTACGGAACGGTGATTCAGGAACCCCTTTTTTTCTTGAGCCGCGGTTAGGTGGGGAGATAGTGTGCTAGAGTCGGATTCGACAAGCCGCGGGATACTAAACTAGACGGTGCCTCAGGCCATTTAGGCGCGGTCTTTAAAGTTGCATTGCCTAGGAATTTGGGGCGCATGTACTATTGCGTACGCTGCTCGCCAGTATGAGTTTACTAGGGGTCACTTGTAGTGGTACTGTAGGGGACGGGCGCGATACAGTGTCTATATTACCCCTTACGGTGGTTTCCACCTCACTTAGTCTATTACTTCTACAACATCAATATCACCCCCAATTGCTACAGTACCTCTCTACAATACCGTCCTCTGGGCCAAGTTGGAGTTGGGGCTCAGTATTACGTCATAAGGTCAGGTGACCTGCGGCCAACTGCCAACTGCCTCCCTACTGCTTATACACCTTAAGCCACCAGACCTGCCACCCCTTCCACTTCGCTAGTCGGTCACAAGAAGATCTTAATTTCAGCACATTCAGCGTTGGAGTGGTACTCAGCGACCAATGAAATCCATCTGCTAGTTCGCGTTGATATGTGAAACCTCATTGGGAAGAAAACATCACGTCTGCTGTTCTTCGGCATGACCTTATCGCAACTCAAGGATCTCCTCCGCCAGCTCGTCTCGTTGCCATGCTCGTACCGCCTCGCCACTCATGAGCCCATGGATGTAGGACTCCCCAACAAAATAGAACCCGCTCTCCTGCTTCCGGAGTATATATGGTACTCCCCCACCAAAAAGCACAAAGACCAAGTCTCCCGGTTGCGTCCCCGTCGGGCCAATGCCCATACGTCCCTCAAGAGTCATGATGAACTTCCTGCCGAGGCAAAAGTTGCTAGCCAATGCGGCGTAGACTTCGGCATCGCCTCCCATCGACAGCTCGCGCAACAGGCCCGTAATCTCTTGGTCGTTGGTGAAGTGTAACTGATGGCACGCGCCGCTAGATAAGACATTATACAAGTAAGCCATGCCATCCTTGAAGATCTGTTCTGCAGTCTTACCGCTGATGATGTGCTGCTCTGCTGTCGTGGTCTTGACCCAGGGGCCTATCCAGTCCGCGATAGGTTTCCCCTCTAGAAGAAAGGGAAGTGCCGCCTTCCAAAGCTGTAAACAGGGCGAACCACGATTAAATTTTCTAGAGTACTGCGTTTCATCCTCGAATTGGGTCGCTCCGACGATGTAGTCAACTTTTAGGCCGCTCAATCTAAGGACGGACGGGTTCGGGCACCCAAGAAGCTTGACGGGGAGCCCACAAGAAGCATTGTAATGCTCCGGAAACCCCAGTTTTACTGCGTCGCCAGTGTTTGGGTGATTTAACCAGGAAAGAAATCTTGCAACTTCCCTCTCCAGAACGGAAAAGTCACACCAGTTCGGGACCCACGAAGGTAACAGCTCGAACCGGTGCTTGCGTTGAGCCCAAGACATATCATTGGATACTCCGCTCGCGCGAGTTAGGACGGCGAGTGATTTGTATTCTTGAATGAAAAAGCGAGCGACTTTCGTGTATACGTCCGCCACCTCCAGCTTATAATTTGGAAGTAGCGCGTCGGGTAGGTGCTTAGGATCTTGGCTCTCTGCGGCCAAGCCGAGTAGACCGTAAAGCTTGTCTCTTTGGTCAGTTGCGTAGAACTTGATGGAAGTTGTGACTAGCAACGCATCCAGACGCCAATGGGCTCCAGAACGCCGAATATTCGATATCGTGTCGACGTTCTGCATCCCGTTGGGAATCTGGACCAGTCGCAAATATCCGTTGCGTCGCAGCCAGGAGGAAGCCCATCCAAGACGATGCCATGGGTATATGCACTGACCATGGAGAAGGATAGGGTCTTCCCTTGAGAGTGCCACTTCCTGGATGATCCAGGTCCTCGCGAACCATGGCAGTTTGAATAGCCTTCTTAGATCTTCCCATATTTCGTGATCCCATTTTGGGAGCTGTGAAGACGCGTGATGTTGATCGGAATATATTCGGAAAGGGATGTCAGCCATGAATTTGGCGTCCGGATTTCCCCTACGGAAGACATCATACACTTGGTCAATTAATTCCCACGCCCCTGAGCATGTTCCGCCGTCCGGTCCAAGCCAAATCAAAGTTCTAATAGCTTGAGAGTAGATTACATTCATTATCCCAACCTGTTTCGACCTCTCGGATAGGTCTTCTTGATTGATGCATATTCTGTCAATCCACACCCATACATCCCTGTTATTTAATGCCAAATCATCAACTCTTAATCTTCGCAAGCGTAGAATAGCATCGGCTAGGCCCGAACTCACGGAAAACGTCCGCCCGTTTATCTTGATAGGTACAATTTTCGATTGTACGTCCCAAGCGTAGCTGAGAGCAAAATACGGCGGTGCCTCATTAATATTGACTGTATTGAGCGACATGGAAAGGCCATCAGTTATGCTGAGATTAAGGAGTCGAATGGAGCTTGCTCCCAAGGGGCTATACACGTAAGGCAGAGGACCACTCATCCTGATCTATCCACGCTTAGGGTGCATAACCATACCACTAACGGTACGATGTTAATTCTCAACTATCACGTTTATTTGGTCCCCCGGTAGGCATTAGGGTCCGTATATAAGTTAACCACCCTAGTCACGAACATACCCACCCACGTAAACCCTTTTCCAATGCAAAATACCTATTGCTAATCCTACTACTAAAGTAAGTAAAAGCATAGTTTTAATACTATTATTTTATAATTGTTTTCATTTGACGTTTGTAAACAGTATACCACTTTATATCGGCTACAAACCCCCAAATGGATGTGTAGGAACCAACGTGGCAGCTTCGTTACTAAGAATGGCTTGTGTGGCTGGCAGGGCCTCAAGGCCACCTACCGTCACTTACCCCCCTCTTCACCGAAAGGGTCGCGCCGTCCCCTACCATCCCCTAGCCACTACTCCGACTACTAAGTTGTTCGTGGAGGTAAGTCGGGATGATCAGGATCTTTGGTCGGAGACGGTGGGCAAAGTACTTCAACGTACAACATAAAGGCACACCCGGAAAATGGCGGTACATTTCCCAAAGCCGCGGCTTAAACTGCAACTTTTTGGTGCCTTGGTTATTCCACGGCAGTAAAAAGCATACTGCCCCATGTTTGCTGTAACCCCCAAATTGAATGTGTAATAACCAAGGTGGTATCTTGGTTGCCTAGAGCGGTCTATATAGCTGGCATGACCTTAAGGCTTCGGTAGCCCTTAGGGCCTAGGGTTGCTGACTTACCTATCGGGCGGCGTGCCGGTTATAAGTCGCCTGGCGGAGCAAGGTACCTGCGAGATATGTAAGCGATTAATCAGGGCTAACAGCTGGGCGTTTTGGCAAAATACCTAGTCACTAGCATTCAATGCAATGCCGGGCGAGGATCTATTGGCGTCCAGCCTGGCTCGGGGTGCCCGACTGTTTACCATTCTTCTAGGGAGGCTGAGAAAGCTGTCAGGCGGTTCTTGGATGTAGCCAATCAGTAATCCATGATGGTTTTGTTATTGTGTGGAAACGGCCCGATAGATGCGACGTTGTCATTCGTAGTAGGGGATGCATGAATGATTGGTTCTGGCAAGAGTTAATTAATATATGCAGTCAGCATTATCTACATAAGAGAACCAATCGAATATGTTGTCTAGTTCGGTGAGCAGAAGATGCCTTGCGATATGATTACGATACGACATTTGCATAGGGAATGTGCAAGAGGAGTGAAATAAGTCATTCACGCTTTACGGGCCTCCCTATCGCACCAACTCGGCCCTCGTACAAGTTATATTTCAGCTGTATACACCGACAGCCAATATTTCACAAAAGCTTGATGGAACATCCACTCTTTAGTCTTTCTTGACTGACGCCTAGCTTGGGGCATCGAGCCAGCAGTGCAGTAAGGCCAAATATGCCTGCAAACACTAGGGCTAGGCGTCTAGAAAACAGCGAAGAGCCGCGAAAGCTCGGACTACGCCGAGTATACCCCCCTCCAGGTGATGATTCCATCAAGACGGAAGTAGAGTCAGTATATCCACATACCAGCCCGCCCGAGCCAGCTAACAGGTTTCAGCATCGTTGCCATCCATGGCTTGGATACTCACTCACCGACGACGTGGGAGGCATGGAAGGACGGAGACCACCGTCTTAAGGTCCACTGGCTGCAGGATAAGGAAATGCTGCCTAGTGTTATCAAAAATGCCCGCATCTTTACGTACGACTGGAACGCGAGCTACGACAAGCATTCATCGAGCGCCAGTCTCCTGGGTATGGCTGATGGACTGCTCGAGAGATTACGTATCCAAAGATCCAAGGTGACGTGACTCAATTTCTGTAGCAGTAATAATACGAACTAACTCCGGAATAGGACGAGAATAAACGCCCCATCGTGTTCGTCGGCTCTTGTTTCGGCGGCCTGTTACTTATAAAGGCTCGAATTAAACCCTTTCGTCAGATTTGTTAAGTGGAACTAACTTTTAGAAGGCCCTTCATCGAGCGTATGAAGTCCCTGGTTACAGGGACATTTTCGAATTCACTGTTGGAGCTGTATTTCTTGGAACACCTTTCCAAGGCAGTGATCAGTCCTTCTACAGTGCGGCCCAGCAGAGACTCGTTGTTGCACTGTCAGCGGGCGGCGAAGTATCTAATCAGATGGTGGAGTACCTGAACAATAGTGACGGCAAAAGAGGCGAGCTTGATGAGCTTGTTCAGCGCTTCCGTGAACTACACCTTCAAGAAGCCTTCAAATTTCCTATGATTTGTTTTTACGAAACCCGCGAAACGGACTTCACCAAGGTCATTGATAAGCTACCACGTGAATACGTCAGTTGCCTACGCGGTAAGCACAAGGGAATTGTAAGTTGATATCTCAAAACTACGTCACCAGCGCTTACTTTTCAGTAGCTTGTTCCGGAACACTCGGCTTGTTTTCAAGGTCTACCAAAGTTACCGCTGGAAGTTAGGCACTTGATGCTGAATAAGTATGCGAACCCGGAAGATGACGCTTTCTGTGTGGTTTCCTTTCGCATAAAGGAATTAGTTGATGGGGCGCGGAAAACGCTGCAAGCGAAGGGTCAGTGATCACATTTCTTACGTATTTACGGAATTCTAGTCAGCAATCAAAATTGCATAACTCAGTACTACTAGGCGTTGTCCTCTTATCTTATGCAAATGTGAACGACTAATCTACTAAGCCTACTAATACTTTTTCCAGGAATTGTAAGCCTTTGGGAATCGGACGACTGGATCATCAAGTATCGCTATACTCCTGACAAGCTCAGGATCGAACGGCTCTCGGGCAACGAGCTGCCAATGGATCAGTGCTACATCAATCTCGCTATTGTAGAGCAGCAGGGCCGTAGTGAAGCCCAGTCCAGCGAGGAATCCAAACGGTCTTCTCGGTTTTCACTCGCTACTCGATTAAAGGTTGAAATACCGAACGAGAATATCCGGGTCGAGCTGCCGAAAATCTTCGACTCGCGCAAGAGACACGATGGTAACACGATACAACCAAGACGAATCCTGATTAGAGGCCAAGCAGGAGTTGGGAAGACTACCCTGTGCAAGAAAATGGTCCACGACTTTATCAATTGCCGTATGTGGACGAACCTATTCGACCGCATACTTTGGGTACCTCTACGGTCCTTAAGAACGAAGCCCGACAAAGGTTATACTCTTGAGGGCCTGTTTCTCCGGGATTTCTTTTTTGGTGCTCCAAAGCGTAATAAACTTGCCAGAGAGCTAGAAAACGCATTACATAAGTCTAAATACTCTAGGACCCTATTCGTTTTTGATGGCCTAGATGAAATCTCCGAGGGCTTGCATAAAGATAACGGAATGTATTCATTTCTCGAGTTTCTTTTGAGGTTGCCTAACGTTATTATTACGTCCCGACCATCGGCCAGACTTCCAGACCACTTACATGCCGACCTCGTGTTAGAAACTATTGGATTCTACCCTGCCCAAATAACAGACTATCTTAAATCAATCTTAAAAATCCCACAACAAGTCGAACAGGTCGAGTCGTTTCTTCGGAGAAATAGGCTTGTTCATAGTCTCGTTCGGATCCCAATTCAGTTAGATGCGTTCTGCTTCATATGGGACAAAACGCTTCTTCAGAAAAATACTACTTGGTGGACGATGACAACAATTTACGTAGCCATCGAGCAACGCCTGTGGAAAAAGGACGCCCATCGGCTTCGTAAGCCGCCCCTGACCGTTGAGAACGCCAGGCCGAAGGAAATGGAGCGTTTAATTAAGCCCATCCCAACGATTCTGGAACTCCTTGCATTCAATGGAATGTATCATAATGTTGTTGAGTTTCACCCAGAATATCGGGATATTGTGCTTGAGCATATCAATCTTCTTGACCACAAGCTTACACTGGCTACTGTGCTCGGAAACGTCTCGTTTTTACGGACTTCAGACCCTTCAATCGAATTTGACGAGCGAAGCTATCACTTCTTGCATCTGACTTACCAAGAGTTTTTTGCAGCGAAGTATTTCGTTCGGTGTTGGCAGGACGCAAAAGAAGTTGAGTATTATTCGGACCCTGAGGATCAAGAGAGCCGGGTCAAGACAAACCCCAAGGACTTTCTGCGGAAATTCAAGTATTCAGCACGCTATGATATTGTATGGCGCTTTGCAGCGGGCTTATTTGGCCGCAAAGTATGGGACTTCATTGAGCTAATTGGGGATAAACCACTCGATCTTCTTGGGCCTGCACACCAACGGCTGATTATGCATTGTTTAACCGAAACAGATCCTTCAACGTGCTCAGAGACTCGGTTAAATCTGGAGACAAAGTTGTCGCAATGGGTGCTCTTTGAATGTGACTTATCAGGGAGTTCAATTTTGGCTTCAGAAAGGGGGTTTCCACATAGAGCCTTACACATCGCCTTGGGCGAAGGTGATCGTAGTCAAAGACTCCGGATTCTCAGTTCGCTTCTCTATTTCCACGGAAACCTATCGCTGGAGACAGTCGAGTATCTTGCAAAGCTACTCAAAACTACAGACACGAGAGTCAAATCTGCTGTTATTAAAGCGCTGGGAAATCAACCGGGTTTACCAGACCGGATAGTTATTTATCTTGTGGCATTACTAGAAGATCCAGACCAAGCGGCTTCGGTAATTTCAGCAGCCGCTGAAGCTCTACAAAGTCAATCAAGTTTATCGGATGGCGCGGTCACAAAACTGGTGGGATTGATTAAGAACGGGACTGCCGTCTCATCGGCCGCCGCTAAAGCTCTAAGGCGTCAATCGAATTTACCAGAGGGAGCTATCACAACACTAGTGGGATTGATTGGAAACGGGGCTCCCAACTCGGCGGACGCCGCTGAAGCTCTAGAAAATCAATCAAGTTTATCGGATGGAGCCGTCTCAACTCTGGTGGGATTGATTCGAAATAATGCCACCGCCAAAGACGTCGCTGCCACTGCCCGAGCCCTCGAGAACCCACTAAATTTAGCCGAAGAAACCGCCACAACCCTAGAGGCATTACTCAGCAACGCGGATAAGTGCGCGGGCGGCGGTGCGGATATTGGCCGTATCCGGCGCGCCGCTGGTGCAGCCTTGGAAGGACAATCGAGCTTATCAGAAAGGAGCATCACCACCCTCGTCACACTGGTCAAATTCGCGGACGATCAGACAAAACGTTGCGCTGCAGATATCCTAGAAAGGCAATCAAATTTCTCAGAACAGATCGCGGCAGCACTCGTATCATTATTTCGAGACCGACAGGGAGACTGTGATCAAAATTGGGTACACGCGTTCGACGCCTTGAAATACAGAGATGATTTGCCCCAACAGACTGTCCACTCTCTTTTACAGCTGCTCGAAAATGGGCATTGGGTTGTTCGAGAGTATGCTGCTGAAATTCTGGCTGACCAGTCAAAGTTATCGGATGAAGCCGAAACTGCCCTTACTACCCTCGTTGGCAATTCAAATGCAAGTATTCGGTATACAACCGCTATAGCTTTAAACCAACAGTCGAATTTGTCGGAACAAACGGTCAAAGATCTTCTACAACTGCTCCAAAACGAAAATCCGAGCCTCCGAGCGCACGCGAGTAAAGCTTTAAGTTGTCAATCAAAGTTATCAGATAAAACCATCGCGGCTTTGATACAAATACTAGGGGGTACCAATAGAAAATTCCGAGTCGAGGCCGCGCGAGTCATAATGGGACAATCGAACTTGTCAACAAATACCATCCACGCTCTCATAGCATTACCAAAAGACGAGAGCGGAGCCGTCAATCCACAAGCCGTCGAAATCTTGGGGAGTCGATCGTGGTTGCCGAAGGGGGCGGCTGCGGCTGCAGTAGGAGTGCTTAGGAAGGCAGGCCCCAGCCGCATTGGTGCGTTTTACTTAGGTCTAAAAAAAGAATGGGACTTATCCCAATCGGATATTCAAGTTATTACGGAATTTCTCGAAGCCGAACTCGAAAACGAATGCAACCGGCCCCAACGGAGCGTCACAACTCTTCAAATGGGAACCAACGGAGGACTAAGCGCTATCATTCGGGCCTTAGGCAGTCAATCTAACTTACCAAAGAGAACTATCACAGCTCTTGTGGCACTGACGAAAAAGCATAGTGTTCAAGAAAACGCCGCTGTGGTACTCAGTAAGCAGCAGAAATTATCGGATGAGGTTATTGCAGCCCTAGTATCAATACTTGAAAGTTGGGATCAGAGGACTCAATTCAGCATCTATGAATTCCTAATGAATAGATCAAACTGGCCAAGGAACGTCGTCAATGCTCTCGTGCCGCTACTGGGAGATGCAGCAAATCGTTTCGCTCAGGTGACCGCTGTTCGGGTCCTAGAAATGCAGTTGAAGTTATCAAAGGAGACAGCCGTATCCGTTGCGGCACTACTCGGAGGCGGGAGGGATTTTAATCCCCGTCTCTTCCGAGAAATAGGAACCCAATCGACTCTCATAGACAAAATCCTCGAGGGTTTAGAGGCATTCTCGAGATCCGAAGAACCAGCTGGAGGACGGTTTTTATCGCCAGCCAACAAGAACAAAAGGTTAAAAACTACCCAGTCGGACGGATCGCGAACAGCTCTCCAAGCTATAGGGAACCTCTATGGGCGTCTCATTTTTCGGAGTTTGCGGGAAGAGTTTCGAGTGCAGGTCAACGAAGACTTAACCTTGACTTTTCACCAACCAAATGGATCACGAACGACTTGTTTCAGCCTCGAGTCATTAGATGAGATTCAAAATTTGCGACGGCGTTGGAACCCCCGGGGCTACAACTTGTACTGATCGCATTCAATGAGTGGCTTGCTAATACGAATCCCTAAAGAAACCACGCTGAAAACGCCCACTAATGCACGCGGGATTCGTTAGTCTTATCGAGCTGACCTAGTCTCTTACATGAAGGCCGAAACACCAAGGAATGAAGCAATTGAGGCAATATTAGGCGAGACGGAATAGTTGCCGACTAGTGGATCTTATAGCCCGGTGCTGGTGCTATCGCAGAAGCCATCCAATAAACAAGCAGATTAAAAAAACTTAACCTATCATCCTTATTAAGCCCAGCTGTAAAATAAGTGCTAAAAGTCTAAATAATAATACGAGGGGGATGTACCTAGGTAAATGCTAGAAGCCAGAATACAAGGCTCAGGCACTATAATAAGGGGCCCCTCCCACCATCTCTCACAGCCTACCTAGGTAGATAGTCAACTAATCTACCCATGCAGCTTTCGTTTTAATAGTAAAAACAAGATCAACTATATTCCCTACTGTTACCTAAGCCTACTCCAAGTGAAGAGAGCGCCAGAAATCGGACCTTTGCCCTCGAGTTTATGTTATGGATTAGCAAGTCCAGCCCGTGGCTCAATTCACTTCCTTGCTGCTTGCTGTGTAATTAATGTATGGCCTTAGACAACTGCGATCGATAAATTTCAGTTAATTCATTACTTGGACTAGCCTAGGACTCGTCTGACGCACGTATAATACCCCGATTTGCATTTTACCCCCATTATTCTACCCTAAGTGGAACACATGTTTGTCTTGCCCGCTCTCCATCTCGCTTCAATCCGGCTCGATGCGGACCGTGAAATCCACGCTGCTGGAATTAAACGTCCTAGCGTGGGCAAAGTTGAAATCAATTGAAGACTCGCCTTGTTCGATTGCTAAGAAGGTAAACCTATGACAAGACTCGATGATTGCGAAGTCTGCATAGACAAGTTTCTGCGTACCGAATTATGTCAGTAAAGTTATTATCCCCATGGGCGCAATTTATTAGCTTTGGTTTATTCAATGGAATAGGACTTAGGAGAGGTTCTAATTTGCCGGCTCTCCTAGCCTGGTCGGGACCTGTCTCCTGGGCTAGGGAGATTGAGACTAGAAAATGTAATTGTGAACTTACATTGTCATCGCATTCAACATCATGGAGACAATCCTCGTCGACGGTGACGTCGATGGTGAATGTTTCTCCAACGTGTGCAGTACTTGTACTTGTATCTTTCTGTGGCTTCGGCCTAGTCACTTCTTCCCCTTCTGGAACACACCCATTCCGTATATATCGGAATAGCTCGTCCGTCACAGAGTTGAACCATGTTGATGCATCGTCTCTCGCGGATGACACAGATTCACTGTGCTCTGGAAATAGGAGCTCGGCACGGATCGATACGTTGTGATATACCCATAGAATGATGGGCATCGTTGTGTCCGTACCAGTATGCAATCGAATTTCTCCACTCTGAGCGAATTCGTTCGACTTGGGGAAGGTCTCTTCGACAGGGAGGGAACAACACGAGAGTTGGTCGGATAGCTCATTGCAAGCGTCTTTGAAGTCGGCGCCTATGAATAATTGGACCCGAATATCGCTGCCCTGTCCGTTTTGTATTGTTGCAATCACGGCCGTATGCCTGTGGGAGATATGCACACTTGGTTTTGTCGGGTTCCATCCTCCGATACTGCCGTCAAACAACTTGGTCAAGTCCGCGTTTGAATAGCGCGCCGAGGTTGGCTTCGCTCGTTCGGAGAGATCGTTTACCCTTCGACCGCATTGAAGTGCCAGGTTCTAGTTAACCAATTTAGCTTCAGTTACTCAACATAAAATCCTCGGCTGGGGGCTGGGGAGACTAACCCGTTCCAGCATATCTTTTGCGTCGTTGAGCTCATGAAGTATCGTATTAAATTTCCGGCGTCCGACTGCGCGATACAGGAGGCGTCCAAGGCTCGACCGGTTGATCGCCCCCTGGTCGATATATTTCTCTACAATGACTGATAGTGCTTCTAAGCGGGGATTAAGACTAGGATGGTCAATCCTCATTTCTTCGATGAGGTTCGTAATCTGAACGACCCCATCCATGACTTGCGATATTTGCTTCTCTGCTGTATATCTGGTGAGCCGAGTAACCCTGCCAAGCTAAGTGATATTTACCTTGACTCTGCGCATCATGTCGCTGAATCCGAGAGGCCTGATTTTGAAGCTGCTGTGCTAGATATCTAGTGCTTCGTCTTAACGATAACACCGGTGCTCGCTCAACAGCCGCCTGTGACTTTGTCAGAAAGTGAGACACGATGAATATAGTACGAGACGATGATGGTAGGTCAGGCGTACCATGTCGGGTAGATTTTCTGAGATAGAAAAGGGCTAGTGGAATTGTAGCAAATATGATAATATGAGGTGTTGTCCAAGGGAGAGGAGATCGGATCCGTAATACATCCGCCACAAGTGCCACCCTTACGAATCTGAGCCACTCACAAGTGTATAAATCAAATAAGCCACCACATAAAGCCCAATCATAGTGAGCCTCGGGCTTCCTTACTCTCATCTATGTCACATTTGAACAAGACGATGAGTGATTGGCCACTCGGTACCGTCGCGCGTACTACTACACATGCAAAGTCGAAGGGATACGTACACTTCAGCTGTCTGCAAGATGGAGCCTCACCGACTCCAATAAACTATTAAGTAAAATGCACCGGTCGCTTTACATAAAAATTTTTATTTTATTTATTATTATTAGCATTATTTAAACTAATTTTCCTTTATAAAATAATGTTAGATGTAAATTGTTTAGAAAAAGACTAAGAGTAGGCTTTTATTTTTTTGCTAGCGTGGCATAAGCGTGAGCCTTAGATCGGAAGGCGTCTAATTCAGGGGTAAGTCTTGAGGATTGCAACGGCGGACAAGATTGGGAAGGTTGTGTTGCCATTGTACAATAAGGTTTATAACACATCTTACACTTAACCTTTTTCTAACAACTTGTTTTATAAGCTGCTTATTATATTTTCTATGTTTTGAACCAATTTCTTGCAAGCCTTAAGCTGAACAGCATAATAAGATACTAGTACTACATCGGTATCATGATAATGTGATGGTTCGTTCAACATGTCAAGTGATATTGATGGAATACTCGCTGTATAGAAGTACAGACTCCCGGCATCCCTCGCAAGAGCGAGCAGTCGCACCTCAAAATCAGTAGCGGCCTGTCGTGGTAGAATTGTGGGATCCGGCTTCGTAGGCACTGGTTCCAGACACTTGTTGGGGCCATTCACGCCTTGTTTCTGTTTCTGATGCTGATGCTGGAGGCCTTGCGCTAGCGCGATCAGCACAGCGGTGACATACGGATCTTCTGCTTCGTTGGATGGTTGAAGTTGGCGTTGCTGCTTTCGTCTGATTCTCCAGACTGGGCCATCGAGTTTCTTGGACGCAGAGAGTCCGATTGATTTATTGCGCTCCGATCCCACGCACTCGAGGTCGAGATAGGCAAAACTAGCTGTATTAGAGCAATGCGAGAATATGCCACTGGTTGGTACCGTTGCAATAGTTTGCCGCTTGAAATCAAACGGCAGGCAAGATCTATCAAGCTGGATGGCGTTGCAGGCTGTGAGGAACTCTATCATGATTGTAGTCTTGAAGTCACGTATACTGGGTTTGCGTAGGTAGTCTGTTGTCGCACGAATCGTTGCTTCGCTTGGGAGCTGCAATGAGTTCTGGTGTCGGTGTTGGTGTCTGTGGTCTCTGAGTTTCCTATTTCTTTTGCGAACAAACCGGTATCCCAATAGCTCGAGGTGTTGCGCAGTCCATTGCAGCGGGTGGACATATAGCCGGTCCCGGCAATGCTTCCGTATCAGCCCATTGACTGACAGTGGGTGAGGAGGTTGACACCACAGCGGCACCGACGAGATCTTGGAGACCCGGCGCCGTTTTGACGAAGAATATGATAAAGAATCTTCAGCTCTTCGTTTTCCAGACCGATCTTCGATGTACGAAGGACCATGTGAAGACTCTAAGGTGTTTGGGGGCGGTGCGGTCATCTTGGCATCTTGTCTATGATGAAACGCAGCATTTATCGAACGTCGCGTGTTCGATGGTTCGCGTATCTTGAGGCACAGCTCCAAAACCACGTGATGAGACAAGGGTCTGGCGGGTACCAGGACAGTGTATATCCTACGATTACTGTGGAAGTTATGTTGGCTAATGCCAAGAACTGCGCTCGATGGCTACATAAGATACGCATATCTGTTAGGACTTTGCTTGATGCAGCGTCAAGATATGTGTTTCGAATCGAACTTCTAGCGACCGTAGTTTCAAGAATGTTACTCAGGCCAAACTGCAGAGGCCAAGTCAGCGATACTAAATTGTTAGGATTCTCTAGGCCGCACCCGAGCGGGCGTCCAGAGTTGTATTCTCGCCAAGAATGTGGAGGCTGTACAGCGCATGATACGCTAGGTTAGATGGGTTACAGCCAATCTGAGAAATGATGGTAAGGAGGGGTAGTGTATGCGGTCATGGTAAGTGAAAGTCATTGGCAAGATGAAGAAAGAGACGTTTTGATGCTTGAGTTCCTTGCCCAAGTCCTTCGGATTAAATGGATAATCAAGTCTACGCAGTAAGGAATCCTGAGGAACTGGAGGCTGTATCTGAGCAAAATGGAAATATACGAGTAATCGCACAACTTAGCGGCAAGGAATCAAAAAGTCCAGCTAGTAGGTGGACAATTCGTCATCTGATTGCCTATCGACTTCTTATCCGTCCCGAAGCAGCCTTTCTAGCAGTTCTCCAGCCCGAACACGATGAATGCCCGATATGCGAGGAAGGTCTGTCTCAAACAATCGACCATGTCAACACTCGAGCTCTCCTAGAAGATAGTCCGCGGAATCCCCGTGTAAAGTCGGACCATGACCTCATACGATTGCCCGGTGGATTCTTCTGGATCGCCCTTGCGCGAGCAGCTCGCAATGAGCACGTCGACCAAGTCAGAGTACATCCTCAGCGAGAAAGGAACCAGGTACAGCGAGAGGGCTATGTTAGTTCCGCAAGCGCCATCCCCGGGTCTTCGTCGCCCCTACTATCCTCTTCGTCCTTCGAGGCAGATATCGTCGATGTCGACGAGGATGAACACGACGCGCGATGAGATAAGCCAGAGGAGGTGACGGTTCATCTTATCCATTGTTTTTTGCAATATGTCTTACATCTCTGTCTGCTGCAGCACTTCAGTGGGAAGGACACAGACGCGGACATGGGCACCGACATAGAGGTACGACCACGGGTAGAGCGCAAAATGACGACTACTCGTATAGCAGGTACCTCCGTTTCTGCTGAAGACGACGGCGGCCTTTTTCAGATGCGCCGTGATGCAGATGGTTGGAAAATTCTCCACCCATATATCGCGCTGCTTAAAGCCAAGAAAGCCTTCAAGCAGTATTTTGAAGACAAGGCCGGACGCTATATACCCATTGTTTCTAACCAGAATTTAGCACAGTACCTCGGCGAGGCGGTGATCACCTGGAAAGGAAACGAGGAGTTGCTACAACGTGGGTGAGTAAAGACAACCCTTACCCCGACTCGTGAAAGGGCTAACCTTGTGTTCCCATAGCGTCTTTTTAATCGCTGCTACAAATACGTTTGTACAATTTTTGTATTTCAGGTTCGGCCGAGATTATTTAGACTACCTCGACGCGATAGATGAACAGACACAGATGCAGATCGTAAACGATGAGCGAAGAGACCCGTACGTCTATATGCAGAGCACACGCTGGTATAACTTACAGCCAGGAGAGGGCAGAAAGAGTGCCCTTTGCCATATTCTAGCTCTATTAAAGTGGCATGAGGATTCTACAGGCGGTAATGGCCAGGGTTCAACGTACATATCTGATGATAGCGGGAGTGATGGTGACTCCATGGATACTGACGAATAGGGAGATAATAGTGGTTGGCAATGGGTATTTCATCCAAGTGAACCACGAGAGTGAGGTGGCACCGCCCATAGGTATACAACAAGATCTTCGTGTCACTTTGGTTCTTTCTTGCGTGTCACAACTCTGTAAGGCAACAAAGACGATCTATATATAGCTACAGCCCGATCCTGAAAGGTTAATAGAACTATGCACAACAGGTGTCACATACCTACCCTCGAGTATTCCTAAAAATGCCGAAAGCGAATTTCAATCCTAAGCTCCATGATCAACGGTGGCGTCGGCACCCGGGTACTTAGACTCGAACTTGGACGTAACACACCTCTTCATACCCGGATAACAAAATTAACGAAATAACTACTTGTGACCAAGGTTGCTTTACACCCGGGCAGATGATGCCCGGGACTTGCGTTTTTTTCCTTTTTTTGCCAGGTTGATAAAGCCGATGTGTAAGCTAAAAACCAATCTAACAACAGATGATGAATGGATATTCTCTTAACGCAAATGCTTCTCTGATGCTGGTGGCGAGCTTGGTCGCTCAGGTGCTTGGTTTGTGATAACTCTGAGAACAGATTCTTGTAAGTGGTCTATTGTCGGCTGCTTTTACTTGCCATGGGGTGCGGTAGGCCTAGTTTGTCTGCAAGTATGCCATTAGCATAGTTAAAAATAATATGTCAGCTGTAATAAAGCTTTTGCCACAGTATAGTAGTCGGCTTAAAATTGTTGGTTTTAGTAGTAAATTCTTATCCATTCAGTACGATGTCTAGATGGCCTTTGCTCAATGTGCCCTCATCTTGCAACGTCAAGACCCTACATGAAGTCGAGAAAGCTCCGAGACTACCATAGACTGGGGAGACTTTTCTCCGGCCTCGGATCCATCCCCGCCTTCTTCCAATCCCAACTCCTCTTCTTCTATCTGCCTCCTATAGTCGGTCCATTTTGATCGAATCAATGACGCCGCTTCCTGAAGCGATATCCTCTTCGCAGGCAAATACCGGAGCAATCCCTCTATAACCGGCAATAAAGACTCTAACGCTGCGTAGTCGTGTTCCGTATATTCGTCTTTCTCATACTCGCCGTCCTCGTCCTCGCAACTCGATATTATGGCTTGACGGCGAGGTTCGAATGTGCCTAAAAGAGGTTCACGGGGGATTTCACTTTCTGCGGCGGGTTAGCCTCGTTATTGGAGGGCTAGAAATGAGGAGGAGCAAAGAAACGAGCAGAAGAGAAAGTTGGTGTTTTCGAGGGGTGCGTATGGAAGCGGAGCTCTCAGGACGCAGAGATTGACCGGTAAGAAACTCACCATATTCTTCGAGTTTCAAGCATTCCTCCTTTAATTCCTTCCATTTATCTTGCCACTCGTCCGGCAGTGGCCCGAGTTTCATCCTCAGAATTGTGATGAAGTAACCGGCTTTCCCAAATCCAGACCCAAAGGCCCTCTCCCGATAGTATAACGAGTATATCTATCGACAGACAGTTAATACAAGAGGGGTTAATACTGCCAGATAGAGGAGATGGGGTAACTAAAATAGGCTGGGAATACACCTACCACGCAACCAGCCCGCCACAGATCATGCCTATAGTCAAAGGAACTTATGAAGAAGGTCTCTGGAGATCTTACGTCTCCAGGCTGAGCAAGGCTCGCGACTGTACTATCGACGGGAAATGCCTCCCCAAGATCAATCAATCGAAGGTCTTCGTAAGGTGCTTCATACCAATCAGGCCAAAGAGTGTACCCAACTAGGTGCTTAGGCAGTTCAGGGGACCAGGGTATCTGATCGCTTGTGTAGTCTACCGTATCCGGCTCTCGGATTATTTTGAAGAGATCCTCCTCGTCCCTTATCTTGCAGGTGAAGGCGACATTAGCGTTGTACACATCTAGACATTGTTCAAGTAGAGAGTTAGAACCCTGCTCTTATAGTCCTTTGTTCGATGGGAAGACAAGGGTCGGTTATACCTCCATGAGCAAAGCCTGCCTGATGTAAAAAATCCAGGGCGTCGAGCAACTGACACGATGTTCTTAGAACCGTGTCGGGACGGAATGTTTGCCCCCGGAATTCGTAGCACTCAAGGACGTGAGAGAGTGATGGCCCAATCAGCTCCATGACCAGGCAGTTATGGGTGCCGTTCGGCCCCGTGTGGTGAAAGTAGTCCAAGAGGCGAGCACAAGGCATCGGCTGGCGCCGGGCCGATTCGGCATAGAGTCTCTCTACCTGCTTCAGGACGCTGATCTCTCGATCTTGATCCAGGTCTTCGGTAGAGGCAGCGGCCGACTTTACCTTGATCGATACCCACTGCCTAAGCAACACACGTAGTAACGTTAGGGAAGTTGAGGAATGCGAGTTGGACAGAAATTAACATACGGTGCGTCTCGATCATATGCGAGCCAAACGGTAGAGAAGCCTCCGTAGCCAAGTTTGTGACGTATCGTGTACCGGCCTTCTCGAAAGGTATCACCGAGGTTGACCGGATGGAAGCCCCCTGCTGTATATCTGTCTAAATCCTCATGAGGCAGGATATCCTGCGCATCTTCGTAAAGATCTGGCAATACGCGCTGATGCCGATGCCGGTAGGGCACGTGGGAAGGCGATTGATTTGGAGGGGAGCTAGCTGGAGAGGGCGTTGACATGGCTGGTTGACAGTCGTGAGGCCTCTATCTCTTTTGTTTGTTTTCAAAATTTTAAAAAAAATTTAAAAAAAAAAAAAAAAGATTGCGAAGCAGGATCCGATGGGAGTGAGTAAGAGGTGTACCAGTTGCGTTTAGTTGTTAGTAGTTGCATGCATGCATTAGTGGTTCTACAGACAGCTTAACCCTCTACGTCACATTTCTCGGCTTTTTCGAATCGCGAAACCAAATATTTACCCTCTTACCGTCTCCTTTACACTTGTTTATATTTCGTTGTAGGCGGTATGAGGCTCTTTTACGTACCGTCTGTGTGTCGTAAAACCGCATAAAAGGTCCACGCTCCTCTAATATAGGCGCTATAACTTAGACCTAAAGTCGCGTGATAACCAGGGGTAGTGATGCGGGGATCCGGGGTAGGGGTCGTTCGTCACAACTCCAAGGGAGATTTGACCATGTTGATGGTGTTACACACCTCCATACCCTTTACAACATTGTTATCTCCCCTATTGCTTAACATATGCTTCTACGTGTTTTGTTCGTAGGCTCTGATTGTGCATGCTGTCACACTCCTGAGCCATTTAGAGGCGCGCACGCGCCCGCAGACAAGATGGTTGCCGACCCACTTGGATTATTGGATATAGAGAGTTACGAGGACTTAGCCCTAAATACAGGAAGGAAGGCCTAACAACAAGGCATGAAGGCATAGAGGTGCCAACATATAGAAGATACGAGAAGGAAAGGAACAGATTGTATGTAGCCCTTCGGGCATAATGCGAGCATATGAGGGTATTTCCGGTGTTTATTGAAGCTCTGGTCTAAGTTCTACTTCTAAGTGGCAATATACTTAGTACAGAACACTGGTTACCTATATAAGCACTAGAACCCCGTTACAGCGTTGGTACGCCCCAAAGGAACATACTATCGGTGCTTGGGTTCATGCCCTAGAAGGGAGCATGTGGGTTGCGCTTCCGGGCTCGGATTAACATCGTTCCGGGTTTCCGTTACATTAGTTGAATCGACTCATTAGCCAGAGGTATCTGAGCTGTTTTATCATGCAACTTGTCATGTTGTACGTATGCAGTGTTACGGCGAGGGAATCAACCCGACTGAGCGCGACTAGGCAAAGGGCATCAATATATGCAAGCGCGGAAATGAGTGAGGCGCACACAGCGGTTTGCCGATCATGAGAAGACCCAAGCATTACGAGAACTGCATAAAGAAATTTCGCAACCAATCCACTACGGACTTTCTAAAAGAGTCCTATGATAGACAGAACAGTGGAAGTAGAATACCTCGTTACTCGGTCACTCCGTCAATATAAGAACCTTCTTTATCGCCCTATCACACGGCCTACTACGCGTGTCCAATTATAAAAAGATATGCCCCTGTCGCTACAGACTTGCTTGCTTGGAGTATTGGATATTGTTTATCACGCGTATGGCCTCCAGCTGCAAGAAGACCTAACAATACAGTACTTGCAGACCAAATGGCAGAAGGCCACGGAATGAATGGGAATACCTTAGAATTTGTATACATGCCGTTGGGCAAAAGCAGGCCAGAGATTCCCCCGACGAATTAAGGGAGGAAATCATAGACCTTGATATCCCTAGAGAATTATTAGTTGAATAGACCAATTTCAAGCCCTCAATAAAAGCCCTTGTCGCATCCACCGTCGAAGATGGTCAAGTTGATTGAGTTCTTTACTAAATTTCAGCATCAACACTTTACAACTCTTCGTAATTCGCACCATAACTTTAAGAAAATTTCCCTACTTACACTCTTTTCTACATATTTCTCTTCTAATGGTCGAACCCACCGAGAAGAAGCCATGCAGGGTAATCTATGTTTACGATGCAGGGATCTCGGCCTTTCCCACGAGTTATTCAAGATCAAGGTTAATCCCAACTTGCCTCCTAATGACCTGGTCGATCAGTTTGTACCAGCAATGCACCAGCGAATCGATGTTGGGACAATGACTCGAATCAGGGACTCAGCGGCAACCTGCGAACTTTGTGCTCTTATTTCCTCCAGCGTGAATGATCTGCCACTGGAAGAGCGGCAGGACGACGTCAGATGCCATCTCTATTGGGAGATTGACGGACGAACTTTCGACAAGGCCGGCTCTCAAGTCAACTGTACTCGCAGGCTGCGAATTGGCTGGGACGCCGAGTGGTCCAGGCGGTATGAAGCTCACATTATACTGGTTGCCCCGGAGAACTACGATAGGTCTGATGTCGACTACTCAAGCCGTGTGGATGATACTTCCCAATTCCTCGGTCGACGTATAGGGTCTAACGTCGGCAAGAAAAACCTTATTCGGGAATTTCTCCACCTGTGCGAAAGAGAGCACAAGAATTGCACGGGGCATCTCGGCATCGAGGACCCGTTTGCGCGGATTTTGCAAGAGTCATACTTCGGTGTCATTGACATTGAAAATGAAAGTCTTGTCCCGCTAAAGCATCAAAAGACCGAAGACGGTAGCTTCACCTTTGCCCGATATGCAGCGGTTAGTTATGTTTGGGGAGCAAGCACCAGCCAGCGTCATTCGACACGCAAGGCCAATATCGGTTATCGGCGTAAGTCGGGAGGCCTGGCAGAAGTCATAAGTTCCTTGCCACTAGCCCTTAGACAAAGCATACAGCTAGTTCATTCAATGGGAATCCAGTTCATCTGGATTGATAGCTTGTGTATCGTGCAAGATAGCGGACGTAACTTCGACCTCAACGCCAAGGCGATGCACTCGATATACGGCAATTCTACTATTACAATATGTGCAGCCGAGGGCAGGGATGCAACAACTGGCCTCTTGGCCCTTGAGAAGAAACCCGAGCAAGGAATTGCAAAAGTTGCCGAAGGGACTAGTCTCGTACTTCATCGACCATGCGAAGTCAGTATCGACACAACGGAATGGAACAGCCGAGCATGGACTTTCCAAGAGAGATTACTTTCTAGGAGATGCCTTATATTTACTGATCAACGAATCTTTTTCCAGTGTCGTTCCACAACCATATCGGAAGACATATTTCCAGACAAACAGGGGAATGGGTGGTCGTTGGAGTTGGTGGGTGCGCCTCTTCAAATGCTTCCACTGCTCAAGACTCGAGCGTTATCGTTCTACACAAAATGCGTATCCCTATATACTAAACGGGCACTTTCGGAACCGTTCGATAGATTGGCAGCGTTTAGCGGCATGTGTAGTCTTATGGAAGAAACCATGGCCGCACCCTTCACGTTCGGCCTTCCCATCTCTCATTTCGACTTCGCCATGTTGTGGCAACCAACCGGTAAATCAGTGACACTGACTAAGCCTCGGCATGCGGATGATCCGAGGTACAAAAACATGAAATTCCCAACTTGGTCGTGGTCTGGCTGGCAAGGAGAAAGTGCTGAATATAGCCGGCACATGGTCGAGGGGTGCTTGTCTGATGTTCGGCGGTGGCTTATGAATCATACCTGGATTGACTGGCATATTCGAGATGAACATGGTACTCTGAGGCGGCTCTGGCAAAATGAATACAACGAAGATAAGAGCGAAATTGTTGAGTGGCGAGGTTACCGCCATCCCACAAGTACTGTCGCCAATGCAGGTCCCATCACCACAGAAAAGGCCGTTTATACAATAGATGGTACAAAAGAGGTGGATGTGGACCCGGAATTCGTTGCTATCAAGATGAATGGAGTCTTACTAGCCTCAACCGATCATGCCCGGGGGACTGCGAACACACTCAACGGAACAAGAGTATGGGGAAATTCAAATGAGGCATATTCACACCAGATGCCAAGAGACCAACGACCCGTCGATCATTTTGGTCGCTTTATTCGGCGCAATGTGCAGATAGTTTCTCACAATAGTGAGTTCTCACTGACACTCCCGGAAGACCCTTATCGCGTTTGCACAACAGCGAACAGCGAGTCACTGGCGTCGATGCCAAATCAGCCACTTTTGCAATTCTTCACTTGGCGCAAAGAATTCAGTCTCGTCTGGAACGCTGCTCCGGCAAATAACGCCGATTTTCGACGATCTCGCAACCAAAGAAATACCGATTTTTGGCGATGTCGCAACCCAAGAAATGATGAAACCGGTACAGCAGAGCCCTTGACCCAATGCCATATACAGCACCGCTCTGGCGACAAGTGCGGGTCGATTAAGGTCGATACCGAGTGGCTTCTTGGGAAGGTTAGACAGACAAGGTTTGAATTCATTGCCCTTTCGGATGCCAAGTCGTTCACCGAAGAGGAATTCCCTGACTGGACGTTCTACATACCCCTGGAGAGGTATGAATGTGACTGGAGGTTGTACTTTGTGTTGTTGGTGGAATACAACGAAACAGAAGGCATCTATCGACGCGTTGCTCTGGGGAAGGTTTTTAAAGATGCTTTTAAACACACGGAAGATGAGTGGAAGGAGATCATTCTAGGATAGGTCATGATCCCCTACCCGTCATATAGGCCAACAAAGTTGCCTTGTTTCCTTTGTATCACGTTTTGGATGTAGTGCTAGGGTGTTTAAAGGTTAAATTTAAAGCGTTGAGAAGGGGAATGGTGTAACAAGGACTGATGATCAAGGCTTGAAGTTGAAGCTATTCGCAATATAATAATTTACTAGGGCTACCAAGGCCCGTATAGCCCATTCGACTTCCTTCACTCCCTAAGTGGCTGATCTAAACTTGATATACAACGGTGACAGTCTTCCTAGCCTCCAAGGTCTAACACCATGCCTTAGATTTGCGAGACCTGGATTGCTCCACTTGTTTTACGAAGACATGTCTGACCGGATCCAGCACATAAGACCTAATAAATATATACAGCGTGTTCAGCGCGTTCAGCGCGTGTGACAAATTGTGACTGTAAAAATGATAGGTATATGAGAGTAATATTGAACTTGACTACATAGGTAAGACGTTACGAACCAACGAAGAATGACTTGTTACGCAGGCCTAACATGAAAAGAACGCCTAACAATACGCTAAACCAAAAGAGAAACCATAGCTATAAAAAAGGTTAAAGTTATATAATATAATTAATAAAGTTATTTCATTATAAAATTATTAAATATTTTATTTTCAAAATATTCAATTTATAATATTTTAAAGGCTTCTATACTAACACTTTAACATTTGTATACAATATAGAGACTACTAGAAGTGTGAAGTGTAACTAATGCTGTCGACCATTCTTACCATCGTCTTGTGAGCAATACCAAGAATACACTCGTGAATTCAGATCAACAGACACTCTACCGCTGATGTTCACTCACCAAACGCCCCCGCCAGTTTCGCGTTCTGGCCCAACGCCCGAGACCCTAAATAATAGCAGACTCCGCTGATCTCTCCTAGGCAGAAGAAACAAGCTCATGCCGTTATCATGCGTTTCTGGTAGCACCAGCCTAGAACAATTGGAGTTATTAACAAGATTCACATAGCTACAGGCCTAGCCGCTTTCCCCATCGATCTAAGAAGAGTTAATAGGGCCGTACGCATCTGGGCCGATGATACTTACATCGGTCAGGCTGATAAAGACAAGAAACCGGACTAGGTTACACTCATAAGCCATATTCGAGAGTTCATGTCCCGCTTCTGAGTCCTATGAGAATTGGTGATTAGCGCTCAAATGATGAAAGGGCATGGACAGCTCAAGGGACATTTCCGCCTCCTCAAAGCATCTCACATCACGACGATGCGGAGCCCTGAAACTTGCATCTGCTTCTCCGCCCTCTACGGTGCCACAACAAACGTGCTAAAGTCTCTCGTCTTGTTGTGTAGAAGCAATGGATGTCTGCCCAAACGAGAAAGCGAGGCTTCTCCGCGAGTTCCTATACAGAGTTTCCTTGATATCGCGTCGTTAGGGGTTCTTTCTCGCCGACGTGTTGCGAATGGAAGAGAGTGCTTTATATTACCGTTACCTCTTACCGAGCACGGGACCGTCTCTACTCGCTCTGGAGTGCCGTGGGTGGCTTGTATAAGAGCCATGAACCGGGGTATGCAAGGGTCTAAAGTGCCGTTCATCTTGCAGCACTTGGGCAATGAAGCCGATTCGATGATGTTCAACTTCATCGGGAAGTGTTATGCGTACGGAGAGTTTACCCAAAGGCCGTGGAGACCAAGCTAATATAGCATTGAGTGTTACCCACGATAATCGTGAACCAATAGATCCCTCTATTGCCTAGTGGCTCAAAACCTTCATTTTTGCCTCGGTCATGCCTCCGTCGTGGAAAAGGGGCTAATATTCACACGTCAGCCAATAGCGCACCGGTCGGGAAGGGCCGCAGTCTCGAGCTGCCGCGAAAACCTGCTTCGAACGCCGTATCCCAGCTCGAGCGTCGGCGCGCCTAGAGCCTCGGCGGCCCGCGCGGAAGCCCGCAGGAAGGAGGCTCAATGCTGTCCATAATCCAGGTTTTATCGTCCGTGGGGGACCCGGACCCTCTCGCATAAAGCGCGGTCCGAGCGAGGCCCCAGCGCGGCAAAAAGATATTAGTATGTGTATCACCGTCGATGAGGTCCCCGCTGTCATATATTAGCCGCGCATAATGGTTGACAACACAGCAGAGCTAGAAAAGAGCATAATGCAGACGAGGATCGGCCCCATCCGTCGGCAAGGGAACCGGCGACGTGTTCCTGCACTTGTACGGGGCCGTTCGATTTGCTCGATCGTACGATCGGGATGTTGACCTATCACATCCTCCAATTGAGCGTCCGAGCGTTTTGGGCTTGCGGCGACGACGGCATTTTGGCTTCAACTTCGATCACAGCGAGATTCGCACGCCTTCTAACGACATAATGTGTACACAAAACGAGAGGCAAAGAGTGACACACACCACGGCGACTGGAGACTTCGGTTGGACCTAGCTACCTGGGTATAGGTTAGGAGAAGGCTTCGACATCGTAGCACGACGTAAAATGTGTATATAAAGGATCAACGAGGACCCCGAACGAGAGAGCCTTTTTTTTGCCATCATCCAACAACAGCAACAACACAATTCAAACTACCTACCACCACCACTACCAACCAACACTTCTCACCAGTCTCACGACTCAAAACTCCAACAATCAATATGTCTTCTCCGTAGGCCGCCCGCTCCCAGGGACACCGCAAAAGCGCCTCTACTAACTCGAATGCCCAACAGCGTCAAGACCGCTCCTACCTTCGAGGGTGCCCCCAGCCTTCCTCTGCCCGGCCTCTCCGGCACTGGCAACAACGTTGCCGGTAAGTAAACGGGATCGCACTGCCAGCTCCAGAGCAGCCGGTTCAGCAACAGCAACAGCTAACCAAGACGGCCAACAGGCAACCTTGTCAAGGGCCCCATCGACGACGACGGAAAGCTGAAGAGCGCGGCCCTCCTCGTCGGCGTCAAGCTCGACCTCGAGGCCGAGGTCCACCTCACGGCTCGCGTTCGCGGTGACGTGCTCGTCGGTCTTTACTAGGTGTAGCGACGGACCCAGCGCAGCTCACACAGCAGCAAAAACAACAATGACGACAATAACAGCAACAACAACCACAACAATACCGCCGCCTGCATAACTCGATTCATACTCCTCTGGAGGGCTCCGACTGCAAAGGGGACGATGAATTCCCGGGCGGCTCTGTTTTCCATTCTTCGAGCTGCGCTGCGCTACACTTCACCATGGGTTTTTTTTTCAACGAATAAGGGGTTGGGAACGGGGGGGTCTTGGTTTGGGGTCACGGGGGCGGGCAAGGACGGGAACGGGCAACGGGCACGGGCACTGGCACTGGCACTGGCAACACGGAATCAAATCGGGATTGAATTGAATGAAGAGAAGGAGCTTCCCTTTTAGTCTTCTCTCTCGTTGAGCACAACGATCGCCATCTTGGCCATCAATTGAACTATCTTCCCCTATAATTCCTCTCTCTCTCTCTCTCTCTGCGCTACTGTGACAACCCACCGCCATATGCACCTGCACCCGCGTGAGCCGGGGTGTTTGTGCAGCTGAGCTCGGATCGTGGCTAGACGATCGGATATCGACCCCCCGCTCCTATGCAATGAGCCTTGAGTTCAGATAGCAGACGAGCAGATTCCAATTGGCAGGTTGGCGGGTCGTGTTGTGAGGCGCTTCGAAGGCTGTCGAGAAGGCATGCGGTAACGGGTAACCGGTGAGAGGTAATGGCGCTTGCATATTATCCATAATTCACAACCAATTGGCATCTATCGAGGCGACCTAACCAAATCGGCATCTTGGCCGGTTCGGGGCTTGTGGTTTAGTGGTATAATACTCCCTTAGCATGGGAGTGGTCCGGGGTTCGATTCCCCGCGAGTCCATCGCCGGAGGTTAAACCCCTCCTATACCAATCTTTTTTATTTATTTATTTATTTCCTGTGTTGCTTATCATGTGTGTTTGTTTCGTTTTCTTAATTTTATGGTGACCGTTAGTTAGGATGATGAATTAGGTAGAGGGCCTGCTTCGCCATCCTTTTCACCCCCCACGTCTGAAGAGAATGGTCTTAAGAGAATGGTCTTAAGAGAATGGTCTTAAGAGAATGGTCTCAGATAAGCTTGCTCCCCTGTTCTACATGAAAGTGACACCCTCGGTAGACCGGTAAAGGGGTTCCTTCCCGAGGCTCAATTATAATTACAAAATATGATGGAAGGTTAGCATACACAACATTCGTAAAGCATGCGTATGACAACGATATCATAGCCTATCACCCACTTAGTTCGCCACCGGCTTCAGCCACCTCTGCCAGAATCAATCACATCGCTCGAGCAGGTGATAAGCTCATCATGCTTGCAGGATCAAATAAATGCTTGTCTCAAATGCTGTCATTTCGCCAGACCTAGCGGTTGTCTCGGCTATGCGGTGAAACCGGGAACACGATCATGAACGACAGCACTCACCTTCCACACGACAGCGATCCCGGGTGACGAAAAGAGAGCACCAATTGGATAGACGTCTCTGCGTCGCACCACGCCCTCTAGAGAAAAGAAGGCACCCTATATATATAAAGGCCCCCTAGAGATACGCGTTCTGGCTTGAGAGTACGACCCTCCCTTTGATAGCATAATAATACCATCAGAAGGTCTCAAGACGCGACTAACATGCCTACTATGTTCCACATACGCCTCGACGCCTTCCCGTGTCTCTAATATCGGTGATTATTTGAAACATGGCTGCTCCCCCGCAGGTACCGCCGAATCTAGACAGCGGCTATCTCGAAAGGACCGCATAGGCCATGCTGGGTTGGAGGTTAGGATATCATGTATTCAAGGCCCTTTCCCTTTGTCCTCCGGCCTCGATACCTCTTTCTCAGCCTAGAACAATGGAAGCATTCTTTCTTTCTTTCTTAGCCAATTTTATCCATTGTACGATACACCCGTACCTTGCTTCTATACCCAGAGCTCGACGATTACGGGTATGCCACGGGAGAGGTCCTAGCAGATAATCTTGACACAAGATGCGGAACTATATGGCTGCCGGGTGGTTCTATTCCCCCCAGCAGATAGGGCGGTACCTTGCAACCCGTGCCACCAGCTTGAGGCCCCCGAAGACGAAACTGCGCAACCCGATCCGCGTGCTCAGAGACCTCAACCGCCACCAATGGCACATGTTCGCCGTCGGTTTCCTCGGCTGGACATGGGATTCGTTCGACTACTGCACCGTAACGCTATGCATGACCGAGATTGCCTCTGAGTTCAACGCCACCAATTCCGCTGTGTCCTGGGGCATCACCGTCACTTTAATGCTGCGTCCCGTGGGGGCTCTCGTTTTCGGCAGTCTATCAGATCGGTACGGACGGAAGGGGACCATGATCGCCAGCCTGTTCTTGTTCATTGTCTTTGAGCTCGCTTCCGGGTTCGCGCAGTCATTGCCTCAGTTCCTCGGCCTGAGAGCTCTCTACGGCATAGCCATGGGCGGGCTGTATGGTCCCGCCGCGGCCACCGCTCTAGAGGATCTCCCTTATGATGCCCGTGGGATACTATCTGGGGTCTACCAGAATGGCTTCGCCGTTGGGTCTTTGCTATCGGCGGTATTCTACCGGGCTGTGAGTCCCTCTAAAGAACCCTATCTCGCACCCCTCTAATTGGAGATAGCTTATACCTACCACCCCCTATGGGTGGAGATATCTGTTTTGGTTCGGGTCCGGTCCTCCCGTCTTGATCATCGCATATCGGTGGTGGCTACCGGAGACCAACTCTTTACAAGTTATGAGGGCAGAGCGAGAATCCGCGATGGCGCAAAGACAAGCGCCCAAGAGCACCGCGACGAACGGTACAAAAGCCTGGCTACGAGACATGCGGGTGTCTCTCAAAGAAAACTGGGTTCTGTTCGTCTACCTAGTCTTGTTGATGACGGGGTTCAATTCATGTAGTCACGGAGCTGGAGATATCTACGCAACCTTCCTGAAAAACCGTAAGGCTCCGATCCTCACGAATATTACGTGCAATTGTGCTGACCTGCCGTAGAGGTCGGACTTGGCTCAACAGAGGTGACAGCCATAACCGTCGTGGGCCAGATTGGGAATATCGCCGGGGGCGTGTTCACCGGCTACGTGAGCACGTTCTTCGGGCGGAGACTGAGCATGATGGTCTGCTGCATCCTCGGCGGCGCGCTCACGCCCGCGTTCGTCTTGCCCAGATCCATGGATCTCGCCGCCAGCTCGTTCTTCTTCTGGTTCTTCAACGGAGGGGCCTGGGGGCCGATCCCCGTCTACCTAAGCGAGCTCTCGCCGCCCGTGCTCCGAACTACGGCCATAGGGCTGACGTACCAGCTTGGAAACCTAGCGGCGTCGGCGGCGGCCACCATCGAAGCAACGATTGGCGAGCGATTCCCCCTGCCCCCCAAGGACGGCGTGAAGCGTTACGACTACGGCAGAGTGATTGCCCTATTCATGGCCGCCTCGTGGGCGTATGTGTTTATTTTCCTCTTTTTCGGCCCGGAAATGAGCCAAGAGGAGAGAGAAGAGCACGGGGCGGAAGTAGACCAGATTGAAAGGCTGCGGAGGGAGGGGGTCAGCTTGGCTGAGATCGGTGCCGAAAGGGCCGAAAGGGCCAAGCGGGCTGGCCTCGGTGATGAATCGCCTCGATCCATCTATCCGGAGAAACCTAGAGATATTGAACATATCGAGTAAGGAGATGGTATGTGTAATTTACCTAATCGTGACGGGTAATGGGCCGCTCTAATGACGGAACGAAACGGCGATGGTAACTTATGAAGATCACTAACATGGATCACGCGATGAGGCACACGAAAATCCCCGTCAGGTTTTATATACGTCAGGGTTCCAGATCTTATCGTGGAATATTTACTTCCCCTTATAAGTTAGTGTCATTATCGTGGTTGAAGCATGGTATCGTATGAGCCAGATAGTGAGCAATAATAGCCCCAGAGGGGAGTAAGTCAGTGTTTACCTACCACGTCTCGCCGATGCAAGTAGTAAAATAGATTATGCCAATACGCCTAGAGATATACTAATTCCTAGACTTCAGCACGTGATTTATTCAAGGTATCAGAAGGGGATCCTAATGATCGGAACACAGCGCAATAGAATGCATGGGGAAAATCGAAAGGAGAGCGGGTGTGGCTAACTCCTATTAAACGGCAAAGTTCTTGGAGTAGGCATACGTAATGTGAGTTTTCGATGCTACCAAGTGGCTGTTCGTACACAACTTACTTAAGCCACATCTATCCCACATGCTCCATCCCAGTATGCACGTAGTGAATACTACCTACATAATCAGCCGAGGTACAAGAAGTGCTCGCCCGAGTTTGTTGTTGAAAAGAGTTATAGTGACGAGATACCAGCTCGGTTAAATCACCCCTCAAAGTCTAATTCAGCCTCTAAGCCTCGAAGTCGCATCGATAAAGGGGCCAGACGTTCCAGTCCTTTGGGGCTTGTTTAAGCATCATGTGATGTCAGTACGGTAATAGGGGTTACATCCGCGGCCCCGTGGGAATCACTCTTTATGCCCAATCTACCTCATGATTCGACGCTACCTGCGTCTCTATTCGTGGATTACATTAGGCTCTTCATCGCAATGGTGCCCGAGCTGATGTTCCCATCCATGACTGGGGTGATAGGCTTGCCATAGCTAGCCAGGTATGCTATGAATAGTCAGCCTTCGATCGACATAGAAACCCCGTGTTGGGTTACTTTCAGGGTATCATCGCCAATACTCTAATTTTCAAGTGAGGTGCCGACCGAGTGGTTTTCCAGACGTCCGAGGCCAATCGCGCACGCGACCCCAGCTTTCTTTCGCCACGTCACTGGTCGTCAATTCGGCCATCAAGGCTCCGAGGGCTGCTCCAGCGCCAGCCATGTTGATTACCGTCGCTCCAAACCGGCGCGGAGTAAGCTAGCCAACACCCCAAATTGACCCTCTCTCAGCCGCAATGCTGTCCATGCTCCCTCACACATTAGCCGTAGGTGGGCAGCGGCTAAAACAAAGACCCGTCGCGCGGCAGTGGACGCTTGGCCATATTTACCGACTGCTATAAACGGACAGGGGGGGCTCCCATATACCGAGCGTCCGTATATAGATAATTGCCCACGCGCCTATAGTATACCACCCACCTTTGAGGTTGATCACAAGCGACCACGCACTGAGCTTTTTCACGAGAATTACGGCACCATGCAGATTCTGTCCACCCTTTCCGTCCTCGCCGGACTTGTGGCGATTGGCAGCGCCCAGTCCATCACCAAGGTCAATGACTTCAAGGGCACGCCCACGAACCTAGGCATGTACGTGTACGTGCCGCCGAATCTGAAGACGCCGGCCCCCATCATTGTCGCGGTACACCATTGCCAGGGCTCCGCACAGCAGTACTCTGGGGAATCCGGTCTACTTCCCCTAGCCGGCCAGAGGGGCTTTATCGTGATCTTCCCCAACTCGAAGTCTGGCGGTGGTTGCTTCGACGTTGCCTCAACAGCGTGTATGTGTGCCACGCTCGGAATCTATACTACCTTTATATCACAATTCCCCTATCTCAAGATTCGCCAGATAAAATTGTTGAATTTTGCTAGAAACCGTTCTAACGAAGTTCTTCTAGCTCTCACCCACAATGGCGGAGGCGACAGCCAGACGATCGCGAACATGGTCACATACGCTGTCCAGAAGTAGTACGTATTCCTCAAATTTTGCCCTCCTCGCTCCCACGTACTCCAACCCCCTCCCCCCGAGGAACGGGCCAGTTTCTACCATAGCCGATAACTTCTGACGCGAGATTCCAGCGGCGGCGACGTTGACCGCGTCTTCGTGACGGGCACCAGCTCAGGCGCCATGATGACAAACGTGCTGGTGGGAGCCTACCCGGACGTTTTCAAGGCGGGCTCGGTGTACTCGGGCGTGCCCGACGGCTGCTTCTACGTCGCCGGATCGACCGCCACGCAGGATCCGCCGGGATGGAACAACCAGTGCGCCCAAGGCCAGCTGACGAAGACGGCGGCGCAGTGGGGCGACCAAGTCCGGTCGTACTACCCCGGCTTCAACGGCACGCGGCCGAGAATGCAGATGTGAGTCGATGGATGGATTTACGTAAGGATTTCCAATTTTGAGCGCGGACGCTGACGATGGCGGGGCTTTAGCTGGCACGGCACCTCCGACAGCACTCTTGCCTATCCCAACTGTGAGTACCCCCTATAGCACCTCTCCCCTCCCCTCACACCAACCACGGACACTAACCCCGAATCTAGACGGCGAGACGATGAAGCAGTGGTCCAACGTCTTCGGGCTCAGCACATCCACGAACACGGCCAACACGCCCCAATCCGGGTATACGATGACGATCTACGGATCGGGCACCGCCACGACGGCGCAGCTCGTCGGCTACAGCGCCAGCGGCGTCGGCCACACGGTCCCCGTCCATGCGACCATGGATCTCGCGTTCTTCGGAATCTGATTCGGGGGGGCGCGGGCGGCGATGATGATGATGAGAAAGAAAGGAGCACGTGGGCACGCTGGAAAAGTTGACAAGACGCGCAGGCTTGTCTCGGGGGTCTTTCATGTTAGGTAGCTTGTATATATCTGATGAAGACAAAAGAAAATTCGAGTATCCACGAGCGGCATAATAGCCCCAACGTATGCCCGAGAGACGAGCAAATCGCCGTGTCTGCCATAGTTGTCAGCATAGACCGTACGTAAAACCGTTGACACCATTCGCCAACACGACCAAGGAGACGAAAAGGGCTAAAGCTTTAATATTGCAAACGCACGTCGACCCATTACGATAATGCATTCAAACGACATGAAGAAACATTCCCCGACGTCGTCAGCGCTGCACTCTTACCACAGGTCATCCCGCCTACAGTTTTGCCACCTATCCGGAACATCCATGCACCCAGCCCTCGGCTCCAGGCGCGAACAAACAGCCAGTCAGCCAGCCAGCCACTACATCCGGCCGACCGAGCGAATAGCGTTAAAGACCCGCTAACACGGACATCACACACCGCACACCGCACACCGCACACCGCACACCGCACACCGGGATGAGCCAAGCCCGGCGTTGCGGGACGCAATTAATCAGTATAGTATAAGCCGCATCACAGATCCGCGCTACCAAGGACATGATTCCGTCTTATAAGTCAGCTAATGAATCACTCCCGTCAGAGAATCTATCAGCTCGCAGTGTCTACGCTTACATGCCAAGACTCTGAAATCGCCGGGTTAGATAAGAAACCAGCATCATCTATTGACTCACATCGCCTCTTCACATCTCATATTCACGACGCGCACCACGCAAGCCTAAATGCGACAAGGGGACGTGATGCAAAGTTACTAAAGCCACAGGATGAAGAGCTAGCTACATCACAGCTTGAAAAGCAAGACGGCATCCCCCCAAATCCCAACGTGTACCACCATTAACCGCCCACGGCAGCAAAGACACGATTGGATTTTGCGTCAAAGTGGAAAATACCAGCGTACAAGTCCCGTCCAGGCCACGATGAAATATCGGCAGTCGGACGAGAGTTCAATAATAAAACAAAACGCTCCGAGGCTATGATGGGACCCTAAAAACATGATGGTATAGACATGATGAGGCAGAGTACAGGTATCAAGGAAGTATGGACGGGAAGGGTGAAAAGAAAAAAAAAATCCATGAATATGAGGCGTATACAGTCATGACACTTTGCCTTCCTTCATTCTTCGTCTTCTCCGTCTCATTCATGCCTGGGCTTCTTCCTCTTCATTCTCCGTTGGCGCGGGGGAATCGGTACCGTTGCTATCCTCTCCTATTGGGTTTTCCGGTACGATGCCATTCATGCGCTCCCATACTTCCCTTCGAATGCGATCATCTTTAGCCTTCCTCGCTCTCTCCACTTCCTCAAAACCACCGCTCTTCTTCAGCTTGCCTTCTTCGACAAAGTTGGCTAATTCCTTCTTCATCGGGTTGTCCTTGCGGCTCTCGAGTTCCTTCTGCCGAAGCTTCTCGGCACGCTCTATGGCCTCGAGTCGGTCTTCGTGGTTAGGCTGGAGTGCCCGCACTTCGCCCAAGACACCTTCTTTAGCAGCCGTCTGGTCAGCACTATTACCAAGGTTCTGTAGGCCTCGGGAAAATTGTCTCGCCGTTGGCGTATTTTCCTTCATCTGCTCTTTGGTAGCCTGCTCCACCAGTGTGAACGTCTCCGTTGCTTTCTCGAGATCATCTTTCAAATCGATCATAAGGTCTTCCATCAATTTTAGTTCGTCACGACCTTGGCAAACTTCTTCTAGCTCCTTCTCCCAAATCTTGGTCCAGACAGGCTTCTCGCGTTTCATGTAATCCTCCATCTTCTTGAGTTCCTTAGTCAAGAGCTGAATATCCTTAGATACGCCTTCGAGCTGGCGAGGCAGAGGTCGGACACCGCGATTAACGACATCTTTCCGTAAGTCCTCCACAAGATCTTGAAGATCGTCAACTTTGTTGACGAGCCGATCGGAGTCCGAGTTGAGCTGTCTTCGGCCCTTCACAACATAGGCATACCCTGAGTCGCCTTCCACAGTGGGCACAGCCGCTCTAACTGCTGCCACTTTGACGTTGGACGCCTTGCTCCGGAGAGAAGACATGGAGCTTTGGATCTCGGTTTGGAAATTAGAATACGTCTGGCGCAATACGGCCAGATCGCGTCGCAAACTCTGCAACTCCCTCAGTTGATTGGGGTTTAGCTTGGCCCCCGTACCCGGCCCACTAGATTTAGCACTCTCCATGACAACGGGCGGTGCGGTTGCCATGCGTGCCATTTCTTTAGCCGTTTCTAGCTGTCTGTCTGACACCTGCTGAAGAGCCGCCGCTTGGTCGGTGACATTTTGTCGGACTTCATCCATTGTCTTCTTGAGTGAACCCAGACCCTCGTCGATGTGTTTTTTCACCTCGTCAAGAGGTTCAATATTAAGCGCCAGCACCGTACGGTCTTTGATGTCAGAAAGGTCCTCAAGCTCGTGCCGTACACCAGACACCGGGTCTTGAATGTATATCTCGGGTAAATCTGCTCCGTTTAGTGCCGTGTTCCAAGAGAACTTCTCGATAAAAGCAAGTTGAAGACGTCCGATAGTTAACCCGGTATACCCTTCGGGTAGAACGAACTTTTTCACCTTCGACTTATATTGTAGGAAAAGAGTCAACTCTTTATCCAACGGAGGAGACTGTTCTTGAGCGAATTCTCGTTGCTCCTTATTACTAGGTGTTTCAGGTCGCTGTTTAGGCTCCCTGGGGAGGTCAACTTTTGGCTTCACCTCATCAGGTGATTCTGGGCCATTGACTACAAACGCATCTTGCAGTGGCCCAGATATTGTCGCACTTGGCCGGAATTTCTCGACCGGCGATTGGGTCGGCGAAGCAACCTGAGGGGGCGGGAAGTCGGCAGCGGAGCTTTCTTCGGATATCTGGCTGGGAACCCGAACAGGAGAACTTTCAAACCCGCTTTTAGACTGACTTGATATGTTTCGGTTATGCCGCATGGATTCTCGGACTTGCACCGCTCGCATCGACTCCCGAACCTCGGCGCGTCCTCGGTTGGGCGTTGGCGTATTTTGTGAGGGGAGCATAGGCACGCCATTTGTTGGTGCCCCTAAGTGTTTAGATATTTGATATGCCGAGTATCTCCGAGATGCCCTTCTCTCGAGGTCCTTCCCTCTTTGTAGCGCGGCAAGGGCACTCTGTTGTGTCTTGGGTGGTGGCGGGGGTGGGGGGAAAGAATCGATATCTATGCTGCCCTTGGATGGGCCGGTTGGGATTGTTTCATCTCCAGGATATGGAGGCAGCACGGGGATATTTTGCATTGTGTTGCTGGAGAGGGATGACATATCGGACGTGAGTGATGCCTGAGATTGTTCCCGCTGGAATCTTCGGCTGGGAGACGATTCGATACCGAACGGAGTTACACCATTCCCAGGCCCCCGGCCGCCACTATCTCTCTGTGCCGCACTGCCATACCCATTCTCAAGGCCTTCGTTCAATAGAGTTGTAAGGCCAGTGCCATTGCTTCCAACGGTGCTGGTGCTCATTGTGCGGGAGGGGTTATTATCTTCGGGTGAGCCGCCCTCCTTATCCTTGGATTGCCTCTGCCTGAGCTTCTGTTGCTTCCTCTTTAGGCCGTGTAGCAGGTTGATTATTATATCGCGTATGCGGGGTAGGTACTTCTCGAGACTTTCTGTACTCGCCTCTTGACTTAGGGTAGCCTCGAGGATGTGTCGTAGAGATTCGGGTACGTTGCCAAGGTCCGATGTATCCACGTTGATAGCAGTGAAGGCCCGACAGGCCATATTAAACTCGTATCCCAATCGCACGTAAACATCCGACACCTGGGTGTCTGTGGCAGCGCCTCGGGACCACTGCGTTAGGGTTTCTAGAAGCTGTTTCGTGGCAACGAGTAGGTGTGTAACGCTTTTCTCTATTTGCGATAGGGGCATGCTCGAGCCATTTGATTGCTGGGGGTGATGGCCTGGTCAGCAGAGGGGTTGCTGTGGAGGGAGGATACAATAGATAGGATCAATCATGACAAAGAATTAGGCTGCTGCTGCTGCTCGTTGCCGGGGTAGGCATTCGCATTTTTAGAGCAAGCAGGAATTCACAGCGCAGAGTAGAGTAGAGATCAAACACAACAAAGTGGGTGGCTCCAGTGTGGCTCTGGTTTAGACTCACATTCCGCCTTGTACTGCCTCCACCACCAGCTGATCTACTCGAGGCCGTCGACGAGCGCGGCTGTATGTTCGCCGGTGACATGGACCGTATGGGGACATTCGAAGGGCCCCCATCTACTGGCCCAGGGGACCGCCGCATCGCGCGCTGCGACGGAGGGTTCGGCGCCTGCATATCGACGTGGATTGCCAGCTCTTACGCTCTCACGCTCGCCTCCTCTTCTATCTATTCTCTCGTACTATTATTATTATCTTGCTCTTTCTGCCCGTTCCCTTCTCCTTCTCTACCTATGTGACTGCGACTAGCCTTAGGTCTATGTATATATATCCTAAAATCGAGCGTTTCGGCAACGAATGGGTCGTATTCGAGACGAAGGGTGGGAAGCCAGTGGAATTGGGTGCGCTATTCGAGGGAATCAATAGGCAGTGGTCAAAGGCAGCAAGGTCTACGGGCGATATTAACGATAATAGTGAAGCAGGAAGCGTGGCGTTAGAGGATTAAGGGGAATTCACAGGGCAAGGGCAAGACCTCGGATGACAAGTACAGATGTCGCATATGATGGGGATGATAGCCCTAACGCCTGGATGATGAATGACAGCGACAATGTTGAAGCGCGACGTCGAAAAGCAGAACAGCCTGATTCCGTGTGTAGGGTGTAGGAGCGTGCACTAGTCCAAGAATGGTCAAGTCTCAATCCTTGACGGGAGCAAACTGACAGAAGGAAGTTGGGGGGCGTGGAAAGGTGGAAAGAGTTTCCCACGACACCGATATAGCATATAATAATAAGTAAGAGGGAGGTACCTCTGTACCTAGGTAAGTCTTCCTACCGTCTTCCTACCGTAGGTATGTCCACCTGTCTCTCTCTCTTTCCACCTTTCCACTCTCTCAGGGATTGACATACCTTAGGTATACTACGTTAGGTACCTAGGTAGGTACCCGCTGTCATTCCCTTCACCTCACTCGCTGCCTTAGAGGTTCCAAGGTACAAAGGCCGTCACTACTACCTAACCTAGGTACTACCTATACTATAGTAATCGCCTAGGTACTAAGTATAGGAAGTTGTAGGTCTAGGTACCTTATCTACCTATTACCTAAGCCAATCTAGATACGCCCATGTAGTGGCCAAAAATGCACACATTACTACCCAGGGTAGTAGAGGCATGTGCCTCTAATTCACATGCTAACTCAAGATCGTACATGTATACTATTTATTACAGATACTGTAAGTACCTAGGTAGTGTATATCACTTTCCCGGGCGGACCCGAGCCTTA
Source organism: Xylaria grammica (assembly GCA_004353285.2). Classification (NCBI taxonomy): domain Eukaryota; kingdom Fungi; phylum Ascomycota; class Sordariomycetes; order Xylariales; family Xylariaceae; genus Xylaria; species Xylaria grammica. The sequence goes on from NGZP02000009.1 coordinate 3,898,472, forward strand.
CCTAGGTAGGCACTTAGAGGCGATGGAAAGGATACCTACTTACCTATAGTAAAGCACGGGTGCTGCACAGGTGGTTCGGGTTCTGGTTCGGGCCCCCTTATGCCACTAAAACAATGTTTCACAGCCTGCAGTAGTTTTAATATAGATAGATCCATAGGCTACCTCTTACGTCAACTGACCTGGTGGCTGCAGCCACCCTGCTTGAAACATTGTTTTGTGCTATCAATTCGTGTTATCAACGCACTGGCTCTTTTTTTCACCATTACCTTGGGTGGTACGCTTTAGGTCGGTTGTCAATGCCCTGTCAACACTGCATCAATAGAGATATTGTTCTGCAATAAAGAAAAAAAAAAACATGATAAGGGCCTGTCGACAGGGTGGCAACCCTAGACGACACTTGGGAAGATACTAGATAGATACTATTCATATCTCCTAAAACACGAAGTCGGCCCCAACAAAAGTCGCTTGGGAATAGTAGGGAGAGACGAGAGACGAGAGACCCCCCCTGCTTCTGGATGTGAATTAAGAATTATCCAGACATAATCCGGAAGGGGATACAAGCTCCAGCATGACAGATATGGCACACCCCATCCAAGAGTTGTCAAACGCAATTCCTCTTGGCGTTCATACACCATCGTACGCTTTGTCCTCCACCTCCCCTTTCCCCGCATCATACCTACATACTACCTAGGTAGTTAGGTATGTAAGGGCGCATAGCACACACCTAGCAAACAATGGACGACAGGGAGACACCTGCATACTAAGGAGGTATGATGTAGATTGGTGCGAAGCGGAGAGGATGCGCTCTCGGGCCGTTATCGACTATCTTTTTTTTTTTTTTCGACATCTCCACTGCGGTTAGCAAATGTGATCTTTCCTGATAACTGCGACTGAGGCAGCGCTCTTGGCCCAAGGCTAGGTGAGTTCATGCACTCCGGCGCAGTAGTGGCACCGGCGTGGTTTTAGCAGGGTTAGTTAGTCTCGTAGGCCATATGACGTGCAACCTATGGCCACATGATCTTGAGCCGAGTTAAGACGTCGCTCATGAAGGAGATGTACGTTTGACACTTGGCGACTGGTACGACCAGCTCAAGAGAAGGGTTTCCACTCACCGGTAGTGGGTCCACGCATGGGCGTCATCCTACCTAAGGGGAACATAGACTGGGTGCAAAACCCTCAGTTGACTTATTATCTGGCGCCGTGGACAGGGGACGAAGTCTCTATAGCCTAGACAAGTGCATCGATGAGGCATTCGAGAATGATATGCCCTCATGTGTGAAGGGTCGTGGGGCCATGGCTCACGGATGTGGCGGTGATTCCGTCCAGGGCACCGGCTAGTCTCCCATATGAAACTATGAAACCCTTACTGCCAAATCCCTCCCTCCGCGCTGGTGCGCCTCGTGGCTTACCATAGGGGTGTCAATGACATAGGAGTTCGTTACCCTAGCTGTTGATTTTGGTCACCGTGAGTATTTCGTCCCATCCCCTTTTGCGACGCGCCACGTGCTACGGCACTGGTGTTCGGCCTTCGCGATGTCAGCCTCGCATACGATACCACGATACGAGATGAGATTCGACAAATTGGGTAGTAGGATGGAAGGTCAAAAGACAAAAGCGGAACCCGTTATTCTGCGGGCGCTCGTGGACGGAGGCTTTGCAAGATGGTAACATAACACCGTAGCGGTTTAACCGTCGCCCAAGTCGCAGGTTACATGTCGCTGACCTTAATGCAAAAATAGCTCGGCGCCGAAAATACGGAAAGATACGGTGCGGTGTACTAACGGCCTCTAAATTTGTGAAAGGGGAGAGAGAGAGAGAGAGAGAGAGAGTCGCTGCTCCTCGCTCGTAGATAAGACGACACAATCTATTTTCAACCGCAGGTTACAGAGTAAGCCGGTCATTTACGAACCGAACTTGGCATCTTCTTGGATAGTAGTCATGCTTTTTAGGTGACTGACATGTAACAGAGCGCGATGCCGCAGTTTTATTCGAGCGAGGCGCAGAGTTCGCGATGGCGTATTTGAAATCATTTCGCAGTGCATCAGACTCGCTCGTTATAGACTTCGAGTAGAGACATAGAAGACACGAGGTAGGCATACAACCCCAAGCACATGGATCGTATGTTCAACACATACCCCCCCTGAAAGCCTACTTCTCGCCCCATTGTCGCAATGGGCGGCACGGAACTTATAACCCGCTGCTGATGTTGGAACGGTTTATACCCATATCGGAGACATCTCTCTGTGTGAGCCTCATGCGATGCAGGTAGAGTTGTAGATGAAAGAAACGGAAATTAAAAGGGAAGAGGGAATCGAGCCAGAGCGCTGTACCACACGAGACCGAATCGCGATCGCGATGGAGGAAGTTGGGGTAACTTTGGCCTTTTCTTTTCCGAACGCCCGTCTTTTTCTTTTGGGAGTGCATTACTATAGAAGAGTGAGTGCTTGGTAGCATGCAACCTCCCGTAGACTGACTAATGCTCAGATAGTACGGAGTAGTTATCTCAGCTACCTAGTTCCAACCCATATCGACTTGTTATTTGCCACGAGAACAATACTTCGCTTGTCTTGATGTGTTTTTTATTTTTTTATTTTTTATTTTTTTTCATGGATGTCTCAGGCCAGTCTCAGTTTACCGTGGTATCTGGGCAACAAAATAACCTTTCTCACTAACCAGGGGGCATTACCGAGGGTAACATCGCCTCTCCTTTCGAGCTTATAGTTGCTGCATACCATAATAATATAATGGCTAAAGTGGTTTCGGTGAAGGGGGGGGGGGGGGGGGGGAGAAATGGGTTTGGTGCCCATTAAGCAAGTAAGCGGTCTCGTAAGCTTTTCGAAATAGGTAGTCAACGACGCCGGAAGAGGTAGCTATGCAGCGGGCGGCTATGCAAATGCACGAGAGCCTCATTTGATACTACAGAGCACCGCCTCACGGTTGCCATTCTAGGAGTGACTTGCTTGCCCTATCGAGGCTGCGCGGCGCCTCGCCTATGCCAGTTCCATATTCGGCTTGAGGTGTCAATCAACGCCCGGAAGCTCGCCGGGTCAGAGTTGGCGGCGGCTTCTCGGTCTACGCGATTACAATTGTGTTGCGTGAGCTTTGATATGGAGGTCGCACATCAGACGTGTCTGTGTTTCGCCGAGGGAGTGTGAACAACCCCCAATTCTCTTCGAAAGCGTCTACAATGAGGCCGCATTTGGGTAGGCGGGCTTGGATTTTGCATTGCGAACGATAGGAACACCCCTCAAGACATACATGGATAACTGTTGATTATGATTCTGTTAATCAAAACCTTACGGATCCATGGGGTGAGAACAACAATGGTTCTAGAATCAATCCGTCGTCGTAAATAGAATAGGTACCTAGGTAGTAGGTAACTAGGGAGGTTCTGACGCTGAGACAGTCTAGACGCTGTTTGAAAGGACTTGGTTAAACCACAGATGCCTCATATCTCTATCCAAAAAGCGTTTCATTATGGGAAGAGTCGAACTCGATTTACGCAGGTTTAAAGGCGGCCTTAGCTCACAGTTCCCTTTAACAGGTTGCATTGCCATGTAAAATGCGCTCTATACCCAGTACCGATCCCTGACCGCGTTCCTGTACGATTAATATATGGCGTCTGCATACATACCTAGCGGAGGTACCTCCAATATCTTCAGTTTACGTAATTTCGACATACTAGGTTAGTATGTCTAGGTAACTGTGTAGCACCAAGAGGAGTCAGTCAGTCATCTCAAGGTAAGGAAACAAACCATCGACGTACCAATTCTTCTTTGTTAGGTTGTCATGGGGGGACGTTGTTTGTCTCTTGAAAAAGCACCTAGCCCACCAAAGCTGATGGCCACAAATCAATTTCATTTTTATTAATATCTTCTTATTCTCTTGTTTAAGCAGCGCCTGTTGTATCAGGAGGGTTCAGTTTCGGCGTGTGCGCTTTAAACTGCCAAAGCTTGCAAGGAGTACAATTTCAATCCCCACAGTGACTTTATCTGACAACCAGATCCGTGCCGGGACTCCAGTCTGTGGTACTGATAACCCCTGTTTGGAAGGGAGAGATGAACTAAATTGATGTATTCACACTAAGACAATATATATATTTTACAAGTAGTATAATGACAAATTGGGAAATCCCGTCTTACGAAATGGAAGGTTTACGAGTAGGTTAGGTACCTAGGTAGGCTAACTGTACCCGAGGCGCCGAAGCACCTATCTAGGTACCTAGGTAGTGTGGGTTGGAGCTACCCACACTCCCTACATATACTAAGTAGAAGTTCTGGTAAGAGGACGGACCTATAGATAGCTGTCCCTTGCAGAGCAAAAGACGGTATACTAAGTAACTAATCGGCGTAATCTGTACCTAGGTACGCTACTAGTACCTCTAAGCCGGGGGTAGCTGTGCCACTAAACTGGGTACAAGAGGCACCTATACCGAGAATACCTAGTGTGGAAGTGGCAGCAAACAGCCCACTACGGAACGGCCTTAGGACGGACAGTAGACGGAGAGCACGGACCATGACCCATAATAGACCATGATAGACTTTACCTAACAATGACTAGCGTGGTGTATCGGGATGGGTAGGAGAGCAGAGAAAAGAGAAAGAGAGAAAGAGAAGACCCCAGCAGTGCATCAGTGAGAACCAGGACAAGACTCCAGGGATACAGAGAGAGAGGGAGAGATAGATACATCCACATATCTGCTTCTCTGCCCAGAACACCCAGAACTCCTCTACCCACAGTACTACTGCTACACTACTACAATACCTACCTACCTATTACCTCCCCTACAACCTCTACCACCTCTACCACCTCTCCCGTCCTACTACGACGACCCAGCAACTACTAAGGTACTAGGATACTAGGCACTAAGGTAGTCAGTCAGTCTGGATAGATACCTACTGCTGCTACTACTTGCTTGCTTGTTCGAGCAAGTGAGAGTGTGTATGCTCGCTCCTCGCTCCTCGCTCATACCTCATCCAGGTAGACTAAACTCCACATCCGTCCCTGAGCTTCGTTAATTCTATCCCAAGAACGTCCCATCTTCCCCCCAAACCCCAGTCTTTTTTTTCCCACCTCGTCAAAGTTCCCTCCACACCCACACACCCCCCCCCCCTCCCCCTTCCTACCGCCCACAGGATCCGTCTATCATCGCCGCTCGCCGCAACTTTCCCGTCCCAGCCTTAAGGCATAGCTGTCTCTCGCGACGCCCTCTCGTACTCCATCAACGCGGGGGCATGTCAGCGGGTGAGAATTGACGGATTGACGGGAGAGAAAATAACACTCAGCAGCAGCAGAAGAACCCGGAGTCCAGCCGTCCCCAACACAGCACCAAGCACCCACGGCGGCACCAGCAGCACAAGCAGCACAAAAGTAGCAGCACAGCCAGCCAGCCTAGACTGCCCAGCCTAGACTGCCAGCCCTCCGAGGTGAGACATAGTTTCCTTTCTCTCCCCCTACCATACCATACCACCATCGACCATGTATTTTAGGTAATGTAGCATGGGTATCGCACCTAGCAGCTGGCCCGCACCGCCCTGCCCTGTCCTTTTTTTTCCTCGACAAGAGTGTCAGGATATGTCCGTGTGTGAGCGGTAGCGGTAGCAGTAGCAGTACCAGCAGCTACAGCAACAGCAACAGCTAGAGGTACCACCAAGGCCAGAAAGCGACTTTGACCACCTTTTTTTCTGGCAACTTCCAATCTGCAGCAACTTCTGTTGGAGTTGGTCTTGTCAACAACAAAGCACTCTTCCCCCGGGCCACTCTCGTATTTACACCCTTTGTGCCCCTTGACCATCTTCCCTCCCTCCCTCTTGTCCCAACGAAGCTACTCTTTTTTTTTTTCTTCTACCGCTCATTCAATCACTCGTTGCTATCTTTCGCACTCACCGTCTTTCCATCCTGTGAGCTGACTGTCGCCCTCCTCGCACCCCAGACACAGCTCCCGAGTAATCCCAGCAATAAGAAAAGCAGCCATCTCTCCATAGGCCGACTATTCTACCTCTGCGACGCCTGTCAATCTCAGATCCGAGTCCATCTACCCACGGCTTGTCTTCGCATGACAAGCTAGCATACTCTAGTCCTCCCACGAAGTAAGTTGGCTCGGGACCTCAACCCACTGAGGCTGCTTTTCTTCTCGGCGATCGTCGGATCTACAGGTTCACGTCACTTCCGCCTCAGCCCAACCTCTACCACAGCTATCCCGTCATCCCGCTATCGCACACCTTTGTCAGCCCATTATATCTAGACACATCAATTGCACCTTATACACATGGGCGATTCGGATTCCTGTTCTCTTGAGAAAAATCCATAGCTCACCGAACATTTTGAACAGGGTGAAAGGGTTGTAGATACCCTGAAGGCCAATATCGAGCTCGAAGGCCGCCTGACACCTCAGGCGCTTCTATCTGTCGCCTGAGAATGGTACAGCATAAGAAGACCTCACATAATAGCGCGAACGGAAATACTAGTAAGGAATTGCCCAGGATGTCTTTTCAGAAGAGAGATATGCCGGACAACCGGTCAACCGGTAGTAAGGGCACCAACAAGTCCAATGGTTAGTTAGACCTATGAAAAAAATTGCTATGATGGTAATAGTCTGACGCCATATCTTACAGGCACATCCTCAAACTTCCGTACAGACAGTTCCATCTCGTCATCCCGTAACACTCGTGAACGGGTCCTGCAACCCTGGGTGGCACCCAGCGGCTCTGAACCGGTAGACATGTCACTTGAGAAGACACCAAACAATCGGAACTGGGATCAGTTTGCTGCCAACGAACGGCAGTTTGGTATCAAGACGACTTATGACGAGAATATTTACACCACTACCATCGACAAAAGCCATCCTCAGTACAGGGAGAGACTGGCAATAGCGGAGAAGACGGCTAAGGAAATTGAGGGTAGCGCCACGACGACTGCTCACCATGCTGAGGAGCGGCAGATGAACTTTGCTGGTGGCGACGACGGCGGGGAGGATGAGGAGGACAAGTAAGCCCTGGTTCTACATGAGTTTTGCGGAATGCTAGCTAACTCAGTTATAGGTATAGCGGCGTGAGACGGCAGGATTTCCCTGCCCTCGGCAATCGTGAGACCAAATATACGCCTCCTGCTAGGCGGGCGCCAGCAGCTGCCTCAACTGTGAAGGGTGCTCCTATCGACCCCGCCATAATATCGTCACAACTGCGGACTCAAAAGCCCCAATCGGCACCCAAACAAGAGGAGAGTAAGGCTCAGGCAACACCTGTAGAGGCCACACCCACGACCCCCCTACCTGTACAGACACCAGAGCCAAGATCAGATGTCAAGGTAGACAACCTGCAGAAATCCGCAGAAGCCAAGCCAACGAACCAGGCATCTACCCCATTGAAGCCATCAGCTGCAACTAGTCGAACCATGTCACCGCGGGCGAAGGATGCACCAAATGCCGTACCGAACGCGACTGCTACCGTCGAGCGTGATGTGCTAAAGGAGTTTAAGAGTTTCGCCCAACAGCAGCGCCTGACCGTCGATAAGGCGCGGCATTCCAAGGCTAAGGCGGACAAGGAGGTCAAGTTGATTGAGCTCAAGAGATTCGCCGATAGCTTTAAACTTCCAACCCCTGTCCCGCTTGACTTAATTGGTATTATAGCCAAGGATCCTGCGAAGCAACGAGAGATTCAGGAGAAAGCCAACCGAGATGCCCTGGAAGTTGCCAAGCGCAAAGCCGAAGAGGCAAAGGAAAAGGAGAAAAAGGAGGTGGGGACCTCGACAGAATCCCAACCGAACGTTGCTCCTGCGGCACCGGTTGAGAATAGAGCATCCCGCGCCGCAAACGCTCCATCTGCAACTGGCCCGTCGGCGCCATTGCGCAACCAAGGAGGACGTGTTCCACCCAACTACCCGTCGTATGCCAACAATCGCTCAGGGGCGCAACATATGGCCGCGGCCGGCAGGCAAGGTGGCCTTACTCATCGTATCCGAGAATCGCAGAAGTCTCAACCTCAGGAGATGCGGATGCCTCCCACGGGACCAGCTAATGCTATGAATAATGCCTTCGGGCACCGCATGGGGGTGCCTAATCATCTAGGCCCCAAATTGAATCCCAACAGCCATGAATTCCGACCGAATGCTTTCGCGCCGAGCTTCAGCCCGAACGGACACCCCAGCGAGGGCTCAAGTCCCAGACCTGCCGCTAATCAAGCAAATGGTCCTTCTGCGGGTGCCCCTACCCACGTCAACGTACCCATTGTAATCTCTAAGAAGGGTAGAAAACCAGACCCTAGCAAGTGCAACATCTTGGCCTATGCCAAAACGATTCAACCCCCCGAGACAAAGAACTGGGGTGAAAATGGGAACCTTAGACCTTCTTACGACACGCCGCCTACCTGGCGTTCTGCTACGGACGATGAGAAGCCCGACTCCACGATGCATCTGACTTGCGATGAGTTCTTCGACCGTCAACCCTTCGCTAGCCAACCTACGCCTAACCCACCTCACCTTCTGCCCCAGCATATGCCGCATCAACACCAGCTGCCTCTGCACATGCAACACGGCGCTCATAATGTTGGGCCACGACACTCGCCTCACGCACCCCCGGTCCAGATTCATGGGGCTCAACATAACCAAGTTCCTCATACGCCTTTCAACGGTACCGATGATCATAGGATGATGCACTCGAATTCGAACCAATCCTTTTCTTCCCCTCGAATGGGCCATCAAGTTCCGATGGCTTATCCAGCAACCATGCACTCGACACCACAAATGCCTTACGGACAACATATGGTGCCCTTCATGGGTCCAGGAGCACCTCAGATGAATAACTTCAACAGGAGCCTATCCAACAACCCCCAGTTCATGGGCCAACCTATGATAATGCAACCTCATTTCATGGCCGCCCCTGGCATGGTGGCTGGGCCTCAGATGCATATGTATCCTAATGGACAACCCCAACCCTTCATACCCCCAGGAAATACACCTCAGCCTATGCCTGGAGCCGCCAATGGGTATCCCAGCCCTGGTCGCCCGACAGCACCCATGATGGTACCCGGAGGCTCATCTCAGGGGCAAGTGATGTACGCGCAAAGCCCGAGCATGCAATATCAGCAGCCATATGCACCGCAGCAAGGTCAAAGTATGTCTATCAAAAAACCCACGTCACACGAAGTACGCAAGAACCGGAAGCTAACGCGAAACACAAGTAAATAACATGCGCCCATCCTACAACGGTGCCGGCTCGCAGTACAGCAGCAGCCCTCAACAGATGCACCAATATGCAGGGCCACCTCACCGCAATGGGAGCGGCGGTTATAACAAAAATTATCAAAATCACAACCAGCACCATGGCCCCAGCACCCATACGGCCCCTACCGGGCCTCAAGGCCGGACGCCTGAAGGGCCTGACGAAGCAAAATGAATGCAGCAACTGTAGCTGCCAGCAAGAGATGTCAGCGCCGCGCTTTGAGCACCCATCTTGTTTTCCACTCGATCCAGAATTACCATGACGGCATTCTTCCCGCCGGCCTTGGTAGCACGCTACCGCCAATGCGGCGATCATAGCACCAAGTTGATGACGCATACGCGGATGGCTGATCGTCTACGATGCAGCTTAAGCTCGTCCGTGAGAGAGAGAGATCCATTGATTGCAAAGCCTACGGGATCTTGAACAAACATGCAGGTTATAGGTATCTTATGTTGCCTCTTTAGTCTTGGCCCATAGGATATTACCCTCGCGCTTCCTGCGGTTCCATCACTTGACGCAAAGACGCTGGCCGGGAAGATGTGGTAAATTGGAGTAGTCAAGGAAAGACCAAGGCTGGCCTGGGGAAGCATTGTTGAGCTTTGAGAGAGAGACGAGCAAAAAATTCACAGGCTAAAGACACTGTCTCGCTCTGGTATACATGGTCTCTTTGCCCCGGGATAGGAGATCTGGACCCATTGGCCTGAGCTTTAACTTGAGACACAGGATACGCGAAAGCCTTAGGAAGTATGTAAGAAGCAAGCGGGGGGAGGGAAGGGGAGGGGAGGGGTTAAGCCTGGCGACGAAGAAGGGCAATTGTATCTTAGGTCCCAAGGCCTCGAGCGCCAGACAATGAAGGCCTTTGTTCGTCGCTGATTTGTGTCTCGATTTGTGTCTCTGCTGTGCAAGCTAGAATGAATCGCGGGTCTCGGGTGATATTAGCCTAAGCTGTGGGTGGCCATGGGTCGTCATAAAGATAGGACCAGCCTTCCGCTTGATTACTCGGGCGGACCCCATATGGAAAGGGAGGGGAGGGGGGGGTTTTGTTATCTGGCGGGTATGATAGGCGTGATTGATATCACGCTCGACCTGAATGCGACTGCTTGGCTAGGCTACAAACAAGTACGACGACGAACCCGGCAGGATATTTGTTCATTGGGGAAGTTGTCGGGAGCAAACAAACAGGCTGGGTGGAGCGACAGTGGTGGGTTTCTCGGCAGGAAAGCAGAAATGAGGAGGGCGGACGGATAATGAATTGGTAAGAGTTGATGGGATGGACGGTAGTCAACTCATCAGGCCGAGAAAGAAGACACGGGTGCAATTACTCTGCGTGCCAGGAAAATACGTGTGTTTGCCTCGCACATTTAGGAGAAACGTCAATATGGGCTATTGGTTGACTTGTATATGTGTATGTATGGCTACTAGTACTCGCTCGATCGCATATCATGGCAGGGCATAGCTATACATATACATATACATATATATACATATAACTATATATATTTATAGCTTGAAAATGAGAGAGCGATGCGATGCCAGATGGAGGTGGGAGTTCTGCCTGCTGCATACAAAGCCGAAGCCATTGTCAGAGCCAAGTGAAGGAATGTGGCAAACAGTTCGAGTAGATAGAAAACACATGGATGGATGTTTGGTGATGGACGTTTGAAGAGCGAACAGAAAGAACGGTGGTTAGTCTCATAGCCGGACAGCACCGACGATGGTGCAAACACCTACCCCTATGTAGGTTAGGTAATCTCGCGATTACCTACAGCTCGGACTTATGGTATATAAGTATACCTGTTAAGCACGTAAGAGACGTATGATCTAGGTAGCGACGGCTTGCCTACCTCCTAGGACCCTCCTAGCGACGCTGTGGAGGTTACCTGGGTACATACCTAGGTAGGTAGCGACTATGTAGGTAGGAGGAAATAGAATTTGATTGGCCGTCTGCGCTCGTGTCCCTGTCCCTGCCGGCTACCCGTCTAGGTAGGTAGGTAAGCAACTACCTAGAGAGCGTGAGGGTTAAGTCGTAAGTTCTGGTCGTAGTCGCAGCGCAGATGCAGACAATTGAAACAAAAAAGGACCCCTCCGTACCCAGAACCCCTTATACCCCACCCCAGGCCCCCCCCCTTCCTTGGCAGCCATTGGCGAAGCCAGACTAGACGCCATGAAATGGTTTGAAACATCAGCATGCCGAGAGAGAACCCCGGCCATTGCCACTCAAGCCGTGCACGACGGCAAACACACTTACACTTGCCTTCACTTTTCAGCCCTCCACCACCCTCCTCCTCCCCCCCTCCTCCCCGCCCAGCTGCAGGCAGTCATCATCATCATCGTCATCATCAACTGACCGCCAGCTTACCCGGATTTATTTTTTTTTATTTTTTTTTTCCATGGCGGCTATAAGCAAGGCTAGATAGACTTTGGTCATGATTTTCGAGAGAGAAACAAATATATCTGCAGGGTAATGGAGAAGAGTAAGAGTAAGAGTAATAGGGGAGGGAGGAGCTCGTCATCGTCAGCAGCGGCAGCGGCAGCGGTAGCGGCAGCATCATTCGTCGCGGACCGAGTACGCTAGAGGGCCGAGGAAGCGCCTAAGTTGAACTTGACCTGACACACTTATCATAGTCGCGCGTTCGAGTCAATCAAGTCAAGCGAAGCGCTGTAGATTTGATATAGATATGTATATGGATATGGATATGGATATGGATATTGAATGTTGACGGGAGAGGGGAGGATGAAATGAGAAATTGAGAATGATGTAGCAGCGGGCAATCAATATCTTCATTTCATCCTATTATTGAATTGAATTTGTTTGACCCGTCGGCCCTTCTCCTCCCTCCCTCCCTCTCTCTCTTTATCTCTCTATCTCTCTCGCTCTCTCCCAGCAACTACCTAACCTCTACCTAGGTACCTACACCACACTATTTACACTACTTACACTACATCCTACAGTAGGTACCTAACCCAGGCAGTAAGTAAGTATCTAGTAGAAGCCACTAGTTGGCCCGAGCCCTCCTTTTTTTTTTTTTTTTCTGCGTGTGTGTGTTTTTTTCTTCATTTTCTTTCCCTCCCTCCCTCTTCAACCTGCACCCGCCCCGCTCTTATCCCGGCGATCTTCAGCAACGTCATGTTAAGCCTAGTTCAGCCTAGTTGCGCCAATGGGTAGGCTGCCACGGTTTCACCAATGCAGGTACACTACAACCCGCCCACACTCTTCTATCCTTAGGTACTTACTACGTACTTAGCGTAGGGGGTCCCTTTTACATATACAGTACCTTAGGCGTACCTTAGGTAGGTAAGTCTTACCTCTTAGTCCGAAGTTCTCTTCCTGCTACCTTAGGTAGGTAGTACCTAGTCTAGGGTCTACTTGGCGTTTTCATTGGCCTCGCGAGAACCATCTCAAACAAGCCTTATTTCCCGCGTCTACCCTGCCGACGTTCGTCCTCCCTCCCCGTAGGTTAGGTATAGTGTAGGTAGAACTAACCTAGGAGGTAGGTCGTTTTTAGAGTCTGAGTCTGAGCCTGAGCCTGAGTCTAAGTCTGAAGCTGAGTAGTAGGCAAAGGCAAGTCTGCCTTCGTTCGGGTTTTGGCCCGGACGGCACCCTACGTAGGCTGTGGCACGCCGTCGTGCTGTCGTCGTGTGCTGTGATGTGCTGTAGTGTACGTGTACGTGTACCCTTATGGATCATGAACCATCGTCGTAGTACACGTCAGGAAGTAGTGTAGTGTAGTAGTGTATTTGGTTTCTCCGGTCTTGTCGAAGAGCATCACTCGCCAGCATTTCAAACGTGGTGTACGTATATGTATGTACACTAGGTATGTAAAGAAACAATGCGAAATGCATTATACCCAACCATCAGGACTACCTACCTTACCTACACTACACTACCTGACTCCACCACATCACCTAACTACGTACTGAGTACGGCACTGAGGTAACCAACCTTGACCTTGTTGCTGAGATATGAGTAACGACGAGTATTAGGGAATTTTGGATTTTGGTAGTGTCTTCTGTAAACCCTTATTACCAGTCCCGGCCGTTATGCGTGCATACGGGCGCAGTCATTCGGTTCGGTTCGGTTCGTCCTAAGCCTCAATGATCTGCCTCGGCATTCATGCGCAAGGTAGATTTTTTTTTATCGATCCTTGAACTCCTACTAGTACTAGTCGTAACTAACTCCTGCTCGCTTCCTGTACTACAACTACCGCCCACCAGCAGCAGCAGCAGTACTACCCCAGGAAGGATTTTCTCGCCTTCGCTTCTCGTATGCGTGATTACGTACACCCACGGTCAAGATTCCCGACAGTTAAGGTATAAGGTAGTAGATAGTATACTGTATAGATATCGCCGTAGAAATTCCCGGGTCAGGGATCATGGAGGGATAACCGCGCGACGCCACGGCGGCTGTACGAGATCTTTTCCCCCCCTTTCGCCGAGGTACGTCCTCTAACCCTGGCCGCCACTCGTAGACTTCCCTGGCTGTATGTTTCTTATTACAAGTTCGCATATGATACGTACCTAATACTCCTCAATCATTACCTACCTCTTAGGTAGGTAGGTAGGCCATCAAGTACATCAAGTACGGGTTGTGCGTTTTGGTTGATTCGTTCTTGCGATGTGCTCCGGTTGTCTCAGAGTTGGAGGTGAGTCTCTGTCCAACTTCAGGTGGGCTGGTAGTCAGTCGGTCAATTGGTCTATGGAGGAGAGGCCTATTGTGTTGGCCTCTGCACCACTTTCTCACCAGCTTCTTCTTTTGGCTAATGAGTTTGGGTAGCTCGCGCGCATGATCGTAGGGTAACCTAACCTAGACGATGGCAAGGTGGATTGGTTTGTATTGTGTGTGTGTGTGTTTGCGAGGTACTTATGGACGTATCTGTGGATGTAACTGTGGATGTACTTTGTCGGATGTACTCCGTACCTCTGTGGAGGTACCTGCATAGGTACCTTGTAAGTGGGTCCTCGCGGGTCCCTCTCCTCCCCCCTTTACTACTAGTATACCACCACCCTTCTCATTCTGTATACCACATAAAACAGCAGCCGGCTCCCCTTCATCTTCGACCTCTCTCCCTTCAGTCCACACTCTCTACCGGTCCTCATCCTGTTTCTTTCTGTTCTTCACACGCGCGTTTACGCGGATTCATCCCTGGTGGTATTCTCTCCTTTCACTTCCAACGTCCTTGGCAGATTGTCCCAAGTCTTGTGCCGCGCGCATTGTTCCACTATCTAGCACACTAGGTTGAACCATCGACTTATACAAACCTTTTTACCTTGCTGGTGACATAAAGACGCCTCGACAAGCTACTTGAGCAACCACCTTTGTGTACTCGCCATTCCTTTGAGTACCACAGGCAAATCCAGTCATTTGATCACATAAAGTTGGTCCTATTTATGGTGCCAACTTGCTTGCCTTGGACTTCCCCTCCTTCCTTCACTCATTGAAGACCCTGCGATATTCTGAGAATCAAGAATCAAGACTGCTGCTAGTCGGCATCGCGATCATCGCCCACCACACTCACACCAAATTCACACGCGACAAATTGCAACGCGCCCAACATGCAGTTCCGATCTGCGTTGATGGCCATCTTGGCTGCTGGTTCAGCCATGGCTCACATGAACATGAAGGACCCTGCTCCGCTCTCATACAAGGGTAACCCCAACACTCAAGAGGCGAACATCGACTACTCCATCACTTCCCCTATCACCGCCGCTCAGTACCCGTGCAAGAACAACCTCAAGCTCATGGGCACGTCTGACGGTACCGCCGTCGCCACGTACTCTCCTGGTCAGTCCTCATCCATCACCGTTGAGGGTGGCGCGTTCCACAACGGTGGATCATGCCAACTGTCTCTGTCTTACGACAAGGGAACGACCTTCACCGTCATCAAGTCCTTCGTCGGAGGTTGCCCGACCGCGAGTGGCGGTACATTTGACTTCACCATTCCCTCGGATGCCCCCGAAGGCGACGACGTCGTCTTTGCCTGGACCTGGGTGAACAAGACCGGGAACCGTGAATTCTACATGTCCTGCGCCGTCGTCAACATCAAGGCCGGAGGAAAGCGCGCTGTCGACCCCAATGCGAAGCGTGCTACCGTTGCCTTCGCCAGCCGCCCACAGGTCTTCCAGGCCAACCTCGGTGGTAAATATTGTACCAAGGAAGGTGTCGACACACAGTTCCCCGAGCCTGGTCCGGACGTCGAGACAGCTCCAGGCGCTACAACCGGCCCTGCGACTCTCTGCGCAACAGGCGAAAACGCCCCTGTAGGCGACTCTGGCTCTGGCTCTGGCTCTGACTCTGGCTCAGGTTCAGGGTCAGGCTCCGGGTCTTCCTCGTCTGCCGCTCAAGTCTCAGCCACCTCTTCGTCTGCTGCTCAAGTCACGGCCACCTCATCCACCGCTGCTGAAATGTATGTAACTTCCTCTCTCATGAATGCCTCTACGCCTGCACACACTCTATCCAGTAACCCTTCAGACACTTCAACTACACTTATCACGTCTATATATCAGCCCCCCAGCGATTTCTTAACCATCATTCCTGTCACCAAGTCCAAACTGACATTCTCTTCTAGCTCTCCAACCGGCGGAGTTTTCCTAACCACTGGTGGTGCCGCAATCCCAACGACTTTGACCACGGCGACCTCAGCTCCTGCTTCTTCGGCACCCGCGTCTTCCTCGGCACCTGCGTCATCCTCGGTACCCGCTGCCACCACGACTAGCGTCGCAGTGCCGGCTCCTTCCGGTGGCGCAGCAGGAACCCAGTCGGGCGCTTGCAGCAATGAAGGCGCTTGGAACTGCATCGACGGCACAAGTTTCCAACGCTGCGCATCCGGCCAGTGGAGCGCAGTGATGGCTATGGCAGCCGGAACCAAGTGCAGTCCCGGAGTAAGCGCCAACCTTAACATGCGGAGACACCGTGAAAGAGTTCGCCGCCACGGGCATGGGTGGTAAATTTCGGGGCACGCAACTTGATGCGGCACAATAACTTCACCGTTCCCGGTCAACTTGCTGGACACGCGACCTTTGCAATTTCAGTTCTTTGAATGTACATAACTTCTACCACTTTTTTTTCTTCTTTTTTCGCTGCCCCGTTCTTGCATTTAGAGGTACACCGTCTTTCGAAAGTTAGACGATGTACTATACCATATAAGAGACGGGTCACACCCCCCTGATGAGACAGATGAACGACCGTTAACGAGCCGACCCGGAAGAGAACCGCTTGGTTCCAAGCGATCTCGTGTATCGCTTAGCCTAGACTTTCCTATCGCTGCTACATTAGAGTAGCGCGATACAGTAGGCATTCCACAAATACAATTTTGGTTACACTTGACTTGGATTTCAGAAATTGTGAACTACATGTGTTTTCGTGCATACATAAATCTATGACCACTTATGTCTTAAAGCTTACTTTATTTTTTTTTTGGTTTTATAAGACGAGAAAACTATATGCTTTAGTAAACTATGTTGATTTAACTTTATTTACCATATTTTATCATGTTTAATTTAGCCTAGTAATATAATTTTAACCTTAAAGCGTTTAACCTTTTTTTTTTTAAACGCGCTTAATAAGTTAATATAATAAGCAATGTTAATAATAAATAAATTTTAAATAAAATAATTTAGTTAATATAAATATAAAATAATAAAATTATTTAATAATTATATAATAAATTAATAACACGTTTATATATAACGTTTAAGCTTTTTATTATTATTTAAATTTTATAAATTATATATAAGTTTATATATATATATATTATTATTAGTTATAATATTATATTAACTTTTAATTAGCTTAATAAATTAAATATTTATTATTTACGTACTTTTTTTTTAAATAATTAAATAATAAATAAAAATTAATTATATTAATAATTAATAGTTAATTAATTTTTTATTAAGCGTTAATTATTTATTAAAAATTAATTAAATATAAAAGCTAAAATTTATTTAAAATTTAATATAGCTTAAATATAAATTATATTTTTATTAGTTATTAAATAAACTAAGATTTAACATAGTAAGTAATATTTTATAGTTTGCTTTTAAGAGTATAAGATAATAGGTTTACTAAGTATTTAATTTTAAGACCTTTTACTTAATTTTACATTAACTTTTTTAAAGAGCAGTATAGTAGTAGTGTATAGAACGAGAGAACGAAGGAAATAAAGAGAAACTCGACGGTAGAAAAGTCGCTTTTTGGTTTTATTGGCTAGGCCTGCAAAAAATGGCCTAGCATTGTCGCAGTCGTGGTATCGGCCTTTGGACTAACTACCGGATGTAATACCAAAGGGTGCTTAAAGTATAGGTAACATAATCCTTAGTATAGGGGTGTAATGAACACTTGTTGTTGGGCAAAGGGCCTATAATATGTATGTTCAGTGTCAGTCATTACTAATATACAGAACACCTCTTTGTTCCAGAGGTGTGACAATAGGTTAGTTATGAAGGGTATGTGTCGTAGGATGGAATTAGCTAGGGCTTGACTTGTTCCTCGGACTTCGAGTGTGTCCTTGAAGTCGGCCTCACCGTCCTTGGTCAATAGCACTGTATCGAGAACACATTGGTTGTTCGTTGACGAGCATGCTGCTTCGCCGGCCAACGATGGTTCCCGCGAAACTACCCGTTGATTCGGATACAATAACAAAGGAAAACAGCGCCGTTGTCCAGAAGACAAGAATCATGTTGCCCTGGATGCTGTTTTGCCAGGGATATAAATGCACCGCTTTGTACCTCCTTCCCCCTTCTCCTTCGACATTGTGCTATTTGTTAATAGTGAAAGCGAAAGCAAAATAAATACCTGAAAAACAAAAAAATAACAAAAAGCAGACCAGCATAGCATTGTCTCTACCCTACGCTACGACCATTATTACACCCCAATCTATCTATGGCATCCCCAACTAACCCTAACCCTAGCCCACCCTACAGCAACCGCCCGCTCTACACGCGGGACATCCTCAACGACATCGAGGCGAAGCTCGCGGACGACGACGAGTACATCGAGCTGCGGAACAGCGCGGGGCGCACGACGCAGAGCAAGAACATGAACCGCGGCGTCGGGCGCCGGGACTGGGCGCCGGGAACCAAGGGGCCGGGCAACGTCGTGGCGTTCCAGGACGAGCGGGCCCTCAAGCGCCTCGAGGAGCGCTGGCCATCCGCGACCAGGTCCGCGTTCGAGGACTTCTTCCCCGTGTACCACTTCACCGCCATGTACCGCGGCGCTAACAAGACGGCAGCAGAGACCCGGGACACGCTGGCGTGGGTGCGGCAGGCGTTCGAGGGGAGCGAGGAGGCCGTGGCCTTACGGGCGCTGGTCAAGGCGCGGCTCGCCGGGTGCAGCGTCGACAAGGTGATGGCGTTCGGGCTGGGCCCCCTCGGGTTCACGTGGCCGGGCCCGGCGGAGGAGCACTCGTTCTACGAGCACGCGGCCGCGCTCGTGATCCGCGAGGCGCTGCAGGAGGTCAGCTCGGCGCCGGGCGTGGCCCTCATGGTGCAGGACCCGATGTACACAGACGTGTGCCGCGGCGTGCTGGGGGGCGCGGGCGTCGACGTCGTCGAGGGGTTCGGCGCCAAGGGCTTCGCGCTCGTCGACGACGCCACGGTGGTGCTGGCGCACCACCCCAACTTCCCCCTGCGCGAGATCCTCGCCGACGTCGCGCGGCCGGCGGCCGTGTGCATGCGCGCGCAGGTATCCGAGAGCGCGGCCCGGGCCGACGAAGGGTTCGATCTTAAGGCTGATGTGGACTCGGCGCGCTCGCGGAGATGGCTTGCCGCGTACCGCGGCGTCAGGCTGCCTGTGAGCGGCCAGAAGGCGTTTTTTGACAATACGTGGTATTTTAGGGATACTGCGGTAGATGCTGAGGAGATGGGCGGCCCTGCTTCTAAGTAAGGTGGCTCGGCCAGAGATGAGTATCATAGCTTAGAGGCCAAGGTAAGTACCTAGGTAAGTAAACATGAATATGATGGCATATTACAAGTGTAATATGCCGAACTTCACACAAACGTCGCAGTTTATTTAGTTTCTAGTTTTTAATTTCCATAAATCTTTAAAGACGTCTCTCTATCACATCCTTAGAACAAAGAAATGTTCTATATATTAGTAATAAGCTTTCAGCTTAGATAGTATAGGCTTTCTGCACAACAACGAGTGTTCATTGCACCCTTATGTTGAGACGACAACGCTCTCTTTTACCCCTTTTCTCTTCTCAAGATAGACCTGCTGGCGGGGACCACATTCGCTAGCATTATCCGGCGTTTCTTCTCTTCTAGATAGTTTTCTCCGAGTTGAAACTTAGCGTTGCCCTAGGTATAAGAGTGTCGTTGTTTTATAACGGCAGATGGGAGATAGGCGGGAGGTAGATTTACATGGTGAATGGTACGGTACGGATCCAATCAATCTGAACTTGAGTGATTATCATAATCTACTATGTGATTGGTTCTCCTCTTTTGCTAGGTTACCAGGTTACCAGGTTCCTATGGAAGAAGTCCCACGAAAGCGCTTCGTAAACATACATCACATCCACATCCACACCCATACCACCCTCCACCCCAACGGCAAACCATGTAAGTAAGAAGCTGAAAATCGCTCCTCTCATCCTCCAATTCTCCATCAACTCCACGACTTGCTATGCTATGGTATTCGCAGCAAAGCACAGACGCAAGCGAGCCCCCCCCTCCCCCCCATACGAAACGTCACGCCTGGCCCCGCTGGTTCGGGACGCCGAGGACGGACCTGATTGCTCGATGGGCGAGAGCCCCCATGCGCAGACAAGGATTGCGTCCCATCCACTGCTGCATGGCGCATGCTTGTTTTTACGACATACTCAAACTGGCAAGTCATCGCTTCGCTTACGCAGGTGCAATGTGACCGCGGGCGCATACACATTCTGCTAGTATGCATGCCAGTGCGTTTCGTTGCGGTGCGGTGTGATGTAGTGGTATAGCGCGATGTAGTGAAGTATAGTGTATTGTCCGCGCAGCGAACCAGACGAGATAGATAGGTGGGAATCGATGTAGGTACAAATATCTAGACGAGCCGTCGCAGGTCAGCGAGGGCCAGACACGGTACACAGCTATGATCTATAGCCTATCCGTCCGCCCGCGCCAGACACCACGCCCGCCACCATGCCGAAACCCCGCCGTCATCATCATCATCTCTCGCTATCGCTATCGCTGCCGCTGTTCGCCGCGCAAGCATCCGCCATGTTCTACTACCCGAATGCGCAGGTGTCGCAGCTCGAGCACATCCTCGTAGATAACGGGGGCGCGTACGCGTCCAACTTCTCGTCGGCCGTGACGCCGTGCACGCGGTACGTGACGGAGATCGGGGCCGCCGCCGACAACTCCGGGCGCACGACGTCCGCGCAGTGGCTGCGCGTGCTGTTCCACGACTTCGTCACCGCCGACGTGGCCGCCGGCACCGGCGGCGTCGACGCCAGCATCGGCTTCGAGACGCTGCGCGACGAGAACAAAGGGAGCGCGTTCAACGACAGCTTCACGTTCTGGCGGCCCTTTGTGAATGAGTTCGTGCCAAGTGAGTGTTTCTTCGGATTTAACGAATAAATCTATCTCTCTCCGTCTTTCCTCCTTTTATGAGAGAAGGCGGTAGCAATAGTAGTACCAGTAGGAGCGGTGGCGGTGGTAGTTGTTAGCCCCAGCAATGCTCTAATAGCTTAGCTAACGTAACCCAGTGGCTGACCTCGTCGCCCTGGGAGCCGTCGTGTCCGTGAGCCTCTGCGGCGAGCGGAACATACCCTTCCGGCCGGGGCGCGTCGACGCGCTGGGCGCAGGGCCCACGGGGGTCCCGGAGCCGGGGACGAGTTTGGAGGAGACGCTCGGGCAGTTCGCGCGGTCCGGGTTCAACCAGACGGACGCGATCGCGCTGACGGCATGCGGGCACACGCTCGGGTGAGTGCAGTAACTATACCCGTACCCATACTATACCAACCCCCTCCCCCCAGCCAGACATTTCTATCCAGGCTTCCCCCCCCAGAAAACCAGAGCGCGCAGAACAGAACTAAAAGACGGCACACAGCTCGGCCCACCACAGCGGGTTCCCCGAGGTCTCGGACAACTCGACGGTATCAGCGCACAACACGAACGGGGGGATCGACTTCGACGCGACGCGGGGCTCGTTCGACGCGGCCGTGGTCCGCGAGTACGTGGACGGGACCGGGGGGCTCGGGGGCCCGCTGGTGACGAGCTTCAACGAGACGAGCCGGTCGGACCTGCGGCTGTACGAGAGCGACGGCAACGCGACGATGCGGGCGCTGTACGCGCGGGGCGAGGCCGGGTTCCTGGACGCGTGCGTGGGCTTGCTGGGCCGCGTGCTCGACACCGTGCCGGCGGGCGTCGCGCTGCGGGATGTGGTGCGGCCGATGGCCGTCAAGCCTGTGAATGTCACCTGGGACGTGGGCGCCGACGGCGAGCTGGTGCTGTCGGGGCGGATTAGGGTATGTTGTCCCGAACAGACAGATCCCCCCTTGCATACATATCGTCAAGACAGAACCCGGAAAACAGCACAGACTAACTAACGCGCCACAACCAGATCCTGACCCCAGCACCGCACTCAAAGCCCTCCTCAGCGACCATCTCCTTCTCAAACGGACACAGCACCCCCCTAACCCTCGAACCTCTAACGGGACACTCCGTACACGGAACAGCATACTACGGATCCTTCACAGCACTGCACACCTCCATATCCAACGCGACCTCATTCCGGGTCCTAACCGCACAGATCCCCCCATCAACCGCCCCGTCCTCCTCCTCCTTCGCAATCCAATCCACATACGCGATCCTGCCAAGCCAAACCACCTTCTCCCCTCCCTCCTTCCCCAACAGCACCATCAACCTAACCATCGCCGTGCGCGCCGGCGCCGCAACCGCAGACCTGTCCGCGCGCATAACAGCCCCCGTAGCGCAGCCGCTAACGCTCGGCCCGAAGCTGCGCGCAGCCGAAGTAAAGCTGGAGAAAGGGGGCGAGGGGGAAGGGCCCAGCGGGTATGCGCTGTGGCGGGGCGGCGTGGACCTCGAGGAGGCGCCCACGGGCGCCGTGAGCGTGCGGCTCGTGCGAGGCGGCGAGACGCTCGATACCCTGCTCCTCGATGCCGGGGTGGCCGGGTGGTAAACCAACTGTGTCATGTATATCTAGGTTGTTTAGAAGAAGAAAAAAAGAAAAGAAGCCATGAGTTAAGATAGGAGAGTATTCGTTTGCTTGCTCGGGCTGTAAGGCTTTTAACTCCAAGAGAACAACACAACCTAGCTCGGTACTTAGAATAGTGGGCAACGTGGGCAACGTGGGCAACGCCCTACTGTTACAATAGTCTTATTGTATGTACACCGCATTCGGATCACAACACCGTTATCTATCCACATAAGTAATTTCTTTCTTTTCCCCTAAACGTCTCATCGTTCTTCTTCGACACATACCTCATACCTCATACCTGCTCATAAACGTCGCTTCCACCCGTAATAAATAACTAACTGCTCCCAAAGTCGTTCATACACCATCCATTCCCTCATCACGGCTCTTTATCGTCAACGTTTCTCTTCTCACTCATCTTAAGCACCCCAAAATTCACAACACACATCAAGGTCATTTCCCATGAATGTTGTGATAACGACGAGATGTGTTCGGCTCCTAACCGAACCGAATCCCGCTATTCGGGTCCCACGTCCCGCTCGGAGGCTGTGTCGGGGCCGGGCTAGCAACAGAAGAACCGCTCGGACTGGCGAACTTGAGCGGCATTTCCTGGTTCCAAATGTGCTGCATCGGATTCGCTCGCGGCTGCTGCGGCTGTGGAGCCACCGTCTCGCCGGCCGGGGCCCATGACTGGATATGGGCCTCTGCCGGGCTGTGAACTTGTTGCCGGGAGGGGGGAGCGGCTGATGGACCACCATTGTACGCACTTTCGGCCTGGACTTGTGGCTGAGCTGGATGTTGGTACTGGGTAGAGCCATTCCAAGCACCGGTAGAGACAGGTGGCTGGACGTGATCGCGTTGGCTAAGAGACAGATTACCCAGAGGAGGCATGTTAAGCTCGTCTTCGAGTAGACGCGCTTCACGTCTTCGTTCCGTTGCAAAGGTCCTGGCGCTGTCCCGGAAGTTGCCGACGATGCGGCTCAGGTCGTTATAGAATTTCCGGCCAACCTCAACGTTGCTAGTGAGTTCCTTGTATTTATAGTAGGCATTCTCGAGTTTTTGTAGAGCTTGCTCTCTTTCTCGATTGCCCTTATCACCCACGATTCTCTTTTGGCTCTCGAATTCGCGGTTCGCTCGGTGGAGATCTGACAATAGCTTCTCTTGTTCGGCAGCCTCCTTTTGCACCATCTCCAGGTCGGGTTCATATAGCGAGTCCAAGCGTTTCTCGAAGAAATCCTCAAAGTGTGCCGGCACAATAGCGGTAGCTACCGCTTGGCTACGCTCCAACCGCGCCGCTTCGGCCAAGATATCTGATTTGATATCATCGCCACGAGTCTTTTCTCGGAGGGCGTCGGCTTTTCGGCGACGGCGGCTTTCAAGGCGCGTGACGTCATTGTAGGTGCTGCGTAGCCGCCCGATGGCAGGTTTCAGCGTCTCCGGGATTTCGGTGCGTCGCGAGGAGGGCACGAAGTCCATGATGCCACGCTCCGGACCCGCCAAAATGGCTAACACCGGCTCAACACTGTAGAACTTCTCCCGCACAACACCATCACTACTTGCACTATTCGCAAACCAACCCTCGGCTTCAGCGACCTGGGTCCATAGTTTCACGCCTTGGTTCGGCTCGTTACGACTCTCCGGACGGATCCATCGATCTGTGCCGAATTTCATGCGTAATCGATTGTCTTCCTCTTCCTCTGCTGCGAGAAGCTCACTACCTTCTTCAAACATGACCATATCAGCCGCCCGCAGCTTGTCGATATCTGCGAAACTTCTCTGCAGCTTGTTTCTTGCGTCTCCTTGTCGGATTTCATCTGCGTGCTGGACTAAGGTGCCAGGTAGCCCTAGCGGTTTTTCAAATGCCTGTATGGAACCAGGGAGATTCAGCGATGATAGAATCTCGTGGATCCTCTCGTTTAGGATCTCCAGCTCGCCTATAATATTTTGGTTTACCATACGATCCCTTCGTTCCTCGTAGATAGAAACAGCAAGATGAACGGAATAAGGGACGAGCTTCGTGAACAGTGCTGGGCCGAATTCACCCTTGTCGCCTACATATTCTAGTGGAGTGGCAACTTGTGGTGGAATCCGGGCAACTGCCATAGTGGCTCTATCGAGTATTTTCAGTTCGGATTTGGGAGTGACAGGGTCTGGAAGTGCATAAGTTAGTGACGTAACTCCCCGGCTGCTATGGGGGAAGGACATACTAAGGTAAATCACGTCGTTATCGCGCTCGGCTCTTTTCAAGTGATCCTCTACCCGCCTTTTGAGACTGTTCAGGTCCTCGACGACTATTTTACTGAGATAGCCACCTCTGCTCTCCTTTAGGCCTTCCCCGACGCACGCGACAGCGTCTCGGAGCCTCGCTACCTCTTCGCCGTATTTCCGTTTTTCTAAGCACTCACACGCAGCTCGATATTGCGCAGCTGCAGCGAAGTGGTGGTGTTTCGCGCTCATGTGGTGAATCCAGCCGCTGCTGACGGCCTCTGAGCGCATGGCAGCCTCACCTGCGAAATTGTAAAGATCGGAGACCTTTGCTGCCAGCTTGGCTATAGAGGAGTCCTTATAGCGGTCCATAGCAGCCTTCAACCAGAAACATTCCTGTGATTGGGCGAGCTGAAGCTGTATCAGCGATTCGAGGGAGTGTTCGTCCATATCGTCGGGCGGCGTGGTCCTCAGTTCGGGTATTATCTCGTTCTTCAGGTGGGTGAGAACCCCAGCGGCCTGGTTAAAGTAGCTCGCTGCGGTCTTGAGGCCGTCCGTGTCGGTGCGGTTGCTGTTTATGGCTAACTGCGAGTAGAGGGCGGCTAGGTTGTATATGATGTTGGCTCGCTCGAACTGGAGGTTATTGTGGACGATAGGTCGTTCAACGTTGTACCCCAGGGCAGGATACCAGGTAAAGTCGGCGCCTATCTGTCTCACCGGGTAATTGCGTTAGTCCTCAACCCGCTCCCGGCTCCCGGCTCCCGGCTCCTGGCGTGTGTGGATGAAGAGAAGAGACGCACATCTATGGGAAACTTGCCAGATATCCAGACCAGCTGGGCGGCATATGCCTGTAGTTTCTTGAGGCCGCTCGGGTGAGGCTCGCGCACGTTCACGGCATCCCGTCTTAAAGCATCGATGACGTCGAGATCCTGGCGGAACATATCAGGATGCTGATCGTATTTAGTGGATATGTACTGTTTAATGGCCGAGGACAGAGACAGCTGGGTTCCTTTGCGGAACGGCACCGCGAGGATGGCATTGCTATTGCTATTCTGCATGACGGGCCAAAGCGAGAGCCAGTGATTGATTTCGTCTGGAGGAGGGGTGTTTCGTGCGAGGGTATAACGGCTATAAGAGCATATAAGTCGAACGATGGAACATTCTCGTCGTTGTCGCTACAGTTGGGGGATACCGTTTAGACACTTGACGGATTCGCTATTAGCCGTTGTGCCGATATTCGTCAGGATGAGAGGTGAAGCAACAAGAATTAAGAAATGAGGAAATGACTTCATAGGTGCTTATGATGCTTAAGATGCTTATGATAGGGTAGGGTAGCTAAGGTAGGTAGGTAAGGTAGAGAGGTAAGCTACCTCTAGGTACCAAGATAAGTAAGTATGTGTGACCTTGTAACCTTACCTAGCTGAGTTCCAATGGAAGTGTCTTTGATTTTTGGTGGGGTTATCAGGCTGTTATAGCCCCTCCCCTGCCTGGGTATCTAAACCTACCTACCTAATCCCTGCCTGCCTTTCGGCCAGCCTTTTCCCCTGACTTCTGCCCTGACCCAGCAACCAAGTTTCCTTATGTAATACATAAGTAACTGTCTTTTTTTAGTACATGTGTACGAGTTATCTACTAATTCTTAAAGTACCGAATGACAATAAACATTAGGTATCTTCTAATCGTGCCACGCCCCACCTTTATTTCGGTTCTGCAAGCACAACCTACATAAAGTAGGTGCTCTACAGCGGTTTAACCACATCACCAAAATAACCACTTATATAAGCCCATACAAACTACATACAAACGCTAAATTCTATGTTTTTAGTTTAAATTAAAACCTACGGTTATATAGCTTTATAAATATATACTTTAATAAAGTTAACAATAAGCTATATAATAAAGTTTTTAATTAATTTAAATTTTAATTTTTATATAAAATAAAATTTTTTATATAATGTTATTTTTAAAAAAACTATATTTTGCTTTATAATGTTTATAAAAATAAAAATCTTAATAAATTAAAAAATTTAACATATAGCTTATTATTAGCTTTATTAAATTATATGTTTATAAAACTATATATTTATAGGTTGTTATATAAACTAAAAATATAGAATTTAGCGTTTGTATGTAATTTGTATGGGCTTATAGAATGGTTATTTTGGTGAGGTGGCTAAATTGGTGTCGAGCACCTACTTTATGTAGGTTGTGCTTGCGGAACCGAAATAAAGGTGGGGCGTGGCACGATTAGCACAACCTTGTGAATCACCGAGAAGTCCTTGCTAGATTTAAACCCTTTAGGATACCATTTCTAGATTCTAACTATCTATCTAGGCTAAGGCCTACAGCCTCTACGTTAGAAGCAAACACATAGTTAGATAATACCAGTGAGATAGTACAATGGTGACAGTTTAGCCAGACAAATACAACTACTCAATTGATTCCTTGTATGAACATAAAGAGGCGCCTGATCTACTCTAAGACACACCACTAGGGCAGACGCAGGAGACCATGATCTATGGATAACAAGCCGACCGCCAGCCGCCGCCGCTTAAGTGTCTATACTAACAAGGTAACAAACAGCAGCTTCAGCTAATGTCGTGTGATGGGGTCGAAGTTCAAGGGAGATGGATGGGAGCAAATGTCTTGATGCACTAACACGCCTCTTACTAAGTACTGTGTCCCCCCCCTACTATGCGTCTATCAGGCCCGGCCCCGGGGAGGGGGGTACGCAATAAACTCTAGGGGCGCGGGATACAGCCCTTCACCATGGTTTAGGTATATAGTTCGAGTTTCTTAACTTTCAGTGCCTAGCGCCGCTATCTAAAATATGTACAACTGAAGGGAGAGACAGTGAAAAGCTCCTCGTCTCGAGCACTTCGATACCGAGGCCAACCTGATCCCCAGACAGCCCATATTGACTCAATGTACCAGTTACACAACTCTTCAATCATTTTTGTCGGGCCCCCCGTGTGAACCCCGTCTCGATGGCGTCTCATGAATACAAAATCACTGACTTCTATCCCCTCAACTCCCTTGAAACCACATAAACAGGTCTATGATACAAAATGGATGACGACGAAGAGAAGTGAACTATGTTGCTCTGGGTTTTGATTTGATGCGTTTCCTCCGCCAAGATAATGGGGTATCATCTGATATACTCGATGCCAATAATCATTGTGAAACGGATAGTGAAACGATGCCGCGGTGTAAATGCTTGAAGCGTCTGAGGATGGTGACCGCCGAACGCCGGGTTCGCTGATGCTCACCAGAACAAAGAGAAGATGAATAAATCGGGGGGGGTGCTTGGTGGTTCACGCGATAATGGTGCTGACGAGCCCGTCGAGAAGCAGTTGGTGGCGACAAGCAAATGAGTGACGATAAAAGGAAAAGGGGCGAAATATATTATGCATTATCGTGTGATGGTTCCGAGAACGGAGAGCGGAGGGGACGGAGATGCTGCCCGAAGATTTTGCGGCCTCTGTCGGATATTGGGAATGGTGGACCGGAAACCCCATACCTAGCGGAAATTACTAGGTCATACCAGCCTGGCGATCAAGTCGTCTTGGAGTTCGTTCGTTCAGCCAGCCGAGTATCAGTAGAAGGCGTAGCGCCCACGCGTGGAGGGAGCGATGGTGACACCAAGACCGCGGAACAAAAATAGAAAGCTCGATGATGGGACACATTGACCTGGGCATGTTGTCCCTTAACCTATCATATTCTTCCCACCCACTCTCCAAAGTGTTGTTTCCAAAATAGTAATACCCAAGATGCACCACTAGTTGCGCCGTCATATAGGTGAATCATTATCTCGTGTGGAAATCGCCCTTTGTGGTACAGATCTCCTTATGGGATCCAGACAAGTTCAATGATGCCATCCACTTGGGACATGGGCCGCTCATTCTTGTCCACCCATCTCCAATCATTGGCCTTGCGTACATATACCTGGCGGATGGTGTTATCGGGAGTCACAGTCGCCTCTTGGAGATCCCAACTAATCTTACGGCCCGTCTTCAGCAGACTTGGGCGTTGGGGATCAAATACATAGTCCAAATTCCAACCCTTATCCTGGGGTGCGGCGGCAAAGGTGCGCTCCATTTGTTGGAGGTTGAAGTCGACGCCCAAGGGGTAATGGACAACACTGAAACCTGCGGAGATGATGAAGTTATCTGCCGTTTGGAATCGTTGTAGAGTGCAGTCTTCACCGCAGATGTGTGCAATCTTGGTGTATTCCCAAGGCATGGCACTGTGCCAGCCGCCGCCCTTGAAGTGGTGAAGAGAGACGGGACTGAGACCAGCCTCATAAAAACCTGACGGGTCACCGTAAAGATCCAGCTGGTACAGACCGTGTAGGACAGACAACCGAACATCGGTATTTTCGTAAATGCACTTACGCAAGAGAATATCACCTTGGGGACCCCAGCCTGAATTAGATTCCTTAATCTTCTCATCGGTCTTGCAGGTGACATAATCATGCGTGATCTGCTCAGCTAGAGGAACGGATAAGAACACGCCAGCACCACCGAAGGCTTGAGAGCCGTGGCGATCCACATTGTTAATATCTTCTGACAGCACGCCAATATAGAGCTGCTGGGTGTGGTCGTATTCTTCGAATTTCTTGACGAGCTTGTGGACGCTGGGGAAGAAGGTATCATCGTCGCACGACACCAACCACTTCTTGTTCTGACGTTCGGGATGGTTGTACAATGTGGGAATCAGAGTCAGATAGCGGACAGCCATTTCCATGGTCGAGTCGGAATGATACACATCCACATCAATACCAGCGGTTCGTAGCACTGTTCTCGCATGCGTAATCTGCTCCTCGGTCGCATCCAACAGCAGAAGAATAAGCTTGC
Organism: Xylaria grammica; assembly: GCA_004353285.2. Taxonomy (NCBI): domain Eukaryota; kingdom Fungi; phylum Ascomycota; class Sordariomycetes; order Xylariales; family Xylariaceae; genus Xylaria; species Xylaria grammica. Next base: position 3,927,885 of record NGZP02000009.1, read on the forward strand.
CACCATTAGAATGCCCCTTCCCATCAGTCAACCAGTAAATCCATTCATTGACAGGACTGGTCTTCTCGCCACTGAATCTCTTAAAAGTAGTGGAGACTCCGAACATGAAGTCCGACAGATTGCCAGTTGCAGGGTATGGGGATTGGGGGACGTAGACATTGAGGGGCTCGACGCATTTTTCGCTCCCGTAGTTGGGGTTTTGTAGGTCGATGGCCTTGAGAACGTTGCCTGGTAGGAACTCTTGGTCTAGTTTTGTGATGGACTTTCGTGGAATCGGTTGTCGGTTAATCTTGACGTAACGCTTGAAATACTGGAAGCCATCCATCAATTCGTACTTGGCCTTGAGCTGGGCCATGTACCCGCCGTCGACGCTGCAATCCATTTTATGATCGGAGACGGGCGGGATGTCCAGATCACCAGCCTGCGGTGAGTCGCCGAGAGGCTGTTGAGGGATTTGGCTCTCCTTATTATGCGTCGATGTGGCCTTGATGATCTGTGTTCCTACATTTTCTATCCGTTCCGACTTCCATGTCACCCCTAGAAGGATGAGGAGCACAACTGCGAAGAGAACACATCTCGCAAAGGGGTTCCGCATGGTGAATAGTCTTTGGTGTGAAGATGGCCGGTTGGCTCCCATCGTTGTTGACTGGAAGGCTTGCCAAGATGAAGTTATAGACTTCTCGGCTCCGGCCAGCTTGACAAGATGGCGCGGTGCGCGGGCTCGAGTTTCTTCGTCTCTACTCGGTGCCTAGCTGTGTCTAGTCTCCTGCAGACCACGAGACTAATCCGAAATTTTAATCGAGTATAGGCATGCGGCGTGGTAAATCTAAAACAATAACGACAACACAACCCGCTGGAATTCGTTGACGTGTTCCGCTTGGTCCAGGGACAGAAACAGAAACAGGGTCGCGCTCCAATGGCCTTACAGCAAGGCGAGTAACGAACGAACACCTCGATGACAAAGAGGTCAGTGGTGGAATCCTGGCGAACAAAGAACAAAAAACAGAGTACCCAAGCTGACTTTGCCGACGGCGTCAGGTAATGTGGATGGAGGAAAGGAGTTAACGAGAGGGAGAAGAAGGAGAGAAGACAAAGGGGGAGGAATGCAATACAACAGGAAGGAATTCAGCCAACGAAAAGCAGAGGAATTTCTCTCATCAGTGGCAGGGGATAAACAGGGGACCCTCTCTTCTCATCAGATTGGCGGGAAGGTGTACATGAGTACTAGTAGCCGTATAGCGTGGTGTAGTGTACCTAGCGTGCTACTGTAGGCAGTGTAAAGTACCTAGTGTAAGTAGGTATACTATGTATAGGTAGTAGCCTATGCCTGTGGGTGCACTACCAGGGAGTACTAGTACGAGTAGTAGTGTACTTAGGGGGATGTGGGGGGGAAGGTGATGAGGGAGAATCAGGGACGAGATCACACAAGTAGAGTAGAGTAGAGTACCGACGGTAGACAATGATAAGGTACTTAATGTATACAGACTTGGATAGGTATTGGCCACTGGGTATTGGCTTCTAGGATAGATGGCTGGAGGGAGGGGGGGATGTCACGATTCCGGGCGAGTGTCTGGGCAGTACTGGGCAGTAGTGGCAGTAAGTGTAGTTGCAGCTTACCTACCTAGGTAGTCTTTGTTGGAGCAGTGGCCAGTAAGTGATCACTGGGTGGGGAACTTCTGCCGATTCTGATAGTTCTGATAGGGGCTTAAATAAATTTGGTGCAGGGGGGGTTTGTTATTAGCCCGTCCGATAGCGAGTGGAGGGCGGGTATTACTAGTAGGAGACGAGCTCGCCAACCATGTTCCCTGGATGGTACCTACTTATGTGCTTACCTACAGTACTGCTAGTATTACTGCTATTAATGTAGGTAAGTAGATACATATCTGTATACTTACTAGCAAAAGTATAGGTATTATAGAGGTAGAGAGTGCCTGTGTCTTACGATAACATACCTAAGCAGTTGGCTACCGTGAAAAGGGGGCACAGTTGTTCCCGTACGTTAGGTTGGTACCTTAGGTAGATACCGAGGTAGTATAAGTACCGCGCTACCATGACCCCTTACCTACTACGTACAGTGGCTAGTGCACGCCTACCTCTACAACTAAATACGCTAAACGATTCGACAAAAGGACTGGACTGGACTCAACCGGAATCAAGATAGTAGTCAAAGACTCAGTACTATAGTACTAAGTAGTAAGAGAGATGCTTGACTAGATTGACTAGATACCGACTAGAACGACTCAATTCGAAACGGAATCCTGTCCAACGTCGATCTGCACCACTTCTCATATGACTGTACAGATAGAGTTAGACGACCAGATATGCACAGGTTGATTGGCTAACAATGACAGAACTGAATCACGTCTTCACTGCAGTATACTCTCTTGGCTACTCTCTTGGCCGCCGCCCCCCAGAAGGCCCACCCCCTACTTCTACTTACTAGTAGTACAGTACTTACGCCTGTTACGCTCCAGATGACATGTGCAGTGCCGCCGCAGGGCCCGGTACAGGGCTATGCAAGAGAAAGTTTTCATTTTCGTGTGAAAGAAAGAAGTGGCAAGATGGGCTGCGCCGACACGAGCAGCGATACATTGGGTGGGCGGCACAAGTCTCAAATTTTCGAACCACTCAGCATGTGGCAAGACCTTGGGCCGACCTGGTTACTTTGACTGCCCAGGTGGTGAGTACACAGTAGAGAGAGAAGTGTGGAGGAGTGTGTGTGTGGTCAACCTGGATTCAGCCAGACAGACCAGACCAGACTAGGTACCTAGGTAGACAGACCACGCCATGCAGACACCACCATGGGTGATGGGCTATATGCAATCAAGCCATTAACTCTCGTGGGAAACGGCAAACGGCAAACGGCACGAGAACCTTAAACTTCTTTTAGCCTTTCTCTTCCTGCCCTATAAGCTCGATGCAGATATCACCGCCGCACGTGTTGGCAAGTCTGACACCTGTGCCGGGAGGGATTAGGTATACTACCTAGGTAGGTAGGTAGGTAGATACTATAATTAAGTTCTAGAATACTTACCTACCTGGCTAGGTATTTCGGGTAGTCCTTTGCTTGCCTGGGTACCTTACTTAGTTTTGCCGCTACCTATGCTGTAAGCTCGAGGTCATATCTAAAAGCGTTCAAGATCCTGGGGCCAGTACCTGGACCAATATCTATTACTGTAGACTGGTAAGTGTACGCTCGCATGTTATCGGAGGGGATACGAGATCAGACCTTGAGGCCTTGTTTTTCTTTTTTCCAAGGCTTTTCCTTCTCCAAACACGGGTTGTAGCCCGTACATGCTTAGTACTAGCAGGTAGCGTAGTGTAGGGAAGTACTAAGTTCGGATCTGCTATGTCTAAGTAAGGTACACTGGGTATGGTATAATATTTTCTCCACGAATTTGATTCCTGACATGGGACTCCGCTTCAATTTCGCTGTAACATATGATGCACGACCAAGAGGCACAAACAGCACGAGTAAGTAAGTATCAGGGCTTCCTTCCGTTCTGCCAATGTCATTCGTTACACTACCAAGGCAGATCGTACCCAGTCAGTGGTGAGCAATGGTTACGCGTCACCGTATGAGATCGACCAGAAGGGGGGCCCACAGGCGTCGTTGAAATGCAAGTTTCTAGCGAGTGGCGTTCACTAACTTGGTATTTCTAGGGGCGGCGGCAAGGAGCACGGGCATCCTATGCACTGTGCCTTCGAATGCACCATGTACTTTTCTTCCCAGGGCACTGCCAGGGTTTCCTGGAGTGTACGACGACGTGTGCGCGCGCTCTACGCCTCCAACCTCGATATGTATAGGCGTTTTGTAGAGAGGACTCCCAGGGCTCCAACGACATAGTTACTCCATTGTTTGCATGGCCTTACCACCGGAGAACATAATGTGGAAAGGAAAGCCTCGTAATTCTCCTCGTAATTCTGCTCGTAATTCTCTAATCGATATTGCTCGAGTAAGACATAATGGCGCCATTGCTGTCTGGCGTGCTTGCACCTATTCTCAAATTCTTACGAGACGTTAGGCCCCAGCAGGGCCTGGTCCCGATGACGTCGAATCCTTTTCTTGTACTATGTAAACAGGCCACCACCTACACTACACTACGCTACACTAAAGTCCCAGGGCAAAGCCGCTTAAGCGTCGAATCATGCAATCGATCTCATTAACTATTATGCAGATACCTAGTCAGTCACCTAGTGTAATTAGAATAAATGCGAAGTCGGGTTTTATCCACAAAACTACTCAATGCCATCCATCCACCTGCTATCCGCAATCACGGTAACCTTCAAAACTGGCCTGTATACCACACTACTCCGGGTACCGTTTTATTATATCTGAATATGTTGTGAGCCACGAAGGAAGCCTTGATATGGCGGGGTAAAACTACGTGGCTCTTTCAAGGTGTGATCAGACATGGGAAACCAAAGTTAAATGTGTCTTGGAGCCTCTCGAAGGCCGGTAGACGAAAATAATGTACATGGAAAAAGCAATCAACCAACCTTATTTGAGTGATTGGGTGGCCATGCCTACTGTACAGCGGTATCTGCTGCCATCTCATTCCGACGGGTGCAGTGTGCAGTATGCCGTGCTCTCACGATACCAAAGGCGGCATGCAGATAGATAGGTAATTAACTATCAGAACCAGATCCTACTATATGTAGGACTGTAGGACATGAGAACACATCTAAATCCGTACATCCACTAAACAAGCGTAGATATCCTACTCGACGTTAGCAATTTCGAACTCAAAACGCTCCAGGTAGGTTAGCCTCGTGGCATCAATTCCCTACCAGGTAGTACACTACGGTAATCCTATACAGAGGTACCTATGGTATCGGCCAAAGTATTTCCTAAGTGGCTTGGCAATCTGCACCTCATCTGCGGTAGCTTCCTCGCCTAAACCCAATCCATGACGCCCAATGATGATTAAAATAAGACGGCTGAAATGGGACCAGGATGTCGAAGATTTTACTATAACGACTGTAGTAGCGTACTTAGTACAGTAGTAGTAAAAACCAGGGAAATTTCGAGAATGAATGCGGGACGAAACGAAAATCGATTGAGCGACTCCCGAATTATCTGTTATCGGCTTAGTCTAACTAAGAGAACGGACGCGTAGAGGGACCTTTCTCGGACCTGCTCATCACGGCTCTTGACGATATGAGGTAGTCCGTTCCGAGTTTGGGCGCGCTATAGGGAAAGTTGAGATATTTACCTGTAACATGATAGGCGCTGCAGACTAGCCGTAACTGGTTGACATCGCTCATACTCTCCTTTCCCTACTGTACGTACGAGTAGTGTAGGTAGTATGCCGGAACGAACGGTGTCTCCCTCTCGGGTTCACTGCGCGCGGACAAGTAGGCCGTAGATGCGGTGTGGCTGCAGGCATCGTAGCCGAGTCGTGCCATTCCCAATCGCCTATTCTCATACCTATCAGACCGACCGACGTAGACGCGGGTAGCATTTCGGCTATATCCGGAGATAGCGTGAAAATCAACATTGCATGCATGTCACACCCGATAGAAAAAGATACTACACTACTAACCTACGTAGTAGATACTGATTTTATTTCTATGGTATAGATTGTGTCGAAGTCTACCTAAGGCTTGGCAGTGGTTTTTTTTTGGGTTATATAGCATAATCTTGCTACCTTACCGTTTTCGCATTACCTACTATTACGGTACTTACCTTATCATACGAAGTATATATGTATGAGACCTAGCATGTAAGTACCTATAAATATTTGCAAGTACACGTACTGATAGAGGCTCAGTGACTTACCTTACAGCCAAACTCAAAGACATACAGGTAATATATACAGTATCTACAGTGCATCCATATACTGTGTGAGTAGGCAAAGTAATCTCTCGCATCTACGTATTAGTATAGGTAGGTCTAAGGTAGGTACCTATCTCGCCTCCGTTAGTTTAGTGACCGGCGGAGCGCTACCGACAATCAACCATCATGATCGGCCTCGTGCATTTCTCAAATAGATAATCACCGCCGACGTGGTTCCGGAAGGTGGCATCCGTTGGTTTTTTTTTTACACGAACGGGAGCAGAACAGAACGGGAGGGCAGAAAATTCCCCTTTTCCGAGCCCAAGACAAGTAACATATCTGACTGATCCCTTTCGTTCCACCTGGTACGGAGTACTAGCATCTCTTATGATAGCGATAAAGGGCTGGTGGTGGCGGGTATGTACGTGGAGAACACGTGTCCGGTGCACTTCTTTCCTGCTTCAGGCAAGTCGTCCAGGCCAGAAGAGAGCTGATGATCAGCGGGCGCTGGTGTTTTGGATTTGAAACAAGACCGAGTGGTGTCGTAGCCAGACGGTAATTGGAGTACCGACAGTGCTGTCAACGGCTGGTTACAGTGGATTTGGCGCTACCAAGGGCCGCTAGGAATGCACTACCACAGCACTACCACAGCACTACCGCGACACTATATAGGTAACCACCTACTGTACTTAGGTAAGACATACAGCAAACGATCGGCGCTCCCTTGGGTACTGCCTTGGGTACTGCCTTGGCTCCTACACTCGCTAGAGGTAGATGCTCAGGGACTGCCCAGCCAGGAGGTTGTGTAGGGAGCGTGCGCTATGAAGGACTGAGGTACCTAAATAGGTACCTTAGGTATCCCCTCAACTCTGTGCTACCACATCATCTACAGCAATAGCGGATAGGCACAGGAGATATTTCCCACATTACCTAATAGTTAGACGGGCTATCAAGGTATCAAAGCGTGGGCATAATGCGACAATCAACTTGACCAATGGGGGAACCTCATCGTCATTCCCGCGATGAGGAACCCCAACTCCCTGCCCAGCCAAGGCTGAAATTACAAAGCGGGATTATCTTTCGTCACAAACGGTCGGTGCCGTTCGACATACATGATAACAGTACATACGTAGTACTTACTCTCTCTCCTATTCTAGCCATCGCCCTCCACTGATCGACAACGGTTATGCTTAGTATATGTACTAGTAGCGAGCCAGGTAGGTGCACTGGCAGTCTGCACTGGCATATGCCGGACTTGGTAATCCCACCAGATAACCCCCCGGTCTCGTCTACGTTGCGACTATATTAGCATTTTCGGAAGCAGGCGTATGAGTGTTCCTGAACAGGCATGCCTATCAAAGCAGATCACCGACGCCCTACAGAACGAGATAGGTAGGTAGGTAGGTAGGTAGATAGGTCAAGTAGCTTGTTTGTTTCTCAGAGAGACAGGCGGGTTCCCGGAGCAGACGCCCGTGCTCCGAGTTCTAGCCCGAGATCCTGCTGTCGTGACCCGGTTGCTTTTGTGTGCCTGCAGGCAGGGTTCTAGGCCGCAACTCACTCACCCCACGCATTCATTCACACCATAACGAGGTTTCAGATGCCTACTTACTTAGTAGTACTATACATACATACTATTACTTGGTATATCTTTACGAGACCGTGGCTTGGTCACACTCTCAGCTGAGAAGTAGCTGAGCGTGATAATTATCCCACCAGCCACAAGTCAGCATCACATTTCACATTCGAAAAGCCCCCGGAGTAGGTATTTCGTATCGCCTAGATTGAAGAACTCCGACACTAATATCATCATCAGCCTTTGTCTGAACGGACATTACTCCCAACATCAGCAAAATAATACCCAAAGCCCCCACTCTCTTCGCAAAACGATGTATTAAAACGTTATGTAAGTATTTAGTGCTACTCACCCGAGCCGAACTGACGTTGACGCCGAGTGAGAAGGCCTGCTGCTACTGCTTATGTGATCATACCGTACCATACCATACCATACCATACAGTACAGTACAAGAGGAAAACAACCCTGGCGTTCAGCCGCGTCTGAGCAACGCATTCATAGCAGCTACATAGTATAGGTACGGTACCTGGGTAGTAATAAATGACTAAAAAAACCAAAGTCGCCGGCTGTCTATATTTATAGCAACCGGGGGGGGGGGGGGGGGGGGCGCGACGCAACGCAAGAAATGGTGTCGAGCTGACGCCACGAAAATCCACCAAAAATGCCATTAACGCGCATGTGCAACATTCGCATACTTTCCCCCCCTCGTGACTGACGACGCCTCTTGTACACTCCACCGTTCGAATTTCCAGTCACCCGGTGCTGCGTATATCGACGCTGCTAGAATATGCCGCGTCTACGACGGGATGGATACCCGGTGCGTTCGGCCGCGGGTGACGTAGGCTGCTTGCTCCGTCTCGTACGACCACGACCGTAGAGACGGCATGAATCCGAGTGTGATTACGTACCTCTGGCATGGATGGATGCCTGCTCGCCGCTGTGGCCCTGCCTGCGGCAAGGCGTCGAGGACTTGCTAATGCGAAATGGGGGGCTGTCGCCGAGTTCGAAATATCGGCGAGGCGAAACTGGTGTACTAGGTGTCTCGAAAGGAGAAGGTTTACGGTGTAGTTCGCCGTCTTTCTACAGGGTATTGCTTATCGCCGCGAGAGGGGATTTCGTAATAGGTAAATGATATGGTATAATTTCTTCCCTTGCTTCTATAGCTTTTAGCAAGGGCGCGAGGAGAATCCTCGGATATATACAACCGAACACAGCGCGCCGGCGTCCTCAGGGGGCTACAAGCATCGCTCTAACTATCTACAAACGTGCCCCTCCAGACGACGTTCTTCCCAGCCATGTCTCGAACAGCCCCAGGGAGTGGGGGCGAGGGATTGTCCCCTTGGCCACCAAGGCCTCAAAGACGGGGTTTCAAGTCCGATCCCTCCGCCTCTAACAAGGACTTCATCTTGTCGACCCATATGTGCGCGGTGCTCTCGTCGATGAAGTTCCCATCGAAGCTGACGCCCGCGCTAACGAGGCCGTCCTCGCTCCACGTGCCGACGAGGAACTCGGTCTCGCGCACGCGCACGCCGGACGAGAAGCGTTCGACGCTCGCGAGCACGCCGTCGGCGCCCGGGTCGGCGGCCAGGTCGCGCCTGGACGGGGCCCAGTCGACGAGGCCGACGCTGCTGACGCCGCAGGTGGCCGCGCTGACGGCCCAGGGGGGCACGTGGTACGCGCCTTGGGGCGGGGGCACGACGTGCCGGAGGTGCGGAGGCAGGAGGCCGCGCAGGCGCTCGATGGCGTCGATGTAGTTGGACGCCATGAGGCGGCCGGCGCCGTGGATGCCCATGTACGCCATGGCGTCGGCGGGGCCGCGCAGGCGGTCGCGCTTCTGGAAGGCGGAGAGCTGGCGGCTCGCCTGGCGCGCGAGCAGGCGGAAGCGCGCCTCGACGTCGAGATGCGAGGGCAGGAAGGGCAGCACGATGCCCTTGGAGAACGCGAGCATGACGCTCTCGAGCAGGCCCTTGGCGCCGATGAACGGCCGCGGGTTCAGCGGGAAGCTGCCGACGAAGGGCCGCTGCGCGGCGTCCGGCTCGTCCGGGTACCGCGCCTCGTGCACCGCCATCATGGCCATGGCCACGAGCACGAAGCCGCCGGCGCCGATGCTCGCCTTCGCCTCCCGGCACAGCCGGTACAGGCGCTGGCTGGCGGCCGCGGACAGCTGCAGCCTGACGTAGAAGGTGTTGAGGGGCGGCGTCTCGGAGTAGTCCAAGACCTTGGCGTACTTGGGGGGGAAAGGCCGTGCCGCGGGCAGCGGCGTGGCCCTGCGCAGCGGATTCGGGAACGCCTCGGGCATCGGCTTCTTGACGTGCCGCAGGATGAGCGTGATCGCCCAGAACCACCGGGCTCGGGCTTTCGTTGCGGCCACGGGCGCGTACAGGTCTTCCTGCGCCGGGGGCAGGTTCGCGCGTATCGCGTCCGGCGAGATCGCGGCTTCGATGCCCGCGCGGAGCTGTGCCGCGGGTGTGTTGACGAGGCGGATGAAATCGGCCATCCAGTTCATGGAGGACAGCCCGTCCACGATCTCGTGCGCCATCACGAACAGGAAGTGCACCGTCTGTCGCGCGCTGCCCTCCTCCCTCCGCGGCAGCACGAACACCCGGCCGAGCGTCTCGCTCGGCTTGATGATACGCGCTGCGTTCTGCGCGTGGGCGTAGAAGTCGACCTCGTCTGATACGCCGTCGACGGCCGGGTCCAGGAACCGCACAGCCGCGCCCGCGTCCCGGATGGCCGCCTCCGCGGTCGGGGGGATCCCCACCAGAAACCAGGGCTCGACCTCGAGAGTGCGTAGCTCAGCCGTGGCGGCCAGCAGACAGTGCCGGAGGCGTAGCAGAGTGAACGCAAGCAGGATGTGGTGCTGGAGCGCCTCGCCCGACAGCCGGGTCGACACGCCCAGGGTCAGGAGGGCGTTCACGTCGGCCCTGCCTCCGAAGTGGCGGCCGTCGGAGTCGAACTTGAGCTCGCACAAGCCGCAGGGCCTGGAGAATCCATTTTCGTCTCTGACCCAGGCGTGATATCCGTTCCCATATCGATCCAGCCAGTGCCGAGTGCCTGACTCATCCATGGCTTCCGACAACCGGGCCTAGCTGTAGAACACTAACAGCAACCGGTACGTCGAGGGCAACAGCGTAAGTATATTAACTAATAACGAACGAAAGCCCCTTGAGTAGTCAATGTGAAGCCCGAACAAAACAGTAGAGTTCTGCTCTGTGGCGCCCAAAAACGCAGACATGAACAAATCGCGAGCCCAACCGCTCGGTCGGACACTGATATCTAGGATTGCCTAGCAGAATTAGAGTCAGTTAGTTCCCTCCCGCGCAGGGGACCGTCGGGGGCCGGGGTAGGGAAAAAGCGTTAGAATTTGGGCTTCCTGGGCCCGTAGCACGGTCGAGATCACCGCCTACATTATAGTATATTACACTGGAGATCCAGCACTACACCAATCTAGACCATGCCGTGCTACGATTATGTGGACTAGACAGGGATCGAAGGAGCGCGCCCTAGTCTTGATGCCCCGTAACGGCATCTCCTCTACTCTTTTCGATCAGCTTACCAACGGCGAAGACGGATGTGGTTACATCCCCGGGTTAAAAAAAAACCCATCTGGTGCCGTCTCATAGGAGGGAAAGGTAAGTTGGCCCGCCAAATCGGCGGGCGCGGGATTTGCACCGTGAGTTGGTCAATTAAGTAGTACGCATGAAACTCACATAGTAAATCATGATGTGGTGTGATATTTTAGGCTTATACTACTATATATGGGTTACCTATTCAATATTCGATCATATAGGTGTATGATCGCAAAGGGCTAACGCTTTATATATATTTGTCAGTTCTAGCATGTGAAAATATAAGAAACCAACCCTAGAGTACCTAGCTAAACTTAAATCTTATGATCTAAAGTTTGTCCCTAGATAGCTCACCGACTTTACATGGGTAATACTATTTATTATATAGGCAGGTATTAGGATGTAATATAGCTCTTAATATGATTCTTCCATAGATTACTGCCTGATGTAGAAATTATAGGAAGTAAATATTTGCGAACGCTCGCCTGCCGTAGAGCCCTCGTTTACAAAGAGTATCTAGGAAATATAGTATATTTTGGTTGTTCAGACCTGAACAGTTAAATGGATATTCCCCCTTGCTACGCCGCGAATAACCAAGGATGTCCTGTGATATTAGCATCGAGCAAAAGAGAACCGACAGTCAATGAAGGGACAACAAAATCTATATGTGCCACACGTTGCTATTAATATCAAAACCGCTTAACTATGTACTATTGAAGGCTGGGTTGATTCCTACTATTCGGAGGCATCAGCCGCAGTCTTGCGGGCCCCAAGTACTGCTTTTCCAACCGCCGAGTCGTTCGGCTTCCCGATCTCGCCCGTAATCCACTGTCCAATATCCGCGACGGCGTCTAGATCGATCCCCGTCTTCATACCCAAGGTTTCCATGAAGTAGACCATGTTCTCCGTCGATACGTTCCCGGTGGCCCCGGGGCTGTAAGGGCAGCCGCCGAGCCCACCCACCGAGCTGTCGAATGTCCTGATTCCCCGCTCTAGCGAGACGGCCGTGTTGACGAGTGCTTGCCCATACGTATCGTGGAAGTGCATCGCCATGTCCTCGCTTCGGATCCCCGCGGCCGCCATGCACCGCAACAGCTCCTGCGTGCGCGGCGCCGTGCCCATGCCGGTCGTGTCGCCGAGGGAGATCTCGTCGGCGCCCATCTCGAGCAGCGAGGCCGCGATCTCGGCCACCTTGTGCGGGTTGACCTCGTGGCCTTCGAAGGGGCACCCTAGCACCACGGAGATATAAGCCCGTGCCCGGATCCCGATCTGCTTGGCACCTTGGATGACGTCTCTAAACCTCTCGAGGGACGTCGCGATGTCGCAGTTGAGGTTCTTCTGCGAAAAGCTCTCGGTCGCGGCGGCGAAGACGGCGAGCTCCATCATCGGCTTTCCATTCCCCCCTTTCAATAGGTCGGCCTGGGTGACGTATGCGCCTTCGTGTTTCTGTAATATGGCGGTCGCATCCGCCACGCCCTTCGCATTCGGAGCGAGGAAGGAGTACGTGATGGGGGATGGCGAGGGTATATTTCTCGTAAGGACGTGCTCCATGATCTGGCTGGAGTTATTCATCTACAATTGAGGATTCGTTAGCCGTGTGCGTTCCGCCTCGAATCGGACGGTAAACCCGACCTGGGGCACCCATTTTGGGGAGACAAACGACCCAGCTTCGATGACGGAGACGCCGGTCTTCGCCAACCGTTCAATCAGTTCGATCTTAGTTTCCACCGGTATCGCCTTTTTCTCGTTCTGCAGCCCGTCCCTGGGACCGACTTCGACTATGCGTACATGATTGTCGGGCTGGGGTTGGCTGTGGACATCCGAGGCTGTCGCGAAACGTCGTAGGGAAGTGGAGCAGGCTCGGGGGGCTCGCAGGCGGGTTAGGAGAATCGAAGGACGCAGCAACGCCATTTTGAACTCATCTCGTTTGCTCGGTTTACTGAGGGGAAGTCGGAAAAGAGATGTTCGATGACCTAGTTCTATCTACTTTGGGGGGGTTCGCATAAGAGTTGTGGCGTAGGAGACGAACCGCAAGCCGCCGGCCATTCACGGCTTAAGCTTGATTACCCGTGGCTATGAAGTCACTGCGCTGTGTACCAAGCAAGGGGGGTGGGGACAGGATTCTAACCGCAACACAACTATTAACAAGCCCAACTACATCAACGTACCAAGTAATTAATTGCCTATCTAGGCGCTAACCTAGGCAACTACAAGTAGGTTAGGTATACAGATACAGATATAGATATATATAGATGTCTTGTACGGCCCGCTCATGGTGATTCGGGGGTTTCAGAAACGATGAGAATGCGTAGCAACAAGACCATCTAGAGAGCACTATCAGAGGTATATTATCACCTAGAGAGAGAGACATTCATTCGTCACGGGAGCTGATCAAGCTAACTTACCTATCCGTCACTACGTAAATACCTATCGACCGTGCCATACCGGATCTCTCTTCTCAAGGAAGGCTTTTCTACCTTCCTGTGCGATATCGCTTCTGGTGTGAACAGCCATCGCCTCGGCCGCCCATTTCCCAGCCAGGTAATATTCATCGATGACGTCGCCCCGACTACCTCCCTGCGGCCCGATCAGAGCCTGGATCCAGTATGCCCATTTACCCACGGCTTGAGCCTGACCTGATGACTGGGCTATCTTGTCGGCAATGTCGAACACCCTCTTTTCAAGCGCAGCTTCGTTAGGAACCGTGTCCACCACGCCGCCGGGTAGTTCGTCTGCACGCACACGCTCCGCAAGCGCAAACATTCTGTAAGTGAAGGCAGCGCCAAGTTTCCTCGACAGAATGGTTGAGGGAGATGTGCAGGGGAGCCCGATAGACATGCCGGGGAGTTGAAACTGAGCCGAGGCAACGGCAACTGGTAGATCTGTCGCCAGAGCCAGCTGTGCACCGGCAGCCGTAGCTAGGCCCTGAATAGCACCGACGACGGGGATCGGCGAGCGGCGAATGAGAGCCATAACGTCCGCACATCGGCGGAATAGATTACGGGTATCGTCAAAGTCGGAGGAATTGGAATCCAGAGCCGGTTCTGCGAGGTCGTGGCCGGAGCTAAACACGGGCCCTTCACTGCGCAAAATCAGGACCCTGGGCAATTCGCCACGGCGCCGCTGCCACTCCTCCCCATCCCTCAGCCATTTATATTTTGCATGCAAGGGCGAAGGTTGTTTTCCCTTGACGCGCTCGGGAAATATGCCTTTAAGGTACTCTGGTTGGAATTCGGGAAGAAGTAAGGCCTGGGTTTCGCCGGGCGGCGTGTTGTACTTTACTATTTCAGCGCAAAGGTTGTCTAATACTTTGAGTGAGAGTGCATTTCTCCTTTCCGGATTATTGATATTGATGTAGACAGCTCTGGCTGGCAGCCTGCGGAGTGACATACTACCTACACTACCTGGGTATGTATAGCAGGTAGGAAGTGTAATATCACGGATATGAATGGATGGACTGGTAGTGATGAGGTGATGAGGCGATGAGGAGGGCCTGAGGATAGGTATATAGTATTGATGAGGTATGGACCTTTTTTCTTCTTTTCTTCTTTTTTTCCTTTCCTTTCCTAGTATTCCTCTACCTCGACGAACTCGGGTCGGTCTGCTTCCAGTTTGTATCAAAAAGATATGCCTATAAAGCTAGGTAGGTTACCTACCTATGGTAACCGCATTACCTAGGTACCTACCTAGGTAGGTATGTAGGTAGCCTATGATAGGAGTGTTTAGGGGGAGCTAACCCCGCCTAGACCTGCCCCAACAAAGTAATGATCGCTGGGTGGTGCTTAGGTACCTTAGGTAGAGTACTGAAGCGGGCTATTGGAGCGGGCCTTCAGCTGTGGCTGGTTATCGTTCCGGGCTTGCTTCGGACCATGCCTACCACCTAGGTAGAGAGGTACCTGCCACCCCGTAACGTCAACACCCTTTGCTAATTAGTGGCTGAAGCTTGGTGGTTGACTTGTCGCTTGCTTCAACCTTTCATTCTACCCACGCTTCAACTGGGAGCGTTCACACGTCGACTTCTACCTCTCCTACCCCCTACCCCCTCCCTCCGATTGTTACCTTCCGACCAGCGACCGACTCCTGTCCATTATCAGCGGCCGACACCATGGATCCTCGGGAGTCTTCTTCGTACTCCGTTGTGCCTAGGATTCGCTACAACACCGTCGGCGGTGTTAACGGGCCCCTGGTTATCCTTGAAAACGTGAAGCACCCGCGATACAATGAAATCGTCACTTTAACACTCCCTGATGGAACTGAGCGGTCCGGCCAAGTCCTCGAGGCCCGAGGTACGCCTTCCGCGCTGCTCCCGGAGCTCTTGGTGCTAATGCTAACCCATCTCCACCTCCACAGGCGACCGTGCTGTTGTTCAGGTCTTCGAAGGCACATCCGGTATCGATGTGAAGAAGACGAAGGTCGAGTTCAGTGGACAGAGTCTGAAGCTTGGCGTGTCAGAAGACATGTTGGGCCGCATCTTCGATGGATCGGGTAGAGCTATCGACAAGGGACCTAAGGTCTTAGCTGAAGAATACCTCGATATCAACGGCAGTCCGATTAACCCCTATTCCAGAGTACGTCTCAGAGCCACAAACACCGGTATACGGGAGGCGAGCTAAGTCAATGTCAACAGGTGTACCCCGAAGAGATGATCTCGACCGGTATCTCGACCATCGACACCATGAACTCGATCGCTCGTGGCCAGAAGATTCCCATCTTTTCCGCCGCTGGTTTGCCCCACAACGAGATTGCTGCTCAGATCTGTCGACAGGCTGGTCTAGTCAAGCAAAAGGGAGCTACCAACAAGGGTGTGCACGATGACCACGAGGAGAACTTTTCCATTGTTTTTGCTGCTATGGGTGTCAACTTGGAAACCGCTCGATTCTTCACGCGTGATTTCGAGGAGAACGGCAGTTTGGAGCGTGTCACTCTCTTCCTCAACCTTGCCAACGACCCTACGTATGTCGATGCCCTTTCCCTACTGACTAGTTCATATACTAAAAGCTATCTATCCACAGTATCGAACGTATCATTACTCCTCGCTTGGCTCTCACTACTGCCGAATACTATGCCTACCAGCTCGAGAAACACGTCCTAGTTATCCTTACCGATCTCTCCGCTTACTGTGATGCCCTCCGTGAAGTCTCAGCTGCTAGAGAAGAAGTGCCTGGTCGGCGTGGTTTCCCCGGTTACATGTATACCGATTTGTCCACCATCTACGAACGGGCCGGCCGTGTGGAGGGGCGAAACGGTTCTATTACCCAGATCCCCATCTTGACTATGCCTAACGATGATATCACACATCCTATCCCCGATTTGACCGGTTACATTACCGAGGGCCAGATCTTCGTTGACCGCCAACTGGATAACCGTGGCATTTACCCGCCTATCAATGTCTTGCCCTCGCTGTCTCGTCTAATGAAGTCGGCCATTGGTGAAGGTATGACGCGGGCGGATCATGGTGATGTATCCAACCAGCTTTATGCTAAATATGCCATCGGTCGTGATGCTGCGGCCATGAAGGCAGTCGTTGGTGAAGAGGCGCTGTCAGCCGAGGACAAGCTGTCTCTGGAATTCTTAGAAAAGTTCGAACGGCAGTTCGTCGCCCAGGGCGCCTACGAGACGCGCTCCATCTTTGATTCGTTGGATATTGCGTGGAGTTTGCTGCGTATCTATCCCAAGGAATTGCTCAACCGTATCCCCGCCAAGGTTATCCAGGAGTACTACCATCGCTCAACGGAGCGCAAGGGCAAGGGCAAGGGCAAGGACAAGAATGATAAGGGCGTGCGGGACACGGACGGGGAGCCAGAGGAGGAAAACCTCGTTGACGTATAATGGGGAACGGAGAGGGGTAGCTGTTAGCTAGGGGTGTATAGGTATAAGCGATTGTGTCGTCTATTGCTGGGTTACATGCCCTTTTTTTATTTTTATTTCTCCAAGATCATCCAAGCCCTTGACTACTTCGCAAGATGTGCTTGAATACATTTCTAATTGTAGAAGGGTGCCTGGATTTAGAGCGAGGGTCATGGCTAACTAGTCTCGAAGATATTAGAATCAGACCTCGTCTCTTGTTGATATTGAGTTTATCGTCATTCAGCTCAGACCAGGGCAAGATACAGTGCAGGTGGTTTCTTTGTTTCTTCCAGATATGAACCTTTCGGGATTCCCCCAAAAATCATTCTATCGCCCGGACCAAAGCGGATGCTTAAGTATACTCGTAGTTTGCGTGTCGAAAGAAGCAATGCTGGGTAGAAGAACACTAGACTCCTAGTATAGACATTTTCCCTGCCCGCTATTCCGCAATTGGTCACGGCCTCGGTGTAATACATCGCGTGAAGGGCAGGGGTTCGCCGTCTGAGGCTTGCGTGGAAGCAATCACGTAGGTTACCTAATCATTGCAACGTGACCGTTGCTGATGTTTTCACTATGCCTTAGGTAGCGGGCTCGAAACGTTGTGTTTGGCTTTTGTTCCTATGAATACGAGCAGGTTGTGCCATGCCTACCTGGTTTTCCGGTGGAATTACGCTTACCTGAATCATTCCGTCGTACAAGGTGGTTCAAGCAAGCAATCAATCAATCAATCCATCCATCAGCTGAGACGCACATGATGTGATGAAACTTTGCTTAGGAAGCGGGGAAATGCGTGGTGGTGAGGTGGTAAGTATATCCGCGCGAGTCCTGCGATTTGATTTGAATCTTGTCCGTCCCCCTTGTCGTCTTTTTTTGTATTTCCTCCGTGCGTCGGACAAATTCCCGCTCGTGTTTACGCTAGGATGGTTCTTAGACCGAAAGGAGATGAGACGACTCGGGGATGATTTGGAGAGCGAAATTGTTGCTAGCTAGGTAGTATAGGTCCAACGGTGGCCTTTTTTTTTTTTGTTGGTGCCATTACATTGATCCTACAACGTCATAACGGTCACAGACACCATCTATCTTTTCAACCTTGCACGGTCCTATAAGTCGGTCAGATAATCTTACAACACGTGTGCTACACGTGCTTATAAGATGGGACCGGGGGACTTGTGGGCATCGAAGGGCAATTAGAACATATCGCCCGTAGTTACAACCTAAACGGTCCGATGACGAGGCAGTGAAGTTTGCAACGCCAATTACGTGCGATTACGTGCTACCGTTCTAGTTCTGAAGACCCAAGGCCATGGATCAAGAACCTAACAAAATGCGGAGTTAAGTTGGGTATTACCTACCTAAGTATGTATGCTATGGCCAGTCATGGCTTCACCAGGCCGACACGCCGACACGCGAGGTTTTTTCGGTGGCCGGGTGACCTGACGATACAGGGTTCCCGGCCTCTGGATACTCGAGCGAATCACGAGCGCGAAAGGGGTGGTGAGAATGACGAAGTGGCGGATGGGGGGGAAAGAAAAAGAGGTGAACGACCTTCTGGATTCGGGTGAGCAGCACGACTGGCTTCTTTGACCCAACTAACGAATCCCCTGCCCGGAAATCCTCCCCTCCCTTCGTAGTAGGACAGCCTGCGTTGTTCAACTTCCCCGACTTTTCTAACCCCAACTTTTCCCAGCGCCAAGAAAGCGGAGTAGCTCTTTATGTTGACGCTGTCTAGTCCCGATGTGTCGCTAGTGTGGACTGCTAATACGACCTGATCAAGGTTGAATCGAACTGAGTGAGTGAATGCAACGTGCTACTATGTACATGCTGCGGGCTGCGGGCTGCAGGCCAGATGTAACGCTAAAAAGTAAGACTAATAAATTCCCTAGCTTGTTGTTATGTCTTTGTTGATCCGATCCTCTTCTGTTTGTCCCGTCCCATCATCTACTATGTACACAGTCCAGGACTTCCCCGGGGTAAGCTCGTAGTAGTATGGTCTAGTAGAGCCGGGATCCTATAGGCTGGCTTTCGACGTCCTTAAGTTTATAAAAGGTCGCCTTCCCATCCCCGGAGTGCCCCTCGTGTTGCGTGACGTCTTGTCCCTCCTTTGTGATTGGAAACGCCCCTTGGCCTACTTACCACAACAGCCAGGTTTCACTCTGAGATTAATGTGCTGAGACAGGCGACTTGTTCTGTTGCTGTCGTTGTCGTTGCCGTCGCCGTCGTCGTCGCTGCTGCTGCTGCTGCTGCTGCTGCTGTTGTTAAAGAACCAGAATGCGTCTAAACACCGGTCTGGTTGCATTGGGAGCTCTCTCGCTTCCAATTGCCTCTGCCGATTACCCCACGAGCGGGCCTGACGACAATGGCTTATACTGGATTCACAGCGAGGGCCTTTCCGCCGCCTTCATTGCATACGGTGCCTCAATCTCGAGGCTGCTCATCAACGACCAATACGGTATTCAGAGAGACATAGTGGGCGGGTTTGACAACGCCAGCTATTATGAGATTGACCAGCAACACCCTCATTTCGGCGGCGTGCCGGGCCGCTACGCCAATCGCATCCAGAACAGCACGTTCGAGATCGACGGCGTGACGTCCCACGTCGACCCGAACGAGCACCCCACCGACGCGGCGCCCGACGGCGCCAACACGCTGCACGGCGGCCACGACGGCTGGGATTTCCGAAACTTCACCGTCGTCTCGCACACCAACGACAGCATTACCTTCTCCATTGTAGACCCCGACGGCAAGGAGGGCTTCCCCGGCGAGGTCGTCTCGTACATCACCTATACCTTGAACGACTACACGTGGGACTTCAAGATGGTGGCGCTCGCTACCACGAAGAAGACGCCCATCATGCTCAGCAGCCACACCTACTGGAACCTGGACGGGTTCGCCAACAACGAGACGAACACCGCTCTCAACCACACCTTGTACTTGCCCTACAGCGGCCAGCGCGTCGGCGTTGACAACATCCTCATCCCAACGGGCGATATCCTCGCCAACAAACAAGGGTCCGTCAACGACTTCTGGAGCGCCCCCAAGCAGATCGGCGCCTCCTTGAACGACCCAGAAGCAGTGAACAACTGCGGTCTCGGCTGCACAGGCTACGGTAAGCCCAACCCAAAGCACCGACACATAATCCCATTCTCCCGTATTAATAACGCACGCGACAGATAACTGCTGGATCGTGAACCGCGAAGCGCCCTACAACTGGCGGGACGAAGGCAACTTCGTGGCGCGCCTGCACTCGCCGTGGTCCGGGATCCAGGTCGAGGTGTACACGGACCAGGACGCGTTCCAGATGTACTCGTGCAACGGGCAGAACGGGACGCTGACGCTCAAGGGGACGCAGGGCCTGCACGGCGACGACGCCTTCCCGCGCACGATCCCGCAGTACGGCTGCGTCGTCATGGAGGTCGAGGACTGGATCGACGCCATCAACCACCCCGAGTGGGGCCGCGCCGACAAGCAGATCTTCGGCCCCGGCGGCGACCCCTACGTCCTCCAGGCCAGCTACGTCTTCTCCGTCAACGCCACGGCGACGCCGTAGTGCGGCGGGTCGCGGCGATAAATAAGACAGGCGGCCGCTGGCTGATACGGCGGCTTTCGCCGTAGTGCTGGGATTGATGCCGCCGACGGGTGCGTGCTGTGCGGCTTGTTCGGTTGACTAGCTCCGTCCGTGTAGCTGCTGTGATTATAATACCGCCGATGGCGCTTTCTTGTTAGCTATACTTAATGAAAATAATATCGCTACCCAACTACGGCTCTACTGCGGGAGTTGGTAATTTCTTATTTTGCGCATGCGCCGACTCCCGAGGCAGCGTTTCTAGGGCTGTCGCAGGAGTCACGGTCCTACACTACACGCGCGCGCTCGCTCAGAACCTACGCCGTGTATGCTCCTGTATCTTGTACCGTTAACCAACTACCATGGTTCTGAGTGAGCTGGTGCCGCTGCCGTCTTTACTTATGCGATGGGTTTGTGGTAGCCGTGAAGAGTGTGTGCTCCGGTCACGTCTGGGAGTCTAATTCCAGGGGTCGATATTCGTAGCCTACAACACCGAACACGAGCCCGGAGGCCAGGGCTAACGTACGTAGCTTAACTGTCTGTTACGCGCGCCTACGTAGTCTGCTTTAGGAGATATCGGGGAAATATAGACTATGTTTTGTAGGACACAACCCCCGCCTCAAAGAAACGGAGCACATATGCAGCCCAACAGATCACAGACCCGCTCTAAGCCGAGCTCGTCGCGCAGTTCCTCTTCCGAGACGGCGTACAGCGGGCCGACCTCGTTCCCCAGCACCGCGATCGGCATGGCCTGTATCTCCTACGGTCGTATGACAATAGAGATGATGAAACGGCAATGGGCGCCGGACAAGACTAATAGCGGCCGAGGAACTGCGTTTTTCTTCCTCGGGTGGCGGGGCCAGATCTTACGTTGGCGCTCCCTCTCTCTATATATAGATATACCCACTAACGGCCGGATAGGAGGTAAGTAAAGGTAGGGCTTAATAAAGTGGCTACTTGAATCCTGACGCCTTGGTTATCTAGGGGGTAGTCGGCATGTATATATAATCAATCTACTTATAAACTACCTCTCCCGGGGGTCTTGTTACATAATCACCCGGTAACATATACATAAGGTATTAGGTAGATATGCGGTGGAAACTGGTCTGAACTTTCTGAAAAGATTTAGACTTTGCCTGTGGCGGTCGTTATGGGGGGCGGAACTAACATTTCAGGTTAAGTTCTTTATTTATATAAACGGCCGGTAAGGCAATACAAAGCAACAGAGTAATTCAGAAAATTAAATTTTGTTTTATAGCTAGGTTGACATGTCTAGCACCGTTGGAGGTACACACTTCGAGTATCCGTGGATATGGCGCATAACTCATCTAGTAGCTACAATATATCGTTTACTGTGATAAGGGCTTGTGCTGAAGACTTTGAAAGATGGGGTTCGTGTCTAAGTAATAATGCTCTTTAGGTCTAAAGGGTCTGTAACAATAAAGTGTGAATAGCGTCGTTGGGATAATGGAGGTAGTTGACATAGAAGCGAACGAGTCAAGAAATAACATCGTCCGATCCCTTGTCGGCATAGTTTGTAGTCAAGGCTACGATAGTATCTGGTCGTCGTTAACCTCATATCTTTCGTTCCTGATGTAAAAAAAAAAAAATAATAAACACCCCATCATTTGCGACGACTTCCGCAGAAGGTAGTCTTCGATAAACCTAAGCTTCTCGGCCCTGACAATTGAATACCGACATCCCCCACTATCTTTGTTAATCATTACGGCGACTCCGTGGGGATACTTTCTCTACTAGTTCTTAATTTTTATTTGCTCTCTTCAGTATAGCCTCACGTTTCTCCCTAATATACTTAACTCATCATTTGATATTTATTAATATGGCGAATAGTCTCGGAAGGTCTAGACCTAGCTAGATAGCCTTCGCTTACTTTGGACGTACGACGAGAGACCCAGAACAGCGGCTCATACAGATACACACGCTCCCGTGATAATCCCTGACCGACATCTACTTGCTTCTAGCGGCATGTCTTGCTCTTTATGGGCGTTAATAGTTAGTATGGGGTTAGTATCTCTGCGCACCAACAAGAATATTGCTCTGTACCTATGGTTACACCCATTACATGATACGGCCATAAGCCAACGGGGCTAGACGATCGATCGATTGTGGTTTTTAGTTGATGACTCCCTATACCTCATCGTGATATAAATGAGTAGTGGTGATACTGTCATTTATTTTTTAGGATATCGGGAACAAAGAGCCTCTTGTCACACCGTTTACAAAGCGCTCAAAGGGTAAACAGCTTTAAAGCACAACAAATAGATTATATTCTTTGTCTGGGGCCAACAATGCTCGCTGCCGAACGAAAGTGAAACAACCCCCTTCTAAGTCCTCATTGTCCTATAACACCTACCTTTTTGCCTACTATGCAATTCCATGGCCGTTGAATGCTGGGCGTTTCCCTTTACCAACAATGCGATTGTCCCAACTCGTGTATATTAGGACGCAGTCCCGCAGCCCTCTGAATCTGAAATGTTCGGTAATAAAAAATATACTTTTCTTGACCAACTTCAGCGCATCCAGAACAGCAGTTAAACACTAACTCTCACTTTCCAAGCCTATCTTTTTATCTTTCTATTTGAATTTCTTTTTGTAAGAGAAATGGCGTCTCCCCGTAACATCCACATCCCGGGCTCGTCTGGGACGAGCCCATGGCTAGAGGAGGCTGCTGTGCAGGATGCTACTAACGACATCACCGAGGAGCTGGAGGCTCTGACGACGCCGCTGGCGGAGCTCGCGCAGGCGGCGCGGCAGTGCTTCGAGGACCGCGTCGAGTACGACATGGGGTACATCGGGTTCCAGCCCATCGACGAGGAGCGCGAGCGGAAGCGGCTCGACGTAGAGGATAAGCTGGAGATCATCCGGGACCAGGCCGAAGCCATCAAGGCGCACCGGGACGCCATCCGCGCGCAGCTCCCGCCCAGCCGGTGGACGTACACGAACAGCACCATCGACCCGTGGATCGCCCAGCTCGACAAGTCGCTCCTCGACATCGAGCTGCAGAAGCTCACGGGCGTGCTCGGCATCATCGGCCACGTGGACGTCGAGTTTACGCGTGCGCGGGTCGATCTACTTAGTGTGCAAGACTTGAACGCGCGCTCCGAGCTGAAGGCGGCGCTTGACCGGGCCCAGGATGCGCTGTTTAATTTCCGGAAGGTCTACGCGGAGTGCGGCGAACCGCGGTCGCGTACTATCACGTACGCACTAGCCACTCTGGACGGCTGGAGCCCGATGCACGAGGACTTCTCGCTCGGATCACCGGCTTATTCGATCGATGATACAACCGAGGATAGTAGTAGTAGCAGCGGCAGTGTAGACGGGAAAGAAGACGCGGAGACCCTAGCGACCTCAATTTCCCAGCTAAGCCTAGACCCCTTCGCTGATCAAGAAGAAGAGGACGATGATGAAGAAGAAGAAGAAGAAGAAGAGGATGAAGACGGCGGAGTACGACTTATCACCGACGATTACGCCGCGCTCGACCGGCCGTTCGAGTTCTACAGCGGCCACCCACCCACCCTGAAGCAGCTCGCGTCCTGGCTCGGGCTCGTCGACACGGCGGCGGTAGCGCTGCTGCTCAACGGGGCGGGGATCCGGGACGTGTTCGAGACGTACCGGGGGCACGGGGCGGGCTACGCGGAAGACCCGCGGAGGCTGAAGCTGACGGTGCCGCTGTTCACGTTCTCCCGCGACACGCTGGTCAAGTGGGAGGGCCACATGGGCCGCACGCCGACGCCGGACAGCGCCGACTTCGGCGCCGCGCTGTTCGCGAACCACGTCGTGCGCTTCCTCGAGGGCCCCGGCTGCCCCCTCGTCGACTGGGCCCCCGTCCAGAGCAACAGCGACGGCCACATCCACAGCCTGCGGGACTACGAGGTGGCCCGCCGCCGCTGGGCCATCGCGCTGCAGATCTTCTGGTTCCTGGAGGTCGCGCTGGCGTAGGTGGGTGTGTCTTGTGAGTCTCGATCTTAGTACTTGTTAGATGCTGCGGAAGCCCCCTACTTCGGCTGCTTTGTGCAAGTGACCCGTGAATGTTTACAAATGTGTTTTATGGGAATTTGTTAGCGTGGCGTTATTTAGGCGTTATATTTTGTTTTAGGGTGCTGGTCACCTCTCGGCTTCCTCAACCGTATCAATAATAATATACTGAATTTAATTCAAAGAGTCAAGGAGCACAGTCCGTATTCGTAGAATCCAACCTATCGCGTGCAGCGTGTTAATCTTTGGCCTCAAGTTCGTAATTATATGTTTATTATCGCGCTAGAATTACTTAAAACCCCCTAATCAAGCAGTGAGCAAGTGAGTGGGAATTTTATCAGGTCCTCATCGAACAACCGCCATCAACATGCCGTCATAGCCCTTCTCGCCGACAAACTGCATCACAACACTATCGATCCGGCTGTCCTTGCCGGCGTTCTCCACGACGCGGCGCGCGCCCTGCACCTGGGGCTCCTGGTTCGCCTCGTCGACGAGCCGGCCGCCGCGCACGATGTTGTCCACGTAGATGACGGCGCCGGGCTCGCACAGCGCGACCACGCGGTCGAGGTAGGTCCAGTTGTTCTGCTTGTCGGCGTCGATGTACACGAAGCCGAGCCTCGGCTTCGCGCCCGCCGCGATGTCCGCCGCCAGCTGCGGCAGGGTGTCGAGCGCGGCGCCCAGCCGGATCGCCACGCGGTCGGCCACGCCCGCGTTGTCCACGTTCTCCTGCGCCACCGCCGCGTGGTGCGCGCTGATCTCCAGCGACGTCACCTGCAGCCCCGGGTTCACCGTCGCCAGCCAGATCGACGTGTACCCGCCCAGCGTGCCGAATTCCAGCGCGTGCTTGACCCCCTTCGCCTTGCACTGCAGCGCGTACATCTTCGCCACCGTCGGCGCGCTCGCGATGTCCGGGAGCCCCTTGTCTCGCGAGTTGCGCAGCGCATCAAGCAGGACCTTGTGGTTGGGTGCTGTGGCTGGGTGGACGTGCCCCTGGGTATAGCCGTCCACAGCCGTCCATGTCTGGATTTCGTGTTAGTGAAGGTTCGGCGTGCTGACTAGTATGTAGTAGGTAGGGACTGTGAGAGGATATGGTGATAGCTACGAGGAGGAGACATACCTTGTTTTGGACGTGGAAGTCCGCGGTGTAAGCTAGGCCCTGAGTCGACATGTTGATCTTGGATGTAATGGCTTGATTGTGTAGTTGAATGTGCAAATTCGCAGTCGTCTGTATGCCCTAACCCCAGCAAGAGCCGGAGCTCGTGGACGGTATACTCTTTTATAGGCATTGCAGGTAAGCTGTTCTGGGTCCTCGAGTGCCTGTGTCTGAATAGGTGGGTGCTGCGAGTTCGAGCTTATGACGCGGCTAAGGGATGAGTTTGCATTAGCCTTGTGTCTCCTTGCTTCCCATGGCATTCCTTAGGATACGCTGACTGGAAAATGCCTCTGGTGTTGTCTCTTAAATGCCCACGCCTCGATATCCGAGCAGCACCAAGGTGCCAGCACATTAACTCCGAGATCTCGGCCGTGCCCGACGTCCGTAATCCGAGGCATGCTAGGGCGTCTAGGTTCTACGGGGGTGGTGATTACGACATCAATATGTATTGCAGGTATCAGAGAGAGAGGATTCGACCCATCCAACCATGGCCAGAGCCTGGTTGAGTCACCCCGGGAACACTGAACAAGGACGTACGCGACGGCTATAACCAATACGTGCTACGGGGCCGAATATTGCGGCTGTCTCGTGCTTACGGCCGAGCATCTCCGAGGTCGAGACTAGGCACCCACATCAGAATCTTATCTGATCATCAGATTGACAACCCTGATCTTTTTAGGATGGGATGCTTAATCATAGCCTGTCAATGCATTAATTACACTTTCGACCTGGACTTATGAAAGAGCAATTATCATGTAGGCCTGGGTAGTCAATGTCGCAATAGAGTTGCCTAAGAATCATTGCTGACGCGTCCCCCTATTCCTGCTTACTGTCAGGATAGCACCATAGGTAATTATTAATGCCTCGATAGGATCAACAGCGTGTTTTTCGACAAAGAGCCAGTCAATCAGCTGATTTCGATCCAGCGCAGCTTAATGCCACTCCAGTGCCAACACCTCACCGCCTAAAAGGCCCGCCCGATTTCTGCGCTTTCGCTATGCAATGTGGCTCATCGTTTCACAGATCCTCGACTTCTCCCATTGCTTTTGTCTAACGGGAAATGCGAGGTTCTTTTCTCATCACGGCGTTGGCTCACGATCGTAATATCAGCCGTGCAGATGAAACGCTACAGCAGGCGTTCCACTGCCTGCGGTACGCACAGCTGGCATATTCACCTAGGTATCACCGCGTAGTTCTAGAAAATGCTCTCGGTTCGACCGCGGTCACCGAATATATCCCGTGGCTTCTTTTCTCTTCTAACTTACTATGAGCCGGGCGGGCAAGTAGACAAAGGTACCCAGCAGGAGCTATTATTGGTCTAAGTTAGGGGGCTCCCTTGTGTCGGCATTCACCCAAGTCGGCCCATGATTTGAACATGACGGGCCTGAATTGAATACTGAGTAGGGATGGCAAAATAATATGTCTGTTTATTCTTCTGAGGGTAGTAGAACCCGCCGCGTAGTAGGAGAAAAAAGTGTTTGGGTTACCTCTGCAGAAATCAGGATGTTGAACGATTGGCGCATGTGTCAGGACACACATGTCATGTCGGGACACGACATGTCACATCGGGACACACGACTTGTCACATTGGAGTTCACCGGCAAACAGGTGGCACAGCATGATGGGCGTAGCGTCGATGTTTGGGAAAGGACGAGAACTAATATCTCACCATGTGCCATACGCCCAATACGAATGTAGATATTGTATCTCCTCGCCCCAAGTCTCGGCCTTAGGGCTGCAGTCATGGGTGTGGCCTGGTAAAATACCAGTAAAAGGGAAAGACTGAGCGCAGGTGACTAAGGACGTGGCAAGGTATGTTTGGGCATCGCCGATCCAAAAGGCGTCCATGGTAGCGCCTCGGCCGTCTCTGCTGGCCTCCCTCGGAAAGAAATGGTGGCCCGCATCATACGACATGACAATTTACGGTACCGATGGGTAGGTGTACGGTCTGTCTAGGTAAGGTGCACTATAATGCGGCATACCGACCCCACACGACTAGGGAGACGCTCGTGTTGTAATAAGGGTGGAGGCTGCGTCTTCACTGCCTGTTTCCTAAGTTTGCTCTACCTAGTATACTCCGTCGCATAAAATAGCGGCAACCCGGCTGCACGACCGGACAGTACTTAAGTAGAGACACTAATGTCTTTGGTCCTTCCGAGTCCTTCTCTCGCGTAATAATCCATAGGGTAGACGCCGCTCTCGGACCAGTCCTGCCTCTCATTCAAGGCCACGAGAGCTTCGTATGGTGTCAACAGAGGGCGCGGAAACGCGTAGCCCCAGTCGATGCTAAGTCTCGGGCAGGCTACCTGCACCCAACATTCCACATCGCTCATCATGGCGAGCTTTCCGGGGAAGATCTCACTGAGAAGCAGGTTCACCCAGGGGATGCCCATCGACTTTAGCTTTTCCTCGATGAGTTTCATAGTATGCGGATTGCCTTGGCGACCAAGCGAACCGAGAATCAAACCCCACTTCTTCGCGCCCTTCGCCGTCTGAATGGCGTCTTTTCGCAAGTTCTGCATTTCCTCGTGGCCATAGGTCTCGCGCGTTAATTTTCTGGAGTATGGGTCGTATCTGTACGCCGGTATGGCCGGGTTGTGGATCATGATGCTTTCGAGATGGAAGCGACCATCTCCTAGGTAGAGGATAAGGTCGACGTTTTCGGTGTCGGGTAGACGGGGCGACGTGCATCCCAGAATTTCACCTTTCGACAGCGGCGCAATTTGCGGGATCAACACCTTGAAGCCAACCTTTTCAAGCGCAGAGCGAGCACCGTGGATCGTCGCGTTGAATTGTATCGTGCCCACTATCGCGACGGTCTTTGGCGGGGCGAAGTTGCGCTCCATAGTTGCCAAGAGATGCGCTGTATCAATGCTGATGTCAACGAAAACATAGAGTACCTTGATCTTGGTGACGTCGACTGGTATCAGGCAGCTGTGTGCATAATGAACCAAAAGATCGCATCCTAGCGCTCGTGCTGTATAGTCATCGATGCAGCATGCGCCGTATGTGACATCTCCCATAATAAGAGTCTCGATGCCAGGACAAAACTGAGTGAGAATGTCGGAGATGGTGGTGGCGAATAATAGAAGACCCTCGGGCATCTGCAACGCGACCTTTTTCGCACCAGATGAACGTATCCTATGGATCGTCTTTGGGATCTCGAATGAATAATTTGCCGGCAGCAACGCAACGGCTTCCTTCAACGCCGGGTCATTGAGTATCTCAGGGGGCACCTGGTTGAGTAACCTGGGAGGCCGCCTTGTTTGCGAAGCTAGCACCTTTTATTCAGTATTTTTTGCTTCCAGTAAGGAAAAAAAAAGGAAGAATCGTCTATACCTTGAATTGCACCGCTCTCCCCATCTGCCCGTTCAGTCCCGGCGTTCCTTGCTGCTGTTCGGCGCCCGACAAACCTCTTCCTGGGCTGCTTGACGGAGGGTTCAGGCGGGGGCGGGGCATGCGCCTCTTCGATGTCTGCGGCAATGCCCAGATCTGTCTGGGCGCGGTCTTCCTCCATGATATATTCAGCTTGTCGAATAACGGCTTCAACCAAAGCTTCTCTATTATCCAGGTTCGATAAGTGAGTTAGTTCCGCATTGAGACTGTCAGAGGAGCTTTAGCACTGATCCCGTGCTTCAAGTTTTGGGTGGGTTGAACCCAAAAATCTGCGGACCCGCAAGCTTAATATTCCTTGTTAGTCGAATACTTGAATATTTTGGGCTGGATTATTCATGTAAAGGGATCTTTCGTATAACTTGATATGTAGATGTTTATACCTACGTCTTACGGACATTTAGAAACAAGAAGCCCTTGTCCCCGAATCTTCACCATCACTTGTTTTGCATCGTGAATATCAAGGGTAGAGTTCTTTTTTGTTTTTTTTTTGGGGAGGGGAGGGGGGGGGGTTCTCGCACCCAGTGCTCGGCTTACTTCCTGCTCTGCAAGCTGGTTACAATATAATCTTAACCAACTACAAGACCTCATCCACCACGAACCAGTCGTTTTATCAAGCGAAAAAAAAAAGAAAAAAAAGAAAAGAAAGAACTGAATGATACTCCAACCGAATTGTCGATTATTGATACCCGATGGGTTGGAAATAAGCTCACAGATACATCTAGGTATCTCCCGATGGCCCTAGCCTAGCTACCGGAATGCAATAAAAAGGCGGCGGTGTCAATAGAGTTGTCAAAGCCATCAAAGACAGTTCCAAAAATTCATTGTCTATGGGTTTCAACAATGCTGCCTTATATCTTGAAGAGGCACAATGGGCATTTTGTACAGCCATTTTGTTCCCCAATTGCTTTCACTCACGATATTAAGGGTATAAAATATGAGTCGAGAACTCTAAGCTACACAGATGGATTCGCCGCATAAGCAAGTGCTCGTCGATTTTCGCATCCCGGGATCAATAACTGGGATATTTCCATTCTCGATCCGACCTCTGCTCTACCCCACCCCTCCACCAAACAGCGACGATGTGCACTTGCAACGCCTTCACGTACGCCTCGTGCCGATACAGCCATTCCAAGTTCGAGCCCGTGAGCGTCTGTTTCCTGGCGCGCATCGGACTGCGGCAGAAATGCCAGGAGCGCATCGTCAACGGCCATCCGGACATCGTCCGCGCCTGGCCGGTGATCAGCGGGACGTGCGATGTGTGCTTCCCTGAAAAGGCCAAGGCCGAAGAGGAAGAGCGGAAGAGGGCGCTGAAGGAAGAGGAGAAGAGCAGAAAGGAGGCCGAGAGAAAGCGCAGGGAAGAGGCGGCCCGCGAAGACCCGACTTTTTGTCTTGGGCGTGGCTACTGGACTTGATATGATCGACCATGATTCTTCCGTCTTCCGGCTTGCTCCTTGGTTAACGTAACGAATTCGTCAGGCACGTCGTTAAATCACGGGCGTAGAGAAAAGCGATTGTTTAGTTTGCACTGCTTCTGTTTCTGTTTCTGGATAGGCTGCATAAGAATAGCATATTTCTCTCTCACGAAAAAAGTTCCTTTTTTTTTTTTTTAATCGTAAGTGCCAAATCCCCGAGTCTTCTCCTCGAACGAACTTAGTAGATTAGTTGATCGTCGTAGGCCCGTACGCTCTCAAGATACGATTTGACTTGACTCCAGTCCTTGCATACTACATGATATTCGGTTAGAGCAAAGCACTGTATCACGAGTCAGTTTCGGGAAGAGACAAGCTTACCATGTTTCGAATCCCAGCCGTCGGAGCCCCCATTATGGTCGGGGAACGTCGTTCTATAATGATTCAGACGTTAGAAATCATAGCTAATAGTAAGTATCGAACTCATTGTTAGGCGCCTCGGGGGCACGCGGGGGCAGAAGACTCTCAGCCTATGAGGCAAAGGCCTGCAAAATACGTACTCTAGACCTTCTAATGCCATATCGGCGCTGCACATTATTGCCCTATAATGAAATATGCGTTAGAACTTTCCTCTTATAGCGAGTGTTCTACTAGAGGAGTCCGGAATATGCAGGGGCACACGAGAGTGTGAAGGTTGGTCGAAACAGAAATGCAGCGAGGTCCAAGGATGCTTACTGTCGCATATAGTCGAAGCAGTGTATCATGTGCCAGTGATGGTCATCGGGGATTTCGTGACCCGATGTCAAGCCCGAATATGTCTGCACGATCGCGAACTGATGTCAAATTAGAGCCAGCTCAGAAACACATGTCAGGCGTCAGTAGACGGTACGTACAAGACAGTGCAGTTGGTGTGTTGTCGATGTGGTGAAGACTGTCTTTTCCGGCCACATTATAGGCGTCGGCAGGTCGTGGTATTTCTCTGTGTCGTTGACCCAGACGAAGCCCATCCCAACTAGGCGTGTTAGTAAAAGAGGCATTCTCCTGTCTACTACTGTTCAAACCGAGCTTACCGGGCATAAGCTCGTTCCATTTGTCGAGGACGTCGTCGCTGAAGAACTCCGCCGTATCATTCGGTGCATATGATTCGTCTCGCACGAACGTCGTGATTTTGGATGAGACTGGCCGCTGTCAACTTCAAGCTCCGCCTTCCGCGCGTTAGGTGTTTCCCACATTTCGGGCCTACGCCTGTGAAATCCTGTCCGAATTGCCAAATGTTCGGATCTTGCAGAACCGCCGGTACCCTCCACCGATCGCGGGCTAGCAATACGACGATGATGAGTAATAATGCAGTGTCGATAATCCATCTCGATGATTTGAGCGTTGCCAAAACCGCATTTTTCTTTGTCCGCCGTACTGGGCTGTTGAGTTCGACATCGTGCCACTGCTTCCTATCACTCATCAATGACTCGACCTCGGTGCTGGACCTCGAATCGGACGGATCATCCATATGCAAGCCATCGTATTGAAGCTTCTGTGACTCCATGGTAATCTACACGTGCAGAACCTGCTGCCAAGAGAAAGGAAAAGAGCTAGAGGAAATAAAAAGTAATTATTAGGTTAAAAGAGTCACATATGAAGATCAGATATGAACGGGAAAGGGAAGAAACATAAACGCTGCTCGTGTAGTATCTTATAATGTATACGAAATGTACTTATACGGCATGAAGCACGTGTACGCCATGTAACTCGCCCACGGCCCCCGGGGTCCGGGGTCGCATTTGAGGCCGCTGGGATGGTGTGGTAAAACCGTTGATGTTTCGGCTTGGCGGAGAATCCCGGCTTCAAAAGCGGGCTTTCCCCCGGTGCTTAGCGCCGTCCTCCCCTGCTCAAACGTAGGCGAGACACGACATTTCGCCGTGCAAGGACGTATTTAACGATTCTGGATCTAGTTGGCGTAAAAGTGTAGAATAAAAATCGAAATGCGCAATGGTACCTGGCAGTTAGCTGATCTCCTGGCGACAAAAATGTTGGTTGAATCATCAATGTAATTTTTTTTTTTTTTTTTTTTTTGAGCAACGCGACGCCTTTGATCGCAGCAGAGGCACCGTAATGTAATGTAATCTAAGACAGGGGGTAGCTCCGATCGAGTACCCTACCACAACTTGCTGTCTTGGGCAAATCCATGGAAGAGTATCTACGCTTGATCTAACTATGGATTTCTTGTAAGGATTGAATCAAATGTTGATTAATAGATAATTGATGATTATATGTGTAGAAAGAAAAAGACATGAAAAATAGTTTACCGAGCCGGACGGTACCTGTAGTGGCATTCGATAGGGGTCAGATTTACTAGTGCACTGTAGTACAATGACTATTGTGCAATTGGGGTGTATATCAGAGACTTAGAGACCTGTGACTATCACTAGTGGTAGCTATCTTGGAGGAAGCTGATCCGGGATGCCTTCCGAAGAGAAGTATGCCTCCTCAGGTCACGTGAGTGCAGTGTAGGTCATGTGACACTACAGTACCTACGCTGACTATGCCGCGGAATTAATATACAGCTTGAAGGAGAGAAAGAAAAGATTGCAATGGACCCGCGCATACAAATGTAGTGGGGTTCCTCCCACTGTGAACACTTTTCCCGGAACTAGAGCCCATTCATACAACAGAGCAAATAATAGAGCAAACAACCGGCAGAGCCGGGGCTGTCACAATCGTTATGGAAAATCATCAGACTTGCCCTTGTGGCAGCCTAGTAGCCCTAGCTACCAGCCGTCTTCGTCTGTTCATTGAATGGTTCTGGTTGCCTGGGAAGCGTTTGCCATGGAAGTTCCACCACCATTGTTTCCCCTTTCTTTTTTCTTTGAGCCGCACGGAGTATATTTTTTTTCCATAGGATGGAGTTTAGGTGGTCCGTGTACTATTCTTGCCCCATCACGACCATGCATGGGTCGCCCATGCGCTATGTTGTGGAAATAATATTTATGGCTTGAAAGGAAAAGAAGAAAGAATTGCAATAGCAGTGGGCCCCTATGGTAAACGCTTCCCTAGAAACTAGAGCCCACTCATACGATATTAGAGAAAACAACTGGTGTCAGAGCTAAGGCTGTCGCGATACTTGAACCATGTCAATGACTTTAGGTGGGTTGGCAGTAATACAGAATTGCCCTAGTGAATAGTTTTCTTTTGGATAGGAGGTAATATTACAAGCTTAATACAGATATTTATTAAATAACGTGGTCTCTGAGAACACTACCACGATAATTTAGCCCTCACCGGGTTTTAATCAATTTTCTATTTTTGAACTTTGCTCTCATAAAACCGGAGAGGATTGGCTAGAAAAGGAGGCGAAGGGTTAGGGTCGGGGTTATCCATTAATACCACTTGTAGGGTCACAGTGAAGTGTACAAATAAAAGTCAATGAAATAAGTAGTAGTAACAGATTAAGGCACCATTATAGGACATAGTTTACAAACTGATGTTCTAGTGAAGAATATAAAACCGTGGGTGAAGTTCATATTCTGCTACATTAATCTGGATGGTTGCATTACCTAGAGGGGGTGGCTAAAAGCGGTCTCGAAATGTCTCACCTCTACCGCAAGTTCATCACCACAACTTAGTGGATGTCTGCAGCAGGCTGCAGAAGCTCAGGAACTACGAAAAGGAAGGAAACCAAAGGCTTCGATTAAAGCATGATACTAGAATGGTATATTAACTACATGTAGGCCGGTATCTGTTGTACGCATCGCCCGTCGGCCGAGCGATTTTCAGCGGTCTGGGATCCAGACCTAGAGGTCGCGCAGTCTAAGCGTGAGTTACATATGTACATCTCATCGCCTAAGCAGTAGTGGTATTCGTTGAGGTGGTGCAGGAGGTGGATAGGTAATCGTATTCCGTCCGTATATTAGCTAAGTACGGTATCAGGGCTTCCAGCTAACGGCGTGAACGGCTCGATGCGCGAGGGATATCAGTGGATTCTAGTCTGGGCCATTTATGCGTTCCCTCTTCCGCGGATGTGCTCTCCGAACTGTCCGAATTGTCCGGATTGATAGCGCCTAGCTTGCGTTTTGCCGTAGTGTCGGACTTTTGCGAGCTATCCAGTAACCAATAATATTCCTTGTAGATAACGCCGGACCTAGAACCATCCAGCTTTCTCATGAGCTTGCTATGGTAGTTCCGGAGAAAAGGGAAAGCGCCGAGGTCATTTAGTAAATTGCGTATGGTCCGAAATATTGGGTGCGGCTCCCCACGCCCGGCGAGTTCAGCTTGATAGAAAGGACTGTCTCCAAGGACGTGAGCATCTACACTGGCGTCTATCAGTTGGCAAAAGCTCTTGAAGACAGCATCCCAGTCGGGGTCCGGTAAGGCCTCGATCTCCGGTAAGGCCTCAATCTCCGGTAGAACGTCAATCGCTCCGCCGTTGTCGGTTAGAGCTTGTATTTGGGAGGCCAAAGCATTCGAACTGGCAATAAGGTCTGGATCTGCTGGTGGGTCCATGGGAGGTGCGTGTCTTGCAATGTACCATACTACCCAGAAGGCAGGATCGCAAACGTGTATAGCCAGCCACTCGAGGTCCAACCCAACCGCCGGATCTACCGCCTTTAGTGCGGTTTGAAATTTGCGCTGGATGCGTTCATGGCGCTCTTGAAGCTCTTTAAGTAACACCGGTTCTATGTATATATTACCAGCGGGCCAGTCGGATTTAGATACCAGCGAGTCAGATGTTTTCGTATCCATGTTTCCGAGGATGCGCGACTTGTGTATGTACGGGCGTATAGTTGTGAACACTTTAGCCGCGCAATAAAAATAAATAAGAGGCAGATATGAGGTAGTTAGGGAGATGATTGAGTAATTAAGCAGGAGGGAACGTATGTTTTTTGGTTAACATTCAAGCATAAATAACGAAGTTATTTCCCATCATTGGGTATTATTCCTGTTCATATAACAATGGAAATTGACCACTAAAAGCAATAGTACAAAAATGGTTCCAATGACAAGGCTACCATTGAAAGCGGACTCGAAGTAAAGTGGGGGGGACATACGGACAAAAGCAAACGCCGCATGCAGTCTCGGCATAAAAACGCTGCTATTAAACACACAAACGAATAAACAAGAAGAGGAGAAAGGAATAAAAAGGGGAAAACAAACCGGCACATATGAACCGAGACGGTTGGCCGGTAATGACAATGGAAATTTGGTAAGCGATATAAAGGTAGCATACGAGCCAGCACCGGGAACGGACGGCGCAAAAAGAGGGCTGCGACGTATCTAAGCTCTGCAGGTTTATATCCAATCCCTTAGCAAAAGGCCGGAATAAAGAAATACGCCAGGCGGGCAAGAGGTCACAGCGTAGCTTCAAAAAAGTCCAGCCTGCCCTTTCAATCTGGGCTAAATTTCATTAGGATAAATAATACCATCGAGGCCCTAATGGTTCTTGGTATAATTTGTGTTTGATTTCCAAATTATCAATATATGACCACATTTGTATCAATAGGCCACATTTTCAGTAGCAAACAAAAAGGTCATAAAAAGCCAGGATGGCAAATGAGGCCCCGAGCGGGGACCCAATCGTACGGCGGCGCCAACTGGCCGACAGGTACAAACCATTGGAGTTCGACGCGATATCCTCTCTATTCAGAAAATACACGAATTTTAAGACATGGAGCAAATCTGAAGTGCTGCAACGTGTGGTGCTTGATTACGGAAATTTGTCGGCCAACGTCAGAAACACTGCAGCAGACAAGCTAACCACGGCTGCTAATCTACGGAGAGAGGCTAGTACGTATTCTTATTAAATTAGGCCTTTTACCAAAGCTTCACTTCTGAGTGTTCGTGAATGCATCGACTGGGGAGAAACAAGTAATTATTAGCACTAGCGGTAGTCTCTGATGGGCATTTCATAGTGACGTTATGGCCGGCCGGTACGGAAGCGGCGCAGAAACATTGGGACTGGATTGGTATTCTCGATCTGATCACCAGTATACTGCGAACGAAGGTAGAGGACAACACTATCGACTCGCGTCAAAAGGTTGCCAGCGCAACGCCTCAGGCTGTTGTCGACGACGGCAGCTCATGGGTGGACGTAGACCTGGATATTGGTATTAAGCAAATGGCCCATTGGCGAAAGACTTTGTACGACATATGGGAGGAGGCCATCGCCGACCCAACGAAGATGAGCGGGGCAGATATTGGTAAGTTGCTCCTAATGAGAACCCTAGCAAGTATGTAGTGTAGAGAAGCTGACGGCGACTCGGGGGCGTAGCGACTGTAGCTGCCGTACGGTACTTTAGACAGGAAATGGCTATGATGTATTTGTGCTACGACTGGTTTCAGAAGTCCGGGTCTTTTAAGCGCGAGACTTTGGCCTATATGAAGAAGACCGACCCGGATGGGATCGGCGGCGCGATAGTCAAAACGGTTGATGAATTGAGAAAGAAAAAGTACAAAGATATCGAAGGGTGCGTGCGCCATGATAAAGATAGGACCACAACTAGCGCAACTATTCATAGCATTGGTCTAATATTGAATGGTCTAGGGCATCTGAGCATCAGCTGCTCGAAGGCTACAATTTTCCCGGGGAGACTGGTTATTGGCTGTGGGGCGACCCGGCAAAACACAATAACCCTCTTTATGACTGGTTAATGGATATGATGAAGGAAGTCCGGAAGAGCGGAAGGGCTAACCAAACCCATTCGGAAATCGTTATAGCCTACTTATTTATGACGGACGCGATAAACCAGGCGCAGAGCCGTCTGCAAGCGATAAGAGGTGCAGCAGTCAGACGACTAACGGGGGCGGCGACTTTGTCTCGGCATGTATATGAGCACAGTTTAGCCGACATGAACAGGGACGAGAGTAAAGCCAGGGAAATATCCACCCCCATTGTGATGAGAGTACAGGCTAGTAAGTGAATCCTCGAGACCTACCTCCTTCTTGTCTTGGCAAACATTGGGGCACAATAGCATATTTTGCGTTCAACTAAGGAAAAAAGAAAAGCTCTCCAGGGCTCCCGAAGATCCCCGATACAACTATGAATCACGGGTATAACAGGGGTCGCTAATCTTTAACACTGCAGTGAATAGATATGTTATGAAGCAGTTGACCGTCCCAGCCCTTGCTGTTGCCCACGCGTGGGCGGATTATATGAATATAACGCTCAACACCTTCAGCTTCATGTGCCGGAGGCCGACAATAATGGCGCATCTGTTCGACGCCATAGTGTTACTGGGATTGGCGGGGAGTATCCCACGGGCTGCGGCGGTGGACCGGTTCTGTAACCTATTTAGCGGCTACATATACCCTGGAAAGGAGCGTCCCCGGACTGAGGAGGAGTGGAAAGATGTGGTATCAGCCTTCGCTGATCATATATCAAATGATGGGCAGCCAGGGCGCCTCGCCAAACAACTCGCCAGCAATGAAGAACTTGATAGGGTTGGTAAAAGTTGGGCGCGAGTAGCGCTAACCGACGACTTGTCAGCAACGGCTCAGGACTTTAAAGGTACGCCGACCCCCCGCTTCGCTCTGTGTTATTTTATTTTTTTTAGAAAAAAAGAAAGAAAAAGAAAACCTTCCTTAAATAGCCTTGTGGTTGCCCAGGGTAAGCAGTTGTAAGAGGTAATGTCTAAACCATTGTTCATATAGTATCGAAAGGCGTCGTAGTCACTCGAGGTACTGAAGAGTGGTGGAACGCGATAAAACGCAATGCCGCAACCGTGTTACAAGAACCATCGACTATTGAGGGGGGCTCGAAGTTATCCGAGGAGTGGGAAAAAAGAGGATATGTTGTGTTGAACGCACTGCTTGATAATGACTGGGAGAAGGATAAGGACAAGGTTGTACCAGTTGTCGAAAGCATCGATATCCCCGAAGCTTGGCTGGACACCTTGACTTGAGAGCGTTCGGAGAAGAGAAATCGCGGGTTGGTGGCCAGCGAGGGTGTTATGCCATAGACTCGGCCACATACAGCAAGACTTATCTCTGCTACGCGCGCGCGTGTTTGTGATTATATTATTATAGCTAGATTGAATACGAATGGTCCTTCTCTTGTATCCCTGGCTTGAAGAAATCGCTATTGACCGCCGACTGCCCTGGAGAGATCAGGAAACAAACTATCGGTGGCATTCATTGCTGATTAACAACCGAGATATAACAAGGGCATATAAGGGCTTGGAATGTTATTCATATTATGGATAATCTTCTAGGGTCTCAAAGGCTCCTTGGTCCTTCAGAACAAAGGGACCTTTGGAATGGAGATCTAGCCAAGTTTATATACACCAATTCGGCAACTATCCCTCGCAGAATGTTGCCTCAATAGCTTCATTGTCTCAGTATTTAAAGTAAGGGATATAGTAGCTGAAAGAGGTCTCAGTAGTCCGGGCAACACTTTGCGAACATAACGATATTCGCGGTTAAGTGCATCCCGTATGATATGATCAGTCTTTTCAGGTGATATGTGGTGTTACGTCTGACACAAGACAAAGCGTAGCATGATACCTCAGACTGTCGGAGCTCCAGTGTCCCCGCGACAGTAGACCGTGAATCTCAGGAAATCAAAATTACCATCTTTGACTTATTAAATCGGTTTCAGCTGACAATCGTCCATCAAAGCTATGACGGCATAGTGTTGTCCGACCATCCTTTACCCTTGAGAATTTGCTGAATAATCCCGATTAAGTCTTTGCCTATTGCAAACGCACAGACTGTTTTAGGAGTTGCAAATTGCATCAAAGACACTTATTTTGTAGAATTATTTGTACTAGTTATCTTCTTCTCGCTTCTACTATGTTTGAAAGGGACATTTGAGACCAGAGCTTCTTCCGTGCGTCAAGACCTGCTTAGCTGTTGACAAAATCCGGGGTCCTATAAGAGTGCACGGTAAGTTCAGGATCTCAGGAGCCTGGAACGATGTTCCTACTTGCTAACTTTGCGGTAATCTGGATACTGTCCATGAGCCTCTTATCCTCATACATACCGCTCGTCCAGCGCGTACGATCGTCCTCAATCCTCTTTCGGCGGCTCGCTCAAAGCTTCTAAGGAAAACGAAAAAGAAAAAGAGCGGGAAGGCTTGTATCTAGTAGGCAGAGTTCCCATATTATCAAGCCAATTATCAAGAGAGCCATGTGCTCTTGGTGCGTAAACTGGCTAGCGCGTCTTTCCCACCCTCCCACACTATTTGTTGTCTTCATCCACCGAGGAATCAAGCGGGTGGCAACACGGCGCGTGAGCCAGGCACTCCGGTGTCACACCTCTAGAACAAAGAGGTGTTTTGTATATTAGTAATAAACATCAGCTAGACAGTACAGGCTCTCTGCGCAACAACAAGTGTTCATTACTGTGACGGGCAGCCAAGCGGCTGTATATGAACATGCTGTTAATAAAAATACGTACGGAAGAAGGGGGAAAGCATGAAGGCTCCGGCGACCCTACGGCTATATATACGCTATCTGACTGGCCAAGCCAGTCTAACACTCAAAGGGCTAGGCCCTTGACCTAGCCCATAACAATTACACACGTGTTAGACGTAACACCACATATTATCTGAAAAGACTAATCATATTATATAGGATGTATTTAACCGCAAATATTATTATGTTTGCAAAGTGTTGCCTTAACTATTAAGACATTTTTTAGCTACTATATTTTTTACTTTAAATATTAAGATAATAAAGCTATTAAAGCAATATTTTGCAAGGGATAGTTACTAAATTAGTATATATAAACTTAGCTAAATTTTTATTTTAAAGGTCTTTTTATTTTAAAGGACTAAAAAGCTTTTAAAACCTTAAAAGATTATTTATAATATAAAGCACATTTTAAGCTTTTATATGCTTTTATTATATAATAATTTTTTATTTATAAAGATTTATTAATTTAAGCATTATTTTTTTCTTTTTATTATATTAGCTAATAAGCTATATAATAAATTATAAAGCAACTATTAATATTACTTTTTAGCTATTTAGCATTTAGCTATTAACTTTTTTTTAAACTTTTATTAAATATATTTTACTTTTAATACTATTTATAAGTTTATTAATAAAACCTTTACTTATAAGTATTTTATTTTAGCTAAATAAAACTAGTAGTAAATTTAATAGCGATAGTAATAATAATAGTAATTTTAAAAAACTTATAGCTTAATTAAAAAACGTAGCTTTTTAAAATATTTTTTTAATTTTTTATAAAAAACCTATAACTTATTTAAAAAATATAGTCTTTTATAAAAAACTTATAACTTATTTAAAAAATATAATCTTTTATAAAAAACTTATAACCTAGCTAAAAGATATAACTTTTTATAAAAAAACTATTATTTTAGCTTTATTATTAAACTTTTTTACTTTAAATAATTTAATAGCGTTAATTAAACTTAAATCTTATAAAATAAAGCTGTTTTTTATTTTAAAAAACTAAGCTTTTATTTTTTATAACCTTTTAATTTTAATATAGTTATAGCTAACGCTTTTACTTTTACTTTATTTAAAGTTATAATTAAAAACTTTTTTAATTAAATAATATAAATATATAAGCAGCTATATAACTTTTATAAAGTTATATTTAGTTTTTAAAAAAATATAAGTATAAAATATTATTAAAATATAAGTTAGCTAAAAAAATAATATATAATTATAAAAAATAGCTATATAGCTATAATTTAATTATATAATGCTTATATAAATGCTATAATAAAATAAATTATAGCCTTTTAAAAATAAATAGTAGCTATAAGCATTTTTTTTGCTTAATAAATATAAAGCATTATTACTAAATATATTTATAATAATAAAAAAAATAGCAAGTTATTATTAACTTAAAATATATAGCGTAGTAATATTAAAAGGCTTTTTTTATTTTATAAAAAAAACTTTAATAATAAAAGTTAGTTTAAAATATAGTAAATACTTAAGCAGCTTAAAAAGAAAAACAAATTAATAACTTTTTAGCTTAAAACTATATTAACTTAACTTAACTAAATAATTACGCTTAGCAATAAATAAAAAACCTATAAGCATATATTTAAGCTATTATTAAAAAGTATTAAGCATAAGCTACTATTAATAAAAAAGCTAATGCTTAATTAGTTTTTAAAATAATAAGCAAACAAGCAATATTATAATTTGCTTTTAGCTAACTTGCTTTTAGCTAACTAATTACTTTTATAGCACGTTATATTAAGCACGTTAATATAAATATTTAAATAAAAAAACAACTTATTACTTATGCTTTATAGTAAGTATAAGCTTATTATATAGCTAAAAGTGCTTAAGTTTAATTTAATTATACTTAAGCTTTTATTATATTACTTAAAAAAAGTGGCAAAAAAAGTAGTAAAAAAGGATTTTTTTTATAACGTACTACTAATAGTTTTTTTAGTAACTTTAAAAACTTTAATAATAAAAATAATAATAATAATATATTTTATTTACTAAAAGAAAAACTATTGCTTTATAATTTTTATTTATTATAACTATTTGATTTTTTATTAAAAACTAGTAAAGATTACTTTATTTATACTTTAAAAGCGCTTTTTTATTTAGCTTAAACTATTATTAACTTAGTATACTTTAATAAGCCTTTTGCTTATAATAGCAAAAACTTATTAAAGTTTAAAACCTAGTAAATAAAAGTAAAATCTTATTTTAAAACCTATATACTAAGTTTTTTAAAAGATATATACTAAATTAATTAAATAAGGTTATTATTTACTAATAAAGCTTAACTTTAGCACTAATAAAAATATTAGTTAGTAAAAAAAATATAGCTAGTTAATTAATAGCTAAGTTATACCTACGCTTTTTAAAAGCAATTTAAAAACTTTTTTAAAAAGTATTATAATTTTAAAAAAATATAAAAACTTAAGTATTATAGTAATACCGCTTAATATATTATTAAGTTATTTAACTTTAATAAAGTTATTTAATAGTTAAAAACTACCTTTTAAAACTATATTGCTAAAACTTTACTAGATAAAATTATTAAGCTTATATATTTTAAGTAAAAAAAATTGCCTAAAACTAATAAAAGATTTATTAATGTAATTAAAAACGCTAGCTAAATCTATAAAAATATAATAACTAACTTTAATTTAAAGATTTTAAGAAAAAGCAAGCCTACTTTAACTTTAAAGCTTTTAAAGTTAAGCTAATAGCAAAAAAAAAACTGCTTTTTTTTTAGCTAAAATTAATCCTTAAAAGAAAAAAACAAAAAAAGCGGTAAAAGTCTTAATAAAAGCATTAAGCTAAACTAAAAAAATAAAATATAATAAAACATTAAGCTAGCGCTAAAAAAAATTGCTTAATTAACTATTAATAAGCGTAAAGCTAATAAAAAAGCCTATTAGCGCTATAATTATAATAATTATTATATGCTAATATATTTTGCTAAAAAAAATGCTAATAGTGTTAAATAGGCTTTATATAATCGTATATAATATAAAGCGGATAAAATATAATCTTATATTATATTATATTAAATGCTTTATATTTAAAAAAAAAAAAAAAAAAGTAAAACCTTTATATAAGCAAAGTTTTTACTTAGTATAAGAACTTTTATTAGCATATAAAGCTAAAAAGATAAAAAAATAAGCATTATTATATATAAAGATATTATTATATGCTAGGGCTTTTAAGTGCTTTTAAGTGCTTTTAAGCGTAGTTAATACTAATGCTTTTAACACTAGCTATTTTTTTTTTAACTGCGCTCTTTTTAGCGTATAATAAATCTAAAAAAACAAAAATAATAAATAACCTTATATAAGCTTAAACTTATTATTTTTGCTATCGTGTAATAATTTCTTTTTTAGTTTAATAAGGTTATAGCTAAGCAATAAACCTTTATATATAAACTAAAAAGTAAGCTATACGGCTAATTACCTTTTAAATAAAGCACCGTTTTTATTTTAATTCGATAATAATGCTTGCAATTTATTTAAATTTTAGTTATTTAGCTTTTATATAGTTAAATAAGTAGTTACAATATAGTTATACATACAATAGCTAGTTTAAGCAAAAAAGCACTGTTTAATATAGCAGTTACTATTAGTTAAAAAGGTTTAATTATACGGAAGGCCTTTTATATATAAATAAAGCTAAAATTTTTAGCTAGCTTTTTATTTTTTTTACTTTTTTAACCACTTATATATATATATACATATATATATATATATATATATACACTTATATATATACACACATTATTATATATATATTTTTACTATTATTTTAAATATATACTAACTTAAAATATTAGTTATTATATAATAGCAATAGTAGTAATAGCAGTAATAGCATTATTGCTGCTATTACTACTATTATTACTATTATTATTATCGTATGTAGCATTTCTTTTTGCTGCTTTATAAGTTATATTAATAGCAGTTTAAGTAAGATTATTAGTAGTAGCTATAGCTGCCGCTTGCTTTTACCTTGCACTGCCTGCTTTTAAAGGTGTATTATAGTTTTAAAACTTTATACGCACTAAAAATAAAGGTTATATAAAGGTTTATAACTTTTTAATAAAAAGTAAAGCCTATAAAGCCTTTATATAAACACTATATATAAACATATATATATTTTTATTTTTTTCTTTATATAAATAGTTTTTAGTATGTTTTTTAGCTAATATGTTTTATTATATAATAAAATAAAAAAAAGATTATTACTGCCGCTTTTTTATTTAATATTATGTTTAAAGTATTAGCTTTTAATATTTTTACTAATGTATAAGTAAAACTTATTTGTTAAAAAAAGTATTTTAAAGCTATATTAGTTTAAAGTTATAGTTTAGTTATAATAAATTGCTAAAAAAATGCTTAAAAAAGGTATTATAGTTATTTTAAGGCATTATTTATATTATATTGTTAAGTCTTTAGATTTTAAAGTAATGCTTACGCTATATATATTTAGCGCTTATATAAAGTAAAGTGTTTCTATTATAGTTAAAAAAAAAGAAAAAAAAGAAAAAGCTTATAATAAAAAAAAAAAAAGGTTATAATATTCTTTTTTAGTATTTTTTAAAGTTTTTACGTTTTTAATCTATTTTTATACGTTATATTATTTATATAATATTTCTTTTTTTATATTTTTTCTTT
This sequence comes from Xylaria grammica, assembly GCA_004353285.2. NCBI lineage: Eukaryota > Fungi > Ascomycota > Sordariomycetes > Xylariales > Xylariaceae > Xylaria > Xylaria grammica. The sequence continues at coordinate 3,972,258 of NGZP02000009.1, forward strand.
TTAAAATGCTTTATAACTTGCTATATTATATATAACCTTTTATTATATATAACTTTTTTAAGCCTTTTTTATAAATGCTTTTACTTATATAGTTAGTTTATTTATAAATATAAAAGTTTTTAATGCTTAATTAAGTATACATTTAATAAAAGCATTTATAAGGTTATTTTTACTATTAATTTATTATATGTTAAAAATCTTTTTCTTTTTATATAACTTTTATAATAACATAATATTTATTATAAAGCGTTTTTTTTATATAGTTTTAAGCTTTACTAAACAATTATATAATAACTTTAAATTTAAACATAAAACAGCTAAAATTAAAAGAATTTTAAGTATAGCTATAATCTTTTAAATCGTTATATAAAAAGCAATTATATTATTAAAGCTATTAACTATACTATATAGCTTATTAGCTAGTACGCTTTTAATAACCTTTTTATATTTGCTTAAGTTTTAATATATAATATTTTCTTTTATTTTAAAGCTATTATAGCTAGGCTTTTTTAAAAGTTAAAGCTTTAATAACAGTTTAATTTTATAGTAATTTACGCATAAAAAAAAAAAAAAGCTATTTATAAACAGCTACGTAAAACGTAGTTAAAATAAACACTAATTTTTACATGTGGCTTTACTAGTAGCTAAGGTATAAAGTGTAGCTATATGCTATGCTATGCTTATAACTACCTTTTTTTTTTAAAAAAATAACGGCTTATTTGCAAGTTATATGTTTAAATTAAGGTGCTTTTTAGTTAAAAAAAAAATAACCTTAAATATTTACTTAACTAAATCTTTATTAGGCTTTTATTTTATTATGCTATTAACAGGTTTTTTTATATTTAGTTAATAGTATTTTTGCTTATTATTTTTTTATATATGCTTTTTTTTACTTTTTTGTTTGCTTTAAGCTATAAGTTTGTTGTTATTTATATATAGCTTATTAAATCTATTTTTTATAGCTGCTATTAACTATTTTTTTAGTTGTTTTAGCAGTTTTGCTACGTTAAAGTTTTAATTATAAAACTTTTTTACTAATAATGCGCTATTTTTAAAATTTTTTACTAAATATTACTTGTTATTAAGATTTTAACCTTTTTAATCTATTTAGTATTATAGCTTTTTATAGTAAGTTTTAAAAGTGTATACCTTTTTAATAATAAACTTTTCTTATAACTTATTATTTAGGCTGATTATTTTTTTAGCAAGATTTTTTAAAGCTTGCTTAGGTAAAAGATTATTAAAGTATTTCTTTAAATAGTTAGCATAAAATTTATTAGTTAATTTTTATATTGCAGGTATGTTTAGTGTAAAAGTGTCCTTTTTTTTTTTAACAATTTTAAATTTTTGCTATGTTATTAAAAAGTTTAATTTATTTAACGGTTAGTTTGTTTTTTAAAACTGTTTTTTCTTAAGAATAAAAATATAGTTTTTAATATTAAAGTCTAGGTTTTTTTATTTTTGATTTGCCTGTTTTACTATTTACGTCTAGGTTTTTATTAAATTAAACTTAGCTATATCTATAAAATTTACGATCTTTTGCGCTTAGTTTTAAGCGTTTTTTTTTAATGCCTTTTTTTTTGTTAGCAACGTTTTTAGTTTTTCCTTTAATGTTTAATTTTTTTAATTAAAATTAAAAAGCATAAGAAATTTAAACTTAACCTTATAAAAGGATAATTTAGTTAATTTATACACTAGTAAAGCTTGCGTATAGTTTATAGTAAAAATATATTTTAACTAGTTATTTTAATAGTGATTTATATAAGGCTATAAACGTTAGTTTAAATATTTATTTATTATTTTAGCTTGCTTTACGGTTTTATAATAACTTACTAAAGCTAATATATAAATAATACTTATTAGTTTATATAACTTATTTATAAATGTAAATATAAACTAAAGATTTTTATTAAAAGTTATTATTATAGGTATTTTAAAGACCTAAAAAAGTCTTTTATAATATTTACGCTATACTTTTAGCTATAGCTTATGTTATATATAATATAATTTAAGCTTTTTTGCTTAATTAATTAATTATAACTAATATATTATTAAACTTATGCTTATTTTTAAGCATTTATTTAAAATTTATAATAAAATAGCGCTATATATAGTTTAAAATTAATAAAAGTTATAGTTTGCTTAGCATTTTATTTTTTAGTACTTTTATAAGTTAATAAGTTATATAATTAAATATATATATGTTATAATTATATGCTAGTTTTAGCTACTAATATTTTTAAGTTATTAATACTTTTATTTTATATTTGCTTAAATAAGCCGTAAGCATTTTATTATAGCTTTTTTAAATAAATTACATTTTTATAATTAAATAGTTAAGTATTATAAGTTGCTTTTTATATAAAGTAAGTTTATTTTTTATTATTTAAAGGTTATTTTTTTTATCGCTTTTAGTTTTTTAATAATAGATTTTTATATTAAGATTAATACGATTTTTATATATAATTTTTTTTATTAGTTATAAATTAAAAAGCTTTTTTATGTTAGCAGAAAAAATTAATTTTAAAACTTTTATAAGGAATATATTATAAATAAGTTTAAACATTATATCGTAACGTTAAAACTTTTTTTTTTTTGCTATATTTATATATTTTCTTATTTATAAAAAAAAAAGTTAGCTATTATGTTCTTTTTATTTAGTTTATAAATAATAATAAAGTTATATTTAAAAAATAATGCAATTTATTTAGCTTATTATAGGTTTAAGCGCTGTTTTTTACTAAAATACTTTAATGCTTTATAATTAGTTATTATAAGAAAAGGTTTTTTTTAAATATTTACTAGCTTAGGTTGCTACTTTTTAAAGGCTAAAGCTATTGCTAGCATTTTTTTGTTATAAATGCTATAGTTGTAACGGTTATAATAATTGCTAACGTAATAGTCTTTTAATTTAACCCTTTTTCGATAAGACTATTAATAACTAGAAGGACCTACTATATATATAATATATTACCGGCCTTTGTATATGCTAGTTTCTTTCTTTCTTTCCTTTTTTTTTTAGCTTAAAATCTTTGTTTAAAGCATTAATAAAGCTATAAACTAGCCTTTAACGATTGTAATACTATTTTAAGCTCTCCTTTTTGCTATCAAGCGTTTTATAAATACGTTATCTATAATTACTATAGTTGCAAACCTAAACTAACTACTTATTATGCTATCGCATACTTAACTTAAAACAAGTGCACTATTACTAAAAACTAAAACTTATAACTTTTTTAAAGTAATAATCTATAAAGATTAATAACCTAAAATAATCTAAAAAAATCTAAGACTATATTGCATTAAATAGTATTTTACCTATAGACCTAAGCATAAATATCCTAAAACTAACTATAAAAAAAAACCTTAACCTTAAGTTCTTAAAAGCTAAACAAAAACAAAACTTTAACGCTGCTTTAGATAACATAGCAGCTAAATAGGTAATACTAAAAGACCTATAGGCCTAAATCTTCTAGTTAACGCAACAGTTAAAACAAGCCTAACAAAATCAAACCTTAAAATTAAAACAAAATAGTACTATTAAAAGCGCCTTTAGCAGCATTACTTTCTAACTAATAGGCATAGCAGCCTAAACTATCTTTAAAAACATAAAAAAAGCAATAGTAAACAGCTTTAACCTATTATATAACAATAAAGCTAAAAACTAAAAACTAAACCTAAAATACTTTGCTAGCAATAAAAAATAATTTAACTATTAGCTAAGCAAGCTAGCTAATAAATTTAAAGAAAATGTTACTACTTATTATACTAAAAAAAGCTGCATACGTTATATTATATCTTTATTATAAAATAATATTACATAAGCTTTTAAGACATGTTTTTGTTTTACTACTAAACTATATAGCAGTATAACTAAAATAATTTAAGCCTTAAAAACTACTTATTATAACCTAAATCAGTTAGCTAAAGCTTATAATAAGCTAAACAAACACTACTATAAAGCTAAACAAAATATCTACTAATTTATTGCCTAATTTAACACTTTAGCATTAAAAGCTAAGTTTTTTAAATTAAAATAGTCTTAAATTCTTTAAAAGCACATAGATTTTAATCTAAGAAATAAAATCTTTAAAGCTAATATAAACCTATACATAAGCTACAAACGCTTTTATAACAAAATATTTAAAGCTATATATAACTATAAGCATAGCTACTAGCATTATCAAAAATATAACTAAAAACTAGCAGACAAGCCTACTGCTAACAAAGCTTTAGCTAGTTAACGCAATACTAAACTAAATGCTATAAAAACCTTAGGACAGCTAAAAAAAGCCTTAAACAATAAAAAAAAAAAGGTTTACTAGGCTAACAACACATATTTTATCTATAGAAAATCTAAATACTATGCTACTAAATGCCCTAACAAGCCTAAACCTAAAAAGGTTGCAAAAATATAACCTACTAAAAAAGTTAAAAAACAAAAAGATTTAACTAATAAGTCCTTTAACTTAAAAAACTAACAAAACTGCTAAAAGTTTTTATAATAGTTTAATTACTATTTTTAGCTAAAATAAGTAGCAATAAAAAAAACTTTTCTTTTTATAATACTATTTAGCTATAAGTAAATAATATTAAAATAAAAGCTACTACACTATATAATACTAAAGCTTAAGTCTTTTTAATAATAAGCCTAAAGTTAGCTTAATAGGCATACTAATAGCTAAAAGCTAAATTAATAATATTAATATAAAAATAACTCTTTTTTAATTATAAAAGAAAACCTATAGGAAGCATAAAGCAATATTTATATACTACTTTTAAAATTAACAAAAAAAAATTTAAAGATTAACTCTTTTAAATTACTAATATAAAGCTAGATATTATAATTAGCTTAAACTAGCTAGCTAAACACTAGATCCTTTTAAACTATGCTAGTAAAAAGCTAATATAGCCTAATAACTTACCGCTCCTTATAAAGTTTTTGCTAACAATAAAAATCCTATAAATAAAAGCCTTAAAACATTAAGTTAACCCTACTATTTAAAGAAACACTAATTACTAAAACTAAGCACTAAAAAAATAATACTAAATATTTTAACAAAAAACGCTAAGTAATGCTAACAATAACCTTAAAGTAATTATAAATATTATGCAATAAGTTAATTAAAACCTAAACAGATAACAATAAGCTTAGCTAGCTAAAAAAGCATTAAAGCAACCTATACTAATAAAGTTTGTTATATTAACAAAGCAAATAAAAAGCATAAAATTATAAAAAACATTTAATAAAAAGCACATTTTTTTCCTACCTAATAAAAATCTAAAACATATAGCATTAGTTTGCAAGATATTACTAAAACTATTAGCCTACTTAAAAAGCTTTTTTTTTAAAATTAAAGCAGATATTATAGCACTTTTTTAACTTAGTTTTAACGTTATATTAAAACCTATTAACAAAAAGCCTACTAACTTACCTTTAAAATACTGTACCTTAATTTAATATCTTTTATTAAAAAAGAAAGTTACTAACTAATTGCTAGCCTTAGGCTTTATTAAGCTATATATAAAAGTTAATGCAGCCTTTATTTTATTTGCTTTAAAGCCCTATTCTTAAAAATAACAATTCTATATTAACTATTAATAAAGGAATAAATACCTAAAAGACTATATTGTCTTTGCCTTAGACTTACCTAGTATTATCTTTAATAGCTAACAAGCTAGAAAATACTCTAAATTTAACGTTATTAAGGCTTTTTATAAAATAAAAATAGCACTAAAATTAAAATACCTTACTGCTTTTAAAACCTAGCAAGATATATTTTAATAGCTAGTTTTACCTTTTAAACTTAAAGTAAAACTAGCCTAATAGCAAACTTTTATTAATGTATAGCTGCAAAAATTACTAGATAAGTTTGCAAGCGCATACGCTAATAATGTCCTAATATATTCTAACACTAAAAAAAAGCACTAAACCTACTATAAAAAGGTTATCTATAGACTATATAAAGTAAATTTACAAAGCAATATTAAAAAGTCATAGTTTAATATAATAAAAGTAAACTACCTAAATATAATACTAAAGGCTAAAGTAAGCATTAAAGTAAACCTAGCTAAAATTAAAGCTATTACTAGCTAAAGATTTAAGAACTTTAACAAAATATAAGCAGTTTAATCTTTCTTAAAGCTCTGCAACTTTATCTGCATGTTTACCTACTACGCAAATAATATAGCTAAACCTTTTAATTAATTGCTTAAAAAAAATGCGCTTTTTAAAAAAAGCCTAAAACAAAAAAAAGCCTTTAAAGCCATAAAACAATTAGCTTGTTAGTTATTAATGCTAGCTTTCTTTAGACTTAAAGTACCTACTAAAGTAAAAACAAACGCTTTATGTAATGCTACTAAAGGTATTATCTAGTAACAGTAACTTAACAGCTAATAAAAACCTGTTAGATACTTCTTAAAAACAATAATATTATACAAAAAAGCATACCTTATATAAAATCGCAAACTTTTAGCAGTAGTACAAATATTAAAATACTACTGTTTAAAACTACTAGAAATAAAGTTTTTTATAGTTACTAACTATTAAGCTTTAGTTTATTTTTTAACTAAAAAGATATTATTAATGCAATAAGTACGATAGGCTAACTTTTTATCTAACTTTAATATTATGTTTTAGTACCGTTTAAGCTAGCAAAACATAGTTGCTAACATACTTTTATAAAAAACAGTAGATTTACTTACTATTAAAGCATAAAAAGCTAAAAAGCAAAACATAAAATTAATTAACCCTGCAAAAATAGCTATACTAGTTGCCTTAGTAAAACTAACTATAATACCTTTAAAAAAAGCAGACTTAGTAAATCTTATTAAAAAAAAAAACAAACTTTAATAGCTAGGTATAAAAAAACACTGTCTAAAAGTTCTAAAGACTATAACTAATAAATTAATTTTCTTATAAATAGCTTTAATAAAAAAAGCTTACTATCTAGTTATTACAGCCTACCTAAGGCAAAACAAAACCATAAAAGCGTTAAAACGAAACTACTACTAGCTTTACCTTAAAAAAAACGTTAGAAGATATATATAGAATTGCTATAATTGCAAGAAAAACAAAGCACTGCAAGACAAAACCCTAAGCCTACTATACCTGCTACTAATGCTAACCTTAGTTTAAAAACATATAATAGTTAATAGAAAATCCATACCTAAAGATTAATATAAATATAACTACGTTTAAGCGTTTATTAATAAATTCAGCTATCTTTTAGTTAGCATTCTAGCTTATAAAACTAATACTATAAAAAATATAGCCTTAAGATATTACTAATATGTTTATTAATTACTTAGCATACTAAAAGTCTAAATATTTAACAATATAAAACTATTTATTTTAAGCTTTATAGCTAAAATTAACAAATTAACTAGCATAAAGTACTGCTATAGCAGCATACTTTACTTATAAACCTAAAATGCAGTAAAGCTTATAAACTAAAAGCTAAATTAACAATTAAAATTCTACGTTAATAAGTATTAAGACAACTAAAATATCTACTTGCTTGCTTTAGATTTTGCATACAACTTTTTATAGCACTTATTAATAAATATAGCTTTACTAAAAGTAGCTATAAGAACTAATGTTTATAACTTATTATTACTGCTGCTACTTAACGCAGAAGCAAATAGTAAACTAAAAAAACAAGCGCTTAAGCTAGTATAACAAGCGCAAAAAGTCTAATAATATGCTTATAAAATAGCACTTAAAATGTAGAAGCAATAATAAACGCAGGCTAACCGCAAGTAAAAACTAGTAGACTTTACAGTTAGCAATTGCATATTCTTAAAGAAAAAAGGCTTTATAACTTAAGCGCTAACAACTAAGTTAAACTTATAATAAGCAAGGCTATTTAAGATACTGCAAATATAAAGGCATAGCTATATTTTAAACCTTTTAAACTTTTATAAAATAACTAACCTATTCTATGCTAATAAACTAAAAAAAGCTACAAATAACCTGCTACTACAACAAGCGCAACCGCTACTTAAAGCAAAAAAAGTTAACAATAAAGCAAAATTTAAAGTAAAAAAAATATTACAATCTAAACTATATAAAAAATATAAGATGCTATAATACTAGGTAGCATAGCAAGAATATAACCTTAATAATATATAGTACCTTGCTAAAAACTTTAAAAACTTGCTAGTATAGCTAAAAAAATTTCATAAGCAGCACTAAAAGGCCTTAGGTCCTTTAGTAAGACTTTAACACTAGATAAAAGCAGCAGCTAAAAATATATAAGCAAAAAACTATCTAAATAATAATCTAGCTAAAAAAGCAGGCTTTACTATAAAGATTAAACAATACAAGTAACTTTAATAAAGTCTACAACTATATTTTAGTTTTAGTAAAAGGAAATATAACGGTTATAACAATTGCTAACATAACGGTCCCTTAATTTAACCCTTTTTTAATAAGACTATTAATAACTAAAAAGACCTACTATACACACAATATATTACTAGCTTTCGTATATGCTAGTTTCTCTCTTTCTTTCCTTTTTTCTTTAGCTTAAAATCTTTGTCTAAAGCATTAATAAAGCTATAAACCAGCCCTTAACAATCGTGACAATAGTTTAGCTTTATATTTTATATAGTTTAAAAAAAAAATGCTATAAAATGCTATGTTTTATTATACCTTTAAAATAATATATTAGCAGCTATACTATTAAATGCATTAGTTTTTACTTTAGTAATATATTTATATTAAAAGTATTTAAAGGTAAAAGCTATAGTTAAAGCTTTTTTTAAATGTTAAAAAGCTTAATTATACTTTTTTATTTATTTAAAAAACATACTTTTTTTAGTTAGTTAATTAAAAGGTAAAGCAATTTAGCTATATTTTTAAATAAACTTTATATAAAAATTATAAAAGCTTAAAAAAGATTACATTTTTTTTATAGTTTAAAGAAATATTTAGTTATATATAACCTTAACTTTATTTTAATTAACTTTAATGCTTTTAATGCTAATAATATATTTAAAAAATTTTATTTTTATAACATAAAATTTTAATTTCTTTAAATTAGCTTATAAGCCTACGCTTTATAATTTATTTAAGACTTTTTTTATATAGATTTAATAGTTTTTTAAATTATTAAAGTAAATTAAAATATTATTTATATAAGTACTATAAAAGTTATTAAAGTAATTAAATAATATATTGTTAATATATTTTTAAAACGTAAATAAACCGTTAGTAAAGCTAAATAAAAAAACTTTATAATAGTATATATTATATTAAATATAAAATATAATTAAATTTTTATAGCTAAAGTATATTTTAATATAGTAAAATATTTGTTGCATATTAATTTTAGTAAAAATTTTAGCTTTATAAATATATGCTAAGGTTTTTTTAATTAAAAAAAAAAGGTAACAATTTTTCTTTGTTAATTTGTTTAATTTATAGTAATTTATATAAAAGCAGAAACTACTATTAAACTTTTATATAAAAAAAACAAAAGATATAAAAAATATACCGCTTAGTTTAATAAATCCTTTATATAATTGCTTAACAAAGTATTTTTTAACTGCTTTTAGCTTATTTAATAATATTTTATATAAAAAGCTATATTTTAAATTGTTAAAGGTTTTTTTACTAATAAACTTAATTTTATAATCTACTTAAAAGCATAAAAAAAGTAAAACATTTAAGTTAACTTTGCTAAAGGTATAAAGTAAGTTATAGTATTTAAAAGGTATAAGTTTTAAGGCTTTTTTCTTTAAATCGTTATTTTTATTTTCTAAGAATTTTTCTGCTATTTTTTAGCGCTTAATTATTTTGTTTATTTAATAAATATAAATGCTTTAAACTTTTTAATAAAACTTTTTTTTATTTAAGTAACTAGTAAAAGCTAAAGCATTAATAACAATTATTTTAGTATTAGGCCTTTGCTTATATTAGCTAATCTTATTATATTTTATATAGTAAAGTTTTTAGGCATTATATTTTTATTTTAATATAAATTTTGCTGCTATTTTTACTAGCTGTTTTTAAGTTTTCTTTTTTTTTTTTACTTTTTCTAGCGTTAGTTTTTTAATTAAGGCTAGTATTTTATTTAAACTTTTCTACATTTTTGCTAAGTTTTTTTTAACTAGGTTACTTTTTTTTAAAATTATAATCTTAATAGATAAATAACCTAAGGCAGCATGTGTAGCTTAGCGTTGCTTTTCTTGTTTGTTTAATTTTTTTTTTATCTTTTTATTTCTTTTTTTAGCATTGCTTTAATAACTAGGGTAGCTTAGCTATGTTTTTAAATCTTTTATATCTAAATTATAAAAAAAGTTAAAATTAGCAAAAAGTTTAAAAAAAAATATTAAACAATGTTTTTAATAGTTTAGTAAAATGTTATGTTTTTAAAACTATAATTTTTTTAAAATTACCTTATATTATATATTTAATATAAAAGTAGAAATTTATTAAAAGGTATGTCTTTAAATTTTTAAGGTTAACTATAAAGCTTTATAGATTTTTTAGTTGCTTTTGCTATTAAAACTAGTTATTTTTTTAAGTTAAAATTAAGTAGTTATTAATAGCTATATATAATAAATAAGCTTTATAGCTATTTTAATGCTTATATAAATATATAAACTTGCTTTTATATTTTTAAAGGCATTATAAATTGTTAATAAAAGTTTATTATTGCTTAAAGTATAAGTATATACTAAAAGGCAACTTTTTAAATATTTATTTAATCTTTTATTTTAAGATATATTCTTTAGGTAAAAGTTTAACTTTTTTAAGGTTAATTTTTTGCTTGCGTTTTAGCTTTAGTTTTAGCAAAGGTTTAAAAAAATAAGCTGTTAAGTTTAAATATAGCTAAGATTATTATTACTTTAGCTTTTTTTTTATTGTTTTGCATGCTTTTTTTTAAAGGATAATCTTTAAAAACGTGTTTAATTTATTAATAATTAAAGCATTTGCTTTTTAAGATTAATTGTTTTATTTTTTATGCATTAGGTTAAAAAGGTAAAGTTATAGCATTACCTTATTTTTTATTTTTTCTTTAGCTTTAGCTTTTTTATTTTTTACTTTTTGCAGCATTAATAGCATTAGCAGCTAATTTTCTTTAGTTTTTAAGCATTAAGTAATAAATAACTTAAATATAATACTATATATATATATTAAATGTTTTAATAAGTTTTAAATACTTTATAAAGGTTTTAATACTTAAATAAGTAAAAAGTTTATTTTTAAACTTTTTTTTTTATTTAGTTTGCTAAAGCTATATTTTTTTAGCTAATTAAATAAAGTTATTTTTAAATTAAAAAAACTTAAATAACTTAGTTAGCATTATAAGTTATTAATATATTTTTTTTGCTTTTTTAGCTATATTAACGTTATAATATTAGCTTTAAAATAAGTTAATAAGCTAGTAAAAGTAGTAATATAATTAAAGTAGGTTTTAAAAAGATAAAGTTAAAGATTTTTAGCTACTTTGCTATTAAAATAGCTTTTAATGTCTATTATCTTAGTAATATTATTAGTAAACTAGTTATTATTAGTTATAAAATAGTTTTTTATAGCTTAATATTATATTTTAAACTTAACTTTATTTTTTTGTTTATTATTAGTAAAAGTAAATATATATACCTTAATAAATTAGTATATAGTTTATTTTAGCAGTAATTAAAAAGTGCTTTATTAATAAGATAATAGGTTTATTATTTACTAATTAAATTTATTAACTTACTTTTATAAATAGTTACGTTTTTTTATTATAGTTTTTAACTTAGCAAGAAAATAATTTATAACTATAAAATTACTTATTTTATAAAATAAAGTAAATAGGTTTTTTTATTTATGTTTTTAGCATAAATAATTAATTTTTAGCATTAAGTTATTTGTTTTTTTAATGCTTAAATTAGCTATAAAGCAAGTTTATTAAATAAAGTTTTTAATTTTTACTTTATTTTTAAAAAAAAGTTTATATAAGTTTTTAGTATAAGCTAAATTAAAAATAGCTATTAGACTATATATTTTAAACTTTTACTAAAGCTTATAAAAATATTTTAATAGTTTTTAAAAAGTAGTTTTATTTATAAAACCTTAAAAGTTAAAGAAAATAAACTTTATATTAAAAAAGTAAGCTTAAAAATAAAAAGCAAAACTAGTTTTTTTAATATAAAAAATAATAAACTTATAAAAAAGTTTTTATAACTTAGCTTAAAATATATTTTTGCTGCTTATATATTGCTTTTGCATAAAGTTTTTATTTAAAACTTTATATCTAAAGTTTTTTAAAGCTTGCTTTAAGGTTTTTTTTTCTTTTTTAGTATGCTTAATTATTGCTATGCCTTTTTAGTTAGGGTTGCTGATACAGCTAGGTAGGGGGTTCACCCACGTAGTGGGTGGGACCCACCGGAAGGTCTACTATTCCTACTGCCCAGAGGGCAGTAGGAATAGTAGAACCTTCCTTTATTATGAATATACTCACTACCTCTGTAACACTTTACCAGTTGCCTATTAAAAAGAAAAAAGATAAGCAATAGCAGGCTTTAATATAAGGTTGCTTTTTTGCTTATAAACTAAAGGCAATATTTTTAAATGCAAAAGTAACTTGCTTTTTAGCTTTTTGCTTTATAGCTTTTTTCTTTTTAAAAGTTTAAGCTATATTAAAAAAAAAAAATAAAATAACTAATATACTAAAAAGGTTAATAATAATAATAGCTAAGATTAAGGTTTAAAAAAATATTTAAAAAAATAGTTTTAAGTGCTTTTATAATAAAAGTAATATATAAATTATTATAGCTAGGCTTTTTTAAAAGTTAAAGCTTTAATAATAGTTTAATTTTATAGTAATTTATATATAAAAAAAAGAAAAAGCTATTTATAAACAGCTATATAAAGCATAGTTAAAATAAATATTAATTTTTATATAATATAGCTAGGTAAAAGGTTTACTTATATAGTAGGTAAAACCTATTAAAAGGTTTACTATTTTTACTGCTTAAAAAGCAGTTAAAATAATAAAACCTTCTTTTATTATTAATATACTTATTACTTTTATAACATTTTACTAAATAGTATAGTAAGTATATAATTATATCTAGTAATTTTATTTTAGTTTATAATTAATTATTTTTTTATATCGGCAGTATTAAACGCTTAGTTAGCTTATTAGCAGCTATGCTTAAAAAACTAACACACCTTAAAATGCTAGGTTAGTTTGTTAACAACCTACGCTTTAATAACGCTAATTATATTAACACTATAAAGATTAGCTTGTTAGTAATTTAAGTAGAATTAATTTAATCTTAGCATTTTTTAACGCTGTTATCCTATGTAATTTACACCGTAAATACCTTTAAAAAACGCAGATCTAGCTAAGTTAAAGTTATATTTAATCTTGCACTTATTTAAATAGTACGCTACTTTTTACCTAACTACATCTAACTAAAGTTAACGTTTATAATATTATAGTAGTATTTTTTTAAGTTTTTACTAGGTTTGCAATATAAAGCATAAATTGTATAATTAAACCTAGTTTTTTAGATTATTATATTTAATCTTATTTTGCGTTACTTATATAACTTATTATAACTTTAACCTTGCAATCTTGCGCTTATTTTAGCTGCTTTATATAAATAAAATTTTTTTATATATGCAAGGTTATTAAATTAATAGCCTATGCTATCTTATTTTATTTTATTTAATTTACAAAAAAAGTTTTATCTTATAATTTTATTTAATCTATAAAAAAACACTTTTTTTGCAAACAAATTATACTTTACCTATAAACTTTACTACCTATAGATCGTATTAACTTTACTATGTTAAATAACAGTTAATAAAACAAACTAAAATTATTAATTTTTAAGTTTTAAACTTTATTATTAATTAAAAATTTTATACCTAAATTAATTAAAGCTAAAAAGATTTCTGCTTTTAAATTATAGTTTAAACTTAAATTAAACTTTAACTTTTTTGCTAAACTACCTATTTTAATTAAACCTTAAATATTTATTAGCATGTTAAGCTACTAACTACTAGCGCTTTAAACGCTTAATCTATTTGCGTTATCGTTAATGCAACTATTAATAAGCTTAGTTTTAACGCTAAAAAAACTAATATTAATAATACTATATATTTAATAAAATATTGTAACTATAAGCGCTTTTTTATTTGTTTTATTTAAGTTAAAAGTAAACAAAAGTTAAATGCTACTTTTTAAATAAATAATAAACAATAAAAAAACTTAAAACTAAGTCTTATAAAAATTAGCATAATAAAATAAGCAGATATAATTAGCTTATAACGTTAACTATATAATAGCTAATGCTACTAATAAAAAAAAAGTTAAAAAATTAAAGTAGTTTATAAAAATAGTTAATAATATAGTTTTTAAAATAAGCAAAATAGTTAACTATACTTATAGTAAAATAATATAAAACTAAAACAAAAAAAATAAAAGACTAAAAGTATAAATAACTTACTTTTTATAAAAAACTTATACTTAAACGCTTTTAGTATACTATTTTACTTTTGCTTAACTATAACTAATACTTTTATATGCTTTAATTTTATAAAAAAACTTAAACTTTAGCAAAAAATTTATATAAAACTAATACTAAGCAGCTAGTAGCATTATAAAAAGTAGTTTTTATAACTATTTTACTACCTTGCTAAATAAAAAAAAAGAACTACTAATTATTATAGTTTTAACATTTATACTAAAAACCTTTAAACTGCTAACAATTTAGCCTTTTATATTTATAGCGTTTAGCTAAACCTTATTAGCTTAACTACGCTTAATATTTAAACAGCTTAGCACTTATATATATTTTAAAGCACTTATTAATATAACAAAAAACTTAGACTAAATAAATACTAACAGACTATTAATATACTTTATAACCTATTAATAGTTAGCAAAAGCTAAAAAATAAGCCTAAAAAAACTAATATAATATAAATAGCGCGCTTAATCTTAATAGCAACCTTAATAATAACAGGTTAAGCAATAGCAAAAATAATAACAATTGCTTAAATATGCTTAATATCTTTAATTGCAATAACTAATAAAGTATTTTTAGTAGAGCTAATGTTATATTAAACGCAGCTGCATTAATAGCAAGCACTGTTAGCTTGCACCGCTTAAAAAAAAAAACATTAGCACTTTTAACTTAAATTACTATAATCTTAAAGATATAAAAATAATAGCAAATAAAAATAAAATTATTTTTATAAATATTTACTGCTTTATTAAGCGCATTAAGTCTTTTATAAAAGATAAAAAAACAGCTAAGTTAAATAAGCAATAGATTTTATTTATACTTCCTACTATAATAGCTAGCTAAGTATTATTATAATAAAATAATAAACTTACTAGTATTTATTACAAGAAACTTAAATAAAAAGGTTTAATAAAGATCTTTAAGAAAATAAAAACTTAATTTTTAATATAATCTACTTTAGCTAACAAAAGATTTATTAAAATAAATCTTTGCTTAAAAAACATAGCTTGCAATAAAAATGCTATAACATGCTATATTTAAAAAAAGGTTTAATATATAAAAGCAATAAAAACATTTACTAGCAATAACATTAACTAGCATAGCATTATAATATAAGTTTAAACAGCAATAAACTTTAGCATTAAAAGTTTCTTATAAGCTTTTAAGTTAAAAGAAATATATGCTAATTATATAACTATAATAGCAAAAGCAAAACTACTTTTATTATCTACAGCTAAAAACAAGTACTTCAAATTTTCTAAAAACTAATACTAAGTTTAAAAGCGATTATTATCTTTTAAACATAATCAAACGTATAAAGATTGCAAACTAAATAACGTTAAATTTAAAAAACGTAATTAATATAAAAAGGATAAGTTAAACAATAAAAAGAAAAACTAAAAGATTAAAAGCAACAAATAAAAAACTAGTTAAAAAAGGCATAAAAATAAATATAAACAAAAAAAATATAATTAAGCTAACGCAGCTATATAAGACTTAAAATCTAATTATTATGCTAACATTAAACTAAACTTTAATAACTTAGCAAACAAATCATTTAATTTTAATAGCACTTATGTTATTATTAACTTTTTTTTAACTTGCAAGTTTTATAAAAAAACGTTTAATTTAAAAAAGCAAAAAGATTAACATGCTTATAAATATAAGCACTAACCACTTAAAAGCATAACTAACATACTGCTTATATATAAGTTTTAATTAATATGCATATAATATAATGTTATCTTTAAGTTATATAATAAGCTATTTTAGCATTTACTTAATTGTAAAAGCAACGTATTAAGTAATATAACAGCTAAATTAGCATGTAATACTAAAAAGGTATTACTTAAAAAAGTAGCTCTACTTTAAACTCGCAAGGCTTTTTTATAACTATATAAACTAAACAAATTAATAAATAAATAAACAAGTAATTATTATTTCTATTTTTAAATAGTTGCATATAGTTTGCTAAATAAACCTAATATAAAGGTTTGTTATAACATAGGCTGCAAAAAAAGCTTAATCACAAAGAAATTCTTTAGCACCTTAAAGCATACCGTTAAACAAAGGACTAGCAAAATTAAAAGCGTTAAAAAAAAACGCATTAAATGTAAAGAGTACGCTATATTTACCTTGCATTTGCTAGGTTAAAATAACAAAAGACTTTTAGTTTTATTTAAAGTAATAAAAAGCGCTTAAGTACTAAAAGGAGACTTTAGCATACTTTTTCTATTTAGCACTAGCTTTTTTAATCTGTAAAAAGTTATAATTAGCTTTAAAAATTAAAGCATTAGGTTTACTAACGCAAAAAACTTCTACTAAAAATTTAAAGTATACTTATAAGCATATATATGCACGTATAAAATAACGTTATAAAAAGAAATTATTATTTTCTTTAGTAAAACTTTATATATACTATATAACTATATTATTTTATTATCTAATTATAATTTTATATTTAAACCGTTATAAAAAAACTTTATTATAGCACTAGTAAAATCTACTACTTTTTACGTAGTAATAATATTTAACTTTAGTTTTAACATAAAAAAAGTATTAAAAAGTACTTAAATAAGCACTATATAAAAACAAAATAACAGTAAAACCTTTATTAACGCAACTTAAAAAAGTTATGTTAAAGCTATAATAATAGCTAGCGTATTAATAAAACTTAGTAATATTTTTAGCGCTAAAGCTGCGCTAACTAAGCTTAGTATTAATAAGACCTAATTATAGCTCCCTAATAATTTTAAGATACTATAAACATATGCAATAAATTAAAAATATAAGCTAACACTAGCATTTAAAGCTTTTGCTATAAAGTAAATTAACTTATTATTTTATACCTATTCTACTAATAATTTAATTAATATAATAAAAGCTTGCAATATTCCTTTTAAAAGCTACTTTGCTAATATAATTAATAATTTTAAACGCAAAAGCATAGCAACTAATAAAACGCTATTATTTAACGCTATGTTTTTTATAACTAAGTTATTATTTAAGCTTACTAAAATGCTACCTGCTATTATATTAATTGCAAAAATAAATAAAAACAACCTATTGCTAAAGATTTTAAGAGTTTATATAATTTTAGGCATTAAAAAGCTTTTTAATAGTAAAAAAACTATTTTACCTAAAAAGCAAACAGTTTATACTAGCAAAGGTTATATGTTTAACTTAATTAAAAAAGTTTTAGCTAAGTTTTTTAACATATAAAATAACGTTAGTTTAATTAAAGTATTAAAAGATAAGCAAATAAAAGTACCTTTTATAAACAATTAGCAGGAATATAAACTAAATAGCTAACTATACTTTTTAAGTCTTTAAGATTACAAGATTTTTAATATGCTATATAACTAATTACATAAACAAAAAAAAATAAAATAGGTTAACAGTTTTTGCTTTTTTGCATACTTTACTTTTATAGCAAAAAGGATCTTTTGCAGCAAACTATATTTTTATTTAGTTGTTAATCTTTAAGCTTTAAATAAAGTTGCTATCTTTAATAACTATTTATTATTTTTATAATCTAAAGTTATTGCTATATTACGTAGTAAAAAATATATTACTTATATAAACGCAACAAAGTTTTTCTTTTAATTTTTAGTGCATTTAACATATTATAATCGCTTTATAATAGTTAGCTATAAAAAATTAAAAAAGTTTACTATAGCAATAATAAGCTTTTATAATTTTTTAGCTTATGCTTAGCAGTTTATAAATAAAAAATTTAAGCTATATTAAAACTTTTATAAAGTATTTATTAATAATGTTATAATTTTTTTAAATATAGCTAAAAAGTACGCTAAATACTTATAGTAAAGTTTTACTATGTTTTAAAAGAAAAATATTACTTTTTTAGCAAAAAAGTCTTTTTTAGGTTATTTATTTATTAAGCTACTTAGCTTTTAAGTAAATAGCTTTAGTATTTTTACTTTTAAAAAGAAACTAACTGCCTTTTATAACCTTATATTTTTTAGCTAGCTTAAAGCACTTAAGAAATATATTAGTACTATTAGTTTTTTTTAACTATTGCTTTTATATTATGCTAAAATTATAAAACCATTATAAAAGCGCAAGACGGCCTTATTTAATAAAAGATATAAGAAAAAGCTTATTAAAACTAAAAACCTTAGCAAATAAATAGCTTATATTAGATTAACTTAATATAAGCCTATAAAAAAAAAAAAAGCTATGTTTAAGGTAATTTAAAAACTAATATATATAACGGTTATAATAATTACTAACGTAATAGTTCCTTAATTTAACCTTTTATTAATAAAACTATCGATAATTAAAAAGACCTACTATATATATAATATATTACTAGCCTTTATATATGCTAGTTTTTCTTTTTTTTTCTTTTTTTTTTTAGCTTAAAATCTTTATTTATAGTATTAATAAAGCTATAAACTAGCCTTTAATAATTATAATACTATTTTAAGCTTTTTTTTTTGCTATTAAGCGTTTTATAAATATGTTATTTATAATTGCTATAGTTGCAAATTTAAACTAACTATTTATTATGCTATTATATACTTAACTTAAAATAAATGTATTATTACTAAAGACTAAAATTAAAACTTATAACTTTTTTAAAGCAATAATCTATAAAAATTAATAACTTAAGACAATTTAAAAAAATTTAAAACTATATTATATTAAATAGTACCTTACTTGTAAACCTAAGCATAAATACCTTAAAACTAACTATAAAAAAAAACCTTAACCTTAAGTTTTTAAAAGCTAAACAAAAATAAAACTTTAACGCTGCTTTAAATAATATAGCAACTAAATAAGCAATACTAAAAAACCTATAGGCTTAAATCTTTTAGTTAATATAGCAGTTAAAACAAGCTTAATAAAATTAAACCTTAAGATTAAAATAAAATAGTACTATTAAAAGTGCTTTTAGTAGCACTACCTTTTAATTAATAGGCATAGCAGCTTAAACTATCTTTAAAAATGTAAGAAAAGCAATAGTAAATAGCTTTAACCTATTATATAATAATAAAGCTAAAAACTAAAAACTAAACCTAAAATACTTTATTAGCAATAAAAAACAATTTAATTATTAGCTAAGCAAGCTAGCTAATAAATTTAAAAAAGATATTATTACTTATTATATTAAAAAGAGCTATATATGTTATATTATATTTTTATTACAAGATAATGCTATATAAGCTCTTAAGATATATTTTTGTTTTATTATTAGACTATATAGTAATATAGCTAAAATAATTTAAGCTTTAAAAATTACTTATTATAACCTAAATTAGTTAGCTAAAGCTTATAATAAGCTAAATAAATATTATTATAAAGCTAAATAAAATATTTATTAATTTATTGCTTAATTTAATACTTTAATATTAAAAGCTAAATTTTTTAAATTAAAATAGTCTTAAATCTTTTAAAAGCATATAGATTTTAATCTAAGAAATAAAATCTTTAAAGCTAGTATAAACCTATATATAAGCTATAAATGCTTTTATAACAAAGTATTTAAAGCTATATATAACTATAAGTATAACTACTAGCATTATTAAAAATATAACTAAAAACTAGCAGATAAGCCTACTATTAATAAAGCTTTAGCTGCTTAATATAATATTAAACTAAATGCTATAAAGACCTTAAGATAGCTAGAAAAAGCTTTAAATAATAAAGAAAAAAAGGTCTACTAGGCTAACAACATATGTTTTATTTGCAGAAAATCTAAACATTATATTGCTAAGTGCTTTAACAAGCCTAAACTTAAAAGGGTTGCAAAAATATAACCTATTAAAAAAGTTAAAAAATAAAAAGATTTAACTAATAAGTCTTTTAACTTAAAAAACTAATAAAACTGCTAGAAGTTTTTATAATAGTTTAGTTATTATTTTTAGCTAAAGTAAATAGCAATAAAAAAAACTTCTTTTTTTATAATATTATTTAGTTATAAATAAATAATATTAAAATAAAAGCTACTATATTATATAATATTAAAGCTTAAGTTTTTTTAATAATAAGCTTAAAGTTAGCCTAATAAGCATACTAATAGCTAAAAGCTAAATTAATAATACTAATATAAAAATAACTTTTTTTTAATTATAAAAGAAAACTTATAAAAAGTATAAAGCAATATTTACATGCTACTTTTAAAATTAATAAAAAAAGATTTAAAGATTAACTTTTTTAAGTTATTAATATAAAGCTAAACATTATAATTAGCTTAAACTAGCTAGCTAAATATTAAATCCTTTTAGACTACGCTAGTAAAAAGCTAATATAGCTTAATAACTTACTGCTTTTTGCAAAGTTTTTGCTAATAATAAAAGTTTTATAAATAAAAGCCTTAAAATATTAAGTTAATTCTACTGTTTAAAGAAATGCTAATTGCTAAAACTAAGCATTAAAAAAATAATACTAAATATTTTAATAAAAGATGCTAAGTAATACTAACGATAACCTTAAGGTAATTATAAATATTATATAATAAGTTAATTAAAACTTAAACAGATAATAATAGGCTTAGCTAGCTAAAAAAGCGCTAAAACAACCTATATTAATAAAGTTTATAATACTAATAAAACAAATAAAAAGCATAAAATTATAAAAGACATTTAATAAAAAGCATATCTTTTTTTTATTTAATAAAGACTTAAAATATATAGCATTAGTTTATAAAATACTACTAAAACTATTAGCTTACTTAAAAAGCTTTTTCTTTAAAATTAAAGCAAATATTATAGCACTTTTTTAACCTAGTTTTAACGTTATACTAAAACCTACTAATAAAAAGCCTACTAACTTACCTTTAAAATATTATACCTTAATTTAAT
The DNA here is from genome assembly GCA_004353285.2 of Xylaria grammica. Lineage (NCBI taxonomy): Eukaryota > Fungi > Ascomycota > Sordariomycetes > Xylariales > Xylariaceae > Xylaria > Xylaria grammica. Next base: position 3,993,562 of record NGZP02000009.1, read on the forward strand.
ATTTTTTATTAAAAAAGGAAGTTATTAATTAATTGTTAGCTTTAAGCTTTATTAAGCTATATATAAAAGTTAATGCAGCTTTTATTTTATTTACTTTAAAGCTTTATTTTTAAAAATAATAATTTTATATTAACTATTAATAAAAAAACAAATACTTAAAAGACTATATTATTTTTACTTTAGACTTACCTAATATTATCTTTAACAGCTATTAAGCTAAAAGATATTTTAAATTTAATATTATTAAAGCTTTTTATAAAATAAAAATAGCATTAAAATTAAAACATTTTACTGCTTTTAAAACTTAGCAAAATACTTTTTAATAGCTAGTTTTACTTTTTAAACTTAAAGTAAAACTAGCTTAGTAGTAGACTTTTATTAATATATAGCTGTAAAAATTACTAGATAAGTTTGTAAGCGCATATGCTAATAACGTTTTAATATATTTTAATATTAAAAAAAAGCATTAGACTTACTATAAAAAAGTTATTTATAGACTATATAAAGTAAACTTATAAGGCAATATTAAAAAGTTAAAGTTTAATATAATAAAGATAAACTATTTAAATATAGTACTAAAAGCTAAAGTAAGCATTAAAGTAAACCTAGCTAAAATTAAAGCTATTACTAGTTAAAGATTTAAAAACTTTAATAAAATATAAGCAGTTTAATCTTTTTTAAGGCTTTGTAACTTTATTTGCATGTTTACTTACTATATAAGTAATATTGCTAAACTTTTTAATTAATTGCTTAAAAAAAATGCGCTTTTTAAAAAAAGCTTAAAATAAAAAAAAGCTTTTAAAGCTATAAAATAATTAGCTTATTAGTTACTAGTGCTAGCTTTTTTTAAACTTAAAGTACTTACTAAAGTAAAAATAAACGCTTTATATAATATTACTAAAGGTATTATCTAGCAATAATAATCTAATAGCTAATAAAAACCTATTAGATATTTTTTAAAGATAATAATATTATATAAAAAAGTATATCTTATATAAGATTGCAAACTTTTAGTAGTAGTATAAATATTAAAATATTATTATTTAAAACTATTAAAAATAAAGTTTTTTATAGTTACTAACTATTAAGCCTTAGTTTATTTTTTAACTAAAAAGATATTATTAATGCAATAAATATAATAAGCTAACTTTTTATTTAACTTTAATATTATATTTTAGTATTGTTTAGGCTAGCAAAACGTAATTGCTAACGCACTTTTATAAAAAATAATAGATTTACCTACTATTAAAGCATAAAAAGCTAAAAAGTAAAACATAAGATTAATTAACCTTGCAAAAATAGCTACACTAGTTACTTTAATAAAACTAACTATAATATCTTTAAAAAAAGCAGACTTAGTAGATCTTATTAAAAAAAAAAACAAACTTTAATAGCTAAGTATAAAAAAATACTACCTAAAAGTTCTAAAAACTATAACTAATAAACTAATCTTTTTATAAATAGCTTTAATAAAAAAAGCTTATTATTTAGTTATTATAGCCTACCTAAAGCAAAACAAGACTATAAAAGCGTTAAAATAAGATTACTACTAGCTTTACCTTAAAAAAAACATTAAAAGATATATATAAAATTGCTATAATTGCAAAAAAAATAAAGCACTATAAAATAAAACCTTAAGCCTACTATACCTGCTATTAATGCTAACCTTAGTTTAAAAACATATAATAGTTAATAAAAAATCTATACTTAAAAATTAATATAAATATAACTACGTTTAAGCATTTATTAATAAATTTAGCTGTTTTTTAGTTAGTATTTTAGCCTATAAAATTAATACTATAGAAAATATAGCCTTAAGATATTATTAATATATTTATTAATTACTTAGTATATTAAAAGTTTAAATATTTAATAATATAAGACTATTTATTTTAAGCTTTATAGCTAAAATTAACAAATTAACTAGCATAAAGCACTGCTATAGCAGCATATTTTACTTATAAACCTAAAGTACTATAAAGCTTATAAACTAAAAGCTAAATTAATAATTAAGATTTTACGTTAATAAGTATTAAGATAACTAAAGTATTTACTTACTTGCTTTAGATTTTACGTACAACTTTTTATAGCATTTATTAATAGATATAGCTTTACTAAAAGTAGCTATAAAAACTAATGTTTATAACTTATTATTACTATTACTACCTAATGTAAAAGTAAATAGTAAACTAAAAAAATAAGCGCTTAAGCTAGTATAACAAGCGCAAAAAGTCTAATAATATACTTATAAGATAGCACTTAAAACATAAAAGCAATAATAAACGCAGGCTAACTGCAAGTAAAAACTAATAGACTTTATAGTTAGCAATTATATATTTTTTAAAAAAAAGGGCTTTATAACTTAAGTACTAATAACTAGGCTAAACTTATAATAAGTAGGACTATTTAAAATACTGCAAATATAAAAGTATAGCTATATTTTAAACCTTTTAAACTTTTATAAAATAATTAACCTATTTTATGCTAATAAACTATAAAAAGCTGCAAATAACCTGCTATTATAACAAGCATAACTACTACCTAAAGCAGAGAAAATTAACAGTAAAGCAAAATTTAAAGTAAAAAAAATACTATAATTTAAACTATATAAAAAATATAAAATGCTGCAATATTAGGTAGCATAGCAAAAATATAACCTTAATAATATATAGTACCTTGCTAAAAACTTTAAGAACTTGCTAGTATAGCTAGAAAAATTTTATAAGCAGCACTAAAAAGCCTTAAGTCTTTTAGTAAAACTTTAACACTAAATAAAAGCAGCAGCTAAAAACATATAAGTAAAAAACTATCTAAATAATAATTTAGCTAAAAAAGCAAGCTTTACTATAAAAATTAAATAATATAAATAACTTTAATAAAGTTTATAACTATATTTTAGTTTTAGTAAAAGAAAATATAACAGTTATAATAATTGCTAATATAATAGTTTTTTAATTTAACCTTTTATTAATAAAACTATTAATAACTAAAAGGACCTATTATATATATAATATATTACCGGCCTTTATATATGCTAGTTTCTCTTTTTTCTTTCTTTTTTCTTTAGCTTAAAATCTTTATTTATAGCATTAATAAAGCTATAAACTAGCCCTTAATAATTGTGATAATATATAAGAATATAATTATTTACTATTACGATCTTAACAAGCAGTTATACATGCAAGTTAACGCGTTACTTAAACATAAGTTTAAAGTTATGCTTTTTTATATTAAAGATAGTTATAAATAAAAACTAGGCTAAATAGTCTTTAGCACTTAAGTTTTACCTATTATGTTTTTTAGTTGTTATATATCCTAACTAGAAATATAATATAGCCTTTTTAAAATAGAGGTTATATGCGTTATATAAGCTTATAAAAGACTTAAAACAACCGTTAAAGCCTCCTATAACCTTATAATCATACTAACAGATTACTTTATAATAAAAAGCATTTTAAACTAAACTAACATAAATATAACATTTATTAATAAAGCAAATAAACAACTAATTAACGCTTTTATTTATTTATTATAATATAGCTTATAAGTGTATTATATCTTAAGATATTATAATTTTATTCCTAATGCATTTAGTTGCTTGCAAGCTATCTTAAATAAATTTAATAAAAACAGTAAAATTAAGCGGTTTAATAAAGTAGCAGTCTTTAACAACATATAATTTAATAAAGTTATTACTAAAGCAGTCTTTAATAACTTAGTTAAAGATAAAATTACTGCTAATTATATAAAAAACCTTAAATATTATAAAATCTTTTAAACTTTTTATAATAACAATAAAAACATTAAAAACTTTTTTTGTTTTAGCTGTAACGGTTATAACAATTGTTAACGTAACGGTCCCCCAATTTAACCCCTTATCAATAAGACTATCGATAACTAAAAGGACCTACTATACACACAATATATTACCAGCCTTTGTGTATGCTAGTTTCTCTCTTTTCTTCCTTTCTTTTTTAGCTTAAAATCTTTGTTTATAGTATTAATAAAGCTATAAACCAGCCTTTAACAATCATAACACTATTTTAAGCTCTCCTTCTTGCTATCAAGCGTTTTATAAATATATTATTTATAATTGCTATAGTCGCAAACTTAAACTAATTACTTATTACGCTATCGCGCACTTAACTTAAAACAAGTGCACTATTACTAAAAACTAAAACTTATAACTCTTTTAAAGCAATAACCTATAAAGATTAACAACTTAAAATAATCTAAAAAAATCTAAGACTATATTGCACTAAACAATACTTTACTTATAAACCTAAGCATAAATACCTTAAAACTAACTATAAAAGAAAATCCTAACCTTAAGTTCTTAAAAGCCAAACAGAAATAAGACTTTAATGCTGCCTTAAACAACATAGCAGCTAAACAGGCAACACTAAAAGACCTATAAGCCTAGATCCTCTAGTTAACGCAACAATTAAAACAAGCCTAACAAAATTAAACCCTAAGATTAAAACAAAACAGTACTATTAAAAGCGCCTTTAGTAGCACTACCTTTTAACTAATAAGCATAGCAGCTTAAACTGTCTTTAAAAACGTAAAAAAAGCAATAGTAAACAGCTTTAACCTATTATATAACAATAAAGCTAAAAACTAAAAACTAAACCTAAAATACTTTGCTAGCAATAAAAAATAATTTAACTATTAGCTAAGCAAGCTAGCTAACAAATTTAAAGAAAATGTTATTACTTATTATACTAAAAAAAGCTGTATACGTTATATTATATCTTTATTACAAAATAATATTACATAAGCCTTTAAGACATGTTTTTGTTTTACTACTAAACTATATAGCAGTATAGCTAAAATAATCTAAGCTTTAAAAACTGCTTATTATAACTTAAATTAGTTAGCTAAAGCCTATAATAAGCTAAATAAACACTACTATAAAGCTAAATAAAATATTTATTAATTTATTGCTTAATTTAATACTTTAGCATTAAAAGCTAAGTTTTTTAAATTAAAATAGTCTTAAATTCTTTAAAAGCACGTAAATCTTAATCTAAGAAGTAAAATCTTTAAAGCTAATATAAACCTGCATATAAGCTATAAACGCTTTTATAACAAAGTATCTAAAGCTATATACAACTATAAGCATAGCTACTAGCATTATTAAAAATATAACTAAAAACTAGCAGACAAGCCTGCTGCTAATAAAGCTTTAGCTAGTTAATGCAATATTAAACTAAATGCTATAAAAACCTTAAAATAGCTAAAAAAAGCCTTAAATAACAAAAAGAAAAAGGTTTACTAAGCTAACAATACATGTTTTATCTGCAGAAAATCTAGACACTATGCTACTAAATGCTTTAACAAGCCTAAACTTAAAAAAGTTATAAAAATATAACCTACTAAAAAAGTTAAAAAACAAAAAGATTTAACTAATAAGTTTTTTAACTTAAAAAACTAATAAAACTGCTAAAAGTTTTTACAATAGTCTAGTTACTATTTTTAGCTAAAGTAAGTAGTAATAAAAAAAACTTTTCTTTTTATAATATTATTTAGCTATAAGTAAATAATATTAAAATAAAAGCTACTATACTATATAATACTAAAGCTTAAGTTTTTTTAATAATAAGCTTAAAGTTAGCCTAACAAGCATACTAATAGCTAAAAGCTAAATTAATAATACTAACATAAAAATAACCCCTTTTTAATTATAAAAGAAAACCTATAGGAAGTATAAAGCAATATTTACATGCTACCTTTAAGATTAACAAAAGGAGATTTAAAGATTAACTTTTTTAAGTTATTAATATAAAGCTAAATATTATAATTAGCTTAAACTAGCTAGCTAAATACTAGATCTTTTTAAACTATGCTAGTAAAAAGCTAATATAGCCTAATAACTTACTGCCTTTTGCAAAGTTTTTGCTAACAATAAAAATCCCACAAATAAAAGCCTTAAAACATTAAGTTAATCTTACTGTTTAAAAAAACGCTAATCGCTAAAACTAAGCACTAAAAAAACAATACTAGATACTCTAACAAAAAACGCCAAGCAATGCTAACAATAACCTTAAAGTAATTATAAACATTATATAACAAGTTAATTAAAACTTAAATAGATAACAATAAGCTTAGCTAGCTAAAAAAGCATTAAAGCAACCTATACTAATAAAGTTTGTTGCACTAACAAAGCAAATAAAAAGCATAAAATTATAAAAGATATTTAACAGAAAGCATATTTTTTTCCTACCTAATAAAAATCTAAAACATATAGCACTAGTTTATAAGATATTACTAAAACTATTAGCCTACTTAAAAAGCTTTTTCTTTAAAATTAAAGCAAATATTATAGCATCCTTTTAACTTAGTTTTAACGTTATGCTAAAACCTACTAACAAAAAGCCTACTAACTTACCCCTAAAATATTACACCTTAATCTAATATCTTTTATTAAAAAAAAAAGTTACTAACTAATTGCTAGCCTTAAGCTTTATTAAGCTATATATAAAAGTTAATGCAGCTTTTATCTTATTTGCCTTAAAGCTTTATTTTTAAAAACAACAATTTTATATTAACTATTAATAAAAGAATAAATACTTAAAAGACTATATTATTCCTGCCTTAGATTTATCTAGTACTATCTTTAATAGCTAACAAGCTAGAAAATACTTTAAATTTAACGTTATTAAAGCTTTTTATAAAATAAAAATAGCATTAAAATTAAAATACCTTACCGCTTTTAAAACCTAGCAAAATATATTTTAATAGCTAGTTTTACCTTTTAAACTTAAGATAAAACTAGCCTAATAGCAAACTTTTATTAATATATAGCTGCAAAAATTGCTAGATAAGTTTACAAGCATATACGCTAATAATATCCTAATATATTCTAACACTAAAAAAAAGCACTAAACCCACTATAAAAAGGTTATCTATAAACTATATAAAGTAAATTTGCAAAGCAACATTAAAAAGTTGCAGTTTAATATAACAAAAGTAGACTACTTAAATATAGTACTAAAAGCTAAAGTAAGCATTAAAGTAAACCTAGCTAAAATTAAAGCTATTACTAGCTAAAGATTTAAAGACTTTAACAAAGTATAAGCAGTTTAATCTTTCCTAAGGCTTTGCAACTTTATTTGCATGTTTACTTACTATGCAAGTAATATAGCTAAACCTTTTAATTAATTGCTTAAAAAAAACATACCTTTTAAAAAAAGCCTAGAATAAAAAAAAGCTTTTAAAGCTATAAAACAATTAGCTTGTTAGTTATTAGTGCTAGCTTTTTTTAAACCTAAAGTACCTACTAAAGTAAAAACAAATGCTTTATGCAATGCTACTAAAAGTATTATCTAGCAACAGCAACCTAACAGCTAATAAAAACCTATTAAATACTTCTTAAAAATAATAACATTATATAAAAAAGCATACCTTATATAAGATTGCAAACTTCTAGCAATAGTATAAACATTAAAATACTACTATTTAAAACTATTAGGAATAAAGTTCTTTATAGTTACTAACTACTAAGCTTTAGTTTACTTCTTAATTAAAAAGATACTATTAACGCAACAAATATAATAGGCTAACTTTTTATTTAACTTTAATATTACGTTTTAGTACCGTTTAAGCTAGCAAAATATAATTGCTAACGCACTTTTATAGAAAACAATAGATTTACTTACTATTAAAGCGCAAAAAGCTAAAAAGCAAAACATAAAATTAATTAACCCTATAAAAATAGCTATACTAGTTGCCTTAATAAAACCAACTACAACACCTTTAAAAAAAGCAAACTTAGTAGATCTTATTAAAAAGAAAAACAAACTCTAACAGCTAAGTATAAAAGAACACTATCTAAAAGTTTTAAAAACTATAACTAATAAATTAATCTTTTTATAAATAGCTCTAATAAAAAAAGCTTACTATCTAGTTATTACAGCCTACCTAAGGCAAAATAAAACCATAAAAGCGTTAAAACAAAACTACTACTAGCCTTACCTTAAAAAAAACGTTAAAAGATATATATAGAATTGCTATAATTGCAAAAAAAACAAAGCACTGCAAGACAAAACCTTAGGCTTACTATACCTGCTACTAATGCTAACCTTAGTCTAAAAACATATAGTAATCAATAGAAAATCCATGCTTAAAGATTAACACAAATATAACTATATCTAAGCATTTATTAACAAATTTAGCTATTTTTTAGTTAGCATCCTAGCCTATAAAACTAATACTATAAAAGATATAGCTTTAAGATATTACTAATATGTTTATTAATTACTTAATATATTAAAAGTCTAGATATTTAATAATATAAAACTATTTATTTTAAGCTTTATAGCTAAAATCAACAAATTAACTAGCATAAAGCACTACTATAGCAGCGCACTCTACTTATAAACCTAAGGTATAGTAAAGCTTATAAACTAAAAGCTAAATTAACAATTAAAATTTTATGTTAATAAGTATTAAAACAACTAAAGTATCTACTTGCTTGCTTTAAATTTTACACATAACTTTTTATAGCACTTATTAATAAATATAGCCCTACTAAAAGTAGCTATAAAAACTAACGTCTATAACTTACTATTACTGCTGCTACCTAATGCAAAAGCAGATAGTAAACTAAAAAAACAAGCGCTTAAGCTAGTATAACAAGCGCAAAAAGTCTAACAACACGCCTATAAAATAGCACTTAAAACGTAAAAGCAACAACAAACGCAAGCTAACCGCAAGCAAAAACTAGTAAACTTTATAGTTAGCAATTACATATTCCTAAAAAAAAAAGGCTTTATAACTTAAGCGCTAACAACTAGGCTAGACTTATAATAAGCAAAGCTATTTAAAATACTGCAAATGTAAAAGCATAGCTACGTTTTAAACCTTTTAAACTCTTATAAAATAACCAACCTATTCTATGCTAATAGACTAAAAAAAGCCGCAAACGACCTGCTATTACAACAAGCGCAACCGCTACCTAAAGCAAAAAAAGTTAACAGTAAAGCAAAATTTAAAATAAAAAAAATACTGCAATTTAAACTACACAAAAAACACAAAATACTACAATACTAGGTAGCATAGCAAGAATATAACCCTAATAATATATAATACCCTGCTAAAAACTTTAAAAACTTGCTAGTGCAGCTAAAAAAATTTCATAAGCAGCACTAAAAGGCCTTAGGTCCCCTAGTAAGACTTTAACACTAAATAAAAGCAGCAGCTAAAAACATATAAGCAAAAAACCATCTAAATAATAATCTAGCTAAAAAAGCAGGCTCTACTACAAAAATTAAACAACATAGGTAACCTTAATAAGGTTTATAACTATATCTTAGTTTTAGTAAAAAGAAATATAACAGTTATAACAATTGCTAACATAATAGTTCCCTAATTTAACCTTTTATCGATAAAACTATTAATAATTAAAAGGACCTACCACACACACAATATATCACTAGCTTTCGTATATGCTAGTTTCTCTCTTTCCTTCCTTTCTTCTTTAGCTTAAAATCTTTGTCTGTAGCATCAATAAAGCTATAAACTAGCCCTTAACAATCGTAACATTAGCTATTTATTTATAGTAGTAAATAAATTATTATATAATATTAACTATAAAGAAACCTATAAACTATATATTTTTAAAAACTAAGTTAAAAAGTTCTTAGCAATAGCATATAATAATAAGCACTATTTTAAACAAAAGCAAATAATATAAAACTTAAAAAGTTACTTTATTTACTTTAAAACATGCAAGGTAACATTTTATCTTAAATACTATAACAGCTATTAAATATATATTATAAGTTAAAAAAAACTATATAAAAACTATTAACTAATTTAACTTAAAAACTTAAAACCTATAAAAACAATAGCTATAAACTTTATTATTAGCTTTTTAACTATATTATTAGCTAACACTTTATAGTAAATAAAAGGCTTCCTAAAATATAATATTATAATAATAATAACCTACGCTATATTTAAATGCTTGCTGCTAATATTAAGTTACTTTAAATATAAAGCTAAAAACTAAAGAGCTTTTCTAGCTAAGTTGCTACTCCTATATAATTAAAGCATGCTTATAGGTTTAATTTCTAATAAAAACTATAAGTTTATAGCAGCTTTTTAAGCTAGCATATAAAAAACCTTTAAATTAAAACTTTTAATAACTATTGCATATCACTTGCAAGGTAACAGCTTATTAAAACAAAAAAACCAAACTATAGAAATAGCATTACGCTATTATATCTTTAAAAATCTTAACCGCGTATAAATAAACATACTACTAGCCTTATAATAAAACTTAAATAACGCTTACTTTGCTTTAATTAAGTTATTTTTTTATAAACAGCTTTTTAGCTTTTAACTTTTTAGCTTAAACAATATTTTTATGCAAGTTAATTCTACCTTTTATAAAAACATTTGCTTTTTTTACAAACATTTGCAAAAAGACGCTAAACTAGCAATAGATTTTACTGCTGCTAAAGCTAAACGCTTTTATAATAAAAAGCATAAGCTAATAAAGTTTAATATAAAAGATAAAGTTTACCTTAAATTATATAATAGCTACTATTTACTAGGTTAACTTTCTAGAAAGTATTTATAACAAAAAGCTAGTCTTTAAAAGGTTTTAAAACGCATAAAATAACTAGCTTATAGACTAAACCTTCTTAAAACGTTTAAGATCTACCCTGTTGTATTAATCGCGCATTTATTACCAGGCTATAAAAGCAAAGACCTGTTTTATCGTTTAGTCCTAGCGCTTAAACTAATTTGCAACAACTAACCTAACTATAAAAAAAATAGCAAGTCTTTTAAAATTAAAACTATTTTAAAACATTAACTTAACTAATAAAAAACTAGTTTCTAATACCTAGTTAAATAAAAAGGTTATAGTTATAAAAATAACTAGTAAAGGTTTAAATAGCAACTATATAACTTTAAAAAGTTAATTAAAAAGTATTAAAAACAATAAAAAGGTTAGGAAACTTTTCTGTTAAAAGACATTAATAAAGCAAAAGGACTTATAAAAAAAGAAAAAAGTCGTCCGTAAAAGCACTAACAAAATTAAAAAGGATTAATTAATTTAAACCTTAATTATACGCTTAATTAAATAGTAGTTAAAGATAACTGATTTTTTAATATGCTTTAGCACTTAATATAGCTAGGTAAAAAGTCTACCTATATAAGAGGTAAAACCTACTAGAAGGTCTACTATTTCTACTGCTTAAAAGGCAGTTAAAATAATAAAACCTTCCTTTATTATTAATATACTTACTACCTTTATAACACTTTACCACTACATGTGGCTTTACTAGTAGCTAAGGTATAAAGCATAGCTATATGCTATGCTATGCTTATAATTAAAGCTAAAATTTTACTTTATATAATGCTTAGTTGCTAATATAATAAAAAATCTAAGCTAAAAGCTTATATTAGCATTATTAACAAAAGATTTATTTATAAAAATAAATAGCTTTATATAATATAAATTTAATAATATATAGGTTAAGCTATAGTTTTAGTTATTTATTTACTATTTAATTTTTTAGTTTAAAGCTTATATATTAGTTAATATAAGGTTTATAACTTATGCTATAGCTAATAAGTTATATAATGCTTTTAGCTAGCAAATGCTATTAATATATGCTTTTTTTACGCATTAAAAAATATATTATTATATAAAGTCTTTTATATAAAAGTTAATTTTAGCAAGTTAACTTATTTAACCTTTTTAAGTTAAAGTAATATTACTTTTAAATAATAAGTTAATTTAGCTTTTATTAAATTTTATTTGGTAATCTACCTATAAAACCTTTTTAAGCTTTATATAAAACTTTGCTTTTTATAGCTTTTATTTTTCTTTTTTAAAAAAAAATAAAGTTATAAAGCTAAACATATCGTTTATTTATAAGCTAATAATTTTAAAGTTATTTAATTACTTTATAAATATTAGCAAGTATAAGTTATATATAAACATATTTATTTTTAAGTTTTAATAGTAATGTTAATAATAAAATTTAAACTAATATAAACTTAACTTTACTAAACTATATAATAGTTATATAATCTTTAAAACTATCTTTTTTAAATACTTAGATTTTAGTTTTAAAAGAAGTTATATAATAATTTTTTAAGCTAGTTTATTTTATAACTATATATATGCTTATATAATATTTTATAGTTTACTAAAAGCGTTAAAGTCTTATATAAAAAAAAGTTTTAATATAAATATTAAATGTTAACTTATTTTTTAAATTATAGGTAACTAAGTTAGCATTATTTCTTTTTTTATATTGTTATACCTTTATATGATTAGCTTAGACTTTTTATATAGCTTAGTCGTTTTTTTTTTAACCTTTTATATAAGGCAAGATTTAAAGATGTAAATATTACCATGTTAAGTTAGATTATATTATATAAACTAAAATATGCTTTATATAATAAAGTTGTTAATTTTAGTTACATTTAACTTTTTAAATAATATTTTAAGCATATTAATTATTTTATTTTTATATAGCTTAATAGCTAATGTATAGCTTTGTTTTTTCTTTTAGGTTAAAAATATATAACTAGTTTATTATATAAAAAAAGTATAAAAGCTAACATTTTTCTTTAGTTTTCTTTTTTTCCTTTATATAGCTAAAAGTTAAAAAGGTTATATAATAAGTAGTTTTTTCTTTAGGTTATTTAAAAGTAAATCTTTTAGGTTATTAAAAAGTAGATTTTTAGTTATATAATAATATAACTTAACTTATATATATTAAAAGCAGATTAAGCTATTTATTAAGTTAATAATTATATTAAATCTTTTAATTAACTATATTTTATATAAACTATTTTATTTTTTTTTCTTATGCTATATAAAAACTTTACTTTAAAAAGATAAAAATAGCATATTATATAAAATAAGTTTATTATGCTAGTTAATTATATAATTAATTTTAACTTTAGCTTTTTTATTATATAATATTTTTATAGCTTTTTTAATTGCTTTAGCTTTTTATATAATATTTAATAAATAGAAAAAGTTTTAGTTAACTTTAAAGTAGGCTTTAAAAACTAATAATATTAGTATAAAGCTGTTTAGTTTAATAGTATTATTTAATACTTTTATTACTATTTATAAGATTAACTTTTTTTTTATATAATAGTTAATTTTAGCTTTAAAAATATTATATATATAGTAAAATAGTTTATAAGCTTATTTAATCTTACTAATTACTTAATATGCTTTTATAAGCATTATATAGCATTATATGCTTATAATATTTACTTAGTTTTAAAACTTTTTAAATAAAAAATTTATTTTTAGGTTATATATAATATAATTAAAAGGTTTTTAATATATATTAATTTAGCACTTATATAATGCTTTTTATATATTTTATGTAAATATAAATTTAAAAAATATTATTGCTTAAAATAATATTATAGCATTAATTACGTAAAAGATCTAGCTATTTTTTAGTTATATAGCATTAATAATTACTTTATAATTAAAATTATAGTTGTTTTTAATTAAAAATTTAAACTTTTATAGTGTTTAGTTATATAATTAATAATAATAGCAAAACTTTTAGATTTTTTTAAAGCAAAATAGTTTATATTATAGCTTATATAACTAAGCATATTATATAATCTTTTTATATAAAAGTAACTAAAATAGCAATATAGCTGCTATAACTTTATTTTTATAAAGTAAATACTAGCTTTATATAAGCTAATATTAAAGAATAAATATTTTTACTTTTATATAATAAGTATAGTTTTTTTGTTTTTTTATATAATTATATTTTTTATATTATTATAATATGCTTATAATTAGTTAGCATTTTTTAATAAAAAAAAAAGTATAAAGCTATTTAAAATATAATATATAGTAATATTTAATAAGTTGTTTATTTATATAGTGCTTATAGCTATAATAGTATTATTTTCTTTAAACTTAATATTTATAGTTTTTAAAGTTTAGCTAACTTTTATATAAAGGTAAATCTTAAAATATGCTTTTAATTATACTTTTTTTACTGTTAAATAGTTTAAAGCGCTTATATTTTAAAGTTTACTTTAATACTTTATATAATATTAGTTATTTAAAATAAATTAGTTATATAAAACGCTTATATTATAGTTTTAAATATTTTTTTTAGTTATATAATAAAAAAATATATTATCTATAAAAAATTAAATAAATTACTTTTTAATTTCTTTATTAATATTTTTATTACTTTTATTTAACTTAAAATATCTTTTATATTTTATTAAAAATAATAAAAATTTATTAAGCATAGGTTATAAGCTATTAATTATTTTATATAAATTAAAATATTAGTTTTTTATGCGTGCTTATTTTTATAAAGTATGTTTAGTTAATTAGCAACTTTTTTTTTAGCATATAAAGTAGGTTTTATTTATATAAAAGCAAAAGCTTTATTTTTATGTTTATAGCTGCTTTTATTATATATTAAATTAGTTTTTATATTTTAGTTAAAACTTTAGTTTAAAGCTTTTTATATAGTTACTTTAAATATACTGCTTATTAATAAAATATATATTATTATTTTTTTATATAAAGCCTTTTAATAATATATTTTCTGCTATATAAAAGCAAGCTTATAAGTTAATAAAAAAGCTTTTATATAATAGCTTTTAAAGTATAAAAGCTATATTTAGCTTTACTACTTTATAATATACTTATATAATAGTTATACTTAGTTAAATTTCCTTTTAATAACTTATATTAAATGCTTATTATGCTTTTATAAGCTTATTAATTATTAGATTTAATATTATATATAATGCTAAGTTTAAATTCTTTTTTTTTATTTATATAAAAGTAATTATAGTTTAATTAGCTTAATAGTAACTATAATTTATATTTATATTAAAGTAAGTATTTATTATATAATAAATTTTGCTTTAAGTTTTATTAAAGCTAATATAATAAATATAATAGTTTTTTATATAACCTTATAAAATAATAAAAAATATTATATAATATTAATCTTTTATAATTTTAAGTTTTTAATATGCGTTAATAAATAGCTATGCTTTATTATATAAAAGGTTATATAGCTTGCTTAAGTAATTTTGCTTATGCTTTTAAGTTTTTTAAAATAGCGCGTACTTTTTAAGTAATATTATCTTGTTTTATATGTTTTTAGTAAAAAGTAAGTTTAATACGAGATTTATTAAAATAGGTTTTAATATTATATATATATATATATACTGTTTTAAAGTTTAAAAAAGGTAATATATAATAAAATATTTATATATAAGTTAAAAGTTTAGCTTATAGCTTAGCTTTAATATATGCTTATATATAAGTTTTAATTAAAACTTAATAATTAGTTATATAAAGCTTTAAGCATATTAAACTTTTAGTATTTAAAATTATATATTATTAGCTGCTTTTAAGTATAGGTTTTTTTATTATATAAAACTTTAAAAAGTTAATATATTTTAAAAATTTAACTAAAGTTATTAGCTTAATATAAGCAAAGCTAATATATTTTATATAATGTTTATAATATTATTTATTAATAAAAAACCTAGTTAGTTATTTTTTATAGTATAGTTTTTTTTAAGTATTTATATAAAGTTATTTAATATGTTTAACCTTTTTTATTTTTTTAGTTATATAAAAATACCTTTTTTTTTAAGACTTTAAGCAATTTTTTGCTAGTTACGCAGTATATTTATTTAAAATAGTTTATTATTTAGCCTTTAAAGTCTTTTATATATTTTATATATATTATAACGGTTATAATAATTACTAGTGTAACGGTTATAATAATTGCTAACATAACGGTTTTTAATTTAACTTTTTATTAATAAAACTATTAATAATTAAAAAAGACTTACTACACACATAATATATTATTAGTTTTTATATATGCTAGTTTTTTTTTTTTCTTTTTTTTTCTTTAGCTTAAAATCTTTGTTTATAGTATTAATAAAGCTATAAACTAGCCTTTAACGATTATAATATTATTTTAAGCTTTTCTTTTTGCTATTAAACGTTTTATAAATATATTATTTATAATTACTATAGTTGCAAACTTAAACTAATTATTTATTATACTATTATATATTTAATTTAAAATAAGTATATTATTATTAAAAACTAAAACTTATAACTTTTTTAAAAAAATAACCTATAAAAATTAATAACTTAAAATAATTTAAAAGAATTTAAAACTATATTATATTAAATAGTATTTTACTTATAAACTTAAGCATAAATACTTTAAAACTAACTATAAAAAAAAACTTTAACTTTAAGTTTTTAAAAGCTAAATAAAAATAAAACTTTAATGCTACTTTAAATAATATAGCAACTAAATAAATAATATTAAAAGACTTATAAGCTTAGATTTTCTAGTTAATAAAATAATTAAAATAAGCCTAACAAAATTAAACCTTAAAATTAAAATAAAATAATATTATTAAAAGCGCTTTTAATAGCATTACTTTTTAACTAATAAATATAGCAACTTAAACTATCTTTAAAACTATAAAAAAAGCAATAATAAATAGCTTTAACTTATTATATAATAATAAAGCTAAAAATTAAAAACTAAACTTAAAATATTTTGCTAGCAATAAAAAATAATTTAATTATTAGCTAAGCAAGCTAGCTAATAAATTTAAAGAAAATATTACTACTTATTATATTAAAAAAAGCTATATATATTATATTATATTTTTATTGCAAAATAATATTATATAAGCTTTTAAAACGCGTTTTTGCTTTATTATTAAATTATATAGCAATATAGCTAAAATAATTTAAGCTTTAAAAACTATTTATTATAACTTAAATTAATTAGCTAAAGCTTATAATAAGCTAAATAAATATTATTATAAAGCTAAATAAAATATTTACTAATTTATTGCTTAATTTAATACTTTAGCATTAAAAGCTAAGTTTTTTAAATTAAAATAATCTTAAATTCTTTAAAAGCATATAAATTTTAATTTAAAAAATAAAATTTTTAAAGCTAATATAAATTTATATATAAGCTATAAACGCTTTTATAATAAAATATTTAAAGCTATATATAACTATAAGCATAGCTATTAATACTATTAAAAATATAACTAAAAACTAGTAGATAAACTTGCTGCTAATAAAGCTTTAGCTACTTAATATAATATTAAACTAAATGTTATAAAAACTTTAAAGTAGCTAAAAAAAGCTTTAAATAAAAAAAAAAAAAAAGTTTACTAAGCTAATAATATATATTTTATTTATAAAAAATTTAAATATTATATTATTAAATACTTTAATAAGCTTAAACTTAAAAAGGTTGCAAAAATATAACCTATTAAAAAAGTTAAAAAATAAAAAGATTTAACTAATAAGTTTTTTAACTTAAAAAACTAATAAAACTATTAAAAGTTTTTATAATAGTTTAGTTATTATTTTTAGCTAAAATAAATAGCAATAAAAAAAACTTTTTTTTTATAATATTATTTAGTTATAAGTAAATAATATTAAAATAAAAGCTATTATATTATATAATATTAAAGCTTAAGTTTTTTTAATAATAAATTTAAAGTTAACTTAATAAATATATTAATAGCTAAAAGCTAAATTAATAATATTAATATAAAAATAACCTTTTTTTAATTATAAAAAAAAACCTATAAAAAGTATAAAGTAATATTTGCATACTATTTTTAAAATTAATAAAAAGAAATTTAAAAATTAACTTTTTTAAGTTATTAATATAAAGCTAAATATTATAATTAGCTTAAACTAGCTAGCTAAACATTAAATACTTTTAAAATATGCTAATAAAAAGCTAATATAACTTAATAACTTATTACTTTTTATAAAGTTTTTACTAATAATAAAAGTTTTATAAATAAAAGCTTTAAAATGTTAAGTTAATCTTATTATTTAAAAAAATACTAATTGTTAAAACTAAATACTAAAAAAATAATATTAAATATTTTAATAAAAAATACTAAATAGTATTAATAATAACTTTAAAGTAATTATAAATATTATATAGCAAGTTAATTAAAACTTAAACAAATAATAATAAGCTTAGCTAGCTAAAAAAGCGTTAAAATAACTTATATTAATAAAGTTTATTATATTAATAAAATAAATAAAAAATATAAAATTATAAAAAATATTTAATAAAAAGTATATTTTTTTCTTATTTAATAAAAATTTAAAATATATAGTATTAGTTTATAAGATATTATTAAAACTACTAGCTTATTTAAAAGGCTTTTTTTTTAAAATTAAAGTAAATATTATAATACTTTTTTAATTTAGTTTTAATATTATATTAAAACCTACTAATAAAAAGCCTATTAATTTACTTTTAAAATATTATATTTTAATTTAATATTTTTTATTAAAAAAAGAAATTACTAATTAATTATTAGCTTTAAGCTTTATTAAGCTATATATAAAAGTGAATATAGCTTTTATTTTATTTGCTTTAAAGCTTTATTTATAAAAATAATAATTTTATATTAATTATTAATAAAAAAATAAATACTTAAAAAACTATATTATTTTTGCTTTAAACTTATTTAGTATTATTTTTAAAAGCTATTAAGCTAAAAAATACTTTAAATTTAATGTTATTAAAGCTTTTTATAAAATAAAAATAGCGCTAAAATTAAAATATTTTATTACTTTTAAAACATAGCAAGATATTTTTTAATAGCTAGTTTTACTTTTTAAACTTAAAATAAAACTAGGTTAATAATAAACTTTTATTAATATATAGCTGCAAATATTATTAAATAAGTTTATAAGTATATATGCTAATAATATTTTAGTATATTTTAATATTAAAAAAAAGTATTAAACTTATTATAAAAAGGTTATTTATAAACTATATAAAATAAACTTGCAAGATAATATTAAAAAGTTATAGTTTAATATAATAAAAGTAAACTATTTAAATATAATGCTAAAGGCTAAAATAAGCGTTAAAATAAACCTAGCTAAAATTAAAGCTATTATTAGTTAAAGATTTAAAAACCTTAATAAAATATAAGCAGTTTAATTTTTTTTAAGGCTTTATAACTTTATTTGCATGTTTATTTACTATATAAGTAATATAGCTAAACCTTTTAATTAACTGCTTAAAAAAAACGTGCTTTTTAAAAAAGGCTTAAAATAAAAAAAAGCCTTTAAAGCTATAAAACAATTAGCTTATTAGTTACTAATGCTTACTTTTTTTAAACCTAAAATACTTACTAAAATAAAAATAAATGCTTTATATAATATTATTAAAAATATTATTTAATAATAATAATTTAATAGCTAATAAAAACCTATTAAATACTTTTTAAAAATAATAATATTATATAAAAAAATATATTTTATATAAAATTATAAACTTTTAGCAATAATATAAACATTAAAATATTATTATTTAAAACTACTAAAAATAAAGTTTTTTATAGTTATTAACTATTAAGCTTTAATTTATTTTTTAATTAAAAAGATATTATTAATGCAATAAATATAATAAGCTAATTTTTTATTTAATTTTAATATTATATTTTAATATTATTTAAGTTAATAAAACATAGTTGCTAATATATTTTTATAAAAAATAATAAATTTATTTACTATTAAAGCATAAAAAGCTAAAAAGTAAAACATAAAATTAATTAACTTTGCAAAAATAATTATATTAGTTACTTTAGTAAAACTAACTATAATATCTTTAAAAAAAGCAGACTTAATAAATTTTATTAAAAAAAAAACAAACTTTAATAGCTAAGTATAAAAAAATACTACTTAAAAGTTTTAAAAACTATAACTAATAAGTTAATTTTTTTATAAACAGCTTTAATAAAAAAAACTTATTATTTAGTTATTATAGCTTACCTAAGGTAAAATAAAACTATAAAAGTATTAAAACGAGATAATTACTAGCTATACTTTAAAAAAAATATTAAAAAATATATATAAAACTATTATAATTATAAAAAAAATAAAGCATTACAAAATAAAACTTTAAGCCTATTATATTTACTATTAATGCTAACTTTAGTTTAAAAACATATAATAGTTAATAAAAAATTTATATTTAAAAACTAATATAAATATAATTATATTTAAGCATTTATTAATAAGTTTAGCAGCTTTTTAGTTAATATTTTAGCTTATAAAACTAATATTATAAAAAATATAGCTTTAAAATACTATTAATATATTTATTAATTATTTAAGATATTAAAAGTTTAAATATTTAATAATATAAAACTATTTATTTTAAGCTTTATAATTAAAATTAACAAATTAATTAATATAAAATATTATTATAGCAGTATATTTTATTTATAAACTTAAAATGCTATAAAGCTTATAAACTAAAAGCTAAATTAATAATTAAAATTTTATGTTAATAAATATTAAAATAACTAAAGTATTTATTTACTTGCTTTAAATTTTATATATAACTTTTTATAGCATTTATTAATAAATATAGCTTTATTAAAGGTAGCTATAAAAACTAACGTTTATAACTTATTATTACTGCTATTATTTAATATAAAAGCAAATAGTAAACTAGAAAAACAAGCGCTTAAGCTAGTATAACAAGCATAAAAAGTTTAATAATATACTTATAAAATAGCACTTAAAACATAAAAGCAATAATAAATATAAGCTAACTATAAGCAAAAACTAGTAGACTTTATAGTTAATAATTATATATTTTTTAAAAAAAAAAGCTTTATAACTTAAGCGCTAATAATTAAGCTAAACTTATAATAAGCAAAGTTATTTAAAATATTATAAATATAAAAGTATAGCTATATTTTAAATCTTTTAAACTTTTATAAAATAATTAACTTATTTTATGCTAATAAACTATAAAAAGCTATAAATAACTTGCTATTATAATAAATATAACTACTATTTAAAGTAGAAAAAATTAATAGTAAAGCAAAATTTAAAATAAAAAAAATATTATAATTTAAATTATATAAAAAATATAAAATATTATAATACTAAATAATATAGCAAAAATATAATCTTAATAATATATAATATCTTATTAAAAACTTTAAAAACTTATTAATATAGCTAAAAAAATTTTATAAGTAGCACTAAAAAGCATTAAGTTTTTTAATAAAACTTTAATATTAAATAAAAGTAGCAGCTAAAAATATATAAGCAAAAAACTATTTAAATAATAATTTAGCTAAAAAAGCAAGCTTTACTATAAATAACTTTAATAAAGTTTACAATTATATTTTAGTTTTAATAAAAAAAAATATAATAGTTATAATAATTATTAATATAACAGTTATAATAATTACTAATATAATAGTTTTTAATTTAACCTTTTATTAATAAAACTATTAATAACTAAAAAGGACTTACTATATATATAATATATTATTAGCTTTTATATATGCTAGTTTTTTTTTTTTTTTTCCTTTTTTTTTTAGCTTAAAATCTTTGTTTATAGCATTAATAAAGCTATAAACTAGCCTTTAATAATCGTAACATATGCTATATTACTTTTATTTATTATATAATAGTAATAAATAGCTTAATAGGCTACCTATATATTAAGCTATTATTTAATTATAGTTTTAAAGTTAATATTTATATTTTATTATGTTATATTAATATAAGTTTATATAATATTTAGGCTAATTTTAATTTTTTTAGCCACGCTTTTATATATATTAAAATTGCTTAGTTAAAGGTTTGCAAGCTAGTTTTATAGTCTTATTAACCTTTTTATATTATAAAATATAAAAGCATTTATTTTAATAATTATTATATAACAAGTATATTATTTTACTTTTATATAATAGTTTATTTAATATAATTATATATTATTTTTTTTGCTATAGTATAATATTAAAGGTTTAGCCTTTTAAGTTTTTAGCTTAATTTAATATTATATAATAATAAGTTTAATCTTTTTTTTTATCTTTGCAAACAAAAAATGCTACGTAAATATAAACAACATATAAACTAAAATAGCTTTATATAATAAAGCAAGTTAAAATGCAATATAAAAAACCTAAGCATTAACACTTTTAAATAAACTTTATTTTTACTTTAGCTAATTTATAATATATTTTATAACTATTAATTAGTATTAAATAAGCTTTATATAATCGTATGTAATATAAAGCAAATAAAATATAATTTTATATTATATTATATTAAATACTTTATATTTAAAAGAAAAAGAAAAAAAAGTAAAACCTTTATATAAGTAAAGTTTTTACTTAATATAAAAACTTTTATTAGCATATAAAGCTAAAAAAATAAAAAAATAAGCATTATTACACGTAAAAATACTATTATACGCTAAAGCTTTTAAATGCCTTTAAATGCTTTTAAGCGTAGTTAATACTAATACTTTTAACAAATAGTAATAATCTTTTATTATTACTAAAAAAGTTTTTGTTTATAAAACGTAAAAGCAGTAAAAAAAAGGTATTATAACTTAACTTTATTAAAAAAGTAAAAGTTATAGTAATATTATTTATAAAACCTTACGATTAATTTATATAAGCTATAAAATTATTAGATTTAAATTTTTAAAAGGCTTTTATAGTATATTTTATAGATTTATTAGGCTTATAAATGTAAAAATTAACGCTATAAAAAAAGCAATAAAAAACTTTAGCTTTAACCTTAGTAAAAAATAAAAACTAAAACCTAAAAGCAAAGATTAACTAATTATAAATATAATGCTAATTTTTAATAATAAAAAGCATAAAATAAAAGTACTTTTAAATATTAAAAGCTTTGTTTTTATAATGTTTTTATTAAAGGCTAAAAAATAAAAACTATTTTTAATTAAAAAAGTGTAAGCGTAAATATTAATTACATTTAATGCTATTATTAATAATAATAAAAAAAGGTATTATATAAAATTATTAGTTTTAAAGCATTAAAAAGATTATTTTACTAAAGTAAAATTTAAACTAAATAAAGTTAATAATAAATATAACTTAATATTTTTACTATAATAATTATAATAATATTAGCTTACACACTTTTTTAATAAACTTAATAAAATTACCTTTTTATTTAACTATTACTAAAAATATTATATTAGCTTTAAGGTAGCATTTACTTTTATAACTACTTAAGCTATATTTATAATAGTTTTTTAGTGCTTTTAAAAGTTTTTGCTAATTATAAATAATATTATTGCTTAATAATTACTTAACTATTAACTATAAAACTATTTAATTAATTTAATAAAAAAAGCTACTTTGCTTTAAAAACCTTTTTATGCTATAATAGCAAAAAAACTAAAGATATTAAAGCTATAGCTTAATAAAATGCTTAAAATAAAAAAAATATAAAAATTAATTTTATTTTATAATGCTTTATTAATATTTATTAAAAAAAAAGACTTTAATAACCTGTTACGCTTAGTAATAAACTATAAAAGTTTAAATAAAATTATAAAACTTATATGCTATTTAATACTTTTAATAAACAAACTATAAGCTTATTTTATAATAGCTAAATAGTTTATAAAAATTAACCTTAAAATAAGTTTTTACTTAATATATATTAAACTAAAAAACAAATAAAAAATAACCTTTTATTATAAATATAAGTTATTTAAATATATAGTAATACTATTTAAACTTATAAACGCTTTAGCTATATTTTAATTATTAATAAATAATATATTTAAAGATTTAATTAATATAAAACTTTTAGCGTATATAAATAACTTTTTAATATATGCTAATATACGTAAAAAGTATAATAACTTAGTTATTAAAATGTTATAATAACTAACTAATAATAATTTTATAATAGCATTTTAAAAGTATAAGTAAATAATATAAACGGTTAATTTTTTAAAGTTTATAATTAATGCTAATAATATAGCTATATTAACAAATAAAGTAAAATTAATTAAAAAGTAAAAACCTTTAAAAAACCTTAAAAAGTTATAATAATTTATAAGCTTTATAAACTTTTATTAATAGTTTATTTATAACTTTTTTACTTTTAGTAAACCTTTAATAAATATAAACAAATTAAATAAAAAAACTAGCAATTATAACGGTTATAATAATTGCTAATATAATAGTTATAATAATTGCTAATATAATAATTTTTAATTTAACCTTTTATTAATAAAATTATTAATAACTAAAAAGAACTTATTATATATATAATATATTATTAGCTTTTATATATACTAGTTTTTTTTTTTTTTTTTTTTTTCTTTAGCTTAAAATCTTTATTTATAGTATTAATAAAGCTATAAACTAGCCTTTAATAATTATAACATTATTTTAAGCTTTTTTTTTTACTATTAAGCATTTTATAAATAAAAGCTTTAAAACGTTAAGTTAACTTTGCTATTTAAAAAAATACTAATTATTAAAACTAAACATTAAAAAAATAATATTAAATATTTTAATAAAAAACGTTAAATAATGCTAATAATAACTTTAAAGTAATTATAAATATTATATAATAAGTTAATTAAAACTTAAATAAATAATAATAAGCTTAGCTAGCTAAAAAAGCGCTAAAATAACTTATATTAATAAAGTTTATTATATTAATAAAACAAATAAAAAATATAAAATTATAAAAATATTTAATAAAAAGTATATTTTTTTTTTACTTAATAAAAATTTAAAATATATAGCATTAGTTTATAAAATACTATTAAAACTACTAGCTTATTTAAAAAGCTTTTTTTTTAAAATTAAAGCAAATATTATAGCACTTTTTTAATTTAATTTTAACGTTATATTAAAACTTATTAATAAAAAGCCTATTAATTTACCTTTAAAATATTATATTTTAATTTAGTATTTTTTATTAAAAAAGAAAGTTATTAACTAGTTATTAGCTTTAAGCTTTATTAAGCTATATATAAAAGTTAATATAGCTTTTATTTTATTTGCTTTAAAGCTTTATTTATAAAAATAATAATTTTATATTAATTATTAATAAAAAAATAAATACTTAAAAGATTATATTATTTTTGCTTTAAATTTACTTAATATTATTTTTAATAGCTGTTAAGCTAAAAAATACTTTAAATTTAATGTTATTAAAGCTTTTTATAAAATAAAAATAGCACTAAAATTAAAATATTTTGCTGCTTTTAAAACTTAGTAAAATATTTTTTAATAGCTAGTTTTACTTTTTAAATTTAAAGTAAAACTAGCTTAATAGTAAACTTTTATTAATATATAGCTATAAAAATTATTAGATAAGTTTGTAAGCATATATGCTAATAATATTTTAATATATTTTAATATTAAAAAAAAGCATTAAACCTACTATAAAAAAGTTATTTATAAACTATATAAAATAAACTTATAAAGTAATATTAAAAAGTTATAGTTTAATATTATAAAAATAAACTATTTAAATATAATGCTAAAAGCTAAAGTAAGCATTAAAATAAACTTAGCTAAAATTAAAGCTATTATTAATTTAAGATTTAAAAACTTTAATAAAATATAAGCAGTTTAATCTTTTTTAAAGCTTTATAACTTTATTTGCATATTTACTTATTAAGTAAGTAATATAGTTAAACTTTTTAATTAACTGCTTAAAAAAAACGCACTTTTTAAAAAAAGCTTAAAATAAAAAAAAACCTTTAAAGCTATAAAATAACTAGCTTATTAGTTATTAATGCTTGCTTTTTTTAAACTTAAAGTATTTACTAAAGTAAAAATAAATATTTTATATAATATTATTAATAGTATTATTTAATAATAGCAATTTAATAGCTAATAAAAACTTATTAAATATTTTTTAAAAATAATAATATTATATAAAAAAATATATTTTATATAAAATTATAAACTTTTAGCAATAATATAAACATTAAAATATTATTATTTAAAACTATTAAAAATAAAGTTTTTTATAATTATTAACTATTAAGCTTTAATTTACTTTTTAATTAAAAAAATATTATTAATATAATAAATATAATAAGCTAACTTTTTATTTAATTTTAATATTATATTTTAATATTATTTAAGTTAGCAAAATATAATTATTAATATATTTTTATAAAAAATAATAAATTTATTTACTATTAAAGCATAAAAAGCTAAAAAGTAAAATATAAAATTAATTAACTTTATAAAAATAGCTATACTAGTTGCTTTAATAAAACTAACTATAATACCTTTAAAAAAAGCAAACTTAATAGATTTTATTAAAAAAAAAAACAAACTTTAATAGCTAAATATAAAAAAATACTACTTAAAAGTTTTAAAAACTATAGCTAATAAGTTAATCTTTTTATAAATAGCTTTAATAAAAAAAGCTTATTATTTAGTTATTATAGCTTATTTAAAGTAAAATAAAACTATAAAAGCATTAAAATAAAACTATTATTAGCTATAGTTTAAAAAAAACATTAAAAAATATATATAAAACTGCTATAATTATAAAAAAAATAAAGCATTATAAAATAAAACCTTAAGCTTATTATACTTACTATTAATGCTAACTTTAATTTAAAAATATATAATAGTTAATAAAAAATTTATGCTTAAAAACTAATATAAATATAACTATATTTAAATATTTATTAATAAGTTTAGCTGCTTTTTAGTTAGCATTTTAGCTTATAAAACTAATACTATAAAAAATATAGCTTTAAAATATTATTAATACGTTTATTAATTACTTAGCATACTAAAAGTTTAAATATTTAATAATATAAAACTATTTATTTTAAGCTTTATAACTAAAATTAATAAATTAACTAGCATAAAGTACTATTATAGCAATATATTTTATTTATAAACTTAAAGTATTATAAAGCTTATAAACTAAAAGCTAAATTAATATTTAAAATTTTATATTAATAAATATTAAAACAACTAAAGTATTTATTTATTTACTTTAAATTTTATATATAACTTTTTATAGCACTTATTAATAAATATAAGTTTATTAAAAGTAGTTATAAAAACTAAGATTTATAACTTATTATTACTGCTGCTATTTAATATAAAAGCAAATAATAAACTAGAAAAACAAGCGCTTAAGCTAATATAATAAGCATAAAAAGTTTAATAATATGCTTATAAAATAGTATTTAAAACATAAAAGTAATAATAAATATAAGTTAACTGTAAGCAAAAACTAATAGACTTTATAATTAGTAATTATATATTTTTAAACAAAAAAAACTTTATAACTTAAGCGCTAATAATTAAGCTAAACTTATAATAAATAAAACTATTTAAAATACTATAAATATAAAAGTATAACTATATTTTAAATCTTTTAAACTTTTATAAAATAATTAACTTATTTTATATTAATAAACTATAAAAAGCTGCAAATAACCTGCTATTATAATAAGTATAACTATTATTTAAAGCAAAAAAAATTAATAGTAAAGTAAAATTTAAAGTAAAAAAAATACTATAATTTAAACTATATAAAAAATATAAAATATTATAATATTAGGTAGCATAGTAAAAATATAACCTTAATAATATATAATACTTTGTTAAAAACTTTAAAAACTTATTAATATAGCTAGAAAAACTTTATAAGCAATATTAAAAAGCACTAAGTCTTTTAATAAAACTTTAACATTAAATAAAAGTAGCAGCTAAAAACATATAAGCAAAAAACTATTTAAATAATAATTTAGCTAAAAAAGCAAGCTTTACTATAAAAATTAAACAATATAAGTAATTTTAATAAAGTTTATAATTATATTTTAGTTTTAGTAAAAAAAAATATAATAGTTATAATAATTGCTAATATAATAGTTATAATAATTACTAACGTAATAGTTTTTAATTTAACCTTTTATTAATAAAACTATTAATAACTAAAAAAAACTTATTATATATATAATATATTATTAGCTTTTATATATGCTAGTTTTTTTTTTTCTTTCTTTTTTTTTTTAGCTTAAAATTTTTATTTATAGCATTAATAAAGCTATAAACTAGCCTTTAATAATTATAATAGCAATAAACTAATAAAATAAACTTTGCTTTTAAAACATTAAAAAAAAGGTTTATTATAGCTTTAATTTTAGTTTATTTTAACTTTAATAAAATAGTATATATAAAAGTAAATGCTTTTAACTATGCTATTAGTTATATTATATTATAAAAAAATAATAAAAAAAGGTTATATTTTATAGCTTTTTATTTAAAAAAGCTAAAGCCTATAAAAATAAACTATAAAATATATAATAAAAAATTATTAGCAATTATAAACTATATAATATAATAAAAATAATACTTTAAAAAAACTAAATATTATATTAAAATTTATTTAAACTATTAAAACTTAATATATTTTATAATAGCTAAAATATTAAACTATTAATAAGCTAAATAGTTTTAATAACTATTAAGCTTTTAATTTATTATTAATTATTAACTAAAGCAACTTAATAAAAAAGCAAACATTATATTATAATTATTATAATATTAACCTAATAAAAAAAAAAGTAAAGACTAGCTAATTATAATAGTTTTATAACTAAAGCACTTTTTATATTTAAAAAATATAACATATTAAAAAATAAAGCAAAAAAACCTAATAATAAATAAGTTAATGTTTTTAATATTACTATTAATTTTAATAATATTAATATAATTATATAGCTTATTAATATTTAAATAAGTGTTTAATTTTATAAGAAAAGTTATAATAGCTAAAAAATAAAACTTAAAATATTAAGCTTAAAAGGTTAACTTAAGCAAATATATAAAAAAAAAAAATAAGTTACTTTATTATAAAAAATAACTTTAAATATTTATATTTTTATAAAATAAAGTTTTTAAATTTAAATATAATATAAAAATAGCTAGCTATATAAAAATAAATAAAACTTTAAAACTAGTTATATAAAATTTTTAGTAGCTAAATATAAAAGCATTAATACGTGAATATATATAAGGTTATATATAGTGCTAATAAAATAAAAACTTTTGCTATATTTTATATAGCTTTTTTTAGCTAATAAAATTATATTATAAACTTTAGCAAACTATATTTATAAACTTTATTATTAATTTTTTACTATTTAATAAATATAATTTAATATAAATAATAGTTAACTTTTTTACTAAAATAATATATTTTATAGCGTTAAAAATTAATAAAAAGAAAACTAAAAACTTTATTAAAGTTTTTACGAAAATATATTAAAAATATTATAGCATACTTTTAAATATTATTTTTAATTATAATTTATAATTTATAATATATTTATAAAAAAAACTTTTTTAAGCTAATAAGTATTAAAAGCTAAATAAATATAGCTTTTTATTTATAAACTAATAGCTAAATAAAACAAATTAATTAAGTTTTAAAAGTTTATTTATAAGCTTTTATTAATTATAAAATAATAAATTAAAAAAACTTATTATTAACTATAAAATTTATATATAATAACATTTTTTTTTATTATTTAATATAATTTTTTTATGCTAATTATAGCTATTATTTTATTATTTATAATTTATTTTTTATAACTATTTTTTAAAACTTTAGTAGTAAGCTTTATATTTATTAAATAAAGTAAATATATTTTAATGTTTAAAAACATTTTAAAATAAGCTATGCTTACTTAAAAAAATAAGCTAATTATTATAAAAGAAATATACTAATATATAAAAAAAATTAATTAGTTATACTTAATGCTTAATATATTAAAACTAAACAACTAGCAAAAAAGCTTAATAAAAAAATATTAAGCTTTTTTAAAGTTAAAAAGGTAATATTTTTTACTGCTATTAAACTTATATTATTTAAAGCTTAGCGTATTTATAATTCTTTTTATATGTTATTTATAAAACTATATTACGTTAAAAAAATAAGGTATTATTTAACTTTAATTAAGTTTTATATAAAGCTACTTTTATAAAAAAAAACAATATTTAATTAAGCAAATAATAAATTTAATTTAAACTAAAAAGCATATAAAGTATTTAATTAAATAAAATAAATAGCTAGCTAAATAATATTAAATATAAAAGCTTTATAAATACTTTTATAAAAAAAATATAAAATTAGCTATTATTAACTTTTACTAATAACATTTAAGTAAGCTAATAAATAATAAAGCAAAAGTTTAATTTATTACTTAAAATAAACTTAAAAAAAAAAGATTATATTAAATATAATATTATATATTATTTAAAAAAACTAATTATATTATATAAAATACATTTAACCGTAAATATTATTATATTTATAAAGTATTACTTTAATTACTAAGACTTTTTTTAGCTATTATATCTTTTACTTTTAATATTAAAATAATAAAGCTATTAAGGTAACATTTTGCAAGGGATAATTGCTAAATTAATATATATAAACTTAGCTAGATTTTTATTTTAAGGGTCCTTTTGTTTTAAAGGACTAAGGAGCCTTTAAGACCCTAGAAGATTATCTATAATATAAAGCACATTTTAAGCCCTCACATGCCTTTGTTATAACACCTATACTAAGGATTATAACATCCGGTAATGGTACTTACCGGCACCTGAGAGGATTTCGGTTACGGTGGCGAGGAGAGTTAGAGACGACAATTAGAACTCGGGATCTAGCTAGATTAGGAGTCTAAGAGTAAAGTTGAATGAATATGCGATATATGGTTGTTGCAGACGGCCGTATATACCGTTAATCCGTATTACCGAGGATTAACAGAGTCGGGTTTTCCGGCACGATAGTGTTATACTCTACTGTTTTCACAATTGCGTTATTCCATTCAAGAACAGGAGATCCAATTTATTATGTATTCTAAAAGATCACATCAATAGATCGGGTCGACCGGGCCATAAGGCTATCACAGCAAGAGAGAGAGCAAATCCTCCCGTTTCCTTCAGCTTGTGGCGAGGCTACGGCTCTGCTCTGATCTGCTATACACTAGAGAGAAGAACAGGACCAAGAGGCGGTTTTCCCTAACCCGGTTTTTTATGTCTCACTATCTAGGTAGATACAGAGTATAATATTCAAATTTCAATATTTGCCAAGCCTGCCGTCGCTTGGTTCTACGCCTTCACGGATTCACAAGTCCAAGCAACTCATCGTATTCGTCACGAGTCTAGAGTCTAGCAGTTTCAGCTGTGAGAGTCGAAGATACGTAATACATAACATTCGCTGTGCCCGGAAGAGTACGTATTAGATTCGCCACGACCCGAAGCCGAATACGATCGCCAAGGGAACTGCGTAATCTAAGATAGCGAGGAACGATCTACTGTAGGTTTAAAAGATTAGATACTTAACCTCTTACTATACGGCTTAGGAATCCTTTTCATAGCGACTCTACTAGGCTACTCTAGTATATATTAAATTACTTTAGAGCTATAACAAGGGCAGTTATACTAGGCTTAAGAACTTAGTTATATTTATTTAATAATTCACTAAAGGTTTACTAAGGCTATAAAAACTCTTTTAAAACTTTTTAAGTAAAAATCTAACTGCTTATTTATATTTATATAAGCCTTATATAATTTTAAAAGTATTTTTATATATTTTATCCTTTTATTAAGCTATTAAGCATTTTTTATATTTATAACCTTTTATTATTATATAATTAGTTTTTTATATATATTATATTTAGTTTTTATATCTAATAGTTTTATTATAGTTAATATAGCCTTATTTAATTAAGCTTAAGTAGTTTTAGCAGTATTAGCAAAGTTATTTATATAATATTATTTTCTTTTTTTTTAATGCTTAACTTTAAATATTTATAATACTTATAAATTATAAAACAATAGTTATTTATAGGTTTATAGGTTTGCTAAAGTTATACTAATAATAATTTTAAATTAAAAACTTAAAGCTTTTGCTATATATATAATTATAAGGTTTTTAAGTCTAATGCCTTTTAGCTAGCTAACCTTTTTATTTAACTAGATATTTTATATTTTTTTAAGCTTTTATAAAGTTTTTAATCTTAGCTACTTAATAGTTTTTTAACTTTATTTAAAGTATATTTTATAAAACTTAGTTAAAGTTAAATAGTATTTAATTGCTAGCGTAATATAGCTTAATAAGTAAAACATAAAAAAAATTATAAATTTTTTAGCTTTTAAGTAAAGTAAGTTTAATAGCAGTAAAAAAGATTACCTTTTAAATTTTAAAAAGTTTTAGCATTTTTTTATTAAGCTTTTTAGCAGGTCTTTTAATTTTAATGTTATAAGCGTTAAATATAACTAGCTAGCTAACTTTATAGGTTAAGTTTTTCTTATAATATTAGTTAGCTTATTTTTTTATATGCTGTTATAATTGCTTTAGGTGCTTTTTAGCTTTATTATACATTTAAGTTATCTAATACATATAAAAATTACTAGCTAAATTATATAAAGCATTTAAAAGTAAGTTATAAATAGCAAAGTAATAATTATAATTTATATAAAAAGGCATTAAATAAGTTAAAGCTAAAACTATATTATTATATATAAATTTAATAATAAGTAAAAGGTTTTTTTAGTTAGTTATTTTATAGTTAATAAATATTTGCAAGTAGATTTTAAAGGTTTAATTAAGTTGTTTTATTTAACTATTAGTTTAAAAATAAAAGGCTATACTTATATAAGGTTTAATTTTAATAAGCTTAAAAAAGTCTTTTTAAAAGTAGCTTGTAAATCTAAAATCTTTGTTAGAAATAATATTAAAAGAAATACTATATAATCTTTAGTAAGCTTTAGCAAAAATTTTAATTAAATTTTTAGTTTTTTTTTCTTTTACTTTAAAAGGTATAAAATGTTTTATTTTAGTAAAAAGATTAACTATAACTTAAATAAAATCACATTTATTAAAAAAAAGTAAGTTTATAATAAAGTTTATTATAATAAACTACTATAAAATATAATATAGTTTTATAAGTTATAAAAAGCTATAAAATATATGTTAAAGGTTTTTATTTTATTAGCATTTTATATACTTTTATATAAAGTTATATATTATGTTTTTTATATTAGGCTATTAAAAGTTTTACGTAATAAGTTTTAATATTTTGTTTATATTTATATGTTTTATAACTTATATATTATATTTAGTTTTTATTACGTTTTATTAAATAGTAGTAAGTATTTATAGTTAACTTTTTTTATATAGTAGGTTATTAATAAGCTTTATGTTTTTAAAAAGCTTTTCTTTTTAAATATAGTATTTTAAGTTATTTTTTACTGCTTTTTTAATTTAAGCAATAAATTTAAGCGTTTAGTTAGCTATTTTAAAGCTATATAAGCATTTAAAAGTTAGTAATACTAATATAGCAAAAATAAATATTATTTCTTTAGTATATAAAAAATGTTTATCTTATAAAACTAACTTAATTAGCTAGTTTTTACTTTTTTCTTTTTTAAGGTAATATTAAAATAATTTAAACATAATATTAGCTTTTTTATTTAAGTATTTTAAGTAGTAGTTAATAATAAACTAATATATAGCAAGTTATTATACTTATTAGGCTTATTATCTATTAAATATTTTAGTAGTAATAAAGTATAACAAGTTTTAGTAGTTAAAATAAATTTTAATATAATATTTAGCGCTTTTAAAATATTAGTGCTATTAGTTAAGTCTATTAATAATTGCAAGCAATTTTTTATTATATATTTTATAGTTTATTTTTGCTAAAGCAAGCTTTTAAAAGTAAAAAGCAATAAAGTAAAGTTTTTTTTTATTATTTTTTTAAGATAA
Source organism: Xylaria grammica (assembly GCA_004353285.2). Lineage (NCBI taxonomy): Eukaryota > Fungi > Ascomycota > Sordariomycetes > Xylariales > Xylariaceae > Xylaria > Xylaria grammica. The sequence continues at coordinate 4,027,220 of NGZP02000009.1, forward strand.
TATAGCACTAAAAGCAAAGTTAAAAGCATTAGTTTTAATGTAAGCAATATAAAACAGGTTAAAGTAAACTAAAACTAAAGCAGTTATAAAATAATACTTTAGTTTTAAAAAGGCTTTATTTATTATATCTATTTATTTCTAGTTTTTATAGTTTTTTTTGTTTATATTTATTAATAGCTTAACTATAAATAAAAACTTTTTAATAAAGCGTTTATAAAAGTTAGCAAAGCTAACAAATAATTATAACTTTTTTAAAGTAATAAATACTTTTTATTAAATAATATAGTTAATTTTGTTTTAGGCTATTAAAATGCTATTAATATTAATAATATAGCTTAAAAATTTTATTTTTTTAACTTTTTATTTGCACTTTTAAAGGGCTATTGCTAGGTTATATTTAATAAAGCGCTTAAAGACTTTTTTAATAATATAATTATATTTTTTTTTTAAGTTAGCATAAATAAGCAAATTATTTATATAAACAATAAAACTAGCATTAATAAAGTCTTAGAAAATATAGTTTATAAAAGCTTAAAATATTATAAAAGCATTTATTAAGCTAAAAAATATAACTATATACTTAAAAAAACTATATTTATAGCAAAATGTAGTTTTTTACTTATATTTTTTCTTTATATAAATAAAGTTAAATCTTATTTTTAAATTTATTTTAAAAAAAAATTTAATAATATAAAATTATGCTTATAGTTTTATAATAAAAAGCAGTAAATATTTAATAAGTATAATAACTATATTTATTTCTTTATAGTTTATAATAAATTATAAAAGATTATTAAAATCTTTTTTTTTAATAAATATAAGTAAAGCATTATAAAAAAAAGTTAACTTGTAAATATATTTTAACTTTAATATTTTTTCTAGCTATAGTTTAAAAATATTAAGTTTTTTATTACTTATAGCATAAAAAAGTCTTTAAAGGATTAACTTTTTTTTAATAAGTTTAATAGTATAATTTTATAGTTAATAATTTAAAAGTTGTTAGGCTATAGCTTTAGTTATAATAAAAAAAATTTTATAAAGTTTTTTAGGCATGCTATTTATAGTAGCTTTAATAGTAGCTTAAAAAGTAATTGCTATTACTTTAGCTATTTTTAAGCAGAAAATAAAGCAGCTTATATAATTTTTGCAGTAATATTTAAATATAAATATAATTTTGCTAATATTTTTAAAAAAGCACGCAAAAATATATTTTTTTATTTATTATAAAAGTAAAATTATATTATATTTATTATTAAAGTTGCTTAACTTAAAAAAAAGTTATATAAAATAGTTTTTTTAATATTTAAAAATAAAGTTTTTAATATAATATTTTTTAGCATTAAATATAAAAGTAGTATTAAAAGCAAGCATAAGTTTAACTTTATTTTTTTTAATAAAAAGTAGTTTTTATTTTCTAGCTTTTAAAAAATAATATTATTAAAATTATACTATTAATATTTAATAAAACTTAAATAAAATACTTTTTATTATTATAAAAAAGTATTATAAAAATAATAAGCTAAAAGCTTACTTTTAAATTTAAACTTTTTTTTTTAATTAATTTAATTAGTTTATTATTTTTATATTTAGTTATATATATATATAAAGTGTTATTATTTATAAGCTTAGGTATTTTATATAATACTTTATAAAAGCTTTTTAAAAATTTAAGTTTAACTTTTTAATTTTTATATATTAAATAAAATTAAAGAATGCTTATTTAATTATATTAACTTTTGCTTTTTTACTATTTATAAAAGGTTAGTTTTATTATTAGCTTTTTATTTAATAAAAAAGGTTTTTTTAAATATTAAAGTAAAGCTTATTAAAAGAGTTAAATAAAGGATATAAGAAAAAAAAGGTTATTTTAGCAAATTAAAGGCATAAAAGAACATAAAACAAAACAACATTTATGCATAAAATTAACTTATTTGCTTTTACTAATATCTTTAAGCTATAATTAATTAATTCTTTATGCTATATTATATTTTAAATATATAAAAATATAGTATTTAAACTATTTTTATATAGCGGCTATATAAGCTTTTGCTTACTTACTAACTTAAAGCAAAAAATTAAATAGCTATTTTTAATAGTATTTTTAGTAAAGCTTTTTTTTTACTTATGCAACTTTAATAATGTTTTAGGTTTTTTTAGCGTTTTTTATTTTGCTGCTATAAGCAATAGCATTAATAGTAATCTTAAGCAAAGCATTTCTTTTTTTTTTTTTAAAAAAAGCAGCTTTACTAAAAGGATTTGTAATGCTTTAATTAAAAGTTTCCTTTTTACTAGTGCTATATTTTTCTTTTAAAACATAAAAATTAAAGCAATTAAAAAAAATCTAAGATAATAAAAAAAGTAAAAGTTAAGTTAACTTTTAAAATAGCTATAAAAAGCTTTTTTAATTACTAAAGCCTTGCTTTTTTGCTTTAAAAAAAAAAGGGTTTTTTATAATTAAAATCTTTTATATTGCTATACTAGCAATTATTGCTAGATTATATACTTTTTATTGCAAAAAAACAAACTAAGTATTAAAATAATAATAGCTTACATATGCTTATTTAAAAAACTAAGATATAAAGTACTAATAAAAAAAACCTTATTTTAATAAGCTGTAAAACTTATGTAAATCTTTTAAGGATTATAAAATACTGCTAAAATAACTTTATAATAAGTTAGAAAATATTGCTTTAAAAAAAAAAAAACTTAATATTATATTAAAACATATAAAAAAAATCTAAAGTTATTAGCAATAATAAAAATACTAGATAATTAAAAAAGCTTAGAAAATATAACTTAATAAGCTTATAAATAGCTAAAAGTTGCATAAAGCTATATATAAGTTAAAAAAAATACTAAAAACAAATATTTAAAAAATAGCTTAAAGCTTTATAATTAAAGCTAGCAGCTATTATAAACGCATATAAATTAAAAGGTATTAATAATAAGAAACAAAAAAAAAAAGAAATAAAAAAACTAAAAATACTAGCATATTTATAGCTTTTATAACCTTTTTTTTTTAAAAATAAATTAGCTTTTTAAAAAGCAAGCTAATATATTTTTACTATAAATTATAAAAAGCTATTAAAATAACTACTATAATATAATAAACTTAGCATATTATATTTAGCTTAATTGTAATAACTTTTATTTTTTACTTAGCAAAATAGCAATAAGTATAAAATCTTTAAACTAAAATCTTTATATGCTTAATTTAGCAGGTAGCTTATTAGCTAATATAAAAAAGGCTAAGCTAAGTTAAAGCACTTTTAAAAGCAGCTTAAAAAAGTGCTATAGCATAGCTTTTATAGCCTTTAACCTTTAAATTAACCTTTATTTATTATTTAATAAGTTAAAAGTTAATAAATAAATAAATAATTTAAATGCTGCTTTTTATGCTAAATAAATAAAAAATATAAACAAGATTTAGCAAGCTTTTACTTATACTACTACCTTTTAAATTAAGTATATTATAAAAATAGTCTTAAAAGACTATAAAAACTAAAGCAAAGCTTATAATTAACTAAAAGCTAAGTTTAAACTTAAAAACTTTTAGCTAAATTGCTTTATAGTTACTATTTTTTAAAACTTTAAGACTTAGCTTAAACTTTTTAATTTAATAAACTTAAAAGCTTATTTCTTTTAGCATAAAATTTATATTAAAGATATAAAAAAAAGCAAAAAGCTTTATGCTTTTATTTAGTTTATACTTAAGCTTTTAAAAGGCTTAAAAAAAAAAGTTATTAATAAAGTTATAAAAGCTGCTTAAAAGATTTATAATAAACTTTAGATTATAAATTATAATAACTTATATAAAACTTTAAGTAAATAAGTTAATATTAAGTTTAAGCTAAAACTTTACTTTTAATGCAATAAAAAAGCTGCTATAGCATAAAAATAGCTTAATTATTTTTATAATTAAAAGCTAAACTAGCTGCTATATTTATATAAAGTATATATAGATTATAAATTTATAATTAGCTTAATAGCTTTACTTAATAAAAAAAAGGTTTAAATAAACAGCTAAACTATAAAACTAGCCTAAAAAGCTTAAGCTTTTAATAAAGTAAATAAATTAACAGAATATATTAAAAAGCTTAAAATAAAGCAAAAAAAAATTATATTAACTAAAAATAAACTAAAGTTTATACTAAAAAAAGTTAGCAACTTATATATAGCTTTAAATAAGCTAAATTTATAAAATCTTTAATATTATAAATTTATAGTTCCTTAGGCTATAGCTTTTTTAAATTTAGATATAAACTTTATTAAGCCTTTTTAAAGAAAAAGGTACTTTTAAAAAAGCAAAAAAAAAAAAAAACAAATACTAAACCTTTTTTGTTAATAGTACTTTAAAAACCTATATATAGCTAAAAGTATTACATGTTAAAAATGCAAGCAAAATAATTATTTTGCTAATAAATGCAACTTATTTAATAAAATAAGTTAAAAAAAAATATTATATTAAAATAAGCAGTAGTATTTTAAAAGCCTTTTATTTTTAAATTTCCTTAAGTATATTAAAATGCTTAAAAAAGTAATAAAAGCTAGCTAAGCTAATAATAGCATTATAATAAAAACTTTGCAATAAATATATAATTATATTTTAAGAAAAAATAAAAACTTTTGCTATAAAGCATACTATTAACTTTAAAAAAAAAATGCTATTCTTAAAAATAAAAAAATTAAAGCTTTTTAAAATGTGTTTTTTCTTAGGACTGCTACTAAAACTATAGCTAAAAAAAGTAACTAAAATAATTAAAGCAATTTTTTAGCTAACTTAAAAACTAAAGAAAACCTTGTTTTAAAAATATATAATATAAAGGTAATAAAAATATATAACGCTTATAATAACAAACTTTTAATAAAACAGCATAATAATAAGTTTGTTAATAAAAACTAAGTTTAAAATTTTATTTAAAATATTACTATTAATTTAAACAAAAATAAAACTTTTTAAAGCTTTATGCTTAAAAATAAAAACTTTACTATTAATATTTTAGCAGTTAATTAAAAAAAAAAAGCCTATAAAAAAGCTGCTTTTTATTTAATTAAACCTTAAGTATTAAAAAAGCTAACAAAAGTACTTAAAACTAAAAATAATAAAGATTTACTTTTTAAAGGCAAGCCTAATAAAAATATAACTAATTATAATAATACCTATAAGCAATATAAGCTATTAGATTACTTAGCAACTAAAAAAAAAGCTAGAGTTTAAAAAAAGAAACTTAAAAAAAACTAAATATAAGCAAAAAAAAACAAAGAAGTTACTAAATAAAAAGGCTAATATAACCTTTAAAAAGTTAATAGTAAAAATACTTAAGTATTTTAAAACTTTTATATAAGCTATTACTTAGGTTAAAATATAAGCTTTTATTAATGCTAACAAGGTTTTTTAGTTTATTTTTAGCTTTTTGCTTAAACTTATAACTAGTAATAAAGCTATAAACCTAATATAATTAAATATTAATACTTTATAAATGTTTAAAGTTAGTAAAAACTTATAGCTTATTTTTTTAGCTAATTAAAAGCTTATAATTAATAAGAACCTTAAAAAAGCTATAAATAATAGCTATTAAAGTAAAAAATACTTAAGATTAAGCTAAAAACAATCTAGCCTTAAGATATAAAAGCAAAACTTATTAACTTAGCTTAGCAAGAAATAAAAGCACCTTAAGAATACTTAAAAGCAAAATAATAATTTAACTTTAATTAAACATACGCTTTTATTTTTAAATGTTAGCGTTGCTTTAGCTTAGGCTAAAGGCTTTGCTATTTTAAAACAAAAATAAAAAAACGTATTAGCTAGCTAAGTTAGGACTAAATTTAAAAATAAGGTTTTTACTTATATATATATGCTTATATAATACTTTTAGAAAATAGTTCTACCTTTAACTACTTATAATAATAGTTTAAAGACTAAAAAGAAACTTTTTGCTATTATTTACAAAAGTACTAGTATTTATAAACTATTATTGCTTTTATTATTAGATTTTCTATCTCTAAAAGTTATTTTAAATGTAGTAACTAATAAGGAAGTAAATAATTATAAGATTTAGTTGCTAAAAAACTAATCTGCTTATATAAAGTTTTATAAGTTTAATTGCAATAAAAATAAAGATAAAAATAATAGTAAAAAGTCCTATAAAGACTATACTTTTTATACTTTTATGTTAGCATATAAACTAACTAATAATTGCAAGAATAGCAGTAGTAGTAAGCCTAGTTAGTTAGTTTTATTAAATATATATCTAGTGTTAGCTAATTTAAAAAAGCAGCTTTATGCCTTTTTAGTTTTAACTAGCATAAATAAAATTAAAGATTATATTAAGACTAGCTTTTATTTTACTGTTTATATAAGATTATAAGAAAGTAAAGGTATTATTATTAGTATTATTAATATTAGCGCTTAAGCTAATATTATAATAAATAGCTTTATTAATAGGTATTAACTTTTAATATAAAATATTATAATAACTTAAAAAAGCTTTTATTTATAAGCTACTTTTATATACTATATTAAATATTTAAAAACTACTATATAAATTGCTAAACAATTGCTAGATCTTTTTATTTATATAGTAAAAAATAAAACTATATTTTTTTTATTACTGCTAGAAATAAATTTTATTATAAAATCTTAAATAGCTTTTTATTATTAAAATAAATATATAATAGCAAAAATAAACTTTAAAAGCTATAAGATAGTAGTACTAGTTACTACTTAAAAAGAAAAAAGAAACTGCTTAATTAAAAAAGTAATTAAAGACTTATTAAAAAACTAAATGCTATTTACCTATTATAAAAGCATATAAATAGCATTTTAAAGCTTTTTATACTTTTTATAAGTAAAAAAAAAGTTAATAATTAAAAATATTTTTATAAAAGCGCTAAAATTAGTAGTTAAGTTTAATAAAAAAACTTAAATTTATATCTTTTACTATTTAACCTAAAGTTAAAAAAAGTAAATACTATACTTTTTAAAGTATATATACTTAAATTTAATAAAAAAGTAAAAGCAGTCCTTAATAATAATTAGTTTATTTTTTTATTTTAAGTAGTTATTATAACTGCTTTAAACTAAAGCTAGCAAAAGCAGCTTAAAAAAGTTAAGCGTTATATAAAATTAAAGTTTTAACTTGTTTTACTAGTAGAAAGTTTTTATATAGTAGCTAAAGATAGCCTAAATATATAAAAAAAGCAAAAATAAGTTTTTTCTATTAATATAATATATAAAAGAAAAGATAAAAAAGTATTGCTAAAAAATAACGTTTTTTTTAATAAGACTATTTTTTTAAAAACTTATAATTAAAAATATAAAGCTTTTAAATTAGCTTTTTAAAATTTTAAAAGCAAAGAACTTTTTAATTAGGAAAAAATATATAAAAATATATACCTAAGATTTATAAAAGCATTAAAAAAAACTAAGTTAACTAAAAAAAAACTTTAACTAGTTAAAAAATCTATTATAAATATAAATCTAATAGAAGCTAAAACTAAAATCTTTATTAAAATACTATTTTAAAAGAAAATAGCACTTTTTTAAGATTTTTTAAAGATTAGCTAAATTAATAAACAAATATTTCTTTTATATAAGATTAAAACGATTTTTTATACTGCTTAGCAAGTTAAAAATATTTTAATACTAAAGCTTTTAAAAAAAGTTATTATTAAAGTTTTTAAAACAAAACTTAAGAATAGCTTTTTAAAGAAAGCTTACTTAATATATTATAATACTTAGTTTTTAGTTAAAAAAAAAAATAAAAAGGTTTATTTAATTAATTTAGCAACTTAACTAAATAAAGTTACTATTAAAAACGTTAACTTTTCTTTAAGTTATAATAAGTTTGCTAAAGATTTTATAATATATAAAATGCTATTAGTAGTTAACTTATTTTTTAGATATAACTAAGTTTTTTTTTTTAAGTTTAGCTAAGCTATAACTATATTTGCTACCTTTTTTAAAACGCTTTAAATAACTGCTTTTTTTTAAAATGCTATTAACTTTATAGCCTAATTTTTAAAAGTAATATTATAAGTTTTATATAATATATTGCTAATAAAATATAAGCTATTTTTTAATAATATTAAGGTTAAAAGACTAATTATAATATATAATAATTGCAAGGTTACTTTAAAAGTTAGATAATATATTTTTAAACATTTTAAAAATTTAAATGCTATTTTACTAAACTTTAAGCTTGCTAAAATAACTGCTAATATTATAAAAAGTAACTAATATAAGCAGTTAGCTTAAATAATAAGATATATATATAAAACTAATAAAAAACTTTTAATATATGCTAAAATTATTAAAATAATTAAGTAGCTACTATATAATAATATTATAAAAGTTAAAGCTTTTTTTAGCTTTACTATATATTATTATATTTAAATTAAAAAATATGCGTTAATTATAATGCTATTAACTATTTTATTATAAAAAAATAAGCTGTTTTAATTTTTTAAACTTTAGCTTAATACTATAAAGACTTTAAAAGCTGCTTTAATATTGCTACTAATTTTAGTTACGCTTAACTATAAAAAAAGTGCTATATAGCTTAAAGTAAATATATTAAAAACTAGCTAAAAAGCTTTATTATATTAAAAAATAAACAGCTAAGTAAAGCTTTTACAATATAAGTTAAAAGCATAAAAAAAAGCAAAGTTAAATTATAATGCTATAAAATAAAAGTGCTTAGCTATTATAAAAATATTTTAAAAGCTAAGAAATTACTTATATAGCATTAAATTTTACTTTAAAACAAATGCTAAAATATTAATTACTTAGCTAAATAATAGGTTTTTAGCTTTTTTAAGTATATAACTTATAAAATAAGTAGCTTTTATTAAACTATTTAACTTTAAACTTTACTATATACTAAAAAAAAAGCATACTATAGCTAATAAACTATTAAAAAAACTTTTTAAGCTATTTAATAAGTTAAATACTAAATAAAAAAAAAATATAAAAGACTTTATTAATTTTTAATTATATATAATAGCTATTATAATAAATATAACAATTAGATAAAAACTTTTTAAAAAAGCTAGTTTTACCTTAAAATTAATATGGTTAAACAAGAGTAAAAAAATCGCAAGGTTTTTTATTATTAGTAATACCTTTAACTGTTTAAAAACTAAAACAAAATAGAAATACTTTAAAAAAAAGGCCTTAAAATTTTTTTTAAGCAAATCTTTGCTTTAAAAAAAAACAAAAAAAAAAAACTTCTAAAAAAAGTTATTAACAACCCTAATAAGAAAAAAATACTAATTAAAATAAGCTATAAAAGCTTTATATATAAAAGATAGCTTGCTATAATAGCAAAAGTTTGCTAAAAATATTATTAAAAAAGCTTTTATAAAAATATCTATAATATAATTAAGTGCTACCTTTAATATTAAAGATTATAAAATAAAAAGCAAGCAAAAAAGCATAAAATAAACTATTTTTTAAACTTATTAATCTTTTAAGTAGTAAATATTTAAACTATGCTAGCAAGTAATAGCTATAAGGCTATAATTAAAGCTTATTATAAAATAATAGTATAGTTAAAAGCTAAATTACTAAAAAAAGTTAACTTTGCTATAGTTTTTAGGTTTTTAAAAAAAAAGATTGTTTATTAATATAAAGTGCTTATAAAAATAAAATATAATAATAGTACTAAATTTTTAAAAGAAATAAAAGCAGCAGCAGCTTTTTTAAAATATAAACTAAACTATAAACCTATATATTACCTTTAGTCTTAAGGCCTTATTAAAAAAAGCTATTAACTAATTAAAAAAAGCTTTATAAAAATAACAAATAAAACTAAAAAAAATTAAGTAAATTATTTAGATCTAATAATACTAGCAAACTAAACGGCTATTTAATATTATAGCTACTTTTTTTATAAACTAGTTTATAAAAAGCTTTTTATTATATTAGTTAAAAATATTATTTTTATATAGCAAATTATAAAATAAAACAAAATAAATAGCTATAAAAACTTAATTATAGCTTAAGTTAAGCAGCTTAAGCGCTGCAATATAAATATCTAAAAAGTTAAAAGCATTATAATAAAAAAAAGAAAAAAAATAACTAATATACGCAATATTTAAAATAGCTACAAGATTTTTGCACCTTTTGCTAAAGGCAATCTAATACTTTTATATAATACTTTACTATTTATAAATATATTAAATGCTAAAAAGCTACTTTACTAATAGCTAAGCCTTTTTAAAATAGCTAAAGCTTTAAACTATAAGAAGTATAAACTAAAAAACTTAACTAAAGTTTCCTATAAAAAAGTATTTTTAGCTAAGCAGTTAAAAGCTTTTATTAAAAATAAAATAAGTTATTAAAAACTTAAAGATTTAGATTAAAACTTATAAACAATAGGAAAACTACTGCTTAATATTAAAAAAAAATTAAACTAAAAAAAAATAAGTAATTAAAAACTAAAGAAAAAAAATTGCATAAAAAGATAAGAAAATATAATAAATTACCTTTAAATAAGTTAATGTAAAAATAAAAGAAATTAATTCCTAACGCTATAAGTAAACCTTTATTTTTATATTTACTTTTAAACTTTTAATTTAACTAAAAAAAAAGCTAAAGACTTTAAAAAAAAGGCGTTTTTTATAAAAAAGGCTTAGATATTACTGTTAAAATAAAAAAGGAATATAAACAATAAAATATAAACTTATTTTTTAATTATATTTGCTTTTAGCAGATATTTAAAAAAAAACAGTTAATTACTTTTATAAAGTTATAACTTTATTATTATATTTATTAAAAAGCTACTTTTAGTAAAAAAGATTTTATACTTAAGCATAAAAGTTAGTTTTTATGTTTATTTCTGCCTTAAATAAAAGATATTATAAAACTTAGTTTTAAAGTAGTTAGTTAATTTTTTTGCTAGCTTTTTTTTAAAAGGGTTTTTATTAACAGCGCTATTTTTTAGCATAGCTACTAAGCGTTTAAAAAAAACAAGAATTATAAGTTAATTTTAGGGCTAATACTAGTCTTTTTAATTATTATAAACGTTTTTATTACTACTTGTGCTATCTTTTTTAAGTTTTTTTCTAACATTTTTTAAGCATTAAAAAATGCCTTTTTACTAATAGCAGCAGTAATATTTATAATGCTTTTAGTACTATTTATTTTGTTTAAATTATATATTATAAAAGTTGCTATTATGCCTACTAGCGTTATTTTCTATTAAACTTACTTTTGCAATTAAGCTATTAACTAAAGCATACTAAAAGCAATAAAAAAGCTTAATATAAATAGCTGCAGTGCTAATATAAGAAAGCAAAATAAGCAAAAAGATTAAAAGTAACAAAAAAAAAAGATAACATTAATAAAAGAAAAATATAAAAATAAAGTAACATTAAAAAAAAAGTAATAATAGTTATAAAAGCTAAATAATATAAAAAACTAAGTTAATTAAGCATAGAAAAATATAAGCTATATAGTTTTTTAATAACTATAAATTTTATTGTTTATTTTCTTATTTTATTTAACAGTTAAAATAGCTAAGGAATAAAAAAAAAAAGTTAAATTTTCTTTAATTATAAAAAAGACTACAATTTAATATAAAACATTAGATTAAGATTAGCTATATATATATAATTAATATATTTTTCTTTTACTTTTTTTAATATTGCTACTTATTACTTTTTATCTTTTACTTTTAAATACTTTTTAATTAGTTTTATATTAATTTTTTCCTTTTTTTATGCTTATTTTTATTTATAATTATATAATATCTATTATAATAACTAATAAGGTAAAAGTTTATAAAACTATGCTTTTAGCAAAAGTAAGAAAAAAAAAATAGCTAGCTAAGCTAGTTTTAAAAACTAAAAATATAACTAAGCAGGTATACTATATAAAGCCTTTAAAAAAACAAGTTAGTATAAAAAAGATAAAGCAGCTAGAAAAAACTTGTTAATTATACCTAAAAGAAGTTACTATTTTTTTTAATAGTTTTAATAGATTGCTAGAAGATAATTTTAACAAGGGCATTAAGCAATAATATAATAATTAAAAAAGAGTTCTTTAGTATAAAGTCTTTAAAGATATTTTTTATTAAAGGAAAGGTTTTAAAATAAATGTTAAAGCTAAATCTAAAATTAAAAAAATAGTATTGCCTTTAAATACTAAAAACATAGTTAGCATAAGTAAAGGTTAAATAGCCTAAAAAAAAACAATATAAAAAAAAAGGATGCATGCTAGTATAATTAAAAAAGTCTAAAAAGATAAAAAGCAATTTGTAACGCTTATAAAAGGTAGTATTTTAAGTTTTAAACAATTAAATAAATAAAGCAATAATATAACAATTATTTTAAAGCAGGCAAAATAAATACTCTTTTTAAGGACTACCTTTTTTAGCTTTAATATATAGCAGCCTAGCTAAAGGCTTTTTAGCTAAAGAAGATTTAAAAAACTTAATATAGCCTAAAATCTTTAAGCTGGCTTTAATTTTTATAAAAAAGTCTTAAAAGATCTTTTACTAAATATAACAACTTTTAGCATAACTTTTTAAAATATAAATTTGCAACCTTTTTAAAGCTTATATAGTTAGTAATTGCAACAAAAAAACAGCTAAAAGGTTTACTTTTTTTATTTAATTTTATTTAAAAGTATATACTTTATTATTAATATAGCTATATTTGCAAGTAACTTTTTATGTAATATTTATATTATTAATTTAGGTAATAAACTATTAATTTTTAACTATAAAAAAAGAAAAGAAGTATAGCCTTAGCATTATACTGCTATTTTAACAAGCAAAGCAGCATAAATTGTTAGAACTTATAGTAATAAAATCTAATTATTAAAATAAAACTAAAAAAAGATAAAAATAATTACTTATAAAGTAAAAAGATAAACTATAAATAAAAAGAATAAAATTGCAAAAAAGATTATAAAAGTAATAGTATAAGTAAAAAATAACAAAAGAACTTATACTTTTAGTAAACTTAATAAAGTAATAACAAATAAAAAAGTTATTTATTTATTACTGCTGCACTTAACTATATTAACTATACTAACTATAATAAAAATATTAGAAATTTAATTAAGGAAATTATTTAATTATAAAAACATTAGTTTTTAAGTTGTTAGGCCGTATTTTTTAAATAAGATTTAATAAAGGAAAAGTGCATAAGTATTAGTAAAAGTACTTTTAAACTTAACTTTATACCTTTTTTATTTGTTTTAAGTTTTTATACTTAACTTAATATAACTTTTTTACTATTAGTATTACTATAACCACTATAATAATATAGCTATATTATTTGTTTACTAAATTAAATTATTGCTAAACATTTTTAATTAATATAAACCTTTTTTAATAATATATTTTTAGTTATTACCTTTTTTTAAACCTAATATAATTACTTTATATTATTATTTCTGCAGATATTATTATAAATAACTATTACTATAGATTTACTAGTAAAAGGTATTACTAATTTAATGCTTAAATATGTTATAGACCTATGCTAAAACATTTATAATTAAAGATTAAAAAATGCTTTTACTAATAAAATAAGCAATTAAAAAAAAGAAAAATGTACTAACTGCTTTATTTAAAAGCTAGTTTTTAAATATATTAAGACTTTTTTTACTAACTTATTTTTTTTTACTAGGTTAGCTAGAATAAAAAGCATTTTAAATACCTTTAATGTTTTTAGCTTATTATTGCAACAACTATTTTTTAGTCTTTTAAGCAAAAGTGCAAAAAAAAAATAGCTAAATAAAGTTTTTCCTGCTATAATTAACATACTTTTTTGCATTAAAGCTAAAGATAAGCTACTAACATAAAAAATAAATGCTTTTGCTATATTATTTTTTAAAGACTTTTATAAAAAAATAACTTATAAACATAAGTTTGCTGCTACTTTTAATTAAAATAAGTTTAAAATAATACTACCTAAAATAACTATATAAAATATTTATTTAAATACTAGACTATTAATCTTTAAAAAAAATAGATTAATAAAAAGAAGCAGCTATTAGTTTATAATTATTATTTATATTAGTTTGCGTATAGTTTACTTTTTTAATTCTTTTAAAGCTAGTTTTGCTAAAAAATATTATTATATAGTTTATAAGCATATTATTATAAAGTTATAGCTAAAAAACTTTACTAAAAAAAAACAAACTATTTTATATTTAAATAAAGCATTTTTTAGTACGTTTTTTAAATAAAAAAACAGCTAGCGCTATAAGCTTTTTATAATTATAGCTATATTTAACATAGTTTAACACTTATATATAGTTAAAGCATATCTTTATAATCTATAAAATAAAAAAAAGCGCCTTAACTTTTTTAATAATATATAAAACGCTTTTAATAAAAATATTTAACTTATAATATGCTATAAAATACTAAAGGTATAAAAAGCTAATAGATTATTTATAGCTAACTTAAATATTAAAGCAGTTATACTTAATATTAAAAAACTTATTATAAAAAAAGCAGCTATACTATTAGCTTAGTTTAGCAGCACGCAAAAATTTGCATATTTTTTTAAAACTATATATCTTGTAAGGCTAAATAAGTAAAATCTAAAGTTTAATTTTTTCTTACAAGCAAAAAAAAATTATATAGTCTAAAACTTTAATATAAAATACTTTAATTAAAGCTATGCTAATAAAGCACTTAAAGATCTTTATAACTTTAATATTGCCTACTTTTTTAATTTTTAAAAAAGTAATATTACTATATACTTAAGGAATGCCTTAATTAAACTAAAAGCAAGAAAATAGTTAAGTAAACTAAAAGTTTTAGCTATACTAAAGTTCCTTTTAAAGCCTTACCTTAAGTATAGTTTTTTACTTCCTAAAATTATTTTTAAAAACAAATATAATATGCTTATAAAAAATTATAAAAAGTTAACATAAAATAAAGCATAAAACAATAAAGTAAAAAATATTAAAGCTTGTTTTATTATTTTAAAACGCTGCTGCTATAGTTATTAGACTATAATATTTATAGACTTATATAACTAACTAGCTTATTTATTTAATTTACTTTTTAAAGAAAAAGGTAGCATTAAAAAGATAATAAAACAACTATAAACCTTATAAAAGGCTAGGTTTAGCATAGCTACTATGCCTACTTAACTAATTAGCTTGCTTATATATAACTAGTTTAACAAATATATATATAAGTACTTTAGCCTTTATATGCTATACTTAATATTTTGCTAGCCTAATAATATTATTACATACAAAAAAAAAAGCTAAAATAAAAGGTAGTTATTAGCTTAGGTATACTGCAAATAAATAGCAGTACTTATTAAAACATATATTAATATTTAAATTAAAAAAAGTTTGCTATTTTTACTTTTTAATTTTTATGCTATAAGGAAAGTTTATAATTAAAGAGCATAAGACTTAAAAGCATTAAAAAAAGTAGTAGATTTATTAAAGCTTATATACAGAGATAATTAAAATATTTAAGCCTAGTTATATAAAATGCTTTTTTAGCTAAATAACTACTTAGCTTAGTTAAAAAAGCTAAAAGAAAAGCTAATTAATAATACTTAAATATTTACTAACTATATTAATTTTAACCTTAATAATTTTAATGCTAATTAGCTTATTTACTAGTAAATAGTAATAGCTATATTACTTATATAAAGCTTATATTAAAAATAATAAAATAGCAAGTTGTTTTTTTAAGATTTAAATATGCTAATTAAAACCTTTATAAGCTTTTATACTAATGTTGCTAAATATGCTTTAAAGATTGCAGTTAAGCCTATAATAAAAGATATTTTTATAGGAAGCAATATAATAAAGCTAATAGCATAAATAAATAAAAAATATATTATAAATATAGTAATACTAAGCAAAAAAAAAGCTAATTTATAATAAAAGCTTATTTTAATATATACTTAATAAAAAACGGTTTTTATGTTTTATATAAAAGTTATTAATGCTTAAGAAAGCCTTAATATAAAGAAGAAAATAATAGATATATAGCTACTAATGCTACCTAGTATAGCTAAACCTATAGTATTTTATATTATTATAACGTTTACTAACTAAAAAAGAGCTAAGTTTAAGTTTTTTAGCATACTCTTTTTATATTACTTATATTATGCCTTTAAAGTGTTATTAAAGTATATACAAAAAACCTAAAACTACTAATTAAAGTAGCATATAAAAAACTTGCGCAATAAAATAATGCTATATTTAAGAATTAAGCCTAAGGAAGCTTTTATAGATAATACTTACGTACTATTAAATAAGCTAAGGAAACTAAAACTTAAAGAATTATATAATTAAAGCAAAAACATTATTAAAAAGCTAATTAAAAAAGGAAGCATTAAGAAAAAAAGCACAACTAGTAAATTAACTTTGCATAAATAAACCTAACAAACCTACTCTAAAGTATTTTCTAACTTTTTTTTGCACCTAAAGTTATACCACAAATAATATAAAGATATACTAAATATAGCTAAGTTTTTTTAAAATAACATTTTAAATAACGTCTTGCTACTAAAGTTTTCTTAATTAAGCAATTTTTAATAGCAAGCCTTTTAACTACAGCAGAAAAAAATAGCCTCTTTATATAAATAGCCTAAAGATATTTAGTTTAATATTACATATAAACCTACTCCTTTATACTTAAACGGCTAAAAAAAATAAAATTAGTATAACTAAAATGTTAAAGCATTAAAAAAAGCAAAACAAGCACTAAAAGTGCAAAAGATTAAAAAAAGCAAAGATAATCTTATAAAACTTAATAATAAAAGTAAAAAAGCTAAAAAGCTAGTTAAAAAAAAATAAAAAAAAGAAGATAAATTAATTATATATACTATTAAGTTAAAGCATTAAATTAATAATTAAGCTATATTAAAGTTAACTATATTTTAATTAAAGAAAATTAAAGTAAAGCTTATTAAAAAAGTTAAATAAAGGATATAAGAAAAAAGGGATTATTTTAGCAAATTAAAGGTATAAAAGAACGCAAAACAAAACAACATCCACGCATAAAATTAACTTATTTGCTTTTACTAATATCTTTAAGCTATAATTAATTGATTTTTTATGCCGTATTATATTTTAAACATATAGAAGTGTAGTATTTAAACTATCTTTATATAGCGGCTATATAAGCTTTTGCTTACCTACTAACTTAAAGCAAAAGATTAAATAGCCGTTTTTAATATTAAAAGTAGTTTTTTATTATTAATATCTTTTTTAATAAAGTAAGCTAAAATATAATAGTTATTATAACTATACTTTTAATAGCTTACTTTATTTTTTTTTTATTTATTAATAAAAGCTTGCTTAATTTTTTAAAATATAATAATAATATTAAATTAGCGCTTATTTTTAACATTAAGCTTAACTTTAAAATTATTTTTTTTTTTACTACTTTTAATACGATTTTTTTTTAAAAATTAATTATAGCTTAAGTAAAAGCAATTTTTTTTGCTTTAGTTTAATTAGCTTAATTTTAAAGGCTTTTTTATTAAACTAAGCTTACTTTTTAAAAATAAATTAAAATATGCTAATATATTTTTATAAATAATATTAGCTTTTTAAATTACGTTAAAAAACTTATTATTATTTTTTAAGATATAACTTTAGCTATAATAAACTATTTTAATAAGTTTAAATAGTAAACGCTTTATAATAAAAGTTTAAAATATTAAGCTAAACTATTTTATAATATTATTATAGTTAAAAACTTTAATAAAAAACTAGGTAATATTATTAAAGTATTTTACTTTTATTAAAGTATTTACGTTTTTATATATAATAAATAAGTTTTTAAACTATAATTTAAAAGCTATATAATAAGCATTTTAAATATTAAATAAACTAACTTATTATATTTATTTTTAATAGGATTAATATTATTAAAAAGCTTTATTTATAAAAAGAAAGCTAATTTAGTTAATTTTATATTTATTATAAAAAAAACTTTTTATATACGTTTTTATATAATCTTTAACTTTATTTTATTATAGTAAAAATTTAAATATATTTTTATTATTATAAGCATAAAGTTTATTAAGTTAAATAAAATTAAAAGTAGTTATAATAAAAAAAATACTTTTAAAAGCTTTTAAAAAAGCTTAAATAAAGCATTTAATTTAGTAATAATTTAATTTATTATTATTATTAAAGTTATTTTTATTTTTTAAAAGCTTATATAAACTTTAAAATAGTTTATATAAAGGTTTTTAAAATAATAGCCTTTTAAAAAAGTTATTATTATTATTAAAATTATTAAAATTAAAAGTATTATTAAAGCTATTAATAAGTTTAAGTATAATATATATAGCTATATATTAAATATAAAATGCTTTAATAGTTAATTATATTTAATAAGCTTAAAAAGCTTTATTAGTAATTTAAATATTAATAGCTATATTAAAAAAAAAGTATTTAATTAAAAAGTAACTAATAAAAAAAGTAAAAAGTTTTTTTTTTTTAAGCTTATTAATAATTAAGTTTATATTAAATTATTATTAGTTTTTTAATTAAACTTAAAACTTATTAAAAATAACTTAAATAAAAATATAAAAGTTTATTATTTTAATAAACTTTATTTATGCTTAAATATTAAAAATATTTTATATTTTTTAGTAAATAGCTTTTTATTTTATTATTTTTTTTTAAAAAGTATAAAATAACTAATAGTAATAAATAGCTACTTTTTAAAGTTAATTAATTACTTAACTTTAAAAGTTAATATTATTTGCAATATAAGCAATAGTTTTTTAAATATTTTAAAAAAAATAATATTTTATTATATTATATTTTATTAAAAGCGTTTAATTTACTTTTAAGTTATTTAAATATTTATTTTATATATGCTAATAAAAATATTATAAGCATTATATATAATAGTATATGCTTTTATAAAAGTTTTTTTTTATTTTTTTTTTATAATAATATTATAATGCTATAAAAACTATATAGTTTTATAAATAGCTTTTATTTAATAATAAATATTAATTACTTAAGTAAAAAAGTTTTAAATAATAATATTAGTTTATAATATAAATTAATTATTAATATTTTTATAAAGTTAAAAATTATAGAAAATAATTTTTATAATATTTTTTAATGCTATAATATTAGCAAAAAAGCTTTTAAATATTATATTATATTATATAGCAAAGCAGTTAATAAAATTAAAAAAGTTTTTAAAAAAAAAAAACTAGCAAAAAAAAAAAATATAATCTAGCTTAAATAAATAAGCTTAAATATAGCTAGTAAAAATATAAGTAATATAACTAGATTTTATTTAAAGCTAAAAGTTTATATTAAGTTTTATTTTAAACTAGTAAATATTAAAGCAAATAATTTTATAAAAGCTAACTTTTATTAAAAACTAATAAAAGGTTTAGCTAAAAATAAAACGTTTTTAAAAAAGTTAAAAAGTAGTAAATAATTAAGCTACTTTTTATTTTTAAAATATTTATTATAAAAAAAAAAAATCTTTTATTAAACTTATAATTATTTAAGTAATAAAAATTTAAATTATTTAATATAAGCTAAAAAATATTTATAATCTTAAAAAAGTTTAAAGCTTTTAATTGCTTAAGCTTTTAAATACTATTTAATTATTAAATAAAAATATTAAAGTTATATTTAGTTTATATAATATTTTATATAAAATAATTTATTATATAATAATATCTTAAAAAAAACAAAAAATATAATATTATTAAAATATTTTTATATTTATAAAGTTTTAAGTTAAATATTATATAATATAATAATAGCTTAAATAAATATATTAAAATTTTTTAGTTAAAAATAATAAATTATTTATAATAAAAGCAATTATATTAAGCTTAAAAACTTAGTTATATTTATTTAATAATTTATTAAAAGTTTATTAAAGCTATAAAAACTTTTTTAAAACTTTTTAAATAAAAATTTAACTGCTTATTTATACTTATATAAGCTTTATATAATTTTAAAAGTATTTTTATATATTTTATTCTTTTATTAAGCTATTAGGCATCTTTTATATCTATAACCTTTTATTGTTATGTAGTTAGTTTTTTGTATATATTATATCTAGTTTTTATATCTAATAGTCTTGTTATAGTTAGTGTGGCCTTACTTAATTAGGCTTAGGTAGTCTTGGCAGTATTGGCGGAGTTGTCCGTATGACAAGAGCATAGCATGCCTATATATACGGCCAAACATTCAGACCTTAACCTCGGCAAGTTCTCAGCTCCTCTTGTATCAGAATAGGCCAACCTTTTCAAATTGACCTGAGCTAGGATCAAACCCAAGCAAAATGCCTTTAGTCATTCTGCCCGCGCAGACTTGCGATATCGAGGCGGTCTACGATGTTTATTTCAAAGCCTTCGAGCACCAGCCGGTCCTGCAAATTCTTTTCCCCGAAGGTGTAGACCGCAAAGTGCACACTGAGGTGACAACACATCTGTGGAGCAACAATACGCATGGCTACCCCATCAAGTGCGTGGATACCGATACCGGGAAGATCGTTGGGATGGCTTGTTGGGATATCTTTTGGAAGCCGGGTGCTGAGGATGTATGGCCAAACCCTGGAGGGGCGGTGTGGCGTGAGTACTTTTTCTTCTTTATTTTCTTCCTTTTATGGAGATGGGGGCCAAGGCACTCTTGTTGTGGGAAGCTTGTAGTTGGAAGCTCTGCATAATCTCAAAAACTTTACATGTCCCGCTTACAAGGGAGACTACTAACTTTTATTAATTATTCAAGTCGACGGGAAGCACAGGGAGACAGCCGACGCTATTCTCGTTCCAATATGGAATATGCACGAGAAGCTATTTGGAAAGCAAAAACATATATGTAAAGTTTAATCAAGTTCGTATGAGTGTTCTAGACTTACAGGTATTCAGACCTTCCCACGATAGCGGTGCATCCCGACTACCAACGACGAGGAGCTGGACGCTTATTGATGCAGTGGGGTATTGCAGTGGCCGAAAGCCTCGGTCTGCCGATATATCTTGAATCGACAGGGCCAGGAAATTCGCTCTATCAAGCGCTGGGATTCGATAAGCTTACCCATGCTCAAATAATCCACAAAGCTGAAGTTACCGGTAGTTCGGAGGATACAGAAATTCCATTGATGGTGAGAATGCCGAGCAAAGCCAAAGAAATGACATTTGAAGAATGGGCGGAGAAGGGATATCCTGATATGTATGAGTAAACGAGGCTCTGGCAATGATATTAGTGGTGGAACTAAATAGTGGAGGGATGTGAAGATGACTTATCCCTCGAAAAGGGGGCCGCTCTGATCCGACTGGCTAGAGCGTTCTAGGGCCGATCGAATCAGAACAGCCTAGGACTGCCCAAACAGGAGCGTCCTCAAAGTTTGGTTTGTACAAAAAATTCCCTACTAGAGCTCACCTGCGCAGTATTGCGAATTCCACTTGGATTCAAAGACCAGACAAGCACTAAGCTTTGACACCAACTCGAGATGGGTCCCGGCGGATGAATCTGTGCGGAAAGCGAACACCTTACAGGTCACTCATGTTCATACTTCCACTGTTGCCAATTTAAAACCGAATGTGTACCGTTTTTGGAGTTCGATATGAAATCGGCGAGTTTCAACATGAACCATGTCTCCGGATCCGCTCAAGAGAACCTCTTTCTGTAAGAACGCACTGCCAACAGAGACTGGTTTTTGGTTCGCTTCCGTCGAGCTTACGTGAGCAGCTAGGAAGGCTTTTGCGTACGGCCAAAAACATCTATAAAATCCGCACTATCGTCTCGGCTCAGCCCTGTTGGGAAGAGGCGAGGGAGCATCGCCCACCGCGAGGTAGTTGACGCATAAACGGCGCCCCCCGTCATTGTGGGACAAACCCACAAGAGGAAGTTAATGCGTCCGGTCGGATCTCTCATAGGATGCATTGGTGGCTGTTGCCGAAATGCAGCACCGGGAGCTGGCAAGCCTGGCTGGCAGGTTGGATGGATCGGTGAACGCTTTTGGGGGAGCCGGGTTTAACGCCGACGGCTGCATCAACTAGATGTGACATGAGAGATCCGGGTGCCCGGGGCTAGTAATAAGGCGTGGTATGTGTCTAAGGCTGAGCATTTCTGTTGAGGCCATGGTAATTCCCGCTCACCTAATCCAGCTGAGGGATTTGTTTAGGTGATTCCGGCGAGATGATTAACGGCGAAAAAAACAAGTGAAATGCTCAAATCCTTTGACTGTATGTGGCCAATATTACACCCTTCCCATATACTCTCAGGAGCACAACGCAGTGCCAAAGGCTAGCGTTACGTCCAGTCAACGACAGCAAGCTGATCCCGACCCATCTCCTAGCAGATAAGCAAGCTGAGCACCACCAGCACAATCCATCATGACCGGAGTACGAGTTCCAGCGACACAGTGCTGACGAGCGACCCCAGACCAGGGGTTCTTCCCAAATCGACTCATAGCACAGGCCCTCACACGCCAAAGGCGACTGGAGTGTCCAACGCCACCCTTCCACCGCCGGGTGACAGCTCATCCGATCCTGCTTTTCAGCAGGCGCAGAGTCACGAAGACACCAAGCAGTATAGAAGGTGGACCCGGACGACTATAAACGCAAGACTGAAACCATTCGAAGACAATTAGGGTTAAGTTCCGAAACACCGTTCCCTATGACCGATCCGTGGCCAGAACCAGCTGGCCCATCTCACACGACGAACCCCAAGCAGCGTACACAGAAGGTCACGGTGACCTCGAGTAGCGACATGTCGTGTGGACTGGAAAAGACGGGTCAAAGGGGCCCTGAAGACATTCCTTTCGGAAAACGGGGATCGGAGGACTGTGGGGGAGGCGGGGTGCGAGTTATGTGGTTGCAAGCCCTTTCTCGCGAGAAGGAGGACAAGCGAAAGAGGATCAACTTGAGCGGGATCTTAGAGAGATAAATCATGGAGAATCTCGTATCTCGATGTAGCATCAGTGACCGAATCTCCACGGGTGGCACATCGAAAACCGGCGGGACTAGTGTCGTATGTGATGGTAGAAGTAGTAGGAGTGGGAGTATGAGGGGGGAGACTAAAAGAAGGAATGGAAGTATGGGCTCTGATGAAGCGCGTAAATAGGCCCAAGGACGCGTTCGAGGCGCCTTTTTGGTTGCTATGACCACTTAACGCCTTAACGCCTTAACGCCTTAACGCCTTAATGCCCATTATAGGGGCTACCTACTTCCTCCCATCTACGAGAGGTACCTAAGACAGACTAGGTCCACTAGCGCGATATAGGTAGGGTTCCAGGGTACATGACCATCAGGATATCATGTTCACGATGTCTCAATGTCTCAATAGGTACTGTGTAGGTCGTACGATGAGAGGAAAACGTCCACCCGGGAAGCCGGATAGGGTGTATATATATCTACCTAGGTAGTAGAAGCCGCCAAAGGGAATAAATACCCGCACACTATACGTCTGTCTACCCATAGTTTATTTAGGTACCCAGGTAGTTTAAGTGCCGAGTATTACGACTACGCAACAATGGTCAATTACTACCGGATAGTCAGGAATAGAAAGGATACGCTGCTATTATTTCATCATGTAGATAGAGAGCCTCAAGGTGTCGGCCGGGAAGATGCAGTTCCATTCGCACCGTTGCATTCATTGGTCGTTTGTCGATTGGCAATCATAGCGTTGCATTTTGGTTGGCTACAGATACCTGAGGTAGTACCTACATAGGTATGTACATAGGTACACATGTACTCCGTAGATCATGGGCCATCCTACCTATGTAGGTACTTAGGTACTTGGGTACTTAGGTACATGTGGAACTATTAGTGCAAAAAGCAACTGTCGGCAGCCGCCGTCCTTCCGGTGTACCCACATAACCCGCTACATGTACTTATAGGTATTTACCTAGGTAGGCTCCCTGCAAGTACGTATGGCGTCACTTGTATATCTCTTCAGAACTCTCACGCTTCAGATCTAGCATTGAATTTGCGAAGCGCGGAGGGCGAAGGCCGAAGGAACGCTCTACTCTTAAATAAAACGAATGCATTGCATGCCCTTATCTGAACCGTGGCTTCTATAGAGTCATATTTTCGCTTAGGAATCAGATCTCGCGGTTGAACGAGACAAGCCGATCTCACCATGGATGCCAAACAAGCCGGCGAACAGGACGAGACCCTCGTCTCGGCTCTCGAGAGAACTGGTACAAAAGCATTCCAGCCGACAGCCGATGCGCAGTCTAGTGCCGAGGGCCAGAGGCATTTCGTGGCCCTCGTATCGAGGTGGGTAGATGCGGCCAGTTCATCATCTTTTGCTCCCTCCTGAACGTTTCGAAGGGCAGGTACTCTGGCTCTGATGTCTTCATTGAACACACTGATAAAGCCCGGCCGCGTCCCGGAATGGCTTCGCAGTCACTTCATGGATATCCTTACGCTACTGCCCCAAAGGCCCGATGGTGTCCGAGCGACCTTGGAGTTCGTCTTTTCCGTTCACCCGTCGAGCACCGTCGCCGTATCAGAGGCTGCTGCCCCTCAAAAACAAGGGGCTAATATCACTATGGAAGCTTTGAAAATGGCATCGACTCTTCTATCTGTCCCGCCCGCCTCTGTAAAACCCGATGTATGGTTTCCTGGCGTGGCACCTCAGCTTCTTGCCCTCCTAGACGGTAACAACGGCCCTGATCTTGCCAAAGCTGCTGCATATGTTATAGGTTTCGGCGTTTTGGGCAGGAAACAGTTTGGGGCTCCTGGTATGGCAACCGCACCATCATTTGCAAATGCGGTCTGCTAATCTCGGCTTTGTGCCAAGGAACGCCTGGGTGGAAAGCGTTCGCTGAGCCAATGCTGGCATGCATCAATCCATCCTTGTCTTCTAAGGAGAATCCGGCCGAACCTTTAGTTTTCAGTGCTGGCCCTGATGAGGTAGTCGACCTTCGGAAGCGCACAATCCTAACCCGGGCTGATGCACTACATGTTGCGTTAAGACGCCTATCTTCCTTGCTAAATTCACATCCTAATCCAGGGTTGACCAAAAGGCTACTCAGCCCGTTACTTATGCCTCTTTGGGCTCTATCGTCCTGGCCGCTCCCAACTAACCACGTAAAGGAACGATATTGCCAACCGGCACAAGCCCTCATCGAGATCTACCTTAAGCTCGCTGGTTCGGCGGATAAATTCTCGGGAATTCTTGACAACCTTCTCTTTTGCGGCTCGCTCGATGCCTCCGAGCTACAGTGGTCTTATGAGCAAGCCAGTGACTCTCTTGTCCAAGTACGGCGAGTTCATGGCGATGAAGGGGCGGCGCTCACGGAACTGAATCTAGAAGCCATGGACTATAAAATATCGTCGTTTATAGCGCTCCTACAACGAGTCGCATCTAATTTTGATGTGTCGACACTTTTTTTGAAACTTTTCGAGACCTCACTTGGCGCGAGGGAAGACGAAAAGCCTATACAAATTGTGGCCGACCATGATGATAGTGACCCTATATCACAGCTAATTCAAACTAGGATGCTCCAAGAAATGATGGAACAACTCCCGGACAGGTTGATATCAAATTCCAAGCAACTACTCGAACTCGTCAGCAACTTTCTCGGCAAATTTGGCACTGGGTCGGCGGATAATGATGCGGTCGCCGTGGCCCTCAGTTTACTCAACTTGGTCGTTACTGTGCCAAGTTTCCAGCGAAAAGACGTGCCCGAAAATATCTTAGCTTCTATCGAAAAGTCGCTCTTGGATATCAGTCTAGCACGAGAGGCCGATGTCTCAAAAACCGCACACAATCTATCCCAACTTCTCAAATACCGTGACGAACTAGAAGACCCTGCCGACCGGCCGACTATGCCAACAGACCGACAAATCGAAGATCGAAAAACATACAGCCTAGCGCTCTCATATATAACAGAAGCCGACTCGCCGCCTCCCGTGCGCTCCGAGGGCTTGAACCTACTCGGGACCCTTATTAAATCCAATAGCGCTATTCTCGATATCCCAGCAACATTGGTACTACTTTCCTCATTACTGAGTGATGACGATGAGTATATTAGTCTACGGGTGATAAAGGTATTTGTACAATTGTCGGAAAGGCATCCACGTTCGACTATCCGAGAGGTTCTTGATCAGTACGTCGACGCGTCAGAGCGGCAAAACACAGATACGCGCCTGCGATTCGGCGAAGCATTACTACAGCTCATGCAAAGACTTGGAGAGACTTTCGCGGGTGATCTCGCCGCGCCCGTCGGTGAGGCACTGCTCGCACTTGCGGGGCGTCGCGCCCAGCGACCCAAGACCGGGGAGCGACGGGTCCGCGCCGAGCAAGCCGCCGCGCGAAAACTAAAAGCCAAAGCTAGACTCGGAGGTATCTCGCGCGATCCACCCCGCTTCAATGATGAGGACGATGAAATGGATATAGACCTTGAAGAGCAGACTCCCGAAGAACGCACCCGCAACGCTCTCCTCGCGCGCATCGTGTCTGGCTGGGAGAGCAAGCGTGGGAGCGAGGACATGCGGATCCGCGCCTCCGCGCTCTCTCTCTTCGCTTCCGGCCTCGAGGCGAATATCCGTTCCTTCACGCCGCAGCTCGTAGACGCTGCCTTAGCTCTCAGCCTCGACATACTCACGTTCGAGGCCGGCGCACTGGAGGCGGGGATCCTGAGGCGCGCAGCGGTCACGGTGCTGCTGACATTTATATACGCATTGGGTAAAGCGCGAGAGCGCGGGGGCCACTCGGGCTTCGGGTCGGGCGGGGTGAGTTTTGGCGCGGGCTTCACGACTAAGGAAGAGGATATCGTGCGTGTCCTCGGGTACGTCGAGCAGACGGACGAAGACGGGCTCGTCCGCAAACACGCGCAGGACGCGCTCGAGAGCCTCGAGAACCTCCGCCTCGTGCGCCTCGTACCGCACCGCCAGGGCCAAGACGCTGCGCCGCCGGCGGTGAGGATCGCCGGCTTGGACATGAGCAGGCCCAGCCTGCCGGTGCTGGAAGCGGACGGGGCGAGACGCGCAAAGCCGAGGATCGAGGAGATCGAGTGAGCGCGATACGTACCTCATACATATAGTTGGCTACGTCGCTGGCCCTACCTCAGATAAAGCAAACCCATTTGCGAAATACAACTCGGTTTATTAGTGTATCTATGTATCTACCTACTCGATATAGACATTAAGTAACGAACTAACCATGAAGTTTGCGACGCCGGTTCCCGTCTTTATTTAGGCGAGACGATTATGAAATGCCGTTTGTACTTCTCAAGTGTATATGTAAAATATAATGTACCTACCACTCCGCCCCCTTTACCCGTCTTTATCGAGATCCTTGGGCCACAGGAGTTGTCTGGTCCACAGACACCGCAGCATCCGGCCGAAAATGATGGCCCATACCAGAACTAGCGCCGCGGCCATCACGCAGCCGTATATGCGCAGTCCGGTACTGTTCAGCGCCTTTGCCAGGCCTAGGGTGGCTGTGACGAGCGCGGTGTTGGGGAATACTAGCACTTGCGGTCAGTAATTTGCGCCTCGACCGTCCGCCCTATATGGGCTCTAGAAGGCGGAAAAGTTCTACAACGTGGTTCCCGTGTTGACGGGATCGGTGGTGCCCCTGGGGACGAGAAGACTAGACCGGGGAACGTAACTGTCGGAGATAGGAGCCGAGGCACTCACCGAAGCTCCACCACGTCATCTGGAAGGGAATCGAATGGTGGTTGCGCGTGTACTTCCACAGCGAGCCCACCGAGACGATGAAGAACCACTCGCTGAGCCCCCAGAGCCACAGCCCGAGGATGATGGATAGGATCTCGAGGATGAAGACCGCGTGCGGTTGGCCGGCGTAGTCGGGCGGCAGGATGTCGCCGGCTTGCTGGCCGAGGAGCACTGGGTGTTTTCTGGTTAGTTGGTAGCATGCATGTTGAGAAAGAGGGGCTGGGGGTGAGAGCGGGATAGAGTGGAATGAAGAAGGACAAGGAACGAATGCCCGTACCCAATCCTGCAACAGTGAAGGCCGGCGGTCCGATGGAAATGAACTGCCCTTATTAGTAAACTTCCAGTTTTGAGCGCATAACGGGAACACCCTACCACACCAGGCCGCTGCATGTCTCGCGGTAACTTCTGCGTCATCAGCCGATAGATGAAGGCCGCGCAGATCATGAAGCTAATCAAAAACCCCGTGCCTTGCACCGTCACGGCCGTGGCTGCTATGGCTACCCTGTTGATCATGGGGTCGTCGGGGCCTACTCGGTCGGTAGAGATCAAGTTCGTGGCGAGAGACGCCGTGAGTAGTAGCGGGTATGCGGGGAAGACCCATACGGGTGTCATCGTCTGAATCGGGAAGACCCTGGATTCTAGGATTAGAACGTGCTCTCTCTCAGTGAGGTTCGTCGCGCATATTGCCTACTGAGTTGACCATAAGACCAGATACATGCCCGTACTAGCAGCGATGCTGATCGCGACGTAGACCCAGAATAGTGCCTCCATGACGCTCTGTAGCCATGGCCCTGTGTAAGGACACCCGTATTGGGTGATGTTTATCAGAATTGTCGCGATGCTGGTTCACGTTATTAGATGCCTGTGGCTTTTGCCCAGCCCGAAATGTATGTATGTGCTTACGAAACGACCTGCCGAGTGTTAGCTACCCGCGTCTAGGATCGGGGCGTTCCGGACCAGTACCCACCACTGCGGGAATAAACAGCGACTCGACCTCGTCGAGGAACGAGTGCATGAAGCTCCCGGGCACCAAGATGAATCTCATGGTTATCATGATGCAATTGAGGGTGAACAGCACTAGGTTCAGAAGGAAGAACACGACGCCAATGTATTCAAGCCATCTCGCGTCGTAGGCTTGCGATACTAGAGAGGTTCTGTTAGAATTCTCTCTTCATGCCGATATCACAGCCTTTCGCGGTCTGATGGCTCACCGGATGATATCACATTGGCTACGCCGCCAGTTGCCTATATATTCTCTAAGTATGCTATAGCAAATGCACCGTGGGCGCTCTAACGTGGTGCATAGCTGCTTACCATATTCTGCACAATGATACCCCGTTAGCATGAGCCGACCGAGTGAAATCTCAACATAGTTTATAAGCATAAGTATAAGTATTCGTAAATGCGCACCATCGTGAACCAAGTCCATTGATAACAGCAGATTCTGTCCCGGATCGTAATTTTGCCGCCCCTCCCCGACTCCTTTCTCGCGATGGAGATCATCCTCGCCAGGCTCTCGGCGTTGTATTGCGGCGCATCTTCGAACGGGTTGCTGGAGTGGTGTCGCTCCGGTCCACGAGGCCGGCTTGGCGGTGCTCTTCGGGTGAACAAGTTCTCCGTGGGCGTTCCGTACCCCTCCTCCGCGACTTCGAGGTCAGTCGGAGGAGGATTCGAGGCACCGGACATTTTAGCCGTCCTCCTTCCTTCTTCTACCTTGCTTTCTTCCCTTTTCCTTTCAATGTAGGACCTATTAAATGTCACACAAAAATCGTGAGTCCTTCAGCTTCAACCTCACTGGTTTTGGTTTGGATGAGACGCGCTCGAAACGTATAGACATATCAGGTATGGTGGCAATGAGCGGCGGTAGGTTATCTATTCTAAGCATAGCGGCTAACTCCAACTGCTGGAAGGGACGACCGACGAATGTGATAGTGAGGTATATATGTAGATCGCAGATGACGACAGACACATAACAGGCCCAGATAAAAGCAAGCATGCCGCTTGCCGACTTGCCGACTTTTCACCCCGTTTGCATCCTTACCGCAGGACGGTCTCTCCTCTAGTCTCTCTTCTAGTCTCCCTTCTGCCGTCGGTAGTGTACGGCTTGAACGTACCCTAAGTGTAATTTCTGGCGTGCAAAATTGTGGCCTCCTCTAGTCATTTACGGAGGATTCTTTAGGGGGTACCTACATTAGTTGCTGAAAGGTATCTTCTCTTAAAACCCTCTACGTTATCTGCTGCTCTGACCAGCGTCGTACTGGGTTAGATAGGTTAGATAGGTTAGATAGGTTAGGTAGGTAGTGCCTAGCAACCCGAATTAAACGGAGACTAACAGATAAACCCCAAAGGAGCTAGGCATCTCTTTGTACCTTGGGTGCCTACCTAGGTACCTAGTACTAAGTAGGTAGTAACAACTCCATCTATCACCGTCAACAGTCTATACGTTTCCCCGATAACTAGAATCATAACTTGACTTATAGATTGATATATAGCTGACAAGGGCGTTTGGCGGAGAGCAAAGATGTTGAGGGGAAGAGGATGTTTCGTGACTAGTAACACTTGAAAATATAGGGCCTGCAGTTGGGATCAACCGTCATACGAGCCAGCCAGCCGGCCACCAGCCAGCCCTCGACCTATCTATCCAACCAAGAGGTTAGGTACCTATCTTACGGAGGCTTCTACGGCACCTAGACAGGGCTCTTATCCTTCTACATTAATACTGCCAATCCTACCTAGGTACTAAAGCATACGCCCTTATGTACCTAGGGTACTGCCTACCTAGGTAGGTAGGCAGGTTATGCATATCAAACAATTTTTGTGAATTTTATGCTGAAGCCAATACTACCTACTGTATTATTCATTGTAGTGTAGGTTTACTTACTAGAATTACTACTCAAATCGGCTAGAGTCCACCACGTACAGCATCCTTCCGGCAAGACCCCCCCGGTGGGCTACTAGTACTGTAAGCTTACCTACCTCTGTTGAGTCGTGGAATTGACGACAGCTTTTTTTTTTTTTTTTTGCTTTGTGCTGATACCTTGACAAGGGCGGGGTAAATAAGTACCTAACGATCACGGCAGGCAAATAGGGTTTCCCCGTAAGCTGTCTACGGTACATTGTACATGTACCATGTATGCAGAGTCGAAGGAACGTAATCACGCATGATGGTGCAGCGATGGCTTCATTCCCAAGCGAGTACCCAAGTCAAGGCGCAGTGCAATACAGTAAGTCGGTCGAAGCAGATGGACCGAGCGAGAAGCCGATCGCCGCTTTTAGTGTGCTTTCACTTAGGTAGGTTGGATTGTGCTGTAAGTTGCTCGGGTAGCAGAAGATCATATGGATTGAGAAATACCTAGGTAGCACATAGCGTACCTAATACACTGCGAGGGCAGGCAGGCAGGCCTGCCTCACACCGCCTAACGACACAATGAGGGGTCAAAATGCAGTGATATACCTACTACCTACCTAGTAAGTACTATAGATTTCCCTCCCCCAGAGTGTTCCAATGTTGGGTAAGCTACGCTACTTATGGTACATAGCGCCCAATAGTACTAAGTAGATACCTACATGGCAAGGTACTAGTATAGCGGTGCGATGGGTGGCTGGGGGCGAATCAGACGCATCAAAGGGAATCAACATCGACCGGCTGGCTCGGTGATCTTACGCTATTATCCTTCTGCCCGCTTTCGGAGCCGGGTTTCTCCTGGGCAGCCTGGGCTTCTTGCATTTATCGGGTGGGCGCTAATGGAAAAGATTTGCTGACTGTAAGAAAAATTCTGGTGGCAGAACTGGAAGCGTAGTAGCAGAATCTGTAGTGGCAGACCCCTCCATTCTGCCCTCCGTTCGTTGCCCCTCCTTACGCAAAACCCCTCCATAGTACCCAAGTATTGCATGGTATGGGTGGTACAAGTGGCACAATCCCCACCGTCAGTTGGCGCAATTGGTCCCTTGAGCTCCGAAAAAAGCCCCTCCTTGCCCTCCTTGTCCTCCTCGCCCGTCGAATGGTTTAGTGAGGTCTAGTCTGCAGATGCAGCTCGACTTTTCTTCTTATTATCGCGTTCCCCTCTTCTTGACCTTCCACTTCCTTTTCTCCTTCTCTTTCTTCAGATTCTCTCAAACACCTTGTACCAGTTCTATCGCTTGTTGCTGTTTTTGTGAGCAACAACTGTTTCTAATTCTCAGTCGAGCAATTAGAAAAGTAGAAGTGGAAGCGTGTTTTTCTCGTAAGCTTCACACCTGCCCTTCCTCTGCCCATGCAGTCCTGGCCTCCTGGCCCCCTTCATTCATCGCTAACTTCCCTACCTATAGACAACCCTTCTATAAGCAGATATTCCGAACCACCGCGAAGATGGTTCAATCCGCCATTCTCGGGTTTCCCCGCATGGGTGTAAACCGTGACCTGAAGAAGGCGACTGAGGCTTGTGCGTATCCGAGATTCCCCCGATAACGCTATTGTGCCAGCTACTGACTCGCGGCGTGTAAAGACTGGGCTGGCAACCTGTCCCAGGCTGACCTCCTTGCTGAGGCCAAGCGCCTCCGTCTTGCTCACTGGAAGATCCAGAAGGATGCCGGTGTCGATGTCATTCCTAGCAACGACTTTGCTCTGTATGATCAAGTCCTCGCTCACATCCAGGATTTCGGTGTAAGCAGGAACCTCTCCCTCATTACCCTTGTTACACATGCTGACATGTCACTACCTACAGGCTGTCCCTGAGCGTTACTCGAACGCTGGCCTCGACCGCGTCGATGAATACTTTGCCATGGGTCGTGGCCACCAGAAGGGCGGTGTCGATGTCCCCAGCTTGGAAATGGTCAAGTGGTTTGACTCCAACTACCACTACGTCAAGCCCACCCTGCAGGACAACCAGACCTTCACCCTAACTTCCAGCCCCAAGGCTGTCAACGAATTCAACGAGGCCAAGGAGGCTGGTATCGTTACCCGGCCCGTTCTTGTCGGCCCCGTCTCCTTCCTACACCTTGGTAAGGCCGACCGTGGCCAGAGCGTCGACCCCATCGACCTCCTTGACAAGCTGCTACCCGTCTACGAGCAGCTTTTGACCCAGCTCAAGGAGGCTGGTGCCGAGACTGTTCAGATTGACGAGCCTGTTCTCGTCTTTGACCTTCCCGCCAAGGCCAAGGCTGCCTTCAAGCCTACCTACGAGAAGCTTGCTGCCCTCGGTGACAAGATCCCCAAGCTCGTCTTCACCACCTACTTCGGTGACATCGTTCACAACATTGAAGCCGTCCCCAAGGATGTCTACGCTGTACACATCGACCTTGTCCGCAACCCGGAGCAGCTGGACACTGTTGCCAGCGCCCTTGGCCCTAAGACCATCTTGTCGGCTGGTGTCGTAGACGGCCGCAACATCTGGAAGACCAACTTCAAGCGTGCCATTGAGACTGTGGAGACCGCCATTCAGAAGCTCGGCAAGGACCGTGTCCTCGTTGCCACATCAAGCTCGCTTCTCCACACTCCCCACACCCTTGCCAGCGAGAAGAAGCTGGACCCCGAGGTTGCCGATTGGTTCTCTTTCGCCTCTGAGAAGGCTGTCGAAGTTGCTATAATTGCCAAGGCCGTCACCGAGGGCCCTGCCTCCGTTCAGAGCGCTTTGGAAGCCAACGCTAAGTCGATGAACGCTCGCGCTACATCCAAGCGCACCAACAACCCCGAGGTCAAGGACAGACAGTCCAAGATCCAACCCTCAGACTACAACCGAAAGTCTGAATTCGCTACCAGAATCTCTCAGCAGCAAGAGAAGCTCAAGCTTCCTCTATTCCCTACCACTACCATTGGATCCTTCCCCCAGACCAAGGAGATCCGTGTACAGCGCAGCAAGTTCACCAAGAAGGAGATCACCGAGGCTCAGTACGACAAGTTCATCGAACAGGAGATTGACATGAACATCAAGATCCAGGATGAGCTTGACCTCGACGTTTACGTTCACGGCGAGCCAGAGCGTAACGACATGGTTCAGTACTTCGGTGAGCGCCTGGACGGTTATGCTTTCACCACCCACGCTTGGGTCCAGAGTTACGGTTCTCGTTGCGTCCGACCTCCCATCATCGTCGGCGACATCTCTCGCCCGGCCCCAATGACCGTTAAGGAGTCCAAGTACGCCGTGTCGGTATCCAAGAAGCCCATGAAGGGTATGTTGACTGGTCCCGTCACCTGTCTGCGATGGTCTTTCCCCCGTGACGATGTCCACCAGTCCGTACAGGCTGAGCAGCTCGCTCTGGCCCTTCGTGACGAGGTCGTCGACCTCGAGAAGGCCGGTGTCGACGTCATCCAGGTCGATGAGCCCGCCCTTCGTGAGGGTCTTCCTCTACGATCCGGCAAGGAGCGTGAGGCCTACCTCAGCTGGGCCGTCAAGGCCTTCAAGCTCTCGACCGTCGGTGTTGAGGATTCCACTCAGATCCACTCTCACTTCTGCTACTCGGAGTTCCAGGACTTCTTCCACGCCATCGCTGCTCTGGACGCCGATGTGCTGTCCATTGAGAACAGCAAGTCTGACTCCAAGCTGCTCGGCGTCTTTGTCGACGAGGCCTACCCTCGTCACATCGGCCCCGGTGTCTACGATATCCACTCGCCCCGTATCCCCAGCGAGCAGGAGATCAAGGACCGCATCGAGGAGATGCTCCAGTACCTCAAGCCAGAGCAGCTCTGGATCAACCCCGACTGCGGTCTTAAGACCCGCCAGTGGAAGGAGACCAAGGAGGCGTTGATCAACCTGGTCAACGCCGCCAAGTTCTTCCGTGCCAAGTACTCCAAATAAACGGGGGTAGCCTGAGTCTCGAACTCGAGCGCTTGTTTCACGAATGAAGCGGCATTTTGATTTTTGTCTTTGATTTTTCTGTTAAGCATATCTGCGCCGGATTGGGCATTTGCCTTCGATTTCAACACATCGGCGTTCTCTCTGTGGCGTGGGCTTTTTATGAAACTACTTGTCATATACCAAAAAAGTTATACAGGCAAGACAGGCGGTCGGGAAACGGGAGCATTCAACACAGCATTTAAAGCGGCGGCAAAGGAAATATGATACCACGGTCCATCAACCGGACCTGGGGAGGAAGGCGTTTACTGGAATTTGATTAGCATATTCCGGCGAGGTGACGGTAGTCGCCTTGTGTGTAGAAGTAGTAGTCGTCACGAAGACGCTGACCGTCAACCCTTCAACTGGGTACGAGTTGGAAAGACAATGATAATTGACGTTGGAGACGGCAAACACCGTCTCTACGATGCAAAGCAACCCCTTGACAGTTCATTTCCGTGACGAGCCTTTTCCAGCCACCCCGGTAGGCCCGCCTGTGAGGACTTACGCAGTGCCACTAACTCAAAGTTTCAGAGATAAGGGGGCCATGACAATACTAGTATGTCTTGGGTAATGAATGTGAGGTTCAAAGAATTTCTAGAGCCCATCAGGGAAAAAAAGGGATCACGGTTTCACTCAAAACTCCCAATACCATTAGATGGGCACCTTTTCCCTGTAGTGTAGGTAGAAGAAGCTTGGTTTGGTCGGCTTAGCTTCCGAAGTAAGTTGAGGGTAATTCGGTGTCTTGGTCTAAGTATATACTAGGTTAGGCAGTAGCAGGAAGAAACTAACCTAGCTTGGTGAACCAGGGACGGTTTCAGTTTCCATGCATCTTGAATCAATCCATCCACCTTGGCACTGATATATATATATCATCATCATTGGTGAGTACTAGTAATATTCAACGCAGACTGCTAGTACCATACTAATACGCTATGCCATTCAATTGTTTTCGCTGCGCAGATGTGGTGGTGAGTAGGTACGTAGGTAAGTAGTTTAGTTTAGTTGGGACACGCCTAGATCAAGAACAAAGGCGTTCATTTAATGAAAAGATATCGTCGGGGAATATATCCGATCCTTTCGGAGGCGTATCGTGGGTGGTCTCGGGAGGGTTGGGAGAAGAGGGGGGGGGGGGAGGATGAAAAAGAAACGACCGAGACAACAAGCTAGCAAGCACCTTTTTGCGGCTGTTGTAGCACAGGAGTTCTTGGACTGAGACTTGAAGCGCGGTGGTGAGTGAGCGTAGCGTATAATTTCAAGGAGATTGGAGTGGCGGGCTAAAACGTGGCATCGGGCAATTGATTACAAGGAACGACGTGGTGTGGCGTAGGCTGTTGTGTAGTGTACTGACAATGCAAAGTGAAGTGAAGGGTCGGGTCTACGGGGTCTACTTTTTTTGTTTTCCCTCACGATATTAGGCATCTAACCCGGCGTGGTGCACTTGGGTATAGCTGGGGGTTGTTTGTGATGTGATGAGAGCAGAGCAGAGCAGAGCAGAGCACCGCCTCGATGAAGAAAATGAAACTTGGAATAAACTTGTTTGTAAGGTGTATCATGATCGCAGATCAATCAATCGTTTCGTTTTCTGTTGGATTACTATTTGTTATTGTTATTGTTGCTGTTAATGCTTCGGGGTCGGGTTATGCTTAGTTTAGCTTACTTAGTATGATAAGCAAGCAAGCAAGCATTTTATTTATTGTTAGCGTTTGACTTAGGTGCCTACTGCATGCAAAGGATCGATTGCATGATACTATACATACATGCGTACTTGGGGTTGGTTGAGTACTAATAGAGCAGATTCAGGAATCTGACAGAAAGGAATGCCAAAACACCAAAGCAAGAAAACAGGCGGAAGAAAGAATGACGGCGTCTTCCGTGTTCCGGATGTTCGCTCGTTCTAGGCCTCGATCGAGCGGGTTGGGCGGTTCCCCCGTTCTTAGTGCAGTGCACACACCTAACATAGACTAGTAGTAGTGTAAGTACTCAGTCTCGGAAACTGAGCCCACAAAATAAGGAATCGAAGAAGAGGGAACCTAACCTAACCTAAATTCCATTGTTGCGGTGGATGGTGCAGGTAGTACTAGGTTAGTAGTGTAAATCAGAATGTGGTGTGTGTCGGTCGGAAGAACACGTGGTTGTGACACAATCGGCGGAAGACGAATATGGCGAAATTGCCCTCAATCTCCGGCGGTAGACGATACCAAGCGGCAGGCAGCTTATCGAACGTGTATTATGCGGTGCCACCGTCGCCTATACTATTTAATACCTACGTATACCGGGTGTCCTGAGGTGATTGCGCAGGAGAGAGAAGAGGGTGTGTGTGTGTGTGCCAACCCGGTCGAAGGTCGAAGGTCGGGCGGAGCGAGGAGGATCATCCATGACAGCATGGAACCAGGTTCACAAAACAAGTCCTTGTGTACTAGTAGTGTCGTCGGATTGCTCCATTACCTGGATATCTATATTTTACCAGTAGTGCAGTATAGTATAGTATACCTACTTATAGAATAGTATACCTTACGTACTACCTGCTATATGGTCATGGATGGATGAATGCTGTCCTCCTTCGACGTCGCTGCCGAGAGGAGAGCGTGCTTCAGCAACCGCCCGTGGAAATTGAGGAAGTGATGATGATGCAAGGTACGGTTATGGTACGGTACGTACCATCAAATCACAGCTGTGAGGACGGGAGATCGCCTTACCTACCTACCTACATGTAGGTATCGACCTGATCTATCTCATTGTCCCATCTTATTGTTCTACGGGCGGCGATTAATTAATTGATTCGACCAACACTACGCTGCACTACCCAAGCAGCAGGTACCCTTTCTTCTTGCCTAAATAGTGTAATAGTTCTCGCAAGTGGCGGCATGTTAGAGTGTACCTAGGTAAAGTGCACCTAGATAAAGAGAGAGAGAAATACTACCCAAGTAGGATGAATGTCGTTCTTCCTTCTCACTGGCTAAAGGTAAAAAGGCAAGATCATGGACGCAAACGAGATCGGGTCCTTGTGGCGTATCCAGCTCTCTATTGGCCGGGGATCCTGTTTCACGATGGTGTACCTGCATATGCTATCGGCAGGGGTCTGTGGTGGTTGTCGTGGGCTGACGGGGGGGAAGTGACGAGGGACCTGGGCGGAACTGGCTAACGTGGGTCTCAGGGGCGCGAGCGCCACGCCTTAGACGCTTGCTACTCAGGCCGGCTGAAACTCACTCACTTGCTCACTCACTCCCGTCATTATTCTCTTCTCCTCTCAACCTTAGCTGGTCCTAAACCTGGTCTAACCTGGTTCCTTTTTTTTTTTTTTTTTTTTTTCCTTTCTTCCCCTCCAGAATTCCTCCCGAATCCCTCCTTGTCCCCTCTCATCTTCAGATTAACCACCCATTACCACCCTCGGTGGGGCCATTACCACCACCTGAAATGCCTACACTACACTAATTACCTTAGTAGACCCTGGTATAATATAAGAGAGAGAGAGCGGGAAAGAAAGAGAGACAAGAGAGACATGGGCATGGGCATGGGGCACCATGGATCGGGAGGGCTGTGTACAATGTGATAGGTATCGTCGTCGTCGTCGTAGTAGTAGTAGTAGTAGTAGTGTCATAGTACTACGCTACACTACATGACATGCAGAGGTACCTACACGCCACACCAATACCGCACCAACACCACACTATTGCTGCAGGTTCGATTTGTATGTGCCGTTGTACATAGTACTATACGTACCATTGTATGCGATGCGAGGCGAGGCGAGGAGAGGAGGTCGGGCTGATGACCGACTGCAGGTGACTGACTGTCTGTCGTGTAGCAAGTAAAAAAGGGCCACCCTCCTTGGTTGGGGATCCCCTCTCTTCTTCTTCTTTTCTCTCTTCTCTTCCTCTTTCTTCTCCCCCCCCACCTGCGTGTTCTTTATTCTTTTGAGTCCATCTCAAGTCTCTCCTTTTTTTGCCACTTTCGACGCTGTCCGTCATTTACATTCATTCCTGCCCAGCAAGCTGTGTCTTCGCTTCTTCGCACGTCCCCGTTCCCTTTTGGCCAACCTAGCAACTGTGTCTGCTCAGCTCTCGCGGAATCGACTTTCGCTTTTTTGAAGATTCGTATTGCATCTTGCAGACGTCCGCTCCTTTTGACGACACCCGAAGTATCATTCTCCGCCCGAGACCGACTACTCAAGTAAGAACCGCAGATTTCAGGAGATCCCCAGAGATATTCATCCACTTGCAAAGTGATATACCGAACATTTCGAGATATCTTGTTGTAGTATCAAAAAATCAAAACCTATCAAAATGAAGTCTACTACTGTTGCATTCGGCCTGTTCGCCGGCCTGGCCTCCGCATATAGCTTCCCTCGCCACATGCACGCACCCTATGTTCGACGCAATGACACCGCCGCTGCTTCTGTTGCGCCTTCGACTACCCTGACCGTGGCCATCACCAGCGTTCATACCATCACATCATGTGCCCCCACCATCACCAACTGCCCCGCCAATGCCGCCAACGCGACCGGTCCCGTCACCGTCACCGAGGTCATCGACCTGACCACCACTGTCTGCCCCGTCACCGAGGCCACTTCCATCTCGAGCTCGGTCATCGGCGCCCACAGCAGTGGTCTCATCACCGGAACTACTCATGTCCTCACCACTACTGATAACAGTCCCGCGCAGACCCCAGCTCCTAGCTCTGGCGCTGACGTGATTGCCTATCCCACCGTCGCTACCAGTGATGCGACGTTTACCATGACTCTTGGCCCCGAGGGTTCGCAGTCTGTTACTGTCACTACCATCCACTCTACCTTCACTCAGCTCGTTACCGTTACTTCTAGCCCTCTCCCAAGCTCCGGTTCAGACTCTGGCTCTGAGGGCTCTGAGGGCTCTGGCAGCTCTGGTGGCTCTGGCGGCTCCGGCAATGGCAGCGACGTCACAAGCGAAGAGGGCACCACGACCACTACTAAAACCACCACTTCCACCCGTACTGTCACTATTCCTGGTTCCACTTCGACCTCGACTGTCATCGGCTCTGGCTCTGACTCTAGCTCCGGTTCTGGCTCCGATTCTGGCTCCGATTCTGGCTCCGGTTCAGGATCTGGCTCAGGATCTGGCTCAGGCTCAGGCTCAGGCTCAGGCTCGGGCTCGGGCTCTGATTCTGGTGAATGCTCCCCTGTGACCGTCACCGTCACCGAGGCCGCACCTGCTAGCACTGTCTACGTCACCGTCGGTGGCGGCGC
Source organism: Xylaria grammica (assembly GCA_004353285.2). Taxonomy (NCBI): domain Eukaryota; kingdom Fungi; phylum Ascomycota; class Sordariomycetes; order Xylariales; family Xylariaceae; genus Xylaria; species Xylaria grammica. Next base: position 4,066,880 of record NGZP02000009.1, read on the forward strand.
CTCCGGCTATCCCACCGCCGCTGTTTCTGATGAGGCCTCTGCCAACCCTACCGTCACTTCCGCTTCTCCCACCAGCACAGGTGAGGGCAGCAGCGGAGAGTCAGGTGATGAAGACGAGTGCCCCCCGGAGGAGACGAGCAGTGATACCACCGTCCTCGCCACCGCTACCGTTGTCCCCTTCCCCAACGGCAATGGCACACTGCCAACTGGTTACCCCGTTGGCACTGGCGCTCCTGCCCTCCAGCAGCGTCACCCACTCTACTAAGTTGACTTCCTTCCCATTACGACGGAGAGTCCGTCATTAGAAGGAGGAGGTAAGGGCAGGGTTCGATTCGATTTTGTACTATACCCGAGTCAACCGACGACCACACAGCACATGAGCACATGACATAAAAAGTTGTGACAAACAAGTAAAGCGCAAATTTGTGCTGGGTATTTAAGAGATGGGTTTGGGGCCGGTCCTTGCTTGGTTTAGAGGACCCTGAGCCTTTGGAAATTTCGTGGATCTTGGAATTGTTTTCACCCAATGATGCGCATATAACCTTCAATTCTTGTATGTACTGGATGACAACTTTTAAATGGAGACACCTTTTTTTTTTAGGGATACTTTCTTGCTCAGCTTGTTTGAGCATTGTTAAGGGGGTTTGCATGATTATGGTTAAGAGAGGAGAGGAGAGGCAAGATCGAGGAGATTGAGATTGAGATGTAGAGTTGTGAATGAGATGATTGTTCTCATCCATCTAGGTGTGTAGACAAGATCAGCCTATCTAGCGTCATCCGCCCAAGCTATGACTGAATACTCGCAACGTCTTCTATGGTATCATCGTGCACTTCACCTTATCTCTCGCTGCATCTATCCTGCGGAAATAATCACTGTGTTGTTCTTCACTCCCCTCTAAAGCTCTTTCTCTCCTATAATGCCAAAAAAAAAAAAACCATCTCAGTCAGTCTTCATTCCCCGCACACCCCTTCAATCCCCATGAGAAATTGCGGTTCCATAAACCGCCCAGTGGCCCGGCACGTATGACTCGCTAGCCAGCCTCTCCGGGTAAGGTATACCCCGGCGAGCGCAGAACGAGGCGGGTGGGATAGATGGGGCTGAGCTAAGCTGGTTTGAATAGGAGGTGATATGATACGACACGATGGAGTAAATAACGTAGATTTGACCGACTGCCTGCGAGCCTGATCCGATGGTTGATTTAGATACGCAGATGGAGACGGACTGGGGGTTTTATGGTTATGAGGTTGAGGAGGTTTGAGGCTTACTGATGAAGAAACCGTGGTATGGGTATAAGCGTAAGTTCGCGGTGGCTACGCCTTTGTGTTCATGCTAATTATCGTGTTTGTTGTTTCTGTCTTATAGAATCACCTATTAAAAATGAAGCCATAGCTAATTGGGCGGTAAGTCTCCAGTCGACCTACTAACGGGTAGGCAAGCCATATAGTAAGCCACACAGCTACCATATGGGATGGGAAGCCTGGGAGCTGTGACTATTCCTACTTGACTTGTATTTATCTTCTCCTTTTTTCTTCATGCTCAGATTTTAGTACAATATAGCTGCTTTCTGCAATTCTGGAGTTTGTTGAGTGCCGGTATTTTCAGGCCCCTCGAACCCAAGATCTTCGTCGACCCGTCAACAGACGGTCAGTCTCCCTAAAGTGTGTGGTAGTGTACAAGCGGGTCCTCGGTATCTTGAAATCTTTACAAGATTTCAATACTCTGCTACTCCTTCTTCAGACCTCTTGTAATCAGCTTCACTTCCGCTTGGTCCATCTCGAGTAACCGTGTGACGATTCTTGCGGTGCTCTTCTGTAGTTGCATCCTCGAACTCGATCCTAACAACCTAAACGCATTTGTCTGACGTGTCAGATCGCCTGTCGAGGCCGCTAAGTCGTCGGCCCGCAACACCAGATCATGATACTCCACGATTTTGTTCTCGACCAGCTGCTGCGTCTCGGAAGCGCTCGAGGACAGTGGTTCGCACCTCGCTATCAGGGCTTTGGTGTTCGCAACCACCTCAGCGAGAATTTCTTTATGGCCCTCCAGAGTCGCTTTCTCCCTCAGCAAAGAGAGCGTCTTGGGCTCCTCGTCTTTTATCTGCTCTTTCAGCTCCCTCATCCGAGCGCGCAGATCGCTAGGATCACTCGTTGTGAGCGGCGGGTGACGGTAAGGATATGCCCAAATACGGCAGGTGATTAGAGAACGCGCTCACTCACCTTGCATGAAACTCAAGCGAGACCGCGCGTAACACCATCGGTGGAAAAATGAACGAAGAGGCCCAGGCCACGGACCTTTTCTAGATCTCTATCAGCGCGCCGATCATCGATGATGGGGAACTTTTGGAGGTGTATTCGTTGAGCTACCTTTCGCAACCGACGGCGATCGTCATTGCCGTTGCCTAGCTCTTTCTCCAGGCTGTCAATCTGGCCCTTTTTCTGCTCGAGTATCCGCTCCGTGTTCTGTATTTCCTCTTCCATCGAACCAAGTACTAACCTGGCTATGGCGTACAACGACTCGACTCGTGTGGCGATGGCGTCCAGGTCCTTTCTAAGAATGTCGAGTTGGACATCAAACTCGCTGAGCATGCTTTTCACGTCTTCAGCTTGCTTGACGGCCGATGTCGCCGTCTCCCGCAGCTGTGAAAAGCTCTCGTGCATGCTAGTAGAGTGCTTCTTCACCACGTCCTTGGTGGATTGGGCTTCCGATAAGGACCCTACCACCATATCTACGTACATGTCCTCGCCCTGGTCCAGGAACAGCATCGTTTTGTTGACAGCATTGACGCTATCGCGTAGTTGGCTTAGTACGGTATTCTGTGTAGACGCCATTTTGACTCGGGAAGCTTCCTCGAATTGTTCGATTCGTTGCGTGAGGGTCACCAATCTCTCGTCGACGGCCTTAATCTCGGCATCGAAATCGTCGACTGCCATCTTTTTCGAGGTGATGATACTTTGTTATCGAGCAGATTACGCTCGATCGGGGCGAAGCCCTCGTCCCTCGAAGCCGGAGTGTGATTATATTTACGTATGACGGTGCGTACCATATGTGTCCCCCTTATCCGCCTACGGAGGAAACAGCCCGTGCGTGGGGGCTGAAGGAACCATACCCTTGACTCTGTCATCAAAAGGTTGTTTTTGGACAGTGAACCCTCTAGGACTTCGTACTTGACCCCGGCAAGCTGGGCTAGACCTGTCTATATAGGGTTATATCAAGCGACAAAAGAAAGGGGACAGTTATTTGGGTATGAAAATCTATTATTTGCACATAAATTTAAACCTAATATAATAACTACCTTATAAATACTTGTGTGCTTTATATAACTTTAAGTTAATATTTTAATTATTGATTAAAGTTTAAACAACTATGTGGTAGTAGAGCTGTTTATATAAGAATATCTTTCTTGAAGTCCAAGTGATATGTTGTGAATTGTTTTAATCTTTCGAGCTACCTTCTATTAGTGAACAACACCCATCTACTTTGACCAGCGCTTTTAATCTTGGGTTTGCTAACATTATGCTGACGCGTTTGACTTAGTCTGTGACGTCCTCTATCGCACCCCGATCCACCGTGATTGCTGCCCATAGTTGTTTCCTCCTCTGCGACATGTTAGCATGCTTTTATAGGTCTAAAACTCATACCCTCAGAGGCATCATGGGCGACCTACTGTGTTCGCTAGGCCTGTAACATCTTTCTTCGCCTTGCGTGCCATACTACTGACCTCGGAGATCCTCGCGGCACGCTCTGCTTTAGTCATCTTCTTGGCATCCGGCAGAGCGAGGCGCTCGATAGTTTTGATGCCAGGCAGGATGTACAGGCCCGACACTTCGGCGTACGTGTTCGCCGAGGCTTGTACGACCATGTAGTGTCCTTTGAGCTCTAGTGCTTGAAGCCGAAGTCTTTCGAGCCGTGCTTTCTCTTTTTTCTCCCGCGACTGTCGCTCATCCTCCGTCGCGTCTGCCGCCGACTCTCTATAGCGGTCTGCAAGCTTCCTTGTGGTGGTCGCTTTCTGGGAGAACTGGTCCACCCGCGTCTGATCCATGTACGTGATCATCGTCTGCATAGAGGCGAAGAACCTGACTAACTCATCTAGGTTCTCACAGAAGTATTGCAGCTGCTCGACGCAGTCTCCGAGGATTTCCTTTACTTGGGACTGTGGAGATGTGATAGCGCAGATCAGTTCATGTACTTCATAGAATAGCCTCTTGGAGAATGCAAGCGGGCTATTGTTTTTTTAAGAGCTTACCATGCTTGCCTTTTCCATAAGCATTTTCTCCAACCGCAACTCCATGCGGCGGAAGTCTTCGGCCTCTTTCATCTCGGCCTCCATGCGCCTACGGAGACGCTCTTCGGCCTCGATGAGTGCCCGTTGAGAGTGCTGAAGGTGCCGGAAGCGAAGCTCAGCCGACGATGGTTCTACGATGATTTGTCAGTTACTCTTTCTTGGATCGCAGAAAAGCTAATAATGGGGTTGAGTAAGGATATCGATTTGTATTTACTCCTATCCGATATCTGTTCCGCCATGAGCTTCACGTGGAAGTTAGTAAAGCTTGATTTGGAAAGTGCATGTTATGCTCATCGGTTTGCAAACCTTCTGCTTCTCGGCTTCTTCTCTTTCGACATCGTTGTAGCCTTGCTCTATTATAGCGGTAACAACTTCTAAAGACCTTTTGGTGTCGTTCCGCCAGGTTTCAGCGTTCCGGGAGAGCAAGGCCGAAGTATCCTGCTGCATGTTACGCTCGCTGCGAACGACCTCGTAAATATCCGTCGCAACCTAAGAATGTTGAAAAAACTTAGCAATTATATCAGCTCGCAGATATGTTTTAACCACAATGACTGCCGCTACCTACCTTTTTACCTGGACCCACTGCATCGCGCACTTGTTTTGCAACCGGCGTCTGCTCCGTCGCGAATCGAGAGGTCGTGCCTTCGAAGCCATTCCAGATGTAGACGATGTTGCGTTCGGTTTGTGCATATCCGCAAAGCCCTTCCCAGTCAACACCATAGTACTCCAGCAGTCCGTTCTGACAAGTCAATGCACTCTGGAGCTTATACAAATAGTCTTGTAGACCTTGCGCCAGTGCATAGCCCGGGTCTCGGTCGTGAAGGGGGTCTTTCGGGTCTGGTGCGAAGGCCGGGAGCTTGATGGGTGGCTTCATTTCCGCATTGAATGCTTTGCCGAGAAAGCCAACCACAGATGATACGGGGTCGTTGTATATCTTCGCTGTCGTAGTAATCATAGACGCGGCACCGCGTCCAAGATCGACCCATCGACCTGATTGATGCCAAATATTCCAGTTAGCAGTATCTTCTTATCCATTTTCAGCGCAGTGTCGTAGTGAGCAAACAAACCTCTGTTCTGAGCCTTCTGAGCCTTCCTGAACTCTTCTTGTCTGGCATCTCGTTGTCGACGGTATTCTTCCGTCTCCGACTCTGCTTTGCTGATTAAATCATGTTTCTTCTGCTGAGTTATTTCTTGGACTTTAATATCGTCGCCAAGCTCTCTCTTATTCTTCTCTAACTGATCTACATGCAGCTCTCGTCAGTCCACCTGCTACAAGAGATATCGTAAGCTGGCGGGAAGTAGGGCGTGTGCTTACCGTCTTTGGCAACACAGGCCTTGTGGATGCCCCTTACAAACTTGGCCCAGTCGTCGAATTTCCTTTTCACGGCCTTGATATCCTCCACGGAAGTCGTTGAGATCTCCTTTAACTTAGCCAGCTGATCGGGAAGGTCAAGCTCGGCGAGATCGGGATCCTCGACAGCCTCGACGATCATATCAATATTACCACCCAATTCGCAGACACCACCCGCTAGCATAGAGACATTTTTCATGCATTCTTCGGCCTGGTTGAAGGCGTTGCGTCCCAGATGGGCGCATTCTATGAGGTTAGGCCGTAGCGAGGGGTATCTCAACCCTATGCTGGTCGGATCTGAAAAGACGAGCGACCCGGCTAACGGGTCTGACGCCAGCACAAAGCACTGTCCGAGCCGCCCGAGCGCATTCGGAGCGGCACCGAGAAGAACACCCCAGTTCGATTGGCCGAGTGCGCTTTCAGCGAATGAGCTGATGACTTGGCTTGCGCCCTTGGTCGTCCTCACAAGCCGCAGGAGATCCTCATTCTGCAAAATGCCAGAACCATCGCTGGCAAAAGGTGTGTTGTCTTCAATTTCCTCGATAAGTCCGGGGTCGTCGTCCTTGGTTGCGGGAACCTTCGATGGCCGAGGCATGTTGAGAATCGAGGATGGTTGAATAGCCTCGTAGTCCACTACTTTCGAATTTGAGGGGGTAGTTAAGGTCCAGCATGAGTTCGGAAGCTAGGACTCTAAATATGCAAAACACATGAGAAAAGACAGAGAAAAGGAGGTGGACACGGCGCTGGGGATTACCTCAGCCTCAACTTCACTGTCGACTCTCAGTGCGGGGCGCGCGGGCACTGTCCGCACGGTTAAAGCAGAGGGAAGCCATTAATAGATTGCCGCGAAAAGTGCCCTTGTTGGTGCATCGGCGCTTCACGCAACTGGAGACATAGCAGGGCAGCCAGGGTAGTCGAGCTGGTCGAGGTACGCATAGTACATATTCATCTGAAGTCGCCCAATAAAACTGCGCCTCGGTGGCCGTCACATTACACTGGCTTACTGCATGAACACGGATGAGTAGCACAACTAAATAAGCGAGGCTCTATTGCTGCTGATGTTATCAGTCATGCGGCCACGCGACGAACAATAGGGGCGAAGCTCGGCGAAAAGGGGCATGGAACGTCAACAGTGATAAGAAATTATTTGTCAACTTTGTCAGCTTCTTTTAAGGCGTAATTATTTACACATGAAAAATTATTATTTATAAAATATATAGTTAAAAGTATTTATAAAGTTATTATTATGTTAGGTTTAAATTTATATGTACATAATAGATTTTTATATGTAAATAACTGTCCTTATATTAAGTCTTAACATCATCAAGGATCAAGCAGCTATAACCGGTGTAAACCATTGAGCTGGAGAAGTGGGCAGTCCCTAAACCCCCAAAAGAGCCTCAATTTCCTAGCACAAGGCTCTCGGCTCGTAGCGCGCGGGCTTTCTTGGCGGATTCTGGCCCACCGACAGATAGGTGATTGGTAAAGCGCACCTGCGCATGAGGTACAGGACAGCAGGGCGCATATGGAAATCATTGGCTGGATGCCGAGGATGCATCGGCAGCCCAAGGGTGTGCCACACTGTTCGACGGACCCAGGATACCTACTCGACAGAAAGCTGATGACTAGCCAATCACAGCTGACATTTTGTCAATGTCCTCATCGCAGTATACTACTCATTTAAGGAGAAATCGAACGCAGCCTGTGGGGGTAAGAAATGCAGAAAAAGGCCCTACCAGAAACCCTGCAGCCTCATTAACGTCCCGGATGATTAGCTCCTGGCTGCCCAGCGTTTGTCGGTGCAAGTCGGGTATATTCAGGTACCTCAAAAATGGCGAAGTCGAGTGGCTTCGTACTGCTGTGCCCAGGAACCTCGTCCTTAACGTCGAGCTACTTCAATTCGCAGGCTCTGTGGTATAATTAATGTCGTTTTCTCTGTATAAGACGTATCAGGCACATTTGACCTGTTGTCAGGAAGCAGACTAGTTTTATATATAATTTTGTAGCTATAAAACTAGTAAGTAATATACATGATAAAGAATGTCCTAACTTGCCTAAAGTTCCTCGAAGCCGCCTACCGGGTCCGCGACACTGATCCGGACTATTCTGTCTTCTGGGTTCCAGCAGTAGACGTGACCAGTTTTGAGAATGCCTACCGCGACACCGGAAAGCTGCTGAACGTTCCGGGCATCGATGATGGTAAAGCAGACGTCAAAGTATTAGTGAAAACGAGCCTGGAGCATGCGCGTGATAGTAGCTGGCTTTTCATCACCGATAACGCCGACGATATAGACATGCTGTTCCAACATGCGAAGTTGGCCAACTACCTCCCGTTTAGTCGGCAAGGATCAATCTTATTTCCAACTCGGAACCGCCACGTTAAGGACCAGCTCGATATACCCCAGAAGGGCATTATAACTATACAGGAAATGGACGACGCTGAAGCTACTAAACTGTTGCGAATAGGCCTGAAAAAAAGCCAGATAGGCAATACCGAAAGCACGAAATATCTGCTTCGCTATCTAGCAAACCTCCCCCTAGCGATTAAGCAGGCATCAGCATAAATGGCATTTAACATAAATGTTAAATAATTTATTATTTATATAATAAATTTAACTATAAAAAAATTATTTAAAAAAAAATATAAACTTAACAACAAGGTTTCCTTTAATAAAATAATAACCTTATAAGATAATATCATTAATTTTTTAACTTTATCTTTAAATGTAGTCTTTATATGTTTATATACATCAAGACATGAGGAATATTAGATACGTTTATGGTATAATCGTGCACACCTCCTCTGCCGGCGACTGCTGTTTCCGTCCTTACCTCCCTAACTATGGGTACCAGTATAGTATTTCATTATTCTAGCCTCGGATGTGTGTGCTAGAGTAAGGAGACACCGAATTGCATTTATAATGAGCTTGAGGTTTAGAGGAACCTGTCTAGCCTGGTTTTGTTCGACAAGTATCTTTAATTCCGAATATAGGGGCTTCGGTGTATATGAAACATCCGTATGGCTTTTTTGTTCACTCGACCACACTCATGGGCCTCGATGACAATGTTCACGTATCGTCCGGCATGCCGTATGAAGTGGTAAGGCCCTGCACCCGTAGTACTATTACCCGAGAAGCAGTTGGTATTGTTCATGCTCTAAAAGCATCCTGGCTTAAAGTTCCTTGGTAGAAGGCATTTTCGATTATCTGGTCTCGAAAAAACATATAGGCAAGCCCCCCTCATAGGGGTTACGTATTTAGTGTATCCTCGCTTTTACGAGAGGAGATATCACTAGAGAAGGGCGAGGTATGGTTGTTGTGCCTGCTCACATTGACGTGTAATGAAGAAGAGAAGAGGGTAAGCATGTGTGTCAGTGGATGGGTGGGTGGCATGTCAGGTTATAATTAAAACATGAGTGTCGATTATTCGGTCATCTATGGGCTGAGCGAGCCGCCGCGAACCAACCCCCGACGAGCTACAAGCGGTAGAATCTCGCAGAGTGGCTTTGGGGCTCATATGGAGATATCAGCCTTTAGTCAAAGAGGCCGTGTTATATTATAAGCCACAAATGACATCCTTGCTATCTAGCATGTAAGGCAAGCTGGCATTGTAGTCATCTCCGCTACTAGGCTAACTATCTCAGCAGCAGGCGAATATGTTAACGTAATAAATTCTTACCCAGATTAGCCCCTGTCCGTCATTCCCGAGCTCTAAATTGTTTTAACTAGCCTATCATTGTGAGAGCGCGGCTAATGATGAAATCGGACTACTGAGCACCAGATTCACGGACCCGCGGAGCTCTGAGCCATATGATAGGGTAAAATTTACCGCGTTAAGGGGCAATATCAATACTGACGCAACGGAAGCCTGCTGCGTGAAAAAAGAAATAATTGGGAGCAGGAGCTTTGAGTTGGATCTCACCTCATCCGGGCGTCTTCAGGCCCGATAAGACTTCCACCAACTTCTATTCTTGGCCCAATACATTTCGAGTGCATGAAAGTGCACCTTTTTTCTCAGCCTGCTGAATCAGTTCATGGCCTGATCCTGGTAGGAGATATTTAATTTGCCACCCTGGCGTTGAGCTGCAGAGGGAGGGGGGGTAAGATGGGCGCTTGTGGCTTCTCAGCGAGGTTAGCTCTAGCTATATCTACGTCTTCCCCGCTTGAGCTGTCATCCTGAACGGTAATACCTGCAAGACTCCCTGTTCTCCTCTTGGGTCGATCGATATTGACTTGTAAAACTGGAATGGTTCCTTTGATTCTGTGAACCTTGATCCCTCCCTACCCTAAAAATCAGCTGTGTAGTAATGGACGGCCTTTCTGTATCGACGGGTATAATGGAGGACGACGAATTGACGCTTGCCTTGGAGGATATGGTGATAGAAACCGGCTTAAGCAAAGACTACGAAGGGTTGACCCTTTCTGAAGACAATGATACGCTATCTACTAATACCATTGTTGATCACTGGCCTCAACCGAGCCCAGACTTGCAAGTATTGAAAACTCCCGAGTTTGTATCGATGTCTGACAATTTTTCGAAGTATCCTCGAGCGCGTAAAAACAACCAAAATCCCACTATGTTGTCGGGTCTGTGCTGGAAAGGGGGAGCCCGCCGACTTCGTGCTTTGTGGCGGGTGCGGTGCCGCCCACATGCCCGCGCATCGGCAGTGCATCTCGTCGGCCCCCTTCCACCAACCTGATCAAGCTGAAGACAACATTTACGGGTCTCCATGCGAGGAGGTCGACTTCCGGGAATATGTATACACCTCCTGGCTTATGGACGCGAAAATGCGGAGCAAAGACCAAACTGCATTGCACCTCGACGATATCTGGTCCACGTGGCTTGGGATCCCAGACGGCCAGGATGGCCCGCATCCCAAGATCAATATATACCCAAGGCTGGAAAGGTTAATCGCAGCTGTGCCAGACAGACCACCGAGGCAGTATCCAAGCTTGGTCTCGATCATTGGCGACACGGGCTCGGGCAAGAGTACCCTGATTGCAGCGATGATTCGGATGCTTGCGCCGACTGCCCACAAAGACTATCGCGTTCCCGTACCGGGCACGGACACCGATAACTTTGATTCGACTAGTAGCGACGTACATATGTTCGTTGACCCTAGGACTAGCCATACTGAATATCCCTGCTTCTTCATTGGTAAGCATCCCCCCCATGACCTGCGAAAGGTCTCGCTTGCGGCTCGTGACGAGTTTTAATATGACAAATGACTACAGACTGTGAGGGATTCTCCGGTACAGACAAGCCGATTGCTCGGCAGCTTTTGTTACAAGCTCAGCAGTCGCAAGCCTCTCCGGCAGTCGCAGATGGTGCCCTGCGAAAGTCGAATACTTCCAAACCAGCAAAGGAGGCCCTTGCCGAACATGCGAGCACCGTGTCAGACAAAATAGATCTGCAATGGGGCCAGCTTTACAGCCCCGTCGAGGCGATGCCAAACTTCAGTAAAAAGGGGAATGCCGTGGTCGACTCCGACACCAGGCATGTTGTGGTGAAGAATCTCTACCCCAGGCTGCTGTACTCCTTTTCGGATGTGGTTTGCTTCGTGACGAACAATTCTAGGTGCGTGGATTGAATACCCCTTTACTCTTTTCTATACTCGGGGGCTTTATTCTAGCTGACGGCGTACCAGATCATCCCACAACATCCTCCAGGAGATGTTCAAATGGGCCAAGGAGGGACACGAGAAGACGTTGAACCAGCGTGTTCGCCCAGGATTGATCATCGTCCTCAATAAAATGGCCGCTGGCTCCCACGACGCGCTGTCCTCCGTGAACCGGGCAACCGGGCGCCTACTCGAGAACTTCGAGCAGTCCACGCGGTTCAGCGAACTCCAAACGAAGTGGAGATCCAGGGGCAAAGAAATCCACACGGCGGAAGAGCTGATACTCTGCTATTACGACTCCTTCCGCGTCGTCTCCGTCCCGCAGTACACGGCCACGTCTCCGGCGACGGTCAAGAAAACCTCGGACCAGATCAAGATCCTGTACGAGGAGATCGGCAAGATGTCGGCGCTGATCCGCAAGAAGCGGCAGCTGCTGAACCTGGAGCTCGACGTGGCTAGCCTGAACGCGTATTTCCGACAGGCGCTGATCAACCTGGGCCGCGACTACCGGAGCACCATCGACTTCCACCAGCTCTCGGACGGGGACTACAGCCTGCCGCGGCGGTTCAGCGAGCACCTGGTGCACGTCATGGCCAACGTGGCCAAGCAGCGCAACTTCGACACGAGCCAGGCCGCCGCCGGCGAGGCGAACCTCGTCAACCAGATGACGCCATACATTGCCGCTTGCATTGTCGCGCAGATCGATAACCACGAGTCGGGAGGTGAGATGACGCCGGCTACGGCATTACGCTCCTTCTAATTCTCCCCGGGGGGAGACCGCGCTAACGTGACCTTTTTTCCACAGAAGAAGCCCAGAAACGCAAGAACGATCTCGTGGAAGAAGCCAGGCGTGGCCTCGAGCGGTTCCGCGCCCGCTTCTGGGGCTGCGAGGCCAAGGACGCGTCCGGGCAGCGGCGGTGCAAGAACTATTGGGAGAGCCATGTGAAGGGGCACCAATTCGACGACGTCGGGAATGAGACGCTGCAGCGATCGGGCGACAATCTCGCGGTCGGAGCGTTCGAGAGCTGCTATGAGCCCGAGATCTTCTCGGAGCGGCTCTGGGGGGAGGTCACGCGGCTGCGCACGCGGCGGGACGCCATCGAACAGCTCGCGCCGGCCGCAGTGTCGTGCAGCGTTGCCTCGATCACCGGCCAAAGAACCTGCTTGGCGTGTCTCTCGAACACGCCGACGAACATGCTTCCGTGTCTCCCAAAGCAGCACTGCATTTGCGAGGACTGCATCCGCAGGTATGGCCGCGGGGATACGGGTGATTCGATCATCCGTATCACGTCCTGTCCGCTCGGCTGCTCGCTCTCGAAGACGCCCTGGACTATCCGCGTGAAGCCGCGGACGGCGGGCGCGCGCATCCTTTCGCTTGACGGGTTAGTTTTCCATGTCTCGGCCCCGTGGCTTGCGGCTGTGTTGAATAGGTACTTACTAATGTTGGACTTACAGGGGCGGTATCCGTGGCGTTGCAGAGCTGGCGATCCTCACCGAGTTGGAACGACAGGTCGGCATGGGCATCCGGATACAAGAGCTATTTGACTTGGTGATCGGTACTAGCACAGGTGAGTGAGTACATATGGTGTTTTCCCCTCACCAACCCCCCCGGTTTTGTACCAAAACAGAAAAAAAAGACAAAAGGAAGAGGAAGCAGAATGAATGCTGAAGCCCCGGGATCACGCAGGCGGCATCATCGCCCTGGGCGTCTTCGAACAGAACTGGCCGCTCGACGTCGCGGAGTCGCGCTTCGTGGAGCTGGCCAAGAACGCCTTCTCCAAACGGCGGGCGGTCAAGGTGCCGATCCTGTCCGTTTTCACGGAGCCGTTCTGCGACTTCAAGTACAAGACCGCGGGCATCGAGAAGACGCTGCAGGACGCCTTTGGTGACGGCTACCTGTTCGGCCAGGCCGCTGGGCGGCGTAACTCGGGCGACGAGATAAAGGTCGGCGTTGTGACCTGCCTCGAAGGCAGGAGCCAGCCGTGTCTCCTCGCCAACTACTCCCGCAATCCGGTCGCGAAGCTCCAGGATGGGAGAGAGGCGTGTAAGTCGAGCTGAGCCTGACAGCTTGTTCTAATGAGGGGTGATAGCTCATGCTGAGGATTATTATGCAGATGATTGCTTGCACCGGGCTGAGCACCAGGAGGATGATTTCCGCATCTGGCAAGCGTGAGTGATCCGAATGAAGCAGGGGGAACCCCTTCGTATCCTAACTACTAACGTCGATTCCACACCACCGTAGCGGGCGCGCCACCTCCGCGGCGCAGACTTTCTTCAAGCCATATACCCACCGTGCAACATACATGACCTACGTAGATGGGGCGACGGTCCGCAACAACCCGGTGCGGCTGGCGTACGAAGAAGCCAAGCGGATCTGGAAGACGGGGGTGCCCCCGGACATCGTGGTGTCGCTGGGGACCGGGATCCTGGTGAACAGCGACGGGCGGGCGATGGACCGGAAGGATAACAGGTTCAAGAGCCTGAAGAAGATGCTGCCGCGGGGCTTGAAGAAGATGGTCGAGACGGGGCTGGACATGGTGGAGGCGACGATGGACTGCAACCGCGAGTGGGTGGACTTCAAGAGCGTGTTCCGCGGGCGGCTGGGGCAGAACTGCCACCGGCTGGACATCGGGCTGGAGGACAAGCCGCCGTCGCTGGACAATCTGGACGCGATCCAGAACCTGTCCTCGAGCAGCCGGGCGTACGTGCGCGAGGGCCGCGTGTACGCGGGGCTCGCGAAGCCGTACCTGCAGCCCGAGTACCGGCGCGCCGAGGACCACATCCGCGTCATCGCGCGGCGGCTGGTGGCGTCGCTGTTCTACCTCAGCAACGAGCTGGGCGCGAGCATGCTGCCGGGCCCCTTCCGCACGACGCTGTGCTGCCGCCTGTCGCCGCAGTCGGACGGCGCCCTGAACATCCTGGCGCACGCGCCCGTCTTCCGCCTGCGGGAGGTGGGTGTCGACGGCGAGGAGAGCTTCCACCCCGTCCGCCTGCTGCTCCCGGACATCCTGGACAAGCGGGAGCTCTCCGGCCCCGTCGAGCTGGACATCTCCGAGGGGGAGCACTGGGAGCCTATCGGGGGTTTTTGATGTGGGTGAGGTCCTACGGGCTTCTATTGTCCAGAATAACTTGACGTAAGTTCTATGAGTTTAAGAGGTAACTGGTCGCTTACTTATTAATATCATGTAATGTATGAAATCATCCTTATATTCTCGCAGTTGAAAAACGGGACATGGACATCTTAACCGGCCGCTCACTTCGCAATTGATACACCGCAGACATGATTCACGAGCGGACGGGCGATGGTCTAATTAGATGAAGATGATATCGACTGCCGTTAGACGGCGACGCCTAACCTGGCGCGCGAGGTAACGAATGTTCTAATACGGCCGCGGCTCACTTCCGTTTGTCCGTCGTCTGGGAAGGGGGGGATTAGGGAAATAAATAAAATAAGATAGGATAGATCGGATCGTGGGAGGAAGGAAAGGAAATTCTGGAACGATGGGAATGAGATGAGACATCTATCCGCCTTCTTGTCGGTGCCCCTCGGCGCGAGTAATCTCAATGCTGCACGTCCTGCCCAAATATCACAACTACAAACGCCTCCCATACATTAAAAAAAAAAAAAGGTTAATCATACGACTCCAGTTAACGAAGCCATGAAAATACCAATCCCAAACACCCAACACCGACTCCGATCCCCTAGCAAGGCCCGCACGACAGCGTCCCGCTCTAGTTCTAGTGCGCATGATGGTGCGACGAGCGGTGCCCCTGGCGGTCGTGGTCCCGATCGTGCGTCCCGTGACGGGGCTTGGCGTAATGTATGCTCTTCGGCCGCACCGGCAACACGGGGTAGCTCTTGTTCATGTACAGCTGGTCCGTCGTGACGCTCTCGGTTTCCTCCGCGATGGGGTCTTCGCGCCTATGCGAGCTCCCATGGTGTCTGCTGCCGCCGCCGCCATGGCCGTGTCTACTGCTACTGCTGTGGTGGTTGTGCGAGTGGTGCGACCCCGACGACCTGTGGGACGGCGCGTGGGAGCCGTGCCGCGAAGACGTGTGGTGGTGACTGTTCGATGGCGCTCTCGACCCGGCGTAGTAGCTGGATGCGTGCGGGGGCCTCGCCGTCTCGTGGTCTGACTGCGCGTGGGAGCCGTGGCGGCTCGCCGACTGGTGGTGCGAACTCCCCGCTGTTATGTGCCTGGGGGCACCACCTGCGGGCTCGTCCCAGATCGCGTAGGATTGGCCCAGAGATGGATCAGTGGTCGACGGTCTCGGCGGCGGCGAGGGTGCTCGGCCGGGATGGCCGAGCGAATCCCGTCGTGCCCGGCGCCCGGTCTCGTTGCCGTCGTGGTCGTACTCGGTATAGTATGAATCGCCGTAGTCCCGGCCGTCGTCGGGGTAGGTATAGGAGACGCTTCGTCTGCGTCTTCGGACCCCGATGACGGTTGTTGTTATTGTTTCCGGCATGGGGGGATGACGAGCTTGGGGCTTGGAGGGGAAGAACAAGAGAGGAGGATGTATGATAGAGAAGCAGGAGATGACGATGATGATGAGAAACGAGCAGTAGCACTATCTTGCCAAAGGCAAAGAAAAGCGAATTTATAGTCGGGGGCACGAAGCTTCACTTCTCCGGAGGTTTGCTATCACGGACATATTCTACTATCTCGGCCGGGAAACAATCAGTCACACGAGTGCTAGAGAGGGAGTTAAAGGATTTAAGTCATCGGCATTGCAATTGCGTGCTACATATAAGAGCCACCGTGGTCCTATCAGCTAGGAATATGAAAGAAACTCTATGTCTGACGTCCACGATGTTTGTCTATAGCCGCGACCCGAGTTCCGCAAGGGCAACGTGGTGTAGCTTTGCTGGCAGGTTCCTTCATCCCTGAATTCGTCCGAGTGACCCCATACGGGCTAGAGAGTTAACCCTCATAGTCGTTATGACCCACAGGTTGGTCGACATCTTTCTTTCTCTTTGTGGGGGTTGAATAGGGTCGTCGGATATGAATGGTAAGCGCCATTGGGTTCAACTGTCCCTATTGAGGATGCGACGGAATTTGTTTGCCAATATTTCAGCTCGATGAATGGATCTGCCAAGATAGATATTACTCTCCCTTCCTTTTTCTCCTCCTTTCTACACGTTCCCAAAGTCTGCAGTACCTCCTGCTGCGGTTGCGTGGGCGATAGCATCCGCTACGCGCTGATGAAAAGCCTGGTAAAGTGTTCTGACGTCGTTGTAAAAGTTGTTGTCGACGCCAGCTATAGCGGCATCCTCTCTGATGTTGCGGAGCTCGGCCCTGTATTCACGGGTAAATCTAATACAGACGCCTTGATGGAAGCCGACGCTTTGCAGGATTGTGCGGAGAGTGCTGAACCCTTGTATGATCTCGGTCACCGGCGGATGGTTAGGAGGTGTCTCGTCGAGGCACGAATCACAATAGTCGGCCCCGATCTTATAACGAGAATACGACGCAAACGGGCAGTGACGTGGTATCACACGACCTGCGACCGAATTCCCAAGAAAACATAAGTGCCACTGGTTCTCATGCGACTCATATTCGTGACAACAAACATCATACCCCCAGTACCTTGAACAACAGAGAACCTGTAATTAGCTAACTTCTGGTGGCAGCTTTATTGTACGTGTGAACAGAGGCAATGGGGATAATGGTGTGCATAAAAGAACCACTAACCTGAAATGGCACATCTTGTATCTTTTGCTCTGTGAAAGGTCTGGTAAATCTTGGTTAAAGGTAGTTATGCGAGGGGTCGTCGATAACTCTATTTTCACGTGGGAATCGAGGCATTGTTGGAGTCGTCTCAATAAGTACAACCCCGTATGCGTGTCTCTGCCTGCGTGACCATAGGAGGGTAGGACAGCTGCTCGTAGAGATCAAAGTCGAACACGAAACAGATTTAGGTGTTCTCGAGATTTGTCTTCGTCTCCTAGGCCGTATGAAAGAGGTGGCTTGTTTGTGTAGTTGGCGATGGGGGCTCTCCCTAGCACAGAGGCACGAAGCACTGTCGCGGAAAGAGGCGGAAACGTCCTGGGAGTTATACAGACTCGCACAAATGGTCGTATGAGCCAAGTGTATTGTAAGAGGGAGCCAAGACGGCGACCAATACACAATAGGATTTATTGCACACAGGGCTACGATAAACAGGGTCAGCTCACGCCGTAAGTTGGTGTATTGGTACGCGGCTGTTAGGATGTATCTCACATGATATGTTTAGTAGACAAAAAACGGGTATTTCCCACCCAACTGTGCAACCACACCCGGTCTTTTCGATACATACTGTTTGTAGGCCGACCTCTCACGACCTCTCCAAGTTTGATGCTCAAACAAGGTCTCGTGCGGCTATCGTTCAGTTTGGCCCAGTAGAATATCCTCGAGCTGCCCCTGGCTAAATTGCGGCTGTAACGTGGTCCTGAGCAACGCGTGGCTTTTTGCAATAGCTGGCAAAACCCCATCGATCTGTTGCAGATTCCCTCGCATACTCTCCATATGATTGTTGATCTGACCCGCAAGATTAAGCAGTTCTTGGTCTTGGATACTGGTAAAAACTTGACTACTAGCCTTGTCGGCTGGGAGCAAATCGATTCTATTCGTAGCTGAGTCATAATTCGTTTCGGGTACAAGAACATGTACTTTTCTTAGCCGATCTCTTCTTTCTCTAGCTTCTGCGCGAGCGTTAGTGCTGAGTCTGTCGAGTACCTTATATTCTCGTTCAAGGTCCTTCTCGACACGCTCCTTTTCACGCCTGAGTAGTTCAACGCTGTGCTGCAAAGGATCCAACTGAGATAGGAGTACTTCTACAGCGGATTGTGTTTTTTCAAAGTCTAGCTCATCTTCGCGGCGTGGGAGGGTTGAAATAGGTGGAAATGGGGTTCTTGTTGATTTCTTGCATAAACCTCTAATGACTTTTTCGAGGACTTCTTCGGCATGCCCATACTGCTTTGGGACAACATGCTGAAGCGTAGGTAGCGATATAGAATGTAGGAGATTTGCAAAATTGGCGACTGAGGCAGAGGTGGGTTCGAGGGAGGACCATTTAGACGCAATAGTATTGTGAGTAACTCGCCGCTTCCGTTCTGTTATATGCCTGTATGGCGGGGGAGAAGAAACGGAAGCAGGCGATGATGAGCGTGAAGGAGACCGATCCTGTCCTTCTGACGATCGTCTGCGAGGCTTGGATTTCCGGTGTGCCTCATTAGACTGACGTTGTCTACTCCGTTTTTGAGGTCCCTCGGCTGCGGTTTCTTTTTGGCTCTGTGATAATCTGCTTTGCAGCCCGATGCTAGAGTTTCCATCACCCCCTTCAGGCCTGGGTGGGCGACCTCGCCTTTTCTGTGGCAATACGGGCTCGGGCTCGGGTTCGGGCTCAGGTTCGGGCTCAGGTTCAGGTCCGTTCATAGATCCTTGGGTATCTTGGAGAGGGGGATGCCTTTTCCCTTTCCGCCTCTTCGTTCGAGAAGTGGCCTCGGCTTCAGCTTCAGGTTCTGCTTCTTCCCTGGGCTGTTCCTTGTCCTCCGCCCGGACTGACCGTTTTCTCCTCTTGACCGCTTGTTGAGCTGCTGAGGACTCAACCTCTTCACCTTGTGCTGTACGATTCTCTGGCGGAACGGGCGGCTCGTCTAATGAGGGGCGGTGACGCTTGCTCCGCCGAAGAAGACTTGAATTGCCCTCCTCATTCTCATCATCGGCTTCTTCTGCTTCCAGCTCGGGTGGGTTTGCCCGCTGGTCCCCCTTTTTGGGTCTACCTCTCTTTATCGTCTTGACCCCCTCCGATGGCACTGGTCTACCGGTCTGTTCTGCTGGCGCTGCTTCCATCTGGGTTGTGGGAGGTTGACGGCGGCCCCGCCTGTTGCGTTG
Organism: Xylaria grammica; assembly: GCA_004353285.2. NCBI lineage: Eukaryota > Fungi > Ascomycota > Sordariomycetes > Xylariales > Xylariaceae > Xylaria > Xylaria grammica. The sequence continues at coordinate 4,086,008 of NGZP02000009.1, forward strand.
TGTCGTGGATGATTCAGGTTGCGGCTCTTGTGGAACGTGGTCTTTGGTACGTCGATTACGCTTCCTAGGGCGGCCTGGTCCTTCGTTATCGCCGTCCTCGGCTTCGCCATTCGCTTCAGGCCAACTGGTTTGAGACATGGCTTGTGCGGTAGAGTTAGACGCGTCTCTGGCCTCGTCGTCGCGTGACGCGTTGGCGCGGCGGCCACGCTTTCGCTTCTGGTTGGCAGCAGGTGGTGGATCCTGAAGAGAGTGGTGTTAGCAGTTAAAGTTTGGGATTCGCCTGCTACCTAGGACTCGCATTGTTCGAATTGGCTCACCATTACGGATTTGTTATCGTTTGTTTATTCTCGTTACCGTGCCTACTTCAACCGGTCTTCATGTCGAGAGGTCGCGTTTTCCAATTACTGGCTGTGGCTGACGCACATGTGATGATGACGTGAAAGCAGTAAACATGGTCTAAGACAGCAGTGTTTCAGCCACACGATGAGGGGTGCACTGCCACTACACAATCCCTGCTGCCTGTCTCTGACAGTACATAGTACCCTAACCTAGGTAACTCGGACAGAACTCGGGCAGACCGCTCGGGTACAATAGAAAGAAAGCTTCCCAGGTTCTTAGAAGCTTCCTGGCCAACGAGAGGACCCTCTTCGTTGATTACGAGTGGGGAACCTATTCCCAGGGAAACCTTCGACACTAACTCGATAGGTACTTCAGTACACCGTGGAGGGCCTAAGGGTCGCTGTTTTTTTTTTCTATAGGTAACACGTCGTTGAAACATCTCCCAAGCTGCTGGGGTTTCTCCTCATTAAACTAAACGCCTTTGCCATATTTTTTTTTTGCGGTGGTTCGAGGTTCCGTTAAAGCCGGCTGTATTTGAGTTGACCCCAGATTCTACACTTGATTTGACTTTCGCAACTCTTATTCACACTTTCGAATAAATTCCTTCTTTGGTTCTTGAAAACCCTTGTCACAGACACTGGTTTTGTAACTTGTATACTGTACGTAGACGTTACATCATCATACCTTCTACCCCAAGTTAAAGCTTATCTGGGGAGAGGTTCGCCCTATAGCTCGCGCGTCCGTGTTCTAGCTCTAATAACATCATCAATATAGTCTCAACCAAACCATCATAAACCATCATATTGTCTTTATCGCGATTATTGTTCAATATGCGTTTTAATTCCGCTTCTGCGCTCTTGGCCTTGCCTATGCTGGCTGCGGCCGACTCGCCTGATTACCAGGCACAATTCCAAGAGTATCTAGGCCCGGCTCAAGTCTACTTTGAGAAGATAGCATCCGCCATCCCCTCCCCAAACAAGTATGATCCGGTTGCCGCCGCCGAGGCCAAGGCTGGCTCTAACAAGATAGACATCATCGGTCTGCACAATTGGAAGGAGACCCTCTATGGGCCCGTTACCCCGGGAGCCACAACCCCAGAGGAATGGTGGGTTTTGGTTACTGGTGGAAACAAGACTTGCTTTGGTAAGCTGCCCTGCCGTCGTATTGATCCCTATGGCTTATTCTGACCAACTGCTACGTTTCCAGGTCACTGTGGCAAGGTCGAGGCTGCGTTCAACGAGACGGCCGGCAAATTTGCGACTGAACCGGATTCTCCTCATATGGCGCTTTTGAACTGCGAAAATCAGCCAGTATTGTGCAATGCATGGTCCGCGCCTGTCGGATCCCTTTGGATTATCGACATGCTCCCCGAGCCTTCTCCTATCAACATCTTCACCAGGAGGTTGAATTTGACGACCACGACCTCTGACGACTTGCTTCAGCTACAAAAGGACGGCGTCAAGACTGGAGCCAAGGAACACGATGGACTGTTCCACCCCTTCAATGGGCCCCTCGCGCAGAATGGCTTGTCCATTCCTGCCGGTTACGTTCTGTGGGCCTTTGGTTTGCTCCCGAGCTGGGCTTTTATGATCTTGGTTTCCTTGTTTAGCCGGAGAATGATGTAAGTTGGCTGAAGACGATCTCTTGAGGCGAGAACGAGACTAATAATCCGATTTAGGGCTGGTCGCATGGAGGGCCAGATGCAAGGAGGACCTCGGCCTGCTCCTACCGGCCAAGCTGCTCCCCGCCGATAAATAGCAAAGCAGAGCGGCAACGGGCTGCGGCATAACATGGGTTCTAGCTGCACGCGGCAAAATTCGATGTAGATTATAATCGTACTTGTGGCAAGGTGGTGTGGTGTGCCAGAGCCGTCTAATGATCGGCGTCACGTAGACCAATAATAGTAGTAATGGATCGTTCCCACCGTTTTCTCAAGTGGTTTGGTTTCGCTTACACGTCTCTTGGATACTGTGAAGTCCATCTATGACCTCGCTTGCCAGGCTAGGATTGGACAGTCGGCCGTATCGTAGATCGCTCATATTGCCGGCGGCTTGTTTGATAGACTCGAGAAGTGTAGATTCCTCCTCTTCTAGCCTTTGAAGGTCGCTTTCGACGTCGGCTATGGCGCTATCAAGATCGGGTATTATGGTTTGAAGAGAGTGTTGCTTGGGCGCAAGCGTGGTGGAAGTAGGCCCGAATAACTGGTGACGAGGCGGTCAGTTTGCGCACGTAAAGACAAAGAGACACGGATAACATTCGAAGTTCAGTGGCACTTACAGCCCTCTCGATCTCGATCTCGTCATCCTGCTCTTCTACTTCGCTCGCCTTCTTAGTCCTGATTATGGTCCGGCGGAGCGCCTTGGCCTGCTTGATCTCAGCGTCAATGTTTGCTGAAACGGCGTCGACGACTGCATTACGCTGTTGTTGAAGATCTCGGTACAACGCACGAACCTGCGGGGAGGATTGCTGCGACTTTGGAAACAATGAAGTGAATTCTTGAAGAGATATGATGCTGGGCAAGCGAGAAGGCAAGAGGAGGTAATTTTGCAGAATAGTGGCTTCTGTTGGTGCCATCTTGGCAATATTCCAGCCGATTGCTGAGAGGATAGCAAACGACTTTGCTTCAACTTGGAGTAATGGTTGAGGTCGCAGTGTATGTTGCAGTGTATATGTATATATATATAGTACTAATCTCTTGTCCGTTGGAATGCTTCCAAGGTTGAATTTACAATCATTGCTAGGAGGGGGAAAACCAAGCATTTACTTATTTCTGTACTTAGGTAGGTATCAAAGATAGAAGTTAGATTATACCTAAGAGGTACCTTACCTATCCGTTGCAGCTACCTTGGACGCCGAGCAGTGAGACGCCTTGATTTAGTAACTTGGGTATTCCCACTTAGGTACCCATGTAGTAACCCGGTTTACATTCAAAGGTATGTACATCTATGCACTGCACTGCACTGTAGGCACTTCAAATAAAAAGGAAAAGAACAAAGGTGGAATGTGTACTACCTACTCCTATGTACCTTGACAAGAACCCCCCTCGGCCCAATAAGTGTCGAGTTTTTGGTTGGGGACAACTACCTACCTGTAGATAAGTACCTATGTACCTTAGGTTAGGTAAGTAATAAAGCACAAAGCAGGCGCGCTTCGCGTTTGAGAAAAAACGCGTGAAAGCAACCACGCTCACAAGTCACCACCGGTGACTTACCCTATCTGAGGTACTTAACATATGTACCCTATCTTTAGGTACATGTAGGTACTGAACATACGGAGTATGTACTGTGTAAGTACCTACCTAGGTACTCATTAAGGTACACATAGGTAGGGACTAGGCCCCTTATACTTACTTGGTACAAGGTACCTAACTGAGTGTGTCCGTGCACCCCTGCTCAACGACCTAACCTAGGTATCATCTCTCACCCTATGGATTTCGACCAATGACGCCTTGGCATCCTATCCTCCCTATTTGCGACTATTCGGTCAACCCTATTGATTTGGACTCGGTAAACTCACTCACCCTGACGGCCATCCTACTCACGGACTTGCCCGGGAAGCTAATTGTTGCACAGGTAGAGTAGATTCTCTGCGCACGACATTACTAGTCTACCTGGAGTTTACTTCACAGCGGACTTCGTTGTTAGTTAGGCTGCCTATCTTACCAACAAGACAGACAGACAGTGCAGTGCTATTCGAGTCCTCGGCAAAGCAATTGGTGTTGTAGCTAGCCATGGCGCCGTCGAAGCAAGAGAAGGCTCCGCCTTATAGCAAGGATGAGAAAGTGCTATGTTTTCATGGTGATCTCATGTATGAGGCTAAGATTATAGACCTCCGGATCGAACCGGGCAAGAAGCCCGAGGATGCCCAGTACCGCATTCACTACAAGGGCTGGAAATCTAGCTGGGACGACTGGGTTACTCACGATCGTATCCGAAAGCTTACCGATGATAACAGGCAACTTGCCGCCCAGCTTGTGCAGGCTCGTACAAGGACACCTGGTACCAAGGGAGCCAAGAAAGGGGCGAAAGCAACCGGCTCCGAGATGAGTTCTGCGCGGGGCAGTGAAGAGCGCGCCGCTGCCTCGTCAAGCTTTGCCGGCAGAGGACCAAGACGTGGTCGGGACTATGAACTTGAGACTGTAAGTTAACCAGCCCCCCTTTGCGTTGCAATGAAGAACAGGTCACCATCTTGGGAGCGGCCCCAAAACCGTGGAGCGTAGCTGGTTCGACCCAGGCCTCGGATTGAAGGAATCCAGGCACAATGGGTCACTCAATGGCCTCCATGTGCTATTGTCGGATTCGACGGCTTGAAACCCGGAATACATTGAATGCATTGAATGCTATCAATGTCCCTGGCCTATGCTTTTTTCTCTCTCTCTCATTAAGGCATAAACAATTACTTGTACCTGCCTATTTATACCCCATGGATTTCTCGGGGGGGACCAAATATCAACCCTCTGGCGGGATATCTTGCTCCTTGCTCCTTGCTCAAACCACACTACCTTCTCCCTTGTGGCAATCCCTGAGCTAGAGTCTCGAACAACCCCGATTTGTTTCTTGAATCGCACTTGAGCCATATATACTAGAAGCGTGAGCCTCTGTTTATTGCTCTTGTTGCATTTTTGACCTAGTTTTGGCACGCCGGTGAAGCTAGTATCACGCATTTGCGCCACGCAGTGTGAGCACTATAACGACTCCCGCCCCATACCTTCCACGCAAATCCCCTCATTAGCAGTCGACGGCTACAGAAGTTAATATCGGGCAAGGATCACCGGTTATCTGTACCAATTCTTTCAGCATACCCTCCTTCTCTTGCACAAACATCTCTGCCTTTATTCCGCAGAGCAGCCTGCCCGCCTTCACTGTATTGGATGTACTCGCCTCTTGCCATCAACATTGTCGCCAGAGTTCTCGCGAGTGCCACCCTGTCATCTATTGTGCCAAAACTTCATTCCCAGCTCAACTAAGACCCATCATGGGCCGACCAAAACCAACTAGTAATCGTTGCGAATTGACTCCGCCTATCGATTTACCTGTCATCAACAATCAAAACGATAAAATCCGCGGCTGTAATACGCGTCTGCTAGAAATACCTCCCTCGCCAAAGCCCAAGAGTCATGGGTACAAAACACGATCGAAATCAATCAGCATCCAATCTACACAAGCAGTTACTCATGGCCGAATTGCTTCCCGCGATAGGCTACCGGGGGTTCCGATTAAATGTGATGGGGAGGAGTCTCCTAATCGACGGACACCTGTGACTAGTGTCCAAACTCATATTCCGGAAATACACGGCATCAGCGCACCGAAGGAAGAGCTTAATTTTGGCCGTTTGATAAGCCCACCAGTCTCATCAAAATCAGTCGATGTTCGTCCAGCTAGGCCCCGCAGGCAAATTACATCACGCACCCCCATCGCTCACAAGAAAGCACCCCGTAAACGCACCCGATGGGGCTGGCTCTCGAAGGAGGACACCGTCATGGTAAAACTTTTACCTAAAGAATTACACTCTTTTGCCGAAAAGGAGATGTGCTGGGCCAACGCACAGGCTGAGTTGGACTTCTTGCTTGGGTTGCCGACTGCAAAACACAAATATGTTGATGCAAAAAATCGAGTCATATGTCACGACTTGCGTTTCATTGCTTCTGGAGGAAGGAAGAGTGAACCATCTCACTTTATTTCCGCGGGAATTCCTTCTGACGAGCCCTACGCTCCCTACTATGATGCCGCCCCTCGACCTGTTCAGCTTGCAACTTGGGGCCTACTTGGGGTCTCTGCTTTTCGTGAGATCGCTAATGACGCATCGCAGGAAGAAGCTTTTCACTCTAGACCGTCGGTTAAACTCATCATTCCCGATGTCATTAAGGCACTATTGGTGGATGATTGGGAGAATGTCACCAAGAATACGCAACTAGTTCCCCTTCCCCACCCAAAGCCTGTCACGAAGATTCTACAAGATTATTCCGAGTATGAGATGCCAAAACGTCCCGCTGGCTCTTCTCATGCAGATATCCTAGAGGAGACTCTTAGTGGCCTGAAAGAGTACTTCGATAAATCTCTTGGTCGCATACTTTTGTACAAGTACGTACTTCTCCTTCTCTCTAGCTCGCCGGATAAACTAACCATCTACAGATTTGAACGTCCACAGTATGCGGAAGTGCACAAGAAATGGAATTCAACAGATCCCGAGTTCCAGGGAAAGACGGCGAGCGACATCTATGGTGCTGAGCATCTCTGTCGCCTAATTGGTATATTCCCTACGATGGTTCTCTGTACATGATCTCAGACTTTGACTAATTCGCCGTTCAGTCTCTCTCCCGGAGCTCCTTGCACAAACCAATATGGACCAGCAATCAGTCAACCGTCTCCGTGAAGAGCTTGCTAAGTTCTCTACCTGGTTGTCTAAGAATTCCACCGACTACTTCACCAATAGCTACGAAACGCCCACGCAAGACTACGTGGATAAAGCGAAGAACTGATTTGGTTATGCTCGATTTCTATTCACAACTACAACTATGGCCGATATCATGACGGCAGTCTCCTCGTTTGCTAGGGGAATTCGCGAACACTCCCATTACCACCAACCACGAGGCATTGGCTAGACCAGGAGATGGCACATAGCTTGCGTCAACCCCCCTTGCGAAACCTTGGTTTACCATAATTACTCTAGCGGTCATCAACAATTCAGCCGGTAATTCCGCGTGGAAAAGCAGTCACAAGATTAGCGGAAGGCAACCCCATTGCCTTATTGTGTTGTTTCCTTTGGGCAGAAGGGTGGAACCGATCTCGTCTCTTCAAAATTGGCAAATGTTGTTGGCAACAGGGATAGACGGGGGTGGATGGATGGCTTTTGCCCTTGGGCTTGAGGGAAACACACCTGGGGAATACCCATTCTAATTACCGGCAAGATGAGAGTTGTCATGTACACTAATAATACGACTGCCCGTTAGCTAAACGAATGAAAATGGGTAGCATTTGGTCTTTGTCCCCGACGTCCCCTACTTTCGCTACAGTGATTGATTAGTACGCAACAGAGTCTGCGTGGTGTTGCTGGCCCGAATGCTTCTTGACTTCCCTAGCGCCCCTCTTGCTCGTCGGGCTGAAACGTTTCCGTGGAATCGGAGTCTGAGTCCTTAGAGTTGCGGGATTTGTGCTACTTGATAGATATATACCTGTCTTTCACCTGGGGAACAGAACGTGATTGTAGTAATAGCTAGTAGCCGGAATCCTCTCGGAAATATATATATATAAGTTATATAAATAGGAAACGTTTAGGAGGCGTGCCTTTCTTCTTCTCCTTTTCCTGTGCCATGCCACGCCATGCCATGGAACGAACGAGTGGATGAGTAAATGAACAAATGGCTGGCGTAGCGAGCGTATTCAATTGTATTTTACAGTGTTTATGTACACGGTTGGTTGTTGGTATCCACGCCCACGGCATAATCGATGGCAACATCATCCCACGAAATCAATCGGTGGCACCGTTACGGCCCCGGCCTAACGGCTAGTAGACGGCTGTGCGTCCTCAACCACGACTACGATCCGTCTACTGACCTGGTCTGGCATTGCGTCGTTGTATCCTCTCCCTCTCCCACATACATACACCCGCGCCACCATCCAACGCGATCACAGCCACCAACCATATCCCACCTCCCACGCCATCTCATATACCGGACCTCATACCACCCACCGCCAGCCCACCCTCCCCTTCTCCCTCCACAGGCACGTTGGTTTACGTCCACACCGCAGTCCCGTCCCGGCCATCACCTCGGCACGGCCTTCTCGACCCAGAACCCGGGCAGCGGCTTGCGCTCGGCGCGCAGCTGCCCCGACGTCAGCGCCTCGGGGACCTCCTGCACCAGCACCAGCTCCTTGACCTTGAGGATCATGCCCGCCGCGTCGGGCGTCACGGGCTGGAACACGGTCTGCGTCCGCTTGCGCAGCCCCAGCGCCGCCAGCACGCCGCGCGTGCGCCGCGGCAGCCCGATCGCGCTGCGGTGCAGCGTTATGCGGAAGTACGACATCGTCTAGACCTCCCTCTGTCTCGGGTTTTCCGTCCGTCTTTTTTCTTTATAACTTTTTGGGCGAGCCGTGGTTGTTGGTGTTGTCGTTTCTCACCACCCGACGTTCTCCTCGGAGGCAAAGGGCTCGAGCGAAAATGCTAGGTAGGTAGGTAGGTAGGTACCTCGCTTCGGTGTGAGAGTTGAAGCGGGAATCGGAGTAGCCGGAGTCGGAGTCGGACTCAAAAGTATACGTCTGCGTCTACGCTGGTATCGAACGGTCCAGCGATCCCAACAAACTAAATCCCCACCGCTGTCGCCGGGCACCGCTCAATGGCAACGGGCTCGGTCGGAACGGCGTCGGTAAGCACCTCGTAATCGATCTCTGTCATGCGAACCACAATCAGCATCAACACAAGCAAATCGGCCCACGCCATCCATGCCTCGAGCCCGTGACGACCACAACAGAAAGGGGTCATCATACCTCTTGTCCCGCCCTCTCGGTGTAGCAGCGCCCACGTCGACACTTATCTGCTGAGCTTTCGAGAGGCGAGGAGTAGCTGCACGATACCTTATAGTAAGTATCCTGAGGTTCGATAGAGGGGTCTTGGCGTTAAGATGTCAAGGGATCAACTTTTAAGTGGGTCTCCATGCCGGTGTTTTCCCGTTGCGCTCCTTGTAGCAAATAGAGGTGCAAAAACGGAACGTCTCCACTCCTTGATGATAGGCATAAGGCAGGCTATGTCAATATTCTATCATTGTGACTGTTCAGGGTGTCCGGCTATCTTACTAGCATAGGCTATCTATGGTTAAACATCCAAGCTGTTCTTACAGTGGGCGTTTATTTACATTTCACGTACAAGATGAATTCATCGCATTCAGTTATACATGTTATTGATCAATGTGCAGACTGCTGAATATATTTGTCTATTAAACTTTCGGTTTGGACCGCTCTAGATCCTGCGCATTTTGACATGCTTCATCGTTTCGTACAACCCAGCCATCTTGGCGGGATTCTATCATTACTCCCATTTCCCTTCCCGGCCCTTTTATTGAGCCCGAGTGCACGTCCTCTCAATTGTTTTTGAGAACACGCTGTCTAAATCTATTTCATCGAAACCTCCACTCGGCTCTCACCAGCAGGCCCCGTGGTAGCCAGGGTAGGGAGCAGGTAAGTGATATCATCCCAAGGATGTCTGTACAAGCTAGTGCGCAGTCTCTTCTGGTCGAGGTAGTGCGCAATCAGACCGATGCTTCGGCCCAACACGAAAAGACCGTTGAGAACACCCATCTTCATGTAGTCCTCGGCCTCCTCGAGGCTGAAGGCGCCACAGCTACGCATCAAGTCGACGAAGCAGACGGCGACGCAGCCGTCTACGTTCAGAATGAGGTTGTCCTTCTTGGATGTGGTGACCGACTCAACTGCGAGCGCGTAGTCTAGTAGCTTGTGGCTAGGGAAGTTGGCCAGGACGTACTCCTTGACCAACTCCACACGCAAGTCGGGGTTATTCCGCGACTTGATGCGGTGTCCAATACCGGGGATGAGCTTGTTCTGTTTGCGCATGGTGTCGACGAAATCACGTGGGCTCAGACCGTTGTCGGCAGCCTTTGAGAACTCCTCGGCGGCGCCGTCGAGAGCACCACCAAATCGGGACCCGATGGTCAACAAACCAGCGACTAGCGAGCTGATCAAATCCTTGCCAGCACGGGTTGTGATGATAGTGTTCATGGCACCAGAGACGGCAGGACCGTGGTCAGCGGTGAGCATGAGAACCATCTCCAAGAACTTGGTGGCATAGTCGGGGAGACGCCGCCTGAACCACAGGAGCGACATGACACCGCCAATACCAATGTTCTCCCTGAACACGTCAGAAATGGGCATACCAGCGTATAACAGCTCCTGGCCACGGTCGTCAGAAATGGTGGAAATAAAGGCGGCAGGCTTTCGGATAAGGCCGAGCTCCTGAGCCCAGGAGTAGTCCATGGGGATCTTAGGCACAACCGGCTCGGCGGCGGGAACAATCGTCTTCTCCTGAACCAGCTTGTCGTAGACGCTCTTGAGGAGCGCGGGCATGTCCTCAAAGGTTTCGGGGACGAAGATACCAGCCTCCTTCATCGTCTTGTTCTTCATAGCAGCCGTCTCAAGCTGGGAGTTGGCGAACGAACCGGCGTGACCAAACTGAACCTCGGTCTTGAACATGCTAGCGCAAGTACCGATGGCCCATGCAACGATGGGCTTAGTAATGACACCTTGCTTAACGGCATCGATGACCTTGTACTCTTCAACACCACCGACTTCACCCAACAATACAAGGATCTTGCACTCGGGGTCTTGTTGGAATCGCAACAAGTGGTCGATAAAGGTGGTGCCGGGGTATCTGTCACCACCGATGGCAACACCCTCGTAGACACCATCCGTGTTGTTCGAAATGACGTTGTTTAGTTCGTTGGACATACCGCCAGACTTGGAGACGTAGGCGACCGATCCCTTACGGTAGAGTTTAGAGGCAACAATGTTGTCCATCATACCACCGGTGTTACCAATCTTGAAGCTGCCGGGCTTAATACCACCGACAGTGGCGGGGCCGATAATGGTAACGCCCTTCTTGCGCGCAACATGGGCGATTTCTCGCGCACGCTATAGGTATCGCCGTTAGATCGTGCTTCAGATAATACGAAGTAGCTTAACTTACTCGTTCAGGGACACCTTCGGCGATGATGGCAATAGTCCGGATTTGGGGGTACTGCATCAGCTCCATGGTAGAGCTGTAGACACTTCGCGAAGAAGCGAAGTTGACGACAACGTCGACATCGGGGTGCTTGGCAATGGCTTTGGAGGTCTCTTGGTACACAGGCAACAGAGTCTCGCTAGTTCCCCAGTACATCTTGCTGACGAACTGGCCACCAAACGTGTAGATGATACCGGCAACAGAGGGTGTCGAACGTTTGCAGATGAAATCAAAGTCCAGCATACCCTGAACGGCGCGGTTCTGGAGGCCGTATACGAAGCATCTCGTCTTGTTGTTGAATAGGGCGTGTGCGGGAAGTGGGCTCAGAGGCCGGCTAGGGGCAGAGAAACGGGTGATTTTGTCATTCGCAGAGAGCGAGGCGCCGCTGGCACCGTTGGGGGTTGCAGCGGTCATCTTGAATGCGCTTCTTCCTGAAGACTGCGGATATGTACTACACAAATTGTAGGTCAGTTTCAATATGCTGTAGGAGAGGTGATTTGAGGCTATCCGGAGGCTAGGAGGCGGTCAAAACCCCGCCTTCCGCAACCCTCAAGATATTGGCTGGTGGTCAATTTCGAAAGGTGCTCAATATAACAAACTAGCTTGAATGTACTCAAGGGAGCAAGACTTGAACAATTGACGCCGTCGAAAAGCGGTCGTTGCTCATTGTTGGGAATCACGGGAGGGTAATTTGTGACTGGAAACTAACATACCGTGACCAAACTCGCTTATCTTACTGAATACCCTCTGTCCGCTGTGCTGCCGCAATTACGTACAACACTGATACCAATTAAATGGATGCGTAGCGAAGAAGAAGAAGAGATGTCGTGAATAGGGAAGAATGAAGTGATCTGAAAGGAGATCGAGGAATTGAGATGGGACGGAGTGGGCGACGAAGAGTTGGATAACCCCAGAAGAGGCGGAGGAGCTTTGGCGATGACCGGGGGATTTTTTTCCTGCCTTTCCCAGGATCAAACGACGGGCGACCTTTTTGCTGAGGAAGCTTGGGTAGGGGACTCGTCAGTAGGGTGCTGGTAGGGTGCTTGCTTGGGGGAGTGCTCACAGTACTGCTGGGTACCTGGCGTTAGCGGTGTCCAAAGTAAAGTGTAATGGATGGAGGATGCCGGTGGGCATCTCTCGGGCGGCCTGGTGGGCGGCACCTTGCACTACCTACCTGGAACACCTGGGATGTACCGATACGTGCCCCGATACTTGACCGCAGAAACCTAGAAATAGACAACCCCGCCTTGCCGGAATGGGTAATTAACCACAGATGCCCGTCAGCACCAACTGTCGACTAACTGACTACCCCTCAGCTGCCCGGAAAAGACCATGCAATACAGAATTGCTACAGGTATTTGGACAGCCTCGTTCCGGTTTGTTCTTTCTGGTGGCTTGTCCTCGAGACCCCCCTTTCGCTTCGCCTCGCCTCGCATAGCAACACCATGCCAGAGCTGTATGACCGTGGTGTTGCGGTACCACAGCTAGGGCCTTCTGGTTGGGATCTAAAACCCTTCGAGATCGGAATAGTTGGGGTAAATTTCCCTGTCTGTTGTGGACCTGTTGAATAGTCCCCACTTTAAGCCCCGCCGATGTGGGCAAGTAAGTACTTAGTAGCGTACTTAGTAGTGTACTTACTACCTACTAGTACCTGCCCTTAGCAGCCCTTAATACCTTAGGTAGCCAGTCTCCTAGCCAGCACAAGAGAATAGTAAGATTTTGCCGACGTGCATAAACTCAAAAACGTTGCTGATCCGTCGGTCGGATTATGATTTTTTCTGGGCGTAGCCTTGATTTGTGAATTGACGGGTTTCGCCCGCACCTTCGGGGCACCTGTTGAGGCCTGCGGCCCTCGACACCCGACTGCCGAGAAGGCTTCCTAGAACCACGGACCCCGACGGCCCCACGTCGGACCCCTCTATTCTGCCCTCCTACCTACGTAGTCAGGTCTATACAATACCTAGGTAGGTAGTATAGTATAGTGAGCGAGCAGTGAGCGAGCAGTGAGCAAGTGCATCATCAGCTGTACCCAAGTCAAGCAACATCGTCTAATCGGGCTAGTAGTAGGTACCGCATAGTACCGTATAGTACCTAGGTTATGGTATAGTACTGGTACTTTGGCTGTTCACCAAGCGAATCCCCACCAAAAACACGTAAGCAGACTAGATTGGATGAGATAGATCATGGTGTTGCTCGGGTGTTGCGTTGCTAGACTAGGTAGCATCTCTGTTTCAATCTTGAACTTTTTTACTTAGTGTGTAGCGAGTTCGTACTCGGGTTTTTTTTTTTTTTTTTTTTTTGCTCAGGCTATCTTTCTTCGTTAGCGGCCGTTGTAGCTCATGGCGATTAGCGAGAGTATACGCAATAATCTCGAGGATTCAACATTTTTTTCAAACTTGTTCACTTGAAACTCAGCAATTCCATCCGTTCACTTTACACTAGACCGCCTTGGTTTCCGCTTGGTCACCTTGCTAGCGCCTAGATCAACACACCAATGCCCTTGCGCAAAATATACAAGTTGGCATCGAAGATTGCGATACGCCGGATGGTCCCCATGAGGTAAGCCCGATATAGCGTAGGGTCCGTGAAGTCGACCGGAACCCGGCGCTTCAGGTCACTCTTGATGTTAGAGGATGAACGATAAGGACGGGTGAGATAAGTAATTCTCGGAGTTATTCCCTCCTCGATCTGGCAACCATCATAGGACAGAGGCTCCTTTTCGGGCCAAATGATGTCCTAGAAGCTCCCCGTTGTTCCGGTCCGAACACACCACTTTCAGGGCATGCTCAAAATGGCAATCATACCCCCGAGCAGTACCGCCCGAGGTGTCGTGGTCAAGCTGCAGGGTAGCAGTCGCCTCGGCTCCCCGATAGATGGTCACGCGCCACTTAGCACGGTCAATCATCATGCTAAATGCAAGATATAGCTGGACACCACCAAAGGATTGTCAGAGTAAGCAAAGCTAGACGAACTGTAAGACTGATAACAGACAGGCCCAGGTTTGTGTGATGTTCCAAATCGAAAGAAAAAAAAAGAGGCCGCAAAACATCCAACGGTCTGTCTGATGGATCAACAACCATGGCTACACTAGAACTGGAATTGGCCGAGATGAGAGAAAGCTTTAGAATGTCAAATATGCTTGCTTGTCGAATGTGCGATGAGCTCCACAGAATGATAGAAAATAGAAATGGCCGAGTGGAGCCGGAAATGTGCAGTAAGACGACGATATCGGGCGGTGTGCATGGCCCGCGAGAGCCAAGAAGGACAGTCAGTCGACCCCGTTCAGTCAGTCTGCCGGGGCACAATGCTATAGTAGTATAGCAGTATACCTACAGGTAGGTAGCAGTATAGCAGCAGCGGAAGAGCCTGTCCACCTGGGCAGACAGTACCTAGGTAGGTAGGGTACCCAGAGAAGATTGTCGAAGATTGTCCAGCGTGTCGGTGACGGTCCCTGGCAGTACCTGGCGGTACCCTGGTCAGACAGAGGAGGATGTTGGGGAAGTACCGGTACATGGCCGAGAGACCAAGCTGCCCCAATGGTTGTGGCCGTCGATTCAGACGGTGGCTGCCGGAACCCGTATTTGGTTTAGCGTGCCACCAAAAGCTGGACCAGCAGTCGACTTCTGCGCGTTTCAACCCAATTATTACCCGCAGCGCACTAGCGCAGCGACCCCTGGAACATGCTCCCGGCCCCGCCTGCAGCGCCAGCGAAGCGGTGTTCAGCAACTCGCCTGGAGCCAAAAGTTGAGCGCCGAAAGTAGTCGTAGTTGTGCAGGCAGGTTAGTGTACAGGCAGTGTACAGGCAAAGTAGAGGGCAGAGTAATAATCGGTGTGTGCGGTACGTAGTACGGTACCCAAGGTACCTCCTAGGTAAGTAAGGCCTGGGGGGGTGGGCGGTTTTGGGTCCTGGGCGCTCGCGAGACGGACTCGAAGGGGTCGTGGAGGGGTCTCTTAGCACCGCTCTTGCTCTGCACCACCTAAGCAAAAGAGAAAAAAACACCCATAGTAGAAGGGGAGGGGTTCCGTCAACCAGTGGGAAGCTCTTCTGCACTCTCATCCAAGCTAACTTTTTCTTGAAGGATTGGATCTCCATCCTGGTACGTTCTCGGGTGCTCTCTCTCTGCTCTCTGCTTGCACTCGGCTTGTACTCTGCCTGCACTTTTGCTGCTCTCTCCATCGGCCGCCGCTGCAACCACCGCACTACCACCACCACCCATCGTCCCACCGCTCCGTTGCTTGCTTGCTTGCTTGCTTAACCTTTTTCTTCCCACTTGGTCAGTTTCCCTCTTTCGCATCGCATCGTGACTTCACCATCTCAACATCCCATTCCCGCTTGAGAGGACAATTGCGAATAGGTAGGTCAGTCGCCTTCACCGGCAAGCAATGGATCCATCGACGTCCTGTCAATTCGCTGGGGCAGTCCGTCGTGAACTACACCCACCGACTAGCAGCTGACATTTTTGTCTTTTTCCTCAGGTATTGTCGTATAAAGCGCCATTGGAAGAGATAGAAATTCGTACACGTACCTCTTTCTCATAAAGATCCCCTTAATCAGTCGCCATGTCCGCCAAAGCGATTTCCGAGGCCGATGGCAAGGCTATCGTCAACTACCATCTTACTCGCGCGCCAGTGATCAAGCCGAGCCCGCTTCCCAAGCCAACAAAGCACAACCCTGCCCCCAGACTCGCCTCTCTCTACTTCCCCGAGGACGCTGATGTCAACGATGTGCTCAACCAGGCCGAGGTCACATATCCTTGGCTTCTCCAGAGCGACGCCAAGTTCGTCGCTAAGCCTGACCAGCTTATTAAGAGGCGAGGAAAGTCAGGTCTCTTGGCTCTGAACAAGAGCTGGCCGGAGGCGAAGGCCTGGGTTGCTGAGCGGGCCGGCAAGTCGCAAAAGGTTGAGCACACGGAAGGCGTCCTTCGCCAGTTCCTCGTTGAGCCCTTTGTGCCTCATCCCAGTGGCACCGAATATTATATCAACATCAACTCCGTGCGAGATGGAGGTAAGATATCCCAGATCCATGCATATGCATTCTTTGGCGATGAAATGCCACCCCCAATCGGGTTAGCAAGTGCATGGCTCGTGAATTGGTCCTCGAGGGATGAATCAAGAAAGTGCCGTTTTGTCTGGAAATGACATTGGAAAGTGTCTTGAGAAAACCAGCGAAAATGAGGGATGGTGGAATTGGTGTTGTTATGTTGCGTGTTTATGTGCTCCCTTGCGGAAGGCTTGGGGAATGTTCAGCCGAAGCCCAATGTACGGACGAACGGAGGCTAAACCACTTGCAACCAAGCTGGCATCCACTTGATTACCAGTCGCCCACCACCCACCGAATTACCCAAAACAGCCCTATCTGCACGTTCCTCGAGCCGCTTCACTTCATGTCACGTGGCTTTGCTTTAATGAAGCCCCTGAGCCGTTTAGATAAGATGCTAATTGTGTAGACTGGATACTCTTTACAGATGAAGGTGGTGTCGACGTTGGTGACGTCGATGCTAAGGCCAAGAAGCTGCTTGTCCCCGTTGACCTATCCGAATACCCATCGAATGAAGAGATCGCGAGTGCGTTGTTAGAAAAGGTCCCCAAGGGTGTTCACAATGTGCTAATCGACTTTATCACCCGTCTATATGCCGGTGAGTATATTCGGACAATACCTTGGGCTTGTTCATTCAGCAACTAACACCTACTCCTCCTAGTCTATGTCGACTGCCAGTTCACCTACCTCGAGATCAACCCCTTAGTCGTCATCCCCAACGAAGAGGGCACCTCAGCAGATGTTCACTTCCTTGACTTGGCCGCCAAGCTAGACCAGACTGCCGACTTTGAATGTGGTGCCAAATGGGCGATCGCGCGATCTCCTGCCAACCTCGGCATCGCCGCCGTCTCATCGGCCGGCGACAAGGTCAGCGTTGACGCCGGTCCCCCAATTGAGTTCCCCGCCCCCTTCGGCCGTGAATTGTCCAAGGAAGAGGCTTACATCGCTGAGATGGACGCTAAGACTGGTGCTTCGTTGAAGCTGACCGTCCTCAACGGCAGCGGCCGCATCTGGACTCTCGTCGCCGGTGGTGGTGCCTCCGTTGTGTATGCCGACGCCATTGCCTCAGCCGGTTTCGCCGACGAGCTGGCTAACTACGGAGAGTACTCCGGTGCGCCTACCGAGTCGCAAACCTATTACTATGCTCGCACTGTTTTAGATCTCATGCTGCGCGCTCCCATGGCTCCTGAGGGCAAGGTTCTCTTTATCGGAGGTGGTATTGCCAACTTCACCAACGTCGCATCTACTTTCAAGGGCGTCATTCGTGCGCTCCGCGAGTATGCCAAGCAGTTGAACGAGCACAATGTCCAAATCTGGGTACGACGTGCTGGTCCTAACTGGCAAGAAGGCCTAAAGAACATGAAGGCAGCTACCCAGGAATTGGGTCTAAATGCCCACGTCTTCGGCCCTGATATGCACGTGTCGGGTATTGTACCGCTGGCGCTCATCCCTGGCCGATGGGAGCAGAACACAGTCCAGGAGTTCCAGGGTTAAGCGTTGAGTTTTAATTACATATAGCTCTTAAGAGAGCGAGGCATTCACGAGTGGATGAATAACGGTGGCCAGTGTTTGGGCGACTATTAATCATGGCAATGTACGTTGAGGGTAGATATACAGATAGACAGCCATCTCTATCAGGCTCAATTTATGCCAGGCGGGCATGAATTTATAGAGACATGCCTGCGAATAAAAAAGACATTAGAACACTCCATAACACGACGAGAATCAACTGTACATTGCAGGCTACGGAATCCTGCAGGGCAGCGAAATGTCAGTATTTTGAGCCGTCTCATGGCAATCGGATATTTACAAATAGCGATTCTAGCTACAAACAATCTTTGGGGCCATGTCATAATGTTCACATAGCCAATAATTCAATCTTGATCACCACCTACTTTTGCGAAAGCAAAATCCTTCAATGCTAGTGTGTTCTCTTCTGCCATTTTCTTATATCCAACCGGTCGCTTGAATCCAGGGAGCCGTCTCCTTCGTGATTATACATACCTATGTGTGTGTGACGCCCTTTGACTAACTTGGAATTTGATACCCCCAGTGGCGTCCGTACTTAGTATTATGTAGATGTTGGTGGAGAGGCATGGGTAGAGGTGAGGGTGAGATGGTGGATTTACTGCTTTGCTGGTGGATTTGCTTGAGGTGCTTTTTTTTCTTTTGTCTTACGTGTGCTCTGCTGGTGTCTGGGGGGGTTGACGAGGCTGTGATGAGGTTGTACTGGGACTTGCTGTGTGGTTGGTAAATACTAGGTATTGCGGGAGACTATTTGGGCTTGATCTGATGATGGATTTTCTCGTAAGGGTTTGTTTTGGCGTTCACACGGAGGGTTTGCAGTTATGACGCTTGATAACGGTTCAGGTAACTGATGGTTGATGGTTATTTCTATGTTTCATGTCCCATTGATGTCGGCGTGTGGAAAGAATAATATGTGGAGGATAAGTTGGTTAATTGTTATTCTGCTGGACTATGAGCTACGGGCTATAGGCTATAAGCTATTCTTTGAGCATCAGGAATGCGGCTTTCTCGAACTGAGCGCCCAGGTCGTGGCAGATCGGATCCCCCCACGGCTTCATGTGGAAAGCCCATATGGCGCAGATCCCGGCCTTGTCGTCAATGTTCTTTGGTGTGAGTTAGCGATCAGCGCTTTGAGAAGGATGGATATTTGAGGGCTAGGGTGTGGTGTGGTGTGGTTCTAGGAGTCTAGTCTAGGAAATGAAGGCACTTACCCAGACAATATTCGGCAGCCCGCTCCACGACAGGTTGCCCGCGCGCCGCCAGCGGTCCCCGTCGCAGTCCTCGAGCGTCAGCATGCCCCCGAGGCTGTGGGAGTGCTTGATCTCCACGGGCACCGGGGCGCCGGGCACGAAAGCCTTGAACTGCACGCAGTACGCGTCGAACTCGCGCTCCGCCTCGGGCGCCAGCGCGCGCCGGAACAGCAGGTCGCGGGTCTCCGGCCTCAGCAGCGCGCCGTCGTCGGCGAGGACGCTCCAGAGCACCTTCATGTACGACGCCGGGGAGGTGTAGATGCCCTGGCCGCCGTGCGGCTGGTTGTCCCGGTGCCAGTAGCGCTCGTCGCGGTACTTGAGCACGCCGGCCCCCGGGCTCGCCGACTCCGCCGTGAACGTGTCGTCGCCCCGGAACGTCATGTCGGCGCGCCGCGCCTGCGTCGCCGGGTGCTTCTGCAGCTCGAACGTCATGTCGTCCGCGCCGATCCCGAGTGGCGCGGCGATGTGCTTCTGCAGGAACTCTTCGGCCGAGAGCCCGCTCGCGCGCTCGATCAGCCGCGAGCACCAGTCGAGATTCGGCCCGTAGGCCCATTTCGTCCCCGGGTCGAAGAGCAGGGGGTACTTGAAGTTCTGGTCGAGGTTGTCGTAGTCCTGCTCCAGGGCCAGGCCTTGCCACTTGCGGTATTGGTGGAGGAGGGGGTAGGTTAGGGTGTAGCACAGGCCGGAGCTCTGGGAAAGCAGGTGTCTGGAGTCGTATCTGGTCAGCGGGCATCCAAATGGAGCGTATCATGAGCTATCCATGGGGCAGCGTACTTGACGAGAACGGGGGTTTTGGGCTCTCGCTCGATAGGATTGCCGGCCTCGTCGAAGCCCGTGAGGACCTTCAGGCCGGCGACTTCGGGAAGCAGCCTCTCGAGCCCCTCGTCGAGACCCGCGAGGCCCATTTCGACGCATTGGAGGACCATGATGGAGGTCAAGAATTTAGAGCACGACGCCACGCGCATCGGCGTGTCCGCCGTCATTGGGGGCCGTTTCTCAGGATCCGCATCCCGAAGACTCCGCACGCCGTAGCTCCGCGAAATATCGACTTTGCCTGTGGCGACATGGTAGGTTAATCACTATCCGACCTCAGATGCGGGTGGTGAGGGGTGGGAGCCCACCGGTGCGATCCTTGGCGAGCAGAACAGCGCCGTGGATCCGGCCGTCTGCAATGGCTTCGCGAAATGTCTTGTCGATTTCTTCCATTGCGGCGATAGTAATGCTGTTCTCGGTAGGTAGGAGCTGGGCGTCCTTATACAGGTCGCTAGAACAATGAAGGCGGGGAATACGCAAGCATTAAATACTCGTCGTTGTTCACCTTCGGTGTGGGATTTGCGGACGCACGGCCGTCCTAGGCAGCCAATAATGAATGGTCGAGCTGCTCCTTAAAGTCGAAGATAGGTTCCTGCATTGCCGAGACGCCGCAACTCGACGTCTTGTGATCCTGGAAACCCGGTACCGAACCATGGCAAACTCCACTTAACTCCGCCGAATCCGCAAATTGTCGGAGCTGCCACTCATCACACCCAACACCAGAAATGAATGCTACCCAAGGATGATTTCCAATAAAAACTATCTTGTATTCATTGTGCCTAATTTATATTTTCTCTTTCCTCCCCCCCCTTGTAATGGTTACATGAATCTCAGGTGATAAAGACTGCCTATTCCATGTCCCAGCATACTTTCTATTACTCTCTTGTTGCGTGAATACCTAGGGTTTAACCATCGTGTCCGAGGAGACGATATGAGCGGGCAAGCATCATACGCTTGCAAAAAAGAACAACCTCTATGCTGAGCAAGTACCGAGTTGATAAACGTTCACTATAATATGATTCATTAGCTCGAAATATCACTTATATATAGTTGCGATGCTGGGTCCAGGGGGATTGATGCCAATCCATCCTAGACGAAATGAACTCAATAGGGAGTCCACTTACTGTGGTCGACGCCCCCACACCACTCGGTCGCGTTCCCGGTGCAGCGGTAGCCGCAGCCGTATGGGTCCGTGGTCGTATGAGCAGACTCTTGGATGGCAGCGCCACAGTAGCAGTTGTTGCTTTGCTCGAGGCCAGCGAAGGCGTAATCGCGGGCGTTGCACGCCTTGACGCACTTGGCTACCGTCACTTTAAGCGGGCCATCTTCGACGGGGAGCTTATAATCTAGTGCCGGTATTCCTTGCTTTTGGGCGAAACAGCCGAGGGATGTTGAGCACTCGGGGCCGGGGTTCGTATACACCGCATGGACGGGGTTGTGGAAGAGGCTGGGGAAAAAGGGATTAATATTGCGTTTTTGAAAGTAGCTTACGAGGGGTTTAGGGAAATACCTGAGCGAATCCGGTCCACCACAGGTTTCCTCGCCTTCTTCGCAGCCCGAGCAGGGAGTGGCACAGTGACTCTCGTCCTGGGACACAGACTTGCTCTTGATGGCCGTGCCGCAGTAGCAGTAACTTCCGTCTTTGAGACCGGAATAGGCGTACTGCTTGCCGTCGCACCAATTCACACACGCCGCGCGGGTCAAGTTGGTGGCTTCGTAGGCGGATCCGCCGAGCTGGGGATATTTGACGTCGTCGGACCAACAACCTACGTAGGACCACCCATTAGGGAGCCCGTCGGTTCGGGCGGCGACGGAGGCTGGGGTTCCACGAATAGTGGTGCACGCGCAAGGCGATGAGACGGTCGAGAATAGCGAACCCATTAGAAAGAACTTCATTGCTACGAGAGTAAGAATAATTTTCTAAAAGTTTAGAAAACTGGTGCATTTTCTACAGCAAAATGGTTTGCCGTGGTAGGGGTGTTGTGGGCTTCATAATTCCCCATGGGAGCATAATAGGTATCCCCGTCTCTTTCCATCTTGGTGCAATAGTCAGGAAGGGCGGCCTGGGAGGGCAATAGTGACTACTATTTTAAAGTAAGGAGAGAGAGTAAGGGCTTAACAAAGGCAGTTACAATTAACATCCTGATGTCTCAAGGCGCAGGCGTCGAAGGTAGGCACACACTTAAATGAGAAGTATGGATCTGTCAAAGTTCAGAGCGTATCTAACTTCAAACGTATAATCCTTAAATGAGAGGCGATACGACGCTAGATGATGACGGTCTGTATCCATACAACGGCAAAAACCCATGTATATTTTTAATGGACTCAAATACGAAGATATTGCGACAGCAGAGGAACTGAGTTATACACAATTGGGCGTTGCTGGGAGAAAAGCCGATGGAAACACTATTTGTACCTATCTGCAACTATCGTGACGGCAAGAGAGGCACAGCAAGCCCAAATGCGCAACAACCGCCAGAAGCATTAAACATAGATGTAACAGAAAGCACCGTTGTTCCCACCAAGCTGGTCATGCGATTCGAAAAGCTTAATCGGGGGGCCGAGCCATTCCATATCGACTGTGACGTTGTGGGGGTCTACGGCACGCTTCATGGGCATCGTCATGTTCGTGTTGACGAACGGGATGGCGTAGAGGCGTTTATCCGGGTCCTGCATGGACCAAATCCACCAGAGACGGTCGAGTGCGGTATGGTGGAAGTAGAAGAGAGGGTCACCGGGAGAGGTGAACGGATCGCCACCTGGGTCGACGGCCGCGACGTAGTGGCCTGCAGTATGAACCTGATTTCCAGATAGTTAGCTTCGATATTTTTATTTTTACTTTTGCAGAGGCTGCTGCTGGATTGGAGAACTTACACCCCAGGGATAGGGGTCGTTCTTAGGAGGTGGCGTCCCCAACAATTGGTTGTAGAAGTCGTCCATGTTATCGTTGTCATTGAGCAGACTGAAAACACGATCGGCAGTTGCGCCCATAATCGCGTCGCGGTTCACGTCTCGGCGCAAGCAGCGCGGGTTCGATCCGGTTCCGTCGGACTTTGGATTCTTGGGCAGGTTGGCGCCCGTTGACATGGAAGTTGGACCAAGACTAACGACCATGCTATTGCCTTGTCAGACTTGCTTTCCTCAGCAATGCTAGATGATGGAAAGAGAGACGGGGGGGCTTTTCAGAACAGAGAAACGGCGACGAACTCGGAGAAGGGCCCCTTCGTGACGCAACCCCCACCGCCACCTGATTTGATGATGTTTGGCGTTCGTCCGGGTTGTAGCACGCCCTTATACGCGGGGTCCGGCTCGCCATTGCCGCCCAGACTTGATGCATTTCCATTCAGCAAGGGGGAATTGAAGGGATCTTTCGAGTAGCGATCGTAATTCATATACTGTTACATCGTCAATAGGAGCGCCCTAGTAAACCTATCGGCTGGGGCTTCCATACGGGTTGATAGCCGGTGTAGCCGCACTCATTACGAAGCGCCTCCTCGAACAGCCAGACGTAGTACTTGTGGGCGCCGAAGAGGTGCATATTGTCGTGGAGCTGCATGGCGTGCGTCATATGGTAGGCTACGAAATCATCATATCGACTGAGAGCTCCCGGAAATCTGGTTTTGTCAGACTTGGGGGGCAGTTTCGTCAAGCAGTTGATTGCGGCGACATATTCCTGTCTCTGCGTCTCGCTGAGGTCACTCCTATCAATTACGTTAGTGTCAGAGACACCCCTAGTGATCACGATGCGCAACTAACCATTCTCTCCTTACGGCTGCTGTCTCCAATGTGCACTTGTTGTTCTTGCCCGCGGCGATCTTCTCAGCCATGTAGGCCTCGACCTTGGGCATCGTAGCCTCTTCCAGCTTGTCGACGACATCGAGGGGATAGACGGGATTACGAACACTAAATGAATTCCATTTCGTCAGCACATACAGGAGATGAGGCGGGACGAGAGCGCAAAAACTGAAATTTACATTTCTATCTTCGACGAATATCCGCCCGAAGGCAGCACGGCGGCTCGAGCTCCAGTGAGGAGCGGGAGCAACAGGAGAGCACTCCCGATGGTCAGCATATTGAAGCGACTACCTGCTCTAGGACGGTGCTGTAGGTGGGCGTGACCCTCTCACGAAGAACTCGAGGGGATGCGTTCCAGGTATATATAACCTAAATTTGCCCTGGCGGCTCAATAGATGGCCCGTAGTTTGAGGCCTTGCCCCTCCCCACGGCACTTGCGGCTGAAGCGGTGATAGGAGGTTGCTCCATCCACGCGACCAATGGCAATTATGGCCAATATATATCCGTGTAAATGACCCGCAGCTCAACCACCACACACGAGCGATCTGCCATGCAGAGGACGCGTCCGACTTGGTAGAGACTCGGCAGAGAGTCCTGCGTGGTTATTGCATATTGCAAGTCGTCCGCATTACAAGGGCTCGTTCAAGCCGATGTGCTCACGTCGATAAGATATAATACAATGTGTTTTGCACTAAATTTAGTGAACGAAACCGCATTATCCTTGTAGCGAATGAATACCGTAATGCTAAGCGTCAACCGAACTTGTACGCGAGGAGAAACAGATGACCTCGCCCCATGCAAGTGTACAAGCGCATGGGGATCTAAGTCGATGCGCCAACATGATGATGCCCATATTGTGGCAATATGATATTTTAAGCTTCTTCCGTTATATTACGGGTTAGCGCTGCTGTCGTCTCAGAGAATGAATGGCCAGCAAAAATCCGTGAGAGGTAGGGATGCATTGAGATTGGCGTGAATGGGCTGCTTTAGGATGTCGCTTACCCAAAGTATTCCTCATATTAATTAAGTACTCTTCGAGTCGACGCTCTGTCTCGAAGCCCTCACAATGGGTTTCCTCCCGATCGGCCCGTCCTCACTGTCCTCACTCCCCTGGCCCCCAATTGAGGGAACTCATTCATGCACCTGTCCGACGGGCGGCGAAAAGGAGGCATGGCATGTATCGCTGGCCTCGCGCCCACTCTGCTAAGATCAATGTCTGTGGTATCGCCGGCTTTGAAGTCATTATGTCCGTAGAATCATAGTATGCGTATAGTCTGAGCCCTTGAGCAGCAAAGCGCCCTGAGGGGTCGTTTCTTCAATGGTGAGTACTGCATAGGCACCGGACCGCTTCAATGGAAACGCTTCCGCTTGAGAGTAGAGTGCTGACGTCTTGTATATCTCGCTTTTGAGTCAGTGCCAGTATCTGTTCTCCCTATGCGGCTTCATGACGAGCTACGTCCCAGAGTAATGAAAGGTCGTTAAACCCCTGCGCTGTGAAATCACAACTGGCCTGATATTTGCACTCCGTCGCGTTGCCATGGGGTTATGAAACGGAGAAGGGTCTTTCCGTCTGCGATAGGCCTGTGATTTCGATATGTTCTAGTCACATATTCAGCCGTGATTTCCAACGAGCGTAAAGGAGTCTTAGCGTATCATAGTCAGCTAGCGCAGAAGTTGCTACGCATATGGGAGAAGTCGTGGCTAATGTTGTGGCACACTACATATACCCTAGGGGGGTTGGTATCCGACATTGGCCCGAATAATCTGGGGCGGTGTTGCTTGCAGACTTGACAATCAACTTTGAATTGGTTGCAAACCGCTTCAAGCCTCATCTTTGAGCGTCGCTTGGACACTAGCCCTCGATGGTGAAATATTGGCCCGGCTAAACGTAGAACGCTTTTATATATTGGAGTGAAGCTGACTAAGTGAGCTGGCTGGGGGAATAAGGAGAAAGGTGACTATCTCAGCAGACTGAAGACGAAGAGACACGGAGAACAGAACAACACACTTGCGCAGGATTGATTTTTTGGACCTATTAACTTCTTCACACTATGATCGATTGATCCCCCATGCTGCATTGCATAATACTGAACATGTAGAAGTGTAGTGTTTGGACTATCTCTACATGGCGACCATATAAGCCTCTCACCCGTCCCGAATAGCAAGAAAGGGGGTCCATATGGACGTTCCAATTTGAACAAGATCAAAGTCTTAAATCGGATGTATGTACTTACCCAGAATGAATGAATGACAAATGATGCGGCTGGATGTTCACGCTCTCTCGCTGAATGGAGTCAAAGTAGGGGTATACTATAACAAGTAAGAGAGCGGAATCGGAATTCAACCCTACAAAATCGAGGTATTGATGGGTGCTCGATTTAATATTTTAGCCTGCCCCTTAAGGTCGTGTATTTTCATCACATGATATTTCTACATGGTTATTCCATCTTTCACCTTATGTTATGTATTCGTGTCTTAAACTAGCTTATGCATTCTCAGACCTGGCCAGGGGCTGAGTTTCCTTGCACTTGGGCTCATCACCGCTTAGTGCTAGCTTACATATCTTCTTCTGGTTGGCTTGTAAAAAGTGGAAGAGCTCGTCGTATTTCTACATGCGGGCGGAGAAATGAACCCTTTCCTATTCTATATACCTGCAGAACCTCAGCTGGACCTCAGCTCGGCCTCAGCTCGGCTCACAGGCGCCAGTACCATTGGCTTTTTGTATATAGATACAAGCCAACTAGCCTAGTTGGATATGGCCAGATGTAAGCCCATCGGACTCCGAATGTGAGTATCAGATCACATCATGTCACATGGTCACATGAGATGTTAAGCGACCGTCGATTACGGTGGCGTTACTGCTTCGGTGAATAGCCTGCATTCTGAGGAGTATTCCATGGGCTCTATAAGCTAGTTGGGCGACAGGTATAAAGCATGATGGTCTACTCTAACATCCCATGAACAAGACCTATTAGATATCCCAAAGCTTGCTCCTCACCATTGCGACACTAAATCGGAAGACAATCTCGTCTTGTCGTAAACAACATGTTCTCAATCATGGCTATTCTCTCGGCTAGCTTCGGCTTGAAGCTGCTTGCAGCGGCAGTATTCCTGTACATCAGCCCCATCTTCCTACCCCGTTACTGTTCCAACCGATTGATCTCTTCCGTTGTTGCAAATTAAATCAAGTGTTATAATGCCCAATGTTAAAGAAAAAGGCTAACGCGCCCTTCCCCCTATAAGCTGCTACCCGTCTAAAGCGTCAACAACGACTGACCCCTTGTACGTACCGAACGGGGACTTCGAGTGCGGTGTAACACCCTGGACAGTGCAGGCGCCCGACACTGCGGCGTCGTACTTTGTCGGGGCTCCGGGACACGCAACCAGCAACTCATTCCAGGTGCATTTCACTCCACCGTCACATGGCGCAGAGTTCGGGGTGTCGGCCAGGATCATCAGCGCACCGGTGAGCGTGCAGCCCAACGTGCCGTACCAGTTGACCTTCTGGACCTACTTCGACAACGGCGACGCCGGGTTCATCGGGGTCCAGTTCAACAACGTACCCGTGTACACTATCGATGCGAGGGACCACGGTTACGGCGGAGACTTCACGCTCAACACGGTGAACTATACACCCACGACTAACACTGTCACCATCAAGTTCGAGTTTCTGTACGGCACAGTCGCCAGTTTGGATCGTATTGACAGTGTGGTGTTTGCGCCACTCTAGTGGCCTCATTGTTGATAGAGGCGGTGCGGAAGATCATTCTTACGTGTGGCTGAGCATGCTGTTCTTAAACCATCCCATACCTAAGTAATAATTTAAACATAATAACTACCTTGAATACATAATATTGAAGCCTTCAAAATTATATAACTAAAGAAATATAATAAATATATTTTATATAGAATGTGGAATCATTTATAACACTGCGATGTAGAGCTCTAGGAGGCATGGTTTGTCCTAATGAGGGACGGTCACTATGTTAAAAATCAATCAATCAGTCAACCTTGCCTCTCCTATTCTGTTTCCGAAACACGCTGTCGATATAACAAGGGCTGGATTCAGGGCTTGTAATTGCTTCAATTTACAATAATCGACTAGGGCACTGAAAAGTCCTTGCCCACTCCGAGGGCTTCCCCTTACCTAGGGGGCTGACCTTGACTCTATATACCGAAGCAACGGAGTTTCCAAACCTCCGAAGTCCGCTAGGATGTCACACTTTAGCGAGGTCTGAATAGCCTCAGTTTCAATAGCCGTGAGGCATTGCCAACACGAAGGCCGTACACCGTAGGTGTAGCACGAAGTCTGCAGTTTATTGATCACAGCGTTTAGCTCGTGTAATAGTCGAACCTATATATCATATTCCCTATGGGCTTTCCTTTCTACAGGCAAACGCAACAAATATCATCTTCCCACGCTATCTGTTTCCCAACCCCCCCTTATGTGTTTTTTCTTAAATGCGGTGCGACGTTTAAACTTATACTTCTTACTCGGTTTTGATGACCGTATTCCCCTAACCTGAGGATGGTTCTCGCGGGCAACACTTTCTCGACTCAACGATGAGCACCTCGAAGAGCAATCGCTCGGGCACGTAGAAGACCATTCTAGTGTGTCGACCGTCCTTGGGTTCCTTTGATTCTGCAATAACGTTACAATCTGTGCTTGGTGCGTTCGAATAAACTCATTGGTCAAGCCGCGACGTGCAATGATGCTCTTGTATACCTCTCGCCAGTTAGGCTCAAACCTGTCCAACATTCCAAACTCGGAGACTTTTTTGGGCTCTTCCCTGGCACCGTGGAAACCTGATCCGGAATCGACTTGGGACTGGGAAGGGGTGGTTAACATCTCGGGCTCGTACCTGCCGACGGATTTAGCCTGCCGTTTTCTGGGGCCACGCACTTTAGCTCCCATCATCCATGGAAGAACTCCCTTCCGGCCACGTGCAGGTAATTCATTATTTCTTGGATCATTGGTCGGGTACTGGGGTCGCCGTTGAGTTGAGTTAGGAACTATCGGCGGTGGTGGTGGTTGCTGGGGCTGGCCCATGGGCCACATATGCATGGTTACCTGCCAGTCCGGCTGTATTACTTTGTCCCAGAGTTGTGGGAGGATTATTTCTCCACTAGGTCCGAATAGATCATAGTGCCCGGCTTGCACGTGAGGTCCAATGACGTCGACATGGAGGAACGCTTGTTTGATTAACTCTTCCATACCCTATAGCTTATAAGTTAACTGACTAGGTCGATGAGGTTGAATTGACTTTGCTTACTACCCATGTCTGGCTCACGTGGAAAGGGAAACTGAATTTGCGACCAACGGCATCCTTGAACCGGATGGGAGCTTTGACCTTCTTCGCATTTTCAGCTTCAGCTTCCCTTCTAGCCTCTTTTTCATACAGCGAGGTCATCATCTGCTTCATCATCTCGATGCTGTCTTTGAACTGAGCATCAGCCAACGCCGCTTCAGCTGCCGCTGCTGCTTCAGCCTGTTCGATTTCGATTTTTTTGCGTATTTCCCGCTCCAGTTCGGCTGGTGACTTTTCTATTCTTGATGCAGCTTGGTCGAACACTCGCTCCCTTATCGCGTCATCCTCGGGGTTTACACCTGGACTAATTGGTGGCGCTTTCTGGATGGCGGCACCATGATGAAGAGAGGTCGAAATACTCTTCTCTTCAGAGTAGTCTATGGTCTTTTCTGATGTAGGAGGCTGGTTGACTCGTAGCTTTTTGGTCTCCGTATCTATCAAATTCCAAGTGTTGTCGACCATCCGTTCGGGGGCTCCTGAGGGTGTGATTGTAGGCGATGATAAAGGCGGTATAGTGCATTGAGGTATTTCGGTTTGAACGGGGCTTTGAGTAGATTCTCCATCTGTATAATGATTTGTTGGGTTTTCTAATGATTTGTCCCGGTATTGTGCGATAGCCGATGGGGTTTTGATGCAACTTATTATCTTATTAGCAAACTACCACTGCAAGAAAGGAGCCGTAATCACCTGGAGGCTATTGTGATAAGAGAATCGATTGAACTCAACCGCTCATGTAGCTGAGTTTTCAGTGCGCGTACTCTTCTTTCCCAAACAATTGCCACCCAATCTTATACCAACTGCCGTCTAGGCCGCCTCCATCGTCACCCAGGCGGCTCTGCAAATATTTTGCTCGATCGAAAAACTTCTCAATGGTGACTATCGAGGACAAGGCAATATGGGCTATGGCGTTAAGAACGGATGGGGTGAATGCATTACTTTTCATAAGGTTACCTGTTTGGATAAAAGCCTGTTCCATAGCCCTAAGCTCCATGACAGCTTCTTGGTACTCGATGCAAGATCCTCGAGACGCTGACAGAGCACGAACTAGACGAGACGTGAGGCTAGCACCGGTAATAATGTCTCCCACTGAGTAACCAAAAGACATGATGAATTAAGAGCTTAAAACTATCGCTCAGAAAAGCCTTTTGATTTATTGAAAGCTGGATCTTACTGAACATAGCCAATGCGAAATAGAGGAGACGTGTTAATTGACAATTCAAGGGCGAAGATCACAATAGGAGACAGTCGTTTTATTTCTACGGCTACATTTACCCCTCAATTTATTAGAATAAGCAAGCCAGTTAATTGACGGTGAATTATGTTCTACGCTGTCAGTGGCAGCGCCCAATCCTGCACATTGACTGCGCACAAGCCGACACCTAGAAGACGAAGAAGATAAGTAATATGTATATGTAGTGTCACATGACCTATACTGCAATCATGCGATCTGAGTGTTACGATCGTAGAGGGCTGGTGCATAGCTTAATTGATGCTACGGACGAAGATACTAAGCTAAAGAAAAAAGAAAGAAAAAAACCTAGTATATATAATTGCAGGAAATGTATTATTTTAGTTAAAACGTGTAAAATTAGGATTTGCAGCCAAAAATGTTAAGAAATGCAGCTTTATATATAAAGGGTTGTTTTTAGGCGAGGTGGTCCGTGAGGGGACGGTCCGTAAGTAGTGTATTTTACTATAAACGTACTGGTTAGCTAAGCCTGCCTGTCAACCTTACTTAATCTACCAATCGGGGTAGACCATCTGAGACTACTTGACCATAACACCATAATATAAGAGACTTCCCAGACGTGACGCTGCCCTACAAATATACGTGACATAGTCCTGTATGTGGTTCTTAATTTGTCGGCTATAGGCAAACCCCGAGGAATTTATGGCTGTTGTTTGCTACCTCTATGACTGCCTGCCTATCCGTGTCACATTTTTGCCTCATGTGGGCGCTTCTAGAATTGCTACCCCTGTTCGCAGTCTGACCGGTCTCCGTCGCTGTAGGGATAGAAGACTTGGCCATGTGACATAACTAATACTAGCTCAAGGGTGACTGAAACATGTAGGGATGAATTAATCCAATCCAAGTCCATTCTGAAGGACGAAGCCGGCAATAGGAAAACGGGCATTTCCATGATCATGATTAATTCAACAACCGTTGGCTATTGGTGAGATTATCGCCTTCGTAAGGTAAGGCATGAGTAGATTCGCTGGCCAGACGATCTACACTGGAAACGCATGATGGTTTCTGGAACTCACAGAGTCCAGAACACCTGAACCCCGAAGCGAAGTGCACTAGGGCTACTTTGGGCTGCCCAACCCTGATACTACGCCGAAATATATAGACGCGTCATTCAATAATCGTGAGGTAATATATGGTTTAGCAAACGTAGATGCCTGACTGAATGTGCTCACCCCCAAAGGCCGTTTGGTCGACGAAATCCCAAAACAGCAACATTGCTTCTCCCAAGACGCTATTCAATCGAGGCAGAGGGATCAGCTTCTAAAAGACAAAGCGCATCGTCAATCAACATGGCCGCCGCCAGTCAAGAGACTAGCCGTCCCTCCCTATCCATCACTCAAAGACTGCTTTCATTAAGAACTCGGTTCGTCAATCTGGCAATGCAGCGAAGTTCTCGGGCAAGTGGTGCCCCGGTGGAAGATACTATTGACCTGATCAAATCCGTACCGAGCATCCGACGCACAAGGGTCACTAATCTGAGGAAGAAGCTTACTGCTTCCCAATACGGCGAGGTGCGGAAGGCTATCCAGAGCAGCGACGATGCTCAACTCCAAGCCTTCTTTGAAGACGAGTTGCGGTAAGCCTACCGGAATACCGGAGGGCGGGCTCTTCTTGAAAACCTGTTAACTAATTACTCGCGCTGTTTTTTCCATCGCAGATTTGACTACACCCGCTCCAAGAAGCTGCTTGAGATCCGGATGCCTACGGCTGTACATGAATTTGTGGGAAATGGAATAGCCGCGGCAATAGAGAATTGGTGTACGCAGCTTCGGGTCTCGAGTGACGAAAAGGTTGCGAGGGCGGCGAGTAGCGTCATGAACGCGGGCAGCACAGATGTCGAATTCCCCTTCGCCAAGGGCGAAAGTGACTCGAAGTCGCCGGACGAATCCTTTGTACACACCAGCTGTGAGCGCCAATGCGATTTCCCCAATGTCGTAGTAGAGATCGGCTTTTCTCAGTCAAGAAATGACTTGATCAACACCGCGGAGAGCTACATACGTCTCTCCAAGGGCGAGGTCCGAGTCGTCGTCGGAGTGGCCTTGGATAAGATATATCAAGCTGAAAAAAGGAACGAGGCCAGGCTGAAGAGAATGTATATGGAAGCCAGAGGGCCTGATGAAATAGGGGCATATCGCTATGAAGAAGACGAACATAACGAGACAGGAGAAGGGTCCATTATGATATGGAGACCAGAATTCGGTAGGCGAGGCACAATGACGACTACGTGTGTTCGAAATGAGGTATGTAACATGTACTGCTATCACACTTCTGCATCCCCCCTAAACCACCGAACAGATATTTCGAGATAACAACGGTAAGCCCATCGATTCACCCCTACTAGGGCTCTCATTGCAGGACTTCATTTGCAAAGAGACAAAAGATTCCTCTGCGGGGAACTTTGTTGCGCCTCCGCCAGAACTCCTCGCTGCAGATCTTTGCAAGTGGATCGATGAAGGTTTGGTGCGATATCGCCGGAAGAGGAATAATCAAGTAAAACAGGAAGCAGAAGACGAGAAATAGAAGCAAAAACGAGCAGACGGTCAAAAGAATTCAAAGAACAAACGAGGGGTGGGTTCTCGCGGGGACGGTAGCCGTACGTTCACGTCGGAGGGGCCAGGTACGAGGGCAAGGATCGCGAAAGGGTTAGGGAATATCTTGAAGGGCCTCTAAGTCCATCCATACATTTGTGTGTCTAGCTCGTCAAATTCACAAAGGGCCAATATATTTCTTGATAGCTGGTGTCATAACTTGGTCTAGGGATACTCGTGCTGTTCATTATAGTTATGATAGAGCCTATTACATAACAACAATGTTCTCGGGTTGCCAATATACGCCACGGGTAATAATCTGGCTTGGAACCTATTTGGGCCTCTGTCTTATAATGACTGTTATTAACAGTTCTCACTCTCTTGGCATGTTATCGCATCCTCAATGGAACTCTGATGGACCTGTAAACACTATTCCCTCTAAATCAAATCATCGGCATGGCGGCGTGCATACACTCCGCAACGTCCATGTCCGTACACCTATATCCTAGACGATCGCTGTGATTTCTCACCCGGTTCGACCATGTTCCCTTCCTCAGCCCTCGCTTTGGCTAGTTTTGTCTCTATCTCAGCTACTTTGCCCTCTGCTTTCGTTTTCTTTGCCTTTACTTTCCTTGCCACCTTCTCATTGCTCACCTTGTCTATCTTCTTCTCCACATCCTCAATCATACTCTTCTTCACCTCATCAATCTCAGTTTCCACCTTTGGCATTAAAGCCCTCAGACTAGCTAGTTCTTCGTTCCCTATGACTACGCGATTGTGGTTGTCTCTCGTTCGCATAGCCGTCTCGATATTAAGCATCTTCTCCGATAAAATAGTCAATTTCTCCTCTATCTCCTTAATCCCTTCGTTTGTTTCGTGCGCCATCTGCTGTCCCAATGCATATTTGTAAAAGCCGTACAACTTTGCTGACGTAATCCTGAGCGGTATATCCTCGTACTCGTGGCACTGGTTTTCCTCCTCGGTACATATGAAGTCCTTTAATGATAGAACTAATTCACAATCGTCGACAACTTGGCCGTTCCCGTCAATGAATTCCTGAGATGTCGTTAGAATGTTTATGATATGCTGGACCACCGAGAGGATAAGACGTCTCACCTTCTCGTCGACTAGGGTGTACGACCAGTGGTCGCCATCTTGGTGGCCTTTCCAAATTGAAAATGTGGCGCGGCACGCACCAAGGCAGATATCATTCATGTTTAACCCAATAACTGTTTGGATCGCGCCCTTCGTACCTTCAATAAATCGCCTAGCCCTGTCTGCTAGATTGAGAGCTTTCTGGGACCACGCCACCTCGACCACCAAATCGGCGATTTCGCAGCCCTCATAAGTAAAAGAAAGATCAGGTTCCAGCCGGTCAGGCTGCGGATTCCCATATTCCACTCTTGTAGCCAGAGTAGGATGAATCTCTCTTGCAATCCTCTCAGTTTCCGTTCTAGACATTTTAATCTCTTCTTTGGACTTCTCGGAGCTGTCAAGCCCGAAAAGCGTTCCTTTTATTATTTCACCAAGCCATCTGTCAATTACAGTTTGCAATTCCCCAGCCATAGACTCGTGGAAATTTGAAGGCGTACGAATCACAAACTGCTTGTGGCCTTTGTAAGGGCGACGTGTGTACTCGAAACTAACACGCCACGATTAGAAAACGTAGGCCATAGTATGGTTCTTCGAGTAAGCCTTACCGGAATCCGTCCCCATTGAAATATTCCAAGAGCTCAGCGTTTTCCGGCTTCTTTAGTTCCACTTCCCGTAAATACTTGTAGCCCGAAGGATGAAGTGTTCGATGGATCAAGTACTTTCCACCCAGCCCACCTTTCTTTTCATATTTGTGCTCCTTGACTTGTTTTATCGTTCGTAGCACTCTCCGGGCATCGGCGGCATCTCTCCGTGCTCGGGGCTCCGGCGGCCCGAGCCTTGCTTCCTCCAGATGCCAGATTGCCGGTGCTTCGACAGGACATCGAGACACTTCTGTCGGAGGCGCTGCCCAAACTCAAGGTCGATTCTCTGTTAGGATCTGGTAGCAACAAAGGCTCGACCGGCGTAGGCGTAAATACTTTTGGTCGAAGCGTAACACGGTCTCTCAATCCTGAATTGGGCGAGAGCCACTCCAAAATTGGCTGCTTCCGCGCCGGGAGAGGGAGGGTCTGTTGGTGAAGAAGGAACCGAAAGTCGAAGCCTTTCGCTTTAAGAAGATAGAGCCCGATGAAGGCAGAGAAGCAGAGGGGGACATTGGTATGGGACAGGGAACGCTGGGGAAAGGGATCTCTGTCTTATCTGATAGTACAAGCCGTGATTTATTTGTCTTAAAGAACCTAGTGATGAGGTTAGCCTTGCGATTGGAACCCCTTGCGCCGGGTTTGGGGTTATTGTGAGGAAGGGTTAGGGTTTGCTGTTTGAAGAGGACTCCTGTGTGGGTTATGAGGCCGCAGGATTGGCTCGTTAATTCTTGCAGATTGAGGAGAGGGCAATTCTGAAGAGAGCTACGTCGATTTGTTGTGCTGCAAGGGATTAAAGGGGTCGTCTGAGACTGAAACTGAAAAGATACATTCATTGGACTCGGCCACTCGGCATTCGTTCCATCAGCATTGGTACTGGTAGTTGTTGTTGTACAGACTAACCGTATAGAGATTAGTTAAACATGACTGGGTGAGGCTTAGAGCAGAGATTCAACCTGCCATCCTAATGGTTCAAATTATATCAGAGGCCGCGCTACAGGCCGGTCAAGAGGAATGATTCATGCTGGTTTCTAATTGGAGAAGGCGGTGCTAATATTAAACAATCGGTACAAAGGCCCCCTGTTAACTCATCGTCTTCTCGTAGGCGCCGGGCACCTCCGTTGTGCCATCGGCCTCCTGTTTTATTCAATACACACCTGATGGAGCCCCCTACTTCCAACTTCATCCTTGATCCCATCACCCATTATGCCGTGGACATAGGTAAGTCCGAGATACTCGTAATTCCCGTTCTTAAGTGGCCGCAAAAGTACTGGTTTAGAAGCGCCATGCAGAATCCATACCTCGTCTCCAATCCTTGCAGATGAACCGCCTAACCCAACTCTCTCCATTTTCCTGGTGGTAAAGAATTGTTTTTCCCCAAATATTTGGAACAATCTTTCCATAATGTGTTCGTGGAATATCTCAATTGCCGAGAGGGCGAGGCCGTCTTTAGAAGTATCTGTTGATCGAAGCCCTCGTAACTGTTTTAGCTCCAACAGCAGGCCGGCTTCTTCTGCACGTCGTTGGATTGATAGAATCTCCTGTGTGGCATATTTTATCTTATGCTTTCTATCCATGTTACCTAGATTTCCCCCGTCGAAAACTTCTCGCATCAAATCGACATCTGGCAAAAACGGATAACTCTCTGGCTCCAACGAGCGCAGTTCGGTCACAATACGAAGCCAGTCGCTCAATTCATCGTTAGACGAAGGGACGTCAGTTACTGACATTAGAATCCCTATCATAGCAGGGAAAAACAAACCCACTACTTTCGGTGAGGGTATCGCCTGGTAGAGTTCATCCCGGATAAGGACTCTCCACAACGAGTCTACGCGGGGAGCCCTATTTCTATAAATAAAGAAGATCAGAACGAGCGCGGTGGCCCCAGGAGTAACAGTACTTACCCCTTCAAATGGCTACTATACTCCTTCCTGCCCACACCCAAGGCTAGGGCCAGGAGGCCCTTAATGTTATGAGCGACTATATCGATTGCATCATAGCAAAACCCATGAACTACGAGCAGTTTTTCATCGAGGATTTTGATATACGGCTGGCAACCCCAGAGCGATACTGAGTAATCCCTATTATCCATGTGACGAGAACTCAATGGGAACAATGACGCTTCAGTCTCTGTGTAGTCAGGACACCACGACGGAAGGCCCATGATGGTTTTTTTATGGCTTTGGCAAACTATCCCCAAGAAGCCGAGGTCGTTATGCTGACTGGCGATGTGAGATGTTGCCTTTAGATAAACAATGTGTGCCGGTAACGTATAATCTGGATATATTGCATGTCCCGAGTCGGGTTGAAACTCTGCCGTTATAGCAAGGACTCCATAGATCCTGTCACGCGGGTCAGTGGATTCGCATTTGTCGGCCATCCTCATGACCTCTAAAAATTTAGGCATCGTCCCTGTGCCTAGATTGTGTCTGATTGAGCCGAGCACCTCTAACATTATTGGAGTCTTCATAACAGAACTTGCTTTCCAGAATGGTCGGCCCCTAGGCTTTGCTATGACATCGTACTCCGAACTCGATACGAAAGGCACAAAACCCGCCAACCCCAGAGCCTGGCCTAACGCTGTCAAAGCGCTGAAATCGAAGAAATGCGAACCGCACCATACAGTTACCCGGGGCGCCAGAGCTACTTCTTGCAGAATCCAGACTCTTGAAAACCAGGCGTACGACAGAAACATAGTCAGCTCAGTGATCCGCTCTTTAGGTAGCTCGTTTATGATGTGATTGAAAACTCGTCGAAACCTTAATTTCTCGTCCGCAGTACTGAAGCTCCCTTGAAGTCTGTCGTCCTTGGCGAGCTCAAGTACTAGCTTTGTAGCACCTCTAGTAAACTCGTTTTCCTCTCCCAGCCATACAATGCACATTGCCGTTTTCTTGTATATCTCCCCCATACGCGATACTTGTATGGAGCGCTCGAACAGGTCGTCTTGGTCGATACAAAGAGCGTCGATCCAGTATAGGTCTAAAAGCCTTGACGAGCCGAAGAATTGATAAGATGCCTCTACGTCTTGGATGCTTCGATTGAACGCATCGTCATTCTTAAATACTAGTTGTCTCCAGCGTAGGTACCGAAGCGCTTTTCGAAGATTACGCGTGGCGCGAAGCAGATATCTCCCACAATTAATAGGGAAACATCGAGGCTCTTGCGTGAAAATGCGATAAGCTGGATCAGGCCTGTTGGAAGGCTCACCCCAAGTATAAGAGAGAGCAATGTAGTCTGGACAAGACGATAAGGGGTAGTCATGCAGTGTGACATGCAAATCGTCGTCTAAGTTGGGGAGGAATAGTCTCTGAAGGGGATCGTGATGAATTCGCACTAAACGGATCCATCCTTTTGGCAAAGACGTATAATTATAGTACGGGTAAGGCTTACGTCTCTTGTCGCCATGCGCGATTTGGGGGCTAGGATCGCCGTCGGGCGGTGCCGCTGCGGCGGAATCTTTGTTGTCCATCAGCTTTGAATGTCACGAGATATAGCGCCGATTATCCGGCCATGCGAAGGATTTGTATCGGGGATGCGGGGGACGATGGGGTGGATCGATGCCCAACTTGCCGCTCTTTAACGAAAAACGCCTTTTCGTGAGGGGAAGAAATTTCTCTTATTGATTGGCTGGCATTGTAGCATCCTCGTCCCAGCCTGCCTCATTGGTTCGCTAGAAATTGCGAAAGGACCGTTGCATTGAGCCTTAGTTGAAGAGGGATTACGCCGATTGTTTTTGCATCTAGCGAGAGCCATTTGGGTATCTATCTGGCTGGCTGCTAGGTCGATGCTAATCTATTGCCTCATGTCTATCTTTCGAGGATAGTTATATGGTGTTTTATAATTGTGCATGCTGATACTACCTACCCCGAAGCGCGAGGTGA
Organism: Xylaria grammica; assembly: GCA_004353285.2. Taxonomy (NCBI): domain Eukaryota; kingdom Fungi; phylum Ascomycota; class Sordariomycetes; order Xylariales; family Xylariaceae; genus Xylaria; species Xylaria grammica. Next base: position 4,124,198 of record NGZP02000009.1, read on the forward strand.
GAATGGAGTGGGTTGAATTCATTGATCGAGTTTGGCTGGGCCTGAATAGTGGCGTTTGTTATAAGTCGAAGGTAATATTGAAGTGCTTCTCTAACCCCGGGCTACGCGATCATAATATTATGTCAACCCGGGCCTTTCGGTATAGAAAAAGCGATACACATGGCAATTTCGATACCCTAAATTAGGACTTGTTCGTTAACGACTAGAGTAGGAAAGTGGTATAGAGGCACGGGATCCTTCAGATACCACAAGGCCACCGCTCCGACTGCCTAGGCATTCCCCTCGGCTCCTACTAAGGCACCGGGTTTCAGAAACCCACCAACGACCTGGATGTATCGCTCGCGCTGCTCCCAATGTACCATATGGCTGGCACGCTCGATCGTGACCCACTTGACCTTGGGAATAGACGAACCACGGTTGCACGCACAGATCAGTGGCCTCGTGGTACTGGCCGTTGATCGGCAGGGCCTGGGCCTCAATGTTGTGACCTTCCTTCCGGCCCTCCTAGTCCTTGAAAGTCCCGACGATTATGAACTCGGACGGGCCTTGCCTGGGACGCTGAGCATTAGAAGATGTGATTCATGGACATTTAGGAACACTGCTCTCTCCCTGGCTGGGCACGAGAAATAGGAAACGGGGAGCGGGTATTGATATATGGCGAACGCGAACGTCTGCTTACATCGTCATGTGCGCGGTATGATCTTCCTTCGGATTCTTAAATGCACACATCGCGTCTTCGGGATACGGGTCTAGGCGACACACGTGCCGACAGTAGAAGACCTTGGAAGCCTGCTGGAACTCCTGGCTCTCGTGGTCGCCCTTCCGGTCGCACTCGGCCAGCGTCGCGCGTGTATGTTCCGGCAGAGAAGCCAAGAGATCCCGCGCGCCCTGCGCCAGCAGCGGAATACTCCCGGATGCCCCCGACAGGATGATCTTCTTTAGTCCCCGTGAGCGTAGCGCCGCGTAAGCGCCGCCGAGCATACCGCCCCAGCTCTGGCCTCCGAGGTAGAAGCCCCTATCCCGGAGCTGCAGGTGATCGACTATGTTGTCAAGTTCACGAATGAAAAGGTCGAAGGTCCAGAATGATTCGCCGCCCATTCTCTCCTAGAAATAGGTCGAGCAGCCGCAGCCGATCTGATCGTAGTAGACGATTGGGATCCCATATTGGCGGTAGAGATCCGTGAGAGATGATAGGTATTCGTGGCCGGCTCCGGGGCCTCCGTGAAGCGCTACAAGAGGAGGCTCAGAGGACGTGGTCAGGTCGCCGAGGATCTTGTACCACGCTTTGGTTTCTTTAGCGGCGCCGGGGGCTTCGAAGGCAACCTCACCCTCTTTGGTCGGTATAGTCGTCATGTTGGGATTATTGATGGAGGGTGCGCTGATATCGAGAGGCGTGAACTGCGGGGTAATATCAAGTTGTAAGCTAGAGACCGGAACCGTTGATTACCCCATTACTTCGGCTTACATAGTGTTTTATTACAGATAGCAGCGTCGCTTTAGAGGCTTTCACGTACGCCGGCTCCCTCAGCCGGCTTTATCTCTCTGATTGACGGCTAATCGGGTGTCAACGCAAGCGCTTTAACTACCCTCCTTATTCACCGATTAAACATGGGCACCAGAACCCGTGGACGAAAAATGTTGTATAACGCTACAAACAAACTGAACCTCTCGTGGTCAGACTAGAACGCTCCCCGGATGTTGCAAACTCGGTGAAGTAGATGTCGGTAGCACCCAAAATCTGTCGGGAGGCAGCACCTGACGGCTGACCGGATAGCCTGAGTGGCCAGACAGGCTGGCCGGGGTCATTCACGATTATCTGCATGTCCTTATCATACCAAACACCCACCGACGCCGTAATGAGCTGTCTCAGCTTCCCCCACTTTCACTAGGCTGTGTATCGTTAATAAAGGCTAGATTCATAGTAACGTTACGCGTGGTGAGAGCAGTGTCTCCGTGTGCTGACGCATATGATTCGTAGAACTTTGATACTCCACACTCGTCTTCCAAGTATATTCCACCAGAAAGCTGCTGTGTTTGTAGAAATGCTGCGACACCTCGTCTAGATTCGTATTCCGGGCTGATTGGTTTTATCCTTGACGAACTCCCTCTTCTTATCCTCTGCTTGAATGTGGGCTAAGCTGAGGCGTTAGCTGCGGCTTTATGATTCGTCAAATGCTTCCGTCTTAGGAATTATGTAGGTAGAGCCACAATCAAGTTAGTTATGTGTGGTACTTTCTCTGAGACATCGTAGCATCGCCTTGTGTTCAAGCCGAAGTGCCTCTAATTCTACAATACCAAAACATGAGCATAGAACCCTATCGTAGCCACACAAATAGGCAAAGAAGTAGTGAGATCTTGAACATTGTTTACAAGCCTAGTTAGTAGATTAGATACCTGTTAAGCAACGGCGCTGCTCACAACCGTTCTGCTCCCCTTTGAGCCACAACCCCGCATCGTCCACTTAGTCTATCTTACTTCTTAACTCGAATATCGACATTTATTTAGCCTCAATCTTTGTGTGGTCTATCCGGGTCGTACGGTCCTCTCTAGTACTTATATTCACCAAGGATAAGAGCCCTCTGCCGCGCCCAGTTGTCCACACTTTGCCACTTGACGCACGTCGTCACGGAATTCGACTCTAACTCCCTACTTGGGTTGTGATGCTCATAGTCCCATTCCGAAGTGTATAGGCCCGTATTCGCGTGACATATCAACGCTTGGCGAATGGTATCTATACAATGGTCTGCGTGCGGTGGAGTCAGTTTCTGTGTTAGACAAACCCCATTAAGATTCGGAGTAACGACGTGGATCCCTACTTGCATGCTCCTTTGAAAAGCCCTCCATGTGCTTCACACCGGCCATGCGCGGTTCGTAGTAGTCCCAGTATAGGAGTCGGCGTATGTTGTTGAGGCAATGGAGATTGTGATAGACCCCCAGAACACCGACGTAATCGGCGTCACCTGCTGGAGAGCCGCCGGTCACCTGCACTCGATTGGTCTTATTCATATTCAGAACAGTCAATTCGTCGCTCGTGACCCTGATATTGAGCGCTTTTTATTCTCATAGTTAAGATATTCAGCCGTGATGGTGACCTCAAGCGACATGGAACAAATGGTACTCACCTAGAAGCAGATCATCCCAGGCATCGTCAAGTTCGTTGCTGGGGCCCTGGTTCCACGGTGCCGTCGCCGGATACCACCCGGGCCTCTCTTCCGTTTTTATCATATGCTTTGGTAGGGCTGTTTATTGAGTTTGTGGTGTTTTTCTAGCAAGAAGAGCAGGTTTACAAAAATGTCGACTATCGATATCTGCATCGATAAGAGGAGATTGTTGATCAATGCATCCGGGTGCGCTAATAGTTGTCACTCTAATAGCAATGTAGAGCAACAATACAAGCAGAGAAATACGCACTAAGCCACCCTAGGTAAACCACTTTGATGCTTGTTTTCGTTCTCGGCCCTCCGAAAAGGGTATATAATGCCGGGGTAGGAGGCTATCGGCCTGGTCTGAGTGATCCCCCATGACAACTTGATATCCCCAAGACGAGAACCCCGGGGAATTAAAATCGGGAGAAGACAGAAGCCGAATGCTAAGTCAAGAGTGAGATTGTGATTGAGAGTATGAAAACAGTTCATCGATTCTAGTATCAGATATTGCCCTCAAGGCGACCAGGTGTGCGATTAGGTTGCCGCTCTCCGATGAGACCCGATTAACTCAACCGGTGATAGCTGGCTCTCTCACTGTGAACTGAGGACTGCTCCTCATCTAGGTGTTACGTTGCCCAGCACCAGCCAATGTTCGAACAAGACCGGCAAGATCTTGTGGCTGGATGTAAGGCTCATGTCTGGAGAGGCCACGTCAACACAGTACTAAGTCGGCATAGCACTGCGTAAGATGGAGGGTTGGAAGAATGCCAATGATTCCTACAAGACACATCAGAAGCATCCGAGGGCGTAGTGGTGACAGGCAGGCTAGCTTTTTGCAGCCAATAGCCTTTAGGCAGTCTCCAAGTCATCATCGTCGTCCTCGGTTTAGAGTAGTACCCGTCATATCTCATCCTGATGAACTACAACGCCAGAAAGCCAGTATCCCCCGCTCGGGTTACGCGGGTCGGCCAGTTTTCTGTGCCGCCATGTGATGCTTGGCTCACCGCTTCCTACGTATGGCTTCTTCTAGATAGGGTTTCACTACACACCCTTATTGACTTACATGCATTGGCTTCTCATTTCATGCGTCTTAAGTGTTGGGCATCCTTGATGTGCGACTCCGTCGTAGACTTCTCGAGGGATAAAGGAAGAAAAAATCCCCCGAAGCAATGTATCTTGGATCATTCCCCACCACCTCAGCTTATAATTCTAAGTCTTTTGCGATCATTGATGTTTAAATCCATACCTTGATATATATCTCGCGAAAATGATTTTCCCCATCGTCGTCATCTCCATGTTGGCCGCCCTCTCCTTGTCTGCTCCGGTAAACTCTGGTACGTGATCTCTCTTATTAAGCTTTAAATGAATATTATTTAAACTAATATTAATAATATAAGTCTACCACTATAGCAATCACGTGGTTCATCAAATTCACGTCAGCGGAACAGGCCATCTAGGATGAGCTGCGCGTTATAGAAATACTGAGTGCCGAGATCCCATACCTAGATGCCGTTTGGGAAGAGGCCATCCGTATTATGGCGGGAGTATCTGAAGGCCATATTCGGCAGGCTTTGGTTGACACTGTGGTTCTCGAGCACGAAATCCCACGAGGAACTGAAATATTGCTCAATTTGCACCTTGACCAGATGCCTCTTTTCTCGCACACTGAAGATTATGGGGGACGACGCGACAACCATAAGATGCCCACAAGGAGGGGAACTGCAAGGCGATTTTCTGGGGTTCTAAAGAGTTTTGACCCTACGCGGTGTCTTAAGCGGGACAAACACTCGGGCAAGTTGAAATTCAATGCGAGTGCACTCCCGCGGCTTGGATTTGGGGGTGGCTACCGTGGATGCTATGGTAGGTACCCGCCACATCTTATGCCTCAACTTAGAATTGATGTCGGAATCCTGACCTGCTCCTAGGACGGATTTTTGCTGCCTTTGAATTTCGCGTTGTCGTCGTGATGCTCATACTCGACTTCCGATTTCTGGAGCTGACGCCAAACCTCGCCAATATGGAAGGCACGGAGAGGATATTCAGAGTTCCAAATTCGACATATGCGAAGCTTGAAATATTAGATTTTAGGGATATCAATCCCAGATTTATTACTGTAGTAATGGCTTTAGAAGATAAAGGATGTGTTTTGAGGGGGTGGTTTTTGAGTGGTCTGGAACTGGCGTGGTGCGTAAGGGGGTGCGTTAGCCGTTGGAGGTAAGTGTATACTCGCTTGATATTGGAGTACGATTGTATGGACAACTACCTGCTTTGATCTTTGCCCGACCATTATAAAGAGACGATTAGTCACACCTCATTCAGCTATAGTGTCGCTTAAGGTCTCCCGCCCACCATGCAGTTACGAATCTATTTCCTCATCCTCCAATCAATCAAGGTAGCGAGAATATTACAAAGCGCTTTGCCATCCAGGCTGTGTATATGTACATGTATATGAGGCTTTTCACGACCTAATGCCTTGAACTTTATATCAAGCTATTCGATGCTCAAGGCCGTATGACGTGTCAATCAAATGATTCGAAAGGGCCCTGGGGAAAGAAACATAGGGGCACTGTCACCGGAATACTTAGAATGGTCGATGGAGTCAATGGTCCTCATGGTGCCGTCGGCATGTTATTTTTGTATACCTGCCTTCGTTCTCCTCACCCCAACTCCTCGCTTCGCTCTTTGCCCCCCACCCCACGCGAGCTTTCTCGATAATAGGCAACCGCTTCGTAATCTTGCCAGTTAGGCTCCCGGTTTCATGAAGACTACCCCATGATACGACGTCGAATGTACACTTGAGCCGGCCGGCGGGAATAATACACATACCACTGAATGAAACGTCGGGGTGAGCACAGTTCAGCACCCATGTAGTATCTGGATGTTGTAGCAGTCTCGCCCAGCCATACAACCCAACAGTGGAACAGTCAGGCCCACAACTCATCCATGGCGGCTATCGTTCTGACGGTGTACCGGAGGAGGATAACAGCCCCGATTACCCAAGGCATTAGATAGCTACGAGGGGATGACTTCACTTAACCTTGAGAAAACAGCCTTGGAGGTATCCTGGCAAGCTAAGCAGGTTATCTCGCTCCTACCAAGCTACGGAGCCTGTACGTGCGCCTACCCGGAAGAACCCCCATGACGGGTTTCATAAGCCTTACAGAGCGTGTGAGCCTGCCAAATCAATTTTGGTAGGGAATAGGATGATAAGACCGTATACGAACCAAATGATGAGAACGTACCCGGTCAGTTGGAGGTGGGCTTTCAGTCACTTCTACGCCAAGTCCGCAGTTGGCAGACCGTCACACTGTTACCTGACCACCGTATCTAGTCCACTGTATATACTATACCAAATAATGCTAGGCATACTATGTACCCGTGACGTAGCCGCTACACAGGCTGGGTATACAGGCATGCGACCGTCACTTAACCTTCACCTCTAGCCCAAGCAATTTAGCAAACCCCCTGTCAGAGACAATCAGTCGCGCGAGAGACCCCCGAAAACACAGGACTAGGTGATTTCACACACTTGTTAGTCTTAGGACCCCGGCGTGCATTTCGTGTACTAGTTATGTTGGTCGGACGACGCCAAACAGCAGTGATCGCTCCGTTAAGTGTGTCAATCTTCAGCCCAATCCTCCACGGTCACGGTCACGGTGGATGTAGTTTCTGAATTCACAATCTTCACATCCCACATCCCCGCCTTGTAGCCTTGTAGCGCATTAAACTTGACTTCAATTTCCTTATCAGGTCTCATCACAACGTTGGCGACATTCGATCTTTCTGTTGTCGGTTTGGTCCAGGCCCCTGAAGTAGGCTCAATGTCGAAGCGCATGACAAGCATACATACCCACACCATGATCTGAGTTGTAGCCAAGTGCCTTCCGGGACATAATGTAGTGCCACCGCCAAACCCCCGAAACCCAACAGGAGAGGCTTTTTCTTTTAGGGCGCTCGGGGTACGGTTAGAGAGAAGAAAGCGGTCATGCTTGAAGGTGAGAACATCAGCGCCCCAGATTCTTGGGTCTGTGTGAATCGCGATCGTTGGTATCATGACCGTATTGCCTTTTTTGAGGCGGTATCCGCCGCTCACAACCGTATCCTGACAGACGTGCCGAAGAGATATGCCCACACTATGTAGCCTGATGACTTCTCTGAATGTGGATACAAGAAGAGGACAATTGGAGTTCGTTTTCGTCATGTCCAAAACATACCGAGTTACGTCCTCTCCATTAACTGAGTTTGTCGAGGCCGAAGTGATCGTTGAAACCTCGTAGCGTATTTCCTGTAATACGTCTGTGTTTGAGAATACGTAGAATAGTACCCAGAAAACAGCAGCGTAAGTATTAGCCAACATGGCTAGAGAAACGCCAACTTCAAAGCATGAGCGATCAGAGAGCGAAAAGCCGTACGCGCATTCAGCTGCGTGGAAGTCCTTGACTAGGGGAGATGCGTGATTATGATAGCCATTTGTAAAATAGTTTCGAAAGGCATCAGAGACAATCTTTCGATTATAAGATCCGGTTCGAGCGAGCCAGCTCGGAAGAGAAAGGAGACTGGGAATTGCTCGTTCAAACTCCCTGGTAATATCAAGGTTAGCCAAAGCATATTCCTTCTGCGCCGCTTCAAGAGCAGCCCCTTACCAGAACGCGTTTTCCACTCGAGTATCTTGGAAAGGATTGTAAGGCCCGTACACTGTATCGGTAGTGGCCCTAGTAACTTGATGCCTGAGCCAGCTGTCTAATTTGAGACTGGTTCCAGGCTGTATTTCCTCAATTGACGCGCTCACACGACGAGCAGACACGAGGTTCATCGTATTGAGTATTGCTCCAGGGTTTAAGGCTGCGTGCATAGAACTATATATATTACCATACTCACCAGTCTCGGTATTCATGTCTTTCTGGAGAATTTTGTACGCATCTTGGCTCGCACCACAGAGCCAGACCGAGAATTTCGCCTGTATTGGCTGAAAGGCGAGTGTTTTGTGCTGTTTCTGTATAGATTGAATGATCTTTACTGAGAAAACTGCGTAGATCTTGAACCCGGCAACCGGTAGCGTCACGATGGGCAATTGACATTGGTCCCTGGGACAATCAGCACAGATCCAGATATGCGCACACACTCACGCTTACCTTAGATACTTATAGTAGTTCTTCCCATGAAGTACCATCCCTATGACGTGACCAAGTAGCGGGAAATAGGTGTGGATAACTTGGGGCTGTGACCCATTTCTCTCACCTTTTATGGAAGAGAGCCATCGGAAACTACATAGACACGCCAGAAACGCAAGGACGACAATTGCAAATATCATGGTGACCAGTAGGGACGAATGAGAATATAATCCCCAAAAGTACGTACGCGTGTTGCTTGTTCGGTTGTTTGAGTTGATCCCCTCCATTGTTTCTCAAGTTGAACAAATGAAGAGTACTAGAGATATATAACCCTTAACCTTACCTTCTTGGACCCATCACACTTCACATCATAGAGCTTGGTCCTGGCCTCCCGTTCGATTATGAGCGAGAGTTACACGCGCCCAACGCGCGGGGTACACCGCAACCATTCGGTATGTGGCCCTCGATGACCCCTGAGACACGTCTTGAACATATCGAAACGAAGCTAACAAGTCCTCCCCCAGGCCGGCATAATTGGCAGACGTCGGAGAATGGAGGTAACCAACCTGTCCGTATGTATAGACTTAAGTGAGCTATAACAGCCATCACAAACTATGGTTGTGCATAAGTCTCAATCCTACCCCGACTGTACGTACCGCCTTGGCTATCCGCTTACTCAGAGCAAACAAGGTGAAGCCTGCCTAGGCAAGGTGGGTGGGGGATTGACTGGCGATTCCTTCATGACGCTATACAAAAATCATCGTGGTGGGTGAAGGTATGATGATCATGTATGTTGCCAAGAAACTTAGGCGCTTCAAACAGGTAACGAGGCTAAGGTGACACAGCTTCGCACCATATTACACTTGGCTTTGCCGCCGTACCCTCGACCGTACCGCGGAATGAAATCACGCATAGAACAAGTCACATTATGACATGCAATGCTACATTCCCAACCAACAAAATGCCGATCGGGGTGATTGGAAAAAAAAATGAGCACATTTAATGGAGTGTTGTAGGTGGTTAGCATCTAACCTACATGTGTAAGAGCGATGCTCGATCTGCAGATCGAGCACCCGCTCGGCCAAATCAGCACGGTGTTCTAATACCGTCCTCCATTTATGGATGCAACGGACCGTGCTAGAGATACCTACCGAAGCAATCGGTCTATCTTTTGGAGAAGACCCTGCCTCCCCCATTTCGCAGCATTGGAAGCAGCTTATAATCTGCGGGTAATAGACCGTTGCAGATGGGCGTCATTTAACCAGCTTGACACACAAGGTATAATTACCTACCTCGGTAACTACTACTTGTCTATGCAACTAAATGGCAACCGTTAATAGAGCTACTATATGTACCTACCTCCTATGTATCTACGTAGGTAGTTAGCATCCATCGTACCAGAAACATAATTATTAGCGATTTATGCAAGAAGTAGTTGCATGAGACTTCTTTTGAAAGGCCCGAATTGATTAACTGGTCGCTTTCTGCCTTGTGAATGCCTGTATTCGTAAAGTACTGTCACAGTTCTCACTGCTCGTTGAATCCGATATTGACCCGTGTCAGTGCACAAGGAGAGAAGATCTCCTTGTGCTAGGGGCAGGGTTGGAACGTTAGTCTTTAGTATAAGGACTAATTTAGTATTACTAAATTAATATTAGTATTAGTATAAAAAATGAAATACTAAGTTAGTATTAGTATAAATTAGTATTACTAAATTAGTATTAGTATATACTATATTAATATTAATATAAATTTTAAATATTAAGTTAGTATATACTAATATTAAAAACTAATATATATTAAGCTACTTTATATTAAGCTACCTTATATTAAGCTACCTTATACTTAAGCTACCTTACATTTAAGCTATTTTATTAAGCTGCTTATTAAGCTACCTACTAAATTACTTATTAAACTACTTATTAAGCTACCTATTAAACTACTTATTAAACTACCTATTAAGCTACTTATTAAACTACCTACTAAACTACCCACTAAACTACTTACTAAGCTACCTATTAAACTACCCACTAAACTACCTACTAAGCTACCTACTAAACTACCCACTAAACTACCTATTAAGCTACCTACTAAACTACCTACTAAACTACCCACTAAACTATTTATTAAACTATTTATTAAGCTACTTATTAAATTATTTATTAAGCTACCTACTAAACTACCTATTAAACTACCTACTAAACTACTTATTAAGCTATTTATTAAACTATTTACTAAGCTACCTACTAAACTACCTATTAAGCTACCTACTAAACTACTTACTAAACTACTTATTAAGCTACCCACTAAACTACCTACTAAACTACCCACTAAACTACCTATTAAGCTACCTACTAAACTACCTATTAAACTACTTACTAAGCTACCCACTAAACTACCTACTAAACTACCTACTAAACTACTTATTAAGCTACTTATTAAATTATTTATTAAGCTACCTACTAAACTACCTATTAAACTACCTATTAAACTACTTACTAAACTACTTATTAAGCTACCTATTAAACTACTTACTAAACTACCTACTAAACTACCTACTAAGCTACCTATTAAACTACTTATTAAACTATTTACTAAGCTACCTATTAAACTACTTATTAAGCTACCTATTAAACTACCTATTAAGCTACCTATTAAACTACCTATTAAGCTACCTATTAAACTACCTATTAAAGTATTTATTAAGCTACCTATTAAACTATTTATTAAACTACTTATTAAGTTATTTATTATATTATATGTTAAAATATTTATTAATAAATTAAGTAAAATATTTAATTAATAATATATTAATTTAAAAAGAATTTAATTATTAATATTAAATTTATTGCTAATTTTTTCTTAAATATTTTTAGGTAAATATTTATTTAAATCTTTAATTTTTTAGCTCTTTAATAAAACTAACTAACTAACTGTTTTAAGCGTTAATTTATTTCTATTTTTAGTAATAATATTACTAGTAATAGAAAATATCTTTTTAATTGCTGCAGAAGTAGCTAGAATAGCTAAATATCTTTTAGCTAAAATTAATAAGATTAAAAATCTTAAAGTATTATTTTTCTAATATTTTAATAGATTAATCTAAAATAAAATTAGTTTAATAATTAGAAAAAAAAAGGATACTTACCTTTTTAGGTAATATATTTTTATTTAAATAAATAGTAAATTCTATTTTATTATTAACTAATAAATTATTTAAATAAAATTTATTTTTTAATTTAAAAGTATTTAAATTGCTTTTATTTAAATTTTTAATAAATAGATCTAAAGATTTATTTGTTGCATTTAAATTTAAATGCCTAAAAAGAATTAATATTAAATATTAAATATTAAAATAATTAAAAAAGTATTTACTTACTAAGTATATTTAAGCTTTAATAATTAAATAATATCTTGATCGATATTATTATAAAAATGTAATAAACTGTTGTTTTTAAAATGTATTATTTTAAATCGAGGATTTAAAATAATACTTAAAATAAAAGGTTTATATTTCTTTAAATTAGCTTAATTTAAAGATTAAAGAAAATAATTTTCTAGTTTAATAATACTAGAATTAACTAAATTAATTAAACTAGATAAAACTAGTTGCTATTAAAATATTAGTAATAATAATTTATTAAAAATAATAATAAAATATTTATAAAAGCTTAATCTTATTAAATTTAATTTTATAATTTTAAAATAAAATTGTTTAAATTATTATATATTTTATAAATATATAATAAAGCTTTAAGTAAAGTAGTATATACTTTGCTTTATAATTTAATAAATGGTTTAATAAAAATATTAAAAAGGTTTTTAAGCTTTTTAATAATAAACTAATCTATTAAATTTAAAATGATAGCTTTAAATTTCTAGTTAATAATATTTAAATTAATATACTCTAATAGTAATTTTAATTTGTAAAAAATATTTAACATATTATAAGTTAAATTTTATTATATAGCGTTATCTAGCTTAAAATATTAATAAATAAATAATATTTAAATAAAATATAAAAAAATAAATACCTAAAGGAATTTTTTAAATATTATATGTTAAAAGTAGTTAATTTTTACATTTAAATTTATTAATGCTATTATTTAATAAATCTTTAATTTTAGTAGTATATTTAGTTAATATAATTATTTTTTAAATTTAATTAATTAAATCTATTTAATATTAGCTTTATAAATATTAAATAAATAAATAAAAGGCTTATTTAGCTAATTATTAACTTTATTATAATTTAATGCAATATTTATATATTAAATTAAATTATCTTGTTTATTTATAGTTAAAATATACTTTTTAAGTATAGTTTAAATTATAATATTAATAACGTAAAATATATATTTAATATTATTTATAAAATCTTTATTAGTTAAATCTTTATAATTTAACTTAAAAGCTTTTAAAAATATATTATTATTAAATGCATTATTTTAAGTAATATTATTTTTAAAATATTAATATTTAACTTTAATAATAATTTTTAAAAGGTATATATTTACCTGTAAATATTATCGATAGTAATACTTAAATATAGTTTTAATACATTTAAAAAATTATTAAATATATTTAAACTAAAGTATTTATTGTTTATATTATTAAATTTAATTAATTTATAAATTAAATTAAAATTAAAATTAATATAATAAATAATAACGCTAATATATAAAGTTTATATATTTAAGGTCTAAATATTAAAAATAATAAAAAATCTTTTATTATTTTTAACATTTATCGATAATTCGTTATTAAATTCTATTAAAGAGCTATTAAAAATAGCTTTTAAAATAGATTTAATTTTATAACAATTGTGACGACCGTTATAGGTAGACTAGACCTGTTAATATAAGCTAAGGTTTTAAGCTGGTTGGCTAGCTTGGTATCCTGTGTGACGGTCATGACAATTGCTGACGTAACGGTCCCTAATTCAACCCTTTATCGATAAGACTATTAATAACTAGAAGGACCTACCACACACACAACATATTACTAGCCTTTATGTATGCTAGTTTCTCTTTTTCCTTCCTTTTTTCTTTAGCTTAAAATCTTTGTTTATAGCATTAATAAAGCTATAAACTAGCCTTTAATGATTATAATATTATTTTAAGCTTTTTTTTTTACTATTAAGCATTTTATAAATATATTATTTATAATTGCTATAGTTATAAACTTAAACTAATTACTTATTATATTATTATATATTTAACTTAAAATAAATATACTATTACTAAAGATTAAAACTAAAACTTATAACTTTTTTAAAGTAATAATCTATAAAAATTAATAATTTAAAATAATCTAAAAAAATCTAAAACTATATTGTATTAAATAATATTTTATTTATAAACTTAAGTATAAATACCTTAAAACTAACTATAAAAAAAAACTTTAACCTTAAATTTTTAAAAGCTAAATAAAAATAAAACTTTAATACTACTTTAAATAATATAGCAGCTAAATAAGTAATATTTAAAAACTTATAAGTTTAAATCTTTTAATTAATATAATAGTTAAAATAAGCTTAATAAAATTAGATTTTAAAATTAAAACAAGATAATATTATTAAAAGCGCTTTTAGTAGTACTACTTTTTAACTAATAAGCATAGCAGTTTAAACTATTTTTAAAAATATAAAAAAAGTAATAATAAATAGCTTTAACTTATTATATAATAATAAAGCTAAAAACTAAAAACTAAACTTAAAATATTTTGCTAGTAATAAAAAATAATTTAATTATTAGCTAAGCAAGCTAGCTAATAAATTTAAAAAAAATATTATTACTTATTATATTAAAAAAAGCTATATATATTATATTATATTCTTATTGCAAAATAATATTATATAAGCTTTTAAAATATATTTTTATTTTATTATTAAATTATATAATAATATAGCTAAAATAATTTAAGCTTTAAAAACTACTTATTATAACTTAAATTAGTTAGCTAAAACTTATAATAAGCTAAACAAATATTATTATAAAGCTAAATAAAATATTTATTAATTTATTGCTTAATTTAATATTTTAGCATTAAAAGCTAAGTTTTTTAAATTAAAATAGTTTTAAATTTTTTAAAAGCATATAAATTTTAATCTAGAAAATAAAATCTTTAAAGCTAATATAAACCTATATATAAGCTATAAATATTTTTATAATAAAATATTTAAAGCTATATATAACTATAAATATAGCTATTAATATTATTAAAAATATAATTAAAAACTAGCAAATAAGCTTACTGCTAATAAAGCTTTAGTAGCTTAATATAATATTAAACTAAATATTATAAAAACTTTAAAACAGCTTAAAAAAGCTTTAAATAAAAAAAAAAAAAAGGTTTACTAGGCTAATAACATATGTTTTATTTATAAAAAATCTAAATATTATACTACTAAATGCTTTAATAAGCCTAAACTTAAAAAGGTTGCAAAAATATAACCTATTAAAAAAGTTAAAAAATAAAAAAAGTTAACTAATAAGTCTTTTAACTTAAAAAACTAATAAAACTACTAAAAGTTTTTATAATAGTTTAATTATTATTTTTAGCTAAAATAAATAGCAATAAAAAAAACTTTTTTTTTTATAATACTATTTAGTTATAAGTAAATAATATTAAAATAAAAGCTATTATATTATATAATATTAAAGCTTAAGTTTTTTTAATAATAAGCTTAAAGTTAGCTTAATAAGCATATTAATAGCTAAAAGCTAAATTAATAATACTAATATAAAAATAACTTTTTTTTAATTATAAAAAAAAACTTATAGAAAATATAAAGTAATATTTATATGCTACTTTTAAAATTAATAAAAAAAGATTTAAAAATTAACTTTTTTAAATTATTAATATAAAGCTAAATATTATAATTAGCTTAAACTAGCTAGCTAAACATTAAATTTTTTTAAACTATGCTAATAAAAAGCTAGTATAGCTTAATAACTTATTACTTTTTATAAAGTTTTTGCTAACAATAAAAGTTTTATAAATAAAAGCCTTAAAATATTAAATTAATTTTACTATTTAAAAAAACGCTAATTGCTAAAACTAAGCACTAAAAAAATAATATTAAATATTTTAACAAAAAATACTAAGTAATACTAATAATAACTTTAAAGTAATTATAAATATTATATAATAAGTTAATTAAAACTTAAATAAATAATAATAAGCTTAGCTAGCTAAAAAAGCACTAAAATAACTTATACTAATAAAATTTATTATATTAATAAAACAAATAAAAAATATAAAATCATAAAAAACATTTAATAAAAAGTATATTTTTTTTTTACTTAATAAAAATCTAAAATATATAGCATTAGTTTATAAAATATTATTAAAACTATTAGCTTATTTAAAAAGCTTTTTCTTTAAAATTAAAGCAAATATTATAGCACTTTTTTAACTTAGTTTTAACGTTATATTAAAACTTACTAACAAAAAGCCTACTAACTTACTTTTAAAATATTATACTTTAATTTAGTATTTTTTATTAAAAAAAAAAGTTATTAATTAGTTGCTAGCTTTAGGCTTTATTAAGCTATATATAAAAGTTAATATAGCCTTTATTTTATTTGCTTTAAAACTTTATTTATAAAAATAATAATTTTATATTAATTATTAATAAAAAAATAAATACTTAAAAAACTATATTATTTTTACTTTAAACTTACTTAATATTATCTTTAATAGCTGTTAAGCTAAAAAATACTTTAAATTTAATATTATTAAAGCTTTTTATAAAATAAAAATAGCATTAAAATTAAAATATCTTATTATTTTTAAAACTTAGCAAAATACTTTTTAATAGCTAGTTTTATTTTTTAAACTTAAAATAAAATTAGCTTAATAGTAAACTTTTATTAATATATAGCTATAAAAATTACTAAATAAGTTTGCAAGCATATATGCTAATAATATTTTAATATATTTTAATATTAAAAAAAAGCATTAAACCTATTATAAAAAAGTTATTTATAAACTATATAAAGTAAACTTGCAAAATAATATTAAAAAATTATAATTTAATATAATAAAAGTAAACTATTTAGGTATAATGCTAAAAGCTAAAGTAAACATTAAAATAAATCTAGCTAAAATTAAAGCTATTACTAGTTAAAAATTTAAAAACTTTAATAAAATATAAATAATTTAATCTTTTTTAAAGCTTTATAACTTTATTTATATATTTATTTATTATGTAAGTAATATAACTAAACCTTTTAATTAATTACTTAAAAAAGATATGCCTTTTAAAAAAAGCTTAAAATAAAAAAAAGCCTTTAAAGCTATAAAATAATTAGCTTATTAGTTACTAATACTTGCTTTTTTTAAACTTAAAGTATTTACTAAAGTAAAAACAAACACTTTATATAATGCTACTAAAAATATTATTTAATAATAGCAACCTAATAGCTAATAAAAACTTATTAAATACTTTTTAAAGATAATAATATTATATAAAAAAGCATACTTTATATAAGATTATAAACTTTTAGTAGTAATATAAACGTTAAAATATTACTATTTAAAACTACTAAAAATAAAGTTTTTTATAATTATTAACTATTAAGCTTTAGTTTACTTTTTAACTAAAAAAATATTATTAATATAATAAATATAATAAGCTAACTTTTTATTTAACTTTAATATTATGTTTTAATATTATCTAAGCTAATAAAATATAATTGCTAATATACTTTTATAAAAAATAATAGATTTACTTATTATTAAAGCATAAAAAGCTAAAAAGTAAAATATAAAATTAATTAACTTTATAAAAATAGTTATATTAGTTGCTTTAGTAAAACTAATTATAATACTTTTAAAAAAAGCAAACTTAATAGATTTTATTAAAAAGGAAAATAAACTTTAATAGCTAAATATAAAAAAATATTGCTTAAAAGTTCTAAAAACTATAACTAATAAATTAATCTTTTTATAAATAGCTTTAATAAAAAAAGCTTACTATTTAGTTATTATAGCTTACTTAAAGCAAAATAAGATTATAAAAGCGTTAAAATAAAACTACTATTAGCTTTACTTTAAAAAAAACATTAAAAAGTATATATAAAATTGCTATAATTATAAAAGAAATAAAGTACTATAAAATAAAACCTTAAGTTTATTATACCTGCTATTAATGCTAACTTTAGTTTAAAAATATATAGTAGTTAATAAAAAACTTATGCTTAAAGATTAATATAAATATAACTATATTTAAATATTTATTAATAAATTTAGCTATTTTTTAATTAGTATTTTAACTTATAAAACTAATACTATAAAAAATATAGCTTTAAGATATTACTAATATATTTATTAATTACTTAGTATACTAAAAGTTTAAATATTAAATAATATAAAACTATTTATTTTAAGCTTTATAGCTAAAATTAATAAATTAACTAGTATAAAGTACTATTATAGCAGTATATTTTATTTATAAACTTAAAATATTATAAAGCTTATAAACTAAAAGCTAAATTAATAATTAAGATTTTATATTAATAAGTATTAAAATAACTAAAATGTTTATTTGCTTGCTTTAAATTTTATATATAACTTTTTATAGCATTTATTAATAAATATAGCTTTACTAAAAGTAGCTATAAGAACTAATTTTTATAACTTACTATTATTATTATTATTTAATATAAAAGTAAATAATAAACTAAAAAAAATAAGCGCTTAAGCTAGTATAATAAGCATAAAAAGTCTAATAATATGCTTATAAAATAGTACTTAAAACGCAAAAGCAATAATAAATATAAGCTAACTATAAGCAAAAACTAATAAACTTTATAATTAGCAATTATATATTTCTAAAAAAAAAAAGCTTTATAACTTAAGCGCTAATAACTAGGCTAAACTTATAATAAGTAAGGCTATTTAAAATATTATAAATATAAAAGCATAGCTATATTTTAAATCTTTTAAACTTTTATAAGATAATTAACCTATTTTATGCTAATAGACTATAAAAAGCTATAAATAACCTGCTATTATAATAAGCGTAACTACTATTTAAAGCAGAAAAAATTAATAATAAAGTAAAATTTAAAATAAAAAAAATATTATAATCTAAACTATATAAAAAATATAAAATGCTATAATATTAGGTAGTATAGCAAAAATATAACCTTAATAATATATAATATTTTGCTAAAAACTTTAAAAACTTACTAGTATAGCTAGAAAAATTTTATAAATAATACTAAAAAGCATTAGGTTTTTTAGTAAAACTTTAACACTAAATAAAAGCAGTAGCTAAAAATATATAAGCAAAAAACTATTTAAATAATAATTTAGCTAAAAAAGCAGGCTTTACTATAAAGATTAAACAATATAAATAACTTTAATAAAGTTTATAACTATATTTTAATTTTAATAAAAAAAAGTATAATAATTATAATAATTGCTAATATAATAGTTTTTAATTTAACCTTTTATTAATAAAACTATTAATAACTAAAAGGACTTACTATATATATAATATATTACTAGCTTTTATATATGCTAGTTTTTCTTTTTTTTTTTTTTTTTTTTTAGCTTAAAATCTTTGTCTATAGTATTAATAAAGCTATAAACCAGCCTTTAACAATTATAACATCCTATATCCTTTTAGTTAGCAGGGCTAAAAAAGCTATAGCGCAGTTAGCTAGCTTATAGCTGCATACGTTATAACAATTAATAGCATAATCCCTATAATTAATATTAATATTAAATAAATAAATAAAAATAAAAAAGAAAAAATACTTAAGGCTTTAAAAAGTTTAATAAATCTTTAAAAGAATTAAAATCTAAAATATTAAAAGAGAGATTATTATTAATAATAAAATTTAAAATTTTATTATTAATAATTTCTTTTAAATTTAAATTTTAAATAATAGTATTATAAGGTTTTTTTTAAGCTTATAAATTAAAAAAATTAAGATTAACAGGTAATAAGTTACTTCCTATTAAATAAAAATATTAGTTAAAATTAAATAAAATAAAAAGATTATATGTACTTTTAGTTAAATTTTTTTTAGCTTTAGTATTAAAAGTAATAATAAAGTGTTTTTTTTTATAATGTTTAACTAAGTTAAAAGATTAAAATCTTTAAACTTTAATAGTTATATTATAAAAACAACTATTAAAAATTAATATAAAAATATAAAAAGATAATAAATATAACTTACATAATATATTATATAAAGACTTTTTTTTTTTTTTTTTATTAATAGGTAATAAAAATTAAATAAATAATTTTTTTTTAAGGATATAAATATTAGATTTTTTATTGTTTAAAGTAAAAAACTTGTTATTAAAATCTTTTAAATTAATAAATTTTTTAAAGAAATCAATATTAATTTTAAATTTAAAGTCTAAATTTAAAAAAGTATTAACAAAAATAATACTATTATTATTATTAATAATAATACTATTTTTGTTAGTAGTAGCAAAGTTAAAACTTATAAAAAAATCTATAGTTAAAATGTAATTTTTATTATAAAAAGAATTTATAATAAAATAAAAAGCAGTTATATTATAATAAATATAATATAATAAGTATAAAATAATTAAGCTTAAAATAGCAGTTAATAAAGATCTTATAGTATAAAAAAAACAATAGATTAAATAGTAGGAAATATAAAATATATATTAAAATATTTTATATTAAAAATTAACGTATTAAAAATTAACGTATTAAAAATTAACATATTAAAAATTAACGTATTATAAATTAACATATTAAAAATCAACGTATTAAAAATTAATATATTAAAAATTAACGTATTATAAATTAATAGATTATAAATTAACATATTAAAAATTAACGTATTAAAAATTAACATATTAAAAATTAACATATTATAAATTAATATATTATAAATTAATAGATTAAAAATTAACGTATTAGAAATTACTATATTATTAATTTAGTTATTAAATATAAATTTTGTTTATATAATAAATTAAAATTCTTTTTCCTTTTTTTTTTTATTAAGCTATTTATTTATACATTGTTTTTTTTTTGTTTTATATTTATTATTTTAGCCCTTTTTATATCTTTTAAATATTTCTTTTCTTTTTATTTTATTTTATTTTTTAAAGTTCTATTTAATTTATTTATTTTTAAATATTTTTTTAAAGTTTATTTCTTATTATATTAGTTTTATTATACCGCTTTATTATAATATATTTACTTTACTTTATTAAATAGCTTATAATGTTTAATGTTTAATTATATAAACAATATAAGTTTTTTTTATGTTTTTTTTAATATTTTTACTAATATTTTTATAGTATAAAAGCTTTTATTTAAAATATTTTTAATTATATTTTAATTATATTTTAATAATAAACGTACGTATTTTTATTAAGTTTATTTTTAATATTTAATGTTAACGTTATTATAGGTTATATTATTTATATAATTATATTTATATAAATATGTAAGTTATTATTTATATTATAAGAATTATTTTTTTATATTAATATTATTATAGGTTATATTATTTTAAACTAGTTAAATATATTATTTATATAATTATATTTATATAAACATGTAAGTTATTTATATTATAAGAATTATTTTTTTATATTAATATTATTATAGGTTATATTATTTTAAACCGGTTAAATATATTATTTATATAATTATAACAGTTATAATAATTGCTAACGTAACGGTTTTTAATTTAACCTTTTATTAATAAGACTATTAATAACTAAAAGGACCTACTATACATATAATATATTACTAGCTTTTATGTATGCTAGTTTTTTTTTTTTCTTTTTTTTTTCTTTAGCTTAAAATCTTTATTTATAGCATTAATAAAGCTATAAACTAGCCTTTAATAATTATAATATTATTTTAAGCTTTTCTTTTTACTATTAAACGTTTTATAAATATATTATTTATAATTGCTATAGTTATAAACTTAAACTAACTATTTATTATATTGTTATATATTTAACTTAAAATAAGTATATTATTACTAAAAACTAAAACTAAAACTTATAACTTTTTTAAAGTAATAACTTATAAAGATTAATAACTTAAAATAATCTAAAAAAATCTAAGACTATATTATATTAAATAGTATTTTACTTATAAACTTAAGCGTAAATACTTTAAAACTAACTATAAAAAAAAACCTTAACTTTAAATTTTTAAAAGCTAAACAAAAATAAAACTTTAATGCTGCTTTAAATAATATAGCAGCTAAATAAGCAATACTTAAAAACTTATAAGCTTAAATCTTTTAGTTAATATAATAATTAAAATAAGCTTAATAAAATTAAACCTTAAAATTAAAATAAAATAATACTATTAAAAGCACTTTTAGCAATATTACTTTTTAACTAATAAGCATAGTAGCTTAAACTATTTTTAAAAATATAAAAGAAGCAATAATAAATAGCTTTAACTTATTATATAATAATAAAGCTAAAAACTAAAAACTAAACTTAAAATATTTTGCTAATAATAAAAAATAATTTAATTATTAGCTAAATAAGCTAGCTAACAAATTTAAAAAAAATATTACTATTTATTATATTAAAAAAAGCTATATATATTATATTATATTTTTATTATAAGATAATATTATATAAGCTTTTAAAATATGTTTTTATTTTATTATTAAACTATATAGTAATATAGCTAAAATAATTTAAGCTTTAAAAACTACTTATTATAACTTAAATTAATTAGCTAAAGCTTATAATAAGCTAAATAAATATTACTATAAAGCTAAATAAAATATTTACTAATTTATTACTTAATTTAATACTTTAGTGTTAAAAGCTAAGTTTTTTAAATTAAAATAGTTTTAAATTTTTTAAAAGCATATAGATTTTAATTTAAAAAATAAAATCTTTAAAGCTAATATAAACCTATATATAAGCTATAAATGCTTTTATAATAAAATATTTAAAGCTATATATAATTATAAGCATAGCTACTAGTATTATTAAAAATATAATTAGAAACTAGTAAACAAGCCTACTGCTAATAAAGCTTTAGTAGCTTAATATAATATTAAACTAAATGCTGCAAAAACTTTAGGACAGCTTAAAAAAGCCTTAAATAAAAAAAAAAAAAAGGTTTACTAGGCTAATAATATATGTTTTATTTATAAAAAATCTAGATATTATATTATTAAATGCTTTAATAAGCTTAAACTTAAAAAAGTTGCAAAAATATAACTTACTAAAAAAGTTAAAAAACAAAAAAAGTTAACTAATAAGTTTTTTAACTTAAAAAACTAATAAAACTACTAAAAGTTTTTATAATAATTTAGTTATTATTTTTAGCTAAAGTAAATAGCAATAAAAAAAACTTCTTTTTTTATAATATTATTTAATTATAAGTAAATAATATTAAAATAAAAGCTATTATATTATATAATATTAAAGCTTAAGTTTTTTTAATAATAAGCTTAAAGTTAGCTTAATAAGCATACTAATAGCTAAAAGCTAAATTAATAATACTAACATAAAAATAACCTTTTTTTAATTATAAAAAAAAACTTATAGAAACTATAAAGTAATATTTATATGCTACTTTTAAAATTAATAAAAAAAGATTTAAAAATTAACTTTTTTAAGTTATTAATATAAAGCTAAATATTAAATCTTTTTAAACTATGCTAATAAAAAGCTAGTATAGCCTAATAACTTATTATTTTTTATAAAGTTTTTGCTAACAATAAAAGTTTTATAAATAAAAGCTTTAAAATATTAAATTAACCTTGCTATTTAAAAAAATGCTAATTGCTAAAACTAAGTACTAAAGAAATAATATTAAATACTTTAACAAAAAACGCTAAATAATACTAATAATAACTTTAAAGTAATTATAAATATTATATAATAAGTTAATTAAAACTTAAATAGATAATAATAAGCTTAGCTAGCTAAAAAAGCACTAAAATAACCTATATTAATAAAGTTTATTATATTAATAAAATAAATAAAAAGTATAAAATTATAAAAAATATTTAATAAAAAGTATATTTTTTTTTTATTTAATAAAAATTTAAAATATATAGTACTAGTTTATAAGATATTATTAAAATTATTAGCTTATTTAAAAGGCTTTTTTTTTAAAATTAAAGCAGATATTATAGTATTTTTTTAACCTAGTTTTAACGTTATATTAAAACCTACTAATAAAAAGCTTACTAACTTACCTTTAAAATATTATATTTTAATTTAATATTTCCTATTAAAAAAAGAAATTACTAACTAATTACTAGCTTTAAGCTTTATTAAGCTATATATAAAAGTTAATGCAGCTTTTATTTTATTTGCTTTAAAACTTTATTTATAAAAACAATAATTTTATATTAATTATTAATAAAAAAATAAATACTTAAAAAACTATATTATTTTTGCTTTAAACTTACTTAATATTATTTTTAATAGCTGTTAAGCTAAAAAATATTTTAAATTTAACGTTATTAAAGCTTTTTATAAAATAAAAATAATGCTAAAATTAAAATATTTTACTGCTTTTAAAACTTAGCAAGATATTTTTTAATAGCTAGTTTTATTTTTTAAACTTAAAATAAAACTAGCTTAATAGTAAACTTTTATTAATATATAGCTATAAAAATTGCTAGATAAGTTTATAAGCATATATGCTAATAATATCTTAGTATATTTTAATATTAAAAAAAAATATTAAACCTATTATAAAAAAGTTATTTATAAACTATATAAAATAAACTTATAAAGCAATATTAAAAAGTTATAGTTTAATATAATAAAAGTAAACTATTTAAGTATAATGCTAAAAGCTAAAATAAGTATTAAAATAAATTTAGCTAAAATTAAAGCTATTATTAGTTAAAAATTTAAAAACTTTAATAAAGTATAAGTAGTTTAATCTTTTTTAAAGCTTTATAACTTTATTTATATGTTTATTTACTATATAAGTAATATAGCTAAACCTTTTAATTAATTGCTTAAAAAAGATATGCTTTTTAAAAAAAGCTTAAAATAAAAGAAAGCTTTTAAAGCTATAAAATAATTAGCTTATTAGTTACTAATGCTTGCTTTTTTTAAACTTAAAGTATTTACTAAAATAAAAATAAATATTTTATATAATGCTATTAAAAATATTATTTAATAATAGCAACTTAATAGCTAATAAAAACTTATTAAATATTTTTTAAAGATAATAATATTATATAAAAAAGTATACTTTATATAAAATTATAAACTTTTAGTAATAATATAAACATTAAAATACTATTATTTAAAACTATTAAAAATAAAGTTTTTTATAGTTATTAATTATTAAGCTTTAGTTTACTTTTTAACTAAAAAAATATTATTAATATAATAAGTATAATAGGCTAACTTTTTATTTAACTTTAATATTATATTTTAATATTATTTAAGCTAGCAAAATATAGTTACTAATATACTTTTATAAAAAATAGTAGATTTACTTACTATTAAAGCATAAAAAGCTAAAAAGTAAAACATAAAATTAATTAACTTTGTAAAGATAGCTATACTAGTTGCTTTAGTAAAACTAACTATAATATTTTTAAAAAAAGCAGACTTAATAGATTTTATTAAAAAAGAAAACAAACTTTAATAGCTAAGTATAAAAAAACACTGCTTAAAAGTTTTAAAAATTACAACTAATAGATTAATTTTCTTATAAATAGCTTTAATAAAAAAAGCTTACTACTTAGTTATTATAGCCTACCTAAGGCAAAATAAAACTATAAAAGCGTTAAAACGAGACTATTATTAGCTTTACTTTAAAAGAGACGTTAAAAAGTATATATAAAATTACTATAATTGCAAAAAAAATAAAGCACTATAAAATAAAACTTTAAGCTTACTATACTTGCTACTAATATTAACTTTAGTTTAAAAACATATAATAGTTAATAAAAAATCTATATTTAAAAATTAATATAAATATAATTATATTTAAGCATTTATTAATAAATTTAGCTATTTTTTAGTTAGTATTTTAGCTTATAAAACTAATATTATAAAAGATATAGCCTTAAAATATTACTAATATATTTATTAATTACTTAATATATTAAAAGTTTAAATATTAAATAATATAAAACTATTTATTTTAAGCTTTATAGCTAAAATTAATAAATTAACTAGTATAAAGTACTATTATAGCAGTATACTTTATTTATAAACTTAAAGTATTATAAAGCTTATAAACTAAAAGCTAAATTAATAATTAAAATTTTATGTTAACAAGTATTAAAATAACTAAAATGTTTACTTGCCTGCTTTAAATTTTATATATAACTTTTTATAATATTTATTAATAAATATAGCCTTATTAAAAGTAGCTATAAAAACTAACGTTTATAACCTATTATTATTACTGCTATTTAATGCAAAAGCAGATAGTAAACTAAAGAAACAAGCGCTTAAGCTAGTATAACAAGCATAAAAAGTCTAATAATATGCCTATAAAATAGCACTTAAAACGCAAAAGCAATAATAAATGCAAGCTAACTGCAAGCAAAAACTAATAGACTTTATAGTTAGCAATTATATATTTTTAAAGAAAAAAAGCTTTATAACTTAAGCGCTAATAACTAAGCTAAACTTATAATAAATAAAGCTATTTAAAATACTATAAATATAAAAGCATAGCTACGTTTTAAATTTCTTAAACTTTTATAAGATAACTAACTTATTTTATGCTAATAAACTATAAAAAGCTATAAATAACCTGCTATTATAACAAGCGCAACTGCTACTTAAAGCAAAAAAAATTAACAGTAAAGCAAAATTTAAAGTAAAAAAAATACTATAATTTAAACTATATAAAAAACATAAGATGCTATAATATTAAATAGCATAGCAAAAATATAACCTTAATAATATATAGTATTTTGCTAAAAACTTTAAGAATTTACTAGTATAGCTAAAAAAATTTTATAAATAGTATTAAAAGGCATTAGGTCTTTTAATAAGGCTTTAATATTAAATAAAAGCAGTAGCTAAAAATATATAAGCAAAAAACTATTTAAATAATAATTTAGCTAAAAAAGCAAGCTTTACTATAAAAATTAAACAATATAAGTAACTTTAATAAAGTTTATAACTATATTTTAGTTTTAATAAAAGAAAATATAACAGTTATAACAATTGCTAACATAATAGTTTTTAATTTAACCTTTTATTAATAAAACTATTAATAACTAAAAAGACTTACTATATATATAATATATTACTAGCTTTTATATATACTAGTTTCTTTTTTTCCTTTTTTTTTTCTTTAGCTTAAAATCTTTATTTATAATATTAATAAAGCTATAAACTAGCCTTTAACAATCGTGATAATAATTATAATTATATAAACATATAAGTTATTATTTATATTATAAAAATTATTTTTTTATATTAATATTATTATAGGTTATATTATTTTAAACCGGTTAAATATATTATTTATATAATTATAATTATATAAACATATAAGTTATTATTTATATTATAAGAATTATTTTTTTATATTAATATTATTATAAGTTATATTATTTTAAACTAGTTAAATATATTATTTATATAATTATAATTATATAATATTACATTTTATTTAATATTAAATTTATTTAAATTAATATATTTATTTATTTATATATTATTATATTAATATTTAAATTTTTTATATTTATTAATTTTTTTTTTTTAGTATAAAAACTAATTTAGTATTATTAAATTAATATTAATATTAGTATAAAAAATAAAATACTAAGTTAATATTAATAATATTAGCTTAATATTAGTATATACTTTAAAATATTAAAGTAATATTAATATAAATTTAGTAATACTAATTTAGTATTAGTAATACTACCTTAGTATTAGTCCGCGTTTTTAAATACTAAATTAGTTGTACTAATTTCTAACCCTGGCTAGGGGTAACTATCTAGTTAGGTAATTTATATACAAGGTCCCTTTTGGTCTGTACTTGACCCTAGTCCTAGTATAGTTCCGTGATAATATACTTAACCAAAGTTGGTGTGTATAGTATTCCAATTATGCCAATCAAGTGATACTCAACCGTAACGGTCTGGCACCTGCAGCATGTAGGATTGTTCTTCTCTTAGAACGGATCATTCACTGTTACATCACCGCCTAGCTGATCACTGACGCCCCCAACGAACCTCGTAGACTTCAAGGAGGTACAGATTGAGTGATGTACCTCTATCCTCTAACCTTCACCCGGACTGGAAATCCATCGGCAGGATGAGCCCCGCCACCACCCATCTCAGCTTGGTATGCTCTGTTTCCGTTGACAGTCTTGATCCCTCCCTTGGGATGTATACCATCCCATTCCGCATAAGCGGGAGTGATTTCAAATGTCCTCATAGTCATCACAAGTGCCACTTTCAGTTCCATCTGGGCGAGTGTTTGACCGATGCAACTGCGCTGGCCCCACTCAAACGCCCGCCACGAGCCTTTCGTAGGGTGAAGGGAGTCACTGGCATCGGCCAGCCATCGTTCTGGAATGAAGTCTTCTGGCTTCGAAAAAACAGACGGGTGATGATGCATGGCTAAACTGAGCGTCCAGATGTGACACTCATTCGTCGGGTACTGTTTACCATCTTCGTCCACTAGGAAGAAGTCGGGGCGACCGTCACGCAGGCTACCAGCAGGCGGGAAGAGGCGGAGGACTTCTTTTATGACCGCGAGGGTGTATGGGATTTGATTCATAATTGAGGGATCGTTTTCAATGGCTTGGACGTAGTCCTCGGTGGACAGCCCCTTGCCGAAGACCTCGTCGTGCTCGGCACGCAGCTTTGACAATACGTTAGGATGTTCAGATAGAAGTAGAATGCAATAGAGCAGCGTGCTACTTGTAGTATCGTGCCCAGCGTATAGGAACATACGGAGCTGTGGCTTTGCGAGCCTTTTGAATGCCTTCTTGGACAGCTCCCCCTTGTTACCGGCTTCCTCTAGATACTTGTCCATCGCTAGCGAGATGATCGACCTTGACGAGGCTCTCGATTCCGCCCTGGTTTGGCTCTGACGGGCGACAACTAGCTCTTCAAATCGCTTGTTGATTTCCTCATCTAAGAATACATCCATGCGATAGTTGTTGTACTTCTGCACAAGAGGTCGAATGCTCAGATAGCGGCGGATCGGATTGAAGCTCGTGCCAAATGGCGTCCAATATATCTGCCGACGAAGACAGTCTGCAAGTGCGCTTCCTTGAGTCTGGTAGTGGAGACGAGCGTCACTAATAATGCATGAAAGTAAGCGAATGCCCTCAGTTTTTAATTCAAGGACCCTGTGGCAAAGACTCACAAGGTTACACGGCTGATGACATCAAACGTGAGCCGGAGAGTGTATTCTTCCAGCTGGAATATCTCGTCTAGTTTAGCAAGCTGACTTAACAGGTTGCAGAAGGCTGCGACCTCTCGTGCGACGGCTGGGGCAAGTCCTGTCATGTACCCGGCCGCAAAGCCCTGATTGAGCAAACCACGCCACTTCTTCCAGGTATCTCCGTGCATTGTCATGAGAGATGGTCCACCATTGATGACCTCGAGCGTGTTGCACATAGCCGAGGGCTTGTCGAGGAAAGCAGCCTCGACCTGGGCGGCAGCGACAGGGTTGGCGATGACGACCATGGTCTTGTTGAATGGCCAGAGGTTCAAATAGAAGATGCCGTTTGGGTACTCCTTCGCCATGTGCTGTATCACAACGTGGAGTGTGGTGTTTTTCGGGAGGACTTGAGCGCATTCTTTAAGTGCTATCAGATGACCGGCGATAGGATGGTAGGCCGGCATGGGCTTGGTCATCTCCGTTAGCACGCGTGGGGTTTCCTGGGGATGCGTACGTGAATACTCACCACGCCAGCTGCCTGGAGTTTTCGCACATGCCGTCGATTGGCCGCCACGCTCAGAGCGAAGCGAACAAATGCAGCAGTTATTGCCGCTAGAATGATTGAGCTGATGAAATGAGACATGAGTCTGCAACAGTCAATGCCTGGAGCAGAACTGGGACTGGATCAAGAGACCGATCGATCGGGGTAGGTTAGAAGAGAAGGACGACTGCGGATTGCAGAGAAGCAGACACCTAGCGAACATGCAAGCCGGCTGCTGTGATTCGATGGTTTCAGAGGTTGTTATGTTATACCTTGTGCCATGCCGTCGCAGGTAACATTCAATAGTTCAGTTATCTGCACTGCCGTTCCATCTGCAGTGCAGCCTGCAGATGCAGCGCCTAGGCGATGGAATGCCTACAAGTATTATAGCACTATACCCAGCAGAGTACCTAGCTAGGTACTATGTACGTACTATGTACTATGTAATATAGTAAACTGGGAGGATGGACATGCTACACCCAAAGGTGGTATTCAGTCGACGAGCGGTTCTGATGATGGCCTGGCTCTCGTAGCCTGGAGGATGAGCAGCTGTGAGCCTGAGGCCGGTCGCGCCACCGACCCCTCTCTCCAACAACACATCCCTGATGGTGCCCGGCCTGCCGATGGCCCCCATGGAGCCTCGCTGGGTCAGTTTTCATTCCGCCCTTTTTGGGGCACTGTTGGGCTTGCAGCCGCTTGGTTTGTATTAAAATGTTGGGAGGCGACAAAGACGAGAGGAGAGGTACTGTATAA
Organism: Xylaria grammica; assembly: GCA_004353285.2. Lineage (NCBI taxonomy): Eukaryota > Fungi > Ascomycota > Sordariomycetes > Xylariales > Xylariaceae > Xylaria > Xylaria grammica. The sequence continues at coordinate 4,154,092 of NGZP02000009.1, forward strand.
TAACATGTGCCTAGCGTGTCTTCCCTCATCCACGCGTGATTTTCGCCATCTCTCAACTCTCCCAACCCACGGCAACATCCGCCTCGATGGATCTCGGCAGTATCCCCCATTACCAGCATATTCCTGGGAGGCAAGATGCGATTGATCACGCCGGTAAAATTGACAAGCGATCCTTTTTGGTATGTAGCACCGGGCCCGGGCGTACAAATTTCTGTTAACATCCGTGTCAGATTTCGTACAGTGTTCTCTTCGGCATCGCCGAACTCTGCGTTCTAGTGCGTTTTGCGATTCGAATTTTTGGGAATGTCCCCTTGCGTTTTGACGATGCGCTCGTGCTCCTCGCAGCTCTAGCGTTAGCCTCATCCTATGCTACGTGTCTACACAACCTTGACGCTCTATATCTGGTTGAAGCTATGGACGCAGGCCTCGCACTCCCATTCTTAGAGGAGCTCCCCAAGATCATTGAGATACCAAAATGGTCTGCCATCACCTCCGCCCTCAATTGGACTTCAGTGTATTTGGTGAAGATGACATTTCTCTACTTCTTCCACACTCTAGTTCGGGGGTTGCCGCGCCGCATCATGATATTCTACTGGACTGCTGTCGCCTTCACTTTCGTATTCTGGATCTACTCTACGTTTACCTCTATTATTATCTGCCCGCACTTCGGTGCTGATTCCGGTTAGTGATTGTCATGTCTTGTCGACGAAACAAGTGTCACTAATTCAGCGTTCATACAAAGCCAAGTGTTCCTCACTCCCAAATCAGCATGTCAGAAGCCTCTCTAACGACATACTTCTTGCCGTCAGTGATATCATATGTGATACCTTAAGTATGTGAATTTCCCGTCTTTCGGACAAGCCTCAGCGGCTAAAACCCCTTTCAGTCGTGTCGTTACCGCTAGTCGTCCTAAGTCGGTCAATGATGCCGCTTTCACGGAAGATATCCCTGGCAGCCATGTTGTGCCTTTCGGTCGTCATGATCGCCATCGCACTTATTAGGTTAATTGGAACCATTGTAAACACAAAGCCAGACGGACATGGATCAGCGCCAACATGGTACACGTACTGGGCTGCGGCTGAGGGGTGTATCGCGCTGATGACGACAACTGTTATTGTTATCCGCGCTGTTTTCATTACAAAGACCTTGCGCGAGCACAGGCGCATGGATGATAGTATATGGTCTCGAGCCAGTCGTCGTCTTCTGTCAACGTTGCGGCTGGGAGGATCATCAGGCGGTAGCGGACACACTGCTCCTCGAGAGTGCGATGAGGAACACGCTCACGGCCCAAAGGCACCGCATATCGCCACTAAAGCATTGACTCGTGCTACACTCGCGAACGCCGGCAACTTCGTCAGCAGTGAAGGTCAGAGAAGTATCAGCACTGAAGATATTCTAAAACAGGGTGGATCTTCCTATCAGCTCGACGATATCGGTTATTACACCCTCCGCGGGGTTGATTCCGGAGCTCCTAATCCCCCTCGTTGAGGAATCACCAGAACGTCATTTTCTTTGCACTTGTTACACCTCTAGAACAAGAGGTATTCTGGATATTAGTGATAAACACCCAGCACAGATGGCACAGGCTCCCTGCGCAACAACACGCGTTCATTACACCCCTGTACTAAGGATTATGACAGTAAGCAAATATTAACGTCAAAGATTTATTATAATTCGTAGATATAGGTATTATCTAATAACTTTGGAATAAGTGAGGCAAGAGGCTAGTGAAAGGTACGGTATCCCGACGATGGTTGGGATCTCGATAATATAATAGATACGTAGAAAGATGAAGGTGTATAACGGAGACGTAGTAAATGACCGTAGCTTTCGGCTCTGAGACTGTATCGGAAAGGGAAGAGCCCATTGTATCCGAGACCGGCGAGGCCCCGTGTCCGGAATCCCGTCAGCCCCCCCGACCCCCCTCTCCTCCCCACAGGACTATCTCCCACGGCCCGAAAATATTATTTAGACATTTATCACCTCTGATTTAAGGCTGAGGGCTTTTATTCCTCGGCATATAATCCTATCTCTGCCCATGTTGAGGGTGGGAACTGAGGAAACAGCTAGCGGCATGGCACCTAAGCTGTATCTCATCCATTGCCATACAAGACACGCGGAATACGCTGGGACGTGAGATTCTCTGTATTAAAAAGGAAGTCTGGGATTTCATTCAGATAACCCGGCCCTTACACGCAGCCCGACACGTCCGAAAAAAAAGGGGCTATTGAATTGCGCCCTATCCGACGGGTTGTGGCTTCACATCGAGTCCGCATGGTGCTCAGTTATAATCTGTACATAGCTTCTCGTGTCCCTGGCGCTACTAATAACACTCCTCACGTCCAAAGCTGCGTGTTTGCTGATACGTTCTTGCGGCTTGGGGAGGCGCGAGAGAGCATATTGCGAGGTAAACGATTTATTGTTGGCGGATACGAGACCACTCTGCGACGAATGAAGGAAGGGTAAAAACTACACAATGCAAGCTGCTGAGATGCTGGCAAATAAATTAGCCTGCGTTGCAAGGTAAAACGGCACGGCCTTCAGCGTGTAGTCTGATTCGAACAAACATGGAAGGTATATTAGCTGAATGACGCTTGGGATGATTGCCCTGAATATCCAATAGCACAGCCTCATTATCATTAGGAAGAACACTTACAGTATTCTTGATGAAAATAACGCGATGATGGTCGCCCGGATTTTGAATACTATTTTTAGTGGATAAACGATTACAATTGGTATTGCGATTAATGCTACATCAGATAGGATGTTAGAGATGCCAACATAGTCCAGAAATGCATGCTGGCTCGAGATTAGTTGCCGCAAGGGTGGCAAGCTATGAGATCTTCGGTTGGCGTACTTGGTCAATGCAACTATTCTTGGTCTTGACCCATGCCTTATGACCGCCGCATTGGAACGCCGTCAAGAAGACTGACGTCAATACCCATATAATAACAATGAAAAATACCGCAACAGTGAGACGGCGGTGTATTCGGCCTGGAGATAGTGAAAAGAGGCGCATACAGACAGAGTTTCGAAAACTCAACCGCAATAATAAACCGAAGATTGGCGGCGTATTGAATCTAGAGTGGCTTCGTTTTAGTAATAACACCGGCTGTGCTGGAGAGAAAGTCCGACTTGGTGATGCTGGTTAGTTCATACTTGACGACGGTACTCATCTCCTTCCCGAACGCGGAGCTTGAGGGAATGAGGAACAAGACGGATTCTCCGACGGCGGTGACCTGGCGTCTTCGTTTTAGAAATAATATGTCGCTCGCGAGGGTGGGATACACTCACATATGCAATGACAATGAGCAGATCCTCCCACATGAACCGCTCGCCAGCTGTGGGGAATAGCGCGGATAAGAATCGAAATGCAAGTATCGGGGACATGAAGGCGAGGAAGATCCAGGTGATTACCTGCATCAAGGCATTCATATCTTCCCGTGTTATGGAAAGCCTTGATTGCCTTGCAGAGATATCCTCCGTCGAACGATATAAAGCGTCATATTCCTTTTGATTTGAAGGTAAAGGGCGGTATAGGTGACCATCTAGAAAGAGCGAAGCGAGGCGGCTAGCTGCCCAGTTCGCGTGTGTAAGGAGAATAATTTACACTAATTATTTTTCTACTTATAAACTAAAACTTAAAACTTAAAGCATTTGAATATATTTTTAGTAATTACTTCTAGTAAGAGCACTAGCTCCTTTCCTTTCTTTAAATCTATATACACTTCTGCGAGAAGCCTTCATTAGTCACGTCTTAACCTCTAACACATTTTCTACAACGCAATGCGAGAAGAATGCGGAGGCCATTCCAAAATCGGCCATCGATACCGGGAAAGATATTGCCCGCCAGTTCACACTACACTTGGCATAGGAATTCCAGATCGACAGCTTGAGATTAACTATCTACCCCCTTTGTATTGAATCTGTCGGATGCCTCAGTTCCCTTAGCCTAGAAGTAATCTGCACTTGGTACAACACCGAAACAAAGACTCTTCTCACTGGATCGGGTCTGCATCGTAGAATCTATCTGTAACATTTCGATGACCATAGACAAATATAGCAGCTGAGGATTTGTCCTGAATGGGAAAGTTAGCACAAGTTAAGCACAACAGAAAGCTTGGCGCGAGACTCTGGCGGTGGCAGTGCCCGAAGAGAATGGAGAGGTCCCCTTCCTCTACAGTGGCTGTTGCAGAATTCGTTCGCATTCGCACGTATCGTGATCTCGTAGGGCCACTGAACGTAGAGGTTCTCACATGACTGGGAACTCAATGGCGTACTGAGACGCTGACACATTTTCCATGCAGGATGCAGGATGCAGGGCTTAGCCGTGCTTGTACTTATCCGTAAGTACCTACTTAGGCACCCCGTGCTGCCCCGAGTATGTGATTAAGCCATATATACACTCAACAGGTACGCGTAGAGGGCTACATATGTCCGGTTACACCCGCATCACCTGACGACTTGGAGACCCTTCAGGTGCCTGTAATCTGTAATGAGCACCTAAATCAATCACCAGACTTCAGTACCTCATGGAACCTAGGCCGTTGGGCACTGCCTCTCTCTACCAACATTGTGCTCTCTATTCCTTCAACTCCATCATCAAGTAGATCTGATCATTTGAGAACGGAACGCTACTCATTGGCACGCGAAAGTACGGAGACATTGCTCAACAACTGGAACATGTGTTGCCTAGGTTAAGCCATCTATTTTCAGACGTCGACTTTCCCCTCCATCAAGTATAAAATGTTAAGACGTATTGCGGGACAACGCCACCATCCCTGACACCTTTGTCGGCACACAGGACGTGAGTGAGGCCTCGTCGGCGAGATCCCGGTGTCATGATACCCCGGTAATTTTACTAGATCGTGGGATAAAATCATAGGCGGCCATTGATCGTCATGTTGCCTCTACGCCATGTCGAGGCTCAACCAAGGTCTGTCTAATGGAGATACAGTAGCTTTTGCACTATTATGATTGCCTATCAGTCGCAAGCGCAGCCAACGTAAGATACGTGCAAGAAGAAAACAACGGTTAGAGTGGCAGAGATAGATTCCGGGTACATTCTCAGCATTGCCACTGGGTTGTTCTAGAAGGCTTCCAGTTCCTGGCATGGCTTGCGCGCAAGAATGCAAGAACGACTTCCCCGGTCAAATATGCGCACGCTAACGCACGAATCAGTTCCGCCTGTGCTGCCGTCTGTTGCCGGGACTCTACCGGCTCGGGTCTTGGCTCTTGGCGTACGCGTCTACCTATCTGGATGAGGCAGGTCACGTTAGATAAGAACTGCTCCAACCGTGCTCTTGGGCCCAGCTGGGGAAAACGCTGCATCTGCCAAGTCGTTCGTGAGATTGCATCTTCGGCCTCGACTTGGGCCTTGGGCTATCGCGAATGGCACTACCTAGGCCCAAACCAGGCATTCACATTGGTTGGAACCAGGTATGCACAGATCAATGACGGCTACTCGGGCCATGCGCCACCAGGAATCGCGAACAGCTCCAATGCAAAAAGGTCATTCCCCCTGTCACAAGTCTGGATAAACTGGGCGGGCAAGCCGAATATCTCTCGCCAAGATGTAGTAGCTCCATCAAGCCTTTGACTTATAGCTCGATCGCTGGTTATACTTCCGGTACATAAACATTGACCGCCTCGCGCAGCTCTCTGTGACTGGATTCCGACATCCTCGTTCCAATCTGAACCTCGTTGCACCTGGTCGATCATATTGGTGGCTGGCTCGGATATTTGGTGTCGTTCTCGCTCGTTTAATTCCATCATCATGAAGGGAATCAGCTCTACCATGGCCATCACGGTCACTGGCCTGCTTGCCTTGAACGGCAACGCTGAGCCTATACATTACCCCTCGAAGTGCAAGCTTCCTCTCGTGAAAGATGTGAGGCCTATGCGACTCAATCGCGGTAGTAGCTGAAGGATGATGCGATAGGCTGACCAATTTGTGAATAGAAACCCCTCGTTAACTCTATTCACCTAAAGGATCTCTTGAAGTGTGCTCAAGATCTAGAGGATATCGCTTACGCAACGCCCGCACGTAACCGAGTAAGCTCTTACGAATACTATCTAGTCAGGAGGTGTCTGAACATTGTTACTGATCTGTGCTCAGGTCCATGGTTCTGAGGGCCACCACGGCACTGTTCAGTATTTCAAGGATACGCTCGAGAGCCTAGGTGACTACTACGAGGTCGAGCTCCAGGAGTTTACTACAGAGGTTACGCTCGCATCTGCTCAGGAGTTCTCGGCCGGTGGTGTCACTTACGACACGGACTCGTTCGAGTTTGGCAATAACGGCACCTGGACAGACGTGCCTCTGGTCAATGTAGCGAACCTCGGTTGCGACCCGGTAAGTATTGCCGTCGTCGGATTGGCAAACCCATACATCTTCGATGCATCTACTGACGGCTTGCAGGAGGACGTCCCCGATACCGTGGCCGGTAATGTGGCGCTCATTGCTCGAGGTGATTGCACCTTTGTTCAGAAGATCACGAATGCCGGTGCCAAGGGTGCTGTTGCCGCCATGATTTACAATAACCTTGAGGCTGGTGTCGCGTCTGGCACCCTCGGCGGTGTTAACGAATTGGTCAGTTCGCCGGAGTCTTTTATTTCCCTCTTAGGCAGGTCTCGGGCCTCGTTGCTCCTGCATGCTCCCGAATCACGAGCTGAATTCTTACTCTATTCGGTGATTACTGACTCCAGCGTGTAAACAGATTCCCCTGGGTGGTCTTACCCGGGCCGATGGCCTCGCGCTCGCGGAACTCGTCGAAGCAGGTGAGACGGTAACCAGCTCGGGGACCTACTGGGCGTATGTTACGGAGGCCACGAGCCATAACGTTATCGCCACTTCTAAATACGGTGACCCGGATAATGTCCTTTTCTTGGGTGCTCACAGCGACTCGGTAGACAAGGGACCTGGCATCAACGACAACGGCAGCGGTTCCTGCGGTATCCTGACAGTTGCGAAAGCACTGTCCAAGTACCGCACAAATGCTCAGGTTAAGTTTGCTTGGTGGACCGCCGAAGAGGAGGGTCTCCTAGGCGCTGAGCACTTTGTCAACACCTCAACCCCCGAGGACCTTGCTAAGATTCGCCTCTACCTGAACTTTGACATGATCGCGTCTCCCAACTACTTCCTCGGTATCTATGACGGTGACGGGAGTCGCTTCAACCTAAGCGGACCTCCTGGCTCCGACGTCGCAGAGCATCTGTTCGAGGAGTTCTTCGCTGCCAGAAACCTGACTACGTTCGGAGCCGAGTTCAACGGTCGCAGCGACTACGGCCCATTCTTGGATGCTGGCGTGCCCTGCAGTGGCCTTGATACCGGGGCTGACGGCGTCAAGACCGAAGAGGAACAGAAGATCTACGGCGGTATCGCTGGCGAAACATACGACCAGAACTACCACTCTGCTGCGGACAACTTCACCAACCTTGCTCACTTCCCCTTTGAGATCAACGCCAAGGCGATTTCTCACGTCGTTGCAACCTACGCCAAGAGTTGGGAGGGTTTCCCAGCGCGTCTGCCCGCCAACTCCACCAGCGTTGCTCGTCGCCACCTGCATCCTCGCAGCTCCGGCGTTCCTAAGAGGCACAGCTGCGGTGTAACCGAGTTGATGGAATACTAAATAGAAAAAGTAACGCCATTTATGAATTCGCGTAGGCGAGAATAATATTAAATTATCATTATTCACCATTCTTAATCGCATATCTAGTTGGCGCGGATTCCTTCCGTAAGGAGCCTAGCTTATCTAACGTGGATATATCATGATACGCGTGTTGCTCCCTAACCACGACCTGCACGGTAAATTGATCGTGACATTTTCGTGTCAGTATTCCCGCCAGGCCATCAACTTGACCAGTAGCGGAAGTATGAATGGGCGACCGATCTTGATCGTGTACGTCTGTATCTGGGGTCTAAAGCCTGAGAGTACAACCTCAAAGATGGCTGAGCCACTTTTCGTAACTCTCCCGTCCGGCTGCCGGATCTGCTACCAGGTCTTCGGCAAAGCTTCAGATTTAGCGATAATTATTTTAAGGCATAGTTAGCAACAATGCAAAAACAGATAAAATGGTTCGGCTGCTCAGCGTTCCAGATGATCTTGGCTTTATTATCTGCTATAACTACCAGGATATAGGTTGTTTAACGTCTTTTTTGTAAAGCATTAACAACAAGTCCATATATATGCTTGAAGACATAGTTAATAATATTATTAGCCTTATCAAATATTTAGCCTTTAATGGTAGGCAACCTTCTCCTCTGTGTCCCTCGAGAGGGCTCTTGGGAGCAACATTAAATCTGCAGTTGGCGGAAGGTTGCAGGTAGCTTTAATCGGCTACTCATCCTTGTTTAGTAGCACTGGCATGTACGGGGTCAACCAGCCCCCAAAGGGATGGGAGCAAATGAGTTTCTATTTCCAAACATCCCGATGTGAGGATGGTTCAACCGTATGTACATAGTAGGTATTATGTACGTGAGGTTAGTAGTTCATCGGGGAATGTAACACTTGTTCCCGTTCATGAGGTGCATGTCATTTGATAGGGGTGTTTCAGGCTCGGGCCGCTTGTATTTTATATCGAGAGGGCTATTTTTGTCTTGTGAGTCGACGAGACACGGAGTATCTCCAATCGCATCACATTGTGGCACTGCGTGGGCTATCCCATAACATCGGAGCTCGTTATTCGCCCCTCTTCGATTTCTTCCTTTTGGCGGCACGAACAATCGCTAAATTCTATTGAATCATTTATCTTCTTGGCTACTTGAGATACTTGGTACAGGGATAGATAGAGACTACGTCATTTCTGCGCTGTAGTCCTTACGGATTTATAGGTAGCGAAATATTTCTGTATCTACATCGTTTCGCTGGCAAGATAGCTCGAAATGGCCCCCAGTGACCCCAATACCGATACGAACCACCTTCTAGGGAACGACTACTTGGACTCATGGAGACTTGCAACCGTCATAGGGTGCTTACGCCTCGGAATATTTCTCTACGGTCTGGATATTAACGTTATCGGCGTCGCTATTCCTCGCATTACCACTGAGTTCAGGTCGTTGTCGGATGTGGCATGGTACGGGTCAGCGTACTTACTGACCTTGACCGCATTTCAGCCCTTATTTGGTAACCTTTACAAGTTCTGATCACTTTGGCCCTATCAATGTGCTGATTATCTGTGAACAGTGGGTTCGGTAATTTGTGCCTCGGCCGGAACATCGAATATTCTTATCTTCGGAAGAGGTTTTCTAGGCTTAGGAGCCGCCGGCCGACTTCAAGGGTCGCTCGCAATCATCGCGCAAGTCGTAAGGATTGATAGAGTACCACTATACCAAGGCGTCGTCGTCAGTGTACTAGTCGTAAGCGGAACTCTCAGGCCAATCATAGGGGGTGCACTGACGCAAAACGTGAGTTAGCGTATGTAGTCCAAACCACAATCATTATATTGTTATTGACACCTGTCAGGTTGGTGCTTTTGGATGTAAGGCAGTCCATCTAGCTTCCTGAGAAACACCCAAGTACTCATACATCGCTTGACAGCAACGTTCCCGCTGGAGCTTTTGTGATCTTCACCATCCTCATGTTCGTTCCGATGCCGTCATCCCCCAATGGTAATCGAGATTTACCGATCCGAGACAAGATTCGACATCTGGATGCTATTGGTCTAGTTCTTTTTCTTGGCGCCACAATTTCTATCCTGCTCGTACTGACTTGGGGCGGCCAGCTGAACAGTTGGAATGATTAACGAATAATCGGCCTTTTCGTCACATTCGGGCTATTAACAGTGATATTCTTCTATTGGCTCTTTCGAAGGGGTGAATCAGGTCTTATTCCACTCAGAGTTCTAAGAAGGCGATCTATATACATGGGGTCTTTGGCACTGCTGGGTTTTGGTATCATAGCCACGGTAGTAAGTGTAATCTGTCTCTGATGACCTCTCGTCTAAAACAGCAGCAGTATGGCTATTACCTTCCGCTATTGTTTCAATCGGCACAGCAGGTCTCTACTTCAGAAAGCGGACTTCGCTTCCTTGCATTTGCTACGCCCTACCTTGTTACTTTGGTAATAACAGGAGCGCTTGTTACGACGTGGGGTTATTATGTTTGTCTGTCCTCATGGGAACGTCTGAGTTTGGCAGTTCTCACAACATTTTCCGCAGGTTCCCTACATGGTTGCCGGCGGAGTCATAGGGAGTATAGGCGCTGGCCTGCTCACGACATTCAAAGTATCTACCCCCATGCCATATTGGGCAGCATATTTAGCCATCACCGGGATAGGCGTCGGCATGGGGGTCCAGCTGCCCTATACAGCTCTGCAGGCGGTCCTTGAGTAAGTCGCATAGCATCATCTTCTTTATGCTCGTAGTGGCTAACAGCCTTAGTCGGCAGATGTGGCAACCGGCAATGGTAAGAGTTTCTCTAAGCCGCGTGATATTAGCGAATCTCCGGCGAATCTAATTATTACGTAGCAATCGCCGGTTTCTCTTTCCAGCTTTCAGGGTGCGTGTATATCTTCCACCACAGTCCCAGTTAGCAAATAAGAGTGAACTTATTCGACCTAGGGCTATTGGGACTGCCATCGGGCAAAACCTGCTAATCAGTGGTCTATACACCGCGATACCCAGATATACCGCTGCCATCTCGGCCTATGAGGTAATCCAGGCTGGTGCAACAGGGCTAGCTCGAATTTCCTCAGGCCCTGTAGTATTGAACGCCCTACAAACCGCGTATGTCGAAGCATTACGTCGAACGATTATACTTGGTCTTGCAGGAGTGATCTTGACAGTCCTAGCGTCGTGTGCTATGGAATGGTTGAATATAAAACGAGTCGCGCAAGAGAGGCAGTCCATGGAAAAGCCAGAACGGGCTCCATCTGGTGACCGAGCTTCTGAAAATTCTAAACGCGAGAAACAGGTAGAGACATAACTAATATCCTCCTATAACATAGTGCAGGGCTTATCGAAATGGATAACCTCGAAGGAGTGAGCCTCGGCCATCGTTAGTTCTGGGGGATGATCACATTAATGCTTCTAGAAGTAATGGTCTAGTAGTTGATGTAGGGGGATCTTACGATCGTATCATGTATAGGATCTTTTGATTGAAGAAAAGAACGCCACTGAGTTAAGCTTTCAAAAGGAATGGGGACATCGCACATCTTCATGGTGCATGCTGTATTCCGCACACCCCTGAGTTTACCAACGTCCCCCCTCCCGTGTCCTCCTTACCCTACTTCGATATATAGAAGGCTCCTATCCGCAGGGTCGACAATCTAGACATGAGTTCCCTATAGTTTATTTAAAAAGATTCTTCATACAACCATTGACGTATCCAAATAGCTGTTATCACAACAAAGGACAATCTGTATATAGTTATAGCCAAGCCCGGAGGGGGGTGTAGGGGATTTTTTGTCACGCCCGCTGAACACCTTGTACGCTGTTTCGTATGCGAATTTTGGTGTACGCTGTCACGAGAGGAGTCCTTTTAGAAGGCAAGGCTTCCAGTTTAGGTATCCAAGTGTATATATTAATCTAAGGATAAAGAAGAAAAGGAAGGAATTCTAAGGTCTATAGAATTATTAGGTATTAAGTGTAGAGAGCCTTGTATAGGTGGGACCTCCAAGGGTCCCCTAAGGACCCTTGGTGGGGCTAGCCGTGACTGCTATATAAAGATTTATAGCATGTTTTGTTTTAGGAAAGTTTCTTGTTAAAGCTGTGGCAGTATTAAAAGAAAAAAAACAACTAGGAAAATCAGATCGATACGACCTGGCAGGTTCTCCCCTATGGCCAGGGTGAGTGTATGCTGCGTCAAGTTCCATCTAGAAAAGCCGTATGTATGTCAACACTTGTCAACTGGACAGCGGAAGGCATGTGGGAATGTGGCCTAAGCCTTGTGCTCGAGGCTCGCGGGCTGGCTGAGTAAGCATTACCAGACCCACCTAGTGAACGAGAGAGGAAAGCTTTTTGCTCGCAAGAACTTGCATTAGCGATTAGCGCCGCAAGCCAAGCCAACCGGGACCTCTCTGTTGTCTGGGCCCAGTTGGTGTACATGTAGGCGCCGTTAAAATAGAGGGTATATGAGTAGATTACTTAACTATCTAGACTGTGACAGAGTGGTGGAAGGGACCCCTTATTATATACATGAACGCTGCTTGAGCCTTGTATTTTGCATGCTACATGGCCTTGCTTAATGCTTTCAGCAGGCAGAACTGACCCCTGTAGAAGATGATGGTTAAGCTTTACAAGGTAGGCTCCTTTAAACGTAAGTTATGGCAGGGTATGTGTGGAACTAGGTAGGTTAAGTGGTTGAGTGAACAGCTTAATAGGTCACTTAGCGAATAGCTTAATAAGCGGCTCAATAAATAACTCACTCAATAAGTGAAATAAACTATTATATTAATAATGTTTAACAGCTAAATAGCTAGCCTTCACTATGTGACTATTTTATTTATTGTTAAATGACTGGTTCTTTGTTGCGTGATCATTCTGTTTTAGGTTTAGGGCTTCTGTTTTTAGTAGTGGCCGCAACCCCCATACCGGAAGCAGAAGATCCCTTTATTCCAACAACCACCCATCGACCCCACACCTCACCTCACCTTTGTCTTTCCTAACAGCAATCCAACCTGGTACCAAATATTGCCATGGAGGGTACGGAGGGTACGGAGGGCACGCACGCCGCCCATGGGGCCGTGACGTCGGGAATGGCCTGCCTTAAAGAACAATCGAAATCTACGCCTAAAGAGATATCTTCCGACAGTCGTCCGCACGTCACATTCCTACCACAGCCCCAGATCGCCGTTTTTGAGAGCTCCTGGTTTCTTGAGAGAGCAAGGTCTTTCAAAATGGCGAAACAATTGTACGAGGTATTTGATCGTGATGAAGTCACTGACGACATGCTACTTCACGCCGCAGAGCTCTTCAGCCAGAACTATGCAGTTTGGGGGGAACACTCATCTCGCCAAGGTATGCAGAGTACTCACCCGGCTCTTTTGTCCGTCTGTCTCTAATAGTTCAGCAGGGAAGCGCGTTACCCTCAGCGCCCGGCGATTACGATCACAACACCTTCCAGCCAATTCCAGCTCCTCGTATGTTCGTGTGACTGTTGACAGAAAACTTGCCGGAAATGCCTTCGCCTGCCGGTGGCCTTGGCAAGGCAAGACAATCTGTTGGGTTACTCAACTCGTTGTGGGGATGGAATACCGTGACCGTGGCCTCGCCAAAGGCCTGCTGGGAGCCCTGAGAGAAGACGTGGATGATATATACGGCATCATGAGCTCGCACCCGGCTGCGTGTCTGGCGGCGGGAGCGGCTTTCGCGGGTAGGTACCATCTCTACTGTCAGAGGCCTGAAGCTCACGTGAACAGGCTCAATTGAAAAGATATCGCTTGACTTCATCGCCAAAAATGCCGTGTCCATCACGAGAGCTTCGCCAATACCCTATGTTCGAGACGCAAACCTCCGTGGCTCCCTATTTGATACCACAGACTCCACCGGGCTAGTGTCAGGGGTGAACACCGAGTTCTTTGTAGATCACCAGGAGCCGTTGGAAGCGCTAAGTAAGGTTCGGGAACTATGGAACTGGTCACTTGGGGAACTGCCAGACGGCCACGAATATCTCCTTATCATGACGGCTAAACGTCGCCTGTCACGGCCTCGCTAATCACGGAGTCCTGTCGACTGAGAAAAAAAAAACGGCGGTAAAGTATCTCTGGCCTCTGGAGAGCCCGCATGAGGGCTTCGCTCTATTATCGGCCAGCGTAGTTAAGTCAGCTTTATCTGTTCTGTATTTATTGTATTTGAGGCGTTCATCTTCGGCTAGCAATGAATTGAGACTGCTGTTAAGAGATCTGTGCCTTTATCACGTGTTAATGCATTGTGATTTTTTTAGGCCTGCCCACTATAAATGTGGCTAGCCCCCGACTAGAATCGGAGATCGTATTCTGTGACGTGAGCTAGGTGAGAGTTTGTTTGCGGGGCGCACCGTCGGTTTTCTGGTGAGTGAGCAGTGCGACGACGATTTATTGTTTTTAGGCTCATCACTAACCAACCAAATCATCCGCAAATTACTACCATGTCGGAAGCAATACTTCGCTTCAAAAACCATTGCAGTGCGTGTAAAAAAACGTACAGACGTAAACACTTATGCTTTGCTAGAGTACGCCACATTTCAAGCACCCAGAGCTATCTTAGCAACACCTCCGCTGAGCATCAAGACTTGGTCTCATGGGCAAAGGCTTAATTCAAGGAACTTGGCGTAGATATTAAGACATTGTTTGTTTTCTTGCATCCCTCTTACGTGTGATTTCAAATGTAATGTCTTGCAAGTTTGGTGAACTACCTGAACCAACACCATGCTTCGATAGTCAACCTAGCGGAACTATGCAAGCACCCGATGGCAGCATTCAAAGTTGCACGACAAGGCAGTCAGCTACAAATTCTCCAGTTGTCCGAAGAGCTTCTTGGCCCCGAGCTTCTGAACACCAAGAGCAAGCTTAATCATCGTAAAAGCGTTGCATTGCGCTTGCAGGGTAATGTTCACGGGTCCCGAAACGTCATCAGGGCCTTTTTGTGAAGCTATGGCTTGTAGGACTTGCCAGGTGAGGATCTTGCAGCTCTTCATTTTTCCCAAGCCACGAACCTTTTATATTGTTTCAACTTTAGAGAGGCGCATTCCGAAATCAAGAAATGGGCCCCTGATATGAGCCTGCCCGGAAGACGGGGGGATCTACTTTAGGACTAAGTTTTTAGATGATATTATCTAAGGGCTTCTTCTAGTGACCTTCTCAGGCAACTCGGTGTCATCTATCAAGAAGCACAGAACGATAACAACACGGTGCAGGGTGTAGGAGTCGGCTCGGGCCCACGCTCAAAATCAACCGTCCTATTTTCGCGGTCGAAGTTGAAACTCAGAGCCTCTAATATGCAGTGCGAAACTTAATTAACTCAACAGTTCTCGCAGGGCAGCCGACAAATTGCTTACAGATGCCGCTTTTAGCATAGATAGCGTCGCATCACAAACGGTCAGGATTGATATAATCTTAATGAAAAATCTCAATTTCAAATAACAACTTATTACATTATCCTATGCTATCTTTAAGATACTTAGCAATTTATTAATATATTTTACAAGGGTTAAGGACCTATTACACAACTTACTTTCTATAACACTATAACAAAGCATATAATATGTATATACGCTGTAAATTAAGTTTAAAAATAATAATAATACCTAGAAAGAATTAAGTGTGTTAATTAAGCAGTAGTAATGCTTTTATATAGCTAATTTAAATTTGCAGCAAAAAACCTACAACTTAACATTTTATTAGTTTTAACTTTTAAACCTACGTTAACATTTACTTTATTTTAAACATTAAGCTAAAAGGGCATAATTGTTATTTTAAGCTTACTTTTGTTTTATATTTAGTTTAAAGACAATTTGTTTTAGCTTTTAAAGAAAAGACTATAAGCTAATATAGCAAGCATGCTAATCTTAACTAAAGAAAAAATTATGCAATGCAAGCTATGCCTAAGATTATAATGCTTAAAATAAGAAAAAAAAAAAAAATAATGCTATAGCTAACTTAAAGCAGCATTTATAGCAGATATACTTTATATTTTAAAAGCAAACCTAAACTATAAGTTTGCTAATATTTATAAGTTACTTTTAATAATTTAAATAATAGCTAAAGCTTTTTTAAAAGTTAACTAAAAGCAGATTATAGCTATATATTAAAGCAAGTTTAAGCTAATAAACTTAATAAAGCTATAAATAAAAATAAAGCTAGCTATATTAGCAGCTATAGCATTTTATATAAACTATGCTAGCAATATTATAATAAAGGCTTTACTTTTATGCTTAAAAGTATATAAAAATAATATAATAATATAAGCTTACTGTTTTGCTACTTTTATAGCAATTTATTTACGTTTATTTAAAAGCTAAAAGCATATAATATTAGCAATAAATAAGTTTATATAAGTAATATTTAAATTAAATATAACTTATAAATTAAAACTAGTAATAACTTTTATAGCTATATAAATAAAGTATTACCTTATAATTTTATATATAATAATACTTTAGTTAAAATATAATAAAAAATAAAAATATAGTTACTTATTTTTAGCTATATTAAAAAGCACTTAATAGCTAAAATGCCTGCAAAAATAACTAAAGAGACCTTAAAAACTAGTAAAGCTTTAAACTAAAACTAAAGCATATATTAACTAAAACTAAAAAAATTATAACCGCATACTAAAATTATGCTAATATTAGCACGTATGCTAACGTTACTATAGCATATATAAAGACTTAAATTGCTTAAAAAAAAAAGAATAAAAAGCAAAAGTTGCTTTAGCTTAGCACTATTAAAGCATAAGCAACTTTTTAAACTAACTAGTAAACTTAATTACTTTTTGCTTTTAACTTAAGCTTTAAATAAACTTATTTTAAGATATATTATAGCTATTATATTATTAGCAAGTTATGCTAGTAATAATAAAGCTAGTATAAATAATACTAGCTTTGCTGCTATAGCTAAATAGTAATATATGCTTAGCTTTTTTAATGTTTAGCTTAGAAAATCTAGCTTTAATAAAATCTTTGTTTTTTTTATAGCTTAAATGCTAGTTAAAAGCGCTGTAAAACTACCTAAAAAAACTAAAAGCAATCCTATATAATATTTTAATGCATAAAGCCTTTTTAAAATATATAAGCTTAGTTTTTTTTAGCTAAGCTAGCAATTTATAGTTAGCAAATAGTAATTATAGTATAATTAAAGCTTAAATTACTTTAAATTTAGCGTTTAATTATATTATAAAGCTAAACTTTTTAAATAGCCTATTATATTTGCTGCTAGGCCTAGTTTTTAAAGTAAATAAAAAGTAGCGCTATATTTACTACTTTTTTTTTTAAATAATAACTTAGTTAATAATTATATTAGCTTTAAAAATAAAGTGCTAAAATATTTAATAATTTTATATATATTTAATAAAATATAAAAATTAAGCAAAAATATATATTTAGTTAAAAAAAACCTTAAAAATATTTTCTACTTTATTTTAATAGCATTTTTATAGCGTTAGTTTTTTAGCTTTAAATAAAAAGGCTGCTTTTTTTATAAGAACTGCTTACTATTTAGCTTATATATAGCTTTATTTTTTTTTAACATGTTTATAAAAAGCTTATATTAAATGCTTAAAGTGCTATTATTAGCAATAAATATTATATATTATTTTAATAACTTTATTTTTGTAGTTTTTTTAAACTAAATTAGTAGTATAAGCTAGGTTTACTAAAAATATAAGTAGCTATTAATAGTATTAAGCTTTATTTTAAACAATAATAAAAATAGCAAAAGCTATTGCTTTAAAATTTTAGAAATTAAAATTAATATATAACTAATATAAGCTTAGTTATTATATGCTAAGCTAGCAAAAGTAATTTAAATAGCAACTAAAGCGCTTAAAAAAAAAGCTTTTATATGCTATAATATTAAAAAGATTATAAGCTATTTAAGCTTTTGCTTTATAGTAGTTTTTTTAAGCTAGTTTTTTTTTTATAGCTTATAAAACCTTTTAGCTAAGTTTAGCATATATATATTCTGCTTACTTTTTAATTTAGTTTAGCTTAACCTAAAATAATAGCAAAACTTTTTTAGTAATAATAATAAAATATATTTATTAGTTAATACTAACTAGCATGCTTATTATTTATTTACTAATATATTAAATATAAAACTAAAAAAATTTTAGTATAAAGTAAATCTAGCAGCAAGCTATTAGTAAAACTGCCTTTTAATATTAAAAGATTAAGCGTTTAGCTATTTATAACTTGTAATAAAAGCAGCGCTTTATATTAATATAGTTAAAATTATAGCAATATAGCTAGCTTTTAAACTTTAGCATAAAACTTAAGCATTTAATATTATAATAATTTATATAAATAATATAATAGCTTAAACTAGCTTTAAAAATACTTTAACTTAAAACTTATTATTTTTAAGCTTATTATAGCTAATATTTATATTAGCAGCCTGCTATAATATTTACTTTTAAATATACTATATATTTTTAAAAAATAATAGCTTAGTAAATGCTTTTTTATAAGCTAATTTTAAGTTAATTGCTAACTTATGCTTTAACTAATAGTTTTTATTAAAAGCAAGCTAACTTTATGCTTTATAGCTTATATAATAAAACTAAGCTTTTGCTATAATAATAATTATATATAGCTATTTTATGCTAGCTTAGCAAAATTAACCTAAAAAAAATATAAATTTATAATATATTTATATAAAAATTAATATAAAAGCTATTAAACTAAAGCTTAGCTAGTTTTTAAAACTAATTTAGCTTTTTATATTTATAATTATATTTTTAGCTTTATATAAAAGCTTTTATAAAATTTTATACTTTTTTTATATATATTTATACTATATTTAGTTTATATAAACTTTTTATTAAATATAGTAGTTTTTAATAGCTTTTATATGTAGTAATTAATTTAAAAAATAGTATATTTATTTTTTTATAAATATAAAGCGCTTATAAAAGCTTTAATTTTAAAATAACTTTTAGCTAAACTTATATTACTAAAAGCTTTAGCAAATAAAAACTTTTATAATATATTAATAATAAATATAGCTTTTATAATAATATAGCATAGCTTTATAAAGCTAAGCAAAATAATATATAATAATTTTAATTTAAATAACTTATAAAAATAAAATATATTAGGCTTAGCAAAGTTATTAATATAACTTTTATTAGTAAAAAACTATTTTTAAGTTTTATTTTATAATATAAAAATAAATAAAAATTATACTAGCGTTAATATAATTATTAGCATAACTTAAAAGCTAGCTTATTTAATATTATATATAAAAAAACTATTAAGCTAAAATATAACTTTTGTATATATAAAAAACTTTTTATTTTTATTTTAACTTTTATATAAAGCTTTTTTAAAAGCTAAAGCTAAATATATTTTATATAATTGCCTATTATATTTAAAAGTTAATTATAAAGCATATTTAAGCTATAGTTTTTAAAAAAAAACAATATAATATATTTATAATATAAGCATAAGCAAAAATAATATTAAGCTATTAAACTATTAATTATTAAATATAATTAAATAATATTATAAAATAATTATAAAAAAAAAGCTAAAAGTAAATAAGCGTTTTATATTTAAAATATTTTTAAATAGCTAAATAATAATATATAATATGTTTTAATAGTAAACTTAAAAAAAAAAAAAAAAAAACAAATAAAATAAAATAATATTTTATTTTTTAAAAATTTAAGCGTGTAAATTTATAGTAAATTTATAGCTAAATAATAAAAATAAAAAATTAAAATCTTTTTTTTTTTTTTTTTTTAAAAAAATCTTAGCATATAAATTTAAAGTAAATTTATAGCTTAGTTATATTATTTTTATTATTAAAATAGCTTGCAAATTTATAGTAAATTTATAGCTTATTTTAGCTATTTTAGCTAAATAGCTATAAAGCTATAATTTAACTATAAAAGCTAAAAAAATAGCTATATAGTAATTTTATAGCATTAAAAAAAAAAAAAAAAAAAAAAAAATAATTAAAATTTACTAGCTTAATTTTAGCTATAGCTAATTAGCTATTAAATTTATATTAAATTTATTATAACTACTTTTTTAATTTGCTATTTAACTTTTTATTATTTTTTTTTTTATTATTATTTTTATTATTTTTTTTATTATTATTTTTATTATTATTATTATTATTATTAAAAGTAGCAAAAATAATAAAAATAATAGCTATAATAATAATATAGCTATAAACTTAGTTTTAAACTTTACTAATAACTTTATAAAAATTAGCTAAATAAATTAGCTTTAAATTTGCTATAAATTTATAAGCTATTTATTTTTAGTTTAATAAAAATCTTTATATGCATTTTTAAATATATAATTATAATAAGTAGTTATATAAGCATATTTAAATATAAATTAAATATTAATAATAGCTTTATTATTAAAATTAATTTAAAAACTATAATAAATTAGCATTAAATTTATAATATATTAATATAAGATTTTTTATAATAATATAGCTATTAAAACAGTTATTTTTTTAAGCTTTAATATAATAAATATATTTTAAAATATTTATATTAATATTATTAAAATAATTTATATTAAAATTTTTAGCAAATTAATATTAAATTTATAATAAATTAATATATTTACTTTAATAACTTAATATATATAATATATATAAAAAATAATTTTTTTAGTTATTATAGCTAAGTTTTAGTTTATATTAAATTAGTATTAAATTTATAATAAATTAGCTTATTATTTTATTTATATAATAAAAATTTAAAAAATAAAGCTTAAATAGCTAATAGTAAATAAAATTATATTTTATAGCAAGCAATATTATAATAATTTTTTATTATTTATAATAATAATAATAATAATAATAAAAAAAGCTATTATATTTTATTAATAACTTAAATTTAAGCTAAATTTATAATAGTTATTTTTATTTATTAAAAAAATAATAGCTAAAAAAAAAAAAAAAACTTAGCTAAGCTTTAAAAAAAATTAGCTTTATAGCTAAGTTAAACTTATTTATTTATTTTATTTTATTTATTTTAGCTAATTAAATTTATATGTTAATAATAAGCTAACTTAAAAAAAAAAAAATATATATATATATATATATATATTAAACTAACTTATAACTAATAATATTAAAGCATAAAAGTTAAATAGTTTTAAGCTAGCTTTTAAAGCTTATTTAACTTAAATTTAAAACTAAATTTTGCTATTTTATATTATATTATAATATTAATATTAACTTAAATTTAAAAGCTAATTAAATATATTTATACTTTTTTAATATAAATTATATTTATTATTAATATATATATATTTTATATATAATTATAAATAATATATTTTATAAAAGTTAAAAATTTATTATATAATTTATTTTTTATAATATTATAATAAAATATATAATATATATATATATTATAAATTAACTTATTTATTAACTTAATTATAAGCAAATGTTTATTATATTATTATTTTATATTTATTATTTTGTTAATTTATTTAAATTTATTAGTTAGGTAGTTTTAGGCTAGCTTTTAAAGCTTATTTAGCTTAAATTTAAGACTAGATCTTGCTACCTTGCGCTGCGTTATAGCACTGGCACTGGCCTAGATCTGAAAGCTAGCCGAATACGCTCATGCTCCCCCAATACAAGTTATACCTACTATTAGTGTGTGTGTGCCCTGTGTGTAGTTGTAGATTGCGGTGTGTCCTTGGTTCGCCAATATCCTCCACTGTTATCATCATACCGTCCACCGGCCTGGCTGTAATCTGTCGTGTCTACTCGTACATTGGTTAATATCCATACCCATATATCATCCTCTTGCTCGAGGGGGTAGGGGGTCTGGGAACTCACATTGTACATGTGCGACCTGACCTTATACCGACCATCATCGCCGAGTATCGGGCGGCGGTCCTCTTCAGTCAAGACTAGCTCACCAAGGCCCACCTTTGTGAACTCGTAGCGGCGAGCAATCATGGCAATAAGCACTCGGATCTCGATGCTCGCGAACTCCTGACCGATGCAGCCCCGAGGTCCCCGCTCGAACGGTCTCCAAGCACCACAAGGAACTGGCATGGTGCTGGCATACTGGTCGCTCCTTGACAAGCTTTGGGTGCCACCCAGCCACCTTTCCGGCACAAAGTGGTCGGCGGTATCACCATAGACGGCGGGATCCCGGTGGATTATTGCACTGCAATTATATACTACCATATCATCGACGCAGAGCTCATCCCCCGCCGGTGTACGTACGGTCAGTCCGGTCCCAGCTGCGGAGTACCGTGCTGTAGACGCTGGTGTATGTAGTCGTAGGGTCTCTTTGATCACGGCCATGATATACAACATTCTGCACACGAGATCCGCACCGCCCGGAGCGACTAGCTGAGCATATACACCCTCCGGCTCTGTCCGAGGGCCGAATATGTCGTCAAGCTCACTACGTACAGCAGAGAGGGCCCGTGGGTTGCGCGACAATTCATAGAAGATCCAGCCGATCGTCGCACTTGGGGTATCATGGCCAGCCAAGAGGAATGTCTTGAGCTGATCACATGTAAGATCAAGGATGTCCGGGGATAGTGTCTTCGTATTTTGGAGACTGAGAGAGAGTATGCTTAGTTGTTGGTCATGGTTCTTTTCTAAATTCGCCTGCTGTTCCTCGTACTTGCGTCTGATAATCGACTTTAGAATTCTTTCAACTCGCCTCCCGAGTCGTCGACGTCTCAGCATTGTCCTGATCTTCAACCACCAGGGTATATGAATCTGATCATCCCAGTACGCGTCTAGGAGCTCGGTAAACGAGCGGACCAGCTCGCTCCGTTGTGACAGGTCCACATCTTGGGCATTCAGATCAACATCCATAATCACAGAGCCTATAATATCGAAAGTCAGATGCATCGAGAGAGAGACAAGCGAAAACTTGTTCCCAACTTTGGATAGGCTATCAAGTTGCCTAGCAAATACTATGGTTTTATCCGCCATGGTCGGTATGAGTGTTAAAAGATGCTGCGATGAAAAGCCATGGTTAAACCTCTTGCGCAACAATCTCCATTCCTCTCCGTGGGCGGACAGGATAGAAGTAGGCCCAATGACAGGTTTCAAATGACTGAGATCGAACTTGGGGGCACTTGCGGGGAAAAGTTTGGTGGCCTTTGATATTTGTTCGGCCATGTCATGAGAGGCAATGAAAACTACTGGGCGGCAAATGGGACGGAAGTCCATTAGGACAAGAGATGGACCTCCAAGGCGTTGATATATTTCATGAAAGATGTCATCTTGAACTGTTAGATGATGCTCTATTCTGCAGGAACATTTACTGAAAATTTACCATTATCACGACCTAGCGCACCGCGCTTTGTTATTTCATCGTAAATCTTGAGATGCCCGAATAGAAGAGACGATGGCAACTGAGGGAACTTGGAATATTGTGCAAAGCGCTTGTAGTAGAGTTTTCGGTAAACGAATATCAAGGCCAGCAATGCTGTGGCCAGAATAAAGAGCTTCGACATCTTGGACCTAGCTTAGGCATAGATACCTAAACAAACTATGAGGTACCTAACAATAATGCGATGTAGTCCAATTTTTTTTATAATAGTCACAATATATTTAAATATGTGCAACCAACCGGGCGTAATGTTCATAGACAGTACATTAGAAACCCATTTGAGTCAAAATCGAGGCGTGTAACTACGAATCGTGGAGCTAGAGGGGGACGGGGTGGGCGGAGCACAGGCTTGTTTAGCGTAACTCGCAACATGGCACCGAAAAGGCAGGTATTACTACAATGTTTATTTTTTGCACATTAACATCTCCTGTTACATATTTCAGTAATACAGCTGGCTGGATAGCCATTGGTTTCTAAATTTAAGCCTTCACCATTTATCGTCCATATCGATCGCCCTCCCTATAGGCTGAGACATGGCTTGAAAGCGCCAGTCAAATAACACTACCTTAGACTATCAGATCCCAACTGTCCAAGGTCATTCCTTTTGGCGCAAATAAGCGGCAAAATACTTGTTTCAACTCAGCCTGCTTCCACGGGGGCTTTGAGTATGACGACAAGCGAGGCCCAGTTGACGCATATGCACCCCCCTAACTACGTGTATGCCTATGGCCTAGTCTAACGCATTTAGTCGTGTTGCGGATCGTTCGTGTAGCGACCAACAACCAACCGCCTCAATGTCACGTGGGGTATAATTGGTTGTGGGTTGCATGTGTTTTATAGTACAAATAGACACCACATTAGTTACTAGTATCGAGGCTTATCTGGTGCCCTCCGGTCTTACCTAAGCACCCTGATTGAAATATAGATATCTGTATTGGTGTAAGACTCGGTGGGACACTGTGGTACAGTATGGGCGAGTAGTAGCTTTCTTTAGAAGGTATCATTTAATAGGGAGCTCGCTTCGTATTTCCTATGAGACGTAGCACGATATATAAGTACCGATTTCATTATAGGCATCTACTATCTTCGCGCTCTCAGGAAGGACATTTCTTTGTGCCATTCCAAACATACGACTTGGCAAGATGCTCGATTCGATTCATACCGAGGATAACGTGGTCAATACGCTTGTCAATCTTTACTTCTGCGCTTCGATCATCGGATTTACTGTTCTTCTTCATTCGGGGGTATGGAATAGGATCGGCCCCGTTAGCTTCAACCTAGGGCTGATACTGTATGAAGTCCCCTTTTTTCCCAGCTGGACAACGCTAGTTACTAACACCTCTTTCACTTATAAAGATTCTTGACAACCTCAGCGTTTGGTGGCTACTTGAAAGTCGAGATAATGCTGCGAGAGCGAATGACTTTATTCTCCCCAATGTCTCAGACGTAATATATATCTGATGTAAGATCACCCCGCTACGTCCTAGACTAGCTGTAAGATATCTAATGGAATTAGCACGCGAACCCCGCACGGTTGGCGTTTTGGGTATTGGCTTATCGCGGCAATCCTGGACACTGTGTTCAGGGCATCATCTATTATGATCGTTAGGATATGGCGGGCAATAACGTCGAATGCGTGGGAGAGAATTATATCATTTCAATATGTAGACCCATCATAGCCAGATATATAATCCAACTATGATGATATGCGCCGGGTCCCAGGAATCCACACCAGCTATCCGTGAATGAAGACTTCGAACAGTCGAACTATCCCTAACGCTTCTTCTATTGTTACGCTGAGCGCCAAGCCAAGACACCATCTTGATGACAGCTAGCGAGTGGCCAGTCCTCTCTCAATACTGAGAAATCGCTGGCCTCGCTAAGTGCTGAAGATGCACCATTCGGTGTCCGTAGAGAATTAGCATTTCCGCCGTATTCCCATGGGCTGAGAAGTCGAGTGCAGTTTCCTCTGGAACGCCGGTGCGGTGATCGTATCAAGGCGCATGGGGCTAAAGCGGTGCGTACTCAGGCGATCACCGGAGTCGCCACGTAGTGTAACATCAATGCTATTGCATGACTCTACTTGATCCAAATTGGGCGTGGCGTCGGTGGCGGGTAATCCTCAAAGGTTTGTTATCGAGATGAATGGTCAGAGTCTCGAATATTATGATGGGGGAGGTCGCGGAGGCAGGCTATCTATGCATTTACAGTAGGTACATGCACGTCGAGAAGTAATTCTCCAACACCAGGTTGCGTGTCGGCCAGTGCATGATGAAAATCTGGCTTAGCTGTGAGGTTGCGCCGCTGGTTGGTCCTAATCGTCATGTATACGATAGAACTACGTCTTTATCTAGAAGACAGCACTAGACTATGTCTGTTCACACCCCCGAGCCTAACCCAAGACACGTTGACCGGTAACTACCCACTACGCAGCTCCGAAGCCCACCTCTTATCTGTCGCACTTGGGAGCAGCCTTATATGTAACGTTAAACTTCACATGTCTAACAACGTCGTTTTCCAGGGTCACATTGTCGTGATGACTGCATTACCGTGAAGATTTCATGGTACCATGACCTTGGTCACAATTTCTAACATCGTCTGAACACAATGTAATGGTGCGTACGAACTACTAATCTACATGTGTACCTAATAGTCACAAAGTCACAGCTCCTGGTAACACATTCGCACGAGCCTGAGATACCATTGTAACATCTCGATGCTACGAAAAATTGATCAAAGCTACCTAAGTACTGGCTCGATGGGAGGCTTTCTCGACGTTGACATTATCATGGGCTATTGGGAGAAAGGGAACCAGACCGAAAACGGAAAGTAATAGATCATAGAGGCTTCTTTCCCGTAGCAGTGACAACCGATCCTTGATGGACTACAACACCCTCCTCGGTTTCCTTGACTCCCTTGGCAAATAGGTCGGTCCATGCTTCACGAGACATGGGCGCATTTGGCGCCTGCGACTTGGGCGGGAACAAGGGGGCAAGCTCCTCCCAGACCATCAAATAATTCTCGGTCCAGCCCTTGAAGTCCTGCTTCCTCTTCTCCTGCACATGCTGTTGGACATCTTGGAACCCAAACTTGCCGAGATGTGTATCTAGGACATCAACCCACTCATTCGAGATGCCCTTGGCCTGAAGGCCTGCCTTGAGCACATGCACAATGGTATCACAGGCGACTTTAGATATCTCGGGAGAAGGCGACTCCGCAATAAACCTGTCGCCTCTGCATTCTTCCCATTGTAAATATCCACCGGGCTTGAGGAGCTCAGATGCCACAGAGAGTACGGGCGTCAAGTCCCCGTCGGGGATAACACTAGCAAAAGCCCGAATATGAACAACGTCATAGGTGCCAAGCAGCTCGGCAGGCAGCGGTTTTGCGAGAATATCGAGCTGCCTGAGGGACACTGCAGCCGGGAGAAAGGCGGCGTGGGGAAAATTGACAGGGTGGATGTCGTAGCCATCCAGCTGAGCTGAGACACTATGTTTGACAAGATACGAGTGGAGCTCGGTCAGCCAGATAGCATTGCCACAGGCAAGGTCGGCGACCTTGAGCGGCTGAGCTTTGGCTAGGGACTTCTCGACGGCTGGCTCGAGAAGGTAGCCGAGAGTGTTTTGGATGAGAAGGTGCTGCAGGTGCAGACGGGCCGAAGATCTGAAGTTCCTAGTTGGGGCGACCCAGTACTTGGACTGGTCGTAGGCTTCCACGTGGGAGGAAGGGGTGGGAGTGGCCATGTTGGTGGGAAGCCCTCGCGATGCAAAGGATGGTGCAGAGGAGAGGAGAAGACGGCGAAAAGATGAGCAGTGTTGGGGGAGCACGAAGGACGGCGCGAGATGATGGAATGTCACAAACATGAGCCCCCTTAAATGAACAGATGTCGATCTGCTGGCCTGCCTACCCGCCGACCTCGCACCTGTCTCAGCTACCTAAGTAGTTAGGGCAGGGGGTGGGTTGCAAACAGTCAAGGGCACATAAAACCAATCCGACTACCTACCTAGGTATTGCCAGGTATGTAGCTAGGGCGCTGCCCGGGTATAGTGTCATTGGGAGTCGCTCTTCTACAACTTCAACTCTATTAGCTACCTCCTAGGTAGCATGGCCACGGCACTCGGTGATCGAATTTGATAAAGTAGGTGCCTAGGTACGAGGCGGTATGAGGCGGTATGAGGCGGCACGCCGTCAGCCGCCCCAACCCGCAGATGTTAAGGTGGCTACATAAGCAGGCATCGTGCTATACTATGTACTATCTGTGTACACACCCTCCCTATTAAGGTGTTTGCATAGAATATCGCGGCAGGCTACCAGCATCTACATTACCAACGGCAGATCCGCCTGTCCCCCACATCGGTGCATTCACAACCTGCATACTTACTTACCTACCCGTGTATCCCGACATGCAAGTCAGACTCAGAGAGCCCTTCAGCCCGACAAGGATATTGGTATGTATGTTGTATGTAGTACAGTAGGTGATGTCATCGCTGGAAATCAGCCATCCCCTCAAGTTTGCGCACTACTAGTATAACGCCATTACGCCGAATTTGCTCCAATATGTCAAGTACGCTACGCTAGACCAGGGTCGATAACCAATCAAACTCCAGGTCAGATGTTGGGGCTTAACCACATACCCCACACCAGAAAGAGAAAGAATCATCAGGTCTTCTTCTGCTCTGGTCGGGTTGGTAGCAGTCTCGTGTTTTCGTAGCGATCACATGGATGGTTTGTCCTACAAGAGCTTTCTAGACGTTTAATTTTCTCTGCTCTGATTCACGGTTACAAGAGATTATTCGCGCCGAACCTGATGTTGTGCATGCGAAGTATACTCTAAGCTACCTAGACCGACCGATGAACATGCGCCCGATGCTGTGAGACACACGATATCTCATTAATCACTTCTCATAATCAGCCATCGCATACAGATAGAATGAGACCCGTCAAATATAGCAGGTCGCTTGCCTCAGCAAGAAAGCGATTTGTTTGAGTGACGCTTTAGACATGGCTCATGGGTTCGATCAATGACCTAGTACTTGCCGTATGAGAACCTCGCCTAAGTTGTGCGTGATAATCGTAGTCGATGGACTGGAGCTCCAGGAATTCAGGCCCGGATGCATCCGTCAGTGCTTTCTCAGTGCCTTGGTTCTGAGTCCGCCCGGCTTTGCGGAAGATGGACCTGAGTCCAGTCAACGTGCCACCCGGGACTAGCCCCGCGATTTTCGGCTGAGGGTTTTGCGCTACGTCTACATTCTGGCCCTTCCTACTGCCATGAGGACTCAACTGCCCTCTCAGATACAGGAAACTTGACTCGGTTCTCTTGGCGACACCCTTGAACAGCACAAAAAACACCGGGATGCAGGCGCACAGGATCCCAACGTTGAGCTCAGCGACCCTAAATGTGGTTAGCGCGCTCACTTAGGGTTAGAGAGAGTTCTATTCTCACGTCAACGCTTCGAACTGAATCGAGAGGTATCTGTTGTCTTCCACTTTGAATACTAGAGCTTTGTATCTAAATACCACGCCTGCCGTAGAGGCCCCGCAAGATCTAGATACGTTAGTGTTGGGAATGTCTTCCGAGCGAAAGGCAGGGAAACTTGCATGAGACCAGTTAGAAAAATACATGAGACTCCGATCTTTCTCTTCAACGGTGACTGCAGCTGAGCAACCACACAAATGGGGATCGCGAGGACATAGTAATCAGAAACAGCACTGAATACACCCTGTGTGAAGTCTATGATTCTCGACGGGTCACCCTCACGTCGTGTGTTAGCAGGGAAGCCCCAGCCCCCATCACCTATATGGGGTAATAGGTAATAAAGAAGGCACGCGGTAAGTGCCAAATAAGAGGCCAGAATGGAGATGATACCGAACCAGATAAAAGTTCGTGCACTGCGGGACGGGTTGAAGATGTAGAAATATAGGGCGAGAATCGAAATCTTGGTGAATAGGGCGCTCGCGTTGTAGAGGCATCCTGCCGTCGTCGAGTACTAGTTAGATAGATGGCAATTTAGAACATTCTCGTTTATATTGTAAATCAGGTATATATCTAGAGCTCTCACCTGGAAAAACCATGGGTGGATCGCGGAAACCGGAATGTCCCATGCGTGGCGCCCGAGGACGTCGTCGAGGACTGCTACAGATCAATGTTCTAGGCTCCTTAAGACTAGTACGTGATGACTGACAAACTGGCAAGAGAACGCCACAGAAAGAAATAGCAGCTGCCTATCCGAAGCCCACGATTAGAATAGTAAGTCGGGGTATGGATGGGGTTCAAGTGAATACGAACCACGCCGAATACCAAAAGAACTGTTTTGCAATAGCGACGATGTTAGCATGTAATCGTGCTTGAATGGACGTTTCATGTTTCCATAAAAAGCCCATGTGAGGAGTTGATCGCGTGCGTACGGTCGTCTATACCAAATTGGCGCTTCTGGATGCGGACGTACATTCGCAGAGCAAATGCGATTACCATAACCGGCAGGGTTAAGTAGATGGACAGTCTTCCAGCCCATGACATTGACTCGGCATTCACGAAATCGGTCACTTCTCCTGGAGGGGGTTTCGACAAGGGCATTGTGGACAAGTCCACGCCGGAGGACGGGGATGCCATTCTGGGTGTTGTGGTAAACGTGCTGAGGGAAGTGATCAAGTAGATAGGAGTGATATTCGATGAAGCGGGGAGAAGTCAGACAGTGCCAAAGCGAGCTTGGGAGTTGGGGAGATCGGAAAGGCTTGATATTAGAGCCAGCTGTGACGACAATAATCGCCAACACTGATCGGTGGCGGGTTACTAGATCTGCTGTCTCACCAGGCTGTCTTCGCTAACCTATGCAACAACGAGCCAACAACAACTCCATGGCGCCGCCACACCCCCATCGTTGCAGCACGCACACCAATATGGGAGCCGGATGCCTCCTTAACCAAGGAACTATTTTTACCTGGAACATTGGAGGCCACGGGGTACCGACGGTGCTATGTAGAGTGAACGGAGTCCTATACGTCAGACATGCGGATTTAGTATGCGCGAGCTTCGATCTCGTCGTTGTATTGTAAATGGACGACGGCCGCAATACTACCACTAAAGAAGTACCGTATGGACTCCGCACCATCGTGACTTACGCACACTGCAGGTGCTCTCAGACCCTCTACTTGTATGAGCGCTCAAAACATTTTCCGTGAACACTTTCTAGTCAGGCATTCCCTCGGCATCTTTTAGCCTTTGCTATTACGATTCAAATTTGATGTGCATTCATATGCTCTAAACAAAATTCCCAACGCGAAACTAGGTTTATACTGCTACAGTGATCATGCCGACGCCTGTGATCTATTGTGCGATCACAATAGTGACGTACGCCGTTTTGTGGGTGTTGTTGAGCGCTACTCAGGGGGCGCGGGAGCCACCGCCCGTGGACACCACCATACCATTCATCCATCCGATTCTTCGCATGGGACGGATGGGCATTCACTACTGGATGATACAGCGGTTTGACTTTCATCACAATTCTTGGCCCTGAAGAGTTGCTAATGGAGTTCATCGTCAGTGGCCTTCCTATCTACACCATCCGCCTACCCGGCCCTCGTCTATATGTGGTGAATAACCCTTCACTCATTTCCGCCGTACAGCGTCATGTCCGAACTCTCTCCTTCTCCCCTTTTCTAGCGCGGGCGGCGTCGAACCTGATTGCCGCTAGCAAGCCTGGCGTGGAGATATTGAGCCAAGATGAAGAAAACGGATTCATCACTAGATTTCACCACTTCAATCATGTTAGCTTGTCACCGGGACATAATCTGGACGCCGTGAAGAAGAAGGCATGGAAAATCATGGCATCCCTTCCTGCTCGTGAGTCTGTTAATTCCTCTAGAAGGGTGCGAATGTATGAATGGATATCCAACGAAGTCATGATGGCGACTACGGAGGCGATTTATGGCTCCCAGAACCCGTTTCGAAAGCCTGCTATCAGAACAGCCTGGAGGTATGCACTCTGGTTCTTCCGTTATCATCAGGGTTGGAAATTAGTACAAATTTAGTACACATTAGTATTTCTTTCTTTTTACAATAGCTCTACAACAAACAAAGGAAATAAGATAAAAAATATATCATTTTAAAGCCCTTGTTTTAAGGAATCTAAAAGTCATTTTGTTTTATTTTTAAAATAGGTTGTTAATTAATAATTACTATTAGTACTCATTTAGTATATAGATTTAGTACTAAAATACTAAAATTTAATACTAATGCTAATTATTAATTAAGGATCTACTTTAAAGAAATAAAAAAATAACTATTAGATTCCTTAAAAAAAGGGCTTTAAAATGATATATCTTTTACTTTATTTCCTTTATTCGTTGTAAAGCTATTTAAAGGTAAAGTGGTACTAATTCAGTACTAATTCGTTGTACTAAAATACTAATTTTCCAACCCTGGTTATCATGCACAAGCGTTATGATCTCACACTTATTTAGTAAATACTATTCTGGAATGACTCATCTCATGACGGGCGTCATGCCATCTATCACTGCCAGGCAGTCCATTCATGGTCGCGAAGCCCTGGTCCAAGCCTTCGCACAATATTACGGCGAGGGCGGCTTGGAGGACACGGAAGCATCGCCATATATAAAAGATCAGTATGAATGCTTCTCCCAGGGTGGATTAAAAGATCCAGATATAGCAAGGACTGGATCTGCTTTCAGCATTGCACTCCTAAGCAATACAATGCCAGCGACGTTCTGGACTTTGTATCACATCTTTTCCGACCCTGTCATCCTCCAGGACTGCCGTAAAGAGATATCGGCCGCGCTACAGAGAGATGACAGTGAAAATCGCTCGCTCGACCTCGCGTCAGTCGAACTATCGTGTCCAATTCTGGTCTCTACATACACAGAGGCCCTTCGCCATCACTCAATGGGTATATCTGTCCGGCAAGTCTTGGATGATCAATTGATCGGCGAGTACATTCTTAAAAAGGGCGCAATAGTCATGATTCCCGCAGGCATGCAACACTTTAATCCATCTATTTGGGGCGAAACTGTTAATGAGTTTGACCACCTGCGATTCCTCAGCACAAAGGGTAGACTCCGTTCTTTTGGCGGCGGGTTGACGTTATGCCCTGGTCGTCATTTTGCCACATCAACAATTCTTGGATTCGCAGCGAGTAGCATTTTAAACTTCGATATACAGCCATGGAGTGGACGGTGGGTGACACCGAAAGTTAAGAACTCCAGCATGAGCAACTCTATCAACCAACCTGATGTAGACATAGACGTTGAACTTAGGTGTCGAACTGGTCAGACATGGAGGCCTACCTTCTCCGGCACAAAGCGCACAATCCAAGTCACCTCGGAAGACGCTGATGATCCTAATGCTGTATTTTACAATCAAACCCCGAGGGACTAGCATTGACTCGCATCTTTTTTTTCTTTTTCTTCTTCTTCGTATTTGAGTGAATCTTAGTGAAACCCGGGGGGCGAGAGAGGAGAACAACACAACAAAGATACGCCTTTTCTTTGAATCTACAGCTCCATTAAGCCACGATAAATTGATTCCCAACGGAAAACGGTGTATAACCGTACAGAAGTGTAGCGTTCGGGCTATCTCTTCACGGGCGGCTAGAAAACTATTCTCACCACTTAGAGGAGCCACCTGGTTGTTTCAGTATGTCGGTTTATTTTCTTATTCATAGTTAGATATATTGAGCTCACCTACGGTGGCTGCTTGTACTGCTCACATGTTCTATAAGTACTGACTTAACAATACTACTATTTAGGTAAAGTGGCGGCCAACGTAGGTGGCGGGGGCTTGGTAGGTGGACTAGATATATGGAATGAAATTAGTTATGATGGAAACTACCTACCTGAATAGGTACGTGTGTATAGCGAGGCCATAATATGTCGCAAAGCAACAACAGTGAACAATCATGACATACATGTACGGCGGCGCAATAGGCTGTCGTTAGCTCGCAATTAAGGCAGCCACACGGAAACATTTTGGTCGTATAAATGGAACCGAGCTAACCTCAGCTCAGATTAGGTATCGTCAGCGGCGCGTGAAATGAGCTTTGTGCTCTCGGGGGCGGCAGGCGACCGACTCGTTAAGAGGCGTTTACCAAATCCACCCCTACCCCCCTTCTCCCCCTGGCCCTTACATGCATTAACTGGCATCCCTTTCTTTTCCACTTCTACTAAGTAAGTCAGTCATTCGACTTACTAGTAGCTATATGCTACTTACAATTCCAAGTCTGAACGGCTAGTTCTCCAAAATCTTAATGCTTTCGTCCGCTGACTTAGTTCATTCAAGATTGGAAGCCTTTGATGCTTTTCTACCCATCTATTTATGATTATGGACCAATCATATTTACCGGCGAGCGCGACCGAAGAAGAACTCGGTGGGCGGTCCCTACCAGGCTCCAACCAGGACAATCTGGTCGAGAAGCGCCAAAGGCTCCAAGTTGGTGTGACATTCGCGAATCTGAATGTTCAGGCTCCTACCCTAAATGATCAACACCAATACAGCTTTTGGGACTATGCCCTCCTTGCCCCAAAGTTTCTGATCCGTTGCCTCGGGTCTCGTGTCACCGCCCCAACACGGATACTCCGAGATTTTGAGGGTGTCATTAAACCGGGCGAGATGCTTCTTGTTCTGGGGAGACCAGGGAGCGGCTGCTCTACCTTTCTGAAGTCTCTGGCCGGCAATACTGACGGCATCATGATTGACAACAAGTCGCACGTGACCTACCAAGGTTCGAAACAAGCGTGTCCTCATTGATTATTATCTACTAAGGTTTGGTTTAGGCATGTCCTATTTTGAGTTCCATAAACGGTTCAAGGGAGAGCGAGCATATGTTGCCGAACTCGACGTCCATTTCCCGGAGCTCACGCTTGGCCAAACTCTCGGCTTCGCCTTGTCCACCAGATCTAGACACATAGATGCCGGAAAGTGTCGTGCTATTGCTTCTGAGTTCGGTCTAAGCTCAGCACTTGATACAATTATTGGTAATTCCACTGTCCGTGGCCTCAGTGGCGGCGAAAAGCGAAGGACGAGCATTGCCGAAGCTTACGTAGGCGGTGCGCAGCTCCAGTGTTGGGACAATAGCACTCGTGGGCTCGATAGTTCAACTGCACGGCGCTTTATCAAGCACTTGCGGCATTCAACTGATGCAAACAAGTCAACTGTGGCTATGAGCCTTTACCAAGTATCCGAGGACATCTATGAAGTTTGTACTCATCTCATTCGTGGCCTATTCGTCGTACACGCTACCCATACTAACTGCATTCCAACTTCAAAGGAGTTGGACAAGGTCATACTGCTGTATGAGGGTCGTCAGATCTATTACGGGCCAGTACGTGATGCAGTCCCCTACTTCAAAGATATTGGCTTCGAAAAACCAGACCGAGTCACCACTGCCGACTTCTTGACAGCACTCACCAACCCAGCTGAAGCTCGAAACTATCACGATGGTAGGAACCGTATGCCCTGTCTGCCTGACGAGTTTGCCAACATCTGGCGACACAGCCAGCAGGCTGGGAAGACACGTGCTGAGATAACTCGATTCAACTCTGATCTCCCAGGATTCCAGGGACAAGGGGGAAAAGCTACTTTGGAACAATTGAGGTATTTGAACGCCACCGTGCTACACAATCTTGAACTGATTTTTCTAACGTCTAAACGATAGACTTCGGACGTCTACCTATCCACTCTCGATATCACGTCAGATCGTCGTCTGTCTCAAGAGGGCCATTTTAAGGACGCGCCAGAACTTTGCCACCGATCTTACTACCGTCATCGCGAATGCTATCCTTGGGTTAATTATAGGTAGTGTGTATTATAACTTGGACGGCGCGGCAGACAGTCTACAGCCAAGGTCCATCCTACTATTTTTCGCATTGATCTTGAACGCTTTCGCACCAGCTTTTGAGGTAGGTGAGGATGGTCGACGCGGTTATGCGGACTGTCAACTGATGGTGTGCATAACAGGTTCTCGCCATTTGGGCACAACGGCCAATAGTGGAAAAACACCACCGGTATGCCTTCTACCAACCACTGGCGGAGAGGTGTGCCGCATTCATCTGCGACATCCCCATCAAGGTCATCACGTGCTTCGGGATTCATATTCCTATCTACTTTCTGAGCAACCTTAGAAGGGATGCGTCGGCCTTCTTCACGTATTGGCTTTTTATGCTTGTGAATTTATTTACTATGTCCATGCTATTTCGCATGCTCGGCTCTGTTTCAAGGATAAGAGAACATACGCACATCCCAGTCTCATTCGCCATACTTTTTTGCATCATCTACACCGGCTTCGTAGTACCACCAGACTATATGGTACCATGGTTCGGATGGTTTTGGTATATCAACCCACTAGCGTATACATACGAGAGTTTAATGATCAATGAGGTAAATACTTCTTGCCGCGATGAAACGAAACTAATAGATTGATAGATGCACAGCCGACTCTTTTCGTGTGCGACGATGGTCCCTTCAGGTCCGGCTTACGAGGGAATCCCCGTCAGCCAGAGAGTCTGTGCAACGGTGGGAAGTCAAATAGGCGAGCCTTTTGTCAACGGGACGACTTACTTGTCAGTTAAGTATGGATACATCTCAACTCATCTCTGGAGGTGAGTAAGAATGCCTCTTGTTGAATTTATGGATGCATAATGCTTAACCATGCAATAGGAACTTGGGGATTTTGCTGGGCATGATGACAATATTCTGTGCGATCCATCTCCTTGCGGCGCAATATATAACAGCACGGCCCTCTCGGGGCGAGGTGCTGAAATTCAAACGTGGGACGCGTTCTCGGAATCGAATGGCCGAGGACGAGGAGAAGGCTGTCAACCAGATCTCTAACCATCGAAAAGACCCCATCCGAACAGTACCCGACCTGACTCGTGGGAGTGTCAACACCGCCAGTGGCGAGATCCCCAGCTCTCGGAAAGCTGCTCTTCTCCATTGGGCTCAGATTAGTTATGGTATTAAAGATCGTACGATTCTTGAGCATGTTGACGGTTGGCTTCAGCCCCGGACCCTTACAGTCCTGATGGTGAGTGACAACTAGGTATCTACATAATAGTTGTAAGCTAAACTCGCACAGGGAGTTACCGGGGCAGGGAAGACATCTTTGCTTAACGTTCTGGCCGACCGCGTCACTACCGGTAGAGTGACTGGAAACATATCTGTTAGTGGACGCCCGCGAGGAGCCGGATATCAACGAAAGCTAGGCTATGTTCAACAAGATGACGTTCATCTACCAACAACTACAGTTCGGGAAGCATTGGAGTTCAGTAGCCTGCTCAGACAGTCCAAGTCTAAGAGCAGAGAGGAGAAATTGGCATACGTCGACGAGATTTTGGAATTAATGGACATGCAGTGGTACGCAGATGCGATTGTGGGTGTTCCAGGCGAGGGCTTGAATCTAGAACAGCGCAAACGGTTGACAATTGCTGTCGAGATGGTGGCACAGCCAGAGCTTTTGTTGTTTGTCGGTAAGTTCCCCTACAACGACAGTTTAAATCTAGATCTTCCATCCCACCGTTCTTCTCGTTCTTTTTTATCGTTCTCTGCTAAAACTAAATTGCAAAGACGAGCCAACTTCCGGCCTTGACAGCCAAACTGCATGGTCGATATGTACCCTCCTCCGTAAGCTTGCGGATAACGGACAAACAATCCTCTGTACCATACACCAGCCATCTTTCCAGCTGTTCACTATGTTTGATCGTCTGTTACTTCTTGGGAAGGGTGGAAAAACCCTCTACTTCGGCGATATTGGCCAAGATGCATCCACTATGATTAGCTATTTTGAGGGCAATGGGGCTCCCAAGTGTCAGCCGGGAGAGAACCCTGCAGAGTGGATGTTGGATATCACCAATAGGGACGTCAGTTCAGCTGTTCCTGTCGCCGACTGGACTCAAACGTGGGATGCCAGTCGACAAAAACAGGATGTATTGAGTCACTTGGCTGAACTCGAGACGGCATCTTCGCATGATCCGCAGTTCTTCGAGGCTCCGGAGGAGACATATGCTGCGTCTTTCACTCAGCAAACATGGCTTGTCACAAAACGGGCGTTTGTAGACCAATGGCGTAGTCCTGTCTACCTCTTTGTAAAAATCGTGGTTTCAGTTGGGACTGTAAGTCGTTGCCCCCATGTCAGCAAGGAGAATGACATGTGTCACTGACATATAACAGGCCCTTCTTAATGGGTTCTCCTTTCTAAACACATCTCTCGATGTACAAGGCATCACCAGTCTTCTTTTCTCCATCTTCTTTTCCACGTATCTATTCAGCTACATCGTTCAGATGGTGGTGCCTTATGTTCATCGTGGCAGAGATCTATTCGAGACACGGGAGCGCGACTCGAGATTGTACTCCTGGCCTAGTTTCCTCATTGCCACTGTCGCGGTTGAGGTATTCTGGCAGACTCTCATTGGCGCATCTGTCTTCGCAGCTTGGTACTATCCGACTGGTCTTAGCCATAATGCAGACGCTGTCCTTGGGACTACAGAGCGTGGTGCACTAACCTATGTCTTGCTCTGGCTTTTCATACTTTGGGCGAGTACGCTGTCGCAGGCTTTGGCTGCGGGAATACAAGATTCAGAGGTGGCCATGCAAATAGGTATCTTGCTATATTGGCTGTCCCTCGTTTTCTGCGGGTACGTTAGTCTGCCTCATATTTTCCTCACTGTTACGACTACCTCATACCGGATGTGTTGCTGAACAATCTTGTAGGGTCTTAGTACCACCGTCACAGCTTCCACGGTTCTGGATTTTCCTGTACCGTGTTTCACCGCTCACTTATTTGCTAGAGGGTCTTGC
The DNA here is from genome assembly GCA_004353285.2 of Xylaria grammica. Lineage (NCBI taxonomy): Eukaryota > Fungi > Ascomycota > Sordariomycetes > Xylariales > Xylariaceae > Xylaria > Xylaria grammica. The sequence goes on from NGZP02000009.1 coordinate 4,191,875, forward strand.
TGTTTCGGGTTTAGCTCAGGCGCATATTCATTGTTCAGATATCGAGACACTTCATATTCCTTTACCACCAGCAGTCAGCAATATTTCCACTTCGTGTGGCGATTACTTGCGGCCCTATGTCCTAGCAGCGGGAGGGTATGTAACAAACAACTCAGGCACTACAGATTGCCAGTATTGCCCGGTATCGAGTGTTAACACGCTACTGACGGAATTTGGAATGGATGTTCATCATACCTGGCGCAACGTTGGGATTCTGGCGTCCTATGTGGCGTTTAATATCTTTGCCATGGTCGCTTTATTCTGGGCAGTGAGGGTTTGCAAGAGGTAGCTGTGCCATTTCCATATCGCCTGTTGACGAAGCTGGTTGTGGACCTTGTGCATCAACCTCTGGACCTTTCTCAAGAAGTAGGTGCCTGTAGTGTGTCCGCAACGTTTAGATTTAATGTTCACCAAGTAAGAGGAGAGTCCGTGAAACCTCCGCTTCCAAAGAAAGGAATTAGTGGAAGCCATCCCCGCGCCAATGTTTCCAGGGGCTGATCCGATGTTTTGGCCTCAGACCAAACTTACTGTACCAGACCATCGTGCTTTGAGTAATAATGTGCTCGAAACTATGGGAAAAAACCAAAGACTAAAGACAAGAGAACGACGGGAAGATCAAAGGGCCCCAGTTGATGAAGGCGGGAGTTATTTATTAGACAAATCTTTTGCGCTTACCATCTGAGTTGGATCACCTTACTTCAGGGGTTTAATGTTTGGGTGGATCTACCTTATATGTCTACCAGCATGATCTTACTATTGCACCAAACTTATTTCTCGCCGGGAAAAGTCCAGATGGGTCCCTTGCAGTAGCCGAGCGGCAAGCATGTTATGACAGCCGCAGCGCTCCCGTTCCGATCCCTTCCTCCATGCGAAGGGCGCATCAACCAAAAGAAAATCAAGTCTGACGAGATCTACCCGTAGGCCTAAGTGCTAAAACTGACCGCCCCGAGGGCAAAATGAAAGTGTGTCGTACCCCGTAGAGTACCAATAAGAGGAGTAGCCGGCGGGTTCCGGAAAACCTCTTTCCCCCTATTCTCCAACCCTCCATACCCCTCTCTCGGCCCCTTTCCCGTCACGATCTCCTCCGTCTTCGTCGTTCGTGTTATCGCCACCGTGGGCTACTCACAGAGGTTGAATACGGGGGCCACGGAGCCAGAGGGGCGTCAGCCTAGTTCCTCTGTGATTATATACACCGTTCGTCTCGTCCAAAGTTGTCGATCAGGTAGAGTGACCTGGGTTGGGGTTGGGCGAGAGAATTTCGAGTATTAGGTGGGCAGGGCAGTTTTCGCCCGCGCATCGGCGGGCAGAAGAGGAAATTGCACGGCGATAAGTTGACACTATCTGTACGCCTTCCCTAGGATACCTCTCTACGCAGGCACGTTGTACATCATCGCGTTGCGTTGTATTGTGTGGTTTGGCATGTTGAGAAGCCAGTACTTTAAAGTGCCTGCGACAAACGTTGGACAGGAAGGCCTACATAAGGAATATTGAGCCTTGGCATTTCGGCAAGGCGTAGGACCACCGAGGCAGCCGTCTTCATGTTGCCTGGTGGTTAGGCAGCTGTCGTGTGGCTGTGGTGTAGATAACACTCGGTTTACTAGTACCTGGCGTGAAATATTATTGGACATTTTACTTATTATGTAGCATTATGGTGGCAGAGCACGTACGCGGCCTCTGTACGTATCCGTGTGGCGTACGAATCTACTCGTTGGGGGCCAAGGAGAATGGTGTAGGGGCTGTAAGCCTTCTGCAACTCTATATCGCGAGAGGGGTAATTACTTCGACATCTTCTCCCTCGATCGGGATTTCAAAATTTCCCTCTTAAGACCTTGTGTCTAGTCCAATTCCTACTACCAGGGCTATTATTGCCTTCGTATCTAGCTTGGGAAACTCTTCATTCATGACATCCTTGCCGTTTCTTTCTTTTATTCGCTAACTGGAAGTGAGTGCCTATTAATATGTCCCGCCAAGTGCGCTTCCGGTCCCTTTTCAAGAAGAGGGGTGATAAAGGCAAAGAGATAGCACGAGATGCGGGTGTGGGCGAAGGGGATAGTCAGGGTCGTGCTACTCTGATGGAATCATATGGGCTTTTTCCATTTCCGGAACGTACAAAAGAGGCACAGAGCGAACGTATCTCCGTTGGTATAGATGCACGCCCAGTTGAGTGAGTTACAGTTTTCTCCCTCTTCAACGCCCCATTGCTAAATCGGTGGGACTAACGTGGACAGCATCATCGCAGTGCATGGTCTCGGGGGCAGTTGGATGGAAACATGGACTGCAACGCCTTCTGGCGCTATATGGTTGCGAGACCGGCTGCCTCATATTCTCACGCCTATCAACGTGCATCCTCGAGTTCTAGCCTTCGGCTATGACTCTGCCTATATATTTTCTACATCACATTCGGATATTGACGACTGTGCCAGAAGCCTTCTCAACAGAATTCAAATGGCGAGAGTGACTGACGAGTCGAAGAAAGCTCCCATCATTTTCATAGCACACAGTATGGGGGCTTTGGTAGTCCAGCAGGTATGTGCTCATTCTGACTTACGTCCCGGTTTCACCGAGTGTACGAGGGTCGGCTCACCAATATGTCACCTTCTAGGCTATAAATATCGCCCATACAGATCAAGAGTATTTCGATGACGTATTGACAAACACTCGTGGCTTTGTGTTCCTAGCCTCTCCACTCCACGGCTCCGATGCTGCCCGGTGGGCGAAGATCGGGTCTCAGGTACTTAAGGCACTTACGGTCAACACGGTCGGCAACTCGTCCTATCCAACGGCTCTTAAGCGAAACTCAAAGGTTTGGCTTAGGATATCACGGGATTTTGTCCAGCGAGGCAAAAATCTTACGTTCAGAAGCTTTTACGAGACGGAAAGGATTGCTGGGCAAATCGTGAGGGCAACTTGTCTGAGCCGTCCGAATCGTTGCTGACGTTCGATCTAGATTGTGGACGAAGCATCCGCACGACTCAACTGGCCCAATGAAAAGGTCTTTCCCCTCCCCGGATCGAACCACCGTACTATTTGCAAATTTGCCCCCGAAGAAGACCAAAGATTTGGTCCGGTAGGGCATGCAGTACTTGAGGTTATCCAAGAGGCATTGAAAGGTATAAACAGGAATCCTTTTCACGCTATGTAGTCCATCGCACGGTTCATAGCATGAGAAACCTAGTCGACTAGCAAGAGTCCTTGACTAGCGGAAACTACATGTAGAGCTGTTAAGATGGTCTACGCAAGTCAACGCTTGGCCTCGGCGTTGCTAGTTGCTAGTGATTTGCTCTTGTATGGACATCGTCCATTCTTTTCAGTTATTCTCATACAATTTACCATCTTTACTAATCGATTAGGGAAGAGCAAGAAGCTCTAGTGCCAAATGAGGTAAACTCTCGAGCTATATCGGATCTACCCGTTTCTACGCCGACTTTCTTTGGTAGGAATGCCGAAATGGAAGAAATATCTACCACGCTTGACCCAAAAAAGGCTGGGATGAAAGGTATCATACTGTACGGTATAGGGGGAGCCGGGAAAACGCAGCTCATCCTTCACTATATTCAGCAAACCAAGGACAAATACGATGCCATATTTTGGATCGATTCTCAGACTCAAGACCAGATACTAAACTCTTTCACCGACGCGGATGCGCTAATATCAAATTCCTGGCGATCTAAAGATTTTCCAACTCCCTCCACCGGGAATAACGTGCGCTTGCGAGTCCTATCCAGACTTCGATCAACCCTGTATCGAAATTGGCTGTTAGTTCTGGATAGTGCAGATGATCCTGGCAAGATCAATTATTTGGAAATTGTTCCTCGGGAATGCCAACATGGGTCAATCATTATTTCCAGTACTACGATAGACATTGTCGATATCTTTCAGCCCTACGAATTTTCCAGTATCGAAATCGATGTGCTCGACCCCGAGAGCTCCACGGAGTTATTGATACGTAAAGCCATGCCTACCCTTGATTTGGCCCATGCTAATTACCGGCCGGAATTTACCCAAGATATCAGTAAAATCGCAAAGGAGCTTAATTTCATCCCGCTGGCACTCGAACATGGCGCAATGTTACTTCGCAAAAAAGTCCTGCGGCCCGACAATTTTATTTCGCAGTATCGAACACGTTACGAAGCCTTGATGGGCCATGTCCCCAAACGCGGTGATGTGCTGCATAGGACAAGATCTATGAGCATTCTATTCGGTATGCTTTATTCGTACATAGCGAAAGAGTCGCCCGGTGCGGCACATATTCTACAGTTTCTAGCAATTCTAGGCCCTTCAACCATTCCAGTGTCGATAATCGTACATCTTGCCAGCTACAAGGTTCCGGGACTAACTTTCAACAATCCCATAATACATATGGACGAGGTTAGCACGCGTAGCAGCTTAGTTGTCTTGGAGGATATTTGTCTACTCAAAATGAAATCCACAACGGATGGATTCTCCCAGTCGCTTCAAATTCACCGATCCATTTGTCAATGGATTATGAGCATGTTCAAGGCAGATCAAGAATCACGGATTTTGTTTACAGCTTTAGGTGTCGGCGACTTCCAATGTTCACAGAAACTAAGTCTCGACTGGTATGAGCTCTCCCCCCTTATTATCGAAGTAGTATTAACAAGTTTGAAGGCCGATGTGTAAGCCATACGGTGATTCACAATTATTCGTCCCAATGATTGACCGAATGCTTTCGAAAATCAAGGAATTCAAGCCCCCAAAGGAGATGTTATTGCCAGGGTATGAACTAGCACCTATCTACTTCAGAGTAGCTCGCGACTTTGGATATGTCTACTTCTGCCAGGGGCGATATCAAGAAGCCAAGGCCCTACTGTCTGAAGCGGAATGTTACCGAGACGCTTCGAAGGTAGAACTTCGAGGTGACTCTGTCGATACATTGCCCATTCTATTTTGCCTTGCAACAACGCACTACAAGCTCGGAGAATTAGCCGAGGCTTCCAAGTATTTCAAGGCCGCGAAAGCACACGCGAGCAATGATTCTGAGTTGAAGTCAATCGATCAGCGCTTGGATCAAGTTACAGAACGACTGCGGGTCTTTCAACATCACCATGATTCTGCGGTCACCGGGGCCCAGGGTCATAAACTGGAACGAAGTAGCACCCAAGATTACGATGCGCAGGCCGGCCATGTGCACCTGGGGGAAAGTGGTGATGAAATTGGTGCCCAGCCGCAAAATATTCGTATGCTCGAACAGTGGATTGAAGTACGGAGGAATTCAGTCCCTCTTTCGGACCCTGAACGCCTGCGGTATGAGTACTCTCTAGCGAGAGCATACTATGATAACAGAGAATATGCAAAAGCGATCAAAAGACTTAAGCCTATTATAGCTGTCCTCGAGGAAACACTGCCGGCCAAAGACATGAACGGCTTGGACGACAAGTTTTTGCTTGCTATAGCGTACTACCACAACGAACAATATATAGAGGCGATCGAAGTATTAAACCCCGTTGTGAGTGTCTGCCGGGAAATACTACCGGCAGGCGACCCCGAGCGCTTGCGCAACGAGTTTGTCCTTGCAATGGCATACTTGCACAGCGAACAATATATAAAAGTGATCGAACTATCAAAGCCCGTCGTCGCCGTCCGCCAGGAAACACTACCGGCGGAAGATCCTAGGCGCTTAGATTGCGAAACTGTTCTTGCCATGGCATACTTGCAAAACGAACAATACATAGAAGCGATCGAATTATTCAAGCCTATTGTAGCCGTTCTCCGGGAAATGTTACGGGCGGGAGACCCTAAGCGCTTAGAGTGTGAGTTCTATCTTTCAACAGCATACTGCGGCAACGGGCAATATGCAGAGGCGTTCCAAATATTAGAGCCTCTTGTGGCTATCCGGCGGGAAATACTACCGGCGGATGATCCCGATCGAAAAGCTTCGGAGTACCTGTTTACGCAAGTATATCGGGAGCTATAACAACGCTATTTTACCAAGTAGAGAGCAGTATGCCACGGAAACGTCACCGGACTGAAGTGAGCTCTGCACCCTTTGGGACCTTAATAAGGGCACCAAACCCCGCTTCGACCGAGCATCCTAGCTTAGTCGATTTTTATCCTAGTCTCATGGCGACGTGCGCCGAGGTGCGGACCGGGAGGTTTTGTTCGAATGCGCTACACCATTTAACGCCTTAGGCAGGGAATACGGCGCGGTTTGATGACCCTAATGCAAGGTTCTTTTAGCGAGGTAAACTTTTATCTCCCCACTATAAAGCCGTCGGCAGTGTTCTGTATAGTCTTGGCAATCCTTACGTGCTCCGGCTTAACGCCCCTTATACCCTACCAACTGGCGCCGCGAGATATGCTACTAGTAGGTCGAGATGAAAACCACTCGACACAAAATTCAACGGTGTTGGGGGTTGTGCTCAAGCTCAAGCTCAAAATCGTTTCTCCAACTTATTTCCCCAGGGATGACGTCTACCCACTGACTCGTCAGGGTTTCTAGCTGCGGAGAGCGTAGCAAGGTGTGGCGAGTTGGAGGCACACTCCTGGTTAATGCGGAGAAGAGCTACCTTTTCACGCGTCTAATATTCCAACATCTTCACTGTAAAAGACGAGCCGAATCTCGATTCACTGGTGCAATTACTTCGGCAGCCGTAGATCTTGCCAATTAACTCAGCTTCCAAGCCGAAGTCGAATGATATACTAAGTTATACGATTGTATCATCATGACGATTTCGAAGATGGGGGACTTTCGCCATCGGACACATGATCCCGCCGCCGCATGCGACTTGGAGATAAACCCTACCAACTCAAAGGTCTATAACCCATTCCACTGAGGAACATACCACCGCATATTCCCATAACTCTTCCCCTGAAACTATACAACGTATTCAAGACAGTCTTATCAAGCAATGCCATCGGGAGAACGAAACAGACGTCACTCCCACGGGCTCGACTACGGCGCCTCCGTGGCGGGGGAGAACGTCGATTTCGCAGATGACGCAAATATTGAATCGGTAAGTTTCCTACCCCCCAAATCGTACACGGTCTAACGATGAAAGCCCGGTACCCGAGATAAAGCGCTCATCGACAAGCTCAAAGACGCGCTGAGACCTGGCGACGCAAGACGACCTTCGGGCGATGCGAGAAGGCCTTCAGGCGACACCACGCACGACGGGAGACACGGCGGTATAGAAGAAGTCATGCAGCCCGGCCATCGCGACTACGACGAGGGTGCGCATCATCGAGGTGGCGGCCTACTTGACGAGCTTGGCGAGAGGGTCCGCGCGCCGAATGAAGGCGCGCGGAGACGCAGCAGCATACTCGACCAGACGCGCTTCGGCCATGGGCAGGCGTGGCAAGGTGGGCAGAAGCAGGAATACGGACAGGGCGAGGATAAGGGCAGCGGGCTCATGGATTCGGTGAAGAAGAAGGTCGAGGCGGGACGCAATGAGATCTACAGGAATGATTCCGGCTCGACCAAGGCCGATGAGAGCCGGATACCTGGGAGCATGTATCGCAGCATCCGGGACGATTTTCTGAAATAGCAGCGGCTGCCCTGGGACTAGCTAGATGGGTGGTGTGTATCTATCTCATGAGCAAACTAGTCTGGGTAAAGGAAATTGACGGCACACTTTCTGGCTCGGCACTGGCCCTACTTTGTGAAGTGCTTGGCTTCCGCCTTTAGTGTTGACTTGGCTCACGAAGACGAACTTCGTGTGCCGGCGCGACTGCAAGTCGTGAATTAACAGTTCGGACTGCGGCTACGAGCGAACTAGGATGGTAACCTGTTCAATTGACAGTATCCAACTCTAAACATAAGATTTCCTCCCATCGAGACTGTTCGAAGGGTTAACGGAACTAGACTCTACGCCTTTTGTGCTATCTTAGGCCCATATTGCCTTTCTCCTCTCTCGGCTCAACGTCCCCATCTTCTCTCTTCAATGGGTAGCATCCCAAAATTCCCAGTTTTGTCTATCGAAGACCTCCCCGGCACATAACCGTCAGCTCTAATAATATATGGCGGGGCCACAAAAGGCTCCACCGCGGGTGAGCTTTGGAGAATATAAGCATCATTGAGCCGACTAAACGAACGGTCCGTCTCCCTCCCGAATCTTTTCTTCGTCCTTGGCCTGTTCGGATCGTCCTGGAGATTCACCCCCGAGTCGCTACCCCTGCGAAGTGGTTTGAAGACCCCCAGCCTAGAGATATAAACCCTTGCGAAATTTGCAAAGCCTGGGGTACAGCTCACGATTATAGCGACGTCGGCTTCCACTACATTGGTAAGGTTAAGAGACGTGTACGCCCACGTTTTGTCGCTCGTACTCAACGCTTCGACTCTATAAACAAGAGAGAGAACGCTAGCAAGGACCCCTCTTCACCGCGGCGTTAGCATACAGCGCACCATCGTCGGGATAACGCCAACTTACATCGCTGCGGTCGCAAAGACCGCCAGAAGCTGAATCTTCTGCTTCGTCGATAGATGGAGCTTCAAGATAACCGGGATTGGCAAAATGAAGATGAATAGGTCCAGTCCGAGGCCGAAGACGGACTGGACGATTGCCCAGATCAGCTGCGTTCTTGGGTCCCTGTCGGCAAGGATACCGGCCCACGTCTCCCCGGCATGAGGCGCTGTGAAGATGACCGATAGGGGAATGTTGGCAATGATGTAGAGCAGGGCGGTGAACGCGATTCCGCAGCGGATGGCGATCCGCATCGGCTTGTTAACCTCGAAGAGCTGGTGGAACAGCAAGAGGATAGAGGCCTTGGAAAAGAAGAGCAAGAATGAAGAAATGATTTCTAGCGCGAAGAGGGTCTACGGCATCGTGTTAGATTCGAGAAAGACTCATTTTCAGAGGTATGGGAACGTGCCTGGGTGTATGCGGCGTCAAACCAACATGCTCTGACATCCCACTGATGACGCGCATATTTCGTTTGGGTGAAGATAAGGCCGATATGAGCAAGTGATAAGATGAGCGCGACGATGACTAAGTCTGCTCAGTTTGTTACGTCAGTTACTAGATTCTCTCGCATCCTCCAGGTGAAGAGATTGAGTAGTCTTGTGAGAACTTCTTACAGTCACTCCACCACAGCTTTCCCCTGTTGCCGAATATTCTGCATGCTGTGAAAATAACCGCCAGTACTACCAACAAGACGCATACTGAGATGAGAACCGGTACCAGAGTCTGCGGGTTCTCAAAGTTGGTAACGGTGCCAGCAGGTGGTATTCCTGCAGCGATCATGCACGGATCCAGATTGGGGGGGAGGGCTTGACTCATATTGCGGCATAGAGAAGGCCGGCTACCGTTGTTTTATTGAAGCCCCATGAGACAGATTGACGAAGATGCATTGGGCAAGGCCCCTATGTAAACAAAGTGTATAGTAGGACCGCGCGACTCTGATGACCCAGAAATGAACCTAGGATACTAATCTCGAAGTCTAGGACTCCAGCTATTAGGAGCCACAAAATGAGCACGGGTCTCTCCAGACAAATATATGTAGGCCTGCTCTCACTTCCTTCACGTAGAACAGTAATCAACCAAGAGACGTATGCCAAAGCCGGCTAAGAGGATGAGCAGGTATATTCAGCTCTTCCTTCCTACGTCGGCCCCCAATCTACGTACCCCTCAACCACGACAGACAAAAATAGTACGCGACGCATCTGTGCGGATTTAGCTGCAGCGTCCCGACTCCGGAACCTCTCCGATCCGACCCACGCTCCCTCTCGCTGGCACCCTGCCCGTTATCATCGTGCTATGTATGTAGTAATACTACTAGTATTGCGCGTGGATTCGCACTCACGTTGCTTTGCAGCTGTGAAAGGATTCCAGATTATGCAGTAGGCGCGTGCGATGCGACCTTGCGATGCGACGTCATTAACCCATTCGACAGGCTGACCCATGTTGATTCCTTCCAGTCTTGACCGCTTTAAGGTTTGCGGCACAGCTAGGAACGAAGATAGCGTGCTCATAAATGGCACAAGAGGTAGGTATGATAAAGGCGGACTTTATAATATTTCCAAGATTTTCCTGACTCGGCACGTAGTATGGACGAATCCAGACGCGCTCATAAGGTCTCTAGGTGAGGGAAGGATTGGATTGAAATTAGAGTGTCTGTGAATTACCGAGCTCCATTTCCTCTCGGCAACGGCTTATCGGTAATTTTCTCCTTAACACCCTTTCTTTATATACTCGTCGAAGCTCAAAGCTGCGGAAATGACACGCTCGCGATTTGCAAAGCACGCGATTCTCTTCCCGTATTGGGTGGGATGGGACGCCTGTCGTAGTGATAGGATTTCTAACCGCCCTTTCGTTCATCTGGCAAGCAGCAAGTCCATCCAGGCGCCCAACATTTCTTCATCGTTAATCCTTTCTCGTCCAGTCCTCGCCGGCGGCCCAAGAAGTTTCTTGCGGCGCTTACTGGGAGTTCGGGCTACTGTACGGCGAGCTAGATCAGCGACTTGAAGGCCTCGTCAAAGCCCACGGCGCGATTGGAGGCAAGTACTAGAGTGTCGGCGGAAGTACCCGACCACTTAAACGGAAGCAGAAATGAGCATGTTGCACTCTAATCCTCAAACAGACACGCCTGGTCCAGGTGCATCACACAATCCCAAATTTGCCCAAGGCGAAGCACCGACCCCGGATACTTTTCTTCGACTTTTTGTAACCCTGTCCTGATATCCCCGCAAGTCACCCGGGGCATGGAGTTTTCCGCAATTCCTACTAGTATTACAGCCCCGGCAGTGAACATGCTTGACCTTAGCTTATATCAGCTGTCGCCGTCCTCGATGGAGTTCCCCGAGCACCTATCGAGGCCTCTATGATGAAGCACGCCAAGCCTTCCGCCTTTCCCCTCGAAAGAGCCAGTCGAAGTTCGAGGTTTCCTGCCTCGTCTTGGGGATAGTGGTCTGAACCGGCAGAGCCAGGATCCCATAAGCTGTCTCGACGCTCGTGATCTTCACCTGGCTTTGACAGTGATTGGTTCTTGTTTTACTTGGAGCCGACATAGCATCCCTCCCCCGTAATTGCGCGGTAGTGACCCAAATCCAGCAAATTATGTAACGAGAGATTGTCCCGCTCCAGAGATTTGATATAAGCCCGGATTAATGACCATAACCATACTAACAACGTAGAAGCTCGGTATAGTCCTAGTGCGCCAGCAGAATTGACATCTGAGTATGCGGCGTTATTAGCCGCCTGTGGTACGATAACCGACATATCATTGCCTGTGACTGCATTAAGCGCAGTATTTCCGGCACCCTAACACACAAGGCCCGAGAAACTAAATGTTTAGAACGTTCGGGTTCGGGGTGCTTCCCGCAACCCTATGAAAGGATCCGCAAGCGCTCGAGCTGTTGCCGAAGCCGCTGTTGGCGGAAATCATTAACGTGGGGTAGGCTGTACGAGCCGTCACAACCCAAAAGCACCGCCACAGAGCAAGCTAGGAATAAAGCGGAATACGAGAGCTCAGCCGACGGCGCCCGGGGGCACACTTCGGTGGCGGAGCAGCTGGAGGTGACTGAAACTCTTGTAAGGTAGTATTACTATAATCTAGGCATACCTTGGTATGATAGGTATACATTCGCGGGGGAAGCAGGTGTTTTATCCATTTACGTATCACCTGAATGGTGTCGATCCTGGCCTGTACAACTCGGGACAAGCCTCTCCATGTCTAGGTCGCTAATTGGAACACCAGTGTTATTGCATGTGTAGAACTTGGTAGGAACAGAGAATCAGGAGGAGTAAGTTTAATTTCAGGTCAGGCCCGACGAAGATCTACCATGGGCAAAGCCCTGACTAATCGAGATGCAGTTCCCCATGCGCTAATAAGGAGTTCTCAAGCCCCATTTCCCGCATTAACGAGTGACAGGCAACATCAAGCCCATAATATTGGGTCACAGCCTGAGGCTCATCAAAGTTTTTATTCGCCGATGAAGGGATATAGAGAACGGCTTGGCATGTAACATTCCTGAAAATGCATGAGCATTCACTACAACACTGGGAAAACAAGCCCCAAAAAATGGTAAAGAGGGGTTGGGGGTTTGGGAGGGGGCGGCTCCCTCAAGAATAGCGGCAGTCCGTCTCGCTCTACTTATCCTCTTATTATTCGACTCCTTCGTATGCACTCTTCGCGTAACTGTGTCCCTCAACGTACTGGGAACCTCACGCAGTGAGTCGGAATCGAGGCAATGGGTATGCTTTGAATCAGCCCGTAATCCCCTGACCTTAAGACGATATACTAACTAGTAGAAGCGGCCTGCACGCCTGAGTCTAGTAAGGATGGCTCCGTTATCATCACCAGTCAAGCCGACGTTGAGAATGAAGATTTCGTGAAGTACAGTTGTTTTGATACGATAGATGTCCGAAATGCAACGGGATCTCTTATTTTCACAAATGCCGAGATGATCTCTTCTCTTACTGTGCTCGACAGTCCTTACATGGAGATATTAAATTTCCCCAAGCTGCTCAATATGGATTACTTGTATGTAAACAACGCGACGTCGCTCACCACCATTTCGATGCCAGAGCTCGCCCCAGAGCTCGCCCCAGATCTCGATAGCGATTTCATAAGCACGGCGGCATTCATTATCACTGATGCGGTGTCGCTACAAAACCTCGACTTCGGCAACGCCACTGGATTCAACCACCTGGCACTGATCGGCTCAGGAGACACAAACTTTACCACTATACCCATTCCCGGTGTGACGGCGATTCAAACACTAGAAATAAGTTCAATGGTATTCGACTTTCCAAATCTAACATCGGCAGAACATGTGATGATCAACTCAATATCATACGGCGGCCTCCGGGGCCAGTCACTCTCACGCGTTACATCTGTTGGCGATTTGACCGTGGAAGACGGCCTTGGTCTCGCTTACGGCGATTCGGCACCGATACATCCGGATACCATCAACGGCTCCTTAGTGTTGCAATTCCTGAATTATGCGGAAGGGTTCGGAAACTCGCTTTCCTTTACCGGAACATCAACCATCGGGGGGAACGCAAAAATCGAATCCAATACCAACGTCCGGATAGGATTCGGCGACCTTGTGACTATCGGTGGGAATTTTTCCTTCGCTAATAACACCAACTGCCCCTTGGACATACAGCAGCTGTCTAGCGTAGAGGATCTCATCATGGTGGACAATATCAACATGACGTTACCTTACCTACCTAACCTGAAGACGGCAAAGAATATACACCTTCGGGGTTATATAGACCCGTAAGTCTAGGCCCCCTACTTATCAAGCGCATTCGCTCATTTCACTAACCTTGCCTGCGGAGTGCTCCGGGAGCCAACATATTTCCGGCCTTGAGTCTCGTCTCAGGTTCCATGATAATCGAAACCTGGAACAGTGATTTCAGTTGCTCCAAGCTGGTTTCCCAATTCCGCGAAAGCATTATCCACAATCTAAGTTGCAACGGGACCGACAATAGCACAGCCACCACTCCCTCGACCCTGCCAAGCTCGGGGAGCAATGCCGCGGACAGATTGTCCGACGGGGCATGGGCCGGAATCGGCGTCGGCATCGGCACGATCATCCTCGGCAGCATCATCGCCGTAGTCTGGCTTTTCCTTCACTACCGCCACCGACAAGACAGAACGGCAGAAGACGAGTCTCTCAGTTCGCAGCAAAAAGAGGAGGTACAGCTACCGACCTTGAGCGGGCTGTACGAAACCGAGGACTCGCGAATCATCCGCGAGGCGCCCGATGGTGCCGTGTACGAGATGGCTGTCCCGCCGGCGGAGAAGCCGGACGACCATGTGAGGGAGATGGAGGTCCCTCCCGCAGAAAAGCCGGATGATCATGTCAGAGAGATGGATTGTGTCCCGGGGGAAATGCCGGCATCCTCCCCGGGGGTGAGGCTGGAATGACGGCCAACAATGCGGGACTAAATCTCACCAAAAAAACCAAGCAATGAATAGGAAATTCGGCGCCGAGAAATGGCGGGCTGAGGCAGTCCATTTGTACTCATCGTTCTCTTGTTCTTGTGGGCTCACAATTCGGTGAGCTAACGGCGGCTGGCCAGAGCCGCACCATGTTAGCTGCAAAGCCGTGGCGTTTATGATCCTTCGGGGGCGTTTCTTACTATTTCGGACCACGATCAAGGTATTCACTACATTACGCCGAAGGTAATAGAGGGGAACGGGAAAACGGACGACGGGAGCTCAGAGGAAGCACGAGTTCGATCTAGTTATGCGCAGGAAGGGCGAATGAAGAAGAGAAAGGGGGAGAAAGAAACGTGGTGGTAGAGGTGAGACGGGTTAAGATACTGCGCTAATTACAAGGTTGGATGTATTTCACAAAAGCTTGACGGGAGCCCAAGAAAACAAGCGGCCAGCGGTAGGCTAGGCAAAAGTTTAGACGGTTTATTCCGAATCTAGACGACTATTTACCTAGAAAATACCGTTCTCAAGACTATCACAGCTGTTTTCAGCGCGGGCTAAGGAAGTACAAGGGTGAGTGAATGGCTATCCGCTATTTCAGGTCGTGGAGGTCCGTCTGAGGTCCTCTAATGCTACCGACAAGTCGATGTCCAGACAAAAGGCCGGCAGATAATGCTGCTGCGGATCCTCCCCGCGTGGGGGCGTTGGAGCGGAAACAATGGCGAGGATTTCGCAGTTGATGGTTCGTCCACATGCCTTTGATGCACATGCCTGCATGGCATTCCGAAGCTGACTTAGACGCCGTACGAAGTCGTGGTACCAGGCAAGCTCTTCAGGATTATTCCGTTCCTCCGGTAAGCATGACGTGATCGTCTCCATCGAAGCCGAGACAAAGCGCGGCCTCAACCAATTACGAAGCGCGACATTCTTGGGGCCTAGAGGCACGATACGCTTAAGGCCTGGAGGCGGGATCGGATATAGCCACGGCAAAATCTGCCGAGACACTATGAAGTAGAGACAGCGCAAGGCCGGCATGTGGGCGAAAACTTGACCCGCTCCCGGGAAATGTGTTGCTATATAACTCGGGCCGGGGATTGCAGCAGTCGGCAAAGAAAGACCTAAATGCCGAATATTTAATCGGTATATCGGTGGATTTATCAGATAACGGAAGTGATCATGATGCCAGATGAATAGATCACGATCCCAATTAACCAAGAGAACAGATCCGTCTGGTTCGAGCATGATCTGCCGGCCCCGTAAAACTGCTTGCCGTGCCTCCCGATTAACCCGACTAAGACTCCAGAATTCTTTGGTATAAACATCAATAGGAGGTGCCATACACCAAAGTGCGGGTGGATCTGGGCCACTATTGGATGGATGGAGGAAGGATATGTAGGTAAAGGGTCCCCCAGGCAAGGCATAAATCTCAAGAATGTTTAGTCGAAGCTCTAGGGGAAGTCGGGAAAAGGGAAAGTCTTGGAAGTTCAAGTGATAGCTTGATCTAGCGCGGTGGCCACTACGGAAGCCGCCATTGCGTCGGGAGCGAATCATGATGAATGCGTTTTGATAGCGAGACTCGACTCTAGCGTATAAAGGGTTGGTTGGTGGCAGCGAGCTTCAACTATGCAGAGCAGGAGCAATGTTGAAGTCCGATATCGTAAATCGCAGTGCGCGGCTTTTTCCGCATATCTTTGCCTCACCCGCACGCCCTCATAATCAAGTAGTTAAGACGGCGCTTCGAGGTAAAATCTTGGGCTTTTATGAAAGCCAGGCAGTCCACAGGTTGGCATAGAAATATAGAATCACCGTCCCAGCTATTGCTAGAATTTGATTAGATGGTTGTTACAGGAATCTACGGGCAGACGAGGTCTCCCTGGAGAAACCTATGTGGACAAAGCAGGTTACGCAGTAGCATCAACTTCTGTGCCTGTTGCCTGCGATCTCTCTATTTCCTCGATTCGCTTCAGAATGCCGTCCTTCCATTCACGGTATTCCTGTCGTTTCTGATCTGTCATATCCCACCTGCTTTGGAACATTGTATCGGCTCTCTGGACGTGAAGCCTCTCGCTGAATTTGGTATTGTCATCCTCCATGTCGACGTCATCACTAGAATCATTCGGGTCTGGGTGTGATCTCCTCACCATCTCCTCAAAACCGGCAAACCACTCGTCCTTCTGCCAACCCCTCTTGATAATCTCGGCCATGGCCTTATCTACGTCTTTCGACGTGACATCAGACCACCCAATCCATAGCTCATCCTCATCCATACCTTGGACGGTGACCTTGTTCTGGGTATGCTCTAGAACAGCAAGTATAGACTTCCGGATCTTCGAATACTGCCTGTTGTCCAAATCTTTCCCATTTACTAAAACATACAGCTGCCCTGCAACAAGGCAGTGCACAGCTGCTAATAGGGGGGTCAGGTGATCATTGACCCATTCGTCTTTCGTCCGTCTGCCGTGGGGTGCCACAATAGTTTGCATTCCAGCGAGGACAGTGCGCCCGATAAGGTCCTGGTCCAATTCCTTGCACAGTAGCTGGATAGTTGGTCGTATCCATGCAGGCAAGGTACTGTTAAGGCCACCAGCCTTCTTTTTCGCGGGGAGCGGTGGTGGTTTCGACGCAGATTTGGTGGGCGAGTTTTCTCCCTTCGCCGCAGCGGGAGACCGGAACTTCGCTAAGGAGGCATCCTTGGTGGGTGTTGCTCGGGAGGGTATCCGTTGAGCGCTACCGAAAAGACCGGACTCTTTTGCTTTGGAGGTTGGTGTTCGTATGCGGCTGGACTTGCCCAGGGAAGTCGAAGGAAGGACATTGTCGAGGTGAGCGTACAATCGCTTGTACAATCGCGGCGGAATAGGTGGCCTCACTTGTATGGGCGGTAGGTCGAGCGAGATCTTGAGGCGTTCGCAGGCGATGTGAGCACATGCGTAAGAGCGGGCGACTTCTTCGTCGACCTTCAAAACCCCGGCACTATGCCGTGACTGGGCAAGCAGAGAAGATGCGAGCTCAAGTAGAGGCTGTGGCAGGGCAGTCGAATAGCTCGGCAGTAAAGAATATAAGGTTGGCTCTAATGTACGACTCATCCTGGCACAATGTTAACTTCGGATGTCGTCTCGGCACGTGGTGTGTTGGAGCTTGGACCGGGATAAGCGTATTCGGACGTAGTTCAGTGTACAATTCCTCGTACAATTGCTTGTATTATGACGTAGCACTGCCTGCTTCGGTGCTGTCTCATATCGTCAAAGACATTGAGGTGGTAGAGAGATGAACGAATTCGGATTTCTATGCTAAGATGGGTGAATGGAAGACATGACGTTTCTTTGGTGCCAACGCGCCGATCCGTCGCGTTCCTTTAGTGCTTTGTTAGTGGATATGGCCCCTGATCCATGCCGGCAACGGGCAGAAAACGGGTAAACCCAATAGTGGGGGGCGGCTGAACCTCCCCTGTGCCTCACCTGCCTCACCTAGGTACTTAGTAGGTTAGTGTACCTATGTACCACTAGATATGTGCATTAGCATTACGTGGTGAGTGATAACATTTCCACTACTCATCACCACGAGCGCCATATTGACTTTTTGACTTTAAAACAAGACGAAGCGCAATATTTTCCTGCTGTGATAAGATATATAAGCAGTTTAGCGTTTGAAATTGCGTCGTTCCGAGCCGCATTCGACTTTACTCCCGCCGCCCGCTTCCAAAGTACCTAGGTATAGTAGTTGAACCAAGCCGAGGTGCTTATCGCCATGCGTCCCACCATCATCACAGCCGCCGGCCTGCTCACCGGAGTCCTTGGCCACGGCTCTCATGACCAGAAGCCCATAGTGCCCGATAACGCAAATTGGATGGTGAAACACATGGCTGGTATGTTTTGATCTCTTCTAGCTGGATGCCGCGACCTTTCTCTTTGTACAAGACGCTTCGCGCAAGCCTCTGCCGTATTCTAGGGCCGAAGCAAAGGGAACGAACAACCGAACCACATATTCTGAGGCATGTCGCATGGAAGGAATACAAGGACGGCTAACTCAATTCGTACGGCACAGAGGAGCACCACATCTCCACCTTCGATCCTTCTTCCTTCTTCACCCTACACGACTTCAACGGCAACGGCCGCTGGGAAGTCGACGAGATCCTTCGCACCTACGGATTGATGGACGAATCAAACAAAGACGTACCCCTTTCCAAAAGAGACGAATACCAGCGCCTACTTCTCAGCCTTCTCGATACCAACGGCGACGGCTTCGTCTCGCGCAATGAGTTTATGTCCTTTGTCGCCAGCGGCAAGACGCTGCCGGACCTCGGTACGGGACCCGGACACCACGGCGACGACGAATATGAATACGAGATCCACCACTGGGAGAAATACCACGACGAGAACACCCGCCTCGAGGATCTGAATCACCCCGAGGACATCGAGCATTTCCGCAAGCACGACGAGATGGAGGAGGCCGAGGAACGGCTCGCGCGCCTCGATCGCATGGCTATCGTACAGGAGAACATCCCGGCCAAATTTAGGAAGTCCGGCTGAGTTCTGCCTACGGGCTGACATGGTCGTGACGATACCTTTTTTTATTTTTGGAAATTTTACTTATTCACATAATGTATATTGAGCGCATGGCTGGCATGGCGTCTACGTGGTATGGGCGTACGTGTATATATGGTTTGGAAAGAACTTGGCGATGGCATAGGATTACATATGGTTGCGCAACAAGGTGGCAAGGACGTGGCTATGATATAAGGACCTGAAGTCGAATAAAAATATTCGCATATTAATGATGAGATGTTCCCGTGTTTGCCCCGAACCAACCGTAGTTTATAAACTTAGCCCCAGGATTGATGAAGAGAGTGTTCTTACTACTCAAGCGCTCAACCACCCTTGATCATTCTAACTTGGAACATTCAAATCGAATCGACACTCAGAATATTAGTGATCTTACGTTATACTGCCTGCTGTATCCGTAAATCTCCTAACATAGAGATCAAACACACAATGCCAAACCCCCGGAGCGAAAGTCTTAACGAGCTCGACATGTTCAGCGCAGACATCAGTCCGACCACCAGCGCCGCCTAGCGTCCGCGCTCGCTCCGCAAACCATTCACGTATCTCGTCTTTCTTCGCCTCGATATCGGACACGCCCACGTTCTCGTGGATGTGGAACCAAGCCCGCGGGGCCTCGGCGGCTACATCCCACGCCGTGGCCCAGGAGCCCCGACTAGTCGGCAGCAGGCCGCAATTGACATGCACGACGTCGCTCTTTCGCAGCCCAACATCCCTTTTCTCCCCGTCGTCATCGCGTCTTCTCTCCCTCTGTGCCTCGCGCTCCCGCGTGAGTTCGTCCAGTCTTCGTATCCGACCCGCCGCCCGAGCATTGTCCTCGAGGAACACGATGATCGTCTCACGGCCCGCAAGGACTTCTTTCAACATCTCTTCCTCCCCTTGTTCCGTCTCGTCGCGAGAGCTAGACGGCGGCCGAACAACCCGCACACTCCACCCGTTCGCTTGTGCGCCCCGCCTCAGCCCCTCTACGCTCCACGCGTTGAGCTCCCAGCACAGCACGCGGAGCCCCAGTGTCGCATAGCAGAAGGCGAAGTACCCGATCCCGGCATACAAGTCGACGGCGAGAACGCCTGCTCGCTGCTTCGCAGGGATATGTCGATGCGACAGGTCTCCGTCTTTCCGGCTTGGACTACTTGGTGAATTATCAGAATCGTGGAAGCCCAGTAACCGTGCTTTCTCCTTGATGTTGCCCCGGCTGAACATGGTCCAGCGGGGCGCCCACGTCTGCGTGATCCCGTTTTGCTTCGTCGAGACCCAGAAGGCGCACGAGAAGTCTTCTTCCGTCACTTTTTCGGGCTGTAGAGCACTTTCTCTTGCGTGTCTGGTGGGTGTTGATAACGTAGATGGCCCGAAGTCCCCGTAGAGCATGCGGAGACCACTTGGGCTGCGCAGTATATTCTCGCTCTCTCCTATTTTCGCGGACACTTCCGTCCCTTCGCTATTTCCCTTCGAATGAAGGGGTATGCCCTCGTTGATTGCTAGATGTGTAAAATTTGTCTTAGGGGACCCCGAGATTTCATCGAGTATTGTCTTCCATAACAGCATAGGGCCTCGTAAGTTCTCATCGTCCTTACTCGTATTCTCATTATCACCCGCTGGTCCAAGCGCGGAGTTCGCAGCCAGGTCTAGGGCAATGCGCCACGCTGGTGATGTGAATGACCCCGCGGGAAGTAACACCAGCGGTCCATAGGCCGTCCATCGCTTAGGCGCTTGTGCGATGAGATAGCCGACGTCGTACCGATTGTTTAAGTCATCTGCATGGATTTCATACCAAAAGCTAATGGCGGTTTCAATCGGGCTCCTCTTCTGGCGAAGCGGCCTCTTCCTTGTCTTCTGGGGTTCGCATCCGCAACACTCGCCTGCATTCATGATGGGATGAGTTGTGACGAATTCATCGCTTCACTGTGATAAGTGGAAAAAGTTGATATGCTGAAGTGGGGCGCAGCGTTCCACTAGGACCCAGCCCCTTTTTGGCCTCACTTACCCATGAAGCAATTCCATCACTAGATAGGCCAGAGTAAATAGGTAGGTCATATAACCGCAAATTCATAATAGAATATTTCCTTGAAGGTTCATTATACAGCTAAATTGATATAAGAATCATAAAAACTTGATGACGCGGCCATGTACGCAGTCAGAGTAACATAGGATGAATCCTCCTGTGACGGATGGGCTTCAGCCCATAGTGGTTATAATGGACCCACTCGGACGGTCAACGTGTACGGTAACAACGTGGCCGTCCGCCTTACTATTAGGCCAAAGGGAACCAGAATAATCAAGGCAGCAGCCTTGGTTATTAAGCCACTCTATATGGTAGGGTTCATCAGGCGTAGCGTAGGCCCTCACTTATCCCTATGAACTTGTAGGACCCCGCCATGGGTTGAGAGCTAGGCAAGCTAGGGTCACTTACTTACTTAAGTCGAGATAACAAAGTAAATACAACATGAAGAGCCCGAGCAAGGCGCAGGTTAGTACTAACACCGAGAATAGGCTGTGTAATACTTAGCCAGGTAGGTAGGGAAGCCCGCCTACAAGTTCTCACTACCGGTGTGCTGAGAGAGAGAGAGATAGCCTCAACATAAATGCCGGTAAGCACCAATCAAGGGATCTTCTTTTTCATTCCGACAGGCCGGAACTCAAGTTACCCCTCATGGTGCCTCCTTGTCGATCGTGCCCGGTTCTTCTACAGCGTCGTTAGGCCACCAGGTCTTCCAACACAGCCTTTCGGCCCATGGTTTTTAGTATCATCCTCAGTAACCAGAGCTATATGTAGTATAACTAGCCATTAAATACAAGCCAAAATTGTGTAGCTATGATGTATAGCTATTACTAACTACAACCTCCAACTATACTATTGAATCAGTCCGTTAGAAATTTATTATTATTATTTTTCGCTCACCGGAACGCGCACTGCCTTTATGGCCCCCTTCCCGCATACGGCCAGGACAGCACCCCTAAACCATTGTACTGTAGAAAAGTCTGGAACTAAAGTGTTTTAGGCAAGTAAGATCTAATATTCTGCCTTGCCAGCGATCCTCCAATGCGGGCTGTGTATTAAATTCATGCACAGTAGTTTTTCTCGCATGGGATCTACTAGTAGATTGGTTGTTTGAATGTAGCCCAGCCTACAGCGAGCCCAGAAAAAGCCAAACTCCCCCCGGTCATGGGTTCCCCTCAAAATACTTTACCTCCCTCTTCTACACCCCTCAGCTAGTGCTATGCTTAGTGGCAAGTCAGCCATCAGAGCCACTACATGTATTTGAAGACGTATTTCACATTCTCCCTTCTGATCTACCATGGAAGCATTGGCTGTTCTCGGTACCGTGGTTAACATTGCCCAGGCTCTTGAGTATGGATTTAGGCTCCTCCAAATGAGCAAGAGGCTTCGTCGGTTCGGGGTTATTGATCCAAATCTAAACGACGACGTATGGCGGCTCAAGAACACCACAATCACCCTTAGTTCCCAAGAACTTCCGAGAGGACACGATAATCTTCGAAATCTAGCAGTCAAATGTGCTGAAGTGTCCGGAGAGCTGATCTCAGAGCTTGAGAGGCTCAAACCGACAAACCCCAAATCAAAACGGCAACGAGTCAAGACAATATACAAAAGTGAACGTAGAAGAAGCCGCATTAATAAACTCAGAAAACGGCTTAATGACTACGAAACTCAACTAGGTCGACATCTCGCGAGCGTTGCTAGGTAAGACATCAACACGTGTCTGGGTGATCTCCCCAGACATATACAAGATAGGAATTACTAAGACGACCCAGAATCGAGTCCAACATCAAGTTGGATGAAATCGGCCAGGATGTCCACAAAATGGCAAGCGAACTAGCCGCGATGCAATTCGTACTGAAAGAGCTGGGCGACTCAAGACACATTAACCAAAAAATTTCGGAAGCAGTCCAATCGCTAGCCCAGCATCATCATGGCCACTTTAGCCAATCGAGCGAACGAGTGATCCTTGACAAGTTATACTTCCTTAATATGCATGAGAGATTCGACACCGTTGTCGATGCCCACAGGGAAACATTCCGATGGCTGTTCGATCCCACCGGCGGTGATGGCGGCCCCAAAGAGAAAGCCAGCAAGGATTTCATCACCTGGCTTCGGCAGGGAAGCGGCTTTTTTCACGTCTCTGGTAAGCCAGGAGCCGGGAAGTCCACCATGATGAAACACATCTGCGGACACGAGGACTTAGACGACCATCTAAAAGTCTGGTGTCAGGGTGCTCAACTGGGGCGCGGTCAGTTCTTCTTCTGGATGCCTGGCACTGCGGAACAGAAGAATCTTAAGGGACTTCTACGCGGACTACTGCATTCTATTCTGGATCAAAACCGGGACCTCATTCCCACAGCATTGCCCCAAATCTGGAAGGCTATGTCCGCCAACCCTCCGTCCTCCAGAGAGCTAGAATACCGCGATTTCCAACAAGGATTTGACAACATTCTAAAACACGCTATCGAATCCCGCCTATATAAGTTTGTCCTCTTCATTGACGGGCTTGATGAATTCGAAGGCCGCCACCTCGACCTCATTACCACCATGAAACAATGGACAGAGAAATATGTCTCGGTCCTGAAGATCTGTGTTTCAAGCCGTGAATATATGGTCTTTCAACAGTCATTTTCGCGCTGTCCGAAGCTTCGTTTACACGAATACACGTTCACGGATATCGGGAGAATGGTGTCCTCGCATCTAAAACCAAAACTGGAGTACGTCGATGTCTTTACATCAGCTGAATTACAAACGATTATAGCTCTTATTACAGAAAGAGCCGAGGGCGTGTTTTTATGGGTTTCCATCGTGCTATCGAGTATTGAAGACGCTCTCATGTCTGGAGCTAGCTTTCGTGAACTGAAAGAAAAGATTGAAGCCTACCCGACGGAACTCGATCCCCTATATTGTCACTTGGTACATTTGATACACGAAACAGACCGCAGATGGGCATTTAAGGCCCTCAAGACAGTTCAATTCTTCCAAACGCAAAAAGAATTTACCCCCAAAACGGCTCCATTGAGGCTGGGTCTTCTAGAGCTCTCATTTCTAGAAGACGTGCAACACGGCGATGCTGCTACCACAGCATCCTCAAGTGCATCAACGCTTGAGCCGGAAGCAGCCAGCAAGCGGTTAGATAACACATATAAAAAGGTTTATGGGCGGTGCAAGGGGTTTCTCCATGTACACGGTTCCAATACAGAGGTAGAAACCCCACCTACAATGAGGCAAAAAGTCATATTCATTCACAGATCGATCGTGGAATTCTTGGAAACGCCGAACTTTGCTGAGCTGGCACGGCCATATATACGAGACTTCGACTGCTTCGATAATGCCTGTAGCACCCTCCCTAAATGCATCAGATATCAACAGCCTATTCCGGATGTTTTTTGCCATTGTAAGGAGACACCGGCAAAACGTACCGATTGCCTTTGCACAGCTAGACAGAAAAGAACTATCAGCATATTTTGGACAGATACTATCGGTAATTATATGCGCTTAGCCGCTCGATTACGGCGCATTGATTCTAGCACTTTCCAGTCTCACGTAGAGGCTTTTCGCGAAGCGATTTTAACCCTATCCGAAGGGCTTAAAGACAGAGACCCCCTTTCAGAGTCGATTAATCGATGCTTCGCTATTAATGGGCTGGCTGTTGGTCTTTCGGAACCACTTGAACGAATGCGGGACACCAATCAACAACCCGATTCAAGTCTATTCTCTGATTCCGAAGGTGGTGTCGGCATTGAAGGCTTTTGCCTAATTGGACTTGAAGAGCGCTGGTTGCATATCACCCAAGACCGATTCGTCAAGACCCTAGGCATAATTCTTCAACTCGGCCACAAAATTGCATCGCCAGAGGAACATTTCCATTGGTGGGAGACGCAGTGGGAAATAATAGTTTTTGGTTTGATGACGAACCAGTTTCCCCAAAGTTGGTGTCCGGGCGCTATAATAGACTGGTGCCTTCGGCACGGAGCAAACCCGGACTTGACTGTCGGCGAGTTCATCCCCTTCGGCCCGCATTCGTTGCCCTGGCTAAATCCGAAAGGCGGTTGGCAGCTCATCTCCTCTTTACGTAATTTTTCATTTTCCGGCTTCGCACGGGTTCCAAGGAAGGGCGTGCATCACCTGTTCATAATAAATGAAACAGCAGATATTTGTCAGCGTATCAAAGAAAACGGAGGTGCGCTGAAACTACGAGACCTGTTATCATACTGGTTTCTAGATAACGAGTACTTCCCAAAGCTCATAGATGGGCTACAATCTGGTAAAGACGGAGAGCATTCCAATCCCACACTACCCAACGAAGCAGAAATGCCTCGTGGGCCCATGCGGACGTGGGGAACGGACCACGTCGCGTACTCGCCGAACGATTTTCGGAAGGTTTTGAGGACTACGGAGCTAAAGGCGCAAGAGCTCGATCGCCAGTCGCGTTTACCTACTAGCAAATATCAGAACAATGACTAGGTTTATTGGTCGGACGATTTTTGTTTTCGAGTTGCACTTATGAGTTTCAGTCTAGACTGGGGAGAGCCGGTAATAGGTTGCCTTCAGGTAGAAGCGTCTAAAGACTAAGTAAGTAACTGTAGGTTAAGGGGGGAGGGTCCAGTCTTTGTGTGAACAGAATCTAATATAATTCCAATGCCTTAGGGGGGACTCGTAACTTGAATATTTGGGCTATAATCCGATCCCTTTGTCCTGAGCATTGAGTACTTGTATCTATAGAAAATCTTTCAAGTATCAAGCCAACTTCAGCGCAACGTAGGACTTTATCAAGCAACTTTGGCTATTGCCATAAGAGCGAGTGAGTGTTCGTTGAAATAGCATGTAGGTAGTTCTAGTAAGAATGTAATCTGTCTCCCCGATGGTCTCCGTAGCAAAAGTAGGACGACGTTGAATCCAGCACCTGACTCCCCGCAGCCAGGTTTCAATCACCAATTCCTACCTAGTCCAGCAAAACAGGAAAGAAAAACACAAGAGACGGAGCCCGGCCTACGCCACGTAGATCTATCCCGAGATCGAAACACGGGGGAAAAGGGCGTAAGTTGCCTAGCGCAATGTATGCTAATGAAAACGACAAAAACCCTAATAGGTGACGGGCCAATCACGTCTCACACGACCGGGCGTATCTGGCATCGTTCGACGGCTGGGCAGCAGCAGAGGAGCTCCTCCGTGGAGGAAGAGATAAACGTGGTCGCATATGCCCCTTGGTCCATAGCGTACTTCCTATAGTCTACTATATGCATGCAGGGAAGAAAATAAAGCGCCAACAGCCCTTGCCCCGAAATCGCAGGCTGTCAATACGGCAGGATTGGCGAAATTGTGGGGGGTAGCACATGCTTCCTTACGACCTAGTCTATTTAGTCTAACCTACACTATAGCCCGTACATCTATCAACCATGGTTAGGTAGGTATTTACTATACCTATCTGTAGTGGTGTGTGTGGTAAGGGGGGGGGGGGGGGGGGCGAAACGATTCGCATATTTTCTGCCCTGGAGCGCTGATCAATGGCGCCACGTCCTTGCGATTGAGCGCCGAGTGAAAGAGGCACAGCTCGATACACTAACCCACGAGATAGGCTAGGCGGTGGTGGAACGGAAGGAAGCTTACATTATACTATTTCGTCAACTGATTAATCAGTCAGTTTAGTCACCCTAGGTACCTAGGTTAGTCCTATTCCCAGAAGATCCATCCTCCCCAGCAGGCAGAAAGGACTACCTAGCGGGGTACTCCGCGTTTGGGTGAGACAGTATACTCCCGCCCCTACTTGCTTCAACCTTGGGATGGCCTGATAATATCGAATATGGCATGGTCCACCGCTGGCTTTCATCGTAAGATGGAATTCCCGGCGTGTGCTTGCTGCTGCTGCCTCTCCGTATGGGGGAACGCGGAGTTCCGTCGCTCTGGGTACCTAAATAAGATTGATTGATTGACTGACTAACTGCCTGCCTGGTTTGCTTACTATCTGTAAATACCCAATACAAACACAGGGGCGATTGACGCCCGATGTATGCAGTGTAAACTCCGAAAAAGGCCAACCACAAACACCCATTATAAATCTACCACCACTACTTACCAGTCTCATTACATTACATGATGTACATACCCAGCAAGTAACAGGAGGGGGACGTCGCTATACCATACCATACCATACCATCCACTAAAAGCCCGACTAATTACGCGACGGCTAGCAAATAACAATGTGTGGACGAAATTCAATTCAATTCAATCCATGCCGCTCGCGAAACGGCCTAAAGCGGCCGATAAGCCCTGCGGATAGTATTCTGCATTTCGTCTATCTAGGTCCAATGCAGCAACCCGAACTGCGTACTAAATAAGACTCCGTCTGGACGAAAGGTAGCGTAGCGTAGCGACCTGCTACATAAGTACAGTAGTAGTCTAGTCTTTGCCGTTTGCGTTGCGTTGCGTTGCGTTCCACCGGTATCGTAGCGGGCGTAAGGTAAGGCAGGGCCTGAAGGACGTCCGCCGGGGGGAGGGGATGGGGCGAGGGGGGGGGGAGCCCTGCATGCACGAGACCTGCTGGGATATGACAGTGTACCCTACTGTGTGCGAGATGTCTCCGAGAGTTCCCGGAACTTCCAACTTGGGATTACGGACTTGGGTGTGATGCGACTTGGTAGATGGGTAGGTATGTTGGTTGACATTCTGTGATAGGCACGCTTAACTTGTCACAAGCTTCGGTTGATGGTTCATGTCTATCTATCTCCTATGTATGGCATACGTACTTTGACCTTTGGCATATGATATCTTGGCTGACGCTATGTTTCATGTCTCCGACCTCTTCCTGGCACCGCTACTCAACTGTTCCCTATATTAAGTAGAGGGAGATGTAATGACATACTGCGTGCTTCCTCGGCTAGACTTGGTAAACTAATCATTATGCACCGAAATATTTCTTGCCTCAAAACAGAGGGGCCGTGTATAATACGGTTGGAAGGTTGATTAGTATTCGATACCTACAAAGTAGCCTCGTGGGCTCGCTTCCAATAATTGAATTGGAGGGAGAATCATTTAGAATCACATGTAAACTATTTCGACACCCCGTCTCACAATACCGAATAGTTCCGAGGGATTGAGAGCCCAACACTGCTACTCAATCACCAACACCCCAATTTCAACCACAAGTCAAACAGGGTAGGAAAGGCGGAAACGTCAATTCATGCTTATTTATTCATGGATGTGCAGAAGAACCATTTTAAAAACCTGAAACCTCTGGACTCGTCCAGCATGCCCATGTCATCTACGACTAGTACGCCGAAACCCAGTATAATGTGGTTCGCAATTGGGTACATGCTCTTAACGCCATCCCTAGGGCCAACCGTCCCACGCCACGACCACTGTAGTTCTTTATCCCTTCTTCTTGGAGACACCGACGGTACGACCGCGGCGGCCCGTTGTCTTGGTGTGCTGTCCACGGACACGGAGACCCCAGTAGTGTCGGAGACCACGGTGGGCGCGGATCTTCTTCAGGCGCTCGAGATCCTCACGGAGCTTGCTGTCAACAGCAGATGAGATGGCATGCGAGTCCTGGCCGGTAACGATATCTCTTTGTCGGTTGAGGACTGCTCATCGTTAGGTCAAGTGTTCTCATTGGATGGGAACTAGATCATTCGTTAACTTACACCAGGCGGGGATCTTGTAAGCAGCGGGGTCCTTGACGATCTGGACGACACGCTCAAGCTCTTCGGCGGTAAGCTCACCGGCGCTAGAGACGTTCAAATTAGTTTTCGTTATAACGGAGAGGTTTACTTCATTTCAACCTACCGCTTGTTCTTGTCGATATCAGCCTTCTTGAGGATCAAGTCGGCGAAACGAGGACCAATACTGGATTACGTTTTAGTTTACGGCCCATGTTTACGCATGGAAATTTTCTTACCCCTTGATCGAAGTCAGGGAGTCTATACTCAGGTTAGTAACGGTACATAGATGACGCCATATTTTAGGCTTCAATATATCTACACAGAACTCTGCGCTGTGGAAATAGAAATGTGGCACTACTTACAGAGGGCCTTCTCCTTGCCGTCGACATTGGTGTTACTTTAAGCAAGTTAGTAGGTTGATTAATGCGTCGCCTGTGCTGGAAGCTGCATCTTAAAAAGCTGATTCGAAATCACCAACGGCTATTCGTAGGAACGTGAAAAGAGGTGCCCGGAATTCTTACAGTAGACGAATGATGAACTATTAAACACAGTTAGTAAGTTGCTATATTATAACGGAGAGTTCGATGATCCAAGTCCTCCAAATATCGAAGATGGATCACGACCTCCAATGATCACACTGGAAAACAATTTTGTCACTCACCTGAAAGTTCGACTTCTCCCCCGAGACGAGCGACTAGACTATGTATCAGCACTACCCTCATACTGGAAGTTGTTGCGCTGCCCCAAGGCTTCCTAATTCCTGTCGCAAATGCTCGAGTGCTGGCTGATATTTCATTCGGCAAGGGCTGATTGTGCAGTTCGTAAGTCCCGAGAACTCTTGCATACTATATCTGCATCAACAGATATTCATATCATTCATTTGCGTGTTCCGACCCTTTGGTTGTGTGTCGCGGATAGCGTCATATTTGTGGCCTGGATTTGGTTGAGGAGATATCGTGATTTCGGGGCGACGCGGTGGTGGTAAGGTCGTGAAAGTAGCACAGCAGCCTCGAGCATTTGTTCCAGGAAATAGCGAAGCCATTGAAGGCGTGCATATCTGATGTTTGACTCACCATGGTGACGGTGTGGTGTGGTGGACTGTCGATGGAAAGGAAGCGGAACAGTCCGAGCTACAACTTTTCAAGATTTTTGGTAGAGGACGAGGTTTCTGTGTGTGCGTGTGGTCGACGGGTGTCAAAGCTTTTCCGAATCCGAATCTGGGTGCTGTGTGATTTGATTGGGCCGTTCCCAATGGGTGATGGGTCTGCCCTAGTGGAGTCCCTCTACTTATCTTATCATGAATTCGCCAGTTAGGAAGTCACCCCGCCTTCGATGATATGTGGCTTGCCAGTTGTGGCTGACGTCGAACCATACACTTAGACGGGTATTATTCGACCAATTCAAAGACATTATTAGCAATTCCTAACACCGCCGCCACCCACGCAAAGAGATACCACCAATATCTATGCTGCTCTCTATATCAACCGCTGGTACCTATGATTAATTTGATAAATATATTCCTATCTATATGTATCTAATACACCGGAGCCTAGAGTGTTCTAGGATTGAGCGGCCATATAATCGCTGACCACTAGCCCCCCTCCCAAATATGAAGGCCGCCGTCAACAATGGTATTATTCTCTCCCTTGAGCATTCCAAAGTTGGATCCTAGCGCCGAATGATTTTACCTTGATTTCTCTGCTGAAGAATAAAACTCTAATCTCCACGTGTGATACCAATGATTGTTTAATATAACTTCAAGTATATGCAGGTACACTTGTCTGATTAGTTTAGTAACATAGAATGAGCAAGCTAGGTAATCGGTCTGTACCATCTCACCACGGTGCTTTGAGGTTAGCTTGATCACGTTAACATGTTTTAAAAACTTGCCCTTAGGTATCGATGTACAGTAGATGATTATACATTGGGATGTCATGAGCTTCCCCGGATTACCTACCTCGGCCAGATCTCGGCAAGCCAATAGCCATCATAAGTTATGTTTGTGCTTTCGGACTACTTACACTTACACATGCAAGCAGGCAGACAGACAGGCTGCTCTGGAGACAATCATCAGTAACTGGACCAGTAACATGAATGGTACCCGGTACAAGCCGGACAGTCTCTCTGAACTGTGCCCAGTGCACCGTGTTGCAGGCATCCGTCGCACACCATCGGTTCATGACCCTGTTCTGGGCCCACCTGGGCATGGCTCTTAGTCCGAAGCCGCAACAAACATCAGACCAGGAACACCCCAGTTGTCCGGTCGCGAGAGGTCTGGCGGGGGCAGATCACTCTGGCGCGACTCGGCGATAACGGGGGGGTTGTTCTTTATCCAGAGCAGTACTTAGGTACCCTGAACGCCCGTTTTCCTTGGTCTTATTGTGATAGAAAATATCTCCTTCTTTTCATTCACACCTCTCCTCTCATTCACACGCTATTAATCAGCAAGAATAGAATCTAAATTACCTTAGACAGACAGACAGCCCTGTTCCATACACATACCGCTTGAAAAGTCGTTGCATATATCCAGCCGAGTCTTCTGAATTACATCGTTGACTTCATTCACGACGGGACCCGCAATAGACCGAGGAAGACAGAACAGGTACGGGGACTGAACCTACCTAGCTTGCGATAATTATTCGCTTGCGTCCCATCCACCTTCCAGCCTACAGTATTGCCGACCCTTGTATCAGCTCATCCTTCTTGCTCTTATCTGTTGGCGTGATTGAGCCTGTACTCGTACCAGTTTTCGCCGGAACCTCTGTCTTGCTCTCGCCAATTTTAGGCCGTCTTACTAGATTTTCAGTCTCTAGTTAAGAAGGACGTTGGCGACAACAATTCTTACGATTCCTTTTCTTTCGCATCATTAAAAATAATCCACCACCATGTTCGCGACACGAGCTCTTCGCCAGGCCACGGCCCATGCCGCTGAGCGCACACCTTTAATCCGCTTCATTGGCAAGCGAGAAATTCCTTGTAAGCACTTCCATGCACCCACTGCATTCCTTCCACTCAAGCCTTAGACACGTCTCTCTTATTGTCTCTCTACTCCCTGAATGTTTTCGCCTCGGTTTTATTTCTTTTATTGACGCCTACTAGCAAACATCGACCATACGCCTCACCCTCACCCCGCTTCCCCCACTGGCTCTCTACCAGCCAACTTCGGCCACACTCACACAAGCTTCTCTTCATACCGCGACTCGGCTCAGCAACACGGACCTCTGCGCAAGTCTCTCGGCTCAATTCCAGCCTCTAGACTCGGCCCCATCACGGCGCCCAAGGGCCAGTACTTCGACCGCAACGAACTCCCCGAGCGCTTCCGACGAACGCCCATAAGCCTCGCCGAAATCGAAGCCGTCGAGAGCGGCGGAGCCTCTCTCTTCGGTTGAGTTGGGGTGAACGGTGGGAGTCGCGGATGGCACGAGGAAACGACAGCGTATATTGATTTGTACGATGAACGGCGTTGTATTACCACGACATCGGGAACGGGCGACTTAGAAATGAGGGAACACGGAAACCAAGTACTTCAGATTTCAAGTGACGTTGAACGGCCTCGGGACGGTTGGGACGACGAAGATGGGCCTCGGAAGAGGAATGCTTCGACAATGGTGGGCGCAGGAGTTACGCCTAAGAGGCTTCAGCGAAAGCGAGCCGGCGATTTGAGGGGTTTTCCGCCCCTTTTTCATGGTACTGTTACACCTTCAACAACACCAGCATGGCATGGTCAAAAGCCTAGATTGTTTTTAGGGCAAAGATAAAATATTCCTTCAGTCCTTGGCATCGGCGCATCGGCGAACGCAAAGTCAGAAATTGTGTTATTGCTGCAGACTTGGGCAAGTAGATAAATGCGATTTGATTTCCCAATCCTTGCTTTGTTACAACGCTCCCTTCTCTAATAGTGAAATACCACACTCCTGTATTTAAGGATTTTACTGTGATACATACCGAGTTATGCCAGAGCTCTTCCGTGCACCTGACTTTGTGAAGAACTAGCATTTCAATCATTGAATACAAGAGTAAGCCGCGCAGTTGAACAATATATATGTTACCTAACACTCTTCCTATTTCGTGAGTGATTTTTGTTTCGAACATCTGCTAGTCATGATTATATACGTAAAGATGGAACCTAGAAACAACACCCAAGACATTATTTTCCATAGGTTAGAGCTTCCAAAAAGAAAAGGCCGTTAGATCTTCCTCTAGACCAAGTGACACAGGCAAGCAAGGGAAGGGAGGAGTGCAGGCAGTGCAAGTCCCGTGATTTCGCGAGAGTCCGGGGAAATTCCAATTCAATTAAAAAACCGGCACCCCGCGTCATAGGTGCCGTTAGCAACGCGTTTTCGTCCCTGGCCAACCTCACCTTCCGCTTCCCTTCCCCTTCCACATGCACGCCTACCGCCCCTTCACACTTTCTTCTCCAACAAGCTGGATTTTCTCGACTCTTGGGATCCTCCGCGGTTTTACTCCCCCTGTCCCCTCAGCCCGATATTTGCATTCGACCCGACACAAAATGACGAATCCACCGTCGCCTGGTGGTGGTGGTGGTGATGGTGGCGGCAGCGATACGGCCACAGGCAAGCGGAAAGCGGCCGAGAAGCCCATCTCCCCGCCTCCCGTCAAGCGCAAGGCGCAGAGCGCGATATCGAAGGGCGCGGTGGCCAGCTTCTTCACGCCGACGTCGCAGAAACCGAAGGACCGCACTGTCTGGACGGAGCGCGGTGGTGATGCAGATGGACGGGACTCCTCGCCCGCTACGCTGCTTGTCGGCCGCTTCGAGCTGGAGGTAGAAGAAGAGGATCGGCGGAAGAGGAGGAAGATTGCTGCTTTCGACCTCGATTCTACCCTCATCGTTACCTCGTCCGGCAAGAAGTTCGGGAACGACCCGGCCGATTGGAAGTGGTGGGATCCGTCGGTTCCTACGCGTTTGAGGAGGCTTTATACGGAAGAAGGGTAGGGTATTCCATTTTTTGCCTAGGGATGAGAGTAGAAGAGGCTCCGCATCGAGAAAATCGATGAATAATCTTCCGATACGTCCGGGCACCGCGAGGAGAGTTGCCGAGCTAATGGCGTGAATGCACAGTTACCGCGTCATCATTGTCAGCAACCAGGCCGGCCTCACGCTGCACCCGGACCCGAACGCCAAGGGCCCCAAGAACGCAGGGAAGGCCAAAGTGGCCAATTTCAAGCAGAAGTGTGCGGCCGTGCTGGCGCAGCTGAACATCCCCACGACCGTCTACGCAGCCACCGCGCGCGACAACTACCGCAAGCCGCGCACGGGCATGTGGAGCGAGCTCTGCGCCGACTACGGCATCCCGGAGGACGAGGTCGATCTGCAGAACAGTGTTTTCGTCGGCGACGCGGGCGGCCGCACGGCGGCCGTCGTAGGCAAGGACGGTGGACACGCGGGCGCGGCCACGGCGAAGGACTTCAGCTGCTCGGACCGCAACTTCGCGCATAACGTCGGCGTGGCGTACAAGACGCCCGAAGAGTTCTTCCTGGACGAGCCGCCGCGCGAGTTCGCGCGCGAGTTCGATCTCGCGCTGCATCCGTACGACGACGGGAAGGAGAAAGACGGCGAGCAGGTCCTGTTCGAGAAGACGGAGGCCCGCGAGGTCGTGCTGTTCTGTGGCCCGCCCGGCGCCGGCAAGAGCACCTTCTACTGGAAACACCTCAAACCCCTCGGCTACGAGCGCGTGAACCAGGATACGCTGAAGACGCGGGCGAAGTGCTTTAAGGCGGCCGCGGACTTTTTGGACGACGGCTGCTCGATCGTCATAGGTGCGTATTTGCCTTTCTATGTGTCTATTTACCTACGTACCCCTGCCCATTATACCACAGTTGTGTTTCGCAGCCCGAATGTGCGCTGTATTTGGACTTGGCTGATTTCTCGCGGATAGATAATACAAATCCTGACCCGGATGGGAGGAAGGAGTGGGTTGAACTCGCGCGGAAGCACGATGTGCCCATCCGCTGCGTCTGGTTCAAGATCCCGAAGGCGCTTTGCGAACACAACGATGCCGTGCGAGCGCTAAATAAATCCGTAAGTTGGTCCCGGATTCTTTTTCCTTTTTCTCTCATTTTACTTGTTTTTCAACTTTTTTTTGCCAAAGTATTCTATTGTATAGATATATCCCGTACCGTCTCCCTGTAACTCTATAACTCTGAACTGACTTGGATATTCTGTTTCATAGTTGAACCCCGAAGCGCGCTCTGCTCTGCCGCCCCTCGCGTTCAACGGGTTCTTCTCCCGCTTGCGCGAACCGACGGCCAAGGAAGGGTTTCAGCATGTCTTGCCCATCGAATTCAAGTTCCGCGGGACTGAGGAGGAGTATGCGATATGGGCCCAGTATTGGAGCTGAGTAGGAGGTGGGATATGATATGCTAAATAGTGGCATGTTATGTAGATACATTGCTATCTTGCCATAGAGTTAGTAGAAATATGTTAACTTAAGATACCGCTTTTCCACGTGGTGTGAGCTTGCGAAGGCGATTGTTATGGAATAGACCTGAATAAACCTCGTGACGTTCGAGTAGATCTTTGAGCCTGTCTGTGATTCGTAACGCGGCCGAACCCCTCTTAAAGGAGTAAGAGTAGACAAGCGGCGGATGTCCATGGCAGGCTGAGAATATATACACAATAAGCGCAATACCTAAAGACAACAAAGTAATGAGAACTAAACCCCGGCCGCCAGGGTTTTATTATATGCAAAGGGGTATCTATCTCAAAACTCCAACTCCTCCACCTCCATCCCGCACGTCGTGCACGTCTTCACAGTCGCGCCATCCTCATTCTCTATCACGCGCCCCCATTCATGGACGTGCTTCCCGCCGTCGGCGATGGCGTCGCCGAACTTGGCCTTCTTCCCCTTACCACCACCACCGCCACCACTACTACTACTCCCTCCTTTGCTACCGTTGTTGTTGTTATTATCGAAGCGCCCCCGGCCCCGCAGGTACGCGTCCGTGCGCGTGCGCTTCTTGAGATCGAGCAGTTTCTCGCGGAACTTGGCCTCCTTCCTGCGCTTCTTGTCCGCCTCGCGCCGCGCGAACTCGGCGTCGAGGGCCTCGGGGGACCCCCACTTCTGCGCCGAGAACGCGTACTCTTCCACCTGGTACCGCAGGAACAGCATCATGTCGTGCCAGTGCGACTTGTGCGGGTTCGGGCGCGAGAGGTGCGGGAGGAGGTCCTCGTCGCGGAGCTCGGCTGGGAGATTTGGTTAGTTCGGTTTGTTTTGCGTGGGATGGGGTTGGGGAGGACGGGCATGGGCACATACGCTCTGTCAGCAGGTAGTCCTCCCTGCACTCCGTCTTCGTCAGAAGGCTGTACTTCTCCGGATGTTTCTCCTTGCACGCGTTGCACACGGTGCAGCCGAACACCTCCTCCCACACGAAGTCGATCTCTCGAGTCCCGCACTCCCGGCACTTCTTGCGATCTTTCTCCTCCGTGAACGTGCTCAGTCCCGGCTCGAAGGGCCCGGCTTTCTGCCGTTGTAGCTTCCTTAAGAGCTGTAGCCTTTCCCACTCTTGCACCGTCATGCCCTTCGGCCGCTCCTCCGCGGCCCCCTCCGGCCCCTTCTTATCCGGCCCTGCTGCGCCGCCGGACCCCATGGCCTTATTCCACGGGTCGTCTTCGGCGCTGAGGAACCCGCCCTTCGTGTCCGTCATCTTCCCGAGGTCGTAGTCCACGAACTTGGTGAACTTCCGCGCTGGCCGGATTGCCCCCTCTTTCTCTGCGGCGCCATCTCGTTGTTGCTGCTGCGCAGCCCCGTCTTTCGCCGGTGACGCGCCGTTAACGCGGCCATCGCGGCTTGTGGACGGCACTTCGCGGGCTGCTCTCGCTGCCGCACTGGAGGATATCGAGTCGTAAGCCCGTTTGCGGCTGTTGGGGATGTGCACTTGATCGGTAGCGATGAAGCCTGATGGCGTGCGGGTTTGCGTCGGGACGCCTGCAGCCCGCGCGGCGGCTTCTTTTTGATCTCGTATGGCTTTGGCTTTTAACCTGTTTTCTTCCTGGGGTCTTGTGAGCAGGCCGGGTCTTGTTTCCGCCTAAGACATGGTGGAAACTCACAATGCGACGGGTTACCTCGGGCGTAAGTGGAGATTTGGCTGTGCTACTCGAGGGGCCGGTAGCGGCGCGGGGAGGTGTTGTAGGACGCTCCATAGGTCCCGGGGTCTTCTGGTTGTCGTGCCGAAATTAAACAATCATTACGATGCGGAAAACTTTCTTGTGGCGAATGGTTGATGCGCAATAGTAGGACAGGAAGCAAAGATGGGACGTGGATCGGTGTATGACGAAGATTAGGCAGGCAGACTAGCCGGGTGAAAGAATCGGTGACGTCGGAGTTTCTTGTAACAGCGCACCCTTGCGCCGTTACTTGGGCAGAAGCTTGGGGTGCCTAGGCCAACGTTTTGCGCCACCATTTTCGGAGCCAGAATAGAATAGATGCACGGATATGAATTACCAGCAACCCTATAGCGTCCCTGGCTTCTACCAAACAATAGTACATCAGGGAAACATTACTCTTGCCGTTGTATCCGGAAACGGTCTGGTTATTGGTGTTTGCAATTAAACACGCTCACAAACGAGGCTGAGACACTGCAAAGATAATCCACACCTAAAAGGAAAGGTCTCATCCCGAGTTTAGGGGTTTAAGAAGCTAAATGCATTATTATCTAACCCGAACACATAATCGGTAGCAGTCGTGCTAGTGTAGTCTGCGGACCCCGCAAACAAGGCTGTACACCGTCTATGTTGCGAATCAACGCTAGGTATACATGATTTGCCATCCAAAAAAGCTAATCTACTCATCCTTGATACCACCACGGCCGGCACGCTCAGCTGCCTCAACCGCCTTCTTATCGCTCTGCGCGGCACCGCTCTGCATGGCGCTCATAAACCCGGCAGGCTGCTTGAATGGACGCTTGAGGTCACCGCTCGCGGGCTTGCCGAACAGATGGATCTGGACAAGGTTGGCCTCGATTGCGCTCTTGAATGGGATGATGGACTGGATCAGGAGAGGGTTGGTGTATTTCATATAGAGGTGCATGAAACCCATCATGGCGAGACCCATGAGTTGCGATCGGAAAGAAGCCTTGATTTGCTGCGCGTCGTAGGCTTGAACCGTCGTGGTCACAAGCTTGCCCTCCTCGGAGGAGCCCATGGGGGCCGGCTCGACGTATTTGAGGGTCGTCAGATCTATAGAAAGAGCAGTCGTTAGGATACCTATTTAATGCCGCATCGTACTATATAGACGCTGCAGGGTCCGTACCTTTTTTCTTGTTGATCTGTAGCAGGACGTAGCCGTAGATGGCAGCAATGAGAATGTTGCTACCGATGTACAGGGCTCGGACGCCGTTGAGGACGGTAGGGTCGTCGAAGGGGACCTTCTTGGAGACCTGCATCATTCCAAGAATGATGATCAGGTTGGTTCTGTCAAGCGCAAGGAGTCGTTAGCAACCCAAATAGACCAAACAACGAGAAGCTAGGGGTAGACCCGGTGAGGCCACGAGACATACATCTGAGGACTGAGGCCGGCCATTTTTGCGACTGTGATGAGACTACGACGAACTCGCGATTGGAAGAGGAGAAGCCGAACAGCAGAAGAGTCACCTAAAGATGCGAAGAGCAATGGTGAGGAAGGATCTCGAGGCACTGAGAGCGCAATTATGTCCACTCGGCTGTGGGTTGAAGGGAAGTAGATGGAGATCAATAGAACAGGACCGGAAACTTTTCAATTGGCACCAGTAATTATTTGCGACCGTAGGGTGAAGGTACCTCGCTACCTACTTCACGTTGGGGGTAACAACCAATCTCCTGGGTCGATATTCCTGCTAAAGCCCCTAAAGCACTGCCTGAAGACCCTGCGAAGAGCCGCTACGGCGGGAAATCCTAGACTAGTTGGACTCGCGAAATGCGCTAAACTAGGCACTAGACAGCACCTTGGGCATGTTAAGAGGTAGGTACCTCACCAGGTACTTTCCTACAGGTACCGGTGGCAATGGATGGCAAAAAAGGACACTTGTTCTAGATGTGTTCGATGCATGCAGAATCGGGCGCACGCTTGTGCCGCCCGTGTCTCTCTACTCATCGCCGTATCAGACCTAGTACACACATTCCCTCGCTTCCGCCTCAATCCTCCTTTCTACTTGTCTGTTGCCGCATTATGAAGGTGATGAAGGTTATGAAGAATAACACCAATGGGTAAAATAATCCTCGTCGTGTCTAAGAAGCTGAAGCCTGTTGATTTTCAGGGCTTATTTCCATGTTTTTCGTCCTTCCAGGTACTATTTGTAGTCATCGGAGTCATCCCCCCTATGTGACACCTCGGATGAGCTTTCGTTGAAAACAAAAAGCACGGCACTCAACACATCAAGGCAACGAAGGAAAAACAAGTGTTTTACCTTCTCTTTTTTTGCTTCCTTGAGCAGGTTTGATAGTCTCTGGGGGGACATTTATCCATGTTTGCTTCAATTTTGAAAGCAACTAAAGCAAGCAGCACAGCACGTCTTTAGCAGGTCTTTCACACCTCTTAAGCATGAGTGGCAGCAGCTGCTTCTTTCCAGACTGGAATTATACAAGGATGTAAATAGTCAATACTATTTGCGGTAATATCACCATGTGAGTGAGTACCTATAAGGCCTGATATCTTCCAGTGATGGACTTTTTCTGTGTGCGCATCAAACCTCGCCACTCTAGAAGGAATCACAAGAAAAAGAATAACAAGAAGGACGAGAGGGAAATATCCACGATACAGGTTGAAGGTCGGCCGAGCGTCGAACCCACCAGGAAGAAGAAGCCGCGGAAACAGGCACATCGCAGATCCCGCGTAATGGCTCATCCATGTGCCCATGCCGATTTCCCGGCATCCGGCAGAGAGGAACATTGCCCCTGCGCCCACTGTCGCTCACAACCCGCCCGTCCGCTAACACGCAACCCTCATTGTGATCATGGACCCAGCACCGACCCGCCTCGACCAGAAGGCCCAGATCAAGAAAACCAACCACACCTGCCGCAGGTCAACAGGGCTTACGTGCACCCCTACTCTACTTACCACTACCGTTTCCCTGTTGTTGACCACAGCACGACCTGCTATGGTCAAGGCATCACTCCGTATCCAACCTACTATACGGCGCTCGTCCCCGAGGCCGCAGCTGTACGAGATATTGAGACTGTTCTAGCTCATCGTCAGGGCCTGGTAGCTATGGCTAGATTGTTGGCAACTGAGGAGTTGGTTCATATCGGCACTTTTCATTGCATCAGGGCTCTTTATGAGGCTTCATCACAGCTAGAGGTCTGGGATGGCGAGAGCGCCTCCAGCAATGAGTGAACCCCATGAAAATGAAAAATTCATGAACCTAGGAAAGCCTAGAATTGTTACTTTCGGCGCTGGTGTGTTAGGTGTGACGCCTTCGATAGGCTTTGATATGTGACGAAATGCTGAAGGTCTGCCCAGCTAGCACCGGGATCACCCAAGGTTAGCACGCGCAATGACTGAAAAGTAATACAAATATCTCTATTTTGTGAAGAGGTATATACCTTTCCCGATAGTGTTTCTAACCGAGGCCTTGATACCACCCAACGCCTGCCTTTCCGCGGTTGACTCGCGCCGTTCCTAAGCCAATGAGCAAGCATGCTATCCTCACAACAAGCCTTCTCATACACATCTACCCAGACCCGGGGCACCTCATCACCCCCAAGACTCTTAAGCCACCTCGTCTCGTCCCCCGCTACCTCGGCGATCGGGTTTCCCGTGCGGAAAGCCTGCTTAACACTCTCCACCACGCCCCGCTTATCGAAGCACGAAGTACCGCCACAGTTCCGTCTCTTCCACTCACCCCACGAGGACGAGGGATATCTTCTCCGGGGCTGATTCTTCACATCCCTCCTTCTGAGCATGTGCAAGACGCCCTCTTGCACGTCCATGTACGCTGTAGCCCACCCCCGTAGCAGCTCCTCCACATCCTCCAGCCACGCGGCTTCACTCCCTATTATCATGGGCTCTTTGCTCGGGAACTGACCCTGTAGCCGCTCCAGCGGCTCGTGCATGGCCTCGTGCGTCTGCTCCAGTTTATCCATGCGCCTGGCCAGCAGGGGCAGAGCTACGGCGTGCCGCGTCGTCCAGACTCCCCCCTTAGGCGACGCCTTACGTAAGCTCTTGATGAGCGCCCTCTCGGCCCTTAGTGCCTCGCGGATGTGTACGTGAGCCGGGTCCCAGGATTCGAAGAGCTCGGTATGCGTGCGGACGATATCCTCCGTTATCCGGTGCGCGGTGGTCGCTAGCGCGGCTGGGATGCGACCCCCCTCCTCCGAGTCCCCGGTCTTACCATCCACTATCTCGTGTCCCTGCGCCGCAGTCGTCCAACCCCACTGTGTCCCCCCTTCGTTGGCACTCTCCCCGTCTGCGTGCACGCGAATACCAATTGGCGCCCACAACGTCCCGCACGAGCCGGTCGCGGACGTCCAGAAACCGTCCCCATTCCGTCCGAGCGAGGCGCACATGCCTAGCCCGCACCTCGATGAGTCCCTGCATGTGGTTATATATGTGCTCCTCGTGTAGCTCCGGCGGCGGGATCACGACGAACATGGGCTGGATCGCCTGCGTCGAGACATCCACGTCCGCGAACCAATTATCGTAGTCCTCGGACGCCGTCGTTAGGGGGCTGTAGGCGTGCCAGAACGGTATGTCCCTTTTTACGGGTTGCAGCGCGTACGGCAGAGCGGCGCCCGGCTGGTTTACTACGCCGGTGAGATCCGCTATTTGGTATAATACCGTGCACACTAGCGCTGCGATTATTGAGACGAAGGGGCTAACACCCGCGTGCGGCCGGTTGGCCACACCCACCTGCCGTCTTCCGTTGTAAAGCTTTGCCAGCTTTCCGGCATAGCGTGAGGTCGAGTGGAATCCGGTCTTATATGGGGTTCGTAGGTATTCAGTCACATCTCACTCTCAGTATTATATCTTATTTCACAGAAGTCGATCACCGAATCATACTTATGATAAGCTAATAATTACCAAGAGCCAACATGCCATAGTAAATAGATTATGCTCAAAACCCCATGATTATTTACGTTGTCGGC
The DNA here is from genome assembly GCA_004353285.2 of Xylaria grammica. NCBI lineage: Eukaryota > Fungi > Ascomycota > Sordariomycetes > Xylariales > Xylariaceae > Xylaria > Xylaria grammica. The sequence goes on from NGZP02000009.1 coordinate 4,233,053, forward strand.
GCCTACCAACCATTAATGATTCTACATCTAAGCCATGCAACTTATTTCAATGCTAGCGATTCTCTTCAAAGTGCACAACGTAATCGTAAAGAAATTATAAGACAGCTCTATATTATGTTAATACGCAAGGTAACCGGCTAGGATTGCTCATTTATTCATATTCTTAGTCAAAAAAGTCAAAAATTGTTCAGGTTGAATAGAAGCCATACCTAAGCCCCCTCATGATTTGAATTCTTTATTCAGCGCCATATCAAGAATTACTTTTTCAATCACGTGTAGTGAAGGGTCCTCACAAAGCGCCCCGATATGCAGGGCACCGAACTAGCCCAATGTTATGTAGCCGAGACTTTCGAGAGCAGGCTTCTCGAACTATATAATTACACTCAGTAGGATATTTGCATCCTAGCATATAACAATTTAAAGAATTAATTTAAGATGGTATTCACTTGGCATTTAATCTTATGGCCTCGATATACAAATTGTGAAATATAACCCACGGTTGCTTAAATAAGCCAGCTTCTAATAATGTCTTGTTATGTTGTGTCGTGAAAATAACCCAACGACATATCATCAAAGGTGTTATAGCATATTCGCATTATCGGAGGCTGCTTTCTAAACTTCGATTATAGGCATCGAAAGCCCAGCTCCGTCCGTCTCAAATTTCCTTTCTATTAATGCTGTTTTACAGCCCTTCTAGGAAGAAATAGAGCACAGATGCACCTGCATGCTTTCTTCATCTCGCTTATGTCATCAATGTGTACGCTACAATCATCCTCAAAGTATAACGTGGGGAAGCTTTAGGCGGGAGGTTTAGCTGGCCTCCACAAAAGGATGTGGGCTTGCCCTGCCTTCCTTAGTATACAACTCCTTACCTTTTGCACCTTTCCTATACCTCAATTGTACTTAGGCAACCCCAAACTTGCCTAGTACTTCAAAGCCGAACGGCAACGACTTTCTTGTTGCCAAAGATAAAGCTTTCCCAATTTCTAAGTAAGTACTTACCTAAAAATATCCCCTGCTGCCTTTCTAGTTAGTATACTAATAGCAGCTCCGGTCAAAACATAACAATCTTGACATCTACTAACATATGCCAACTCATTATCCCGCACGGCATCAATACTTTCTCTGTCATTCTTTCGTTTCAGCTACCACACAACGTAACAGCCCTGCTGTCATATTCTCAGTATAGGAGTGCATTGAACACTTGTTGTTGCGCGAAGAGCCTATACTATCTATACCGAGTTTCTATTACTAACATACAGAACATCTCGTTGTTCTAGAGGCGTGACACCTATTACTGACGGTCACCATCCGAAGACAACCAGTCAGCCCAACAAGATCCAGTAATTAGGAATCCTGGGAGGCGGTCCGGGGCTAAAAATCAACGTGATGGATGAGGGACACATGGTAATCACCCATGGGCGTAATAGCAAGGAGGTCCTAGGACTGACAGTGGCTTAGCCAGACGCAACGAACAATAATCTAGACGGTATCCTCGCCGTCACCACCTCAGCCCACCATTGGATTATCATCGCGTCAGCCCCCAAAAAGGACCACCACAGTATACACCACCTGACATTCGCATCGGCCGGAAATAAATAAAAATCAGATGGAAGCCAGGAGCGAGAAACGGCAAGGGGATAAACTCAACAGCAACCATCGAGGGAAGATACCCGGAATATTCTCTAGGGGCCAGAGGAGCGGAAGGCGGAGATATAAAAATTTATTGTCGATTTGTTGAACTGCTCACCGCTATTCAACAAATTCTTCAGCATTCAACAACAACAAGCACAAGAAAGGACGCTACTAGCACATTAGTGGCAACAGCAGCGACGACAAAAGCAGAAGCAGAAAAACACAAATGAGAACAAACTCAAAATTTTCCCGGGGCATGGGCGGTTGACATTGAACTCGAATCCCAAAACAATTTCCAGAGAACGAAGCCTTGGGCGCCACCTCGTAAGTGAACTTCTTGGATGGAGTGATTTTCTCGTTTAACATAGTAATAGCGACGCCGTCTATGATACCTTTATTCAGAAGATGATATCCCTGTGCCCCACCACCGCCGCCGCACCGCCTTCCCCGACCCCCTAGGTGAAACCCCTGTTGCAGCCGCTGCCGCTTCCGGCACGCCTTTCTGCTGGGCTACGATTAGGTCCCTTTTTCTCGTCCCGCGCAGCCGTCCCTGTCGCGACCGCCCCCGCCGGCGACGACGACGATGATGATGTCCGCGCGCCTGTTGCCGCCGCTAACGCTTCAGAATCGGTCTTCGGGGAGACGTCTTCGGGACAGGCCCCATAAGTTTCCCAGACAAGCTGGGAGGACTACGTCGAGAATTGGACCGAAGTCGGAAAGCAGATAGCACATATGCACGGCAGTATACAGAGATTATTGGGGGCAAAAGTAGTTGTATTCTGAGAGGACAGCTATCACAGGGACTAAACCACCTCACAAGTTCTAAATAGTTTGGTGGATCCCCCCTTATCTACTCCGGGGCAGACACAAGAGCGCCCCCGCTCTTCTCAGTTCAAATGCGTTCTGAAGGTTCAAATGATAAGATAATTTACATGCTTCGTCCCAAAATATTCCTGGTCAACTGCACAGTAAACACCACCTCTCTCGCAAAGTGGTCCATAGTATTCCCTTCCCTAGTAGCCTCCGCGTTCAGATGGTTCAGATGAACGTCAATATCACGTACTGACTGTAACCATGCCATAGATGGAGGTGGAGCTGGAGCAGGCTCGGGTTGGGAATTTAAGAAATAACCTTAAGCCCTGCTTATTTGATAGCTTAACTAATATTTATGTCTTGTTTATTTTGTTAGAAATATGTAGTTTAACCACAGCTATAGATTTTCTTTGGAAAAGCATATAAACTTTAAGACGAAAACAAAAGGTTACTATATGCATTCGTAGAGCAGCAACTATCTAGAGCTTGTAAGGTGGCTTAGCTTCTGTTATAGTTGGCTGTTGCCTTTATAAAGCTATTATTTAAGTCCTTGACGAGGCTTCTACGACTTGCAGAACCTTTGCTGACCCTTCGTAGGATCACGATCATTACTGTGCTTTTGATACAAATTCCGAGTCAGAAAAATGCCTCCAGTGCAAAAAATCCCGGAAGGGTAAAAAAGGCGGCAGTTGTGTTCCCGTGAGTTTTAGTTAGTTCCGATGCCTTGTTAGCGAGGTGCTAACGACTCGCAGAATAACATGCTGCTTAAAACTAGCAAATAATAATAAGTTAATAATGGGTTTAATAGGTAAGGCAACTACTCTCTTTATAATCTCGCCTGTTAAAGTGGTAATATCGAAGCGGTAGCGGGAGGTTGCCTGGCTACTGGTGCCGGCGGATGTGTTATTGCTATCTTGTGACGCTATCTTAGGGAGGGATATTCTAATACTTAAGATAAGTAAGTTAGGGATCGAGAGTAAATGGACTGGCTAAATAAAATGGGAATACCTTAGCTGCGATGCCGTGTAGCTAGGCCAGACCTGGACAGAACAATGCAACAATTATAAAGTTAAGTGAGCCAGAATCATATAGACAGGAGGCGCGACGACCTGGATAGAGTATTGTTAGCGTAGGTAATCGCGACAATAATAGTGGCAAGCGGGACGAAAACTGGGGTGCGGCTCCTGAGACGGGGCAGGATGAAACCGAGGAAGGGAGGGCCGGGGCGGGCAGGGAGATTAGCGGTATTGTTCGATCGAGTAGGTAGTTAGGTGCGTGTTAATTAAAGGCGAGTGTAAATAGAAGTTATTGTTAACGTGAGAGGTGTGGTTGATATGAGAGATGTTTATGTAGTGTTGTTAGCTGCATACAACGCTTGCTCGCTTGAAAGTAATTTGTAGAAAGATATAAGCATTAATGCTGCCGAAGGCACTTGCTTTAAACGCTGCTGTCGTTATATGGCTAGGGTATTTTGATAACAATAATAAGACGGCAGTAAAAGTAGAGAGTAGCTGTAGAGAAGTAGATAAATAAGAATAATGTTGTACTAAGAAGGTGTCTTTTAACTTACCAATTACCTGGTTGAGTAGATGTGACGGACTAGGTAGGTTGGAAATAACGATTCGCAGCTGTAAAGACGTAATACCTGATAGAAATAGGGAACTAGTAGGAGAATTTCATGACTGAGGCGCACCCTTCCCGGCTACGACCACTAATAATAAGGTATGGCAAGGGAATAATGGCTGCCGATATGGCTGAGAGGAAACGAAGGACGGGGGCGTGAGGGTGAAAATAACGCCGTGGTTAAGGGTGAGGACCGGTTCTGTAGGATAAAATACTGGTCCGTGGGAACGGGAGGAGAAGAAGGCGCGAGGTAGAATGGCAAGAGGCATGTTGTGTGAAAGGGAACATGCATACGTAGGAAGGGGCAGAGGGAGAGACGTATGTTTCGAATATCCTTATTTACCTCCCGCGTAGTGTTAACTTAGGGAACATGCATTCCTAATCTTGCTGGCGACCCGCCTCCTTCTATTCATGCTGGCCTATCACCTCTAGCAACGTTAGGATTACGGACGTACCGCCGGCACACGTAGGTTAAGGTGCCTCACACCTCAGGTTCTACGGCTGTGCCGTCCAACCAAAGCCTGTGAAACAAATCAGGAGCACGCGGCAAATAGCTTGACAGGTAGAAAGACCTAGAAACCTCCCAACCCCTAAAATGCAAGCTGTCTGCGAAAATTAGCCCAGAAGATAAGGCTGGGATACATTCCTCCTTCTTCCACATTATCCTTATAATGATAAACCTTCAGTCAACAGGAGGGGAGAGTGCTTGCCGCGCCATACACGTGGTTAAACGTGATATATCCGCTTGTAAATAGCTATAAACTATGAATTGTTTATTATGTCTTAGCTGTTGATCTTATAAACAAACACATAGGGGAACACATCAGCATTACCCCTGACTTACAGCCACCGTCAAAACCACGTTCTCAGAAGCCTAGTAATATCCACATAATAAACACAATCCATTCATCATTTCATTGGCTTAGGGCATTTTCGCCTAATAGGTCGAGTCGCCAGAATTTACTTCTTTCCCTACGCAGAGATGAAATTCATTTGCCTTCAAGGCAACAGCAAGAAATACTCCGTAGACTTATTGCGACCTGAAATTCCGGTCCCACTGACGTTGGCTAACCCGGACAGTTGTTGTATCTCAGGTCGGTCAGATCCGAAGTAATTCCAGGGTCAGCTCAACCATCACATTTACCACCCAAGTGTTGAAGCACAAAATTCTCCGTTCAAGCACGTAAAGAAAATAGACCAGACTAAACGTCAGTTATGATCGCAGTCTTGTAATTCCGCAGCCGAACCGCGAGAACATCTTCTTTTTCATTTCTATTGTCTACACGTAAGCTTACCTGTGGCCGACTTTCATATCCTGACAAATGGCATCACAGAAGGATGTAAACATAGTTGTTGGATAACTGAGCGGATATTTAAGCGAAAGTTTACGCATGTGCACCGTGTCTTTTGGTACTGTGATTCCGCCACGAAAGGCCATCCCGCAGAAGCAAGGGGGAGAGAAAGGAGATTCAAGGTCGGGTCAAGGTTTCGATGTTTCAGATGATTGGGCACGAATGCGTTGCCAGATGGATGGCGCTCTCGTTAGTATATGCAATAGGGTGGGAGTAAAGTGTTAGGTGGGTAAACAAAGAACCCGGAATCAACACTTGCCATCTATCACACTCTTACTTGTCGGTTTGATATTCCTGATTTCCGGTCGAATCCCTACACCGGGGTTTGTAATGGCGTGAAGCCGTGCTACCATATCATCGGTCCACCTGGAATCGATGTAGCTTTCCCCTGTACGCCCTGCCCTTTCTTATATCGGTCATAATTAGCGAGCCAATTAACCCCTCGGCGTTATAACCTGTGTAAACCTGTTCCAGCTTTCTTTGAGAAGTAAAGCTTGAAGCGGATAGCTTACTAGAGCTTGGCAGCATTACCCGCTTCCTTACTCAGTCTTTACGAAAGCGAGCCGGCAGTACTCATAAAACCATAAAACAGCAAATTTGCTTCAAGTCTGGATATCAATCGGCCAAGTTGGTGACTTTAGGGTTGGTTAAATCGCCGGCACACAACCTCGATCAAAGTAGGTATTTGCCTACTGTTTAAATACGACAAACCGTCGCTTTAGGGAGCTTTCCCAAAACTCCATCGAGAATACACATTCTAGTCTCGATAAAGCCTCGCAGATTGTTCTTTATTTCCACGATAGGGGCGGATCGAGGGTTAGGGGATGTAGTAGTGACTACCTTGCATGAGCATCCTGAATTGTTTGATTAGGAGAAAACACAGAATGTTCTGAGGGAACTAGGCATGCTAGCGTATGATTTACTTATGTACATACACGCCCCCTCGCGATCCTGTTACACGAGCATTATCGTTGGCTCCGAAAGGGCAACCAAGGACGTCCAATCCTAGACAAAGCGTTGCTAGACATTTTCTGAGGCACGAATGATTCGTGCGCTTGAGTATAGACTAGTCAAGCCGACAAGACTAATACTTCAGTCTGCTTCTTCTATGCACCAACTGGCAGAAAAAAATGCCACACTTATGGTATATAACCAGGGTTTGTGAGAGGGCTTGGAATGTCTTCAGATTAAGCATAATCGTCTATTGTGTGAAAGGTCCTTGACTTGGTCAGAACAAAGGGACCCTGAGATGGCGCTCGCGCCAGACTATATACACCAGTCGGCAACTATTGCGCCTCGCCTAAAGTTGCCTTAATAGCTTCATCCCTGAGTGTCTTGGTTTTAAGGCAAGGGGCTGGCCCAGCCGAATGAGATCTCGGTATCCCTAGGTAATACACCGAAGACCAGCGAATCTCGCGTTCTAACACGTATCGCGTGTCACGTCCGAACCTTCAACTAATCTAGAGTGCTACGTATGACACATGGCAGGAAATAGCGCCACCCTACTATGTTACCGACGAATTAATTAAATCCTAACAGGTCTTCATGCGTCTAAGATATCGGGGGGATGTTGATCTTGTGGCGACATCTATTTTATCAAAGGCACCCTCGACCCGAGAAATTGCAGATAATAGTGATCACTCTTCGCAGCACTCTGTTCATAGCGAGGCCAGCGAGGGAATCATAGATAACAGAGATCATTATTCGTACTATCCTATTGAGAGTGAGCTCAGTCCTGTGCAGAGCGAGCTCGATGGGGGAATAACAGGTGCTTGCAACCACTATTCACACTACTCCATTGGGAACGAGTTTAGCGAGGAACTGTCCAAACGACTAACTCGGCCGCCAGCACCAGCGCCATACGCCCGTCACGAAGAAAGGCATTCCTCATTTTCCATTGTCAAATCAATATACCACTCGGTTCTCGGTCTCCTCAATATGGCAGAACAACGTAAGTCCCGGGCAGATAATTCCCGGGTGCGGAGTATAATCGACCTTCTCAACTCAACACGAACAATTAAACGGACAGGTGTTGGGAATATAACAAGAACGCTTACCCCTAAGCAGTATGAGCAACTGCTTAGAGTGATTGAGGACCCTAATGATAATAGCGTACTAGCCGAGGTTAAAGATAGCTTACCGTAAGTCTTGGGACGCCCAAATATTATGGACGGCGCTTATCTATCATAGATTTGAATACTCATGCTCTAAAAGCCGGTTCGAGATCCGAATGCCAACCCCCATGCACGCCGGCATTCAGGGTTTGGTCGGGGGTTCAATAGGGGCATGGCACGTTAATCTTATGGAATCAAACGACCCAAGAATTTCGGATATCTCTGAGACCATCTTATCACTCTCTAGTGAACATCTTAATTTTTCTGAAGTTTCAGGAGCTAAAGAAACGAAAACGCCAGACTGGGGAGTACGACATGTGTGCAATCGCAGCGACGACCGCGAGTGTCGATACCCGAATTTGCTATTCGAGGTTGGGTGGACTCAGACTAAGAAAGAATTAGAAGACAAAGCTGAGTTATACAGTAAGTATTTCTCAGAGTCACCCCTTTTCGGCCTACAACTATATCTAGAAACAACGCATGTTCCGAAACATCTATTTTTTACGGTTGGAAGGATGTTTACTAATACGAGCAGTAAATCTTTCCAACGGGGAGATTCGAACGATTGTTGCGGTACATATGCATGAGATGTTCCTAGCTGAAAGGAAGAATGAGGTCAGACTGAAGCGAATGTACCGCAAGGGCGAGGTGGATGAATCGTATTGTTATTGGGAGGATGAAAATAACCAAACAGGAAGCGCTTCAATACTGGTGTGGCGAGCTAGAAAAAGGAGAGATGGAACGGTACAGATTGGAAACGCCCAAGAAAAGGTACGAGCTTTGCGAGGTTCCGCAGTCAAGCTGAAATATTAACTTATACCATAGATATTTCGAGACATACAAGGCAATACAATCCAGTCAGGATCACTATGTATCCCATTTCACGATTTTATCTGTACGGATATTATGGACGTCCAAGAAGGAAAGCTTAAAGCGCCCCCACTTGAAATATCATCGAACGTCCTCTGCAAGACAATTCAACGTACGCTAAAGCTGCACCGAAAGCAAAGGGCGTCGGAAATAAGAGAAGAGGTAGAGCGGGAGGAGAAATAAAAGATGGGAAAAAAAAAGAAGAAAGAGGAAGAGCGGCGACGAAAGGCCAGAATTACGTAGAGCTAGGGATCGCACATCTAAGGACGAGAGTTTTTTTGGGCCGCCGCCTGTTTGACAATCCCCTGTTTGAAGTCCCCAGGTTGTTGTCTAGAGATAGGGGCAAAGAGAGTGGAAGGTAACTTCACAAATTGGAAGACATGCAAAGTTCTATTTTGTCTTATCCTTCTACACACTCGTTTTAAAGTACCTATAAATTTACAAGCCTTTACTAGGGCTAATACTTTTCACATATTCATGCTGCAATATACCGTAAAAGTATGAATTATTTGGAACTCGCCGGGGACGGTATCGGTACCCCCAATAGCTTGCTTTACCCATAATACCTGAGAATCGGTAGTTAGTTCGGATGAAGCAGAGACTGGCAAAGAATAGTGTGATATGCAGACGATAGAAAATGCATACCATATACCTACCAGATTTCGTAGTAGCAGCGAAAGACTACTTGTGGCCTTGGATAATAGGGGCCGTAAGGAAGGGAATAAGTGCAGACTGCGTTGCCATAGAAGCTAACAGACTTTCGAGAAGAGCCCACTGCGCAGCTTGCCAGATGCTGAGCTGTACCTGCGCATCTTTGTAGCCCTCGGCGGGTTTCTTAGACTTGGCACTAGGCACAATAGGCCGCTGTCACAGAGGTAGATAATCGGTACTAGTTGATATACTCTTGTGCTTCCTGTATCTTGTCAACCTATTGAGCATTCTTCTCCTAGGGCTCGACAAAAATGCAACAGTCCACCATTTTGGCGCTGTTTGGACGATGTTATATATAGTCTTGCTGTTGCGCAAGGCATAACGCGAACGTGAACTTAATGCCTCTGGCCTTGAATTCTATTTGCTGCCCCTGCAGCACTTGTTATAGGCCTAAAGGCTATTTAGAAAACACAAGATTACTACATTTGAGTTTTATACCTACTTCAACCTTTCTGCTCGACCTAACTAAGCCCATGGGTGCCCTTCTCGAAACCCCGGAGCCGTTTCTTCAACACAAGCTCCCGAAATATGACAGCGAGATGGCCCCCCAGGAGCGAGCAGAAAACGAACTATCACGGACCCTAAGGAATCCTGTATATAAACTAACTAAATAGCTGCTTCTGGTGCAAGGAGAACGTATCTCCTTGCGCAATAACGTAAGTCAATACCGGAATGAACCAGCAGGGGAAACTAGCCGGCGCATCTCGGGCGAGAACGTGTAGTCCTAGACAGGTGTGGCCTTCGGCTTTACCACCAGGTCAGCAACGTTACTAACGCAGGCCCATTTGGGGCCTGCATCACTGTGCCGCTTGGTTGGTTGATTATCTAATCAATGGAGACCCCAACGTAGATAGTATGGGCTCTCCGCGCAACGACAAGAGTTTATTACACCCCTATACTGAGATAATGGCACTTACGCTAGCCGTATTAAGGTGTTATGCTACACGATCATGATGCTTTAATTTTAGTAGTAGGTACAGCTTAAGGTGACAGAGAGGAGAAGCGCGTCGGGTTACTTGAAACCTGCCAGCCGAAGGAGGGGTCTCTAATATGATGCTCGATTATGGTATATCTTATAAAGGACCTAAACCTCCTCAGGATAAGGCTTTTGGCCAAGTCTTTTCGGCCTTGGATGATATCAAGGCACGAGTTGCCAAGGTAGATGATTACCTCGAAGACAGGGTTTGAGAGGTAGTAAAGGGAACAATCAAGGCAGGAGACATTGAGAAGAGGATTGCAGAGGCTGTGACTATGCAGCGAAACGCCTTTCTAGACAACCTTGCCTTGGACAATTTAGTCAGAGATGAATATGCTTATACGCTATCCGGCTCAAAGGGCAAGCGATACGTCTCACTTGTATGGCAGTACTCGAATAATTGCTATAACAGCCGCCTATATACAATAGCTGTAATTTAGTTTAGACCCCGATGAAAAATCTGAGCAAGACGTAGTGAAGGTGTGAGAGTTTCGTTGCTATATGTACATAAAGCTAAATAAATAAATCGTGTGTCATACTATCCAACAAATGGCATTATGTAAGGTATCCCGCAGTTATTCCCGTAATCCAAGATCGGCCCATCCATCCATCAATCAATCAAACACATCGGTCGCATACCGCACGTTGCGCAATCCCTCCCACCACTCCTTAACGCTCTCCTCGCTCGCGTCCTCGTCACCGCGCTCCTTCTTCCCATTAATCACCATCTTGACGACCTCAGTCTTAACGCCCTCGCCAATAGCGCGCGAGCCGCAGATATACAGCTTGGCGTTCTGCTCCCACAGCGGCACGACCTCGTCCTTGTGCAGCGCGACGAGGTCCTGCACGTACCTGGCGCCGCCAGAGCGGTCGCTGGCGCGGCTGTAGGCCCGCTTGACCGTGACGGCGCCGGCCGCCTCCCAGCGCGCCAGCTCCTCGGCGTACAGGTCGTCGCGGCCCGGCGCGCGGCACCCGACGAGCAGCAGCGCCGGCGCGAGCTTGCGCCCGGCCGCGATCATCTCCGCGCGCTCCTGCACGAAGCCCCGGAACGGGCTGATGCCCGTGCCCGCGCCGATGCAGATCACGGGCGTGCTCTCGGGGGTCGACGGCAGGTGGAACGCCGCGTGCGACTGTCGCACCGCCACGTGCAGCTTGTCGCCTACCTCCAGCGAGTCCAGGTACGACGACGCGACGCCCACGTGCGTCCCGTGCCCGGACTTCGAGGGCGCCTCGAGCACGCTGAAGGTCAGCGTGACGTGCGACGGGTTCCACAGCGGAGAGGAGGAGATGGAGCTGCGACTTGTTAGTTGGATTTTCGCTTCGTTTTGTTCTGGGATGGAGGAGTGACGTACTATTGCCGCACGCGCATGGGCGGGAGCATGGCGAGGAACATTCCGAGCGGGAGCTCGATGGCGGGGAATTTCTCCAGGAGATCGAGCACCGAGATGCGCTTGTTCAACACTTCGGTGTAGTCCTCGTTCGCGTACTTCTTGAGGGCGTCCTTGTCCGCCTCGTCTTTCGCCGTCTCTGCTAGAGAAAGGATGTTCTGTTCTCATTATTAGCAGCCGTTCTCTCTCCTAGGAATGTCGTTTTTACTTACCCTTTTCGTCGCTGGCTGGGCCAACTCGACGTATGCGCTGAAGACGCCCTGGGCCGGCATCGAGGTTTCTGTGGGTAGGGGGGTATTAGGAGCGCCGGTGATGGTGATATGGGCATCCCATGGCAGCTGGAATCGGCGCATAACACGGGAAACCACAACCTTGGGGTTGATGGGCAAAACCGCGAGGTAGTCGCCTGATCGGTAGGTCTGTCCGCTTGGCAGAGCGATCTCGATGTGTTTCTTGACGGGCTCGCCGTCCGCCGTCAGTTTGTGAGTGTCAACCACGAGCGCTTCCATGACGTCCTGGCGGAGAGCGGATGTTCGTGGGCTTGTGATCTCTACGCTGAGGCCCGCAGACTGGGTGGCCTCTCCCTTCTCGGCGGTGCCGTACTTCTCGTGAAGGGCTGGCCAAAGGACGTTGTCTTCCCATGTCTCGAAGTCTGTGAATGTGTCGGTCGATCCGGCGTCTGAGAGCCCCATCTCCGCAATGCGGGTAGCACCATTCTCCTCGAGTTTAGCGTCAACCAGTTTGGGGATACGGTGGAATGTCTGAGCCCAGTCATGGTGTCCTACGCCGAAAACAGTGTAATCAACTCCTTCGAGCATAGTCTTGTCCTTAGCACCGCTCAGCCAGGAGCAGAAGAGCGCGGCATTGTCGGGAGGCTCTCCTTCGTATGATGCTGTGATGATAATCACCGGCTGCTTTTTGGGCAGCGCGCCGTTAGCCGTGTCTAGGCAATCGACCTTGCTGACTTCAAAGCCGTGGCGAGAAGCGTCGCTGGCTACTCGCTGAGCCAATGACTCGCAAGTACCACTGTTACTACCGTACAAGACGGTTAACTTCTTGCCCAGTTTGGCTGAGGCTGAGGATTCCTTGGAATGCAGTTTTGATGATTCTTGTGAGAGACCTCTGCCGGCTAGACGGTGCTCTAGCTGGGTTGGAGAAAGACCATCGCGGATGATGGCTCGCATGAGGAAGTTGTCAGGCTTAATCGTCAAGGTTTGCTTGATCGCCAAGTTATATGAGGGGTCGTGCATTACGAAGTTGAAGTTCTGGAAGAGCACAGCCATAGCTAGAATGGCTTCTTGCATAGCAAAAGGTCGGCCGATGCAGGCTCGAGCTCCGTTTCCGAATGGCTTCCAAGCGTTCTTGGGCAATTTGCTAAACGGCTCATCTAGCATGCGCTCCGGTTTGAAATCATTGGCATCATCACCCCAGACGGCTGGGTCGAGATGGGCGCGAGCGAGGAATAGCGTGCATGGCTCGCCTTTAGATACGGGATATCTGCCAGCTAATAGCTGGTCTTCGAGGGAGTTCACACCAAAGACTGAGATGGGTGAATCAAGTCTTAGAGTCTCACGCAGAACCTAAACATGGGTTAGCAAAGCTCTTTGGTTTGGAATACGTAAATACGTACGGCCGTAATGTAAGGCAGCCTAGATAGATGCTCAACATTGATAGGGCCCTTGCCGATGACCTCGTCCACTTCCTGCTGGACTTTCTGATAAGTATCGGGGTTCTTTAACAACCGATAGAAAGCAAAAGATAGGGTTCCTGATGTTGTTTCGTGGCCAGCAATGAGGAACGTGATGAGATTGTCGATAATGCTCGAGTCACTCATATGCTTCCCGGTCTTCGGGTCAACGCCGTTGAGCATGGCGTTCAAAAGATCTTTGCGGTCATCGGGATGCTTCTTTCTAGCTTCGAGGACTTCTTGAGCCGTGTTTCTCAACACTTCAATGTCCTGCCAGTACTTGGCGTCGTCGGTTCGGTAAAAGAAAGAGGGCAATACTCTACTAGGTCGTTTTCCTGACTCGACCAGGAAGCCGCCCATTGCCTCGATCATGGGGTGCAGTTCTTTGGTGTAAAAGCTGTTGAAGCGGAAACCCATCGAGCACAGAGCTAGCGTATCGAGAGCTAGCCGGGTGAAGTCATCGGACGCCGGAATTGGTGTGCTAGGCCCGTAGCGGGCGAACTTCAGTGCCATCTGGGTCGCGATGTCATGCATCTCCTCAAACATGCCGCGAATGGACAATGGCCCGAACCTAAGAAACGTCAATATAACTGTAACCGGTACGGCTGTACTGGTGCGGTTGCTGGGAACGTAGGAGCAGACAGCACACGCAAGAACGTGAAGAGACAGACGTACTAGGCTCCAGTCAGAATACACATCAACGAGAACACAGCGCGGAATGACTTACCGCTGGCATCAATACACGGTGGGCAATACCCCAAGCTTCTTCGCCTGGTTTTGCCTTAACGTGGCCGTTAGCCTATAAAGGACCGCATCTCCGATCTTGACGAAACTCACGGTGAAAAGCCCGTCGTGTACTCCATTTCTGATTTCCTGTACTCCGTGTGAGCATCGAGCAACGCATGATGAAGCCGATAGTCACGAACCTCGAGAACTCCCTCAGGCTTTTTAGCAAAGCGCTTCTCGTCGCACAGCTCGTTAATCAGTCGGTGGCTATTGCACATGACTATACTCCTCCCGCCAGGGAGGTATAGACGATAAACCTCGCCTACAGAGCAGGTCAGCATACGGTCTCATTAGTACCCTTATTTCCCCCCTTCATAGTCACATCTCTACGTACCATACTTGTCAGCAAAGTCGGAAAAGGAGCGGCGTTGGGCCACGGGGTCGATTTGGGCTGCGTTGCCGACAATGGGTAGGCCTGGAGGCGAGGGTATGGGTGTTATTGTTGTCATTATGTATGACGTTTAATGGATATATGAATGACTTGAAGTATCTACCTCGGGGGAAGACCGAACAGCAAGAACAGATTAATATATGATTTTTCTCGAGCCGTGCCGAAGAGATGCTTGGCGCATGAACCTGACTTAGCCACTCAACAGTCCGTCTCGGCTCGGATTGCACTCCCAACAGGTGCGATGGATCGTCACGTATCGGAGCAACACTAGACCCCGCTGATGGTACCGATGGTCGTCGGGATTCGCGCGTTATTCAGCGCCGGGGGTCTTTTGCTGCGTCTTGGTACGTCTGTGCTGTACGAGCAGCGAAATTCTCGTTAGTCAGCGCCGGGGACTATACTGTATGAGGACAGAAATACTGGGGACACCTGATGATGAGCCGAGGACCATCCACTCGATGAGAAATGCGTCATGGAGTTTCAAGCCAGACCATGGGCACTAGACCACCTACATCCCTACGTGCCTAGGTTCTCTCTGTTCCCACCAAATTTCTTCATAGGGCTGACATGCCGAGGTAGCTCTGGCAGGTCCCCTTTTCACACATTACCTTCGCAATGATAATTAATGCCTACCAAAGTAAAGACAAGGAGGGAGAGGAAAAACGGATCGAGAGACGACCCACTCGGGGGAGCCGACAGGGAGCGAATGCGTGTACCGGTTTTAGGCTTCTTTTGTGGCTTGTTTCGTGATTTGTTTTGATTCGTACTACTACTAGTATATGTTTGTGCTAATGTTTGTACACTACCGGTACACTACTACTGTATTGTATGAAAATAAAAGGCGGTGGGAATTCAGCTGCCGGTAGCTCGCTGCTCCGATCCTCCCCCCATACTGAATACTACAGTATACTAGATAGACCAAGGACTTCTTTTTTTTTTCAGTGGCATATGAAGGCTTGTGTTGAAACGTTCAAAAGCGGGAACTACTGTTGTCCGCCTATCCCCGACTTGCGGAATTGGAATTTGTCTCCGTCGGTCTAATTGAAGACCCATTCCGCGGCGTGCGGTGATGCGCGACTGAGAGTCCAATTACGTGGCCAGGTGAGATATGGACCGGGTCCCCTATTGCTATCATATTGCTGTCATAGTGTGACCGTTGGAGTTAGGTGGCCTACCAATTCCTTAGCTTCGATTACTCACCTATGACGCCAAGATAGAGAGTGCGGAATCAATTGCGACCCAGGGTAACCAAGGGTTTGAATAATAAGCCCGATCGAGAACCAGGTCAGCACGTGGAAATGTACTACTAATACTCCGTACTCTATACTATAAATCCTGCCTTTATTTCTTATGTCCCACCTCGACTAAAACCAATTCACGTCGGGGAAACGGCTTCAGAGCAGAGCTCTACTATACTAAATGCGAATGTATGATTATATTGGGACTTTTATCATTGGTGTTAGCTCCCATATATATATATGGGTATACGCTACTATACTAAGTACAGTTTCGGTTTTCGAATAACGCTAAGCTACGGCTGGTATGGGTCTCTACGTATACTACTACTACGGTAGTAGCATGACATTTTCCGAAACCGAAAGCGATCCCATCACTGATGCCTAGATTTAGCTTAGTACCCAGGGATAGGGGACGGGCATCGAGAGGGTGTCGAGACGGTCTGACCATCCCCCCCTTTATCTTCTAATACCGTACAGGGGTCTTGCCGAATGCCACCCTCCTCTCTACTCTACCCCTCCAGGATATGATGCTGGCGCTGTCAACTTACAGGTAGCGAAGCGCATCGACAACATGCACATGCGTCGGCGTCGGCGTTGTCGGAAGCTATGGAACAATAGATACCCCTTTCTTATATGTAGTACATCCTGCACCTAGCTAGACCAGTTGCATGGCAAGCTATCGGTAATGCGACAACCCAATTGATTTTGCGGCCGCTATATGCGCCGGCGTGCATGTACCGCAAAATCAGTTCGCGTTTCCAGCAATTCAACGACACCGAGGCTTTAGTTACCATAATGCCAGTCTCGTCTCATATTTCGATTAAGAGCTCATCTAATCTTTTTTTTTCCCCACGCGTGTAGGTCTACTACTAGTAGGCGCGCGGAAGGATGAGCGAATAGAGCGTCCTTAAGTTAAGCCCCAAGTGGCTGTACACACGAGTATAGTCGACGTCATTCATGAACGACAGGGCTTCCGTTCTAGTGGCATGCAATTAGTTGTCTGAGGTCTACGGCTTACGCCACATTGGGGAAATCAGCTCTAATCGATTTGCAGCCTAAGCCCCCGGCGGCCCAGGAATGAGTAATACCCGTGCAGTTCTGTATATAGTCAGCGAAGGGGCTAGAAAATGATATTGGTTTAGACCCATAGGCTGTCTTTCTGTCTAACACGAGCGATCGAGTTGAGACCTAGGCCCTATGGTATAGGTGCATGGATATCAAAAACTAAGTATGCTGATGGTATCTTGATGTAGATGATAGGTATCGGAATTAAATCCGATTCACACTGCGCTCAGACACCCTAACGATGAACAACAAGGGAGCGTCGGGGATAACGCAAAACACAAACGCGAATGTTCTTATCTTGGAGAACGAGGATGTATAAGACCGTCCTCGTTTCGGAGGTCTATTGAAAGATGATAAGCCCATAATCAACCCTTGGCATACAGCATCGCGGCGCCCGCGGCCGCCGCTGCCACTGCCCACGGGGCAACCTTCTTCGCCGAATCAACCAGTACCTCGCGGTTTGTCTCTCCTGTGCTCTCCCTGTAGACTTTCCGGCCGTTCAGATGCAGAAGCGGCACATGGGGAAACGTCTTTTCCGAGGAACGCGCATATGAGTTCCCAACCATCGCCGGGTTTAAACTCCAGTCGTCTCTCGGGAGGGGCATTCTCCCGAACCCTGTCGAAATACCTGCCGATTTCCGATAAGCGATGTAGCGAGGATGAAGGAGTGCATTGGATTCTATGTCCGCCGGGTCTTCGGCATCGAAAATCCAAGGCGAACTTTCCGCGCTGCGTAGCCAGCTCGAGGGCTCATCGCGTGTATAACAAGGGCTAGTGAGATGGCTTGGAATGACTTTGAATTATCAGTAACCCCCTAATGTGCCAGAGGTCCTTGGCCAGCTGCTCTTAAGGCTTTTGAGATGGCGCCAATGCCAGGCTATATTCACCAGTCAGCGACTATTCCCGCTCGCCTAATGTTGCCTTGATTGCCTCATTTCTTTAATCGTCTCGGACTTCATATAAGGGTTGAATTAGCTAAATAAGGTCTCAGTCTCTCGTTGTAATACACTGAAGACTAGAGAATCTCGTGTTCCAGTGTGTCTCGCCTGTCACGTATGACACTCACTCATTGTGATGTTTATGTATTCTCATATATAGATGTAAATATATACCCGGTTCCGCCTCTCTACTATGATATGAATACCCCAATCGACATATTAGTGTTGAATAGCCGAGACATGTTGCGTACTCAGAATATTGTTTGATAATGCGGCAACTTGCGAAGGGTGTCGTGCCGCCTAAACCCCTATATGGATGAAGGCTGCCCACAAAGACGGCCCCGGCCGCCTTCTACGAGACTTTTTCTTCCCATTTCTCTGCGTCTCACCCTGGATACCATCGAGCTTAGCTCGGAGCATTCGCACAGCATGGTGTAAACCGTGCGCGACAGACGCATCATCTAAATGCGCCTTTAGTATAGTTTCGTAAACAGCTTTCGCGACCTCCACGCATAACCGGTCCGACACCTCCCATAGCGAACCGATAACGTGGCGGAAGCCCGCGAGCCGGCACGCACCCATCAAGTGGATGCCCTCGTCCACGAGCTGGTCGTCGTCGATTCGGCCGGTTGAGCACGCCGATAGGTACGCAAGCAGCGGCGGCCCCGTCTCGTGGAAGCGCAGCGCTTGTAGGTCCCGAACCGTCAGCGGTATGGTGGAGTTGCCATCGTCGGAGCCTAGCAGCAGGCCGCTAAGGGATGGGTCGCCCCGGTCCGTTACGCCGTGCCCGGCAAAATGGAAGACGGTGCAGCCGACCATCGCGCGTAGGAGGCTGTCCCGCGACGGTTGGTCAAGGTAGTTACGCGGCAGACACGGGGGTAACATCTCGCGAACCGTATTCACCTCTTCGGGCGCATATGGAAGCGGGCCGTTCCCTGGCGTGCGCTCCATCGACACAAGCACAAATTTAGGCGCCATTTCTGTTTGATCGTCTGACTGTGAAGGGAGCGGAGCTGGATGTTTGGCTTGTCGAATTTCCGCCTTGATTTCTTGTCCGTACAGAATCTCCTCCACGGATAGGCTGTACGATGAGACGACTCTATCCAGGACGGAGCGACCGGAACCGTCACGATGGTAACCAGCCGCGTGAATGGGCAGCAGGCGGAGCGGCCCAGTAGGCACCCAGTACACCCTAGGCCAATCGGCGTAATCGTGCCCGACACATGCTTTATCGGCACCGAGTCGCACTAGGATTCTTTCTATCGCGGCGTCCCATAGCCATTCCAGGATTCCGAACGGATCACAGCTCTTGCCGCTCCTAAAGAGCTTCGCTTTCGCCTCTACTACTTTGTGAGTGAGATCGGGGAGTTCAACGATACTGACTTGGTTCGACTGGATTAGGAACGCGTCACAGCGGAAATTAGCGACGTTAATAACCACGATCGTCTGGTTAGGCGGCGCCGCCGACATCAGTTGTTCTGTTGTCAGCGGCAGTAGAAAGGATTTGAAGGTGTCATCTTCGCGTATCTGTATGAGAAGCTTGTTAAGCTCTTCAGTCGTCCGATAACGGTCATTCGGAGACAAAGCAACCGACGGGGACGCTTGAAGAGCGCTACCTAGAGCACCACCTGCCATCACGGAGAGGGGAGGATCTAGCGCATCTCGAAGCTCCTCGAACTTTTTAGCCCATTCTGGATGCTTGCGTTTTAACGAGCTTATACTGCGCCGGTTCTGTAATAAAGTACTGGTGATGGTGCCTCGGCCCTGCTCTAACAGCATTAACGCTTGTTCTTTGGACTTCCCCGTCTGGAGCGCCGCCGCAGCTGCCGTTGATGCGAGCCCAGCATACCGGCGCAGGAGATACTGCTGGTCCTGCTGACGCAAGGACCGGGGGCTCACGCGCCCGAGGAGTTCCGTCGCCGACTCCGTAATTTCGGACAAGTCTCGCCAGTCGTCGTGGGCCTCGAGCCACGGAACTGCGTCATCGAACACAAAATTAAGGCGGTGAGAAGGCGGACTCTCATCGGCCCTAATGCACTCCTTCATTATAGCTAGTGCCTCGTCTCTTACAGAGTAGTTACGGGTCTCCTCATATCTTATTTTTAGGGCCTCGAAAAGATTTCGCAGTGCTCTAGCTTTCATGGGGTGGTGGCTTGGGAGCTGTGTCACTGCTTCTCGGCCGTGCTTGATGGCGTCTTCTAGGTCATCAGACGACCCCGAGTCGCCACGGTCGTGACGCATTTTTAGGCTGGCACACAAGTTATTCAAGAAATTATGCCGGACGATATGGCTTGGTGGTGCCAGTTTCACCGCCTCTCGGATGTGTGCGATGCATTCGTCAAGTTCACAAGGATCCTTGGTCTGCATGTAACTCCAACTAAGCCATACGCCCAAATTATTCAGGTACTTGAAGCGGTCGATATTCCTTTCAGGAACGGCTTCTAGAACGTCTCGCCCTAACTTAATAACTGGTCTCAGGTCTTGTAGAAGCGTGGTGCGGACGTACTTCTGCGCTAAGCAGAGGGCAAGATTCGTTTTCATAAGGACAATCAGGGGGTCCTTCCCGCGAGTCGCATCTACTGCGGCATTGCATCTCTCGATTGCTTCTTCGAGAACGTCACTCTCCCCTAGTCGCTCGTACCGCAGGCGTAGGAGACAGCCAAGGTTGCTTAGACCAGCCGCCCACATTTCGTCCTCGTTGTTTATAACATCCAACGCTCGTTCGCAACCGTGTATTGCCTCGTTCAAAACTTCCAGGTCTCCATTATTTACGTACCGTCGCATCTGCAACAGGTACAAATTGTTCAAGTGCGGTTGTGACTCTTCTGGTTTGAGTTGGTCCATCTCGGCTTGGATTAGCGCCGTTAGCTCGTCGAGACCACCCTGCCCAGCATGGTCATATTTCATGCAGAAATAGTAAATGACGTTGTGTAGACTTTGTATTCTGTTTGGATCTCCGCGAGGCATGTTTAAAAACGACATGCTAAGTTCAACGGCGCAGATCAGATCTGTTATTGGGCCCCCGTGATCCCCGTATCTCCATGCAAGATACCGGGCTCGCATGAAATTGAGTTCGACTTGTTGGGCTGTAGTGTTCACTAAGATTGTTTCGGTAAGTGAAATCAAGCGCTGTAGGTCTCTGCCATCGCTGTTAAGGAGATATCGATCCTCTAGAACCCGACACAGAATGAAGGCTGTGGCGGACCTATCTGACGGATTTGATGACATGGTCCGCTGGGCCTCAAGAACCGCTTCTTCGCCCCTCTCTATTGCTTCAAACAAGTCTCGCTCTTGTTTCCCATTCTCGTACCTCCGCCAAAGCTGCTCACTCAGAATACCGAGTAGGCGGGTATGGTTTGCGTGATCGTCTGGAATCTCGCCGACAGCTTCCTCGGCTAGCTTCACGGCTTGAGAAATACCGTACCTCTCGATTGCTAACTTGATCCTAGTTTCGAGGAGGAAGGCGACGTTCTGAATTTTCGCCCATCGCATGCGCGGATCGCCCGAAAAGGCGGCCAAGGCCTCGCGCGCACATCTTATAGCAGAATCTAGAACCTGCTCATTTCCCGTGTGCCGAAATTGGCGTGTCAAGTTAGTAACTAAGGCTGAAAGATAGAAAGTTCGCATTGGGCTGTCCACCCCTGTCGCTGCAACCGCCTGTTCGGAAAGAGTAGTGGCTTGTAACAGCAGCCCTAGTTGCCTTGTGCCCTCATACGACCGTATTAGGTCCCTAGACATAGCGTCCAGAAAGGCAGCAGCAGTAGGCCCAGAGGAATCCATATGACTAGCCATAATTCTAGTGGAGAATATATAACTCGTATATATGATATTATACTTGTTTTATATAGCTCTTAAATTAGAATCGTGTTGTGGATTGTACCGCATGCTCTTCATGAACACCACAAAGCGGGCGTGTGGGGAGGTTATCCGAGAGGAGAATGCGTTGGCCCTGTGGTAGTTACTAAATCAACCTTGAAGTGTGTATTTATTCATATTGATCTCCTTCGATTTTCCCGGTCGAACAACGTATCGGTACGAGAGGTGTTGTATCTTCTACGGCAAGGAAGATCTTGTGTGTATGGAATAATGGTTAGTGTGAGATCTTAGAAACAAGGAGTATTCATTACAGCCACATCCCAGAAGCCCTGGCAAGCGGTACATTCTAGTACTTTAGTTTACACCTTCAGAACAGGCTGTCGACAACCCCTGCCGCAGAAATGCACGCGAGCAATATTGAAACCCTAGGCGGGATCAGCCGGCTCCAGACTGCAATACATTACACAGCCTTCGAGATAAGAAACTAGGCAACAAGTTGCCTTAATCATCACTGTATCGGCTTGCATCATTCCCTATGGGACGAATAGCGGTATGAGGTATTTACACATAGATATCCAACAGCCGACGGTTATTAACTATCTAAAGTGCAATTTCCAGGCGCACACTACCCCAAGAACGGGCGACCTATGCCAGTGAGTAACGTAGCAGTAGGAGCTGGACCAGCTCGGCTGGTGCCTAGCGACGGTTATAGTGAGGGTTAGGTATTTATAGGACATCAGCTCTTCTAATTAGTTGGAACGGGCTTAGGAATCGCGAGATTGGGTCCTACCAATACTATCAGTACGTAGGCAGCAGCCCCCGCCCAGTTCCGTCCGTAACTTGATGTAGTCCAGGTATTATCTCTTCTAAACGGCGACTCAACGTTGAACACGGAAATACCCATTAGTATATGTTAATCGATAGCTAATTAAATGTTCATTAGGCGTTGATTGACCGTTGAAAAATAATTAGACGTTGAAACCAACGTTTATTCACAAAACGGTGTTGATACACATATAAATGATGTCTCTACTGCTTACTGGAGGCACCAAGATGCGGTACGATATCTAGGTAGCTTCTATACTACCAATAACCTAAGGTTTTTATAATCTAGCCCCCCACCTCCCTCCTCACTCTCAACTTCGACTAAAGCAATCACCTCGAAGGGTCCGCAAGGACGGATATTGGTGGCTGCTTGCGTCATATTGAAGTTTCCGAACCCGCAGCGAACCGCTGCGCGTTTGATTAAAGATATGACTGCCAATAAATGGGCTCTTCTGGTTGCGGTGGACTTCTATTTTAGAGGCAATGAAAGACAAGTTGACTTCCATCACCTCAGAGGTTGTGTGCGAGATGTCTCCCTGATCGAAGACTATCTCAGAAGCATCAATGTGCACAACATCGAGAAGCTCACGGCTTCCTATCACAATAACGACGACAATCCACAAGAGTCCGACCAGACGACCTGGCCGACTTACGACAATATTAAGGCCAAGATTGACGCCATACGGTCTAAGGTCAAGCCGGGAGACCTCGTTTACATTCACTATTCAGGCCACGGTATTCTACGCCACAAATTCGAGGACCTGGATTTCGGCGATGGTGATGGCGATGCTATAACCGGCACAGCCCTAGCTCTCACGGACGTGGCGAAGGGGGGTGCATACCTCACTAGTTACCAGCTTGGAGTCTGGGTTAGAAGACTGGTCGAGATCAACAAAGTTCGTGTCAACCTAACTCTCGACAGCTGCCATTCCGGCAGGGGCCTTCGAAATAATGACGATATAGTCTTGCGAACCTCCTGTGACAATATGGAGGACAACTCGATGACCAAGAGCGACTACGAGGCCGACAACCATGCGGCGGAAGTTGAAGCCGGCCTTCCACAGATCAATACTGGCGCGGATCAAGAAAATTCTAATGAAAGAAACGCCAACGTGAAGCGATCTTGGCTGTCGAGCCCGACAGGATGCACAGTCCTAACGGCATGTCAACTAGACCAGACAGCGGGGGAGGCCCGCCTTCGCGGAGGAGAGAAGAATGGCATACTTACGTACTGTATGATTGATTACCTGAATCGTTGGCCCGGTATAGGGACCCCTACATATACGCAGATAGCACAACATGTCAAGTTTGGCATCGCAACGAATTGGCCAGGCCGACTGCAGACTCCGGTCCTTCATGGCGACAGTTTCTACGAGTTCTTCGGTAACCAACAGCGCGTCGAACGTCCGGCGTACCTCATTCGGGCCCTAGAGCAGCCGGGATCCTTGGATAAGATTTTGCGTGTCGACGTCGGCGCCGCACAGGGGGTGGCGGTCGGTGCCATATACTCTGTGTATCCTTCGTCCTGGTGCTTGCCGCCAAGTGCAGATGTGACAACCGTGAGCCAACATCACAATGAGACTACAAAAATGATTCCTAAGATTCGTATTGCCAAAACATTCCCGTTCGAGTCCAACGCTACCTTGATCGACGCGAAGTGTGCGCGCGGGGAAATGACCCCAGTGACAGGCAGTTTGGCGGTTCTCGACACTTGGTCGCTCCCATCGCCGCAGCGTGTCGGAGTTCCCCTCCCGCCCGAAAATTGCAGCGATAAGTTGAAAGATACCATTGAAAAGTTGACAGAGGAGATACAGAAGAGTGGAACTTTCGAACATTGTTCCCTAATTGGTGTAAACACCAGTGGCCAGTGCAACTTCATCGTTTCGATTGACGATGCCACCGGAGGACTTGAGATTAGGGACAGCCAAGACGTGCGGGTACCCCGAGTACCAGCTGTACCAGTAGATGGCGAAGGAGCAGGGGCTAAGATCCTACACATTCTGAACCACCTTGCACGATTCAAAGCACTGCAGGCCCTTAATTACACCGGTCCTTCGACATCTCTAGGCACTAGTCAGTACGTATTCGAGATGCTCGGCACAGACGGCAACGCTCTTGAGATCTTGAACGGGGCATATCAGGCAAGAGACGACCAGGATGTGACAGCTCGCTTCGTGAACAAAAGCATGGAAAAGAACGTACATGTCGCTATTTTCATGTTCAATACCACATGGAGCCTTGAAAGGATGTATCCAGAAGACGGGCAGCCGACGGCTCAGGTTGCGCCTGGCGAAGAACAGGCGGCGACCGTTGACCTTACCATGTGCATCCCACCAGAGCGGGCACATCCAAACGATCCACCTCACGCGCGGGACCTTCTCAGGGCGTACGTCTACGTTGGAGCCCACCCGCCCTCATGGGATGAGCTGCTGTTGCCCGATATCCCTGCGAATGCCGACTTGATCCCAACCGGATTGCAAGTGGACCCATTGCTGGTGGATGATGAGGGAGAGGGAGGCGATAGCTCAAGAAATGGGAAGAGGAGCAAAAAGCGACAAGTGACGCAGGTTAACAGCCCCCGCCAGTGGACTGTGTTGGACCTTTGGGTGCACACAACTTAACCTTGGACGCCTGTACGCTTCACTTTTATATTTTCGGTCCTCGGGACTCGATTATCCATGTGTAAGCGCACGTAGGCTCTCTAGTATTACCAGCTAGAGTCGATCTCTACTAAAAGTCTCAGACAGGATTCCCCTAGGATCCCATACAAGGTCTCGACTAGGCGTTATCTCTGAAGGGGGATTGGCAGACCACTATACACCACCTAAGAAAAAAAAAATAATTGCGTCTATATATATTCCATATTGGCGCGAATATAAACCAAAAAAAAACCCACGTTTGGGTTTGTGGAGTGAAGTCAGGAGCCGGACGCGGCGACCGTAGTAAGACAAATTTTTGTAGCGTCATACAATAAATCTTGACAGCTTAATAGTTACCTAGTTAAACTTAATACCGTTGAAAAGCCCGTGGCCTATAAAACATAACATCTAGGCGGGGGATAATGGAAGTTCTCTCACCAACAATGGGCTCAGAGCCAGCTCCAATCCCTTATTCTCCCTACTCGCTCGAACTAGTATCGACGTCCTCATCTTCGCCCGAATCATCCTCATTAAGAAGACCGATCCGCACGACCTCCCCATCCCCTCCCTGTGGAGGATCAATAACAAAGACTTTACAGTCCTCGTCATCATCGGAGGTCGACACATCAGCCTCAAAGTGCACGGACTCGTCCCCGCCTCTGTCCCGCTCGCCGGAGAAGGGCTCCCACTTGGTCTTGATGTCAGCAGTCGCCGTGAGAACGCCCTTACGGGTCGTTACTCTAATCTTGCGGTACGCGATTGCATAGATCCTCTCGCCCGGCAAGACGGCCTGGCCCTGAACCTTGTGGCCGGCCTTGTGTGCCGCGCTGACTTTCACATCAGCAGTGCCGCTTAGGTCCCCAGACAATGCGCTGACGGGAGCGCTCACGCCGCCGCCCACATAATGCGAAGTATGCTCTGAGCGCGCAACCCTAGCGTCAATGAAGGTCCGATAGCCCACGACGAAACGTGGCGCCTGGCCCCGCCGCTTCCACCGTTCGAGCCATTGCTTCACTTCCTCGCCATGCTCTTCACTCGCCAAAATGGCGGTGAAGAGGTCGTCTGGGTTATCGAGCGTGTAAATTCTGCTGTTCTCGGCCTCCACCCGGAACGTGCTTTCCCGCTCTCTCTGTGCCATGAGATTTACGAACTTGGTCGCTAGGATATTCAGCAGGCCCCCGGACGACTTGCTGACCAGTCCTGTGAAGGTAGTTTCCGGTCGCACCGAGTAATCCGACTGTAACACCGTATATATCCGCTTGGTGTCGGCATACGGCTGGCCGACGTCAGGCACAAAGCTGGCCAGGGGAACCTGGCTTAGCAAAAGGGGCGCGTTCGTAAGAATAAAGGTTGAAGCCATACCGAGCTTTGGTTAAACTGCTTATGGAGCTGGCGAATTTGGATGTTTAAGGAGAGGTCTGATGGTCGCACCGCTTCGTGAAATAATACCCCAATTTTACTCTACTGTCAGCTTTGTCGGTGCCTAACTGCGCACAAATATTGATAATACTGCAGATCTTGGCGGGGATGGCGCAGCGTATTGTCTATAAGTGTATTATGACAGCTCGTATTACGAAGGCTGTCCTAATGCCACCGTTACGGCTGCGGCAGCATGGTAATATAATGACGAAACTACGGTATCGAATGGTTTTAATCCAGCAAGCGGGTTTTACCATTATTATAATAAAACCCCCTTGCCACTTGAACATCGAAACCATGGTCCCCAGTTCAACAACCACTTAGTCATCACTCCTGAGCCTCTCCGGCGCTAGTTCCATTCCCCTCCTAATCGTCCTAGCTGTATTTCGGACCTCCCTTGCATAGCAGCGCCACGACAGCCTCTGATTTACGGACGGAAACCTGGTCCCAATTGGAGGCAAACTGCAACTTATGAGCTCATCTACCTGTAAGGGGGGTAGGGTATTCAATATGGCGGTGTATGAGAACTCGGTTGCGCGCAGAGGGGTTTCCCCTCATTATGTACAGTACTTATGCGACGCCTCTGTCCTAGAAGCCGTAACACCACCTACATATGGTGCTAGGTATAGTCCCGCTATGATTAGCTGAACGTCAACTTCGTATTTCTTTTTAATCGGTAGTTTGCTTATAACTTTGATCCTTGATATTTCAGACGTTCTGCCTCTTTATTATCAAAGATGCCTTGGCAGGCAATGGGGGACTGGATTACAGAGCCTAGAACTAGAACCCGCATTTACCACTTTTAACCCCTCTTTCCCACACTAGGCCTACCGCTAATGGTATTATTCTCCAAACTAGATTCTCAATAAATGAGAGAGGTTTCTGGCACCTAGGCTTCCGGGAAGGTCTTTGTGATTTATATGAATCCTCCCACACGAGAGAGTAAAATGCAGCGTGCCCAAAGATATATACTATGGAACGTGGGACATAGGACGTAGAGAACGTTGTGCGACTAACGTGGTCACCTTCCTTGCCCGCTCATGGTCTGTCTAGTACCGGTTAATTACCTCCGACTAATTTGCACTGAATGCCGCCTATGTGGGACCCGTAGGTCCACTCTCCCCATGGGAGATATCGTGAAATAATGCCCTCCAATTATCAACTTTACATCCATTTTCCATGTCCTCATAGGTGCGGGTTTTGGGCAATTTGTACAATGGGAGGCGCAATGTTGGGTATCGCGGTGTGGCTGCTGGGTTCACTATGGAGCTATGGTGTTGCGGGTGCCCCGTCACCCGAGTCTCTCAAGTCGTCCATCACCACTCTTATTACCAACGATCTGCAAGGTAAAACTTCTAGAATACTGAAATGTATACCTTCACTGATAGAATTCTCAGGAGCGGATAGTCCTTTTGCAAACTCCGGGCTCATTATCCTTGACTCCCGTTCGTTCGCCAGTGCTTCGAGGTCATGTCAGGAGCTGGGCGAACAGCTTTGGTCTCCCGAGTTGGCAATATCTAGCATCCAAACGAACTTGGACTACTTAAAGTACACGGAAAAATACGAGGAGCCACAGAAATTCTGGATTGCGTCGGACAACTCGACTGCAAGAACCGTTGACGTAAATGGCGACGTGTCTCGCACGTCCGAAGCCCTCGAGTTACCTGTTCTATGCACGCATTCTGCCCCGTTTTCAAACGAAACATCACAAGACAGGAGCGAAAAGTGGCGCGTGACAGTTCATTCCAATAACGACTATATTACCGGGTACGGTTTCCCTACATTTCTAGTAAGCGGTTGTTACCAGGTTATTGATCTTTTAGGTTTCGAGATCGCTTGAGCTTCCGGTTCCTTGGGATTCGGTATGCTGCTCAGCCCGGGCGATTTGCATATCCGCAGCTCTACACTGGTAATAACAGCGAGGTTTCTGCAATGCGATATGGATCTGCGTGTATCCAGGGAGGTCCCGGTAGCGAGGATTGCCACTTTCTCAACATTTGGACCCCTTTTCTTCCAGGGCCGAAGTCTACTCCACGATCTTTAAAGCCAGTCATGGTATGTCCCAATATGTGCCGCATACCATTTATGAAGAGTACATGATAGAATGCTAAAAGGTTTTCGGTTATCATAGTTCTGGATACAGTAAGTTCATTTTCTATACTCTCGGTATCAAGATTTCTCTAAATTCCTCGCTACCAACATGGGATGCAAAGTGAAAGGGTGGTCAGGGGTATCTAGCTCTTTCCGTGGTTCATCAAAAGATGAGTGATATTATGTTATGTTATGCATAGCGAATCGTTCTCCCATTTTCAGAAACCATGGCTCCGAATTTCACCATTAACCCATGTTGTTAAAAAGCGGTGGTGCATTCGCAAGCGGGACTGCAAACGACAAAGATTTCGATGGTGGCAATTTGGCATCTAGAAGCGACGTAGTTGTCGTCGCCGTCAACTACCGTTTAGGGACCTTTGGTTTCCTCGCTCTCGAAGATGGAGTAACAAACGGCAATTTCGGCCTCGCAGACCGTAAGTTATACGAAATACCTCCCCTTTCTTTCTTTCTTTCTTTCTTTCCCCCGCTATTATTACTTACGTAGTAGCCGCCGGTGAAAGCGTTTGAACTCTCGCCTCTTCATATAAAATTACCCTTATTATCACTCCTACATTAATCAAGAGAAGCCGTGCTAAACATACTGTTGAAGAGATCACGGCGCTCGACTGGGTAAGGAAGAATATTCACAAATTCGGTGGCGATCCGGAGAGAATCACTATTTTCGGCCAATCCGCCGGAGCTGCAAGCGTGCGAGCCATGATTGCATCTCCTAAGGCGATCGGGAAATTTGCGGCTGCTATTCCTCTCAGCAACCTAGGCGGTCTTAACTACGGAGCTTCGTATTCAAAGTATATGACTATAGAGGAAGAAACGGAGAAAGTCGGCAACGCGATTCTTGCATCAACCAACTGCACAGATGCCGCTTCTCAGGTCGACTGCCTCCGTTCCATCCAGGCGTCTGAACTCAGCGCTGTTGGAACTACGGCGTCTTTCCTGGTCGTGGATGGCACTTATCTAGTCTCTGACGAACTTGAATTATCTAAAGGGCCAAGGCTTCCTGTTCATCTTATGATCGGCATAGCCCGAGATGACGGTGCTGCCTTGATCGGGTATCCAACAACGGCAAACCAATCGGCCTATCTAGCGTCCCTAGGGTTTGATACGCCTTCTGAGGAACTGTTCCCAGTCCCAAATATTGCAAATAAAACCCTGGGGTTGTTCAATATGACGGCCCGCTTAACCACAGACAGCGCATTTAGATGCATCGACCAGGCAACCGCCTACGCGACTGTCTCGAATGATCTTCTAGGAGCCGTATACTACTACGAATTCAACCGAACATACCAGCTCACCAACTACCCCCGGCTCGATGTCTGCGAACCGCCAAAATCAACCTCACATCCCTTTGGAGACCCAAGCGGAGAGTATTTCAAGTGCCATTCCGGCGAACTATACTATCTCTTTGGCAACCTCGCGCGTGAGGGGTTACCCATGAGAGACGACCACGACTTGCCTTTCCAGCAATTCGTCGTCGACTCGTTCACATCCTTTGCGAGAACGTACGATCCTAATCCGGACTTGGTATACCTCCGGGCAAGGGGCTACACGAATACAACGTGGGAAATTAAACAGAATGGGATATGGGAACCCGCTACGAAAGATCGCATGACGAAACGAACACTGCAATGGCCGAGCCACGAAAGCCCCTTTGCCGAACTCGAACAATGTGAAGAACTTGAGTTGCCTCTTGGTTATTATACCGCGTAACGCGGTAGTTGAATGTAGAAGAAGGAAAAGGGTGTTCGTCTCGGTGCATTTGGCAAAACATAACAACCGAACTACTTAACGGCCTATTATTCTTATATACATTTCCTCCAAGATAGAAGCTAGTGTAGCACGTAGGCTTTAGATCAATTCGAATCTCGCGGTTGTGATCAAGCCGTAGCTCTTCCTAGCCTAATTAACGTTAGCTGAAAGAAGGAAAGTTGTAAATATCATAAATATCTAACAGATGTGTAGAGTGAATAGATAGCTTGATTCGTGCTGCTAACTGGAATCTGAGAGGATCCGGCGCCAGTAGTATTAGGTTTAGTGTCGAATGACCATTATTCGTGTTTTCATACGCGCCGTCAAGGTCGACATTGGTGGGTTCACGGAGCCGTCCGTGAGGTGGGTGGAGCCCTTATATCAGAGCGGGTTGCTCCTATGTACCCCAGTTCCCCATGGGGATTACCGGTCCAGATAATCTAAAGGTGCTCTGTTCTCAGTCAAGCAGGTAAAGCCAAGCCCGGCTAAGAGGGGCCAAGCCGGACTCTCTCCGAGGCAATGGTTTACCGTTGCAGTTCCCAATTTCTTGGATCCATCGACCTGACTTCTTGGGAAAGGCAAGGTCCACACTCGAGGGCTCCATGCCCCTCCTCTTAGCATACTCTAAGTATTCAGAGTGTCTATATAAGCGGCTTCAAACGCCGCCGTATCCTTGTGCTGAGCAAGGCCATAGGTGGCTCCGTGCGACAGATACAGGCCGCCTCCTTGTGCTGAGCAAGGCCATAGGTGGCTCCGTGCGACAGATACAGGCCGCCTCCTGAGCATCTAGTATCTTAAGTCAGAATTAACGCAATGGCATCTCTTGTACTCCTATCCGGGCTTTTTGGGGTCGGTATCGGCGCTCAGCTTTTGAAAACACTGCCGGACGATTTCCGCCATACTCCTGGGTTCTGGGCGTGGTTATCGTATGACGTGCCTTCATACGCTACCCTACCGGGACAGTTTAATCGTTCCGTCTTCGAAGCCCCCGGCGAGGCGGTAGCAACAGACCCTGAAGTGGTAGCTCTGTATGCCAACCACACATGATCTCTGCCACTCCCACCGTTCGGTATGCTAATTGTTAGCCATATAGGAACCGCCAACTAAATGAGACCGACTTCGTGGCATACGACGACAGATTCTTTGATTTCGTCGGCCCTGATGCTACCGTAGAGAAGGTAATAACCCTCGCCCACCAAACCCACGAGGCACCTTGCTGGGTGCCGGGGACGAAGGACATCTTCTTCGTCGAATGGGGGCCCCCGGGCGGCGACAACGGCGTGCACAACTATCAGTACCTGCTTAACACGGAAACGCACAAGCTGCGCAACGTAACGACGGATCCCCCGACCGTCAACGTTCATGGGTGCGTCACTTACGATGGCGCCCTATACGTCGTCACGGACGGCGGGCCGAGCGAGAGCGCCTATTTCGCCAAGATCGACCCGAAGACGTGGAAGCGCACGACTCTACTAAATCACTACTACGAGCAGCCATTCGGGTCCTTCAATGACCTCGAGGTGGACAATGACGGCAACTTCTACCTGACGGATAGTAGGTCGGGATACGTAGGTTGCCAACGAAATAATTAACTCGCATGCACAATTTCTGATTTAGTTGTAATATGCTTAGTTCCGCAACATCATACCCTTCACACCACCTACCAATCCGTCGACGTACTTCGTAGACGGCAAGACATTCCGCCCAAAGGTCATCCAGATCACGACGGGGAACACGAACGGCGTGTCGCTCTCGCCCGACGGCAAGACGATCTACCTGCCTAACACGGGCGTCTCCGGAGGCGACGGCAAGGACCCCTACGGCGAGCGGGGGCTATGGGCCTACGACTTCGCGACCTCGGGCGGCCTGCGGAAGGCCAAAGTCCCGGTGTTCACGAACGCCCGCCTGCTCACAAATCCCATCGCCAACTTCTACGACGGCATCCGCGTATCGAAGGACGGCTGGATTATCGCCGGCGCCAACGACGGCGTGGACGTCATCGACCCTGTGGACGGCTATATATTGGGCTCTATACGTGTCGGGGGCGACGGCGAGGCGGTCAGTATCGTCTTAAACGGCCATGATATATGGATTGTAGGGCGTGGGGGAGTGTGGCATGTCAGTAACATCAGGACTGCGCTTACGGAGAGTAAAAAATAAGGTATGCTAGCACGTAGCTACGAAGGTTAGTTGCACCGTCGAAATAATTCCAGATCCTGTGATCCAGTATAATCATCATAAGCTTTGTATGACAAGGCCAAGGAGCGGTTTTACAATATCTCACTGCTGTGGCATTATACACACAAGTTCATAATAAACAACTTTGGCGATTCTCGGGGCTCGCTCAAAGACATATCTTTCGGTTCTTTTTTTTTTGAAACTAGTCGTACAGCAAATCTTCATTGCCCACCTCTTACATGGGAGGATCGTGGGAAGTGAGGGGCGTGGAAATATCACGATCGCGGAGCCGGCAAGGTTGAATAAACCGTTTCTAACTGCAAGCAATAGTCTCATGTCGGTTTCCATTGGGACAGCTATTGCCACGCAGCGGCGCCTCTGACGTAGATGTCTCAGGTGCTATAGGGGGGGATTACAAATTGTTTGCCCTTTCACCTGAGGTATATATGATAGCAAGACAGGGCCCGTTGGTTTCCTTTGTATGTCAATCAACAGGCGTATTTAAGTGAGTTTATCCCTCAGTTCAACTCCCGGCCGACTTACCCATCGTTCGCAAAATACGCATAACACTGACAACATGATGAAGCCTATTCGTGTGTGGTTGGCACGTGAGTTCACCACTAGTCCTGTCCTCCGGTCATGTTTTGCTTGCGAGAGAGGGGAGCCAAGCTAACAACCAGTTGATGATCACTACAGCCCCAGGGCCCAACCCTTGGAAGGTCAGTGACGGCTTGCTGTTCTTCATACCCTTCTCTTTATATGCTACCGATTCACCGTCATGCTCATATAGGTATATCCTATCAGGTTGTTCAAGTTCTCGAGGAGCTGGCAGTTCCGTACGAAATAAAGTCTATTAAATTCGAGAATATTAAAAAGCCCCCTTTCATCGATCTCAACCCTAATGGACGCGTTCCCGGTAAGCTAGTGCCTATTACGAGGGCCGACCCAGACCAACTCCCGTTCTCATCGACCCAACAGCTATCGAAGATCCCAATACCGACATCGTCCTCTGGGAATCCGGGGCTATCATCAACTACTTGATTGAGCAGTACGACAAATCCCATATTATCAGTTACGACACGATTAAGGAAAAGCATGAGTGCGACCAGTGGCGTAAGTGAACTGCCTTCATACCACTACTCACCTATTTCCGTCCTATTCACCGGACCGCTAAGCTAGCGGTCATCTCTATCCCGGTCCCAGCATGAAGCCGGAAGTCCGCGACCGAATCTCCAACACCACAAGGTCACAGATAGTATAGAAGTTTAAACGCTAAGCCCCCGAACTCCCGTCACAGTGCACTTCCAGATGAGCGGGCAGGGGCCCTACTTCGGACAGGCCGGGTGGTTCACAGTGCTGCACGCCGAAAAGCTGCCCTCGGCCATCGAACGGTACCAGAACGAAGTACGGCGCGTCCACGGGGTGCTCGACGGGTGGCTGCAGCGCGATGGCGGGCGGCAGTGGCTCGTGGGCGACAAGATGACGTATGCGGACCTCGCGTTCACGGTGTGGAACGAGCGGTCCGACGCCATCCTGGAGTGTGCGCCCGAGGACAAGTTCCGCGGCTTCCCGCACTTGCAGGCCTGGCATGAGCGCATGACCCAACGCCCGTCGTGGAAGGCCGCCATGGAAAGCCGCGCCCGCCTCATGGATGAGCAAGGCCTCATGTGGAACGGCATGCCGAAGGACGTTACGAACATGGCTGAGTACGAGGCTAAGATTAAGGCCGACGAGGAGGCCGCTGCCGCCGCTGCTGTTAAGGAGTAGAGGAGCCTGTGTGAACTAATTGCGCGCTCGGTAGCAGGTACCAAGATAGTGTCGGTGGGCACGATGCATCGCGGCGCGGGATGAAATACGAGCTCGTGTGCTGTTTTGACGCGGCTGTGGCCTAGATAGACAGCCTGTCGAGCAAACTGACGGATGCGCCGAACGCTCATATTGATGTAAATAATATACACGGTCAATTTTACCTGCTAAAACATCCTACTAATCGTGTCAAATGAAACAAGCACATGTCACTAGATAGTGAATATGTGGTTCTGCCAGCTAGGTAACCTCTATTCAATTCATAGCAACAGCACTCCAGTGTGTTCATATCCGGGGGTTAGACATTCTTCCTAGAGGGTTTGAGTCACATTACTTTGAGCAGTAGCTTCCTTACTCTACCCTCTTCTACTCCTTCATAGAGACGCCTGGTAAGCAAGAGATTACAGATATGCCTCCAAACTCTAGTTTCGAGGTATAGATTCTAGGCCTTCATTCACTTCCGAGTAAGACCCTGGGATTATAGCACTGCCTGCCCTGGAACCCCCTTCCTTTCCCCCATCCCCTTGCCTAAAGCTAGAACTATTCAATCGATTCAAGACGATTCTCATAGGCTCGCCCTAGTAAAGAGTTGGAGCTTAATGCCGTTCAAGACGAGAGTCCGTTAGCGCTTCTCATCGTATCGAAGGTATACTTAGATATCACGAATAAGACGACGGTGCCGACATCTAATCTAATCTAATCTAATCTAATCAGAGATCAGCGATCAGCGATCAGCGAAAGCTCAGTCTGACAAGCTCTCACTCGACAGGGGTACGCGCTTGATCGAACTCGCCCGTTACCTACCTCACCCTTACCCCGAAACCCCTTCTCTATTACCCAACATGCTCTAATATTAGACTGCGCCACGGTGGTTGCACTGATAATCGGCTCAACCATCTGCCCGCCGGTTTGTTGTTCCCCAGGCAAATTTCCGAGGGGGTTTCGTGTGCTCGGGCGCCGACGGTCGGTCGTCGGACTTAATCCGTTGCTCTGCTCGACTTATGCGAAAAACCCCGAATGCTCATTAGTACCTGCTGTGATACCTGCTTGAATATTCGCCCGAGTCTGTCTGAGTTTAGCCGTAACTGATTCTCCCCTGACTATAAGATTAGTTAGATATCAGCTTCTATATAAGCTTTGCAGTGGCCGTTATTAAATCGTGTATCTAGTTAGGTTTAAACTTCGCCTGGCTACTTGAGGCGCTCGAAAATACCCCGGTAGAGGGGATGGGTGGGCAAGGTGAGATTGGTAGTACGGTATTAGACCGATACATGGGTAGGGGTTCACGGTGAATCTCCGTTCACGCTACACTCCATTCAGTTCGCCGCTTTCAGCTCCGCGAGAGCCACCGCAGAAAGTCGTTGCTCACTATTTCGTTTCCATGAGCGACGACCTCAGAGGGAGACACCCCTTATGCCTCAATGGCACAACTGTCTAGACAAACCTATCCCCTTAAGTATTATATGAAGCCCCTTCTTCTACCATAATATCGAACTCACTCGGCTTTGAATGTACATAGGGTACAGGAGGCAGCCGTAGACAAAGCCACGCGTGGCTTTTCCGAGGAAAGAGATGTCCCCGCCTGAAGCCTTGGAGGAAGCACATAAAGGATAGCGGCAGTAAGCTCAGCTAGTCTATCTCACAGCCGACTAATGCGAATCAGACCTGGAAGGCACATGGAAAATAACTCACACCGATTGATTTATCTCAGCTTGGATCCGAGCCTCGTCTAGGTTGGCACTGCCTCATAGGCGAACAAGAAGGCTAGCCGAGCTGAAGATAGGGGCGCTGACATGCACGAGCTTTATGACGGGATTCAGCCACCTTAGACCAAAATTAAAGACCAACTGATGCTCAAGCTTCCAAACACCTTCGGGGGAAGCAGGAGGGATAATCAAAATCCGTTATATAGTCTGCCGAAACTAAGCAACAGAGGGATTGTATCAAAACTATCCAGTATAATAGGATCAAGGATCGCACGTCCGAGTACGCATTCCCAGGTCTTGGCAATGGTGGTCGACGCGTACAAAAGGGGGCAAGAATGACTACTAAGATCAACTTACACAAGTAGAGAGAGCTCTATCGTCACGTTAAGCATACTTTTCGTAGGTAGATTTAAAGACAAGTTCAACCCGCAGTCTTCGAAAAGTCCGTGTTCTATTATCCTAGGACCTAGTGTTCGAGCAGAGAAAAAATATAGTCATGAGCGGGATCGCAATTACAAGGGCCATGTTACTCCTCATTTGCCTCTGCGAAGTGACGGTGCGAGTGCGGGACAGACAAAAACCAGCGCCATAGCTAGACCCAGACCATTTCACTCACCAGACTCAAACCTCGAACTTGCTCAGATCTCCATCGACAAAGTTCCTGATCCGTTCTTTAACCATCGCGTCCATGGTACGCATAGTCTTCGTAGAGAAATATCCCACGTGTGGGGAGAAGGTCAGGTTCAGATCCTTGGTGTTTTCCGCCAGGAACGCGCTGTCTTGCTGCGTGCTCGCGGGCTCTCGGTCGAAGACATCGGCGGCGGCGCCCGAGATGCGCCGTTCGCGCAACGCCTTTACGACCTCCGCGGTGTTCACGACGTTTCCCCTCGATACGTTGACGATGATCG
Source organism: Xylaria grammica (assembly GCA_004353285.2). NCBI lineage: Eukaryota > Fungi > Ascomycota > Sordariomycetes > Xylariales > Xylariaceae > Xylaria > Xylaria grammica. The sequence goes on from NGZP02000009.1 coordinate 4,269,795, forward strand.
CCTCGGGCCGCATAGCGCTCAGCTCGGCCGCGTCGATCATGTGTTGCGTATCTGGGTTGGATGTGCAAGAGACGAAAAACGCCGTCGCAGTCCTGATCACTTCACCGAAGGGAGTCCGTTCTCTCAATGCGTCGGTGGCGCTCCGGGCGGAGGCGCTCTTCCTCTCGGCTATGAGCACCTTCATACCTAGAGCCTTGCACAAAGCCCCAATGCGTTTGCCTCGCGCAAAGAGTCAGCATCAATACCCAGCGCGTTGCACGGCGTGGCTGCTCACCAATGTGGCCGTGGCCAATGATCCCTACGACTTCCTCCTCGACGGAACAAGGCGGCTGTTCATTCGCCGTTTGCATCTTCGACGCAATGCTGCGCTGGCGCTTCCACGCGTTCTCGCCCTGTTCATCTACCGTTCGAATATCGTTATGGAGCAAGACTGTCTTGCGCCTTGCCGCGAAGTACTTAGTCCGAGTTAGCGGTAATTTACTTTTCACCATTCATTACTTGTCAATTGGCCCACGAGACTTAGCGCGTGCTCCGCCGCCGCCGGAGACGTCGACCCAGGGCATTTCGCCACCCTGACGCCCCGGCGCCTGCATTCATCCAAATCGATGTGGTTCGCGCCAGCGGTGGGCGTGATGACGCATTTCCTTGACGGTTAGCAAATCGCGCAGTCGGTGTACATCATCTTGCCCAGGTGGACTGCGGCGAACATACAGGTACGGCGCTTCGCCTAGGCTTTTGGCCGTGATGAAAGCTTGAGTCGCGATGACGATGCTCGCGCACTGTATACGGCGGCGGATCTCATCTGCCTCTGAGACGCAATAGTATGATATAATTTCGTGAGATCGTGAGGCTGTGTCAACATGATCTATAGCGAAATGCACTTTCTCAAGTACAACGATCACTTCGTGGGTCGGCGAGGGGAGCTGCTGGGGTGCTTTGAGTAGATCCATTATTGCGGTGTTGTAGCAACGCAGAATGTAAAATGCGGAGGTGGGGGGAGATACCGTGGATTTCAGACAGAGCGATATTATTACTTTAAGATGGCTTCTAAAGGACGGACGTGATTCGTGGTCATTGTCTCAGTTTCTACTCTTGTTATGGCCGAGTCCCCGTACTCAATTTTATATTGGCTGCAACAGAATGTGGCACTATGAAAAGATCCGTCGGCTGGTAATGCATATGCACCTGCACACGAAAGGTTGCCAACTGCCTCGGATCGATCCATATTCGTATATCCGAGCTGTGTAATATGGCTGGCTCATGGTGTACACAGGGGCTTACTCTGACGGTTTCGATGACAATGCTATATATGTGTATTCATAGCTCTAACCTTACTCATCACTCCCGCTCCTAGACCATCGTCGTTAAGGCAAACTCGTGAACAGCTCCAACAGCTTCGGATAGTTAGGGGTACTGTAATCGCATCGTTAGCAACATAGAAGCCAAATGATCGACAGCCAAGCTCTGGCCCCAGGGGATTAAGGTGATTGGCTATCCATCTCGTCTGTCTCAAAAGTAAGAACGTATTGCATATACTTACCCCATTCCGGTGACCGGATCCCAACCCTCGGTAGCTGGGAATCCAGGAGTTCGGCACCCTCGGTTGTCGCCTACCGTGATATCGTTGAATACCTCCGGGCTACAACAGGTCAGACTTAATAATAACCATCTTTTGCGTGAACTTATGCAGGTTTCCCGAAAGCGTAATACAATTCCTGTGAAGAAATGGCCACACAGATACGACGAAGGGGATTGCTTACTGGGCGTAGAGAACAGGATGTATGAATCCAACCGGCTTCTTCCCAGCCTCAAGCCTCGCCTCGTTGATCAAGGTGATGATAGACCCCCAAAGCGGACACGACGCCGAGGTGCCCCCGATCCGGAGTAAGTCGCCGCCGCTCGAGATGACGAATCGGTCCCCGTTGGCCGAGACATCCGGGTACGCGCGCCCGATGCGATTGAAGCGGCCCAGGCCCTCCCTCGCGTTGCTATAGTTCGTCCCGCCGCCCTCATACCCCTCAAAGCTGACGTTCGCGCGCGATAGGTACCGCTCGACGGTATCCCGCTGCCACTCCGGGGCATCGTAGATGTTGGAAAAGCCGCCACCAGACCGGAACCGCGACGTTGCCTCCTCGGCGTCCTTCCCCGCCGTCCGATTGGTGGGGAGATACGTCGACCCGACGGCCAGGATATACGGACACGTCGCGAGGAACTGCGGATTGAAGACGTCGTGCTCGGGCCCCATGCACCCCGTCGGGTTCGCGTACGTCGCGAACCCGGCCACCCCGGAGTCGCCCGACGCGATCATGATCGTGGAGCCCTGCAGGCCCAATTTCATGATCTCGGCGCACTGCCGCTGCTGGTACGACGCCGGGAGTTCCGACTCGGCCCCGCTGTACGAGATGCTGATGACGTTCGTCGGCTTGTAGACCCCGCAGTTGAGCTCCCCTTTGTATCCGCCCTCGTGCGCGTTCGGATACTCGGGATCGCGGCACTCGGGGCGCTTGCAATTTCCCGTCTCGCCGAACGCTTCGAATTGGCAGTAGCTGCCGTCGATGGCGTTCCAGAGGTCTGTTTGTGGCCCCGTCTCAGTCGACCTTTTCTTGCGAGTGGGCGCGCGACTTACTTACTGTTGAAGAAACCGGCATATTCGCCGCTCCGTAGCTGTGATTGCTGGTACCATTCGTCGTCGACTTGGAACAGCGCCGGCTCTTGCGGCCAGATCAGCCCATATGCCATCTGGAAGTCGAGGTTCGCCTCGGTTCCGGCATCGTACAAGTCCGCCGTCGCGCCCTCGCCGCCATTGACCGAGAGTAATTCCGGATACGTCCCGTTCGGGATGTCACTGCGAACCTCATTAGCGATAGGGGGACCAATTTCAAGGTGCTTCGTGGGCCTCACTCGGTAAATGCCCAAAAGAAGGTGTCGAGATCCTGCTGTGTGTAGTGTTGCTTCAAACTCTGGAAGATGCCCATCTTGTTGCCGGCGTGGTTGGTGGTTCCTTTGGGAATCCCATACATTTCTAGTCATGTAGTTAGACATTTTTATCCTAACAGAATGTGCGGCGCTTACGTCTGATACAGTCCGGAGTCACGTAGGTATCGCAACCTTGTTCCAGTGTCAGGTTGCCTGAAAGAATATCCTCCGGTCGGACAGGCTCTGCAAACCGCAGTGGCCCTTGGAACTTGGCGCCCGTAGCTTGATTACTCGATGACGGTCGTACGCTACTCCTTTTATTCATCACCCTTTCTATATCTCTCGAGTTCAACGGCTGTGAGAGTCCCGGCAGTTTCTTATCAGAGCCGGCGTCTCGCGTAGATGTGCGCTTCTGCTGTGCGCCTCCATTTCCCATGAGTTTAATTCCGGGAGTGATGTAGTCAATGTGTGGCCTAATGTGCCTAGGGACATGATATCTAAAAAAGAGGTCAATGATATACACCTATATACTGAATAAGAGGAATTCGACGGACTCATCGCAACCAATGTCTTTGGCCCCAGTCATTTTGTGCTCCCAGACATGATAGTTGGTCATCAAGAGACCCTCTACTTTATCGACAGGCGCATCGAATTGAACCCACTGTATATATTGTGCATTAGATTCAGGGCTTTCGTGATACCAAAAAGGGGAGGCCAATGGTATCATGAGTTCTCAAAGCGCGGTCGGTCTTAATCACCAAGCCCGCAGACTCCCCATAATGAGCAAGGAAGGACTGATTTTAACATAGAAATTTAGTCTTGGCCCGAATCTGATAATTCTTACCTGTTTATTCGCCGACTGCGAAATAGTATGCGCCTCAATACCGGCCTCAGAGAGCCAAGTCCTCACTGCCTGAACACTCGATTCTAGCGGAGCGAAGAAGTCCACCACTTCCTCAGCGGATAGGTGCTTGCCGTAGTTTTCTGATTCCGGGTTCGATCTTGAGCCAAACTATTAGTTACAAAAGTCAAGGGCTGCTCCGACGGCCTTGACTTTACATGTCCATCAACAAATGGTGACCGTCTATTAGCTTCGTCTGTTTCAGCCCAATGCGCATGGGCAGCAGGGCCTCACGCTTCGCCCTCTCCACCTTCGCCCAAGACCCTCCCTGGCCCGTCGTTCTTTTCTCATGTCGAATATGAGTATGCGGGATTATCCGTTTCGGCGGTTGGGGGGATATACTCTGTGGCGCATGGCGGTAAAGGGGGTTCGCAGCTATTTCGTGTGCCGCTAGGCCTATCACCAAAAGGAATTGAGTAATCCTCATTTTCGACTATCAAGATACTGTCCTAGAGCCCGATATCCTATTCCCTTTTAGAGCCTTGTGCAAGAGGCATTTTCAAAGATATATACTAGCTATTTCCGTCCTCTCGTATGAAATCTCTCGATTTCCCGCGCATGGCGTGCTAAGGAGGGCTATGGCTCACCACACAGGCTATTGTAGCCCTGCGCATAAGCCTATTCAAAACATTATCATATAAAGTGCTATGCAGTCCATCGTCCCAAAGATTGACGTCGAAAGAAGAGGTGCAGGAGGCTGATTGGCCGTCGCCGAACCTGCTGATCTAGGCAATATAGCCGGAGCGGCAAGGAGCCATGCATCCCACTAAGCGGATCGCTTCAATAGGTATATGGGACTATATTGTGGCCTATCGTCAACCAGAACGAAGTTACATCTGTCCTTATTACGCGGGGAAAGAAAGCAGCATGACGTTTAATATCTTGCCTCGGATTGATACACCAACGTCGCCCTCTGCTGCCCTATAGAAGCTGTGCTCACTGATGTTTGAATACCGGCAAGGCCGGGGTAGGGTGCTTACATTCGTTATTGAATAGATGAGCTCGTCTAGGCAAATGCGATAGCCTTTCATTCGGACGCAGGTAACCCGTCCATGCCCATTATGTGAGACGCGGACTTGGCCATAGTCTCAGGAATTTAGGTGCGTGTAGTCGCATCTAGCCTGTGATGATGGGAATCTCGCACATTCAAGAAGGGGAAACGTTTCATGTCGAATAAATCAAGGTAGGTTCCATCAGTCTCCTCAGGTAGGTAGTTCCTCGGCTCCTTAAGGAGTGGTCACGCGTGAGACGTTCTATTCATTTCGAATAGCGTAAAGCTATATTGTTTCCGATATCAGTGGACAACTAGCAGGCCCCTTATATAGCGTATCTATATGCTTAGTCACCCTAGCAGGCGGTATCACACCTTGTAGAACAAGGATAGTTGCCTCCCCCCGCGTCGCAGATGAGAACAAGGTACCACGTAATAAGTAGAGTATCGCTAATTAGAGATTATGTTACCAACCAATCAATCAATGACTGTTAGAAATTCCGTTTCTCTCCCCTAAGCCACGGTGTACAGGGAATCCTGACGTATAAGTCAACATTCCAGGACTAAGGATCACAATACTCTACAGCCACCTAACCCCGATAACTATAATCGAATTCAAGGGGGTCTCGGGAAGATCGACGGACGTGTTCGACGCGCCGGAGTTTGAACAGATATTTTACCAGTAGTCGTAAATACGGCCCTCTGATAAATGATTATAGTGTATGCAATATCTTTTACGTTACGCTAGTTGGCCTGCCCCCAGGCCAGCACTGGGTAATCTAACAACAGCTATTATCACAACTGTTGTCTTCACGTAACCTTAACATATCGCGTAGGGGAACCCATCTCCTTTAAAGTGTTGTATGGGGCTTCGTAGTTTCTTGCAAGGTAAAGAATAGTAGTAAGACAAGATTAAGAAGTAGAGAGAAGCGTGGAACACCAAAATGGTCAACGCGCCACGCCAAGCGCGTTGACATTCCGGCAAGCAAGCTCGGGTGACAACTACCGTGATCGGACTTATATGATATCATGTGTTAGAACCTCGGCAATAGTATATTCTACTATACTTTTTCTCTGCCTACGAGTTCCGCTTACGTACTGAGTCAGATATAGATTCGATGCCTTGATGTAGCGACCCATTACCTACAACACTAGTAAAGGCGATACGGGCGTCACCTTACAGAGCGTAACTAAGAGATGCTGCTCTGTACGACTAAATAGTCAGCATAGCGAATCGAGATCTGCACTTAGACTCGGTCATCGTTACCCCGGAAATCCATTCCAACCCCAAAAAGTCTAGAGGCGTCCCCGCGTTTGGGGCTAGGTCGGTACTCATCTCCTCATCTAAGCCGCTTCACCCCACATTAGCTTTATGCGGAGAAGTGAGGATGCCCTCGACACCGCCCTATAAGATATCCTCGCCAGGAAGCCGGAGGCGAATAAGGGCAATAGTTGTTATTAAACCTCAAAGTTTGCGTTCAATTGTATCCGGAGCCAACCAAGGAATAAAGTTGCGATCAAGGTCTATCTGATCAGTGGATCGTCAGGCCCTCAACCGACATGGATACCCCGAAAATCGAAGAGCCTCACGAGGCGATCAAATATGACAAAGAAGAAATCGAGCATAAAAAAGACGTCATCGAAGAGGCTGCCAAAAAGCAGGGTATCGACGAAGAGCAGATAGCCCGGTTCCGGCGATTCACGGAAGCCGATGCGGACTGGCATCGAGCCATGAACAAGAGGGTGATGAGAAAGGTCGATATACATCTACTCCCACTGCTGATCCTGATGTATCTCCTCAACTTTCTCGACCGAAAGTAAGAGGCTACCCCGCCTAGAACGCACGTTTAGCCACGCCACTGACTATGTACGGTACAGTAACTTGTCTCAAGCTCGTCTAGGCACGCTCGAGGCGGACTTGGGGATGACGGGGACCGATTTCAATCTAGCGACGAGTATCCTGTTCGTCGGGTATATCTTGATGCAACTCCCTTCGAACCTGCTGCTTACACGAGTTCGGCCATCGCTGTTTCTCAGCATCGCGATGACCATCTGGGGGGTTATTTCTACTGCGCAAGCGGCTGCTCGGTCTTTCGGCGGCCTCGTGGCCGCTCGGTTCTTCTTAGGTTTCGCAGAGGCGCCATTCTTTCCAGGAGCAGTATGCACCCCTTGCTTCTTATTTCTTTTTCTTTAGCGGCTGTCGCCCCTTGCCTCGGCTAACAACTCACTCCCCTGCTAGATATTTCTGATGTCTAGTTGGTATACCCGCAGGGAGATGGCCTACAGGATTGCCTGGTTCTATTCTGGCAGCTCATTGGCCAATGCCTTCGGCGGCCTTATTGGGGCCGGCGTCCTATCAAACCTGAGCGGCGCTCACGGGATTTCAGGGTGGTGAGTACTATGCGTAGCCACGAAGATTTTCCCCTTGGTACTTGCGTGCTAAACGGAACACAGGCGTTGGCTGTTCATCATCGAAGGGACTATTACCATCGGGACCGCTATCTTAGCCGGGTTTATTCTACCCAACTATCCAGCGAACACGAAGTGGCTAACCCCCGAAGAGCAAGCATATGCGCAATGGCGACTGGTCGACGATACCGGAGAGGCCGACCTTGCCGACTCCATCTCCGTCAAGGAGGGCGTCAAGATGGCCTTTAAAGATCCCCGGCTATACCTGTTTACGCTTCTCCAACACGTTTCCCTCCTATCTCAAGCCTTCCAGTATTTCTTCCCCACAATCGTGAAAACTCTGGGCTTTGGAGATACCGAGACCTTACTCCTTACCGCGCCCGTGTGGATAGTCACGTTCCTGGTCTCTCTCGTCGTGACATACACATCAGGGCGCTTCGCTGATCGTAGTATTCACATCATTGGCCTGATGCTGCTGTCCGTTATCGGAAACATCATTGCGGTATCGACACTAAACACGGGAGCGCGCTTCTTTGCTGTAAGTGATTTCTGGGGATTTTCAGGCCCGTAAAATCCCGATTGTAGCGTCTTTTCATCGCATTCTATTCCATCATCACTGACTCGGATTGTGCAGATGTTTCTTTTGCCGATTGGTGCCGTCACAGCGTACCAAATCATTCTCGCTTGGGTTGCCAACAGCTTCCCGCGTCCGCTGGTCAAACGGAGTGCGTGTATTTCGTTTGCGAACCTCGTCGGTAACTCGGCAAACATCTACGGGAGTTACATGTACCCCGCGTCGGACGGCCCGCGGTACCTACCCGGAGGAGCTGCCACCGCCGGTATCGCCCTCTTGGTTGCGGTTCTCGCTCTAACCGCGAGATTGGTATTACAGAGGGAGAACAGGCGGCTAGCGGAGCGCGAGGCGTCCGAGCCTGAGAGTAGAGCTGCCGATGATCCGGAAGTAGTTACTGTTGGCTTCAGATACATCCTGTAATCAGAGTATTAATTTTTGTAGAATTAAAATGGTTGATTATTGGTTCCCTCTAGCGCTCCAATTACTCACCAGCGACGGTACCACGCGACGGGAGAAAAGAAGTGATTTCCACTATACTAGGTCAAGTTGGTTTAGAAGATATTATCCCACCGAATCGTGGCTAGCACTACCGTCTCAAGTGCGTTATTGGCTTCAAGTCGGCGGATGTCAATCGGGAGACGCACCTAGCCCAATCTCCAGAAGCCGTCTGTTACAACCTCCGGGGCTAGGAATGGCCAGTTCACAGACGTGTGTGAAAAACACCACAGTCATCTCAGTCACTAGTGTATGTCGTTATTAGCGTCAATGGTACGGGAATGGTTCGGGCCTCAACGAGTCTCCAAAATTGGCTTGAGATGTTCCCGAAGCGTTTGGCGTCAGTTAGCAACGACATCCGGCACACGCCCCTCGTCATAATAGTAAACTTCCCGAAGATAAAAAAGAAGTCTAGAATTATCAGAAGCGCCCTAGACATTCGCATTAAGCCGTCTTACCCACACCGAAGGAATTGTCCGAGCGAGATCCTTCCGGGCCACTTCATTCGTTCTACTCTATCTCCGTTACATACTAGCCAAAGGACTCGTCACAATGAGGTTCGCCACAAACACTACCTTTCTCCCTCAGAAATTGGCAACGAACGTGCCGAAGCCGAGCGAAAGCAGCAATAGCTCGAGAAATAAGTGCAGTAGGATTGAACATGCACGCGAAAAGATCGGAACAAGAGTGAAGTCAAGTCTAGGCGCCGCGAACCGAATGAATGAGAATTGTGCCCGCACGGAATGAGCTGGCAAAATTGATAGACAAAATGGGAGTTTATCGGGACAATGCTACCGTGCATTTTCCGGGTCGCTACCTGATCTGGTGGTAAGCTGGCAGCTTGGCGCGCAATGGTTCCTGAACGGCGAACACTCGGATGGCCCAGCGGGTGGCATTCGCCAGCATAGGCGCGGCCAGACCACCCGGCGATCCGAACTTCAATATTGGGACGCTCGCTCGGCACCCAGAATCAATCGCCACACAGAAATATCCGATTCGTGGCAAAGGCCTGGACATGATTAATAACCAGACCCGAGCGAGAGCGCGCATCCAGGCTTTCCACGCCCTTGGTCCCGGCCATCCGGCGCTGAGCAGCGAGCTCGCAGCATGCGAAATCCAGACCCCCCCCCTTCGCTTATAGTCTACTTACGTTGGCGGACGCGCGCGTTCTGGTAAAAAAAAATTTTAATGCATGGGTTTCAGTTTGTCTCTGCTTAGCAATCCGGCCCGGTGGCTAGAACAGGTGTTTGCGCAGTCAGCTCCAACGGGTAGCACACAGCGGAAAGGCCAAGTTCGCCGTTGACGTTGGACCAACGAAGCTCTACTGACGCAAACACGCCCCTCATTGGAGGCCCCCCCGTAGATAGGTTCGCCAGCACGTAGGTAGGTGGTCAGCTGTACTCCGTACCTGAATCTGACTCTGGGGCTGGGGATGTACCACACACCATGGCGCCACGTATCGCCAAAAGGAGGGTCGCATTCACCACCCATTCCGGATTGAGGGATCATTCTCAATTGGTTGTTCAGCCTTACGGCGCGAGAGTTGTGCATTAGCAGTACATGAGGTAGCTTTCTGGTCCCGAGTAAAAATGCCTCGTAGTTACCAATTTGGGGTGCCAACGGGCGGGCAGATGCTGCGGTCTTTTGTGGGCATCATGCAAACCTTCGGCTGTAAAGTTTTCCCCGCATACAGTTCCAGTTGGTGGGAGTTTGCGACTCGTGGGGCGTGTTCGTGGGTTTGAATCACTCGCATTGGAGGGCAATGACCCCGAGAACGAGGAGAATGAGGCTTACACCACACTACGGTCGAACTCCCAGTAGACTCGGGGGTTGGTTGTGGACATCATCCCGCGACGAACATTTTGCTGACTAGAGAGACGAGTCTGGTGAAGGACTGCGGTCGTCATGTGTCAAGAAACCCCATGGAAATTCTTCACTTTGCTGCCTGACAGCGCTTTTTGAGATGATTTGTTGTGACAAGATGCACGTGAGCGCATATACTCAGGCAATTGGGCTGAATAGAGAGTTTTTTAGGACGAAGTTTCCCAGGCCAAGCCAATATTTCCTTAAGGGCGCTCGCTGAGGGTTGGTATGTTGGTATACCTACTATGCACTAACCTTAGGACTTTGCGCCATGAGTACCCATTGAGCGAAATTATACGGCTGTACCTTGCAGGATGAAGTGAGCCGGGATCTTGCCCGCTCCCGCCCATCCACGATGGTTACGATCAGATCATTTTCTGATTCAGCTTGAGCGTCTGGGCCGATTTGGACGATCCGTATACCTACACATAGTCATTGCGCCATCAACCCCCCTTGCAAGTCCGTCTGGCCAGCGTAGAATAGCGTACTGTAGCTTGGAGGGCTATTTTGGGTGAAGAGGTACTGCAAGCACGATCGTCGATGGGCAATTTTACGAGCAAAACAAGGCCTAAGAGGCGCAAACCGGTGAGTGATAGAGCAATTCCGACCTTCGTATCGGCCAAGCCCAACTCTGAAGTCGGCCGGGTTTAAGCGGGTCTTGCTGCGAAGAGAAGCCCGTCTGGCAGTCAGGCGACTTACGTACAGAAGCAAGCACATTCACATGAGAGAGAGAGAGAGAGAGAGAGAGGCTATCTGCCGAGGGAAGCAAGAGGGAAGCATGCTATGGACCTTCGATTGACTAATCGGCGGCGATCGAAAAAACGCGAATCACCCGCCGCCACATGGTTCTGGACTCTGCTGTGCGTTAGTTCGTGCCCGAAGGTCTTTGCTAGGCGGAAAAGGGAAGGCGACAAGCCACGGAGACCTCGGCGACACATGGCTCGGTCCCAGCGGATGGGATTACATACACTAGCCTGCAACCCTGGTCGGTAGTCTTTGTTGATGTGCGCTTACAATTTTTCTGGAAGCTCTGTGCTTCGGCAAAGAGCGTTAGAGTTCCGGCTTGCTGAGTACATTACATATTGGGCGTATGGGTCAATGTCATTATTATTAGGCATGATTACACTCCGAATGCCATACGCGGCCCATTCCGACCTTTTCAGAGACCGAATTGGCCGCCTGTAACTGTTCTTCTTCTCTTTCTACTACTAGCACGTAGATAGATAGCTGCAAAGCCGAATGAAAAAGGCGTTACATGCTTACCCACCGAAAGCGAGATGATGCGACGAAGCAGGCAATTACCGAGTTCCTCACTGCATGACGGTATCGGCAGGCAGATGAAGCAAGCATCGTACGGTATATGTGTACTAAGTAAATGTGCCTCTAACGCTGTCGCAGCTCGCGTCTGACGTGATCGTTTGACGGGCCTTGATGAGGATCATCGCGGCACTTTTTGCACACCATGTCTCAAGTATGACGGAGAACTGCGTAATCATCACAATGCCTGGATCGGGGATCGAGTCTCCAAATCATGGGGTTACCGTATAGTATCGGTCATCGCTGGTATTATACCTCCCAGTAATAGTATAGTAGATATCAAATAACGCCGAATATTCCTTGTTTATTTAATTTACATAGCGTATAAGCCGTTAGCGTACGTTATCAATGTACTGACCGAAAACGGCGCCTCGACGCTAAGCATGGCTCTAGCAAAGGTGCCGGTGACTACCTAAAGGATGTAAGTAGGTAGCGATTTCGCTCGCGCCGGCCCATGTCTCTACTTAGTATTACTAACTAAAATTGAAAAACTTCCGAGCGTAAACTCGGTATTTGTGGGTGGACAGCTCTCGGCTTCGATCAGATCTGTTGCTCAATCGATACGTTCTACTGTATTCACTGTATTCACTGTATTCAAGTGCCTGGGCTTACCAACTAGTATATGCAGCCCCAAATGTAACGGGCCTTCGTGAACTAACAGGCGATCGGCGATCGGTTGTAAAGGTCCTCCTGAGGCGATTCTGGACGTAAGAGTTGTTCGAAATACCTACGTCTACATAGTATGTCGGAACAATCCAGGCTCGCGCCGAATACCTATCGCTCTTCTCGCCTTTGAATAGTGCTCCGAACAAAACACGTTCTGCCATGTATGGCCACAGGACTAGGAATACCCAGGATGACGTGCATTTGCTAGAAGGTACTGGGGGTACCTGTACTATATTAAGAAAGGATTCGTTCTTTTGGGGATGCGACCTGTATCTAACAACATGCTGGTCAACGTCCAATGTCGGCGTCGGTCGAATGATGAGGCGCCACCGGGGTCTGGGGGGGTTGGGTTGGCCGGATCGACTGCTGGTCCCTTGCATGTGTAGATTCTATCAGTCTATCAGTACTCGAGTGATGATGATAACGAGGAACTATCAGATAGGACGGATCGACAGCGCGCCGCTCTGTAAGGGTGTCATGCTTTCTTACAATGTCTCTCCACGATGTATACTACGTAGGCTATTGCACTGGTGCTAAGAAATGTACCTGGTTTAGTGGAGTGCACTAAGGTGTCTTAAACCTACATACATAGTAGGTAATAGCACTCCTATTATGATGTATGTGGTGAGTGGCCTAAAGCAAAATTTTTTTCCCTCTCTCTAAAAGCCCCTCACCACAAATCTAGACTTACACAGTATATCCGGACCCTCCATCGAGTGGAGGACAGTGAATACATCATATCATAATACAGTACTGATATGTACAGTTCGTGCTGGCCCGGCTAAATCATCGCGATTGGCTTGTCTTGGGAGCAACATCCATGAGAATATTCGTTACCTATAATCATAATGTCTTTTGAGTAAATAATAGAGTGAGGTCTGGTTTGAACTGTGTCCACGCGCACCACGCGTACCAACCTTACCCCGTCGTCTATTTGCCCAAAAATCCCGAACCAAGACGGAGCTCTTTCACGGCATCCACCAAATAGGCATGTTGCCTGACCCTCCCAACTGCGTTGACTAATGCAAGGTACGCCCAGCTCGCAGCGAGACCGTCCCCGCGGCGCTGCGTAATTGACATGGCGAGCGACTAATTCATACATGATCGCCGATGGATGCTGGGATAAATGTATAACGTAATATGCACGGGGTGGTGGCGATTATCGCGAATATGCACTACCTACCTGGGATGCAGATGGTAGTAGACAACGAAAATCCCCGTCGTAAGCGAGCAAACATTGTTGGGCGAGGTTGATTCCAGTTGTATGAACAAATAGGCCGCCGGTCTTGCGTAACGAAACCCGTATACGAACCGCAACGTAATTGGAAAGGACACAGATTATCGCCGTTACCATGGATCCTGTTGCACCACGACACACCCTCAGTTCGCTTAACGGTTTGCTGATACCAACTCATGCGTCGTGTCACAATCATACTGCCTGATAAGGCCGAAAGCTGGGCAATTTGACAGAAACTGGGCTGAGCACAGTATGATCGTATTAGCATTGTCTCAGTCTTGCCTTCACCATATGTCACCGTTCCGGATAGCGGATACCGGTGTGTCAAACGTCTTGATAGTATGCTGCCGGATGAGCCTCCTCTCGAGTCTTGAATGAGCCATGACGTAGCCTACAGCCAACGGGATGAGGCCGTTAGTCTTGCCGAGATAAGGAGTTTGTGCCAGGTGGTGATGCTTGTATGGGCGATGCTGATGCCGGAGGGTGCCGTAGTATAGGTGAATGCAAGGCCGGCGAGTATGGCCCGACCCTAGGTGATAGGTCAACCTTCGGATCATGAATTTAGACGCAAGGGCGAAGAGTTCGTGAGCTGCAAGTCTACTGTAGGAAAGACACCCCCCCGGCGCCCGTCGCACGACATACGGAACTAGCGGGAAAGGCCTCCGTCACGACCCAAGGAGCTTTAAAGATGAAACCAAACAGGCTAGGTGAATATTCGGGCAGTGTTACCTGTACACACCTTCGTTGAACAAGAGTTCAGTGACCTCCACGGAAGGGAACTGACAGACGTCGGTAGGGGTCGTGGAAGGCCATCTGCAGCTTGGGTAAACGGGCGAAAGGCGAAAGGTTTGCTGTGCACCGGAATGTATGCATCATGCCTTATTTAGAAGCATAGCCTTCTCAAGATAGAAACCGGAGTCGAGGGGTGGGCAAGTGATATGTGACGTCTTGAGTACCAATGCCCATTCCGGTACCCGTATCCCCCCATCGCAAGTTAACATTAGAGCACATCTTGTTCTTTCGATTTTCATTATTTACATAGCGTCCCAAGGGCATTTATAGTAAAATATCCTGGGACTTTCAAGCCGATGCGGTGTAGAGAGTCCCTTAATGGTAATCGGTACCGTCAAGACGATCTGGTGAGCCACCTGCCAACACGATGATAGTCTACTCCGTACTGTACTGTATTATCTAGAATTGACTGGTTTCTGGTAGCTGGGCTGGGTTGTTACACAGCCAAATCCAAAAAAGAAACGAGGCTTGAAAGCCACCCCGGGTTTCTGCGCAGAAGCTGGGTTCATGGCTGGGTATCAATATTGACAGGACTTGAGCGTCGGTGATGAGGAGCGTCGATCTTTTCCTTGCATAATACGTGCCTGTAGTGTATGCACATGGCATCGCCTCGACAAGCTCAATGCGATTATCGAATCGCGTTGTCCTGCCCTCTTTCCATAGTGCCGGCCGGTGACCGGTCCCGCCTATCTGTGTATCTGTGTGCTTGCTTGTTCGACGTACCGGCCATGATAGATAGAATGCTTACCGTAGGTACGTGTATGACAGCTGCGAGCAGTATTACGACGGGTGTGTACCTCATGATTCTGGGGACGAGCAACTCTTCTTGGCATTGTCATCGACTACATTAGGCATGTCTCTCTTTCGGCTTGAGCGTTTTCCCCCTCTGACACAGTATACTACGTCGGAACACCTAGCCGGAGACTGTATTATAGTGCATACACTTACCTAAGGCGTGCTGTCTGGACTGCCTTAGGTACATACATGTAGTATTTACCTAAGCAGTGCCGAAGTAGTCTGCTTAGGTACTCTACACTATTTGCGCTACCGCTAAGGGTGGGCTTCCGAAGGGCTTAGGCACTGCTTAGGTTGACTTACTATACCCAGTATCTGGCTCAGTGTACTATACACACGATGGAACCAATAATACTGTGTAGCCACTGCTGTGGTACCTTGCAACCCACAATCTGACAAGCGGAGAGAAGCTCACCTTGCACTATACTAGCGCAGCAGAAAATTTCTACCGGCTCCATCCAAGCTCTTAAGTGCTTATACTGTTCAGATATGGCTCAATAGCACTGTCAAGGTAGGGGAGCACTGGGTTCTGCACCGGGGAGGAGAAAGCGCCAAAACAGGTAACAACAGCCTACCTAAGCTAATAATCCTCTAGTGCCAGCGGCCGGCTTCGCGGGTTACAGCACCCGCGTCGCCGGCGGCGGGTCGAGGAAGCGAATCCGCCGTCCTTGATGATACAGTTGAGCGGACAGTGCTCGCGGCGTAGGGCACTGTAATGTGCACAAAATAGTGTTATGGTAATGTTTGGTTCATGTGGTGTATGCCCAAGCGCGAATACGTGTGTACAAGTCTTATTTGCATTTGTAAGGATGACATCGCAGTGTACAAATAATACAAGATAGTAGAGATATTTGCTGTCACTCTTACCTGCGACCTTTTTTTTTTTTGGAATACTAGGTCGGCCTTTGAACAACGACAACGGACGATAACACGTCAAGAAGAGTCATGGCCTAGTGCCCTATAAAGAAGTGCTACCGAAATAGTAGTAAGAGCAAGTGGTAAGAGCATAACGGCAGCCGAGCAAAATCCGATAAGGCCTAAGTAAGCGCATAGTACACGTATTTTTTGTGCACACCGTAACTGTACGTTGTTCATTTGCCCGTGACACCGCCCGCAACAACACACATAGATACACTGTACATAGGACTGACTAGTACTAATGCACTTAGTAGTGTACTTAGAGAAGGTGATTCATAAGCTGTTGTAGTGTCAGTAGGCAGGTAGTGTACTTAGTACGTACTGTAGACCGACTTTTCGTGGCCTGTCAGAGCCCACGAGAGCCAAGCAACAAGCAGCAACAAGCAACAGGCCGACGGGCGGGCTTGAATAAACGTCAGTGCTTGCTAGTCAGCGAGACGGGCCCCAACCAGAGAAGAGAAAAGAAGCCCAACCGGCCGCTTAGACCGGGGGGGAAAGGGATCCGCTATATTCCCATTGCCTGGGTTCTTCGGCTTGATGGGGCTAGGCTGTTGCTGGCTGTGCAAAATGGTGTCTTCGCGATGGGGTTAACCAGACCAGGGTGTATTGGAACAAAAGTAGGTTAGGAAGGAAAAAAAATTTAACAAAAATCATTGTACAGCAAACATAGACTAACTGTCCAGGGATCCGTCCGGGGCCATCCTGATTCCTGGTCCCCAGTGGAGTCTACTGTAAACAGCCACCGGAGCGATTGGTGGTTGGACTGATTCTATCGTCGGAAAAAGAAGAGCCAGTCAGTTGTGTTGATTTTGTAAGTAAGTGAGCGAAGTGAGCGAGAGACTGAGCCCGTCAACCGCCCGCCCGCCTGTCAGTCAGCAAGTTCATGTCGCCCAACCCACCACCCAACCATCACTTTACCGCGTTGCTCTACCCTTTATCAGCGGACAAACACAACGAGACCGACATGTCAGAGAAGGAAGAAGCAAAATCGTGAGAACCAAGCGAGCTTTCCCACCTCTCCCGGCTTCTCTGTCTCCCCCCCCTTTCAATTTCCATCTGTCAACGGGCCCCCCCTGCTCTGCACCAAGCCTCTAGAATTACAACTGGGCCGGGTCTTGGAAAAACGCCCACGCTCGCTCACATATACATAGTACATACATACATACATACATACATACATACATGCACCCAGGGCCATATCCCGTCCCACCATAAGATAGGAAAACAGCTTGTTCAGCTTCACGGGAAATATATACATAGGCTCATCCCCGCGTTCACCCATTGGCATCTGTCGTGTCCTGGTAACCCCCCCGAGGCCTCGAATTTGGAGCACTATCACTCCCAGTCTCCCACCACCACCCTCTCGCTTGGCCGAACGTCACAGGGCCATCTGCACAAGACCCCGGAACAGTATCGGAATTGGGACTAATCCTGGATTTGATTGGCGAAGAAGCATTTCCTTTCTTCTTCTGGAGGACCAGCACAGCACAACAGGAGCCTAACTGCTACCTACCCCACGAATGCTCCCAAGCGGTATACACGCCCTCACACCACACAACTCACACAGCACACACCTCAGCACACACCATCTGGGTACACGTGGACGACTGCAACTAAGTCTAGTCGTGTGCACGGCGAGTGGTACACGTATGAATGTGCGCAGCCACGAGGCCAGTTAAACCCTGAGAATCTCTCAACACTTGCCTCTATTAGGAGTAGCAACAAGCGACTCGACGTAAACCCAACCTGTCTCGTCAACCCCATCTGCCTTACCAAGTATATTATGTGGAGGTAGCACCTGAGTCCATCTTCAGGGTATTTTCAGGGTATTTTTGTCACCACCATTATTGTGTACAGAGTAAGAGTGAGGGTCCAACTGAGCTTCACGCTTCACGCTTCACGCTTCACGGGTCAAAGCGCGGGAAGAAGAAGAAAAGCGAATTGGAGACGACGCAAGAAGCAAGCTATCCAGTTTTCATTGACGTATACCTATAGGTTGGGTATATTGGAGAAGCATAGATCATACGGCATACAGCACGTCCCCCCCACCATTCGTTCGTTACTCTCACCACCACTGCAACGCCAAAAACATACACGGACGCGCGCACTTACACCACCGACTTTCACCACTCACTTACACTCCACACGCACACTTACACTCACACATATACATTAACCACGGTCCTGGAATTGTCTCTTGGCTCGATCAAATAAGAGATACTGCTACCTCCCATCTACGGCGCTCGCGAATCAATCTCATCTCACATATCGTCGCTGCCCAGTATCTTGCAGGTCGGTGTACTAGTCCACTGGCACTCGGAACCAAGCATCCTCGTCCAACGGCTGGTCTGATTACTGACCTGGGCTTCCCGTACCACAGACAGCATGTCTCCTGGTTTACGCCCTCTTCGACTGCCACTACTGGTTGAGCGAAGAAGGAAGCAGGAGGAAGCTGCCGCCGTTTCTATTATAACGTCTTGTGAAACCGCCGACGGCGATCATTCTTCCTACCACCAGATCCGCCAACACCCATTCGCCGCGCCAGATACGACCTCGTCAGGCATGACGTCTCCAGTGACACCAACCTTCTCTGCCCGGGGACATCTTCGCTATTCGAGCTCCATGTCCTCGTTTGATCTGGCCCTACCCCCTAGTTGCGAGGACTTGCCCTCCTCACCTACTCAACAAACGCCTAGCAAACGCATTCTTGACGACGTCGAAGAGGAAGAGCCCTTTGAATACGACCGGTTCAACCACTATGTCAGAGATGCCCGTCTCGCATACGACGATGAGTCAGAACCTATCGACCTGTATGACTGCTTATGTATGTATATATATCTTGCCAGCAATTTGACGCTACGTTTCGTATTCTAACTGCTATGTTACAGGTGACGAGCCCTGCATTCACCGCGATGCTGATATCATGCGAACTACTACCAACTTCTACACACGCGGCAGAGAGCTCGAATCTGACTGTCTCAGCGACGGCGACTCTCCTACTTCGCAACGTTCATCGAGGACCAAACAGCGCAACGGGTCTTTACCGCCTTTCACGGGCCTATCACACCGGATAGGTTCTCGTTTCACCTTCGCCCGGTGGAAGTCACCTAGGAAACTGAGTGCCGTCAGCTCGCCCGTTTCGGACATAGGCTCTGGGCGTCGCTCCACGTCGCGTGCTCCCTCAAGTCGATCATCGTCTTTGTCGAGGTCAAATCGGCATCTCCCCGACCGCTCCAATGAGCCACCGCTGCCACCGACACCCGCTCTATCATTCTTCGAGAGCAGCGACAGTATCACTTTGCCCGGGCCGTTAGATATGGAGGAAGCTGATTCCGTGTTATCAACCATTCAACGCGAGCGCACGCAGGCGACGACACCCCTACTGCCCCCCATGATGACCAGCAATTTTGTGGATCATGTTGTCTCGCAACCCTCACCGCTACAATCGCCGACTATTGCATCCCCACTCGATTTCGAGGAGCCGCAATCGCCACTTATCTTGTCTCCACCGCTCAGCACCAAACCATCTATATCGTCTTTCCGACAAATGATGGCGTCTGGTGAACTCTCTGACTTGGCCCCAGATTCTTGGTCTGATCGTCTTGGACACGCTAACTTCACTGTCTTGCCTATGCCGTACCGGCCCGCAGTCGCAACCCTGTCATCGCTTCGTGAGCTTCGAGCAGACTGGGAGACGGCACGTGTCAACTACACCAAGCACCTCGTCCGGACTGGCGAGCACTACGGCCTCACTTCTAAGACATATGGTTACACAGAGGAAAAATGGGCAGAGATTGATCGACTTTGGCGCTCGCTCCACGACGAAATGGTCGACGCCGTTGTAGCTAGTGGCGAAGCATCAGGCTGCGAGAAATTCGACGAGACCATCATCACCACGGTACCCATCATGGATGGCGAGGGCAAGTTCCCCGAACGCGGCGACGAGGATATCGTCGGCCCCATGGTGCGCGAGTTGACGATGACCTCGCCTACGGGGACCGAGCGACGACGGCCGAGCTTCTGGCGCAACCTGACGGACCGCGTCGGTCTACGGAAGTGAAGAATCACGACGCTTTTGCAACGCGGCCCCGAAAAGAAAAAGATTTGGACGGAACGATGACGTTATGATCCAACGGTGTCCACGAAACTTTTAATGACCATTTTACGACTTTGAGCGTCATTTTTCACCCTTCATTTCCCACCATTTGCGGCAATGAATTTTTTTATTAATTTTGCCATTGTTTTATGCATAGAGAGATACCATTCTGTTGCCTATTTAGGCATGCTCCCTGATTTCCGGCACCGTTGGAGTTGGCTGTTCTCTTTTTTTTTTTTTACCCCCTCCACGGTAGCCTGGGAGCCTCCCCAAAGCGAGCCAGGTCACATATTGCATAATGTGTATGTATTGGACGAATCCGGTGGAATGCGCCACCTAAGGAGGGCCTCCAGACCCAGCGAATAGAGTCGTGGCCTCATCGTACATAACTCGCTCTGTTGTCTTTGCTATTTTAAAATCTAGCGTGCGTTGTTTAAAGCCTGGTGTTAGGAACTTGTTACCAAAAAAAGGGGGGGGCGGACTGGCGGCGAGCCACATGCTTCTTTGTCATGCATTTTCGGTTATTGAAACCTGGGATATGGGGGCATGTTCGCTGCTCCAAGACGGCACGCCACATGGAGGCGGATTGATTGCTGGCTCCCCGGTCCAGCTCAGCTCGCTGGGTCGCTCCGAGGTCATCCCTCCCCCGCGGAGCAGCTTTCTGCAGCCACGCGACGCGGCGGGACGCGAAGCCAGCCAGTCTTGCCTGTCCGTCTTGGTATTTATTCGATTCTTGGTGTCGGCCGTGCCACACAACGCATTAATCACTAGTGTCTATTCTACCTTACCTAGTGTCTGTTCTGTTCTCCCCGCCTCGCCCGGAATTAGACAGGGAACCTGACGAGCCACCCAAAAAAAGATGTAGGGGGAGGCAAGGGCAGGGGGGGCGGACCAATTGGGCTGTGCTACTGGGCTTTTCCAACTGTCATGTCTGTCTGCCATACGCGGCAAACCGCTGCAGCCTGCACATCATGCTGTCTAGATGCCGCGCTGGGCATCGCCCGCGAAATCTTGCACAGCGGGCGGGTGAGGGGATGATTCCTAGGTGCTCGCTAGGCCTCACGTTTTCTTCCCGGTCATCCGTTATTGGTGATCGTGGAGAGAACAGATGATGAGGAAGATGCCAGCCCCCGGCCTCGAGGGACTAATTACGTGCTCTCGAGGTGCCGAGGAGACATGAAAATAATATTCAAACCAATGAAAAAAACACATTGAAAAACTTGACCTGAAACCATTACTGTCCCGAGCCTCTTCGTCTCTTGTGATATCAATTGCCAACGTATATGTCGAAGTTCATACCCCTCATACGTCATTCCTACTACCTCCCTACCTAGCTATGGAGATAGTCCCGCACCATCCCAGTGACTTGAGACCTTTACCAGCATATAGAGACGGCTTGGCCTGCGCGTGATATACCCGTCTGACGGTCCATGTACATTTAGCAAGGACTCGTCACTAAACATCTAGTTTTGCGGCATCACGCTGGCACCTCTATATGCAACATCCACAGTAGCGCAAGTAGGTATATCTACACCCTTAGGGTGCGCGTCACGAGCTACTAAGTTAGACTAACCGGGACTTTCATGTCGATCATCCAGGGTCGACAGGATTTACATAGATAGTAGCGGATGCGGGGACAGCCAGCAAGGAAAATATCAACTCTAGCTTGAAGTTGCCATTGAGTCCCTCGCGACAAGAATATATAAGATAAAACAGGGCCAGCAAGGACCCTCCAGGTTAAATTATCAGATCGCAACATGATTCCATTATCGGCTATCTAGAAGGCGATAAAGAAACGTCCCGCGCCATGTATTATAAGTAAGCGATGGCGTCACTGATCAAGGGCAGCTCCCCCAGGAAAACCTGGAGAGCAGCACAGCACACGCCGTTGAACTCTGGAATTCCCGTGACCAGTTAAGCTTACCATTGGCGGACTTACCCAGAGAGCATGCGCAGCTAAGTGCTTACTGCAGAGTCATGCTACCCACTGAAAAAGCTTGTTTTCGGGCGGCCAGTCAGTCGCTCTACTTATAGGATGGGGGTGGTTTGTTTAAATACCGACATCATACCCTGAAATGCTGAGCGCTGGCTGTGAACTGGATTCCACTTGGGTGTTGTGTTGTGTTGTGCTATGTTACCAAGGCTGTGCTGTGCTTAAGCCTATCTCTCTAGGCTTTGTGCATCGGGAGAGCAGGTGATATTATAGTAACGTGAGAGCCCTAGCACAGTCTCATAACTTATATGTACTCACTTGCAACTATCTCATCTCATCTTATGCTACGCTTGCTGACTGCTCCTCAAGTCCACATACATAGCATCTCCCAGTGAGAGTGCCATGATCCATCAGGTGGGGCGTATAGTGAGTTGGGTTCGATTCCTAGCAGCGCTATTGATATTCACTTCTAGCTCATTTCCCCCTTAAGATGTTGAGATGAAGATGATATGTTTAATTACTCCCCCCTTGGCCAAGCTGTAGTTTCCTATCAGAATCATGTCAATCAACGTACCACGCATGCGGATTTCTGGGGAATAAGGATTCGTAGGTGGTATTACGGGTGCAAGTAAAGTGGTAACCTTGGGCTAACAGACCTCATACGGCCTGGAGATGAAGTGTAAGATCATACACCCGCTCCAGGGTTACTTATAATATGTAGACATGCCGGACGAATGTTGTTTCGCGTCACGGGCTCTGGTGGTTTACTTGTAGCTAGCTTGACTGTATGGTGCAGAACCCTCTGGTCTGATAGTGACCACGTGGGATAGACGGCTCATTAAGCACGGGCCGTCATTCGAGTCATTACAATGTGATCTGAATACTATTAGTGTGAAATTCTTTTCCCGGCCGGATAAGCCGTTGATAGTTATTTAACTGGACTACTATGTAAAAAAAGAGTACCCTCAGTTAGGAGGGGAGGTAATAGTGATGATGTATGACGATAAAGATGATGTAATGTAAATATGTTTATTACTTACCTAAGGTAAGGGGTACCTGCCTCTCTATTATCACGATCTCACAAGCGTAAGGGATGAAATATCACGGCCATTGTTTAAATAATTCGTAGTGAGGATGTATCAAGAAGCCGAGCTCTCCAATGAGAAGCCAAGAGCTATAAGAGGCCTTACATCTGTCAATGAGGAGTTTAAGCACACTTGGCACTATATCAAAAGTTGATCTGATAAAGTCTATGGGGCCATAGATAACGGGGTACTTATCGATGTAAACCTACATGTACCGCGTCGGTACTACTAGTACGTACTAGTCCCTAGTACCTCGGTACCCTCTACGCACTACCGGCTATACTTAGGTACCTGGTGATCAAGATAGCGAAACCGTGTGTTTGTTTTTCTTTCTTTCTTTCTATTGTTTTTTTTTTCTTGGGGGGCATCTCTCGTGAATGAGTCACCGTGACGGTGGCTCACACTTACTTAAAATGTCTGCTAGAGGTAAAATATGGTGCAAAGCCACTGGGCACTGCCGACAAATATAGGTATTAGAGTACGTACTCTACCATAGGTAGGTAGTAGGTACGTGTAATGCTGCAGAAAGGGTATGGGGCAGGTACCTTCCTTATCTCTCGTAACCACATGCGCCCCTACATATGTACGTAACTGAGCAGCGACTGAGGACATGCTGAAGACGTATTAGAATGATGCACCTAATACCTAGGTAATATGCGCGGTACCTACGTAGGGGAGTTGGTTAGGTACTTTACTATTAATCAGACCACCAACATGTAATTCTACCCAGTGCATCGAACCACTTACAGGTGCGTAAGCCACAAAACGCACCTCGCTAACCAAATCCCCGCAGATAATCCGGAGGACCCCAGCAGCAGTAGGCAGAACAGTGGGTAAATAGTGGGTAAGGTGGTGGATAGAATACCTAGGTAGGTAGTGGGCTCCTGGCTGCTGTCCCCACCGCATCTTTGCCATTTTTTGCAGTAAACGGCATCCGCTAGCACCTAACTGTAAGCCCTGTCAGATCAACCTGACCAACCACTTTGTGCCCTTGCACGACTTTGTGGGCAAAAAGTCGCAGCTCACAGTTCCACCACCCCTGGAACTACCGATCTCTGGTTGGCCCTACCTACCTAAGGTTAGGTAGGTAACCTACCTGCACTCACTACCTACACTACCTACCTAAGTACACCACGCCAAATGCTACTGCTAGGTACTGCTGACTGAACTGCCTATCTATCTGTAAGGTAAATCTATAGTCTTCATCCCTCGATCTTTCAATCCAACCAGAAAGCGAAGGCCCCAGCTTAGACCCCAACTCAGCTCAGCTCATCCAACCAGCCAACCAACCAACATACCCATAACCACGACGAGCCAACGTTCCACTACTGCTGCTGCTCTCTCTAGTCTATAGTATCGCCCCTGCTGTCGACCTCACATTCCCCCGATCTCGACTCATTCTCGGCCGAACCCTGTTTCCAAGGATCTGCTGCTTAACAGCTACCGCGTCCATGAGGAAAATTAAGTCGTTTTCTCGTTGATCGCATGTAGCCTCTCAACCTTTCCCCATGTCTGCCGAAGCGACTGTCGCCGTCATGGCGTCTGCGCCCGAGCTCCTCGGTAGCGAGTCCGCGGCCGTGCCCCACGACAATCAACCTCATCAGGCTTGTGACGACAGCCCTCATGACCACGTCCAGCCCGATAGCAAAGTCGCAGCACATGGGCCCGCCAACTATGCAGCGCCTCACCCCTCGCCCAAAACCACCGGCCTGCACTCCCCGCCCGACAGCAACAGCGCAATGAAGCTCGACGGTAGCGACTCGGAGCTCAGCGATGTTGAGGATCCCACCCTCGAGCCCGACCATATACCTTTCCTCCACGCCCAATCTACCCCCCAGCAGCCCCCCCAGGAAGAGGAAGAAGACATTGGCGATGTGATGCCAGACCATTGGTCTGGTACCGTTCCGGTTTTCAAGCCGGACATGCGCCAGTTCAAGGACTTCAAAAAATTCGTACGTCGTCGATGCATCACAGCTTGCCACTCGTGACTGTGTTATGTTCCCACTACTGACCTAGGTTACGAATAGATGGAGAAGATCGATTCCTACGGAATGAAATCTGGTATCGTCAAGATAATACCCCCTCAAGAGTGGAAAGACAAGCTGCCTGTGCTCCAAGACTTGGTGAAACAGATCAGGGTTCGTGAACCTATCAAGCAAGAGATAATGGGGTCCAATGGTACCTATCGACAGGTGAACATCCTCCACCAGCGATCCTACAACCTCCCCCAATGGCGGCAGCTTTGTGACCAGAGTGAACATCAACCACCCGCTAGGCGAGGAGAAAGGCGCGCACAAGCCCCTCCAAAGCCTAAAGGAGTCTCCGCTTTGACGTCGTCCGGTCTAAGGAGACGTGGTGCTGGTGCTAGTGCTGGTGTGAGCACCGGCGGACGCTCAACGAGGAGCAAAACGAAGAGAGGTGGGGCTAAAGGTAGTGTTGCCGACCCAGACGAGCGTCCTATGACACCAGTCTCGCCTAGGTCGGCCGAAGCCGTTATAGATTCTGTTGAGCAAGACATCGGCGATAGTATTGAAGACGACGACCCAGTTCCATCAATTGTTGGTCGGATGGGTGGTTCGAGACAGGCTAAACCCAAGGAACAAAGCACTTCCGCTCGACGCAAATACGCCCGACGCGAGGGTTCCGCCATGATTGACGAGGAAGCTTTCAAGGATTTCGACTACCAAATGGACATATCTGACTATACGCCCGAGAGATGCGAGGAGCTGGAACGCATTTACTGGAAGACTCTTACCTATGCGCCTCCTCTATATGGAGCCGACGTTCTCGGCACCTTGTTTGATGATTCTACTGAGCAATGGAATCTGAATAAACTTCCGAATCTCCTCGATGTCCTAGGTACCAAAGTTCCCGGTGTCAACACAGCTTACCTGTATCTTGGTATGTGGAAGGCCACATTTGCGTGGCATTTAGAAGATGTGGATCTTTACAGTATCAACTATCTTCACTTCGGCGCACCGAAACAGTGGTATAGTATTTCTCAAGGTGATGCTCGCCGGTTCGAAGCCGCCATGAAAAGCATCTGGCCTACAGATGCCAAAGCTTGTGGCCAATTCTTACGCCACAAGGCCTTCTTAATTTCACCAAATCATCTTCAGCAGTATTTTAACATCAAAGTCAACAAGTGTGTTTCCTATCCTGGAGAATTCGTCGTGACCTACCCTTACGGCTACCATTCTGGATACAATCTCGGCTACAACTGTGCAGAAGCTGTCAACTTCGCCTTAGACTCCTGGCTGCCGATGGGGAAAATCGCCAAGAAGTGCGAGTGTGCTCAAGCTCAAGACAGTGTATGGGTTGACGTTTACGAAATTGAACGAAGACTACGGGGTGAAGAAACGGACTATGAGGAAACGGATGACGAGGAAGAAGACGAGGACGAGGATGAGGAAGACGAGCCTGAAACTGGCATGCCCACACCTCGATCTACTCATACTATTAAACTCAAAGCGCCTGGGCGAAAACGCAAGCGGGCAGCGACTGATAAAGGAGAGAAGAAGGCTAAAAAGATCCGACTGCGTCTCAAGAGTCAGGTTGAACCACCGTGTTGTCTATGCCCACATGACATCCCCGGTATCGAGTTATTACCAACCGAGGACGACCGCAAGGCTCATCGCCTCTGTGCTCTCTATGGTGCGGAGACCTGGATTGAGACACTAGATGGAAAAGAAGTTGTTGCGAATGTGGCGAACATTACTAAAGCTCGGCTTGACCTGAAATGCCTGTTCTGTCGCTCTAAGAGGGGGACATGCTTTCAGTGCTCTCATAAGAAGTGTGCTCGATCCTATCACGCAACATGCGCGGCCGCGGCCGGGGTCTTCGTGGAAGAAGCTGAAGTGCCCATATTTGGCGAGGACGGCACTGAATATAAGGAACAGGCGTTTGAGTTTAGCTGCCGGTTTCATCGGACGAAACGTGACCGGAGGTTGGATGGGGATGTCTTGGACGATTGTCAGAAGACGCGCCGCGCCGCCTCAGCACTCAAGAAGGGTGATATCTGCCAGCTTCAATACCACCGTGGTGACATATTTGCGGGTATTGTAGTGGAAAACCGGGACAGTGAACAGACATTCCTTCTAGATGTTCTTCCCAACGGGTACGAACATCGAACTAGCCTTAGTAGTAGACAAGCACTGACGAGTGATAGGGACCGAGTGGAAGTGGAATGGAAATGGTTACTTCTTCCGGACCCGGCTGACCTGCATTTGCCACGCGCCTCGCAAAATGCAGTTCCAATGCCCACCTCGCGCAAGGCCAAGGAGCTCATCAATGCGACTAGGAAGCGGATCGAGGAGCCTCCCCGTGCCGAAGAGCCATTCGTCGAAGGTGGCTTTGTTTGGGCAGAGTTCAACCATCATGAACTTGAGGCGAATAAAGTCCAAGCCAAGGTGGATCTGTCCAAGGAGAACCAGATTTGGTACTATCTGGGAAAGAATTCAACCGATGCCCGACCCCAATATACCGACGACCCCCGTAAGAAGTTACACAACTGCAAAAGCAATTTCTTGGACTCTATCCCCCGACCGGCTCTCCCGCCGCCTATGCCACGGAAGTCGTATGGTTCAACCTTTTCCATTCATACGCCAATCCCGGCGTCCAAGGCCGAGAAGCCCTATCAATACAAGCCTCGAGATCCTGTGCCACCGACCTACGTCCGTCCTCCCTTTACGGCACACCAATTTGTGCCGAAGCCTATTCCTTACACCGCCCAACATTTCGAGCCCAAGGTGTCTACTAATAATACCTTCTTCCACCACACACAGCCTATTAGCAAGCCCGCGAACTACTCTACTCCTCCACAGTCGGTCTCTGTACCTTCGCCTTCACCTTATTATAAGTTCCAGCCTTCATCTTATATACAGCCTGGGCAGCAAGCACAGCGTTTGCACCAGCCTCCCCAGGCACAAACGACAGCCCCAATGCCGCAACAGCGGCCACAACAGGCACCGCAGAAGCTATCGCAAAAGCCACAACTTTATTCCACCTTCCAGGTGAATCCGCCGAACCAGCGTCCACAGCAATCGCAGCAAGCTACTCCACAACCCGCCCCTTACTTCGCGGCTCACTCGGCAGACCCAATACAACAGTCACAATCGTCAGGGCCACAGCCTGCAGCTGCTTTTACTCCACAGGCGGGTACTGACCCTGCCCCTCCTGCCCCAGTGCAGCAGCAACCGGTGTCGAGACGGCCTTCCCTGCCAAGGCTCACACCTGCTCAGAATGGTGCTGGCCATACGCGAAATAAGTCTTCCGTTAGTAGTCACAGCGGACGTCTCGCTCTAGGCTCTGGACAAAGGTTTGGGACGCCACCTTCGTCTTATGGGCACGCACGGGGAGATTCGGTGACGAAATCACCTTTTAGTCATGGTTTCTCACAACCGCCCGGTCTTGGACCTTCCCCGTCTCCGCAGAATGGCCGGTTGTTCCAGACGCAAGCAAGGGCACGCTCAAGTTCCCTAGTATCGAATATCTCCCTTAATACGCCTATGACATCATCCGCCATCAGACCTTCGTCTTCGGCCTCTGCCCAAGCATTAGCGGGACACCTGCAGTCAGTTATATCATCAAACACGTCTAATGAGCCACGACCGAGCGTTATCCAGAAATACGCTTTCTTCCAAATACATCATAATAGGTTTGTCTTATCACTTCGTTCCCTCTCCGTTGGTTTATGTTCTAATTATATTTCAGGGACTCTACTAAATACAGGACCCCATACGCCCACTGGGGTGGCTTTACAAACGGGTATGAGGGAAGTCTCCGCGCACATTTGATGCGGACGCCTGACGCGTTGTTCGGCATCCCGAGGCAATCATTCGGAACGAACTCGGGGCTATCGTCAACTCCCCACAAGCCCGCTGCGGGGGCCTCGCCGTTAGTTAGTACTTCGAATCATGTTACTCTGCATTCTCAGTCCCCCGTTACACCCTCTACATCAACAATACCACCAGTTCCGGTCCATAGTCCAGCCATACCTTCCGCTTTACCCTCTGGAACACAGTCAGCGCCGCCTCCGACAGCCCAACCGCCACTGGCGAATGACCCATCTAATTGGCATTCTAATTCGGCCAATGAGTGGGACGACAGTCCCAGCGCAGGGGCGGCCTTACACCCAGCCATTCGGGCTCACTACGCAGCCATGCTATCCAGTAGGAACGTGAAAATGGAGAACCAATCCGACCCCAGTACCACAAATCCACCCTTAGCCATGATACCGCTATTACCGACGCCCTCTTCGGCTCCTCCAAATTTAGCGCCTCCACCGGTGCCTGCAACTCCATCATCGGGACCGTCATCAGCGTCCCCATCTAGTCGGTCTGTTTCTAGACACATGGCACAGTCTAAGTCTACAACCCCCATCCCCCCGCCCCCGATCCCTGTGTCATCCAGTACACCACAGAGCACACCTGCATCTGCCAAAGCCGCGCCGGCCGTGCCAAAACGGACACACATCCCTGCACCACGGCCGTGGGAGGCCCTGCGGAAAATGCAGCAGACTCCCACTCAACCAGTCATGCCGCAGCCATCACCGCCAGCGCCTACGGCCACAACGTCAAGTCCGGCGCCCATAACACCAAGCCCACAAGCTTTGCCTATATACGGCCAACCGGAAAGTTCAAGGCATGTCCCCAACCCGGGATTCCAGCCTAATTATGTTGTAAGCGGACCTTTCCGGCACATATTCCCACCAGCAGTGCCTAACAGCAACAGGTTCAGTCTGCCAGCTTCCGGCTATCCCCCGTACCGCAGCCCCAGCCAGCAACTGCACAACTTACACAACCCGTCGCAGCATCTCCATCATCACCATCAAACACAACCACCGATACAACAGCACCCTATACACCCGCTACCATTCCAGGGAAACTACCCACCCCCATACTTTCTCCCACGACGCAACCCCTAGTGCCACCGAGTCAAACTAGTGGGACACCTGACCTACCGGAGGTATCGGATGGATCTATGGAGCTTGTGGAGAGCATAATACGGAACGCTCAGAAGGCTAGTCAATCCTTCTTTGGGTTTGGTAGCGAGACGTGACGCGTGTCGGGACGGCCCAACACCATGCGTACGAAGACAACGGGCGATGGTTGATGAAAACGACAATACATTTTGGGTGTATTTAGGCGTTCGGCGTCATAGGATGGTTTGCCGTGGTGGCGACTACATGTATAGTACCCTGGAAGGCGGGCCAGCCCAGGGGGTTACAGAATCGAAAGAGACACTAATTTGGGAACTCAGCTACGGCCCGGGGAAAGTTTATATGTGCTCCGGACGGCGCGGAATCGTTCATGTATAGTAACTACTTTGCCTGTGGAGTCGACTGTGCCGCCGATCACAACTACAAAAATGGGTTGAGGCGATGAATCTGCCTTATAGCATCGCTTTCATAATAGAGGCGTTATGTTGTCATTATTTCCTTTCTTATATCTATCGTCCACGTGCATGTCGGGATCCCTTGAACGAATTATAGCGTTCTAATTGTGGTCTGCACAGTCGTTTCCCGCGCTTCTTAGTTGCGCGTGGGTGTAATTCGTATACCTACCTACCTGCTCGGCTCTAGGCTTAATAGCGCGTTGATGTGTTTAGTACCTAGGTTAGGTATGTGTATCACGCACGCGTACTTGGGTAGTATGGTGGGTTAGTTCTACTGTGGATTTTGTTATCTAAGGCCCCGGCTGGCGGTATGATATGATATGATCATCAATACCTGCGTAGCCGTCCGTGCCTGCTCACATGTATGTCCGGTTTGGCGTATTTGGGTTATTGGGAGTTAGGAGTTGGTGCCGGTCAGGGTTGGTAGCCGGGCCAGGCTTGATCTGGCGAAGACCGGATGGATTTCTAAGGCCTTGCCTAGGTGTGACTCTGCTAGAGCGCACAGGCGGGCGAAGAAGACCGCACGGACCGACTGACTGACTGACTGACTGACTGACTGATCGCTGAGGACTCCTCAGTGTGCAATCGATTCGACCCCGTCGACGCCGATCGCGAGCTGTATTGACCGGCTTCGAAATTAGAGTAGGCAGCGAAGAGGAGGCTGGTAGTCATGCCGGACGACTGGGGTAGATCATCTAGGTTAGGAACGGAGGCCCGTTCTACTGCTACCGGGTCTCGGTTCCCCGTGTTTTGTTTTTGCTGCTTGGGTCCGCCGTTTAGGTCTTGTGGTTAAACCTCCTCTGCATATGGCTGGGCGAGCGGCCTTTGGCGTGTTCGTGAGGAGCGCTGAGGTTTGGTTTTGTCTGGATTATGTGCGGGCTCTGATAAGCGTGAGGAAGTGAGGGCTTTAGGTAAGTAAGCAGGGGTTGCCTTGTACCCGATTGTAGGTTTCTAGATATGCGAAAGAAATATTGACTACGCTTAGTCGAGTATTCCTCCTAGTAATTGCTTAGGTAGGTACTTAATTGCAAGTGTTTGGGCTCTTGGTAATTGTTTCTACGACTGGTTGCACTCTCTAGATTGATTTGTTTATTGTCTGCCTGTTGTTTATTTGCCTTGTGCGGTTGTAACTTTCTACACTGCGCAAGGCAACTCGCCCCGTAACGGTCCATCCGAGAAGTGTAAATTTTCCCATTGGGTTAGGTGAGTAACCCCATGTCACCCTGGAGTAATTACATACATATACTACTAGTAGTTCTACGCAATACTCGCCCAGGATCCCCGAGGGGTAACCCAATGTGCTTGGGCCTACTTCCTTACCTTAAGTAACCTACCTACCTAGGCAATCGGCGTCTCACATAATCAGCGGCATACAACCAGGTAGGGTGAGGTTACCTACACCCGAATCTAAGAATATGATTGAGGCGCAGAGGCTTCTTCTAGAAGGTAGGTATGGTGAGGCAGAGTTGTATGTAGGAGGCCTACGGCCGGTGGCACAGGATACACCCTCTTATTGGCTCGAGGTGCATTCGGTTAAGCACTCGAGTATCCAGCTATCGACACCTTCAAGGTTGCGCCTTGCTAGAATCTGCATGCTCTCTGACGGCATCTTGAACATGCCTGCGCCGTCGTATTCTCCGTGACCTTTTAGTTCTCAGCCTTAGCTGGTGGTCGATCACCCTCACCCTCACCCTTATCCTCATCCTCATCCTCATCCTCACGCTTTTCCTCACGCTTTTCCTCACCATTCTCCTCACCATTTTCCTCACCATGTAATAGCAGTCCTTTCATTTGCTTCTGACTATATCTACGGGATCGCATCGTCTAGTATACTCTGGGCTGCCTGGCAATAGGGCAAGATCTCCAGGTTGGCCCAATACCATATAATGCGCTTGATCAACGCCACAACGCTTAAGTTGGAGGAATTTCTCGACTACGAAGCTCCCTGCTATGCCATACTATCGCATACCTGGGGCGAAGACCGCGAAGAACTAAGTTTCCGTGACATGCAAGAAGGGATAATCGATAGGTATAGCCTTGGGTCGATTAAGCTCCACGGAACCTGTCGACAAGCTGAGAAAGATGGCCTTGGATATGTTTGGATTGACACTTGCTGCATTGATAAAACGAACTTGGTAGAGCTTAGCGAAGCCATCAATTCCATGTTTCGCTGGTATAAGCGCGCTTCTGTTTGTTACGCCTACTTGTCTGACGTCCCTAGTAACGACGTTCCCCGGAGCCATGGATCAAGATTTCGAACGAGTCGATGGTTTCGGAGGGGATGGACTTTGCAAGAGCTTCTCGCACCTAAGAACTTGCGGTTCTACGATTCGGAATGGCAGAATCTAGGGACCAAAGGAAGCATGTGGGCCATCGTCAACGAGATCACCGGCATACCTCGTAACTTCCTATTGGGTATCGCCGAGTTACACGCTGCCGGCGTCGCGCAGCGCATGTCGTGGGCTGCGCAAAGAGACACGAAACGGAAAGAAGATCTTGCCTATTGTCTATTGGGCATCTTCGACGTCACGATGCCGATGATATATGGGGAGGGCGGTAACCAGGCTTTCTTCCGACTGCAGGAACAGATCATGAAGATATCGAGAGACGATTCAATTCTGGCATGGGGCCTAGGAGTTCAAGATCCAACCCCCATCGACAGCAACTCCGGCCAAATCAGAACCGAGCGGATCTTGGCGGCCGCCCCGTCGGACTTTGCAAATTCTGGGCACATTGTTCCTCGCGAACAACCCACCACGTTCCTAAATCCACTCGATATTTATGGCGGTAGCCTTCGTATCCATCTATCCCTTCTCACCACCCCTGCTAGAGAGGTATTTGGCCTACTTCGTTGCGGCCCCGAGTATGACACAGAACAAGTAGTTGCGATTCCTCTTGCCAAGGTATCATCGGGGTCATCCGACGAGTATGTCAGACTAAGGGGTTGCCACTCGATGCTGCAACCGGCAACTGCACCAAGCACTCTACCGAGGCTTGTTCACATCAAAAACGATATCCAGAGCGAGCAATCCGTAGACACGGACCAAGAGTATTGGCTCTACGACGATGCCGAATTTGCTGGAATCAACTTAAAATTGGTTGATGTGGTGCCTCGATCTTACTGGCAAGAGGAACGGGCCATGATTGTATCGGAAATGGGATCCTCCCATAATGATTCGCATCAGACTCTACTCCGACTCCGCCATAACGGGAATGAGTCGCGGGACTTCGTGGTCGTGCTCGGTGTGACACAGCAGGGCCCTCGCATAGAGGCCCAATGTTGCGTTATGATATGCTCTAGGGACACCTCGTTAGGAGAGGTTGCTAGAAAGCTTGAATATATGATGCCAAAGGCATGTGGGAAGAGAAGCGCTAGCAACGGACCGATCCACCTAAACATGCGATTAGAATCAAATGCCACGCAGCCGATTTTTACCATCAAACCAGAAAGGCTCCTTCATTGTCCGAATACCACTATCAACGCAACTGGGGAGTTACAGGAGGTAAACCTCAAACTAGCGCTAACACAAGTGCTGGAAGAGAGTGGGCATCAAAATTCCGAAAAGAAGATTTTAGAAGAAGCGACAGAAGACAAGACTAACCAGCTAGAACAGGCTAGGAGAGAGCGCGAGATAGTAGAGGACGAAATAAGAAAGCTCCAACAGAAGAGAGAGTCATTACTTGAGGAAGAGGATAATAGAGCCAAAGAGATATTTTCTCTGAAGAAAGAGCAATCAAAAGTTATGGAGAAGCAAAGGCATGTGTCGGAACAATGGACGCATGTGTGGCAGCGGTGGCACAAGTTCTGGAAAAAAGAAGACACTCACGGATCAAAAAGAATACACGAGTCTACGCTGCTGCGGTGGGCCGCCTCAAACGGCTATGTCGAGATAGCCGAGCTCCTCCTTAACGAGGGCGCCGATGTGGCGGACGCAAATGAAGATGGATGGACGCCGCTTATTTGCGCCGCCGCGAACGATCGCCAGGCTGTGGTGCAGCTGTTGCTCGACACGGAGAATGTGAACGTCAACTCGAGAGACAGCAACGGCCGTACACCGCTGAGCTGGGCGGCCGAGTTCGGGCATGAGACGGTGGTAGAACTGCTCCTCCAGAAGGGCGCCAACGTTGAGGCGAGGGACGCAACTTTCCACACGCCCCTTTCCTATGCGGCCAAGGAGGGGCACGAGGGCGTTGCACAGTTGCTCCTGAGGGGTTGGAATTGGACGCTGCGGCACAGCTTAAACAGGCACGACGAACACATCGACATAACTAACATCGCGAAGCCCATACTATCAGTACACGAAAACGCCCTGATTTGGAATGCCGCCACGGAAGCATTGCAGCGAAGGCGGAAGCTCGCCGCCTAGGCAATTACTGTCCCAATGGATGCGCATCCCTTTGCCCGACGTGAAACTGCTGGCCGTTTCCGAGATGCTCGAAAGGCCGTGAAGTTTTCGCGATACCTACGGCAACGGGGCGGCTTGCTGCGATATGCTAGACACGGCTTTCCCGCCTGATTTAATCAAATAAATCCACTCGCGCGTCCGCGTTAAAGAGTAAAGACCGCCGGGCTTTAGAATATACCAATAAGAAATAATAGCAAACACTTAGAACCCAGGGTAATAATACTGATATACAAAGTTACTTCATTTTCTGCCTAGGCCTAGGTATATTTTAAAGCAGCAGCTTATGAAATAATAGTACTGGGCAGTGGAAGCACCCAGCTTCGGGATAGCGAAGAGGTCCCTCTTGGACGGCAGTGGGACGGACCTATTCATACGGGAGGGTGGAGCCATCTAGGTTGGTTAGGTACCTACGTTATGGGAAAGTCCGGAATAGGTACTATAGTACGTACAGACCGTATAGCAACGGCTGTGAGACCATGTCTACATGTAGGTCTGGGATACTACGTACGTGCGCGGTAACCATTCGGAGGATAAAGGATAACGTCGTTGATATATTTCATCGTTTCTAAGGCAAATAAATGAGATAAGTGGTTACTTGTTTATAAAATGTCGGATGCAAAATCATAAGTGACTGATCTCACAACTAACTACTAGTACGTGAATCGCGAATTGTGAATCTACAGGTAGGTAGAATCTTGCATGTGAGATGCCTCATCCCCATAGGTACCTACTAGGTACCTACTAGGTACCTAAGGTACTTCTTCCGTTAGGTACCTTAGGTAGGGTAGGTACTAAGTACTTATCTCAAATTAGGCATGGAACAAAGTGAGGCGCCAATGACGGAGAAATGGACCTGTGGACCCTGTGGACCCGTCTCTTGGCCAAAAGACCCCGGAATCTTTGAATCAAATCTTATCGGCGGGCTTATCGCTATCAGCGAATAGCCTGCGACAGAAAGGCAAGCTTTCTTTGGTGGGGCGCCCAAACCTCGCCGTCGTTCCCCAAAAAAAAACATTCGCAAACCGCTGCTGCGACTAGGTTAGGTACTACTTTACTTACCACTTTCTTACTTCTCACTTACGCATGCATGCGCGTCTAGGCTTTCTTTCTCGCCCATTAGCGTTCCATTCCCTCATCCATTTATTCTCCTACTGAGATCTACCCTCTTTCAATCCCCCCCTACGTTCCACACTTCAGGAGACCGTTGCGAGAAGATACGATCGGTAACCCATCATCATACAAGCGGTGACGGCAGCGGCGGTATCTCTACTCAACATTCGCCATGGCTGACGAGAGGAGTTCCAAGGTCAGCAAGTTTGAGCGTAAGAGGAGTAGGAGCCCGGCCGACACTAACTCTTCCATTAAGCGGGCGAAAGTTGAGAAGACAGAAGACGACGGCGACAAGAACACCATTGAACACAATCCCTACCTGTCGCATTGGAACGACGACAGCAATGGTTACAGAGAAGGAAAGCTGCCCGTAGGATCGGCATTGAAGCACTTCAGGCGCCGTGAGACCACAGCCAAGCAGGCCTCCAAAGCCGAGGACGGCGACAACAACCCCTTCACCGGACAACCCCATTCCGAACAGTACTTCTCCATTCTCAAGACCCGCCGGAACCTTCCCGTACACAAGCAGAGGTGAGCGCGTAATCCTCCTTACTCGGCGCCGGGCCTTCCTCGGCCTTGACGACACCATCAGCTAACCGTATGTTTCTTGGAAACGCTAGGCAGGAATTCCTCGATGCATACCAGAAGTCCCAGATCCTCGTGTTTGTAGGTGAGACAGGTTCGGGAAAGACCACCCAGATCCCCCAGTATGTCGTCTACGATGAGCTCCCTCATCTCAACCACAAGATGGTTGCCTGTACACAGCCGCGACGAGTTGCGGCCATGTCCGTCGCACAGCGTGTCGCCGACGAGCTGGACGTCAACATAGGTGAAGAAGTCGGCTACAGTATTCGTTTTGAAGATAAGACGAGTTCCAAGACCATCCTTAAGTATATGACAGACGGTATGCTGCTGAGAGAAGCCATGCATGACCACGCCCTATCTCGGTATAGTTGCATTATTCTCGACGAAGCCCACGAGCGCACTCTAGCCACCGATATTCTCATGGCTCTCCTGAAGGGTATCACTCAACGCCGGCCCGACCTAAAACTCATTGTCATGTCGGCTACGCTTGATGCCCAAAAATTCCAGCGCTACTTCTTCGAAGCCCCTCTTCTCGTGGTACCAGGTCGAACGCATCCTGTCGAAATCTTTTACACGCCGGAGCCTGAGAAAGATTATGTTGAAGGCGCAATCCGGACAGTTTTGCAAATTCACGCAAGCGAGGGCGAAGGCGACATTTTGCTGTTCTTGACTGGAGAGGAAGAAATTGAAGATACGTGTCGCAAGATCTCCCTCGAGGTCGATGAGCTCGTCAGGGAAACTGACTGTGGTCCCATGACGGTGTGCCCTCTCTACGGTACATTACCACCTCATCAGCAGCAAAGGATATTCGACCCACCTCCGCCGCCATTCAGGAAGGGTGGCCGCCCTGGCCGAAAGTGCATCATCTCCACCAATATCGCCGAGACTAGTTTGACTATTGATGGTATTGTCTACGTCGTAGACCCTGGATTTAGCAAGCAGAAGATTTATAATCCGAGATTGAGAGTAGAGTCACTCCTCGTCTCCGCTATTTCCAAGGCTTCAGCTCAACAGCGAGCTGGTCGTGCAGGTCGTACGAAGCCCGGAAAATGCTTCCGTCTCTACACAGAAAAGGCATTTAAGGAGGAGCTCATCGAGCAGACATACCCCGAAATTCTTCGTTCTAATCTCGCCAACACAGTCTTGGAACTCAAGAAACTGGGTGTCGAAGATCTGGTTCATTTCGATCTGATGGACCCCCCAGCCCCAGAGACTATGATGCGTGCGCTGGAGGAGCTCAATTACCTAGCCTGTCTAGACGACGAAGGCGAGCTCACCCAACTGGGTGGCCTGGCGTCTGAATTCCCGCTTGATCCAGCGTTGGCTGTTATGTTGATCTCAAGTCCCGAATTCTACTGCTCTAACGAGATACTGTCTCTCACCGCGCTCTTGTCCGTTCCGCAGATCTTTTTGCGTCCAGCGCAGAAGAGACGAGAGGCCGACGAAATGAAGAATCTATTCAAACATCCCGATGGTGACCATCTCACCATGTTAAATGTTTACCACGCCTTCAAGGGTGTTTTGAGCCGTGGCGAAGATGGCAAGAAATGGTGTCATCAGCACTACCTTTCATTCCGTCACCTCTCGAGTGCGGACAACGTTCGAGCGCAGCTCAAGCGCATCATGGAAACTCAAGGTCTCGACCTCGTTAGCACCGATTTCAGCGACCGGGATTACTATACCAATATTCGTAGGGCCCTGGTTGCGGGCTTCTTCATGCAGGTGGCCAAGCGCGAGAATAACAAGATCTATCGAACCTTGAAGGACAACAACTCGGCCGTGATGCTACATCCCAGCACGGTGCTTGGTGCGGACTACGACTGGGTCATATATAACGAGTTCGTCCTAACGTCGAAGCAATACGTTCGGACGGTTACCGGTATTCGCCCTGAATGGTTGCTGGTAAGTCTGCTTTCCTTTGCTTTTCCGCCATTTGTCGCAACGTAAGCCTCTGACGTTTTTCTGACCTTTTGTTGCAGGAACTGGCCCCTCAATACTACGATATTGAATCATGGGAGGGTCAGAAGGATGTCAAACAGGCACTGAAGGCCGTAGCAGACAAGATGAGAAGACGCGCCGCAATGAAGGCAGGCCGATGAGCTCCGTCTACTACCGTTGCCTTGTAATGGCTTGCGGCCCTCGCCCGCGGGAGGACATCATGATGGTGATTTGTATAAGTCGAAGGACTTACGCCCCGGCGTGGTATGCAACTATCCAATACCGCCTGTGGATAGTTTTGCGGAGTTCTCGCCAATACTAGAGCACGGATTTTGTGCTTCTCTCGCCTGGTTTCTTGGTATTGCACGCCCGAAACTAAAGCATGGGTTTGCTGGTGTATAGATATAGATAGCCGGTCGTGTTACCCGACTCTTCGAAGGAGCTTTACAGGGGCTTGGTGTCCGGTCCCACGCACTCACAATTATAGAGTTGAGTATTATTGCCAGGCTCAACTAGAAAGCGCGCAGCAAAATGAAATCATGATAGAAAGGAAAGAAAGGTTTTTGTTCCCACCGGTACCGGTATTCTAATGCGGCGTGTTGGTGAACTCACATGTTCTATTATTGTCTGCTGTTCCGGATTTCTTAGAGCACTGGGAAACCTAATACGGGTCAAGGTCCGAGGTATGTAGCTGCCTTGTGAGTACCTAAATACTTTATGACTCGCGGGCTACTTGTGCTGGTTGCTTTTGGTGGTGTTTATGTTTGTATCTTTGTATGTACTGATATAGTGCCTGATGCACTACTGCTCATTCCTCTGGCGCCGGGATAGTGCCTAGACTTGGTGTCTAACCTACATAGATATTATGGACGATCCTCTCTTTTTACGGTCAGACTGCTGTGGGCATTTTATCATTCTCATTCTTATTCTTTTTTCTTTTTTGTTAACCCGTTTTGTTGTTCTCTACGTAAATGCTAAGGTCCTACCTCCTTGTGACCTATGAGCCCTAACTAGACGATAGGCAGATTCGCTTTCTGCTTTCTTTATGCTGCGCGTGGGGTTATGGCTGGCTGGGTTGGGTGTTCGGTTGGTTGGTTGATTGAAATGAGGTAAGCCGCCTTAGAGGGTGGATGTGAGATTTTGCTTGTGGTGATGGCAATGGTGATGATGGTGGGCGGAGGTAGGGAGGTTGGTTGAGAGACTTTGTTAGAGCCGCTAATAGCGTTCTTGTCGTGCCGTGTTAGACACGGCTCTCCGACGCCTATACGAGCGAGGATGGCGACGTCATATCGGTGGGATACGGCGGGTGCGTTAGGGTCAAAAATAGGAACTGGCTTTTTGCCTGTTTGAAAATGTATACTGGGTTAGGAGGGTGTTTGGTATGGCTCGTTCACACGGGGAGAGAGTCGGGAAACAGGCTCATAGAGGCCCGGAGCTCAAGCTCGGAAGGGGCGGGTTTGGGTTGTGTTGGGGGATTTGACGAAGGGCTGGCGATTAATAACTGGGTTGGGTGATTTAGAGCCAATGTAATCGTATGGCGTGTCATGATCCTTAGTATAGGGGTGTGATGAGCGCTTGTTGTTGCGCAGAGAGCCTATACTATCTATGCTGACTGTTCGTTACTAATGTACGGAACGCCTCTTTGTTCTAGATGTGTGACAAGGCGCCATCTGGGCCTCCGGAGCTGGCGTAGGCCGGGATGGTACGTTGGTTGAACTCTGTAGTTGGCCTCGTAATTCGGACACTGGAAAGAGAGGAAGGGAGAGGGGGGGAGCTGCGGGTAGTACCTAAAGTATTATGTTTTGCCTTGGCCATCCTCTTTGGGCCGGGTAAAGCTGTCAAAGATAGCGGTGGTTTGGAGAGTATACGGCTGAGCCGGAAAAGGTCCCGCCGGGGCTTCTATTATGGAACATGGGCTCAGGGACGCAGGTCGACGCTTTTGTACATGCTACACCTATCATTGAGCGTAGTAACCAAAGGCTCCTCGCGTAGTCGGGCTAGTGGATATTCACTAAGGGTACGTTGGGTCGTCCGGGATACCAAGGCCTTTTTATGCTGATGCCAGGGCTTTTGGTATAGGGGCGTAATGATTACCCGTTGTTGCGCAAAGAGCCTATAGTATAACAAGGGCTACTGCTAGGGTTTGGAAGGGTACCTGTCTCGAATTACGAATAATCTTCTAAGGTGCTAATAGGTTCTGGCTGGTTGTTCCGGGGGCTTCTAGGAGGGCGGCAGCGTCAAATCTATATACACCAAAAGGCAACTATTGAGGTCCGCCTGGAGAGGCTTCTCGAGGACAAGTCGGAACCGATGGTGTATATTGGCAATGTAGACAGACTCGCTATAGTTGAAGATACGTATATCGCTGCAGATTTAATTATCACGTTTACTCACCTCGGTGAAGATGTCAGTTTCGAAGGAGCGAGGATAAAGGATTGGCGTCTTACGGGGTAGAGCGTGTGTATGACTATATGTATACGAACTCTACAGCAGAGATTTCGGTACTGGGGCCTAGGAGGAGACTCGCACCTTAAGCAGGTATCTTTAGCTATCTGACTTCCGGGTTTATACGCATAGGATAAAGTATTCCCCAGGCACTATGTAAGTGTGGTAGAATATCTAGGTCGGAAAATGCAGCAATGTTGTAAAGATTGTGCCATGGCAAGGCGGAAAGGAACCGGGGCAGAGGTGACGGTCATATCGTTTATTCTCCTTGTATACCACACTGTTCGGAGGGCTGGCCTGGTGAGATTTCGTAGCCTCCTTGCATGGGGATGACTGTAATAGAGATTATAAAAGAACAGTGACGCAGTTTGTTTGCTTAGTATTCTAGGTTGGGGTAAGTCAACATATCCGCCAAAAGCCTCAACGTGTTACTAGCAGAGATTACTAGTCTAACTTGGTCAATGTGGGCTCTGTGCAAAAATAAGAATCCTGGATAGCCTGTACCTAAGTTCTGACACGATGCCTCAGAGCCATTTCAATGGAGATCGCGGTACAGCGTCTGCTGGCGCTCGATCTGCTGACTCCTACCGTGAGGAGGGGTGACTCGAATTGTGGTAATGCCACAGCCCACACTCCTGGTTGTTCCGGCGATGATATATTTTTATCGCACAAGGGGGAAAGTTCTTACCGTGCTAGGGTCCGTGCCTGCTCTAGTCCCGTACCGTTCCGTGACGGCCGGCGTCCGGTCTAAACCTCTGAAGGCCCGGGCTTTCTTGAGACCCGGAAATTCTTAACAGGCTCACGCTTCGACATGTGTCACGGAGGCCCATAATCGCATATCTGGGATCGCGTGTACATCACCGCGAGGTGTTCAATAATGGTCCGGAGCTTGCTTTACTGTTCATAACCCCGTTTCCCTTATATTTCCTACGCCTCTTTTCTTTATTTCCTGCTACCCTGTTACAGAGAATTGAGATGAGGGGCTCTCACTCTCTAGAATAAAGGTGTTGTGTACGTAACAGAGACCCGTATGCTCTTTGTACAACCGCAAGTGAGAGCCCGGCAGGATCATCCTCCGCAACGCGTATATCATAACTAATCGCTTGTAACACGGAATCTATCCCATCCGGCATATCTAGGGCGTTTGTGGCACTTTAGGGATCTCTTGGCCATGTATGACGTGGATGATAATGGAACCTAATACTGTTAAAAGATCGTGGCTATAGTTGTAGAATCCTACAACTGCAGCATACTTAAGCAAATATACGGGTGGCTACAGTTTCGTAACGCCGCTTTCTAGGGACAAAAGGAGGTGTTGCATATTGTTAGCAAAAACCACGCGTTGGATGATTCTAGAATTCTTGTGGACTCGCACATATTCATGACAGAGACATAGAGATGTACTGTATGAGGATTTCTAACTTCTTCGTGGTACTTACCTATGCGGATATTGTTCCACAGGGGTGCCATTGCGACATTCTGATGTCCCATGCACTAACCAAAATCTGCTTAGAACATGTCAAGTCTTAGTAAGCCAGCCAACGCAGCGTCACGACGCCCCTTTCTGTAGAGGAAAGAAAGGAAGTATCTTTGTATATCTGACTCATTGGAGACCTCCACGCCTCTCGCTTCCAGGGTCTCGCTACTAAAAATCAAGCTATGGGCGTAATATGGATGTGTGTTGTCGGGCTGCCGTCATGTGACCACTGTCTTTACGATAGCGGCCATCTATTGGAGGTTTCTAAAAATTTCGGGGCACACGGCATATTTACCAGTAAAACCTGTAGTAAGACCCTGGCATGCAGCGCGAATCCCCCGCCCCCAAGCGATTCGCATTCAAGCCATAAAAATCCCGTCCGTGCTCATGCCAGTCAGGGCGGGCAAACGGTTCCCATTAGACACGTCGCCTGCCAAGCAAAAATTACCTACAAAAAATGTGAAACCATAACTACTCTATTGACATCGTCGAGAGGGGCGGTTATTGTTATTGTTCACCTTCAAGTTGGAGGAGTGGTTGACGGGTGTGGGGGTCAAATCGCAGCCGAGCTGAAAACTTACACATCTAGGTAGGTAAGACAGTGGCTCAAGGCCCTCCCGATCTCGTTGGGTGTGGGGTTCCTTTCGTTCAACCCGAGAAATAGCAACAAAGGAATAGAAGTGTGATGGAGTAATCAAGAAATACTATAGGAGTGTGATGGGCCGCATTGGGAAAGATGCAGGCTCTGAGCGGCAGGCTGTAGGCAGCAGGCTGTAGCCTTAGTTAGCCAACTAGGTTGTGATCGGAGTAATGAACATAAGGGGATTAGCATTGTGTATAGGTATATGTTTCCCGCGAGGACGTTCATCTTACCAAGTATCATGATAATACTAGTAGTCTATCCAGCTCCCACTACTCTATCTACACTTTTTGCACTTTTTGTATGTGTGCCTAGCGCACAAGATTGCTACTGTTGTTACCACCCTGCATCACAGGGATCGTTTCTTCTTGGCCTTGCAATTTCTATTGAAGGACTGGCCATGCTGTCTTATTAAGGGTCCTCTTGACAACAGGTACCAAGATTAGCATGTGGAACGTATAATACTGAATTTCATGTACGCTACGCTAGTATTAGACTAGATAGTATTGCACTATACAGGCTGACATTGTCTTTGGTAGTGATTGCATGGGGTTATGTTACATACTTAGTAGAATAGAAGCCCGGTGTATCAATGTGGGCTGACATGACAGTTCGAGTAGTTGCCAGATTTAGACGAGCGAGGAATTATATTTGGAGTTGTCGCAAAATCGCACCAATGTCGGTACTACTCCCAACCTACTGTTATATACCATGATGTCATGTATCTACTTAGTAAATCTACCGAACCGCGGAACCGAAACGACGGCTCCGAAGTCTGCTTCGAGGGTCTAGCCATCGCGTCTATTTGCTGGTTGAGGTAACAGAGTCGGAACCGAAAAAGAAGCCGTGCCAATGAACAGGAGAACGGGATTGGCGACACCCTTTTAAAGGAAGCTGACTGCGTCGGGTGCCGCGATTTAGGGACAGTGGCTCAAGGTCCCGCCACGTAACATCGCGCGCCAATGTGCATTGTGGTGTATGTGTGCTCGACTGCTGTCACGAAATTGAAGTTGAATGAGTGTTTCAAGGGCTTGGGGGGCTCAACACTGCCCAATAATACTACTGCTTGTTTTGGCTATCCTCGTAGCGCATTTTCATGTCCCCAAGTCCAAGACTTAAATTCGAAGCCCTTAGGCATCTATCTAGATTTGGATTGATATTGCGAAAACACTGTACAATGAGCCAACCAACTGGGCTGCTTTACTTCTCTATATCTTCTCGGGGTGTCAATACCGCGAGGGTGACGTGAGAGACTTACTA
Organism: Xylaria grammica; assembly: GCA_004353285.2. Lineage (NCBI taxonomy): Eukaryota > Fungi > Ascomycota > Sordariomycetes > Xylariales > Xylariaceae > Xylaria > Xylaria grammica. The sequence continues at coordinate 4,314,039 of NGZP02000009.1, forward strand.
CGATGCCTAGAATCCTTAATCCTGGCGAGATTGCGAAGGACGTAGCTGAATCTGCAGCAAACAAATACGGCGGCGAAACAAGAACCGGGACAAGGGCGACATTCGAAGCACGAGAAGTCACGAGTACTAGTACTGGTACTAGCACCCTCTCAGATTGGAAGACGCGGGATGGAACCACCACTATTCCCACCCAGGATCCAGCTACATCTGTCAGTCAGAATGGGCCGCCATGGCAAGGAGGCTGGGGCTCCCATTCTGGTCCCTGGCTAGGGCCATGGGGTGGGATCCCGCCTACAATCATCACTCGCGCCTCTACAGTCACATATACCGAACCACCTCCCACAGCACAGGCGTCCCAAATGTCGCCGCTCGAACCGAACTCGTCTGAAACCCGGACCGATAGTTACAATATTAGTGGCCCCGTCGCTGCTGGTATCGGCGTTGGCGCTAGTATCGGATTGCTCGGTATTTGTATCGTGGTTATGTACTTGTATAGAAAACATTTTCGCTGGCGCAAGGGCCTATCTTCATCGGTACAAACATCTGGGGATGCTAAAACCAATCGCAATACCCTCTGGCCACCATACCCTTATTCAGCATCGAACGAGACACCAGTTGAACTTTCGGCAATACGCCCACCCAAAGAGATGAGCGCGGAGACAAGGCCACTCGAAAAGGACGCGTCGAATTATTCGGAGATCGCGGAGCTAGATGGGAGCGGGCGTTTCGAGTCGAGAGCTCTGGCAGGTATCGGGGTTCGAGATTCGTAATTGTAATAGCATATCATCTTAGAGTAAGAAAGCTTTTGGGGGGACAGTCGCTGGACACAAAGTTCAGGGAATATAAAACGAGCGCACTAGATATAATAACAATAATCGAGATAGACAACAATAAATCATAATCGACAACAAAAAAGAATCATAAGCGTAAATGTTTCGCGACCTAACTTGTAATAGGAGGGTTGTTTACTAGTACTGCAAAAGAGGGTTTTCCTTTCCGTAGGCATGGTCCCATTACAATTTAATAACCCCTATTCATTCCGGATTCGGAGCGGAAACTCGTGGTACAGTTGTACCTTGGTATCTCCATTCAATTGTGACTGGTTCCTAGTAGGACGAGCAATAGAGTGTAGCTATAAGAATTCAGCACGTGCCCAGATGCGAGTAACGCCACAAATCTACCGCCCAACACCGCTGGCCAGAGCTCTATAATAAATCCTGCTTCCTTGATTTGCTTGTAAATCGTTACTATGTATGTATGAGGCATACCCTATCTGGTAGGTACATTACAGTACAGAGTGAGGCAGTTAAGATACGAACAATGCTCCGCACACCTAACCGAAAACGACCAGACCTCTATGCCGCGGTTGCACTGCAGTTACACCTCTAAGGAGGCCCTTTTCGAAACAATCACGCCACTTTGCCTTTGGAATCACCATGAACCTGGCAACTGCAGCGCAAAATACACCCTCCACAGGTGATTCGCCAGAGGAACAAACTACGCAAATCCGATCCTAGTAGGAGATATACCTATTCGGCGTTCGTGACATGGTAAGCTGGGCAGTAGCTGGGCAGTACGGACTGGGCACAGCGCTAGACTCCTGCTTTGACGTAGGTAGTGAAGCGATTTTGCCTCCAATGAGTGAGAAGGATTATGATCACCCTTCCCGACCCTTCCATCATCATGGTGCGGATCGGCACCTCGAAGGAGGTACCTATTCTATTCCCACTAAGTACGCTATTTATTATCCGATAGGTCACGAGATGGGATACAGCATAATAGGTATCCAAAATTTTCACGCCACTTGAAGATTGCCATTTCGATTTTATCTATGACCCAAAAACAATGCCTGATTTAGCAGTATTGTACCCGCCCTCTGCCCGCCATCTCGGTTCGGAGCCACCAAATTCCAGCCGCCCGGCAACCCGGCACTAAGCTACCCTTGTATGTTTAATGAGCTGATTGACAACGTCTACCTATTCTATATAGTAGAACGATCAAAAGGCAAAGGTTGAAGAAAGCTATTTGAAGAATTAACATACTCCAACTTGAGACAAGCAAGTGTGCTTTTCTTCTTTTTTTTTTTTTCTTTTTTTTTTTTTTAGTAAACATTATCCTACTGGGCATTACATACCCAAACCCCTTCCGAAGTTCCCATCATTATGCCGGGCCATTCAAGTAGCGATGTACGTAGTGGGAAAAAAAGACGCTGTTACCGCCATTTTGGCCGTAACGGTATATAAGGCTCAATACCGCGACAACGTACAGCCACGTAACAGAGCGACGTGACTTGCTAAGTAACCGTTGGCCTTATCAAGCGGCCCAGACAGCAGCCAATGGGATATGATGAGGTACATGGCGCCATGCAAAGTCCCACGTGGTGACGTCGAGTGGGATGCCGAGGGGCTTCTACGATCAGATAGGATTCAGGGTATTCAACGTATTTAAAGTAACGCGCCCTATGACGCTAATAAACATTGCAGAAAGAGGAATAAAACATTAGAAAATGATATCGGAATTTCACGGTAGCGTTAACACTTAGGTAAGTGTTTAATACATACAACTTGCACAAGGGGACAGTGTGGGTTGTTTGTCTTGGCATATAATTACGGAAATAATACTGCCAAGATTGTTTTTGATGGGGTCTATTTACACTATGGAAGTACGGAAATAAACCATATAAGTACGGCATACCCTATGTAGATAGATTCACTCAAGTAGTGAAGTGACATCTCTACCTGCGGATTAATTCCTAGTTCAAGTACTCGAATTTAAGTACCCAAAGTGCCTAGCTATAGACGTAGCAGGAAGAAAGTATTAAACGTCTAGGTGATATTTAAACCGTGTGTGTGACTGGGTACATAGCAGGCTGTCGGCTTGTTTACCCAATCTGTTTTTAACGCTTCACGCGGCTTCGCTGGCGGCCGAATTATTTTCCAACAAAACGGATTGGGCAAAATAAATAGGTTGTTAGGCTGTATGTAGTTATATTCTAGGTATACTACCATACGGATTTAAACCCGTATAATAACGCTAGAACGAGGGATGATTTTCCGTGTATCCTTATTGTACGTCTGGTGCAATAGATTTGGGTATGATCTAATTTAGCACAGCTCAATCACCATAGCGCTTCTCAAAACCTTTGGCGGACACTTCATCACGATGAAGAATACTAAGTGAAGTCTAGTGATAACTTGATGAGTGCTAAGAAGCGAATAGGCATGGATATACATGTACTACAGCTAGAGAAACAAATCCGCGTCACATTAATATGGTATACCTGGCCTCAAACTTGCGTTTTATTCACAATGGGTGGATGAAGGTGATGAATTCTCTGTGATTATTTAGCCATCAGGCATACTACGTCACAAACTCGTGTAGAAAGACAGGTGAGTAGTATCAGGACGACGATAACAACAACTGTGGTTGTACAGCAGATTGGTGAACCGCCCGTGTAGATTATCCAGCTCAAAGTTACTTGTTAAAGAATATTAGTGACCACGTCCCAGTCACCCTTTATCACATCGCCACATTTCAAACTCGTTAACTCATGGGGGTTTTAATTCCCGAGTAAAGGACCGCGGCTTTGAGACGACGATCCTTTCGTCCAGCAACAGGCGTGACTGGTTTCCGAGTGGGGGAGCCGAAGGCGGTTCTTATGCACTCGCTGTATCCAGTGTGGGTGCCAGCGTTGCCGAAGGGACTAGCGGAGGACAAGAAGAACTACGCTGTCTAGGACACTGATTATTGGGAGTTGACTAGGCCTTTTCGTCGAATAGAAAACAGTAGTAAAGGGGTGCGCTAGAATGAGAAGGTTGGGACAGGGGCGTGATATAACAGGTCTGTCCTTGTACGCTCTGGGTCATAGCCACCCTAGCGTACATTATTTGCACATTCACTCTTCGGACTGCTGATATGAGTTCCATGCGGTGCTACTCTGCTTCCTTCACAGGACAGCGGACAGCGATACCACCCCTTCTTCGATGTCCCGACCTACCATTCAATTTCCACTTTCCGTAGTTGTAATAGGAACCTTTCTATAAGAAACTTTCCAGCCTCTAGTTCTTAATATGCCCTAATATGCTGTGACGTTAAAGGCTGGAAGACGGGGGAGAAGGCTAACTTCGTGGCGTGGAGTCATGGGTCATAGTACAAGAATAAATGTCCCGTAACGAATCCTTTTCCCTAGACTGATCAGACCTCGAAACGTCAACCGCCCCTCATCCAAATCCCATCCCACCCGATGAAACAATCAGTTCGACTCCTGAATCACACGAAGGAATGGATATAGTGGTTACAGTAAAGATAGTTGGATCGTCAACGCTGTTGAAAAAGAATCTCGAATCGCGGCATTACCCGAGTTTTACAACATTGCACGTCTTTTAAAGGGATGATTGGATTAAGAAACATCCACCCGCTCACAGAAGAGGCGGCACAGTCGGAGAAAGTACCGGTACATGACGTGCGACGGTTTAAGCAGACGACCTTCCCTATTATCTCTACCTCAACCACAAGGGTCGTACTCAGGCAGGCAGCAAGACCGAGCCTTCAAATTATCGCCGGAGAGCCAAGATACCTATGGCGCATAGAACTTTTGCTCATAGGTGTTGAGCACATAACGTGGGAGGAAATAGAATGCGCCTACAAACATGCTTCGAATTCGGCAAATCAACGCTTCCCGCGAAGAAGTTTTGATAAACGTTTCCCGACGGGCCGCAGTATACGGGAGAAAATCAGATGATGTAACTAGCGTCTGTAGGACAGCGGAGCCAAAGAAGAAAGTGAGCTTGTGGACTTCGAGGAACAGACGCTCCGTGATTGTTATGAGCAATTCCTGCTTGGACAAGACACTATTAGGTGGGCGTTCATACACTAAACGGAAGAAGACAAGTTCTGCAAATCACGATCCATCCATCCATCCATCCATCCCTTTCATCACCTGTGCCAACTAAGTAGCCTCACATCTCACATGCTTTTGGTCATGACACTTCAAGGCGGAACTCCCTGGGGATTCAGTGTGATCATATGCTCCACTCCTTTTTCATCACCACACTCTACCATCCATTGCGTTTGGTGTCATCACCCTAGACAAGTGACGATTTAGTTTCCTTTACATTGAAAAACGATTCCCAGAAGAGTTTCCTATTTGGCACCGCGGCTATGCATAATATTCTACTAGTATCCTGTATAGTCGGCACGCTCGAAACCTTTTCGGTACTCATTTCCTGTATACCATAAATCCAAAATGAGTCAGTCAAATGTAACATTCTGGTAGATCAGTAGGTTTTTTTATTATCCGCGGTACTGGTTGAGAGGATCTTACCGCTGGATCCGACATAAAAACTGCTTATATCTTTGTTTTGAGTTCGCTATAAATATGCTCAAGGAATAAATGGAGGAGCAAGATGCTCTTTATCTGTGCGGATACCGTCTTATACTACTTCGGTCTTCAACTCCTCCTATCAAGCGAGTGGCTTGAGCGGTTGCGGCTGAAAGTGTTGATGGCTGGCTGGAATGGGGCGATAATATCATGTTGTGATACGACTGAGGCATTACGGGTGAAAATTGAGCGTCACCGTCGTTTTCTTGTTGACATGTGCTCATAATTATAGCCCTTTTTTTTTAAGTACGCCAAGGAAAATATGAACTTGGCAGTTTTAGGAATACTTCTAGAGAGAAATAGAAACAACATGAGGAAAACGTACAGAGACAAACCGTCGCGCTTTCGGAATCACAAAGTGCTTTCCATTCGAGGTTTAACACGGCTGTATTTAATGAGAAAAGCGCTTGAATACAACGGGCTAGCATGTTGTAGCAGCCCTAAACCGTCAAAGTACCTAATAGAAAGCCGCAGGGCGGCTGCTACTACACTAAATACTACCAGGCACTTGTGTGTACTGAGTACGAAGGATGATGACGCTAGGTTACTGCATAGACAGGACACATGCGCGCGACGCCTCTACCGGGAATCAATGCGACGATTCCACGCGTAGTAGTTCCGCTCGGTTTTTGAGGGTGTGCCGAGGTGTGGCATTCCAGCTTTAACGATGTCAGGGGGCCAACCCCCTTGTTCCCCGATTTGCGGAGAGACAGTTTGATGTCCCCTCTCCACAGTGATCCAGTTCTCGAATGCAGTAATCGTGGCTCGCACAGTGGGACAAGGGGGCCTTCTGTTGTGCTACCCCCTCTTGCATTGTAGGGTATGGCATTCCCCATTTTCCCCTAAGGTGTTTTGAGGTAAAACATGCATAATAGGCCGGAAAGAAAGCAGGGCCATATATACTAAACCACTATAGAGGCGAATAGACACTATGAGCGACCACGGGACCCCCACGGAGGACAGATCTGCTGGTCAGCAATGAAGCGACCGGGCGTGTCTTTGTCCCTTTCAGCCTCATCTCATCTATGGGTGTATGATACGGTTCGTTGGACAAGCCAGGGTTGCCCCAACCACTGCTGGAGCTCAGCGACTGCGATCAGTATGCGATGTACCAGGGTTACATTTTCTAACGGACGAATTACTCGCAGCTGGGACCGTGGACACCATGGATACCGGGACATACCTAGCGAAGCGTACAGATGCATATACAGTACTTACCTACATTAGTGTGCGTTACATAGTGGTTAAGAGTGCCCCCCGGACAGCGAACCGAGACATAACAACAAAGTTGTGCTTGCAACTGCCGTGGTGTACTAAGTATGTGGTAGCGGTGGATTGGATTCTCTTCTATCCAACACTTGTTTTTCGCGAAACGAGTTTGAAGCCTAGACTACCGATTCTATCGATAGTCTGAGAAGGGAATAGCTCCTTGTGACCATTGAAGAGGTGTCAGTGGCTCGGCTCTATGGATACCTACGGGCAAAGAGATATCGAAGATGCCTCTAGGCAGTGCTCATGTACAAGAACCGGCATGCGAAGACCCCAAAGTTACCGTAGATACCTGCGTAGTCAGTTGAATGGATCCTCGATCTGACATGTCAGGTCGTTATTCAGCGTGCCTTTGCATGGAGGAGCTGCGTATCTAGCTATGTATGTATACTGTATCCATCCAGTCATACGTAGGCCTACTAGTACCGTACATACGTGATGTATACCGAGTAGTAATATCCGATCCCGTCTTTAGAAATTGGGTTTTGGAATACCAAAAAAAGATCACTGCCGACTGGCGCATTCCGTTCCGATTCATGCATGCATTATGCGATGCCGACTATCCATCTTATAGGTTCAGGCCGCTCGAGCTGCTTCTAGCTGCCGTTCGCTTCCACGCTAAGGGTGGATGTCCAACTGTAAGATCTACAAGCAGGAAAAAAAAAAAGAACACGACATTTTATCGGGGATAAGAGATGACTTCATGTCTCTCTTCCCTACCCTACTTACACTACAGGACCAAGCATACACCTCACAGGGACCACACCAGGGGGTCCACATGCTGCGCTGGCCCCTGTTCTTGTCACATGGATCTTGCGAGGTAAGTAGTGTGTGTAGGCAACGCAACACGTTGCAGGGGTTTGCCGCTCTGGTTAAGAGTAAGTAGTTGTTTCTTGGGGTCCCCCGAAGGCACGCTCGGGTCATCGTCTATTCAAGAAGGACAGCGTGTGATTGAACTGGACACCCCTCTCATGATGCCATCCATGGTAGAACGGGTCTGAATGCACACCTCGGTCCCTTGTTCCTGAAGGATGCGTGTTCTGGCACTGTTTAGTGTAGCGTACACTGACTTGCGTTATGATCCATGTTTGACATGATGCGCGCCCCTGGTGATGTCCAGTACTGTATATCAGCATGCTCCCATCTAAACCCTGGGTTGATCTCCTTGCTTTTTCTTTCCGCTGACGCCATACCGTATCGAAGGGAAAGTCCTTCGACAACTTCTAGTTCAAGACCTTGAACAGTCAATCTAGCTCTGCTGATTGGACGATTTCCCAGTCCTTCAGTTATACACCGCCGCTTGGCTGTCAGCGGACAGTCGCACTTATTTAACTAACTTCTTGTACGATTTCGCATACCTCCACTTATATCGATTATAGCTGGAAAAAAAAAATAGAGAATACTCCATTTCCAAGAAAACTTTACGAAAGAGAAACATTCCCAGCAATGAGCGGGAGCGGCGGCTTTTATAAGTACCGCTGCAAGTACTTCTTCACACATGAATGCCCAAATTGGGTATACGTAAACAACACGGCGTGCGCCTCATGTAGCGTGAGTAAGGGGATCGATTCTGCCAAGTGGCCATGCAACACTGACCGGAAATTGTATATTTAGGCTCAAGGACGAGACGTCGAACCGGAGGCATCCCAAGCACCCGTGATAAGGTATTCAAGGGAAATATGTGTGCCTCGAGTCGAAGCCGGCGTGCTGTATTACACGCTGATGGAGATAGAGACCGTCCCCACTGGCGCCGCTGGTAATTACTGGGCGGTAAGGTACAAGGTCAACAACCAGCCTCAACAAACTCCGGTCCCGACGACGACCAGTGCCCTCCCCGGAACCCCCACAACAGCTACTACGTTTTAAGAGAGAAAAGGAGAGTGAGAGAGAGAGAGCCGAAAAATTCCCCTCAATGAGTTACCACCACGAAAATGGGTAACGGAAGCTGACGCGATAAACTGGCACTACCCCCGAGATATCAGCTAGGAATGAATATATGATCGGTAATTTGTATATCAGTTGAAAGCAAGGAGGTACCCAGCGACGAGTCTCGTTTAGAGAGTAACGAAGGGTTCGGTAAGGGAACGAAAATAGGAATGAGAAGGCGGCCGATACTGGGGACAGCGAGGACATAATCGAGTATAGGCCCAAAACGTCCTGACGAGAATAGCGATGTAAGATATGATGCCTCGAACCTGTCCCATCAATAGTAAACCAAATTTAACTTGATGACGCGTAGGAGTGTTGATAAAGAAATATGTGATACTTGGTATAAATTGCGCTGAAAAAAAATAATAAAATTCTCGAGTTTCCATCTGGGATTCCACCCACTGCAACGCGATGCGACGAGTGTGAAAAGAAAACACGACACTTATAATTGCGGTTCACGGCGGCAGGCAGTGCTCGGGGGGAGTCTATTGAATATATCTATCTATCTCCTCGGAGGCAACCTTCGACTTTCACGAAGCTACAGGCAGGGGTAGTTAATACTAGTTTTTCTTTCCGCAGGGCCTTTCCGTTCCGGAGATGGGAACCACAGGGTCGGGAGGCCAGGATGGCCTGTCAACGGCTGCAAGGGTAGCACCTCATGCAGACAATACCGCCTCTCGGTGGATCATATCCATGACGAAAGAGAGAAGGGCGGAATGGTGACAATTTGAAGGTGACCAGTCATTCTCCCGTTGTGTTTGGCCATGTGCAAAATAGGAATAGCCCGTCTGTACTATTAGATCGACCAGCTTCCCAAGATTGCCTCTTTGGTGCTGGTACGGCCTGTATTTGCGAGTTTTGGACTTGCGTTTCACTGCACTATGTAGGCACTATGTAGGCACTATGTAGGCGAGCCCCGGTTCCAGAAATTGGATTAGATAAATTAAAAAATCAGACGAGAAGCATTAACCCGAACCCACCAAGACTAGGATTAGCCTTCCGACAAGGGGCAGGCTGTTCAAGCTGCTGCTCCTCTCCCGGGACCTGAGACTCTATTCCCTGCCGCTCAGCTTGCAACTCAAGGTCTGTCCCCTCACCAATAAGGTGAGTGATATACTTGATACCTATCGGTTTCTAAATGGAAAGACACGACACAGTGCCGCAAAAACCGTAGTGATTGCAACTGTGCTAGCCGTACTACTTAATAGCACTACTACTACTACTACTTAGTATGGTGGTAAGTAGCACTCAGAGGGCCAGGTACAACGCCACCAACCATGCCCTGTTCAGGCGCCCCCAGCCAGGCACCCAGTCGGGCACTTTCTGCCCAGTCAGTCCCAGTCTCCCTCTACCCGGTTGCCAAGCTGCGGGAGCGTTATGCTAGTGTCTTTGGATGACCACAACAGGCCACGGGCGGAACGCGGCGGTCCGACATTATGACAGCTTTAGCTCCATTGCGGTGGGGAAAAGGAAAAACGGGTAACGGACGAAACTGGCATTACGAAGGTCGGATGTCGTTGATATGGCGGCATGTTTCGTCGGCAATGAGCTAGTCTCGTCGTCACCCTCGCCATCCGACCAATCGGCTCTTTCTGACACTACAAAACATTTCAGCTCTTAGCCGACCCAAGCGAAGGAAAGCCGCCCTTCTGCTTGTGGCGTTAGTGTTATTATAACGACAGCTCATATTGAATTCTGAGCATCCACCGCCAAGCATCACCAACTATAATTATCCTGCCGCCCGGTCCCGTTCCCCCCCCCCCCCCCCCCCCCCTCCCCCAGCACCACACCACGCTATTACCTATACTACGACACTAGTATACTACACTACGCTGTCTCTCCTGGCGCTGATCCTGCGCCGTAGCCGATACTTTGCCCGCTCGACGAGACGGCAAGGCCCCGTAAAGCAAGTCACGAGACAGGCATGGAAGTCGAGCGGATTTGTCACCTTTCACAACACGTGGCCTGCCGCGCCGTATGAAATTGCCGCAATGCTTAGTGTGACTCCACCTCCTCACGCGTACACGTATAGGTAGGCGGGCGGGCATATATACATGCACTACATACCCACGAATTAAACCGCCCGTGGCTCGGACGTTAGCCCCCTCTAGGTGCCGGTAGCCTATTTTCGTCCGACGCTTAGTAGGGTCATCTCGACGAGTGGAGAGCAAGTGAGGGCTTTAGGCGCTGAGTGGTGAAACATCGTCAACGGCTCGGCTCGCATGATCTGACTCCTGATTCAGAAAAAAACAAACGGCCGCGGAGGGCACAATGGGATGCGAACCTCAGAAGGATTACGAGGCCCTTGCCAGGCACCGAGACTCCCGAGGCGTAGAGTCGCTGCGCTTCATAACGGGCTTTTATTCCCTCGATCATCGTCCATCTCAATGGCGTCACGATTGCTTGACGGACCCGAATCCACTCCGCCTAACGCTGTCCTGTTCATGATGCCTAGAGGGGGTTACCAAGGCCGTTCGTTAGCCGCGTATCGAGTATGTCACGCGCCAAGCTTCAGTCGCTTGCCTCTTGCGCATTTCAGCTTGGAAGGACTCGGTCGCCAATACAAATCGGGTGATCCTGCGTAAGTAAGCTCAGCTGGCGAGCATCTAGGACTCCCTAGGCTATGCGGCGAGTGAGGGACTTTCGCAGGCTTGTGTAACGGCGTGCCGCTCGCTTCCGTGCTCACGAGAGCTGCGTCAGGCTCCTATCTAGTGAGATTCCCGCCGAGATGTCCATTCGACCGCCACAAGACTTCGAACATTCACAAGCTAAAGTTACAACACACTAAAATGCCCATCACATTTTACGTCGCTGCCGACGGACGTCGTGGGAAGAGATCCGTCATTTCGTCCAATGAGTTGAGTACACGTCTAGCTGGAGACTAACTAAAAAACTTTGCTGTTCCTGCCCCATGCCTTCGGCCAATATCATACCCGATGATAGGCATCTTATTGCATACTAGCAGCTAGGTACGCACCACTTCCCCGACCTCAAACGTAAGGGAAATCTTCGCGCGAAGGTCCTCTCGGAGTTCTGCCGCCGCGGCGTATTCGATCTGTTGCTTGAGAGCGGGCGGTGCCTCGTGCTGAGTAATGACGGTAATGAATTTTCTCTTGGTGAAAATCACTTGCCCGCCGATATTCGCCGGATCGAGTACTCGGGTGATCGCTGGCAAGATCTGCAGCTCGTATATCTTCCTGAATTCCTTGAACTCCTCGTCGCTCATGTTGGGGACCTGCGTTGGCGGAGACGCCCAACTAGCCCCTTGATACGGACCCGATGCTGAGCCACTACCGAACATATCGACGAAGGGATTGGTGTGATGGCGATAAATCGATGTAAGACTTAGGTGTAGGGGCTTTAGAATAGAGGTAGGTACCCGTAGACTGAGTAGGATTGGCGCGCTGTAGTGGTTGATGCTAAGGTGATGCTAGATATCCGATACAGAGCAGGTTTTCCTTTTTTATAAACGGTAAAGCAGGGAAACTTACAGCATCTAGCATATTCACTGTCTTCAAGACAGTTCGTTTCAATGTTTATGCTCCCTTGGGATACTGGTGTTTTTGTTTGGCTATGAGACGCTTTGGTATCACCAACACGCGCAAGCAAACTGCACCCGGCCGTGTCCCTTGCAGATGTAAACAGAGCACACCGACCAGCCGCCCTTTACGGGGTCCTGCGTCGAGATTCACATTCATTCGAGTTTGAGATGAAGAAGCAGAAACACTCAGGGTATAGTAGCCAAGTCACGATGTTTGAGGCCTTGATCACAGGGTTTTGCGGGTATAAACATTGCTTTTAAATGCTCCTAATACACAAGTCTGACTCTATCCACGACGACAATATTGGGTCTAATGCCGATGGCACGGCAGTCCCGTGGCATTAACGAACATGGCAGTGTCTAATTCCCTAAGACAGCGAGCTTATGTCCACCGAGGAGCTTGAGCGCGTACGTAAGCATGCTACCATGGACGATGCTGAGTTAATATCCAAGAGGATAAACTAACTCCTCGCCAGACAGCAACACCGACGCGCAACTCGACGGCTACGCGCAGATTCACAGATGTTTTCTGCGTATCCGAATAATAGCGCGGACGGACTAAAATACCCAAGCAACCAGCTCAATCCCATCCATCCATCCATCCATCCACCGCCCAACCCCCAACTCCGGAACCCCACGGCGTCCCCACCCGTTCACTTCCGCGGCGTGTCCGGGACGGCCTCGCGCCGGTGAAAAACAAGGCGTTTTCCCGCGCAGCCAAGCCCAACACGCACGGCGTCGTACATCTCTCGCTTGACACCAGGCGGCACCTCCTCATAGGTAGTGATAGCGATCTCGTCTAGAGGGGCGCACCACGTGTCGAAAATCCGGTCGCTTTCGAGCAGGTAACCCTCGATGCCCGCGGCGTCGAGCACCGCCGCGACGGCCCGCAGCCCGCTGTCGCGGACGTCTGGGTCGACGAACCGCACGACGTGCCTCGAGTCGCCGAGCTTCTCCTTCGCGACGTCGATGATCTTGCGCGCTACGTCCCACGGTACGCGCTCCTGGCCGCAGATCATGAAGCGGTCCCGAGCATGGTCCATGGCGCCACCGTACTGGCCACCGGCCACCCAGGAGCTCTCCAAGCCCGCGCCTTCCAGAATTCGTGTGATCGCGTTCTGCACGCTGACGTTGCGATCGCCGGCTAAAGCAGCGGCCGACGGCGGCTTGGTGGGTGTCTTGTCCTCTTCGGCTTTGGGTGCGGGACGCGCTGGTGAGGGGGCTCCGCGATGCGCCGAGATAGGCGCGCCCGGCGTAGCAGGTGCTTTCTTGCCGCGGGAGCTCCGAGTGGGTGTCTCTGGCATGGTGCGGTGGGTAAACATGATAGGCTTTATGCGAGTAGATGAGCACAGCTAACGAATCGGTGATGGAGTAGAGGGAGAGTGCAACCCAGACGAGATGGGACAACGCCTCTATTTGTAGACTTACCACGCGATGCGCCCCGGTCTGCCCAAGACTATGACTCAGGCGCAGTCACAATGGATTGCCAACAAGCAGTTGCGTTGCCAGTCGGTTCGCGTTTCTTCCACGCATCCTGCTAGCGTGGTTGGTAGTTTGCTGAGCAGGCGCGGCATTGCTTGCTAGAAAACCAGCGCTGGCGTTACCAAGCTGCATACGCAGGCTACCGAGACAGAGAAAGCGGCAGGTAAGTCGGGAATCCGATAGAACAACAACCTATAGGCCGAGCTCTAAGTCTTGCGACTATACGTACCCTAATGCTTTGTTTTCAAGGCGCGTTTGATGAAGAAAGCAGTGTGATGTAAAACCCAACGGAATATTAGGTTGGCTATAAGGGGGAGCCGACATACCCTGGAGAGAATGCACCTCGTGTATCGTATAGGCACTGTTTTACCCGCCAGACGTCGCAAGCAGAACTGTCTCGGCTTGTAATTTTCAATTTTCCAATAGTGTACAGCAGCTACGACTCTAACCCGTGTCTCTTCAAATCTGCCAAATATCCGTCTCCATACTTACACCGAGGTACCTTAGTCTTCTTATCCGTCACCTCAACACTACAGGCACAAAGCAGCAGACGGCGTCCGGCTACATTGGTAATAATATTCGTTTAGGTTGTATCGAAATAACCATAACCATGAAATTCATATCTCATATCCAATCCCATTTTCCCCCTTCCCTTTTCCCTTTTATATCAGAAACTGTCCCAGAGTGATAAGAAGCCCAGCGCAAAGCCCAGCGCAGCTCCAGCGGGTAGAACCGCCCGCAGAGTCAACCTCGTTCCCGAAGCCCCTTCCCTGGTACCCGAACGTGACGTTCTGCACGACGGCGGGGTTGTGGCAGTTGCCCCCGACGATGTCGGCGCCGCGGAGGTCGTCGGCGTGGACGAAGAACATGTACTGCTTCTGGTCGAGGCCCTCGAAGCCCGAGGTGTCGTACGGGAACAGGTCCGTGCTGTCGGTGGCCGTCGTGTTCCGGAGGAAGATGCACTGGACCTGGCCGGGGTGGTCGCGCGCGAGCCGCGGGTAGTCGCGCATGACGTCGGCGTTGGTGGTGTCGCCGACGAGCACGAACTTGCGCCGCGGGTACGTCTGGAAGAGCTTGTCCAGCAGGGCCTGGCGGATCGACAGCGTGGCGGCGACGTCGGAGAAGTTCAGCGGGCGCGTGTCGAACGACCCCAGCGGGTACGTCTTGTAGATGAACTCCATGTAGTTCCGCGTGATCTGCTCCGGCGTCGTCGTGAGGTAGTGGAAGTGGAAGTTGTCGATGGACGCTGACCAGTTCGCGTAGATCTCGGGCATGTTCTCCCAGGCTACGAACGGCCGCGCGAACGAGTTGAGGAGGCCCTCCTTGGGATCGTAGATCTTGGTTATGCGCAGGATATCATCGATATCTGAGACGATTGTGAAGCCGGTAGGGGGGACGAGGTAGGCAGTTGCATTACCGGTATTCGTCCCGTTCGTGTACTATTCGGGATATTAATACCAAGAGTGATGGAGGGAGAGGGAAGGAGAGGTACGTACCACATTGAGTGCTTGTATCTGATCAGTGGCGTTCCCGGCAATCAACTGGCCACCATTAGGTCCGGTGGTATTCTGAAGCGTCACCCACGCGTCGAAATCCCCTTCGGTAGTGGTATTATAAGGCAGTTCGAAGGATTGCGCACCGCCCTGTGCGTTGACAACACCACCACTCGCATTCGCGCGCACATCAACGTCGTTTTGAAAGTTCACGGCGACGCTCACGTTGCTCTGCTGCACGACGAATATGGAGGACGTCAAGTTCCGGGCCTGGTTCTGTTGATCCTCGGGGAGCTCGCCGATATCGACGCCGATGAGGAAGACGTTGGCGAGGTCGTCGAGCTTGTCCCGGGAGATGTTGGGCTGTTTGTACACGTTCCCGTGTATCCGGACGTTCCACCCTTCATCCGTCCAATTCGCGTACCCCGGTATGTTGAGAACCTGAGTCGGCGTCGCTTTGAGGTCGTCGTCGTCGATGCCGAGCGACGACTCCACGCTTCCGCCGATTGGGAAATCCTGGAAGAACTGGGGAATGCCCGAGGCGACATAGCTCGAGACATCGCTCCCGAGGCCACTTATGACGCTATTTATGTAGCTCCCTGGGTCGAGGCCCCGGTGCGCAAGAGCCTCGTCGCGATCCTCTAGGCTCGGCGCTGGTGTGATGATGGGATGCGCAGCACCCAGAGCTTGAGCGGCGAAGAGGCCGACTGGCAACAGCCGTTGCAGAGCCATCACTGGCTATATAATAAAAGTGGTTTTCTAGGTAGATGGCCTCGCAGTAAAACTATGTGTTCACAGTATATAAACAAAACGTCCGAGAACTCGGAGGCCTCTAAGCAAAGCGCCGCCGCTCAGCTTCTCGAAGCTGATAGGTACAATAGGAGTTACCGCAATCTCGAACTGCCTACCTAACTTCACCCAAGGTGAAGTTTAAGGTTTCGGGTTGATATTACTTGCGCTGATCTGATCCAGTGATTTTTCGAGGGCGGCGAATCGGGTTTCTAAAACTCCCACTACCGGCGTTCTCGTTCAATGAGCGATCTCGGTTGATATCGATAGACAGCGTGGTATATATAGCTTGGGAAAAAAGACGTACGAAATACAACATCGGTTCCCACATATAATTCTGATAGGGTTATTACCTAGGTTACGTAGGTGGACATGAAAATAATTCTATGTGGAAGAGCATGGTAACCTGTAAACCTGCAAGACATTTGAAGGGCTGCTTGCGCTTGCATGACATCATAGGCATGTCAGCTTGTTATTGTATCAGGGATCTTAGCTTACATAGTACACATTAAGATGATCTTTGTCCCTTGCATATCCAAAACATGGATGCCACTTATTATAGCCATCTTACTATTGGTAACTAACTAGTCCGCGTTCCTTCTAGCATCTCTATAGCGCCCAATTCAAATTTTATATCGTTTTATCAACTCATATAAACTAAAGCTCACAATATCGGGGTACCGATTGAATTAACAATTAACTCGGCCTTCTCGTTGACTCCGTCATATTACACGACTTGCCGGTGACCAGCCGTGGTGTAGACTAGAAGCTAAGCGTGTCTAACTTGGACTACCTAGGAAGATTATGATTTTTCTTACCTACCTACCTAGGTAGGTAGGTAGGCACACTGCTCCTGGTTGTACCTAAATGGCATGGCCTCATTACATAACCCAGAAACCATGTGCTCAACGTTATGCCTTTGTGTATACGTGCCCATGTAGAATTCTCGGCCTACCTAGATCCAATTGTCACGTTTTAAAGCACATGATGTAGTCAATCTCACCCACCCTCAACCACTGTCGCATTCTGACACGTTTGGTTGAGTTATCCCAGCACTTTATGGTGAAAGTTCTGCCCATCCGATTTGTGCAGGTATCACTAGCTAACTATTGACGACCGCATCTACTCCAGGGCTCTTCGTAGCCGCCGGGCGAGGAGATATGATGGGAGTAATACCGACTCCTTCATCTCTTTGTTGAGGAGCCCATAGTAGTCCCGCATTCATCTAATTTCAACATCGAGTCTAAGTTACTTATTTGTCCTGCCTAGTTGGCAATACGCATGGCGCTATTGGGGGTTCCGCAGCCTCATCTTGCCCGTGTCCATGGTCCATAGCTAATATGATCTTTGTCTTAACTTTAACCCAACCAAATGTACACAAGCACGCTGTATCTCGGGGGGGTCCTATCGTCGCCGACGCCACCGCAGTGCTATCTTTTTGTGCCGTTCCTGTCGCGCGTTCGTTTGGATGATTCGTTCTGACTACGTCTCGAGATTGATGCTTCGTCCAAACCGGGCGTACAACTCGACCTTCAGCTGTTGCATTTCTTCTTTGTTTGTCCCTATCTTGTCCTCCAATTCCGAGACTTCTTCGTCTATCCGTGATGTCGACGAGGCGAGCATATCTTGGGCTTGTGACAGGGGTACGTGAAAGAAGGCGTCGCCGATTTTGTATCTGCACGTTTGACGGAAGACGGGACTGTCAGCCGCACCTGGGTGATCGTAGATGGGATTGATTGACTGAATAAGGGTGAGAATGGAGGACTTACGGTACTAAGTCGTCTTCGTCGGCAAGTTCGAGCTCTAGTGTTACATCGTCGAGTTCCTCTTTCTCTTTCTACGTGTTCGAGCGGTCGGTTAGCCTCCGGCCGTACTCGAGGTGTTGAAGTAGGTTTTGGTTATGGTAGTTATGACTAGCTGCCGTTCGTACATTTTTTGACTTGAGCTCCTCCTCAAGGTTCAGCTCTCGTTGGTGGAGGCGACTGAACTTGTTGATCTTGTCTTGGTCTTCGCGACGAACTTCGACCTCGTCGGTTGTGGCCTCGTCGTCTTTGGTGAGCTAGAAGCCAAAAGGGAGATCACGGTCAGCTCCATTGCAAGTAAGAGGGGGGGTAATATCTATGATAGGATTTGCATACCATGCGCCGGTTCATTTTGGGCAGACACTTCAGTTATTGGGTATAGTATCCAGCAGGTGGTAGAATGAATATCACCTTAGGTAGGCTACCTAGGTAGTAGGTAGGAAGACGAGATACTCAACAGACGGGATAAGGATCACTGAGATCAAGTTAATGAGGGGCAGAGTGTCGAATTTGGCTACCTAGGTAGGTACCTACTAAGTACTGGGTATCCCGTATCCCTGTAGGTGAAGTACCGGTGAAGTACTGGTGAAGTACCCATAGACGCACAGGCACACAGGAGTGCTGATACGGCACAGGCTGCTAATAAAAGGTACCTAAGCAGTAGTGTAAGGTACAAGCTGGGTGGGGCATCCCTGTATCTTCCCGAGAACCCCACAACACCAAAAGTTTGGAGCAGGAGCCTGAGTTCTGGAGCCTGAGATGGGTGGTACTGTAAGCAGGCAGGCTATCTGACCTCGCAGTCTGCCTTACCCTGGATTGGATCCTTATAAGGTGGCGAGAGGTAGCAACAGCTAGATAGGTGAGACACGGTTTGAGATGTCAAGCAACATTGACTGACTCCCTTGGCTGTAGTCCTACCTAGCTGTCGGCTACTAAGAGAGGAGAGGTAGCCGTAGCCCAAAGTGAGAGAGTCCATGGTCCATGGTCCATGGCAGAGGGTCTAAGGGGGTAACGGTACCTACGGGTAGGTGGTAGTATATAACATGACTAAAATAAAACCCTTTTTTTAACACTTTTTTTAACACCCCAGCCCATGCATCTGTTAATGATAGATAATTCAGATCTTGTCTCAAAAGTGATTAATGCGCTTCTCTTATTCCTACGAAATATCATTTGGTTTGCCTTGCGACTATGCGAGTTCGATAAATACTTTCCCTTTCCCATAGTTTCTTGCCCGTTGCTGGCGACGCTGTCTCTCTTTCTCTTTACCAAGTTCTCCATTTGTGTCAAGCCCTACGCCACATTCCGAGAACTGTGGTATTTTTTTTTATCCCTTGGACTAGTGTACAAACGGATAGGACTCCAACATGGCCCACGAATATTCGGGTCAGGACAGCGACAGCGCCGAGGACATTCGTCCGGCCTTTCATATCGGCCAACACGATTCAACCAGGTTTGAAACCCTCACTAATATACAGTATGGCCAAGTCCTGAACTCGGGTGTAAGTCCTGCTCGTTTCCCTCATTTTTCGGTTTCCTTTTGCGCCTCTACCCACTCATCTAACCAGGCCCACAGTTCCGCTTTGTCACTACACCCATCACCAACGCTCACTTTCACGAGCGCATAGTGAAGCTTGTTGATGAGAGTCTTTCACGGGCCAACGGCCAGCAAACCTCTGGATCGCGTATAGACCCCATTGTGACTCCTCTCACTCCCGAGGACACCACCCTCTTCCCGGAAGTGTACACAAGCGGCTTCGTTGGCTATGCCAGTCCCTGGATCGACTTGTGTTCGCCGAACCATGTTATTGCTAGCATCTCGAAGCAAGTGCTAAACCTTGAGGTGAATTATGCCAACTTCTGCGGCGTGCGCAGCATCGTTATACCCGGCCCTAGGCAAGATGGCGTACAGGCTGGCAGTGGCCGAGGTATTGCGCAGTATGCGAGGGCCATCCACGAGGCTCTCTTGATCGGTACTCGTGTCAACATCATCATCCACCTACCCATGTATCGCGAACCTGGTCTGGAAGAGAAGATCGCCCAGCTTTCCGTTTTCAACGAGGTCTCTCGCCAATTGCAATCCTCCGAGGAGATTGATATTTTCACTTCTTGGGACTCATGGCATGTAATTCGCACAGTATGCGAATATGATGCCAGACTTTGTGTTGGTAAGTGTTCCACGAAACCATTTGATTCAGGACTCTCCCGGCGGTATTTTACATATGTCTATGCGTCTGCCTAGTCTCTTTCATCCCGGATGTTATAGCTTCCGTAACTGACTCCCTGAAGCCTTAAGGATACCTCGGGTCTTGCCTTCCAAGGATTTGCAGACAAGATGGTTTTCTGAACCGCTTCAATACTTGACTTATGGCCCTTCAACATTTCAGACAAACAAGGCTGGCCATCCATCTCTCAGCCGGTCTCACCAAGAGCTGATCCATACGTACATGCGACTGAAGCACGCACCCTACTTCCTTCTCTGCGATGTAGGGCCAGAGCTTCAAGACGAACCCCCAGCCGGACGGCTGATTGATACCGCATCGTCATCTGAATTCCCGACTCTAAACGATGCAACTGCAGTGACACACTCCGCCAAGAGCGACTATAAAATTCGGGGCCACAATGCATACCTCGCATATATGCGCCACCTCGAGAGACAGCAAGAGCCGTACACAGAGCTCGAGCTGAACACACTGACAAATTTCCAGGACTGGCTGCAATCCCCTCTGCAGCCCCTTTCTGACAATCTAGAAAGCGTCACATACGAGGTCTTTGAAGGCGACCCGGTCAAGTACAACCAGTACGAGAACGCAATCGAAGAGGCGCTGAGAGAATGGGCGGAGCTCAAGAAACCCACGTCCTCGCCAGACGGTGTGGTGATCGCCGTAGCCGGCTCCGGCCGCGGGCCGCTCGTGACACGGGCGTTACAAGCAAGCGAGACGACGGGCGTGCCCGTCAAAGTATGGGCAGTGGAGAAGAACCCGAACGCATACGTCTACCTGCTCCGGCAGAACCAGACGGTATGGGGCGGGCGAGTGACGGTCGTGAAGACAGACATGCGAGCGTGGAAAGGCCCCGTGATCTCCGCGCCCGGCGCGCCGACCGTCCACGGCAGCGTCGACATCCTCGTGTCCGAGCTCCTGGGGTCCTTCGGCGACAACGAGCTCTCGCCCGAGTGCCTGGACGGGATCCAGCACGTGCTGGCGGCGGACCACGGGATCTCGATCCCGAGCTCGTACACGGCGCACGTGAGCCCGATCGCGACGCCGCGTCTGTTCGCCGACATCAAGAGCCGGCGGGAGCAGGGCGGGGACGCCCACGCATTCGACACGCCGTGGGTGGTGCGCCTGTTCGCGCTCGACTTCGTGGCGGCCCGCGTGCCCGACCGCGGCCGCTTCCAGCTCGCGTGGGAGTTCGAGCACCCGCTGCCGCAGGCGACCATGGACACCGTGGCGGCGCGGCGCTCCGGCGGCGTCGTGGGCGGCGGCGGCGGCAGCATGTCCGGCGGTGTTGGCGCCAACGACCACAACGCGCGCCACTGCCACCTCACCTTCGTGTGCAGGTCGCGCGGCGTGATCCACGGGCTCGCGGGGTACTTCGAGGCGGTGCTCTACGCGTCGCAGATCGCGGAGGACGAGAACGGCAACCGCCCGATGGTGGAGTTGAGCACGCTGCCGGACATGATCGACCGGAAGAGCAAGGACATGGTCTCGTGGTTCCCGATCTTTTTCCCTCTGAAGGTGAGTAGTAGTACTCCCATTCCGCGCCTGTTCCGGATAAGGTCGCTTCGTCTTATAGGCATGTCACTAACGTTTCCCCTCCCCTAGCAACCCCTGTACTTCCCGTCCGACTCCGAGCTCGAGGTCACGATGTGGCGGCAGACGGACGACGCCAAGGTGTGGTACGAATGGATGGTCGAGGCGTTCAGGTGGGTTTCAGAAACGGAGAGGGTCAAGGTCGGGGGCTCGGATCTCTGCAGCAGCCGTGCTGTGGCGTGTCTGATGTGATGTGATGGGGTCTAGGTTTAAAACAGAACACACCCACACACACGCAAACGCCGTAGTGAGGGCATCACGACTGACGATTAGATGAGGCTTCTACTGCATGGGCGGGACGGAGGGGTTTCAAAGGGCCTCGAGCCGTGAGGAGAGGACCCGTGGACAATAAAATTAGAACTATGAACTTTGGATACCGCCTCGGCTCTCAGTTGGTTTTTTTTTCGCATTGAAGTGTGAGATGATGATGACGATGCTAGATATAAGGTGGATAGATGGGGATCAAACGAGGCGGGCGGCGTAAAAGGCTAATAAACACGCCGTCTATCTACCCGCGTTCCTACTGCGCCGTGATCTATCGCCAGGTCCGGGGATACGAAGAGCCAAGACAGGTACCTTTTTTTTTCTTCCTCCGTGCCCTTATCCTCTATGCATTTTTTTTATATGTGCGTGCCGAATGACGGACAGACGGGCCTTGCCCGAGGGACGAGATGGGTGGGTTGAAGGAAAACGACTCCGGTCACGCCACCGCATGTTCCGTCGACCAGTTTCTTTTTAATCGACAGGCAAGTCTGTTCTCGATTCACGCCTCGCGTGTGCGCCCCGTACCCTTCTCTCTCTATTCCGCATCATCTGCGCACCACGTTCCGTCGGGGTATCATCTACCGCACCGCAATATTTCCCATCCACGCATCCAACCCTCCCTTCCTTCCTTATCTCGCTTAATTTTCCACGTGCTCTTGTGTATGTAGGCAGTTCAGTTCAGTTCGGTTCCGTCTTCAACCCCGGCATCGTCATGCTACCCCTCCATCTGCACGTCCCCTTTATCGGCCTCCTTGATCCACAGCACGTTGTTGCAGCGGATGAGGATCTGGCCGAGGTCGCTCGTGAACTTCTGGTCGATGTACTCTTGGGCGTTGGTCAGCTGGATGTTGAAGTAGCCGTCGATGGACACCAGACGGCCCTTGTACTCGGTCTCGCCCCACTTGAGCCGCACGACGATGTCCTTATTGACGCTATATGGCTTGTTAGCACGGCAGTTCTTTAACGGGTGATGCCCCGGTTCAATTCATTGTAGTAGTGTAGGGGTTGCCATTGGGGCTGTAGGTTAGAAGGATGCGAGAAGAACGTACAGCTCTTGCAGCATAGGCCGCGGGTTAATGGGCATGAACTGCAATATAGAAGTTAGCTCTAGGCTAGTTATATGGAAGGAGGCGGCTCTTACACTCATGGTGGGCGATTTGGTTGTCTTGACGCGGTTTGGTGGAGGGCGCGTGGACTTAGGAGAGAGGTTGAGGCTGAGGATGGAGCAAAGCTGTGTACACTAGAAAAGATGATGGATGGATGGGAATTCATGGCTGGGTTGGGCTTGGGGGGGGCAGCTGATTGGCTGGGAAGCTTGCTTATAGGTCAGGTACATACCCCACTATGCCAGCAGCTTAAGTTCCCCCGCGGTTTGCAGTTAAGTACTTCTTTGGGTAATAGACAACTTCACGATGTCTCAACGTGTTAATAATATGTCTCTTCCATTACGGATCGGAAAATTGGGATGATCTTATTTCCGTTTCTTACTCTAATGTCGCATGTCGGGGATTGGAGTACGGGACGTGCACATATCTCATACTATCTATCTCTGCCCATACCGTTTACTAGATTTTTCTTCGCTTCTACAGGTTTTATTCTTCTATGGAACTTACTAGGTATCGAGACTATTCGTATCTTCGTCAGATTAGGCCGCAAGCTATGTCGCGTACCTTTGTTCAACACAATAGCCATTGGAGTCGGGGCATTAGGCTCTCTTGATGTCCCACTTCAGCTCCTTGATGCTGACCTCGTCATTGGCCTTCTCATCGTAGTCGAACCACTCGCCATCCTGGAACTCGATGCCTTCAAACTTGGTGCCGGAATCGATACCATCAGCTAGCCACTCGCCCTGAAATTTTTGGATGTAAGCTCTTATCGATAAATAATAGACTGAGGGGGGATCCGAAGACCTTACCTCTGGCGAGAAAGCTGTAAACTCTAGCCCTCTACAGTCAAACTCGATGATTGTCTGCTGCTTAGGCGGTTCGTTCTGTTCGTATGGCTTCGGCGCTATCTTGATGGAGCAAGAAGACTCCCTCTTGCGTTCACATCAGATCATGACTGCTAGGCTGGGGAACTTGGACTATTTTGGGACAAACCTTGCAGTTCTTGCACTTCCATACAAAGTTCGCCTCACCCCTGCTCCCGCTCAACTCATTCACCTCCTGCGAAAATATGTTGAGCATGGCGTAGATGTGGGGTTCCGGTAGGAAACTTACAAATCGGCTAACTGAAATTGCATTGGAATGTGTCTCCCGGCAGGATGTGCACTGCACCATAAAGGTATACCAGAACGGACTGGCCTCGGTGTCCCTTGGCCGCAAGTTGGTCACTCTGTCGCTGTCAGAGCCTGTTGTCTGTCTAGTCTATCGACGCGCAAGAGGGACAACATGAACGTACCCGTTCAGCTCGGCCGTCAAAGTAAGCGCATACATAATTATGTATTTTTTGTATTAATAAATATCCAGAACTTCGCTCTGTTACATGCTATGACGGGGAATAAGTAGCGTCTGCGTTGGATAAGTAATTGGCGATAGAGTTATAGAATTATACCTAGGTAGAATTATAGGTATCGCAGGTTTGTATCCATCAGTGAGGGCACCTGGTTGTAAGCCGACGCTGGCCGCAAACAGCTGACACGCACACAAACCCCAAGCTCTTCGTCCACCCGACGTTGTGGGGCATCGGATCATCATCAAGCAGCTTTTAGCACATGCGGAACATCCCATCTTCTTTACGATCACCATGGCCAATTAGTCGCGATGCCCTCCCAACCGACCAATCGGCCCTGCCCATAGTCCCGACGATATGCTCGAACTATGCTGGCCTTATGGTCCCGTGCTGCTCAAGTGCAGTCCTCCTGTCGCTGTAGGATGTGTCAACACTCGACCCAGACCTTAACCCGACGCTCCACCACCACTGCCTCGCGGCGAAGAGTCACAGTCGCCGATATTTTCACCGCCTGCTATACTACCATCCTAGGCACCGCAGCTATCATCGACGGCCGCCAGAAAATTCAGAGGCAACAAGAACTAGACGGAGAGCTGGACCGACTAAGGACATCGCTAAAGCAATTCGGTGTGCAGGGTCACCATGACCCCCGGGACCAGAAGAATGGCGTGTCGGGCTCGAGGGCGCGTGCTCCTAGGAAAATACCAACTTATATAAGGAGTCGGAGGGGGAAAGAGAGGGTCAGCCCTTTTCTCGAGGAGCTGAAGTCTATCTGTAACATTACCTATCGACCCCTCGCCCACCAGTCATGGATGCAAGACAATGTCAGGTGGGCCGAAATCGAAGCTGCTGTAGCCGATGAAGCGCAAAACCCCCATGTCAGGATTCGGGAACCTCTTTCCTCCGATTCCCTGGCCGATACGACCATGACCATTATCGATCTGGTAGACGAGCTACTTCGACGGGTTGAAGAACACCCAAGTCGGAGAGTGCAAGACGAGGCCCAAATCTCTAACCATGCCAAAGAGGACAGGTTGTTAGAAGAACTTGAAAGTTTTAGGCGCGGAAATGAAATCCCTGGCTACCAATTCCCGAGCGCGGAGCCCATCTACAGTGTGCGCATACGAGCGCAACTGAATAAAGCAATACGTCGCATATTTAACCAAGCGGTCCCGTCGCGAGAAACGGTGGGGAGGATATGTTATAACTTACTCACTGTCGGCGTACCACCGACTATTCATACTTACAACATCCTCATCGCTGGCTTCAATCGGATTGAACGCCCCGATCTTGCACAAGCTGTTATTGATTCCTTCCTAGACCGAACAACGTGGCCCGCCACAGACCAGACTGTAGTCTGTATGCTAAACCACTACCGAGGGCCTGGTGGGAAGGAAGGCTTGCGTGAAGTTGTCCAGAGGATGAGAGGAGCCAGGGAAGACGGTTTACATCTTGCTACCCTCGACGGTGAATCATCTTACCGGTATCACTTATCTTCGAAACAGCAATGTCAAAAGGGAACAAGAAATGATGTCACCTTTGATCATCTCATTAGAGGTTGGCTATATCATGAAGAGGTAGAGATTGCATGCATGACATTTGTGGCTTGTCTACGAAATGGTGTGTTGCTCCCGGTGAATACTTTGCAGGAGCTTTTCACGGGTTGTCTAGCCACAGCTGACTACTCCAATGCACGGAAACTGCTCATCGGCATTCACCGGAATTTCGAAAAGTTCAAATCATATCTATCATGGATCATGGAAGGACAAACGACGGCGGCTGTTCGAGGACTCCTACGGAGTCTGCATCAAATCATCAACATCTGCTGGCTACCTTTTGGTGAAATATTCGGTCCAACTTATGAGATATATAAGATAGTAGCAACATCATTGTTGGCCATAATTGGCCATGTTGACGCGCAGTTGGAATTACAGCAGATGACGCCACCCAGCGCCCAGCATACAATCACGTCGCCAACGTATCATCTTAAATTCGCTATATCTAATTTAAACAAAGACAAGTTAAGCACAAGAACTCTGACGGAATCTGAGAGGATCTATGCTAGAGTAGCAATGCTAGTCTCTGTCGACAGGAGGTTTGGCGATCTTGAGGAAAGTCTCCAGAGCCTTGTGGCCGCTTTCAATGCTGCTATCATCAGTGTCAAGACCGGATATCACATCGATGGGGGATCTACCCTGCTTTCCGACACTCTCGGCAGCCAGGCCTTTGAGGACCGACGCTTCGCTATGCGCCGTGCCCTTAGCCAAATAGACGTATTAGGCAATTCCTTGACAATAGAGGATGTTGCATCTCAGTTGTTCCGGCGCATTCCGAACCCGGCTCTAATTGGCCAGCTAGAAGAAAACGGCAACTGGAAGAGGCTGAGGATACCAATCTTGATATCCTTTTTTGGCAGTAACACCGCCTCTCCACGAATTTTACGACCCCGCGATGAGGACGACTTCAGCGAGGCATATAACCAAGTAAGAGAGCAGTTTTATGCTCGTAAAGAGTCTATCAGGGCACTCCTTTTCGCCCATCTCTCCGAATATACCCAAAAACGAGCCTTGTATTATCACGGTTACAATAACATAGGTTTGAGGAAACTCAGGACCTTCCTTCATATGGATTTGAAGTACAGATTGCCTTATGTCCTGCAGACTAGGAAAGAGTTCCTGAATCGTCCCATTCCCTTGGAGGTAGACAACCCTGCTTGGGATACGGAAAGGAGTCTCAAAGGCCTGCTGCCGGTACTTGGTGAAGAAGGCCTGGATGCAGTGCAGGGGTAGCGTGTATAGTATAAAAGTTGGCCCCAGGATTCATAGGAATCCATAGATTCGATACCTTCTATTTAGATGGAAGAGGGTTTTGGTATATACACTACTGTAAAAATAAAACGTATAAGGAGCACTGATCTCTTGTTCCATGACACGCATGTACATAGACATAGACATACATACTATACGGTGTCAACGCAATCAACTATGCATTATGACTTCAGGTTGCGTCGTCAACCAACCATCTCACACGATCCCCTGTTTTGCCAAGTATGTTATCAGAGGTAATACGGTCAGGGGTTCGTACAGTAATGAAGTCCTGGTATATACACACTCTACATGTTCGTAGTATCCTTCCCTTTTTTTTTCTTTTTTTCTTCTTCCTCTTTCATCCCTTTTTTTCTCCGAATGACTTGTTTGTATCAAACAAACAAATAAACAAACGGCAGTGGGTTCAGGAATGTTACACTATGAGCAGAAAGAAGGCTGGCTGGAGATCTGCAGGGCGGTTGTTATGCAGGGTCTTGCGGCAGTGTCTTGCGGCAGTAGTGGTCTGGCTTCTTAGTCTGGACTGGGTTCTGACTGGGTTCTGACTGGGTTAGGTACTTACGGTACTTACTTGAACGGTACCGCTCGTAAAGGAGATTTGAAACAAGGAACGTGACCTGCTGAGTCTGCGCTGGAACGGCACGTGCTAGACGCTACGTGGGCGGTGAATCCTTTGTCAGTGGTCACTCGTGCAGAAGAAGCCCGTGCAGACCCGTGCAGACCCGTGTATAGTAGACCTGTGCTAAGACGGAGACCGGTCGCCACCTAAAGATGGGTACCATTGTAACCCTAGGTACCATTGTCCTGCCTAGGTAGTTCCCGGGTAAGGTTGTTACCTGGCCCCCGAACGGCCTCGACCAGCCAATCAGTGGGCCCAGCTGCAGCCACGATCCGCTAGGACGCAGTTCTGTTGGCTAACGCCGTTATTCAGCACCGAGGTAGCTTTATAGGCTGTCATCCCTTTCCGCTAAGCAGCCAAAGCACCAAAAGCTTAAAAACGTCACCCCCCTAACACCCCACCTACAGTTAGGTACCTAACCCAATATTCTGCTAGTATTCTGCTAGTATACACAGAGGATGGGTAGGTAGGTAAATATCAGCATCCTGCATCGCCGGATTCGAGCCACCAACATTATTTCCATTACTCTGGGATAAATCTCTCTACGGTGAGTCTACCTTGGTAGTCAGCTGGGCATCTATAGATCATTCATGAGAAAAAAAAAAAAAAAAAGCTTACATCAGGCTCTTGGCTAACCATACACTTTCGACCGATACAGGCGTCTCTCCCTTTACGCTACCTGACCAAAACCCAGCATACCAGGTATTTATACCTGATTTAATGTGTACATCTTCTTGAAGCTGGCACACATCAACCCGAATCTATAACGACGTCCGAATTCCCCCTATACATATAGAGATAGATACTGGTCACTTGGCACTAGATCTTTTCTACCAGGTAGGTCAGTCAGCAAGAGTGGCTACTGCAGTTTCTTTCTCAATCCTATTCGCCCTTTGTCATGTTTGTCCTTACTTTTCTCCACCACGCTCCTCTAAATGCCCCATATCCATAATGATATCAGGGCTTCACGGACGGAACCACATCGAATCCACCACTGCTTATTCCTGCTTCCCGACTCCTACATTAGCTCTAGACAACACTAACCTCAACTGAAGTTCCAAATTTGCAATCCGAACTTGGAGCTCACGAGCATTTGTTCAGTTTGAGCCCCGTAGTGGCAGTCTTCCCGCCCTGTAAGACGAATTTTACATTACAGACCCTCGACCCTCTTTACTTTATAAGTCGGTTACGATTTCTAGCCCTGATAGCGCCTTGGCTAATGCGCTGAATAACACTAACCGCCTCATTTTCATCTCCTCAATTGAATAATAAGCTACAGTATTAACCCTTCTTTGAGTGTCTAGCATTTATATATTTTAATAAGAGGATATTGAATCCGTCGCGGGTACGACATGAAGTTCGGTAGAAGGTAACTATAGCCCACCAACCACGAATATATTCGCTCCTAGCCTGGAAATGCTGATGCAACATCACAGTCTCCCCCGGAACCAAGTCCCGGAGTGGGCCTCCGCCTATATCAATTACAAAGGCTTGAAGAAATTGATAAAGGCTGCGGCGAGTACGGCGAAGGCTGGAAAGGATGTAGATATAGCAGGTGTGCCACCCCCTTAACATCGAGGGTCTGATAGATCCTGGCGTGTCCCCTGACCACAACCCACAGAGTTCCTCTTTGCTCTGGATCGTAACCTAGAAGATGTCGACTCGTTTTATAACAAAAAGTTCGCCGAGGCGCATCGCCGCCTCAAGCTATTGCAAGATCGATATGGCCGGAGTCTAGACGTGGTGACCGAGCTCGACGACCAAGAGTCCGAAGAGCTGATGAGCGCGCTGCTCGAGTTGCGAAACCAACTTAGAAACCTACAGTGGTTCGGCGAGATCAACCGCAGAGGGTTTGTTAAGATCACCAAGAAGCTGGATAAGAAGGTGCCCCAAGCAACCACAAAGACCCGAGAGCAATACATCACCACTGTCGTTGACCCCAAGCCTTTCGCAAAAGACACCACTGTGGTGCGACTTATCAACGAGATAAATAAGTGGCTTTCTATTCTAGGCGATGCCCAGAATTTCGATGATGCCAGGTCGGATAAATCTTCGAGGTCAGTTCGATCACTCGGGCGAGTGACCTCCAAAGCTTTACCAAGTGTCCCACAAGTCGTGCTCGATGCTCTTGACACTGCGATTCGGCAGGACGACATGGAGACACTGAAGACGAGTTTATCGGAACACAACTTCGCGGCTTCTACAGAAGCGTCACAGCTCATGTTGCTTAACCTGCTTCAGCGGTCCATCTCATCCCGCTCGAAGGCTTGTATCACTTACATTCTGCCACACCTCGAGTCTCTCTACGAGTCCAATGATTTGAATGAGCGGAATTGTATTCACCGTTTGGTGATATATATCGGACGCACTAAATCCTCCTCCGTGGCTGGCGATCTAGAGCCAAACGCCACTGGTCTGCCTGTGCATTCTCCCTACAACAGCCATTACGTCACGCCAGCTCAAGCTCCCAATACCAAACCCGACTCCACAAACGGTGATTCAGCGACGCCATCTTTATTGAGTAAAGATGACGAGAGTGTTCAGTTTCTTCTTTTCATTCTTGATAGCCTTCAGCCGAACCAGCGCTCTGCCTTATCTAGCAGGGATTCGCGGGGTCGTATTCCTCTCCACTATGCGGCTCAGTATGGATTCGTTGTATTGTGCGAGATCATCATGTCAAAGATGCAGGAATGGGGTCAGTTCAATGTTACGGATGGCATTGATGCGCCAGAATGGCAGGATAAGGAGGGGAATGCGCCTTTGCATCTCGCGGTCATGGGCGGCCACCCTCTTACTACACAATGCCTCCTCAAGGGTGAAAATTGGCAAGGTTCAGACAGTATTCACAGAAAGCCCGTATCTCAGTCCAGTGCCGTCTTAGCTATGGCCACTCGCGCAAATTTCGTGGGCATTGTCAAGATGTTGGTGGAAGCTGGCGTGGATATCAATTGGCAGGATGGGACTGGTGAAACAGCACTTCATATTGCCGCCCGTTTTGGCCACACCGAATGCGCTCAGGTCTTAATCGAAGGGTCGCCAGAACAGAAGGCGGACTTGGAGCTGACCGAGAAGTCTTTCGCTTGGAATCCTCTTCACATCTCGGCCGTCGACGGCCACCTCCCCGTGGCTGAACTTCTCGTCAAGGCTGGCATTGATGTTTCGAAGCCAGACTCATTTGGCTGGACCGCGAAGGAGCATGCTGCTTTGCGCGGCCATTTGACTGTTACGGAACTTCTTGCTCCTCTTACCACACTACCCCCGGCCTCTCCGAAAACTAGCGCCGTGGGAGATGCTGAGGCGTCGTCTGCTAGCTCCTCACCCCAACCGGAGGTTTCATCACTCGAAGATAGAAAGTCGGATGGCAGTGCTAGAATCACGGATCCTGTCAAGTCTTTCGGTCATCGGTATCTCAAAGATGAATGTTTGGTCATGGTGAGCCTGGGCTCGATGGATATGCGGAAAGATTTCGAGCCCGTTAAACTAGATCGTGTTCCGTTGGCGGAGGCACATACCAATCAGTTAGATACAGCTCTTTCTGTGGTCATTTCGGCCCAAGGAGCTCATGGTGAACCGACGACAAT
Source organism: Xylaria grammica (assembly GCA_004353285.2). Lineage (NCBI taxonomy): Eukaryota > Fungi > Ascomycota > Sordariomycetes > Xylariales > Xylariaceae > Xylaria > Xylaria grammica. The sequence goes on from NGZP02000009.1 coordinate 4,345,279, forward strand.
TGACTTGCCGGTCCACGACAACATTTCAACGGAGCCGATCCTATTTTATACTTCGGATGCGTCTAAGGTCAAGATGTTATTTGACATTGTCCCGACATATTCTGGCAATGAAAAGAACAAAATTGGCCGGGCCGTAGCTCTATTATCATCAGTCCGCCCGAATCTCGGTACGAGTCGGATGAATCTACAAGGTGATATCTGTGTGCCTATTATGGGCTCCAATCTCGAAGTTATTGGAGCAGTCAATTTCAACTTCCTTGTTATCACGCCTTTTACCCATCCGAATATGGAGATCAACTCTCAACAAACTTACTGGAAGAAGCTCGCCTCAACTATGGTAATTGGCCACCGTGGGCTCGGCAAGAATTTCTTAGCCAACAAATCGCTCCAGCTGGGAGAGAACACAATCTCGTCCTTCATTGCTGCTGCGAATTTGGGAGCACAATATGTGGAATTTGATGTCCAGTTGACCAAGGACCACGTCCCCGTCATATATCACGATTTCCTGGTGAGCGAAACAGGTATCGATGCTCCAGTACACACGCTCACCCTGGAGCAATTTCTTCATATCAACGATGGAACGAATGGCAGATCTCGGAGGGACTCGGGCGAGGGACGACGGCCCCATGCTAGCAGAGTTAGCAACGGGGACGGTGGCCTCAAGCAACGGTCGCTCTCCGTCGACTTCTCTAGCAACAACAAGGATACGTCCCTCGATGAGCGGATGAAATACACGTTGAATTACAAGCAGACGGGGTACAAGGCTAATACACGCGGAAATTTTGTGCAGGCGCCGTTCGCGACGCTCGAGGAGCTTTTCAAGAAAATCCCGGAGAACGTGGGATTCAACATAGAGATGAAGTACCCAATGCTTCTCGAGAGCGAGCAGCACTATATGGACACATACGCAATCGAACTCAACTCTTTCTGCGACACGGTGCTCACCAAGGTATACGAGATGGCGCAGAACCGGCATATCATCTTCAGCAGCTTTAACCCGGACATCTGCCTGTGCCTCAACTTCAAGCAGCCGAGCATCCCCATCATGTTTCTCACAGACGCGGGCGTTGAGCCGGTCAGCGACATACGCGCAAGCAGTCTGCAAGAGGCCATCCGGTTCGCCAGCCGGTGGAACCTGCTCGGTATCGTGAGCAACGCGATCCCGTTTGTCAACTGCCCGCGGCTTGTCAAAGTGGTGAAGCAGTCGGGTCTAGTCTGTGTCAGCTACGGAGTGCAGAACAACGACCCGGAGCAAGTGAAGGTATGCTATGTTATGAAGGAGATTCCCTTCATCCCTCCTCTATTAATAATGTTATATACGCTCTGCTAACAAGATCCTAGGTACAAGTAAACGAGGGCATAGACGCGGTGATTGTCGATAGCGTGCTGGCGATCCGCCAAGGGTTGACGAAAGAAAGTTAAAGCAGGAGTTGACCCGGCATATTCTCGCCATGTCGAGCAGGACTAGTAGAAAACCGATGATGAAGGACATGGGTTGCGTGACGATGTTTGGGGCTTCCAAGCTAACGACAGCCCACTTGGCCCGATAGGTTTTTAATACTTGTTACCCCTAGAGCGCTCGTACTGTTAGTTACGTCCGTGCGCCGGGCATTCTAAACAAATGTTTATCCTTAAGCGACTCAGGGGATAGAGAGGCTCTTAAAAAAAGATAGGAATGAAGAAAACATAAAATCAATCCCTTAAATATAAGGGAACCTAGGACAGGACGAACCGATGATCTCGGCATATGTCATGCATGGGGCTTACTTAAGGTAGTCCGTCTAGTATGGGGCTAGGGAAGATAATGTAGATAAAATCGATAAGATTAACGATAGTTGAGAGATCGGGGATTTCCTGTCTCCGATTGCCGGCCGGCGTGGCTTTAGTGGAGATAGCGGGCGGCGAATGAATAAGCATACAGCAGTAGTAGTAGCAGTAGCAGCAAGCAGGCTGTGCATGTAACTTTGTACCGGTCGGGTGGCAGTGGCACATTCACTTTCGGTGACCTTCGACAAGCCACTGGAGCGAGAACTTCACCCTCCCATCAAATCATCATCAGCACCAACCAAAAACGCGGGAGGATGCGGCTGCTGGGTTACCAATTTGTTCCCCCAGCCTCTACGATCAATAATAGTATCCCGTCTTTCCCTTCCTCTTCTTCCTCTTCTATCTTTTGATACTTAGGTACATATATGGCTACGACCTATAATCTCCCGACCTAGTACGTGTCTATACTGTCGCTGTTTTATCGCCGCATTGGATCACACCACCCGCCATCGGACAGACCTCAACCAACAACCGCCTGGCCGCTTGGCTGGCCCTATAAGGAGTAACAGCCCGTATTGGTAGTCATAGCTAGGAGCACTTGTGATGGCATTGCAGATACCCGCCTTTGCGAGTGTCACGGCCACTGCCTCCGAGCTGTGGCCGTCCATCGCCAACACCCTAGCGATCCCCTTGCATGCGCCCTTCCCTTGGAAAACGCGGCCTGCGGCCCCTCAGTCGCGGTCGCCTTCCCATTCCCGGCAAGTCAATAGCCCTCAGGAGACAGCAATAAAATCCACGCAGTCTACGACCATCGCCGGTGCGCCCGCATCTGAGTTGCCTGAGTTCTTGCGGGACCCTCGCTTCGACGCCGCTCTCACACCCACAATTCCTTCGCGACAGGTCATCTCTACTCCCTTCGACATGCGTTCTTCTATATCCACCATGCAGCGCGCTGCATTGCTGGCGTCGAACCCGGTCGTCAACCGCCTGTATCCTCGCCACCCGCTCTTCCGATCCATGTCTACCTCGTCCGGTCCTCTCCGTCGAATCCCGAGCTCGTTTGTTGTCACCACGCCATTCCAGCGAAGGTCCTTCCAGTCCGGTGGTCTGTCAAGGAACCTCCTCGCCCATATGGAAGAGTCTGCGAATCGGAACCCCACTAGCGCCACCGCTCAGAATGCTTTCTACCAAGCTCTCCTGAAGACAAACATGCCTGCCATCATCATCGAACGATACCAGTCTGGTCGCTTTGCGAGTAACAATGCCGCCACGGATGCATACCATAAGGCTCTCGGCATGTTGGCGCCCACGGCTAGCCAGGTAGGCCATAGCGAAAACGTCGGTGACATCGTCAAGAATCTGCCGGGTAATCTCACCCCAACTCAAGTTCAAGCTGTGACCCAGGCCCTAGCCGCTCGTTCTCAAGGTGCTAATTTGGCCGTCGCCAAGAACCAGGGTGCTCAGGCTTCCGGTACTAAGGACGGTCCGCTCCATGTTGTCGTCGATGAAACCGTCGGTAGTAGTATCTTCAAATGGACTAAATTCCTCCTCTACTTCTGTTTGGTCACCTATTTCACCTTGGTTCTTATTACCATGATCATTGAGGGACTTAGCTTTTTCAAACGGCCTGGTGGTGGGAAGGTGGACAGCGAGGTAAAGGCAGAGCAGCAAAAGGCCCGTTTCACGGACGTCCACGGTGCCGACGAGGCCAAGGAAGAGTTACAGGACATGGTCGACTTCTTGCGCAACCCTGAAAGGTTCTCCCAACTCGGAGGCAAGCTGCCCAAAGGTATTCTCTTAGTTGGTCCCCCCGGCACAGGAAAAACTCTGCTCGCAAGAGCTGTTGCTGGCGAGGCGGGTGTCCCGTTCTTCTATATGTCTGGTAGTGAGTTCGACGAAGTCTACGTTGGTGTTGGTGCCAAGCGTGTTCGAGAGCTCTTCGCTGCGGCCAAGTCCAAATCTCCTGCTATTGTCTTCATTGATGAACTTGACGCGATCGGAGGCCGGCGTAATGCGCGTGATGCGGCCTACGTCAAACAAACCTTGAATCAGCTGCTCACTGAACTGGATGGTTTCGATCAGAGTGCCAATGTGATTATCATTGGTGCTACCAACTTCCCTGAGCTGCTAGACAAGGCTCTCACTCGACCTGGTCGGTTTGATCGACATGTTACGGTTGACCTCCCCGATGTCCGTGGTCGCCTGGCTATTCTTCAGCACCATGCGAAGAAGATCAAGGCGGAAAAGGATGTTGACTTGAAGGCCATTGCTCAAACTACCTCCGGCCTGTCAGGTGCTGAGCTCGAGAACATCGTCAACCAGGCTGCTGTCCATGCTAGTAAAAACAAGGCCAAGTCTGTTGGAAGGATGGACTTCGATTGGGCTAAGGACAAGGTGATTCTAGGTGCCGAGAGAAAGTCTATGGTAATCAGCGCCAAGGAAAAGGAAATGACAGCTTATCATGAGGCTGGTCACGCCCTGGTGAACCTCCTGACTAAAGGATCTAGTTCGACGTTGTATAAGGTAACGATTCTGGCTCGCGGCCCGACACTGGGACACACGGCCTCGCTCCCCGAGATGGACAAGTATTCGTACACTGTAGATAACTACCTAGCTCAAATCGATGTCGCCTTGGGCGGTAAGCTAGCGGAAGAGATTGTGTATGGCCCGAATAAAGTTACCAGCGGTGCTTCATCGGTAAGTCCTAGTTACATGCCCTGTTTTATACATGATACTAATTCCCTCGTTCAGGATCTCCAAGCCGCCACACGGGTTGCTTTTGGGATGGTCGCCTCCCTGGGCATGTCTACCAAACTTGGCAATATGGAATATGGCAGTCGATACGAAACTCTTAGTAGCGAGACGAAAGCTCTGGTGGAAGCTGAGGTCCAACGAACCGTCAACGAAAGCTATGAGCGTGCGCGAAAGCTGTTAATAGAGCACCGGAAAGAGCTCGACCTATTGGCCAAAGCACTAGTCGATTACGAGACTTTAAGCAAGGACGAGGTCGAGAAAGTCATCAAGGGTCAACCATTGCCCAATCGTATGATTGTTCCCCAAGGGCCCATGACCGTTCCGGCCTCGGCCAAAGCCCCCGCGCCCGGAGATGCCGTACAACCTGTTCCCGACTCCGAACCCCCTTCATCGCCACCACCAGCCCCACCCGCCGTCGCCCCCTCTCAGAAATAAAATCCGGGAAAACAAATTGGTCGTTAACAGGCGATCATAATGACTTCATGTTTCCGTTACCTCGGGGGCATCTTTTACCCCCCCTACACGTGTGTAGCTTTCCACAAATCTTCACCTATCAGAAGACAGGGCGCGAAAACATGATTTTTAAGGCATAGCGATGGGTCGATAGGTTATCGGCAAGCACATTGGTTCACAGTGCTCGGGTCACTACAGCCCCTGTGGAGATACGAATAGCAGGAGCAAGGAAGGGGAGACTGGTGCGATGAAGAGCAGTAGCATTTGGATTGGAGGTGAATGTGCGCTGTTTCGTTGGGGTGCATGCGAGATATATTGCCCGGCGCTGCCCACGGTATACAGACGGGAGGCGCTAGGCAAATACCACACAGGCCCGGGGGGTCATAGCAAACGCCTACATAGGAGCTCATGATGTGTGTGTCGAAAGTTAAATCGGACTACTTAGGTACCGTCTGAATGTGTATTAAAAAGTTCCTCTCACGTCTTCTCCTTTGTTTGTAGAAGGTATCAAAATAAACATTGGTAGAATGAGAATGTCATTGCGAAATGGAATTTTAAGTAGTGTACTTTTATCTGTTTTGATGAGATGGATGCGTAGAGAATACTGTAATTACGATTGGCTTTTGGGTATGTATGTAGTTATGGGTATGTGTATATTCGATGTAATGGATGAGCTCGACATCTAGTGGACATAGGTGGGAATCTATTGATTCGTAGACTATTTCGTTGGTTGGGCGGCTTGCTCGAGTATAAATCTAGACACGAGCGATGTGTGCTCTATGTGGACGTGGATGATTTACGTGTGCTGTGTCCCGCGATCGATCACGGCACGGCGTTAAGTCGAAGGTAGGTAGATAGATGGATATTGCCGTTGTCGGCTATAAATTTCCGCGATACGGCGGCCGGGGCTACGAGGAGGAGGATTTACGGAATGGGTTAGGGTTCTTCCTTGCTTTGGCTTTTGGGCTTTGTGGTAGGTGGGATCATGATGGGCGGGTTGGGCTTGTGAATGGGTTGGTAATGAGGCTGAGGCTGGTGGTGGGGTTTGGGGAGGTCGGAGTAGATCGCGGGTACCTAAGTTGGTGTGTAGGTATGCTCTGCGAGACTAGATGGATGGATGGGGGCGGGAGGTGTCTAGGTAGTGGTCGAGCTGGGCGGAGGGTGTTTTGGTGACGCGACGCGAGACTCACGAATACTAAGCGTAACTAATCTAGGAGGTGCCTAGATTCTGCTGGAGATGTTTCATGATTGTGATATACTAACTAGACTATAGTAAGGTACGGACTGGCCGGGCATGACGGGATGGCTTCTCTGATTAAGACCAATGGGCTCGCTCGCCTGAGCACTTTTATCTCTGAGAGAATTCCGTTGTGGGAATCGGGGTTGTTGCCGTGATGTGTCGAGATGTCTGTACCTACCCGCGGGACCCTTCGCCAGTCTGGACTGACGTAAGAAAGATGCCGAATCTGGGGTTGCGCGATGGTGTCGTTGCGACTCACTCACCCCAGCTAGGCTGCGAATATTCGGGACGATGCATGTTTCCTTGATCCCGGCTTCGTTCCGCAGAGGCGGGGTTTGTCTTACTTAAGTAACAGTATAGTCACTTTAGAGGACTACATTGTCCTCGAGCAGTAGCCTTTTTCTCGCGACTAATATAAGTAGACGGGCGGCCTACACCCTATCCCCTGTCTCGCGCTCTCGGTCGCTTAGTATTAGAGATATTAGATAGGTCGCGGGATCTGTGCTTAGATTCATCGGTACTTACATAGCCTTGTCCACGATCTCCTCGCGTCTCTGTGGCATGGTAGCTAGTTGCCTTTTGATTATATCCTCGCTCGAGGGGCCTGAGTTGGTATGTTAGGTAGGTAAGTACTTAATTGAAGTATGCGGATATTAATCAATAAGCTGGAGGAGCTGCGGAATACCCATTTCTTATGGCTGTACTCATACGCCTGGGGTATCACATCACTGTGAGCAGGCCTTCGCTTGCGATTCCCGATCTTGCCTAAGTGGCGTACGACAAAAGAGAATAAAAGGTAGGTGCCTAATCATAAGATGTAATAACAAGGCACGTTGTGAACCAGGTATTTACAGATAAAAGCTGCTTTACTTATTTGCATTCCGTTATTGTTAATCTTCAATTACTTTTAATACCAGCTTTAGAAGATCGTTTGATCGATTGATTAATTAATTGATTGGTTGATTAATTAAGTAAGTAATTACGTCATGCTATTCCCGCCACTCTCCAATTCCTCGCGCACCGGGACCCCGCCGATGCCCTTCTCGCCGGGGACGTTGGTGGTGCCGCCCTCGATGCCGACGTTGGTCACGCCGGAGTCGGACGCCACGGGGGCCTCCCCCGGACGATGGCCTTCTTTGTGTGCGGGGGCGTTGGGGGCGCCTAGGCCTTGGGCTGTGTTTATCATCTAAGTTAGTCGGAGAGATGGGGGGTAGGTGATAGGGAGGGAAGCACAGCGTACATTCGGCTTGCTTCTTCAGAAACTTGTCGCTTGCGGCGTTGTTCTGGCCTGGAGTTTTGGAGCCGGTCATTTTGATTGATGGTGGTATATAGAGGTGTACAAGAGGTATATAGTGGAGTGTTGTATTTATTAACCGAGTGTGTGTGGCTATGTACCGGAAGAGTGTGCATGTGTAGACTAGTTCAAGTATATCTAACGTAGAGGATAGAGGCAACAAAGGTATTATCTGGTACTTCTCCCCGAAACTTGTTATTGAAACTACGGCATTACAATATAATTCAGAGACCATCGCATTTATATAAACATCAAGTTCTCCATCTGGAGATCCTCAGAGAGATACGCCGAGCAATTACGTCAGTGAGGCTCGGGCGAGGTTGTTGATGTCATGCTGGGTCAGTGACCCAAAAGTAGTACCTGATCTAGGTAGGGAGATGCGGGTTCCTGTCTAGAACATCGTGTGGTGGTTCCTTGTTAAGCTAGATGGCGGTATGAGTAGTTACTACCTTATAGTTTCTTGAGAGGTTGATCTTTATAGTTATAATTATCTTCAATAGACGTACGAGATGCGGCGAGGTTCCTTGATGTCATGGCCAAGAAATGATGCTGAGTCAAGGTCTAGGCCCGTCTTCAGAGTCTAGTTCACCCCACGTCTTTCCCCACGTCGGTTCCCTCGCGCTTATACTATAGTAACCAGATAATGCCATCCCTGCTCACATTTTCAACCAATCAACTTTAAGAATTGTGGTATATTAGTGACCCTTGGCGCAACATTATTTTTCACTGCATTTTTAACCCCTAAGAAAGGGACAATATTCTCTTGGCTTAATAGGTAGTGAAAACCCTGCATTTTTAATCAATCACCTTTGAGCTTTTTGCACGTCTGCTCGCGGGCCGCATACTAGAAGCAGTCACCCAGCATTCCAGTCAGTTGGAGAATAGAGGCTCTTTCTTCACTGCATTTTTAATCTCGACAGTACGCCCATCCCGGCTCTCAAGAACGTTTCTAACCAACCAAGTCGAAGTTTGAATATCTGGGCTAGATACGCACCAGTGTCGTAGACCCTATAGGCTACGCCTACATTGGTATATTGTAAAAGAACCCCTATAATAATAACGCAGGGAAATAACTAATAAATCATGTTATATCGATTCTTATTCACTGCTTTTTAGCCCTGAAGAAAGAGATAATGTTCTCTAAGCTGACCAGGGGCATATGCCCCTCCTTACTCCGATCACGCACCTATTACCTATAGCAATGCCCCCTCATATGTTCTATTTTCACCTTTCACTGCATTTTTAGCCCTCAAGAAGGAGGCGAGAATCCCTGCAACATTCCTATTCCATCGATTAAGTAATACCTACCCAGACACCTAGGCCCCAGCCTTGCCTAGGCATATCTAATACCTATGTCTTTTTCCTTCCCACCGCATTTCAATCTCTCTCTCTCTCTCAAAAAAAGTAATACCTACAAATAACAACAAGACCCAGAAATCCTCCATTTCCGAGTCCCTTCAGTAATCAACCTCAAGCTTACCTCCCGCCCGAGCTATCATCGCACTTCTCTCAGCCTGCCTAAGGCGAAGGCGAAGCGAGGGGGCGCAGTGCCTCCCTGATGCATCGATAAAAACAACCACCAATCGGTGTGCTGCCGTCGTGTATTAGGTATATTTTGACCAATCTTGGATGATTCACTGCTTTTTTAACCCTCAAGAAAGGGGCAGCAAAGAGCACATTCTCCGAGGAGTTAGATAGTGACCGTCATTACCGCCTTATCTAACCTATGTTAGGACGTACTTACCTAAGCATCTACATAGAAGCAGATTCAGCTAAACCCACCAGCCGATCCCGAACCCGGTAACTCCCCAAGTGGAAACACAGCAACCCGATCAAGGGAAAAATCATGTACCAACACGAAATACGGCATAATTCCTCGCGAAGCGTCTAATTATCTTTCTACCATCTACACCATACCCAGCTCCATACACCTTCACCAATCCTCTCCCACTCACTCCCGGGACTACATAGACACCTAGTATCGGAGCTCAAAGCAGCACGGAAGCAAACAAGTAATTATGCAACACGGATATGAAGTAAGTAAGCAAGCAAGTAAAATATATATGTATATAAAAGGGCCAGGGTCCCAGGCATCAGCTACCTAAGTGTCACTCACTCACTCACTCACTCACTTGCTCGCTACCGGGGACCCAGAACCGCGAATTTTAACTGACTGAACCAAGCCGCCGATCCGCCCAAACCCATCAAACCCATCCCATCCCATCCCGTCCCATCCGTCCGTCCGTCCCACATAGTAATAATTGCTTAATGGCTTAACTTCTTTCTTTCTTGCTTGCTTGATAGATAGATAGATAGATAGACAGATAAGATGCTCTTTCTCTTTCCTCGGCAACAGAACGTTGGTCGCCCTCGGAAAAGATCTAGTGCCGTGCTATTCCCATGACATTTGACGCCCCACCAAATCAAAATCAAAATTCAGATCAAATCAGACTCTGAAAAGACCAAAAAAAACAAAAAACGAAAACAAAAATAAGATATAAAAAATATCAAAGTAAAAAATAAAAGACAAGGATGCAAGCCGCTAGATAGGTAGCAAGAATGCGGAATATTTACAATGAAAATGCGAGCGCAAGCTACTATAGAAAACGCGAGATCGCGTATAGCGCAAAGTCGAAAGAAATCTGGCCCGGGGCACCCGCCACAGGACAAGGCAAGGCCGGCCTCCATAACACCAGACTCTGCAAGATATAAAATAAATAAAAGCGCAATGAATTGCGATGAACAGATGGATGAATGGATGAAAAAGATTAGCAGTAGTAAAAACCAACCTAAGAAAAAGTGGCCTCCCAACCCCCCCCTTTTTGGTTTTTGCTGCTGTTTTGATTGTCTCGCTGTCCAAGTATCCCCGAGGAAACTTTGTGGCGCAGACAAACAAACTTTATATAAATAACGCTTCGCATGCTAGATGATGCAGTGCTGCCACCCCTTTCTCGTCCCATCCTCTTTGCGCCGACTGAATTTTCGAAAGCAAAGAAAGCAAAAAATAAAAAAAATAAAAACTCGCGTATGATTGCGTAGGGGGTATCAAGTCAAAATGAGTTGGGAGGCGCAACAAAAAACCACAAAAATCGAGCCTCCAAGTCCTCCCGTCCGTGAGTTGGCTATAGTGGTAACCTCGTTCGTCGTCGTAAAAGCAGTTTTATCCCACGGCCGCCCCAGAGCTATAAAACGCAGGATAGACAAATACACCCCGACGCCTATGGAAATGATGGGGAAAATATATCGCTTGCTTGCTTGGTACTTGTGTGAACAGTTGCAAATGGGGAAACATGTCCTTCGTTTATCACATATTCGGCTCCCCAGGATACAAGCCAAAGACGTCGCTGGGGAAGTAGTCTCCGAACCAGCTCATCATCTCTGTATGCTCGAAGCTGGTGAGATGCTGTCCAATATCTGTCTCGTTATCGTACGTAAGAAGGTGTAGGTCCGACCCAGGGGCACCAACGTAGGAATAACCGCTGGCTGCAAGCCCGCTGCCGCTTGATGCGAAGGTCGATGGCCCCCCATCTCCGGTGAAGGCCGTGTTCACTAGGACGGGTTGACCATTGCCAAATGTCTGACTCGGCGTACTCGACGACGGCGAAGTTCCTGAAAGGAAACCTGGCTGGTCGTAGCCGGATGATGACTGTGGGTTCGATGCGTACGGCACGGCGGGTCCTTGTGGGCCGACATGGTTGAGTCCCAGTTTGCCGTCTTGTGTCTGGGGCAGCTTAGTCGTGTCATCCTGATTAAGAGTCTCGTATCGCAACTGCGAATGATTTCGAGTTGCGGGTGCGACTCGCACCGAGTCCCGCAGAGCCGACGTGTTCGGCTGTGGATAAGCAGGAGGATACATGGAGGGTTCGGGGAGGCTCTGGCGGATGGGGTCGTAGATCATGTTGCCCGGTGGTGTGGGGGCTGTCGTGGGTGCAGAGTTTTGTTGCTGAGGTGATATGATTTGCTGCTGCTGTTGCTGTTGTGGCTGTTGCTGCTGCTGCTGCTGCTGAGTCGGTGCCATTCCCGCGTGTATAGGGTTTTGAAATAGAAGGGTGAGGCTTGAGTTGGGCGAATTGGTCGTACCCGTAAGAGACCATGCGAACGGCGGACCGCTTTCGGGCATGGGTGAGCTAGGAAAGTCGAAGTTCTTGGCAAACTTTTGGGAAATATTGTCTCGTTTAATCCGCTTAGTACTCTCATACTCTTCTGTGGTGAATGTTTCGCAGTCCCATTCGCCGTGGGATTTCTGGTCAAGGACGTTGAGAATGTAACGGACCCCGCCCCAGTATGCATGCATCTGTTTGAGGGCTTTATAGCAAAGCTGGTAATTTTGGAGGGCTGCTGATGCCAAGAGTGAATGCTGTTTCGTCGACGCGTTGTTCTGGTCTACTGTTTTAGGTACTTGGTGCTTCGCCTGTCCTGGCGGCGATGAGTTTCTGGAGTCGGGCTGGGATGAGTTGGCCTTTGACTCGAGAAGAAAGGCGCACGCGGCGATGTAAATCGGCTGAGACGTAAAAGGATTACCGATGAAGCACCTGGGGTCCAGAAGTTCGGCAAAGGCAAGAATATCGGCAATGGTCTTGGCACTGGACATAGACAGCTCTCGGCTGTGGGCTTTTAACTGGTGCTTGCGGTCGATGGCCCCTTGGGATGTGAGAAGCGTGGGCTGATGGAGCACGATGATGAGTGCATGGAACCAAAAGTGAAGCAGTATGAAGGTTGTGCCATTTCCGTTCTTCACATGCGCCTGGAAGTTGTTGGCGTCGAATCGAAGGCGCGGATCCATTCTCTGATGTAGTTTTGTCAGTTCGTTCTCCATCACGGCAAGCCGGTGAAGCTTGTCCTTGGTCAGATCCTTCGGTTGTTTAATATTGTTCAAAACATCTGATACTCGGCCATACAGATGAATGATATGAAGCAGTGCAGCGTAAGGATTAGGCCACCCGGATGCCGGGCTAGGGGATGCTTTCGGAAGAGACAGGTCAAAGTCATCGTCTCTAAGAGTGACCGGCCGGCCAGTACCGGACGAGATGGCCCGGTCGAGGAAGAAGACGGCCCAGAAAGTGTCGATACGCTCTTGCTCGATTTCCTTCTGCTCTACGGGACTCAATGCGGGCTCTTCACCGTCCGGACGGGGTCCGTCGGGGAAGGTCTCCGTTTGCCTCTCATGCCAACGTGCATACCAGGGGTCTTCGGGGCCTTGGTACTTGACGCCGTCCTCCCTTGGAAGACCCAGATCTACAGCCATGCGGATAGCAATGCCGAGATACATCCAGAGTGCACTGTCCTGATCCGCACCAAACCCATCATACGCCATTAGCAAACATGCTTGGACGGCGGCAACTGATGGACAAGCAAACGTATCTACTGTGGCGGCCTTGGCACGCTGTGCATAAGCTTGGCCATACTCGGACTTGACGAGCTTTCCGTCATTCCATCTTCTGAATAGGCTGATGTCGGAGAATCGCGCAGCCAGGGCGCAAACAGCGTCCACCAAAATAGGCTCGACTCGTTTTTCTTTCACGAGAAGGGGAAACTTGTGGCGAGGGATGAAGGGATAGTTGCTCCCCAGGCGGAGGAAGAAGGTTTCAACGAGGTTGAGGATTAACGGGTGCACGGGATTTGTGTCGTTGACGTCGTAGAAGGGGATGTCTTCAATATTGCCGAGATCGAGGTCCGGTAGTGTGGTCGACAGTAGGCCTGCTTGAACGGAGCTCTGAATGGAGCCTTGGTTAGAACCGGTGCTGGGAGACGTCGCAGACATGGAGCTGCGTCGCCTACCGCGTACCTTGACGACCATTTGCTTAAAGCCCGGCAGAATGGCCGTCGGGCCGAAGTAGCGAAAGTAAGGGACCCGGTGGCCGCTCTCATTATGATGCAGTACCGGGGACCGACTATTGGGACTGCGGCCATCGTCGGTCGAGAAGGAAGACTGGCGAGGGTTCGGGGCTCGCGTTGCCAGGGGTTCGCGTCGCGGCGTCGTTTGTGACTTTTGCGAATGGACGTCCTCCCAATCTATATACTCGGACTTCATTGGCAGGGCAGGTGTGGCGTAGTCCTGCGGTGTGTCGGAGGTACGACTCGACACGACCGAAGCTCCATCAATGTTCTCGGAATGTCTGCTCCCGTTTCGACTATCCTTCAACTGTCTCGGATCAGCTTCGGGGTCGGGATCGGTGTCGAAATAATCGTCGGCTTCGTCGTTATGGTCGGCCTGGCTACCGTCTAGCGTCGAGCCTGGAGCTCTCCCGACCGCATCCTTCTTCTTGTCGATGGTGTCGGAGTACCCCAAGCAGACGTGACCGTTCTTGTCGCAGGTAGAACAAGTGGGATGTTCGCCTGCGCACCGGGTCTTCCTCTTGCGACACGTCAGACATGCAGCGTTGATTCTCCGGCGTTTCGTGGGCGGCTGGCCCTGGTTATTGATGAAGCGGATTTGTTTGGGCGTCGGCAACGCCTCTTCGTGGGCGTTGATGAGGGTCGCCATCATGGGGGCGTCGGATCCTCGGCGGCCTCGTCGACCCCGTCGTCGTCAGTCCTTTTTCTCTTCTTCCCCTCACTGTCTCACCCTCGGTGTTCTCGTGGTGGATTATAGAATGGGTCTACACGAAGTCTGAAGAGACGACGGTCGCTCGCAGCAAACTAAAGCACCATCCTCGGAGCAATTGTCCGTGATGAGCCCCCAGTCAGCCCAGGCTGGGGCGTTCGGTGGGCGGCGGGGGTTTTTGTGGATTCTCGCGCAGGTTGTCGTGGCCCTGAGACAGGCCCTGGCTCTGGTCTCCGTCTGGTCTGGTAGGATTAGGATAGGTAAGCATGTATCCTGTGGGGTTCTGGCTGCTGCTACTATACCTTACCACCCTATGATGTTGCTCCAAGCTTGTACAGCTGTACTATGACAGGAGGCATGCGTCGTGGGGGGGGACTACAGCTTTTCCCGGCGTTCTCGGCAATGTCTACCTAGGCAACACATACAACCGGAACGCTTCGGTCGGCCGCTGCAACGGTGTTGTGGACTTGTGGTTATGGTAAGTCGGGGGTGGGTGGGATAAACATGCTACTATGCTAGGTTACTAGGTACGGTACCTTTGGGTATATAAATAATAGTGGTGTGTAGTAGTATGGTGTAGTATGGTGTAGTATGGTGTACCTAGGTAGTATGGTGTAGACTTGGTGTAGACTGGTGAGTGCACTGTGCTAAATGGCGGTAAGCAAGCTGAAGAAGGTAAGTACCAAGTAGGCAACGGTAGGTACACACAGATCAAATGAGCAGCTACACTAGATTAGATCTAGCCCATGTCGCACTGTCAGCTCTTTTTTTTTTTTCTTTCTACGAAGAGTTAGTTCCATTAGACAAGGCAAAGGAAGAGGAAGGGGAAGAAGAAGAGGGAAAGGGAAGAGGAGGAGACCAAAAAAAAAGACACAACAACAGTGCCTACCTTACCTACCTACCTACCTAAACAGAACCTAATTCCCTACTGCAGGGCTAGAATAGTGGTTCGCCACATGTTTTTACTAAGTAGTGTTTCTACCCCGTGTTCTAGAAAGGTGCGGGGACACAACAGCGAGGATGAATCAGCTGCAGTGCACTAAATACCCTACGTGGTGTACCTAGTGCCCTAGTGTAGGTACCTATCTAGTGTACCGTTCCACTGGTACTGCGCTGGTATCATACTTACGTAGTACAGTAGGTACCAGTAGGTAAGACCGGGGGGGAGGGGAGGGTCGCTAGGTACCTATCCGCAGCTGTAATCTCGGAAGCTAGCGAAATATACCCCTACATACCAAGGTTAGGTATTACGTAGTAAAAGTACTACTTAGTAATAGGACGATAAGAGAAGAAAAAAAAAAAAATTACCCGATGTCTCTCAGCCGTCATCATGAAAAGGCAGGATTCTAAGTCATATCTAAGACAACAAGGCAATGACGGCAACAGGGGACGGGACCGAGAGATCTACCTAGGTACGCCGGAGAGCCCATCGCAAACTGCGCCTGGAAATAATACCGACGGGAACTTATACACTACCAGGTAGGTAGATGGGGTAAGGTAGAGGTACTCTTGATCCACTCACACACTCACCCCAAGAACACTAATAAGACGTACGAATCCTATTAGGTATGATTCCATTCGATTATCTGGGGGGAACGGGAGTCAGCTAGCAGCTCCTAAAGTATCTGTACCTTGTTTTTTTCCCAGCTGTCTAGGTATGCCTCGAGAGTAAGTAGCCATTGAGGGCGAGAGGACATGGTATGTCCGTGGATGCTACCGTGCCTACCTAGGCAGAATGCTACCGGACTTGAGCGTTGAGCTCTAAATGTGCATGCATGTGTTGTGACTGCGTTAATCCCTCGTCACATTGGACGGCACCTCATCCGGGCAACATCAGTACGTACGTAAGTAGATCTGGGTATATTGTGAATCCTAAGTCACTGCCTACCAAGTAGGGGGTTAGTCGGGTACCGAGGTAGTAGGTAGACATCACCATAAATGTGTCATCCCGGATTAATGAGCTTGCTTGGATTTGGTGGTGTAGGTTGGCGTAGTCTGTTTTCTCGCGACGATTGACTTTCCTGAGTCCATTTTTTCTTTAGTATGGTTTCGTCTTAGTACACAAGATATTTGTTCAGTCATCATTTAGACTAGGGGTGGCATCACCCGAATACAATAGTCACCCCCGTCTCAGCGCAGACGCTCCTCCAGAGGTCGATGTTTGATCCCATCGCAGCGTCATCATCCAGCGAGTCGAGCCTTTTCCACACCTCCTGTATAATCCCCCATGCCTCTTGAATGTTCGACATGCCTTGTCGTCGTTCAATCTCGCTGAATGCCTTCTTGGCGAGCTCCCTGTCCTCACTACTGATCGCCTCACATGCTGCAGCGAAGAGCGGCCAGAGCAAAGCACTCATCGGCCCCCGAGCGGCCGTCGTCTCGACGCAATGGTGCAGCGCAGCGTGTGAATGCTGCTGTACGAGTTTATGCTTAGGAGAGTACCCGTATATGGTGCGGTATAAATAGACGAACGCACTATGACGGTACGCGAGCGCATTGTGTAGTATAGATTGAAGTCGGGCCATCTCGGGAATTTCTTCTCCTTCCACGCCTTTTAGTACTAGTACATCCTCCCGCATCGATATATTTGGGGGTAGGCAGGGCTTCCACTGGGCGAGTGCAGCTTCTATTGCCTGAGATGTCGTTTCAAACTCCGATCGAAGGACGGCAACCTTGGATACCTGGTTCGTTTGTTGAGCGTCCTCTAACTCCTTCTTCGTAGATAGGAGGTTAGACAGACGATGCATGATGGGCCATAGTGTCGTGGCCATGCCCAATAAGGTGTCGACGTTGGTTAGAGGAGACGCAGGTGGAGCATCAAGTGGTGGGACTGGTAACAGCCCACCTGCGCTTGGAGCCGTTGACAAGGGAGGTGTTCCCAATGAGAGCGCCGTAATGACATCGTAGAATCCAAACGCCTAGAAACACGTCAGTCGGTGCTATATATACGAGCCAACGCTGAAGCCAGCGATGAGAGCGACGCACGCGTTCTAAAAATAGGCCCACGGGGGTAAACGCATCTTGGTTTAAAGACATGATAGCGAAGGCCCCCTTGAGGTGTCCGTAGATGATATTTGTTGGCCTTCGTTGTACGAGCTTGACAGAAGTTAGCGGCGGGTTCCCGTCCCGTGTATGATAGCGCACTCACGACTTCGTAGTAGACGAGGAGCATGACGGCTGCCAGCAACTCGTTCTTATCGACTTTTCCCTGGTTTTGGATGACTCTCGCCAACCCCTGAATAGCCTCGTTATGGAAATATAGAGACTTCTCGAGATTCTGAACGCCACGATACTCCAAATGAGCGCTTGCTAAAGCATAGATGGCATTCATGACGGGTGAGCTGTTGTGCGAGAGTGGGAGAACCAGTTGTTGAAATGGATTGCCCGATTCCTCTCGGAAGACAATCAAATGCGACAATACGTTACAAAAGTGGTCAACCAAAGCGCGTCGGTTGGGCCGGTTTGAGAATTCTGAAAATGCCGGTATGGAGAATTCCAGCGCGGGAGGTCCCACGGGACACGGCGCAATCATGGCAAGTTCAGGTGGTAGGGACCGCGTAGCAGACATTGCTCTAGCATGAGATCCCCTTCGAACAATCTGCTGATTTAGGCGCCGGCTGTCGTCGATTTCGGTGTCGTATGAAGGAGAGTTCAGATTATCGTTTGTGTCAGTAGTGGTACGTGATAATGGCGAAAGGTCTAATTTGGTCTCAAGAGGACTGAAGTATTCGGAATCACAGGGAGTGGACGCCTGTTCCTCCCATCCATAAACATCCTCTAGGGAGCCACATTCTAAAGATGTATCTATTTTGAAGCCCGATTGCGAATCTCTCTTCCTCCGCTGGCGAGGCTTTATTGCCTCATAGGCGCACTCGACGCTACGTTCAGCGCACCGCGAACACTGCGGGCGCTTCTCATCGCATTTCTTCTTCTTTTAGATGCACATGGCTTGGTCAGCGTGTAACTCCTCATATTGGAATTGGAGGATTGATTCAATATTAGGAATGTTCGTACTTTTTCCTTGCTAGGGTTGCGTGTCAGTCCATATCTATGTCATCAGCGACTCCTGCAAGATACTACGCTTAAACATACCAATAAACGCAACCTATATAACCACGACTATTGGTCAGCCCTGATTTGAAAGGGGAAAAGGGGAATAAGCGGCAGACACGAAGTCCGAGTAACACTGATAGAGACTCAATGATGTTGTAGCCGGGTCGAACTGACCTGCTCTGGATCGTCTCTTCGGAGCTTTGGGTGACGCAAGTTTCGTGTATAATAGCATCTTGCTAAGCGTGGCGACGCGGTGTCACAACCATTTCAAGCGTCCCAAGCTCGGACAGCAAGTACCACGTCAGCCAATTCCGAGTCCGAATTTACACGTAGGTCTGAATGCAGGGTGCGGAACGGTGGAGATGTGTGGGTGATGAATGATCATAGCGAGTTCATTTATTTTCGGTGAGTGAAAAGAGCAAGAGAGCGAAAGAAAAGGTGGGCTGTAGTAGGTAGAGGCGACAGACTATATCACGATGGTAGCAAGTGGATGGCCCGGTGGATGGCCCGGGTGGATGACGGGTGGATGACCACGACGTTTACCGTAACCGTTTTTGGAATCTAAATGGTCACTCTTCCATTTTAGGGGCAGTTCCGACATGGAAGATTGGGTGTAGGAGCGAGTGTAGGAGTACGGTAGTACGGTAGGAGGTATGTAATGGACACTACGGTATGCACCTAGCTTCGAGGGTCGGAGTCAGTTTGTTCTGGGCCAGTAGTAGTAGTAGTAGTAGTACTGTAGGAGACCAGGTAGAGACCAGGCCAGGTACTCCTGATGAGCCGATCTCGAGAGGTGGAGAAGTTCAGGGTTCAGGTATTGTAATTGTACGGTGGTGAGGGGATCGGCCTGCGGGGTTAAAACTTGACTTGTTTAAAAGTTACGATGCTTGCTTAGTCTAGGGTGTGACCCTGTTGCTCCTCACGGCTCACGGGAATGGCTCTTCGACGTGGAGTGTGGATTTGACAATTGGATTTGAAGATTAAATATATTTCAGGTAAAGGTTCTCGAAAAATGAAGAATATATAACTATATATATAGAATATGCCTGTATAAGTACGATTTATACTACTTTGAAGAAGAGTTATAGCCTATAGTAAGATGTGAACCAAGGCTAGATCACGTCAAGTGACCAACGGTATGCAAATACTATGCAAAGGCCCGATAGTAGTTTCAATATCTTGTCAGGAGAGTGTGTGCCTGTGTGTGTCTATGACTCTATGTACACTGTAGGTAGGGGAGTTAGTAAGCCTGCACCTGCGTGAAAACCATGCCAGCTAACCAACAATTCTAACTCGGGAGACTCCGCTAAGCTGACATCACGTTTAGTGTAAAAGAATGTCGCAGTGCTGCTAACGCGCCAGGCTGGAAGATCTACAAGGTAGATAGTTGATACTAGTAATTGATCTCTTCTAGGTGCCACAAAAAGCTATGCGATACTTACGCGACCCTGGAGGCAGCAGCGGGGGGGGGGTATACGGATTCGGTGGTTTAGCCTATCCTCCGTCATTCAAGTTGTGAGAGGTTTGACACTCCAGATTCATTTGCTTCCGAGAGATCGTAGGGGGGGCGAGACACTCGGCTATATGGGTGAACGTAACCGCTAAGACGCCAATAAAGCGGCCTGTTCAACCATTTGGGCAGGTCTCCGATCACTGTCCGGTGTCGCGTATTTGAAGGGCGCATGGAATCAAGTTCTTTATATCGTAATACCCAGGTCGTGATCGGGGGCCAAAGATCAAAGACCAATAACCCCTAAATGAGACAGTTGGCCAACAGGGAGTAATTACATAAACATTACAATGGTAATACGAGTTCCAATGGAAACTTGGTCTACTACGTACGCATGGGATGGCTGCTACTCTTATAGGTAGGTATATACCTGGTCAGGTCGTGATCACGAAAAATCAAAGGCCTTGGCGACGAGCTATAGGATGTGCCAGGTAGGTAATATTATGCAGCTAACACTATAATAGCGTGATAATCCCTACAGAAGATGGGTGGTGACTCGAATTTTATCTCGTACCTCGAACCCCAGAAATGACTTCCCGCGCCCCGGAACCTTACCCGACATAGCTAGGTTAGGTGCTCAATGGCCGAAGCATCGTAATGAGGTAGCGGAGTGGACGGCAGTTGTTTCGACGGCAGGAAGCTCGGAAAACAGGTGCTCAAGTCTTCTCAGTATTCTTCTTGAAATGTTACACAGAGTCCCCAACCCAAGGGTTTTTTTTCTTCCATCTTTTTTCCACCCGATGTCTTGCAGCGTGCATGGCGTCGCACAAAGAAGGTCGATAATCACAAGCAGGCTGCTGCGAATGGGTGTGCAGGACCCGACTCGCAAGCCAGTCAGCGCCGCTGATCTGACGCCCACACCTGGCCCTCAATACGACATGACCACGCCAACTTGCTCTCGCCGTCGATACTCTGCAGCCGTTGGCTGGTAGATCGCCCTTCTGCCCAATCACCCTCCAGAGACATGCTGACGGGCGGGGGCATGGGCGGCCTGGGCAACTACCTAGACACGATTGGGGTCGAAAAGTAGCGCCGCCAACGCGCATACCATTTCTCAGCTTGGTATAAATATCCAGAACCAACAATTGCAATGCGCCGCTGCTACTGGCTAGTTGCGCCTGCTGTAGCCCTCCGGACTGATACCGTGACCGCTCTCGTCGCTTTCCCATAGGCCAAGAAACACTATTCTCAGATTCCCCTCTAGAACTGCCATCGTAAGACCCCCATCCCACCTCTTCAGATCCTTGCTTGTGCGGCGTGGAGGCCCCATCTTGGAGATACTAAAGATCCATCCCCTCGGTCCCATAAGCCCCCAGCCTGACAGAAGATGGGCCGTCTCCATCGTTTTCGTTCGGAACGGAGAGGTTCCTCTCCACTGTCATATCACGAGCGCCCAGGTAGCCATGCACTTTTCTCTTTCGCATCTCCTCTATAGACACAAGGTGCACCCGATGCCACAGCGCCGTAGTATCTTTCACGGGCATATCTCCGCATTGTGATATTCGCCAAGGCACCGTCGACTATCAGCTTGCCGACCCCATCGGGCGTACATATATCACTTGGTTATAAACCGAGGCGGAATAGCGAGATTTGGACACGACATAAGCATCGACTGCCCGCTTATCCATCCTAGCCTATGACATTAATCGGCCTTCGCACAAGTTAGCTTCATGTTGGGCGTCGTGCTCGCTTGCGATATCAACATCACACAATGCGGGGTCTTTGGCAACGATTAGGCAGCGTGGGGTTGCTAGTTTCGGCGATGTCCACACAACCAGCTTCAGCAAATCCAGACGGCGACAGCGACAGCGAACGCGAACACGAAGTTCTTTGGGTCGAAAAACGCTTGAATATCTTCCAGCATGTGAAGAGGAAAGAGGTCTGCCAACTAGAAGGCTGGTCGTTATGCCCTTCTTCAGTCGGTGGTGGGGTAAGTGATTCTGGAGAGGATGGAGACGCATGCTTGGGCTATAAATGCCCTGTGGACACTTACCTAGGCGATGCTTAAAATTGTATCAACTGACTTTGTATGTTGTAGTGCTGCCCGAACAACTTCGAGTGCGACACAGCTTCATGCTATGCCACGACGGCTAGCTCTGCGACATGCAACGGGAAAGTTGGGTATTTCGCCTGTGGGCTTACTGCAGGTCCGGGTAAGTTGACACGGCAAGAATCTCCGGGGGGTAGTCTAGTCCCGCACAGGTCAGGCCAGGGGAGGTCATCACTAGTTGATCTAGTGTTTCTAATTCCATGATCGATTTGGTGGCCTGTCCGTGCTGTTTGTTTCGTATAAGCCGATCCTACAGAGAAGGAAATGCGTCGATTTAGCTAACAGATTCACATAGGTGCGTGCTGCCCCGTTGGGATGGTTTGCAACGATAACGGCGGTTGTAATGCGCCTGCCGGAGAGTCTATTTCTCGGACGTGCCCGGCAAGCTGGTTTGGCTGCCCGGTTTCTTTCGGAGGCGGTTGTTGTCGAGATGGCCAGGCCTGCGGCTCGGGTATCTGTTACAACCTTACCCCAAAGACTAACACGGTCTCTGTGACCGAAACCACGACGGATTCGAGAGGCCACACAACTGCTACTGTTGTTACGCGCACGACGGTCTTCACTGACGGGCCAAATACGTCCACCGGCTCCCCAAGTGTGGCCGAAATTCCGCAGCTCATCCCGAGTACCGTCGCAAAGATGGGCGCTACACAAACGAGCGAAAGCAGCGGGGGACACGGCGGGCTCTCCTCAGGCGCCTTGGGCGGGATAGTCGCCGGCGTTATAGTGATCTTGGTGGCCGTCGTCGTCGCAGCCACCCTTATAGTGTTGCGGCTCAAGAGGGCCGAACGGGCCGCGAGAGACGCGGAGAAGGCCGCTGAATCCAGACATGGATCCTCCAATAGCCAGCCTCGCTCTCACAAGTCTGGTTTCGGACAGCCAACGATCTCCGAGATCAACTCCACCACAGACATAGACCCCTTGAATCGGTTCCCCATCATGCTACCGTCATCACACGGGCGGTCTCGGTCGGCCACGAGTGTGACCGTCGACCGCTCGCCGTCCCGCACGCCTAACTTCGCCCACTCCGATACTTCGTCGCCTCCATTGTGGGGCGTGCCGTTCAACTACGCCCCATCAGAGGCGTCGGAAGACAACGCCCCCGTGCGCATGTCGCAAAGAATAAGCATGGACTCCCAGGGAACATATCGCCACGGTCGACATCCCAGCGACACAAGCGAGTTGGAAGGCCCTCACGGCGTGTCGGAACTCGAGACGGTCGAGAACAACGAGGCGGATCCGCAACGGCGATCAAATAGCATCACCCGGCCGAAAGCTCATGTGAGGAAAAACAGCGATCTGTCCGGCCAGAATCGTGCCCGCGGGGACAGCAACACGGGGGCGCTGGATACAGTGAATGAAATCATCGAATTGCACGCACACTACGGGCCGCCGCATGTAGCAGCCGGACAGACCGCCGCCAGTTTGGATCGCGGCCTTTCATCCGTCAGTTCGGTGCCAAGCCACCAGGACCCATGAAGCGGCCCTTGGGGTCAAGACATGGTAAAAAAATTAAAAAAAATAATAAATCTTGTCTATACTTTGCAGAGGCATTAGGCTCATGAAACGGCCGTTCCATCACCCTGCATGTGTTTCGCGCAACTAGGAGTCAGGGTGGCTTGCATTCATTCCTTGGATTTACTCGCCTCGGTCGTATAGGTACTTCATCGGAGGCGTCTTTAGAAATGGTATTGGTACGGAAACATCTTCGGCTAGGCATACGCTGAAGCAAGTAAGCAAGCACCAGGCATAGCTAGGGGCGGGGAAATGGTACTGCTAGCGACCTTTTTCATTGCTTTTGTGCGCGTCAAAGATTTTCTACATGCATGGGTGTCGCGCATCCGTCTGTCTGCTACATACACTGACTACTCGTAGCTGCGGCTGCTGCTGATAGGGAAACGCCATATAAGTTGTCTTTCTGTAGTGTATTTGGTGTCTGTATGTATGTAGTTATGTAGTTTATATAGGGACATAATAAGAACAGAAGGAAATAGAAAAAAAAAAGAAATGCCCAACCTTGGGATTGACCCAAGCTCTCCCATCATCCTGTGCATCATCGACTTAATCCCAACACAGAAGTGCCCAGAGCGCGCGTTCCATCTATATAATGGGCGTGTTTTCCACTATGCCAACCGGGCTTGTTTGTTTGTTCATTGGGTGTGGTGCCTGCGATTTCGGTATATAACCCTTCCTGTCTCCCCTAACTAGGTTATCACAAAGTAGGCGGGGCTGGCGATATTCGCTCCCGATTCACATTCAACGCCTGGGTACCTAGGTAGACAATGGAAGCCATACACACAGGCGGTTGGGGTATTCGCCTATCCTCGGCCATTTCCCCCTACGACCACTCACTGTTAGGATACTCAGGGCACCCTGCCTCTATCGATATGATCATCTATCTTACGCGTACATTGAGCCGTACACGCCATACTCTCTGCCTAGGCAATAACAGGGCCTCTTGAAGCGTGGGACCTATCACTCTGGGAGTGAGTTGTTCAGTTTCTCACGAAAGATAAGCCCCCGTTCTCTTTAGAAATCTCTTGGTGATACGATGCTTGATGCTGAGGGGCCTGCGTACTTACCTCGTCCCCATTCCCTTGCTGTCGAACTTCTTGCCAAGAGCCAAGCTGAACCGCTATTAAACTCCGAGGAGAATGTCGCCGGGCAAAAATATAAACATTAAATATAGCTAGAAGCTACTGGGTTATACGCCGAGTTATTCGGTTCCGTATATGCCTTCGGGCCTTCGCTTGGTGTTGACGTGGTTGAGGCGCACAGGGACCCGTCTCCTTTCGGGTACAACTCAACTTTGATTTGGTCATACGTGGTGCATTCTATATGAGGCAGCCAGACTTTCTACTCTTTTTTGCTCACTTTATATAGTATACCGAGGTAAGCGTTTAAAGCTAGGTCCTGAGTTTCGATAAAAGGGCCGTGGGAGTCGGGTACTACAGGTATACTCGCTGAGCTTAGGAAAGTCATTATCGGATTTGCAGATACTGTGTTCCTGAATATAGTAACATTCACCTATTACACCTAACCCATTACTGGCGTCGCAACTCGAAATACATCTAACGGTGCCGTATATACGGTATAGGATATTGCCTATTTTACACGCACACAGTATTACTATTTGGTCTTCCTAGGTAAGGTAATATATAGAGGGGTCATTTGTTTAAACGGTTCGCTCTTGATCAGTAGTATTGACTTGAAGTGCTGAATAATTAAGAAGCAATACCTACGAAAAAAAAAACCGCCCAAATCGTAAGGAAGTGGTTGTATTTGGTCTTATTTGGGTGGGAATATTGCAGCTACCCTGCGCGAGTCATCCCTGTACCTAATCAAGTGAGGCTTACATTGGCATTTCACTGCATTTTTAACCCCAACGCAAGGAACGATGCTTTCTTGGCATCTTAGTGGTAAGTCTCTAACCTTAGTAGACTTGAGCTTCAAGTCATCAAACGCGCCTTGCTCGAAAGGTTACATAGTATGTTCATTTCATTCGTTAGTGGTCTAACCCCGTAACAATATGGATGTGCTACACGCGTTGTGGAATTAGGCTACTTACATCCAGTGACTATGACCATAATATTGCTCCCTCCACAATTGATTATTCATCTTCCACATTCCCTACCCATCAACTCCCATGCAAGCCTTCGTCATCTTCTAGCTTGCGACGAGCAACCCTCACCTTGAAACCCCGCGGTTTGACGAACCAGTAGTTTTGCGTAGCCCACGCATCCGTAGCGCTCGCGTCCGCAAGCTCAAAATCAAAGCCGTGGACAATGCGCGGGATCAACTTGCTGATCTCAAGCGTCGAGATATGGCGACCGATACAAGTCCTAGATCCTATACCGAACTGCCAGCGGGGAAAACGTTAGAACTCGGCAGCATGCCTGGGGAGATGTTCCCGCGAGGGCAGGACTTACGGGGATCCACTGGCGGTTCATGGCCGCGAGCTTTTCTTCGTCGCTGATCAGCCATCTCTCCGGGCGGAACGTGTCGGCGTCCGCGCCGAAGACTTGCGTGTTCCTGTGTGCGACCCAAGAGTTGACACCAACAATAGTCTGCACGCGTTAGCCGTCGTATTCAGACCCCGTGACGCTACTTAACTAATACTCACACCAGCCGGGAAGAAGCGGCCGCAGATAGTCGCGCCGCCTTCCGGCACGACGCGTTCCATCGGCAGCCCTGTTGCCGGGTGCATCCGCAAGGCTTCCTTGATAACGGCCTGCAGATACGGCATCTGCTGCGTCTCCTTGAAGCCGAAGGACTCGGGCGACAACAACCCGCGCGCGCGGAACTCTTCGATCTCCCGGCGTAGTTCCCGCATACACTGCGGGTGCCGAAGGAGGTAGTAGAGGATCGCCGAGAGGCTGATCCCAGTAGTATCGGAGCCGGCCGCCATGTTCGCCGTGCAGCCGGCGAGGACGTGGTGCATGGAGAACTTCTCGGGGTCCAGCTCATGCTTCGCCAGGAACTTTGAGACGAACGGCTCGGCGCCTTCTCCGTTCTTACTCCCGGCATTGTCCGCCCTCCGCCTCTCCTGCTCCTCCGCAATCCGCGCCTTCGACAACCTGACGACGTACTCCCTCCCCGCGCCCTTCTTCCCAGCCAGGAAATTGACCACGGCGAATGCGGCGCGATGGAACCGCGCGTAGATCCCCACCAGCGTGCCGTAGGCCAGCTGGTCCTCGATCGCGCGCATGATGCCCTGGACGTCGGCGCCGCGGTCCAGGAACCCGATGCGCCGCCCGTAGGTGATCTGACCGATGACGTCGAAGGCATAGCACTGCATCCAATGCCCCATATCGACGGTATCACCGCCGCTGCTCATTTCCGCGAGCCGCTGCGCGAAGACGTCGGCGCACTGGTCGACGTACGGCTCGTACGACACCAGCGACGTCATCGAGTACGTGCTCTGCAGCTGCCGCCGCGTGTCCGCGTGCCGCGCGATCGAGCGGTCCGCGAACAGGTTCCACCCGCCCGGCGGCGTCCACGCGTCGTACCACGACGACTTGGCGAACTTGGTGCCGTGCCCGTAGATCGTGGCCTGCGCCTCCGGGTCCGCGATGCTGTAGCGATTAGGCCCGTAGCGAACGACGGCGCCTATACGGGTGAAAATAAAGTAAAGCGTGTGAGTCTGCGTAGCTTTGTAGGGTGCGCTGGGGATGGGGGCGGGGGCGCCGTACCATGTTTCCGGTGTAGTTGGATGTTCCGCGCCTCCCACTGCCCGCCCTGCACATGCCATAGATACCACGCGTCGCTGCACCGCGCGAGGAACGGCCCCGGCACGGAGCGTAGGGGCGAGAGGACCGCGCGCAGGAGCCGCTCGAGGATAATATAACATAGTAGCACCGAGGCGGCGGCTACGACGGCGGAATCGAGCATCCTGATGGCTTGGTAGACGCGGCGTTATAGTATATAAGCTAGGCTGGACTAGCTATGGCGTTTCACTCATTCATTGCCTGAGGGGTTCGGTGAAGTCAGTGAAGTAAGACGATGAATAGCGTATCCCGGCTCGTCCCACGGCATCCCCGCACTCCTCCGCACGCCACTTGCCGATGATGCATCCCACGCCAAATCAAGCAGTGCGCTTATCCGCCTGTCCCAGCGAACAGTAGGCAACTTGCTTTGTAAGACATATGCGAAAACGAACAGTTCTGCGCCGCAGAAAACATGCACAAGGATGTAAGTCCACATCAACAACCCCCCACAAACCAAGGGATCCCCAGGGTCCTAGAGAACCCCTGTAGGATGCAAGTGATTAAGACGATCCAAGATTCACACACCGGGTGTCGTAGAGTATCTACGATAGAAGTGTAGATCCCGCAGATCGCGATACAGCAATAAAAAAAATCAGGGGCAGGTGCAGGTAAGCAGTGAAACGACTAGGCACCGTTACAGAGCAAGCAAAGTGTTTCTCAACGAGGATGATATTTATACAACATGCCCAGACATATGCGAGGCATATATCATTAATATATACAGCTTCAGCTCGTTTGAGCAAGAAGAAAATGGGTCATCATCAAGTATGCATCCATCATAACCATCTATCCCAGCGCCTCCTCATCATCAGACTCAGCGGCCCAGCGACGCGTTTAGCAGCCGGCGTAGATAGCTAAAAGGCAAACAAATGTCAGTAATCGCCCCAATACCATTAAAAAAAGGAAAAGAAAACTTTTATCCTTCGTCGAGGAGAGTAAACTTACACTGCGCGAAAAGGGCGTATGTATCGGCGTGGTTCAAGTTCTGGCTCGCAGAGAGGCTCTGGACGAACTCGTAGCCGTAGCCGCCGTAGTCGTCGGTGCCGGCGACCGAGGTCAAGTGGGTGACCTCGTGGAGGACGGTGCTCTGCTGGTCCTGGTCGTGGCACGTGCTGCTGGCGGGGGTCAACTCGTCGAAGAAGATGGGGCAGTTGACCATGTAGCCCTCCGAAGGCAGGGTGCTGTGGACACCGATAGTCAGTAATTGCCCATCTCACGCGACGAGATTAAAAATGTGGGCGCGCGGTTACTTACTAGGCGATAACGCCGTCCTCGCAGGCGTCGTAGACGTCCGAGCAGTAGTAGGGAGCGCCCGAGGTGGTGCTGCCGCACTCGGAGGCGATGGAGTTGAAGACGTCCACGACCGCGGAGCGGGTCGAGGAGTCTGTGTTCTTGAAGTACTCTTCAAGCTTCTCGTCGTCCGACTCGGCGACGGACGCGGCCTCGTTGGCGAGGTCGGCGCAGGCGTTGATAGCGTCCTCGGTAGCGGTCTTCTGGGCACCAGTGCAGTCACTCTGGACATCCTGGCGCTTGATTCTGGCGTGGAAGGCCTTGAAGATCTTGGACGCGGCGAGGCCGTCGACGGTGGTCGAGAGCAGGTTGCTGGCGTAAGGGACGGTACCGACGATCTCTGTGCTGCCGGCCTTGGCGTATTGGAGTGCGCCTTCGGAGACCATGTTGATGGCACCGCCGGCGCTCAGGTCGTGCAACTCGGCGACGTCGAACACCTTCTCCACGGTCTTACCGGCCGGGATGAGCTGGAAGGAAGACTCCTTGAGACCGGTCTTCTTGACACGAAGGCGGACACCGCTGAAGGCGACGTTGGACTTGCCCTGGGTGACCTTGACCTTCTCGGTAGGCGACTTGTCGAAGAACGAGCCAGTCTTGAAGACCTTGAGGTCCTCGCTACCGGTGTTGGTAATGCTAGCCTTGACGCCGGTGTTTCCAACCATCTTGATCTTCACGTCAAGAGGCGAAGCCGACTTGCCGACATTGATGGTAGCGGCGCTAGCCACGGTGGCGAGGGCGGAAACGGCAGCGGCGAACTTCATGGTGATGAGGAGAAACTGGTCTCGAAGGGATGGTGTAGGAAAAGGAGGCGAATGTTGAGGATTAAGGTGGATGGTGATGATGATGGTGAATTCAAGTCAACTGAGCTCTGGAAAACAGGTTGGCTTTATACTTGAATTCGTTCTTCGATGACCTAGACCGGGCATATCTCGAACCCGAAGACTCAAGCCCACAATAGAGAGCCTTCTGAGGGCATCTGATGATGTCGATCAACAATGAGCGATACCAAAGGAGGCATCTCCTTTCCCATGGACATCTTGTGAGTTGGTCTAGTGTTACGCTTGATCCCTGTTACTATTGTGGTTGTCGATCGTAGAAGAAAGATGAGAAGCTGGTGGTTTGCCAGTTGTGGTTATCGACAGCGCTCATGAATAATGGATATGCTGAGATAGTTTCTCCCTGGCAAGTCGGACTCCTCAGCGCCGCAACGTGGGCAATATTGCCCCGATGTGCAATATTCATACTAGTAATGGAAGGACGCCAGGGGAAGGCTGAAGATCAACAGGCGGACCTTCAGGGCTTGGCGGTGATGGTACTCATACTGTATCTCGCGAGGTGCTTGGCAGTTGTCGATCGTGACTTTTGACTTGCTGGCGGCTTGGCCTCACTAGAGGCTCTAAGCCAGTTGATACTAGGAGAAGAAAGCTTAGATTTTGCCAACCCTGGGCTCTTTCCAGCCGAGGTCGTTGCTGTGAAGGCTTCCCAGCTATGTGCCGCCGGACTTCGGACATGGGCAGCCGGCCAGGCCGGGGAATTTGGTAGCCAGGTATCCCGGGAACATTGTCTTCTTTGGAGCCGCCACTTGGCGCCACGGTGGTTAGATCCTCAACAGGGATATTTACGTTGGCTGGTGTGTTGCCTGTCAATCACTCAGGGGCCGAATCAGGTTCAGCCTCGCATTGGAGGATATCGAGCGGCTAAATCTAACCTCATCAGCCCAAGACGGCTTATCATATAGGCCTTGCAGGCACTGACTACGCGCATCATCAAGCTACCAGTATTTCTCTTGGGAGGCTGATCTGTTACTACTAGTATCACGTATAAAATGGCTTGCGTTAGCTACCGTTTACAACCCAATCTCGCGCATATAGTCATCATCAGTGATAAACTAGGTGTTTCTAGAAAGACTTTGGCGGTGGCCCACTTGTCCGATATCGTAGGGTAGACCCGTTCCTCGTGGGCTACTTCTCATTCTCAAATCAAATCGTACCTATTGTCTATGGACCCCCTTCCAACGTGGCTCTACTTAGTATACCTAGCTTAGTAGCTTTTGTTTGGACACCTACTGTTTTCGGCAAGTGCACCGGTTTCAACGCTCAGTGGATCAGCTTACCGTTGATATCAGACAGTTTTTGGTTGTCCAATAGCAAACCAATAGGCGAGATCGGCTTCGGGAGTTGCGCGCCAAGCGCTTGCCAAGCGCGTTATGGATGCTGGTCATTTGCGATGGATTCCGTATACTGTCCATATACCGGTGTGAGTTGTTTCGTGAGGTAAAAATCCATTCCACCGCGGTCAACGCCGAGTCGATCTCTGGCAGCCAAGAGCTTTGCCAGAAACGCCTTCTTAAACAGTCGTGGTGCGCATGAAGGTTCATAAAGAGGGGCGTGGCCGTGATAGCAGAAAGGCGACACCGATTTGGCTAGGCCGAGGGCCAAATGGAGAAGCTGTACATGATAAAGGTAGATATTGGGTGGCATCGCCAAGCCTTCTTTAGTGGTGCCTACTGTACCCGATAGCACCAGCGTCGTCATACGTTCAAGCACCAGGCAACGACGACTTTGCCAGAAGTACTTCTCATCCACTTCTCCTTCACCAACTTTCGAAACTTATCTTCATAATCTCATCCACAATCAGCATCGTCGGAGTAGAAATTTCTCTGCATATTCGGAAATTTCGGAGTTTGAATACCCACCGGCCTAATACCCACCCAACAACTCGCAGTGAGAACCAAGATTACAACTCCCCGCACCAACCACCCCACCACAACCGATAATTGACGTGACCCAGGCGGTGTTCATGGTTCCTCAACAGTCTTCACGTTCGCGAGGTCGGATCCTCGCTGTGCTTGGCATCTTCGTCGTTCTCGTCGTCTTCTGGAACACCTGGTCATCTATTGGCGCAGGCACAACATCTGTCGAGTCGCAACAAGCACGTGTCGACATGTCAGACCAAGTCCTCTCAGCGCTCAAGGTGTCGGTTCGGCAGGATAGCTCAGAACCTCGGAAGTTGACGATCGGTGTCACCAACACACACTCGAGCCCCGCAACCGTGTTCACGTGGGACTCGCCGCTCGATCCTCTGGCGGTGCAGCTTGGTCTCTTGGAATTCACTCCAGAGGGCCAGGATACGCCAGTCAACATTCCGAAGATCCAGGTGCGACGGCTTATGCCGCCGGGCGACGATGCCTACATCACAATCGAGCCAGGCCAGACACAAGAGCGGGATGTGTTGCTCAAGAAGCCTATGGTACCCATGGACCAACTCCAAGGCAAGGTCAAGGTTGTCTGTAAAGGAGAATGGAAGAGCGTGTGGGCATCAAAGAAAGAGGACATATCGGCCGAGTCACTGAAGAACACGGGGGCGGACGACGCTGCATTGAAGGGAAACTTTGAGAGCGAGCCAGTGGAGATCGAGTTTTAAAATACATTGCGTTCTCAGAATGTGCCGGGCGTGAGCAGATCCAGCGGCTTGTAGGTAGGCACTGTCGTTCACATATTCGCAAGCCAATCACATTATTCAGAATGAAGGAAAGCCACCTAGGTAGCTTATGTGCCGAACGGTCGGGTGAGTGTGAATGATAAGGTATTCATTGCTGCGCGTAGTCGTAAGCTGCTTGCTGCTTGCGCTCGCACAAGACTTTGAGGCCGTGGGTCAATAAAGCTCAGCTCCTTTTGAAGAGTGAAGTATATACCTAGTAGGTGACATAACAGAAGATTGTACCTCGGTAGGTTTGTAAAGTATTTTAATTATTTTAATACAATAAGCCACCTAAGTTAACCCTAAAGTTGTTTTTTTTTTTTTTCCCTCTGTCTTGTTTAGCTCCGGACTCCTGGTTCGGGTTCAGGTTGACCGCCCGCCTGTCGCACAGGGTACTTACTGCCAGGGGGCCTGTGCTGTATGGTACCCAGTAAGTGTCCTTCCAGGAATAACGTACCTAAGTACTGCAACCACTATACCAACCCCGGATTTAGGACTTGGAGCTCCCCACCAAGGCACCTACCTAGGTACTGTGTAGGTAGGTAAGGTAGGTAGACTTCTATAAGGGGTAAGTCGATGCGATACTGAATAATCGACTTCAAACCCCAATATCTTTATTAAACGCCCCGGGAATAACTGGAGAAAAGGGTGACCAGATATATAGGTATTACGGAAGGACAACAAGGGATGTACAGAAAAATACCTACCGTAAACGAAGCCGTACTGGATTCCCTAGTGTACCTAGGTAGAAGACAGAACGAGTCCCAAGGGCATCGCTCCCATGCCCCAAGACACAAGACAAGGTTGGCCAGTAGCAGTGTCTCGTTCTTATCAGGTCTCAAGCGCAGCTGCCGGATACATGTAAGTTACCTACCTAGGTAGATTAGGTACTTCGTACTTAGTCAACCAACCTAACTGACGGCTCCAGCAAAGAACCTTGGAAACGACTGACAACAATTCACGTTAAACCACGTTAAACGGGGCTCTTGAGTGGTAAGCACAAGATGAGAGGTATACACAAAGTACCCCGCCAACCCCCCGTTTGCATGTTTTCTACCTGCCAAGTACTTCTTCTCGTCCTCCTCGTCCCCCTCACAACAGCACATTCACCATGTATCCCGTGTTTAGCGTCATGTAAGGCACCTATACCTACTACCTGGGAGCGGGAGATAGGTACCTAACCACATGTTCACACACACGATGCACATGATGCACACGATGCTTGGTCATTGACTGGAACCAGACCATCACCACTCTTACATACACGCACGACTTCAGCCTCACTTAGTTCGAACCTGACCTGTCATGCTTCGGTACTTGGTCTTGATACCTCCATACCTCCCCCATACCTCCCCCATACCTCCTCCATACCTCCTCCATACCTACCCAAAAATCTCCGGAACACTGTTCCTTTTACTGGGGATGTATGTAAACGATTCGCTCCCTCAAAAAGCTCTGCTCAGTATCCGAAGCTACGTAGGCACTCGGGTGGTATGTTTATACCTACCTAACACTTCCATATTTCTCTACTTACTGTCTACCTAGGTAATCCAGCTTGCTTACCTTAGGTACCTCTCTTCATCGTTACATCCCTCAAGGTCGCTTTTGTGGTAATTACATACACACTGTGCATCGTGTAATTGAGCCTTCACACAGTCAGTCTATTGTACAGCTATTGTACAGCTCTATCTATTTTCCTTCTGTCCTATGTATTTCGGTTTAGATAGACCTATTGGGACTGGGACTGGGTCACGGCCCGAGGACGTGTTTAATGTGAGGAGCTCCGAAGGTTTTGCCTTGCCGAGTATTACTCATGTATCTCGCCCATCCGGGTACAGCGCCAGCATTTTCACCAGCAACCTTCAACCAGCACTTTCATGACCACTTTCACCAACACCTTATCTGCTTCAGGATCACCTCCCTCCTCGGACAGGTGCTGAGTCCGGCTCCTCCCTCAAAAGTAACCTACCTAAGTACCGACTCGTAAAGCGCCCAGGTGCTTTCCCATCCGCCTGCACTTCCGGTCTCCCCATTTTCACCTGCCGATTATCTGCACCCTACCTACTCTGCACCCTCCGTAGGTGATCGTCAGCCACGCCCCCCTCCCCCCCGAGTCCCCCTCGACACCTTTGGCGGCAACCGTTGGCGGCAACCTACGCGGCCCAACTACCGATCCCGTCCTTCTTTTCACCACTATTCATTGTAACCGCTCGGGAGCCGGGGCCTACCTAAGCAATCAGCATTCATTCCCCCGACGGGCAACAGGGGAATACCCCGGGCCATATTGCCTAACTCCCTCCTCCCTTTTTCCTATCGGTAGAGCGTGCATTCGCC
This sequence comes from Xylaria grammica, assembly GCA_004353285.2. NCBI lineage: Eukaryota > Fungi > Ascomycota > Sordariomycetes > Xylariales > Xylariaceae > Xylaria > Xylaria grammica. Next base: position 4,379,315 of record NGZP02000009.1, read on the forward strand.
CCGATCAACTCTACTTGTTCATCTTGTTAATTCCACCGAGATACGTAATCTATCTATGTGAAGCAGCTTGAGCGTCAATCCCGGCCGCTGTCGAATCAGATCCCCCAGCTACTAGGTCTGTTCTTGTCCATCGGCTTCGTCATTAGCACTGGGTCCTCCCACCTACTCGGCAGATGTAACCCTTATCTTGTGTTCACTACCATCTCAAGGCCAGTCGCAATGGTACATGCATCCAAAATGCCGTCGGGGCCGCTCCGTTTTACCATGCCCCCGAGTCTACAACGGTTCGACATCTTCTGGAAGTTCCCATATGATATTCGACACATGATCTGGGAAGAGATTATATTCACGCCAGGGATCCATTTTCTCAAGTTCGTCGAGACTCAAGACACACCGGTCATACGCACACACGTTTCCACGGGAGCCAATAGTGGTGGATCTCTTGTGACGCCACCTGAAAGGCGCGCGGAGGGGACGCGGGATTCCGAGGGTCTTACCTATTCCGCTACTTTGAGGCCCGTTTTTCCCTTTACATGTGCCGACAACTCATATTATATCTCCATGAACAAGACCCTTGCCCAGCTTCGAGATTCGTGTAATGAAGCCAAAGCCTTGGTCCAGAAAGTACTTGCACAGCCAGGAAACTTAACGCTAGACGGCGGGCAGCTCGTTTTACTCCAACGGTCCTCCGATATTCTGTGTATCGATTACCCCAATATGTCACACGCCCGGTATCTAGGCCGATGGGCAGAACATCTGGATCTAAGCCAACTTGCCAAGGTTCGTCGACTGGCTGTTCGTTACCATCATGAATGGGACAGCCATGATCTGGTCTGTGCCTATTGTGGGCGAGTGCATTCGTATAATGGAAAGCACCCACACCCTCGACACGTCTACGAATTCGCCGCCCTATTTAAGAACTTAGAAGACTTCTATTTCATCGATTATCTGACTGCGCGCAAACCACCACAATCTCCTCACTACCCTCATCAAGCACAAAGTGAGTATTATACCCCTCGCAATCCTTGCTTCGTTCTAGGCACTTAAAAGTGATACTAGATAATTCAGGTAGACCCTGGGAGCGGTTTGCGAGTAGTAGGGGTGGCCGAACATATTTTGAGGTCGACCCAGAGGCTTGCACAACACACACGCATGTATACGAAACTCTGTCGTGGCTTCGAAGCAACTATCTGGTTCACTGCAAGTGCAAGTCCCAGGGACCGCCACGGCCAGAGGCTGTCCGCTTCAAGGTCCTAGGGTGCGAGTGGGATGCAGATCAGAAACTATCACCACCGAAACGGCAAACGAGCCTAACTAAGAAGCGGGCAAAGAGTCATACCTCAGACCCTATGATCTCTTCACCAGATTTGCCTAGGCTTGTTTACAGCCCCTCGCCACGAATTTACAGTACCAATCCTCTCCCAGTTGTTTTCGGTGATGGTGGCAAGTCGAAATTCGAGTTTAGCCTAAAAATACCCCATTAGAACAAGAGCGCATACACGGTCAGCTTTTAAAATGATTTGCGTTTCGGCCTGCACTTGGATGGGAGATATGTAAGGGGAGTGTGAATTATTGCTGTGTTCTACCTTGTCGCGGCACATTGAGTTTATGATACCCTGACTGCTGAAGGCATTGGCGAATGCGACCAAAGAGAAGGATTGTGTCTGACCTTGGTACAACTTTCAAAAATTAGTATGGTTGAAATGAGTCTCGAAATAACTGTTTCACACAGCTGATTGTACCTAACACCCTCAAGATAGATACTGCACGAAGGCAACAGATAGGACGTCTCAATTCGAGTTTCCTCCTGATTGGTAGCCCGTGGAGCTTCTTTACAAGAGTAGTCAAAAATGCTGCTCTGTGTTTATTTACGAACTTGGCGATATCCCGTTCATTTGGATCCCGCCATGGCATTGGCGTGGAGGCCGAGGTCAGAATCGTTTCCCCTGGCGCGGGGACGTTGTTAACCCCCTTCGTGATTGGTCCGAGGGAAGCAACAAGACAGTCACGATGTGTAAATCACCAGCGAATAGGAAATATCTTGACGAATATCATATCATCAGTGTCGACAGAAAACAGCGTGGCTGATAAACACGTTCGGCTCCGTTCGCTGTGAACGGCCGTTTATCCGACGGGGTGGGTGGAAGGGATGTCCTGCCCCTCCTCTGTGTACCCAGCGAATTGATAGCATCGTCAGCATCCACAGGCATACCCAACAGATGGGCTTTCAAGAATGGCATTTTTATAGGTAGGTGTGTACAGGACTATCCCTTAGGTAAAGCGCTTCGGAGAACTCACTGGTTCCAAGTGAGAGGGCGGGCGGGCTCACATTTCTCAATGAAGGCCACATCGTTAGCAGGTGGCCCGGCTGGTTCCGCTGATATATAAATGCACTTGTCACACGTATCGATCTCACGGTATAAAATTCGATCGTATCGCCTGTACGGAAGCACTACATATACTGGCATGGCGGTAGAGACGGGAGCGGGCATTGAGAGGAGAGGAGGTACGTCTGGAGGTGGCCTAAAAGGTACATCCAATAGATGGTAGATTAGGCGTGTCTCACGTGTACTTCTGCATCTCCTAAAGGTACACTGCAGTGTCACACAGCCCAAGTGCGACACCATTCAACGCCATGTTGAAGTATTCATAAGTGTTCCGTCCCAGTAGTAGGGAGTCTATATCACAGCCTGCCTACCTAATGTGCCTTTTCACATTCACACGTTTGATAAAAGTGGATGTGAGTACTCGACCTAACGTATACACGTAAAGAGGTATACTATACTATATGCATGCACGATCAAGCTATGTAGATTTGACGAGAATACTAACCAAACTGGCTAGATGTGGTATTCTGGTATTCATGTGTACAAGGTAGGCAAGTAGTAGTAGAAGGTAGCTCTTCCTTATCTCACCTCTCTTCTACTCGCCGACAAGGCCTGTGTGCAACCTCAAAGTGATACATCAACGTGCACCGCACTTTTATGCCACCACATTTTATACCACACTTTAATGGCACCGTCCGGGTACTAGGTATCGTTTCACCTTGTTTACATACCTTAAGTACCCAGATAGGATAGCTAGGATAGGTAAGATGGGTAGGATGTAGATAGGTAGCCTGGCCTTTCTCACTTCACCTTGCATCGCAACACCCCGTCATTCACTAGGCTAGCGCGGGGTATCTCCATTCACTCACTCCGTCTCTTCAGGCACCGACGCAAACACACCTTCTCAGTCCTCCAACCCCGCGAAAAAAAAAAAAAAGGAAAAGAAAAGAAGAAACGAATTAAAGAATTAAAGAATTGAGCTACGAAGAGCAGACATCATTGTACCTGGGTACTTCGAGACTAGGTCAATTGCACGTTTCTGCAAGCCGATGAGGCAGTGACCTGCTGCAGTCATCAGTCGCATTCAATGACACGGCAGTGAGAGGATTCGAATACCTCCTAAGATAGTCCTTCCTCCCGCTTTCGTCTCATCGCCTACCTACCTCCTTGCCCATTCCAACTCTACTTCTACCTAGGTACATTCTACCACTTCTTACCTACCTAAGGGACCGTCCCATCACCTCCAGTCTCCCATTCCCTTCTCCCCTTCTCCTCTCCTCTTCTTTCCTCTTCTTTCCCTGACGTTGCCGTCGCTCATCCATTTCTTCCTTCACCTTCACCTCCAGGATTGAAGGTACACTCACTCTCTACCTGCCTAGTACAAACTAAGTTTCTGTCTGATTTCACTTGTTGCCCTTCTATCATCACCCACAGCCCCTCCAAATAACAAGCCGTGTATCAAGCAGCATAGCAAGCAGCATAACACAACACGGTCAGCTTGAAGAAAGAACCACTGGCGAGTAACCGAAATCGGTTCAGCTGCCAATCATGCCGCCACCACTCATCGGCTTCTCGGTCTTCATGCGCAATGTGCCTACCACCTTGACAGAGCGCTCCCTCGAAACTGAACTGTCTCCTTTTATGGATGGCCTCCGTATCAAAGACTGGACTTGTGAAAAGCCTCACGGCAAGCCCTTTGGTATTCTAACCTTCCTTTACCGGAAGGACGGCCAGAACTTTCTAAACAAGCATGGCCAACAGCCTATTCCTGGTGCTCTTTTCCGTGGAGGCCCCAGGATGAGAGCTCACCTTACTCTCCTGGGTAGACCAATCTTTTGTGTGGAGAGTGACAAGGAGCCTGATTCGACGTTACTGAGGGTGCTGCAGTTAAATGAAGAACAGAGGAACCAACCCCCTGAATATGATGAAAAAGCCAAGGAACCTAAGCATGTCGTCTTCGATGCCCAAGGGCTCTCGTGCGGCCACTATGACTATCCAAAGGAAAGGCTGACATACACGCCCGACATACAATGGCGTATACAACGAGGCATCGCAAAGTTTGCCAGAGACACCTTGATTGTTTCCTTTCCCCACAGTCTTGGCCAAATACGTCGTGAGTAACGCCTCGGTGTCTTTTCTTTATGATCCGTGCCCGTACCGAAAGCGATCTCGACCCAAACGCAACTCACTTAGAGAAGTGGTTACTAACCAAACACTCTTCAGTTGAAATTCCATACAGAACTATCCACGAAGTAGTCATCTCGGGTCGTCCGCCTTCTCTTTTTCTCACGCTCTGGGAACCACCAAGGATTTTGCTACTTGCTCACGAAAACAACGGAGACGAGTTACTTTTCATGAACATGAAGAGCCTTAGTGTAAAAGTTAACTCGAGCCTCCCTCGGCCTGGAGTGAGGGAGCGCTTGAGCAAGATCCCTCACGACGTCGTAGATCATGGCGACATCATCGGCCAGTCACTCATCTACTCGATAACAATATCTCCGGAAGAATTCGCCTCCAAGATAGAACGGCTGAGAGAAAATGAGTATCTGAAAGTAACTTCTCACAACGTCCCCGTGGCCTCTTTTGGTTGCAGCTATATGGTCGAGGGATTGGCATCTTTCAAGGCAGCCGTTACAAAGTGCGCTCAAACAATACCCTTCGATATTCTATATCAGTTCCAAGCATTAGTTCAAAACGGCTACCTGCTACCCGCCACCGCTCAAAACTTGCTCCTTCGGCTTTTGAGTAACAAATCTCATGACACGCCTACAAGAGTTGGGGGTGCGGAAACGGTCGAGCATGAGGCCTCACTGGCGCGATTTCCCTTCTCATCTCATGCCGTGAAGAGTAAGATTTCCGGCCTTTTCGCAATCTCTACGTTGGCTTTACCCCTATGTTTTTGGATCACTCCTTAAAATGACTCTTCGTGATTTGCAATTGCTGATTTCTAATTTTCACAGAATTATTCTCCCAAATGCCATTTCCCGGGCCCTACACAGAAGCCAAAATGTTTGATACAGATGAGATATGGTCACTACTTGAAACAAACGAAAAGGAAATACAGCAAGGCCTGGCCAGAGAGCTTATTACGGAGCGAGCTCGCCAGAACCTAACAATGGTCTACAAAGTACAAGTGACGCCGACTAGAATCATGTTCAACGGCCCTGAACCTGAGGCGAAGAATCGAATTCTTCGGAAATTCCCACGCCACATTGGATATTTCGCTCGCATCCAGTTTTGTGACGAAGATGGCCAGGATCTCTACTTCAATCCAAAAGGTGAGAAATTTTTTCATTAGCGTTCCTATTTCTCTCCTTCGCTTGACAAACTCTTCTTTACTACTTAATCTGTCGTATTCTCCTATACCAACCCGTATAAGTGGCCCACTGACATTTTAATACGACGGGAACCCTCTCGCCATATATGTCATTTCATGTCTAGCCGAGTAGCGGCTAGAGGCTATTGGGTTACAAAGACAGCATTCACTAATTAGACTTACTGCAGTTTCACTCGACAATATACACTCGAGATTCAATAGGATCCTTGATGACGGCTTCCCAATTGCAGGGCGGCTGTATAAGTTCTTGGGGTTTTCGCATTCTTCTCTAAGGTAGGGCATACGTCTATGCTCACCTATTCATCACTTTGATCGAATTATCCACTAAAATTAGTGTTATAGGTCTCATGCGGTTTGGTTCATGGCTGGTTTTGTGGATGACAACAAACAGCTACGAAGCTATGCCACTGTGATACTTGAGCTCGGAGACTTCCGGGGCATTCGCTCTCCCGCTCGATGGTATGTACAATATCTCCAATATCTTCAAGGCTTTTCTTCGTGAATTCTCTATTGAATAGTATGCTAACCTCTTTTAAAGTGAGTACATGCCCACCTAGAGCAATAGGATTCTCGTCGCGAATCTCCTTAGGAAAAGGTATCTTAAGGCCTAATATTTTATTAACGCGTTGCAGGTGCGGCCAGGATTGGTCAGGCTTTCTCCGAAACACCCATCGCAGTCGACCTGAAGGAATTGAACACACGTATCGAAAAAATACCGGACGTCAAATCTCAAGATGGCACTCGTGTCTTCAGCGACGGAGTCGGAACCATATCCTCGGAACTGTTGGAGGCGGTCCTAGATAGGATGTCTCAAACGTCAAGGACCGCCACTTGCTTGCAAATTAGATGGGCCGGCGCGAAAGGTATGCTGAGCCTAGACTCTACGCTTAAAGGCAATGTCAGTAAGTGATATCCCAAGCAACTCTCTTCCACTGGTTCAATTTGTTTGGGCTAGTTTCATAAGCCCTACAAGCTATCAAAGCCCGCTTACTGCATAAGCAACTACTGACCTAGACTTCGAAGTGCGCGTGCGCGACAGTATGCTCAAGTTTGATAGCCCAGACACACAAAACCTTGAAATATGTGACGCCGCAAACAAACCTATACCGCTCGTTCTTAACCGTCAGATGATCAAAATCCTTGAGGATATGAGAACACCCGAGTCGTGGTTTTTCAAGCTTCAAAATCGAGAACTTAGTCGCTTGCGCAAAATCACGGCTATCACTGAGAACACGGTAATATTTTTGAAACGCCAGAAAATTGCAGAGCAGATGGGCTTCTCTCAGTTCATTCGTCGTCTGCATAAGCTCGGGTTTGATTATAAAAAGGACGCCTTTCTCTGTTCTGTTGTGGAGGCAGTCGTGTTGCGCGAAGTTCGCCTTCTTAAACACAAGTCTCGAATACCCGTTGAGCACGGAGTGACATTATTCGGAGTCATGGACGAATTCGGATACTTGGGCGATGAAGAGGTGTTTATCACGTTTGATAAACAGCAAGGTGGCTCATATCCAAACCTTGAAAACCGCCTCGTAATCGTCACTCGATCACCAGCCTTGCATCCTGGCGATATACAACTTCGTACAGCAGTTGTGCCACCGAGGGGCCACCCCCTTCGTAGCCTGTCTAACTGTATCGTCTTCAGTCAAAAGGGCAAACGAGACCTGCCAAGTCAACTTAGCGGCGGTGATCTGGAGTAAGTCCTGTCAAATCTGCTTTCCAAACAGGCCGGTGTGCTGAGGCTTAATAACGCATTCCATGGCAAGATTCTCGTTTCGGGAGCACGTAGCGTTTACATGACCACTACTAACTATATCTTTACGTAGTGGAGATATTTATAACGTGATATGGGACCCTATTGCTGTTGAAGGATGCAAACTTGAATTTGAACCCGCCGACTACCCCCGAGTCGCTCCTCTCGACATAGGCAGAAACGTGCGGGCTGAAGATATGACGGGATTTTTCGTCAAATTCATGGCCACAGACCAGTGAGTTTTGAATACCCCTCGGCCTAACATGAGCTATCATTTATCTGCCAGGTTGGCCATGCGTATAGACGTGGTTGAGGTTTATGACACGATGCTGTGATAAGTTGATCATCTAATCCGGCTTATAGGCTAGGTCTTATCGCGGTCAAACATATTATATTTGCCGACTTGCACGACGCAGGGTCCGTTCACGATGAATGTAAATTACTCGCCGAGATGCATTCAACGGCAGTCGATTATTCTAAAACCGGCATACCGGTGAATATGGACAAAATATCATCCCTCAAAAGAACTAGATACCGCCCAGACTTGTGAGCATCCATTTTTCAGACTAGTCGATTCTTGAAAGTCTTGCTAATGCGCCAGCAGCTTGGCCCCTGCACCTCCTGCCAATATTGTTGATAAAACTGAGATTCAATTTGAACCACCTATTGTGCCGTCAGCTGAAGCAGACGAAGACGATGACAGCGGCCCCAAGCATAAATTCTACAAATCAGACAAGGTACTGGGTAAGCTGTACCGGGCTATAGACGAGAAGAAGATTTGGAAGGACGATATCCATTTAAATATCAACCGTTTTGGCCCTTATCTCTGGGATGAGCTAATGGTACACATCATACGTCAATGCGAGAAGAACCTCGGCCATGTAGAGTGGCGGGGAGCATTGGATGAAGCGAAGAGCATTCGCCAGGCGTACGTATTCTTTCATTATTATATACTAATCGGTGGCTGACCTTGATTAAGATATGACGATACGATCTGGACAACCACTATTGAGTATTCGGATCATTCTTCCAAAGGAATTACTGAATTGGAGGTCTTTACTGGCACAATCTTCAATAAGTCGGGTGTTCAGACGCGCCGACAACGTGACACATCCATTCGTCTCAAGGATGACTATGATCGTATCGTAAAGTGGGTTGAAGGCCTCATAAGAAAGCAAAGTGTAAAGTCATCAACGGACCAAGACGATAACGAAGACGACTCGCTCGACGGCTACGAAGAAGAAAGTACAAGCCCGGGGATGGAATCTACGGCATTGGAATTGAGTATTGCGTGTCTCCATGTAGGACTCAAAAAAGGCGGACACGACTTCAACAAGCGGAGTACTAGTGATTTTGAGAGCTTCAAGGTTATTGCGGCTCACTGCGCCTTACGGGAGCTGGAGATTGCCATTCAACAGAAGGATATAGCCGACGGAGTGGCTTTCATGAGCGGCGGCTTTCCTGGCGTTAGGAGTGGAAGGGCTTGATCTAATACTAGAGCGATCGAGCAGGCGGTAATGTTGATGGAAGGATCTGAGATGGGGGATTCTCTTTGTATGGTTGAATCATGGCTTGGAGGACTACGAACAATTGCATGTTAAGGGCACGCTGGGCTGAGGCGTTAGGGGATAAATAGCCAGCTTCAATCAGGTAAACACCAGACCGTGTGTATGCAAGATCGATTGGAAGCTAGTTTCCTTTGGAGTACGCAGGTTTCGCGCATCGACTCAGATTGTTAGGGTTAAATCACGTCGAATGATGGGAGTGATGAGAATGTGGGCTAGTGGGGGGACGAGCCGTGTGCTATGTTAAACCCATTCATCCTCGAGAGCCGGGATAAATATGGCGCAGATAGATAGCTCAATTCCCACTCAAGCTGCAACATAGAGCGGTAACAGAGCACCAATCATGTTGTACAGGAAATGAGGCCGCATGTTTTGGCGTTTGGAAATGCGGTCTACGAACACTGTTGGTCTTGCTACCCATCTATCTCTATCTTCAACAAATTGGGCACCAACTTGAACCCGAACCAATTGCGTCACACCAACGGGCCAAGTGGCGTGTATCCATGGTACTGCCCGCCGTTTCTTGCGTCGTGGGTAGGGAGCGGTTTGGTAGGTTGTGTTTCATCGCTCGAGCAGGCATGCATGCGAAGGTGAGCAGGTAGATCTAACTCTACTGCTGAGCTTTAAGTTCCTTGAGATCTACCGCTCATACGAGCACGATACGACTACGGGATATGGTGTCATGAGGCATGTGACGCGGGTTCTTGGGAAATAGATCTGTTCTCACGCCTTGGTATGTTTGAAGGAGGACAAGGCGGTGGAAACGAGGTAGATCATACAACCAGCTATATCTTAACATCGAGATCGCATTCCCGGAATTATACCAACCGCCCAACGCCCCCCGGAAATCTCAAACTCGAGTCAAAACCAAAGATTCATCACTGGGAAGGGAATTCGCAACTATTCAACTCGGGGCTACCCGCGAGCCTGGCTAGGTTGTAGCCAACAAAGCGGCGGGGTCGTGTAAACCCAACAGCTGAGGCTTCTCGGAAATCTAACCCCTCTATTCGGACTATAATAGACCGAAACGGCGGCGCTATATAAATAGATAGGCTTGATACGCCGCCCTCGCCAGAGGAGAGAGGTCGTGGTGACGCCCGTGCTCAAGTCAGGAGGGACGCGAGAAGGGTGTGAGTTTAATCTGCTCAAGTGGATTGATTCGACCTAACTCGAAAACCTGGAAAACAGACCCCGCCGGGCAATCCGAATCTCGATCTCATACTAGATAGAATGAAGATGCTTCGGAAACGAAAGGCTGCGCTGAGGACAACATGCGTAACACCAGAGAGGAGCTGTGTCGTGTGTGTTATGTGTTGTATTCCCGGGACGTGACTTACACGCAGCTGTTGCTGGCCGATTTCAGCGGTGACAGCTGGCAGCGATCAGGGGAGGGAGAGGGGGTTCATCATTACTACAAGTAAAAGGACACTGCTGCAGCTTAAACGAAACGACCCGAAAGGGTAAAATGGACGGCTGCAACCATCTCCAACCTTTTCCTGCATGCCAATATGCATAATGCAGATTTTCCCTACGGCCGACCAGCAATTTCCAACCATCAAGTAAGGGAAAATCCATACTGCATTGAGAAAACGAGAAGGAAAAAAAGCCCGAGGCGTCCCCAGGTGAATGGTTTCTTCTTCCTGCCGGTCGATCTCTGTATGCTATGTAATCATGACAGAAGCTGGGTAAGTGGCTTTATCAATGGGCATTATGGGCATTATGGGTATTATGGGCTAGGAGGGGGCACGGTATACACGGTACGGAGGTATAGTGTAGGTAATTTTTTTTGGTCTGGGTTAGTGAGTAAGTTAGCCTGCGGTAACGTTACCCAACTAACTCGCTTTGTTTTTTTGGTTTCCGCACCTGGAAAATTACCGTATTTGGGATGGAAGGGCGCTCCTCGGTGCCGTAGCGTGGGGTTTGGAGAAGATGGCCCATCTCATATTAATTAACTTGGCCTCGGCGACCACGAGGATCGAGTCCTGTGTGTTGGCCGAAAAAAACAAGGACCGAGAAAAAGAGAGCCTCGAAACATATCCACTCATTCACTCTCACCTACCGTAAACCGGCTGGAGGAAACGAGGGATCTCGATGTGTCGATGCCGTGATGTGTCGATGCTGACCGTTGCTAGACTAGTCCCGTGCTGCTATCTTCGTCTTACCTGTCAGCTCGGGCTTATGACGGGATAGGTCGGGACAGAAGAGGCGTGCTGGCTGGTCAAGCGAGGCCAGGCATTCTGTCCCGACAATCCCAGAGTCCTGCCGGACCTCAGTAGCAAGCGGGCGATGGGCCGGTGCGATGGGAACACTGACGAGTGTCGGGTTTCGCCTTTTAATTATGACATGTCTGCTCTGATATACGGATATGCGACGTAGCCCTAGCCAAGACGTGAGACGAATAAAGCAGCACAGCAGGCAATCGGGCTGGTCCCTTGTTGGTACTTCTTTGGGCGTCATCCTAATTCGCAAGTTCCGTCGACGATACCAGCAGGGTCACGTCTATGGACCGGGCTGACATCTGACGGAGAATTGCCCCTACGAAAATCCGACCAATGACAAAGGGTAGACACATGCCGGCTGCTCTATGGGGGACCCTGGGTCGATGGGCTTCGGATGGTAGCTGGGGGGCGAGGGAGGGCGTAAAGGGCAATCTATTCGTCTCGATGGCATGAACTAGTGTCTGGGTAGCCGGGTGTCAGGAGTCCAGATCGCTACCATTCCGCGGGCTGTCTCGAGTGAGACGGACCGTCAGGAAGCTCTCGTCACCTCATCGAGGCCTGGGCTAGGCCCTCGGAGCTGCGCGCCGGCATGTCAATCAAAGAATGCACAGCCATCGAGCCTCGTCGGGCCGGGGTACCGCAAGGGGTGGGTCTCGCCTGTGTTTCTTGGGCTGTCTGGGGGACCCCGGGCCCATTTCTGGCCATGTTTCCACGATGCCCACACGATGCCCACTCCCCCTTCCAGGGTAGCAGGGGAGGGCAGGGGAGGGCAGGGGAGGACAGGGGTGCTTCTCCAAACCAAGGCTCCTTGCGTCCCTTGCCATATTTATTAGTGCTTGCAACCCCGCGCTGCCCCCAGCGCATGAATGCTGGGGAACGGGATCTGAATGGCCGAGCCAGACGCCGTAGCAGTAAAAAGGGTCATAAGACACAGGGCGCGAAATAGGGAAAACGGTTGAGAGATGTCCAAGGTAGATGTGGTGCAGCGCACAGGCGCAGCGCCGCCAGCAGCAGCAACAGCAACAGCACCGCCGGCAATCCCCTCCTCGCTGGGGAGCGCCATGGCCGCCGCCGCCGCTGTCGCCACTGCTGCGACCACTACTGCCACCGGAACTGGAAGTGCAACTGGAATTGGAACTGGGACTGGGACTGCGTTCACAGCGACAACATCGACGCCGGCGACAGTCAATTCCGCGATATCTGCACGACCGTTAGGGACGAGTTTAGCAGCGATCACCACGCCCATGACAGGGGGTTCGCACCAACCAACATCACTAACACCATCATTACTAGGCACGACACACGCCAAAAGCGCCACCATCACCAACACCAACACCAACACCAACACCACTACCACCACAACAACAACAGCATCGCCGCATGCACAAACTAGAACAAATGGTACGAAGCGGCGATCGAGCGACCACAGAGACGGTAGAATTGCGAAAAGTAGGCAGCGGCCCGTATTCCTGAAAAACAGCATGGAGCCTCCCGTTTTGTCTTTTTACGGCACACAGCCGGTGCCTCTGCCCTCGCGATTTGCGAGTCTCAAGAAGCGCCTGGTCGCAGGCCACGAGGCCGCGCTCGAGGCCTCGTGGGGCCGCCTGATCCGCGCGCTGCGCGACGAGATCAAATACATAGACGAGCACCGCACGGAGCTGATCCCGTCCATCGACTTCACCGACATCAGCGACACGGCCAAGGTCGAGCCGTTTGAGGCGAGCCTGAAGCGGCACGGCATCGGCGTCATCCGCGGCGTGGTGCCGCCCGAGGACGCGAGCAGCTGGGTCGAGGAGACCAAGAAGTACCTCGAGACGAAGCACGACTTCAAGCCGCCGCCCGCGCAGGACCCGACGTGTTTCGACTTCTTCTGGACGCCGGCGCAGGTGCGGTCGCGCGCACACCCTAACATGCTCCGCGCGCAGCGCTTCGCCATGTCCCTGTGGAACTGCAACGACGACGACAGGCTGGCGACGAGGTTCCCCATCACCTACGCCGACCGCATCAGGATAGAATCGACCAACAACGGCGTCGTCATGGTCAACGGCGTGGCGGCGGCGCCCGTGTCGCCCGAAGACAGCCTCATCGCTGCCGCGGCCGCGGCGTCGAACGCATCGATCGCGCAGGTCGACAACGGCAGCCTAGAGCGGTGGGAGCTCGACGGCTACGGACGCTGCGGGCTGTACGACGAGATCTTCAAGGGCAACTGGGAGGCGTATAACGCGTGGGACCCGGCGGGCCGCGTCAACGCCACGTCGGACCTGTACAACGGCGCGGGCGCGTGCTCGATGATGCGCATGTTCCAGGGGATCCTGGCGCTGACGGTCGTCGAGCCGGGCATGATCCGGCTGCTGCCGTCGTCGAAGCTGTCGACGGTGTACTTCCTGCTGCGGCCGTTCTTCGCGCCCAAGGAGGCGGCGCCGGAAGCCGGGGACGACGACGGCGACAGCGACGGCGACAGGGCCGAGAAGTGGGAGCGGTACCTCGACCCGGCCAACTGGGCGCTCGAGAAGGAGCAGTCGACGATAATACACGGCGCGGTACCCGGGCACGCGCAGCGCGTGACGGCGGCGTGGCACCCGCACCTGCAGCTCGACAAGAGCCTCGTGACGCCGCCGACGCTGCAGGCCGGGGACTACATCGTCTGGCACCCGGACCAGGCGTACCAGTTCTCCAACACCAACTACCGCGGCAGCGCGCAGCCCGACGACGGCGGCAAGCCGGGCGACGGGGCCTCGCACACCTCGATGCTCGTGTACTCGCCCGCGGCGCCGCTGACGCAGACGAACGCGCTGTTCCTCGCGCGCCAGCGCAAGGCGTTCCTGCGGGGCCACCCGGGCCCGGACTTCGACTCGACGGGCACGGGGCTGGGCAGCGAGGCGCCGCACACGGGGCGCCTGGGCGAGAAGGAGATCCGCGAGGTCGGCGGCGAGGAAGGGCTGCGCGCGATGGGGCTCGCGCCGTGGACGTTGGGGCCGCGGAAAGCGGCTGCGGCTGCGGCGGACGAGACGCCCAAGTCGGGCGGATCGCCGACGGCGGAGGAGGACAACAAGAAGGACGTCGACGTGGACATGGACGACGGCACCACCGACACCCCGCCGTCCGGCTCGGTCTCCTCGGCGGGCGCGTCGCGGGCCGAGTCCGAGGTCGTGAGGCTCGCGAATATCATCTTGTTCCCGGACCGCTACGACTTCTACATGCCGACGCGGGCGAGCAGCCCCGTGCCCACGTCGCGAGAGCGCGAGAAAGAAAAGGAGAAAGACGGGGGCGCGGAGAAGGAACGGGGTGTTTCCGCGCCCACGTCTTCTACGGCGAGGATGAAACGGGACGAGAGGGCGAGGTGAAAATGCAGGTGGAGTTAGCGCTAAGAGAAGAGGTGCAAAAAGCAAAGGGCAAAGGCAAAGCAGGACTACAATAGGCGGAGTTGACACACCGTGCGGTCGGTGCAGGCGGGTAGAGAAAGAAAGAAAGAAAGACAGAAAGGGAAAGGCGTTTTTGGGGGATGGGATGGGAATAGGACGGGATGGGAATGGGACGGGCAATCTTAAACCGGCCGGAACTGACTTGAGTCTGGATGGGATATCTTAGAATATAAGGTATCTTATCTACTTTTTTTTTTTGCTCACATTCGCATTTTGCTCGCTATCTACACTACATACATTGCATATATGCATTGCATACGATCAGACGGATGCACGGATAGGATGGGATGGGATGGGATGAGATGGATGGGTGCGATATGTTGGGCGCGCACGCGAGGAATATCTTCACACTACACATACACATACGCACGCTTGCGCGCACGCGGGTTCGATCTCGAGCTGCGGTGCGGTGGAAAAGTTATACCGTCTGTCTGTCTGTCTGTCTATATACACATAAAGAGAGGAGAGGGAGGGAGGACCAAGGCGAAGAAAGGACGGGGCCGGACGAGATGGGGATATTCTCTAGGAGGGCCGAAGACAGAGGCGGAGGTGGAGGCAAATGCAACGCAGAGGCAATATTTTGTATATAGCCATATAGCTAGCTAGCTAGCTGGTCTCGCGGCGTTAAGAAGGCCCGGTGAAGGTGAAGGTGGAAGTGGAAGTGGAAGCGGAGTTGTAGGGAATTAACTATCTAACTAAGTAACTCATTAACTAACTTGGTGTTTTGTCATGCACGCGTGCGTGTGGTTATTCGCCCATTCATTCATTCGGTCGTTCATTTATTTATTTATTTAGTCAGTTAGTCAGTCGGCCAGTTATGAACTTCCTGATCTACTCCTATTCTAGTTCCTACCTCATCTAAGATTTCGACATAGAGACCTGTGTTTGGCGTCCTGCGAGATTATAAACGGCTGTCTACGGTGTGTTGCGATGGGTGTATATGTTCTACGTTAGATTAGGCATGTTGTTATAGAGATTAAGAAAAAAAGTCTAGTACAAAGACTTAAGGACAACTAACTCGGACGAAAAGGGGCTTCGTGGTAGACGGGCTGTTGAGAGCAGTAGAGAGGGTTAAGTAACGACGACGTCGCGCGAGGGCTATAGTATGTCACGCCTCTATGTCCAACTAGATCTAGACAAGGTGTTTCTGTGTTAAGTAGATAGCGGGAAGCCCCAGGAGAGAATAGCTGGTATAGCGTCTTTGCGCAACGATGAGTGTTCATTAAGCCCGTATACTGAGGCTATCTTGGCTATTGAACCTGTACTTGAGTCCCCTCCCCTAAATACCTACTTAATGTATATACTATTTATTCCCCCCGGCTGTGGTATTGTGGCCGGGGCGGAGAACGGTTGCTACTGATTACACGAGACGGCGCCTGTATCGATACGACGGGATATCAAACACGCTGTTTATTTGTTGTTTCCCTTTTTTCTTGCTGCACAGTCACGGAGAGTAGAGTGTCTATCCAGTCTACTAGATTCCTGATATTAGATAGAAGACAGAAGGGGATGACATCGGGGGGGTGATGATGTCTCCTCTATCCCGTAGGTCGGTTAGGGACGGAATCCACCAGGCGTGATACACACCTCTAACGAATAAGAATAAGGCAGGGGCCAAGAAAAAAAAAAGACATAATCACGCTATGGGAGCATCGGCAGGGTAGGATATTCCTACACTACTTCACCAGTAAAGACCGCAATGGTGTTGCCCATGCCTAATAATAGCAGCAGCAACCGCATCGGTGTAGAGATGCCACCGTCGTAGTTACGACGATGGAGACCAAGATAGCTTCCAAGTTCCCGGTCACGCGGACGCGATAGTGCACAAGATAAGGCGCGGGGAGCTCTCGCTGCCGTATGCACGCTGTTGGCGCTAGCTGCATCGTCTGGCCTTTGTGTTGTCCCACGTCGCCTGCTAAATCACGGAGCTATCACGAGACGCCCCCCTGCCTAGTACTAGATAGGCCTTGTCAAGATGTCCAAGGAATATACCGGGTGAGATGATACCTCGAGTAGCTTCGACAGCCCAAAATGGGTGTAGGAGATCTAGCGTGCTCGTATGAGCTCCTGAAGCCATCGACCCTAGGGTGGAGGAGAGTGGCCTTCCAAGCCTAGAACGGAGTCCGTGGCTCGTCATGGGCACGTCAGAGCCAGCGGTCTTCAAGTCGAGACGGCCAGTGGTCGGTAGTATAGTAGCTATCGGTTAGAGGCTGAAGGACGCCACCGACACGGCGCCACCCGCGCTGCGGCTACCTATAACTCGACGAAAACGAAGCGAGATATGTCCGCACTGGACGAAAGAGACCGCGGCGCTGGGAGCTCCGGCACGACACTGTAGGTATGGACATCGCCACCACGTGTCCCTGTAGCATCTTATCGAGCGCTCGGGAAGTGGGCGTGGGGACTGGGCGTGGCATGCCCATGTTCGTATCCCCAGAGCGGAGATCGAACCCGAACGCACCGCAAAAGGCAGCGGCCAGCGTGTGTTGCGCGATGGCACGTGCTTCCGGCGGGTCCAACGCGGCGGGCTATAACAGGGTGATCCTCATATAAGCAACAAGGAAAGCATGACGTGTGGCGTCAAATAGAAGCCATTCCAGCCAGGCTCGGGAGGGGGTGGGAGAGGAGAGGAGAGGAGCATCCATTGGCGGAGATGTTCGCATGGATGCAGCAGGCATGTGAGGCTCGAAGCTGAAAAGCTCCAGCTGGCTGCGTTCGGGAAATTCGACCGCCCAGCCGCTAGACCAGACTATGGCAAAACCCCCCGTCTAGGATCGAGGTTTAGATCAGGGGCTGGGCCGGACAGGAACTGGGGATGGCCGTGGGGGGACGGAAGGGGGACTATTGTGTGTACGTAGCATACTAGTATGCTGGAGGATCGGGAATCGAGCCGCTAGCACGCTGCGCATTTTGGCCCTGGTCCCGGATACCAGGTAGACTGATTAGGTCACGCTTCCCCTAGGCTAGATTCGGCCTTTACTAATCTGGAATCCTCCCCTTTCGAAGATAGACAAAGCAAGAAGATTAAAAAAATTAATTCCTCTTATCTTTTGAAGTCTCAGAGCCCACCTCAAACGAGTGTTACGTTGCACTATGCGCCTTGGTTATCGAGTTATAAATAGAGGTGCGTCGTCCTATACGTACTACTTCTAGTAGTACCTAGGTTAGGTAGGTAGGTAAGTATGCTTCCGGACGCATCGGTTCGTGGTCCCTAATTCCGAAAGCCCACAGCACTATCTGTCACTATGACATCAAGCGAACGGGTCCATTGGTCGTGTCCATCAGCGCCCAAGTTGGCAGATCAAACAGTACTGATTCGGATACAGCAAGAGAGAGGGACCTAGATGGACAAGGTGAGACAGACCTCGAGGAATGCCGTTGTATTGATCATTTACACTATTTAAGTGATTGAAGATCAGCGATGGTATAATTCTCCGATGCGCTGCGTCGAGTACCGGCAATTGCCGAAACAGAATGCCGGTTTTCGGGTCCTGGGACAGCATCGGGGGCCTTAAACCGGAAGAGTGATGCAATCATTACCCTGCCGAAGCATCGCAGTATGTACGCTATTGGCATTGCTCTCAACTGCCTACCTGGGTGTTCGACGCTGTGCCTTGCTGGAGTGTAAGGCTAGGAAATAGTAGAATAGAATGAATGATTTAGTCTGCGATTACATGTTTATTCGCACAAGATCGACTTCACCCGGTTTTAGGTAAGTTGCTGAGTGCTAGACAGGTACTCGTTTTGAGGGAAAGCATTTACCCGCGCCTTTTGTCGCGGATGAGAATTAAGCACAGCATCTCGACAGGACCCCGCTGTCCAGTGAACGTGTGCCCCTCCATTCTTCCCGCCCGCTCAACCTAAAGAATACATCGAGCTGTCGGGTCTAAAAGCGAACACTCTTGAGGTCTATGAAAGATCACTTGCTCTATAAACCGTGCACACTGAATACCATTCTCTCGGGGCGCAGCGTAAAGGCAACCGGGACACCATGGCGAACCCGGGGAGTTTATACGTGACCATGCAACCCCAGCCGGGGCTATCGCTGCAGCAGTTTCACGAATGGTACAACAATGAGCACGGCCCGACCCGGCTGAAACTGCCGCAGATCTTCACCAACGGCCTTCGATACCGGGCCGCGGACAACCAGGAGCCGGAATTCCTAGCCGCCTACGACGTCACGTCTATGTCCCATCTCGAGACGGAGGCGTATCTCAGTCTCCGTGCTAACCGATCCCCGCGAGAGGCTGAGACTATCGGCCAAGTCGAGGTGAAGCGGTACTTCTGGGATCTGGCGCTAAGCAAGCAGTCTCCGCTGTTCATTCCCATTGAGCAGTTGACCGACGAAGAGGCCGAGGGCCTCACTTTGGTAGCCGTGCAATTGACACCTAAAGAAGCGGATCACTCGGTAGAGAAGATCCAGAAGTGGTACGGCGAAGAGCACATGGACATGCTGTCCAAGGTGCCGGGCTGGTTGCGATCGCGGCTCTTCAAGACGTCGAGTCTCGAGAAGGGCGAGCCCACTAGGTTCATCGCCCTGCACGACTATGCGAAGACCAACGGACTCGGGGGCGCGGAGTACCAGGCGGCCATCTCGACGCCTCGAACCAAAGAGCTGTATGCCAACTTCGCCACCATGTCTTCACGGAGGATCTACTCTCTGTTCTACGTCTTTGGGCAAGCATCGCGTGACCTGCACAACCTATCCCAGCTTCCACTAGCTACATCTACGTTTAAATCACCAGATAGTAGGACCCTGACCACGAATAGTCCTTCGCCGGTCATCGAGTCCTACATCACGACTCCGGACGGCCTCACCATTCCCTACAGGCTAGAAGGAAGCCCGGACCCCAAGGCACCGACGGTCGCATTCTGCAACTCTCTGCTCACGTCCTTGCACATGTGGGACCGGTTCATCGACATATTCAAGGCCAAGCGCCCGCAGTACCGCATCCTGCGGTACGATTTCCGGGGACGGCACGCGATCCCCTCTCCGCCGCAGCCGTCAACGCTCGACATCTTAGCAGACGACATCAGCACACTGCTAGCCGCGCTGCGCATCCCCAAGCTAGACACGCTCATCGGCGTCTCCATGGGCGGCGCCACGACGCTGCACTTCGCGCTCAAGTACCCCTCGAAGCTGGGGAAGTTCATCGCCTGCGACTTCAACGCGGCCTCGAGCGCCGCCAACACGGCCGCCTGGAAAGAGCGCATCGCGGTCGCGGAGACGCCGCGCGAGGACGGGTCCGCGGGCATCGGGGCGCTCGCGGCGCAGACGGTGGAGCGCTGGTTCCACCCGGCGACGGTGCAACTGAAGCCCGACACCGTCGCGTGGATCCGGGACATGGTGGCCGCGAACGGCGTCGAGGGCTTCCGGTACGGGTGCCAGGCGCTCTGGGACTACGACATGAAGGCGCGCATGCAGGGGTGCGCGGTCCCCGGGCTCTTCGTCGTCGGCGAGGGCGACGGCAAGGGCGCGCTGGTCAAGGCCATGGACGGCTTTCGAGGTCTGCTTGGGCAGAATGGTGCCGAGCTCGCGATCGTCCCGCAGACGGGCCACTTGCCTATGTGCGAGGACCCCGACGGCTTCTGGGCTGCTGTTGAGAAGTCGCTGTAAGAGGACGCTGTGGAGAAGTATGTGTGTGTGTGTGTGGATGTATGGTTGGGTAAAGACGGCCTAACGGCACCTGCGGGTAGAGCGATTGTCCGGAATACCTACGGTAGTAATAGAAATCCCAAGGTTCGATACTATACTTTCATCTTTGGCTCACTGGCCTGCTTATCTAGTGAAATAGATTAGAACGTGAATGGTGGGCGATCAATATTCGTGGGAGAGGGGGCGGCCATTGCAGTACATATAGAGTAGGTTAGTCGAGTTCCAGCACTGAGGGATGCCCGTGGCTTAGATTCAGAAATAAACCCATCGCATCGGGACACCCATATCCGGAGGAGAGTGAACAAAAGCAGCAAGGCGGCTCTTACCTTACCCAAGGCCAGGTCGGATGGTGCTGAGTTAATGGTACTGCCTCCTAAATATAAATGCCCACATGTACGAGCCTGGTAGCTTACATCCCCTTACGTTCCTCACAAATGTCTGAATGTGTATCTCAAATGCGCAACGGAGACCGCGAGTCTCCGGTTATAGTTGTGTAGAACCACGACTGACCCCCTTTTCGACAAGTAGGTGCTCAACACGACGGTGAGGACACCAGCAGAGAAAGCTTCAGTCTACGGTGAAGTGGAATATGATGCTGAGCTAGCTAATCGTCTACGCCTTATCGACTTGGCCTATGGTGGGATTTCTCCCAGGCAAAACGCTAGGGAGGAGCTGTGGCTATATCTCACAGGGCTATGTTAGTAAAATTGATTCATTACCTATCTCGAAACCTATATATAGCAGACTAGGAGGCGACTGAAGCCCTTAGTACCCGGATAGATTAATGATGGAAAGTATGTTAATATATTTCATCCGAGCTAATATTACACGAACAGCGGCCCCTGCCTCGTCCAAATATTCATCCCTATCTTCGACCCACTAGTCACAGGCAGCCCAGCATGCAACGTCCGCTGGTCCCCGGAGCCATCGTCGAGCAGGTTAGACCAGAAGACGGCGTTCCCAGCCACCGGGCGGAACGTGACGCCATTGTCCCAGGGCTCGTCGCAGTCCACAAACGCGCACCACCGCGCGTCGCGCGGCGGCGTCACCATGGGGAAGTTGGTCCCGCCGCCCGTCACGTTGTCCGCCGCCACGTACGCGAAGAACGAAGTCTGCCGGTTCCCGCCCACGACGGACGACGCGTGCGCCTCGCTCGTGAACCAGTCCGTGTGGAAGTGGTAGTGCTCCCCGCGCCCGTACTTGACGAGCTGCAGCGGCTCGAGGTGCGTGCGCGGCACGTCGAAGCCTTGGAATAGCACCGCCCGCTCCTCGATGCAGCGCACTGTGTCGTCGCTCGCCACGCTGGTGGACTGCGAGGTGCGCGTCCGTCGCTGTCCTTGGACGCCGTCCTGGTCGGATACACCCGAGCGGGAGAATGTGTCTTTCCTACGGGGCGATTCGTTAGTTGGTGGTAGGAACTTGGATCTTTTGGTTAAGCTCACGTGGTGGTTTTGAGGTGCGTCTGCTCCTCTGGCGTCAGGAAGCCTTCGAGATAGATCACGAGCGGCGATGTCGAGACGAGATGGCTTTGGTATGCGGGATGTTGGCATAGTGCACTCTGGTCATGATGGCTGTGCGCGTTGGTTACAGTGACTGATAGCACCGCGTACCATATCGACCTGAAAAGACCCATCTTGAAGTCATTCGTAGGTGAGCTTTTTGTATTACTGCTATTGAGGCTTTGGCGGGTTTTGCAGGTTAAAAAACATCATCTCGATTTTGTATTGCGATAGCAGACTGACTCTCGTCCCATCTCATCCCATCCCATCACATCACTGATGCTGACTTTGCATCGTTTAGGGGGATGAACTGCAGAACTGAAACGTCACAAGTATCTCCTGTTGTTCTCCAAACATCGTCGCAACGCATGTTCACTGCATGTTTAGTGGATCAAACCGCCTCTGACCCCGGTCACTGACGCAGGTTACAGGGATCGTCAAGCCGCCTCGTGTCTGATCCCCCGCGAGCAACAGCGCTTGTGGCCCCTGCAGAAGCACCCCTGAATCCGACTTGCAGGGTAGCTCGGCCAGCTCCCGACACTACATAGATAGCTCTCTCGGTGTCGACGGATTGACGATCTTGGAAGGATGGATCGCAAAGAACTCCAAGCGCAAGGGCCGAGCAACTCAATATGAAGCTCACCTCGTATACCGCCGCAGTCCCTTCTCTGGTATGCAATTGCTTAGCCTGGAACCACGCGAGCGAGCAAGATTTTCGGCGCGCCATTTCAGGGCATAATCATGCTCTGGTCGCATGTAAGTCTATGGTCCCGACGTCTTTGTCTTTGCATAGACGAAAAGACGACAATGATGAGAAATATATTCGCAATCTAACGAATGCCTAGTCATACATGTATGTACTTGTACCTCTCGCATTAGCTTAGTAGCTTCTCATTAACTCAACAATTGTGAGAACAGCCCTCGTCGTAAGTTTTCATTCCTGTAACACAACACACGCACTCGGGAGGCTAACGTAGGGAGAAAGAGCCGGAAGTCAAGTTCTTGAGTCGGAATGGACGTCGATAGCCGACTCACATACATCACTAATGAGCATCGACTGCTCAATCGCGTCCGCCCTATGCGATGAATTCAGCGTGATATCGTACCCTGCTTTACGATATTTTGACGGCCACGGCCATACGAAGCCATACCGAGGGCCGAGGAGGGCTTCAGCGTACGTATAACAGCCCCCCTGCTTCGTCGGGAGAAAGAACGGCCATGCCAAACATTCGCAGGATCGCCTCGTTTCTCAAAAGAGCCGGTCGTCCCCCCGTCACTGTATTGGACGAGGAAAAGGCCGCTGCCTTCCAATCCGTGGACGACACCGTGCTCATTGCGCATATAAATCCCCGCGACGAGCATGTCGCGGCGGCACTAAAGACTATCGCGTCGCAATTCCAAGACCGGGCTTCCTTTGCGTCCGTGGATACGCCCGGCACTACGACGGTGGCGTGCTACAATAATAGAGACGGGCAGAAGTTTACCCTGTCTGACTTGACAGCCGTCGATGCGCTGTCTAAGTTGGTGGAAAGCTGCATGGCGCCGCTTATTGGCGAGTTCACGCGAACCAACGAGATGAAGTATCTCCAGGTATGTAGCCAGGCATTGTCCGATCCAGAATACAGTGTTGAACTGCGCTAATCAGCAACTACAGTCTGGGAAGTCGTTAGTATTCTTCTTCGCGACATCATCGGGCGAGAGAGAGGCGTACGTCGACAAGATGAGGCCGGTGGCGAAGATGTACAAGGAGTATCTCAGCTTCGTGACGGTAGATGCGGACGAGTACGCGGATTTCGCGGCCCCGCTGGGCTTGACGCCCGGCGTCTTCCCCGCGCTGTCAGTGCAGAACCCCATGTACGGACAGACTTTCCCGTACGCGTCCGGAGCCGAGATCTCCCCGGAGACAGTTGGCGCGTTTGTCATGGACATCGTGCAGGGAAAGGTGAAGCCCTGGGATGGACAGAGCAGGCAGGCAAGGGGAAGTGCCCATGATGAGCTATGAGCTGGTGGTATTATGCCGTTTCAGTATACCTACTACTCGGTGTTTATTTCTTTAAGAGGGCTGATATGCCCGTCTTTGCTCCTGGTGGCCTACAGGATAGTGAGGTGTCGAAATCAGAAAAACCGGTTATGGTATCATGTATGTTTACGGCGTTTGTTGAATGTATTCTAAATATTACACGCGAGAGGATGTTGTCAAACCGAATTTCCTTACTCCCTGGTTCTCGCGCAACATGGCAATTCATGACATATCCATATCTTGGTCTATATGGCAACGAAGATCTATTCATCAGCTAGAGATGAACTGTGAAACACACATACCGCCTCATTTTGCGCCTTTCCATAATGTGTATTTTGTATTGACCTTAGGTACTTATGATCCTTGTTTCGAGCTCCGCACTCCGTATTTCCTACTATTTCGACTAGACTACCTAACCTAGGCAGTTAGTTAACTTATACCGCCACCGCTAATCACACCTTAACTTATACACTTCACATATCTTTATTTTGTGCTCGTAACCCGATATCTTAATAATTATGCATACTGCCGTTCCTCGCGTTCGTGTGTAATCCTAAGACCGCATAACTCACTCTCCCCTGTCGCCTTCCGTTAGCCGCATTGTGCGAGGCCGAAGCCGAGGCCGCAACCGACCGACTCCCTCCGAATAGGCAGGAGTTAACTCCACCGCGGACTCCGGGGACTGTCCGTCCGCCATTTGGCTCGCTTCTTCCGATAAAATAAGTAACGAAACAACTTACTTACTAACCTAAGTAAAGCCTGAGTTCATCATTACGAAATAATTCTCGCTCGCCCATATAAATTCTTGTTCTCCATTTTCGTGTTTCTCTTTCAGAGGATCAAGACAAAAACACATGTCCGCTATCCAATCAACCCGCCACGCCATCCCCCGGCTCGCCCAACCTACCCGGTACCTCTCGCGACCGCCGAGCCGTCGCCGCTTCGCCACCAAGATGGGCGCGCCGATCATTCTATGCGGCAAGACGGAGCAGATCGGGCGCGGCGTCATCGCCGGCCTGAAGCCCGAGTACGAAGGTTCGTGGGGCCCGGCTCCTCTCGCTTCCCAGCACACTCCCCATCTCTATCTCACTATCCCATCCCCACCACATCACACGACCATATACCACACCTTACCACCCAGCCCCGCGCGCACCGCTAACGCGCACACGCAGTGATCCACTTCGTCATGAGCCCCGAGAGCGGCGCAGCCCAGATCCCCGCGATCCTGCGCGGGGACCCGTCGTCGCCGCCGCCGCCGTCGGACTCGGCGCTGGGCAGCGGGGACTACTCGCGGGCGCCGGTGGCCGTGGTCCTGGGCGCCGCGTTCGACGACGCCGGCACCGAGCTCATGATGCGGGCGGCGCAGGGCACGCGGCCCGTCCCCTGGCTGCGCGTCGACCGCGCCAAGCCCGCGCCGCCGCCGGGCCCCGGGTACGGCGAGGCCGTCGTCGCGCGGGCTAAGGCGCTGCTTGCGCGGCTCGAGAAGGAGGGCAAGATGCACGAGGAGAAGGTCCATTGGTTTTAGGATGGTTGGGGACGGCTTAGGGCCGGAGAACGGGGCGGGATGGGATGAGCGGCGGATACGGGGTGCTACGGCCTGCTTCGCAACGATGGGGTTAGTGTGGTGAGCACTGCCTGCCGTAACTCATATTAGGGCTTGTCGTCCATGGTTCTGTCGTGGGTTGGAATACCCTGTGGCCCTGATGAATGTTTTCAGAAGGCTATATCCGGCTTGTAGCTGGCTGAATAGGCGACCTCTTATCCTTAGAGACCCGTCTGTCTATATCTCATCATCTTGTTCAGGTTATGTACACGTGGTATCTCATAGAGAAACATATGTATCATAGATATATATGTATTTATATTAATATTCACTCGGGTATCTTCATTCCCCACCTAGCTCATAAGCTCGCACCCCTCCCTCACGACACCGACGACAGCACCCGTCTGTATGGTCTCGTTCGCACCGCCCGAGACCCTGTACTCGATCTCGGCGAGCCCGTCGAGCCAGCGCACCATCACCTCGGGCTTGACCTCCATGGTGACGATCTGCTCCGACACGGCGGTGATGATGTCGGCCAGCGCCAGCCCGTTGGCGACCTTGAGCGTGTTGATGGTCGAGAGACAGGTCTTCACGTCGCTCGTCATCAGCAGCGTGCTGAGGATCTTGGTGATGGCGTCCGGCGGCGGCGCCGCTATGCAGTTGTAGATGGTCTCCGTCGTGATAGTATCGCGGACAATGTCCTTTTCGGCGATCTTGGGACCGTTTTTGGGTTGCATCGGGGTGCCTGGCCTACGTTTAGCATACCGCGCCTTGATAGCAAGGTGCGTGTCATGTGAGACTTACTAGATGCGTGGCAGGCCTGGAGGACGTTCAGGGCTCGTCGCATGTCGCCCTTGCTGAGGGTTACGAGGGCATCTGTAGCTTCGGCGTCGATCTTGACTCCCTCTTCCATGACGACCTTGTCTACCAAGACACGGATATCATTTTCCTTGAGTGGGCTGAAGCGGAACCGCGTACATCTCGATAATAAGGCGGGAGAGAGCTTGTGTGTGTAGTTAGCGATGACGCAGAATCGGGTGTTAGCCGTGTATTTCTCCATGATCCTTCGCAGGGCCATCTGAGCGGTGTTGGTCATGGCGTCAGCCTCGTCTAGTATGATGAGCTTGAACCCCGCGACGCCGCCCCGCGACGCACCACCCATGGTGAATATCTGTTTGGTGGACGCGAATGTCTTGATCTGCTCGCGCACGACGTCGATGCCGCGGTCGTCGGAGGCGTTGAGCTCGAGCACCATCTGTCGCATGTTCTCCTGTCCGTATATCCTCCGGGCGAGAGCTAGGATCGTAGATGTCTTTCCTGTGCCGGGGGGGCCGTAGAGCAAGAGATGCGGTAACCGATTCGAATCGACGAATTTATTGATGGTGGCGAGGATGTCTTGGTGACCGGAGACGTCAGAAAGCGTCACAGGTCGGTATTTCTCGACCCTTATCACGTTGACGTTAGCAGATGTAATTGGAGAAAGGTGCAAGATCCTTTCTCAAGAGTCTTTCCTTACCATGGAAGGGAGTCTTCGGCCTCAACGGGCAGGTTGGCAGCACTGCGTTTGCCTTTCGCCGTATTATCGGAAGAGAATACGATGTCGTTGGACGGAGGACCATCGACGTCCATCTCATCCCCGAAGTCGGACATGTTTACTGGTGAGATCTCGAGACTTGAACGTTAAGGCTAGGGCAGACGAGAATGTCTAATTCGTCTTGCAGGTTGTCAGTGTTCACTGGTGTTTCGGTGGGTGGTGATGATGCTGCTGCTGCTGTAGTGGTAGGTTTAGGTACCTAGGTAGTTAAACAAGTACCAGGTAGGCAATGGATGTGGTGGATATGGGGCACAATTCTAGGAGACGCGTAAAGTGAATTTGCAGCGCGTCGTGGGGGCGGGGATCCCCTTGCATAAAACCATAACGCAGGCTACCTAGGTAGGTACCTAGGTAGATCATGCATTGCACTAAGCACGCATAAGTGTTTACCCACTACTACCTAGTAGGTATGGATGTATCCAAAGCTTCCAAGCTACCTAGGTATTGTGAAATTTATCCAAGTTATCAGCCCAAGTTCAATCAATCGATAAGTTTGCAACTAGAAGAGATTCGTTAACAACCAAAACGTAAGTATTCTGAATTCAGCAAAGACAGTTTCTAATTGTCAACGAATCCTAACTTGCTCTAGCGTCAAATCAAATACAATTCTTGATCTAGCCATCGTTCTAAGCAACTGATATAAAAACTATTCGCAACGGGTAAAAAACCACCCCAGGACGCCAGGTAACAGGTACCTCATATATGTGCACAACGAGTCTATCCGCACTAAGTGCTCCCTCAAGGAGATAAGTACAGCACACCCTTCCTCTCCATGCGAAATCCCCCAGATATGCCACAAAGAACCGCTGTAGAGTAGGTACAGCGTCAAGGCGTCGCAACCACCGATCGATCGATCGATCGTGGCGTCAGGACACCTTGCTCCCACTCCCCGCCCCGGTTTCTATGGAGCTGTCGTCCGACTCGGAGCTATTCGTCGACCACCCGTCCGAGTAGCCCGAGTCGGAGTCGGAATCCTCCGCGTCCGCGTCGCCGCCCGTGAGGTTCCGCACAGTCAGCCGCTTGACGGGCTCATCCCGCGACTTGCGGCTCTGCGAGTCGCCGTAGTAATCGTAGTCGTCCACGAAGTCCCCCCAGTCGCGGCTCTCCACGCCGTCTATGCCTAACCCTACCCCGTCGTCGCCAGCGGCAGGGTCAGACCGCGCAGCCCACCACGTCACACCATCCTCATCTTCTTCTCCTTCCTCGTCTTCTCCCCCCCGCGCCCCCTTCTCTTCCTCCTCCTCGTCCCACAGGAAACTCGACTGCCCCAGCGGACTCTTCGGCGGCGCCTCCTCGCCCCCGGCGCCCTCGCTCCGCACCTCGGTGATAGCCAGGTCGTCGTCGTCGTCCGGGTTGACGGGCGGGCGGTTCGCGCTCGTCACGAGCGACTGCTGCTTCAGCACCTCGACCGCCAGCTCGTAGCGGCGGTGGCAGCACTCCGACGGCGAGTCGCAGTCGATCCAGCAGTCGTGGCGCTTCTTCAGGAACGCCCGGTCGCGCGCCTCCGCCTCGCAGCGCCCGGCCGCCTCGTGGCCCAGCACCTTCCGCCGCCACGACCCCCACTGCTCCCACCCCACGTAGTCGAACTCCGCCCCGCACAGCCCCGTGTTCCGCCGCCGCTTCTTCCCCCGCGGCGTCCCGGGGCGCAGGCTGCTGCTGCTGCTGCTGTTCGGGTTCGAGACGCAGTACGTGTGCGAGCAGTCGAGGCACCGCCGCGTGCACCCTAGCCGGTATATGCTGAGGCACATGTGGCATTGCCATACCCAGGCCCGCGGCGTGCGCGGCGGCGGGGGCATGATCGGGGGCTCCTCCGGGCTCAGCGGGAGGATATTGCGGAGGTGTAGCCGCGCTGGAGGGGACACGGGGGCTGGGTTTGCCCTGCTGGCTTGGGCTGGTGGCGCCATCTTAGAAGAGGGGTTTGATGATGAGGAAGAGGGGGAAGAGGAAGAGTTTCGGGAAGAGAAGAGTGTGAGTTTGGGCAGATTTATGCGTGACGGCATTGTGTGACTGTATTGTCTTGGATTGTAACAGTTTGTTTTACTATGTTTCTACTCTGCGACGGAAGGCTTAGCAGAGCGACAAAGGCTAACTTGTGACAGGTAGCACGCCTGTAGCCAGCAGACGATATATAAGTGTGTTGGGTGGCTCTGTTGTTGATGGCGAAGGCAATCGCGTCCGCAAGATTGGTCCTCAAGGTGGGTTCGGGTTCGTCTGGCAAAAAGGTAGATGGAGCAGCACACCCTGTGTGCTGTGCTTTTCCAAGAGGACCGTGGCCGAATCGTGGTATTGATAAGGAGTGACAGGACGACTATCTATCTAGAGACAAGTCCTCTTCTTAAAATGAGTGTACAAAAGGGACAAACGGAGATTTTCGAACAATTAACAAATGGACAACAGGAAGGAGAAGGACAGGGCGCTCTTCGTTCATCTGCGAGTAAGAAAAACATCGAGCAGAGAGACAGGCAAACATATAGGCCGATGGCCAGCCTATTGACGAGAAATCTATTGAAATAGACCCAACCTACTTTGTCTCGACAAAGCAGACCACGAGGCTTCGCCTGCGCCCTTCTTCCCGCACAAGCCGTAAATGACCAAGGTGAGAGAGGGCTCAGCGCATCACCGTCGGCTTTGTCGCCAACCGCCTCGTGGCCGTAGAGAAAGGCGTCTTTCTGACCGCTCGTGAGGCCCTTTCGCCATGCGCATGTGCTTGACAGTGACAGGCGCCGCTCGTTGTGCCGGGACAAAGACAGCAGCCGGGCTCATTATTTTTAGATTGAGCGCCATGCATGCCCCAACACGCAGACAATGAACGAGACCGACGACGCGCCGGACACAAAGCCGTGTATTTATAAGGGCGTATGTGATTTGCTGGCAAACGAGCTGGGGTTCAAGCGCGTTGCTATATCGGAGTGTCTGGAGATGCAATCACTGAGTCTGCTCCCCTGCTTCGCTCCTCGCAGCTTATGATCAAAGGTGCGCCCGTGGTTGAAGAGCAATACTAAAACAGTTTACTACTTAGTAGGTAGTAACTGTCCATAGACTTCATGAGAGTAAATTAGTTTTTTGAGTCTGATGAGTTACTCAACCTACGAGTGAGTCACCACCTAGGCAGTCGAAAAGTGTTATAAATCCCGCTTTTTTAGTCATATATCACGAAACCACCTATGAAGAATGTGATTCTCAGATTAGAACAGTCAAAGACGGTTGATTCTGTTGGAGCATGAAAGAATACAGGGTGCTAATGAGAGAATCCTTTTCATTATTAACCAAGATTTGATAATTGCCTTATACCCCTCAATATATCTCAACGTTGGCTTGTCGACAATAACAGAATAACAACCAGAACTAGAAATGACTCGAGATACTTGCAACAGAGTTTATGTGAGAATTGCGCCTGTGACACATGGAATGAAAAACCAGGGAGTCCTCAGATGGGAAGTGAATGTGTTGTGTTTTACATATTGCGTATAGACTAGACTAATGGAACGAGGAAGTCCGAGCCTCGTCTAATTCGTCCTTCGCAATGTCACGACTCTGCAATGTCTAAACCTGTGTGCACACCTAATTTACCCAGCGTTCCCTATCGTCTCAACACTTTCAACACACCGGAACCTTCCATTCAACCTCCGTGCCAGATTCAATGTGTAGGGGATAGGTAAGAGAGCGCAATGAAATAATAATCCACACGCGTCGTAAACTCTACTACCGTGGCCAAACTTCCCTTCCAGTTGCTGCCCTTTGTTCGTCACACCTGCAACGAGAGAGGGAAGGGATTTGCTAAGTTTTAGGCCAATATCTCTTATGGCAGATACCACCAAGGGCTACATTAATTAACCGATTACGTCGACAGATTCCGCACTTTAGGCCTCAATAGCCTTGCTCTTCTTCTTCTGTTCAACTTTGAGAAGCAAGGCACGATTGATGTGGGGCAGCACACCACCGAATGCAATAGTGGCGCGAATGAGGGTATCGAGCTCTTCATCACCTCGAATAGCTAGCTGGAGATGGCGAGGGGTGATGCGCTTGACTTTGAGATCCTTGGCAGCATTCTAGATACCGTGTCAGTTTTGTACAATGTGGCGGGTGACCCTTCGTAGCACATCGAAGAGCAGACGTGTATCGGACCAAAATCAAAGCGTTTGCGGGAATAACAAGTGGTGGTGGGGGGAGGAGAGAGCATCACTTACGCCTGCAAGCTCTAGCACTTCAGCCGTCAAGTATTCTAGCACGGCAGTCACGTATACGGCAGCCTTGGCACCGACGCGCATCTTGTTCTGGGTGTTTTGCTTCAAGAAACGCTTCACACGACCGCAGGGAAACTAGAAATGCAAACGCGTTAGTAGCTAATCGAGTAAGCATGATGACAGCATGCGAAAAGCAAGCTAATGCGCCCGTGGTCGCATCAAGATCATGCGACACAATGTGCACCAAACGCGAGGATAGAAGGCCGGGCCGTTTGACGATGATTCCGCAAGACAACATATCCCCATCTAGATGCAACGTGACACGTTATGTTGGGTACAGAGAGCCGGAGAACAACAGACGGTAGCGTGGTATGAGGCGACGAAATGGTTCGGGAAGTTGAATCGTTGATGCTGTCGTAGAGTATGCGAGCGCGTGGTCTCGTGAGTGATTCCATCGAGGGGCAATGGGCGATGGGTGGGCGAAACATATCGGATCGACAACAAGGCAGTGATGACGATTTGTCGAGATAGAGATAGGGAGAGACAAGGGGAGGGAGGGAGAGAGATAGCTTACCTGAAGACCGGCGCGAGCAGAATGACTCTGCTGCTTCTTGGGGCCATCGACAGCGGTCTTGCCACCGGAACTCTTTCCACCAGAGGATTTGCCTTTTCCACCGGCCATTGTTGACTGACTGACTACCTAACAGTATGGGTCGATGGGATGGGGTGAGGGCGCGAAGGTCCAAGTGGATATGGACAGATGCAGAGATAGATGGGTACTTAAGTAGATAACCTAGTAATAGTGTCGCAACAATTAATAGAGTACGGGTGTGGTCGAGAGATGGTTCTGGGGTGTCGATGTTTTTGAGTACTGAGTAATTTCTGGGGGGAGCGGAAGGGAGTTGAAGATGTTTGCGCGTCGGGAGGCAGGATGCGGCGAAAATTGTTTTGTTGTTGTGGTGTTTTTTGGACGGGCAGCATCGAGCTGCTTCCCCCAAAGCTTGGAAAATGGAGAGGCGGCGCAAAAAATTGCATAGGATAACTGCACCGTCAGATAGGCGCCTTCAGCGAAGCAGAGGCGCTACACCTCCTAGTGTTTGGGGGGGGGGGGTATATTAGCTAAGATTTGGGGAAGTTCCAGGGCTAGAGTTACCGTTAAACCCTGTTGGTCAGGCGTGGTCAGGCGTGTTCAGGCTTGGTTGATCAGGTGGGTTAGTGTCTCTAGGTAGGTTTGCCATAGGTTAGGTAGGTTCATTGGCGAGGTTCGTTCGCTACCTCGTTCGCTACCTCACCTAGAGCAGCAGCTCTGGGCTAGTGCCTCATCCTAACGCAAGTGCGGTGAACAACAGGTGAAGAAAGTAACCTTGGAAGCCTGTCGCGGCCCGCACCTTAGCAGGCACCAGTGGGCGCCAATGTGCTGTGCTGTGCTGTGCTGTGCTGTGCTGTACTGTACTGTGCTGTAGCCTGTAGGCAGGCTAGGTACCGTACCTAACCTATAGGTAGGTAGATTGACAGCTTTGGGGCTGATGTAAAGAGCTACTTACAGCGCAACCCCGCAGCAAACAGTCTTCTGAGCTAAACCACATTCGGTTTCCAGCCGGCAAAACTCCGGGGGCCACCATGAACCTCTGAGGGGAGACATGTATGCATGTATGGCTTTGACGCCGTTGAAGATGGTGTCCAGGCCCGACTAAAGCCCTTTGGAGTCTTTCAAAAATGGATGAAGAGATGAATGAACCGTAAACTTACATGGTAGACTCGCCATATCCCCTATCTAGGCTCAGACACCTGACGTGCCACGGCTTGCTCACCCCGAGCTTCAGAAGCGGCAGCATGATGATGGCTACAGTTGTATATCATCATCATGCTTCACCTCTAGCTCAGTGGGCTCAGCAGCTTGTTTCTGCCGCTATAGCCTCAAGGTGTTTATAAGTCTAGATATACCGAGTTAGGCTATACGCACCCAAAACAGGCAGAGAGGGGACGAGGCTGAAGCAGGTCACTCGATATAGAGCGAGTCCGGTGTTGTGGTTGTCGCTGCAAGGATCAAATCGCCAGCAAGCTCCCAAAACCCGGAGGAGCGGGCCGTGCCAGGCCAGGCCAAGATGGATGTGATCTCGGCAACTGATAGAAATGTGGCTGAAAGGGCTGTTTACAGAGTAGGCGCACAGTAATCTATACAGTATCGATGAATACGTGTACTATATACACCGCCACATTTCCGGCTGTCCAGCTGATAAAGCGATAAAGAGATAGATAAAGCTTAGGTAGATACGTCACCGTTGTTGTGATCAACCGAGCCCTTTACCGTATATTGATCAACAAAGTAACTTAACTTAGGGTGCCTACCAGGTAGCGTAGTAGGAGGCTATAATCGAGGTTTTACTTCATCTTACACAGTCAACAATAGAGTAGATTATCGTTTCACTATCTTATAACCAAGGCAGTTAATATTATTACTCCGGTCACACGTAGTACGAGTTACACGTAGAACCTAGCAATTCTCTACATAGGTTGGGTAATCCTACGATAATACCACACTACCTAGAGTTCATTTCTTGTATATACCTAATCTCCTCGCTTCTAATCTCTCACCCACCCCTTCACCCCGGGTGATGATCACCAGGCCGTTCTCATGCCGACGCTGCCGATACGATACGATACTATCTAAGCAGACAAGCAGAAAGCTATGCCGTAGGTTATCTCAAGAAGAGTCTAGACCGGTCTTCCCTTCTCAACGTTGCCGGGTACCTATAAGCAAGGTATCATTGCAGCAGCTCGAAATACGCGTGGTATCGTGCTATACGCACCCGTCGATCACCCTCCCCGCTTTGCGCTCTAGACAACATCGTAATACGAGCTTTTGCCCGCTCCGCTACTAGTCCTACTGTCCCGTCCGCCCAAACAATCGTGCGGTCGGTTAGCTAGCTAGCTAGGTAGTGAGCGAGGGTATACCGCTGCCCCTGCTCGTATGACGCCATGGAGGTAGAGCTTATATAAACGACGTGTACATCACCTCGGGTTTCTGCGATGTAGGCTATAGTAGAAATAAATACGCATTTCGCATGCTTCCTCACCTGGCTCACTCTTGGATAGCAGCCTGGCTTATCATTGCGTGTACTTGGGTCTTATATTAATATAGATTAAGTACGCACTCACACCGACGATCAATTCGGCTTCATAAGTGATCAATCCCTCCATTCTCACTTAACTTCACCCCACCTCACCCCCAAGAATGAAACCGTTCATCTCCCTCGCCCTGCTGGCAACAGGCGCGCTATCAGCCCAGAGCATCTGCCCCTTCAACTACCCGGTGCACCTCAACAGCACGCAGAGCGACAACGGCCTAGTCTTCACGCTGGCGTCCACCACGGCGTCCACCAACAACCGCGCGCTGCAGCTGCGGCCCAACCCGTACCTCGCGGGCGGCTTCTTCGTCGGGCTCGACGCGGCCTCCCCGGTCCTGCTGGCCAACTTCGGGCAGGCGGCCGTCAAGTCCCAGGCCCGCAGCCTCGAGAACCAGCTCTACGACCTCGGCCCCACGGCCTACCTCAACCTGCGCGACGAGATCAACGGCACGAGCCGGTACACCGTCGGCTTCGCCAACGCCTCCACCTGGCCCGGCGCCGTCGAGGCCGAGTGGTATCTCTCCGGCGGCGCCCCCGACGGCACCTACGACCTGTACCACGAGGAGCCCCTGAATACCGTCCACGGCTTCGTCTTGTGCACCGCCGACCACGATCTCGACCCCGGCCCGTGGTACCAGCTGTTTTACTACACGTATTCCCAGACGCCTGTAGACTTCGCCGAGTGCGAATATGTGGGCATCAGGACCACTGTTGCTCCTACCATCTACAATGGTGAATGCGATATCGGTGGCATCACGGCGACGTGAGTGTTGGTCTTGATTCCGCTCACCACGGGACTGTGTCGCGTTGTCTGGGGTTCCGTGGATGTGCTGGATGCCGCCTTGGGGACTATTTTGTGTCCTGCGCCTGTATCACATGCTGCGTGTTTGTGTCTGGTATCCGGGAACGCGGATGATGGTATTTGCCTCTTTCCTTCTTTGCACATTAAGCTGGTTTAGAGTCAGATAGCTGGCTGAGCGAGCAGCGTCATCCCTTCGAAGGAGACTCCTGGCCTGGGCGGAAGCGCGTTACGTAGGCAAGGGGGGGGGGGGGGAATGGACAACTCCGGCGCCCCGGGATCACAGGCTTCTATGTCTTGCCGAGTTGACTCAGAGCGATTGGAGGGATGAAGAAGCCTGTTACATAGAGCAGCTGCTAAGTATCGTGGTTTACTCATCACTGTATCTAATTTTCCGTCAGGCCAGTTTCTTCCGTTATAGTATTTCGTATATCCATCTAATACCTAATTCCTCTACAAGTCTCTAACTATACTCGTATAGTAACACACTCTACCACCATTACTCTATAGATCGTGACGTCAGAGAGAAATGGCATAAAGTTCGCTTCGGCGAATAAGCTAATCTAGACAGACGAAATGACTCTGGCTGGTAGCCGTTTGCTGAAGCCGAGGAATTGCCCGGGCAAACACGACTGGACATGGCCATCTCGGGAGCGACACCTTGTATAAGAGTCATCTCCGGGCATCTACTTAGACTGTGGCTTGTCAATAATTGGCTCGCTACCTCACATATCGCGTTGACGATGTTCGATCGACAGTACGCAATTGATTCACTTATCCCTAGTGTTTATCGATGCAGGTACGCACATAGTTGTCTGTCTAACCTCACTTACTCCTTCCTACTATATGTACGGACCCGTGCATGTGGCGAGATCGAGATCTGAGACATACATATACCTCCATGTAAACAGAAGCGAGCTTCCCGAGCCGTTGTCAAACGCCGAGGGCTCGGGCACCCGCATGGGCTTGGAAATTACTCTTTTCGTCTGTCCGCATTGCGGTGTAATGTATGTTACGCCACGCGCATTGGCGGAGCAACCCGGGGAGCGCGAGGTTACATGACGAGGGGAATTCTTTCTAATATCGTATTCGAGGACAGAGACATGCAGAGAAGCTGAAACATGCTTCCCAGCTCGGTCCGCAACGTTGCATTCTCGGCTCACCTGAGATTTGATCTGGGGATCTGGCGAAACATATCGCGCTTTTGTAGGGTTGGTGTTTGGACTTCCCAGACTTTTTTTGGTATTTGATAACGAGGTTCATTCTCTGCTAGCATTGGCCCGAGGACCCCTACCTTACATATGTAGAGAGCTTGCTGGGAATTGTCGCCAGCAGTGTCCCGGCATCATACCTACTTCCTTGACGGCAACCGTCGAAGGTACGCAGCTCGCTTATCCCTAACCAGCTTAGACTCGTCCCAAAGACGTAGTGCAGTGTTACCTGGTTTTCCGCCCTGCGAAAAGGGTAGCCGAGTCTATTCAGCGGCTGAGACATCGTGGCGTTGTGCCGATTGGAGGACCGGTTTGCATGCAGATGCACGCGCGGTGACACTGCCGCCAGCTAGCATCCCCGTCCCAAGATCATGGGTAGAAGCACCGGATTTGCTGCTGTTCCCCGAGACATTCGGTACCGCGGCTAGGCACACCATATCTAGCCGGCACTAAGCTGTTTCGATACGCGGGCGATGGGGATGTTGTTGTGTCTTGTATTTGGCTAGGCAAAGGTCTCCTGGACGATCTTGGTTGCTCATCGCTGTGTCATAGCTATGCGCTCTTGACGCCCCTGAGCAGTGCTGGTCAAGCGTTGTTCAGACAACCATGACTCAGATTTTGCGGGGTTTACACTATAATTCGTGTTATACAGGTTGCACATTTTGTGTTCATAGGTGGTGTGTGGATATAAATGCCAGGAGGAAGAACAGCAGGTTGCGCCGTTGCGGCGACTTGAGCATTGGACCCACTGTTCAAGCGCCGCGTATTAAAGGCCAGTTATCCGGGCAAGTTTTCGGATGATGAAAGGTTGCGAGGAAATCTGCTTTGAGAGAGGGCAGACTAGACTACTGCAGAGCGTGAGGAACCAGGCCAGGGGCTGAGAGTCGCCTTGTGACCTAGGTTGTTCGGAAAAAGGGGTTAGTTTATTAGGCCTCCAGTGTCTAGTGAGTGGGTTGTCCACGTTGCTAGATGGGCCTAGCATACCTACCTAGTGTATGCTTAATACATTAGACGAAATTGCTTCTCAAGTCTAATGAAGAAAAGACGTCGATGGTTATACGGACTTAATTGGACCTCGAGACAAGACGTTCTTGGATAATAAGCTAACGGTTTCGATCATCTCAATGCCGTGACGTTAGGGGGCGGCTTGTACTAGTATGTCCGAGAAGGCTGGGGGTTGTTTTTCGTGAGATGACGTGGTTGTGTTTCTTGTACGCGTGTAAGTTAATTATTCTTATGATACCCAGAGCTGACTTTGAAAAGACCGAGTTGAGTGCTGTTGACCTCTCAGCGGTGTTATAGCTAAAAGGTTTATTGCACGCATACCTGTTGGGCGCGGTCATCAAGATGCGGACACGGGTTGGTAACCTAGTATTAAAGTAGTGTAGGCATAGTGAACCTGCATAGGTGCTAACGCTGACTATGCTGTGCAGCATCTGACTTTCGATATGCAGGTGTCATCAAATGCCCGTATCATCGAGGGCTATAGGTACCTATGTGTGTAGTATGTATGTATTGATATGCTGTGTACTCACACGAAATTTTACCATACCACCGGGTCCGTTTTCTCTTGGCTGAAGCCATTAGGTTGCATTTCCGGACCAACTAGTGCACATGGCTGGGCCGTACAATGTTACCTTGCTTGTGACCGGCCTAAAACAAAAAAAAAGTTGGGACCAGTAGACTGCACCGCCTACACAATCCACAACTTTGACATCCGTGATAAGGGGATGCCTAATAGGCATCGTTTATTTTTTTATTTTTTTTTTAATTATTCTCCTGCTTACCCGAGCATCAACCGCATGAGGGAAAGAAAGTTTTGTTCTCAGTGTTGGCTAAGAGCACTACTCCGTGATGG
This sequence comes from Xylaria grammica, assembly GCA_004353285.2. Classification (NCBI taxonomy): domain Eukaryota; kingdom Fungi; phylum Ascomycota; class Sordariomycetes; order Xylariales; family Xylariaceae; genus Xylaria; species Xylaria grammica. Next base: position 4,417,427 of record NGZP02000009.1, read on the forward strand.
GGGCGAAGTCTGAGTGCGAAGATGGTGCTGAGCTTTCGAGCTGTGGCGATGCTGTTCCCCGATTGGCTGTTCCTCGTCGGGGATTCACCCGACGACATGATTACGCGGTCAATGTATTTTTCGAGATCCCACGGTGTCTGCTCGGCGATATCATATCGCATTGAAGGTTTAACATGAGCGGAACATGGCCTCGGGCGGTACCGCTCGGGTGTAGCTGTGCTAGTGAGGCGAATTTGTTTGACTAACTGACTGTTAGCTGCCAATAGAGAGAGCTGCAAGGTGCTAGCATGTGTAACTCTCAGATTTTCTAGATCTACTTAGTATGTCCCTGGGAGTCGCCGAAAGAGCTTCATAAAAAAATAGTATATTGCCCCTTACTGCCACCCTTGTTGAGGTGGTGTCACCGGGACATGCTGTCACTTGCTGTCAGCAGACCGATAGGTGATTGATTGCGCGTAGTACGTAGTATGTAGATTGTGAGGGGTGAAGGGTGAAGGGTGTGCACGCGGCTTGTCATGTGCTCACACCCCTACCCCAACATAGATCGATCGACGGGACGGACGAATGTGCCTCAGGCCGCACAGGACTGTGGATGACGAGATGGGGTTCTGACGGGGTTACTAATGGGGGTGACTTGATCTGTTTCGGACGGTGGGTTCCGATTTGCTGTTGCTACGAGGTATTTTGGTGTTTACTTCGAGTTTTGGAATGTTGTTTATTGGATGATGGTGTCCTTGTCTCAGGAGAGAGGGCATGTCATTTTGCAACTACCTAACCAGAATAGTAGGCAGGTCAGGTTCTGGGCGGGTGCAATCATCTCTGCGCGTGCTCTATAGGCTATACTAGGTAGTCGATGAGCTCCCCAATGTGTCCTGAGTAACAAGACATAAGTACTAATAGGGAGAAAGAGTATATATACACACATATTCACTCCGGAAAATCATGATGATTGCAGTTGAACAGGTGCCTACCAAGCCTCGTACAAAAAGAAGACGGTTAAACATAGGTAAATACAGTGCCGTTTATGTCTGAAATGCACTGTAATCTAGAAGTCGTTACGTATACTACTAGAAGCAGATTAGGTAGGTATGGGGTCCCTGAGGAAGGTGGTGCAGGGGCTTAAATGTGGGGATACATCTAGACAGGTCGTCATAACACAGTGCTCAGCCACTCATTCCCTTGAAAGTTTTGGTTAGCAGTACACACTGAATGTGGACAATGCGATGCGATGCGTCTTGACTTTTTCACATGAATATGGGCGTTAGGTGTAGCGTAGACATCAGGGCAATCATTCTCCATCTGCCCTATAATTTTTAGTTAAATCTAACTTGTGTTAATTAACCCTAAACACCTAATCTACCTAGTAAGTATACTTGCTATGTGTAGCGTAGAATGAACAGGATGAGCCCCAAGGGCAAGGGCAGTTTGATTTAGGCACACTGTATATCATCAGTGTCCGCGTCGTGCCTAGTCCGTACTTACAGAATCCGTATACCGTCAAGTTGGGACGACGCGAACCTTGTTGCCATGCCCATTGTACCTGGGTAGCGTATAGGGGTAACAATTTCAGGGACCGACCGGACCTGACCATGGTAGTACACTATAGAGTTCAAGGGACGAGCCGCACGCATTTTCTTTTAGCTCAAGCCAGCTCACACCAGCTCAAGCCTCAAGTTTGTATATGTCGAAGTGCGGTGCATATACAATATAGTATGCGCTAATAGGTAGTAGAGTGTAACGTAGACTTCGCCGGCTGCCTCCTCCCGTTCAATATTGCCGGCCATATCGTAACCTACTTCCCACCTCTCTTCTGCCTCTCCTAATGAAGTACATGCCTACTACTGTTATGACATAGTGTATTCTGAGTACCTGCCCACACTAACCACCACAACGTCAGTCCGATCAGGACTAGACTTACATGTATAGTGGCTCTCCCGGTTTTCTAGTCGGTGTCTAGTGTACTGTCCCGGCTTCTTATCCGGTCAGTACTAACACTGTTGGGTCTCCGCCTAAACCCAATATAGTACAACATCGAGGCCGCTCAGAGGTCGCTCTCGTCAGGCGACTCACCGACAGCGTTTCTCGTGTGGCGGCCTGGGAGGCAACAAATTCTCCATTCTCCAGTGTCGGTATACGGTATACCCAGTAAAAACCCCCTCAACTGCCTACCGTTATCTAGAGATGAGTACCTACAGCATGCGATTAATAATAACCTAGCAGACCGAAGAGACCGTCCCAAGGTTAGTACCGGGGTCACCTGAATGACAAGAACGCAAGGCAGTGCATCCAATCAGATGTTCTCTCTTCGTTGCCACCTCCCTAGCTAGATACCTAGGTAGGTTAGTCAGATTCTCTACCAAGAAAGGCTGCTGGCCTGTCAACGACTTGGGGTTCCGCTTGGGCACGCCTGTACTAAGTAGGTAGTACGTAGTACACTGTGGTAGTAGCAAGATTCATTGGGTGGCGACCTGCTTACGGCTTTTTTTAGTTTCTGCGGCTTTGACAACCATTCAAACCTACAGGAACCTGTCGAGCCTGTTAAGATTCAACGGGCCACCGCCACCACAAGCCTATATCTACATTAGGCCTTCTACTAAGTTAATCAGGCTTCCGATTAGGTACTCCGGTGGGCATCGCACGAACCATAGCATTTCGGTAGGTATTAGTACTATACGCAGATTCGGGTTGATCTGCAACGACTGAGCTGAAAAAGCCTGGGGGAGGAACACGGTAATATCATTGGTAGAGGCGAATATTACATAGTACATTACATAGTACATTACATTACATACCTACGGTACTTTTTTTGTTTGTTTGTACGTACTAGTAGTATTGATAAGCATTAAGGCATAGCGTCATAGCTAACTACCTACCTAACGTAAACTTTTACATGTACCTGGATACACCACCTACCAAGGTAGGTAGAAAAGAATACTAATCTACATATGTACCTAGACAGGGACACCAGGGCTTAGTTGGTTTGCCCTTACACTGCAGCGTATAGTATAGTATACTTGGGTTGATAGGTAAGGTACCTACATCTCTAAGTAGGTAGATCCCCCGTCACGAGCTCTACCTACTCACTACTACTTACTACTTAGGTACCTACCTTAGTTAAGTTAAAAAAAGGGGGGGGGATGGAAAACAGAAAAAGAAAAAGAAAAAAAAAAGGTCAAGACAAAAGAGATAGCGAGAGAGAGAGAGAGAGGGAGGAAGGGAGGGAAGGAAATAGAGAAAGGAAAGAGGAAAGAAAGAGAAGGAAAGAAAAAAAGAGGGTGAGAAAACTACTACACTACTCCCCCGGCCACGGCACAAAAGCATTCGTGTGTAAGTTATTCGTGTATTTGTGTGAAGCAAAGCAAAGCAAAGCACACCTACAATAATAACTCCATACACAAGAAGTCTGCACTGCACAGAGCACAAAGCATAAACATGCGTATCCCAGTTCTCAAGGGTCCCCCCTCCCCTCCCTCTCCCCCCCCATTAGACCGGCTTGCTAGTCCCGTTAGTTAGCCGTAAGTCGCCATTTTTTAATTTTTTTCCCCCCCTTCCCACTCCAATGCTTGCGGCATCTCCTACACTAATCTCTCCCTACACCTAGTGTAATCTCTTCCTCTGCATTCTAAAATACTTCTCCACCACATCCATCAACCTAGAAGCTCAAGCCAAACGGGGGAGCAAAAATTCTCTCTCTCTCCCCTTCCTGTGCGCTCCTAGCAAAAAGGTTAGGACGAAGGACGAAGGACGACGGACGGACGATACCCAGGTTTATTGATTCTCATTATTACGAGATACCTGCCCTATTGTCCATTCGTTCCTGGAGGAGTGTCTTTTCTATTCTTTTTTTTTCTACTTTTCTCTTCTTTCTCTCTTGGGCTAACCGTACACATAATCTGCTCGTGTCGAGTCTTGTCAGAAGACTCTCCCATCTTACCATTCAACTGTAACCCCCCCCGTCTCCCCCGATCCCCATTCATTCTTTCCATTGATCCTTGCATGTCCTTGACCTTGGCTTGCGAGCCGCGAACGGCGTGATACCACACCTGAGGCCTTCGGTTTCCTGCATCTGACCGCCCAACCAATCTCTGCTTCTCCTGTCTGACCCTGCCGTCAGCCAACCAGCCTTCTCCATCCCCCATCCCACCAACCTCCATATCCCGCCCTACCTCCCGATCGACATTCCCGCATCAGTGTAAAGCCCGCTCTTGTCGCTGCTGTCGTTGCCGCTGTTCTTGTCGCTGCCGTCGCCGCCGTGCTGTCGCTCTTCGCTACGCGACACATCCCTTCGTCGTCGTCGGCTCCATCCTATTCCCTATTCGCAGCGGGCCCTCTAACCTTTGTCGCCGCTTGCATCCCATCGTTGTTGGCTGAACGAGAGCAACTACAAAGCCCAACACCCTCAGCTATTGTCGGAGCGCTGCCACACTCGGTGCACGCCGTCCCATTACAGATCGCTCACCCTCGCTCCAGCGCTGCCTAGCCCTAAAGAGGGAGCTGCAGACTGCTGGTCACCCGCAGCAGCTGCACCCACCCTTATATCCGCCTCATATTAACAAACATGAACCGAGGAGATATGTATTATGATTATTCGGCGACGACGGCGCGTTCACCTGGATCGATGAGACAAGGTTACGCCACCGTCGGCCTGCCTTCGGGGCTAGGAGGAAGCCGGCAAGGTCAGCGTCCTTTAGATCCCCACGGCCAGCATGTTGGCGGCTATGGCCACGACGACCGCCTGGGGGCTTCAGCATACGAATCGCTTCAGAGATTCGACCGGATGGCCCCCAACGCGATGCATTCTCCATATATGTTGGATAACAACCAAACGTGGGGTTACAACGGAGGGATAGCTACCATGAACGGTCCTATGAATGGTAATAGTCGGTTAGGTACGCGGCCTGTCAATCGACGTGCTGCCCTACCATCGGTTAGTAGTGGTCTCTTTCTCCTTCACACGCTTGGCCTAGGTTATATAAGGTGTCTAACCATGTGCTCTAGACCTGGACCGATCAGTCGAATATGCAACCGATGTCCCAGATGTATGACCCAGGCATGGGCATGAACGGGAACGAACATGATATATCAGGCATGGCTGCCGATGCCCGCGGCATGATGACGACACCTGCTTCTACGGATTCCGAACAACTCATCCCTACGGCCATCGTGATAAAGAACATCCAGTTTCAATGCAGAAAAGAGATCTTACAAGGCCTCATGGCTTCCATGAACCTCCCTCAGCCATATGCTTTTAACTACCACTTTGATAAAGGTGTGTTCAGGGGCCTCGCCTTTGCCAACTTCTCTACCGCTGAGGATACGGCTATTGTAATTCAGAAGATGAATGGGTTAGAAGTAATGGGGCGTAAGCTTCGGGTAGAATATAAGAAAATGCTACCGCAGGATGAGCGTGATCGAATCGACAGAGAGAAACGAGAGAAACGGGGACAGCTTGAAGAACAGCATCGTGCGCCTCTTCCCATACATCAACAAAGCGCTCTCCAGGCTCTCGGTGTTAGCGTCAAGCAGCAGCCGAATAACTCACCCTTGCGTATGTTCATATCCCCTGTTTACGTCTGCCTAACTCCCACTAATTATTTGATGACTAGGCGATGTGGACTTGAATGATCCAGCTACCCTTGAATTTTATACACAATTAACTATCTTCAAGAATGACCCCACTCGTGAAATCCATATCTTTCCTGCCGAGGTGGCCCCTGAGCAGCGTCGCCAGATACATATCTTGGCGCACAATATGGGCCTCGAGCATAAATCCGTCGGCGAGGCTCACAACAGGCAGATTCAAGTCCAGAAACGATCAGAAAATTCGCCACCCGTTCATACGCAAAATCAATTCCCCAATGTGTCCTGGGAGGACCATCGACGTGGGTTAAGCCGTGCTGCTACCTTCGATTTTGCCGAGTCTCGCATTGGCTCAAGTGCATACCATACCCTAGGCCGACAGAACCCTACGTTGGAACTTCCGGGCAGCCCGGATACCGGCATACCTAACAATCTTCGCGCCGCTAAGAGTTTTGCCGATCTTCGAGCTCACAGTCCTAGCCCTGCACCTTCAGGTTCCAGCTACGTCGGCCTCGGCAATGGTCTCCGCTACAGTGATTTTCCACCACCGTCACTCACCACACCACCTAATTTGACCCCGACCACAGCACATAATGCTGCCTCTAGCACGGATGCTTTGTTGTCCTCCAACATGAGCTCGCTAGGCCTCTACGACCAAAATGGTTCTCACATGCGAAGCCGAGAGACCCCGGGTGCCATCGGAAGTCAGCGTCCCAGCGCCAATGGGGCTAGTCGTAATGCTCCTGAGAGGCAGCCCCGCGGTCCTGAATGGGGGGAAGCAGGCACTGGATTTTCCGGGCGTGGACGTGGTCACATGCAACGAAGCAGCGGTACGTAACACATGTTATTGTCTGACACCCCAAGGATAATTTTGGCGCTAATAGCGAATTCGTCTTGCAGATTCCTCAGATACTGGTCGAAACTCAGGCAACTCAAGGTTCCACTAAGTTGCCGTGCCAAATGGTTCGATCATACACTAAGCCGAGCCGTAGTGGTTCATTGACTTGGCGTGTTCAACCTCGTAACCCGTTAGAATCGTAAGGTATTCTTTCAGGGTCACTTGGGGACTTCGGGTGTTCTAGTATAACCAGAACACCAGCCTAGGATATGTCTGAGGTTTGCCAGGCATCTCGTAGTCGCGGTGCTTTTCATCCCTATCTTCACGCAACTGATGCTTCAACGAGAAGACGATTTTATGATATAGAGTTACAGCCTGTTCCACAGATCCGAGCTCATGTGCCACAGCTCATCCCTCTTACTACTTTGGATCTGGTGACTATCTTCGGGTCGGCATAGTCATCAAGTCGAGTTCTCTCCATTCCACGGCGTTGGCTTTCAACTTATCTTGTAATATGATGATTGATTTGCGGTGCTTGTTTATACGCCGAGTTGTTTATTTCCTGCTTTCCAAAGATTCCGCCTTATGCAGAAATCCAACCCGATGCGAATGGGGATAGAGTAAGGGAGGGGGAGGAAAAGAAGTTTGACAAGTGCTTGAGGAAGCGGAGATGAGAGACTGAGTATACGATCCTCGACATTTTATTCCACATTAGCCTCCGATGATGACGCGGTAAACGAACCATCTCTGGATACAATATACAGCAATTCATGGGCGACCATTTACGGCTTGACGAATCTACTCCTATACCCTCGGGGCGTCTTTAGGTTTCTGCGCTCGCCTTCCGAAAGAGGGCGCGGTGATGAGATCTGGGGGCCTCCTTAACGATGGCTACGTTGTTATGACACATATGCGCATCAATTAAAGACAGCAGACGCGATGCCGGTTGGCGCCAAGGCCACCAAGACGACCCTGCTAATGATTGTTTTCACGGCAGAGCAAAACCTGGGGTCGTCCTCGTGGTAGCCAACTAGGTGTCGGGTGACTGGACACGAAGAACGAAACGATGATGTTGACAGGACTGATTTGTGCATTGATTTTTCATGTGGTATGAACCGGATATTTTCTCAGCAGCCGTGGAGGAACGGTCCAACCCAGCGATGAATATGAGGACGAGAGAACAAACCGATAATTGATTTGTATACTTGATGGCGGTGCCCTTTCTATGTGTCTTCCTCTCTTTCTCTCACTCTCGAATGTATTGGTATTGCGCTTTTGGCGGTCCCATTCGGTCCTAACCAAACTATAGTCGCTCATCCCGAGTGTGTGGGTGGCAGCACGGAGTTCGGACTGGAGACATGGGCAAGATCGTCAAGCGGAAAAGGGGTCATCGTGAGATACACAATCACTTACTCGAAGCATTGTACTGCCATATAAAAACAAAAGTATTTGATCGTTTCTACGTCCGCCTAACCACATCTGGATTATCATGCTCATGCCACCGTGAATAAGTAGTCGTATGTGCCAAGTAACATAACCCATTTCACAGCCTGCACAGGGTGGAGTTGGGTTTTGTTAAGTTGAGATAAACTGTGTTTATACAAGTAGGCTCGGCTCGTCTTGTTTCTTTTCTGGGTTTTCTCCTTGCTCCTGACATTCTGGGCCGGATGATGAATACGGGTGAGGTTGCGTGACATCCCTCTAGATTGAACTCAGGCTTTATTCAGGTAATTATTTAATCAATCAATTGGCCTTGCCTCTTTGTATCGCCTGCTTGAAACATTGCACTGTTTATCTATCTAAAACGGATGGAGCCGGGGATTGTCACTCGATATTTACGCGTGTATGTGCACGAGGGCTGGCATGAAGGTATGGCTCTTCCTTGGAACTGTTGCGTTGTGAAGGGTTGTTTTGTTCAGCTTCTTGACTTGGTTAGTTTGATTAGTTTGGTGCGTTTGGATTGGATTGCTTTTCTCCGTGGTTTTCTTAATCAGGGCGTAATAGGGGGAGGGGGAAGGGGGGGAGGAGGAAGGGGGGGAGGAGGAAGAGAGGGAGATAGGGCAGAGATGGTTGTTGTCTAGGTCCCGTACGATGAGGGTACGCGCTTTAACGCGCAGTGAGGTATTGGGCGTTCCTGGGGCGTGTTGCTAGGTTCGCGTGGGTTTCCTCGTGCTGGGGATCGGGGAGCGACGTAGAGGAGCTGGCGGTCTTGGGCTGCGTGCCTTTGTCTCGCGTCCCCCGTCCCAGTCGGGCGGATGATGCTGATACGTGTGTGGGGTTTCTACGAGATGGAGGACTGAGCGGTGGTGGATTATACGAAGCGCCTTGGGCGCGGACTTGGGTAGGTTAGTAGGTTGCGGCGCTCGAGCCTTGGTCGAAGTGGAATGAGCGGGAACGAGAGGAGGATAAAGGGGAGGGGTCATCGTCTTTACGCGTCACTCTCCCGCTCTTCGTCGCCGCGCTGTTGATCCCGGATATCGGGATACTCGTACTTAGCCGCCTTTTGCTACGGAGTTGCGGGACGGATGTTGTTTTGTGAGTGGGAAGGTTGCTGTTTGGCGTTGGATATACCCGTGTCAACTGTGATATCGAAATCGATGCTGTTGATAAAGGGGGGCGGGAGGGGGTAGGGTCCTGGGAATCAGCATAGATTTTTGTTTTCTTTTTCTCGGGCGCATAGGTTCAATGTTGGGGACGTCGTTGCCGTTTGATGATGTTGTGTTGCAGAGAAGCGCCACCTACGGGAAGGACGCTTGAGGGACGGGGCTAGGTATATCTATGAATATAGATATGGATCACTGCGGCTTCAGAGCTGAGGCTCGATGCCGTTAGGCCTGAACAATCCTCAACCTGTCCTTCTATAGTGTACAATAGTGAAGCATTTATATGCTACTCCTCGATCTACGACGCTCCGGAGCGGGTATCTGGAAGCAGCTATTTCGCCCTTAGGCCGCTGCTCCGACGCCGAAGAACTGCTATCTGGTAATTGGTATACCACATCGAGCCTGAGTCTTCCACTACCAGGGAGATATAGGCAGCCTGGCCGAGTTGGGGCGGCGAGATTGCCTAAGTCTAACCATGCCTCACATTGCTGGTTAAATGGCAGAATTAGCTTGGGGGTTATTGAGCTGCCACTGTAGACTCGTCACGGAGCAACTTTTCGCCCCCCTGCTATATGACTGATAGGCTGGCTTTAATGAGGAGCCATGCAATCAAGCTTGGGTGCTAGTAGGATTACTGGTTACTTACGGCCGTTACCTGATAAGCGGACCTTAGTGTTTTGCTTGGTGACGTTGTCTTGCCTCATTGTTTCCGCGCCTGTTTATTCCCTGCGCTAGAGATGCTGAGAATACCGGTGCTTGGGAAATCGACAAGTATCTCGTTACGTTCGCGTCTCATGGGGCATCTTATTGTGGTACTTGGCCTATTATACTTATTGGATGACTGGCTACCTGCGCGGCGATGTATGGGGCCCTGTTTATCATAGTAGGAAGCTGTCTCAAGATGAGAAGGACACTGCCTGCAGCGATTTTTGGTGAAGACGTGACTCGTACCTAGATCGGAGCATAGAAATCGCAAGTGGTATCTGGCGGAGAGCTCCCACGTGCTGTGGAAGTATATGAGAAGAGATGACGATCGTCCTCATGCTAGGCGATCTCTCACATACACCAATTCTTTGGCTCACTTCGCTCACTTAATTGTGAGTGTCCATGATCTCATTTGGAACCCTGGGACATATATCCAACACGGGCGTTTAGGGTATAATAAGCGCGGATACAGCCACTCATCATTATAACGGCCCGTATATTCTCGACCTCGCTTCTCATTTATTCAGCCAGGTCTTGTAGCTGAGCGCGGAGATGACATTACGATATGTTGCCCGGGTCGGCATCCCCGGTGCGTAGACTCTCCTCGAGCCTGTACTCCCCTCCCAATGACTTAATTAGACCAGTCATAAGGCAATTTCTAATCGATTACCACCATTTACGTTAGAGTAGATAGAGTCCACTAACTTGCTAAGTATCGCCTTCCGTCGAACCCTCCCCGGATTTCCTGTCGCGAATCGAACAGGTCCCGTGTGCTAGTGTGTGAACTCCATAGCCAGCTTAAGGTTTAAAGGTGTGACGTATTACCATGTGAGACTCATCTAATTATCGAGGAAATATCTCGTGAGACTCAGTTGAAAGTGAACAGCTTCCACGGTCCTATGCGTATGGTAATTGTGATATGGCAAAAAAGTTGGGCGTAGTGGTACCTAATGTCCCCAACCCCCCTTTTCCCTGGGTGCTCTTGTCTCATAGCCAGAGGTTCTGTCTATAATAAGAGAGGAATAGGGATTAAAGGCAAAATCGCATATCGAAGTAAGTGAAGTTTAAGATTCAACCTGTAAAGAGGAGGCCCGGGTTGCGGCATCCTTGAAAAGCGAAGAGTTATTATTCATCTACCTTGAATGATTCCAAGTCCTTTAACAGCTACAAAACCGCTATAAGCATTAGGGAGTAAATTGGTATCACAAAGAGTATGAAATCAGGTTCAGGTCTATCAATTGTATGCCCTCAATTTCCGCGAAGGAACATATGGCAAGGGAAAAAAACAAGGGGTATAAATATACAAGTACATGTTCGTTGCGGGCTCGTAAACCATAGGGATTAGAAAATGTGATGCGTAATATGTGCTGAAACCAATCCGGTCTCCGGGTCTCGGACATCATCGGTGACGGCAAACGGAGTTTTCGACCTGTTGTTACCCAGCTATTTTATCCCCCACCTAAGTCTGAGGCAGACAAAGAAATGAGACACTAGGCGAAAAACCGGAAGAGTTGCCCATTCGTGTATATAGGCCCTGCATTTCCGCCTTATTAAGATCATTCATAAACCGGGTATATTTTTCTAAAACTCTATTACTGGCGCTTGTTCTGACAAACTATGTTGATGCGTCTGTTGCCAAGTCGCCGACAAACCCTAATCGGTCCCTCTGCGGATCAAGCACCCGCGCGTATTCGAGCAGCAGGCGCCACATGTACAACATCATGTCTTCCCTCCTCAGGACCTTGGAGGCCCAATCCTGGCCTTCCTCGGCGATTCGCTGCGCCTCGGCGTCGTGGCCATCGAGGAAGTAGTCCATGATGGCGTAGATGTCCATGAAGGTGTTGTCGAACGGCACGAAGTGCAGCCAGGGCATGAGGCGGTCGTCGTGCCACTCGGCGTATACGGTGGCCTTGAGCGGGCAGCTCGTGCTCAGCAGGAAGCCGCGCCAGCGCGCCGAGAATGAGTTGCCGTCTACGTCTGGCAGGAATTTGTAGTTGTACTGCTCGACCATCGGCTTGGATCCCACGAGCTTGAAGAATGGGTCAGTATATGGACAGTTAAGGCGCAGTCGGCCCAGCCAGTCGTGAGACTCGGGCCAGCAGTCCAGTCGGTTGAACCCGACGTCGCTCCATTTGTTCAGCCACGGCCCCAGCTGGCCCTCGTGCGGCGCCGACACGTTATACGAGTTCGCAGCCTTTAAATTGAACGTCGGGCCCGCGCCGGAGCCTCCGCCTTGCACAAGAGAGACCGCTGAGCCGTTCAGCATCTGCACAAAGCGGTGTCGCTGGTAATGCCACCAGTTGCCCTCCTGGTTCCGCCCTCCGCTAGCGGTGCCCCTCCAGACAAGCGCGTCCTTCTTCTCGGCCCAGGGCCCTCCATGCTTGGTGCCGCCGGAATAGCGTGTCTCGCTAGACAGGTACATGGCGTCCGGGATAAGAAGTTCGTTGTTTATTGGCAGCTTGGAACCACTGAAGAAAGGGAACAGTTTAGTCGCTGTGACCATGCTGAAGGGCTCGACGAAGGTACCGTGCATGCCGCGCAGGTGCGGCTGGAGGCACGGGTCCTGTGCTTGTGTGAAATTGGTAATGAAACCACCGTCTCCCATGTATGACATTGGGCCGGTGGGGAATACATCATCGATCGGGGTTGAAGCCTCGATGGGCTGCACCTTTCGGGCTGGGCTGTTAGGGGGACATGCGCGGCTCACGTAGTTCCAATACTTGTGTCTGTCGTCGATCCATTCGGGTTCGAAGGGCTGCGGCGGGTCGGTATCGACGTCCGAGAAGCTTGTACGCTCGGCTACCGCTTCGTTAGGAGGGAAAAGTCGTCGCGACGTCCGTTCTTTAGCGATATTTCGGGCTATATCCTCCCAAGGTACGAGCACACGTGGTTCGTCGAGGAGGTTCACGGGTATGTCAAGGTCGGGCAAATGTGGTAGCATGTCTTGAACAAGCTTCTCCCATAGCTCCAGGCGATCCTTACGCGGTGGGTCAGGGTCGTCGTCCTTGAAGTGTGCTATCTTGCCATTGCGCACGCGGATAGCATGGGGCAGACCGCGTGCTTGGCGTCGCAACTTGTCGGGGTTTACGCCCCAGAAGGGATTGATGTCATGGTGGATGCGGTCGAAGAACTCTTCCACAATGATGGCACCGTTGCTCTGGGCCGCCTCGAACCACTGGTCGAAGCCGGGAGGTGGGTGGCGACCGCGAAGTTCGCGATACCTGGCGGCAGCGTACGCGAGGCTCCAGGATCGCTTGGCAAGAAGTCGAGAGAAGCTCGCGTAGGCGTCCTCGATCAAGCCGGAGATTGGGTGGCTGTCGTTTACTTTGGCAGGCGGCGGCGTCACATGTTGAGGTCGTCCGTTTGGTAAGCTATGGCTAGAAACGACGCTCGAAAAGGTGTCGGGGAGGGCCTGATAGAGGAGGAAGTATAAGACGGGGATGGTGGCGACGCACGCGATAACCAGATACCTCAGGCGAGCTTTTGCGACGAGGACCATCTCTGTAGTTGATGCCCATGCGGGCGCGGTGGATGTAGACTTTTAAGCAATACTGGCAGAGAATGGAGAGGACGATAAGTGAATGAATGTCCCGATTGATGGGTAACTTGGGTAGAGTTACCTAGATAGCCTAGATAGTGGTAGTAGGTAGTAGGATTCAGGGAGGAGGTATACTAGGCATCAGCCCACCTCACCTACCGTGGCCGCCGAGACCGCGGCTTGTCTCACGGGTGACACAATCATCACAATAATATTATCTCGAGGTGCTGCAGGTACTTCGTAGATAACGCTCCATTGCTTCTTCAACAATACAACCAACCACCCACATTGCCTGTAACAGTACCACAGGCTACCTCCTAGGTACCTACTTAAGGTAGTAGTAGTAACGGGAGGGCTCTACTACATTATAGTCTAAATTCCAGGTAAAACAGAGGGTGTGAGGAGGGTAAGTTCTATCTATAGCAAGTAGTATCTAGTCCATGACGCCAGCCCACTATTCTTATATGCCCCTGCAACCCCACACAGACTCGACACAGAATACCCACAATACCTCAGTACCTAATTTAAACAACGCTAACATATGAGCGGCTAGTCTAAGTAGTTAACTAGTTCAGTAAGCGGTAGACAGGTCTGCTGCGCTGTCGATTCGTGACACTTTTTGCTCATCTTGTACGTCGACCGTCGATCTTATACCGGCAATCTCAAACATGAGGACAGCCCTGCACAAGACGGCCGAGAGCCAATACCGCGGAATGATCCTTCCGACAACAGCCGTGCCCAGGAAGAGGATGCTCGAGAAGACGACCGTTCCGTAAAGGATCTGTGTAATGATGGCCGTCGAAGAAAGCCACGAGAGCACTACGAACATCGGCGACTCGTCCCGAAACTCGAGCGTCGACGGACGTTGTTGGGCGCTGAGGGTGAACTCGTCGGCCAACCGTTGCCCAAAAGAACCGTGCTTGCCTCTGCCGCCCTCCTGGACACGCATGCGCAGCCAAGTAGCCCACGAGCTTATCACGTGGATAGGCAAAGAGATCAAAGCCCAGCCTAACGGATAGTATTGATTCTCTGTGTCGAAACTGCACACCGTCTTAATGCCCAACTCGAGACTCACGTGTAGTAAGTTGACGATGGCGATGAGGGCGAGGAGGTATTGTGAGGCTAGCACGGCGATGCGACTTGAGTTCGACCGAATGCGTACGCCTGGCCCAATTCTCGGACGCGACAGTTCGACCAAGTTCGTGTAGTCGAACGTGCGGATAGGGTAAACTGCGGGTGACCCAAAGCTCAGCAACAGGGCAAGGAGCGGTCGCCGGAAAGATAGCAGGCTGGTTTCGACCACGTTCGACCCTATGAGACTAAGGATTGTCGGGAGAAGGCCTAGCAGAACTGCCGCGGCAGCCACTGTGAAATCAGTAGTGTAAGTATATAATACCATTCATGTACAAACATATCTTACCCGTAAGACTTACTGTCAGCTTTCCACGACTCGGGCAAGTTCTCAAGGAGACAGTCGGTAACTAGCCTCGCCCTGCACTCACTGTTATTACGATGCGAGTTGTACTCGTTTATGCACCCCGGGTTGTTGTTGTTCACATAGCCTTGGTACGATTCGTTGCAGTGGTCTATCAGGACGTTCTGGAGGCCCCATTGCGGATACCATTCTTGGAAATGTACTGACTCGGCGCTCGCCTTTGCCCACGACGCATATAATACGAGTGCGACTAGGAGTTTTGCCATTGATTCGGTATGCGTTCGGGTTGGAGTGGCACGTGCCGGATATAATAGGATATGTATTGTGCTGGCGTTGAAGTATTATTTGGGGAATATGAGACTACATATACATATTTGCGAAGCGAGCAAGAGGCGATTCGGGCCATTTACTGTTTAAATCATAAAACACGATAGGAGGATCCTAGCCATGCATACCCGCCAAAATTAGGAATATTCAGATTCCCAGGTTTGGCTTTCAAACCTGCCATCTTGTATCAGGAGGCTTTCCGTTTTAGATAGCCAATAGGCGTGGTGGTACTCACCACCGATTCGACCTGCGGAAAGCCACCGTTACACCTCTACAGGTCAGCAGGCCTGATAAGCGCCTACCGCGGGCTCCCGCATAGCAATGTTAGATTTAGACTGTGATGCCAGTATTCTGGGTATAGAGCCTTGTTTATTTTTATAGTGAACGGTTACAAGCCTGTCGCACATCATGAACGGAAAAGCGTCAAGCGCCGACAGTGATTTTCGGACATCGAAAGTTCCAGTTCTAAAGTCTTTTATACTAGATCCTCGTTGTTTGTATGTAAGCCTCGTTCGTAGTCTCTAGTAGAGGGGTGGAATAAATGCTTGTTGCTAGTTACGTAGACAGACTACACCATCTATGCTGGGTGTTATTACTAATATACAGAACAACTCTTTGTTCTGGAGGGGTGACACTCCCGTGTATAATTACTCTGTTTCCAAGCAACTTTCTCTACCTCGGTATTATCGCCCCCCTATCCCCGTCCTGCTTCGACGGTGGCTGTTCTAGGCGGCTAACTGCTTAGTATATTCTCTTTTTATCTTGCATTTCCCTTGAGTGATATAATGGTTGGCATAGCTGGCTTTTGGGTTTAAGACATCTGCAGGAGCGGCCCATAATAATTGGCCGAGAGTGAACCCGTTTATAATTGCCGAATTCGTCTCTCAACTGCAGTGAGGCCATGCTAAAGCCATCCACAGCATGGCTAGAGCAAAGACTGGACAGTGGTAGGGCTTGGAGAGATACTTCAAATTACGATTCATTTTCTAAGGTACCAAAGGTCCTCGACCGGCTATTCCAAGCGCTTCCAAGGCGGCGCCAACGCTTGGGCTATATATAGCACAGCACTATTCTGGCTTGCCTAATAGCCTTGGTCTTTTAAATGTCTTAGACTTTATGTAGGAGATACATTAGTTGAATGAGTTCTTAGACACCCTTGATGATATCTTGAAAACCAATTAGGGAATCTTGCGTCTTAGCTAAGGCCTACGAATGGGTTACAGTAATGAGGCTGGTTGCAAAATTGCTGAAGCGAGTAGCACTAGCTGTTACTATGTAGGATTGATTGAGAAAGCTACGCCCAAATCGGAAACCTGTGAGGGTTCTGAAAAGGGGTTGGTATTTCCCGTCGATGTAAGCAGTGATTTCCCTACATCTCAAATAAACATTCTGCTGATAATTCAAAACAGTCCATATTTTCCGGTCTTGATGCCTTTATTTTCATTCACGGAGATCCATTTCGGGCACAAACATTTAAGACATACCGTCCCTTGTCACACCTACAGCATTCTTTCCTGTAATTAGGGGGGGTTGTCTAGGGTAAATGGACTGCATACTTTGCTAACAGCACGCGGCATCAGAAAGGCCGGCCTCGGTTGGTTTCGGGAGGTAAAGGTTTAACTTAGGTCCCCAAGGGCCCCTCGGCAACGCGCACAAGGTCTTGGCCAGCCCCCCCCCCCCCCCCCCCCCCCAAAACGCCTACAAGTATCACACGGCTAAAACTGCTGAGCCTAACCTAAGCTATTTTCAAAAGGTTACACGTGTAACAGCCCTCTCCTCTAGTAGCTCTGCTAGTTGTTTGCTACATTGTACGAGTAGGTTCTAGTTGGTAGGGAAGAGTTAACAATAGTAACTCTACCACATTTGCGTGCTGCTCGCATATCTTGCGTTGCGCCTGTAGCAATCCTTTCTTATTTTCTTTTCTTTTTATTTAAACTGTATATTATGTCCGCCGTATAGGGTATAGGTAATCGATGTTATAACGGACGGCTCTGTCCGTCCGTTATAACACGCCTAAAGGTAGAATCATTATAATTTATGAAATATATAGTTATTTAGTTGTAAAAATTAAATCTAGTCTCTTAGTGCCCACATGACCCTCCGCTTACTGCCGAAGAACTTCTATTACTAAAAGACCTTTATGGATCTTTTTTCTATGCTAGGTTTAATTCTATTCATACAAAGGTTGGATATGTAAGTGGTGTATATTGGTATTAGTACGGGATCAGAAGATTAGGGTTACGGGGAGGGATATTTGCTGAGCTTTTCTGAAATTTCATTTGCGGTCCGTGTGATGATGGATCACTCGGAGGTGGTGGACGCCGTGCCCTGGGTGGGAATCCGAGGGGATCCGCCCGATTACAACACGGCAGCTTACCCCGCAGCCGGTTGGTCTCCGTCTGCTCCACGCCGTGGAGCGGTGGTGCAGTGGAGTGTATTGATTTTAATACGTTCCCCATACACGAGACCCGGTGTCGGACGGAGGCGGGGTGGATGGGGGCCTTGAAAGCATCCCGCCCTGACCATACACATTTGTCCGTATTAATCTCACCCTCGGTATTAGTAGAAACCAGCTTCGAGGTGTGATTTGGGTGTCCTTCAAGACTGTGACTAGAAGGATTCCGAGGCCCTGTTTGAAGTAAATAAACTGAGTCAGGCGGCCTGCCTGGCCCCTAAGGGTGATCTGTAGAAATATTGCTGACGGCAGCGCCGAGCCTTCGACCTAGAAGCTAATCCTTTCAGCAATCCCTAAGGTAGTCATTACAAGCCATTGCTCTTGGTGTTGCGAGCGCGGAGCAGCATCTTGACTCGTGCTGTCTCTCTGGGCACTGTGGGATAGGTTATTGGGTATGCGTCCATGTTGGCCATGGCTAGATGGACAGAAAGGGAAAAGTCGTGGCGTATATATACCCATGTAGATTGGCTTGCTTGATTCCAACACATGTGTGAGAGTTTATAAGCGTTGGAGCAATTACAGCCTGCCTCGTTATAGCTGGAGAACACGTGCGATTGGCTACGTGACAGGCAGCGGTTATTGCATGAAGCCTAATCTATGACTTACCGATGGTAGCTTGCCCTAAGTGGGTGCAACCGAGGAATGTGCATTTTTTGCTGCCTAAACGAAGAAGCTTTTATACCCATCAAATAGTCTACTTGTTGTATTTCCAATCCTTCCACAATCAACGGATATCTATTCGAATAATTTACATACCGTCCATCCAACGCCATGGCCCAGCACAGAGACTTATTGCTTAATAGCGGGCAACTGAGGCGACAGGTTCCTGTCATAAATGTTCCTGATGACTGGAATCAGAATGGCTGTCAATCATCTGCAGAGTCGGGACTTTGCAGAGTTTGCTATTGGGACCGTCATACCAGCTCCGTTTTCGAAGATAAATGGAGCATGAGTGTAGTGCCCTATAAAGAGTCAAGGAGGAGTAGATGTTTTTCATGCCAACTTATCTCGGCTGTGCTGGAAAGCTGCGTCTTTCTTACCTTCGACGTGGTCGTAGACTCGAAGTACAGCCTATACCTCATTTAGCCTCGACTATTCAGGCGCGACAAACGATTTGAAATATTGATCAAGGGGGCCAGGCGAAGCTGTGACCCCGAGCTAAGCATATTCATACCATCGGAGATATCTGCAAAAAGAGGTACATCACCTCCTCTAGGGATACCTTAACGCCGATCAGAAATCGGCACCTCTTTGCATCAAACCTCATCATGGGCCCATGACCAGATTTCGCAATGCTTGAAGACACACTCCAGCTGTGCCAACTTCACGGGTGCGACAGGAACCTTCCTACTGTCACGGAACCGTACTAGGACTAGGGGCGGAGCGCAGACCTAAGTCACCATAAACACTACACCGGACCCCCAAGCACCAACACCACTAGATTCACCTATGCCAACGCCAATAGAATCCCCGGGCCATCACTATACATACGCCGATATAGTTAATGGCTACCCAGAACTCCACTTAGCCCTTACCAACTACGACCGGAACATCTCGGAAGACGAAGCTACAGCATTAGGTATTATACTTACCCAAGGACACCCGTTAACTTTTTATCAAAACGCGACTATACACCCTCTCTTCGCCATCATCTCGCCGGCAAAAATGCCCATCTATACTCCGATTTCGGCGGGCAGAGACTTCTGCCTGCATTGTTTACGAACCCAGTCTCTGGCGTACAAGGACCTGGGCCGGGCCGGTTAGGAGCTGACCGAGCTTTGGGTCGCTTGTGTTTTCAAGGGTGGTGCAACCACCAGGTGTGAGCAGTGCAATAAGCGCCGCGACATATGCGAGCCAGTGAGTCGTCCCTTTTTCGCCGATTCCTCACCACCGTATCGCAAGCTTTTGACTCATTTGATCTGTAGACCACGCCAATCATGCTAGGAGACGCTGCCGATCTCATGTGAGAACTGTGACACCTACCTACGCGCCTCATTGACCTAGACCATTTCCCCTCGTCTGAAGGTGTTGTCCTTGTAAATGGCACAGATATTCCAACAAAATCTCGATACGTGGCTCTTAGTTATTGCTGGGGAAAGGATCAGACTCGGTGCCAGACGACAAGGGCTACGCTGGCAGAACGTAAGCAGCGGATACCCTGGTCGGCCCTACCACAGACTTTCAAAGATGCCGTTAGCTTCACTCGATCCCTCAACATTCAATATTTATTGATTGATGGTATGTGCATAATCCAAAGGGATGTAGCGAATTGGACCCACGAGTCGGGAAAGATGTTCGATGTCTACAGGAACGCCTCCGTGACGCTAGCGGCAGGCTAGGGAGATAGTAGCACATCGGGATAATTCTCTGCGTCGCAGAGCAAATTGGTGGCCGAACTAAGTTTTAAAAACCACTGTTGGCCATTACACGCATTCAAATTGCATTCCAACTACGGCGACTGGGCAATGGGTGATGAGCAATGGAAAGAACCGTCCCCTTTGTTCACACGAGCCTGGACTTACCAGGAACGTCTAATTTCTCCAAGGGTGTTAGTCTTCACAAAGTATGATTTGTACTTTGAATGTTTCACTCATATGGTCTGCGAATGTGGCTATCTGCAGAACTGTCCCAAGCCCCCCTCAGATGACGATGTGAAGCATAATTTCTTCAAAGCATTATTCAGCCGCACTGAGCGCTCGAATGCTGAGAACGAGACAGACCGGGGATTAGAAGGCTTCGAAGATCTTGATGAGTCTTACGACAGCTGGTCAGACTGCTCGTCTGGTCTCTCGTCTTGTAGCTCGTCTTATCGAAGCGAATCAGATGAGCTAGACATCGAATCATTCTGGAGAAAAACAGTCCGCAATTTCCATAAGTTACAGCTAAGCTTTGAGTCCGACAGACTCCCTGCCATCGGGGCTATAGCTCAGCAGATTTCTAAACATCGCCCTAGCGAGTTGTATCTAGGTGGCCTCTGGTCCGGTTCTTTGCTCAACGATTTGATATGGTATAGGGTAAGAAATTCCGCATTCCACCGGCGGTGGGCGCATACAGATCCGGGAATGTCTTAAGATGCGCTATCCTGGTCTTCGGCTTTTTGTGGCTACGAAGTTGACTGGGTTTTACCCGGAAAATGCCTCGACCTCGCCGGTACGAATAAAGTCGAAATAATCGATGCCAGATGTTGGTACAAATATAACAATCCTTTTGGAAGCTTAGAGAAGGCTTCACTGACGCTACGCGGCGAGCTATTTCCTTGTTGGATGATGCGAGGCAACGAGAATCTTAACGCGATGAATGCTACAGCGCTACGATGTTGTTCTGAGTTTTGGTTAAGCAACTCTATCTGCTACATAGACATGCCCGACGAAAGGTATGCCAAAGGGCAGCCTTCGGGGGTTAGTTACAGAGTCTATCTATTATTCATTTCAAAGGCGAGTCTGGAAGGAGAGGGGGGCAGGGTCTACCTGCTGCTGCGTCATGTAGACCGCCAGAAAAATATATTCAGGTGTTACGGGCTAGGTCAGGGCCTAGCCCTTTGGGTGTTAGACTGGTCTAGCCAGTCAGTTAACTAGCGTATATATAGCCGTAGGGTCGCCGGAGCCTTTATGCTTCCCTTCCTTCTTCCGTACGAATTTTTATTAACAGCATGTTCACATAGCCGCTTGGCTGCCCGTCACATCAGGCGAATAGGCCTGGTGACAAAACGGGTGAAGGAAGCGTGGCGGAGTGTACGTGCAGTGAAGCATAACTCTGATGAACACGAGAAGATCGGGGAAGAAACGACCGTTCTCAGTAATCATTTGGTTCACGAGGGACAGAGGGGGGGGGCGCCCTATCCGGTATGTGCCATCCAAGACAGACGTAAAGTTTCAACAAGTTTGGGAGGAGATGGCAACGCTCGAAACTATAGCAATCATGTAATTAAGGGCCATCCTACATAGGAACTCCCTAAGTTAGGAATTTATTAGTGCCACAAAATGGGAAGGCGTGTGGATTAGAACTAATATAAAGATTGATTCTCCATAGTTGCTACGCAATATGCCCGGGTTCTTGTGGCTGTTCTTCCATGGATAGCCCAGCGTTGATAATTTTACTTACAGGTATCAATAATATCGGAGTTCAACACCGGTGTTTTTATAGCTGCGTATTTCTCGGGGTCATGTTGGACCCTCCGTATAACACGCCCAAGTCTCTGAACGCCCTCCACCAGGTCCTCCTCCGGCAGATACGCAAACGTCAGCCGCAGAAAACAATCAATGTCAGTTGTGCCGTCTCCCTCAGGCGGTCTACGGTGTTCAGGTACTTGAAACATCGTCCCGCTCCCGACGAAGACGTTCTCAGCTTCTGCTGTAGCATGTGTTATTACATCAGCTGACAACCCATGTGGAAGACGAAGCCATATAAAGTAGCCCCCGTATGCTCCGCCGCCTGCGAGACTAGCTCTAGGGTAGCCGACTCCCAAAGGTACGAGATGTCTCCGGATAGCGTCCGTAATAATACGGTGTCGTTTTCGCAGGGCCGGCCGTACCGTAGTGGCCAGGTGATCTTGCAACGCGCCAGACTCGACCATGTTGGCTAGTATGGCAGCACACCACTGACTGGGGGAGCCGCCCGATTTCGTCGAACCCGTCTGCGCGAGTCCATTCGCAAAGGCACGGGAGCCTTCCAGCCAGCCTGTGCGCATGCCCGGTCCAACCATTTTGCTGAAAGATCCGTTGCTGACGGCGTACCCGAATCCTCCGGGGTCATTGGGCGAAGGGCCCAAGGCGAGGTCGATATCGCAGAGACGAGGCAATCTCATCTCTGCAGATTCCGAGAGGTCTACTTCCTGAGTAGAAGAGTCCGGATTACCGGTTATTGGCCATTGGAGAAAGTCGTATACATCATCTGATATAACCAGAGCATCAAACTTTCGCGCCAGTTGCACTAGATCTCTGCGTCTCTTCAGAGACATAGTTTTACCAGATGGGTTTGCGCACGTAGCCACGACATATATGATATGCCGATAAAATTTCCTATGCCGCCCGAGATCTTTGATAGGAGTCTGTGTCATTGATTATCAGCGTTTTTGCTTTCTTGCCTTGCGACTTGGAGTTGCTACCAACCTTTACACTGTCTCGATCCCGGCGCTCAAATGCCGTCAGTCTTTTCTCCAGAGCCTCTATATCCGGCCCATCGCCGTCCTCGGGAAAAGCTTTCATGCGATCTCCAAAGCCCGCATCTTGGAAGATTCCGAAGACGAGGTGATAAGTCGGACTCACACACCATACCGCGCGCGTGGCTACAGGGTCCGTGAAGCTCGAGAGAATGCACGTCAGGTTCTGGCTTGCCCCGCCCGAGATACAGATGCGTTCCGGGTCGCGGTCTACCGAGTAATGCGCATGAAGCCAGGTCGCGAGGGCTTGACGCAGGGGCTCGTATCCCGGGTCGTCGCCATATTGGAGTGCGGGTGTGAAAAATGCGGGATTGGATAATAACCGCTGGGTAGATGCAGAGATGAGAGCAGTGGGGAAGAGAGAGGGATGCGGCCAACCCCGGATGAAATTGATCGAGTGTTCAGTTTGTATGGTCATCGTGGGCCGCCCTTGAGTGCTGGTTTTGCTACAGTGCTGGGCACTCACTCGTAGGGTAGATGACCGTAAACTTGAGTGAACAACTTGTTGGGGGATAAAAGCATACGTCACGCGTATATAATAGCGTCCCCAGGTGTTTCCATGTCTAAGAGGTATTTACATAGGCTATTACTCCGGCCGATATAGGGGTTTTTGTGTCAGCCCGGATTGTTCTCTATAAAATCGGGATAGGAAACCATCAGCGAGGTACGTACGAGTCATGGAGCTAACTACCTAGTTCTTAGTAAGAGTGAGCACGGGATACGCCGGTTATTCACCAACTAGGCTCTCTTCACGCTACCTAGTCATCATCTGCGGACATCAACTTATTACACTAAAAATCAGACATCGTACTTATCAGATCAAGTAATCGGAATTAATTGTATCGCGCTACGAACTTTTCAAGTAATAATAATAGAAACACCGATATCCGGGCGTAGTTATATCTTTATCAGACATAAGTAAAACTAGCCAATCAAGGACCGATACCTCCGTGAATAGTTTTATCGTAATTAATGATGATCTTGAGATGAGAGAAATTTCTGATTCGGGATATCCGTGGAAAAGTGAAAGCGCCAGCGAAAGCAACAATGTTGATAAAAAATCAGCTAACAGTAGGTAAATAACGTATCATCACTTTCGCCGAACTCTAGATGGCAGTACTTCCGTAATAATTACCAGACAGTTAGCGACATTATCTGATCAGTTTAGAAGGTGGAAAGTAGGCCTAATCAAAATACAACCACGTCCGGGTCAAGAATCTCATTGATAAAGCCATCTGTAGATGCTTTGTTACAAAATCATCATGAACACCACAATAAACTCCCAACTATCAGATGTCCCAGATGTCAAAAAGCGATCATAACCCTAAAACCCTAAATTCGACCCCTTAGCCTAGCCCAAACCGAAGGTTTCGACGCAAAAGGCTCCTCCTCGGCTTTCAGCTCATCCAGCCCAGTGCGAAGATCGATGGCCTTGAGAGGGATGGCCCAGCCATCTTTGCGCCTAGCAGTAAAGCGGTGTCCGAAATAAAGCACGGCGAAAATGGGGATGCCGACGTAGGAGCTGAAGAAGGACGAAGTGGACCATGAGCCAGGGAGGAAGACTTCAAACCCATTGATCAGACAAAGTAGAGTGAAGACTACGATGCATAAGTACGAGGTGTAAGGCTCCCATTTTGAGGTAAACGTTAGGTCGTTTCTATCGAGCTTCTGGAGAGCAAATGCCTTCTGGAACCGGATTGAGGCCTGGTGATCAAAGATCATTTGTCAGTCAATCATCTTCCCCAAGCGGTGTCTTTTCTGATCATCATGTTAGAAACTTACAATCGCGCAGCAAATCCATGAGATAAAAGCGGCGGTGTTGACCAGATTTACCAGCCAGTTGAACACCTCTCCGGACTTTGCGTTGACATTAAGATACGCCAGCAAGGAGAAACTCGAGGTGCACAAGACCGCAACGTAGGGGACTCCCCTCTTTGTACATTTGGCGAAGATCTTGGGTGCACCGCCTTGTAATGCCATGGAGTATAGCGATCGACTTGCTTGGTAGATGAAAGAGTTGGCTGCGGACCAAGCGGATGTAAGGATGGCCGCATTTATCACGCTATCGAGCCCGTGGATGCCGGCCCTCTTGATGCCGAGGACAAAAGGCGACGAGCCGGCACCAGACGCACCACTTGTCAGGCCATCTTGGTTGGAGGGGCAGATGACACCAATGGCAATGACGGAGCCGATGTAGAACACGAGGATGCGGACGATGAAGCTGTTACCGGCTTTGGGCAGGTTTCGGCGTGGTGACTTCATCTCGCCGGAGCAAAAGACGAGCATCTCAGGGGCGAATGAGAACTATGCTCGTGGTTAGCGACCTTCCTTGTGCTGGTCGGCGGGGAACGGGGGCCTACAGGAAGAAGCGCAGAGATCAAGGTGCTGAAGAAGCTGACGGCATACCCTCTCGACCCATCTAGGATATAAGTATTAAAGGCTCCCGGGTTCTCCCAGTAGCTGAAGCCTAATCGTGGGTTTCCAGGACCACCCCACCAGAACAGGATGAAAGAGAGGAGAAGCAACCCGATGATGGTAATGACCTTCAGGGAGGCGAAGTAGAACTCCGATTCGCCGTAGACGGACACGGGAAGCATGTTGAGCACGACGGGAACAATAATCAAAATGGTGATCCACACGGCCGGACTGACGGGTGGATTCCAGAAGTCGATGACGAGGGTAGATGCCGTGATTTCGTAGGGAACGAAGATGCCCTATTGATAGTGAGAACTGGAATCAATGTCTGTGTCTGAGAATTTGGGGATTGAGACTAGATAGGCTTACAAACGAGTACCAATAATACCATCCCATGGCCCAGCCTAGTGAAGGAGACACATAACGCCCCATGAAGTAGGCGGGGGTTGCTCCTTTAACTGGCCTGTAGGTAATATGAGGCCCGTTAACCCAAATCCTCGTGATGCACACGGTAATCGTAGGTGATGATCAACTCACAAATACGAAGCGGTAAATACGATTGAGTTGACAATCAGGTATACCAGCGCGGACATTAAAAGGTAAGTGATGAGCAGAAACCCAGGGCCACCCTTGTGAAGGGTGACACCGCTCCCAACGAAGAGGGCAGTACCAATAGTTCCGCCAAGAGCGATGAGTTGAGCATGTCGCGATTTGAGCCCCCGTTGTATCTCAGGCTTAATAGAAGCCTCTTCACAGCTCACACTGTCGTCGCTCGGCTGCTGAGTGGTGGTCGGCTTGATGTTGCCCTTCTCAGGCTCGCTGCTACTGATAGACCCTGCCATGGCTGGCAATCTCGTGTCTCCGAACTGATTTGTTTCTTTTTTTATACAACAATTCTGTTAAAGACAACGAGAGATGAAAACCTGGCAGTTCTCGAAGAACCGGCGCGAGGACGAGAAGGCCTTATTATGAGACATCTTGGACGTGAGACCATGAATTTAGCTATATCATGATTGCAGCTATCATGAAAGTGAAAGATAAGGATGCTCGCTGACGGCTTCCTAGTGCTCTTGGGCCCACACCTACTCCCCCACCCACGGACATCGTTCCCTGTTCGAGTCATGTCGGTACTTTCGGTACTTTTAGCGTTAAATCATTGCACCTTTCGGGTCTGATAGCAAGCACCACATTTGGCCGGGTAACGGCATGGAAGCGTCGGGGCAGGCATTGCCGTACGGAGTCAACTCGCCGGGTGCTTGTAGACTACTATTAGATAGGCACTGATCAATCACTGCTCTGAAAAGAGCCATTATAGTAAGGTACGCCTGAAGGCCTCCATTTAGCTCGCGCCCTTCACCTAAAGGCATGGAGTCTGAGAATATCTAGTGTTTATGATGATACATAGCTATGCCGTCTGATGAACGATGGGAACCAGTAGTTCCCGCGGTTTTAGGTCTCTGGCGATGGTTATTCCAACAGAAATTCAGGAGACTTTAAATCCACCCATCCTAGATTTGGCTCAGACTGTTTCCAACCCAGACGATCACGGACCAATTTGCTATATGTCTTTACGTCTTCAATTGGATAACTGAGAAAAGGAATTTCCTAGGTAGACTCTTTGTTAGCTGGTTGCCATGATTATACCGTTTTGGTAAACCGTGTTTGCTTACTTCTTGCCGGTGAACTCCGCTGCACATGAACATAATGTGTACGGTTCGACAGCCAGTGGGCAGAGTATAGTTCCCCGCGCCGTGATAAAGACTGCCAAGCATGACAAAAGCCTCACCCCGCTTCATCTCGGCGTCAATGACGCCTTTGTCGCCAATAGGCCCAAAGTCAGGCTCGTCGTCCCCCCAGAGATGGGATCCCGGGATGATGCGAGTCGCCCCATTCGCCTTGAATGTGTCACAAGTGGGCACGAATAAGCCGATGAGCATATCGCGTCCCTTGCTATACTTCGCCGCCTTTTGATGCCGCGCGTGGTGGTTCTTGTCGTCACGGTGAAGCTCCTGGGCCTTGCAACCCGGCTGCGAAGACATGGTGATTGAGATAGAGAGAAGAGGGTCTGATTTTTGAACTGTGGGCTTGGTGCCATACCAAATTCGTGTCTCAAGACCGACGAAGTAGTCTGCGATGTCCTGTTAATGATGTTAGCCTAGCACATCATAGACTTGGAGAATCGCCTGCGGACCTGGTATAGCGAGTCGGAGAAGAAATTTTCCCGCACGGTCTGGCTTCGTCCAACAAGTCGCGTACAAGTTGCTGTACCACCATTTAGAGCACCGACTGAGCTTCCTTCTTGCTCAGCAATAGAGGCATCAAGATAAGGTTTAACCTCCTCGAGTGATTTGTCCAGCGACTCTACGTCGGTGAAGTCTTGAATAATGACACAACCATCTTGCTCCACGGCATCGATGAAGGCCTGAAGGCCAGCCTCACGACGTATACGCTGAACCATTGTTGTGCAATTAAGGCGGATCAATCAAGTTCAAGTTGGGAGCCTTTGTGTGAATCGCTGTGATCCATGGATTGGTGCCGAAGGAATCTGTTCTATAAATCATATCCAAATCAAGCGTCGGTAGATCGTTGACCGGAGCGTGATAGGAGAGTCCGACGAAGAAATCCGTATGAGGTAATCGTCAGCGAGCTATGCGCTTGGGCCTTTTTAGCCCGGATGATAACGGAAGTTCAGAAGGAATCTCGGGCTCGTGTCGATGGATCGGTGATAACAGTCTGCGGGGCGATAGGCTCACCATGACTTAGCCTGAGATAGCAGAAATAGCACCAAAGCAAGTTGGGGTAAGGGCCGGGGACGGGAGAGATAGGCGTCGCGCTAGGTTTGATAATTAAGTCTAGACATCAATAGATGCTAGACTGCCAAAATTCTTTTGCCATCTCTGGTCAAGACAGCCGCCCACACAGGTTCGTCCTGTACGCCTTCGTCCCGCAGCGCCCAGGTATCTTGGACTACAGTCCATAGGTTTGTGATGTTACCAATGTTGTACTCTGACATGGTACCCCACCATTCCGTCCAAATGGTGCGGCCGGATGCAGCTGATTGACATGAAGCAATAAAGCCTGGCCAGGCGACACTCGCGGTTTGGATGGTGTTATAGCCAGTGGACTCCTTGATTTTCTCGATATCAGTGAGATGTGAGGCGACCGTTTGCACCAGCAATTGCATCGTGGTTCCGTCGCAGGGGAAGACTCGCGTGTAGAAGTAGATGAGAATACTGGCGGCAAACGCCTGCATGTGCTTACTTGCCAGAAGCACAGTGACGTCGTCGCTTTCCGCGAATGCGGTCAAAGGCTCGTCGCTGATACGCCACTCCGAGATGGCCTGGTGTAATTGATTACACGCATCGGCGAAGTCTTCGGTCTGTGGACCATTGATTGTTTTATACCACGCTACATGTTTTGCTATGGAGCATGTTCGATGTATGAGGTTTGCCAATGTGACTGTGATGCCATATGTATATTCGAGTGTATGGCCGTCACCGAGGAAGATGTTGGACTCTTCTTGAGCAGGCGACCAAGGTACAGGCTCGATGTCGGGATTCGTCGAGTCGCTGAGAACGCGCAAGAATCGTGAGATGTTTACAAGGTGCGCAGTGGGAGGGCTGAACGGTTGATTTTGTCGCCTAAGGTCCTCGACCAGGCCATCCGAAGCCTTTAAGTGAATCCAAAACTCACTCATTGAGCCGTCTAGTATCTGTGTCTTCGATCAGCACACCTTATACCTAGGACACAAAGGGGAGGCCACACATACATCGGCGGTCACCAAAGTCAATGTGACTGATAGGACGGCCTCCCGAAATGGCTGGCTCTTCACGGGAGAAAGCGACTTAAGCGCTGTTCGAAGGAGTGAGTATGCTTTCGCGCGGAAATTCCTAGCTAGATGATCCAGGTCTCGTAACTTGTACAGATTTCGTAGATGGAAACCGGACGAGGCTAACAAGGAGTACATCAACGCCAGTCTGCTCGTAGAGGAGATGGTACGCGACAGGTGACTCTGCCCCGAAACAAGCTCGGATATGGTCATAGCCTTGGAGGCGTAGATCGATCTGTACTCATTGTGGCAGTGTTTGATGGGCTGTAGAATAGTTGCGACATCTTGGCAATAGTGATGCATCAGACAATTGATGAATTGTTCTTTGCAAGCATCGTAGCCAAGCAGAGACCACTCCCATTGTACTTGAAGACTCGCAGTTTTACTGCGAGCTAGTGTGTTCGGGGGAGCCTTCTGAATGAGTGCGCATGGCGCTGTTGTTTCCTCAGATAGGCCACCGCCGATTCCCTCGGTGGATGGATGACTTGAAGGAAGATACGAGGAAACTGCTACGGAATCTCCTGGAGTCGCATCATGCGCCGGCGAGGTTACGACATCTACGACTATTTCCGGCTGGTGCTGGAATACGCAGAAAGGGCCGGATATACGGGCTTTGGTTCCTGTATGCTGCATCAAGTTATCGATATCTTGAATATGCTGATCGATATCCTTCAGCGTCCCTGGGGGCCAGTGAGGATTTCCTACTGCCGCTCCGTCAACATCATGCCATAGGGGGAGGCTTGCATGTAGAAAAAATACATACAAGGCAGCGACATGGCCTGGCGTTTGATAAAGGAGGGCGAGACGTCATCTTCATGAGTGACCCAGTAGAGGGGTACCTGGTAGCCTTGACAGTCAAGACGAGCCTTGATGCAACGATTACAACTTGGACGACCAAGGTCGCACTTGACCTTTCTGGAGCGGCATGTCCAGCACCTAAATACGGAATATAACGTGCTGTGAGCACAATGCGCCGCAAGTTAAAAGATGGTTGCGTCGGAGAAGCTAACCCTGTGAATGTTTTGGTTTTGGCCTTTCTTACGGCACGCTTAGGGCTCTTTGCGAGTGGCGCCATCATATCTGCAACTAGATATTCGAAAGGATCATGGTCAAGATTATAGGCGAGTTCATGAGAAGGGCTGAAGTTGGGTACGCTGTATGAAATCCGCCTGGTACTAATACTGGATCTTTTGAAGCAACTAGGATCGTGACCTACTGTCGGGAGTTGGGAGTTAGGAGGTCTGGCCTGATAAGAGATTCAATTAGGAGCCACATGGAAAGATGGAAAGGTCAGCTACACACAGTGCTAGAGATAAGAGGTACTATTCACAGCCAATCGGATCTACAGGGATGGCCGGAAGCGGTTAGCAACATCAAGGATAGGTCTTGCGGAGGTGTGGATAGATCAGGATAGGGAAGGGAGCCGGTGCTCCCACTAGGAGTCATCGCCAGAAGTGTATTCAGATGCTCTAAGGCCTAAGTTCTAACTCATAGGTAGAGGAATGTGGGATCACTCGGGATGTTCTCTGTTGTATCCACTTATCCGTGACAATAGGGGTAGCAATTCAATTACGGCTAGAGAAACGAACTGAACAGATTCTTGGTCAGTGTCTGCCATTGATACTCTGCCTAGGTACTGCTATTTTATCTGTGTAGCTGTTGTAACCATTATAATTATTTTAATGAATTTTGTTGTGAACCTAAGCTTTATGAAAGATATATAAATTAACTTTTAATAATCCTTGGAAATAAACCGTACCATTTTTTGTTGATAGTGGCAATTTATCTTGGATCGACGTCAGCCTGGCTATGTACTGTAAGTTTCATCTCAAGTCAGACGAAAGAGACACGGCTGACTACCCAATGTCAAGTTTGGCCCCTATGCGCCAAATACATTGTCTCAGTGAGCATAGGCCCCGATGGTCCATGGCGAGCAATCTCGCTTGGTGTCGGGAGGGTAAGAACGCCGTTAACCCTCCCATTAGATTTAAGCGGTGATTAAGCTAATACAACCTAGGATCGCGGGTTAGCCGTAGATATGTGGCTGACGGACGGAGCAGTAACATACGTTGTGGCAAACACTACTGTTGGCCGGCCGCTTAACTCTACGGAAATACCACGGTCCGCATGTGGTCCTCCGGAGTGGGCCGTGTACAATACGACATTCTCATCCGGATATTCCGAATATTCGGAACTTATATCCGTTACACCTCAGACGGGCCCTCCGATTTTAGTCAACCATTCGATTGCTGTGGCGAACGAGTCTACCTTCACGTTACGGGATGGGCGCAATTACACCAATAGTGTCGGTGTCCTGGGGCTTGGTCCGCAAGCGACGAACAATACTGATGAAGGCGATCCCATTAGTAAGCAGCCGACTCTTCTTGAACAGCTGAAAGCGTCTGGGAAAATATCGAACAACTCATTCGGCATGCATATGGGTAGTGCTCAACACGGCCGGCCAGGGTCTCTTTTGTTAGGTGGTTACGAACAGAATCGAGCGTTGGGAGACGTTGGCCTTTTTCGACATCGATGATAGGGGAACTCCTCATATCTTCTTACTCGATGTAACATTGGATACTCAGGCTGGGCTTTCTCCCTTCAGAGACTCTTCAATTGGCAGTGTTTATAAGGGACTCGGTGATAACTCCTATGCGGCCGAATACGCCAAATTCCTTGGTGGCTCTGTCTCCTTCCGTGCCCTACATCTATCTGCCCCCGGGGACATGCGAGACTGCTAGTCAATACCTATCTTCTGGTAACATGGGATGAAGACATGAAGTTTTGCAAACGGAACCCGAATGACCCGCAATATGCTCGAATCGTTAACTCGCCAGCCTATCTAGGATTTATCTTCGCAGATCGGAATGCCTCGAACATAACAATTAAAGTGCCATTCTAGCTACTGAACCTTATCCTATCACCACCTTTGGTTGATCTACAGATACGCTATTTCCCGTTTCAGTCTAACTCAGAAGCCATTTGTTCCCATCCGAAGTCTAGACTGGGTTACGCTGTTTATAGATGTACACACACATGAGAGAGATGGAACACTAATCTTGCGCGTTTTAGTGGTGGCC
Organism: Xylaria grammica; assembly: GCA_004353285.2. Classification (NCBI taxonomy): domain Eukaryota; kingdom Fungi; phylum Ascomycota; class Sordariomycetes; order Xylariales; family Xylariaceae; genus Xylaria; species Xylaria grammica. Next base: position 4,449,390 of record NGZP02000009.1, read on the forward strand.
ACGAATGTAGTGCACGAAGCCCCTGAGGATCCAACTCACTACGAACTTCCCACGGATTAGGGCTTACAACTTACGGCATAAATAAAATTTATTCTCTATGACCTCGCGGCGTATGACGAAAGAGTAAATTATTCTGGGTCTATAAATAGGAGTCACGGCTGGCAGACTAGATAGCCGCTACCTCAGGCAGCACTAGCTCACGGCCGCGCACATAACCACTTATCTGTCCGTAATTTCTTTACAAGTTCCTTTTTCTTTTGGTTATGCGATTATTAATCTATAAATCAACACATAACAATCAGCTCAGTCTCTAATACCTGCAGATAGCTGTACTTGCTATTGAGGCTTAACTAGCCAAGAGGCGGGCGCGCCCAGAAGAACAACCCTGGCTATATCCCCTGACTCTTTAGTGACATGCAACAGCTCGTTTTAGCCTTGGTTACGGGAGCAGCTAGTAGATTAAGCTGGCATATGAGTTCAACTGCTATGTGATGAACAGCTTGGTAACAGATCCAGTAGGGAACCGTGTTTAGTTTCCTGCTTCAGGTCACCCATACGGCGGGTCAAGATTCTCGCAATACGCCGAGGCTAATGAGCATACTTACATTACCTATTACACACTTAGCCGTGTAATGTAGCGTACTTTCTGACTAATTAGTTATCCCTAGTACCGATTGAGATGTAATAGTTTAAAAATGAGAAAGGCCCCCCAAAAGAAAGAACGACAAGGTACGTAGCAGTTTTGAACTTTTATAAAGTGATATGAAGTTCTTATCTTTCTTGTTGCTGCGGTCCAACTCCGTTTATAGCTCCGGCCTTGTGACAACCATTGTGTACCCTGCTTCAGACCAAGGCGACTACCTGCCGGTTCGCCTCGTCCATCGTGATATTGTTCGTTTCCTCAATTGAAAGGTAGACGAACCCGATACGCTTCATGGCTTTGCCGTCGTCACAGTTTGTATCGGCAACGACCAGGCAGTAACCAACACCAGGCCTGTCCTTGTCCTCTTCTTCGTCCTCGCCATCCTCAGAACCCTTGTCAGGTTCTAGTATTTCTGTATCGTGACTCTGCTTGGTCCCCAGAATCAAGAGCTTTAGATCAAGCTGCTTCCACTTTTCACTTACAACAAGATCCCCATCGTCAACATGAATTAGGTGACCCTGGGGCTTAGTTGTGTAGCGTGTGCGCATGTAAAGCAATGGCGTCAGATCGGCAAGTTTGAGCAAGTCGCTTTTTTCAGTACAGCTCTTAGGGACTTCTGCTAGGGGAATCAACCCCACGATAGGGGCCCGAATCCGAAGCCAGGCGTTCTTGACCTCACCAAACGGATTCGCTTCCGTCTTCAACTTGACGTGCCACTCTACGACCTCCGCAGTACGTCTCCAACGTTTACCAAACCTCATCCAAGTTAGTTCTTCGTCATAGCTTGCCCAGCTCCAACTGGGACCGATGTACTCATTGGGAATGGCTGCTTGTATTTTTCTCGTAAATCCCACCCATGCAAGCCCCTCGACAATGGTCGTGCTCCATAGCCCAGCGACATATTCTGCTTGAAACTTTCTAGCAAATAATTTCCCCAGGCCACTGATCGCTGGGAATTTGTCCGAGGTCTTCGTGAGCTGGCGAGATGCAAAGCACTCGATGAGATAGTACCACAGGGAGAATCCTTTTAGACGTAATACAGATGTGTATTCACCTATGGGGAGATGGCGGGAACCTTGGAAACTTCCGTCCTCGCCTAATACTCCTTGATCACACTCGAAATACATCTGTTCTGTGTTATAATGGAGAGTTCGGCGGGCTAACACGCGTTCTTGAAAAGCCCAACCCCTTTTTGACAGTGGCTCTTCTAGAAACCCCCTACGATCCCAATCATGTTCATCACGGTTGGAAATCAAGTGCGCGTGCACACCTTGTCCTAGTGCTGGATGGTCGAGTATCGCAGATGGCCGGGTCGGTCGATCGTGGAAGACGCCTTGCGAGCTATTGTTGGCATGACTTGCAGCAATAACGATATATGCGTTCATATACACATCGCTCATACAAGCTGATTGCCGAGCCCAATCATCCGTATCGTCCTGGCAGATACAAAGGCTGTCGATCCATAGATAGTGGATGTCGAGGTGCCTGCAGATTATGACAGCGTCGAGGAAAGTCTTTGGGATATCTGACAGCTCGATGCCTTGACGTCTAGCGTTAAGCGACTGCCGAGTGGTTGTAAAGTTGACTGCATCACCCCACTGTTCAAGAGATTTTCAATTAGTAACTGCCAATATGGCGTAGGCTCATGAGATAAAAGGCGGCAATCAGTCGAGCGATACTCACGCAGTATGATAGGCTGGCATATATTCCCCGTTGCCCATCTACAGGCTCTACTATCTTGATCGAGTTCTCCGATTTTCCCACCTCAATTATTCTCGAAGGAAGTGTAGTTTCGTCCCGAGGGCAGTGATCGTGGGTATCATGACACTTTCTCACCCATGATGACACCACATCGAGACTGCATTCCGACCCACTATAGAGGTTCGGTGGGCGAGGAGTAATCTCCTTTGCCATATCATGGGCTGCTCTATGTTAGTGTCTACACTTGCCATCTCTCTAACCGAAGACTTACGTACTGGACTCGACGCTGAAAGCTACACCAGTAAGTAGATAAACAGCTGATCGAGATAACGGGTGGTTAGCATAGACCAGAAACCCAGGGGCGCCGTTGTCGCGCTTGGTCAAGAATAGCCGTTGGCGCTCGGGCACGGGATCAGCATCATCGGCATGAGTCATAATAGAAAACTTGTTCTGAAGAGCAGTTGCCCTTCTTTCACACCACTGCTGTATACCAGCTTGTACAACATTGCAAAGAGAGCATGTGGCAGAAGAAGCCGCCAATGCACCAAGATCGCTATGCCACGGGAACCCTGTTGGATTGGGGCTCTCGAACCATGGGATGGGGAGGTCGTTATGGTCGGCGAGTCGGCTAAAGCCAACTTCGGGGGGTGCCGGGAGCGCCGGAAGTGCCGGGAACGGAATTGACTGACAAGTTGCACAGATTGAACCCATGATAGTCTCAGTAAGGTGTATCGCATCCTTCACAAGTAAAACATAAAAATGAAAATATCAAGCTCGAATTAGATTCATTGGCAACTGTTATTCCTGGTCACACGCGCTAAACTCTGCGCGTGGAAGGATGGCATACCCATCCTAGTGATAGCCTGATATCTTGCCAGAAAAGGTGTTGGAATTACCTACCTAGGTAGGTACCTAATGCAGTGGGATTGCGTGAGGGGCGTATCACAACGCCACAAAACTGGAGCGGGGAAATGGCTATGTCTCAGGTATGCTGTCTTATCCCTTGAGCGTTATTATGTTTAACGATCAATTTCTAATCACAAGGCTTAAACTAAGTTAAGCTTGGTTGAGCAGCAAACTCCTTCCTCAAATACCTCGGCGACGTTGCTCGCCGTTATATTCCGCTATATCGGTGCTAGTCTGGGACGACGCTTCCGCCTAGTTCAGACCTTGATAACACAAGAAGAAAAGGTCGTCTCAAGATCCTAAAGTGGTAGGGCGGTAGCCTCAAGGCGATTTCACACTGAGCACAGCGGAAAGGTCGGAAGAGGAGACTACTAGCACAGATGCCAACTGTTCTCCAGAATTTGCCGGCAGGACTATTGCCTAAACGTCAGAGCGCCGTACTCCTCATCAGGTGAAGGGTCGAACCTATGTGGTTGGGACAATATTCATCGAGGAACTCAATTACGGCAAAAGGATGCTGTACGTCTGAGTCTATAAGAACAGTACTCGAAATTTAGGGGGTCGTCACAGAGCTCCGAGCCGCTATCCTCTCAACCGGATGAATGGCAATAGATTCTTAACACACGTCATGGCTGATGCCACAGGCGACTTTACGTATGTTGCGAGGCTGTTGATGCAGAGAGCTCTACGGATCTCACCAGTCAACGATCCGGCCGTGTTTGTATACAAATGTTGCAGAGTTGGTATCTTACATACGAGGGACTTGCATTCCCAACACTCGCGTGGGCAGATAATCAAAGTTTGGATTGGCTAAACACATCGAATTTAATTACACAAGCCGTAGTCCCTGCTCTAGAAAGCGGACTTACCTGCTACCAGTGCAATGAATCAGAAATAACAGCTGAGACTAAATTTGTCGATCCGGATAGGGAACCAAAGCTTGGCGATCCCAATTGGCCAGCTGGGAATAGAACTTTGGTCAACATAACGGGGCAATACTGCAGAAGCGAATACTACAATGGCACCGCGTCCGATTCATCAGCTACAGCGGTGTTTTTTATCAACGACACTATGCCCTCAGGTGGTGTATTTGATACTGGTACCACTTCATTTTTTACTCCGCAGACGATATTCCAAGCCTGCAATAGTCAATACTTATATATCTGGGGAAGCTTCTCTGGTGATGATGATACACGCACTGTGTCTGCATCTGCAGTTACCTGCAACGCATCGATATCTGCTGTTGACGTCGAGGTGGTCTTCTCTGGTCCCGAGCTAACTATAAGCGAGAAACCACCTTCGCGGCGTACAAAAGGCTCAGCAAAAGAAGTTATACCGGCGAATGACTCGGCGTGGCAGTTTGAAAGCAATATATTCCAGGATCTTTACTCCTTACCTGTGGAAAACTGCACGCTACCTATTAGACGCTTTTTTTTCTATCCTCACAACCTCACCCCACGCGATAGCAGACCCCAGCCAAAGTACTAAAGTGCTTGAGGCTATTAAATTCCACCATAACATCATTGTTGCTCAGCTATTGAGTGCCACTGCTCGTTTAGGGCTATGTCAACCTAATCAAACGCCAGATGATCTTGGCGTTTTTCAGCGCACGCGTCAGGGAAGTCTAAACGATACATATTCAGCGACCATCACCGGAAACCCATCCAATTTGCCAAGCCGCGTGATGCAAAATAAGACCGCGACAAGAGTTCTTGAAGCGAAATTGGCAACAGCTCTTCTGCTGAAAGCTCTTAGCCGGTACTTTGGACCGAAAAAAGGGGTGCTTCCCCGATCGCCAACAAGCGTTGCCAGCGTCCTGGCGATGCTTGTCGACGGCAATCTTTATTCGCTGAGCAGTCAGAATTCAGACGAGAGGACGCCAATGGACATGTTAGAAATGGCGAAGATAGTTGGTGAGATGCGCATTTTTCGATTAGGCTCTAGTGTTGAGGGTGACCACGACCGCCGTTTTAGCATATACACAGTTGACGGAAATGGCTTCTTAAACGCGAACATCCTGAAAGGAGACCCCACTACCTAAGCGCCTCAGGTTAATTCGCATTAACTTAATCGAGTTTTCCATCACTACTGATCATTCAAACTCACGCAGCTGGTGGTAAATTTCTCACAAGTGATTTTAGACCTTTTTAGATTTCCAGTAGTGAAGGTCAGCGCCGCGTAAGCCATCTTCCGTCACAAAACTTTTTCTAAAGCCCGGCTCTCATCAACAAAGACAAGAAAGCGATCTTAACTTTTATTGCTATAATCCGGCTTCTCGCGAAGATCGCGGATTCCAGGCGGACACGCTGGGGGGGTTGTATCAGACATCTAGAATGCACATGTGGATTATGCTAAGTGAAACGCAGCGGGAACAGCGTTTTGGATAGCTTCCGAGGAAGAGGAAGATAGGTAGAGGAACGGCCGCTGGTATTGATTACAGCAGAGACCCTAAGGTGAGTACTGGGCAAAACGAAGGATTCTGCCTTGGAACTGGATAGATTTAATCCCAATGGGTATCTGCGCGTTCAAGGTGGCTCTACCACCCGCGGCCCAAGCCACTTCAGCGCTCTCCATATTATTCGACCAGAGCGGAGGGATCCGGTTTCTCAACCTGACACCGGCCTTCCACCATGACGATGTGGGACATATTTCGCACACAAGAGAGTTGATACCGAGTGAAGACCGTGTGCGTGCTGAAAGAGTTCTCACTGCTCGTGAATCCAGAAGCTGGATGGCCGCACCTAACTCCCAAGACCTGCTAATTCACGGTGACTTTACGGGAACCCGCCATATCTCCGGTTTATCGTGGTTGTGTTGCTCCATACTTCAAGCACTGCAGCAGACGGGAACACTTGTATAGTTTGGTGTTCTTCTGCGGGCGCCATCCCGATGCGGCAGATCCGCATGTTGGTGGTCGTGGAATTATCAGAAGCCTTCTATCGCAGCTACTGTATCAACAGCCAGCCCACGCTGCACAAAACCATACAATCAACTGGGAACTCATCTAAGCAGGGGATATCCAACACTTGTGTCTTCTATTCCACTCAACCCTGCACTAACTGCCGCCGGAGTCGGTAGTCTCCCGCATCATCGACGGCATCAAATACTACGAGCGAGATCAATACGTAGACGATATGAGCGCAGTCCTACGTTTCCTCTTAGATCTCACCCGAAGGGGTCAAGAGCAATACATTTTCAAGATTCTTATCACTAGCCCGTCCCCAACGACCATAGTTCGCCAAGCATTTAGCCAGGGTTGCATCATTTTCCGTGGGTTCCTGGCCTCGTAATGCAGACAAGCCTAGCTCTCTGCGCACGATCCGGCACTTGGAGGAGAGTTTACGATAAGAGATTTACTAGAGCTAAGCGAGCGAGTTGATGTGAAAGGCCATCGTTGTTTCAGTGTGAATATGAAATATCTTCGTACCATTTTTCTAGCCATGTAAATGCTCCCCAATAAGTCAACACATTTTGGATTAGACCAATATATCCTAGTCGTTATCATGTCCCATTGAAACCCGCTTTTTAAACCGACGTCGCCATCTAATAGTCTACCCTCCCATAATAAATCAATTCCCGTTGAATTTAGTGGCATTCAATAATCGGTCTTCCTCATTCATTGAGGGACGAAAAGGGGATAGAGATCTTCTTCACATCTGACCCCATGATATCATCGACCTCCTCAATGTGGTGATGGAAGTTTTGTCCAGCCGCATTTGCCACGATCTCGATGCTGCGTAAGAAAGCCGAGATATGATTTCCATTGTGGCCTAGCGCAGTAGCAAAGTTGCCTTGGCTATGTCCGCTTTGATGGACTCCAATTGCGTGGAACTTCCCGTTCTCTTCAAGTTCCAGGACGGGACTACCCGAGTTGCCTGGAATCTGTTAGTATGTATAAATAGCAAAAGCTGACTAAGGTGAGTAGATTACGTACCGCTTTCGGTATCAAGCAGGTGCCTCAAGATGCCATCATCGCCTGCCAGGTTATAACATGCGAGCCCGTGACTGATATACATGTATTTACCCTCCATATCCTTGCGGGTGTCGTGGCATGGATAGCCGACGATGGCGATTTGGCGCCCATCGCCATTGATAGGGCACGTATCGTATCGGATGTAGCTACGCACCTGTTTGAATGGCTTGCTGACGCGGATGACAGCAAGGTCATAGACGCCTTGTCCCGTCCTGTAGTAGCCCCAATGGATCGCGGCGTACTTTCCCATTCGAACCTCTTGCTTCACATTCCCATTCCCCCAATAACCGACGTGGACGCGCACACTAGGAGGCCGCCAGTCATGATCGTGTATGTTATGTGCTGCTGTCACAACGGTGTGCGCGTCGATGAGGAAGCCGGTGCCATAGGCTTCGTCGTAGCCATCCTTGTCGCAGGGAATGATTTTGCAGATCGCTGTAGGTCTTAGCAGTAGAGACAATGCGGGGAGGTGATAATTATACCTCTATATTGTCCACGATACTTGAGATCATTTTCGGTTACCAGGTGTTGACGGTAAAGGCCAAGCCTTCTCTCTTTTGTATGCAAGGCGTCGAGATTGTACACATCAAGTTCGCGTACTGCCACCATTGGGATCGTGTCGTAAAGGACGCCAGAGAGTGCAGCCAATTTATCCTTAAGGGTTCCCATGTAGGCTTCCAGCTTCTCTGAGTTCTGGTGCGAAGGCTCGTACTTCAGCTTGCAGTACTGTGGTAGGGCTCGGGCTTCAATCGTGTCGCGAAGAATTTGTGAGAATGCGTTCTTGAGGGTCGTCTGTATCTGTGGTGGGCCGGATGCCGCGTGCGCTTCGCGGCCCTGGTCAGGTTCGACCACCATGTTACGGGCTAACAAAGCCAAAGTGAACTCAGTGACGGATACTGAGAATGCCCAGCTAGCATAGGTCGGGCCTAGGATTCTGTGTAATTCGGTAACTACTTCGTCGTAGTTGTTGTTGCTGTTGATGTTGATCCCAAGGTAGTGCAAAGTGTCGGAAAGTACCTGCTGATATTCACAGAAAATCGCTTTCACCTTTCCGACTATGCCAGGTGGTTTGTCTTCAACAGATAGCAAGATCTGCTTGGCGATGCCGGACATTGCCAGGTCCGGCGACATGGCGGGGTTGGGGTCGGGTTGGTCCAGTGTTGATACAGGAAACCTGACGCGGCGCGTGCGAAGACGCCGGATAGATGGAGCCATGGGAAAGCAAGATAGTATGCAGCAACAGGATAAGAAGGGTTCAGGGGAGCAATAGTGATGGTTTGGAGTTGGGAGATGGGAAGATGCGACAGAATACGCCTGATGAAGAGGTATTGGCGGGGTTGGCTGGGCAAGTAGACTTGCAGGTTATTTATGACGCTGCAGATCGAACCCCCTGTCGCACATGCTCCCACTCCGCATACATCCGCTGACATAAGTTTGTTGCAGTGTTGTAGGAGGTATAGGGCTGCCTTTCCTAACAATTCGAAGAACTCGATAGGAAGAAACTATAGGCTCGAACACAACCCCGGAGTGTTCTTTCTAACAAGTAACTTAACTACTGCGGACGGCGGCATATAGCTATCAGCTGCCGTAATAATAAGCTAAAGTCATCTAGTAATGCAGCGTAGAGGTACATGTAGGTATGCTGGCCGTGACGACGACATCTCTAACAATGACAGGGTCCTGTGCAGATTACATAAGCCCAAATTGACCACCTTTTAGGACGGGGTCCCTTTCGGCACAATATGACCTACTAGAAATTCCACACTTAAAGCTATAGTTACTTGAAAAATTAATAATTAAATAAATAAGACAATTTCTTGAAAGAAAGAATCCTATCTGAAGTATAATCGTACTTAGGTAACCAGGAAAGGAAGAAGTGCACGCTCGCTCCCCCCCCCCCCCTATTCCTAGCGGTCGAAGATAGAGTTATAAACGGAATAAAAACACTAGGATCAATCGATACACGCGAGGGAGCGAAGATTCCATGCCATCGTCACTCTACGACTCAATTAATATTGTGCCAGCTCAACAAGGGGCAGATCGTAAGTAGAGGGCACTTGGGAAGGCTTCGGGGCGTGTTGGCTTGTCGGCCCTACTACAGCTTCGGGTAGTCTAATTGAATATCCCATGGGCTGCAAGCCTGGCAGTTTTGTTCGCCGCTTCTTCCTCCTCAGGTACACTAAGCCTATTATACCCGCCACCGATGCCACTCCAAGCGTAGCCCCAACCCCTATCCCCGCCGCTGCACCTGGAGCTAGCTCTTTAGAAACGTCTGGCGTGCCCGAGGTAGTAGAAATAGGAGTGCCAGTTGTAGATGCACTAGGAAGCACACTGGAGGTGGTGGTGGCCGACCCCGTCAAGGCACTGGATAGCTCCGAGGTGGGAAGCAGAGACGGCCCGCTCGAAGGACTTGTTGAAGCGGAAGAAGTGGCGTCGATGGTGATATTAAAGTACGCCGAGCTTTGCTGCATGCTTGAGTTCAAGCTGTTCCGCAACCAGAAGAAGAAGATCGGCGAACGGGAGAGTTGAAGCTCGTAGGTCTGGACGGTCCACTGAAAGCTCTGGGGGAGCGCCAGGCCGGCTGTTTCTGAACCCGCTTGTCAGCAGCATATTAAACGATGGGATCGCAGGCTGGAATCTGGATGTATCTTACGAGTATAGCTGAATTGTGACGACAACGCAGCGCCGCCGGCCAAGTCCTGCTGCCAGAACTCGAGCCGGTATTCGTCCCAGGGTGTCGAGAACGCTACGATCTGAGTAGATCCCAATGGCCATCGGCTGTCCCCCACATACGTACCAGTATCCTCTGAGTGTTGATATGCGGGAGAGATGAAGCCAGCATTCTGGCCGTGGATAATGGATACTAGTAGCGCAAGGAGGGACACGACTGACAAATGCATATCTTTGGAGCGAACCTTTCGTGAACTTTCCCCCGATTACCATACTAGATACTAAGAATAAAGGGCATTCGAAAATCCGGGAGCTAGGAGCAATGGGGATTTGCTACAATGGGTAGGGCTGAATATGAATCAACTTGGTTTGGCTTGCACTTTGGCGGAGTGAGGGCAATAGGCCCGAGCTCCGGTCCGTCGTTAACGCCGGAGCAGGCGTCGCGGTATAATACCACATCTGGCCGTGGACTCGAATCTATGTTGTATTGTGGGGGAAAATGAAACCGCCATGTAGACTGATTGTTCCCTTATAATCTCATATAGGGCTTCTCTTCATCGCTGAGCACAAAAGAAAAAGGGGTGGGTTGGGGGTGGCGGAAGCACAGCCGTCGGCCAAATACGGTGTTGACGCCTCAAGATCCGCCTATTGGTTCCTATTTCCGATAGGAATGGTAGAGCAAGTATCAGGCGATGCTCATTGCGGCTGAGCCTTCACCGGTCGGCTTTCGGCCCAATGGACGAAAGATGCGGCGGAATCTCAGAGTGAGACAGATACACGACCTACGGCTACTGTTGTGCACGATATATTCGCCTCCGAATGGTACGGCCACGTGCGTGCCAGCGTACATGTCTGACGCCGGGGCATGCTATATCTTGTACGGCGGCCCCAATCCGCCCCCGCCTGAGAATCCCCGGGGGTTTGTGTCATAATCTGGTTGCGCAAACAGAGAGGCTCTACTACCTACTTCTTCCGAGTGCTTATCACTGATATACCGAATATCTCTTTGTTCTGGGGATGTGAAAATTGGCACTAGTGGTATATACGACGCCGCTAGAGGTGACGGCGGCCTCCGTCGATCGCGCTTTTCCTTGTACTACCAGTACATCCCATATACGAAAGTAACACATCCATCGCGCCGTATCAGCGGGTCCCGCCCCCATCCTTGCGGCTCGCGTGTTAAGTTTGCGGCCGATCCGTCGGTTACCCTAACAAATCCATCGCTCGACACTTTCTCTCTCGCATCTTTTCCTTCGAGTTGCAGAGCGACTCCTCCTCCAGTTCAGAGATGGGCGGCATTCTCGCCACGCGGCAATCGTCGCGCCGGGTCTGGTTTGGCCTTTTGGCCGTTTTGGTATTGCTGGGTTTTCTCGTCGCGTCCAGGCCATCAGCGACAAGAATACCACGAGAAAATCCACACGGCGCGAATACCGATTCCGTCACAAATAGTACCCTGGGGTTCTCCAAGATATTCACCGTCGGCCTGCCGGAGCGCACGGACAAACGCGATGCGTTCGCCTTGTCGAGCGCCCTCACTGGGTTTTATGTCACATTCGTAGATGCCGTCAGGGGCGAATCCGTTCCCGACCGAGCGATACCTTTTGAGGTCGACAGGAAGGCGCTGATGGAGACGAATGTGGGGAGCTGGAGAAGCCACATGAATGCGATACGAAGGCATGGGCTACGAAAAATCCAGCATTCTAGTAAGGAGACAGACTAACGCAAGGATTGCAGGATAGTTGAGGAGGATCTCGAGTCTGCTCTTATCCTCGAAGATGATATGGACTGGTGAGTTGGTCCTCTTTGCCATCCCGACATGGTACGGGAGGGGCTAATGGCGGTTGGGTCGGTATAGGGATGTGCGCTTGAAGACGCAGCTCAAGGAGGTGGCCGAAGGTGCGCGCCAGCTTATACCGCCTGGCGGGGCATCATCCTCGCCGTATGGTGATTCCTGGGATGTGCTATGGCTTGGCCAGTGAGTCTACTCAACTTCGATCATTGTCCGAATAACTAGCATGGCACCGCACAGTTTGCATGTGCTGCCTGCCGGGCTACTAGGCCCGTCGCGAATCAAGATGCTGATATCGATGGCAGCTGTGGCGAAGTATTTCCCGAACAACTGCCCGAGAACGAAGGGAAGCCGAAGCATCCCAAATATATCATCTTGAATGACGAGACGGTGCCGCCGCGTGACAAGCTTACAGGCCTCGTGGACTTCTCCGACCATCCGGAATTTACACGATGGGTCCACGTGAGCGGAGGGCCGATCTGCAGTTTCGCATACGCGCTCTCCCAGAGGGGTGCCCGCAAAGTGCTGTTCGACTTATCGATCGACCACCTGGGAGCGCCGTTCGACAATGCGCTAGCCGGGTTCTGTCGGGACGGTGCCTCGGGCAATCCAGATGGGCTTCAACCCAAGTGCCTAAGCGTCACGCCGCCTGTCTTCTTTCACCATCGCGCGAAGGGTCGTGTCAGCGGTGACAGCGACATCCAGGGGGTCACGAATGCCGATGTGCGAGAGAAGGGAACGACGGAGAACATTATGTGGAGCGCGAGGAATAATCTGCGGAACATGCTGCTTGGATTGGAGATGGAAAGTCAATTCTAAAGACACTGGATACTATCTGGATATTGGGAGGCCGAGTGATTTATGATGTTATTTATGTATTTAGGGTGAGACATGGAGTTTACTAACCTAGTAGAGTAGGCGTTCGTCTTTATTTTAAATTCTGTATATACCCCTTGATGCCAAGGTTTCGTGCCCAGCCATATCGCACGCGCCAAGTTTAACGCCAAGTTTAACCCGACTTGACTCTGATAACCTTGTAGGATTGATAAGCGCGACGTAGGGCTTGACCTACGAGAGCAAGGAGCACGCTATGATGAGGCACCTACAGCTATTACCGGTGATATCCAATGCTTCGAATGCTGCTTTGTGATCTTCCATTGCAGCCTGCTAGGCAAGGGGGGGCAACCTGCAGCTACTACCTACTACTAGGTAGGTTAGGTAGGTTAGGGTCCTACCAAGATGGCCTGCAACACGGTGCCGCTTAGTCATCTTATTCTCCAATCAAGGGAGAGCTAGGTAGTCTCTGGTATACAGTCGTTATAGTCTTAGCTCTCTCTATCCTAATTACAACAACATACAAGCTAATACAACCAAATGCCACGATTATTACCTTTATTAAAAATGAGTAGCTAGCAATACAAATTATTGCCGTTGCTTTTTTTTGTACGCCTTTACCCTGCAGCAGATGGTTGGCGGCGTAGCCTCATGAATGACCACAATCCCGCGTCGACATTGAGCCCCTATCAAATACTCCTGCTCACCATCCGCAACGACGGATACGAATAATGAATGTCTGCCCCGTCACCCCTCCGCCACCGTCAATCTCCTCTCGAGGGCGTCATTGATTTCTCAGCAGAAGCGCCCTTGGGAGCCAACCAGCGTAACGACGCGAAACGTAGATTTTATCGCATTGTTGGCCATTTTAGGGGTGACGTTGCCGTTAATGGCAATCGATATAAGCCGTCCCTACTTGTCCGCTATACCTACGAGTATGCACTTTCCGAAGAGTCGAGAGATAATTTTCTGCGGGCCTTCTTTCGGGCCCTGGCGCTCCCATTAACTGGGCAAGACAACGATAACGACCTCGGCGACCTCGAAGATCTCCGCTCTCTATTCTTCGGCTTTGCTAGCTACCTCCTCGATAATTTTTTCCTGCCTAGTAATTGTTTCAGGCCTTTTGTTTCCTCGCTCTGTCGTTGCTGACGTCTTATCTTAGTTAAAGCTTCCACACAAAAGACACCGCAGCCTTCACCCGCATATTACTCGGCTGTCGAGCGAGCTGAGGGAGGTGGCCTTGTTGGGACACCAGACAGGTTGTCCCAGCTTCGGGGGGCCTGTCTTGTCCGCGATCGCCATCGCTGTGTCATCACCCGCAAGTTTGACCACAAAGAAGCGGCCAGCCGTACGCGAAAGGATGGCATTGATGCTCGGGATGATGATGGGACCCTGCTTCGGGAAAATAAAAGTTCCGTTGACGTCCTAGAAGTAGCCCACATACTTCCACACTCCTTGATGAAAGCGGATGCGGGCCGCGAGTTGGTACAGTTCTCAGTAGCGAGATTAGTGTGCATAGCTAACGTGCGATCTAAGAATACCTTTAAGCAAGCGGCACTCGCGATCCTCAACATGTTTGACACCGGTGTTGTACACTTGATCGAAGGGGCCGATATCGACCGGCCACGCAACGCCATCACGCTTACACCTTTCCTACACTCCCTCTTCGGTAACTTTGAGGTGTTCTTTGAACCCATCCCAGGTCAGCAGCCGCATACCTACCGGATCAATTCTTTCTATCCTAGCTATCTCATGCCAGAGCTAGCCTTTCCCATTACACGGACATTTTATCTTACCAATGACCGATCGATCGATCCTCCTTCGCCTCGGCTTCTCGCAGTTCACCGCGCTATTGCATATATTCTCCACCTTTCCGCCGCAGGCGAATACATCGATAACTTACTTCGAGATATGGACGAGCAAGGCGTACAGGCAGACGGGTCGACCGAGCTTGACAGACTATTAAAGCTTGGCTTAGGAGGGTGGTTACACAAGCCTGTCTATTAGGGACGTGTTGTGTATGAATTTGAGGAACAGGTGACTCGGAGGCCGGATTAACGGACGCCAAGCAATATAGATTTACCCTTATCCCATAGTAATCCAGGTCCGAAAATTCCTTAAGTGAGGTCATCTACATTACTTCCTACACTTCACACTGACGAAGGTTTAATCACTTTTGATAAAATAAAGCCCCAGTATGAATAGTTATGTAGTCGGTTAGGGTACTAGTTACTAACGTTTAGATACCTTCTCACTTTCTGCTGTTGGGCAGATACAAGACAAGCGTTCGAGCTATTTATTTCCGTCCTCTTTATAGGCCCTTATGAACTTTTCTTATATAATCGGCTTCTTTATCATAAATAACTGCGATGTTCTAGGCTGTAGACAATCAACTCCTTAAGTTACGCCTAAGGCATAAAGCAAAGAACCGCGATTTATATAAGTCATAATTATAAGTTTCAATACCTCAGCTAGAACCTGCCTCTTCATGCAATGATGTACGTTTCTTAGCCTGTGGCTTGTCCACTCTAGGTTCGTTCCTGTACCCTAGTCACAGGCTTCCCCTCCTCCGCAGCCTAGCAGGGAAGTCGTACACACAAGAAGAAACTAAATGCGCGACTGCTTCTTCCCTTGCGGCATTGAATCAGTGTAGAATTGCCTCAGGCGCTCGACCAGAGTCTTCGCCATTTTGACTGACTGAAAGATCGTTGGTGCCGTTCTTATAGGAACTAGGGTGACGAGATCTAGGTCACACGATCCGGAGAGCAAAGTTCTCGTACCGCCTCATCTTAGCCGGAGCCGCGTAACCTATCGTCTCCGTGGCTTCATAGGCTTTGCCAACGCCATCCATCAAGCTTGCCGAACAAATCACGAGCTCCATTATTGAAGACGTCAGCTTAGGTTGCAGGGAGTGATACAATCGATCTTACTCCAATCTCTGCAAATAAATAAGCTCGTTATATCGAGATCTCCTGCCAAGAAATAGCAGGGCTTAGTGGCAGCAAGTGGGTAATATTGATGTCGTAGAAGTAATAGAGCCTACCTGTAGGTGGAAACCACCATGAGGGGTAATATATAGGCACTGTATCGCACTTGCCCTACACAGCTGGCTCTATATCGTTTACCCACTCCCTTCTCCCCAAAGTCCTATTTAGTCGAGTCCCCGAATGTCATACGTAATACTCTATATTAGCCGAAGATTCGGACGTGATACGCGAGACTTCGCTAGTTTTCGGTGTATTACCTAATGGCCACCGAGACCTCAGTCAGCTAGGTCAGCCCCTTGCGTGAACACCGAGACACTCATAAATGAAGCTATTAAGGCAACTTTAAGCGAGGTAGAATAATTGCCCACTGGTGTATATAGTCTGGCGTTCGCGCCATCTCAGAACCCGAGTCAAGGACCTTTGACACCATGGAAAATTATACTTAATCTGAAGACATTCCAAGCCCCCTCACAAGCCCTTGTTATACCAATCCACCTCCTGGCCATAATTTTCCCTCTTCTTCCGTGCGAACGGCATCGGCCTTTTGTTTGATATATTCTCTCAGCCCTCTCTGTCCCCAGACGTGGAGGCCCGCGAACCGTAGTCCAGCCCACATCGCTATTAAAGTTATAGCAATTGAGACGAATTCGGTAGCCACTGACACCATTAGCATTGGGTCAACAGTTTAGACACAGCCAGCCAACTTACCACTCCATTTTCCAATGTAGCTGGATGAGTAAACGCCATCTGTACCGTTCATATCCTTGCCTTCATTAAACTTGTCTATTGGAAGCGCAAAGAGGGCGGCTACGAACGCCAAAGGAGCATATATGACCGTAATAACAGTGAAGCCAAAAACCGTCGCGCCCAGGACAGCTGTCGAATGGGCTTCCCTCATGGCTGCGTGTTTTTGCTTTAGGTCTAGCATAGTTGAGATGTTTTGCTGAACTCTCTCCGCGTCTTCCTCAAGCTTCCTGATTCGCCGTTTGTACTTGTCAATTTGGGTTTGAAGTCGCCAAGGTTCTCTCGACCGTGGATCTTGATTCGCAATACTCGCACCTGATGAGTGGTGACCTTGTTCCTTATTCGGCCCCATCAGGCGCATAAACTCGGTCCATACCTCTTCCTGCTCGGCAAGCACTGATTTTATCATTGAAGTTTCCTCGCGAAGATCGCTGATCTGGTGAAAAAGGTCCTTTTCCTTGTCGAGATCAATGTCCTCGAAGCGTGCGCTCTTTGTGTACTTGCCCACCTCCTCTGAGATAACAACCAAGGCGTTCTCATAAGTTCTCAGGAGCGATCCCTCTGGCCCTACTGCAGGTCTTTCCAAGCGCCGCACCGCCTCATTAAGAAAGTGGCCTATCCCCTGAGCCTGATCCCACGGTAGAATTCCCCACCTAATAGCATTATTATCCCACGTGTATGGCAATAACTCAGTCATGATAACCTCCTTGTCAATTATCCAAACCCAAGCCTGATGAACAAAAACCACATTTTCCCCCGCCGTAGTGGTATTTTCTCCTTTTGCCATCGCTTTCGTTCCTTCCGCATTTTTTTGGGTTTCTTCCTGCCGCTTGGGCTCTCTCGGTATTTTAAGACCAAAGAAATGAAGGAACTTTCTTATGTGCGCTCTCACAAGTATCCATAATTCGGTCAGTAATTTTCTATGATGTCCATTGCTATCTCTCAGTGATACTGGTGCAACAACATTCTTTTTCTTTTCGTAGCGCCCGAGCACTTGGTCGTCGTTGCGCAAATCGAGAACTCCCTTTGATAACGACGGATTGCAATATTCGTCCAAGGTGGTCGGCATATGCCACTCAAGAAATTTGCGGCTACTACCAGCCCGATCGGCGAGCACAACTTCTACTCGTCGGTCAAGGACTCTCCTTTTGTCGATGTAAATGTAAGGTATCTAGAGCCGTCAACACCACTCACTGACGTATGTTTTATCGTAGTTGACTTACGACGAGTGAAAGAAATTCAAATGATTGATCGCCGCCTTTCAGTTTGGGGTTCAGAACAGTACATGAAGGCTCCCTAGATCTCAGATATGGGCGTTGTGCTTCCTGATTCTCACGAAACTCCTTGCGAACATTACTAAGGAGCCCCGTCATCACTTCAATTACACCAGTATCTGTAGAAAGTGGTCTGCTAGATTCTGAAGAGTCTCCGTTTTTCAAGGCATTCAAGCGACGAGCAGGCTTACACAGACGGATCTGGAAAGAGGATCAACGGACAGCCTTCCGGGCGCCAATATCTGCGACTACTTACATAGATCTTGCCCATCTGTGCAAAGTCCATGTTAGAAAACTCGGAGTCTTAAACTCAACAACGAAGTCATCAAGATATGTATGTCCTTACAGTGGTGGGTGTCGAAAAGGGTGATATGAACATCTCTCCTTGGCTGGCAAATACAATTAAAGTAGCGAGGAATCGCCAACGCTCTTCGCCCGTCCAAAAGTTACACGCGATATCCCACGCGGTGTTCCTATCTTTATCTTCGATTTCCGCATCCGCACCGCTCTCTAAGAGGAGTGCAGCAATATCGACAGAATTAGACATCGCTGCTTGATGAAGGGGGGTTTGGTCGTATCTATCCTTCTTGTTGACGTAATTTTTGCGACTAATATCGGACAGGGTTAAGAGTATTTTTACGGGCTCGACGTGCTTTCTAGAAGCTGCGTAGTGGAGGGCGGTCCTACTCCGATGATCTTGCGTAGTGATATACTCCTTTTTATCCGTAGCGTATTTTACGAGCTCACGAATGGCCTCGACCACGGTGGCTGCATCGCTGACACCAGAGTGTAAAGCCGCTAAATGAAGGGCAGTCATACTTGAATCATCCGGCGTAGTGACAAACTCGTTTTTATCCGTAGCGTGTTTAGTGAGCTCGGGCACGAGGTCATAAAATCCACGCGTAAGAGCGTAATGGAGAGTAGTTAAAACCCCATCCCTTGCGTTAACGGAGTCAGTCAGGGCTTTGCCACTTAAGCTTTCTAGTAGCGATCGAGAAAGCTCATGATTGCGGCCTTTTAGCGCATTGATAAGACGGGTTGGGTCCTCTGTACTGTCATTGTGCTGAGCCGTGCTAGGAGCAGGCGCTGCTGCCTCGGAATCACTATCACGAGACACTACGGCAAAAATCAGAATTATTATAATTAGAACCCTTGCTGCTGATTCGCGTGGGGAAGGGAGATGTTTATTGTCATACCTGAGTGTGCTGTAGACATTGTTTAAGCCGGAATATTGAGGTTCTGATCTCGAACGGTTTAGTGTGAAGGGTCACTTGCCGGTTGTCAATAATAGCTTGAGTGAAACACAAAACAAACGGAGCAAGAGGGTGTATTTGGACCTTGTGGATGGGAGGACTGGACAAAACCTGGTAAGCTTGCCGATCTCATCGTTGATTCTTTTTTTCTTACCTCATCCCTTCTCGTGCCCTCAATCCGTTTGCAACGGTACCCCAAAAGAGAGCCCCGCATTAGCCGTGCTCGCATGAATTAAATCAACATCCTCCAAAAGGAGAAATTCTGCTGCTAGTTGCATGAGCTGAAAACCGCAGCTGCAAGTTTCCTGCACGTTGCTGGTAATGACGGACGCGTCTCCGGATTAAGCCGCTGTTCCCGGCACTTGGGAACTAATATTGACGAATACTTAGTTACCCTATCAGCCAATTATCGATGAACCATCTCCTCCAAATCCCGAGATCGATCTTCTTGGCCTGACGATTGGGCGCCGGTACCTATGTTACTGTGGTTGGACTGGGGCTTCGGGAACTGGTGAGACTCGCTTCGGCAATTTTATAATCATCCCACCGTTTTCTGCAACCTAATATTTCCACTACCACCTTAGGTATGGTACTTACTGTGCACGTTCGTTTCCATTATTGGGTATAGATAACCCGGCCTACTACATGACGTAGATACGATTCGTAGCTAGGTATTGGTATATAGCCCAAAGGTTCTTTCATCTAGCATAGAAAACCTGCGGCCTCCTTCACTAATAGCCGCCCAAGGTAGACCAATATGGTCTAAATGCTACAAGCGGTGACGGACAAGTCTGTGCAGTTTACATAGATAGCGAGACATGCCCCCATTGGGGTAAGCATACCTAACGGAGAGATAAAAGGAACTTATGAATGCCTAGTTCCTATTCGGCAGGCTGTGATAGCTGCAGACACGACTGACTACATGCATGCATAGCCGTTGCGACCCCTTGAGGCGATTGAAATTCCGGTGGAGCAGACGCTAGTAGCCAGCCTGCTTCGATCTGTAGTATGGTAAAACATGACTCGACTGTGATAATGGAGCGATCATCCATTCGCGTACTGTAACATCAGCTACCCTCCTGCTGCATTTGCCCCTCACACAATGTGAAGTCATTTCAGCTTCTAAGAAACATAGTCAGTGAAAAGAAGGTATAGGTGTTGTAAAGGCAGCAGCTCTGTTTTATTTGCCTATGCCTATATTTGTACGAACTATTTTTCACTGGTTATATATAACTTTTCAAAGGTAAAAAGTTGTCCCCGTCCGTCAACTAACTCAGTCTTACTATACAACGCCTTAAACCGTGGCAAAATCACAAGTTACACTTCTCTATCATTACATATAGTTTTACCAGTTTAACACATCATTGTCATAGCATCATTTTGTGATTCTACGCCTAAGATCAGATGAATTTAGCTTCTAGACGCATCAATTCAAGCAACATCCAACATTGTTACCATACTTCACTCAACAAGCAGTTTTCAATGGGCTGATACTAACTGTAGCTTGATTATATGTAGGCCTTGAGGACAATACTCCAGGCTACCTAGCTAACATCCACAGCAACCAACGAGCCCAGCAGCCGTTTCCACATGGCCGTGCTCTCAGGGTCCGCCGTCCCCTGCGTCAGCGTTTCCCGGTCCCCAATAACGATCAATCCCGCTCTCGCACGCGTCAACGCGACGTTCATCCGCCGCAGGTCCTTTAGGAAACCGATGTTACAAGAGGCGTTGCACCTCGTCGTCACAAAGACCACGATATCCGCCTCGCGCCCCTGATACCCATCGATGCTAGACACCTCGACGTTTTTCATGCCCGCGAGTTTCTTCTTCAATACTTCGAGTTGCTTCGTATACGGCGTTAATACCGCTATACTCTGCTCGAGCGGCGCCGGAGCGCCTTGTGCCGATTGAGCAGGTGCCCCTTCCGTGCACAGCAGGATACAAACCCGGTGACAGAGCCTTGCTTGGCCTTCATTCGATTTAGACTTTTGGGCGAGCTTGTCTTCCCTAGCTGCGCATTGGACAAAAATCGTTCGCGCTTTGTCCGTCTTGTTTGTTGGGTCGACGGGCCATGGGAACATGGAGGGGCTGAGCGGCCTCTGCCCGCGCTCGATCCCCGTGAGGAGCTTGCTCTCGTAGAATTGATCCGAACTAAACTTGCAGATGGAAGGATGCATGCGATACTGCGTATCAAGCATGAGCTTAGGGATCCCTGAGCCAGAATCAGCTGCGTCCGGATTCGCCTTCTGCGTATACAATCGCTCGAACATGGACACGTCGAATTCAAGCGCGCCCGCAAGCTGCTGTACTGTAGGTCGAAGTTGAACGTGGTCCCCAACCAGTAGCGCTCGTTCGCAGCCCTTTGTTAGTGGGACAAGCGAAGCTGGTTCGGTTTGCTGCGACGCCTCGTCAATGATGACGACCTCGAAACTCTGGTTCCGTAAAAGGCCAATGCCCGCTCCAATACACGTGGTAAATGCGAGACGGCAACTTTTGACTCTCCTCTCCGCTTCTTTCATAGTCCTACGGTCCGAATATATCTCCATGCCTGCCATAGCATCGAGGGTATATGGCCGTAGATCTTCTGCAACCTTACGGACCTACTCCGTGTTAATAGAAATCATGATGTAGGAAGCTCCACGTACCTCAGTAGATACTCGTAGGACTAGCTGCCTGTCAGGGTTCGCTACAGCTAGGTACCTTCTCATCACATTGTCGACTGCATTGTGTGTAGGAGCCGTGACTAGGATTCGCTCTTTGTGCAAAATGCGCTCGAGCGTGGTTATAGCAGCAACTATTGTCTGCGTCTTCCCTGTTCCCGGGGGCCCCCAGAGGCACACAAGAGGGTACCTCAAGGTCGCTTCAACTGCTGCATTCTGGCTGTCGTTTAACTCGGCTTGGGGATGATACACAATGGAGGAAGAGATGGGTGGTGAAGATACCGAAGGCGAAGCGACTAAAAGCTGCGTCCAGATCGAGCAGCAAGCCTCTGGGTCAGCCACGAAGTTCTTGACTGCACTAAACATGGCAGTTGTAGTAACGAACGGGGCACAGTACGTTAGCCGCCAGGAGCATTGTTCCAACCACGGCGGCAAAGGGTGCAAACAACGAAACTTTGCCAACCCTTTCTCGGAAGAGAGTACTAACGTGTCCACGGACCACGGTTTCCCGAAGGGCAAATTCGTGGGTTGACTTGCTACTCGCAATCGTACGTGAGCCGAGCGCTCAGGAGCCCCGCCAGGCGAGTCTATCCGAAATGTGGCCTCAACCACTGCATTACCCTCAACCTGCTTTGGGTCTAACTTGAGGGCCAAAAGGTCTTCCCGCTCCTTAGCATTTTCTTCAGCCTCGCCAATATGGTCTAACGCAATGCCAATCAAGTTGTGTGTCAAATAGTTAACGATTAGAGGGTCAACCCCATGCAGCAGACGAGCGCCTTCGGGTTCGAAACATTCCAGCAGAATGTCCAAAGCCAGGTCGGGAGAGTGAATGGTAAGAGCCACGAGCTCTAGTAGTTCGGAAAATGTACTTGCAGACATAGACTGTATTTGCGAGAAGACGTTTTTCAGGGGGTGTAACACTAATTCCTGTGCGTCGTTCGCGGATAGGATGAACCCTCTGAGTATGTCTGGGCCCCTATTCTGGATCTTGTCTGCTGGCTCCTCTGGAAGTTCACTCCAATCCCCAATCTGAGCAAAACATATTGAAAGGAAAGGGTTGCCGTTTAGAGATATAAAGACGGCTTCAAGAATGTCTGTCGGTGCAAGGGCAGTAGA
The DNA here is from genome assembly GCA_004353285.2 of Xylaria grammica. Classification (NCBI taxonomy): domain Eukaryota; kingdom Fungi; phylum Ascomycota; class Sordariomycetes; order Xylariales; family Xylariaceae; genus Xylaria; species Xylaria grammica. The sequence goes on from NGZP02000009.1 coordinate 4,471,940, forward strand.
CTCGGGTTCACTAAACTCGCCTAGGAGATAGGCAACCGACTTGATCAACAAGTGCTTGGCGTTGTGTTCCTGGAGCCATTTAAACGTATTTGACAACTCGTCGACTGATTGAGCCTCTTTGAGAACGGAAAGATCTTCATTCGTTATGCCAGTTATGAGTTCTGACTCATCCGTTAGATCCATCGCACTGAGGCTCGGGACTGAGTATTCCTTCGGCTCCTCGTCGAATAGGGGCATCCGCTCCTCAGTATCGATATACTTAAGCCAAAGATCAAGCGTTTGCATGGATTGGACGTCTCGATTCGTAATAACGTAGACCTCCTATAATATTATTAGCGCTTCCACGCTTCAACAGGCGCCGGCGTGATACTGAGGTTTGACAGATTTAGCAGTATGAGGCTAAATTATCGATCAACTTACAGCGGCGAGCACGCCATTCCGATTCACTCTCCCAATGTGTTGCTGTAGTCCTCGACTGAACTTATCAAGAGCAATGCTGGCTATGAAATCAACGTTTTGCCCACTGTCAAGTGTCGCTTGTCGTTGGCGACGTCGGTCTCCTATGTTCATCGTGTTGCGGTAGGAGCTATTATCCTCACCCCCATGCCTGATATGAACCCACGTATTTCTTCTGTGACTTTCAAATAACTGAAAAGAGTTATCATCACAGTATAATCGATAATTCAATTTGGTCGGGAGACACAAACGGCTCTGCATCTGTGGTCCTTGCGAGTGCGGGAAGGCGAATAGTCGCACATGGTCATCTACAAGGTAATCCTGAGACCTCTCTACCTTCTTTGGAACATACAGGGCTATTGTAAGCCTCTCGTCGACACGGAGGATAATCAGTTTCTTGTGAAACAACTCTAGTGATCTAGTAGTTGCTTCAAGAAAGGTTGCCATTCTGTCGTGCGACGAATATACACGTTTCCATCGTATCCTAGGGTGGTCCAGGGCAAACTCACTTATTTCTTTGTTGCTCACTAGATCCGATGAGCAAAGGGCATTCATAACGAGATTTGGTATACCAGATATTGCCGGCATTTGACTGATAGCCCAAACCTTCTCTTCGGCTGAGAGCATATTTAAGTCGAAAAAGTGTAGAATATCATGTAGAGGCGTGCTATTACGCCTGCACCACTTGAATGCCAGCTGAAGGAGCTCGAATTCGGAAACAGCAATTCCGTCCCGGTTTAACAGTAGCTCTATAGCGTCGAAATCGAAACCTTCGAAATTTCTTTCAATGATTCTATTTGAGTTAATCAATCGTACTGCTGACTCATGCAAAACGTCGAGTATGAAAGGAGTCGTGTTAGGGCCTGGTGGTGGTGGATTTTCCAACTTGGGAGGAACTTTGATACGATTCCCATCGACGGATTGTGAGAACAGGCGGTTGAGCTCCTGGCACTCAGGTGCCATTGGTCCTTTAACCTTCACCCAGTCTAGATAAAGGTTCTTTACACGCCCTAAAGAGACATTGTCGTATTGCGCGAAGTACTAAAATCATTAAATTAGCCTAGTCTCTTCCGCGGGCCCCTGTACATTCAACTTTGCCACGATATCACGACAAGAATGGCTGCTTGGCTAATGAACTAACCTGTAAACGATCGTCGTCCGATATAGGCTTAAAGCTAATCGGTTCCCGCGCGGCTGGATAGAGCGCGGGATAGGATAGCTTTGACGGCATGAGATCCTCATCCCAACAAACGAAGACTAACGGAGCGTAAGAGATCAACAACGCTCTTTTCCCGAGAAAAAATATTGAGCTTACATTTATCTCCGTCGAGGTCTCCCCCGGACATCATATCTGCCGAGGGCCTCTTCCCACATATTGGGAACACAATGCAGTCAACGAGATGCGATAGCTCAGGATAGTGGGCGAGCTTGAATTTCTGCAAATCTCCTGGGTGGAGGCACGGATTGCGTGTGACTAGGACGTGGGCATTCGCAAGGGTTTGGGGCGCACCATTCTCATCAGTTGTAATCTTGACATGGCACTCGCCCTGTTTGAGGACCCCCCAGGCATCACACACGCCAAACAGCAGCCTAGACTTGGGTACGAATATGCGACACCTTTGATCGTCTCGCTTACTTAGCATTTTCCCTTCTTCTGCTTTGACTAGTTTGAGAATCTCTGGTCGAACAGTTTCCACGGATTCCATTAGCAATTTTTCCGCAAGTTCGAATTTATTGACGTAGCAGAGAAATCTAAACGCCACTCGTGCGTCTTCGGAAGCCCTATACAGAAATTGGAAATGTTCGGCCTGTTTCCTTAATAGGGTTTCCGCCGATATGCCTAACGAATGTATGAGGATTACGACTTCATCGTTGAGATAACCGTAGGCATACGGCTGGGGATGCGGTCAGCTATTCAGTCTCCTTCTCATTGTAACATATGAACAGACCGACCTTTGAATACTCGACTACGGCGAAGGACATGTCTTCACCACCAGAAAATTTGTTCATGGATTTTCGGAACTTGAGCAGCGTGCGGCCATTCTTCATAGTGGGATCCACCATCACCACGCCCTTATATCCCCTGTATCTGAGCTGGAACACCGACGGGCTATATCTCTTGTCACGGAAATTGAGGCGCAATATGCGTGACAGCTCCTGGGCAAATCGTGGGGATATCAAACCACAGCCGTCAGTGAAGACATAGTTATCATTCTCCACGTCGGGAATGTCTTCGCAGCGGCTAGGGTCCACGGTAGTCGCAGCGTCGGCGGCAGAGAAGAGAAGGCCGATGCGCTTCGCCTTCTTACCTACGGTCTTCATCTTGCCAAACGCGCCGAATGACTCGATTCGTCTCGATATTTCCTCCTTTGAGGCAGCCCAGAGGAGACATGTCCGGGACTTAAGCTGGCTGTTGCTATGACCGTAAAAGTGGTAATGAACCCCTTGTAGCTCGATCCCGGTGCGTAGAAATTTCACGATATAACCAGTGGATTCCTTTCTAGTCCAACGCTTGTATTCACCCCCTTCGTCGGCTACGTTATAGCGGGGACGAAATGAAGAGGAAGATACTATGAAAAATAGGAGTTAGCGATCTCCTTTTGAACGGGATCCGTGAGTGCTTAGAACGGCGGAAGGCTTCTAGGATATAATTCGGTCCGAAGGGGAGCGTTAGTATCCCAAAATCGCCGAATCAAGGAGGAATTGGCCCTGGTAATTTCTTACCGAGCAATAAGCTGCTGGGCCTCAAACCGTGCGTGGCTCTATTCGGGTTAAACTTTTGAAGCTTGATCACAATGCGTGAATATGGAGTACCCGAGGGCGTAGTACCCGAGATTAGAGTAAGAAACTTGACGTAGCCACTCTCGTCTAGGACTCGGGGGTCAGGCAACGCTAGATTGTCGTATTTCCATTCTGAATCGGCAAGTGATACGTCCTGCAACGTCTGCTCGAAAGAACCTAGTTTTACCCCAGCCATGGTATCGACGAGGCTTATAATTTTGGGCGCGTGCCTATATTTTGATCGAGGTAAATGTGTGCAGGTAGAAAGTCGCCTGTTTGCTCGACATTCACATACCCAGTCAAGTCAACAGAGGATGCAGTGTTAATGAGGTAGCTACCACGATTTAAATGATTGGTCATTTTTCATGCCCCTCACTTCCTGGCGTCTCTGCCCGAGTACCGACGTGTACTGTCACATAAATCGCCGCAATACTCGTATTTAGGTACCTACCTAAGATATGTCGTGTATAAGCCAAGTGATGATAACCCATGTTCTAGAGTGCTCGAACCTCAATTTTCGACGAGAGCACTTCAGGTTCCCTAATGTCATACACCATTTACATTGTAACCGCATCTTAGTCGAATTATGCGCGATATGACAGACAATAAGCCCCTCCGCCAGTTCCCCCGGTGTACCTAGGTATAGGTGTGTCTAACATCATCAGCCACCACACACACACACGCACACACACAGCCAATATCACACGATTCGCGCACCTACCTCACATACTATGTACATTAGGTACCTACTAGTAATCTCACCCACCTAGGTACATAGGTACCTTGCAGTACTACGTGACCCAGGCACCTCGATGCCGCATCCTTCCTCCAAGCATACCTACTTCTTCACCAGCATCATTGGATAATCGCCTCGCATCCAACAGCGTACAACACAGTGCTCCCGTCCGTGGAACACTCCGGGTCTCGCAGGCTACCTAGACAAGATAACATGCCTAAAACCCCATAAACGCACAATGGCAGCGCTCCCCAGCATCTACATAATCGGAAGTCAGTGCACCGGCAAGACGACCCTCGTCACCGCACTATCCGCGTACTTCGAGCAGCACCCGCCGACATCAGCCGCGCAAGCGCAGGCCCATCCAGGCGTGATCAAGGAAGTAGCCCGCTCAGTACTGTCCCAGCACGGCTTCACGCGAGCCGACATCCGCCAATCGCAAGATCGAGCACTCGAGCTGCAGCGGCTGATCCTCGAAGCGCAATCCGCAGCCGAGCAGTCGCAGGGCGCCTGGTTCATCTCGGACCGATCAGCCGTGGACCCCGTCATCTACGCGCGGAAGTACGCGGGCCGGGCGGCGGCGGACGCGCTCACGGCGACGGCGGAGTGGGCGGAGATGCGGGACCGCATGGCGCGCTCCGTGGTCGTCGTGTGCGAGGCGGGCGTCGACTGGCTGACGGACGACGGGGTGCGGCTGATGCCGCTCGACGCGGCGGAGTGGGCGCAGACGCACGCGGAGTTCTGCGCTGCTCTCGCTGATGCCGGGCTAGGGTACCATGTGCTGCCGTCGCAGATGAGAAGCACGGACGAGCGGGTGCGGTTTGTGCTGGCGCGGTGGGAAGAGAAGATAGAGCAGGGTCAGGGGTGAGTTATGAACCCTGCGAAGGACAAGCATGCGTTCGCTGCATGGACAGCTTATACATATAAACCCACCTACCCTTACTAGACTAAGACTTCCCGCATGGCTTTACTGGGCCATAGACTAGACTAGACGGTCACGATCAAAAGAAAGCGGATGCTGTTATGTACGTACGAAGGACCGAGATTCGTCTCATCAACACAAGGCATATACCCAGACCCGAGCACATAAACACAGAACCACTACTACAAAACTATTAGTTCTCTCACTCCACAAACCTCAGTCACATCACTCATCACAAAAAAACAACACGCAAAGAAACTTAAGTGATGGTCCAAAGTCAACTCGTATTCAAAACAGGACGTGCTATATTGGTATCGTCGCTCTATCGCAATCTGGACCCAAAAGCATACGGGGACATAACGTAGTAGCTTATTTACACATTGCGTGACATGGGGAACCCCCCAACTCGCTGACTTTTCTCAGCTCATTCCCATCATCAATCAATGCGACGTGCAATATGTAAAAAAAACTAGCGTAGAAAAAAAAAACCCCTTTCAGATCGTGGAATCCGCATATCTCCAACCGAAGTCACCGCTACTTACTCATTAAAGCATATCGCCTTTCATTAGATAGAAAGGGCTCTCGTAATATTTTTTTTTAAACTTCGACAGGGTCCGACTCCGACTCCACTGTGGGCTCGGCGACGCGCGCGGTGATGCACTCGACTACAGACTCGACGGCAGACACGACCGTGGCTTCAACTGTAAGCTCGGCTGTAGGCTCGGCCGTAGGCTCAACTACAGCCTCTACCGTAGGCTCGGGCTCAGGCTCGGGCACGGCCTCCAATACGGGCTCGTTTTTGGTAGCCTCATTGTCTATTGCTCTGTCCTCCGCAACGTCTGTAGCATCTTGCGAATTTGGCATTATACATCCTAGTGTCGGTGCGGCCTCCGGCACCGGAATCTCGGTCGCCTCAACCTGGACTGTCTCGGTAGTAGTGGCTGTCTCGGGCTCGGCCTGTGTCTCCGTCTGTGTCTGTGTGTGGAACTGTGTTTCAGTCACCGTCTCATAGACTTTCACAACTTTCTTCTCCGTGATAGTCTCAATCTCTTCCACGGTCCCCTGCGTGGAAATTTGTACGTCATCTTGCACCACCGGCACGTCAGAGACCGCAGGACCAGCTTGACTATTCGCAGACAACAAAGTGCCCGCAGGGTTCTCGCAAGGCCCATAGACTGTCGAGATGCTGGTGGGCGCGGTAAAAGATTCTTGTGCTGGCTGCGACTCCTCTGACGCAGCGCTGATCACTGGAGGCTGCTCAACGCTAGAAGAGGCTTCCTCATAGTTAAAAATTGGTGAATCTATCTCGAAGGGTTCATCGTTTGATTCCTCGTGGTAAATAGGGCTTGATTGAGAAGGCTCGCTGCGGACTACCTCAAAGCTAGGCGTAGCTTCTATCGGCTCCACCACACGGGCTTCCAGGGAATGTTGTTGCTCTTGGACTTCTGGAGGGTTGTTGACAACTGACATCCGCGGCATAGTATTCATTCTATGAACAATAGGCTCATAGGGCGGCTCCATGGGCGTGCTTCGTAGCGAAAGTATCAAGACGAACAGGCTAAGCGTGACGATGACGAGGTTCTTACGGTCCTGGATCACAACTCTAGCCGATTGCATGAGAAGCTCAGGCAAACTTGCTGACTGGTACCCGCCACGGCGATCTTCTCTCCGCTCACTCGGCTGTTCCGGAGAGGGTTTAGGTGATGGCGGAGGGGCATATGAATCACGAGGCTGCGGAGAACGCTCTCGGGCATGAGACTCAGGGCGTGGTGGGGTGTCCCCGTATATTTCACGCAGCCGCTCCTCATCTCTTTGACGCCGGCGTGAAGATCTCGACTCACGACTAGGTTCGTGATCGGCTTCATGTGTTGCCTCGGGCTCTGGTGGGGGTGGTGATGGGAATTCAGTTTGTGCTTGCTTTCGCCGCAACTCCTCCTCACTTCGACGCTGTTCTTCATATTGCATTTCTACTTCCTTGACGATGTCCGCCTCCTCTTGTTGTTGTTGGATTTCGCGCTCCTGCTGCATAGCTGCAAGCCGCACGATTTCATCTTGGACCACCGGCTCGACTATCGGCTCAAGCTCCACGTCCACGCGCTCCATCTCCTTCCAACAGGCCTCCCAGGCACCGGCCCGCATAAGACCGTTGCTGGCGTATACTTTGACGCGAAAGACCTTGACCCCGAGAGAGTCAAATTTAATTTCACTTTTGCATTCAGAGCACCAGTGACGGTTAGATCCCGGCTGTCGCCGGTGCTTGCCATATTCATCTTCGCTCTCCTCCTCCTCTTCCGCAAGTGTCGTTGCGTTTGAGGGACCCAGGTAGTGGCCGCATTCTAGGATCCTGGCGCGCCGACGAACGGGTAGATCCAAGGCTTCTAATAGACGCTCCTCAAGAACCTCATAGTCATTCTGAGGGTGGCCTAACAGAATACCCCGCTCTATTACTGTGTCTCCCACGCGGTCCTGCAGTATGCGCCATGAATTCCGCAGTGCCTTGATCTGGTCATTCATTTCAATCGGGTCTAGGTTGTTGATCAAGTCCCCCCACATCCATCGTAACGGCAATAGTGTTACATGGAGGAGTACGAGAGGCGCTTCCTGACGAGTCTTGAAACGTGGCGGCGTAGACTTCCTCTTGGGAGAGTATTGTGCCGAGGCAGAAGGCGTCCCTAGCCTTGAAACCGTTGGGAAGTGCTTCTTGGATGATCTAGGAGAACCCACGACGGACCCGTTCGGCGATGACATCTGCATAGCTCTCACATCAGAAGGGGTCCTGAAAGGTGGCCTTGGCGTTCCACGCACGGTTGGGATGAAATCCTCCTTGTCGTATTGCGAGATGCCCGAGATGCCCGAGACGCCTGAGACGCGAGGCGAGCGGGTGATGGTTGTCATGTTGTCAATGTCGACTCCTTTGCCAGACTCGGAACCGGCGTCGTATGAGCCCATAGAGCTGCGTGGACTCTTGTCAGTGAAGACGTCCTCATCCGTGCCTCCATGGTGGGAACTGTTCTCATCGTCTTCCACTCTCGGAGAGGTATAGGATGTATGCGACGCGCCCTTGGCATCCGACTCGGAATGGTTGACGTACGGTTGTTCTCCATCGTCCGGTCCAAAAGAAAGGTCCGTCCTCTCACTCAGCATGGAATGCTCCTCGTCGTCGGCTTCAATACTAGGGCGGAGGTCATTGTCCTTGGTCATCGGGTCGGGAGACTCGGTGGATGTTGGAGGGTAGACGTCCTCATCATCGGAGAAGGTATCGTGTGTTTTTCGGGACGCTCGGCTGGTTTTGTCAACGTTGCCGGTCGGTGATGGTATTTCTTCGTCCATTGGGGTGTTGAGGCAGGATGGGTCAATGTGAATTTCGAAGTCGTTGTCAGATTTTGAAGAAGGCATTGACAGAAAAAAAAAAGCAAAGCTGAACCACAATGCACCCCTGACCTTGTTAATATTACTCGTAGCACAACAGGTCTTTTTGACCGGGACGGGAGGCAGAGGGATACAGCGTGCCTATAATTCAATGCGGGCTCACAAATGTAGACTAGCCCCGAACAACGTCTGTTATGGTGCTATTGCCGGCTATTGCTGAGTTGTCAATTTGGATACCGCATCTGTGTTTCTGGTTGGCTGGGTGCAATTGGGTTGTTTGGTTGGTGGGTTGATATTTTGGTAGTTTGGGGGGGGGAAGGGTTCGGATCATGGTCAATGTTGACGTTCGTTGCCCCGTCAATATCTGGCGCTAACGCCCAACCACCCCACCAATTGAACGATATACACTCCACGAACGACGTGTACAGCCTACTACACGTGTAGGTACTACGTCGTAGTATACCGCACTTCTAGATTAGGCGAACTTATGATCTAATTGAACAGCCCTAATTTGGCAGAAATCAACACTCCTCTCTATGAATTTCATGTTCCTATAGATGATATCCATGGTGGTTAATTTATGTGTGCATTAGGCACATCGGTTGCACAGGGACTGACGTCATATCAAGTACTGTACCTAGGTACTATTAGAAATGCAAAGACTACCTACCTAGGTAGGTAGTATTCAAAAACCTAAGGTAGGTACATCTAGGTACCCTAGCACCCAGGGGTGTCCAAGTAGTCCTGCGTAAGCATCTGTGCGACACTGATGGCCATAAGGCTTTTCATACGCAATCGCCTTTCTTTGAATGTCCCTTTCGAGCTTCTGCGTCTATGTGTTGAACGGTGAATACCAACCACATTAACGCTAGAATTTACTTCTAACATCCGTAATGTTAGGTGGCGCCGTGGCGGGCAGGTAATAAATAAATAGTCCGGAAATCGTGTGAAGATACGGAGTACTGCTGTATGCATATTTCTACCCAAAAAGCTGCCACTCCGCCTACTACCTAGGTAGGTAGTACTAGATACACTCTACGCGTTTTAATGGCAGTGGACTTACTACCTAGTAATTCACTACTATACTAGTAGTAGGTAGGCTGTTTTTGCGGTAAGTCCGCGCAGGTATTTTATCGTCCCTGGCCAATCACCGACCTGATCGAACTGAAAATGACTAGTTCGTCTACCCCACCAGGCTTAGTCGTCCTACTTTTATACTCAAGAGGAAAAGATTGCGATATGACTCCGATGTTCGCAATCCATCGCCATCAACCATGATGTCGTCTTCACAGGCATTCAAGATACGCTTAGCCTATGCTACCCGCGGCTTGACTGCAGCCTCTCACTTACTGCATCATGGGAAACACAGTCCATATCGATTTTACTCGGCTGCCTCGCTGCCCTCCGCCAGCGCAGTGGTAGTTGGCGCCGGGCCCGGAGGCATCACGGTTGTTGGCAATCTGCTGGAGCACGGCGCAGAACTGCGGACCGGACAGCGAAAGCTAGTTTGGGTTGACCCTCACTTCCAAGGTGGTCGTGTAAATTCTCGCTACCGGGAAGTGCCCAGCAATACCAAAGTGAACCTCTTTGTGCAGTTTGCACATGAGGTCTCGTCTTTTAAGGCCATCGTCAAGGCCAGCCCCAAGCCCAACGCCTTGACAGCCTTGCAGGACCTGCCCCAGGATCAAGGATGTCGTTTAAGTTACGCTGCCGATATGTGCCTGATGCTCACCAAGGGGTTAGCCGTGCATCCCCAGGTTCAATCGCACCAAGGCGAAGTCACGAGTGCCACTCTCGACGAGCGGACAAATATTTGGACAGTTGGCTTTGACGATGGCCAGCACGTCACAACATCGAAGATAGCTCTTTGTACAGGCTCTAGCCCAGTATCAAAAACATTGCCAGCTATTGAGAAAATACACCAACGAAGTCTGGTACCAGTCGACTTAGATGTAGCCCTCAGTCCATCAATACTGGCGGAAACCTTCGACCCCGTAGCCAACACTACTGTCGCCGTTGTCGGCGCTTCTCATTCGGCGATCCTGGTACTCATGAACCTTGTCAAACTCGCTAGTTCATCACACCCCCATCTCCGCATCAAGTGGTTTACACGGAATGAACTTCGCTACGCCGAGTACATGGACGGTTGGATATTACGCGATAACACTGGTCTAAAAGGCCAAGCAGCGGATTGGGCACGTCAAAACCTAGATGACAAAACGTTCCCCGATAGCCCCGTCAGCAAAGTTATCATGAAAGTCTGGACAGCCGGAAAAGAAGAAGAGGCTTACAAAGCCGAGTTGCCCGGATGCACGCACATTGTCCAGGCCGTAGGCTACGCCCGAAACTCCCTGCCCCGTCTCGAAGTCATCGGGAAAGACGGGGGCGACGCCAAGCCTCTCCAGCTGGAATACGATAATCTAAACGGCCGTTTTTACAAAACGGGTGGCTCAAACGTAGAGCCTGAAAGGCAATACGTTTCCGGCTTGTTTGGTGCTGGTATAGCCTTCCCAGAGCGTGTGACGGACCCCCACGGCAACGTCGAGTATGCTGTTGGATTCTGGAAGTTCATGAAGTTCGTGAAGAAGGTCGTTCCTGGCTGGGTCAAGCCCTAGGTATAAAAGCCTAGGCTAGATACCGCACTGTATTATTGGGCAAGAGCTGCTCGCGCCTTTTCGGATCTACACAAACGAGAAGCTTGACGACTTTTTCAACTAGAGCATATACAGGATACACATCTTTACTAATTTTTGTATTGGCATCGGCCCGGTTTAGACCAATTAGACTAAGTGGGCTTGAACAGACTTGGGGAATTTAGATCACGCTGTGTACGATGACGCATAATACTAGATGAATATACAACTACAGAGCCTTGTGCAAGCCCTCGTGCTTTACGATCCAATTTCCGTCTTGTGGGAACCCGGGCGTGTCCCCTTTCGAGCCCTGCCAACCGGCCGCCATATATGCCACTATGCACATCAGCACTTGAGTTACGGGAGCACAAAACACCGGGGAGGGGATACGTACCAGCGTAAAGGAACCCAGCGTTCCCTGGCAGAAAAGGCGGAGGCGTGCCGCCTACACCGCACCCCGTCAGCAGTGAACTCTACCGATCTAGTACAAAGTCGTGCAGAAGAAAGCTTACCGTCTCCGCCACGCTGCGCGAACCCAGCGTCGTCAAACACCCAGTAATCGTAAGCGGTGAGGTACCCGACGGCACGCTCGGGGTTGCCGACCCGCGCCGCGTTGAGAGCCAGGACAGGCCGGCCCCAGCCGAAGATCTTGTCATCGGTCCAGAGCCGCGCGACCTTGTCGGCAGTGCGGAGGCCCACGGCTGGGTTGACGGCCGGCGTGTCGGGCAGGAAACCCTGGAGCATGATGACGCTGCGCGGGTCACGCGACAGGGTAGGGTCCTCCCACCACGACTCGTCGAGGCCCTCATAGGTAGCGTAGAGCCCGCCTACTTGCGGCGGTGGGGCCAGCTTTGCGGCTACGGCGGTCCATTCCTCGGGGACGGGCTGTCCGAGGCGCTGCTTCCATTTTTGCGCGACGTCGAGGCCGTAGCGCCAGTAGGCAATCTAGAACAGCTATGAGTCATCACGTCGCTCTACCCAGGGATAAAAACAAACTTACCTCGTAAGCTAGGTTCAACGTCTCTCCCGGGGGCGTATTCTCTGTGACGCCGTATGCGCTGGAAAAGGTCAGAAACCCAGAACCAGAGGCGCGTTTGTGTCTGCACTTACGGAGGCCCGAGATCATATCGCCCCGACGTTTCATTGAACCAGGCATAAGACGCCATGTAATCGGCCGTAGCCGTGAGTACACGGTCCCAGCGCTCGAGTATCTCATTCGTCGGCGAAAGCTGGTACCTCAGCTCAGCGAGATACATTGCGTGAGGCTGCGCATTTCCAATCCAGTCAGTCGCCCATTCTATTCAGCGTCTAGATCCCGGCACGATTCCGTTGAACTCACCTGCTGCCACAGGAGGAGTCCGTTGATGCCTCCCGGCGAACTGCGCCCCGTGGTGATATCCGTCATCTTCGGCCACCTGCGGAACCCACGATGTTAGAGCCTGCTCGCGTGTGCCGGTTATCGGGTGTCAACCAGTACCTAGCCCCCTCCCAGCCCATCGCCTTCGCCCTAGCGATGGAGGAAGGCAAGAACGTCTCGTAGAGCTCCGGGAATATGTCGTCGAAGTGCTCTTCCCGACCCCACGTGCACCAATGGGCATTATGCCAAAGCACCTGCTCCATGTGGAATTTCCCTATGCTTGCCTCAGCGCCGACTCCCTCTCAAGCAGAATCAACCAACCATGTGCTCAATCTTACCATACCACCCGTTCGTCATCAGCCCGCTTTCCTGCGGCGATTGCCCGCTTGCCGCGCTGTTGACGCGCACGTGGTACTGCGACAGGATAATCCTGCGCTGCAGCTCGTCGGCCGCGGGGCTCGGAGACGACGTGACGTCCACGAACCCGCCCCGCCGCCAGTACCGGTTCCAACCCAGCGGGTTCCGCCGGCGTATGGCGGCCGGCAGATCAGCGCTCTGGTTCTCGGGGGCAAAGTTCGCCGAGAATTCAATGGCGTCGCTAGACGAGTTGTGCGCTTTGGATAGGGTATAGCGGTGCGCAGTGGCGGTGACCGAGTCCGCCGGTTCGTTTCTGGACAGCGTGAGTGGTCGTCCACAGGGCCAGCGTAGATTCACGAAGTAGCTGGTCTCCTGCAGCTGATGTTGTATATGCGCCCCGCCGACGTCCTTCGATTCAACGATGGCCGTGGTGTGGTTCTGGGGGAAGTCGTATACGCCTATGAAGACTTCGTATTTGTACTTCGTGCTGTGGATGGGCGGGTAGGGGAAATCAAGCTCGACGGCAAGGACGCCCGACGCGACGAGCTCCGACTCGATACGGAACGCAACCGAATCGCTCTCGAAATCCCCTTGCGTGGTAACTTTCACGGCTTCGCCGTCGACGTTGAAAGTTGACGTTATCACGCCGTTCCAGACATTGAGTTCTTGGACTGGGTCTGAGATTTGTTCCGTCGACAGCGTCGCGCCCTTGTACCTCAGACCGATCCGGCCGAGGTTGATGCGGTTCGGGTTGCCTATGAGCCATTGGCTTGCTGCTGGCAGTTCCGGGTCCGGAAGGTCATACGACACGTTTCTTCCGTGCGTCAACATAGCAACACCGCGATAGTCATTTACATCTTCTCTATTCTCCCGTTAGAGTAGGAAAGGAAAACAACACAATCCCTATTCTTTGCATACCCGTTGTCCGGCAGAGAGTCATTGTGCCATGCCCAGCTAGAAAGTGTGTTAAAGGGGAGAAAGGTCTATCGTGTACTCATCATGTAAGCATCCCAAACTTCTCATTTCAGGATGTAATATGCACTCACCTGCATCCCCGTGTTGTCGACATTGAAGGCAAAGTTCCCGTTACCAACCTGCAGAGGCGTGGTGTTATTATCGACGAGGGCTTTACGAACTATGTTATACCTCGAAACAATGGCTTGTCTTATGATAGAATAATTAGTACTTGCTTTCGGAGCTGGATCCGCACATGGGCGCACGCACCTGTCAATGGCACAGGAAACAGTGCTCATCAGCAACAAGATCGGCCATAGCCGGCCAGTATTAAGCATAGTCACGACAAGTAGATATTGACTCCAGACTATAAACTGAATTCTGATTATTCCAACCTACCCCGATACCACTATGCACAGTTCTCCGCAAGCTCTCTTATACATAATCGCTCCCGCCAGCGACTTTCCCTAACCTGGTCAACATCCGGGGTAAATGTATACCGAATCCCAGGGTACCCCACCGCAACCAGCGGCCATCCTATTTAGTGCTCGACTAGCTCGCTCCATCATTCATGATCATCACTTCTTCGCTATCAAATGTACTCCAGGTAGGCAAAGTAGAATGTATTCATAAAATCCGGGGTTGGAAGACTTCAAAGAGCCTTATTTCTAAGAATGAAAAAGGGATTCATATAGGCGCGAAAGAGAAAAACAAACGATTGAATTGAAACGACTGGCAGCAGAGGCCTGCCACATTTTATTCGCGGATACCACTAATACGGCTCGGCTTGTAAGTCCGAAGTTGTAGATCGTCGATTACTCACTACATCCAAGCTACGCATACAACAAGACCGCAGTTCATCCGGAATAATTAGGCCTTACTTAGTCAGTATAATACCCTTTGCGACTCGATTCCTTGTTACGCCGCCGTCCTAGCTCTTTTCCATTCCTAGCAGGCCCCAGCAATCCTACCTACTAATCCAATCCATCGGCCATCACTTCGCCGGCCCCGGTAATATTCAGGCCGCATAATCCCGGAAGTGCTGTGTGTCAGTAAACATCTCTACCCAAACTTTTCAATGCGTCTTCATAATCGGTAGCGGCGCAGCCGGTATTTCCTTCTCTACGCCGTATCCGCAATCTGTCGTGTACACTACCCGGCGAGATTTCTTTTGTCCCAGTGATGAGACGCATCACAAATGGTCTCAGTCCCGTCGCCCTTGTGCTAGATTAATCGTCACTATGGCTGATTACTATACACGCGCTCAGTAGTAGTTGGTAGGTTGTTTGCTGATGGTGGGTAATAACCCAAATATTTCTCCCAATTATCTAAGGTCAGCTTTCTAAAATAAATTCACATCAGTGACAGGCTTGTACATTCTATTACTTGCTTAGTCCCGCGCATCCGGGCAAGTAGTTGCAAGCTATGGTAAAGTTATGAACTCGTTCGAAAAATGCAGCTATTCGGTGCAACTTCTATTGAAATTCTATTGCCACCGAGCCCGATTCACAGGCACTATGTTATACCTCAGACTCGCTGATGTCAACCATAATACGGGTACGACATATCGTCATTGCATATTTAGCGCGACTCCCTCGTATCAACATGCGGTTTCTCATCCGATCCCACACCTTCGTAGACGTCGACGTGCGTCTTGGCGAATTTCCTCGCCGAGACCTTCTTCATGAACAAGATGTCCAGCTCTTCATATGTGCGGCCCTTGATCTCCGGCAAGCGGAAATACGACCAGGTGAAGACGAGGAACGCGGTGCCGCCCCAGAAAAACCCGCTCTTGCCGCTCCAGTTCCACTCCACCGGGTTGATCATGTACGTGTTGAGGAACTGCGAGATGATGTTGACCACCTGGTACGACACGCGCGCCAGCACCACCGACAGCGGACGGAGCCGGACCGACGAGGTCTCGGAGATGATACTGTACTGTATGGGGACGTTCAGCCTGGCGTGGCGCATATAGGAGCTGTGAGGTGGGGACTTACGGCTAGAGGACCGATGGTGAGGGAGTAGATGAAAAGCCAAAGGACGCAGAGACCGCCGGACGGCCAGAGGGCGCGGGTGCCGGCAGAGACGTTTAGAATGCCGATGAGTAATAGAATGAGCGATAGCATGCCCATTCCGCTAAGGTATAGGGTACGTCGGCCCCACCGCGAGATCAGAACCCAAGATCTATGAAGTACGATTAGCACAGGGCTTAGTTTTCATCCTGCCGAGGTCACTCACAGTATAGTTCCGGTAAGCGCGAAGCCCTTGGCACCGAGGCCGAGGTAGAACGAGGAATCCGTGGGTAGGCCGGCCGAGGTGAAGAAATAGGTAGGGGTGTATGCAAAACTACTACCGGAGAGGATTTGGCCGGCGAACACAACGCAGACGATCTCGGTTCGGCGCAGATTGACGCCCTTGAAGCAGTCGATGTATGACGCCCCGACCGTCTCCTCGGCTTCGACTTTGTTCGTATGCACCATCATGGCAATCTGATTGTTGATTTGTTCGTCCGTCTTCCCACCGCTCAATCTCTCGAGCGAGCGCTTGGCTTGTTCCAGGCGCTCGGCGCGTACAAGCCACCACGGACTCTCGGGGGCCAGGTAGCATACTACCATCAAAGGTATCGGCCAGGCCTATTTCGTGTTCGTGTTAGTCAGGTAGACGTATCGTCGTAATAGGCCACATACCCATTGAACAGCGAAAGGAATGCGATATCCCCATTCGTCGTCGATTGTCAGACAAGCTGTCAACACTCCGGCGGCTAGAAGTTGGCCAATGGCCCAACATAGGTTGACGTAGGTAGTCAAGTACCCGCGCAGATTCGTAGGACAGACCTCCGAAGCATAGGCTGGTGCTAGAGTAGCGAAGACACCCCAGCAGAGACCGCAAAGGATCTGGCCAACCAGCAATACTTGAACGCTATTAGATAGGAAAACGACGAGGATGAAGAAGTTGAGAACGCCCAACGATCCAATCATGACCCATCGATAACCCCATCTAGAAGCGATATAACCGTTAAGTAAACCACCTATTCAAAAATAATCTCAGAATTAATTTCCCGACTCTGGAATCATATTACATACCAACAATCGCGCCCGCCGTACTAGCCTGATTAAGGCCCGTTTGCCACGGTCCGGCGACCTGATAGCCTTTCTCGGGCCCGTAGTAAGCTCCAAATTTCTTGTTAAATTCCGGGTACGCGAAGAAGTTGCCGATGAGAATAGTATCGTAACTTCAAACAGTGAGTCTTCGAGAACCCGAGTCCGTCAAGAGATAACATACCCTTCCATAATAATAGTCATAGAGATTAAGATCGACCACACAACCGCCTTGCGATTCTCTCGCAGGGCTTGTAATAAGGTTTGCGCGTGCTCATCGTCAGTCGCCTGCTTCGCCTCAAAGAGGGCATCATGTCCCAGCTTCTCTTCTAGGTCCCTGTCAGCCACCTTCTGGGCAGTGATCTGGGCGTTTGACGCCATGGTGAGATTTGCGTTGAACGGTGGCAGCGAAAATAAATCCTCCCGTATCTAGTCCGTTGGGTGAGAAGGAAAACCACAAAACGAGCCCCAAGTAGCTCCTGTCGAGCTTTCTCGGGCGGGAGGTCGTATTATAACTCCCCCGAGGGTTCTTGGCCCGTAACTAGTGGGCACCAGACCCCGGTCTGGGGTTGCCGTGCCCGAGAGGGCGGATGAGGTTGGGGAATTTGGGGAATCCATTCAGCTTAGCCCCATGCTCAACCATCTCCAAGTTAATCCACCAATACTACTTCCTCATCGGGTGGTGAAGGTACAGTTCCCGGCCTCGACAGGCCAGCATAATGCATGCTGTCAGCACTGCTGCTCCACCGCATGCAAACCAAGACAAAAAAACAGATGCTAAACTCTCATTATGGATTCAATCATGAGATGAGTAGTAAATGTCGATATTTACCCATGCTCGCTAGTTTCTTTTAGATGGATTTGTGGTAAGTTCTGTACCATGAGCGAGTGGTATCTCCGAAGGCGATCTAGCGCTTGAGGAATCGGTCGATCGTTGATCTTTCACTTCTACAGCACATTTTCCCCAGACGGTCCCCCAGATTTGGGGTGTTAGCCAAGAAATCTAGAAGCCCGTCTAATTGGGGAGTTGCACGACTGGAAAATAAAAAATCCGGGGACCCCCCCTCGACGGTGGGCCACTACCACCCTCCACCGACAATAAAAAAAATCGGCCAAACGCAATTAGAAGCGGGGTAAAAAAAATTTACTACCTTTATTTTACTCTAATTATTATACGGCAATAATAATTATAATGCTACGCGTTATAAATATTAACGCTTTTTAAAATTAAATTATCTTTTTATATAAAGCTAAAACTTTTATTTTAGATATTTTTTAATTTATTATTAAATAAAGCTGTAAATATATTTAGCATATATTAAAACAATATATTTAGTTTTAAAAAGTTATATAATTAACTTTATATTTAGCTTATTTAAATAAAGTTTAATTTTAAATTAAGTTTTTATTTTTTATATAAAGCTAAAAAAATAAATTAATTTAAAAAGATTTTTTTAAATTTAGTATTACTATTAGCTTTTATATAATATAAAAACTTTATTTTAAGTATAATATAAAATATAAATATTATATAGAAAAAAAGTATAGCTAAGCTTTTTAATATATAATAAAATAGTTATATTAGCATATAAAAAAAAGTTTAATTATTTAAAGCTTTAAAAAAAATTATTTATATAAGTTTATATAAATATAAGCTAATATTTAAGTTAATAAAAACTAGCTTTATTAATACTATAAAATATAATAGCTAAAAAATATATAATAATATAATTAAGCAATTATTTATTAATATAAAGCATTTATTATTTTAAGCTTAAACTTTTTTAAATATTTTAATAAGTATATAAAGCTTTAAAAAATAAAAATTAAAGTTTATATAATAAGTTTTTATTTTTTTTATATATTAGCTAACTTATTAAATTTATATTTATATTAATATATATTTATATATAATTATTTAAATTTATATTAAGCTTTTTATTTATATTATTTTAAATATATTAAAGTAGTTTTTTTATATAATAAATATAATAAATATATAACTTTTATTTATAAAAGCAAATATAAAAGTTAAAACTACTTTATTTGCTAGCGCTTAAGCTTTTTTTATAAAAGTAAATTAAATAGCTATATTATATAATAGTTTTAATAATAAAAAGTAAACTTATTAGCAAAGCAATTATTTATTTTTATATTATATATAAAGATTTAATAAATAAAACTAAAAAATTAAAGCTTAATAAAAGCTTTTTTATATAAGTTTAACTAATTAATAAGTTTATTTTATAAATAAACTAAGCTTAACTAAGTTATTAAATAATATAAATAATTATAATTTAATTATAATATATATAATTTATAGCTTAGCTTTTTATATAAAAATTATTAAATTTATTTAGCTTTAAAATAATTATATTATATAATACTAAAAAAATTAGTTATATATTATTTTAAAAAAGCTTTTTAAAATATATAAAAACTTTAAAGTAAACTAAAAAATTTTTATATTTTAAAAATTAAACTTTAATAAGCTTGTTTATATAATAACTAGCTTTTTAAAAAATATTAAAATTAGTGCTTTTTTTTTACTAAAAATAAAAAAATAATATAATATTTAACTTAATAATATAAGCTTTAATAAAGTTCTTTATATAAAAAAAAATTAAAAGCGCTTATATTTATAGTTTTATTTTTAGCTTTACTAATGCATATAAAAGTATAAAAATAATAGCTAATAATTACTTTTATTAATAACTAAATATTTAATTAATAAATATAATAAATATATATATATAAACTAATATATTATTATATAAAAGCTAACTTATTTAAATTAATATATTAAAAAAAAACTATTTAATATTAAAATAATAGTTTAAGTTAAGCAAAAGCTTTATTTTATTTAATATGCTATATAAAATAATAGAAAATTTAAAAAAAAACTAAATAAAATTATTATATAACTTAATTTTTAAGCTAAAATAATTAAAATAAAATTATTATATAACTTAATTTAAAAGCTAAAATAATTAGCTTTTAATAAATTAAGTAAATTTATATACTTAAATAAAATTTATAAATTTATAAGTTATATAACTAAAACTTTTAGCTAATATATCTTTTATTTTTAATTTTTTGTTTTAAACTATTAATATTAAAATATTAATATAAAATTACTTTATATAAAAAAATAAATGCTTAAAAAAGTTTAAAATAAAAAAATGTTTGCTTTAAATAATAAAAAAGCTAAAGTTTTTTACTTTTGTTAAAAAAGGTAATATAATTAATAAAAAGCTAAAGTTATTATATAGTTAATTTAAAAAGTTAAGTTTATTATATAGTTAGTTTAAAAAGTTAAATTTATTATATAATTAGTTTAAAAAGTTAAATTTATTATATAGTTAGTTTAAAAAATTAAATTTATTATATAGTAAATTTTAGTTTAAATTATTAAATCTATAAAATATATTATTATTTTAATATTTATATAAAGATTTTGCTTTTTTTTTTTTTTAATTAAAAATTTAAAAAAGGGAAAAGGTTTTTAAATATATAAAAATACTATTATATAAAAATTTCTAATAAATTTTAAATAAAATTCTCTTTTAAAGCAAAAAAAGTCTTTTGCTATATAATTAAAAAGGTTTATTTTATAGTTTTTAAATAAGTAAATAATTAATTTAAATATAATTAAAGCAATAACTTTAATTTTATATTTTTTTAAAAAATAAATATTATGCTTAAGTTTAATATTTAATTATATAAAAAATTAAATTTACTAACTTTTATTTTATTTAAGGTTATTATATAAATAAATAAACTTTTTAAGCTTATATTAACTTATAGCTAAGTTAAAAATAAAAATATATTAATAAAATTAAACTTATATAAGCATTTTATATTTTTATATAAAAGCTAGTTATTTATTTAGCTATATTTTAATTTTTATAAGTTAACTTAAATTTTAATAGCTAAAGCTATTTATTATATAAAGTTTTACTTGCTTTTTTTTATTAATTTTAGCTTTTATTATAAAGCTTATATATTATTTTATATATAATTAATTTAATAGTATGTTATAACTATTAAATTTATATAACTATTAAAATTAAAGCTATATTTATATATTAATTATAGGTTTAAAAAAAAACAAGTAAATAAAAAAGTAGTATTTAAATTATAATTAATTAATATAACCTATAATAAAACTAAAAACAAAAAAACTACTAAGCTTAAATATATTATATAATAAGATTTATATTTTTTATTACTTAAAGTATTAATTATTTTAAGCTATTTTATATAATAGCTAAAGTAATATTAATTAGTAGAAAATAATAGCTTAATATTTTAATATATATAATATTTATAGCTTTAAATCTTTTAGTTAAAGCATTTTATACTTATAAATATATATATTATATATATAAAAAAAAAAAATTAATAAAAAAAAAAGAAAAAATAAATTATATAAAAAAGCTAAATTAAAAGTTTTCTTTTAAAATAAAGTAAAAAGTAAGCTTAACTAATATTATATATAATATATATATATAATATATTAGCAAATGTATTATATATATATATTATATACTTATAAATTGCTTTATATAAAAAAAGTATATATTAAAAGCTTTTATATAAAAAGTATGTATAGAAATTATATATACTTTTTTTTTTAATTGCTTTTTATATAGCTATATTTTTTATCTTTTTTTTTTTTAGATTTTTTTTTTTTTTTTTTTTAATAATTATAACTATAACTATAACTATTATTACTACTACTAATAGCAATAATAATAATAATATTATTACTATTATTATTATTATTATTATATTATATATATAATTTACTTTTTATTATATAATAAATTTTAATTTTTTTATATAAATAGTACTTTTATTTTACTTTTTACTGCTTATATTATTTTTGCTAAGCAGCTAACTATTATTTTTTAACTTAAAAGCTAGCAATTAATACTTATATATTATAACATATTTTAATATATTATTTTAGCTTTACTTAACTAGCTTATTATTATTATATATAGCTAAGTTATAATAGCTTAAATATAATTTATTTAGCTAAGCTATATTAATATTTTTTTAATTTAATTTTAAAATATTATTTAAGCTACTTTATATTTTAAATGCTATTATATTATAAATATATTAGTAAATAATATAATAAGGCTATTTTTAACTTATATATAGTTATTTAGCTATTTTAATAGCTATTATAGCAATTATAAATAGTAAAACTATAGTGCTTGCTATTTTATATAAAATAAGCCTAATAATAATAATAATAATAATGCTTTTTTTTTTTTTTTTTTTTTTTTTTTTTTTTTTATTATTAAAAAAAAGCACTAGCTATTAACTTGCTAGTTTAACTATATTAAATTAAAAGTTAGCAGCTTAGCTAAAAATCTTATAATTATTAATTAAATATATATATATTTTTTTTTTTATATAATTAATTTTATTTCTTTTTACTTATATATATAATAAATAAATAAATAAATAAATAAATAAGCTAATAAAGCTTATATAAGCAAAAGCTTTAAAATAACTATTAAGCACTTTTATATAATATTTTAAGTTAATAACTAGCTATACAATTATATATACTCTAGTAAAACTAAAACCTAGTAAATAAATAGATATCTAGATAGGTGATAAGTGCGCCTTGGGGTGTGGGTAGAAAGTAGTATATTGGTATGAGATATGGATGTAAAAGGGAAAGAGCTAAGATCTAGAATCTTGGCAGGAGCGTGCCTTTATAGGCTTGTGTGGCAGCTGCCTGGCAGATGCCAGGATTTGGCTGCGCACGTGCCCGTGCAGGCAATCTAGATACTCCCCCTGCGGGGTCGTATCAATAGGTTAATTTAATTAAATATAGCTTCGTACGATTAATTTACCCCGCTTCTGATTACTTTTGGCCGATTTTTTTTATTGTCGGTAAAAGGTGGTAGTGGCCCACCATACCCCTCCTCTGCAGCGTCCCTCCGAAAACAGGCGTGTAAAATGCAGATCGCTGTAGGGAGGTATACATCGGCCCTCGCCTCATTGCAGACCGTGCTGGAAAATGGTTAGACTGACCAAGGTCACCAAAGCATTTCCGCCATTTTGTGCGGAGAATAGGGAAATACGGTCCGCGAATCCGACTAGCAAGTCGCCACGAGTTCTTGGCCTAAGGGGAGCAGTTTCTATGGTTACGAGGAGGTAAGGTGATGCTACAAATTCGAGGCACTAGGATCCCAAAGCATAGCATACTGATGATAGCGAATAGCCGTCCGTGGTGAAATGGTTTGAAGTCTGTGACCCGGCTCTATCTATATCTCACTGTTTACGTTCCATATAATCATAGGTTTAGGGTTGATTAACCGAAACGGTGTGTGGCTTGTCGTCCTCCTAGAACTTTCATATAGCCATGTGCCACCAAGAATAGAGTCTTCGATGAATAAATAACATGCGGGGTAGAAGCCATCAAGCCATCTTACCATCTTCTTGCATACCTACGTAGATACATACCTATAAACCCACCTAGCGATATAGACGTGTTAGGTAGGTAGGTATCACATTATACGATTTAAGCAGCAATTAGACTAGGACAGTGCTCACCGGCAGGTATCTAAGATGGTCACGTCACACAATAGGTACACCTTACCATACCTATTCGGTTAACCCATAGCCTTCCCCTGAAGGGACATTATACATTTGCTAGGTAGTATCCCGTCTACGACTGATTCTATAAACAAGCCTCCCCAATGCTTGTAAGCCAGTCATCATTAAGGGTTTCTTCCCCGTCTTCTACAGGACTCCATGGTACATCTAACCCTCCCCCTGAAAGGGCAACAAAATGAGATCCACCCTTGCGCCATATGTATACACAACCCTATCTAGTGCACAGACGATCCGCCCCCTCGCGAATCTCCCGGTCGACTGATTTTACAAACATCAAAACTACTAAAGGAACAGCTGTCGATATTATCCTCCTGATTTTGAATCCGGTCCGTGGCCTGCGATCGTATAAAGCGAGGCTCGGGAGGCCCGAGCTCCGGATATGGCGATATTATGTGAGGGCACACTTGCTCGTCTACCCGCGAGGGAGCCGGCGCAGAGCTTGTTCCAGAACTCGACCTAGATGATGGCGAGGAGAGAAAAGTCCTCGCTTGGTTGTTGGACCTCGGGGCCAATGCTGAAGTATGAGAGTCCGTCGATGTGGTCCCCAGACGGAACCGTCGCGGAATGAACGAAATATACAGCGTGCGCTTGCAAGTCTTCGTCGTGCCAAACACCAAAAACACCTGCAAAATATATTAGCAACGGTTGACGTACATGCTAATCACAGTCCCATATCCGCCCCAAACTTGCATAAGGGGTAAAAAAGAACATCCAGGGTGGCATTCGTGGAGCTTACCAACAGCCCAGTAGAAACGCCCGGTATAAATTCGACAAAATCAACCACGGCGCGAGCGGCCGAGATATCGGGCTGTTCGGGCAGCACTTCTTCCCGATTGCCCCTGATCTGTGCAACCTCGGACAGGATAGTCAGGATCTGGAAGGCCTCGATGAAGGCCAGCGCGATGGCGAACCGCACGATCAGCCAGCCGTCGTAGATGCTATGGTGCTCTGAGTCCGAGTCCAGCCCGCTTTCGCCGCTATTAGAGTTCAGGTCCCTAGAGAGCGGGTAGCGGACGGTCCATCGGTGCAATCTCCGCCGCGTATGGATGTACTTGATGAGTATGGCCACGAGGACAATGCTCCCTAAAGTCAAGCTGGCGGCCACTGTGCCGGAGTAGGTTAGACATGGCACGGGCGTGACATAGCGCATTCGGCTCACTCACAGTTGAAATCCGCCACCGTTATGAAGGCTGCGATCGAGTTCCTGACGGCAGGAACTCGCAGCAAGCCTACGAAGAGCGCAGGTACAAAAAAGGATAGTACTTTTGCTAAGATGCTGGATCTTCGACTGAGACGCTCATGATGATTTAATCCCGGCGGACCGAAGATTGAGAATGCTAGGGAACACGCCCTGTTTGTTTTTCAGTCAATGAGGGTCGCGTCGGACAATAGATTATAGCAGCTCCGAACTTACCAGAAGAGTGCCAACATGGCCTCCACATTATAGCAATAGTACTCTATTAAAACTGTCATCAGCCCCTTCGTGATTCCCCGGTTGGCAAGAGACATGGCGACGCACGTATATAGAAGAGAACCAAGTCAAGCCCATACGAGGGCCCCGCGATAGCGAGTTCGGGGCCCGGGTGTTCTAGCACATAGTAGAACTGCTCGGTTTTGACGTCGTCCCACAGCACGATAGTATGCAATTGCTGCGCAATGCTCGCGAGGGTACCGACCAACGAGCAGTAAGAGAACAGAGCGACGTCTACACAAACATGATTAGCGGACAAAGTCGCCTCGAAGCCGTCAACAGCAGGGGGGGAGGTCATCAATCTCACAGCTATCCCTTTCGCGATGTTTACAGACGAGCAGAATTATCAAGCAGGAGCATACAAGACAGATGTACGAGTAAATTTGAACTCCAACAGCAGCTGCTAAGGCACTGTCCGGCAGTTGCACCACCATAACGAGTGGGAAAGGGAACCCGCAGACATGAGATCCGTTATCATATCTGGGGTCTTCGATCTAGACCGCCATTATCAAGAAAAAGAAAAAAAAAAGAAGACGAACGGGGTCCGCGTCGCAGAGGCTTTATTCACGAGCGCGGAGCGGAGCCCGTGAATAAGAAGGCCAAGATCGACTTTGCGCCGACACCCTACCTCTTTTTTAGTACTGCTACCTTGAGCGGCTGCGCAATGCCGATGAGATCTTCCTTGCAGATGGGTGCTGTGGGCGTGGGGGGTGCGGCTTTCACGATACATTTAGGCATGGTGGGTGATAAAGCTCATTAAGAAGAAGCAAGAAAAAAAAACGCACACCCACTTTCTCATGTAAATTTTATCATATACGAATCGATCTACAAAAAGATCGCCTTTACATCGTTATAAAGCAATCATAAATCAACGGGGAGGAGAAAGGAGATACCACTTTATCCCCGAATATAAGCGCTTGCATTTTGCAGGCTATTCCTCTATCAGATCACGTACGTACGCATCGATAGGAGAGCCGCGTTAGGAAGGAATAACGTGAATCGATATAGGAGAATAGGAGCGTGAACCTTGCCTCGCCCCCAGAAAGGCCTGGGCCGGGACCGTCTGGGGCGTCGTATTCAGCGGAGAAGAGACACCAGGAGATTCAGAACCGGCTATTACAGCACATACAGCCCCAGGGCATACGACGACAACAACGAGAGAGTAAAACGCCATCGTATTCGCGGACGCCAGCTGTAATGAGCAAAAGCACCCCGAGAAAAAAAACAATAATTAAATTTCATTCTTGGGCCTAACGGGCTGGGCTATACGAGTCGAGCTATGGCGATATCACAGCAGCGTATTGGTGATGCTTACTATACGCCGGGCGCGCCACCACGAGCCCTCAGACAAAACACGGGGTTGAATCCGACGGCCGTATAGGTGCGAGCTAGCTTCGCAGCAACGACACCCCTCGCACCCGGCAGACGCCGACGATGACTTAATTGCCCATCGGCACCTCATCCAAGGCGGTGATGATAAACCAGGCGCGCCAGGGGTTCGTTCGCGGGGTGTAGTTGGCGGGCGTGATATGGAAGTGAGTAATCAACGCCAACGCCAACGGCACCGCGCAAGCTTCGACGCCTCGCTTATGGTAAAAGCAGACTCGGCCATCCAGGGATGACGCTCTTTCGATCTTGCACATAACGTCTTGGCCCGTCCAACATAGGAGCATATCCTCCAATCTCGCCGGCTCTTGGCGTGATAACGATTTGTCAACGTTCGCGCGTCTACGCTATGCCGGGGGGGAAGGGGAAGGGAGGAGAGCTGTTATCAAGGAGGCAAACGGTTAAGCGAGCCGGAGCGATTCTGTGGCTCCGGCCCAGATGAATCGAGGAAAACACCTTCCTACTACGGCCCGCTGTGTGCCGTGACAAACCACAGGCGTTCGTTGTTCGGGGGTAGTGCACGAGTTCGATGTGCCAAGATGGGGCGCCGTTGAATGAACGGGTCTCATCGCCACTTTCGGCATACTACCTTGACTAGCAGGGGGACCGTAAGGACTGCCGGCCCCTGACGAAAGCGTCTAACCTACCTAGTATAGGTATATGACCATCTTATAGTAAAAGCTATGCTTCACACCCGGAGCTGTTAGGTTGGGTGTTATCTCGCAATAGGTACGTGCGCAGTCATGAGCTTCAATTGTCCTGCTTGGCATATCTTTAAACAGAGACCGCGAGTCAATCGCCGGCACTTAACTTGATTCAATATTCACCTTGCCAGCCAGGTCAATAACATCCGCCCAATCCTTAGGCCTCACTCTACCACCCTCTACCTTTTCACTAGTATTCAAGTACTCCTCAGCCTCCGCTGCCCAAGCGAGCAGCCGTTCCTCCGCTCCCCACTCAGCCATAGCCATGAGGCCAATGGGGAGTTTCCCCTCACCTTGCTCCGGTTCAGTGTACCCTACCGGTACAGTCACAGCGGGACAACCAGTAGAGTTAGCTAGCCAGATATACATCATCATGCGCATCGTCAGGTTAGCATCGCTGAAACCATAGGCCTCATCTCCGGGGTGAACTTTCCAGCCGGCCTCAGGGACCGTCGGCGTGAGGATGATCAGGCCGGGGTTTTTCTTGAAGAGGGAAGCAAGGTGTTCCATCATCAGTGCCCTGAGTTGTGAATACTTGATCATATCAGCAGCGCTGGTGCAAGCACTGGTCGCCATCAGGACTTGATTGCAGTGGTTGATTGTGGAAAACGATCGCTCCCCAAGCCGAGATTTCAAGTGATCTAAGCCCTCAGCGAGCGCCCAGGCGCCATGTGCCCATTGGCCCTCTTGAAGGTAGGGGAATTTAATACTACCAGTCCAGGAGTAGCCAAGCTTGGCGACGAAGTGATGTACGGCCGGCACCACGGTCTTCTGGACTTCGTACGACGAGCGGTCAGTCCACCATTGCCATATACCGATAATCTTCTTCTCCGTGGGAGACGGTGGAATGGATGGTTCAAAGGAATTCTGAATATTGTCATCGGGATTCGGAGCGGTCATTGACCGATATGCTATGGTAAGATCGGCAGCTGTAGCGGCGAGGGGGCCAATAACACAGACAGAAGACTTCATGGTATGGGTGCGGTGCAGAGTGGGTTTCAACCCGTACATGCCACAGAAGCTTGCTGGAATCCTAATGCTCCCCCCGGCATCCGTACCAATAGCGATGGGTATCAAACCGGCAGACAGGGCGGATCCCGCGCCAGACGAAGAGCCTCCTGTGTAATAGGAAGTATTGTACCAGTTTTTAGGTGAGCCGCGGAGTGGGTTACAGCCACTGACATCGGTCCCCAGCTCATGCATTGCGAGTGTGCCGACGACGATGGCGCCGGCGGCCTCCACTTGCGCTATAGGCCAGAGTGACTTCGTTGCCGGCACGAAAGCGGGATCTGATGGCTCTGGGCGCTGTCCATAGTAGGAAGTATACCCCGCGACATCTATGTCCTCCTTTACGCCTATGGGTACGCCATCAAGGAGCCCGAGAGGCTTGCCTTGACGGTATCGTTCTGTGGAGGCTTTCGCCACCGTAAGTACGGCCTCTACGCGGATCTCTGACCACGCTGACGCATATTTCCCGTCTTGTTCGCGAGAGATCAGGGGTATTAAGGCTTTAGCCACTTGGAGCGGGGTTAGTTTGCCGGCTTTGTACAGCTCATGATAGTCGGTGGCGGAGTAAAAGCGACCAGCGAGATCCTCTGGCTGTCGCGGGAACAGCTCCGGCGTCACTGGGGGCGCCGATGTTTCGCTGCCGTCTGCTGCTGCCAACGGGGTTACAACAGGCTGGGGGGTTTTGTTAACTACTAGCCTAGCCCAGTAGCGAGACAAAAGGTTACGATTTGGGCTCTCTTACATGGAGGCGATAATCATACTGTTCCAGGCCCGGGATATCTTTGATGCTGCCGAACTTGGCGTTGGTCCACGTCGCATGTGCCAAGAATGGCAATCGGGTAATGCTAACGGTAAGAGTGAGCGTAAGGCTCTAATTGGGAGGGGAGGGGAGGGGGGCAGCGTTGCCATTGTTGTCAATGTTGCCAATTCGTGAACTTACGCCTTTGCAGCAAGCACCAGGGGCCATCCTCTCAAGACTGGATTTGACTCTTCGACATATTTCCACTTCGAGTTTGCGTGGGGGCATTCACGTGGTCGGGGGTAGCCGGAGAAACGCAGTTGGGAAGATGCCATTTCGCAAATGAAGATGTTAATCTACGCTTCTTATCCACCTCTGAGTAGACGAATCAAAGGTGACGAGGCCTCGCGGGCGCGTGATTCATAAATAATGGTTTGCCGCATGTAAGTAGAGCTACCAGGTACTATGTGTGGTTCGAGTGCCAGGCCGAGAACACCTCGGCTCCAAGCTCCAAGGGAGCTCGATCCCTTCCAAGGTTGGGAGAGATGGGCCTACGGTAGACCAGATAGCAGCCCACTATCTACCTAAACCTAACCCCTGCACAGGATGCGGTTGGTATGGACCTGTATCCCTTGCTCGATAGGGACTGGCTAACCTAACATAGACAAGATTAGGTACTCATATCGGTACTTCTGGCTCTTATGTATATACTAGTAATATACGATGTCAGGTAGTTATGAGTAATACATGAGTTAACAAGATACCTATAGTACCTCTAGGTATCTGGTGGTTTACGACAACAATCACTCGCTGATTTGAAACATCCCTACGTTATAGGTGTAGCCCAATCACTACCTACTCGAGACCTCTAGTAGGTATGCCTAACAGGGAACAAACAATGCCCTAACTAGGTATACGCACACACTACCTGTAGATTAGGGGTTTCGCCCACTACCTAGGTACACCATGACACCATCCACAGATGCTTAGGTACGCACTCGTGGTTGAAACAGGCGGTCTACAGAGGCCGTTCGTTAAGCGCAAGGGCACGCGCACGCTATCTACATGGCATTTCCAAACTTTTTGTTGTTTGTTATTTGTTCGTTTGTTTGTTTCTTTCTTTCTTTGTTTCGTGTCATTCTGGCCAGTCTGACCTCTGCCATTAGTATACTCTTCTAGGAGATATCTATAGTATAGGACCAACATGTAACTCCCTGCAGCTCTCTGTAACTCCCCGTGATGGTTCAAGGGCAAAGGCATCCAACCCACATGGCCGCGTGCTGCTTTACCTGCGTATGTATATACTCCATATAATAAATAGCTCTAAGTACCCGGTCCACTAGTCCGTCCCAAATCATTGAACGAACGTTCGTATTAATATACCGGGTGTAGGTGTAGCCGTATATCTATGGCATCAGCGTAGGGAGAGGTAGTTCGTAAAAAGGGGGTGTCTGCGCATAATCTGCCCTGTAATCGACTTCATCCGTCGTCGCTCCAGTTTTTTCCGTATTTCCGTGCTGTATTCATCGCCTCTATTCTTACGGCCATCCCAGCACGAGAAGCGCGGGGCGAAAGTCCGGCAGGCGCTTCCATTGCTGCTGGACCCAAGGGTCGTCGCGATTGAGAACCTGGTGTGATTGGGACGCGCCCTGCATCGTAGTCGTATCCTGAGGTTCCGGGGCCGTGACATGCCGAAATGCATTGATTTCCTCCACGATGAGCTCGTCGAGGGCGGCCCGCAGGGGTATCTCGACCTCTTCGCGTCTGGGGAACACCGGCGACATTTCCTGGGACCGCGCCCACGCCTTGTAGTCCTCGATGCTCTTGAGGTCGCCGCTGTCGCACAAGTCGAGGATGGTGCCCTTGCCCTTATCCTGTTCCGTGAGGTCCGGCCGGAAGCGCGGCCAGTACGCCGTGCTGATTTGCTCGGCAACGAGATAGACGACCTTGACTGCGTGGAACCGCGTGCCCCCAATCAGGTCTCGGACGACGTGTTTGATGTCGCCCCCGAAATCGCCGGCGTTGATGGCGAGGGCCTCGGCGGCGGCGAAGAAGGGCTCGGGGTTGGAGAGCGGATACGGGTAGCCGCTGGCTAGTTCGAGGACGTCCCTGGACCCGATAAACCAGGTCTCGTTGTGCTTGTCCTGGGCGGTGGGGAAGCCGCGGACAACCGCGAGGTCTCGAGCCACCTCCCGGGATTCGTGACACACGCGCGCGATCAGGGGTGGGTAGAGCCGCCAGTCCTCCCACGGCACGCTCTTCGCAAACAGCTGCACGCGGCCCCTCGGCAGGGCGCTGGCCCAAATCAGGCGTCTGATCTCAATCGGGAGACGTGGGAACGGGGAGAACGTGGATGGCTTAGACATGGTCCGAGCCGGTGTGTGTATTATAATGTGGTCCCTCTGAAGCTAACTTGGGTTTTCTCTCAGAGCCCAAGGTTGAGGTTGGACCTGTACAGCTATGGTGATTGGTGATCGCTGGAACTGTCATCCCCTAGATAAACCAAACCGGATACTGTGTAGACAAGAGTCCCAATCATGACGCTCGCTGTCACCTACTTCAACCATTCGGTCTCGTCCCTCGCCCTACGCGCGGTGGTGCCTTCAATCGTCGTCGTCAGACCTAGCCAACAGAATAGCGGCAGGCTTGACTGCGATTGGGTAGGGTCATTCATTATGCATTGTCACGAGGACGTCCCTCCACGGGCGCCGCGGATTATATAGCAGTCGACGGTTTTTCAGGGTTTCCCACATAGTGTTGAGGTACGTGCTTAGAGCTCACGGTAATTCTCGCCATCATAGGTGAGTTGAGTCGACTCGGTGCTTCTGTGGAGCCAGTAAAGAGTGCTGGGGTTGACGTGATCAATAGGGCTGATCGCACCATCAGCACCCATTCTGCAGCGAAATTCTACAGAGAACCCTCGCAGTCGATCCCCGCAATGACATGAGGATTCCTCGACGCGGCCAGGAAACGCCGTCGCAAACTGCAACCTGTATGGCGTGTGAACGAGCTCTAACGATCAACCGTGCAGTCGACCCCGTGCCTTAGACGCACAGGAGGGCCATGACAGCGGGCGCAGCCGTCACCGAACCAGCTAAACAGCCCAACCTAAGTTAGGCTCTACAGGCTCGCGGCGCGGCGTGGGATGTCGCTGTTCAAGTCGCAGAATTACGTTTATTTTTGCCTTCTCAAACCCCCACCATGTGCGCATCCGCGCATCTGCGCAGCCCGTGACATTCGTAGTGTGGCGCGTGTGGATTTAAGCATATCCTTGGGCCATTTTCCTCCTCCCCCTCTCCGCCGGGTCGACTCCCCACGCCGCCCAAGAAATACCCGCGGCGCTCGCGGCGTAGATGGATTCCCACCTGACGGCCGCGCGAAATACGGGCCTCCACCCAACCGGCATTGGCGTATTTAGGACCCTTCGCCCTATAACTGCGTGCCATAAGAACTCGAAAAGAAAGCCGCCGGCACAAATGCGCATAAGCGCGCTTTTGTCTGTTCCGTGGATGCGTTCGGCAAATTGGAGAGAGTATGACGTTGGTGCAGGTGGGAGCGAAGACATCGTCAAGGCGTAGCGCTAACTAACCGCTGAGTAACCGCTGAATATCGATGATTTGCAGTGCTCATTCTTGTTAGTTCTTGTTATATGATTACCTCCCGCAGCGAAATGGTAAGACGAGCGGAAGAAATACAAAACTATGGTAGACAGAACTATCTACTGTACTAATAGGTACGATTAATAGAAGATCCTGTCGTTATTAAAGGATACAGCTGCGGACTTGGTACATGGCCGGGGTCTTCACCGGCCGTAAGGGGAAAGCTGGTAGCGAGTGCGCCTCTTAAATTCTTTTCATCTAATAGTGGTATAGTAGCAGGTCGCCGAACCAGCACAACCCCCAACAAGTCTGATAACGAAAGTTGACCGTGCCCAGGACTGACCGCGCAAGGGAGCTCATGAATTTTATTCCCTTGTCGCTCTTAGATTTTCTAGGCCGAAAGTACGTATAAGTCTATATCTAGCTGATATGAAAGAAAGACATTCGAAAGGCATCCTGCTGAGTACATACTTTATGCGCCCTAAAAGTCTTGCAAAACGATAAAAGAACAAGAGTTACCCAAATCCTCCCCTTACCAACACAGCGGCGCTCTACACCGCCAGATAGGCACCTAACTTAGGCACGGACAGCCCGGACGGCTCTCCCATTAACCCGGGTTAGGAGTCGAAAATCGCACCATACGCAGGGATGCCACGCGTTTGCATCCCAAAGACGACCTTTTCAGTGACTTTAGGATTAGAGATGATGAAGACAGCCTCGGCATTCGACTCGTGCACGAGCTGGTACGTTTCGCCCACGATGTCAGGGTACCCCTTCTCATTGGTGTTCCAGATCACCGCCTTCGGGTCGGCCCGTCGGACCTCGCCCACGACCTTGGGCCCGTAGGTTTTCTCCGGGTCGCGGGTGCTCCAGAGGACGCGGCGGGGCGTGGCGTCAGCAAACAAGAGGGACAGGCACGGGCCGATGCCCGAGCCCGTGGCCACGACCACGATGCGCGCGAAGAGCTTGGACGTGTACAGCAGGCCGTGCAGCGGGGCGCCGCGCACCCACAGCTTGCGCTCGTGGGGCTTGCCGATCTGCTTCTTGGTCCAGTCCCCGGCGTTGCTCACGACGACGCTGAACCCGTTGATCCGGCCCGACTCGGGCTCGACGTCGGGGATCGTGGCGAACGCGTGCCACTCCGTCAGCGGCTTGTCGCTGATCTTCACCCCGTAGAAGGGGTTCATGCCCCGGTACTTGAAGTGCAGGCGCGTCGCGTGGTCGCTCAGCTTCTCGGGGTAGACGGTGTGGTGCCGGAGACGCGACCAGGAGGCGATGGTGCATGAGGTGGTCAGGATGAGGAACCAGAAATTCGGAGAGTGGATCAGGACGTAGCCGATTGTGGCATGCCACTGCCTCGCCGTGACATTGGCTGAGGCGATATTGTGTGCCCAGAAAGCGAGCAGCGCCGTCCACCCTGCGAATCGGTGGAAAGCTTCAAAGTGGTCATGGTACTTCCTCCGCAAGTCGGGATGGGCGGCCGTCAAGATGACGATGAACATGGCGATCACGATATAGCTGGTGATGAGGTTGACCAGAGTGTCGACCTGCCGATCGTCGATATACTCCTTCGTCACCAGGATAGTATACAGCAGGTACCAAACCACGGCAGCCGTCCCAGCACCACTGTGGACGCCGCCATAGTGAAAGACTTTGGCAAGCCGCTTGCGG
Organism: Xylaria grammica; assembly: GCA_004353285.2. NCBI lineage: Eukaryota > Fungi > Ascomycota > Sordariomycetes > Xylariales > Xylariaceae > Xylaria > Xylaria grammica. The sequence continues at coordinate 4,505,826 of NGZP02000009.1, forward strand.
ATGAAGAGCGGCCAGGAGTGTGGGGCAAGGACGAAGATCTCGTAGACCAGGTTCACGAACTCCTCTTGCCGGAACAAGATGCAGACAAGCAGGTTGGCGGACGCAGCGCTCCCTATCTCTCGAGAGTTGGGGTTGCCCCGCGTTGTAATGAGGAAGACAAGGAAGACTACCAGGTTGATGGTGAATATTGTTCCAAATATTTTTCGATACGAGGAGGCGTATTTGTCTAATACCAGTTAGCTTCTCTCACTCTGGCCTGGGGAAAATCTATGCTTAGGAAACATACGACGAATCTTCTGCGACAGCTCGGACCCCAGCTGGCCGGGGAGAGCCGCACGTTCTGGGGCCACCTCGATGACGGCATTGCCTTTCTCTTTCGAGACCGAACTCCTAATGGAACCAGCCCTTGTCGAAGGTGTCACTGTCCCAGACGACGCCCCTTGGAGAGTCGAAGGGGCCCGGACGGGCGTTATGGCTCCGTGATCTATGTCTAAATCTGGTGACATTTTCGGATCAGGCGTATAGCTCTGTTGTTTTTTCTCGACTTCGATATGTTTCCAACGCCGAGGGTCCGGAATATATACAGGGCATGCTTTGCTCGAACCTAGAGCATCAAAGGATGGACCGTGACACAAACTTCTAGGCCCAAACTCGGCGGTGATGTATGTGGGACAGGGCTTAACTAGTAAGCAGCGAATGAAGGGATAATATGATGGTGTGAAGAGTGAATCTAGCTCGGGACTAAGTTGAGATGCTTACGGCCCATATATAGTAGTCATCTCACGGGCTGCCACCCTTTAGTCTTGGTATCATGCTACTTGCCACCCTCCTGTTGAAAGAAGACGGAATCGTTCTCTGATAGAACAGGGTACGTGGGTGTATAGGCTATAGAAGGAAGTCCGGATCGAGTTTGCAATAGCCGTACACGTCAATCCCAAGTATTCTGGTCTACTACTGACAGGAAGGTGGTTGCCAACAGCGAATGGCCCTTGAAATGTGTGTGCAACCAAGGGTTCTTGGCCCGCGCCATACCTCGGTAGTTTCCAAGGTTGCATCGGCGATGCGGTTAACTATCTGAGACTTCTGTTTAGGGTCGGGGATCGAAACTAGATGGGCTGATTGTCTGTTTACTAAGCTAAGTTTGTGCATTTCGATCCCTACACGCTCGATACGACTTGTACAGGTGCCATGATACAACCTCATGAAAACTCTTAACGAGGCCGAAGTAACCCAGTTACCTGCATAACTACTCACTGACTTAGGCGTCCCACCCTAGTTGTTTGGTACGGGTGATATCACGGTCATGGATCTTCCAACCTCCCGTGGGGTTTGGTTAAAACGCCGAACATCAAAGAGGCGTATATTCCAATTTGGAAGCAAAATCTATACACGGCCGAATTTTCGGGTATCACACTGCCCAAAACATAGAAGGATTCGGTCAGCGAAGCTATAAATATGGGCTCAGTTCTAGAATATAAGCGCAAGTATATTATATACTATAGCCACGGTAGTAAGACAAAATGAGCATTGTCGTCAGAATACTCCTTGCCCCCGGCATCGATCTCGACAGGAAAGGGGGAAGTCCTCGAAAACGATAAGGGTCCTTTCCATTGACGCCAAGTGGCACTAGATACGATGCTGCAAAAGCCACTCGTTACTAATTGTCTCAGGTAACTCCCAGCTTTCTGCACACACACAATTCGAGAAGATACGCCCGTCAGATAGCGAAGCGCGATTCTCTCCAAGGCTGGCCAATCCGAGGGTTGGCGTGGGCATTATAAAAAGTGTTGACGTATGACGTGGGTGGATTTGCCGCCGGAACAGGTTCAGCTAGCGACGTAGCATTCATGCGCCCAAGCCCAGCCATGGCATGGCGTGGCGCGGGAGAGCTTTGCGTAACCCGCGTAAGACGAGGCGAGGCTTATGCTTATCTCGCATCGACTAAGCTTAAAGGTTAAAAGAGAGACACCTTGCAGGCGAACCCGCCCACGCCGACGGGTGAGCGGAGAATCGCGGTGAGCGAAAAGGAAAGGCGTCCGTCTAGACTCTACCGATAGAGGGCCATACCGGCCGGCTGCAGGGACGGACGCTTACGCACGAGCCAAAAACAGCCACCGGCGAAATCCCTCGGAGCCTCAACAAGGCTCGACCTGTATAGTGCCAGAAGGTACGACGTCGCCGGGGTTTGTTACGTGTAGAACGTAACGCAGAGCTCGTTCCTCCACCGCCGCGCCTGACCGGACGGATCTACACTATACTGTACATACGAGGAAGGGGAGGGGAAGGGAAGGGAAGGGAAGGAAAAGAGTCGCGCTGTATTTGCAATACGACGGAGCCCGAAACGGCCATTTTCCTGTTGCCCGACGGCGAGTCAGGCACATCATTGTCCTTTTGGAGTAATTGTCTGAAAAAAGCTTATATGTACCACGTTGGCCGGGTTTCACGCTCGATTTTGTGGAAGCCTTGGCGGCGCTCTTGGTGAAGACGAGAGAGGGGTCGAAGAGAGTAGTAATCAAATACATATGCATCTCCGTCTGGGTGTAACTGGGAGAGGCATTAAATCATTTCCGTTGTAGTCATGTTGCGGGGAAGGTTAAAGCCCGTCTCGTCTGTCCTGGTTCCAGGACATCAGGTTCGGGTCCGAGAGGTCTGGAATGAACGGGCACAGTATAGCTTCCTACGAGAGTATAACATTGGAGGTTAGTATACTCGGCTGAGCTTGCCGAGAGAGGCCCACAGAGGATTCCGAATCCCTAGATTCCACCGGGACGGGCACATTGCTGCTAGGATATTAATCTTAGACAACGTTGGATAGGAATCCTTTCCTGGTAGCCAAGACGTCCGTACAGCGTCCGAGCGGCACGGCCACCGGCTCCACGATGCCGTCCGTCTACGCTATTGAGCGATATATCACATGTCGAGAAGCCAAGAGTCTGTCTCACTGTCACCATACGGATTGGATCGCGAGGGGAAAAAACGCATCAACGAGCCCTATTCTCCGGGTTATGAGACATATACACAATGCAGCATATGTTCGTAATTATACAAAAATATATACAAGCGAAACTCTTTCTGTCCGTCGGCCCCCAAAGATTTCTACCCCAGACAAAAACCTAACACACAGAGAAGACCATCATCAAACGCCGGGCAATATATCTTCAAACTCCCCAAATATGAAGCCAACCCCCCTCATATAAACCCCTAGGAACAGGGTATAAAGCTAACTCTGGGTAGCGCAGAACTATGTTTTCTTCGTCTCGTCTCGCCCACGGATTTTTCGGGCCCGTCATGCCTTGTGCATCCCCTCTTCACAGCAACGGGACTCTTCCGTACGTCGTCGGTCGTAAAGAGAACCAGTGCATAGGCAGGTAGGTAGATGACCGTTCGTTCATCGTTCAAAGTCGTTTACCTGTGGCTGATACCGCTCGCCTCTCCCCTCTCTTCAACATAACAACAATCGACACATCAAGAGCCGGACGGATTCGTTTCTCTAATCGGCATTTTCCCTGTTAACTCGTCTCCCATGACTACAAGAGCCAAATCAGTGTCCGTGTTCTAAACGAATCTCTTTCTGTGCAAACAGCAGCGGTTGCCAATTTACAAGTCACTAACCCTCTACGCAATGCCCAGCTTGGCAAGCGCCTTCGCGGGATCCTTGCTCCAGTCCTTGTTCCAGTTGCCGCCCTCATTGCCGGGCGACTTGGTGATATCCCAGTCTCGCTCCAACTTCCACGCGTCCTTGGACTCGATTCCAAGTTGCAGCAGATCACATCCGCGGTGTCCCCATTTGTCGGCAAACACCCGCCGACCAGCCTCCGTCATCAAACTTAGACCGGTATCGAAGCCCTGGGCATCGCGGTAGTAAGGCTCGCCTTGCCCGCCCGTCTGGCGGCCCAGCCAGGTGTTGCGCGTGATACCTTGGCCAGCCCATTTGACGTTCTGCATGCGTCCGGCTACCTCGACGAGATGCTGGAAGGCCTCACCCTCCCTCTCAACCCAAGCATACATATTCTGTTCACGTTTGAGCTCTGCCTCACGGTGGGGTTGATCTTTGTCCGCTGGCCTAAATACAGGGTCGCCGGCGAATCCAGCGTGCGATCCCGGCAGCCGGAATAGAGCACCGATGTCCTTGAGCGGGACCCCGACATCAAATATCAGGCCCGCCTCGCTCTGGGGTTGCCAGTAGCCAGCCCAGTGGAGTCGTAAGTACATGTCACAATCAGCCGCCTCGTAGGGGATATTTGTGTCCCAGGCGCCCACGTCAAGATAGGCATCACGGTTGACCAGCGTGAAGAGGTCGTAAGCGAAGAAATGCGTAGCCCAAGGCGGCATGTCGGGTCCATTCAGGTAGCGCATTAAGCCAATAGAGCGCTCGTATAGCGTAGCGAAGGGATCGTGGTCCCAATCATGGTCACGGTCCTTCTTTTTGACATCCTCGTCGCTGAAGACCATGGAATCCTGGTGGGCCCAGAAGAAGTAGCGCCATTGTCGCATGAGAGCTGTATGCAGGTAGAAGTTATGTAGCTGCGCAAAGCTTAGTAACGTCGGCGTAATGATGACGTTTACGCCCAGTTGATGCAGGGCGGTATGATTAAGAAAGAAGGGATTTTGAAGTGAAAGTTCGTGACGCTGGTTGGCGCCAAATGTGCCCGTATTCTCTACCACGTATATATCCGAAGGCGGCCACCCGGCTGCGATATAGCTGCTCACAGATTGGAGCAGCAGCGGCCAATTACGCGTAAACCCTATCAGGAGCGGTGTGGCCTCATCGACGTGAGGGCTCGGCGGGAGGTGGTGTTCAGGCACCGGCGGCGCCTTGCCCGATTTCGTCAACCAAGGGAAGTGGTCGTCTAGCGAAGGGTATCGAGGGGGTGCGGGCTTGTAATGTTTTGTATATCGCAAGGGGCCGCCTATGGGTGCCTGGGCGTTTTGGTCGCGAATGTCCTGGGCGGCGGCGGCAGGGCCGAGAGCCGGACCTTGGACATTCTGTCGGTTGGCCGTCCCCGCGTGATTCAACCGCGCCGACGACAAGGCCAGGGAAATGGGGGCTCGAATTAAATAATAAACCACAAGGACCGCGAAGAGCACGGAGCCCCAGCGGCCGAAAACAGGCAATAACCGCTTCGGAATTGCTCGCATTATATATAATACAGCTATACAGCTTAGCCGCTATCTATCTCCTCTCAGTCCACGAGACGCTTATGGGCATATTGGTCGGGATCGGGATGGGATGTGATTCCCTATAGGCGCGCCGAAGCGAGCAGCGCCCGTGAATGGGCTGCGCAATACGATCGAGTCGTCGGAGTTATTGGAGAGTCGAGGCACACAAACTTCCCCAAGCGACGAGACACGGCGGGGGGGGATGGATGCTTGCGTGTGCGGACGGAAAAAGGGGGCGACTGTCTTCCGCTGTAGGCTAGGCTAGACAGATTACACTATAGGCGAAACAAAGAAAACGGGCAGCGGACAAGCCGCAATAGAAGAAAAGAAGTGATGATATTGATGGCGCTGATGCGTGCTACCTACAATGCCATGCCACAGCTGCGTACCTGGGGATTGGGGGATAAAAAAAGGCCAGGCTTCTACAATGTGAGGAAGAATCAATTTTCGACACGGGCAAAAAGATTTCAGTTAGGCCCTCGACACCTCGGGCCCTGACTTTTTGGTACATATACTTAGCTACAGTACTGGCCCAGGCACTACTTAGTATATTCCACCATCATGCCGACCCCATGTCGGTTGCCCATGCTTCTGCCCATGCTAGCGGCTCTAGTGTCCAGGCAAAACCCCCCCTTGTGGACCTCTCTATGATGATTTTGTCAGTGGTTATGACGATCACTCCTTGTACCTCATTACCTATCTGTGGGTTCTGCTGTGGGCTGTCTGGGCTGTCTGGGCTGTCTGTGAACCCCCAAAGCTGCCAAGCCGGTAGATCAGCTATCTAGCAGCGCCCGTTCGCCAATCAGGTCGCCCGTCCTGCCGTGTCTCTCAGCTAGAGCGAATAGCGAATTCGAGACAACATGTGCTGTCGATACCACACTATCTTGTACGATACCACGGAAGTGGTACAGAACCCGAGAGGGCCAGACGGGTAGTGCCACACAAGTCGTCAGTCGATAAGACATACAACCAACGTTAGGGTACATAAGGTTAGATCGTTGGTCGTTGGTCGTTGGTCGTTGGTGCAGAACGCAGCACGCGGAACAACGAAATGACGCATGGAACAATCCAACAGCGGAACAAAAAAAAAGGCGTGAGACCAGCTACTGCATGATAAGCCCAGAAATACGCCTATCGAAATCACGGAGCTCAGCTCATTCGACTAGGTACACTAGGCGGCGTGACCAGCGCTATAATAAGCCCTAGCTGACGATACGAGGGATTCCCATCCACCGAATAAATCTCATGTTAACTTGGCCGCCGTCGATGCCCTTGTACCATTGGCCAGAAGAGAGGTTCGTCACGACAGACATCACATTACGATATTATGCTTACGGTACGATACCTATTCATGCCTCCTCATCGCGGGCGAGGCCGAGCTGAAAAAAAACACGAGGCATCGAAGGGAAGACCAGATGAAGGAAGCCCCCTCCGCTATCTATTCTGTTTCTGTTTGGTATTACACTACGCTAAACATTATCCAGTATACGGTGTTCTCCCCTATTTCGCACCGATTCCCACTCTTTTCTTCATCGAACGAGATCTACACCGCGGAGCTACTCGTCCCTAGCCTTCCAACTACAGTAGCATATCGGTCTATCGACGACTAAAACCCACCGAGACCGACCGACCGACCGAGAGTATCCGACTATCCGAGATCATTAAAACTACTAAGGGCCCTATTTATTTTGTCTGGCTTGAGTGAGAAATCTGCTCTCACGTCCAAAAACAACAACAACAAAAAAAAAAAAACTTGAAGTAATAATAAAATAAAATAAGCGTAAAAAGCGTATAGAACACGAGTAATTCTCAACACGAACCTACTATAGCCTATAAGGTACTATAGATAGAGGTACCCCCAAGCAAAGAAAAGTCAACAAAGTCCTACCTAGCCTAATTTCATCTCACCGACTCCATACCTCCATACCTACCTCCTACGGTCTACCTACCTTTTTGTGTTTATGTTCACACTAGTGCAACGCGTGCTCTTGACAGATAATGTTCTAAAAGACACACACACACACACACACACACAGAGAGAGAGAGAGAGAGAGAGAGAGAGAGGGAGACAGTTGATCCTGACCTTTGTAGGAATGTGACAATACCAGTCCCATGCAGCAGCGCATCTTCTACCCAAGCCTAGCACCAAATTGCACCATAGTTAATTGGGCCTTTATTATTACCTACCGCAAAAGCCAAATCCAATCCACCCTCACCCTTAGACCCTTAGTAAAAAAACCACACTATACACTACCTACTATACTACACTGCACTACACTACGCTACGCTACACTACCAAACAAAAAGCAGCCCATTCTTTTCTCCAACACGCAAACCCTGAGGCTACGTATACCGTATGATCCTCGTCTTAAGTCGTCGATCCCGCAGAGCGAGTGCGTGCGTGCATATGCGAACAAAACCCCCCCCATCAAACCCTCCAACACAGGTCGTCGTCGCCTTTTTCACAAACCGCAAACTCACCGTAGAATGTTAAGCACATAGATAGTAGACTCCTACGGTAAAAGCATGGGACGAGTTTTATCGCATGAACAAGCTATAGTATAGAGAGGTAAGTAAGCAACCGCTCCTTAGAACCTCCTTGCTAATTTTACGGCGAGGCAGCCCGGATCGTCAGCACATCCCAGTCCGTAATACAAATAGATAAGAAAAGCCTAGAGCGCGCCCGTCAGGAAAACTATACTATGTAGTATATGTACAGTTAATTTCATGCTACCAACTCACTTTACCCGGTTCTACTTCTGAGGATCGCTCTTCTAGAACCGGGAATGGTTTTTGTCTTTTTTTCGCCCAAGCTATATAGTACTTAGGCAGATCTTCTTTGCCAAGAGCAGTAACGCGCGATCACCGATCACCACATAATTATTCCGACAATCACGTCAGATGGTCTTTCTTTTACATTTTATACATTATATAGATATATGTACGATACGTGCCTTGACAATCCATTGACGAAGAGATTGATATACACAAGTACTCCGCGGCTTAACCTTCTTGGTGTGCTCCCCATGTAAATCGAGCAGATCGAGCAGATCGGTCTCGGACAACCAAAAATCATTTACCCTCATCAGTAATGCTGCAGGCGGAACACTCCCGTGAACCAAAGGAGCGGGAAAAAAAGAACGGCATCCCGCTGCAGCTTTTGCCTATGCTGCACAAGCCGATGTAACTCCTTCGCTGCTTTCCTCTCCAAGGAAATTATCCAGGGCGCCAAATTGCACCGGATTCGGATCAAAACTTGTTGGTATCCTAGAGCTTCAGGGGTTCGTCGACGGATGACATGTTGTCGGAAACCCACTGCTGCAACTGAGGCCTTCGTATTCACCGCAGTGTCATTGATTACTGCTCTTCATTCACGCCTCCCATGATCTCATTAGATCTGCTCGGCTTTTTCCCCAGTTTTAAAATGCTCAATCGCTTCCTCACCGATCTGATCCTCAGGACGCCGCCTTCCGCTCGGCCAAAATCCCCTTCAACAATATCGACTATCTCCCTGCTTTTGCGTGAACGGTCCGAGACAGAAGCCAACCTCGCGGCATCACCGCTGCCATTCCTCTGAATGTTAGAACTGGAATTCGTATCCATTGACTGAGTACGCAATATTCGACTCAAGTTTTCTTTGCTCTTGCTGTATTGGCTGTTGGATTCACTACTCTCTGCGGTGATTTGTGTGAGACTCGAGGTTTCCCCATTTGGCGGCCGTGAGCCCTTCGTTTTTCCACCAAAGAAACTGAGTCGAGCGCTATGTTGTCGCAGGGATATTGGCTGCACAGTAGACGCTTCTTCTAAGATGGCGGTACCGTTGGTCAATGAGGTACGTATGTTTCCTTTGAGCTGTCCGCTCTCTCTGGTGGGCGATCGTTGCCAGTTCAGTGAGGCCCCGGTGCCGTTATCCCCACGGGGTCGTGTTGGCGCAAAAATGGCGATTTCTGGCGCAAAAGTCGATTCGAAACCTGCAATCTAGGTTAGAGAAGATGAATGCCTAGGACTTAAGGCTATGTCTACTTACGTGGGTACAGATCTTGGTAGCCCTTGGCCAGAATCTGATTTGAGCTCCCTGAAAAGCTAGTAAGAGCACGCTTGATCATAATGGCGTGATCAACCAGTGCGATCTTGATGGCGTTCTCTTGCTTGCTCAGTTCGGGTTCCACTTCGTCGATATCGTCTAGGTCAACTACAGGCAATAATTTTCGATAGCAAGCTACACTCGTCTGCGACTCTGGAAGAACGGAGATGCTAATTGCACCAATCATGAGCTGTGCAAGGTCATTATTGTCTTCGTTCTCTGCCAACTGTCGTTCGACCGCGGTCATTTCTTGAGTTTTTCGCACAATTCGTTCCAGGCCTGTCTCTTTGGCATTTAACTTGATGTGGCTGACTTCGACGACTTCGCTACGTCGTAGGATCGACGGAAATGCCTCGCTAGTAGTATAGACGATCTTCTCAGCGGAATGGTCTTCGACTGGGCCACTTGTATTACGTTTAGAGGATACTGAAAACGCCTGGGGACTGCTCGAAAGTAAGTAGTCACGGATTGGATGTGCAACTCGAGCGCGCTGGAAGACTTGGTGCTGTAGATCGCGATGTGGGGAAACCGCCGAGACAATCAGGTATTGCCCCTCAACCTCGCTGTCCACGTCGCCATTAGTGAGTATGTGCGCGGATTGGTACTGCTCCTGCATGCGATCTGTGAACGCAGTAGTCCGCTCGCCGTGAGAACCTTCGTATACATATGCCTTGTCTCGCAAGTTAATGGGAAAGCCAAGTCCTTTAAATACGACCTTGAAATATTTCGGTATAAGCTTGTCGCCCTTAGCTAGTGTTTCGTAGATGGTGGCAATAGCTCTCTCTGTTCTCGCTAGTTTCGCGAAATCGAAGACATTGCTCTCATATTGCGCCCGAAGTTCATTATAGGCGGCAAGAGCACTGCTCCAAGCTTCACCATCCTCAAAGTGTTTGATCATATCGAAGAAAATGCGCTCTTTGCGTTCAAAATGCGATTGCTCTAGAAAGTTTGGCTCCGACAACGCAGGTGTTATGGTAGTGGGATCCCAATCATACAAGTCTGCATGAAGTCGCAAGGCTAAGCCAGCCTCTGTAGGATTTCCTATACTACGTTGTAAGGTGGCAAGCTGATGCACATATCGTATGAATATATCTTCTTTATGCATGTCTCGGAGAAATTCCATCAGTTCAAGGCGGTTCGTCAAGTTAGATGCTTCTTCGCTAGCATCACCACTGTGAACGGCTACCAATAAATCCAAGAACACGTCGAGGGTCGTAATTAACTCCCTAAGAGCAGTATAGAGGGGGTCGTCTTCAATATGAGACAGAGGCTCGAAACACTGGACTAGTTCATTAATGAAAAGCTTTTGCATGATGCTCTCGGTCATAGTCTGATCCTTGAAGAATAAGTCCAGGCAATCAATCATCTCCGTTTGGATGACAGATAAGTCCTCACTCAAGGTCCATTCACTGACAATCATGGTCTGTAGGACCTCAACCGCCACTTTTCGAAGGCCCCCATGGACGCTTAGACAAAGCTGGACGATTGGGCCGACGAGGGTTGGTACGTATTGAACTTGGTAGCCACCCATTTTCGAGAGACCGTAGCGCATCCGCTCATCAGAACTCGTTTCCCAGCCAACAGCTTCCCATGTTCGTCTCAGTAGTTCGGCACCATGCTCTCGGACGTCCCCCGCGATCTTCCAGACAGCTCTTCGTTTCTGCTCTGGGAACGTCTCGAGTGCTAGGCATCCGCTCCCCACAAGCTTGAGTAAAGTCATGAAGAATAAACGCCAAAGCTCCGTGTCGAAATCTTCGGCATCATCAGGATCAGGCAAGGCCGAATCCAAGAGAATGCTAGCGAGATACTGCAAAGTCCTCATAGTTGATTTATGATGGTAAGTGTAAACACTGAGCCAATTTGAAGGGAAAGCCTCGCCCTCCAAAATGCTGAGGTGGACTTGAAGAGTATTTTTAAGGACGGTTGTGATATCATCTACAGACAGCTCGAGCTGCATCCCATTAGGTGAGTTCGATGATGCAGACAACAAGGTAGAAAGCTCGATTAGCGGCTCGTCAAAGTTCACAGGCTCGCCTGGTAGCGGTTTGCTCGGGAATGGATATGAAGTTGGGAAAAGAAGTGAAAACCGGTCCTTTGGTTTCCGTTCAGTGGCTTGAATAGCCAGGAACGAATCTACTATCTTCGGTACATAGTCAGGAATCTCTGAGTTGAGATAGTGAATCTGACTTGCTAGTACTGAGCAGCATAGTCTGACCTGGTCTCTCCATTGCTCCGTAACCTCGTCAGTTCGACCCCAGTGGGGTGCAATCCATCTTACTGTGTTAGCGCTAAGAGCCGACCGCTGCTCCGGCTGAGAGAACAGGGTCAATTTTGAGTAGTTAATGATGAGTATAAGTTTGTACAGCACCAGCTTTCCCTTTACTAAAGCACATGAATCCATGAAATCTATGGCGATGTGGAGTATTTCTTCAGTAGTTAGCAAGCCTGTGAGCTCAGGCAACCAAGTGTGGAAATGCTGGACCGCTAGAGTCTGGCTACCAACGAGCACCGGCGCGGTGCTACGCATCATCGAGTCGAGTGCCTTGAAGATACTCTGCAAATGCCTTGTGAAGCCGGGAGTTGAACCGGTGATGCCAATACCAGCTTCCTTGGCCTTTTGCTGTCCTCTTGCATGTGTTATAAACTTGAGAATGTGTCGGACGACTTTCAAAGTTGCGCGGAGTTTCCGGGCAGTCTCGGGCTCGGTAGGCTTCGTAAGCAATCGTGTAAACGACCTGACGAGGCATGGTGTTGCGAAGGGGTAATTAAATTTAGTTTCAGCATACTGGTCGACCAAAGGGCTCACGTTAAACCGCCGATCGTGAACTATGCTCAATACCCTAACCAGCGCGGTGAAAACCAGATCCTCAAACTCGTCATTTCCTTGATATTCAACCAAAATGCTGAAGAGAGCGTCAAGTACATCGCTCAAAAGCTTGACGACTTCAATTTCCGGCACGAAAATGAGCTGTCGCAACAGAGTAGAAACTTCGCTTTTTGGGCCCTCTTTCCATTTCAGTAGATTGAGAACCGTGCGATCTTGTGAGAATCTTGTGCTACAAAGATACGTCTCGACACGGAGAATCGCAAGCGGCCCTGTTACTTCAGATGAGTCGGCACGGGCACTCCAAGGAAGAGACAAGTATCCACCCTTGCCCGTGGGGTCTGGATGCGCATTCTGCGTCCACTCGTCAATTCTGTACAATAATAACGAGTGCAGGCCGTCGCTCATGAACGCCTGATGGTCCCAAAGAGGTAGATACGCCATGGCAAAGGGAGTATTCGGTAGTTCTGACACCGTCAGTACAACGTGTGAAGTAGTGACATCAGGAGGCGAAAGAGATAATCGGAAAGTCTGGCTCCATCGCTCCCCACGCTGCACAGCAAAGGAAGTCCAAGTCGTATAGGGGGGTGAATTCGAGGACGGAAATATGCAGGAATCGATTCGCTCCCCGGACTGTCGGCGCACGTTCACCGAGACCACTAGATTGTTTCCGAGCATATTGCTGGATAGAGAAGTGGCACTTCCTCCATATCGTGAAATGAGATTTTGTCGAGCCAAAAGAGCCTCGTTGATAGTTACGTAGATGTCCGATCGCGGTCTCGTTGGGGCTCCGGAGAACCCCATTTTGTTGGTCCTACTGATACCAGATAGGAGTGTAGGTGTAGATCTGATAAGTACATCGGCATCGGGATGATCGAAGGATTTTAAGTGAACAAGCAACCTCTCCGCCCTTCTCGATGTCTCATAGTGACCAGACTCGCTATCTAGCATATCACGAACAATGTTGTCCCATCCTTTGGCTGTCTCAAGCGTTTCGGGATTTGCTGCCAATGGGGCCGGCGACCAGATTGTGATTACCTGCTCCGACTCTCCCCCATCCTTCAACATGGATTTAAGATTAAGTACGCCGACGCCAACTAATCGATTAGCAGTCATCTGGATTTGCTGCGAGCCCTCTGCGGAGGTGCGTCCTGAGGCAGAACCTGCGGTGCTCGGGGGGCCCACGCCGTCTCGCGTTGAAATATTTCTCTCATTGTAAACTCGCTCGTCGGGATGTTCCGACAGGGCATCAAGCTTTGATCCCCCTCTAGAGAATGCTGATCTCGTCGATCCCCACATCAAACTTCTCCTAGAAGCCTTGGGCCCGGAGGAAGGGGGTGCCTTGTCCTTTGAGAATGATGCATTTGATTGCCCGAAGGACCCTGACCGTGAGGAAGGCTTCCCTGCAACAATCTGTTGTGGTGCGCGGACTTTGACGACTAGAAAGAGTTCCGAATCTGCAGAGGGCCCATCTCCAATATCAGCCGATGTAAGGTCCGTGAACAACGTGCGCATCTGTGCATCCTTAGCCATGTAACCCATGAGGCCACCTGACGGCACCTCGGCCGTGTATGTTTCCGTAAGCGTGGTCAAAGAACCCCCTACAGATTTGGCAACCAAGTAGAGGTCTAGGGTTGCAGGCTCGTTTGAAGCTCCGGCAAAGCTCTTGACATCCGCCATCAAATGATGTAGAGACATAGACTCGACATGAGGAACAGGTGTTTCTTCGAGTAGGCTCATAACGGATTGTAATCTAGTAATATCTATGACAGAGTCATCGCCAATCAAAACCTTCCCACGCTGGGCTGGATCGCGCACAATGACTTCTCCGCCACATAATTTGTTTCCGCGCACCAAGTCCCAGACCGTCTTGTCTCGTAGCACGGCGGCTTCACGATCTGTGAGAAGGTTGTGAAGCAATTGGCGACGCGCCAAATCGATGGTCTGGATCAGTTGTGACACGCTCTCAAGTTTCGAATACTGCCTCGTCAGCAGTAATTCGTGGAAATTGGTGGAATGCCATTCTCGCAGGCAGGAAGCAATCTCGTCAATTAGAGGTTCATTAATAGACGCCGGCGTCTCGTCCCCCATCCTTAGCATAGGAACGGGAGCGGATGGCTTTGGCGAAGGCGAATTCGTACCAGCATTCTTGGGTATGTGAGCATGTTGAGAGAGTTCATGGCTTGATCGGGATTGGTCCTGGTGTTTTATTCTGCTGCCGTCCGCACCTTGATCTCGCTTCCCGCTATCGGAAATGATTCCACTCTTTCCCGAGTCGCTACAACGCTGGGATATATTCTGGTCGCTCCCGTGAAGTGAGGTGTCGCCATCTTGATTCTCGCTGCCATCACCATCACCCAGAACTTCACGTATCTCCACACAGCTCCGGGGAAATATGCCTGAGAAGACACGGGCTTCGAGGGTCTGGCCCTTGACGGAGGTCAGACCGGCCAGGAGAGAGGGTGGTGCTAACAGGTAGCCACGCAGCCACTCGCCGTTGGGTGTCTCCTCAATAATATACAGGTCATCGCCAATCTCGAGGGGGAGCTCGTTCTCGACCTTGGTCTCGAAGGGGTAGGTTGCGACGGCAAAGGCGATACGAGGCAAAGGTCGCCAGGGCATTGGAGCAGGTGGTCCAGGTGGTCGCACGAGGGCTGCGCGTCGGTCAACCGCATCAGGCGGGAGGCAAGTCTAGAGACGGGCGTTCAAATTGTGCTTCAGGCAACCGCTGCAGGCAAGCGAACGAGTGGGAGAGACGAGGAGGACGGGGGAGGGGTCGCAGGCAGAAGCGGAGGCGACGTCGTTGTCAGTGATTCGGCAGCAGCAAACAAGCAAGCGAGCCGTGTGTGCGTATGCGCTATGCTATATGCTGTGTACTATGTGCGGCTATGAGCGATATGCTGTGGTGAGCTGCGGCGGAACGTGGATCGGTCGAGGAAGAGAACTAACAAAGTTGCACCCTCGAGCCTCCAACGGAAGTGTGTCATTGAATTTGGCCGTTCCCCTTATATGATATTCTGGTACCGGCAGCGTGTCGCTCTCGTATTAGAATTGATGTCGACTGTCGCCTCTCGCTAATCGGACAAATCAGATTGTTGTAGTTCGAGCGAAGGGAGGTGATGGTTTGATGTGCCGGGGATAACGTCACGGTTCCGTGATAGAGAAAAAAAAAATGCCAAGGGAAAATTAGTTTTTGTCGGAGAGCGTATCGGATTGAACAAAGAGTGATGCCGAAAGACAAGAGGGCCGTCTAGAGGGGCTGACTGGCAACAGCTTTGGCTGGATGAGTAGTCGGATTAGGGAATTAGGAGGTACCGTAGTCGGGGGGAAGGGATCAAGCTACCTAGGTAGAGCTGGCGTCCTGTTAGCTGCCGAAGTCTAAAAGACGAGTGTGAAGACGAGCACAATAGGGTGTATTGGCGCAAACTGTAAATATAAAGTGCTGAGGAGGAATCAAGTATCTACAACATTTTGAACATTTTGGTGGTTCCGTAATCGCGTACCGAACATACTTTCTATGGCATGTGCAGTGTGTGTAGGTAGGTATACCTAGATGCCGCATGTTTTTTGCAGCTGATACCTACCTAACTATGTAGGTATACTATGTACATAGTACTACTAGTATGTATAGTATGTATAGTAGGTGTGTGTGTGGGTATAGGGAAAATGATATAGATTCTACCAACAGTCATTCATGTATATATGCCTACTAGCTACATGTACTAGATAAATTCTAAACATCAGTGCGCATTGCACGACCATACGATGATATGACAAGTATGTACCCAAGTACGGAGAAGTGAGAAGTGTGTATAAGAAAGATAAACTGCTTCTTACCCTATCAACTCGATCATTGTACTTGGATGAATGTGCACTAAGTTATGATAAGATAATTCCTCAAGATGACACAGACATATCAGGCTATTACATATACCCAGTTACCTTAGGTACCTACCTAAGGTAGGTAGATAGTAGATGAATACAGGTACCTACACTACATATACACTAAGACAGGTACCTATCAGTCTATATGTAGACGGCACTACCTGGGTACTCTGCGAAGGGAGGGAAAAGATGGGATCTGACATGCTGAATCGCGCAGAACATCCCCTGAGATTTGTGGGTAATATATCATCCAGATTGGGTAATTTTCTTTAATCCCCGGAGCGCACCAAATGTACTAAAAGCCTGGGACCTAGACCAGTGCCTAGACTACCTACCTAGGTATAGAGCACTATACCGTACCTACGTAGTCTACCTTGGCAGCTTTAGCGCCACAGTACCAAATTGCCCAGAAACTAACATCTAGTACCTGCACTAGATACCTACCTACAGTAGTATAGGTAGGTCAAAGATCCGACCAACACCACTTAACCATGAGGAATTCCAATATGGCTTACTTAGTATATTCCTCACCTCACGCAGTTCATCGCAGTTAGTTGGATGGATAAGATACTGCCCATGGCAACAACTCCCTCCAGAACGGTACCCTTTCGTTGACATGACTCGCGTCTCTCTCTACACTACCTAGGTCATCAAATCTAGCTCGTCACGACTTCATTCTGACCCCCTTCAGGCAAACCGTCTTACATGCTTACATGGGAGCCTGTTAGGAACTAGATGTTTCAAATGTAAGCCACAGCAAGGCTGAAAGACCAACATCACCATGATTAGCCGGCTACGTTCTGGCTCCCCATTTTCCACACGTAACCTGTCTAGTGTAGTGTAGCGTAGGTACCGGAACTTCGAGTCCCCATGCAGTCACAGTGACATCCATTGCCCAGGTGGTCTAGGGCTAGATCTCCCGAACACATCATCATTGGTGCAATCCCCTGATCCAACGTGGTGTCTCAGATCGCCATTTATCTAGATAGATTAGGGGACAGGACGTCTCCGTCATATGACCTGTCGTTAATCAACCCTACCACCGCGATCTGATAATTATTTCGCCATCGGTTAGTTGCCGGCTGATCTTGCTCAAGGCCCCCCCGTTTACGCAGTAACGACATCACGCATCCGTCATATGTGCTTATATGCTGCATCGCTTGCAACTCATCATCTTACCTGTTAAACTTAGGATATGCAGCAGCATCGCATACGAAAACTCTGCTGCTCTCGACAGCCCCCCTCTGACGGGACCTAGTCGTAAATAAGCGAACAAGTCAATAGCGCTGTTAGGAATCGACGGATGGTAGGAGTCATGAAATGCTTAAGTATTAAAGCATGGCAACCGTTTAGTTATACTGATGATATGTCACATACGCTAAAGACTACACGTCTTGCTGCATAGAAAAAGAGGGAGAAAGACGACATAACGCACTGGCGGAGTAACCATGATCTAATCAATATGCCTACGGTCAATTATATTCGTCAGCGATGAGGTGACTAGCTACCGAAGCATAACCCTGCAATTACAAGATCCCGGTTCCGGATACCTAGATACAGCTATTGAATTGAATCGGGCAGACCCGACCGCTTGTATAGACTAGATACACTATATACCTAGAGACTATCTAAGCGCACCCCCACCGACTATACATTCATCGCAGCGAGCGCGCGTTCCTCACACGAACTTACCGTACATAGGGAAAGGGTATGTCAGAAAGGAGAAGACGGCTCTCGAAAAAAACCCGACATGACGACGAGAACGAGGCCGCACATCTCACCGGTAAACTTCATCACCGAGTCATGGTGCTCGTGGACACATATCCCGAGTCCGATGACACCTTGTCCACGCCATAGCCGTCGAAGCCGCCCTCGACGTTGAACTGGGCGTTATAATCGAACAGGCTGAGCTCGCCGCCAAAGCCCCAGTCGGGGTCGTCGAGCAGGTAGCTGACGTCGATCCCGGGCTCCACGGCCTGGTCCGGCGCCGCCGGCGCGAGCGGCTCCTCCAGCGACGTCAGGCCCGGCGTCGTGGCCCTCGACGTCGTCTGGGGCGTGGTCGAGGACGAGCCCTCGTCCTGCGCCATGTTGTTCCGGAAGAAGTCGGCGAGGCAGTTCCGGATGATGTCGTTGATGCCGTGCAGCATCTCGGCCTCGACTTTCTCGAACTTGCGCTCCACCCGCTGCCGCACGAGCCGCGGGAGCTCTTTCTTGATGCGCTTCTCCACGCGCTTGTAGCGCTCAAAGTTCTTGGAGTGCGTCGCCGTTTCGTCGTGGTCCGGGTCTCCGGGGCGTCAGTCAGTACTCTCGATAGATAAGACCCGCGCGGCTTTAGGGCTGGTCAACTTACATGGGCTTGGGATCGCATTCCGGTCTGCGCCGGGGAAGAGGAGGATGTAGATGTCATTCCACCGTTGTATCTCCGTTTGGCCTGAGTTGTGCCTCTTTCTCTCTCGCAGTTTCCGCTCCGTATCCTGATCGATGCCTTCCCCCGGGGGCTGATGCGATTTCTTGCAAGGCTCGTCAGCGCGTAGATGCGTTTGCAGCTCTTTATCGTCCCCAAAGCACAAATTACACCTTGGACAATTGTGTTTGGGTAGTAGGTGCACTCTATACAAATGCTCCCTAGATGATCATTCTTCCTTAGTAACAGCATCAACGAAAATCATTCCGAAGGAACTTACTTGAGCCTATGGATCGACTTCCACCCCCCTTTCATACAGAGCTCCTTCTTATGTGCTTTCGGATTGTGCTTGTGAAAAGGGCAAGCCAACTTTAATTCCTCAGGATCAGTGTCTTTGGTCAAACGCAAATTAGCATTTACGTTTCTCATATGTTCAAGAAGCCTTCGGAAATGCCCGGGAAACCCTTCTACGCGGCGCTTCTAAAATATTGTGTCGAGGGGTTGGGAATCACTTACCTTTCTTAGCACGCTTGTTGCCCCCTCTATCTTGCCCATTATCGTCACCCCCAGACAAATCGTCCGGATTATCATCGTCGCTTAATTGGCGCTTCTGCCGGCGACTCGTCCCCCCGGACTTTTCGCCACCCGTCTCCGGGCTCTTGGAGCCAGCGTTGCGGGTATTCGTGCCGGTACCATCCGCGGCTTCCGAAGCCTCAATAGTGTAAGAAATGATCGCGAGTCTCTTGTCGAGCCACTTTTGAAACCCAGCCATCACCTGTTCAACGGCGATTTCTCTTCTGTGGGCAATGTATTCTTCTGCCGTCAGTCTTCTCTCCCCTTCCCGATCTTGTCGACCCTTTCTGGATCGTTGAGTAGCGATCACCCCCTTGTTTCGCTCCACTGGAACGCCCTGGGTCAGTTACCGCCGTCTTGAGCGTAATCTGTGAGAGTTTCGAGACCTTGGAGGAGGGCTCTACGATATGATTTCCACCCGAAATGGAGCCTCTATACTAGAGAAGTCCCAAAATTAAGAACGCAAGGACCTCGAAAAACTACTCACTAGAATCGGTGTTGCTATCTGTTCCGCGACCGGATGAATTTCCCTGATCTCGCCCGACGTATGCTTGGCTTAGATTCTCCTTGCATACGTCAAATTCTCTCAGGCATGGCCCACCGCCATGCGCCGAGTCTCGGGTTGCCTATACGATTGTGAGTTCGTTCTTCAATTTTTGAACCCCCTTCGGCTTCAGAACGCCCTATAGCCTTACCGCAGTCGAGGCACCCTTCGTTCTCGCACCAACAGGACAGGAAACTGCGTTCTTTCCAGAGGCCAACTGCTTGACCATGCTTCGCTTGAGGCTATGGATTCGACGTTGGGCGACTGCAATCTCTGGGGTCAGTACATCGTTTTCTTCCTTAAGTTGAAATTAAACCAAGTTGGAGACGAAATGCCGCCGGATTTCACTTAACTCGTCTTCTCCCACTTAGCCGCAAGCTGGGCTTTTGTCTTATTCCACTACAACACGCGGGGTTAGCTATCACCATTCTAAGCGTGGCCCATAAGCGCTTCCGATTCAATGAAGCCCCTAAAATATGATCCTAGTTCGAAAGGAGAGCCTGGATTGGTACTCTCAAGACAACACGAAAATGACCCACGGAGTTGTAATTGAATTGGCAACGCCTAATGAGTTGTAGATTTGAGGCAGGGGTGGGGTGATAATTCTGATGAGTCCAATTTGATGTGGTCTGTGGCAGTTGAGGAGAATCGAGAGTATTCAGTATATTGCGTGGTCTTTGAAGCATCTCTGAGACGGGAGGGAATGCATCAACGAGATTCGCAAAACTCCTAGTCTAGTTCACAGCCTAGTGCTAGGATCAGCTTTGAGTCATCACGGTGAATTCGCTGCGAGTGAATCTAATTAGTTCTCGAGCTTTGGGGGCATGCGGTCCGGAGGACTGGAGTGCGCGTGGGCTTGCTTGTTTGTCTGAGCAAGACTCTGAAAGGAAGCCAGCAGAGTGAATTGGACGAGTTTTCTACACAAGACTCCTCAAGTACGACAAATCAGGACAGGTGAACTCAAAATAATATCAACGGTGTCAGAATAAGGTCTATTATGGGAATCAAAAAAGTATTGCTCATGCGCATATTTATATTTCCCCTCACAGTCGTTTTGCGCAACGGCGCAAAACTCGAGGTGGAGGTACGCTCGCGCAGAACAAACGGAACACGGGCTGACATGCGGAGAGGTACATGGGACAAAAGCTGCTCTAGGGTCGCCGGCGGATTCCTGCCAATCAAGCATGCAGTAGAACAACGCCCAGTTAAAGCAGGCTATCAGGCGTGCGCGGGATGGAGACTTGCCCGAGTCGGACACAGCCGGCCGATACCGCGCCTATGTAGATATTGCGCGTGAGCAATCGACACTTGTGCGCTTTGGTCGGTTTGTGCGCACCGCGTTTAGCCACCGAAGGCACACTTCGTGCGGAAGCTATCGCGAGCGTCAGAACGCCGTGCCGGGTACTAGCATGACGTCAAGATTGAGGCTGAGAGTTGAATCTGTATGCTCGTTCGAGTTGTGCTCAGAGAGCAGGACGCAGGCGCGATGAGATGCGAGCAACGCTTATCTGGCATGTCGCGTGGGCGTGGAGTTCGCAGCTCGGTCGATGCA
Organism: Xylaria grammica; assembly: GCA_004353285.2. NCBI lineage: Eukaryota > Fungi > Ascomycota > Sordariomycetes > Xylariales > Xylariaceae > Xylaria > Xylaria grammica. The sequence goes on from NGZP02000009.1 coordinate 4,526,852, forward strand.
TACATACATACACATATACATACATATATATATGCGCACGTATATGCGAGAGTCTTGGTGTGTGAATAGCATGCCTCCGTAGCAGCAGCATCAGGTTTCCTCAATCTCCAATTGACACAAAGGAACTGTGTCGGGTTCCCAGAAGACGAAAGACCAAATCAACACCCAATCAGGGGCAAAGCCACTTGGAAGAACAAATTATCTCCTGCCCTTCGAACTGACGTTTGGGAGCCAGCCATTCCCCTCACCCCAACCAAACCTACTTACAGGATGTCGTCGAGTATAACCGACATGGCAAATAAGACTTCTGCTCCCAAGTATGCGCCACTATACAAGTGAGGGGAAGGTTGTCCACCGCGGCTAACACCCAGCCATAGAAGGTTTCAGCGCGAGATGCTGAAAGACTACCTCGCCCGAGGTCCCGTTACTGCTACCGAGAGGCTTGTTGCTCAAAGCGGCGACATCCCGACAAGTATACCGGCGACCGATAAGTTATGCTCTATGGAAGAGTATCTCGACCGGTTAGTAAAACAGGCACAAGGGGACGGCAGAACGTGACAAATGATTTGAGGGGTATAGACGAATCGAGCTCGGTAAACGCGTCGTATGGGAGAGGCTTGATGGTGTACGATACATGTTGGGAGGGCACGAGCAATAAGTTAGCGGGCAAGACAGTACGAAGAGAAGAGATGCAATGCGGCATTCTCTTATATACCCATCTGTATACCTCTTCCTACTCGTGCCACGCGCGTAAAAGAGCATCTGGCTCCGAAAAGAGCATCGTCCCCAAGGACCTAACCTAGACAGTCAGTCGTACCGCCATGCTCACAATCCAATCAGCATTCTCCAAGATCTCAATACGCTGCAGGCTTCCACAGGGTCCACGAATGCGTATAGTAGACCGTGCTTCTCTTTTCCTAAACCACCTAGTCCACGAGTATATAGTGACGAAGCAAGGCAGCATAATGATCTGTCGGCGAGTTCAACCAATGACTCGTCCGTGGGTTACGTGGAGGTTCATGCTTGATACGCATCAATTGGGTATTATTGAGGTCCCACTCTAGCGGACCAGACGAACGCACGAATTACCTTCCAAGTGCCATGCCATAATCGTACCCGTGACTATAAACAGATCTGAGCACAACCGTATATTCATCGGCCGCCGAGCTTCTTCGGGGCAATAGCGTTCGGGCAAGGAATGGCCATGCGCATACGCAGGCAGGTATAACAATGCGAAGTAGCTAACATTCACAACGATAGCCTTGGCCTGGGCCATCTGGATTTCAGAACAAATAACTGTCGCATTGCTCTCGAAAAAGTATATGCCAGAACACAAGGCGAAATCTACAAGTTGGCCCCCCTCAACATCCCTTACGTCCCAAATCTATTATGAACAAACTCTAATCTAGAGTATCGTGCCGAGTATTACCAACCCTTAACATTCTATCATCAGGACCATTTGCACATACCACAGGATACTGCCGCCGGCTAAGCCCGTTCCCGGATATCACTAGGCCAGCCGAGCCTTGTGGACAAGTGCTAACCCGTGAATCAGCCGGCGCTTGTATCCATCGAATCGCTAGAAGGGTTTGCGTTTTGCCTCGCGCGTTCTATTCGCTCAGCTTTCCAAGCCTCGATCTGTTTGCGCAGGTCATCCGCTGGTACGACATCATCAATCGTCATTTGAACGTTCGAAAATGGGTCTTTTGGAGTTGATAGGAGTTGTTGCACGATCGTAGACCGATCCATAATGTGCCGCGATGGTAGGATGACTGGGTCGGTCATCAGGTCACCCATAATGGGATCCTCAAATTCTGGAGGTATTTCGCCTAGGTCAAGTTCTGCTTGATCCAGCTCCTTCTTGGCGTCAGCCACTCTTTTTCTGAGATCATTCCATGCGACGACTGTCTCCGGAGGTTTCCCAAGGCTGTTCTGGAGCAGTTGGGCAGCGGCCTCAAAGTTCGTTGGCTTGTACGAGCGCCCGTCGGAGGCAACGGCCTTGACGAAATCGGGTTTAGGGCCGAGATTAAGGTAAACGTCAATGAAGTCGGATAGTAACGTCTTGGGGTCAAAGTGATACTTCTTGGCATCCTCAACTTTGAGTTGGCCACGCTTCGGGCCAACCAATGACTCGAGATTGTAGTTCAGCATGCCAGCTAACCGGACGACGATTTCGGGCATGGTGAATGAATCCCGTAGTGTCTCGGTAAAGAGCTTCATCATCCCCATTGTGTCGTTTACCAGCTGCATCCACGATTGACACTGTTGCTCTGCTTGCTCTAAATCTGTCTTAACCTTGTCGCGGTCCTCTGGTGATAATCCCTGATTTTGGAGCTGTTTCTGGTAGTCGTGGATTTTGACTAGCTTTGTCAGAGCCTCGTCTAGCAAGTACGTAGCATCATTGAGAAGTAGGTTTACGAATTGCACAAAAAATTGACGGTTGACCCTAGAATTATTAGAAATAGCCTACGCTGCTTAGGAATCCGTTCAACTTACCTGCTCTCTCGACTGAGCTTCTCTTTGTACACGTTATTTGGCCAAATGGTCTTAATAACCTGGAAGATCTCATAACGAATGTTGAACTTGTCGTAGAATGCGGAGCTAACACCGCTATGCTCGCATTCTATCATTCTTAGCGCAGCTGGGTAAACGGTGACATCTTGTACATACCGATATAGAATTTCATTAGTGAGTGAAGCAGGTGTTCATTGGCAAAACCTGAGCCTATCAAAGAATCGCCGAGCACACCACGACTCAAGTGGTACATTGGCCATGTTCCAGAAAAGAGGAGCGTAACGAGAGAAGACTTCAGGTAAGGATTCTTTATGTACTCTGAGGATCGTAGAAAGGTGATACAGAGTGTGATGATTTCATCTCCCGTCGCCGACATCAGAATATTGGGCAAGAACCTGACCTACGTTTAGTAGCTAATCAGGTGAGTATTTTGAGTAACATACCGGAAAACAAACTTAAAGTTTTCTACCACATCCTGTAGAGCATATTCGGGTAGACAACTAAAGGCTGGAGGCCTGTCTGTTGAAAGCGGAAGGCTAATTTGCCCTCCGGGCTTATAGTCCGTTTTACTAGCAGTTCGCAGGAGCCATACGGCAACATATCGCATGAACTGTAATGACAATGTCTGCATACTCTGGTCTAGCACGACTGCCTGAATCGCATGCTTTAAACATATGTACTTTTCCACCGTATTCACAGCGGTTTGGATATGCTGTTTCACCACGGCGGCGCGAAGCGGGTTCTGACGAGTTTAATATTGGTGCCCATTTCGATGTTGAGGAGACAAGAGACTTACGTTCTGGACCTTGGGTAGTTCCTCCTCCATCTGCTTAATTATCTTTTCAACATACTTGATGTCCTTGTCTATATCCTTTAGCTTTGAATTCGTAGCTCCGAGGCCGTAGTGGTGCGCCGCCAAGGTTAGGAAGAAAACCTCGGAAATGAAATTTGATGAGCCTTCAACTTTGTTGTTGTAAAAGGCGTCTGACGTAGCTTGATCGGCGTTCAATTTGGTCTCGTCGCTCATATCCACCCGAGGGGTCCGTCGGAGATAGTCGAGGTCAACCTTATTTATCTTAGAGAATGTCGCGTCCATAAAGGGCTCACAGAGTTTATCTAAGACCGCGGTTACGTTTACCATAAATCCGTCCGACGCAACTTCAGTGGCCTTAACCTGAAGAGCTCGTCTTTTATGGTTTGAATTCAAGCCGAAAGCAAACCAGTCAAGTGTACTGTTCTTGGCAGCCGGGCTGGCGCGGACGAAAGCGTTGATAATGCCAATCAAATCCCCTTGGTGAGCTTTAAGCGTCATTTGTAATGCCGTTTGAGAGGACTTAACGTGACCAGGGTCAATGGTTCGTGGGCTAGCGAAGTAAGTTTTAGTCACCTCTGTTTGAAGAGGAGAGATGCGGAAGAAAGGCCCAAGAATCGTATCCGTTTCTGTTGCCTTGGCTAATTCCTCTTTGGTTGCGTCTTGTTTCGGCTGCACTTGGAAGTTGGGATGTCGTGCGAGCGCATCAAGAAGGGGAGGAAACCGTGAATAAGTCACCAGGCACTACAGAGGTCAGCACTCGTTACTTGTGATGGCTTCAACCTGGTCTCACGTTGATGTAGGGCTTATAATCGTCGTTCATGGTCATTTTAGCTAATTGACCGCTCATAGTGACTATAGCCTCGGTGAAAATTGGTGCTATAGTATCATCATCACTCATGCGCGAAACAGCCTCGGTGAAGAAATCCAGACATACACCGTCCTCGTTATCGTGGTTACGAAGAAGGTAAGGAACTAATGAGTCATGGTTCGGGTTGGGGTCCCGGCTGATAACAGTAATTAACACGAGCAACATCATCAGAATGTAATATAGGTTCTTACCCAAAATATTCAGGCATCGTAAGAGCAAATACGCAGTTACTCATGCAAAGACGCTGAGCTTCGAGCAACACAGCCTCTTTCTCGGGAGATGGGCGCCGAGCAGGCCTACTCGCCTTCATTACCCGCTTCCAGCAGGGTAATAAGTAGTCAAGGAGTGCCTTGTTTCTTGGTACATGTTTCGCAGCTTCGAGGAGGGCGGCATCGATAGAGGACGTGCTGAATTTGACGGGCTCTCCAGACTGCTCGAGTTCAGCCTTCAGTTCTGGCAGGTAAGTCAGTTTCGTGCCTCGAATATCGGCCTTCCTATTCTCGTCAAGCGTGACCAGGAAGACGTCGCCGAGCACACGATCTGACCAATCCTCTAGGCTCTCTCCGTTCGCCGCATGCACCTTCTTCATAGGATGGGCTTCTGATAGCTCTACGTCAACAGCCGTTGTAGGTCTTTTAGTGCTGCGAATATTACCTGAATCGGCAGAGGTGCCATCCTCAGATTCGGATTTCTTGCCCGCGATTTGAGAAAACGGGTTTTTGGGCGAGGCGCTCTCTGCGGGCTTCGGCCTCGGTGGTGGTTTTGAGGTGATGCGAATTTGTTGACCTTGGGGCTGACCTGACGGCGACGGAGAGGTGAGGGACGCCGATTCGGAGGGTTGAGCGGGGGTCGACGATTCCGAGGTAGGTTTCGGACTCGGGGGCGTGGCATTTAAGCTGGCTAACTTTGCAAGCCTCCTCTGGCGCATCTTTACTCCTCTTAGTACGGAAGTCCTGGTACAACGAGGGGTAGGAGGACAGGGAGGGATCACATACCTGCTCGGCCGGAGGCAACGTAGGTTCTGGCTGTTCACTGGGATCCATAATGGAAGTTCGTGATGCACAATAAACAGCAGCAATCTACTTCGAGCGCAAGAGGGCAACGAGGTTCCCGAGCCTCATCCCAAGTCACCCAATACTCTCTTAAGGAATAAGGGCACAAACAAGGTTAAACGATATTGCTTATAGTGCAATGGTGCAATGGGCAGTAGGAGTATCCGCGTGCAATTCCGCCTGAGCCGCCTGGTTGGTTCGTGGATTTCCCTGTTTAAGGCTGAAAAGTCAAGGACTCTGAGTTGTATAGGCAGTCCGTAAACGGGTACGGATAGATGTCGATGGAAGGACCCAGTCGAATGACGCCGCTTATCAATAATACGTGGGTAAGTAGAAATTGAATACGTAATTCCCATGTAGGTTACTGCAGTACCTACATGTAGGTTGCAGAAGTACCTGTCAGCACTTTTCTACCTGAGATATTCTACCTAGGTACCTCCTTAGGGGGGTTCGCTTAGGTGCCTTCGGCAGACTACCTTAGGTACCTGGCGGCCTAACAATCCCTAAGTACCTATAGGTAGGTACCTATGTTTCCCCACCTGGGCCTTTTACCATCACTGCCGGTGGGGAGGAATAGGTACCTATGTACAGGTAGTTCCAGCTACCTACACAGGTACCTACACAGGTACCTTAGGTATCGTTTGCGTTTGGCGCATCGTGAGTGCTCGAGGACCTAGGTTAGAACAGTTAAATACTTGATTCTAAGATACCTAGATATCTCTCATGACTAGAGCTTGCAGCCTAGTAGTACCTCAAAAGAGGTCGTTGGAAGGAAATCGGCTATGGCGATCGTATTATGAACCCTCTTCCTCTTCCTCTTCGCACCCGCACTTGGAGAATACACATAGTTGTAAGTGGGTAGGTTAGAGATGACTATACACGTACCGCATTAAACATGCTAATCGCCATGGTTGCTGCCAGTCGTCCATGGTCCATATGTGTAGGCAGCTCTTGCGAGCCGGAAGATTGATATGAAATGGGCTGACGACACGCGTGTATATACTACTAGGGTGTGGTAATAGGTACTTCAAGCCAGGTCCGAAGCCTGAGTTGCCGATTTTAGAGAATGACAGCCTTCAGCTCCCACCCTTCGTCTCCACCAGCCGGCTGACTATATCTAGTAAATACCTACTTTGGTATTCCAGAACATGATGATTGAATCGATTTCGCTCCCGAGACGCCACTTCGGGACGTTTCCAACGTCACTCAGCCGCCCCTTTTGCTTCCACGTGGAAACGCCCGGGCTTCGACGAGAGGCCTGCCAGCAGCCATCTACAGTTGTATCGGGTGGTCGCCGTAAGGCTAAGTCTTTGCTACTAAATCCGGGTCCTCTCGCTTATATAGCGTATGGCAATGCCGGCAGAACTAGCATTGGGGTCCCTCCTATTCGCCCTGTCCCTGCTGGTGCAGATACCACCACCGAGGTCAACCCCTTCTCTCCAACTGATGTCAGCTCCATCCGGTCGCCATTGTGCCTCCTTAACCGCGGTTTCGGAGACCTAGTCCATCTCCTCCATCGACTCTAAGTTCAGTCGGGCGACCGTCGACTCCGAAGTGGAACGCTTCTCGTTGCTATGTGATTATTGGCCGCTGCACAACTATACACAATATTCTGGTTTGTGGTTACATATTCATATTTGACAATTTCCATCGTCCACATCCACGGACCTGGCGACTATCGTTACAAAGCCAGAATGAGTGTTAGATTCTCCATGTCACCCTTCGTTGTGCACCCGATGGGGGCAAACAGCTAAATGGGCGGAGGGACGCTGTACTCAAGTTACTCTTCGCAAATGTGCTGTGCACTATCGGGCCACTTCCGCACATTCTGTCGCAGCTTGTAGTACAAAACGAACCGTTAAGAGGCCTTCTGGTCTCACAGTAACATGTCGTCCTCGCCTATGAGAGAGATTCATTGGGCGGTCGGCGCCTGTCGATCCGTTATTGCTGTGTGCCGGCTTCATTATCGACATAGGTTGCGTTCCACTCCTTAGTCCGCTTTGCCGCTCTTCAGACACCAAGCACCCCCCGACTTGCCGTGTGAGGCTTCACGTAGAACATTATTTCGAAAAGGCAATAATCCCGTGTCATCACAGCCGTACAGAGCCACCGTGACGGTACCTCGGCCAGGTGTTCTGGCGGTAGCACGTGCTTGTCAATGTCCATCGAATTGCTGAACGCAACACGATGTCGCCACTCATTTGCCACCATAGATCAAGTCCGATCTTCTATGCGCCTTCGGATGGCCAAGTAACTAAAACTACATTCTCCGGCAGGCTCACATGGAGAGCGATGGCAGATATGGACTCTGGTTCTTGAACATTTGTATTCTCGTATTTCTGCAACTGGGAGCTAGAAGGCGGAATTGAGGTCTAGCAATTTGTACGTACGGTGACATTTCGGTCTGTACAGAGCAGCCATTTTATGCAATACGCATGCTTCCATTGGAAAAGAACACTGCTCGGGTTCTGGAACGCATTCCTACCCTTACGAGCTCGCGGCCTGTTACATGTCCGGCGCCGCGAACTTTTGCCCTGTGGCGTTCGGAAGGTTCCTCACGCATTCGTTCCAAGGCACAAGCCGGGTAGAAGCCGTCTTTCCAAATCTTCCATACGAGACAGATTGCTAGGAATGTGGTCGCACAGCCTGAGCCGTCTGTTATCGTCTAGGCGGAAATTTGCAGACGGCGTGTAACGACCATTATCTCTCACGCTGACTATTCAGCTACGACGTGATCTCCTATGGGGAACGTTGTGTAATCATGATGATCGTCCTGCTGGGTTGTGTGAGCTCCCATGCTGTGTCTCTGATGGTACACGATAATACTCGAACGGGACAGCGTGGGTCGATATATAGGTACCTGCGTGGCTGATCTGGTAATCGGCCCAGGTTGCTTATTGGATTGACGCACGATTTCTCGCTTTCTAGTAGCAGTGTCTCTCTCCCCGGCTCATTCGCTATCCTCAAAGAAGGAGATATGATATTGCTCACATTCGTTTCCAAGTGATCTCTTCCTCCACCGCTCACGCTTTGGCTTCACCTAATTACCAAAAGATGCCTCTCGTTAACTATATTAGCTCATCCCATATAAAGATATATTTATTGTAGACAAGACCCGACTTCGGATGGTTACCATGGATCAGCAAGCCGACGATAACAACCGTGATACCATCCATAGAACAGCCTCCCGAGATCCAAAAACGAAGCATCGGCGACATAGCCCTGCCGAATTTGGGAGAGGGAATGCGTCCGCTTGTGTGACTGCTTGCTTTGATCAGTTGGTCCCTAGTGTGGAGGATACTTGCCGCCAACTCCAACAGCCGGAGTACCGACAAACCCGTTTGTGGGATCTATATTGCTGCGACTCTATTAACTGTGGCGTATATATTGGAAACATTGGACAAAGCCGTGAGTTTTCTCTGCATCTGAACGCCATGAAAAGCCCTCTCTAACATCGCCATAGCTAATGTTGACCTAATCATTAATGAATGTCAGAAGTTCGTGGAAGGTATCATTCTCATGTAAGGCATAGACTGACCTAAAGTAGTATTGGCTTTTACTCCATTGAAGATCCAGGCCCACCGACGATCGACTATTGCGCTTCTTCTACGCCTGGCACAATCACAACCGGCTTACCGCCTTATACTCTAGCTGTTGGACCTTCGTTTATTCCAGTCAGTGAAATACCGTCTACAGGCTCAGCAGCGCCTCATACTATTCCACCTACCCTTACATCAAAACCCCCTGTGTCGCTCACTCCGACTTCCGCCGCATCGAGCAGCTCAACCAGCACAAGCTCACCCACCTCATCTACCAGTCCGTCACGATTCCCGGCAGGGGCCAAGATAGCCGTCGGCGTGTTCTCAGTCATAGGAGTGTTAGCAGTTACCGCTCTCCTGGCTCTCCTATTCCACCGGCGAAGAAAGGGCTCAAGGAGTAGCTCTCCGGGACGACTCTTAATGCCTTACAACAATCGTTCTTATCCTGAACCGCAAAGCGGCTCCCAGACACCTCTGATAACGCCACCTCCATCCGCCTCATCTAGAAGCGCTCCGCTGACGCCACCAGCGAAGCTCAGTGACCGAAAATATCTACAGCCAGTGCATAGAGAAGGAGTCCCAAGGCCCTTAGCATCCTTACGTGGAGACGATCAGACTCTCCCGTCGTCGCCGAGCTACGCTCCTATGCAAAGCCAAGTAGTACCTCTGCATCAACGAAGAGCAGCAATGAGCGCCCAGGCGCCAACGTCTACAACGACTCCAGCACCGCCTCGTTACCCAGAAAGTAGCATCTACTCGTCGGGCAGCAGACCAGGTACCCCCACCATTACGATCGACTCGAACAAAGCGAGTTCGGTTCACTCGGGCTCAGCAACGGTAGTCGGAACCAGCACGCCGCCATCATCTACCACGAGGTTCCCTCGAGCGCATAACGGGCCATTGGAATTATCGGATTTTGCGACGCCCGCAGGACCACCACCCAATCGCGCCCTGCCTGCGCCCCCAGCCAACCATCCCAAGTCGCCTTCATTCTCGGCCTCCTCCGTGTCGCCCAGGTCGCCCACGTTCCCAGCGCCAGCCCTCGTCCGCGGAGATAGCCACATAGCTCCCACACAACAGGGCGCCGCGACAGCGCCCCCGGCCTCGATGTCGACCAAAGAGCTACGCGGCCTTACCGAGTCATATGCGCGGGAAACAAGGGAGTCATGGGGTAGCTGGAGCGGAGTAGGTGGCGGCGGGCCTGGCGTTACCGCCCCGGGCGGCAGGAGAAGCCGAGGCAATCGCGGTTCTACAGAGAAGAAAGGGGGGGCGAAGACGACCATGGCAGTACAAGAGCTGGACCTAGAGAAGTTAAGTGGGAGGTATTAAGGTTGGGCATCATTCGATTTGATCGCGAGGTCTCACATGTAGTGGCAACCTCCGGATGATAGTAATACATTACAACAGGGGAGATAGCAGGCTATCACACTCCTACACCAGGATTAGGATATTCAAGACATGGGTAAAAAAAAAAGGGGGCTAACGAGTTACGGACGAATGTAATCAGTGCAAGGGGCAATTTAACGCCCGACCGCTAGCAATGCGAGGTGAAGATTTTCTTTAGAGTCAAACATGCACGCAAGGGCGAGCGAGGGAAATACGGAATTCCAGCTTCAGGGATTTCTGATATATTCACGCGTAAAAGCGGCACGGATCGGTAAGGGAGGAGGGGTATACGTCTGAACGCTACAAGCTTGAATCCCACGTTTAGCCGCCCTACGTCAGAGCCAGCACAAGGCCCGGCTGTCCCCTGGCAATTCCGTCGTCCATCTTTTCGTTTTTTTTTCTTAATTTTTTCTCTTCATTTCAGTCGCGGCGGCGGCGGCGGTGCCTATTTCGCGCCCACGGCCAGCAGGCTGGTAATGGTGTCCACGACGGACTTCTCAAGCGAGATGTAGTCGAGCCCCAGCTCCTTGATGGACTTGGAGTTGTCGTACTTGTAGATGTTGTCGATGCTGCCGCCGGGGTAGTCGCCGCCGGGGACGCCGTCGTCGGGCAGCTTGTCCGCGAGCTGCGGGAAGTGCTTGCGGACGATGGGCACGAGGTCCCTGTTGGTGAAGAGCCCCGCCGTCACGAAGAAGCGGTTGCCGCCGGCCTCGGGCCGCTCCTGGGCCTCGACGTGCGCCTTGGCGACGTCGCGCACGTCGACGAACAGGTGCACGCCCGTCGGCGGGATCTCGCTCTTCCAGCGGCCCACGATCAGCGCCACCATGTTGCCGTTGCTCGTGTTGATGTCCGCCAGCGACGCGAGGTGGTGCACGACGGGGCCGAACACGAACGGTGGGTTGATCGTGGCGATGTCGAAGTTGGGCTTCTCGTTCTCCTTGAAGTCCCACGCGACCTTCTCGGCCAGCGTCTTAGACACGCGGTAGGTGACGCCCGGGGGCCCCGTGAGCCCGTCCTCGTAGGTGTTCGGGTTCCAGTCCGCCTCGCTCCACGTCCTGCTGGCGTTGCCGAGCTCCGCCGCGTTCAGGATGGCGGCGAACGAGCTGGTGATGATGACGCGCTTGACGGTCGGCGCGTACTTCTTGACCGCCTCGAGAATCGACGTCGTGCCCTTGATGGCGGGATCTAGCACCTCCGTCTTCGCGTCCTTCCACTTGAAATGGAAGGGCGACGCCGTGTGCTGCACGTACTCGAGGCCTGGGATCTGCGCCACCTCGTCGAAGGCATTCGGCTGGGCGATGTCGGGCACGAGGACGACGGTCAGTTTCGCACCCGGGTAGGCATCGCGGATTATCTTGGCCTTTTCCTCAGTTCGCACCGTCGTCACGACCTCGTGGCCTCTGTTCAAAAGGAGTTGAAGGAGGTGGGCTAGTTAAAGGTTCTCTAGTGTTAGTGGCAAGGGCCTATCTAGTTTCCGCATTCGCAAACACATAGAACGAGTTCACATACTGGCAATGAAGCCTGATCCACCTGTTGTTTGAAAATGAGTCAGCCAGTTTCTGGTATTAGGTTTCGTTTGAGACACCATTGGACGCCACACGAAGAAGACGACCAATGTCTCAAGATGCGGGGTATTGGGACATGCTTGAAGTCACTACGAACCTGTGAGAAGTACTTTTGGCATGATGGATGTGTAACTTTCGAACTTGGGTCTCTAGAAATTGATTGTATATTGACTAACAGATGTTTCCTCGAGGTAGGAACACTCACGATCACTTCAAGAGCCCGAGACCGAAAGGAGGGGGAGGGGTAGCTACATATACTATGTACATAAATGTGGAGGATCACGTCAAGAGTAAGCATCAGGATCACTTCGGAAACATACTATGTCGATACCTAGGTAGCAGCGTCACGCTACACGGTACCTAGGTTAGCCTACCTACATGTAGGTAGCAAGATACCCCGAGAGGTGGAGTAGTCAAGGACCCCACGATGGTAAAGATGGCGACGATTAACAGCCGTCGGCACTTTGTTTACCTCACCATGGACGAGTCGCAAAGCCGGAATCAGGAACGCAGAGGAGGGGTTCAACCAGGTTCTCTTCGAGAGCTATCGACCTTTCTCCAAGCTGTCTCCCTTTTTTTTTCGGCGTTAGGCGGTAATTCCAGACGTGTCGCCATTGTCGCCTATCTTAGGTACGTAGGTAGGTAGGCGATGTGATGAGTAAGACGGTGCAGAGATAGCGTACGCTATAGAACATAAGGTCTCCGGCACGGCTTCGGCAATTACCTTTATTGAATCTCCGTCGTCTCCGAAAGGCGGCACACATTAGGTAACGCCGTCTAAGCTCCGCCTCCTCCTTCCTCTCCCTCAAGTTTATCGCCGAACAATGATAGCCAGCAGCTTCATGCCATTGACAGATAAGTCTACACACCGATAAATGACCGCGAGGGTTGATTTTGCATTCAATACGCCGATATATCCCCTTAGTGGTAATACGCTTCCGTAGCTCTAATGAAACAGGACCTGAGACAACCTCTCGTCATCAATGAAGTGGTTTTACAGATCACAAACGCACACGGGTAAAGCTGCCATTACCTACATACCTAAAGTTCGTTTTCCGCATAGAGAGCCGCAGCGGTCACTACACAAACATGAACTACTATACAACCTTGAGTAGAAGCCCGTTCAGGCAGTGTACACACACGGGAGGGTGTGGGCATGATTTGTTGCACTGACAAAATGATGAGGCCGGTGGTGTCAACAAACCCCTCAATCGCATAGAAATTACGCTATTCAAGTCATTTTGACGTGATCCGACAGGACAGGGGCGGGCGATGTCGAAAGCGGTGTGAAACGAGAATTACGGGATGGCCGTAAATACGATCGATAATCAAAATATTTGAAAAAATCAATTCAGATAGCTAGCTTAGCTCCGCAGCCATGACAAAGATGACGGGAATACTAGCTGAAATATAGGTCGGTAAGTAGTGGCGCAAGGGTTCGAACGTCTTCCCGTTACCGGTGAAGTCGACCGCTTTACACCGGTTAGGTACTTAATCCATCAAGCGCTAAGTATACTAAGTATACTCCTACCCTTGTTCCTACAACGATATACTATTACAACATAAATCAATTTAGGCTCGATGGTAAAAGCCGTGAGTTCGACCAGTTCGACATCACCTAACATCCGCCAGGCTCGGGATCCTTTGATTCATGTGCGAGTAAGTACACTATTCGCCGCGACACAGATTTCGAAAAACCCATCTCAGTCTATTCCGCTAGCCTTGCCGCATCATACCTAGGTAGCGTGCGTGATCAGCAACCCGTGCCACCAAATATCAACGGCAGCGTCCTAAGGTTTGAAGAGCGTCACATGTAACTACCTAAATTCTTAAACCCATTGTAATTCCACTTAGTGCACACAAATAGAAAGGATGTCCCCAAGGATTAAACACATTGTTTTTAAGAGAACAATGCCAGTACTATGCCCACCAGTTATTTTTTAACTTTCATCCACGCCGTTATTAAGTATTAAGGTTGCGCTTTTTGCTGCGCTTCACCTGTCCATCAGCCATGCTGCTCCTTTTTGATCCGTTAATAGTCCTTTAACGCCTCCATATTCTCCATCGTATACCGCTCAGAAGGCCGCTCGTGCCAGGGGCCTAAGTACGACGCATTCTCGACCGCGTAATTCAGGTATGTCCAGATCCGGGTCACACTTAGATCAGCCAGAAGCTCGCATTGGGTCGGCTCGTTTCCGATCATCTTCTCTTTCATCATCAAGTCCTCTATATCACACTGCAGGTCTCGCGACGCGCATGCGCGCGCGTCGTACAGCAGGTCCAAGACGCCTTCCGTTTCCCACCATGTGGCGTATGAGTTCTGCATTGCGAGCATCATTTCTTCCCAAGAGCCGCGTGAATACGAAGCCGACGTGCCACAGAGCGCTTTGTCCGGCTCGAATAGGTTGTCCAGGAAGTTAGGACTCATTGCAGCAAGGGTTTCGCCGATGTCGCTGGCATGGTTTAAAAGCTCCCTCTCCGTCTTGAGCAGTGACGCATGCGGCGCTTTCTGGAGTTTAACAGATAGGGGACTCCGAATTACGTTCCGCTCGATCTGGTCTTGAAGCTCGAGGGGGAGGTGGCGTTGGGCAAAGATTTTCCGCGCGATCTTTAAATTGCGAATGTCGACGAGAAGCTTCAGCTTCAAGATCAGAAGAGCGACAACGGAATTGAGGGATGAGTATTTGTCAACGAGAAATTCAGGATCCTCAAGAACGTCGGCTCCGCGGATATCGAGATACGGCAAGGTCATATCGCCCCAATCGTAGGTGCCATCCGGGTCACACGTTGCCCACCACTTTATGAAATCATAGCACTCTTGGTCAAGATCCAATCGCAGCATGATAGCCGGTATCAAGTCCCGAACTCCCATGTTATCACTCCGGCATAGCCTCAGCATATCCCGCAAGTGCTCGAGGCCTTCGCCGACGCCATCCAAGGTCCCTAATAAGAATAGTTTCCGGGCCAACCCGAACCGCGCTCGCATGTAGTCACGTGTACCGAGAAGGCCCCAAAAGAGGCCGGTGTGGGTCTCAAAGGCGTTGGCAGGGGTCATGAAGTCTTCTGTAGCATTGCAGACTTTCTGTTCTTCTCGGACGACCTTGGCGCGAGCATTCTTAATCTTGGTGCAGGCAGACTTGTGCTGGGGCCTGTGGGCAACCTGGTGCTCGCGGCCGCAGTAGCGGAACGCACGACAGCCAGTGCATCGAAGGAGATGGGAGCTATCCGCCGAGCGTGACGGGCACAGCGGGCAACGATGGCGGAGGCCCCCGACGGGGCCCTTGTATAGGGTGATGTCGGCTGCAGGCGGCATCGGGGCCGAGAACTCGACGATACGACAGCAGTGCAAAAAGGAGTGGAAGTAGAGGCGGGTTTAGATATGCAAACGCAAGGGAAATGCCACCGTAAGTTGTAGATAGGGGCATTGTATGTAGCAAGCCACCCTAGGTAGGTAGGCACCTATCTACGAGAAGTGAAGTACCTTGGTCCTTCAAATGTCGGGACCTTACAGGTGGGGCAGCCTCCCACCGTTACTGGCACATTACCTGCGAATTGCACTAACCTGCCCAGTGAATGAATGAATGAATGAATGTACCACCTCTGATCTCATAGATTACACTCGTTCGCGATGCGTACGTAAATGTTTCCTTCCTCATCCATACTCTTTATAACAGAATTCTTTTTTGCTTAATTTTCGCTCTGTTTTTTAATTAATATGTTCCGAAGAGTTATCTACATTCGGAAGAGCAAGAACGTTTTGATCTATTCTATCCCTGAGGGTAAGTACAGTTTCCAAGAAGTCCGCTTTCGAAGAAAGGGAGTTGTGGGCGAAACAGAGATGGGATTGTCCAGAGCAAGACGAGTAAGGTTAGCAGAGGCCTTTGTACCTAGTGTTCAATATTTCAATAGCTGGGTATCTATATAGAGACGAGAGCCTTAAATAGCATCAACAATGTCAAGGCCTAATCAGTAGCCTTAAACAGGCGTAAACTATGTTAAGGATTCTTGTGTTTAGCCCTACTAGCTATCATGTTATTTATATTGTTTAATAATAATTGCCTATGTATGTGCCGAATTCTTCTGTTAATTCGAATCGGCTGTGGAAAACTTGGTGTTGAAAATAGTGATTTATATAGAGTTGAAAAGGCATCTAACATAGTTATACGTATATAACTCCTTATGGCTTTAGCTATAGTAGCTCACCTTGATCTCTCTATACGTGTTACGGACTGCCTCTTGCATTCAGAGTTATCGGATAGGATAGTTTTTACCTGTTAGTCAGCTCCGTCAGCTAAGAGATTAGCAATTACGAGCCAAGTTCTATCATACGATTAGCTAGATAGTACACACAACACAATGACAGAATAAGGATATAGTATTTTCACGCTTAAAACTGTAATTAAGTTACTACTTTGTTTCTATTCGATACAATTATTACGTCTCTTTTGGTTATTCATAGCATCGTCACGATACTACACTTGAAACCAAGAAGTAGTCGATATACAGTCTAGGGTTAATGACTATGCAATTTTAGAGGCCCTTGCGTAGCAATATAATTCGTGGTCTTTACCTATGGCTGATCAGTTCTGATAAGCACCTCGAAGATATAATTCACTACTAACTTTGTCTCGGGTAGGTTATACGAATAGAGTATTACCATCTCGATTTACTACAAGTGCATAGATACGCCAAGGCTAATATGTGAACTATTATACAATGCGTGGCACTTTGGCTTTTTTTCAAGGATACGGTGGTTATCGTGTTGGTGTCTCCCCAAGCGCCGAGAAGCCCAATGAATTGTTCATTTTCTCAGCTCTTCATGTACCGAGTCTTGGCGCATAATTATCTTGTATTACTCCTATTTCGATGGTTTCTAGCTCTCGTATCCAGGAAATTTAGCTACAATAGCAGATGTTGATATAGCTCCTTTTCCTGTAAGGTGGGTGTCTTGGCACCTGGGGACTTGGGCAGTCCGGGATCCAATTGACTACTGCATGTACGAACACGTGTCGTCCTAGGTCTGCAAGCCGTACATTCCAGAATGCAAGAATATAACATCGCCGTTTACCCCGGCCGGCCTCCAGGAAGGCCGGCATACAAGCGAGACACCAAGATTACGGTGGTCTATGAAAGGTAGGTATAACCGGGGCGTCTAATACCACATTCTCCAACACCCCAGAATTTAAGCCTTTAGGGGTCCAGACTGACACGTCTTCATAAGCAGGTTTATCGATTGCTCTCAACCAAGCGTGCTGGATATCTTGAGCCTCTTTTGAAACGCTGACAAGTGGATATCCTGTCAGTGAAACAATCTCCCCAGTATTAATTGTATGAATATAGATATGTCTTACGAGCCTCATTAAATTTGCGGGATACAACATTAAGGGACTCCGGCAGTGAAAACACATGGGTGATCACATGATGCAAGTTTCTAAATATACGTCTCAAAACAGGACTGCCGGAACCGGATAACGGCCAGGGTAAAGGGGCACGCAGATCTCCTGGACAGACATCCTGATCATACCGGCAGGAAGTCGTGGAAGGCTAGCTGTAAATATGACTTAGAATTATTGCTGTTTGAAAGGCTCTAAAGTACCTTAATTAGGTATCTTATTACACGTATGCTGGTTCTTTGTTTCATAGATGACTTCCATAACAATACCAGTGTGAGCTGAATCCCTACATAGAAATAATAGTATCGATATGTGTTGAACGACGATTCGATAATTAAGATATAATATACCTAAGATATGATTTGCATCCCTAAACTCAATGCCAACTTCAAACTTAGTAACTTAATAAGAACTTCTCAGTATGATTAATACCTACACTTTAGAAAGCGATACATCTGTGAAATTGTTTAATATGGCGTGAGCGGTGTGATGGCTCCCAACAGTAAGTTGAGCTTAGACTTTCATGATGCATTTCAGTTCGACACCTCATTCCCGAGGCCTTTTGCCATAATCTGTTGAATATATTCAACTGTCATCCCACTCTAGCTACGCTATCCCAAGCAATTGTCTTTGCACTCCAAGTGGTAATTCCTTCTCTCATTCAAAGTTAGCAAATAAAAGACATGAAGCAAATCTTATAGATATACGTATTTCTCTTTTATCACTAGGGTGCATGGAGCTAGGCTGAGTGCGAGTGATGCGCTCCTCCTAATGTCACAGAATATCCAGGTAAGATTCACGGCATTGGGTATCCAAGGCTTCCCATTCCCATCTTCCAGAACATAGTCTCACGTTCTAGGCTTTCGGAACAAAGGAGTCTTTGTATATTAGCAGGAAACCCCAGGATAAATGGCGTAGGCTCTTTGCGCAACGACGAGTCTTCGTCAGACCCCTATACGAAAAGTCTTGACACATTGCGATGAAATGTAGAGCTCTCTATTGAGGTGTGCTTCTGCTAAATGGGAAATATACTGTAGTATTAGCAAATTCAGATTGTAATGGTTGTGTATCATTGACCGGCATAGAACAAGGGGTTCCTCAAAAGCTATCCGATATGACAAGTCATAAAGTCGTCATTCATATCGAATCTCATTACTCTTAATATCAAACTACTCTCGGTACTGCAGGCTCTTCTCTAACCAACGTTTACTTACTTACTTACCGTCTTTGTCGTGGGTGCATCGTGAAATAATAGCCGGTGATTGCCGTTCTTGCAGGAATCGAGGATCGAGGTGTCAAGACGCGGCTGGTACCCAAGGATGGGCTAACCACAGTCAGCTAGAAATGGTCTTCTACACGTGGGATTAAAGGGATTAGCCTAATACCTAGTAACACGGGTTTGCATGTTACTGGGGACGCTGTACTAAAGCAGCTGGCTACCCAGTAGAGGATGGCGACAAAACTTCGAATTAGGAACGGGTGCTCTTGGGGGGGTTACAAGCCTCTGACAAACTGCTTAGTCCCGGGGGCACCAGCTTACGATTTAGCCTAAATCAAGGGTGGTAGCTGTCACAAGCTTAGCGTAGGGTAAGTCGAACATCTCGATACACTAGCCTCGCATGACGACTTTCCCAAAGGGGCGGCCGAGAAAACGGCGCTCTGGTGGTGGCTGCTGGTATGTTTCACGATGTTGAAGTTGGGATAAAACATTTTTAACAAAATACGGTAATACGCGCCAGAGACCACAAAGGGCGGCGCATGTATCGTATCATTTCTGTGCCGCGGAAAACCCTCACTCAAGCTTATCGCCCACTCGCGTTGCGTTCCACATTACGACCGATGTTACCCAGTCTTGCCGAGGTTCTGCGCTAGGGTATCACATCCGGCGGGAAGTAGGGCGTTGGTTTTCGATTATCACGAGCGTCCACTGCCTAGACAATTATCACGATACACCCATCTGTAGCTGCCTAGACCATCTAGATCGCCTAGCTTCATGGCGTATTGTAGGCATGAACTACGGGGGACGAAAGGCTTGGGGCGTTAACCTCGGTAACAAGAAGCTAGCATCAAAAAGAGCGTAGTATCCGACGTGCCGGCCGCTCCCCATGGTTAGTAGTCTTGGCTACTGGTGAGGATAAGACACCAAGCGAGCTCGCTCGAGCAGTCGAGAAAATAGGTTGAACTATGCACTAATATGACTTACCTTTGAATACCGGAAGTTGGAGGGGCTAGAGGAGGGGGAATGAACTGCGCTGCGCCGCGCCACTATGTATGGGAGAACTCCGATCCGATGACTAACGAACGGGCTGCCTTGTTATCCGTGACCCTTGTTTCTGCCCTTGTGTCCAGATCAGACATGAAATCGACATCTACAATCTAGACATTGTGGGGGTTTTCTGTTAGCGGTTTTGCCCCTGCTAGACCAACGTAGTAGTCCCCACGATGCGTCACAGATCGGGCTCTCCACTCGAGGGCAAAAGAGCCTCGCATGAGGAGATACCTACTATAGCTACGGGCTGGTACTGACGATATTATTATATAATTCGTATATGCTGTAGGAGTGAGGAGGCTAGTGCTCGAATGTGTCACGCGGGGAAAATAACGTTGCTCGCGCATACTTGGTATACGACAATCCTCTGAGTACCCGTATTCTGCGAATCTGGGTAGAAGTCTGGGTACCTTACCTACATATGTAAAGGCTTATTCTGACATGGGTAACTTGAACACACTACACTACACTACGTACATGAGTACCAGATGTTATACCTTGCTAGATAACCTGGCCAGGTATGTAATTTAGCTTCCTGCCAGGGGCGGCCGGCACCGAAAAACACGTTTGTGACAGGGAGACAGGGAGCAAGCCAGAGGAACCCACACCGGTGAGCCTGTAGTGTAGTTTTTAGTCTACTGGCCCTCAGTCTCGAGGAGGGCATTACGTAGTGGGGTCGTTGGATATTTCGGTTCGAGACCTGCGTAGATCCATCCATCCATCGGTAGCGCAACTGGAAAAGGTTGTTGCCAGTTCCCCATAAATCGCGACATTTTGTTGCCGGGACTAGGGCTCATGCAAATATTTGTTGTAAAGCAAAACACACAAAACCCTTTTCCCCCCCCCCTCGCTTCGCTAGTACTAGTAAATACTAGTAGTACACTTGCGCTAGGTAACTACACTACACTATGAATTACCTAGCTTGCCCGGGGCTGGATGCAGCATACCCGAATATCAACTGATTGACCAGTCTCGAAACACGGCTTTTGAGGAAAAATGACTAGGTACGCAACGCAGATCTCGGGTTGTGGCGTGAACATGTGCCTTAAGATGACGGACAGTTCTGGAAGTTATTCGGACCTTTCGACCGAACTAACAAACGTATTCCGGTGCGAAGGAATTGGATTCTTCTGCTATAATTAATTAGGCCTAGTAATTTTTACATAAGCTATGAACTATATAGGTACTAAATGCATGTTCCGCTCGATTCAGTTAACTTTCCGTTAAGACAGCCTTAGTATTGTCCCCTAGTAGTATAAACTGCATTACTAATGGCGTGGTATATGAGGGTAGAGCCCGAGATTCTGTCCGAGGGGCCACCACGACCAAAAGTACCGGGGAGCGATGACAAGGTTTCTAAGATCCGCAATGCTGGGCCCATCGCCGGTGTAGCACCGTTATACTATAAGAAGTACGTTACGGGGTAGGTCGTTGATGGGGCTTCGGGATCTGGTCTGCCCACCGGGACCATACTAGCAACACTGGTGATACTTGGATATTGCGTTCGATTATTGTGGGTTTATGTTTTGCAAGATGGGAGGCCACAACGGCGCAAAGACGCTCATTGGCGAATTGGTTCATCGACTTCTGTACCGGCATGCTTGCGCTGGCTACTACTATGCTAATAATAACACATAGCCATGGCCTGCCTTGGTGGCGGCTCAACCTGAGGCGGGCTCGCCACTTCTTGGCTGGAGGCTAACTAACGGCTCTGTTACGAAGTGTTTGAAGAGAGAACTCTGGCCCTAGTTTTAGCTAATCACGGAGCAGATAATGTTTCAAGCGAAATGTAGTATAATGATACGATGGATGGCATATTCAGATAGTGTATCAAAAGTGCTATACATCCATCTAGTCGTAAATAACAAATCGTCTACGTCACTACCTAGATGCCCGTTGTCTTGGTTTCTGCTTGGTATAGGAGTGCTGGCGCCATGACAATTCCTAGCTTACACCGGCCTAAACCACGGTATTTATCAAGGGGGGTTCCTGTATGGAGAACTTACTAGTTTTGTCCACAGACCATGATTTTACACCGTTGTGGAATGGAAAGAAGTCAGTCAACAAAAATGATAACAGTTAGTTTGTTATGCGTTTTGTATAGCGTCTAACAGCATTAATATACGGTATACTTACTATCATCATGATCCTCCTTGCCTATGCGCTAGGCCGCTTACAGGTGATACTGTCAGATAATCCTTGTCTTCTCACTATCGGCGTCCTTCCGGCGTCGCTAACGTAGTGCAAGCAAGGTTGGTTGTAAGGCGGGTAGCTTATTCACATGATTATGTGCCTGCGCCGGGCCTGGCCGGCAAGTTCCTAGTCTAGTTCCTCCCGCTAATGGGCGAAGTTACCGGTTTAGGAACGAATTAATCTGCCAGACGGGTGTCCTTTCGTCCGCCTCAAATAAGAAACGCGGATACGTTTAGAAATTGGAAAAGCACCCCCCTAAAATTCTAATGCGAATGTAGTCGGGAAACGGAAACTGTGTGTTGCCGGTCAAAACCGCTAACTTAACATTTGCTGTTAAACCACGCTACCTGGGAAGTTGGACGAGAAAGTCGGGCGGTTTTTCACCCCTGTTATACATTCGGAGATTTTGATCAACGTTCGTTAGCGACGTAACTAACACTGTAGATAGTGTTGATAACGGCAAGGTAAGCGAGCTGCGAGAATAACCCGCTAACCAACTATGTAATCCTCGTACAAGGGATGCAGGACCCTAGATACATATGTAATTTATTATCAGCGCTGGTAAAAGTTTATGTACCCGTACTTACAGGACCCCGTATACGGTATTGTACTGTACAACATGCTATTATACAGTGGGAGTAGAGCTATATGTCGTCGCTTACGATTTGCTAGGGTTGACGATGTGTTATAGGTACCTACCCAGCTAACTAGGTAGGTAGTTTTATTGTAATTGCTGCAAGATCTTTGTCGCTAGCTGGAGCAGTTTCAATGCTGTTTGTTTTTTTCTTGTTTTTTGTTGTTGTGATAGACTCGTTTATCTTGATTCTGCAGAGCTGACTGGAGTAAACAGGACGTAGAGGGCTAATTTACCTATTCGGAAACTATAGTCGATTGGTCCAGCTCGACGGGTAATAGGGGGGCCGCCGTACAGCTCCGGGCAGCATGTATGTACACCTGCGATCTTGCAGGCACAAACCTTGAAACGAGGGCAATGTGTACAGAGTTGTTTGGCCGCGATTGTTCGGATTGAAGCAGGTTCTAGGGGGTGTTACCAGCTTGGCATATGCCCGAAGTTCAGCAACCGAACGGCGAGAGCACGAGTCTGCATATTGGCCTTGAGTAGAATATCAGATCATACGTAGACCATGTTCTGCATCGAGGGGCTAGTTTTTGACTCGCCCCTTGCACCTTGATTACGTTGATTACATTGATGTACAATGGTAGTGATAAGGGTATTTTTACCAGGACAGGGTTTCAATTTTAAGTGATGATACAGGTTCGGCCAGAATTTGTGAACTGGATTCCAGAGTAACCCTTTACTATAAACCGGCCATGTGGTTCTAACCCGCGCCGGCAACTTGCATACCGAGGGTGCCAACTATTACCGGCATCCGGGAATTGGCGACTGATTGGGTGGGAATGGAATGCTCTAGAGACTTTCCACCCTACATTCTACATTACATTGTCCACCCAGCCGCATATTATTATACGGTCTTGCGTGGCCAGCTCAATACCGCAGATGCGGTAGGATGGGCAACGACCTGGTCTCGTCTCATAAACTACATAGTAGATATACAAAGTACCGAATTGAAACGTGTTTTAGTAGTAAGTTTGCGCGTACTTCAAGATCCTTAGTAAATAGTAGCTAAATATAACCTCGCCATTCTTCCTTGACACAACCCGGGCTCCCAATTCGGCATTTCGCAAGCTTCTTTTCGGAAAATAACGTAGCAGGATTACCAGCGGGCGTAAGATAGCCATGCGCATTCTGCCTCGAATCGCCAGGCCGGAGGATCGGGCTAGATGATATGAGGAAAGTAGGTGAGGCGAGCTCACGATTTCATGCTCATGCATACTGTAAGCTCCGCTCGCCCGAAATTTTGGGGGGGGGGGGGCCCTTGTCAGATCATAACGAGGAACACCAGCGTCCGCCACCTGTCATTCACTGGCCACTCTAGCCGAACAGGTCCGAACAGGTTTTGAACTGGACGTGATCTGCTGGCGTTATGCTTCTAGCTTGGGTTTTTTTCTCCCGCGCCTGGGTGTCCTACGTATATCGTAACAAATAATTCCTGAGGCTCTAGCACAGAGCCAGAGCAAAACATCACAGTAATGCGGCTTATAGCTAGGTCGAGGAAATAAGCTCTAAGCCCCTAACTCCGTGTAATTAACAGCGCATTCTTCTTTCGGGGATTCTTTTCGCCTATTGTGGGGGGTTGAGATTTCTATATTAGTGATAACTGGAAAATCGCGGATCTGCTATTACCTGCTCCTACTCGGCGAGAGCCTCGAGCTCCGGTGGGAATGGTCTCTAACGTGCTAACCGACCCTACTCTACCTCATATATGAGATGCGAGACTCCGCGGTGTGCTATACTAGACGTCAGTAATATAGATAATCCAGGCGTGTCCAAGGTGGAGGGGTCCTCGGGGTACGGTCTTGTAGGGTAGCTCCCAGGTCACGTAGGGACGAAGCATGTTAGTCTATACACACCTACTTAGTACACTATAGTATAAACAACCCTGGGAACCAGCAAATGTCGACGCATCCTTACGAATGTGGAAGCAAGATCACCCATGCTGAACCACAACAGAATGAGGGGAAGGCCCGGGTACAGCAACAAACGGCTAATTAGATGGCACGCCTGGTTCGCAACCACTACTCTGCCCAGTGGTCGTGGCGGGGGTTCAATTGCAAATACTAGTAAAAACGTACTGTAGTGCTCCCGCGCGCTGCCCGTCCCTACCTAGTAAGCTGTCGGTCTATGCGCCCGCCCCCTTGGCAATTGAAGGGTTACCGTATGAGTAGCAATATTAAGCACGCGATTTCTTTCGTCTGGGGAACATTTATACCTGTTGGGGTTCAAAGAAGGTCGAAATCGTCAAGTGCCGACAGCGAGAAAACTGGTCGCAAGTTCAGGTGACACAACGACAGCGACTCTTCAACACCTCCAGAAAGATCGTGAACCGTAAATTGGCCCGGGAGGAACGTGGTGCGGGGAGTCTGAGCGGTGCAGAAAATGGCATGGCCAGCAGACCAATGAAGGATCACCGGGCGGGAGCAGGAGCGGGAACTAACGAAATGCGGAGATGGGGTTTCACGACAAAAAAAAAAAAGAGGTGGTGGTAGTATTGTGGTGGGTGGTGGGTGGTGTGTGTACCGCCGTATCGACGTAGTGTACGGAGTACAGTAGTAGTATATACAGTTAGTCTAGCGGTAACGGTGTGTGTGACAGGCACTCTACACGACCTACTACGCTAGTAGTCGCGTCGCATACTGTAGGCTCTTAAGGTGAGTGACCCTGGATGGGGATGGGGAAGGGAGGGGAGGGGATAGGATGGGATGGGATGGGATGGGATGGGATGGTTGCTGTTACTGGTGGAGGCATCATCGTCGTAGGCTCTTAGCCCAGCCCTACGATTAGGGGACGCAGGGATCCCCGGCTTTTGCAAATGCAGGTCACGCACAATGCTGTACAGCAGACCACTCTGCTCCTCATTTCCACCACGGAATAGATTATTCTACGACGGAAGCGTGTCATCGTATGACTTCGGCACATTGCTGGAGCCCCAGCAGGCCTCAGCCAACCTATCGCAACGAGACAACAAAATCGCATTTTCTAGCCAAGATTGCCTCGGGACATATCGTGAGCTTCAATTGTCCCCATTGTCCAACCATCAGCGTTAGGAATCTTGCGGTTCCGTCTCGTTGCAAAAAAGCTGCGACTAATGATTTGCCTGCTTTCTCTCCGTGCAATGCCAACTTGAAACTAGCTACGGTTCAACGACAGGATTTCACAAGCAGCTAATCACGATGACCAAGTTTTTTTTTACACGATTTCGTAGTTAACACGATTTGATAATCAATTTTAAAAAAAAACCAAAAAAAAAAACCAAAAAAAAATCAAAACGATCGGCATTATCCCGTGATAACTGCTTGGGGGTGTATCCAGGGGCATGACGGTGGTGTTGCAGGTATACCATCTTGCATCGAGCATGCACTGCAGCTCGAGTGGACTGGCGTTGCTCCATCTGGTCTTCCGAAACAACCCTACGCAAGGAAACAATAATAATGGATCTGGCTAGATCGAGCGCAAACCCAAGAGCCGTGTAAACTTGCCGGCGCTCCTTTTTCGCTTGAAGAGTCTAGACGAAAATTTCCCTAACTCTTAACGCGGGATGCAGACCTAAAAAAAAAACAAAAAAAAAAACAAAACCAATAAAAAAATAATGCCACCTATTGCTGCAGGCGGCTGCTGCAGGGGCCAGGTATATCCTCTCGATGGTCGTCTGCTGTGCGCGCGCATCTTGACATTCACACGCTGGTCGCATAGTCGCAGAGCAGATTCCTCGGTTTGGTACCGGCTATAGTAGCGGAACACGGGTCTGGGTAAGGTAGGCAGGCCAACTCGAGGAGATGCTGGGAATATGCTGGGCGCAGCCGCACGGGTACCGAGCTGAGTCGAGCAAATTAGCTCTCTCTCGAGTATGGTAACTAATTCTAGGCGCTGTCGCACTGATGTCGATCGAGAATTGCCACGTCGAGCTCGCTAATAATTATCCTCATATGCTTATTCATTCATGATGGCCGGCGGACGTGCTACGAGAACTGAGCTTGCGCCTAGTCATTTTGCTGAGAGGTTTTTTTCACAAAACAATACTAACTAACTAACTCGGAAAGAAAAGCAGGCTACATTTCAACGCCCTACACACCGAATCTTCAAAATGTGGAGCATTGTCTTGCATAATATACAAAACGGGGAAGGGGAAAATCGAAGGCTCCTGTTATAGAAATCATATTGAGACGATGAAGTTAAGCTATTTTTACCTAAGTTGTAGGTAAGCTGTCCATAGATAGATGTAGTACTACGTATGAGTGCGCAGAAGCGTATACTACGTAGGTCGATGGGTTGAGGCCGGCTAAATTCCAAGCTCGAGGTTCTGGTTCACAACCCGGTCAGGCAGTTTGCGCGGCGACGGTCATTGGCCCATCAGCCCGTTACGTGCCGTTCTCCCCACACTTTCTGATTTCGGTAAGCTGATCCGGGGTCGAGAAGGGTAACCTAGTCCAGAAAGGGGGACTGGGCGGGAGGGAGGAATCGAAATGGACAGTCGAATCGAGCGTTCTCTTCCCGTTCAAGAAACCCCGTGTGCACACTCCCCTCAAGACTATGGTGTAGAAAACGGTCATGTGCACCTGGCCGACGACCGCTTTTGTGCCGTGCCGTGTCTGAACCATCTTCTCCATGCCAGACTGAGCCGCCGTCCCGTGCCGGCGATGCAGCTGAGACTTTGTGGTAACAACCGACCGTTGTTCGTCGCGATTGACCATTCATCCGGGCTCTGGGCGCGGCAAGAAAAAGTCTGGGGAAGCTAGCACAACTTGATCTGCAATCATGGTGCAACATCATCTGCGTTTCAACTCACTCTTTGCGAACCGGGCCAAAATCCGACGAACTTCTCTCTTATGGAAGATAGGTTTGCTCTCGGCAGTCGATACCCTCCATATGGGATTCAATTGCCCCCTGCACTCTACGTATAGCGAGGCTCGGGACTATGTGAAGGGCGAGGCCATCTACTCACTCTCACGTAGTGCACTGCTTGCGTTGCTTATACGAGATGTTCGGTAGTGGCGCATCGAGTAGTGGCGGTGAGAGATGCAAAATGCCTTCGCGAGTCAGCAGGGCATGAATACTCGACGACAACTCAATTTAACCCACGCATTCTAGAGGGCAAAACTAGCCGCGATGTTGCGCATAATGGCCCGTGATACCACGTTGAATAGATCTCGCGATCCTGAATCAGTCAATTGCATGAACTGACCGATCTGGCGCGACAAAATATGACAGGTCAAAATCTGGCCCTGCTGAATCACCGAGGGGCCTATTGGGGCGCGCGCGACATGGAGCACGCAGAAAAAGCTTTGCGCTTCTCCAGTGCACACATCCATGATTATGCCATAGAGTACTAGCGTACGGTCCGCTACCGTTGCATTGCGAGCCGCCGTTACATCGGGATGCAAGGCGTTCGCGGCGGAGCTTTCGACGCTTTGGGTATAGCCATGCTCCCCCCCCCAACACTTGTTCGTTGATCAAGATTTATAGTTATGCTCTTATAGCATGACGCGTACTATCACCGGAGGGCAGTGTCTTTTTCACTAATTTGCCTTGGCGGGGAATATTGGGAGTGCTCCGGTCGTAGTGTAGAATGTCCCTTGTACAATTGTCAGCACCCGCTTCTCGTATAGGGTCGGAACAAAATAGTGACGGATGAACAAGCTCCCTTTTTTTGTTGTTGGTCACCAAGATATATGGTGTTGTCGGCCCCCCCGTTCCCTTCTTAGGCACTACGTGAATTGGCATTCCACGCGACTAACACGAATTGGACTTGGGAATATTTGTAGCATGGCCTAGACTGACTAGGCTTCGCGTAGACTGGCCCAGATAATGTGTAGGGAACCAGCGTAAAATGAAGAACAAGGCGAAACAAAGAAAAAGCGCCTGTGATGATCCGGCAGGCAATGCGACACTATCCCCGCGATGCTATACTAAGTACTTACACTACTACGATTTCTTTACCTACCTACATACAGACTTAGGTTAGTGGTGTACATAGTTCTGTACGTACTGCTGTCTAGTGTACATGGTGTGCATGCCCAAGTAGCAGTATAACGCAATGTTTCACAGAGCGGAGTCAGAATGAGGATCCGGGTTCAGTCCGGGATGCGTGAAAGGTTTGATCTTCCCGGTCCTTGCAACCATCATCTGCCCTCGCCCACCCCCCACTTGCGTATGCATGTCCTTTACAGTACAGTGTACTACTAGTACTTAGTATACCAATAGAACTTTAAGTGAGGTTGCTGCTTAGTGGATTCCTTGTAAGCAAAATTATACTGTACATAGTATGATTCTCCCCATTCGTTTCGTGCTACGCGCAGGCAGACCGAGTGGAATTAGTCTCGCCTTGAAATTGAGGCCATAACCCAGGTCGTTCAATGCGCACTAGGTTCTAACCTACCTAGGTAGGCTGAGTAATTACAAGCAGCTGTAAGTGCCCTATACTAAGTACCTAGGTACTAAGTATGTAATGAGCAGGGTACTGCCGGGTGTACTTAGGTAAGATACCTGCGCTAAACATTAAACTATAGTAAGTGACTTTCAGTACGCTACGGGTGGGTTATCACGGCTGTACCTACGCTATACGTCACTTTTGGTCACTTTGGTGTTCGCGACAGTAGGGGTGTTTTCTGGGTATTTTCTGGGCATTTCCTGGGCATTTCCTGGGCATTTCCTGGACATACTACCTTTTACTGCCTAGTTTGATACAGGGGCCGGCGAGCATAAGAGGGGTATCTGCTCACCAACAGTACACTAGACCACACTGGAATTGAGGAAACGGTGACAGATTCTGACAGGTCTCTCTACCTAGCGTACCTAGTGTACATAGTAGACAGCGCTACGGTTAATTTCCCTTGACCGGTCCAGCAGCCAAGGTTTAGTGCACTAACTAGGGATTGAGAAATTCCCCATTTGGACATTTGGGCACTAGATAGAGTACCTACAGGTGCGGCGTAGGCCGTAGAGAGAGGAAAGATTGTTGTACGTAAAAGACAGAAAGTGGAAGATACCGACGCGTTTTGAAACAGTCAATTTTATCATGAATTTTCCGAACCCTTTTTTTTTTTTTCCTTTATCGAAACTATCCAGTCCCTACTTTCTTTCCTTGTATTTTTCTTTTATTTTTGCCCTTCTTTTTCTTTTCTTTTCTTGAGCTCCTGCAGCATCTTGCAGGACAATATCTCGCCCGCCTCCCCGCCTGCCTCAGGACAGTGAGTGAAGCAGGGGGTCCTAATCCAGCCAACTTGAAACAAATTGGCCAAGAAACCAACGACTGCAGTGGTGAAACACCTAGAGCTAATCGGTAACTGTCACTGTGCAGCTCTGTCTTACGCATGGCTTATCAATACCCCATTGGTATATCTCTCTCTCCTAGAGTTGCCCATGTACATAGTATTTGAAAGCGATAAGAGTAACCATGATAGATGTGGTGTAGTGTACTTCCTAGATCAGTAGTGCGGAACAAAGGTTGTCAAATCATAAACGTGAAGGTCATTCAAACAAAGTTAGCTTTTAGGAACACCTAATTATTCAACTTTCAGCCTGTCATGAACGACAAGGGAGAAGAAACAAACAAACCAAACCAAACCAAAACAACCCCTCTCCAAAATACATATAGAGGGATTAAAACAACAGTCGAGTTATGCTATCCATCCATACCTAGCTACTAGGCCGCTGTACTTTTGTTTACAGTATGCCAACTCTGAACATGCATGGCCTGACAACTCTAACTTCATCGAGGGAGAGGTCCGGTTTAAAACCTGATGAATGAATCCATAAACAATACCACTCGCTTCGTCAGGTTACTGTTGTTGTGCCGCGCCAGGAGCAAACACAGTTTTTTTCACCTCTAGAATCTCGTCGCCTCTCGTCGTATCAGTCCCGTTCATGCACATTAGCATGGGCCAAGTTTTAATGGCGCAGTTGTAACTCTCACTCCGATAAGCCGGCAGCCAAAGCCTCAGGATGGAAAGAAACCAGCTGAGCCTGACAACAAGCTTCACAACCGACCTAGACCCTGATATCGACGACGTCGAGCTGTAAAATGCTGATGGAATCGACCCAATCATGGACTGGGCTGGGCATGCCGCGTATGTAGAAGCTAAGTTCCCTGAATGCAACTGTTCCAATGGCTTTGCTGTTGGTGATGCAGACTGAATGCTCGATGACTACGCCGCCTGAAAGTCTACCAAAATCGCCGTCACGATGCACCACCGTACCCATGCCAGAGTGACAATTACTAGGTACCGTCTGCGGGATAAGCGGGTATTTGTACTGTGTAGAGGGGGTTCGAGATGCCCGTGCTTGGACGAGTAAGGTAGGAAATTCACTCGTATAACCAACCTTTCTGGCCAACCTTAGGGCCGTTCTAAATGTTTCTTCCCGCCTCTTGTCTCGTTTCCGCTTCATCGCGTGCCCGCGGGCCCCTCTCCAGCAAGTCAAACGTTTCTCTTTGTCAAAATCCTACGTGGGCCTTCTCTATCTGCCGCCATGGTGTTGCAGGGTCATTTTTATTCACCTGCCGCGTCAATATGTGCATAACAGGGGTTTTACCATCGGGCCCGTCGTTTACACGGCACTGTTGCTGCAGGTCTGTGACGGCGTCTGCAGGCTCGAAAGGCTCGGTAACAATCATGCCTTGTCCTTTAGGTATAAGATTTTTCGAGAGCCACATTCCCCCATGCGCCTAAGTCAAGGCCAAGGCTCTTCATGCCTGTGGATATCTACCTACGTGATAGACGGCGTGTAGACCAGCTTCCTAGGTAATCTATATGTACGTAGCTTATGCTACCTGGGACCATGGCCTACTCCTATGTCAGACGAAACGGCGAGCTGTCGGTGCAAATTTCTCGTTTACGTACCGGGTTAGAGAAACTGAGCGATCATAATACCAGCCCATTCCTCGCTTGTTAGGTCGCTTGTTGGGTATTGCATTTAGTGTAAATATGTTGGCTATAAGTCGTACAATATAGGCGGGTTGGCGCTAAAGTGAGAGTGGATGAGTAACAACAGGTTATAGATATCCAATCTTCATATGGCGTGAACTGGCCAAGTAAATCCTCACTGTTACACTATCTACTATCCTTAAAACAGAGGTAACGGTGGATACATGCCGCCAAGTACGAAGAACCTACTGTAAGTATAGCATTGAACCCCATAAATACACATGGATGTATGTAAATACTAGTACGTAGTACGTACCTACGGCAGGGTACCGGGACGACTACCTGCCTACATAGTAGGTACTTTGCTGTTAGTACTCGTTAAGGGTGTTAGGTATGTTTATGGTGCATTGCGGCGCATGACCTTGCAGGGAGATACAAGTTTATAATAGTCTTCTAGGTACATTACATGCCTATAGTATTATTACAGTTCAGCTTACAAACGACACTTGCGCTTGATTCAACATCTGTCAAAATAGCGGGGAGGGGTCTGTCATCATCGGGTATCTAACGAACGAACATCCTTAGATAAACTAACATTACTTAGTACACATGAACCGTTTTTTTTATTTTTTCCTTTCTCTTCCTGCACAAGCCATAGCGTCAAAACCCAGGATATGAGACACTACTAGTACTGGTGTAGCATGTACCTACCTAAGCCTACTTACCTACATGTGTAGTGGATTGGTTACAGCATATACTTGGTACACCCACCTTACCCAGGTAGTATACTTTACCTACCTACCTAACTTAGCGCAGTTCACTAGTACTGCACCGAGAATAGCACTGCACCGTTATTAGCAGGGTCGCGTGGCGTCCATGTTCTTCAAGCAAATAAGGTACAGTAGGTACAGTACCTAACCTACCTGGTAGATGATCCCCAGGAGGGAGGTTATAGGTAGGTAAGCAAGTACCTACTATACTCGAGCTACCTAGGTAACCTATCTACCTACCCTAGGTACCTAGGTAGGTTGTGAGAGATGAAAGCCAATACTCATCATACCTTACTACTACTACTACTACTACTACTACTACTACTACTAGTTGAGGTAGGTACCTACCCTCCTGGGTAGATAATGTCTCCACTAACGGCCGGTGACGCTACTACACTACCTACTAAGTAACACGACGCTAGGTAGGTACTCTACGCTAGGTACTCTGCACTGCAGGTATGGTTGTGTAGGTACCTACGCTAATGTCCAACGCCAGACTAGGCTAGCCGGGCCGGGTGTATGCTGCACTACACTAGCACACTTAGCACACTACCTAAGCAGGCTTCAACCACGCACATGCTCCCCATGCTCCCCATGTCCCTCCTACCGCTTCTGCTACTACCTTACTACCCTACTTGCCTTACTACCTCAACCTACCTACTACACTACACGCTCCTCTCGCTCACAGCCAAGGTAGAGCGAATCTCTCTCTCCCCTCTGCGATGTATCTACGGTACACGGCGACACTATCTAGCATGCATATTCGAATCAGTCCCCCCCCTGCCTCGCGGTTTTCCATGCTTCTGCCCCTGTTCTCTGCTGCTGCTGCTTTCGACGGGGTATATCCCTTCCCTCCCCTTGACCACGGTTAGTCTATAGTAGTGTACCGTTGTTCGAATGGGGCTACGGTCTCAGTATCCTTCTTGTATCATCCCATAATGGCCGATTCGATTCTGGAATGGTCGTGGGGCCCGCGGCTGGCAGGGAACCGGGTTCAGATGCTGCCAGCGAAGGGAAAATGCTGAATGCCGCGCGCAGCTTTAGGTACTTGCTACTGAATCGTATCAAACTTCTTTTCGGTACAAATTTCTGTTGAAGGGTCTGTCAGCGTCGCTGTAGGGGTCCCATCTCTTGGTCTGGTCTTCCTACGCTCTGGGTTATATGTGCACTATACTACATGCGAGTATTGGTATTCTGTTCAAGTCTTATAGCTCGGCTTTCCGCTCTCTCTTTTACCACGGCCCCCGCTTTGCACTTCAATATTTACTCTCACGAGTGCTCTTCAATCGTGTATGTTTCATGATCCCATTGCTTCAATCCTCTAGTTGGACTGTAGACGACACCCTCGCGGCTCAAGGAGGGCAAAACGACCTTATTCGATACCTTGGTTACCCCCGTGATAAGTCAAGACAAAGGCTTCATTTCTCGACATAACGACATCCCGGAAAAACCGTGGCACTGAACCCCAACATAAAGCCTTCTACTCTGGGACCGACGTTCCTACTTCAGCAAGGAAGAGCTCGAGAAATCGACCACTCTCAACTCCCGGCCCTTTGTTTTTGTCTCCTACTACGACAGCTCTAATATCTTATTATTGGCTTTCTACCTGTCATCACACAAACCTGGGATGCTTCAGACCCGGTGAGACGATTATATGCTTCTATACAAATAAATCTTAATCATCTCACTGGCATCAACGCTCCCGCACCCCTTCTGATCCTAATTTATGGTGTACTGTGCTGGGTTGGGACACTGTAACATCTTAAGCTTCGCGCTCTTTCCCCTCGATATCCTTGACGGCAATTCCTGAGTCAGACAGTATCAAAGGCCTCTCCTTAACTTCCTAGAGCATGCTTTGCCTTCGGGCCTTTTCTCAAGTGCTTCAACCGAAGGTTACGACGGATCAAACAGTTCGATATACCGGTGCGATTTTGTAGGGTGTTTACTAGTGTGAGTCTCTTCCCACTAGGCCGGCGAGCTGCGTTGGGTATCAGCCATTGACTCTACCATATAGAGCAGCTCTCTCGCTTGATAATTTTACCTAGGTTAGCTTTTACGCATTACTAGCGAGGGGTTCGTCACTAGCACATCGACTAACCGTCACAGAAAGGACAAGCGACACATTATCTAGACAAATAACTGTGCCCATCGCGCACCAGAGCAGGCTCTATCTGTCGTATATAAGCAACCGCCGATATTAGTTGGCTACTACTCGACTAGGCTCGTTGAAGGTTTGAAATAATCTTACACTATCCAAACTCCCGGACCCAGCAAGTTAGTCTCTCCGCTCTAGCCATTGACGGTTGTTCAAAACCAAGGTTAACATCCTATTAACACCTTACAAGCTTACCTAAAATTGCGAGCCCTCTGGCCACGAAACTACCTATAGGTACGCCGTGTAGACGCTTACGCAATCCAAGCGTATGCACTGCCAAGTGCCCGGTTGGCTTATGCTCGCAGGTTAGAATCCGGTCTGGATCTGATTCTGGCAGAGCCCTCAACATCTGGGCTGCGAACATGCTCAATTCGTTAAATAGATGTATGATCTCCCCAACGGGGAAGTAGCAGGTCAGGCGCACGTAGAGCTTACTTATGCATAGATTTAAACTGAACGTCACATCATATCGCATTGAAGTCGGCCCGGCCCCTTCCTTGACCAGGGGTTCCATCACACACGGACAAGCATTAAGCGACCTCAAACAGATCGTGTCGCCCCGGTTTTTTCTTCTTAAGATACGTTCATTACCTGATCTGTCCATTGGATCCTAC
The DNA here is from genome assembly GCA_004353285.2 of Xylaria grammica. Classification (NCBI taxonomy): domain Eukaryota; kingdom Fungi; phylum Ascomycota; class Sordariomycetes; order Xylariales; family Xylariaceae; genus Xylaria; species Xylaria grammica. The sequence goes on from NGZP02000009.1 coordinate 4,561,485, forward strand.
GCCTCTGCATACCCGAGTTATTTTTGCGAATATATCTATTTTCTTCCCCATCCATTAGCGCGAATAGCTCCCGTCTCGAACCGCCCGCGCAGCTTACGGGAAGATGGAATTGTTGGAACTTGTTGATAATGAGCCCGCAGCTCGCCCATTCCGATGCGACTGGAACCCTTGCGGCAAGGTGTGTGCTCCAAGCCGTGTTGTGCTCTGTCAACCTATATCTCAGTGTCTCGGTGCGCTGACTTAGCGACGTATAGAGCTTCAACCGCAAATCAGATTTACAGCGGCATTATCGTATACATACAAATGATCGGCCGTATGAGTGCACGGCTCCGGGGTGCAATAAAAGTTTTATCCAACGAAGTGCATTGACAGTGCATATTCGAACGCACACAGGAGAGAAGCCTCATAAGTGCCAGCATGCTGGTTGTGGCAAGCGTTTCTCGGATGTAAGTGATTCATTTCCTGGTTCAAGTGACTTGCTAAAGTCGATCAGTCCTCGAGTCTCGCTCGACATCGTCGAATCCACACTGGCAAGCGGCCCTATAGATGTGCGCATGATGGCTGCTTGAAAAGGTAAAGAACACGCACCGGACAGGCCAGGAAGAGTAATTACTAATGGCTCTTACCTCTTGTTCAGTTTCTGCCGGAAGACGACTATGGTGAAGCACCAACGGCGATCGCATCAAAAAGGAATGCATTTGTCAGAACTCGACGACTGTACATCCGACTCTGATAGTGGCGAGTCTCCTACTACACCTACTACACAAAGGGCAGCATCTTGGACACCATATTCTCAAATACCGCCAGCCCTACCCCTCCATCGGTCCACCCCGTTCGCCGATTATGGTCCGCATGTTGATGAATACGCCACCCAGGCCCAGTACAGCAACCGGCATAGCATATCAGGCGGCGATACGCATGAATATCAAGAGAGCTCTGTCCCAGAGCAGCATAGGAACTTACGAATGCTTAATCGCATGCAAATACCCCCCAACACATACTACGTAACGGAGCAGAGTAATCCTGCTGTTGCCACGATGAACACAAACCCTATCCAACAGTATCAAGCTGGGCCGCCACAGCCAGAGCGGCCTCCCCAAGATATCCCTTGTTCCGCAACCAGCCTCAGCGGCCCCATCCCTAATGTATCTAGTCCTTACTCCCCTCCTGCCACTGTCCGAGGCCCTCCCTCCCAAGGTGGTTACTACCTACCAAACCAGCCTCCTCAGGTATTAGAGCAGCAGCAGCAGTTTATGGCTCAGTTTCGGATGCAGCAGTCGATACATCCTCTATCACAGATCTCGGCTATACAGCCCGTACATGGGTCCCAAGAGCAATTTACACAACAAGCAACCCACCACACAGATCAGTGGTATAATGAAATACAATACCAACCGCCAATGGAGGTGGCGACAATCGGCCAGATTCCAACTTACGGTTCGGTGATATTCGATGGTTGGGAATTTAAGCCAGAAGACGATCCCACCATGCAAATGCCAAGTGCGCGAATTGACAACATGTGATAGTCATCGCTGTTGGAGCAATTTGTCATGTTTTTCAAGTCCCCAACTATCCGACTAGTTTGCTTTCGGCCCTACAGGCCGGTTTCCGAATGTAGACGTGTTCCAAGTTCCTATATTCCTTAGTTTCTACGTTTCTTTTCTACGGCACATTACTACGTCGAACTTTCGAATTCATGTTGCCTGTTTGGATACCCTTACCTTTGTCCTCTCTCTTACCTCACACGCGATTTTATCATATATGGGCCACCTACCCCCTTCACAACGACCCAAGGCGCACCCACGTGTGCCCTTGTTCAGTCTAGCTTTTACTTAGATTAAACGGATTGTTTCTTCTCGGCCTACCGTGTAGGGATGGCACTCGATGGTACTTGATGTGTACCGTGGTTACCACCGCGTGGCGTTATCCTCGAGATCTCTATATGAATTCCTACACGCGCACCAAAGATGGGCGGTTTCGAAGTAAGATTCATATTCGGAAATACAAGCCCTAGGCTAGCACCAACGCGCTTTGGCCACGAGCCTCTTTGTTTGGCCATTACATATTCTAAACCGAAACTTATGTTTACAGGCAGCCAGCGCAGATATCCCTCCCTATTATGGTACGATGACTGCCACGAGAAACCGCCACGATCCTGACGAACTAGGCCTACTATACGTTTTCTTCTGCCCTCTTTTAATTTTGGGCCTAAGGATCTGGCGACGCTAGGCAGCGGTCGAAGTATATAATTCCGTCTGCTCGTATATATATATATACGCACAAAATACCTATACTCGTACGGGAACGATTACCAGGACTTGGAGTACTACGGAGTTTTGACTAGGTTGGGGAGTAAGGGAAGACACAGATACCATTGGTGATCTATGCATTATTATGCCGGGCGCACGCGACGGGGTTGAATATTGCGGAAACGGAGTGTAATACCCATCATCTTCTGTGGAGCAAGGAAAATTCGAGACCGATTTCGAGATGCGAATCGTAGCTCTATGCGTGCATAATTCGGCGTTTGTTTTCTTGCTGTTCGAGGTGCGAACTGTCAAAGGGCTCGGCGGAGGCACGAAGTAGACAGATGGAGAGAGCGAAATGCTTTAGGGGGATTGCCGGCCCAACAACCTATATATCGCGGGTGCATCTATCATATGATACCCTCACGCCCCGAAGGGAGGGGCACACGAGAAAAAAGCAAAAGAAGTCAGCCGCCACACCTCCTAATCTCGCGTATCATGCGCTACCGCTGGCCCGGGCGAATTGGAATCGGCCTCTGCGCTGTCGCACCGAGTCGTGCAGCTCACGGCCTCCAATGAGACCCTCGCCTCGTCCCGAAGCGCATGACGCCGCATCCCACGGAGGAAACACCGAGGCCCGCGGCCGCCTGCATAAGAGAACACAACAACAACAACAACAACAACAACAACGAGTTGATACGGAATCCGACACAGGATTTCACTTTATATTTATAAGAGGCATCAGACTATGACGCCGTCCCGCGCCTGGTGCCTCGCCGCCACCCTCTGAGAAATGGGATACATAGGCGTATCCTATATATTTTTACTTTTACTTTACTATACGTTACCCACGGACACGCTACGACGACTGCGTGCTGCGTGTTTTGCTATGTAAAGCCGATGTGGCTGGGCTGGCTTCACTGCAGTAACACGTACGTTGCTTTGATAGATAGTTGGGATGCGGTACAAGTATATTACGTCATATAAAAATACAACATACTTATACATACATATAAGCCCGACGTGGCTGTTTTTTTCTTTTTCTTTTTTTGAACAGTGATATGATGTGATGACGGAGGCGGATACTAGTGTGAAGACTTGTTCCGTCTTCTTAATTTTATGCTATGTGCTTGCTGTCTTGCTATCGATATACTATACTACACTGGTGATGTTACGTGCTACACAAGTACATAGTGTAGTGTAGTGTAGTGTAGTCTTATCAGGGTCTTCGGCTGTAAGCGGAAACGGACGGACGCGCCATTCGCTACGTAACACATGATATCGATGCAGGTAGGTGGGTTTTCTAGGCGTACTTAGTTCGGGGGCGAATGCATTCCGTTCCGTTGTCTCCGGAAAACACGGAGGGGAACTAGATAGTGAGTAGAGCAGGTCATCTGAGCAGCGAAGTGAGGCGGGTCTCGAGAAGATGCGCGTCAGTGAACGGTCCTGTGGTTTTTAGACTGGATGAAAAGGAGAGATCACGGGAAATAAGTAAATAAAATAATGATTTGGTGAAGGGTGTGTTTCGAATGGGCGCGCGCAGAATTCATCAGTCGATCATTCATTCATTCATTCATTCGTTAAATCGCGGCACCTGACGGACACACTGGGTATATAATGGTAAATATGACGGATGGTATGAGTCTTGAGGAGTTACACATTAGAAAGGTCACGCATAGACAAAATAATAAAGTATAATACTAAAACGATGGCTCCAAGTCCCTGGGATGGATAATCGTAGCGAGCAAGCGCGATCTTGCGACGTCTAGATGGTTGGGTAACCTAATCGAAACGTGGCTATAAATAAGTACCTAGGTTAGGTATATATGTGTGTTGCCGTGATGTAGGCAGTCGGCGCAAGACGATAACGGCTACCTACCTAGGCACGTGCCTCGGATGCGACTACTCACTTGCCGCCTGATTTACGTAGATCACGGATTCGACAGAAGGCAAACAAGCAAAGTGGGAACATATAATAATAATATTTAACTATTTTTGCGGCGACTAGCCAGCGACGAGCTAGCTAGGATCCGTTATTTTGAAACGCGTTTATTTTCAAATTTTTTGATCCTCTACGCAGTCTCTTTCCTTCCCGCGGTCGCCGCGACGTCGCTAACGTGCTCCAGCTTCTCGTCATCGGCCAGCTTCTCCGAGATGCCCTTCTCCTCGTCCGCCGCGTCGTCGCGCGCGAGGCCGACTTCCGTCGTGGAGAAGGCGTCCGCGGGGTCTCGGTAGGCGGGGATGAAGTTCACGGCCAGGGCGTACGTCAGGGCGCCGACGAAGAAGGCCAGCGGCACGACCATCGCCTTGCCGGTGCCGTGGGCGTCGGCCGCCACGCCGGTGAGAGCCGGGACGACAGCGCCGCCGGAAACACCCGCGACGATCCAGCCCGAGCCCCGCTTGGTGTGCTTACCTAGACCGCGCATGCCGAGGGCCACGATGGTCGGGAAGCAGATCGACTCGAAGAAGAGCACCACGTAGAGCAGCGACATGCCCGTCCAGCCGTCTTGCGTGATGGACGGGCCGATGAAGACGATACAGGCCACCAGGAACGCCAGGAAGACCCAGCGGGGGCGGATGAAGTTCATCAGGAACACGCCGAAGAAGCGGCCGCCCGCGAAGGCGCCCTGCGCGCCGGAGAGGAACCGCGCGGCGCTGGCGTCGGTGGACCAGGGCTGCGTGTCGCGCACGTAGTTGATGAAGTAGGAGGCGATGGCGATCTGCGCGCCCGTGTAGCAGAACTGGGCCGCGGCCGCGTGGAACAGGCGGTACTGCTTCCAGAACGGCTTGTCGTCCGCGTTGGCGTCGGTCTCGTTGGCCTGGAACTCCATGTCGGCGTCCGTGATCTCCGGGATCCGCGAGAGGAAGAAGGTGAAGGCGAGGAGGAAGACGAAGATGCCGATGGCCACGTACACCCACTGCACGTTCTCGAGGGCCGACTTGTCGTCGAACGTGAAGAACACGTAGGAGCCCAGGACCGGGGCGATCACGGTGCCGATTCCATTGAAGGCCTGAGAGAGGTTGATACGGACCTCAGAGTACTTCGGCGGACCGCACACTGGGAGAAGCACGGGTGATTAGAGATTCGTCTAGGTCATGCCTCTCTAACGGACTCTCTCTACTTACCGGTGATGTATGGGTTGGCAGCCGTTTCGAGGGAACCCAACCCGCTGCCAACGATGGCGATGGCGGCACTGAAGCCACCGAACGAGTGTGCCTTGATAGCGGGGATGGCGACGAATGCACCAATGCCTTATGCAGCATGCGTATCAGCTGACCATGCTTTAAACCTCGCGGTTGGACGGCTAGTACATACCGTATAAGAAGAGACCCCACATAAACGTCGCTCTGTAGCCATAATGCCTCAGAATCCAGTTGGCATGGCCGAGAGAAGCGAGAGGATATGCGCTGAGCAGAGTTGAGTTAGTTAAGTGAGCACCTTCCGAGGAGCCGGAATCGCAACGAACCCGAAGTACGCCCCCTGGAGGCCGGCCGATCTCGCCTTGGTAATATTGAGGGTATTTTGGAAATGTTTCTGCAGTTATCGGTCAGCGCAATGCCCTCATAAAATGTATGTAAGATTTCACACCCCGCTGCCAGCAACCAACAACCAACCAACTCGGCCGGCAAGTGGATTTGTCATACGAAAGTAAAGCGAAAAGATAAGAGCGGGAGGAAAGTTTCAGCCACTTACGTTTAATGTGTCCAAAAGCCCGTAGGAGAAGCCCCAGAGAAAGAACAGGATGGTCACGAGACAAATCGGGTAGATGGATTCTCGCAGGGTAAGCTCGGCAGCCTTGGTACGCTTATTATCCTTCACTTTGAGCGAGCGGTTCCGGAAGAATTCCTTGAAGCCCCCCATGGCGAAGTCGGCGGTGGCAAGGCCAGACCCAATTGTAGATTGTTGGTGAAGGCGAGCGCGGAAGAGACGGGATAGCTAGCTACGACTTCTCAGACTCGGACACGACGACAAGCAGCGAGGAGGGGATAGCAAGTCTGGAGTAGCAATGCAAGGTGGAGTAAAGGAGTTGGAGAGAAAGAGGAGAAGAGGAGAAGAGAGATGGGGGGAAATATAGGTAATCAGGACATGGAGGTATAAATGGATGTAAGTAGGTACTTTAAGTAGGTGATGGGGATGGAAGGGTTCGATCGTTGGGCAGTATTTGGGGGAGATGCCAATGCCCATGCCAATGCCCATGCCATTGCTCGTGATCTGCACGTCTGCATCTAACCGTTAAGGGTCTGCCAGTCCGAGTCTCGGGCTTATGTGTACCAGTTTAGTCATAGTCCCAGATCTAACGAGCCATTTCCACGATGCCAGAGTCGGATTAGATGCATGCTGATGAGATAGGGGGGATAGCTAGATGGTAGCCACCTAGCCATGGTTAGTAACCACCACGTGCCGGGGCGTTTTGGAGTGCTCGGCGTAGTGTAGTGTAGTTAGTTACTGTTCTGTTCGGTGTTCATACACTCTCTTTCTCGCGCTTACTTACCCTGACCCAGGAACCTGAGTGAGTCGGGTCGAGTTGCGTTAGATGATCGCCGACACGGGGAGCTTGTGTTTCCACGGTTCTCTCGCTCTCTACCCTAACCGGCCCCCCTACACGCCACCTACCTCACTCCCCGGCAGGCGGTATAACACTACATACAGTACCTACCTAACCTACCTAACCTACATGGTAGCGAAGGTCTGGGGGAGTACTAGTAAATACCGCCGGGGTTCTTGCTGGGGTTCGTTCTTACAATGGTTTAGTCCAGTGTGGGGGAAGCCGGGGTAGCAGTGGTGGATTCGGGGCAGAAATAGGCCGCAATTGCCCCGAGAGCGTCACTATTGGCTGCGTTTCCAAGAGCTCTTCCACCATGGCTTTCTCGCTTGCTCCCGCTAATGCGCGATGCGGTTAGTGTTGCCGGTAGTTTGTTCTCTTGCATGTTCGTCCGTACTTCTTTTTTACTTACAGTGCCTATTACCTAAGGTATTTAGTATCTATTCAGTACCTGTATTCTTCTTTTTAATCGCCGCCATCTCAATCTCACTACGCCTCCGCCTCCGCCTCCGCCTCCGCCTCCACATACCCTAATACCGACACCACTAGGAGTTACAGGAATTACAGGAATTACCCTTGCCATCTTACCAAGCGATCCCCCTTCCCTTGCCTTCCCTTGCCCCGGCTGCGTGAGGAGAGGCAAAAGGAACTCATTGGTAGAGAGAGAGAGAGAGAAAAGGTTCTAAGCTAGGTAGATCTGCTAGCCACACTACACTCTTGCTGGGTTTTATATTCAAAAGCATACATACATACATACATACGTAAGCTACCCCAATAGCTAGCTACTAGTATTGGCTATGCTATAAAATGCACGGCATTCGCCTTCGATGGATCTACAGGACCTCTCCTTTTCGGTGGGATCTTGGCCTCTGCTCGAGATCTACTATAGAACAAATCACTCAACTTCCCCCCCCCCCCCCCCCACTGCTGATCTTCGCCTGCGAACTAGCAACGCGTCGGGAGTTGCACCATCGCCTTAGCTCGAAAACAACTCCGCATTCTCATTACCTACCTGTCGAAACCAACGCTAGCCCTGATAGCCCCGAAAAGCCCCAGAGCGAACCCCAACTTCCTCACTTCCACCACAGAGAAATACTACGTATATCCCGCTCCATGACGCGTTTCCCTCGCCTTACCCCATCATTACCCCCATCGCCGTCCTACGCCCGGCCTTCTGACTAGCGGAGATGTTAGCTATAGATAGATAGTCCGTCGTCGCTCTGGCTTAGGTAGCCTGGGACTATTCGCCGCCTGACGTCCGTCTGGCGACTCACGGCCCCGCGACCTTGCCATATTCCGAATAGCACAGTTATCTATGTACCACTCGATACAAGCTCTGCGTTTGTGCTCGGGGCGCCATGCTGTGTGAGGTGAGGTGAGGCAATAGTGTGTTGGCACCGTCGCTTCGGCCGAAGCTGTCTGGGCATTCCGGTACCGCACCGGTCCTCACAATACAGGAGGCATGCGTTTTCTCTACATCATGCCCCCCAGGCGATATAAGTTGCCACGCAGTAAGAAGGCGAGAGAGGCAAGCTTCGCCAGGACGAAAGACTCGAAGCGCCTGGTCGCACAGCGGGTGATACTACGACGCCGCTTGTTTCGGGACGCGGGAAAATGTCTCGGGAAATAAAAATTCCCACAATGGCTAGCCAACATCGCTTGAGCGACCCCGCTTAGACTTGCCGGTTTTTATATCATTGGCACCAAGACAAAGGCGACGCGCGAGGGACATGGCACGGTGCAGTGGTCCCACGGTGTTATGATATGAAGGCGAAGAGTATGCTCGAGAGCAAAAGCTAGTGCCGCATGCACGCGCTTGGCAGTTGCTAAGGGGTATTACATGCTTTATCCCGAGCTTTTTCTTCTCCCTTTCCCCCTATCCGGGACGAGACCAACGCCCATAGGCGACGGTACCAAAAAAATAAATATTTGGTTATTGGAAGCGAGCGCGTTGGCGAGGGGGCACCGACACGAAGCAGCTCGAGAGTCGGTGAGAGTGGCTGGCCTACCGGTAACGCTCACCGCTCTACACAGCGATATCTGAAGAGGCGAAAAATATACGTGGACACGCCGTCGTACGCACGACGATGCCGAAGGCAACTTTGCTCGTGGTATTGGGTATGCTCACTCCGATACGATTCCGGCCATCAACAAGCAACGGCGTTCCGGCCCTGTTTTTACCAAGCGCTAGCAACGACCATAGAGGCGGGATTTCTCTCCTTCTCTACCGCAGACAAGCGGTCTGTCGACATCGTTACATGGCATGTCCAGTACACAAGACTCAACCATACGATAGAGTCCAAGTTGTATCACGTCTGACCAACGATTAGGCCTACATCTGGAATCATCATGTCCCACAGCGCACCGCAGGAAGACGAATAAATGGCTTACAGTGGACGCTTTGGCTAATTATGTCATATAGTAGGGGCATAAATAGTTATTGAGTTGACTTCCCCAGATCTACGGTAACATAACCCGGCGTTTCAAACCCAGTGGATTAGACAACTACCACTCATAAAAGGGGTATTGAGGCTGCTGGGGCCTTGGCGAACTGGGAGCACGTGGGAGCAATAGCAAGTTTAAACATCCTGAGGGTAAGGGTATGGTGGTTGAACTTTCCGAAAACCAGTCTATTGTACAACTTCCCATGAGGAAGTGTCATCTTCTGCCTCTATATGCTTGTCTGTCTATCTTTTATGCATCTACAGCAAGCAGGTTCGTAAGAATCGTAAGGCCGTTCACATGGCCTTCAATTTCAAAGGCCTTCGACACAACTAGGGAGAGCCTGCAAATCCAAGTCCGGTGCCGCCCAGTCTAAATGACAAACAAAGGGAATAAGCAACACCGCCAGGGGATATATGCCGAGCTGCTCTTTAAAAGGGCCCGGTGACAGGGCTCTTCCCAAAGCACAAGACAACCCGAGATTCTGTTGTCTCAGGCTATCCGAGTAATGCTCAACGCAAAGAACGTCACCGCTTATCCGTTATTAATTCCAACTCCGGTCCGACCCCCGAGCTCCCGACCCATCTTTAGGTATCGAAATGCGCTTATTTGGAGATCTCGACACCTCCGGTGGCACCCAGCGCCTTCTTGATGTCACCGTAGATGGCGAACTGACCAGCGGTCAGGGTACCAACCATGAAGAGACGGGCACCGATACCGCTGTATGATCCACGAAGACCGAGTTCCTTGGCAATCTTGATCAGACGGCTAGTGGTGCCCTCACCAGGCAGACCCTTGGTCTTGTTGATCTTGGAAAGCATGGTGTCGGCGGGCTGAGAGACGAGAGCAGCAGCGAAACCAGCAATCAAACCAGATCCCAGGTTGACAGTGGTCTGCAGGCCATCAGACATGTCCTTCTTGGGGAATTTGCGGTAGATCGCCTCGGCGACCTTCTCGTAGACGACGAACTTGGTCATGGTGTAAGGAACCCTAGTGAAGTATGTGAGCAATGGCTGTATGTAATAAAAACAGCTCGACAAATTCGACTTACTGCTTGAACAGGATGGGACCGAAACCGGCGTAGAAGGCGCCGACACCCTCGGTCTTTAGCATCTTGGTGAAACCGCCAATCAGACCGTTGGCATAGGTGGGCTCGGAAACGAGACGGATACGGGTAGCCTCAAGAGGGCAGAGGGCAATATCAGCGAAGAACTCGGCGGCGGCGGACGAGGCCAGGTAGACGCCAGTTCGGTAGTTGCTGGCATTCTCGATGCCGAAGTAGTTGATGGATTGCTGCTTGAAAAACTCGTAACCGCCGAACTTGAAAGCACCCTGGAGGAAGTAACCGGCGAAGGTAGGGCCAGCACCCGTCAACAGGGCACCAGCACCCTCCTTGGCAACGACTTGTCGGAACCCACCGATCATACCACGGTTGTAAGTAGCGGGATCGAGCTGAATTCTTGTCTTGACGCTATTCAGAGGACCGGTTAGCATATAATCTTGGCGCAGGCTCAGTGCCGTTGGGACTTGAAGCAATTAAAAGCCCAATGGCACCGTATGCCGAAGGTGTGAATGTTTTTTTTTTCTTTCTTTGCTCTTATTTTTCTCGTAGGGCATCCTAGACTCGGAAGCGGGTGGAACGTACACATCGACGGGGGTCATGGCGCCGTGGGTGACGGAGCAGCAGATAGCACCGGCAAGGGCGAATCTAGAGTAGAGAGCAGCACCGCTCAGCTGGCCAGGAGCGCTGGCAGCGGCGGCGCGAGCGGCCACATCGACCTTGTTGGCGGTTTCGGAAGCCATTGCGAACGGAGTAAACGGAAAGGGACAGAGGATATTAAAATACGGAGTGGGGAGATGTGACGAAGGGTCGCTCGCACAAGATAATTAGAAAGAGAGGGCGCTCGAGAACGATGCCGTCTTCTTATTACGTGGATGGTGAATGGAGGATTGGGGGGAACGGTGGGAGGAAGAGATAGAGACAGGTTGCTGAGGCTTTTTCACAGGACTTTGATAAAAAGACGGGGCGGCGGGAATTCGACTTTCGGCTTTATGCAATTAACAAAATTTTCTCTCTTATGTGATTGGTGTTTTGCGGAAGATGGCGGCAGCAGGCGGGTCCGGACGACTTTAAAAAGGCAATTTCTCGGGTACAGAACAGCCACGGGATGGCCACTACCTACCTGGTATTAGGGTACTAGGAGGTACCTGTTCAGCCTAGCGCATTTCAGCATGCCCAGGCTACCTAGGTACCTATAGGTTCTACCCAGGTCCTTATAAGCCGATAACTCCGGGGTGTGCGCGCTTGCTTCGTGTGCAGGGGTACAAATTATAGTGCACCTGGTTGGACGGGCACATGTCGATCTGACGAACTGTGATTTGCTCGCCGTCTATATATATAGATCCAAGCTTTTCTGCCGTTGAAACCTGCCAATGCAGCTGAGGTGAGATTTCATATTGTGTATTTTGGAGCACATGTAACACAAGGCCCTGGTTTTCCCCATTCGGGACACACGACTGCAGGCGATACACAACAAGCATTCGAATCGTGTTAGCCTCGGCTCTCGAGTCAAGAGCCACGACTCAGCAACCACCCAAGAAAAGAAGTGCTTAGGACTAAACTGAGATCAGATGCTCACGGGCCACTTGCTCGCCTCAACTTCTCAGGTACATTCATTTACGTGTGGTGGAGAGGGGGGGCCGCTATACCTCCTCTTAAGATAGCCGAAATCTACCCCAGACGTGTTAGCAAGACAAGCGGCAGAGGGCACGCTTCCCATCACTATTACACTATGCACCACCAAACATGTTGTCGAATGAGAGACTTTATAACATTGTTGATCACTTACTGTATAGCGTATAGTATGGTCCTCAGTAAACGTCTCGAAACACAGGCAAAGGGTTAACCTATCTTATGCTTTTTACCTTCCAAGGCCCTTTATCTTCAAGGTGAACTTCCCCGGTTCTCACCGCTCTCTATCCTTCCGGGCCTCTGGACCCTCCTTAATGATACAACCCAGATCTTCAATTCCCTAAAGTTATATTTTTTACTAAATAATTGTTAGGAAGGCTGCTTGGATGCCTCCTTACTCCGTCACTGTTTTCAGTCTTTAACAGGGCATTCAACCTCAACACAAACTGTCGCCATCTTGTGAGAGTGTTGAACGATGAGACGTTTGGATCTGTGGGAATGACTGTAGCAATCGTCGTTGCCATTCCTTAGAGTCTGGTCCGCGAGCCTCGGAAAGTAGATGTAATACTTTCAAATAGGCCGATCAAGAAAACAACTACTCCAGGCGCTATTTGATGTAGTCATTCCTATAATACCGCCAGCCCTCTATCATCCGGCTGCTTCTAGGGAGTCTAAATCGTCTTTATTTCGCCCATATACTACTCAAGCGTGCTATACGGACTGCCCATGACACTGATTGGACTAGTCCAGAATATTTTAACGGTGGTCCGCCCGAGATCTAAGTTCGTTCCGGTCGTACCGGCTTATATTCACTCCTGAGAAGATGCTCACGTATACCAAAACACGACAATCAAGTAGGTACTGGGTGCCTAACATTTTACCTAGTAGCATTTCATCCTTTCCTGGTTGCATACTCCATATCTTCGTCCGGAAACCTTGCTGTTTCCGATACCTCAAGCCGACAGGTTATCTATCTACATGGAGGTTTTAAACATACTAACTGGGTGAAGTCCGGCGCGAAATTAGTAGTGAGAACTCCAACTTCGGATACCTTTTAAAACATCGTAGTGTAACCTACGACTAGGCAACTGATCTTGCGGGTACCATACATTCATAACGAGCAAATTCTTGATGGACCGCGTACTACAAAACCACAAACAATGCACCATGCCACGCTTCAGGCAAGAATGAGAAACTACAGAGTATAAGAGAACATTATAAGGGCCGAGAAGACACCGGAACTTAATCTCCAATGACATTTTCAGTATCGACCACACATTCTGAGTGGTTAGTTCGATAATGCATCCCTATCGTGTGCTCATGTTTACATTTATATGCGGAAATGAGGCCGTTACACCTGGGATGGCACAAAGCGCGCACACAGCAGTAGCGGCCGAGAAAACCTAGTGCCAGAGAAACCGAAATCTCTTCTGCTGTCGGTGGCAATAATGAATTCACACAAGCAACATGGTTACTGGTTCCGAGAAGCTCATGTTCTAGTAATTAGAATCGAGTCTCACTACGTCCTAATCTCGCGGTATCTATCGGGGGGTGGGACTTACCGCTATCTACAAGTAATATTTGGAATCATTTCTCATACTCGCTCGGTCCAGAAATATTACACGTTATATAATCCTTCAGGGACGACTGATTAGTTTCGAGTGTGGACCTCAGAGATGCTATCATCCTTTTCGGTGGAGATCGGACCAACTCGGTGGTCCCCGGAGAACTAGAGGTTTACTACGGCCGGTCAAGACGGGATGAAGAGAAGGAGAGGGTTGGTTCCGGTTGATGTGCGGATTGCGCGTTCCAAGGCAATCCTTTCAAAATAATTGCGACTACTTCTACTTGTCCACTGGGTGTGGTGTCCCCTAATCTACTAATGAATCGCATAAGATATTTAGGGACTCAGCTCGAGAAAGCAAGCGGATCGAAACAACGAGTGAACGGTAACGACAGATATTTTTATTCTATATACGGACCAGATGTGGAGATATTTACAATCGGCCGGGTCGTGCTGTAGAATGAACCACTCCCCCCTCACCAACCCCTTTTGCAGCCGTGACGAGCATCGTCATGATAGCCTTTTAGATCGCTCTGTGCTTCAGTCGCTTGGGGGGTTCGTGCGTGCTATTGTCCATTATCTAGGACGGAGGACCGCCAGGGCCGCCGGGGAAGGAGCCGTTACCGCCGGGGCCACCAGGGAAGGAACCGTTACCGCCGGGACCACCTGGACCACCGGGGCCGCCAGCGTTGGGGTTCGCGACACCGCCGCCCTCGTAGTAGTGGGCAGCCTCCTGGCGGTTGCTCGACTCGTCGGCGCCGGTGTCGACGAAAACGGTGATCCAGGCGAGAAGGCCGTCGTTGAGGTCGTCACCGAGGCGCACGTAGTCGACGAAGGGGTCGTAGTCGACGGTAGCCTCGCCGATGCCGATGCCGTCCTGAGAGTTGAGGGTCAGGGACTGCGCGTTGGAGGCGTAGGGCTCGATGGCCTTGGTCTCGAGGATGAGGTCCTGGTCGAAGAAGAGCTGGCCAATGTGGGATGGCGCTCCGCTGTCGGACACGTAGGTCGAGTTCTCGAGGAGGGTGGCGCCCGAGGTCGACATGACGTGGATGTGGGGCGTGCGTCCGGTGTAGTGGCCGGGGAAGATGGTGTCGAACTGAACGACACCGTCGGCGTCCGTCGACTGGATACCACGACCATGGGTCGTGTTTAGGCCGCCCTGGCCTTGGGAGGCTACGCCAGAGTATACACCCGTAGAGTTGCAGGCCCACTGTGGCAGGTTTTATGTCAGTAAACAGTCATTCTCTTGAGCCAACGCGGCAGGGGTTCAGAGAAAACCTACGATGTCGATAAGAGTGTCGGCGGGAATAGGCTCGCAGCTGTTGATGTCGATGAACTGGAGGTCAAGGTGCAGGGGTACACCGGTCTGGCCATCAGTGATGTCGGCCTATAGTATCGTATGTTAGTTTAGACAAGTTATATGCTCCTAGCGGCTCCGGAACGCACCCTGATCAGCTCGCCGCCAACCCAGTAGGGACCAATGGTCGTCTCGGGAACGAGGGAGCAAGTGGAGTTCGAGCTGAAGATGGTATCCAGGGAGGTATCAAGGTCGTAGCCAAGGTCTGAGGAGTCGTGTTCGACAGCAGACCATTTCTCGAAGCCCTCCTGGTCGCGCTTAGACCTGAGAGGCTCTGGATGGTGTTAATTCATAGTTGCGTTCCGACGAGCGAGATTCACTTACTGTTGGTGAGGGCACGCTTGTTGCGAAGGGCCTCAGCCGTAGCTGCGCGACGGGCGACGGAGCGAGCCTTGAGAGCCGCAGTGTTGGGAGAGGATGCGCAGCTTCCAATAGCACGGCGGGCGAGAGGCTGAGCAGCCTGGTGAGCTGCCATCTCACGTCGGATGTGCTCCTTGCTTTCGCCGGGATGAGCCGTAGTGGCCCCCAGGAGGGAGCTAAACGCCAAAGAGGCGGCTACGTTGCGTACGTTGACCATTTTGACTGGCTATGAGAGAGAGAAACGAATATGCGGCTGGATGTCGATCAAAACGATTCTCACAACATTGAAGCAGCAAGCTTCTCTTTTATATCCCGATCTTTTGTTCCCAAACGGAAGATGATCCTCCTCGGCCGGACCATTTCCTCAAGTCCACATTGGCACTTCTGCAAGCTGCCGCCCTGCTCCAACCCCTTGGATAACGCCAGAACCACCGATATTGCCCAATCCATGCTGTCTTCCGCATTGATCTCTCTCGGCGTCCCTAATAGTTTTCGGGAAGGTGAACCGTCACAAAGGGATGCGGTTCTTCGAGGTTGAAAGCCAAGAAGATTTGTGTCGATCAACTTGAGGTGAAGGTTAAAGAACACCAGTATTGAACCATCCAATCAACGATGCCACATTATACATCAATCGCCCTGCCAAGATCCAACTTCACCTTCTAGAGGAAGGTGACGCGGCATAGAAACATCCACGGACGTAGCATTTAGCTTCGGGATGTGGGTGAGACCCATGAGCTTACGCGGCTCTCTGCAAGTTTAAATTTCAGACCTGCCAAGACTCTACCGACCCACGAGGGTTCAATCCACGAGGGTCGAGATAGAACGACCAAAGTGGACGACGCGTTGACGCTGCTCATGATATTTATGCTATAGTAGAGCAGCGTTATTATCTTCGGAGGTTTTACTGATTTACGCAATAGGGGCGAGGCATCTTACGGGCAATACGCTTCCACCAAGGCGGCGTGTTCCCATAGGGCGTACTAGTTCGCCACCTAGTTTGGGATGACATTTGACGGTGTAGGAATTATTATAGATCGAGCGCAATAGCCCGGATGCATCGCAGGGAATGGAGTCTCCCCACGAGGGCGTTGGAGCTAGACAGGGTTACATACTCCGGCATCTGATCAAGCTCCCAGTTCCGAGGAGAAAAGGGAGCCAGTTAACAACGGAGGATATGTAATCACCTAATCGCAGCGGCTGCGACATACATGCCTTATCTAGAAATCCGCGAGTAGTTCAAACAGCCAGTTGTCATACCTAGTCATTTTCGGCAGGTGTCTATACGGCCCTTTTTTTATTATTTTTTTTTACTCTTCCTTTACCGATAACACGCCCATTCAGAAGGGTCAAGAGGTTTTTCGTTTAGGCCATCTTCCCAAGGACATAGGGGTGGCCAGCACTCAGACCACCATCCACCGCCCAGGCCTGGCCGTTGACGTAGCTTGCTTCATCGCTCCCTAGAAACAGGACCACCCGTGCCACCTCGTCGGCTATCCCTGCCCTCTTCAAGGGATTGAGCTGGCCAAGCTTCTTCTCCGTGCCTCGGGCGCGCGCGGATTCAAAAGTCGGCGCTGTCATACCAGTCTCGATCAGGCCAGGGCAGACAGAGTTGATACGAATACCTGTGCCCGAAAGCTGGTACGATATCGACTGGGCAAGCGAGACGACGGCGGCCTTGGAGGCAGCATAGGGGGTCGTACCAGCGTTTGACCTTAACCCGGCCACGGACGCCGTCCCAATAATACTGCCGGACGCTGACAGTTTGTCTGATGACGTTTTCATCATAGCGGGTGCCGCATATTTAGCGGCTAGGAACACACTAGCACACACGTTAGAAAAGGGTTGGGGGCCACGGGGTGACAAATGGCTGTGGCAAACGGACCTAGCGGTGTTGGTATCTATTATTTTCATAAAGTCCTCCTTGCTGATATCTGTGAATGGCGCCATAGGCCCGACAATACCCGCATTGGCGAAGAACACGTCGAGCCGCCCGTAGTTCTCCATCGCGTCATCGACCACGGCCTTTACCGCCTTCTCGTCCGCCGCGTCGAACTGTCGCACATGCACGTCAACGGTAGGGTGCAATGAGGTGATTTCGCTCCTGTGCGCTTCGAGGTTCTTGCTGTCGTAGTCGCAGATGTAGACGGCCTTTGCGCCGCCCTCGGCGAACAGATGCGCGGTCGCTCGGCCTATCCCCATGATCGAGTTGGCGCCTGATTACAACATACTTGTTAGTTCTAACGCGACCGTGTGATCCAAGCGACGCGCCGCTTACCTGTGATGATGACTACCTTCCCCGGTACACGAGGCCCATTAGGCTTGCCAGCGACCCTCTTGATCGCGGGCAGTGCCCCTAAGCCATTGCTTTGCGGGGAGAGCTGGCTGCCGAGCGCAGCGATTCTTTGCTTCGCGACATCTGACATTGGCACGGACGGTAGCAGAATGGTATATTAGAAAACACCGTAAAAATGACTTTCTACGAAGCTTTTTCCCGCAAAGCCGCTTTGTTATTGGCTGCCAGGTAGCTCATTTTCACGGCCATTCCAGCATTCATGGTAGACAGGTGGAGGAGGAGCTTCTCCAAACATAGCCAGCCGAGGCTACATGGCGGATTTGGCTAGCGCTACAGGGGTTTCCCCAAGAGGCCGAGTCGGCTATCTTCCTCTTGTCATAAGCTCCTTATTACGCTGAAAAGATTATATACTAACCTAGACAAATCTCACTTTTGTATTTTTTGTATCGACAGTTATACATGCACAAATACTGTATCTAGTGTTGTCATTGAATCACGGGGCTCGATGTCTTGTATGGTTTCATTTCCGGTCCCTCGTTGGTAATCTGACCGGTCCGACGCTGGCGGCCCGCGGGTATTGATGGAGACGGCAGCAAAAACGCTGATGAGTTGAACGGAAAGTCGTCCTCGCCTGTTGCATGCCAAGAAGTCATCTTCATTGCTCTAGGAACTATTTTCTAGGATAGCAATTCTCTTCGCCGACATTCCTCCTGCTATAAACTGCACTACAACGGTAGCATGCAAGAAACCCGGGACAGCAGTTGTTTTCAATTGATTGATTAGTTTGAGAATATCTACACTCAGCGAATGTTTTAAAACCTTCTCTCCCCAGTCTGCCCCAGGATTCTACATACTAAGTAGGTAGATTCCACCAATCTCCGCTGGAGAGACTCGGTTCAGTGTTCGTTGATAGGCGTGCTTCCCCCACAGACTAGTAAGCCGGGGGCACTGCCGGGGGGGACAGGAGCCTCTGTTACGCAACGGAAATACCTCCCACACACGGCATACGCGCGCGTTCCGTCGGAAGAGCTTCCGCGCTGTAAATGGGCATTGATCGCCGGGGAGGCCCTACTTGTATTGGGATGCCGACGCCGCGGTGACCATATTAAACCACTGTGTCCGTTCACAGCGTCCGCGCACGACTGAATTGGTGGAATCTCGAGTGGGAAAACAACCATGGAGAAATTTCGTCCGGTGCACGATGATGGCAAACCTACTTGAAAAGGCTCGCATGTTTTTGCGTGCGCGGAGACCTAGCTTTCACGATGGGTTCGATTGTAATAGACTTATTGATATTCGATACTTCGTAACTTCGACGAATCCAAGTTGAATTTTGCCGTCACTATGAGATCTGCCATCCTAGCTTCGACTGCCTTCGTGGGCTTGGCCCTCGCGACGCCAACGCCTACCGTCGACAAGAGAGCGACGACGTTCTGCGGCCAATGGGATTCGCTGCAGACGGGCTCGTACAGTGAGTATATCTCGGGGTTATTTCTTTCTTGTCCCGGCAACTCCGGGCGTGAAAAGCCGTTTTCAAAAACCGCAATCGAGTCTTGAACGGCTTTCACACTCTCGAAACACGTACCGGTCAACGCTTAGAATGGCGGTAACTGAATCTGTGCACTACAGTCGTATACAACAACCTCTGGGGCCAGGACGCCGGCACGGGCAGCCAGTGCACCACCGTCAACGGGCTCTCGGGCAACAGCGTGGCCTGGTCAACCGAGTGGTCGTGGTCGGGCGGCGACTACAACGTCAAGTCGTACGCCAACGCCGTCGTGCAGACGGACGCGAAAAAGATATCCGCCATCTCGGCGATCCCGACAAAATGGGCGTACTCGTAAGTCGCAGCGCGCCGACTCCGAATCCCGAACCAGGGCCGAAAGCCCGCCCCTGTCAACCGAATCAGAAACCAGACTAACCGGCCTATGCAATAGCTACACGGGCAGTAACATGGTCGCCAACGTGGCCTACGACTTGTTCACGTCCTCGTCGGCGAGCGGATCGTCGGAATACGAGATCATGGTCTGGCTGGCCGCCCTCGGCGGCGCGGGCCCCATCTCGTCGACGGGCAGCCCCGTCGCGAACCCGACCATCGCCGGCGTCTCGTGGAATCTCTTCGACGGCTACAACGGCGACATGCACGTGTTCAGTTTCGTCGCCGCGTCCCAGGTGACGAGCTTCAGCGGCGACCTCAAGGACTTCCTCAGCTACCTCGCGTCCAGCCAGGGCCTGTCTACGAGCCAATACGTCACCAGCCTCGGCGCGGGAACCGAGCCCTTCGTCGGTTCCAACGCCGTTTTGACTACCACGGCTTATGAAATCTCCGTGAATTAGATAGTCGGTCGTTAATTGAGGGCGGGAGTTCGCGCGCGTTGCTCGTTCTTAGCAGTGCTAGATGATGGCATGGATATATTGTAAATATGGAACAGTATAGCCTAGGATCTAAGCTTGTCCATGAACAAACACATATCTATTTAAGTTGCTTCAGCGCCAATATTCCGAGGCGTGATACCGCGATGACCGATCCGAGTGCACTAGCTCAATCTTCCCGTCCCAGTGATGAGGCGTCCCTCTTGTCCGAACACGATAGTCTTTGATGGCCGCCACTACGTCTCTGAGGGGCTCGGCGCTGCAATTCTTCGCTGCTCCCGCGAGGTTCTTAGGGAAGACCATGGCATTCCAGGCAGCGTAGAATATGTACGTCATCGCCGGCACGCCGGCGGCTACTTGGCTCGGCGTCGCTGGCCCGACGTCGGTCCTCAACTTTGCGTCCTGGAGATTCCACATGTACTCGTTGACGGCGGCGTGGGGGCCGATCGTACCGGGGCCGATCCACACGGGCACGGAATAAACGTTACCCGTCCAAGACGTAGATGCCTCTTCGTGGTGACTGGTGAATTGAGACTCGTTGTCCGCATATGGTGGTGACTTTAGGCGACCGGACGTCCAGTCCGAATACCGTCCGATGTCAGCGTGGCGGAGTTCGTTCTTCGCCGGCCCACGCCCCGGGTTGTGGTGCTTCGGCATGTCTCGTCTTGTATCTTCGAAGAAACTAAAAGTGTCGTTGCTGAAATCCTCGTCTCCGGGATCGAGGAGCTTGTCATAGTCGATATCGCGGCCGGTAGATGAGTCGATTACGTCGTCGGAGAAGTCGGGATCTAGTTCGAGCCGGATATGGCGAAGACCACTGAGCACAGTCTTATGACGGTCATTCATGCTCCGTCTGGCTTGTCGGATGGCTTTCTGTTGTAGAGAGGCGAGATCCAAGAAAGAGGTTAATTGTTCAATGACACGTCCGACGGAGCGCGTTGGAATATTGGTCAATGTGAGGGATGCGATGCGTGGATTCATATCCGGTATAAAACGTTGAGGATAGATTCTGTTCACGTTCCTGAAAAAGGCAGTCTCTGATAGCCTCAGGGCCGTTGGCAAAGGGAGATTATCTGCAAATATATCTGGTACTTGCGTTACAAGCGAGTGATGTACCCGTATTGATCGGAGGTTTGGGGAAAACGCGGGACGAAACAGATGGGACAGCCCAAGAACGCCAGCAACATGCAGTTGCTGCTGGTTTTTGTCTGATGATGATTTTGGTGGGTTATGCAGGAAATGGTCGCATTCGAAGTGCTCCAGTCTTCCCGACGACAATCGGAGTAGCCTTCCTATGCAGTCTGCAGTAAATCTATTACGGTTCAGGTACAGGTGTGTGATGCCTCCCCGGGGAAGGTGAAGATCTTGCACCAGTGGCCTTGGTGTTCCGTCATTCGCAGACAGTATATTTTCTAACAGCATTGCTTTCACCGCACCAGCGTCGTCACGCCTCGGCGGCCTTGTTCCGTCCGAGCGAACAGTTTGCCACTCCTGTAGCTCCGCCTGGTCTGCTCTATTGGAGTAGATAGGAGGATCGGCGAAGTATCGCTCAGGATGGGTGAATGAAGCGCTGTGCGATGACTCCTGGATGAACTCGAAAGGACCGTATTGATGGCTCCCTAAGCTCTTGGGCAAAACCACTTTCCCCTCGATCTCAAAATGGGCATCGCTGCGGAATGATAGTGAGGAGAAACAATGGTCCAATAATGCGTCGATAGCACGGTCGGAAAGTTTATTTTCGCTAAGATCGATACTCCAAAGCTGAAGCCGGAACGTTTGAAATAGCAGTTGAGCGGTGGCGTCGTCTACTTCACGCCCCCGGGCCTTCAACACGCGAAGTTCGGGGAGATAGGTAGGGTTGAGAGAAGAGTAGATAGCGCTCCTGAGGGACCCCGGGACATGTGAAATATCGAGGTAAACCAAATCGCGAAACAATTGGGGGCAAAATAACTTTGAGGTGAGCTCTTGGCGACAATGGGCAAGATCCAGAAGCTCGAGAGAGTGAGATGTAGTGTCTCCGGCCGTGGCCAGAGAACTGGGATCAAGTTCTGGGTGCCCATCGACCAAAAGACACATCAGCCTTGGGAATAGTTGGGGCAGCGCTCTGAAGCTCTCTGAAATCGCTCGCTCGCTTGCTTCTGTCGAGTAGAGCCCTGATGCTCTCAAGGCGAAGGACCGAAAATCTAGGGATTTGACCATGCGCCGTGTCTGCAGCCGCGCGGACCGGGCATGTTTGTGTATGAAGCGCCTATACCAAGCAAGATCTGTCGACCGTCAGCCAAAAGCTTTTGATTTGGTCATGTTTTTCGTAAATAATGACCCGTATTACAAATTTCAAGACGAAGATATTCATGAATGTCCTAGTGGATATGCGAACCGGCTTGATGGATCAATTTGACCCTGCAGAACGCGTTCTAGTGGAGGAACTCACCATCATTTGGATGCAGCCCAAGCTGTCGGATTGTCGCTAACGGATCTTGCCATAGGCGAGGCGCGAAATGATGGTAGAACCGGCGATCTACAAGACAGCAGGACGTCCAGCTTGGTGCGGGGACAAAAGGCGCAACAAGCGACAGCCAATCTGGCCGAGAGGTTGCCTCGCTATACGATGGGAGGATGTCCATATCTATTGAAATTTACACCTAGAACATGTCGCATGGGCAATCACAACCATAGCTGCGGAATTTGGGGCGCGTGAAAATAACAGATGATGAGAATGAGTTCTACTAGACAGAGGTTGGAGGGTCCAGAACAAAGCTGATGTCATCTCGCAGTGTTCAGAGCACCGCCACGATACTATGCTTGGCAGGTGTCCCGACGACTAAAACTGCCGCGCAATCGACGTTCTTGTATCAAAGTTGCTGCGAACGACCCTTGACTAGTTGCTGGCGACACTTATTAAACTTTTATCCAGAAGCAGCACACAAAACGAAGGCGGCTGCAACACAACAACTTGAGCGTATACCTAATGTCTACTCCACGGGAGGTGAACAAATATCTTTGCAATCGCACTACCATCAGTCACATTCCAAACTCAGCAGAGGCGTCCATGGCTACGGCGAGACGCAGAATTCAGGCGTGGAAGAGCCATCGAGCTCTTCCTCCCACAGAGAGCGTGTGTAGGTATAGTGCAGATCGGAGATTCCAGAGTTCGCCCCGTAATTGATGATAACTCGGTTCAAAAAAAAAAAAAAAGAGAGAGAGACAGAGAGAAGCCAGAGAGTGACTACTGCTCACCGCTTCGGCTTGGGTTACGCGTCGAGGGATGATTCGGATTCGAATAAGAGATCACTGCGAATTCTGGGCCTGGCCTGGATTAGCAGAAATCATAACGACGGAGAACATTTTGAATCTCACCTGGGATTAACGGGGGTAAACGTAGGTAGACGGAGAACTGACGAGGCGTGATACCCAAGGAGCACTAGGCACTTGCAGTCTTCAGGTGAGCTGTCAAGCACTGACTAGTTGGCTATTCGGCCCAAATTTCGTTCTCGGCGCCGTCCTCACCTTGCAAGAGTCTAGACTGGCGCAGAAGCGTCGCACATTTCTTAGCTTCCATCCTAGTTGACCAAAAGCAAAAGTAGGGCGAGGCGTGCTATCCTCTAATAGCCTATGGTACTCTACCGAGCAGGTTTGCGAGCTCCCTACTACCTCCTCTATTAGCAGAGAACTATTGTTTATTACAGTGGCATGTAGTGTAACCAACCTCAAGATTAATTATTGTGGCACTCAGTTACCATGGTATCAGCTTGGTAATACGCCGGGAAGTTAGTTCGCTCCATAACCAAGGATTCTCTAATACAATCATGTCACGGCGGAGTCATCGCGGCCATTTTCGGGACTTGGCTTGGAAACGTAGGCTAGTGATGTCTGTCCGTCCGATCCCCTCGTCGGTAGTCGTGCCCGAGTGATCGTACCCACGATCATTGGTAAGGGCCGTCTCGGTGGAATGCGGTACTATATTCCATCCAGGTTCTCTAGTAATGCGTTAAACTACTCTTCTGGGCGTCGCACTCTGGATGCTATTCAATGCCTGAGTCACATACGTGGGAGAATAACAAACAAGTAGTCGGTATCGGATCCCACGCGTCTCTTGAGTACTAAAATGCGATCACGAGGCGAGCATGAAACACAAGGTGGCCTAGGGAAATGTTATTTGTTCTGTCGATGATCTAGCTTGTACTTAGGAATGTTCTTGTTGGCGAGAACGGCGAATAGCCTCGGTGGTAAATCACTATCCATTGTACGAGGGAAACGTGGCTGAGGGGGTATAGTTTTGCGTATTTGTATTTCCCACCATCTTCCGAGTAATATCATTATAATTACGGAACTATTATTACGACTGACTTGTATAGTAGCGTTTGTTTCTTGGACATCGTTAGATAAGGTCATATAGGGGTTTACAAGAAGGTGGAAAAGAGGGCACAGTAACACCTTCTTTCTAGAGAAAGTTTTGTGCACTCTCGTATAGTCTCGTACGCTCTCGTACACTCGGGTGGCTCAAAGAATCCGCAGTGCATTCCCGGGCTCTCGTTGGACTCCAGCTCTGTACCGAGGCATCACTCCCCGAAGTTCTCGTGGTCCTTACTGGCCCTCTGCGTGGCATGTGAATTGAGGGGGATTAATTTTGTGCATCGCAGCATCACCAAGGCTGGGATCTCGTCGTCATTAAGCTCTCATCGACAGCTCACAACGCACAAGGCTTTCAGATGGTGCGTCAAGTCCTACGGACAGCGTAGCCTAGCGTTTCAAGTGTACCTCTCAAGCCTACTAGACAGCCTGTGTATGGACTCCCCGCCTGCAGAGAGACCGGGATTTCTACCAACATACTTGTCGATGTCACGGATTCGGTACAATGACAGCAAACGCCAGGCCAGGCCAGCCAGCTGACATAAGTGGGCTGGCTTCCTATTCTGTGATCGCGGTACTTTTGAAGAGAGCACGCTCTAGTTTTTTGTTTGTTTTAATATGCTTAGTGCTACCCAAATTTGAGCCTGGGGTCCTAGGCTAGGACCTTAGCCACGTGGATCAGAAATAAAGAGCTAGTGCCTAGGTATTGTATAGCAATGGGGAAAATAGCATGGTATGCCTGCGTCCTCGGGCGAGATGATTTGCCCATCGCGACTGAACTGAACATTTAGGTCTTCCCAGCCCCCCGGTCCCCTCCTTTTCACCGCCACTCCCAAGATACAGCGTGCTGGCACTTTAGATTAGGTGACCCATGGAAGAGCGTTGTTTTTACCTGTTCGTCGGCCAAGAATAGATCAACTCAACAACGTGTAGTCCCACGGTGATGGCAGCCATCTTAATTTGGTAGGTGAAGCCTATAGTGT
This sequence comes from Xylaria grammica, assembly GCA_004353285.2. Classification (NCBI taxonomy): domain Eukaryota; kingdom Fungi; phylum Ascomycota; class Sordariomycetes; order Xylariales; family Xylariaceae; genus Xylaria; species Xylaria grammica. The sequence continues at coordinate 4,586,689 of NGZP02000009.1, forward strand.
ACAGTATGGCCCCTAAACCCACATTATTCGGGGGCTAAGAAGGGTAGTCCCTCGCACCAGTTGCCTGACCGCCGGGCCGTGCTACTCTACGCTTCGATCGGGAAGCTCTCACTCCGATGTTTTACATGAAGAGGCTAATGCCTACCATGCTTGCTCATGCCGAAGACCCGGGTTAGTGACCCGTACTCCTGTAAATATTAGCAAGACTTAGCGAGACTGAAATATAGGAAAGGGAAGCCTATACATGCCAGGTTCGTTGATATTTCATTTGTGAAGAGCTCTTCGTGCGTAACCCTCCCAGCCGTATGACAAGAAAGAGTGCTGGAGGGTGCAATCGTGCCGTTAGATGATGTTGTCCATTAGTCACTGCATCTACTCTGTTGGTCGAGCTCATTCAATATTCGAGTTCCACCACAGCGGTCATTCCTATGATATTCCAACTGTGAGGGACCTGCCCATTACTACCGGCTGCCGTCCGCCTTGTTTGTGTATGCTAGTCAGATCGTGCTACGTTCGAAGGCCTATCATACTCGGCTATTCCTACGGTTGTCATGGATTACGTCTGCTAGGTGGCCTGCAAGACGTAATTAGGGGCTAACCATAATTGCCTAAGTGATACGATATCAATGTCAACCGTAGGAGAAACCTACTCTGCGCTACAGCTTCGTGATGTCCCATCGGGCAATACACTAGACTAAGCCAACGTAATAGACCTAACTGCATTTTTAGCCTAGTGAATCCCCCCCGGGCTAGTATGTCTCGGCCATATTGCTCGAAGAAGCACTTTATCGCCACGATTTGGCATCTAAGACATACAATTACAACTAGACTATGCGGGGTATATCACTAGGTATGTGAGCTGGAAAACTCATAGTTGTTCAATGTGGCCATGAAGGAGGGGAAAAAGAATATTCATGATGATCTTGCCCGGACGAGCCTCCAGGACGAAATAGATTACGTAGTTTGGAACTCGATGGCTTTTATCCCAACCCACGCCGTACTGTAAATACAAATGTTCGTGCGCCAAACCTGACACCCATTTCCCGTGAATTACCAGCATGTATCAGCTGTCCCCAGAACAAAAATATAAACTCCAATATCACCGTAGTACCCGAATGACTCCATGTGTGTGTACAAATGTGACGCCTCGAAATAAAGACGGCACCAGAACGACGCAGGGCCAATATATATACCAAAATCCCTCACGTCTTTGGCCGAAGTAATAGTGAATGCTAACTCAACGTGCGGCTCTCTTGGGCTTGGCGGTCTTTCGATGTTCAGTCTTCTTTTCGCGGCGCGATCTTTTGCTTCTAGCGCTTTCTGCTTCTAACCAGGCCCGGGCGTCTGGGTGGAACTTTGTCCGCCCAGTCCCGTCCTCTCTGTCATGGATCTTCACATGATTTCTGCGATTGTCCGTGCGAGAAAAGCCTCTCGGACAAAACGGGCATTGGAATTTTTCGTCCTTGATATGCACCCTAAACAACGTTAACTCAACAGAACTCCATGATATCCTTCGAGGAAAGGGGGCCTTACGTTTTCACATGTCTTTTTAAGTGCTCCTGCCTCATAAAAGTGCTTTTGCAACCATCCTGGGGACATTTAAATTTCCCCTTCACGCAGAGGGAGGCCTGGATGGCTTTTGAGGCATCGCCCGCTTTCCGAGCCACCATTACTATAGGCATCTGAGACCTTTTCGTAGCCCTTCCTGAGCGCTGCACCCGGTGTAGCGCCGTGCTCCGTTCCTGCACGGCTTGGTATTGTTGGGGCGGGTATGCTTCACTAAATACCCCCGTTTGGGTTGTATCAAAAAACATAGCCGAGCCATTATCGGCCGGCCATGCCCACGACGGCAAACTATTATAGGGGACGCTGTCCGCCGGGTACGTCACCGGTGGAAACTCCAGCGGCGGAGTTGCCATATCGCTTACGTATACGGCATGGCTAGCAGCCGTATACTGTGAAGCCTCTGGCTTCGGGTTGTAAGTCGAGTATGGCCGAAAGGCCGAGGGAGGGGGCGTAATGCCCATTGCGAAGTTGTGTCCGAGGTTCCCATGCTCCATCGGCATGTTGAAAAATGCCGGTGTTGGTGTTGACCGGCCGGAGTTTGGAGTATACGGCTCAGGTATTGAGCCGGTTGAGAGGATATTATAGGGCGCGTTATGGCCCTCGAAATCATAGTCGTATTCGAAACGTTGTTCCATTTTGACTGTTCACGTGAGGAAGTACGTGGTGATGCTTAATAGATGTCGATGCTGGTGAGGAATGGGGGGAGAAGTAATAAATATACTATATAGTAAGGTAATACGCTATATCCCTTTCGTAAGACACTAGGTAAGTTGGGTTGGGACAGTCTGATCAATATACTCGGTCTTCGGGCCGGAAGGGTTTTAAATAAAGGTGAGGAATGCGGTCCAAGACGCGGCACGCGGTCGCCTTACTAGCAGACTACGACGGCGGATTTGGTAGACATGGCTAAGCGACGGCTCTTGTCTCCAAGCCACTACCCCGACTTTGAAGATGTTCCATTGCTTGCATCGCACATCAATGTCTCGACCTGGATCAGCCGGCCAATTCGTGGCAGATCCCTCCCTCCACTTCCCTCCACTCCGCTGGGCTGGTGTTACCGACTGGATGGGTCAAGCATTAGCATCCCATGCAGCCAGAGCCAGAGCCAACATCCCAACATGGCCACTCAGAAACTGTAATCTCGGCCTCGTACCCTGTCTACGTCTGGCAAGGTTGTCAAGTCCAGAAGCCAACACGACGGTACACAAAGTCCAGCTCGGCAGACACTAAGATGCTCGCGAAGCAAACATTAATTCAACCGGGCACCGTCGACGGTCTTGGCAGAAGAAACCGATTCCGCCCATAAGCCACTTTTTAATGGTGTGTACTTATCTTCGATCGTGAGACAAAGCGCGCTGGCAGGAACCCACTAAGCACCCAGGCCATCAGGGGTAACGCGTTGAGCATTGAGGAATGGATTTTTATAGTCGACAAATAGCCCCGCGTTATGTTCACACTCATGGTAAGACATGCCCATATAGGAGGGCAAAAATTGCACTTGTTCAACCCTCCAAGAAGGGCGCTAGTAGATAGGTAGAGAGCACGCCTATTATCGTGCCGCGAAGAAGCCGGTTTATTGTACTTACTCGCCTATTCACCTAATACCATGGTTGAGTCCTATTCCGATGGGTTGGTGTCGGGCCGGCGATCCATTTCCACTATTACTGCTCTTGAGACCGTCGATAGCATCCCAGAACATCGATCCCAGCTCCTATTGTGTATCCCCGCTCCTGGTAGCGGGTTTGCTCTCGTTTCATCTTAGAATAGGCACTGGCAAAGAAGCGGGAATATTCAAGGGGGCCCAAGAGACCCGCTACAGAAAGGCAAGGCTATCCATCTCAAGTCTATCACTTTTCACCCACAGAAGCTCACAAACATCGCCGTGAGGATTATTTTTGGCATAGAATCGTACACTAGTAGTTGTGGGAACGTATCGTCATCTTCCTTCGGTGAGAGCCCGACACCGGATTCGGATGTTCGCGGGCATGGGTTCGGGTCCACAGACAGTTACAATCAACGCTGATACGTAGTAGCTAGAGTGGTTACATATGCCCAATGATGCCTCCCCCACCCCGGTTAGGTTGTATTGTATCGTGACTTGCAGAAGACCTATTTCTCCTTTGAAATTGTGGCTTGCAAGGGTACTATACAGGTTACTCGAATGGAGCGTCATGTTTCGATACGATGCTAGGCGCCACATTTTAATAACGCCTAAGACACCTTCATATGGCGACAATACTTACAAGTGCTATATCCTTGCTCTTCGTAATGTTTTATTGCTACTATTTTCTCTAAGCTTTAAGCAATTAGTAGCGTTGCACCCGTGGTCAGGACCTTGGGTCTGGATAAGCTTGCGTCTCCGTTCATCGAAGGAAACGGCGCTACATACCTTGGCCTTGATCAAGTTAGATACTAGTACATGAGGCTAATGGACAGTCCAGGGGATTGAATGTAGGCTCCACTGATCGGCGGAAATACAACGTCTTTCGCCCAGGTAGAGTAGGCGTCGGGCTAGTGGATATCCGGCATCAAGCGATCGGACATCGATAGACACCTTGGAGCTGCTATTGTGTCTACCTTTGGATAGAGTGATGCGTATTTGCCGTGTCTGCTGATACAGTCTCGATACTACTGAATGCTTGCTCTAAGACGAGTAGATATGAGTTTCTAAGGTGCGCATGACCACTACGTCTGGTATTACCGATACACAAACCACTGGGAGTTTGTCTAACCGGTTATTTTAGCAACTCAAGTATACTCGTCGAGTCCATTGTGCTCGTCGTTACTAAGATGTGACAAAATATAGGTCATACCCATTACCATGCCTAATTGGACGGGTAGCTTGGGCTCCAAGGTGTGTATCAACATGACCAGTCGGCTCGGCTGTGATTTCGTCAAAGGTAGAAGGCGACTTGCCACAGTGTCTCGGCACAGTACTTTGCCCCTGAAGATAGTTCGTCCATACTCGGTCTCTCCAAACTACTAGGCATTAGTATTCCTACCTTGTACCTTATGTGGCACACAGAGGCGCTCTCCCCCAACGCTTACATTCGAGACATAAGGCTTGTCTTGCGGGCACCACTTGTGTCACTATAACTTGTAGATCACTTGGTATATTGGCCTTGTTATTGAACAGTGTGTTGTTCTCCCTATTGATGTATTTCTTAACCTCACCCCTCCCAAGATCACCAGTTCTGGCCGGGGTTGAAGCCGGACAGATGTACGGCTCAGCACCAACGAATGATTCTTCATCCATGAGGCTCCACCAAAGCTAGAGCTGACCTAAATATCCTTGTGGTTATCCCATGTCAAGTTGTCCTTGCTCACGATTTTTGTTTCAAGATACCGCATATTAACGGAGCAAACATTCTCTCGACACTATTGCCGGTCACACTCATTGACAAACCTCACTATCATATCTACCGAGAGCCAATCCTCGGTTCTTGGGGCATCAGGGCTCTGACGGTCTCACTCTGCCTGCGTAACTGTGTAGTACTCTGTCTCTGCCCGGATTCCGCGTCCATCGGGATGACAACCTCTTCGTCAGCAGAGTAACCCCCCCAAGATGAAGACGTGCAGAAGAGACACTAACGTTGCTCTGCATCACGTTGTATACATAGCGCGCCTCGTCTTTTAATTCCACCGCCTTTACACTACGCCTCTACGTTACGACCACCTTCAAGCAAGCGGCAGTTAACGAGACCATATCAAGTGTTGCGGATGATCATGTGCATACAAGGTGCCAGCACTAACCCTCCACGAACGATAACTCTCTCTAGTATCTTCCTGGGACATGGGAACAAACATCATATGATAGTACGAATCAAAATATTGGAGCAATATGTCTTGTCCTGTTGTGGTGTATACGCGGCACCTTTCGATTTCCCATAGGTGTTTGCTCCGATATGATCAGCCCACGGGGATTGGTTCAAGAGAAACCGCAACACTACACTAGAAGCCCGAATCTGTTTGTCTAGACTCAAGGAGAGGAAAGAAACACATCCGAATCATGTTTGGGGACCGGGAAGAGGAGACAACGGAAAGTCATTCTACTGGACACTTAATTCTGCTCCATAACTCTCCCATGACTATAAATGCAATACGCCGAGCCGGGGGGAGCAATAAAAGATTTTACTCTCTAGAAGTACAGGAAAGAAATTTGGAGTAAATTTGTCCACTCTTCCAGTTTGCTCGCTTGCTCACCTCGACAGCAGAGTTTTCGTTTTTTTTTTCCCAGGCCACCGCTCCAACAAGTCACCAACATGTGTAAACTTTACGTGTATTTCTACAACTGCTCCAACACGGAGAAGTGTATTGAATCCACCAAAGTGGAAAAGTGCGATGTTATCAAGGCCGGGGGCGAATGTGGCCGTGACAAACCAGACAGCTACGAGCGCATCGAGACCTACGCTGATGGGCTTTGTCGCAATGGACACAAGGAGAGGGGTCGCTGATACCGATCGGATCGTATCGTTCTCATTAGCCATCGGTAAGAAACCACGTCTCTTCTGTGTACGACTTGGACGACGTATGTTCTAAGAGGACTCATAGGCATTCCTAGCAGGGTTCCATGTCGCCTACATCTCGGCCCGAGTTTATTGGACGAGCAGTCGGCGGGAAGTGAGAGGGCGTCTCCCGAAACTAGCTAGCTAGCTTATCCATTGAACACGATGATCGTTGCTTTCCACAGCTCGGAAATACCCAATATCTAGACTTGTGACTCATCATCTGCAAGTTGCGGGCGTGGACAAAGTCCTGACGTCAGCGAGCAGGCTTTCCCTCCTTGCCCAAAGACGTGAGGACTAGGTTTATTTGCGAGAGTAGCGACGGGAACTGAGACAACATTCACTACACATGCGCTGATAGTCAAGCTGCCTGGCCGAACTTGAATATATTTCAAATGCCTAAATTTTTTCAACCCCGACGATGGTTTCGGGTTCTTCCGGCTTGGCAATGAAGCTCTCGCGATAACGTAGCTACTGTAGACGTTTTCGAGATAATAAAGTGATAAGTGATCAGTTGAAGCCATGCCAAGCAAGAGAAAGCTGCAGTCGTCGAGCGAGCCGCGCCCGCCCAATCATATCGACGAGCGGCTGGAGAAGGCGAAATTCTCTTGTCTTGCGCGACGTATTTAAGATAGGGTTCTTCGACTCCGCGTTATGAAGAGCCAGTAGGGCGTCGCCGGCGAAATTTCTCTCGGGCGGAGTTTAGCTGATCTAAGTTAACCGTTAGCTAACTGCTACACTGCACGACATCTACATACTGAGTAATCAATATGAGGTGGTATCCCGATATTAACACCGCAAACTCAACACCCGTACCCATGTTGTATACACGCTGGCCATGAAGTAGTGAGATTGATGGTAAGTGTAAAAACGCCTCGCCTGTATGTAGACTGTGTGTAGAGTGAGACATAGAAACGTGTTTCTCCGACTATGTCATAGCTTGAGTGTATCTTTACCCAGCTATACACGACTACCGTTGTAGATAGATATTCATTGGCCAACACACCAAACGTGCAGTTGCCCAGCTTGTAAGAGTTATCTTACTAGTACGATGTTCTCAGTCGTCGGCTAGGGGGAAGGGGGGCAGAGGGGGTTGGACCTCTATGAGAGCTAGGCTTGGTTAGATTAGTCTAGCCAACCTGCATGTCTCATGCCCAACGGCTGTCTATCTGCCTAGCTTACCCACGCCTATACTGTACAGCACTTAATGGTGTAGTATTAGCATATGTACGTGTGGCATATCTCAGTGAATCCACCTGATCTCGGCCCACCGCATGAGCCAAGAACATGGGGGGTTGGTGGGTCATCTTCTCCAATAGTTTTGATGCTGGCTTTTGGTTCCTTTCCTTTTTTTCCCGCGCTCTTAGTCTATAGTAGGTTGGTGTAGTAGCGTGATATAGCGTACTATAGCGTAGGTACGCCCCTAGTCTAGTCTTTCAGCCTCATACATCTCTTCTATAACAGAGCTTTATAGTTAACATGGAGGATATCCATATCAGCGTCGCGTTAGGCCGTGATGATAATATTACTTGAATCATGTCCCCATTGTATAGAGTGTTTTAGCTGAGTTGGAAAAGTCCCGCTCGACCCAACCGCCCGTGCCTCTTTCGTGCAGAGTGCCAGAGAGCCAATCATGAGGCGGAAAAGAGACGCTGGTTAATGTGCGTAATGCAGTGACGAGCTAATACTATGTAAGCACCACCTCGTCCCGGTCCCGATTGTTTGCTAAATCGTGTCTCGAGTATCAGGCCAATAGCCGATAGCTATTCAGTCTGGAGGTAGATTTTACAGACAAGAGATGCCTGTCATGGACTTTGTAGTTCCCCTCTCGCAGCGACCTGCCTGTCAAAGTGCCACGATGTAGTGCACACCAGGGTCCCATGAGCTCAGCCTTACAATGTGGCACGAGTATCAGCCTCATCGCACTAGCATAGACTACAAGGTAGGTGTTTAGAGATACAGGGTGTACGAGAATTAGCGCCGTCCCCGTTTAGATCTCAAACAAAACAAAGAGTGGGAGACGGACGCAAGTGCCTGGACGTTCGACGGGGTTGGGGCTAGCACGTCTCCTCCGAGTTTCATTGTGAAGTTCTTCGACGGCTGTACATTGTACTTGCCTTGTTTGCGCCGAATCCCACCAAAGTCCCGACGGGGGCGTCTGCACCGCTGATCCACCTACGGGCCATGACCTTGCTGGTGACAAGAACCGGGGGTTATTATGCAGTGAGAATCATGGGTGGCACGGCATCGGGCCCTCTTGATTACTTATCCCATGATTGGGCGACTCCACAGATCTGCTCGAGAGATTGCCCTGAGGTGGTTGCGTCTTCTGGTGCGTCCTGGCCATAGAGCGGCGGTCTAGGGTGGCGCTGACAGACAGACAGACAGACAGACAGCCCCCACCTCGGGCCTTTCAATTACGCTTCGGGAGACTTCGAAATTTCGAGATCGCACACTGTCATGGCTCGGAAGCTCCGGTTGGGTTCAGAAGCCGAGATATGGCATCATAGAAGTCGTGCCGTGGGGGCTCCCGGATAGGAGTTCGTAATCTTTAATACAATAGGGAACCATGCATTAGTAGCAGTCCGTTCCGTGGGTATCCTATCACTACAACAAAAATGGAAAGCAAGGCCAGATGCAGAGTCACATTCGACTGTCTCTCGATCGGAAAAGGGGAGAAATAGGGCTTAGGGGGGGTATTGTGGCCAGTCTTGCTTGGTACCGTAGGATGACCTCGACCGCCGTTTTTTAAGGTGGTACAATGGCTGCATATATCGAACGATAAACCGCAATATGGCCGATTATACTGGCCAGCCGGCAGATGTAGCTGCCGAATAGACGGCCGCGCCAAAACCGCAGGTCTATAAGCTCTCTGAACAGTTCATTGGTCGCTCCGCTTCTGCGTAATGGAAAATCTCTGCATCCGCAGGGGGCCGCACCAGGGCCGGCCTCTGTGCCTATTACAATGTGACTTGTCTGCTTTCCCCAGTGCTCCGTGAAATTAATAAAAAAAAACAAAAACAAAAAAAACCAGTCGACTCGCTAGCATCCCCCTGTCTGGTGCTCCACTGAGATCTACTAGTAATTAGATACCTCCTCAAAGCCAAGATTGGAAGTCGAAGCTTGTGTTTGCGTTATTAAATCTGGATTGGGAGCTACCAATAATAGTTCACAAAGACCAGGATAACAATGAGTATGCCCGAGATCACCCAAAGGCCGGCCCACCAGCATCCTCATCGTCAAATTCTTGTAAAACGTCCTGTATATCTTGTTCACTAGCTTCGAGGCCGGAGGAGCTCATCAGTTTGTTGTCCTTGTCATCGGCTGTTTGAATGTTAGCGGTGCTGTAGACAGATCGTAGGAGATGGGAACAGGACGTGAAAGCTAGGAAATGGCAACAACTTACTCCGTGGTTCGACCAGTAGATTCTCCTGTACTTCACAGTCTGTCAAAATTGAGCCCTCGCCAATGTCACTCCTTTTGCCCAGGATGCAACGAGTTAACTTGCAACCTTTTCCCACCACCACACCGTCCATGAGCAAACATTGGAAAAGCTTAGCACCTTCTTTAATTTGGCAATTAGCGCCCACTACGCACTCTTTAATGGATGTTTTTTCGTCCACCATAACATTATCGGCAATCAAGGAATCCTGTCTTGTAATAGTGGTTCGAGGTTTGACACCATCGGGATAAGCAATCTTTTTGGGGTGTGCGAAGGGAGACGCAGCATCTGGCCCTGTTTCCTCAATAGAAGGCAACTTGGCCAGCCGCAAGGATACTGCAAGAAGGAGTTGGGCCGTATCAACACGACGTAGAAGTGGTGCATCCGGTTCAGGTGGGTGGATGTATGCTAAGACTGGCGGGACTGAGGGTCGGGAGCGCTTGTTCAAGAGTGAGTTGTGTGCATCTTCAGGATCCGCAGAGGGTGATCCCTCACCCCCCTGGGAGTTCAGTGCCTCGCCCCGCGGTGGAGGACTATCCTCGCGCGTAGAACTAGTTGATTCTGTGCCTGTGGTGCGGCCCTGCAACACTTTTGTCAAGCCCAGTTTTTCGGGTAGTCCTTTCTGCCATGTAGCTTTTGCCCACCATCCGACTACATCTTCTCCAATAGTTTCCAGCTTCTCATTCTCCTTCACGAAATCCACTACCCACTTTGGCAGAAAGTAAATGTGCGCATCTCGATGGGTCGTCAGTATCTTCAGCTTAGGGTGTTTGCGAAGTAAGCCATGTCGAAGAGGCAGTGAGTTCTTTTCCTCCACAAGATCATTGAGTGAATCTGTTGGCATGAACAGCGCCAAATATGATAAATGCTGTAGTATGGAATTCTTAGGCGACGTGAGGTCCTTAGGCAATGGAGTGGTGGCAAGGAAGTCTGTTTCTTCACCCTTGATAGGATTTACTGTTTTTGTGTCGTACCAAACCCCCAATCCACCACTACAACGAGGGGCCTCTTCTTCGCCGAGTAAATCCGGCAGGCTGGAAGCCTTAACCATCCAGGCTTGTAGCAATTTGTCACCCCCAATTTCACAGACTAGATCGCACGGCAAGACTACTAGGTCGCATTTGACAAGGTCTCTGATCTCGGGAAGTCGGAGTATCTCCGCAGTACCTGTGTTGTAGTCTAGACCTTGTGGTGATACTAAATCTGGACGAGGATGGGGAAGACTGGTCAGAAAGGGGTTAGTGTTTAGTGCCGTGGTCATGGCCTCTGCAGCTGATGGCGGACATATCAGAGTGATGTCTATGCTTCAAATTAGCACAAGGGACTACTGAGAGTATTATAAAGGCCTCTAGGTAAGAATTCGACAATTCCAGAAGAAGAAGGCGAGTATGGAGGAATGACGATAGACACCTGCATGGAAATGACGAACACAGCCAGCCTAAATGGCCCCTTCGTTTGTGGCAGCTTCCATATAGAATCTCGCAAAACCAATCTGGAGAGCTCGAATGAAAAGGGCGTCCTTACTTGTAATACCAGTCCGATAGCAGAAGTCAATGGGATACCAAACCATTGGCCGGTTTGCGATAGGTAGTAAAGCCTTGGGGTTTTCATCTGGATTTGTGGTGAAGGTCGGGAAAGACGACCCGGGGCCACAGAGAATTAAAGCCTGGAGGCCTGTGGCGGGCATCGATATGGCGTGAGGCATCGTGTAAAGATCCTCCCCACGTTTCAATTCTTTATAGCGTAATATGCCTCAGACAGACCTTGATCCTGTGATCTGTTGGAGTCTACCACTTGCGGACTGCTTCCTCGAGCGAAGGCGGGGCTAAAATGTGGTTAGTTATGTATGACTCACACTTATTGCAACTCACCCGTCCCAATAAAGACTGAATATATAAGCAGAGGAATAAAATAGAGAATTGAAAACCTACACGCAAGTATATCAAGATGAGCGTACTATGCTAGACTCGTAAATAAGTCATTACTCACCTCTCGTGATCGTGGGAAGCGACCTCGCATCACCAGAAAAGGCTTATCGATAGTGTCCGGCTAACGGTGGGATGATTCTGTGGCTGGCGAGGCTCGTTCGAGATAGCCGCCGCAGTCTGCTCATGTGGCTCATGTGGCTCATGTGGCTCGTGTGGCTCGTGTGGCTCTTGCTGGTAGAGCTGTTGTGGCTTGTAGCTATTGTGGATTCGGTTACCCATGCCAACCAGAGGAACCTCGGCCAGCAGGGATCCTGCTGAAAGTCGGGTCCCGGTCAACAACACGACACCAGCCACCCCAACCACACCCGCGCCCCCTGTTGATGTCCAGCCCGCTCAGTTCGGACCATCAATGACCTCGTCGCTGCATCGCTGACACAAACGTATTTGTTCATTGTCGCAGTGTTACGGTCGCGCGCGTTGACATTCTATTACATATGAAAACGGTAGCCTTTCGGGCACCCATTGCCATGATCCCACCAGAATAAATGTCGTCGTCGTACGAATCCTCGAGATCCCGCCGCAGGGGAGTCTGGAGTCACTGGGTTCCCCTCGCTGTTACTGTCACCGTCGCCGCTGTTGGAGTCGCCGCTTGGGCCTGGAGCCAGCGCAGCAACGAAGAGGAGGAGAGTGATGCTGCGCCCGCCGATCTCGACTATGAAAACGCTGATTACGGCGACAATCCCCCATACGGCGCAAACAGCCGGAATCCGCGACAATCCACGGCAAAGCCAACCGTAACAAACGACGACGTTAGCTATGGCGTTGGAGACGTGCCCCCGGAGGCAAGCGGTGTTGCCGCCGGCTGGGGCGCGCAGATGTCCGGCGCCTTGCGACGAACGCCAAGCCCGCAGCAGTTCCTCACTAACGCCGGTAAAACTGTCGCAGCAGGAGTAGCCGGTGTTGGTGCTGTCGTCGGTAGCGCCCTAGCCTCTATTCGAGAGGAAGATAAGAATGCCTATGCAGACCATGAAACCTGGTCCGAGGAGGCTGAGGCGCGGAAGGAGAAGCCTTCGTCTAAGTCGTCCCCGCGACCTCAAGACTCTGGACAGCGTCGCAAGACGGTTGTTATCATCGTGTCGGCAGACGCTAGTATGGATGACTTTGATGAGGCTGGATTCCATGAACACGCGGTGCGCTAAACCAACGCTCCTTAACTCGCCACGACCAAGACTTTGCTAACGAGTTGTACCAGTCCATTTTGTCGCATATTCCGAAGAACATTGACTTCTCCAAGGTCAAATTGTTTGTGCTGATCTATGCGCCGGGTATCAAGGAAATTGGTCTCGAGGCAACAGCAAGTAACCTACCTCCGGCTTCTTTGAGTTCATCTTTCTCAAACATAAGTCATAACCAGGCTCAAATTTCGGGCGAAGAAACCAAAAGCCCTCTGTAAGTCCCGATACTTAGAAGCGCTCTAGGTCCATCCCGCTCTGCTAACCGCGTACGAATTAGACTAGCGGCAAACTCCGCCAACTCGGCTTTCAATGCTGCATATTCGCAGGCGCTGGCTCTCGTTGAGAAAGAAACAATGATCATGCCATTTACAACGGCTGGTGGCTATGTACACATGTTACGACATCTCGAGCCCGAAGTACTATATCTCCAAGGGTCGCTGGCTGGCGATGATGGAGGACTAGTCACACAACTCCAGTCATGGCTACGACATGATGTTATCCTCGTCGTTGGTGCTGATGGGGGTCACGGTGGTTTGGCAGATAGCGAATCTGAGGCAGAGGAGCCCGAAAAGAAAGAGCTGTGGTGGCAAAAAGAGGAAAGAGTTGGGCGAGGTAGAGGGGTAGTCGTAGTCGATAGCTTGAGGGTAGGGGATGATTGGAGCCGCCGTGTTCAGGGGAATGAGTGATGACTAAAAATGTGCTCGTCCCATCGGTTTTTTGGACGGTTTCTTGTGCCCTACGCGTCTGCTATCGAGATTAAGTACGTGTACCAGATAATATATATACCATGTTATGAACTCCTGAGGTCGAGAATCCACGGAGAGGAAGCCTATATTTATGCATTCATGCCCGATCGCGGGTGTGTGTGGGGATAGAACTATTACGCTCATAAAACAATTGAACCATTTTTTATATCGGTATTTTGCGTCACGCATTATACGTTAATGCTAGATTCGGCCTCGTTGAGAGCGAACGTTTTAGTACTCGAGCCCATATCTACTCACATTATTACCATGATTGTGGTGTAATGGGACTGCGCCCTAGGCATGCACCATCGAGAAATCCGGCATTACCAATACTTCTTTCTAATATTGGCAACTAATAACACAGGATGAAATTAGAAGGGTGGCTAGAAAATGAGAGGATCTAACTTTGATATAGGATACTAGCACTGAAGGTTAGCCAAGTTCTTATGACTGATAGGAGCCTACGACAAAAGCCTTATCAAAGATCTAGGAGAGTACAACAGTCACCCATCTTCGATCTCGGCCCCTCCATGAAGGCCTATTTATTATTTCTATCCGCAGACTATTTTCGAATTCGAGACCTTCGCTTGCCGCCACTCTTTGAATTTCTACTCATTTCATCCTAAGATTGTCGGCGCGAGTCCGCTCATGGGAGACTCCGCCCGTTCATTCTAGTAGCTTCGGCGAAAAGTATTTATAAAACCTATGTCTCTTCTACGTGCCTCTTTATGGGCCATAATTGCCCGAACTTGAGCAGTCTAAGTTGTCTGACCAACTTGGTTGACAATATTATGAGGGTGACCGAGGGGCTTTAGTACGGCATATCCATAAATCCCACTCCGGAACCTCGCTTCGGGGTCTAGTTGAACCGCGGTTTTTGGTTTCTCTTTTTTTAATGCACATTTTTAAATAGGCCCTACTAGTAGTGTATTTTCTATTCGCATTAAGAGGTTCGGTCATTAGCTCGGGATATGAATTAGCTGGCGGGGGAGGGGGGCTTTGGGGTGTGATCTTGGCGCGCAGGCTCCCCACGGGGCCGTACAGTGGGGATGGAATATCGTTTAATGATAGTACACGTACGAACACTACTGTCCAATAGGCATATCACTAGGCACCTGGGGGGTACCGGGCGCCTAACACTTGCCCAGTAGTAATAGTTGGGTATATATGAGTAGCCGTTAGTTCCAACTCTGTTTCACTACACGCTTAGGTGACCACAATACTCTCTCTCGATTCTAGGTATCTCCAGCAACTTTCTTGAGGTACTAGTCCGTAGAGGTAAATTGGTCTTAACTAAGCGCATCGGACTATAGCTAGGTATAGACCGCTGCGTAATTAGGGTACAGAGGTCATGTAACCCTAAACGAGCCCGGGCCCATAGGTAACCAGTAGGACATACCCCTAAGGTAAGATGCCGAGTATCTAGCAGCCGCCAAGTAGCGGCAATTCGGTATGTGAGTGCCCATTGGTTTCGACTGTACGATCTTGATCTTGTTGAGTCCCGCTAATCTTTTTCATCTGGATAAACAAAGTAACGAAGGGCCTTTCTTGCCATACACCTCTAGGATACCTAGAAGTATAGATTAGGCCCAAACGGCGTTGCCGCTTGTTAATAGGCAAACGGGTATAGTCGAATGCCGACAAATAGCGATACTGTTTTGTTTCTTTCTATCCTACCAACGGCATCAACTATACATTCAATACCCCTTGTTGTGACCATGGTTATTCTAGGCTAACTTGTGCGAAGTCTTTTCGAACGGAATGATGCCTTATAATCGGTCCTATTAAATAGCATTCGCTTTGAAATCTTGCCTATCCAATGGGGGATTGGGATGGTGTTCTCAAACACAAAGTGATAAACTTTTTATATAATAATCAGTAGGTGGGGCCGAGGCTAACAGCTTCAGCTCGTTTGATTGGTTGAACTGTCAGCCTTGCTTGGCCCCACAACCACGGGCCTCCCAATTGAGGACGTCTTAGTGAGCCTCATCTAAGTTGCACGTACGACTGCATCTCAAAGTTAGGTTCGCTCTTTCAAGCAATAAAGACCTGCGACCAGGCCTTTTTTCTGCTTGTTCGGAAGTTTCACGCGTGGCCTTTTTCTCTCATCTTCCACCGAACTATTATACGCTCGCCTGAACGGATTATAGTCCATCGATGTGACGTCTTAACCAAACCCCATCGACGCGCGCCAATCGTCGGCATCCCACATCACGGCTTTGGCCACCTGATTTCTACTTTCTCCATCAAATCCAATCTCGCATTTTAACCCGCCTTTCTTTCTCGACCGTCGCGACCCGGTGGCGCACCTCGTTCTCGCGCTGTTCGACAAGCTTATCCTACGATACGATCCAGTTATTCTAGCCCGAGCCTACCACGACTAAACAACCAAATCACCGAACGACCGAGCGACCGATGTTCTCGTCATCGCGATCGATGCGATAGATAGGTGGCATTCATAGGTTTTAGCCACCCCTTGCTGGATATCTGTTTACTGCCGTCGGTGGCTTTCTGAGCCGTAGCAACAATGGCTCCGATCGTTGTGACCGCCGTACCGCCTCCGCCACCTCCCAAGATTAAGCGTCCACCAATTGTACAGGCAAATGGCGCTTCCTCGCAACAGTCGTCGTCCCCCTCCATATCGGCCAAGAAACCACCTCCAATCACTGCCACCAAGAACAATCAACCCCCAAATCCAGCAAATACAAGTGTGAATGGTGCACCTGGCGGTTCAACCCGTGCTACCGCGCCTCGCTCTCGTCGTGACACTTTGAATACATCTGGCGCGCGAGGCCAAAAGAATAGTGCTTCGCTTAGATCAGCTGGTTTGAGCCAGGACAAAGCTTCTACTTGCTTATTTGAACCCCGCCCCGAAGGTTCGATCTCCTTTAAAGCGCCCCAGCCTTCGGATACTTACATTTTACAGTTGAAGATGAATCCGATTATATATTGAAGAAGTTCGCCGGACAACCTCCGTCTTTGATCGTCCATCTGCATCCGAACCACTTCAGATTCGATCAGCAAGACGGTATATTTCCATATAAGTCGCCCATGGGGGTCTTTCTAGGCCATATTCGTACCCGAACCGTTCCTCACGAGCTACTAGCGGACCTAACTGATGCCGGAGTACCATTCTACGAAGGTTGTCTGATTGTTCAGGTACACGACTATAAATCGGTCGCACAGGCCAAGGAAGTAGCTCGACCGGCATCTAAATCTAACTCAAGCACGCCCTTCTCAATACACAATTCTAATCCATACATCACTCCATCGCCTTATGCTCCATACCCTAAGGAAAGCATTAATAGTGCTGAGCGACTGGCGTCGTCCCGCTCGAACGAGTCTACCGCCGTAGATGGAGATCCGGACAATAAGGAAAATGGCACCGCACCGAATTCTAGTGCTAATGCCCGGAACAGCAGGGAGCCGTCGAAAACTGCCAATGTGTACACCGTAGTACTTCATCCAACGCCGGAAAGTTTGTATAGGGATTTAATGATCAAGGCGACAACTCCCAAGGGTTTCATCGACCCCAAGACTGGCACTGACACCTCGACTATGCCGCCACCCACTCCTCTGTCTGCCGTTCCCCCAACCCCATCTGCTGGTAGCATGCCACCCCCAGCAAAGAGGCAGAAGCGAGAAAAAATGGAGATCAGTGGCAGTGATCTCTACGCTGTCGAGGCACAGATATTACTAGCTACAACACCACCGCTCCATCTAGAGGTTCCTAGGAGCAAAGAAGATGCCATTTCTTTAATAGGCAAGTTGTCTGACTCAAAGCACTCGGAAGCTCCTCCCAAACCCAAAACCAGGAAGCGGACTGTGGCTGAGAGGGCCGCGGACAAAGCATTGGCCGAAGAGCAAGAGAAATATATGCTTACTTATGATGAACGCCTCTCATCTACCATCAGTTCTAGCCAGGGAGCTGCTGATGGCGCGGATGGTAATAATACATCAGGCACTTCCTCTTTTGAACCTCGGTTTGAGAGATTCAATATTCTCACTGTTATTAAGAAAGAACATGCCGAGAAGAAGGAACAGGAAAGAATACGACAAGCTGAGAATGAGCGCAAGATTGCGGTACAGAAGCAACAACAAGCGGAGCAACAGCTCCTCCAGCAGCGTCAACATGCGGCGGAATTAGAATCCAAACGCCGTGAAGAAACTGCCCGAAATGCCGCGAATATGCGTATGCCACAGGACAATACTGCTCAGCGACAGATGCTAGCCCAACAGCGTGCTCAAGCCCAAGCCCAGCAGCAGCAGCAGCAGCAACAACAGCAGCAACAACAACAACAGCAGCAGCAGCAACAACAACAACAGCAGCAACATCAGCAACAGCAACAGCAACAACAATCTCAAGCTCAAGCTCAAGTCCAGACTGCCGCCGCCGTAGCTGCTCATTCGCCACAAAATCCGCAGATGAACCAGCCGCCACAGGCGTCCCACTCGCATCCGGTACAAAATGGGGCAATACCGAATGGTTTGCCCAACGGAATGCCGACTGCACAAGCTCAACGGTTTGCACAAGGAGTATCGCAACCCCCTGTTTCTTCACCTATTGCGCGACAAAATACGCCACAGAATATGTCGAGTCCCATGGTTCCCAATGTATCAATGTCGTTACCTATGTCGCAAACAAATTCAGGCATGGGAGCAAGTCCACCGAGGCCATCATCTGTTGTTCAGGGCCAGGTACCCATATCCGCCCCCATGGCGGTTAGCATGTCAGCACGAGGCAGTCAACAAAGCCACCCGTCTGGCACTCCCCGCATGCCGAGTGCCACTCCTCAAATACCCCACGGAACCCCTATCAATCGGCCAGTACCTACTCCACGTATGACCCAGGCTAGCCCACCGCCTGGCATGGTGGCACACGGGTCACCAATGGGCCAGAATATGCATATGAACCACCAGAACATGGGTCAACCCATGACGCAGCTGATGGCGGCGCAGATAGCAGCACAGCAGCAGCGGCAACGCGTCGTCCAGCAACAGCAGAGCCAGCAACTCCACGTCATGCAAGCTAACATGATGAATGCACAAAATCCCCAGTTGCAGCAGCAGCAACAACACTTGTACCAACAGCAGCAGCAGCAGCTCATGCGCCAACAAATGATGCAACAGTTTGGAAACGGGCAAAACTCAGGCATGCTGAGCCCTGCACAACAAGTGCAGCTGCGAATTCAAGCAGCACAACAGGCCCAAATGCAAGGGCAGATGCACGGGCAGATGCAGGGCTCGGTTCCGGGCCAAATGCCAGGGCAACAAATGGGTAGCCAAAACTTCATCAACATGAATGGCATGAATCCAACTCAATTCGCGATGATGCAGCAGCAGCTTCAGCAAAGGGGGCAAGCTCGGGGCCCCATAAACATGCAGCAGATTAATATACAGCAGGTCAGGCAACGCCAGTCGGCGCTGTACCAACAATCCCTCCCTGGTCTCGTCCAACAGTTTGGTGGAGAGGCCAACATCCCCCCCGAAGTGATGGAAAAGTTTAAGAGTAGCTGCCTCAATAAAGCCCAGCAGGATATAGCCAGGCTGCGGCACATGCAACAACAGCAGCATCAACAACAGCAGCAGCAGCAGCAACAGCAGCAGCAGCAGCAGCAGCAGCAGCAGCAACATATGGCACAGCATAATGATATGGGAAATATGGGGATGATGCAACAAGGCATGTAAGGAGATTACAACGCGTAGGCTCGCTCCATCAGAAGATGGATGAAAAAAAGAGCATGGGCCTAACATTGGAGCCCTAGAAGACGAGCCATCACATCATACAGCACGTGGTCCGGCTGTCTAGTCTAGGTGTGATTATAGAGAAAGTGGCGTTCCGGGTGGCAAGAGATGGGGAAGGTTGGCGTTCGGTACTCCATCATCTGTCGGGTGGCGTGAGGTTCTTTTCATATACCCCTTTCCTGGCAGACTCAAGAGGCATGGTTTGATTTGTATATCTTGTACTCGTTGCTCTTCGTCACGACAGCGTTTCGGCGTCTTTCGGGAGTTGAAGGACACGACGTATTTTCGTGTCTGCATGCGTAATGGTTGTGAAGTACTGGTGGTATTAGGGGGGGGCATGAACAGAATGTATATATCATGGCCCTGATGAACGATGCTAGAGGAGTTCGGATGTTTCTGGTTTGTAGGTAGCAGCATACATGATTCACGGACAAGTCGGGTAGGGATTGAGATGCGAGCCTCAGCTATTGCCAATAAAAGAAGATATGCGTTGTTCACAAATTACCATCATCCTGATATTCATGGTTTATCCTATGTATACATACATACATACGTACTACTAGTTCAGTTCGGCTTATAAGGGAAAATTACGATGATCGATGATCGAAGCATTCCTTTTTTGTAGTAAATCATACCTACGTCCTAGGTATCTACCTAGGTAGGTATATATAGCATGGTCACGTGCCCATGGGCATAGTGCTATTTAAAGACTGGTACCTACCTCCCAGGTGTCTGCCTACAGGTAGGTACCTAAGGTAAGTAAGTACCTAGCGTTATAGGTAGGCGTTTACCCAAGACGGTAGGTGTTATTTTCTAGGTACCTACCTAGGTTACCTAGGTACTTTAGGTATGCTAGGTACCTTAAGGTAGGCATGTTAGCGGCCCATGTTGACAGTAAACCCCCTAGCACTACCTCCTAAGTAGGTACCTAAGGTATGTATGCTACTACCTTGAACCCCTGCACGCGATGACGATAACCAAGCCACCCGTTCCGGTCACCAAGCTGTCATATGCTGGACTTACATAAAAGACAATCTATCTAATCTTATCCTTTTACGTGACCTCTGTCAACCCAGCGTGAACGCGACCAGCAGGAGGCAATACTCATCTTAGATCACCCATCCCAGGTATCTACATATGCTGCGCACCTAGCTCACCTGGCTCACCTGCACGCGGCGCACCACCAGCATCAGTATACTTATTACTTATTCGTCGCTACACTCTTTCCCGGCCGTCTATCTACATTCCCTCCAAGGTTATTTCTAATCCCTCTCTCCCATCACTCCATCTGATCCCTTGTTGCTGTCCTTCAACTTCACTTCTTCCTCCCTCTACCTGCATCTCCGAGACCCTTGTTCCTCTGAACCTTGACATCAACGAGCTTCATACAGCAAACTTGCCCGGCCGACCCATCGCCTCTCCGTTGCTCCATTCCGAAACCACCATAAACAGGGTCGGGGCCAAACCTCAAGACTGTCCTAGACATAGCTCTCGGCCCACATCCGATCCAACATAACCCGATCACGCCGCCATAGCCTATTGGCCTATCTGTCCAATGAAGTTCTCCACGATACCATACGCGGATGCCGCGTTAATCCTCTCCCTCCTCCTCGCCCCAGTCTCTACTGTTGCCATGTTCAGATGCGCCCACGTCGTATCTGACGGACAGCAGTTCAATCTAGAGGCCTTGGGAGGGCCTCACTCTGTTGTAACAAGTGAGGTCAATGGTGGCCTCGTACACAACACGACATACACCGTTGATATCTGTGCAGCCTTAAAAAAGAAAGGTGAACAATGCCCAAACGGCTCTCGAGGTAAGTGTTTACGGTGACAGCCCTCTGTTGGCCGGGAAGTCATCTAACCGGATCTACTCGTTAGTATGTGCCATCAAACGTTTAATCACAGAGGGAGAGACGCCGGATCCCGTCGAAAGCAAAACCCCTCTTGCGGGCGAGTTAGCGGATCATGGTGGTGGGCATCTAGACCCCGAAGTATCGCGACTCAGCAAGGTTGATCCGGACTCGGGCAAGAAGGGCCTACGCGTTCTTCTGAGAGGAGGTTTCGGCTATACTGAAACTCATGTCAAACGAAAGAAGCACACAGTCATTGATTTCGTCTGTAACAAGGATCTCGATGGGACGGAAGGTGAGTGGGATTCGAAGGATAAGTACGAATCCACCCGAGATCTTGTTGAGGCTCGAGCCGAGGATGGCGAAAATCAAGATGAGGACAAAGATGAGAACACCCCACCCAAAGAAGTGCAACTGGGCATCGAGAAAAGCCCGAGTCTCGTGTTCGATCGCTACGGTCCAAGTGATATCGATACGAATGTAGACGTTTTACATTTGACCTGGTCTTCTAAATACGTATGCGAAAGCAAGGCAGACGACGGCTCAGATGGGGGTGATGATAAAGGTGGTGACGATGAAGGCGGCGATAAAGACGGCGATGTACAAAAGCCCGGCTCCCACTGGGGGGCTTTCACTTGGATTGTCATCCTGTAAGTCGACACCATGGAACAATTGATCCTCTGTCCCGCGATGAGCTAACGTGACCTAAAGTGTATTCCTTGGTACAGCAGCTTACCTGATCTTCGGCTCCTGGCTTAATTACACTCGTTACGGAGCACGAGGGTGGGACCTATTGCCCCACGGTGATACCATCCGCGATGTCCCGTACTTAATGAAGGATTGGGCGAGGCGTGTACTTAACACAGTACAAGGAAGCGGAAGTCGTGGGGGTTATAGCGCAGTCTGATAGGAGTAGTAGTAGATGTATTGTTCAATAATCTGTCGTTACTCACGACCGTATCTTGGGTTGGAAGGCTGGGAACATGGGTCTGTTGGTGTTTGCGCACAAGTACCGAACGCAAACGAGAGACCACTGTCAGTTTGGGCATATTCGCATAGATGGGAATCAGGAGGTATGTCGACTAGGCGTCGACCGATCCACGTAGCTTCGCACGGTGACTGTTCATTTCCTTTGCCCGGTACTAGATAGATGGTGGCTACTCGGTGTATACAATAATGTACATATTGTCTCTTTCTAGTGTAGCGTTTGTATCATTCACTCCGCCATTTCATTAATCCGCGGGCTCAGCAGGTTGCTTCGCGTACGCCATGCTATCAATTACGCCGTGTAGGCTGCTGCTGTACTGAAGATGATCCTTCAGATATGCTTGACGAAGCACATGCCTAAAGTGCTTCTCATGCTACCTACCCTCCGCGAACAACCTACCCCGACACAGGCGCGCCGGCCCACTGGATGCCCTTAGTACCCTAGTGCGCATTGCCGGCGCTTGCCGGGTTGTAATGGACCCCGGCCGGCGGGCTCTTCCGTAAGATGGCCTTTTAATGTATCGCATCCTAGGGTTTCATGCACACCAACCTGCGCGAAAGACCTTGACGTCAGGTTTTTGGGGGGGCGGGGATTCGGGCTGATAGGGGAGCATTTCTGGTGGAAGATCGGGATATTGAGAACTTTCTCTTCGGCGAGATCAATTACTACTTCACAGTTTCTTGCGGATGGAAAGAAAAAAAAAAATAGACTTTGATATCATTAGGTAATGCATGTGAGTCTCTGGCACCCTTCCTATCTATTTCGGGACTCCTCTTAAAGAGAGCAGCCAGGGCAGCTGGCGGGGATCTGCCAACTAATCGACAGCTGAAGAGGGGCAGTGTGGACTGGCAGTCGATCCCTCCCCTGCAAGTCCGGCTTTCGCTCAAGCTGTACCTAGGTAGTCACTCTAGATAGCTTCCGAGCTCACTCACCTCATAAATCTTACGATCTTTAATCTGACGATTAGCGAAATATCTTTCGATTTTGCAGCGCCTTTATTTTATCTTTGTATATATAAATACTAGTTATGGCTAAGAGGCAAATATACCGGCTTGCTTTAACGCGGCCACGATTAGCCCAACATTCGCTTTCACAGTCTCTACGACGTCGGTTCACTTCCCAGACCAACAACGGCCCAAACTCGCCCCGAGCCCAAAGCCTTACAATAGCTGCCATTGGGGCTGTGTGTATATCAGCAGCTGCCTACGCAATGGTGAGATTCCGTGCGCATCCATATATTATGGTGGCGGGCAACCAATTGACTCAATTGTCTCTTCTAGGCCGTCCAAAGACCCACCAAATTCGATGCGCGCTCCGTTGCCGAATTGGACGAACGCAGCAAACGCGAGCAGGGCATAACGGACGAATCGCCAATGCGTCTACGTATGGAAAAGTTCATCCGCGAGCAACAAAAAGAGATCGTATTTGCGCTTGAAAAGATTGATGGCATGAGCTTTCGTGAGGACACGTGGACACGTCCGAACGGCGGTGGTGGCCTATCCTGCGTCCTACAGGAAGGCAACGTTTTTGAAAAGGCTGGAGTGAACATCAGTGTTGTGTATGGAACCTTACCTAAGCCGGCCATTGCAAAGATGAGAGAAAACCACAAGAGTGTGGCCTCTGAAGTGGAAAATCTCGACTTCTACGCCCTCGGCTTGAGTTTAGTCCTCCACCCACGAAATCCCATGGCGCCCACGGTACACTTAAACTACCGGTATTTTGAGACGATGCGACCAGATGGAACATCGCAGGCATGGTGGTTTGGCGGAGGCAGCGATCTGACGCCAAGCTATTTGTTCGACGAAGACGCGGTACACTTCCACAAGACTCTTAAGGAGGCTTGCGACAAGCACGACAAGGACTACTATCCGCGCTTCAAGAAGTGGTGCGACGAGTACTTCTCCAATAAGCATCGCGGCGAATCCCGCGGCGTGGGCGGCATTTTCTTCGACGATTTGGATGGCGCGGTGGCGGATTCCGAAAACACATTCTCTTTCATCCAGGACTGCTTAAAGAGCTTCCTGCCGTCTTACCTCCCCATCATCGAAAAGAGGAAAGACATGCCGTATACTGAGAAAGAAAAAGAGTGGCAACAGGTGCGCAGGGGACGATACGTCGAGTTTAACCTCGTGCACGACCGCGGCACTTCCTTCGGTCTCAACGTTCCCGGCTCGAGAGTCGAGAGTATCCTCATGAGTTTACCTTTGACAGCCTCGTGGAGGTACATGTACGAACCTGAACCGCGCAGCCGCGAGCAGCGCCTCGTTGATGTCCTTAGAAGCCCCAAGGAGTGGGTATAATGTTCAAATTTAGACCGAGGGGGTGCGGTTCGACTCACCTGTCGATATGTATATAAGCATCCAAAATGGGTTGGGTTTGTATAACAACTTGTTTATTGGTAGATATTGCCTCGGGAGCATTGATATGTATCAATGTGAACTTGGAGCTTAATTCATTCTAGTCCAGGCAGCTATGATGCTAATTCTGATACCGATTCTGATGCCGATTGTGTGTCCAGCACAGTGCAAGCACCCCCAACCATCCCCAGGCACCGGTAAGCTACGTAAGCCTACCTATCCTCATCCAACGTCTATTGAACCACCTTCTTCGCGGCACACTGACTCTCAGCTGCGAACTGTACCTACCATGCGATGGATTGCATCTCGCCATCCTCCAGAAACAGGTGAAGTAACTTAGCACGCTACCTTTTGCCTTTTGTTCCCGCGCTGCGCCTCCACCGTGCGGTGCCAACTTAGACAGCAGCACCTACCCCACCACTTGCCTAGCAGGCAGGCAGGCATTCGTTCACAACCAGAACAGACAGAATCTATAGAATTTCATTCATTGTGCGCTCCATAGGCTCGCGCACCTACTTACATCCACAGCACGGTACTCATTAACACTCCGGCGAGAGAAAGACGGAAAAAAAAAATGGCGGCAGGCAAGAAGTACTTCATCCCGCTGGAGTCCAACCCGGCGCTGTTCACGGAGCTGATCCACGACCTCGGCATGTCGCGGCGGCTGGCGTTCCACGACCTGCTGACGCTCTCCGCGTCCGGCGCCGACGCCGACTTGCTGGGTTTCGTGCCGCGGCCCGCGCTGGCCCTGGTCGTGGTGGTCCCGGCCCCGGACGGGTACGCGGACCGCCTGGCGAAGGAGGAGGAGAAGGACATCCCCGCGCACGATAAGTGCGGCGACGACGAGGACGTCATGTTTTATTACCAGACTATCGGCAATGCGTGTGGGCTCTATGCCACGCTGCATGCTGTTAGCAATGGTGGCGCTAGGGCTTTTGTCGGTGAGTCTCCCGCCCGGTCGTTGCCCGGGCTGGCAATGAGTTAGGGGACGCTTTTTACTAGGCAGCTCGGAATCCCAGCGCCCGTGTGCTACACGTACTAGGACGCCGCCGTCGTCGGGGGTCGTGGATACTGGGTATCATACTGACTCGCAACCCCCCAGAACCAAACTCCCACATCGCCCGCCTCATCGAGCGCTGCACGCCCTTAGACAGGGCGGGGCGCACCGCGGCGCTGGAATCCGACGAGCGGCTCGCGGCTGCCCACGCGGCCGTCGGGGCGCGCGGCAACACGGCGCCGCCGGAGGACGTCACGGCCGAGCCGCCCTTCGCGTACATGACGTTCGTCAAGTCTGCCAAGTCCGGCCGGCTGTACCAGCTCGAGGGATGCCGGAAGAGGCCGGTCGATCTGGGCTGTGTGTTGGGGCCGGACGAGGACCTGCTGTGCGGCAAGGCGCTTGATGCTGTTGCGGCGTTCGCGCGCGGGGCTGGGAAGGGCGCTGATGTTGGGTATAGTGCTCTTGTGTTGAGCGTTACTGAGGGGGTGTGACCGTGAGTATGAGCATGAGTAGTAACATATGGACAGAGGACGAGACGGGGGTTCCGTCCGACATTAATCCCTGTCTTTGGCTTCCGCGCTGGTGGCGTAAAGCAGAATATACTAGTGATGGGACGCTGGAACGATGTCCTCGGTTTTGTCTCCGTTTAATCGTGAGTCTCTAGTATCCTTGAAGAGTTTCTTTTGAAGTCGTGTACTTGATTGACGATGGGCTTCCCACGAATCAGCTTCGGTCTGGACGTAGATAACCTTGCAAAGCCACGACGTGAACGGAATACTGAAGAGGCACGGGAGACACCTAAGGCTAAGGCTAAGGCTAAGAAAGAGAAGACGGGTTACATCCAGCCAGAAAAGAAACGGCTTTTGGTTATGTGTACAGATTCGGCCAGCCTGCCTAAACCCGATATCACCAGGCGAGTGAAGGAGTGAAGGATACTCAACCCAAGTATACCCGTACCAAGTTGAAACCTGAATAATTTTCATGGCTGCCACATGAGGTGTGCAGATACCAACGCTAGCTTCTCTGTAAATGAGCTTTACGAGCTGGTCCGGGAATTGTTTGTGCGTTTTCTCTCACTCTTCTCGGAGGTTGTTCGATACTAGATAGCAGAAGGGCCATAAGCAGCTCACCACTGGTCTCTGATTCGGTCTGGGATTCTCCCAACTGAGCTTAGCAATAATCCGTTGTAGTTGTGAGTGACTGTGCGGAAAAGTGACGGCCTTGCCCTCGCAGAGCATTTCGATGGTTTCATTGATTTCTAAGATCCTCGCAGGATCATCTTCGGCAGCGCTGATGCGACAAAACTCCCATTCGACCCCTCCTGTTATTCTGCCAAAGGGATGTCGCCTTTAGGAGTCGAACTATGGAAAGGGCTCAAGGGAGACGGTGGCTAGCAACACACGGCTGGTCAGCGTCCGGAAAATTAGAACTGAACGACGAAAAGGAGGTCTCCGATTTGGAGAAGGGTCGTTCGGCGCGAAGGAGGCGAAGACGGAGGGAGGGGGAAAGATTCGAGAGGGTTCTCCAGGAACGGTCAGGTCTTGCCCCAAACACCACACCGATCACGATGGCCCCTTTTCACCCTGCAAGAAGATGATAGTTTATCGAGACGCTGATAGACGCCTTACCTTGGAGGCTGGTACACCTACTCTCATGCGTATATATGTACTTATTCGGAAGACCGGTTTCAGAATTTCGACAGTTGAGATAACGTTGCCGATTACCGTGGCGTCTTCAAAGGCTTAGGGACTTCAGAAAGCACCTAAACCAGCACAGCAAGGATGAGAAATGAGAGAAAACACTAGCCCCTAACCTCTCGTGAGAAAGTTATGATTATCGGCCACACCACTAACCCTATAACGAACTAAAGAAGAGATACCTTCAAGCCTCAGCACTACGTTGTCTGGAACCTTTCCCTCTCTTACTCTTCTTCTTCCGGCTCTCCCTCTTTGCCCTTTCTCATCTTCTTGTTTGTCTTCCTGATCTCTGTGTACGCGTCCATCTGTTCCTTCATCTTGTCTGTGTCAAGGGCTGGGCGGAACAGTCGTTCTCTGGGCTTGAGATCATCCTCCAAACCTCGCGTCTCTGTGAATGTTCCTTGACCCTTGCCTAGAACATATGGTAGTTCCTTTTTGTCTTCATCGTGCCACTTGTGCATTGGGCGGAGTGAGTGAAGATCGACTGTAAGAGGCTGAGGGTTCGCTGTATGTAATTTTTTGTGTCACATAATAGTAACATGGATTAGATGTTTACACATCCTGTATAGTATGCCTTATATCTCGATGTAGTCTACCTAGGTGGTTAGTTGATTTTGACCGAAACCTTGCCCTGTTCCAAACAATATCAGACAGTATATAAATGTAGTCATAACTGGATAATGAGTCGGTTCTCTCATTTTACTACTAA
The DNA here is from genome assembly GCA_004353285.2 of Xylaria grammica. Lineage (NCBI taxonomy): Eukaryota > Fungi > Ascomycota > Sordariomycetes > Xylariales > Xylariaceae > Xylaria > Xylaria grammica. The sequence continues at coordinate 4,614,454 of NGZP02000009.1, forward strand.
GAAAAGAATGTAAGAAATTCAATCGAAAATACCTATATATAATCCGAAAAGGAATGTATTGTTCGTAAATTGGGTATATTCCGTTCGTCATTGCTCTTCTCCATGCATGTGCCTGTGACGTAACTTAGTAGCCGACAAGCATCTTACACCCCACTAACCCACTAACCCACGCAACCCCCCCCAAAAGAGTGAACCCCCCCAAGAGCCGGCCGTCATCGGCCCCTCGCAAAAAAAGTGTTCGAGACCGTCGGTGGTGCAAATGGATGGCCGCTGATTGGTAATCTCATTATTTGATGAATGACTTACAAACACTTACTTATCTTACACAATCCAACCTTCTATCTTTGCCCCCTTCCCCTACGCAATCGCAATATTACCAGACAGTCCAAGTAAACCTTTCCACTCTCTTTCCCCCCCTCTAGCCCTCTAGACTCCGTCCATTCATTCTATCTTGTCCTACTGCGCCCTCACTACCCCAGACGAATATTAATAATAGGTACATACGACCACAAAAGTACCCCGCCAAAATGACTGCGCAGCGCACTCTGCTGCTTGCCCCGCCGTCCATCGCCTCCCACGAAGAGACCCTGCACAATGTCTACGCCACCTTCAACCGCGCGACCTCGGACCTGACCATGCTCGACCGACTCTCCTCCGGCCTCGTCGCCCTGCCCCCTTCCACATACGACCTCGTCGTCGTGCTCACAGACGCAGCCGGCGCACGGCGCGATGAAGCCACCCAGATCCTGACCCGCCGCGTGTACGACGCCGTCGCGGGATCCATGAAGCCCGGCGCCATCCTGCGCCCACAAGAAGGCCCCTCACTACCCGAGGCCGAGGCCATCCTCGCCGGTCTGGTGTTGAGGGCGGACGGCACATTTGAGAAGGCCGCGGAGGAGGCACCCGTGCTACTCCGCTTGGGTGGCAAAAAAAAGAACGGCGCGACCAACGGACACAGCAGTAACGGCAACGGCAGTGTACCCATTGCCAAGAAGCAGCCTGTCGTAAGCCTGCTGCTAGATGACGATCTGGACGGCTTCGAGGATGACGATCTCATTGACGAGGACACGTTGCTGACCGAGGAGGACATCAACCGGACCATCCAACCCCGTACGTTCCCTTCCAGCCCGCCCGTCCCCGCGTTCCCACGCAAGCTACAACATACAAACTAACGTGAATCCCGCCGTGTAGCAGCAGAATGCATCCCCAAAATCGGCAAGCGGAGGAGAGCCTGCAAGGACTGCACATGCGGCCTAGCGGCGAAGCTCGAGGCGGACGACAGGGCGCGGCGCGCCAAAGCCGACGCCGGGCTCGAGGTCCTGAAGCTCGGCGCCGACGACCTCGACGACCTCGAGCTGGACTTCACCGTCAAGGGCAAGGTGGGCTCGTGCGGGAGCTGCAGCCTCGGCGACGCCTTCCGCTGCGCCGACTGTCCCTACCTCGGCCTGCCCGCCTTCAAGCCCGGCGAAGAGGTCACCATCCTGAACAACGTCGCCCAGCTATAGACCGGGCCCGAGTTGTCGGTTTCGCATTACAGAACACATATACCAGCGCAGATTTCCCCCTTTGGGCCCGTTTCTTGGGCCTTTTATACCCGATATCCTAGGCGGAGCTTTACGCCGAGCCCAGGAAGTCAGATGATAGCCATGCTAGAGGGAGCTGCGCGTGAAGGGGTAGCCATGCATGCATAGTAAAATTGCATAGGGCAAACTCGGTTGATGGGAGAGCCAGATCTTTTTTTCTGGCTTACTACCCACCCCCACATGTCTTCAGATAGATTCGAGATTTAGTCTGCTAAGGGAGTACTGATGGTTCTGGTCATTGTATGTGGTATGTGGCTGTCTAGAGCGAATATTGAAACGAAGATTTTTCTATCAATACGTTCACTACACCAGACTACACTCTCGATCCTTACGCGGGCTTAGAGGTTGTCGAAATAGATACTATAGAGGGCGAATCGGAGGATCTGTTATGAGTGATCATCTGAAGAGAACACGGGTGAGACGGCTAGCATATAGAAGATAGTCCGCCCAGTGGCTGTGAGTTCATGAATATAAAAAGAAGTCGTAAAATCACAGGGCACAATTAGACACGACAAATAGTTCATTTAACACGCGCGGTGAATTCTTGTTCCGTGAGACTGCATATTTGGGAACCGAGAACTATGCAAGTACAGTAACCGCTCTCTTTTTTTGCCTATGCCGTAGTGAAACTCCAGAAACCTGTGCACCCTACGAACCCAGTCCTGATCCTGAGTCCATCTCTTCTCATAAGGTTGCAAAGGCACCCTACGCCGCGAAATGCAAGCCTCGTTACCGTCGTAGCATCCGATATTTTGTATTTGCCATTTTGGGGGGGTTTTGCTAAGGGAGTTGCTACTCGTTTAGAAAACGAGGGCGGCACCCTTGGTCTTCTTGTCACCACTACACGCAAGAAAGATTAGCTTCTATCGTCCTGTTGGGGGTTGTTGGAAGGGGGTCCGTACCCAAGCTCGAAGTGCTTGCAGCGCTTCAGAGGCAGCTGCTTCTTGGCCTTGCAGCCATTGCACTCGAGACGCAGCACGACTTTCTTCGTGGTCTTGGCCTTCTTGTGGAAGACGGGCTTGGTCTGACCACCGTAACCGGACCTGGAGGATGTTAGGTAATCTGCTAGCTATTGTAGGTTACGCTTGGATTTACGTACTGTTTTCTGTCGTAACGTCTCTTACCCCTGGCGAAGGAGTTAGTGATTGCCGTTGAATACGAATACTCGTGGGTGGGGGATTGGCGTTGGTTGGCACACGCCTCAGCGCTCTGGTAGGCATGGGTTTTTCCACGGGCGAGTACCCCAAAGCACTCGCCCAGTCCCCGTCACACAACCTGATGAATTTAAAGGGTATGGCCGGTTTCGAAGCCTCGCATGAAGGGAATCGGACTCGAGATATGACTTACTGGGCGAACGGGCTAGCCTGCATGGGGTTAGTAATTTGCCATTCTATCATTTTTTCTTTCTCTCGGGAAGCTTACCTTTCCAGCCTTGTACTGGGTTACCCGGTCTGCAGAAACCGCAAGTCAATAAAGGATCGTTTACAGGACGATTCGTGGTGGTCGAGGGAGGTGGCAATCGCCAGCACAAATATTCTTTCTCGGTAGCGGGGAAACTTCGGATCAGCACTTACGAAGGGTGTGCTTGTTCTCACGAGCGCAATCTTGAGAAATGGACGTTAGCATTTCCTTCTCTCCAATCTCGACATAGAAAAACATACAAGTCTTGCGCGTCTTCGGAATGTTAACCATTTTGACGACTGGGGGTGGGGTTTCGTTGACGTCTATGTGTTGTCGGAGTGGTGATGCCTGGCACTTTACTATCTACGTTCTTCGTCTTCACTTTGTGGCTTGTGGCTAGTTTAGGTCACGTGTGGAGGCTCAAAACTCTCGCTCACAACCGACCCAACCACAGCCCCGCCTCTTGCCACACACAGATAGTCCCCACTATTTCAAGCCTCTTATCTTATCAGCTATAGATTGTAACTAGCTACCTAAGTTATCTGGGTACCTCTGGACTGGGAGGGGGTGTACGCGGTTCGGTCAACGGAAGGGGTAATTCCTCGGTGTAGATATTTGTGTCTTCATTCGGAGTATGATGGCATCCCTGTGTACTATTTATTCCCTTATTCTCCTATGCGATGCCGCCGACGCGGAATTTTGGGTTAGATGACGGAGTCGTCGTCCACACCACCATAGAAGCCTGATTTTGTCATTCGGTACCTATCTAAGCGTGCCTATGTTGCCGGACGGGCAAAAGGGCGGTAAGTATGCCCATGTGCTATCTTGATTACTCAGTCTTTTTCTTTTTGTCATCTTTCGCCTCCCCACTCGACAATACTAAGTAGATAGAGCCGGCGCTTTGGACTCAGACTAGAACTATCTCGGTCATGGCACCATTGCATAATATGCGCGGCTTGGAGATCATGAGTGCGAAGAGTAACATCGGGCACACGGCTTCCGGCCAGTCGAATCCAAGGATCAACTTAATTATCTAACACGAGTGCAGAGTTGCGCTTTGGTAGGCCGAAACAGCTGGTCTTAATGGAGACAGACCCTCTAGTCGTCAATACTCGGTACATCATGTCGGCTCATCTTGCGTACGTCAACAATACGGGCCTTAGTCCTCACAGAAACGCGGATGCCCAAATTTGGCCCTCCATGGCGACCTTTGGTTGGCCTAAAGAAAACGCTATTCAGCTGCGCGGTTACAAGTAAGCCAGCTGAAACTCCACATGTGGAGGATAAGAAGCAATGGAGGTTACTATCCTCGGCAGCTCTTCTTGCAGTGATCATTTACTATGATATGGCTAGTCCATCCAATAAAAAGAAAAGTGACATCGTCGACATGTGAAGATATATTCTCGCTACTGCCGTGCCACCATGCCCGTAGATGCCCGACGATAATTTCGTAGTGTTTCGGCTGCTTGATTCGGATTCCTCTCAACCATATTCTTGCCATCGATATGGTTGTCTCGACGGCTTCTGCCGAGTATGGCCGAAGGCTACTACCGCATATCATCGACGACGTAGCGTCGAAGGATCCGCATCGCGAGGTCCTACTCACGGCACGCTCGAGCAATCCAAAAGATGGATGGGCCCCCATGACATTCGGCGACTATGCAAACGCAATCAACCGATGCGCGCAAGAGATAGTAGATAGGTACGGGAGAGCTTCCGAGGGCACCTTTCCCACGATAGCGTATATCGGGCCCCAGGACGCACGATACCTTATCGTTGCCATCGCGGCCATTAAGGCTGGCTATCAGGTATTTACACCTGTTAAAGTATAGAAAGAAGTACTTGCCACTAAGAATATGTGAAGGTGTTATTCATATCCCCCAGGAACTCCCAGGAAGCTCAGATCAACCTCTTCGAGAAGACCGACTGCCGCATACTATGGTTCGCTAAACCGTTCAGTTCAGCCGTTCAGTCTTGGGTACAGGAGAGGGAGATGCAGACTTTTCAAGTCAGCCCGCTTCAGGAATGGTTCCCAACAGAGCAGGTTGCTCATTTCCCATATGAGAAGACTTTTGAGCAGGCAGAATGGGAGCCATTTTGCGTCATGCACACAAGTGGCAGCACCGGCCTCCCCAAACCTATCGTAGCTAAAACGGTAAGCATCACAAGCGTATCCGCCAATAAGCTTCTACAGCGTGAAGAGTTAATGAGAATGATAGGGAATGATGGCCGTTTCTGATGCGCACCAGCAACTCGGAAAATGGCAGGGCTCCAACTATTGGCTAACCGAGTGTGAAAAAAGAGTCAAAAGAACTTTTGTTCCCGTAGGTTAACGCCATCACCTACCTTGCGAAGAAAGCGAAGACTAACTATTCGACAGATGCCACTCTTTCATGCCGCCGCCCTATATACTTTCTTCTATTTATCCGTCTATAGGAGTGGCACGACGGTCCTAGCTAGCGCCGAAAGGCCATTATCGGCCGATTTAGTTATAGAATGCTTGGAGAACGTGGATTTCCAAGCCACATTTCTCCCCCCTTCTATTCTTGAAGATATAAGTCATAGTGAGGATTTCATGTTGAAGCTAAGCAGGCTAGACATGGTTTTCTTTGGAGGCGGTATGGTACGCTTCTATTCAGCAATCTTATCAGTTATTAATGCTATATAGGGAACCTTGCCCGAGAAGCTGGGGATAGGTTGGTGAAGCATAAAGGTGCGTGGACGCTGGGTAGTTAAATACCCTTTTCCTCCCGTTGTGCTAGGGGTCCATTATACCAGCGCATAGTCTTCTCTCCTGACGTAGAACCATAACGTGCTTACTAAAAGGCTGACCTCCTTTTTAGTCCCCATCTTGAACTTAATAAATGCTACAGAGTGAGTTGACAACGAACGTGGCGCGACGATCAATCTAGAAACTAAGAGTCCACAGGTTCGGTTCCTACCCGATATATTTCCACCGCGACCCTGAATTATGGGCGTACTTCAAATTCAACTCAGAAATATTTGGAGCCGATTGGCGCCCATCTCACGACGATACTTACGAGCTTTTCGTGGTCCGGAAAGACAAAAAGCCGGGCTTGCGGGGTTTCTTTTACACCTTTCCCGACCTTGACGAGTACAGCACGAAGGATCTCTATAAACGTCACCCGAAATATCCCGATTTCTGGATCTACCACGGTCGCGCCGACAACATTATCGTCTTCTCGAACGGCGAGAAGCTAAACCCTGTCACTATCGAGGAGATCGTTCAAGATCACCCAGGCGTGCAGGGGGCGTTGGTGATAGGGTCGAACAGGTTCCAGGCCGGTCTCCTACTCGAGCCCGTGAAGACTCTTGAAGATGAGGAGGAGAAACGCAGATTCATCGATAGTGTTTGGCCGCTCGTCGAGAAAGCTAACATTAACACAGTCGCTCACGGTCAGATTAGTAGAGAGCTAGTTGCCGTCGCGAGTCCTAACAAGCCCTTCCTTAGGTCCGGGAAGGGTGCCATACAGAGAGTTAGTACGGTTCAATTATATGCCGAAGAAATAGCGAGTCTCTACGCGAATATCGGTAATAGGCCTCAGCCGATAGCAACGGCATTTGACATGAGCACCGAGGAATCTTTGACAGCTTTCATTATCCAGGTATTCAAGTCCCTAGGGCGACAGGCAAAGTTGGAGCCCGACACGGACTTCTTTAGTGCAGGTATCGATTCATTACAAGTAATGAATGCGACAAGATCGCTTCAAGCGAGCCTTAAGGTTGAGCCGTCTGTGCTGAGCACTCGATTCATTTACCGCAACCCTACCCCCCGCCGGCTTGCCCAGTACATCTTGCATGCAGTTGCCAGCAACGGGACCGAAACCAGTATCAAAGAAGAAGATGACGACATAAAAGCCGCCCAAACGCTCTACCAAAAATATACAAAAAATCTCCTTCCGGGGAGAGCAGGGCGCCCGGAAGCCCCAAACGATGATCAGACCGTCATATTGACGGGATCAACCGGAGGGCTGGGGTCCTACTTGTTGGATCAACTTGTTCGTAACCCCTCAGTCAAGAAGGTGGTATGCCTTAACCGAGCCGAAGACGGCGGCGCCAGCCAGCAGGAAAGGCAGATGAAGGACCGCGGATTGGTACAGGACCCGGAGCATACCGGTAAAGTCGAGTATTTGCATGCCGATTTATCCAAGGGCAAACTGGACCTGGAGGACGAAAAATATGATTCTCTCTTAAAGGAAGTCCACCGAATCATCCATAATGCCTGGCCGGTAAACTTCAATATTTCGACGGAGACCTTCGAGCCGCATCTGCGAGGGGTGCGGCACCTCGCCGACTTCGCCGCAGAAGCCGAGCACCGGGTTGCCGTCGTTTTTATCTCGTCTATAGGGGCCGTGCATAATTGGGATCCGAGCCGGGGCCCCGTGCCAGAAGAGAAAATGGAGGACTGGAGTCTTCCGAGTAATAGTTACGGACGCAGCAAGATGGCCGGCAGCCTAATTCTGGACGATGCCGCGGCGGTGGGGGATTTTCCGGCTGCGTCGATCCGCGTCGGGCAGATCGCCGGGCCCGAGGCAGAGGTCGGCATGTGGAATAAACATGAGTGGTTCCCGAGCACCATAGCGAGCAGTCTCTACATAGGTGTCCTACCGCGGGAGTTAGGGTCCAACAATCGCATAGATTGGGTCCCCGTTGAGCGCGTGGCCAGGCTCGTCTTGGACGTTGTGGGAGCGGCGCCCGGTCAGAGGATCGAAGCAAAGGAGATCAACGGCTATTTCCACGCGGTCAACGCATCCGTGACGACGTGGGATACCATCGCGCCCGCCGTCCAGCAGTTCTACGGCAGCCGAATCAAGCAGCTCGTGAGCTGGCAAGACTGGGTGGATAGGCTAGAGAATAGCGCTGCGGACGGGGAAGAAATCGACGCCAATCCTGGCCTAAAACTTGTCGAAACTTACCGCGGGTTGGCGCTCGGTGCGGCGCCCGTCGCCTTGGATTTGCGGCGGACGAATGAGAGGAGTAAGGCGATGGCGGAAGCTCCGATGATTTCAGCTGCGTTGATGGCACAATGGCTTCGGCAATGGAACTTTTGATGAGGTACCGGTGCATATGTAGGATAATATGACGCACCTAGTACAGCTATACTTACAGCTATACTTACAGCTATACTTACAGCTTGCCCCAACTCAGTATCTATCTGTAATTTTGCCTAGTGATGCTGATGTGTATTGCTATTTTCGCTATCCTTGCAACTAGCTATAGTCGGCCCTGCCGTAAATGTACGGCCTCGCAGGGTATTTCGCCACAAATCGATAGTATAGCTGATGGCAGATAGAGAATAGGAGATATTTCTTCTACAGGTAAGCTAGCGTTTGTTAAAGCGCAATTATACAAGCGGTTACGGCGTATACCTATGGCCTGAAGCAATGGGGTGTTGGAATAGGCAGTCCGTCTAGCTGAAACAGCGTTCGAACTCGGAGATCAAGATCGTCGCTTGCATTATTAGCGTGGGCCAGCAAGTGAGGATTTAGGGGACCTAGGTACTATAGTGCCAGAGGCCCCCGGTGGACAATACCTAACCTACTGTCTAGTTGGGGTAAGACATCCAATAATGCCGGGAACGACGAGAAATAGACGAATCTCGCCTAAAAATGCTTCTGACCTATAAGGCATCATTTGACGAAAATATGTTGTAACTCAGCTGCGAAAAAAAAACAAAAGAGACCCAACAACGTCACCTAGAGAGAGTGAGCTGAGTTGCGTGCCGGCTGCCGACCGAGCCGAAGCCTATCATCTACCGTGGCAGGGACCGAAGTAGGAAGGTTGCAGCACGCCTCGGGACGACGGAGGCCAATCACGGGGGCCAATCACGCCGCCATGCACCACACGTGTGCAAGCAACGTGCAAAGGGTCTCGAGCCGCCGTCCTGAGGCATTTCGAGCACATGCCTTCTTCCATCGGTGCTCAGCAGCTAGCTACCTGGTAGGCGTGCTCCTGGTGTATATAAACGCGGCAAGCAGACCCTCTAGGCTGGGTGGTTTGTTGTCACGACCGGTGTAACTTAAATTCAAGAGTCCGCTGCGCAACGACTACGTCTTTCGGGAAACAACAACGCAAAAACTAAAAAGAAAAAGCATCGTGAATCGCGAGTGATACAAAAATGCAGCTGTCCGGCGCCGTCCTCCTCTCCAGCCTCGCAGCCACGCTGGTCGCGGCCGCGAAACCAACCGTGTACCTCATCCGCCACGGCGAGAAGCCGGCCGACGGCGGCATCGGGCTGAGCGCGGAGGGCGAGCAGCGCGCAGAGTGCCTGCGGACCGTGTTCGGGGCCGCCTCCGAGTACAACATCGGGTATATCCTCGCGCAAACACCGAAAGACAGTGAGTGCTACCTATTCCGTTGACTCCTATGCATCACGGCGCGCCACCCGTGCTCAAGATGTTTATCCTGAAGAAAGAAAGAAAAAGAAGAAAAAAAGAAGCTCACACTGCGTGCAGATGGAAAGCGAGAGCGGCCGTACTTGACGGTGAAGCCGTTGGCCGACGACCTGGGGCTCACCGTCGACACGTCGTGCGACCGGGACGACGAGAAGTGCGTCAAGGACGCCGTCGACGACTACGACGGGGAAGGGAACATCTTGATCTGGTGAGTATTTCCTGCCCACCTAACCTACTTACCTCCCACCCATCCCAAAATCTTTCGCTCTCGCTTTTTCTAAGATAGAGCCTGCCCGATACTGACTTAAAACCCCTCCACAGCTGGGAACACAGCCAACTGAACAACCTTTCCGAGGAACTGGGTGCCATGGACGTGGACAACTACCCTGACGACTCGTATGATTTGATCTGGACGCAGCCGTACGATTACGATGAGATCACGGCCGTCACATCCGAGAGTTGTCCCGGGTTAGACGTTTAGAGCAGCGCTGGCTGGCTAGCATCGTCTGCAATCTACCTGTATAGAATACGGACACAAATCATCTACTTTATTGCGCCTTGAATACCCTAGATAGAAATTTTATCGACAATCATCTTACTTCGACCATGGTGAGATCTCTTGTTACCCGAAAGTCAGCTTTGCTACAAGCGGCGCACAAGCGCCGCGACCGAATGACCAATCACCCCGCCATAAGCATGGTTTTTGTCTTCGCTTTGTTCACGTCGTTGTGCTTGAATCAGCCCTGTTTACTTCCTAGTGATGCTAGTGTTACATTTCAACATGCATATCCCATGCCCAATCGGCCGGTTCAGTCAACCGTCTAAACGAAGGTCGGGATAGTGGCACTTGAGCTGACAACGGCATTTAGCTTGTTAATGTAATCGAGCGCCGTATCTTGGTCGGCGTTGAGATCGTCCTGTATCCAGACAGAATCCAGCCCGCGCCGTATGCAATTCGACCGCCAGACATGCGTTTCCTCCGTTCTGCGTAGCAGATCCAGAATACTGATTCTACGCTCGTCCGTATTGGCTTCGCAGCCCAGTATGAAGATCGGGAAAAGCCGTTCACAGGTCCCGGCCTCCGTGATCTGCGCGAAGCCTTTGTCTAGTAGAGCCGTCAAGTCTCTCGACTCGCCGAACTTGGTCTCGCAAATTCGCGCGCTGTATACGAGTATAGCCGTCCGGCAAAGTTCGTCCACAGCCGCCCTCTTAGCCTCCTCCTTCGTACAAGAGGCGGGCGAATGAGACGGCCCAGGGATATTTTTAACTTGCTGCTCGGCGGCGTGGATTTCCTTCTGGAGAACGCTGGCGGGCATCGGCACGTGCGCACCCTGGCAAAGAGCGTCCAGTATATCGCCTAGATATCGCAGGATTGCGGGCAACGTGCCCACATCCAACTTGAGCTGGATAACAAGAGTTAGTAAACTATCCCCGCCGTAGCTCATTTGATGCGAATACCTTCGATGCGAACCCACATAGGTCTCGCTGCCAGCCCCCTTCAGCACCAAGCTCTTTTGCAAAAACTTGCTGGACCGAGTTCCGTCGCCAGTGAAAGAGGCTAAACCGTACTAACACATCGTGATAATACGTCCACAGAACTAACTCCCTAACGTCGCTCCTATAGATTTGAGCCTCGAGACCCGCCGCCCTGATGATATCGCGGGCGCCAAAGAGATACCACGGCCATTGGCCATGGGAGTCGGTTCCTATATGAATCTATGAACAAGGGTCAGTACGAGACCTTTTACTGCTCGGCACGCTCGAGGTAACTTACCTCAAACGAGCATAGGAGCATGTTGGTGGCGACGTGCTGAGCCGCCTCCGTAGTGTCGTGGATACCATTCTTCACAGACGCCCCGAGGGCACCCACTGCTGCTGTCTTGTGCTTCACGGCGTGCAACTGCAAGCCGTCCCGGTGGAGCGAGGCGAAGGCCAACAGTGCGTGCAGCACAGCCCGCGATGGTATCGTGTCGTCTATTAGCGCCATGGAGACGAGCAGATCACGAACACCAGTCAGATCCGTGCTAAGCGTAGCCAGGGTGGAGAAGGCAGTGGACTGGACTGGGGTTCCTCTCTTTGTAAGTCGCCATGTTTAGGCCAATAACCGTACATCTCTATCCGTACTTACAGTATCGAAGCAGCTCTAGCTCCCCCGCATTCAAATCAAGCGACCTTAACGGCATGGGGGTTTGTAGCATTAAGGTATCCGGCCGGATAACGACTTCGTCGCCAACCCCTGTTCAGGTTAACATCTGCACGGAGACGCATGGCGCGGGGGACTTGCCGTTCGAGCGGAGTTCAACCAAGTAGTGGTACAATTCCATGTCAAAAAACGAGGTGTGCACCAGCTCGATATCGGCATATGTGCGGCGATGCGTCGGCGCCTCCGATACTCGGCTAGTCATGAAGCGTTTCTTGTCGTCGTCTCTCGGCCAGGAGAGACGCACGCCATACCCCTGGCATACTTGCTGCACACGAGCGCAGTTCGCGCAGCTGGGTAGGCCAAGATCACACCGAACTCTACGGTCTGGGCCAATGAGTTAGCAGGGCGGCGCGGAGAAGGCGAGACGGGTCTCTCGATGGTTGCAAACAACCTTTGCAAGTCCAGCAGCCTCGGCTTGCGTTATTCTTGCCTACTGCTAGCATTCTGCCCATGTTACTCTAGCAGGTGGGGTGGCCAACTTTTCGCGAGGAGAGTGAGAGACGGGCTGGGCTGGTTTCCTAGCCTGTCTGTCGGTAAGGATTCTGCGAAAATAATGATCTGAAGATAACATGGTCGGGGAAAGTTGCCTCTGGGCTGATGTTTATATAACGAAGTGCCTAATGAGATGGGACTATAAGTAGGACGATCGCATCACGACGACCAAACCCCCACACCTGGCAACTTTCCGCGAGCTATAATAAGCACTGGCTTGGCATTCGCGGTGTTGTTAAAGGGGGTCCGTGTTCAGGCAGGCGAAACCTAATATAGCAATACTAATGCAGGTACAAAGGAGAAACATGTACCTACCAGGTATATGCCACTAGCGTAAGCAGTTCTATCTCGGGAGGAGTACCTATGAGCCACGCAGGTATAATAAATACCTAGGTAGCCAACAGTGATTCTAGGGACTAGACGATGATGACTAGAAACACCGATGAGAATCTCGATAGCTACTGCAGCGGTCCTATTTTTTGATTGTATGCATCTATAGTTTTAAGGCATGATGTCAAGAGTACCAGCTCCCCAAAGCTACCGATTAAGATCGGTTTAAACTCCTAAGCCAGATCGGCCTATTCCGTTATGAGACTGACTGCTACAGACAAGAAAGTCATTGCCCAGGCAGATCCTATAGATTACGACTCACTAAAGGCGAGTCATACGAAGGCAGAGCGTAATTTGGAAGAAAGAGTATAGAGTACTAAGCGGGTTCCAGAAATATGTAGCTGTCGTGGCTCCCGCCGTGAACATCATCGCGAATACGGGTTCTATCCCTAAGTGATCCCAGTACGATGCCGTTAGGATCCTGTACATTGCGCTCATCACGAAAGCAATGCTCTAGAAACTAATAATCTACAAAGGCGAGACGGATCTGAGGAGGCTAGAAGACGACATGTTAGAGTGCTTTAAGATCACCGCGATCCACCCGTAGAGAATCTATACGCCGCAGAACACAAAAGGGCCCATAAAGAAGATTGTCGTTCCATCTTTGGCTGGCAGATGTCTGTCTAAGTGACAAGAGAACAGTCACGTATTCCCAAGGCACCATCCGCAGTTAGCAAGGCCGTGACGAAAAGACTGTCGCTAACTTCAACACCTAGAGCGTGCGCTTCTTAAACATCTGTCTTGGGTCCGTAGATACAAGCATCTACGAAAGTAGTAGAGAACTGCCCGAAGACTTTAAGCTCGCTATACTGGCCGTAGGGATACAGGGATAGGAGAACGATACAGGCAGGCATGGGACAAGGGGCGGCATTCATGGCGCGCCGTACTCTCCGAGCCTCAGCGGATGTACAACTGCCGAAGAAGCCGTCGTGAACATAGTTGCATAGATTCATATAGCATGTCAAGTCCGGAGACTAGCTATCACGCTCCCTTCGTCTCGCATCACACAGCAAGGGTTCCCCGGAAAAGTGGTCGATCCATCCCGATCGCACAAGCACCACCTACCCAGCCGTGCACCAGGAGCTGCACCTGAGCCCGACAGGAAGAGCCAACAGCCTACGTATCTTCGACTCGATCTGCACTGGCCCGGTGCCTCAGAGCGTACACAAGGTCAATATGCCATCGAGTGATGAAAACCAAACCCGCTAAAAATTTCCCGCGAGGTGAAACATAATAAATATACTCTCGGAGTCACACACACAGCTAGCTAGCTACAGCCTGCCGGAACTCAAGTCCCTCGCGCCTCGTGACCTTCGGTCAATGCGGGTGTTTGGCGCGCTGCATGGCCCTTCGATCGGCAACCGTGCATGCAACACCGCACCCTGGTAATATGCACGCTCGAGGCCAGCCCCTCAGGGGGGGAGGGTAGGTACCGGCACAAACGTGCCATGTAGGCTATATACGGTGCGTCGGGAATAGCTTACCGAGAGGGTCTCACTCGGAAATGGAAGCAGATCTAGATAGTGACTACATGTAGGGTGAAATTGCGCCTCTTGAGACGTGGCATGTAGGTAATAAACAAAGCACTGGGAAATAATCGAATGCTTAAGCTCTTGCACAACTACTACTACCCTATTTAGCGATCTTTAGGATCATTCGGAAATAGACGGGCTCTGCTCGCTCTATGTGAAGTTCGAACCGAAAATCGAACTTCGGCGAGAAGGGGAATTAGAAAGGTAGCATGGCACGCATTAATCTCTCCATTTGGCCGGCTCCTAGACCGGCGAGGGACTATCAATTAGATAGCTAGCTAGCTAGCTAGCCGTAACCGGCTCAGATCTCCAAGATCTCCTCGACGGACCTGTATCCCACGTTCCTCTGCTTGCATTTCCGGCACAAGATGATGGTCTTGGCATGGAGCTCCCTCAGAAAGTCGCTGATGGTCTCGGCGCTCCCCTGGTGCGACCACGCGTACAGCAGGCCGTTGGACGGCCCGGACTGCACGCCGAAGTTGGAAGGGAAGAAGGCGACGGGGTGGCCGTTGTACCGCGAGCACGACGGCGTGTGGTGCTCTAGCGAGGCCAGGGCGAGCTGCTCCAGCTGCACCGAGGCGTGCATGTCGAGGAAGACGGCGCTCCACGCGTTCGGCTTCGAAGGGTCGTTGTCGAGTTCGTCGTCGTCGCTGCTCACGCACAGCGCCATCTTGATGAAGGTCAATCGCCTCAGAGAGCCGGACAGCCCGCGCAGGATCTTGCAGACTGTCGCTGTCGGCGCTTTCATGTTCTCCAGGTGTAGCTCCCGGAGGGCTTGGAGGCGATGCTCGAAATGGGGGAGCATCATGGCTTTTGCATCGCCGGGGAAATTCTGCGGATGTGTCAGCCCCTATCATTAAAGCAAACCTACGTGACGATAAAACGTACGCTCCCAGAATGTGTCTCATTCTCACTATCCTCTTTATCCTCTTCAGCTTCGCTCGTGTCGCTGAATAGACTTGCGAGCCAACCGACAATACCGTCCGCGAAGAATCCCGGCTCCTTCGACCGGACCCGCAGAGTGACGAGATTCGGCGTCTGCTGTAGCAAAGAAAACACTTGGTGTGTCTGCCACTTCATGAAACTGTTCGCGCGGCCGAAGTAGCTCCCAAGCATGACTTGCGTGAAGCTAACGGACAGATCCAGTGAGCGGAGGTTGAATAGAGCCGGGTGAACATCCTGGTAGAAGAATCCCGGCAAAAAGAACGCCGAGCTAGACAAGCCGACATCCGCTTCCGCAATGTCTACCGTCAGAGCGTTTATTCGTATCCGGCTTTGCGCCAGCGCGAGGAGGAAGCCCGAGAAGACGACGTCCACGAAGCGCTCGTCGTAATGGCTAAGACTCGACTCGGCGCCCGTGAGGTCGATGCCCGTCTCCCGGAGGATATGAGACCACCCGTAGCTAACAAAGAGCTGGTTGAGCCCTTCGCGTCTGGTGTTTCTGGGGACGTTGTGATCTCGCAAGCTGAACTCCTCCAGATAGGATAGATTACCGAGGGCTTGGCTGAGCATGAGCTGGAATTTGCCGCTATGCACGAGGAAGTCCTGCTCGTGAGCGAGCGTTTCGAGTTTGTAGGGGTCAACCCCGGCCTTCACCAAGGGTCCATCTTGATGAGTAAGATCACGGATGGACTCCCAATTGTCGGTGTAGCACGCCAAGGCGTCGCTGGAATGGAGACGATCGAGCCCGATAGTGAGGCGCGTTAAACAATTCTTGAGCCGTGGGCACAACGAGATATCCACGAGAGCCTTCAAACTGTGGAAAGTAATGGAGAACCGCCGCTCGGTGAAGAACTCCCTGCAAAAGGGGTCGAATAGCAAGCTCTCGACGTGGCGACAAACCAGGCGGAAGGCTAGAATGTCGTCCACGCTCAGGTATTCCCAGATCTGCAAGAACAATTCAACGGGCAGCTGTAAGAACGGCGGCCCCTCTTTGGGTCTATGGAGCTCCTCCATGTTGCGAGTTGGCCCGAAAGGGATAGAGTGCAGTGCAGTGCTGTGGTCCGGCGTGACAGTATCGTACATAAGCGATTCCTTCGGATCTTATAGCGACCGGTCTAGCGAATTATGAGGAAACCTGATTTCATGGGTGTGACGGGGTGGTACTCGTTACGCCTGGCTCAACGCCCAATCCTAACAAGCGCTGAGCAAGGAGGGACTTTGTGCCATCGATCGCTCTCAAGGCTCGGACGACTCAAGGGTTATACAGCGGCTTTTCCTGGCCACGGCTAGATCCCAGCTTCCCGCTCCATGGCACGCGTATAGTCGGAAGACCAGCAGATAACAAAGCTTGTGCACGATGACGTACTCTGGCAAACAATTTTGAGTACCGTGGTCTCGAGCGCGAGGATTCCCCAGAAACAGAAAAGGAGATGGGACGGAGCACACACGCACAACACTCGACTGACCAAAAATTTACAAGGGCACGGATTTAAGTAGCAAGACATGACACGACGGAACACAAACGACGTGTTAGGCCGCAAGGGGGCGAGGTCAGATGGATGTCACATTATCGAGGCGGTTCTGAACGCAACGGCCTTAGACGCCAGGGACGTCGCGCCATGGCGCGGCGTGGCGAGCGAGCGAGCGAGCCCAACTCGGCCGGCATGGCTGCTTCGTTTCTGGCGTTTCCAGTGTTGGGTTGGCGAGGAAGGAAATGGGCTCACGTGAATGGCCGCGATAACGACTGTTGGTTTTCTAGAATGGAGCAACAGGCGGCCGTCAGGACGGGTGGATGGTGCGCATCCCTAGCCGGCCTCCTAATCGGCCTCTCTAGCAGCCCCGGCAGTGCGACCACCTATGAATGGAAAAGGTAGCTGTATCTCGGGAGCCAACAGAAAACTCATGTGCCTGATTTGCCAGCTCGATCACCCATGGTGGGTGTCACTAAGATGGATAGCTGGATCCTCGTCAACTAACAGCCCTTTACTCGGCTCACTCGTTCTTTTTTTATTTTTTTTATTTTTCTATTCTGACTCTCTCTCGAGTCGGGACGAGCAGCAACGTGATTGATTGGTGTACGAGGATGGCCCTTGGTTTGTATGGGGTAGGCAAACTAGGTACTCTATCCTGGAATCTTGGACATTGGTGTCGATGCTGCTTCCTCTAGCGACGTAGCACACATCGACCGAGTTGAGGGCTCTAGGCCCATTGAAACAAGTGCTGATGAGACATACCTAACGCTATGATCGTTGTTGCTGAGCAAAGTCTATGTATAGTAGACGAGCTGTCTAGTGTACACTAGAGGATAACCTGGCTAGACTATAGTCCTGCGAGTTTAGGTGGGTAGAAAAGGAATGTGAACGAAAGGATTTACCCGGGAGGGAGGAATGGGGGGAAGATAATCGCGGCATGGACAAGTTTGCTAGTACTAACTAGACTACATGTTACGATGTACCTATCTACACTACTATAATTACAGAATCCCGCTAGACGCGGACAGACAGAACATCACCATCTGGGCCGCCGGGAATTTGCCGGAAACGGACTAACCTGGATAATTAGCTGACGTCACCCGGCTCTCTCACGATAACTGCGATTCCAGTTGGTAAGATTTCGGCTGTAGTCGATCCGTCGGAGGCTGACACGTGCGGTGGTGCTCGTGGCTAACGACCAACTGACATAGAAAAATACTACCACTTCCTGTTTTATTTTCGGTTACGCAGCATAGCAGTACCCGACCTACCAGGCTGAACCCAGCGCCCGGTATCCATATCACCATATTAAATCACGCAGGAATCATATAATACGTGTTATATGCCGCCGCAAGGTTGTACGGATCGTAGGGACTGCGGTTAACCGAGCGTTGCATCGAGCTTCGACGAAGACTTATGATGTGCATACATCCAAGATCCGTCTAGGAAAAACGATAGGCAGGGACTTGAAAGGTCAGCTAACTGCGCCATCTAGTTCCCATCGACTACGGCGAAAGAGAGAAGGGGAAAAGGTCAGATGGGTTACCCATCTACGGAAACCCGTCTCGGAGGCTGAGCGCCACGCATCCGATTCCCGTGCAGAATGTAGCGTAAACGCCCAAGTTTACCGTAAATCCTCCTAATAGTGGTACATAAGGTTCGGAATCTTATATCATGATGTTCAGCATGGTCGAAATAACATCGTATTTCATTTTTTGAGAATTTCCTTGACTGTTCTGCTGGTCTTGTCTTGTTCTTGAGATAGATCTGGGGGTCGGGGGGTTTCGTGGCATATCTGTGGAGCCCCGTTGCATTCGCTCTGCTCATGCCATCCACGTTTGGCGAAGATCGCAAAGGAAATGCGGTCAGTATGTTCTACAGACGCATTCTCGAACCATCCATTCGCAGCATCCGTCTCGATGGCGTAGGGAGGAAGACCACAGGATGATAGGGCACACGGGGAAATGCCAAGCCGTCGAGACCGACTAGGTTGGGGACTAGTGCGAGATTCGGGGGCTACGATTCTCTTTGCTGGGCGCGGGAACAAGCATTAGCACAGCGAAAGACCATTGGCTCCGTTTTCGTGATGTCGATTCCGGCGCCGGGAACGAGAGGACGTAGGCTACAATTCGGCTGGTATTCTCTGGCCGTTGCGGCCGTAAGAAGGCCAACTATATATATATGTGTATATATATATATCGCACCTTGTGCCATATTTATTGGCGTCGAGGTTGAGGCGGATAGATATGCTAGTCTATCTCAAGTCGGCTCGCCCTGCCGCCGTCAAACGCTACGTAGGTACAGATGACAGCTTGATGTGCTGCTCAATCAAAGCTTAAACAGGCCTGGCGCCTTCGCGTGGAAAGTTCTATTAGGGTCAGCCGCAACGACCCCTACTTTCTACTGTACAAATTGTAATGGTAATAAAAAAGAAGGCCAACACGACAATCCATAATATAGATAAATGACGAGACGATTGGAACCTCAAGACCAGTAGGCGACGCAATACGTCACGAGGACCGAGACCTAAGCATCGATACTCAATATTGTTAAATTCACGCCACTCGGGAGTTTGGTACTTCGTTGTTCAGGTTGGCTCCAAATGCGTCAATTTCCCTCTCCTCATATCAGTAAGGTAGTCACATCAGTCCTAATATAGTATCCTGACAAGCGACTCATCCGATTCCAGCTACCAGGGCGTGATAACACCACCAACAGCCGAAAAAGCATAATGTCTATGTTGTTACGAGTGGATGCCAAAATGCGCCGTCACAAAAGCGTACCCTAGTAGACGCAGTTTATCTACTAGTCCTACCTGGGCCGAGGCAATCCCGCCACAGTCAACAGCAGGACGGAAAGGTCGCCGTCGTCGTGGTTTATGCCGAGCCAACCTGGCCTCGGATAATCCTTCATTCGTCTAGTGCCTCCGTCCGTCCGATCTATTTAGGCACCATATTCATATATACCTACAAGCCAGAATGCTCACTCCAAATGCCCGCTAGCCATTTACCATATTCCCAAATGTACGCCGCTGAGATGAAAATTATCGTAAGTCCGGCGAGCAAGTCATGTCTCATGCCTACTCGTGTATAGGGCGCCTTAACTACCTTGCCCTGAGTACATGACCTGCCGTTGCTGTGGTTGTTGTGGTTGTTGGTGATGATATGGCAGCGTGGTCGATGCACAGTTAGGACACACGCGATTCTCGGTACAGCGATCGTGCTTGTGGCAATGCCACTCGATGCTGGCGCGGCACATTCGACACTCGGGGCAGTGATCCCAGACGTTTGTGGGCACCCACTGACTCTGGCAAAAGCTGTACCGGAAGCCATTGAAGTCGTCCGGCCTGATGTTGCCTAGTCCGCCGCGGAGAAGCTCAAATTCGAGCCTTTCTCGCTCGTCCCTGTTTTTTTTGCCCTTACCACCACGTGCTCTTTTCCATTGATCCTCCCACTGTTGAAATGCCTCCGTGTACTCACGGATCTGTGCCCATGATTCGTCATCCGATAACAACATATCGACCATCAAGTCCACATCTAGCTCCTCGACATTAGGCTGATTTCTCAACCATGTCGCAAAGCACGGATTAGCACCGCATGGCTTTTCGAATGTGCCACTCGGACCGAAGAAGGCAGAAAGATCCGCGAAAGGGTTCCCACAGGCGCCCCCACACGAGCATGCAGGGTTACAGCTAAGACCGTATTTGCTGCATCCGCAGGAAATGCAGGCCTTCTTCTTACCTCGTCCTTTCTTACAAGAACAGCTTATCTCCCCTGGTTTAGATTGGTCCGTCGAGGGAGTTGGTATCGAGGACACAGGCCGTGACGGGTCTGGGTTTGTGTAAATCTAAAAACAATCCAAGGTTAGGCTGCATGTCCCACTGACTAAAGAAATCAAAAGAGGTAGGATGTGTACGGGGCTTGGATTCGTACCTCGGCCGACTCGTCTGCTGGTTCTCCCTGGGCGTCTTCATCATCATTCTCTGTGAGGTCTTCTGACATATGACGGGAGACGTCATGGGACTGTGGCGTCGGCAAAGGCGCCGGGCTATAGTGAGTAGGCACGCTAGGATCTGGATATGATGGCGACGCGGTCTGGTATTGGCCACTATGAGTTGGTGTGTGCGATGCGTACGAGTCCCCATAAGACGGAAGGCCATGCTGTGGCTGGGGCATAGTAGCAACAGCAGCATTCCTTTGCGGTGCCGATTGATTATAAGACGCCGTGGTCGGATGGCTCGTAGAAACCGGCGAGTATGTCATCCTTGCGGCGGTTTGAGGGTTGTGGGTATGTGTCTGCGTGTAGCCGCCATTCTGGACATTCTGGACGGTGCCCAGGGTAGTAGGGGCGTAATGTGCAGCATGGGGCGAGAGTTGAGGGCTTGCTTGAGCATGGGTATACTGGGCGGCGTACGGGTTGGTCTGGTGTTGCGGGCTGTAGGGAGTGGCACCGTATCCTGCGGTCGAAGCACTGCTCTGGTATCCGCCGGTTCCGTAGCCGTTGTGCTGCGTCGTCACCGGGCCGGCCGAGTACGAAGCGTAGGTGACGGCTTGGTGGTGGGCAGAGGGGGCCGCGTTGGGTTGTGTCGCGGCAGCATACGGTCCATTGCTGTAGCCAGCTGTAGGTGATGCTGTCGGGTAAAGGTTAAGGTTCCCGTTCAGGTGGTTTGGGTGCTGCTGTTGTCTCAGGGGGGGAGCAGTGGTTTGCGGAATTGCGTTGCTAGAGTCTCTCGACGTATTCGATCGCTGTCGTTTGGTTGGCAGATACGACATGGCAATTGTGCGATCGATCACACAAAGCCTCCAGGTTTGAGTCGGGTCAGGTCGGGTCACAGCCGTACACCTCGAGAAAGACCTTTTGGTTAAAACTGGTCGGTTGTCTTGGTGGTGGTGGTGCGTGTGCTGCGTCTGTCGCTTCTGCTTCTGCTTCTGCTTCTGCTTTTCTCTGCTGTTCTCTGCCGCTGCTGCTGCTGCTGCGTCTGCTGCGTCTGCTGCTACTACTACTAACTGCGTTGTCTACCTTGCTGCTTTTCGGTGCTCTACATCCGCATCTGTGGTGACAAGTTTCTCTCTCACTCTCTCTTTCTGAATGAATCGAAGCCCGGTGTTCTTCCAATTGACCAGGCCCAGCGCTGGATAATGTGTCGCGAGGTGTGTCTACCGAAGGGTAGATAGATCTGTGCTTGAAAATTATTTTTTTCAATCGAGTTCTCGCTCGAGTTCCGCGTCTGTTACGAGAGGGAAAAAAATGTGGCGTCCACTTCCAGGCCCCGCGCTAAGGAAAGGGCGGCCGTTAATTGCCTTGGAATAGGTCGGTCTACCGGTACTGTTACCTACCGGAACGGGTAATTTTACCAGTGTAGATCTCGACATTGCTCTGGCATTGCCAGTACATCAGTACATTGCCAGTACCTGGTTACGCTGTTTCTACGCCGTTTCTGCGCTGTTTCTACGCTGTGGCTGGTGAAAGGACCGAGTACGTCGGGAGGAATAGTGGATATTAGTGTCCTGTCAGATCTGCCAGATCCCCTATTGGCCCCCTGCAGCCGCCTGAAGCATCGCCGCCTCTCGCCTCTGCTAGGTGCTGCTTCAGGGGGGGCCCCCGAGCCGGTGAGGACTGTACCTACCTACCCGGGCTAGGAGGAGGTACCTACTATCTACCGTACCTAGGGTACCTCCTAGGAAGCGTGCACAGGGGACTGCACTGGGCTCTCTCTGCTGCTGCTGCACAACAGGGAGAGGGAACAATGCCTACCGTCTACCTCCACTAAGTAGGTACCTAGGTAGGCTTCTACATCCTCCCTGCTACCTATCTTGGGTAGGGTCGTGTACACCGAGAATAAAGGGGTGATTGCTAAGTAGGTATTACATGGTAGTACTAGCACCTAACAATCAACGTATATATATATATGTGCATTTTAATGACTGACCTAGGTAGGTATGTATGTAGGTAGTTGGCACAATTAAAAAAAAAAAAATCAGCGAGTGTCATGAGTTTCTTCTTAGGTACCTACTTAACTAAGTAATGAGGTTACGAGCAACATCGAACGTTATGATCTCATCACGGGATGATTTTACACGCCTATGTATCCGTCCTGCATCCAAGGACGATAGTGTCGATATAAATTGTTATTGTATACTTGGCATCTGCAGACGAAGCATACCTGACTTCCTTAGAAATCATCCCTTGCATGGAGCCAAGACTGTAACCTCCGAAACATGGCCAGGGTCTGCCTGCATACGCTGCGCTAGGTAACAAACACCGTAACATCAGATTTTGTTCGATTCGGTTCCGAGATCGGGTAGAGAGAGAGGGAATACATAGTCTGCATAAGTAGTGTTGATTGATTGATCGATAACCCACATACCTTACATACACGTATGTATGTACTAAGTATATATGTATATATATATACTATATGTATGTATAATGCAGGCGGTTTCTGTCTACGATACGTCTTCTTATGTACAGTATCATCGTATGTGGGTAGCATCGAGCCGAATCTTGGTTAACAGCCAACAACAGGTAGGCCGAATGGGAAAGATCATGACCTTATGATAACACCTGGCCCTATTGATCATCAGGTTACGGAGTACTTGTTTTTTTTTTTTTTTTTTAATCAATGGAGGGTGCTCAATTGTTTAGATAAGCCCAATGATCTGCAGCATGAGATTTATGTCACCTGTCCTTGTGTATGTATATCTAATATTTTAGTACCTAACCCCCCTACATCGGTCGAATTCTTATGAGTAAATCCAACGCTTTGATAATGAAAAAAACCCACAGATTAATGCAACGAATCATTCAGTAGACAAAGGGAATGCCTACTACATAATAATATTACTGTTACTGTTAGGAATGGTCGTTTTATTTGATGTAGAGTAAGAAAGAGACTTGGCAACCTCCGTGAAAGAGGTCTTTTTTTCTTTGTCTCCACCGCGTTCTGGCCACACATCCATCCCCTCGTACGTATCTGCCTAACACACACACGACCGAGCAATTCCTTGGTAGAAGCAATCCCCGAAAGAGAGGAAAGTAAAAACATAAAAAAAATTACCAATTCAAAACCCGACAATAGGTTGGTACCACAGGGATTTCTATTTTAGACTATCCCAAGCGAACACGATTTACGAGTCCACAATATACTACTACCTAGGTACTAGGCGTGCTAGGTAACGGCCTAGCGAACCCGTGATTTCGGCCGTTCCAGTTTCCACCCGTTTCAGCCGGTGCAGACAGGCAGTATGCACGTAGTATCAATGGCCTACCCGGCGGCCCAACCGCGATTCAATTGAGTAAATCTTCCGTCTCCTCGCCGAGTAAAACACAATGGATGAAGCGATAAAAGGGTGGCCAGCGTGCTATCTCCGCGGTCGGGGCTCGGGGTTGTCCAAAGAGCCGCGAGCTGTTATACCTAGAGCCGCAGTATCCGTGAGTGACGTCCCTATACAATATGCCTTATACCTTCATAGCATACTATACATGATTAGTAAGTATCCGTATTGGATTACGAAATCAAATGAGATTATTTTATATGGGCTATCATGATTATCGCAGTCGTAGCAGAAGAGCAATGAAAGGCGAGATGGACGCAGAAGAGAGCGAAGAAGAGAACCAAATGGGCAGCTCGCCGCGGTGAGACAGACTATGTGGTAGGCAATATAGATTTGATTCCGTCCGTTATATATCTGAGCGCAGCATCGTTCAGGGTAATATGCCGTGTCAAAATAGATCGGCGGCGCAATAACACCAACACTTTACAGCTATAACGGAGTAGCGGTTTCCAGCCTCGCTTAAGCTTTTAGCATATACGAGCTTACTATACACTTGCCGTCGACTATACTCGTGAGCCTCATTGGGTTTTTTTTCCTTTTTTCCATCTCTGGGTTAGTGATGATACCAAGGAGCCAAGGAGGGAAGTCCTATCTGCCTCCGGTACGAGAAGCCAAGCATCTCTGCGCACGTCTCACTACATCGGCGACTCCATCGCCTCATACACCTTGTCTAATCAACGCTCACCGGTAGACCAGGTTGCAATACTAGAAGTTATAGATAGTAGTACAGGAACCCGGCATGGACTTATCCGTGGTGGAATTAAGGTAGCGGGTGTCCACAAGTTGGTTCAAGAGTACACCGAGAAATGCAATCGAATTAGCCAAGAACAACCACCAGCGTCTCGAAGCATACGCAATTATGACGTCCACGCCGAGTATTACATGGAAGCTTATGAACTCAATTCTTTTCTTACGTCGTGCTAAGGTGGGATTTTATAGGAAAGCCACGACAATGATAGGCCTAACCACATCATCCTCAATTACCCCTGTCATAATTCTTAGTATAGGGGTGTGATGAACACTTGTTGTTGCGCAGAGAGCCCATACTATCTATGCTGAGTGTTATTACTAATATACAGAACACCTCTTTGCTCTAGAGGTGTGACGGCCCCCCGTATTCCGTGATGATTCTCGTGATGTTGTTAGAAATATGGATAGATTGGGCCCAGGTGCACGCTTGCTTAGGGGGCAACTACGTATCTAAGGGAGTTCTCAACGCCCCTCTAACTGTCCAAGCAGAGTTTCAAGATGGGGTGCTGATCGAAGCAAGGCGTTTGAAAGGTAGAGAGCAAAGGGAGTGAAGCCACAACTTGATTCCTCGTCCCTTAGACAGTAAAGAAGCAACTCGAAAGAGACACAACCCAACGGCGAAATGTCTGGCTGTAGCCTGGTGTATGCGTGTCCATTCAATCCCAACTATTTGCACAAACCTAGAAATGTACAATATATTAGCATATTACTCGTAGGGATCCTCTTAGTACAGCATTACGCCCTCTCGACCTCTTCTCCAAACCACTATACAGCATTCATTACACATTCCCATCTGACGCAGCCAAAACACCAGACATCGAACCCACACCGCTCTAGATACCCCTCATAAACCCTCTCCCCATCTTCGGCTGCCTATCGCCCTCTCTCTTCGGAAACTCCCGATCGCCCTCGGCCGTATGCACCAGATACCTATCCTTGGTCCTGAGCGCCTCTCTCCGCTGGTGCTCGGTGCGCCAGCGCATGAAATAGCAGCAAAGCGGGAACAGCGCGGTCCCGATCACCGCCCAAGCGACGAGCACGCCGAGATTGAGCGCGATCCCGGCCTTGAGGCCGAAGAGGATCTGCCGCGACGCCTGCACGACGTGGTGCAGCGGCCAGGCGTGGCCCCAGCGGAAGAAGGCCGGCGCCAGCTCGAGCGGGTAGAAGGCCGTCGACACGTTGGTGATGACCCAGAAGATGAGCCACAGCGCCGTCCACGGCTGGCCGAGCACCATGGCCGCGTTCTCGCACGCGAGCCCCAGCGCCAGCATCCCCAGGAAGTTGACCAGCCAGTACACGGGGAACGAGCCCCGCCCGTACGCCATCGCGTTGGCGGCCGCCTCCGTGGCCCGCCCCGGCCCCCGCCAGAACGGCACGCCGAAGGCGAGCGGCACCAGCGAGTACGTGAGCGAGATGAATAGGTACAGGACCGCCGTGGCGATCCAGCGCCATATGATCAGATGCCAGAAGTGCAGGGGTGGGTGTCCCTGCGGTTGGATGTATTTCTAGTTTGGGTGGTTAGTGTATATATATATGTATGTCCTTGTATAGGTCGGTGAAACTGCTTCAGTGTGTACGAGGCCGTGGACAAGGGAGGGCGCCAGGGGAGCACTGGCACTGGTTGTAACCGTAAAGTATAAAATACGTACATTATGTATAGGTAAGAAGAATGAGAACGAGAAGAATGCGACGATGATCAAGTAGATGAGTCCGATCGATACAGCCGGGGTAGCAGTCGCGGGCTCGAACGGCCGCAGGTCAATCTGTACTGCACGCGTTTGGAGTCAGTTATTGGCGTTTTTTTTAAGTGTGATCTAGAAGGACGGTATTTTAGAAGCGCAGGAAGCTGGTAAGGTAGTATCACGTTCTGAAAAGGGGCATTTATACTCCCGAGCCATAGTATATGAACGAGAGAGTCCAAGTCACTTACAAGGAACAACACCGGGGTTCACAGCGGCCGGAGCCTCCGCCATGACTAAAGGGGCGAAAAGGGACGTGTTCGTAAGGAGCATCTGGCTCCACGCGGGCCCGAATTGGGACATGAACCGGGCCGTGAGCATTTGCAGCTGCGGTACGATGTAGTTATACGTCGTGGACTCCTGGCGTGCCGTCTGGATGATATACTGCACGGCGCCGGTGGGGTCATACGAGGCATTGCCGCTCATGACGGCATCGAGCAGCATCGTCGTCGCGTTCGGGTTAATGACGATCGCGGCCCAGGCATCCCAGTTGTACACGGCCCTCCGCACGGCCATGGGGCTGTAGTTGTATTCGGCGGGGGGGACGATGCGGTAGCCCAGCGACTGGTGCAGCGACGCCGAATGGATCGCCCGCGTCAGGTTCGTCATCACGGGCCCCACGATCGCCGTCACGTTGTCGTACGGCGCGACCTGGCTGTCGAAGTCGACGACGTGGACTTCCAGACCGCGCAAGTTGTCCTGGACCTCGTAGAACACGCCCCAGTATACGGACAGCACGGCGAATATGAACGCCATGATAATGGCGACTTGGGTTTCCCGTCAATGCCAGAGCTCTGCTTGGATTCGGAGCATGGACGAGGCCAACTTACTTGTTCTGACCCAAAGTGTAAGAACGTGTTTCCTTACTTTGCCCATCTTCGGGTGCCAGAACCCGACGCTCTGATGAGGGTGCTCGTGCGCCCTCTCACCCAATACGTGGCCATTGTCCCGTAGGCTATATCCGTTCACCGAATCATAGTCGTGCGGGCTGAAGAGGTTTCGATTCGAAGCATCACCTTGGCTCCGCTTGCTATAACTGCTTTGATAGCTCTGCCTCCTCCGGTACCGTCTGGGCCGTATGCGGCCGGCCGACGACCTCTCGGACGACCCGTCTCGCCCAGCTATCAGGAGGTGCGAGGCGTCGGGAAGTGCGTTGAATCGATCATACATATCGGCTATCTTGGCCCCCCCTTACCTTCCGTCTCAGGTTGGCCTCGGACGTTTCAACGAAGATTAGATATAACCGGGGTATAGATATCGGGGACCCGTCCGATCTCAAGTCAGGGGGGCGGGGGAAATAAAATCGAAAGTGGCAATACTCAGCGTTTGGGTTTTAAATAGCGATTTTCCCGGGAGCTTCCTATACCCCAGAAGGCCAAACCGACTGAGCAAGACATCGCCGAAGTATCAAGCCAGGATGCTATCGAATCCGGGTGGGCGTGAACTTTGAAAGATCAATATGTAGAACAACGCCGGAAGTGTCAGCGTCATTAGACTTCGCCAGCGACAGGCGCTAAACACCGAGCGAGACCTTCGTTCCCGGACCCGAAATAAATGTCCGCACTTTGCGCTGATTGGCACTCGAGTAAGCGACCAGACGTCATGTAAGCCGTGTCATCCGAGAAGGTTAGTGGTTCGCCGACCCTCTGCATGCCGGATAGGTATCATTTATTCCCCATTGATATTTGGTAGCATGAGACGTCCGTGTGTGAATAAAAATGCGCAATGACGGCAATCCGGTCGTCTGGCCCCAAGCGCTGCTCTTCCAGGTACTTAAATAAATCGCATCAGAGGTCCGGCACCGTTCTCCGCCCGTCGTCCGGCCTTCCAATGATACGAAGCTATAAGGATCCAGGTAATGAGCGGGTTGATAGGAAGGGGTCGGGTGGGAAACGGTAAAGTTAAAGGTGTAAGTTTCCTATCAACCTCTATCCTCAACCTAAGAAGACAGCAAGCTTAACTTACACCTAAAAATACCAGAACCTCACAATTAACATTATGGTTAGCCTTAAGTAACCCTGACAACGCCCGGGGCCCCTCAGGAACAATAGGTAGGGATAACAAGGTTCACACGTGCTGTGACCAATTAACTATCTTTAGTGGGTAGGACGGACTGTAAGTTTTACCATCGTTGGCTGTGATTCTAGGTAGCCCGGATGTCGTTCCCGACCACTCTTCTAGCTATATTATCGAGTTGGATATTATTTCTTGAAGCAATGAATGCGGGGAATACCGGGGTATACGAAAGACGAGTTTTGTTAACGTTGTATTCGTAGGCCATTCGATGAATGGCTTGTCCGGGACCTAGCCTCAAGTAGGCGGAAGCTCGGCCACTCTCACTTCAGGAGTCGATATGCCCGAACTACTTCGAATTCGAAGCGTCCTACCGCAATTATAATGTTAGGTAAATAGGCGTAGCCCACTTCAGGATGCAGGTGTAACTAAGTAGTCACCGAATAAAAACCTAGGTTACAAAAACCTAGGTTACATACTCCAAATATTTTAAAGAGGATGAAAGGTTAGAACTTGGACTGACGCTCTTAATTATTGCTATCCGCATATGAACATATGTAATATTATGGCATGTTCCAAATACCATGAGCTATACTGGTAATTCGAAGTGAAGCCTGTAGTGATATCGCTCCAATATATCCAATTCTGTAAACCCATCTATTGATCCAACTAGGGTTGCAAATATTTATAGTGAATGCTTCTTTTTAGTACATTCTTTAAGAGACCTGTTCTCCGTCCTAAGACCCCTTCTCTTATCATGTCGCCGCTATTTCCCCGTGCGACACCATTCACACACCATATTGCCTAAGTGGCGAGGTGAACGAACCGTTTTGACATCAGAAGCCAGCAAAATCCCCCCAGCAACGCCGAACTATCAATTCTGACCTTTAACCGCACTATACGAACAATGAAATAGGAGAGTTGCACATCGTGGATGAAGTAGTTTTTACAAATCAAAATCCAGCCGTTCCAATCTGGCAATGGTGGCTGCTAGGTTAGCAGCCAGGCGCTCTACACGTCTGGTGGCCATGAGAGCTATCTTTTCCTCTTCCGAAGAGTCGACTAATTCGTATCGCGCAAATGCCTTCTCGGGTTCGATGCCGCCGAAAATATCAACAGCAGAAAAACCATCTGTATCAAGCTCAAGAGGGCACGATGACGGAAGAGAAGGATGGTCATCATCATCGAAGATATCGCCATCCAGGTTGGAGACTGTTTTCTCGGTGGGAGTGGGCTCCGCGTTCACCTCAACTTGCGACTTCTCAATCATGGGGGGAATGGGTGCTTCAAGGGACAAGACTTCGGTCTTCTCGCTGTCCGACACAGGTTCGCCGACGAAGTTGGACGTCTTCCCAGTGAGGGCATCGGTATCAATTTCGGGAAGCTCTGGCGTCTCAAGAACGGCGAAGACTTGCGGCTGATAGGGGAAGCCATCAGAGTTCAGACTCAGCATAGAGAAATCCATTCTCTGTTCGGGTACCATCACCATACCAATCTGCTGGTGTTGCCCCATGCTCATCGCGTTATATGAGTTGGTGTCCTTAGGTACTTGAGTCGGCTCGGGCTGCCTCTGCTCCATCTGGGGCTGCTGTGCTGGTAGAAGAGCTGAGTTTACGCTAAGTTGGTTTAGGAAAGATGAAAACGATGGTGTTGATAGGAGCGATCGGGCAAGGTCGGAGAGGCGTTTGTTTTCTTCTAATAGAGCCCGGTTTTCGGCACGGAGATCGTTATTTTCTGACACTTTGGTTGCAATCTCGCTCTCGAGTTGACCTATGTACTCTGCACAAGCTGTTAGCATGCATCGTCTTAGTATATCCACATTGGTCCTTACCTTTTCTTCTTGAGCGGAACGCACGAGCGGACACTTTGTTTCGGAGTTGGCGTCGTTCCTTGCTGCTAAGCTTCTTGCCCTCTTCACTGGCGAGTAGACGTTCGTCTTCATCCATATCATCTTCTTCCTTCTTAGTACGAGTAACTTGAAGGAGGGGTGAGTTATCTTCGGACTCCGTCGCGTTCACTTTTGACCTCATCGAGTTCAGCAGCTGGGTAATCTTCTGTTCCACGATTGGATCTGTCGGCTCAGGTATCTTTGGTCGAGACGGCCTGCTTGACTGGGGCCGACGCTGCTGAGCTTGTTGGCGTTGGATCATCTCTTGCTGTTGCTGCATCTGCTGTGCTTGAGCTTTGGCTAGAGCAGCGCGCTGGTGCATGCCGGGATACATCCTCCCGACCGTGCTGGCCTGGGTCGGGACTGTGGGAGAGCTTGAGCTGCCTGCGTGCATGTTGAGAGACGATCCTTGGGAATAGTAGAAGGCCGGCTCGCCCGACGTATCAAAGTCGAGATCCATGTCGGTCTGAGGTTGAGGGGTGGCGTTGAAATCGAACAATTCTTCGCCTGGGTTAATATACTCCAAGTTGTAACCGGTGATATGAGTATTGCTCTCGTTAATAGCCAAAGTATTGGCCAAAGCCCCCGGGACAAAAGGCGTCTGTTGCTTATACTGGTCATATTGATGGCTGGGACCAGACAGCATCTGGTTTGTAGGCATTGTCGCGGGCGTCGTTGCCATGGTGGGCGTGGGCCGCGCAAACTGCATCTTATTTGTGGCCGAGGGCGAGAGCGACGGCGACTGATGATATGACATCGTATCGTACTCGGATAGATCTAAGAGTTCGAGGGGGTCGACACCGGGTGATGATCTCCTTGACGCCGTGGATTGGCTGGACCCATCCATGGCGACGATGTCTATATGTCTTGAGGGTGGAGAGGGGACGAGCGGATGTGCGGATGGCGGCTGTTTGTTGACTCTTTCTATTGCTGTCGTAAGATACAATATTCTGCTGTTGGTTGGTATATTCGTCTTGATGTCGGAGTCAGGTGAGTGTCGGTTTGGGACTTGTAAAAGGTGAAAAGGATCGGGAATTGTAGGACACGCAGATCATTCGGGGACAGGAGTGTTAAAGAACCGTGCAACACCAGAACCAAGGAACGCATGAGTACAGTACACGCATGAGAATCAGAAAGGAAACGCTCCAAGTACTGGATGTAGCTAGAGTAGGTACAGGCATACACATTCTGGTGTACTAGGTACACGCTCCAGATAGCGACTACCTGCCCGCTACCTGGGTAGCTTAGGCTACCTTAGGCTACCTTGGACTACCTTGGACTACCTGTGACCGCTAACGATCGAGGGCCTGTCCAGGGCGGTTTCTGGACGGTGTCCAGGTAGCGTCCAGGTAGCGCGCAGGCCAAACTGGGTGGCTTGGCAATCTCGGCATGCTCTTCGGGTCTTGGATCTTGGGTCAACCTGTTGGGTCCTTGGGTAGGTCAAGCATGTGGGCAGGGATTATTAGGTAGGACTGTGGCAGGAGGGGAAGGGACGCGTAAGCTTTCCTGTGATAGAGACGGATGAGGTGTGATGGGGCCGAGATGGGGGGGATGTACTAGATACCGAAGTGTTCTGTGGACAGGGCACTCAGGCATTACAGACGCTACCTACAGACACTACTGTACTAGATACTACTACTAGTAGTAGTATACTACTGCTACTACTGCTACACTGGACTGGACACTGGCTAAAACGAGCCTTCTTCTCCGTGGTTCTTTTTTTAATTCGCCGGTCACGGGTAAGAGGGCGGGTACCGAGCAAGGTCCGAAAGAGGGCGTTGAATGGTTGAATGACTTCAATAACTACATACTAGGTTTCTACCTAGGCAACCCACTTCCTGCCCACTTAAAACCTAGCTTCCATACCTATGACTCCCATAGCCACAACCCGACTTCTGTATAATTTTATACCCGACACCAGTTTCGGGTTGCTCATTACAACGTTTACCTACATGCCGGAGATATAATAGGGGTTAATAGGGTAAACGGGTCCGATTGAAGCGACACATACCACATACCAGGAAGGAGTGAGGATGACGAAGCCAGCTTCCTCTTCAAGCCTTACTATCCAATAGTCACCCTCTTCCCTTGCGACAATGGGAAGCGCGCTTCAGAAGACCGACCAGAAACCGATTTCATGGTTATGAATTATTAATCCTTAAGTCAGTACCTCAGTAACGGGAGGGGAAGCGGTGTAAGTGCTGACGTTGGTTGATTGACGCTCGACGACAACACCGATGCCGACAACCAAGGGCGAGACGACAGCAGCAATGACTAAAGTAGGCATTGCAATTACGAGAACAACAACGGCTAAGCATATATCTAGGTAGTAAATGAATTCTCCGCAGTAATGCTGCTTAACTCTAAGTAGTCGGATACTGGGAACTGTATTTGCCCATTTGCCTCCGCGATACCTAGCGTGGCAATCTGAAATCCAGGGGATCTTCAGGATAGTGCTCAGTTAACATTCCTTAGGGTGCGACCCAATTGAGTCTCGATTTAATACGCACCTAATGTAGGAACATAGGTACTACTAGGTCGAGAACCTTCTGCTCTACATAGTAGATGTAAATGATATGTATCTAGCGGCATAAATCGGACTATTCGTTAGAGTATTAGTCTAGTCGATGTTTTCTATACTAAGTAGTAACAGCCGTACCAGCGTTTCGGGTACCGAGAACTTTCTTGAAATAGTAATCGAGGCGAAGTCTATGCGGTCGGATATGTGCTGGGGAAGTAGATTATACAGCAACTTTGGCCGGTCAATGACCCCAACTACCGTCCCCTACACTACACCACACTACAGTATACTACCAGTAGTAGGTATTGCGCTACATAGACACTACATATACGTAGCATACATAGCGCACAGCTCTCGACCACCAATTAGTCCTCTTAGTGCAGTCGGAACTCCCTCCCACATACCGCTTCAAATTTTATAGAGCGTACACCACCACGGACAACGGACAATACCTCTATCTAGTGTAGACTAGTAGTGTAGTGTGCAATATGGGCGGTTACTAGGCAATTACTTAGTGTACTATGTACAAGTTCTAGTAGCACATGGCCAACAGTTTGTTGAGTCTCTTTCTGACCGCATGTACGGCTGGATATATCGGTATTGCGGCATTGCTATCGCTTTCAAATGATTGCGGCTTTGTGATTTCCTAATAAGCGATGCGACATTCTTAGTATACTGCAGGCCCAACTCTTCTTTCTATCCCTGATAACAAATAACCCAAAAACTCTCCTGGGCTCTGGTTCGCCCTTAAATGGCAGCCTGGAAGATAAAATGGAGCAGAAGGCAACGTGGAAACGTTGGATGGACATCTGGTGTATGTTAGGTACCGAATGAACATGGGATGGACCAACCGGATCTACTGGGCCCTTTCTGTGTATTTCCCTTCCACGAGGCACAGCCACCACCGCTTACCACCATACTATACACAATCGATACCTAGTCCAGAATACCTCCTTCGTGGCGTACGGAGCACAAGATAAAGCAGTATAGTGTACACCAACTAGATCGGCCAAATCGGCCTGTCAAGGCTGGGATGAAGGCGTTCGACGTCGGCGACAAGTTAGCGCCGAGCTGGTGCTTTCTGGATGATAGCCATAGTATGACAGGTGGTGAGCGACGGATGATGCCGTAATGCCCGTTCGAGCCAATGGTGATAGATCAAACCGTCGGTCTCTCGAAGCGCCAAGTTCCGTGTATCTACGAAATGACCTGCAGGCAGCATGCGAAGCGAACTTTGTTGGTGGCCCGAGAACTACAGAACAATGCCCTCCCTACCTGCTCTACTGCCGTATGGGCCACTGGTTGGGTGCCACCACCGTGACTATCGCACACCGTGGGCGGTACTCAGTCGGACCCGTATTCCCGCCCACGTCGCCTTGTAACGATATACCGGCACATGATTCCGGGACGAGGGGCGGGTGCAACCTTGAAAGGGATGAAACTAGGTGTTTTCACGTAAAACATACTATGGATAGTTTTGACCCGATGCATCGGGGCAAATCATCCTTTCTGCCAGTGATGTGGGCAGACGATCATGCCGAGAATCGAGTCTCGATCACTGACTGTCTCGAGTTTCAGAACGGGAACCGCCCGGCGGGAGGGGATGGGGGGCTTTGGGCCAGTTCTTTCTTCGGCGGGTCGGAAGCTATTCGCCCCGCTCGAGTCATTCTAGTGTCGCCAGTCGCCAGTGTTGGTCTAACCCGTCCACCGGCCTACCACAGGTTTCGTCGTGGCGGTGCAAAGGGGGTAATCTCGTTTCATTGGCCTGGCTGCTTGTAGTCTTATGCAATATGTGGCTCGGCCCTGGGGAGCTTCAGCTGGACAGGGGACTCGGAAGGGGGAAAATACGAGGAATGGGGCGCAGCGATTATAACGTAATCAACAACATTTTAGCAGGATCTTCGTTGTCAAGAAAGGGGATGGTTTCGTGCCAATTTCGAAGGTTATTAGTGACTAGAATAGGTAATTAAGCAATTTTGGAAATGAGGCGGATACCGAAATCACACTTGCAAGAGCAGTTTTACCCTTTTCTAGATTCACTCTAGACTGATTCTAGATTAGTTGTCCTACCATGCTGGAGGTGTACGGCATACTCAGTACGACGTACCTGTGTTCCGCCTGTGTACATTAATGACATGTTACATAGTACACACTTCAGTCCCATTTCACGCAGTTCGAAAACCAAATGAGCGACGAGCGGAGTCGATGATATCTTACTAGAGCACTAGGGAACTATTTGGCTTAGGTACTATCATGATGGAGAATCTCGGTCGGCGGTTGAGAGACTAAGCGCCGGAGTGGCGTATGAACTGCGGCAGGCAGATAAATCATCACCGATTGGAACTACTAAGTACACTATGATGTACATCGGCCATCACATAATACTTCGGCGAACCTGATATTATCCGGAACTCGGAAATCGGTCATATCCTGAGGTAGTACCGCCTCTTCGAGCCACCAGCAGGTCAAGCCCGTGAGTTTGTCAGAAATCCTATGAACTAAAATCCTTTCAATCCGCCGGTGAGTTAGGCATAGTCCCACGGGACCCTCGGGTTCCTCCCACCGAGTCGTACACTACACCACATGAGGGAAAGAGTCGATGAACGGAGCGCTTGGTATCGCGAGATCGTGTGGTAAGACGCGAGCTTTGACCTCTACCTCGCCAAGATTTTTATCCCCGGCAGTGCCCCGGATTCATGACTGGGCATGCAGAGACCCCCAACAGCTTCAAGTAAAGGAGGCTTCCATTGACTGATGCTACCAATCGTCGTTTTCTCAAATTAAGTCCTATCAAGTATATAGAGTGATTGGGAGATGTAACTACGAGAAGGCAGTGCTCTCACTCTCCCATTGATATACTAGCAGCAGCGCCACCCCCCTATGGCTCCCCTCCGAGACGTGGATCCAGTAGAATTAACGACGGGTGTGGTATACTTTGCGAGAGGCCTCCAGCTTTCCTGCGTACGCGTCAGGCCCGGGTTGCTCCCGACACCGCAACAGGACTCCCATATTATGCAGAGGTTTGATTATATTTCCAGAACGAATGAGGTTTGCAGTATCGTTTCTGAACGTACGTCTCTTTGGTGGAATAGACATTGTAGTTTTTTTTTTTTTAATTTGTTGTATTCGGTAGGACTCATTTAGCTAGCCCGGCCAATATCAGAAAGTCAAAATTGTGTGCCTTATGCTTGAGTTGGAATAAGAAAGGGAATTGATTAGTCAGACATTTCTTGATGCGATGCTAGTGATTATAGTTTCAGCCAGGGGCAGCTGTCAACAAAATATTAGTTTCTCAGTTTGTTTAGACTAACTAATAAAGTTAGGTTATTAGCCCGACAATTGGCTTTGAATCTTACTGAAAACTGATATGCCATGATGGGTTCTTCTCAATTATACACATACTAGTAGGTTAAATTGGGCACGGACGGTAGGTAACCGGTAAGTATAGTCGTTTTGTGTTCATGATCTATTTGTTTACTTCTCTAGACATACTGAAACTTATATCTAGCTCCTCTATGTACACCTTGCGCCTTATGTCATGAACCAAACTATGGAATGTAATGAAGAGTCAATAACTAGATTATATGTAGTGATCTTTAAACTCTGCTACCCATATGTACCAGTACATACTAGTAGCACCTCCTTTCCTCAGAAGGTGTGACATTTTATTTATTAAATCCCACCACGCGTTACCTTTTCAAATTAGTATTCCCTAGCTCGCATCTCACACTACGAAACTTTCATTTAAACCCAGTCCTATCAATGGCAACCACCTTCGCTGGTTCCGACACGGTGCCATTCACTGGACGGTTCAGTGTGCCGCCGGTGACGACGTAGACGATGTTCTTATCCTCCTTCGTCCCACGGCCTAGCGCCAAAGCCGTGTCTCCAGCGACAGTGAGCTGCGTAGTGGCGCCGGCGACAACGACGCCGCTGGAGCCCGTTTCGGCGACCACCACGGTGTTCTGAAAGTTGGTGGCTACCCAGTACTTTCCCTCCTCGTCGATGAGGAAGTCATCAATGATGTCGGCATCCACCTTGGCGACGAGCTCCGCTTCGGCATCCCTAGCCGCTACCCCGCGCTTGTCGATGGGCAACCGGAAGATAGAAGCGAGGTTGCTGTTGCTAAAGTATAGGTATTCACCGCGAGTCTTCACGCCATTCACACCTAGTGGGAGAGTGGCATTGGGCGCGGGTAGCATCTCGGGAATTTCAGCCGCTGTCTCGTACTCGCCAGTCGTTATATCCACGCGCCAGACTCGGCTAATGGCGGTATCAGCAACTAGTATAGCAGGCGGCGAGTAACCGGGCACAAGGGCAACGCCATTGAGAATCCCCGCTTCCGGCATTTTTGTGATAAGTCGAGTAGTCGGCTCTGGGCCCCTCAAGTCAACTTCCCAAACAGCCATAGTCCCGTTGACCGCTAAGACATGAAGAATTAGTAATAATAGTTCAAGGTGATATTCACGCTGCGCAAGAGCTCTTTTCTCATGAAACAGATCGCGGGAAGTGGTCAAAGGGACTAGGTACTTACGGACTGCGGGAGCGCTGAATATTCCAGCTACGACAGCAAATACGTCCGGGGCCGTCTCAACAATGCCAAGAAGGCCGTTGGCGTTATCAACGTTGATTATAGACGCCTTAGGCGAGCCTGATAATGGCTGTTGGATGGAGTAAATAGACGCGCTAGGTTGTAACATGGTGACGAGAAGGTCGCCATTTCGACGCAACGCGATGTTTTCAAACCAGGTATCGGGTACCGTTTCGTTAAGTTGGAATATAGTGCGAGCCGGGAGTGGTAGTTCTGCGGCACGGCTCGGCGTTGGTACGGCAAGAGCGGTTTTGCAGGCAAAGGCTATCAAAGTCAACGTAGAGAAATGCATCGTGATCTAGGCTCTAATGTGAAAAGACTAGACAACCGAGAAAAGGCACAGAATGGACAATTACTACACAAGTTTCTAACATTTATATTTCATTTCAACTCTCTACGCCGTATCCTTCCGTCGGCGTTGCCGTCATCGAGCAAGTTGTTAGGACGGGCATATTACAAAGCCGGATGAAATAATCATAACACTATAGTGTTCGATTGTTGATGACAGATGGTAGAGGGCCACGAAGGAGCGCTAGTAGTCGTAGTTTACTAGCAGTTTGAGGCTTCAGGCTTATGTGATATATCTAAAAATTCGGGGATAATCTTGACTAGAAACTTGGCTTATTCTGTGTTAGGAATAGTAACATTCTTAAAATGTGTGTTCGTGCTCGCATCCCTGGATTTAGCGCTCATTGGTCGGAGATGGGAATAAGCGGAGTGTAAAAGCGAGGTCTTTTATTACCGATCGGACATAGGTGATTGTTAATCCTCATATACTAGTAGCATATAGTGACAATACAGTCTTCTATACGGCAGAATTTTGTTCCTTTGCCGATGATTTCTGCATTGTTTGCAGCCTCTTCTTTGCTTCCAAACTGGCCTTACGTGGGTTGTCCGCCTCAAAGATCCTAGTCCGTGTTAGCTCTGCGCGTAAAATAGCGTACTTTTAGGGAATAGGGGTAAGATGTGTTGGAATAATAGAGGATAACTCATTAGTAAGAGGGTCGGGGTTTGGGGGCATAGTGGAAGAGACTTACACGTCTAGTTCCTCAAGCGTCAGGCCTTTCGTTTCTACGAAGAAGAAGTATATGAAGGTGAATTCGAAAGTATCCCAAAAGACGAAGAATACGTAGAACCAATATCCGATCTATATGGCAGCGTGAGTGTTTTGAGGCATGGCTTGGTTATTCGGCCGGCTAAGAATACTAACACTATTTAAAGCGATAGGAGCGACAAACGTATTCAAAAAGCTAGCAGCACCTGACGTGAGCTTGTACGCGCCCATCGCCTTGGCTCTCATTCTATTCGAAACAACTTCGGCCGGATACACTGGCTGCATGGGAGTGAAGGCTGTCATTAATGTTAGTAAGGTAAGACGGTGGTATAAACGCGCGTGGACAAACCTCCGGAGAAGACGGCGCCGAATGCAAAAATAAAAACTATCGATAAGGTCGCCGCAGCATTGTTGTTGTATTCGATCTTTCCAGCCGACCCGGCAGCTACCAGTGCGAGGCAGATGGCCATGCCGAACGTGCTTCCCATCAACATCTATAAAGGGGCATGGTAAGTGATTGGTGTTGGGGGTGAACTATATAATTATTTCAGAGTATTCGAGCCTGAGAGCCGAAGTATAATAAAGAAACACTTTGGTCCCTGGGGTTTTGAGAATAACGATAAAGGAGTTTGAAACAACATACCTTCCGGCGACCAACAACGTCATGTAGGCGGGCACCGCACGTGGAGAAGACCCAACCGATGACTGAGTAGATAATATTCAATATCTATCCGCGAGTGGCATTCAGCGTTAATAAAGTTGCGACGATAGTTACAAAGTGGAAGTCAGAGAGAGAGGCCCGGTTGGAAGGAATATGGCGTGCGCTCGAACGATCTTACTTACAAGTTTAGTATTGGTATCTTTCACTCCAATCGCGTCTAGCATTACCGGAAGATAGTATGATATAATGCTAAACCGATCGCTTAGTACCACGCGTGCAGGAAGAGAAAACAGAGCTCATCACGGGGACTCACTTGTTCCCGCTAAACTGGGCAAACCAGGAAAATACCATATTGAGCATGAGCCTGTATCGACTTGATCTAGACTCGACGAGCACGCGTAAATCAAACAAATCCTTCCATGTCGCTTTGGGAGTTCCCTCCACACTGTGGAGCATTTCTTTCATTTGAAAATCTACCAGAGGGTGGTTGGGATCTCCATTCGTATGATATTTGGTGATAATCTGTCTAGCCTCCTCATGTTTGTCGATGAGAATGAGGTAACGAGGCGATTCTGGGAAGAACTTGATAACCAAGAGAACCAACCCAGCACAAACGGCCTGGAGCCAGAGGGGAATGCGCCAATCGAGGTTCCCTTGGCCAGCAAGATACTTATGACAGCCGTAGACGGCAGATGTTGCCAGGATGGAGCCAACATAGTAAAAGGTATTGAATGT
Source organism: Xylaria grammica (assembly GCA_004353285.2). Classification (NCBI taxonomy): domain Eukaryota; kingdom Fungi; phylum Ascomycota; class Sordariomycetes; order Xylariales; family Xylariaceae; genus Xylaria; species Xylaria grammica. The sequence goes on from NGZP02000009.1 coordinate 4,654,171, forward strand.
TCCGGCGATCGTCCCTCGGCTGTGTACATGGAAGCGTGTTAGTCGAGATACCAAGGTTCAACAACATAGAAACCGGCAGATTACACGGGACGATGAGATTAGGGGACCCGGGACCAGGAATAGAAGGTTTCAATACGCACTAAGCAGCAGGTGAGATTTCGACGAGATACAGTGGCGCGGCCGTCGTTGTTAGAGTAGCGAAGAAGGACAGCAGGAACCGCCCTCCGATGAAAGTGGGCAGATCCGTCGCCAATGCAGTAACCACAGTCCCAACCACGACGCCTAAACAGCCGAAGAAGATGTGCCAGATTCGGCCGTACCAGTCTATCAGCCATACGAACAGGGCACCTCCAATTTGCCCAACCTGGTTATCGATTAGTTGCTGCGTATCCGCATCTCGCCTCTGCCATTATACGTACCTGGAAGATAGCAAAGACAATTCCCGTAGACGCATTCCCAGTAGCCGGCAATCCGAAGTACTCCGTGTAATTAGGCAGAGCCTACGGACCCGTATCAGCATACGAGAACGGGCGTTCGAAGCGGGGGAATGGCGGACGGAAGAAATCTCACATTGATCGATCCCATCAGGGAGCTGTCGAATCCTATTTCAAGGTTAGGAAGGCATTCTGAATTGCTGACTTGATACTGACCGCTCATGGTAGAACAGAGGAATATCGTTGCCGCGAGAAGATAAAGCCTGATAGAGCCTGGCCCCCATGGATCTGGTTTATTAGTAGCCATGATGGCGGCATAACCGTCCAGGCTCGGATCAACATTGTCAAGTTTATTGGGTTTACCGAGTTGCTCTTCGAAGGCCGCATCTTGCTGACTTAAGCTACCTTGGAGCTGCGCTCCGTCGGTAGATTTGCGATTAACACCGACATTACTGTTCGCCATGGTTGATATTGAGAACCCTCAAGCTGTGAACTTTTGTGCGCAAGATGAAATGTCATATCCGAGCGAGTTTATGAGTGAGAAGATAAACTTGACTTTCTTAGATTCTCGTCTTCCTTCAGCGGGGTAGGCCGAGAAGGTCGGCGTGATACCAAATGACACCACTGTACAACCGAAGTAGCAAGGATTTGCGAGATATTGAAGTATGAGGTGCCAAGCTGCGTGTACTGCATGGTTACCCCAGATCGACAGTGACACTACCAGATACCCCGCGTTGGGGAGGGCTAGAGCTACTTACGGGTATCAACCCTGATTCGTGGAAGTAGTTCTATTTAACCCAGTCCAAGATAAGCGTTCGGTGGTAGTTAGACCTAGTGTAGATAGTGTAGATAGGACACAGATCTAGACTGGGTGGGCCGTACGCGCTGGTCCTCGTATCGAGCAGTGATTGATAATAGATAGATTCTGCCAATGTCGGGGATAACTCTATTCTCATTTTGGTGCTTTCTCAGTTATTCCGGGGTCTTGAATTATTGCGTGAAACCAAATACAATGAACTAAACAGCAATGTACCGAGTGATTCCTCGGCTAATTTCGACGGCTGCGGTGCCTTCAAGCCGTCACACATCGCTATATATGTATTGTAACACTACTAAATTCTCACTATTGGGTGAGTTGTTTTTGTTTCTCGGTAAATTGATTGTTATATTACTGTTCTCTTAATTGTAAAAAATACGTATTGGAGTAAATGGCTGATCCCCCCTCTAATGTGAGGGATAGCTAACCCCTTATATTACGGGTTAATCACTTTGCCCACTACCGTTAACGGCCCCTCAGATCTCGTTACTTTACCTACCTTTGAAGGAATCCCAGCGAATAAAAACCGCGAATCAATGCATACCGTGGTGGTTTCAAATTTGACGCATTGAATGACTTGTGTTACTCATGAAGATAAGATATGTAAAGAACCTGAATCACATCTCGGTCTTTATAGTAGTCGATGTCCTTTTCTTAAACAACGGCCATCAGCGTGTAATTATAACGAATCCCGCTTGCGTTTCCGTATTCCTCTCTAGAAGTGCATAACTCATAAGATTCAAAGTACCGTCATTACGAGTTGGTATAACTCAAGAAACCTCACCTTTGAGGTCGAAAATCGCCAGGAGCGTCTCAACGTCGGCCGGGCCAAAAGCTTGATTCAAACGTGGCGCTCTTGGCACATGATAAGATATGCTTGCGACACAATAGAGCGGAATTATTTCCGTGTTTTCTTTTCTTTTTGGTAAAACTGAATATTTTTCTCGATGACAATGCGATCCCTCTAACTTTAGCGACGAGAGCCCTTGAAGTGACATAGCTTGCTTCGTACCAGTTAACGGAATTTTTTACGTCGTTACAGCTTGATATACTCGTAGCATAGACTGAGTATTTCTAATATTCGGCGGAGATTTATGGCTTGAAGATATAATGCAACTCATGTACGGAGGTCCCGACCAAATTTGACTGTTAGGCTTGGCATTAGAGTATAGTACGAATAAATAATTCATGCACTGTTCAGGTGCCAAAATGGCATGATCTCTTAGTACCCCGCTTTATATGCAAATAGCCTAAGAATTTAAGTATTAGTTATTTATCTCTATTTTTATCGTTAGCATTACAATAGTAAAGAAATTTAACCTTAGCTAACGGCTTTAAGCTTTAACTTTATACTTTAAAGGCTATTAGCAAAAGGATATACTTAAAAAAACTAGCTATTTGTTTAATAGCCTTAGTTATTTATTAACTTCAGCTAAAAAATGCAGCTATATGCTTAGCAAGAGCTATATTTTGCGCAAATATATTAATAACTAGCTTAACAAAAATTAGCAACTAAAATTAACTAATAAAAAAAAGCAGAAAATTATTAAGATTTTAACTGCTATTAAAGCCTTTTATAAGTTTTTTACCTAAAAGTTAGCTAATAAGTTTAATAAAACAAACAATAATAATTAAATAATTTTTTAAATAACGGTTACATAAATACTAGCAGCAAAAAGGTTTAAAAAAGTTAAGCTTACTACTAAACCTAGCTTAAAAAAACAAGACTTAATCTAACGTTTAAAGTAGTATTTAGCAGTTAAAAATTAAACGCTTAACTAATAAAAGTTAATTATTTAAAGTAATAAGACTTTTATTGTTATTAACGCACCTAGAAGCAATTAAAAGGTTTAAAGGTATACAAATAAAGCTTATAATAAAACTATTATTAAAAAATAATATAAAAGCTTTAAAGACTTTATATTTTAGGATTGTTTTTCTTAATATAAGATAAAACCTATATACTACTAGCCTTAAAAAACCGCAGCTATAAAAAAAAAGTACATAAAAATAATTAACAAATATAACAAAAATGCTAAGCTAGCTGCTAAAGCAAACTAAAAGTTAAAAAAAGGTATAGCTAGGCTTAGCTTAAAAAAACGTAGTAGCTACAAGCTAGTTTAAAGGTTTACCAAGGCTAATAGCGCTTAATATTACAGCTTAAAAAGTAGGATTAACTAGATCTGCTATTACAAAAAGGTTTTAAAGCCTAGATTTATACCTTTCCTTAAAAATTTGCAAGCAAAAAACCTAAAGCTTATTTTTGTTGCTTAAAAAAATAACGTATTAAGTTATGCTTTAAAATAGTATTAATTAATATAAAAAACTATAGGTATTATAACTTTAGTATAGCTACCTAACTTTTTAGACTTTTTTATAATTAAAAGAGCTTAGTTTATGCTTAAAACGCACACTTTAATTATTAATAAAAGCAAAAACGTTAAGGAAATACAAAAGGCATAAATAATAAAGTAGGCAGCTTACCTTAAAAAAAAACATTACTATTTAGTTAAAAGGATATATAGTAACATTTAGTAGGTAATTTATTTTATAGGCAATAATTGCTATTAAAAAGGCACTTAGCTACTAACTGCTTTGTTTAAAAAGCTTAGCAAGGCTTTAAAGGCTAAGTAGGTAAAAAAAGCAAAGAATTAGCTTAAAAAGCACGATTTAAAAAAATCTAAGCACTAAATTATCCTTTGCAATAATAAAAAAGCTTATAATAAAAAGATATTAAAAGCAAAAATAGTAGATTAAGTTAATTTTAATAATAAGTTAAATTTTAATAATAAGTTAGATTTTAGTAATAAGTTAGATTTTAATAGCAACTAAAGGTTTAACAGGTTAGCAGGTGGCATTTTAGGCTGTTTTTAGTGTATATAATAGAAATTTGTTAATATTAAGCTATTAGTAGCCTATTAAGCCTTTAAAAAAGTTTTTAAATAGCTTTATAAATAGCTTGTTTTAGCTTATAAAGGTGCCTTTTTAAAAAGGTAATTTTACTACGTTAAGTAGTAGTAGCAGCAGCAATAGTAATAGTAATAATAATAGTTAGCTATATAAACCACCCTTTTATTTAGCTATATGCTAAGTAATTACACTACCTAAATTAAGTATAAATTTAACTAAAAGTTAAACTTTTATAAGTTTTGCTTATATACTTTTAATATAAAGACTTGCTATTTTTACTGCGCTGCTTAATGCCTTTTAAAAGCGTGCTGCTTAATGCTTTTTAAAAGCGTGCTGCTTAATACCTTTTAAAAGCGCTGCTTAATGCTTGTTAAGAAGTCTCTGCTTAATGCTTGTTAAAAAGTCTCTTAAAGGCTTAATGCCTGTTAAAAGCGCGCTGCTTAATGCTTTTTAAAAGCGTGCTGCTTAATGCCTCTCTGCTTAATGCTTTTTAAAAGCGCTGCTTAATGCCTGTTAAAAAGTCTGCTTAATGCCTGTCAAGAAGTCTTTGCTTAATGCCTGTTAAGAAGTCTTTTAAAGGCTTAATGCCTGTTAAAAGCGCGCTGTTTAATGCCTGTTAAGAGTGCGCTGCTTAATGCCTTTTAAAAGCGTGCTACTTAATGCTTTTCTGCTTAATGCTTTTTAAAAGCGCTGCTTAATGCTTGTTAAAAAGTCTGCTTAATGCTTGTTAAGAAGTCTCTGCTTAATGCCTGTTAAAAAGTCTCTTAGAGGCTTAATGCCTGTTAAAAGCGCGCTGCTTAATGCTTTTTAAAAGCGTGCTGCTTAATACTTTTCTGCTTAATGCCTTTTAAAAGCGCTGCTTAATGCTTGTTAAGAAGTTTTTACTTAATACCTATTAAAAAGTCTTTGCTTAATGCCTATTAAAAAGTCTCTGCTTAATGCCTGTTAAAAGCGCGCTACTTAATGCCTTTTAAAAGCATGCTACTTAATGCCTGTTAAAAAGTCTTTACTTAATGCTTTTTAAAAGCGCACCACTTAAATTTCCTTACTAAGTTTATTTAAATTAAAGCTAAAGATTAAAAGATAATTATATATTAAATTTAGCCTTGCTTAGCCGTTTTTAATCTTTTGTTATTTCTTACTAGGGCTAATGCTAGTAATAGCATTAAATCTAGCCTTGCTTAGCTATCTTTAATCCTTTGCTATTTTTTACTAGGGCTAATGCTAGTAATAGCGTTAAATCTAGCCTTGCTTAGCTATTTTTAATCTTTTGCTGTTTTTTTTAATGCTAATAATAGCGTTAAATCTAGCTTTGCTTAGCTATTTTTAATCTTTTGCTGTTTTTTATTAAGGCTAATGCTAGTAATAGCGTTAAATCTAGCCTTGCTTAGCTATTTTTAATCCTTTGCTATTTTTCTTAATATTAGTAACAGCGTTAAATTTAGCTTTGCTTAGCTATTTTTAATCCTTTGCTGTTTTTTGCTAGAGCTAATGCTAATAATAGCATTAAGATTTTTATAAATCTTATTATTATCTATTAATATCCTTAAGCTAATGCTAATAATAGCGTTAAATCTAGCTTTACTTAGCTATTTTTAATCTTTTACTGTTTTTTACTAAAGCTAATACTAATAATAACATTAAGATTTTTATAGATCTTATTATTATTTATTAATATTTTTAGGCTAATGCTAATAATAGCTATCTTTAATCTTTTGCTGTTTTTTGCTAGGGCTAATGCTAGTAATAGCATTAAGATTTTTATAAATCTTGTTACTATTTACTAACATTTTTAGATAAAAGAGATAAAAGCTAAATAAAGTAGCTTAGTATAGCTATATTAGTTAGTTAATAAAAAAAAGCAAAAAAACAGCTACGTTATAAAATATTAAAGCATGCTTATAGATTAGCAAAAAAAGCGTAGTGCTATTGTGAATTTTATATTTAAAAGTTTAGTACGCTTATAGATTAGCAAAAAAAGCGCAGTGCTATTGGAAGTATATGTTTAAGGCGCTTTTTAATTAGCAAAAAGAGCGTAATGCTATTGTGAATTTTATATTCGAAAGTCTAGTGCGCTTATAAATTAGCAAAAAAAGCGCAGTACTGCTAAAAGTATATGTTTAAAGCGCTTATAAATTAGCAAAAAAAGCGTAGTGCTATTAAAAGTATATGCTTAAAGCATATCTTAATTAGCAAAAGCGCTTTAGCTTTAGTTAAAAATACGTTATTTTAACAAAATTACTATGTTTAAAAGGTTAAAAAGCTAAAAAAGCAGTATAATACTAAAAGCTTAATCTTTAAAGATAGCAGATACTATAATTAAAGCATTATTTTTTTAAAGCTTAAAATTACTATGTTGTTAAAAATTAAAATCTATAATATTTTATATGAAAAAATAATAAAGCAAAAGCTTAAAATAAAAAGAATTTTAATATATAGCTTATTTTTAAGTATAGTAAACAAAGGCAATTATATTATAAAATATTATTATAAAAGGTAGGTTAAATAGCTAGGCTTGCAATAGTATACCTTATAATAATCTAAAAATAACAGATTATTTATATGCTTTTTAATAGCTAGTACAAACAAATATATATATAAAATTAGTATTAACTTATTTATTAGTGCTATGCTTTACTTATAATTAGCTAATGCAAATGTTATATTATATAGCTTTTCTTAAGCTTAAGGTATTTCTTTTTTTTTTTTTTTTTTTATATTTTTTAATAATATATAAAACTTATTTTAACATATTTTTTACTGCTTCCTTTTATTTTTTTATATAATTTAGCTTCTTTTATATAGTTTTAACTTTTTAAGACTTTTTGCTATCTTGTTTAAATATATGCAAAAATAACTGCAGTATTTTAATTATGCTTTATAAGCATTTTAGCACTTGCTATCTTGTATATATTTTCTGTTTGTTTTTATACCTAATATATTATATAGTATATATTATGCCTATTTAAGTAAAAGCAGCTAAAGCTATAAAAGCGTTATAACTACTGCTTTTAATATTAATATTATAGCATTATATTTAAAAAGCTAAGCAGCTTTTTATATTAAAAGAATATAGTGCTTTTAAAATAACTAAAGTATTAAGTAACTCTTTTATAATCTTATATAAAATTATTGCTATTACTTAAAAGTAATACTTAAAATAATACCTGCAATTAAGCTAGTAAAGCCTTAAAACCTTAATATTATATAGCTTTTAAAATGCTAACTTTAGTAGAAAAAGCTAGGCTATCTCTTATATATGCAGCAAAAATAAGCATAATTTGCAAAACGTTAAAGCTTTAGCTAATAAAATAAAAAATTTAAATAAGATATAATAATAAAAGGTTTTTTAAAGCTTAAAATACTTAGTATTATTGCGTATATATAATTTTTAGCTAACTTTTAAAGCAGAAATAAAAGATAAATATATTAAGCTATAAGATAATAGTATTTTAATATATTTACTTGTTTTTATGTTATTAAAAAGCAAATATAGCTTTATTTATATATATAGCTTTATGTTTGCTTGCTTGTTTTTAAGCTTTTGCGCAGTATAGCTATATTTTTTATAGCATTACTACTTTTGCTATTACTTTTTTTTTTCTTTTTTTTTTTTTTAGGCATACTTATTCTTTTAATAAGCCTTTAATTGCTATTACTTTTAACAATATTATTAATATAACTATACTAAATACTTAAAAGCATTAAAACAGTATAATATTAATTATTTATAGTAAAAATACTATTATATTGCCTGTTTACTTTTGCTTGTGCTATTGCACTAACCTTTTTGCCTGCTGCCTTAATGTAAATAAGCTTTATGCCTTTAGCTAAGCTAAAGCTTGCGCTTATACTAAGTAAATAATATAATAAAATACGTGCTGCTATGTTAAAAAGCAAGCTTATACTTTATAGCTTTTATTTTCTTTTTTCTTTTTTTTTATTTTTTCTTTTTTTTCCTTTTTTCTTTTCTTTTTTTCTTTCTAGCTTTTTTACCGCTGCCGATACTGCTACCGCTGTTACCGCTGCTAATACTGCTGCCGCCTTTGCTATTACTATTGCTGCCTTTACTAGCAAAGAAAAAGAAAAAAAAAAAAAAAAGCAAGAGAAGCAGGAGAAAAAAAAGAAAAAGAAGAAGCTAAAAGCAGCTTTAGTGCAGCAGTAGGCTTTTCTTTAGCATGTCTACTCTCTGCTGCAAAAAAAATACCATGTTTACGGTATTTTAAAGGCTAGCTTACGCACAGCAAGCAGAAAAAGTGTTATAACATGCAAAAAAGCAGCTTCTACTGCACTAAATGCTATATAAGGCATTACTTATGCAGCCTTATATATATTAACAACAAAAATATAATATTATTACATTACTAACTAATAAATAGCCTTTTTTAATATATTAAAGTTGCCTGCTAGTTAATAGTAGCTATAATAGCTAATGCAAAAAAAGTATAAGCTAGCTTATTTTATTATATTACCTTTTAAAAATACTGCTAATATGTTTTATTTTAGTTAAAGTTATTTAAGCTTAAAACAACAAAGCGTTAGCTTTTAGCTAACCTTTAAATATTAGCTGCTGCTACTGCTAACAATAATAATAGTAGCAGCAGCATTAGCAGCAGTAGCAGCAGCATTAACAGCAGCAATAACAGCAGCAGCAATAATAATAGCAATAATAATAATAATAATAATAACAATAATAATAATAATAATAATAATAACATCCCTTTTTTCTTTTCTTTTACCTTTTTTTGCTTTTTCCTCCCTTTTCCCTTTTTTTATCCTACTAATAATAATAATAACAATAATAATAATAAGGTTTTAGTTCTCCTTTAAGCAAACCTCTTACATTTTTATAAGCTTGCTTATTAAATAAATAAAAAGCACGCTTAACATTAAGCAAGTTATGCTATTTTAATAAAGTTTATTTTATTATTTTTTTTAGTTTAATAATTTAGCTTTTTTTTACTATAATATATTATACTTTATATAAATTATGATATGCTTTTTTAGTAATACTGCTAAACAGTATTAAATAGCACTTTTAAGTAATATTGCTTTATAGCAAAGCTAATAGCGCGCTTTTAAATAGTATTAAATAGCGCGCTTTTAAATAGCATTAAGCAGCGCTTTTAAGTAATAATATGCTATAGCAAAGCTAGCAGCACGCTTTTAAATAGTATTAAATAGCGCTTTTAAGTAATATTACTTGTAGTAAAGCTAGCAGCGCGCTTTTAAATAGCATTAAGCAGCGCTTTTAATAATAGTGCGCTGCTAAATAGCATTAAGCAGCGCTTTTAAGTAATATTGCTTTATAGCAAAGCTAGCAGCATGCTTTTAAACAGCTTTAAGCAGCGCTTTTAAGTAATATTGCTTTGTAGCAAAGCTAGCAGCGCGCCTTTAAACAGCTTTAAGCAGCGCTTTTAAATAATATTACTTTGTAGCAAAGCTAGCAGTACGCTTTTAAACAGCTTTAAGCAGCACTTTTAAGTAATATTGCTTTATAGCAAAGCTAGCAGCGCGCCTTTAAACAGCTTTAAGCAGTGCTCTTAAGTAATATTGCTTTATAGCAAAGCTAGCAGTATGCCTCTAAACAGCTTTAAGCAGCACTTTTAAGTAATATTGCTTTGTAGCAAAGCTAGCAACGCGCCTTTAAACAGCTTTAAGCAGCGCTCTTAAGTAATATTGCTTTATAGCAAAGCTAGTAGCATACTTTTAAATAATATTAAGCAGCACTTTTAAATAACATTAAGCAGCGCTTTTAAAAAGCATTAAATAGTATGCTTTTAAAAGGCATTAAGTAGCGCTTTTAAGTAATAATATCTAGTAGCACTTTTAGATAGCATTAAGCAGCGCTTTTAAATAGCATTAAGTAGCGCTTTTAAAAAATATTAAGCAAAGACTTTTTAACAGGCATTAAGCAGCACGCTTTTAATAGGTATTAAGCAAAAACTTCTTAACAAGCATTAAGTAGCATGCTTTTAAATAATATTAAATAGCACTTTTATATTAAGTAGCGCTTTTAAATAGCATTAAGTAGCACTTTTAAAAAACATTAAGCAGAGACTTTTTAATAAGCATTAAATAGCACGCTTTTAAATAGCATTAAGTAGCGCTTTTGCATTAAGTAGCGCTTTTAAAAAACATTAGGCAAAAACTTTTTAATAAGCATTAAATAGTACACTTTTAAATAGCATTAAGTAGTACTTTTATATTAAGTAGCGCTTTTAAATAGCATTAAATAATATGCTTTTAAATAGCATTAAGTAGCACTTTTGCATTAAGTAGCGCTTTTAAAAGATATTAAGTAAAGACTTTTTAACAAGCATTAAATAGCATGCTTTTAAATAGCATTAAGTAGCACTTTTATATTAAGCAGTGCTTTAAAGCAATATAAAATAATTTCTTTAATTAAATTTAGCAAAAAAGAAAACATAAAACTAAGTCTTTATTGCGTTTATATATTATTAAGTAGTTAGCTATATTATTACGTGTTTATTAACTAATAAAAGGTTTAATATTATAACTAGTTTGCTTTTTATAAACTTTTAACTTTTTGCTATCTTTAAAAGAAATACATTTTATAAAATCTTTATTATTTATTATATTTTCTTAATTGTTTTTTAATCTTGCTTAATTAGTTGCTTAATTAGTTAGTTGCTTAATTATTTAGTTGCTTAATTATTTAGTTAGTTTAGTTAGTTTAATTATTATTTAATTTAAAGTAGCTAGCTTTAAATAATAAGTTTAAAGTAAGGCTTACCTAAGCAAAATAGTTAGCTTTTACTATTATTAGTTAGCTTTTTTACTAAGTATTAAAATAATTACATATTTAAAACTATATAGTCTTTATATAATATTTATAGGTATAATAATTTATACTGCAAGCAATTTATAGTATAAAATATATAAAAGGTTGCTTAATTTATAAATAGTAGTAACTTTTTAACATAAAAAAAATAGGTCTTTTAGCTGTACTACTATTAGCATAAATAGCAATTGCAAATTTTATATAATAATAAGTGTTTAGTATAATAGTTATAACATTAAATTAAAGCTTAAAGCCTATAGTTTAAGTTTTAATAAAGGTAATTTAATTAAATTGCTATGCTTTAAATAAACCTTTATATATAAATCACTAATACTAAAGGTACATAGGTAAGACTTGTAAAAGTTTAACCTCTAGTTAAATCTATATTTCATTTAGGTGATATAATTACTTGGCATGCAGCTAAGTAGGAGGGTGGCCTATGTAGTCGCACTGTAAGCAAGTGCCAAGCCTAACAGTTAATTTTGGTCAGGACCTCCGTACGTAACTCATTGTATGGTTCTTTATTTTTAATACTCAATACACGATGTCTACCCTACTACGCGCTGTGACAAGGTACCAGAAATGTGAAACCGACTCCTTTCAACATGGGTCCAAATTGAAGCACGCGTTATTGAGCTCATGTACTGCACAGCGAGTGAACGGGCGACATTTACCCTAAAAGACCATACCCTTAACTTGCTCGACCTTCCTGACGTCGATATTTCTGAACAACAACATCCAAATTAGACCTAGGCCCATGATGCCGGTTCCGGCCGCAAGCATTCGGGTCTGGGCATAGGCGTAAGCGTTCTGAATCGCCATTCGCGTAGCGCTCCCAACGGGATAGCTCAACTGTGTAGTCAAGTCTCCATAAATATCCTCCAAGTTCGGGAGCGCCGAGGCCGGAAGATAACGTTCGAGAGCCGGCTCGAAAGTGTTGGTCCAGATGGAGCCGGAGATTGTAGCGCCTATGGACCCTCCTACTGTCCCCACGACATTCAATAAACCTAGCGCAGAAGCGACGTCTCGATGCTCGACGGCGGACAGGATGGCAAGCTGCTCGACAATAATGAAAACGCTTCCTCCGATGGAAATGAGGACCTGGCAGAAGACGAGGTAGCCAACCGACTGGTTGGGGCGGCGGAAATAGATCATGAGCCCCTGAGCGAAAATGTAGAGTGGGACGGCAACGTATAGGAGCCACTTGAAGCGGCCGGTCCTGCGAATTAGAAAGCCGACGAGGAAGAGAAGCAGACCGGAGACCACGTCAAAGGTATTGTTGATGTAACCAGCCTCGGCGATGCCGAGATCATCAACCACCTGGAGGAAGGACGTGAAGTAATTGTTCCAGCAGTAGTATGCGACTTGGTAAGTTGCGTCTATGGCACACGCGCCGATGACAGTCCGGTCGGAAAGGATCTTGAAATTCAACATCGGACTCGGGGCCAGTTTCGACTCGTAAACGCCAAAGATAACGAGAATCACTAGTCCCACTACAATCATGGCTATGATGTAGGCCGATCCCCAGCCATAAGGTGCTTCCGAGGCGATGTCGAAGGGGAGGAGGAACACTACTAATCCGGTGGAAAACAAGACGACGCCAATGACTAGTCTCAGTTAGGATGTGAAAAAAAAAAAAAAAAAAACAAATCGCAAAGTTCCAACTCACGGTCGAATTCCTTGATATAATGCCAAACGGTTTGGAATATGGTTCGATGAGGCTTCTCTACGATCAGAGTACCTTCTTTCTTGGCCTTGCGGATGTTGATCTTTAAAACGAAGAACAAGGGGAAAGATACGATGGGAAAGATGATCGCAAAGGCACCGAAACCCCAACGCCAACCGACAGTTGCCTGAAACCTTGACGATGCCTTAGGCCCGGCGAACGCTGTGATGATGTAAGGCGAAGACGTGAAAGCGAAGGCTAAAGCTCGGTTCTTCAGTTTAGATGCATCGGACGTGATAACGTCAACACAGTAGGTCATGCCGCTAGTGCCGGCAGTGTAGAAAACCTGAGATCGTATACTATTAGTACCAACGGGTTCCCCTATGACTTTTTTTGAACGGGTGGAAAACTCACATAACCGGCGGACAACGCAACAAGGGAATTACTAGCTGCCATGACAACCAGGCCTAGCGTAGCGAGCCCAATCATCAAGAGGAATCCTTCGGCTCGACCCCAGACATCTACGACCTTAGCCAAGGGGATGAACACAGCCGCCGAGACGGCATCTGCGACGATATAAATGATATTTAAAAGCGAATGGGATCCGAAATCGCTTGTAGCATAAGGGACCAAATCATACAGGATCGATGACTGGAACGCGTTCACGAGATATAATGTCCATATACTAAGTGCATCGTTAGCTAGAATGCTCTATGGGGGGAAATCCCCAGAAACGTACTTCGCGAAAACGGCGATTAGCGCTCCCTTGGACCAACTCAACGTCAGAGCCTCGATATCTTGGACACCACGCTGTAAGGTTGGGTCCGGATGTTCCAGCCCAGGCTTCTCGGGATCATTGACGAGCCCGGGTTGCTCGGGGTCATTTACCGCGGCGACGTTAGAAACACCCTCGTGTTTGTCGATCGCTTCGGAGGCGGCCATTCTGACGGAGGCGGCCGCTTAGAGCCGATATGCGTTCAATGCGACAAATGCAGCTCAGGTCCGAGCGGGATTGGCACAGCTGAACGGGCGAAGGACACTACCCGGACGATTGTGAATCGGCGAATAGACATGGGGAGCTGAGGAGAAGGGGGGATGCAGCTCGCCCTTTATCCCAGGCGGGCGGTCCATGGCCAACCTGGAGCGAACCCGAAGCCGGTAAGTCAATCGCGGGCGAGCCGTTGCGTGCAGGGTGGTGACGCAGGCTCGCAGCGCCGGCCTCGATCCTTCTGCGAGCCAGCTTGAAAAATTTCCGCTGCAGGAAGAGATTTCCATGCTATTGCGGCATAGTCCAGAACGTGCTAAGCGATCGGTCCACACGGCCGCGTGCACAACGGCTGAATGGCACCTCGCACGATTCTTCTCACGCGAAAAGAGGAGCATCAGCTGAGGAAGGAGAACGGTTACCTAGGCTAGGTAGTACCCAGTCTACTGCTCAGGGAGGTCCCAGGGAGTCCCTAGGAGCTGCATGGGCAGCTCTAGCAGACGCTCTAGCACGCGCCCTGGCCAGTAGTATTAGACGACTTAAGGTTATCAGATCCGTTCGTGCATCGACCTATCTCGACTGGGTTAATCGGGTCCCGAATGGAACGGGACGCATAAGGATCTCTCGTTATCAATCTCCCTCCCCCCCCACGCCCTCGGGGGACCGATTTCCCTGCGACATTTAGCATTGGTGTACTCTTCCTGGTTTATGAATCTTCGGCGGCTTTGACATGAATGAGATCAAGAGGCAAAAGCATGTATAGTACGTATAATGATTCGTTAAAGTCAACCCCGGGGGTCCCGCCAGTCCTTCCCGACTTGTGGACGAGCGAGGTAAATAAATGTACACCATTTTTCTTACTATGAAAACGCATTATGTGGTGTAAATTCAAGGCGGTTGATGCGGCAGGTGAGTTGACGCTCTAAAGCACACTAGATGGGAATAATTCGTTTGACACTAGCGTGGGATATGGAGGTTGGTAAAGTACTTAATTTTTAGTTGATAAATATAGCTAAGCACTACCTAGTGTCTTACCTGAAAGCTTGGTGCGCCCCTACGAGGCGGGTTTGACAAGGTAGCCATTCCTCCAGACGGATCGAGCCTCGATTAGCAAAGCAGTCGCGAATACCTATACGGAGTGAAAAGGGAATCCACCGGGCCGATTACACCTAGTGTAGACCGTCGCAGAACCATTGGCAAACGGCGCCGGCTCAGTGGAAGGCGATATCGGCGGTACTCACTTGTTAAAAAAACAAAACAAAAACCGACTGGTGCTGCGGCTGAAAGAAGTGCGAAGCTGCGAGAAAGAAAGAAAGAAAGAAAGAAAGAAAGAAAAGGTGTAGGAAGTAGGTACCTAAATGTGAGATGCCGTGTTTACGTACGCATTTCCCCTATTTCCGACTCTTCCCGCGCTTGATGCCGAAGCCGTATGGGAAAAATGGCCCACGCTCATACAAATTTCCACTGGGTGCCCCGTTTCATCCGTCCTATCAATGATCTGCCCTCTTAATCAACCTAATCAATCCCTGGGATAAATGATGTTAGGTGAATATCGCATGCATTTCTCGACTGCATTGTGTTGATGTGATCGCTAGATTGACAGGAGGTATCTTGTCGATCGGCTTTCATGTAGGATCGGCTCTTGTGGTACTTCTGATTCCAGGTCGGCCGCGTAGATTCCAGGCCTACGGCAAACAAGGTCATACTTGAGCTTCAACGATATTAGCTGGTAGGGGCCCACGGCTAGTATACAGGGTAATGGAGAACAGCAGCTCGGCTAAAGCAATACGAGAAAGTGAAAACCGCGGAGTTGGGTTCGCCAACAGATTATCTAGCTAAGACCACGCGGTAGTGGAGATAGCCTGGAGTCTGGGGGAAACAATTTGACCTGGCTGATCATGTGGGCGCCGTCACCCACCAGACGCGTCTCCGGTGCCAGGTTTTTGGACATAATCGGCGTAGTGAGAAGTAGCGTTACTCTAGGGGCAGGTTTATTACCTATTAAGAAAACTACTATTTGCCTTAGTTGCTGAGGACTCCTGTAATGGCGAGGCGAGGAATTTCTACGCCGAGCCTATTAAAAATCTGAAAGCCGCGCTAATAAAAACTGATTAACACGAGTATATTCGTCTATATGTATTTCCGCCGCGATTACCTCTCTAGTGCGTTCTAATATTCTATGCTGTGTCCTCGCGCCGCCGTAGTTACGTTTCAGTTACAAGTCTATCGCTCTATTCTATGTTCTATACCCCTCACAGCAGTAACTGAAACAGAAAGAAAAGAGAATCGAATCAAAAGTGTGTGGACTACGAAGTCCGAGTAGGAAAGAATATTCTAATGTGGTTGTTGAGCCAACTGTATATGTAGCCTTGATGCCTAGCTGGCAGTTTTGGTCGCTTTAGTCCGTAAACGCATCATGAGGAATACCAGAGCATAAGAAGAGACGCAAAATAGCGCAGTGATTCCGACCTATTTAAATCAGTAAATAAACTTCTATTGGCACGATTGGTGTAATATAACTTACATCTCTCCATCCGTAATATCGCTCGTTGATGTTCAGAGTCCGCAGATAATCGGCGCCGGTATTATATGGGCAATACGAACACGTCGTGGTACTGCCCTCGTCGGTGACATATCCGGAGTATTGCGATAGGAACTCCGACATATAGTCGCCGCAGGTGGCGTTTGGAGGTAATGGAACCGAAGTAAGCTCGCTTGCTTCACATTGCACTTCAGCATCCCAGGCAACGGGGACTAGGAGACCGCCGACGAGGTAGTTGAACGGGTTTAAGTAATAGAGCCAGTATCGCCAGAATGGAGTAATGTGGGAGTAAGGAACGAAAACACCGCAGAATTGAATTAATGTCCCGACAATGAGGGGGTTCGCAAGTGCTGCGAAGTAGGCATTGGGACTATAAGCGGCAATGGCCTAAGGGGGGGAGAAAGCCATAATTAGTAAAGTTTGGCGTATAGATGGAGTTGAGCCTTACCTGACCGATCGAAGTGTAGAGAAATTCGTACACTTGAAGATTCTATTAGTAACGATCGCCTCATCATTGGATCCGTCGAACTTACATAACATTTGTAGATATACCTGACCGGAGCTGCTAGCCTGGACGGGGAACCCGGAACTAAAGTACCAACTGACAAAGTAAATAGTGGCACAGATAATCAGAATGAATATTTCGGATAAGAGCTGTGCAGAAATGAAGGCGATCCAGCTGTATGTTTTCGATTTCTTCTCTCTGGTCTCGAATATGTCTCGGTTGTGAAGAAAGAGAGGCTGCAGTTGGTTGATGCATCCTGGCGCGACGAAGAGAAAATTGAATACCGACATGAGGCGGAGCTGCACGTCGAATGACCCATTTCCAATCTTCCAGAACGTAAACCCGGCGAAGAGGCCATTCGACACGTGGAGTCCGATCTTGTTCCATACGTAATCCGGGTTCCTCCATAGCGAGAGAAGCTGGCGGCGGGTTACTTGTGAGATTTGGTAGGAGACGGGAGCGGCAAAATCTTTCTCATCTTCTTCACTCGTTGCCGCATGGGTATGGTCGTCATGCTGCTCAAGTAGCGCTAGCCTTTCCATGATATCTTGCTGCTCCTGAGAGGCTTCCCACTTCGCCGGCCAGTCAATCTCAGTGCCAAAGCGCCCCTGAACCACATCAACGATGTGCTCGGCGGGGTTTGAATCAGGAGGACACGGCACTCCGCAGCGGGCGAAGTAGTTTAGGACAATGGAGGAATCTTTCCCCGTCTCGCCGAAATAGGTCGTACGACCTCCTTTAGCGAGTAGCAGAAGCACGTCAAACGTCTCGAAGAGGACGGCAGATGGCTGATGAATGGTGCATATAATTGTCTGTCCGGCGGCTGCTAGCTTCTTCATAAAACGGCAGATTTCATAAGCCGATTGGCCGTCAAGACCCGAAGTTGGCTCGTCTAGGAAGAGCAACGACGGTTTGGCAACGAGCTCCGTCGCAATCGTTAGTCTCTTACGTTGCTCAATGGAAAGTCCGGAGTTGGGGGCTGAAATGTCATTAGTATACTGATAATTCATAATTTTAGTCTCCGGTAACTTCGGAATTGATTGACTTACATCCTATGACGGCGTGTTGAAGTGGGAAAAGCTCCAGCAGACCCATGATGTATTCGACATACTCGACCTTTTCTGTATCCGGGACGTGATGGGGCTGTCTTAGCCTCGCAGAGAAAAGGAGGGCTTCTCTAACGGTTGCCGTAGCTTCGTGGACATCATTCTGTTCGCAGTACCCCGTATCGCGCTGGAAGCTGATTCCTTGAGGTCTCCCGTTGATGAGAATAGACCCCTTAACCGTACCCTTGTCCTTCCGTTGGGCGAGGACATCCATCAATGTAGTCTTCCCTGCTCCTGAGCTCCCCATCAATGCTACTAGCTTTCCCGGCGTAACAAATCCAGAAACGTTCCGCAGCAATTGCTTTTCAGATCCGCCGGCGTGCACAAAGTAGTTGATGTCTCTGAAGGTGAACACTGTCCCGTCCGTTCTCCGATGCTCCTCTAGAGCCCCATCCCTCTGAACACTAGAAATCTCACTAGTTATTCCCTTTTCCTTGTCTTCTTGCTCGGACAACGATTTTAGATAGGCTCTCTTCTCGAACAGAATCTTGGAGCCACCCGCGCGCTGCAGATTAACCTCAAAACCAAGGGAAGCCATGATAGCAAAGAAGATCCAAAAGGCAATCACAATCCCAACATTTCGCCACACATACTGTGTGAAGTCTCCATACTGAGCTTTGAGAAATTCGGCGCCGCTGTATGTGGATTGACCTGGAGTAGAGCCTGGTGCGCTACACCCACGGTAAATCTCCTCGTAGCTATTCCCATATGGGATGAATTGGGGATCGACACATTCCAGCGTCAGCTCTCCGGTTTCACTTCCCATTAGCGCTCCGAAAGTGTATTGTACGGGATCGATATAAGCTATCCAGCGAAACCACACATGCATTTTGGGAACGGGGATGAGATATCCTAAAGAAGTTAGTGAGGAGCTTGCGTAGCGTCATGGAGGTGTCCAAGCCCATAGAATGAATACGTACCTGCGTAAACCATGATAACCATTGTAGACCAGCCCGCTATTTGAGACGCCACTCCAAAATGAGAGTTCCAGGCCCCAATCATCCGGTAGAATGATAAGAGGCAGAGTGTGAAAACCACGTAGATAAACCATTGTGTGAAGAACTTGCCGCCGTCTCGGGCGAAGCCTACTAGAAAGTAGTATATAATCTCGAAGATGCTGACGCCCAAGAGGGTGAAAGGGATATCTGCGAGTGTGCAAGCTATGGCTTGCGCAGCTGGTCGCGCGAAGCCGAATAGCTTATGTCGAGAGAATATTGGGCGGCCCATGAACGAGGCTGTTGTTTCAGAGAGGCAGTTCAGACCGAGATATAAGACTGGCCAGTAGAGAGCGCCAGCCCGGTCGAACGTATCGGCACTGGTGGGAGCAAGATTGTAAAAGAGACTGCCGGAAATCAAAGCGACGATGATATTTGAGGCAAGTTTGAGAGAGTTCGTCCAGCGATCTCCCCACATGACCTGGAGTTGTCTGGTTTTATAGTTAATATCATACGCCTGTTAATAGCTGAGGTTTCTATATGGGGAGACATACCTTGTTGTACATGCCCAAACTTGCTTCGCGAACGAGACCTGATATACACTGTGCTCCCGCGACAGGAAGTTGAAGGTCCTGTTCTTCTCGACTTTCCGTCTCTCATCAAGCCTAGCAACCTCAGCCGCTAGTGATTGCTCATTAGCCACCCTGGCACTTTGTATGGTGCTGCACGTAATGCTGTTTTTATAAGCTTGTTCAAATTCTTCAGTGGTCTTCGGAGCGGTGGACTCGAATCCGGGGATCACTACTCGCTCTGTTGGAACCGTAACAGATGTCAAGAAGTCTGCCACATTTCCACTAGGGGGGCATTGAAACCCGAGGTTCTCAAAGTATCGTTTGGCTTCGGATGTAGGACCGTAATAAATCTGCCTTCCTTCTGAAAGTACTAAAACCTTGTCGAACTGATTATAAATACCGTTGCCAGCCTGATAGAGAGTTGCTATCATTGTCTTGCGTTGGTCGTCAGTTACCCGTCTAAGGACCTTAGCAAAGTCGAATGCGTTGCTAGCGTCTAAGCCTCTCGTTGAGTTGTCCCAACATTGGACTGATGCCTTCCACTATGTTAAAATAATGCGTCTCGAACTGGGTAATTCTCACTTACCTCGGTTGCCATCACTTCGGCGAGGGACACACGCTTTCGCTCCCCTCCGGAAACACCGCGGATGAATTCGTCACCGACGGCTGTGTCCATTGTATGAGATATTCCTAGGGAGTCTAGGATAGCCCCTGTTTTGTTTTCGATGTGTTCCGTCTTGGAAGTTGTTGGCTGTGAGCCCTGCTTCGTCACCTTGGTACCAACTGCAAACTCCATAACTTCTGACACCATTAGGCTAGGGAAATGCTGGTCGTCTAGTATAAATTAGTGAACCGAATAGCCGCCCAAGGGGGCTTGCATATGTACCTTCCGTATTCATAACTATCTGGTGCCTGAACCTTTGAGCGTCTTTGTGGTCAATATTTCCGTAACGAACCTTGCCGGAGACACCGGAAAACTCCTGCCGCATATTCGCGAGTACTTTGAGAAGAGAGGTACATCCGGAGCCCGGTCGGCCTAACACGAGAAGCTACCAGTTCTGATGTCAGTCGTTCTGCCAAACAAATAGATGTAGAGCTTCATCTTACCATTTCTCCCGGGCGGACCTGGCCTGTTATTCCCTGGAGGATATGCTATTTTTATGTTTTTAGCACCAAGAGGTTTGAAATAAAGGGGACATTTAAAGAGGCAACTAACCCTCCTAATACTCTGGCCTTTCTTAAGAGAAGTGGCTAGGCCTGAAACAACGGACGAGACTGTTGGGACATAGCTCTCGCCAAGTCCTTCAACTTGAACTGTAACATCCTCAAAGGTTACAGTCAGCCCCGACAAGTAATTTCCCCCTGAATGAGTATCATCGGGGAGAGGCGCCTTCTCGTTATCAGACGCGTCGGTTGAAGACATAGTGATAACCAAGGCGTAATAACGTCTAATGAGATACGAGAGTCGAAAATTCGCGCCATATCTTGAAAGGAAGAATAAGGAATTTCATACTTATAACTCCTTTGCCTCCCATAGCGCTCTAGCTGGAGTCCCTATCCGTGATATCGGAAATAGATAGATATGCCGTGACTCGCTAATCTCTTGGTCTGTAAGAGCCAATCATGCTTGTATGTTGGATTAGGCCAATGGGGACATACCAAGCACATAATGTTTAGTTCCCGGCGCTGTGGATTCGTAACGTGCCTGACTAGCCTTGACCAAGTTAGAACGTCAACATCTTGAGCGAGCTAGACTAGCTTAGTCGGACCGGGATATTCGGAATTGCGGAATTACGGCATTATGAATTTTGCGTCATCGAAATTTCTAATCGCCTCCTTTAATTATTTGCCATGTTGCTGTAATTCCGCTCGGCCTTTCCCCTTATTCCAGCACTCAACAGTTTCCCGCGACTCGGGTCTCTTGACAGAAGATTATCGGCAAAGCCGGGTTGAGGATGACCCGTACTGCCTCGAATATTACTAAAGCCTGCGAGGTATGCAGGAAAGCCAAGCTCCGCTGCGACGGCGGTAAGCCATGCCAGCGGTGCGTGGCCAAGGACCGTCAAACTGATTGCGAGTATCGGTTGCGGTCTCGTATCCGGAAACGGGCTCGGCGTAGCCAATCTCACGAAGGCTCCGAAGACACATCCCCTGCCAGTCACTCCAGTCAGCAAATAAACAATGTCAGTGGAGTGGCGAGGGTCAATGTAGTCCGGCAGCCAGAGCCCGGTTCCGATGAGGCCGCTCGCAACGAATACCACCAGAGCGTAACGGCAACTCATGAGGTACCAAGATCACAGTCTTTCCGTTTCACCCCTAAAGAAGCTTCCCTAAATACAGATGTCATAGTATTGTTCGTTACTATGCCGCTTTGTATCGCTTCGAAGTCTAACCAAACCCCTCAAAAATTGTGTTCTAGGTATATGATTCATACTGACTCGTGACCTCTGACAGCACGCGTCCGACTGTATTTTTACGTCGCGATTATTCTATGGCCCTTCCTCATCATTCGCATTTTCGCAGCAGGTATACCGAATTCTGTGGCGGATTACTGACCAGGGCCGCAATGACGCCCACCTCTCGAGCGACACCGAGGCAGTCCAGGAAGGAGGACCAGGCCTCAGTCTTTTCAAACAGCGAGCAATTTTCTTCGGGACCCCAACCAGAGTTGATTCTAGATTCGCATCTCACTCAGTTGCTCGACTTACGCTTTATGAATGGCTTCCACTGAGCGAAGCCGAGCAATTCTTAGAGCATTTTAACTCCACAAATCATTTTCAACATCCGTTCTTCTCACCGGCCGAGATGACTAATCTGCTTCATTCCGTATACAACAGTGGGCCGAGCGAACCCGCGTCTCCCCAAGTCAAGGCAGTAGTGTTTGCCACCTTGGCTAATGGGGCTCTGAACACATCTCAGACCGACCTCGCTGAAACGCTGTTCAACCAGGCCAAACAGGAGGCAGCGACCTGTGACGACGAGGTCAGTTTGACGATGATACATTTCTCGTTATTGCTCGCAACGTACCAGAATAATATGGGCCGGCCGCACTCATCATACCTTCACACTGGAGTTGCCGCAAGAAAGTTGTTCTCAATGGGACTAAATAGTTACGGGCCCGGAGACAACACTCGCCCCGATATGATACAAAAGCGCCGCATCACGCTCTGGAGCGTGTATTACCACGAGACGTACGGCTCTCTTGGTCAACTCCTTCGTGAGCTACGCGAACTAATGTCTCCTTTTCTAAATTAGTATGCATGCCCTTTTTCTGGGACGGGAGAGCACCTACAAAAAAGCCAGCATCCGAACTCCGTACCCAGACAACCAACCAGCCCTTGTCGGCCTCTGTAAACTGGCCCAAATCGCAGAGGATAGCGCGGCCACCATATATGACCTAACTTGTGGATCTCTGTGGCAACTATATCAGGCTGCGGAGAAGATACATGGCCGACTTCAGGCGTGTGCAGAAGAGTTGGGAATAGCATCAGCTGCTGCTACTCGTTCATCGCTGTTCACGCATACTTCTACATTACTTTTGAATAATGGTGTGTGTTATCACAAGTTCCGCAGATTGTTTTCACAGTGGGCTAACCCTTAAAAGTTTATTATCATATTCTTCTTCTCACTTTCAGACCTTTTCTAATTGCCGAATTCGCATTGCATTTACGCTCATCGTCAAAACACATGTGGCTACGGCGTGCCTGTCGAATAGCGATAGAAGCCGCACAAGACTGCATAGTCTATATGAACGAAGCCTACCATGACTACCACCTATGCAATGTGAGTATTATTCCAACTACTATCTATAAGAGAGATTCTGACTAGCGATGTTTTCTTCAGACGATTCGGTTTAACGCGTTCTTCCTGGAGGCGAGTAGCATGGTACTCTTCTACGACATGTTGAGGAACCCCTCCAAAAGGTCTTATAATAAAGAATACGTTAAAACTGCACTTGGTTGCTTAGATCAAATGACCAAGGACGAACCCATAAACCACTCGCGTTCGTCCGCCACAGAGACCTGTAGGATTGTCGAAGCGTACCTGTCAACAAACACAATGGAGCGGCAAATACCGGAACGACGTGAGAATGGTGCGGAGACCAGTCTCGCCGCTGGGCTGTCTCAGCAGCAGAACATTTATACCATTCCCGCGGCAACACATGACTTCTTGGTAGACGAGTCGCAGCATATGATATATTTGAACGGCGTTTCTTCGGGGCTGAATCGACATGATATCAACGCCGCGGTCGATAATAATATTCCGGAGCCCTTTTTTTCCTATCAGAACTCTAATCTTCTCACCACTGATTTATTTAACTTCTTCCCTCTAGACACAATTCCGGTTGACCCTAATTCATGGCAGATATAGCATATAAACTATGTTCTGCGAAAATACAAAGTCACGCGTCGTCGCTTTACGTGACGCACTTTGCCGGGCATCACGCTTCTAGCGTGGTGGTACTACCTCCTTTTTTTTATAGAGGTGTAATACAGAAGCCAAAGCCAAAGGAGACACGCGATCATTAATACTGTGTGCTTTCCTAATATGAATCGACAATTCTCAAATCCCGCTTACAACTTTGGAAATTCTGCTCTTTTACTACTTCATCTTGAATGGAATAGTCACTAGGAATTTAGCCGCATCGATAGGCACCTCGAGCGGCTTGAGGGGCGGCTTGGGCATGGTTGGTTGACTTGTTGACAAACATCCAGAGGGGAGAAAATCGTGGGGCTACTAGACTCAGTGGCTTTCTTTTCTTAGGATTCTATTAGGTCCCTGGGTAGGTATCTTGGCTGTCTTTTTCGATACCGCTCCAAGGTTTGCGCAGGCCGTACCTTATGTACGTGTCTATGTAGGCTGAACTTTCGATCAGGCCGTAGACTCACTTCGGTGTTGCGGGGGTCTGGAATGGTATTATAGTGAGGTGAAGACTATGTTCATTGCTGGGAGGCGGCGAGATGAACCAACTGTAGAACGGCCGTCCGAGTGGTAAAACACTTACATAGAAAGCACTGTGCTTTTTCTTATCCTTTTATTTCGTGGGTTAGGATTTAAAATAAACTGATTATGGCTGCCCTTTATACAGATCATACGCCGACTTTTAACCTAGAATTATTTCGTACCTCTCTTTTTTTCTGTTAAGGTTTAGAGTAGGTTCTTGTAGTAGCCATATATAGGCGGATAAAAATTATAGCTATTGTCGGTGGACTGCGCGATGAATCACCCCTAGATGGTCAAGTGGTAATACACTTACATCCCGAGGGCCGCAATTTTTTGGGTTTTTTTCTTCTTTCGATTCGATCAAGATCGTGAAACCAACTGCTGTTCAATTTATATATCTAGATATGTTCACATCTTCAATGTTATCTTTCTCTTTATTTTTCAATCATATATTACA
Organism: Xylaria grammica; assembly: GCA_004353285.2. NCBI lineage: Eukaryota > Fungi > Ascomycota > Sordariomycetes > Xylariales > Xylariaceae > Xylaria > Xylaria grammica. The sequence goes on from NGZP02000009.1 coordinate 4,678,849, forward strand.
TAAAGTTTCCGTACCAAGATACCTAGGTAGAGGCTACACGATGAACCACCCTGAAGTACCCAAATCACCGGCGTGTCCGAATTTCTCTTTCGTTTTACGATTCCAAGCCCGTATCAGATTGCACTACACGCCACCTAGGCAGGCGCAACACATACTCCATCTGCCGTCTTTCGCCTTCTCCCTTTCGCTTGCCCTCGTTCGCTCCTTGCGTACTTTGTGCCTACCTCCCCTTTCCCCCTTTCCCCCTTTCCCCCTTTCCCCCTTTCCCCCTTTCCCCCTTTCCCCCTTTCCCCCTTTCCCCTCCTCCCTCCCTTCCTCCCTTCCTCGCCGAGTACTCGCAAGAGCGGCCGCTGCTGCCTTCCCAGTAACCACCAGCTCGGCTATACCTCGCTACCATTCACTTGAAACATGGACAGTATGTACTGAAATTATCCGTCACAATGTCAGAAGTTAAACGGCCTTCGGTGGTCTAGGGGTCCATGATTCATCGTGCAGTCCACCGACTGTATCCGATAAGGTCGGGGGTTCGAATCCCTCCCAGGTGGGGGTGCGTCGCTTCCTCCTGGGCTCACCTGGGAGTCATCCTGATCTTTGATTGGAGCCAGATGTAGTAGCTGACAGAGGGGCGGTTTGCGAACTGTTTTTTTTTTCTTTTTCCCCCTTTCTTTTCCAACCCCGTGGTGGTCTTCAAGGGAAGCAGTAGGGATAAGGGGTTCGATTCTAGAACCAAACACTTTCAAATTGGTCGCCAATCTAATAAAGTTCGGTACTTAAGGGGCGTTATTCCACTAAAAACTATAACTCAGAGAATGGGGGTTCTAGTCGGCCAAAACGCTCGCACTGCGATTGGTCATTTTACGCTGTGATCGAAACTTTCATTGTTTTGGTGGTAGCCGCACACTAAATGGCCAAGCCACGACGCCCAACTCGTGTCGGTAGGAGAGTTATTCATCGAGCCGGATCCCCGGCGAACGTGAAAAAGGGGAAACGTGGAGAAAGACGTATCAAAGACTATAAAGCCTCGAGAAACATAGCATCCAATACGCATGCCTTCAATCCGTAGCCACACATCAAAAGTCCGACGTTGCTTTTATTCAAGTCTCTCGAGATATTGATGCCTTTGTACCTACCCGTATCTCGCCCGTTACGAAAGATTCCGCTGTACGTAGTCTCCTCTCCCAAACTGATGATATTATGGTGTAGGTATCGATTTGACGAATCATGGGATAGACGAAACCCCAATTACCCCTGAATCAACTAAACCCTAGGCGCGGAACCCTGATACCGTCGAGCCGTAGATATGTCGTCGTCTAACGAGGGTCCTGAATATGCAGCGTCCGGCCACGAGAATCAGGTAGTGTTCTGGGCATAAAAGTCTGTCCGGGAGTAAGAAAAGGACGAATTGGTAAAGATCATATATTATGCTGTCATAATAGGAAGCTACCTGCTTGTTCAGAACGGGGGATAAGTCGATTGCTGGATTATTCTTAATAAGGGGCTCTAGCTGGCTGAACACCACTGCGTTCCCTACTTTGTGGGCTTTTTCAGTCTAGGGATGAGGATTCATTGCCGGTGGCGCAAGACATAGGGTGTTGACGTGACGAATACTTGGGGCGCAAAGAGTTGATGTATGTGATCAAGCAGAGTGGAAGAGTATTAGGGACTTGCTCTTGACGATCGCGCACTAACAGTCCACCAACGGCAGCTACATAGTGGGTCTATAGAGGAACCCTTGGTACTGTACGCACAATATATACATACTGTAGGTAAGGTATTCGCCCATCACCTGATCTTCTGTCCTTCAGTCTTCTCGAGCCCCTCTGCTCTTTTGGAATCAAGTCGGGATGAATCTTTCGAGAGGTTTTTTTAAAAAAAGGTCACTTTCAACTAACGAACAGAAGAAAGCTTTGCGAATATTCAACTCAGGATCGATGACATCCAAAATGGCCAGCGATACCACATACACAGTTGGGCCCAAAGCTGCGCACGCGCACACGCAAACGGTAATCTTTCTGCATGGCCGTGACAGCAACTGCAGGGAGTTTGCCGACGAGCTCTTTGAGAGCGAGGCCTCCGAGCCAGCTAACCAGCCGCGAACGCTGCCAGACCTTTTCCCGGGCATCAGATGGGTGTTTCCCAGCGCCCCGACACTGCGGTCCGAACGCTTTGGCACAGACATGTCGCAGTGGTTCGACATGTGGTCCGTGGAGAACCCGGGAGAACGCCCGGAGCTGCAACATCCTGGACTGCATCAAAGCGTCGAACAAATCCTCGGGGTCATTAAGGAAGAAGAGATGTTGGTGCCACGAGAAAGAATCTTCCTTGCTGGGATTAGTCAAGGCTTCGCGACCGCTATAGCGGTCTTATTTGCTGCTGCGCCAAAGAGGTTCGCCGGATTGATAGGATTGTGCAGCTGGATGCCGGCCGCATTACGCGCGGAGGATGTCCAGAGCTTCGAAGACACATCGGATGGTAAATCGAGCCGTAGCACACCTATTTTCCTCGGCCACTCCATAGACGACGAGGTCGTGCCAATCGAAAACGGCAGAGACCTCAGGGATACCCTTCAGTCACGGCGGCTTCAAGTCGAGTGGAGGGAATATGAAGATGGCGGGCATTGGGTCAATGAACCTCAGGGCGTGGATGATATTGCTCGCTTCATAAACAGTCACATGCTAGATAAGTCATGACACGTCCGCATATCTTCGGTAAAACAATAGCAATGGAGTTGAGCCATAACGTAAGAGTTACGCCAATCCAATAACGATAGTACCCAATTGGCTATTACACCCAGGCAGCATAAATGTCGACAATGATCTAGTAAAGATTCGGGACTTCGTTCTCAAAAACAGGGCATTCCCGCACTAGTGGAAGCCACGCCTCGTTATAATAACAAGGACGACCTAGACAGCGACCCACTGGACGGATGATATTAAGAGTCGAAAATGATCTTCACATGGCACGAAGGAAAAGCCACCTTGAGGATCCTAGGAATGGACCTGTCTTCTGGCAGATTTTCCATTGCCGGGACCTTTATTAGGTAACCGAGAAATACTCCAGTTAAATGTGATTTAGGCATTATTTCTAATGCGAATCACACGAAATGCTATACACGGATTATGCTGAGACACATCGGATATATGATATCAGGGTAGAATAGTTTAAAACTATGGTTTTCTAAAAGCCAACACTAATTTTTTTCAATTTAAAAGTCGGCCTGCTAAAAGTGTATGAAAAAATACTTATGTTAGTTAAATCAAAGTTAATTATATAACTAAAGTTTAATAAAAACTTTTTAATTTTTTTCTTTTTTAAAAAAAAAAAGCTTTTAAGCTCTGGGAAATAGCTAATTAGGTATTGTTAGATGAATGAAATCCAATCTAGAAAATCCTATACTGGTAACAACCATTATTACTCTTGGAGGCGGTGTATTATACAATTATATTATTAAAATCCCTACTCTATCCTGCCAGTACTTCTAACTCCGCATTAGCCGCCCGCCGGGCCATCAGATTCAAAGCGCTACCAGCCTTGAAATACTCGATTTGCTCCCAGTTCATGGTATGAGTCACCACCGTCCTCCAAGCCTCGTTCCCCGGCGTCGTGGGAGTGACTACCAACGTAACGTCCTTGTTCGGGGCCAAATCAGCCAGGCCGACAATGCTGATCCTGTCGGACGACGAGATGCGGTCGTAATCCTCTTCTTTGCCAAACGTCAACCCCAGGATACCCTGCTTCTTCAAATTGGTCTCGTGGATGCGCGCGAAACTCTTGGCGATGACCGCCACGCCGCCGAGGTACCGAGGCTGGAGCGCGGCGTGCTCTCGCGAGGAGCCCTCGCCGTAGTTGTGGTCGGCGACGACCACCTACGGCTGTGAGACTTCCTTGTACGCCCGGGCGGTTTCCGGCACGCCGCCTTCCTGGCCCGTCAGCCAGTTCCGCACCCGGTTCACTTGGTCGTTCTCGGCGTTGACCGCGCCGATCAGCGTGTTGTTTGAAATGTTCGACAGGTGGCCGCGGTACCGGAACCATTTCCCGGCCGGCGTGATGTGGTCTGTGGTGCATTTCCCCTTAACCTTGATCAAAATCGTGCAGTCGTCGAAGTCGTTGCCCGACCATGGAGCGAATGGCTTCAGCCTCTGGAGACGCTCAGAATCTTCGGGGATTTGCACGGTGACGGATTGCCGGTCTGCCGGGGGCGCGCTGTACACATGGTCTGCGTTCGCGTACCCGTTCGATGGTAGTGGTGCGCTGGTGGGGGGCTGGAATTTGAAGTGCTCGCCTCCGGGCGTTATGAGGCCGCTGCTCGTTGGGTCGAAACCAATGTCCTCTGAAAAGACCTTGGCCATCACCATTTCCTGCGACGATATGAAAATATGAGTAGCAGGGTTCCCGTCAAGACGGCCTGTGAAGTTGCGATTATAAGAAGTGATGACGGAGTTGGGCGTACCCTAGCGATTGTTGATTAGCTATACACGCCGCTGATTGAGGAGGAACAGCAAATGCGTACCTTTTTCTGATCTTGGCGGTCCCAAGAACCACAGCACGGCCCACAAGCATTAGTTAGCATCGTGGCTCCTATTTCTTCAAAAACACTCATGATCCCGTTGGCATTGAGCGTCTCTCTCGTTTTCTCGCTCCCGGGCGAAACTAAGAGTGGCATCTTTGGCTTCAGTCCAGCACTAATGGCCTGCCTCGCCAGTGAGGCAGCCCGTGACATATCTTCGAATGAAGAGTTAGTGCAGGAGCCGATAAGCCCGGCGCTTAATTTCTTCGGCCAATCGTTCTCGCGGGCAGCCTTCGGGAAATCAGAGATCGGAGTCGATAGATCTGGCGTAAATGGGCCGTTGATCAGGGGCTCAAGGGAGGAGAGATTAATGTTGATCACTCTGTCGTACTCTACCCCCTCATCTGCGCGGAGCGCGTGGGCGGCTGAGCGAAGAGCTCCTGCCATGTCATGGCGGTCTGTTGCTTTCAGGTATGCGTCCATAGCCGGCGAATAAGGAAACACTGACGTCGTGGCCCCCGTCTCTGCTCCCATGTTGCAGACTGTGGCCATTCCAGTGGCCGAAAGAGTTGCGGCACCAGGGCCAAAGAATTCAATAATGGATCCAGTCCCTCCCTTTACAGTCAAAATACTTGCCAGCTTACTGATGATGTCTAAGGTGGATTAGTTTGGATGTGTGTATAATTCTAGAAGAGTAATCTTGCTGACCTTTAGGTGTAGCCCAGCCACTGAGCTTTCCCGTCAAGTGAACACCGATGATCTTGGGGGCCTTCGAGACGAATGGAAGACCGGCCATGACGTCCACGGCGTCCGCCCCACCAACGCCAATCGCGATCATTCCTAGGCCACCTGCGTTGGGGGTATGCGAGTCTGTGCCAACCATCATGCCTCCGGGGTAGGCATAGTTCTCCAAGACGATTTGGTGGATGATGCCGGCGCCGGGCTTCCAGAAGCCCATGTTGTATCGCCTGCAGGCACTCGACATGAAGTCGTACACCTCCTTATGGGCTTCTAACGCCGCAGGCAGGTCAGAGTTTTCGCCCTCCTTGCTTACAATCAGATGATCACAGTGGACAGTTGTTGGGACCGCGGCCGAGTCGAGTCCTGCAGACATAAACTGAATAATGGCCATCTGGGCAGTGTCATCTTGGCATGCTATCCTCCTCGGCCGCAACTTCAATTCCGTAACTCCACGATCTACTGAGCCCTCAAACTCGTCGGCATGAGCGAGTAAAATCTTCTCAGCATAGCTGAGTGGCCGGCGTACTCTGCCACCGCGTCCGATTAGCTCATCTGCTGTGCTATTGGGGCCTTGGAAGAGCGACCGTGGGACATCTTACGTTTGGCGCGCTGTCTCAATATTGTGGGCAAGCTGGGCGTAGTCGACAAAATTGTCAGGTTCAAACTTGCTCAACCTGGCCTTGTGCACCTGATCCGCCACCGTGGCTAGTTTTTTTGACCAACAAATAGCGCCGTCGGCTCGGCTAAGCCATCGTCGACGCGCAAAGTTGGACAACATGCTGGATCAAAACAAGTGAAAGCCCAGGCACGGAATTAAGCCAAAGTGCTAAGATGGTGATGAATACTCCTTTAAAAAGCCAACATTCGTCAGCTTGATGACACATATATGGTTTAAAGAAGTCATGTATATCATCTATCTCCTTCCTCTTCCCCCACCTTCTTTTGACCCTGTAGTCCATCGCGAGAAAAAGAAGTACGATTTAGTCTTAGTGCTTTAGCGTGTTCATGATCGCAATCGGCACCTCTCCGAGTGGCTCACGCGAGCCCCATAGTTTAGCCCTTGAATTTGTCGAAACAAACACTAGATAAGGCCACGGAAGTTTCCCGCGGCGGGTATTATAATCCGAGGAAGCATACCGTGTTCCTCGGTCTTTTCAACGTAGATCAGCCGCATTCAACCTATGTATCTCATTAGGGGCGCTAACGGGTGTGTAGTCTTGACTCGTGAATCGGATCTATCCGACGAAAAAAGGAACGACACCTTCAAAGCTTATACAGCATTATGAGCAGTACGAGATGGATAATTTTTTCAAAAAAACCCGTCATAAAGCTGTGAACACTTCCTTCTTGCTAAGTACAGGTTGAGCGCTACAGATCTCTCTCCTAGATCGAGGTTGTTCGCGATGGCGGCGGTCGCACAGATTTCAGTAATACCCTCAACGCTAGAGAAAAGAAAAACACCATGAAGAAATTTGGTCATAGGTGCTTGTATGAATGTTGTGCAAGGTGCGTTTTTCTCTACTGTCTTACGATTAGAGGACGTATAAATTAACTTGTCGTAGTGACATCGCTTGGCCAGCCAATGGAGGTCCTCAAAACCCATGTAAGGCATTTCACTCCCGTGATAGGGTAAGCTGCATCTACTGATGAGTATCCCAGGTTGCAGCAAACCAAAAGGACTCGTTAAGCTGGCTGCACTACTCACAGACCATACGGTCACGGACCACTTCACTCACCAACAACCTTTTATTATATGAAGCTGCACTTCTTAACGCTTTTGGCTGCAATTGCCAATTTTACGCGTTTTTAACTAAAATATACTCTTTAGCTTTAGTTTTGTCTGCTTAAGACCTTTTTGCAGCTTTAATTATAGCTTTAAGCACGTTATATTTACTTGCTTTATTTTTATATATAACTTTATTTTTTAGCTTTTTTTTTGCTTTTTATATGTTAGCTATATATATTAAAGTCTTTTTAAGCGTAATTTTTATGCTTTGCTAAGGCTTTTTTTGCTATTTAGCTATTTTAGCTTTAAAGTAAGTAATTTTAGCTTTAAAAGTTATAATTTTATAAGTTTAATAATTAAAAGCTTTTTAAGCTTTTTAAATAAATAGCTTTTAAGCTAAAAAATTAAATAAAAAATAGTTGCTAGTAAGTTTTTAACTACTTTTTATAAAATTTTAGCTATATAAAAAAGTTTATAGCTATATTATATTATTTAAAGCTTAAAATTTTAATATAATAAGTTTAATATATATAGTAAATACTTTAAGTAAAGCTTAAGCTTTACTTTTTTTTTTTAATATTATATATTTTAATAATAATAGCTTTAAATAGTTTTGCAAATATATTTTAGCTGTTTTTTATGCTTTTTTTATTACTTTAAAAGTTAAAACAAGCTATCTAGCTAATTAAAATGCCTTTAAAACTTTTACTTTTAAAAGCTTTATTTTAAAAAGTATGCTAGCACTTTTTTTAAGCTATTTTTTTAACTTTTTTTTTAAAAAGCTAAAAACTTTTATATTTAGCACTTATAGCATATAACTATAATATAGCTTATAAAATATTAGCTAAACTTTATTTAATAAGTAAGTTAATAAAAAAAGCTTGTTTATATATAAGTTATAACTATTTAAAACTAAAATTATTTATATATTGCTATTATAACGGTTATAACAATTGCTAATATAACAGTCTTTTAATTTAACCTTTTATTAATAAAACTATTAATAATTAAAAGGACTTATTATATATATAATATATTACTAGCTTTTATATATGCTAGTTTTTTTTTTTTTTTCCTTTTTTTTTTAGCTTAAAATCTTTGTTTATAGTATTAATAAAGCTATAAACTAGCTTTTAACAATTATAATACTATTTTAAGCTTTTTTTCTTGCTATTAAGCGTTTTATAAATATATTATTTATAATTGCTATAGTTGCAAATTTAAACTAACTATTTATTACGTTATTATATACTTAACTTAAAACAAGTATATTATTACTAAAAACTAAAACTAAAACTTATAACTTTTTTAAAGTAATAATCTATAAAAATTAATAACTTAAAATAATCTAAAAAAATCTAAGACTACGTTATATTAAATAATACTTTACTTATAAACCTAAGCGTAAATACCTTAAAACTAACTATAAAAGAAAACTTTAACCTTAAGTTTTTAAAAGCTAAACAAAAATAAAACTTTAACGCTGCCTTAAACAATATAGCAACTAAATAGGCAATACTAAAAGACCTATAAGCTTAGATCTTTTAATTAACGCAGCAGTTAAAACAAGCCTAACAAAATTAAACCTTAAAATTAAAACAAGATAGTACTATTAAAAGCATTTTTAGCAGCACTACTTTTTAACTAATAAGCATAGCAGCTTAAACTGTTTTTAAAAATGTAAGAAAAGCAATAGTAGATAGCCTTAACTTATTATATAATAATAAAGCTAAAAACTAAAAACTAAACCTAAGATATTTTACTAGTAATAAAAAACAATTTAACTATTAGCTAAGCAAGCTAGCTAATAAATTTAAAAAAGATATTATTACTTATTATATTAAAAAAAGCTATATATATTATATTATATTTTTATTGCAAAATAATATTACATAAGCTTTTAAGATATATTTTTGTTTTACTATTAAACTATATAGTAATATAGCTAAAATAATTTAAGCTTTAAAAACTACTTATTATAACTTAAATTAGTTAGTTAAAGCTTATAATAAGCTAAATAAATATTATTATAAAGCTAAATAAAATATTTACTAATTTATTACTTAATTTAATACTTTAGCATTAAAAGCTAAGTTTTTTAAATTAAAATAATTTTAAATCTTTTAAAAGCATATAGATTTTAATCTAGGAAGTAAAATTTTTAAAGCAAGTATAAACCTGCATATAAGCTATAAATGCTTTTATAACAAAATATTTAAAGCTATATATAACTATAAGCATAGCTACTAGCATTATTAAAAACGTAACTAAAAACTAGCAGATAAGCTTACTGCTAATAAAGCTTTAGCTGCTTAATGTAATGCTAAACTAAATGCTATAAAAACCTTAAAATAGCTAAAAAAAGCTTTAAATAATAAAAAAAAAAAGGTTTACTAAGCTAATAATATATATTTTATCTATAGAAAATCTAAACATTATGCTACTAAGTGCTTTAATAAGCTTAAACTTAAAAAGGTTGCAAAAATATAACCTATTAAAAAAGTTAAAAAACAAAAAGATTTAACTAATAAGTTTTTTAACTTAAAAAACTAATAAGACTACTAAAAGTTTTTATAATAGTTTAGTTATTATTTTTAGCTAAAGTAAGTAATAATAAAAAAAACTTTTTTTTTTATAATATTATTTAGTTATAAGTAAATAATATTAAAATAAAAGCTATTATATTATATAATATTAAAGCTTAAGTCTTTTTAATAATAAGCTTAAAGTTAGCTTAACAAGCATACTAATAGCTAAAAGCTAAATTAATAATACTAACATAAAAACAACCTTTTTTTAATTATAAAAGAAAACTTATAGAAAATATAAAGTAATATTTATATGCTACCTTTAAAATTAACAAAAAAAGATTTAAAGATTAACTTTTTTAAGTTATTAATATAAAGCTAGACATTATAATTAGCTTAAACTAGCTAGCTAAACACTAAATTCTTTTAGATTACACTAATAAAAAGCTAGTATAACTTAATAACTTACTGCTTTTTGCAAAGTTTTTGCTAACAATAAAAGTCTTATAAATAAAAGCTTTAAAACGTTAAGTTAACCTTGCTATTTAAAAAAATATTAATTGCTAAAACTAAGCATTAAAAAAGCAATACTAAATATTTTAACAGAAAATGCTAAGCAGTGCTAACAATAACTTTAAAGTAATTATAAATATTATATAGCAAGTTAATTAAAACTTAAACAAATAATAATAAGCTTAGCTAGCTAAAAAAGCGCTAAAATAACTTATATTAATAAAGTTTATAGCACTAATAAAATAAATAAAAAATATAAAATTATAAAAAACATTTAATAAAAAGCATATTTTTTTCTTACCTAATAAAAACCTAGAATATATAGCACTAGTTTATAAGATACTACTAAAACTATTAGCCTATTTAAAAAGCTTTTTCTTTAAAATTAAAGCAAACATTATAGCACCTTTTTAACCTAGTTTTAATATTATATTAAAACCTACTAACAAAAAGCCTACTAACTTACCCTTAAAATATTATATTTTAATTTAATATCTTTTATTAAAAAAAAAAGTTACTAACTAATTATTAGCTTTAGGCTTTATTAAGCTATATATAAAAGTTAATGCAGCTTTTATTTTATTTGCTTTAAAGCTTTATTTTTAAAAATAATAATTTTATATTAACTATTAATAAAAAAATAAATACTTAAAAGATTATATTATTTTTGCTTTAAACTTATCTAGTATTATCTTTAATAGCTATTAAGCTAAAAAATACTTTAAATTTAATATTATTAAAGCTTTTTATAAAATAAAAATAGCGCTAAAATTAAAATATCTTACTGTTTTTAAAACCTAGCAAAATATTTTTTAATAGCTAGTCTTACTTTTTAAACTTAAAGTAAAACTAGCTTAATAGTAGACTTTTATTAATATATAGCTGCAAAAATTACTAGATAAGTTTGCAAGCATATATACTAATAACGTCTTAGTATATTTTAATACTAAAAAAAAGTATTAAACTTACTATAAAAAGGTTATTTATAAACTATATAAAGTAAACTTATAAAGCAATATTAAAAAGTTATAGTTTAATATAATAAAAGTAAATTACTTAAATATAATGTTAAAAGCTAAAGTAAGCATTAAAGTAAATCTAGCTAAAATTAAAGCTATTATTAGTTAAAGATTTAAAAACTTTAATAAAGTATAAGCAGTTTAATCTTTTTTAAAGCTTTGCAACTTTATTTGCATGTTTACCTACTATATAAGTAATATAGCTAAACCTTTTAATTAATTGCTTAAAAAAAACATGCCTTTTAAAAAAGGCCTAAAACAAAAAAAAGCCTTTAAAGCTATAAAATAATTAGCTTATTAGTTATTAGTGCTAGCTTTTTTTAAACTTAAAGTACCTATTAAAGTAAAAATAAATACTTTATATAATGCTACTAAAAGTATTATTTAGTAATAGCAACCTAACAGCTAATAAAAACTTATTAAATACTTTTTAAAAATAATAATATTATATAAAAAAATATACTTTATATAAGATTGCAAACTTTTAGCAATAATATAAACATTAAAACATTACTATTTAAAACTACTAAAAATAAAGTTCTTTATAATTATTAACTATTAAGCCTTAGTTTACTTTTTAACTAAAAAAATACTATTAATGCAATAAATATAATAAGCTAACTTTTTATTTAACTTTAATATTATATTCTAGTACTATTTAGGCTAGCAAAATATAGTTATTAACGTACTTTTATAAAAAACAGTAAATTTACTTACTATTAAAGCATAAAAAGCTAAAAAGTAAAACATAAAATTAATTAACCTTGCAAAAATAGCTATACTAGTTGCTTTAGTAAAACTAACTATAATACTTTTAAAAAGAGCAGACTTAATAGATCTTATTAAAAAAAAAAACAAACTTTAATAGCTAAGTATAAAAAAATACTGCTTAAAAGTTTTAAAAACTATAATTAATAAATTAATTTTTTTATAAATAGCTTTAATAAAAAAAGCTTACTACTTAGTTATTATAGCCTACCTAAGGCAAAACAAAACTATAAAAGCATTAAAATAAAACTACTACTAGCTTTACCTTAAAAAAAACATTAAAAAATATATATAAAATTATTATAATTATAAAAGAAATAAAGCATTATAAAATAAAACCTTAAGCTTACTATACCTGCTACTAATGCTAACTTTAGTTTAAAAACATATAATAATTAATAGAAAATTTATACTTAAAGATTAATATAAATATAACTATATCTAAGCGTTTATTAACAAATTTAGCTGTTTTTTAGTTAGTATCTTAGCTTATAAAACTAATACTATAAAAGATATAGCCTTAAAATACTACTAATATATTTATTAATTACTTAGCATATTAAAAGTTTAAATATCTAATAATATAAGACTATTTATTTTAAGCTTTATAGCTAAAATTAATAAATTAACTAATATAAAGTACTGCTATAGCAGCGCATTTTATTTATAAACTTAAAGTGCTATAAAGCTTATAAACTAAAAGCTAAATTAATAATTAAAATTTTATATTAATAAATATTAAGATAACTAAAGTGTTTACTTACTTGCTTTAGATTTTATATATAATTTTTTTTAGTATTTATTAATAAATATAGCCTTATTAAAAATAGCTATAAAAACTAACGTTTATAACTTACTATTACTATTATTACCTAACGTAAAAGCAGATAATAAACTAAAAAAATAAGCGCTTAAGCTAGTATAACAAGCGCAAAAAGTCTAACAATATATTTATAAGATAGCACTTAAAACATAAAAGCAATAATAAACGCAGGCTAACTGCAAGCAAAAACTAGTAGACTTTACAGTTAGTAATTATATATTCCTAAAAAAAAAAAGCTTTACAACTTAAGCGCTAACAATTAAGCTAAACTTATAATAGGCAAAACTATTTAAAATACTATAAATATAAAAGCATAGCTATATTTTAAACCTTTTAAACTTTTATAAAATAACTAACCTATTTTATGCTAATAAACTATAAAAAGCTGCAAATAACCTGCTACTATAATAAGCATAACTGCTACCTAAAGCAAAAGAAATTAATAGTAAAGCAAAATTTAAAGTAAAAAAAATATTATAATTTAAACTATATAAAAAATATAAAATGTTGCAATATTAGGTAGCATAGCAAAAATATAACCCTAATAATATATAATATTCTGCTAAAAACTTTAAAAACTTGCTAGTGCAGCTAGAAAAATTTTATAAGCAGCACTAAAAAGCTTTAAGTCCTTTAGTAAAACTTTAATACTAAATAAAAGCAGCAGCTAAAAATATATAAGCAAAAAACTATCTAGATAATAATCTAGCTAAAAAAGCAAGCTTTGCTATAAAGATTAAACAACACAGGTAACTTTAATAAAGTTTATAACTATATTTTAGTTTTAGTAAAAAGAAGTATAATAGTTATAACAATTGCTAACATAACAGTTTTTTAATTTAACCTTTTATTAATAAGACTATTAATAACTAAAGGGACCTACTATATATATAATATATTACCGGCTTTTGTGTATACTAGTTTCTTTCTTTTTTTCCTTTTTTTTTTAGCTTAAAATCTTTGTTTATAGCATTAATAAAGCTATAAACCAGCCTTTAACAATTATAATAGCTATAATAAGCCTAAATAAAAAAAATAAAAAGGTTTTATAGCTATTTAAGCATAGTTTTATTATTAGTTTACTTTTTAGCTATTGCTTTAAACTACTAGTTATTTTATATGCTTTTAAACTAGTTTAAAAACTATTAACTTTATATTTTATTGCCTTTAAAAAAAACTAATAGCAAAAAAAGCATGCTATTATTGCTAATAAATTTAATAAAAGTAATTTATTTATTTTATTTAATGTTTTTTTTTAAAGCTATATATTTGCTGCTTTTATAAACTATTTAGTAGTTATTTTTAATATTTTAGCTAATATTTATTTTGTTAGCATTATAAAAGCATAAAGCAAAAATATTAGCAACTTTTAAAGCTTTAAGTTAGTTAAAAAAATATAAATATTATTTTTTATAGCTTTATTAACTTTTATATAGCTAATAGTTTTTAATTTAAATAATTTTATTAATAGATTTTTTTTTAAAAAAATAAATATGCTAGCAATCTTTAATTGTTTTGCTGCTATTGCAAGCAAAAAGTATTTATTAAGCTATCTTTTTAAACTTGCTAAAAAAAAATGCATAGCTTAACCTAGCCTAACTAATAGCTTAATAAGCTAGCTAACTTTTTAAGTATAAAAATAAAGCCTATAAATAGTTATTAACCTCTTTTTAAGTTAATATGCTTATAATATAATAGTTTAAATAAAACTTTAGCATATTTTATTTTTTAGCTATTATATAAATAAATAAGCTAAGCTTAATGTTATAAAGTATAGCATTAATACGCTTTTTATAGGTTAAAAATAGCATTATAATAAAGAAAAAAAGCAAACAATTCTAATAAGCATAAAAAGAAAGTTATAAGTAAAAAAGTAATAAAGTTGTAGTAGTGTGATTAAATACGCGTTAAACGCGTAAAATAGGTGGTTAGGGTGGTCCGTGACCGTATGGTCCGTGAGTAGTGCAGCCAGCTTATTAGACGCAGTTCGCAAGACTTGGGCTCGCGGTGGTGTTAGCGGTTTCTACCAAGGTCTCATCCCATGGGTACGGCTATCAACCTAGTAGAGCTTGAGTACAGCTTCTGATTTCGGTATAGGCATGGATTGAGGCATCTACGAAAGGCTCTATCTTAATTCTCACATCTACCGAGGTTGAACATTACGCCAAGACGAAGCTAGGTACCGGCAATGAGATCGCAGGTGTTCTGGCTGGAGTGGCAGGTGGAGCGGCCCAAGCATATCTTACTATGGGTGAGCCCTCGCCATCATACTCCGAACTAATAGGATCTATTACTTACGGAAAAAAGGAATGACCACCTGCATGAAGACGGTCGAGGTCACGAGGTCGAAGAGTCTCCAATCGGGCAGCCCCGCCAAGGGAACTACTAGTACTTTTCTTGATATCATCAGGACTAAGGGGATTCGAGGTGTAAACCGCGGCGTAAACGCGGTTGCGCTAAGGCAGATTACTGGTTGGTCGTCGAGAATTGGCATCTCTAGGGTAACCGAGACCCAAATAAGGTCGGTTACAGGAAAGACTCACAATGAGCGTTTAAGCTTCGGGGAAAAGATCCTGGCGTCTTCGTTGGGAGGCGCCTTAAGTTGCTGGAATCAGCCTTTTGAGGTTAGTTCCCGCGTTGATGCTAGGCTGGTCTGTATTAACTTCTGTGTTGCAGGTCCTGAGAGTAGAAATGCAATCTTTAACGAATGACCCGGGACGGCCAGAGAAACTAACCATGGCATCCACTGCTAAGCATATCGTTAAAACGTCGGGCGTGACTGGATTTTTCAGAGGCGTGGTCCCACGCATTGGTGTTGCTGCGTGGGCAACTATTTGCATGGTTGGGCTAGGTGACATGGTCAAAGAAGCCTTTGGCACCAAGTAGGTAACTGAAATGATGATTGGGGTTATTAGAGGTACGTATAAGACTATATACTTTTTGGCTGTTACACTTTCTATTAATACTTACTGTTAGCCTAGCTGTCGACCTTCCGGCTCTTGTTTATAATATGCACTACTTTACGCTATATGAGTGAATAACCGAGATTATTATACATGAAGATCTATATTTTAGGGTTAATCAGTGCCGAGTGCACGGGAGGCTTAACATTCTCACTATATCTAGCTTCTGAATCCACGAAAGTTAGTCGCTCTCATGGAGAAAAGGGGCTACAGCGCAGCAAATATGATAGTCTGGTAGAGTATCATTAAACTTTATTTACGCTTAATTAATTAATTATTTCCAAAAGACTTTGCCCTCCATTAGCCTTCTCGCCGTTCTTAGAACGGTCGCATACTCTAGCTCTCCAGAACCTGAGAACTTCCCGTCAACACCGAGGACACCGCTAGCATGGCGTATGAGCGTGGGAGAATTCTCGCTGTCCCCTTTCACTACAGATTCGAAGACAGTAGTGCCATTGAGCTTTGCGGCGGCCGCCACCGCTAGTGCCACTGTGACGGGGATTGCCTTATGAGGTTGTCCGACTGACATTGCGCGAACCTCGATGTTAGAGGACGATGGGTCGGCTGGTGGAGCGACAATAGCAATTTTTGGTACGCTCCCCGGTGTCTGGTCCTCGGTCTGCGCTAGACCCATCTTTACTGCTGCCGCCCGGCGAACGGATTCCAGCGTGGACTTCAACGTGGGGTGGTCGTCGATCTGCTGGGGTGTAAGGTCGCCTAGGACGCCTAGCTGCGAAGCAGAAACGAAGACACATGGGTTTGCCGCATCAAGGCATGTAGCAGTAATTCCGTCGAACGTATCCGTTGTAGAACCAGTAGGAAGCAATTTCCCGGTTCGCGAGCCGGCCGGCCTGATGAACTGTAGTTGTATGGGGGATGCCGACCCCGCAACGCCGTCGATGGTAAAGTCGCCCGAGGCGGCAGCTTCTCCGTCGACAACGGGGAAGCTTGCATGGACAATCTTGCTGGTATTTGTATTGTAAATTCGCACAGTCACCTCCTCGCCATCATTCTCCGCTCCCTCCACGGACGTGATACCCGTGTCAATAGCAAACGGGCCGACAGCCGACAACATGTTGCCGCAATTGCTCGAGTAGTCCACCTGCGAATTCTTGATGCCCAGCGACACGAACGTGTAGTCGACGTCGGCCTCGGGGTGAGAAGACCGACCCACCACACAAACCTTCGACAGGCTTGAGATGCCTCCACCCATCCCGTCAAGCTGTCGCCCGTACGGGTCCGGGGAGCCGATGCAGCCCAAGAAGATGGAGTCCCATTGTGATTGATCTGAAGGGAGATCCTCGCGACGCACCATGATCCCCCGGGAAGTGCCTCCTCGATAGTATGATGCCGGTATAGACTGTTGCCGCTTCAGGGCGGGCTTTCGCGCATGCATTGTCGTGCCGAAGGGCCTCACCGGAGCTGTCCGCACCCACCGGGCGGACGCAGTCAGGGCTTGGCGCGCTGCGCGACAATGCAACATTTGCTCCATCATGAATAAACAGCCTCTTTCTAGACTCGGAAAATACTTAAGAACCACAATAGGGGGCTACGCGAAAAGTTTTTGCATTTCTCTTTTGTTGACTATAGTCAATCATATAATTTCGAAAGTCTACACCCCCCTTAACTCTCGAGGGATTGCTGCGGCGGGAGCGATCGGCTTATGGCGGTTAATTAGAAACGGGACACAGGATATTTCCGACAAGATCCAGACGGCCCACAGTGCTGGCTGCGCTTCGGATCGATCCGATTGCCGACTCCCCTTCTGTCGGAACAGTCCAATTCCAACCCCGTGGTGAACCCTGTCTATTCTCACGTTCCCATTTGGAGAACGCACGGCATCTAAATATTACTAGTCTCGAATTTATCAGATTTGCAAATATCTATAATACGATTTACGGACCATGATGTCATACAATAAGCGCACCAGCTGTGCTCCATAGCTCCTTCAATGTTACTTCCGCAGTCTTGAAATAGTCTCTCCCATTTCTGCCCCGTTCCTGAGGGCTTCAAGGGTTTTCTGATCAATGTCGTAGCGCTCTTGGCAAAGAGCAACGACTTTATCCAAAAGACTAGGCCGCACTACAACCACTCCATCGGCGTCGGCGACCATGATATCTCCGGGGAGGATCCAGAGTTTGCCCTTGACCTGTAGGGGTACATTGACCTCTGAGGCTCGAGTGAATGTATTAGACCCAAGGATGGACGAGCCGCGCGCAAAGACCTAGAATGTGAGCGACTCGGAGTCAACGGATAAAGAGCGTCGCGGCTTACCGGATAGTCCATTTCTCGGTGCTCTTGAATATCCCGCATGTTGCCATCGATAATGACGCCTAAAGCGCCTAAAGCTTTAGCTCTGGTCGACATTAAGCCCCCCCAGCATGCTGAATAGAGCCCCTTAGGTTGCTGAATGTACATCAATTTTCCAGGCTCATTGCAGTCTGCGAAATGACGGGGTGGTTTCAACGGAGTTGGGTCACTCGTTTCAACCATCTTGACTGTAACAGCAGGGCCAATGACTTTGCAGGGCCCGCCTCGGTAAGCCGGAGACCACATGTGGATGCCTTGAAGAAACCCTCCATAGGGCACATCCAATTTCACCAGTGCATCTCCGATCTAGTGATTAGGTCCCGTCAGCTCTTCGTAGAATTCGATACAAGAGTACTATCACTTACATCACAAGATCCGAACCGCGCCAGCCGCTTTGCAATATTGGTTGCTGCCATTGTGAATCTATGAAATATGTCGTGTTACTTCTTGTGCGTTGAGATGAAAGGAGGGAGTGAACCATCTGAGCCAAGATATCGATGCTCTGTTACCCGTTAGATTCCTGGAAGAAAAAGGAGTACTCCGGGCCTCGGTTATTTGGACCTCAAGGCCCGTATTTCATCAGAGCGCACCTAAACCCAAATTATCTAGGATCTACAAAGCGTCTAAACTAACCTATTGTGTATAGAAAATAAGGTTGCTTTAGATACTCTTTAGACAAGCTGTAAATAATAACCTGAGCAGTGTCTGGGAAGTGTACTATGTCGGGAACTGGCTTCTCCCACCAACTGGCTGCCAGCTGTGGACAGCACTAGGCAGGAATGCCGCCCAAAGAATCGAATATTTACTTACATAGTACTTACTAATACTATTTAGTTAGGGGCAACATATCAAACTTCGATATTCAACTTAATACGTAGCAGTTAAACTTGTTTCGCAATCTGTAATATAAATTCAATTAGTTTCTATATGTTTAATTGAGAGCAAAAGTGGAATAATACCTAATAATTGCTATGTTAGGTTTAGGGTGAGGTCTTGATAGAAAAACGTAGGGTCTAAATAACCACGGCCTCTGAGCCGAAATTCACCTATTCCCCCTGCACCTATCGGAAACATCCCGAAATGGTCGCGTAATCGTTGCATGATTCATGTCTGTGCTATGCTCTGTGTACGTCTAGCTCGAGGTCTAGCGCTGTGGGGAGCATTGGGGTACCGAAGATATCATCTACTCCATTCCCCAAGGCGAAGGGATAACAATGCGGAGAAAACGGGGAGACTGGGGAAGACAGGGGACACAGAGGAGTTTATAAGGGAGGGAGCCATGGCATTCAATCTATTTTGATAAGTCTCTGCTGACAGGAACTTAGACAACAGACTGCTATAGTTAGACAAACAGTATGACAGCCACGCTTTCCAAGTCCTCGCTCGCAAAGTATGTTCGGGAATTTCGGTCGTTGCCACGAGGACTTCTTAACTGGAAGTTACTCTTAACAGTTATTACTTTCGCCCTAACCGGCTCACCCAAAGGTTGATTCTATTTCCAAGAAACCCAACGAAGTTACCGTCGGTTAACGCATGGCTCTTTAGGATGGGACGAAGGATCTACATCTGCCATTTCCCAGCTAGAGTCGTTCCAGGACGAATATGGCCTCAACGGTGACCACGGTGATGATAAACTCCCCAATATTGTTTCGCTTGTCAACGTCGGTGCTAGTGCGGGCGCCTTGCTGTCCTTCTTCCTGAATGACAGAATCGGCCGGATCCAGTCTATGCGAGTTTACCTCGCAACCTACGCCATCGGCTCGTTGATATCCTGTTTTTCATACGGCAATTATGGCGCGCTCTATACCGGCCGTATTGTTGCCGGGCTTGGCGTTGGTGGTTGTACTGTAGTTGGGCCCATGACCATTGCTGAAATCGCCCCGAAGTCGATTCGTGGCTTGATGACGCTCTGGTTCAACGTCTGCATGCTCACCACGCAAGGTATTGGTGTATTCACCGTTTTTGGTGTGTCAACCAACATTTCTCCCAGTTTAAAATTACAATACCAGATCCCCTGGTTTGTTCAGACATTCATCCCCGCCATCGCGATTCTCCTGTCCTTCTTCGCCGTAGAGTCTCCTCGCTGGCTTATCCTCAAGAACAGACAGCAAGACGCCCTTCGGGCTCTGCTCCAGCTACGAGGACTTCCTGAAGATCATCCCTACTTCCAGGAGGAGTGGTCGCTTATGCTATCTCACATCAATGATGAGCAGTCCCAGCACGGTAGCCAAGGCTCCCTATCCATTATCAAAGAGACCTTTACCGTCGCGACCAATTTCCGAAGAGTACAGTTGGTTGTTATTGCCTACATCCTAGCTCAATTCTCGGGGGCCAACTCTATCACCAACTACCTTCCTACGATTATCGGCCTCATTGGGGTGAAAGGCGCGGGCGTCAAACTATATGCCTCCGGGTCTTACGCTCTAGCGAAAGCCGTTTTCTGCATTACGTCCTCTCTCTTGTTCATTGATGTTGTGGGCCGTCGCCGGTCATTAATGATTGGCGTCACTATTCAACTCATCTGTCATTCTTATCTGGCCGGATATCTACGATATTTTACGATAGACAGCGATGCACTGCCTCAGGGGGCATCAGACGCAGCGCTCGCTTTTGTAAGCCCCTTATCCCCAGTCACGGTCAGCTGTAACTAACTTCATCTTTTTTTTTTGTTGAAAGATATACATCCACGCTCTTGGGTGGGCTGTTGTTTTTACCATACCTCTTTGGTGCAGAGCTTTGGCCAAACCGCTTGCGTTCATTTGGCGGTGCCCTGGCGCAATCTTTCCATTGGCTCTTCTATTTTGCCATTACAAAGGCTACACCATCGCTACTCTCTAGCTTTAACATTTGGGGGGCATTTGTGTTTTTCGTCGCTTGGTGTATCATTGCCTTTGTATTCACCTTCTTTTGCGTCCCCGAAACTAGTGGTCTCAGCCTCGACGAGATCGACGCCTGTTTCGAAAGACCTCTATACAGAATGCGCTATGGCAGAGACAGCCCTAGAGATATTAGAGAGCAAGAAGATTTTGAAAAGGAGGGATTCCACAACGATGAGTATGTCGGCATCACTCACATCCGTAACGGTAGTAAGTCTGACTGACTTTTTCGTTTCTAGGCATAAGGACCAGGGAAGCGATCACATTGAACGTGTGACGTGACGGAATAGTGCAGATGGTACAATTGGGGTATGTATGGTCGGGGAGCATAACGGAGTGTAAATTTATGGCCTAGGTAGACGACGGACAAAACTAGGAGAGATTGTTTGATTATCTCCCCAGTCCGAAAAATTATCTGGTTACTATTCTGAGATA
This sequence comes from Xylaria grammica, assembly GCA_004353285.2. Taxonomy (NCBI): domain Eukaryota; kingdom Fungi; phylum Ascomycota; class Sordariomycetes; order Xylariales; family Xylariaceae; genus Xylaria; species Xylaria grammica. The sequence continues at coordinate 4,700,058 of NGZP02000009.1, forward strand.
TGTGTCTTTATAAAAGCCTCTTGCTGTTATTGTACCACCACTTGTTTTCCCTTTTGCGTCCGTTTAAAAAACGACTGCATACCGATGACGACTTACGTTTAAGGTATCATTCACCACCACCGGACATCCCGAGCTTCAGTTTTTAGTCTCTCTTTCTCGGTCCATAGCTTCTCAATCTCGACATCCTTTGCTAATAGCTTTTCCTGCAGGCCCCGGACTTGGGCCTGTAAAAAGGACGAGTTCGCGGCCGAGATCTCGATATCTTTAATGAGATTATTTACGGCTAGTTTATGATTTGGAACAATCGGCCTCGTGGGAGAGGCATTCGCCAGCCTCTCGAAGTCCCACGAGCTAGCCGAACCCTGCAAGGCATATTAGCATGGCCTACCACAAGAAACCGACTGCTTGATCTTTTACCTTTCTGCCTCTCTCCTGTGGTAGATATTCTAAGTCCTGAACAACTTTAATGCTTGAGATGGGCTGGTTGGTATGGAAGAATCGAGCACTCTGCCTCGTGACCTCATTATAGTCCTTCTCTGTGTCGGCGAATCTTTTCCGCAATTCCGGGGTGAGCTCTTCCTCTAGCGGAAGTCGCGCCATCTCATCCAATCGTTTACTAAGCTGACGTCGGTTTTGTTCTAGCGCGGTACCGATCTTGCCAGCTTCCTCCATGTGACGTTCCACCTCTTCCATATCGGCCTCGAGAGCCCGTATTGCATCCGGGCTGAGCTCTTCCTCTGGCGGGAGTTGCGCCATCTCATCCAATCGCTTGCTGAGCTCACTTCGTTTTTGCACTAGCGCGGTACCGATCTTGCCGGTTTCATCCATGCGACGATCTGTATCTTCTATACAGGCCTCGAGAGCCCACGTTGCTTGCTGGGCAGACGCTCCTAGGCCAAGGCCAAACGGGTCTATCACGAGAGCATCGACCCCTTCGGGCTTTTGGCTTTTGACCTCGTCTAGCTCCTTCTGAGTCGCGCTTTTCTCTGCCTGCAGTATATTTAGGTTTCGGGTTAACTGCTTTTCGCGATCGGCAGCGTCTTCCTGGGCGGCGGTCAGCGCATGGACTCATCCTTGTACTATCGACTCTCACATACTTTTAACCTAGCGATCGCGTTCCTGTGCTCGATTGCCTGTTCGTGGTATCGTTCTTTGCTCTCCTTCAATTCAACCTCAACTTGCATACGCTCGATGTTCAACTTCGCTAGTTCTTCCTCCAGATATCGAACTTCGCTGACAAGATCACGCTCTGGGAATTCTGGGAATTGGAAGCGAATACCCACCACCCCGTTTGGTGTATTAGCCGACGGCAATGGTGATGCTTTGTCAAAAGCCGGCATCTGCAAACCAGCAGCTTCGCGCAGGTGCTTCATAGGATCATCAACTAGTTCAATAGCGGCGCCATGAGGTAAGTTTAGGCAAAAGAGGGTGACGGTACGATCCATGTTTCAACTATCTAAGCGACAAATCAGCCCATATATATAAAATGATGTTTTCGACTCGTTTTGCGGCGTAGGGAGTTACCCCTCCCTTGGGTATCGATATGCAGAATTGCGCGTAGATGACCGAACGAGACGAAGTAGAAACATTGCTGGGAGCGTTGCCGACCGTACCCGCTGGAGTCGGCCTGACGGCTCCCCGCTGTGGCGTCCAATACGGATACGGAATGCCGTATCTATATTGGGCGCCCCGCTAGGGGGCCTAATAAGTCACCTCTTTCCTCTCATTTGAGCTTATCTGGGATTCAGGTGCAATGGCAATATTCGTATAGGCGACGGCAGTATCAAAGGACTTATTATCGTTACCCTTCAGCCCCTTTCTACGTCAACTCGAAAATGTTGCTCATAGACCATATAAAATCCTTCTTTCAATCCGAGGAGAAGGCGGCGAATCTAGGAACGGAGTCAGGCATTGGGCAGCCGCCGTCGATTAGTTCTCCTAAATTTACTAAATCTCCGTCGGGATCGGCCCAGAGAGCAGTCAGAGAGCAGGCGGCTCTACCTCAATCAGAGGAGGAGGCTAAACGTCATATACTACGCATCAGAGCGGATCTAGGACTCGACGGCCCAAGTGAAAAAAATAGGGGCCAGAGAAGCCTTGAACGCTCTATCAACCTGTCAGTTTATTCCCGCCCGCAAAAAAACACGGAACTGCCTTAACATATTATGATAGCCTGAGCGATGGCTTATATCGCAAAAACGCACACTTCTTGCTCGAACTTATCCAGAATGCGGATGACACCTCCTATACAGAGGATGAGCCAGCTCTGAGCATACTTTACGAGAATCGCACTCTTTGCTTCCGCTCTAACCAAATCGGCTTTACAATGGAAGACGTTGAGGCGATTTGCAACACAGGGCATAGCACTAAAACCTTTCCCTCAAATGGTGTCAAGCAGATTGGCCACAAGGGCATTGGATTCAAGTCGGTTTTCAAGGTTGCAGATGTGGTATGGATCATTTCAGGCCACTACTCATTCAAGTTTGTGAAGAGTAGTCCGCTTGGCTGTATCGCCCCGATGTGGGATACGTCTCGACGTGGCAGCTCAGCTTGGTCCACAACCTTTTACCTCGAGCTATCTCGAAACTGTGACGTCGCGGAGTTGGTTGAAGAACTTAAAAGACTGGAATCTAACACTTTGGTCTTTCTTCGAAATTTAAGAAAAATTCGCATCGAGATTGCCGACCAAGGTGGCTATGATACCACCCTGATGCGACCTAATGCCGAAACGGTATCCAACGGCTTACAATTACTTGATCTCCCCGATAATAATAGTTATGCATTCTGTTCCTACGGAATATCCATTCCCTTATCTAACGGGAGTGAAATCAGCTGCGAACAATCTAATATCGTGTTGGGTTTTCCATACACTCCCACGCTCAAGTCTCCCTGCCGGACATATGATGTCTATGCTTTTCTTCCTATTCGAGACTACGGATTCAAGGTTTGTCATGATTTCGGGCCCACAACACTGCATAATTGCTGAGAATTAACCGTCTTGTCTAGTTTATTCTTCAGGCTGACTTTCAACTGGTTACGAGCCGTGAAGAAATAGACGCATCCTCTACGCGAAACAGAGAGCTAATACAACAGATTCCTGACGCATTTCTTCAGGCAGTCAATAAGATAAATGCGGAGAGACTCCCACTCCGTTACTCCTGGCCGCATCATCTTCCTTCAACTCAGCACAGAGATGATTGTTTCAAAGATCTCTGGCAGAACATGCTGCAGCTAATGTCCGACCAGCCAATTCTGGAATCACTCGGAGGTGACCTCGTGGCGCCCTCTAAACTTTCTTTTTGCCCGAGCGATTACTCTGATGAGGATGGAAATCCTCTTGTCCCTCCCGTCAGCCGGACTTTAATCTACGCATCCCCCAACTACTACAACATGGACAACAAACTGCAGCAATTGAGTGTGCATCGCCTTTCTGATAAGGAGTTTTTAAACGAGCTGGGTGAATTTGTTTCTACGAGGCCTAAAAAGTTTCGTAGCATGTCGAATAAGTGGCATTCACGGCTATCGGAGATTCTCGACCACTTTGTAAAGGATCACAAAAACAGGATCTCAGCATGGGAAATAATCCCTCTCCGTGACGGCCGATGGGTGTCACCCAAGTCTGGATTATTCTTATTTCCCTTCAAAAGTAGCGACCGGTTCATTCCCAAGGCGATCGGCGTCGCTGAAGTCCACCTTGATGTAGCAACTAACTATCACCGACGAAGTCTAGCTCTGAAACTAGGCGTAGAAGAGCCAAGCGAAGGGAGAGTGTGTGAGTCGATCTTGTCGACTCACCAGGACCGGGATTTCCAACCGCAGACGATCCCAACTGCGGATCTGATATCGCATATAGTGTTTCTCTACTCGACAGGCTGGAGATGCGGCTCTGTGAAGCCCAGCATGTGGTTTGCCGCGGAGAATGGTTCGCATTGCTCTGGTACATATATGTACCTTGACTCGGACGAGCCGTTCTCGGCTCGCAAAATGTTCGCAGGCATGCCGAACGTCCACTTCTTGCATCAAGACTACAGGAATACCTTTGAATCAGCATCCGCACGTGATACAAATTGGAAGTCGTGGATTATGGACAATTTTGGCTTGTCGACAATACCTCACCTTGCTAAACCCGAGCGCCCTTCAGAACTATCTAATGAATTCCTCCTTCTTGTAGAGAAGACCAGGAGCAAAAACACTGTTCTTGAGATGTTGCGGTGGCACTGGGAATACTATAAGTGGGTTGTGGATGATAACCAGACCGAAGCTGACGACCTTCCTGCAGGCAAGAGAACAGAGCTGTTGACAAAGCGACAGTTACGAGCCAAATTGTCTTCCATGAGAGTAATGTGTAGCGACGGGTCTTTTCAGGCGCTGAGTGGGACTTATCTTCGCCGAAGCAGCATCCTTTATGGCCTTGATGTCATGTTGCCATTCGCATTGCCTGGGCAGTCCTCGGGGGCTGCCCCTAACCAGTTTCCGGCTATGGAGCAATTTTCAGTTCGGTTGGATGACGCCACAAGTACAAACCCAGGCCTGCATGTACGCTTTCACTCAATTCCATTACATTCGTCCGTGCTCGTCGAGTTGGATCTTAAACAAGCTTGCTGACCTGAGCTAATAGCTGCAACAACGTTCGTCTGGTGGCACACAAAAAAGACTAAATGCAGTACCGAACGACGTCCGCCTTCTTTTGATACCGGATCCGGAAGACACGAACTGGGACTTCTTGAAGCACTTTGGAGTCACTGTACAGCTGAGGCCAAGCGATTTCATTGATCGCCTAGCGCAACTTCGGGAAGTACAGACAACGAAAGAGCAGGTTTCAAAACTCTATGAACACTTATATGCTTGCATGAAGGATGTTGATCATCAATCTGTGAGGTCGGTAAACCGATGATATCGGGGTTGATCGACATTGACATGTCAATAGGGAGTCCTTCGACAAGCACAAGCTCATATACATTCCACCAGAACAGGACGAGGACAGAGATCTCTGGTTCGATACGGACGGCTGCGTATGGGATGGTCCCAGCTGCCTCAAAAGAGTGCCGCGTGCTAGGGATCACTTCAGTAATCATGCTGGCCTATTTCTCGGAGTACTCAAACTTCCACAAGCGAGACTGAAAGCATTCCTAGACGAGGCTAGCCAAATACAACCCACTGACTCCCTGAAGTATATCCGGGATGTTTTTACGGAAATGGCCTGTCTCATATCAACCACTAATGCTTCTGAGTTCAGGGGTGCCCAAACTGGTATTCTGAAGCTAAGGAAGCACAAGATGTTCCCAATCTGGACTCGAGACAAAGTTGGGTCACAATTTGACCTCATGGAGATTACATCGGACTTAAGTTGGTACATTGCTGACCGACCATATCTTTTCGACGGCTTCCAGGGCAGACTACCTTTGCTTGCATTCAGCCCACACGTTATCTCGGAGTTAGGAGATTTACTAAGGCTCTTGCGACTGGACGGGCGCATGTTATCAAAACTGGCTAGCAAGGAGTCCAAGGTTTATCACGAGACGTCCGATTATCATGCGTCCTACTCGGAATTCCTACAACGCAGGGCCCGGCATATTTCCAGGTGTGTGCAATGTTCTTAACAGGAAATTAAGGGGGCATCGATTCGCAAACATCAAAACCCTTAGTAATCTTGGCATTAATACCTCCCTTTAGGCTAGTCCAAACAACCTGTCCAAACCGAAACGAGGCGCTTTCGCACCTTAGCCATATCCATGTTCTTCGGACAGATAAAATAGAAATTTGGTGGCAGATAGAGGGGCAAACACAGCGTATTCTAACAGAATCCGGCGTGGCAGCGCTCAAACGTCGATCAGGCGGCTTTGATATATTTTTGGTCTCGACAGACTGCGAGATTGGACACCCCCCTCCTGAGCTTGCTGAAGAACTTGCCATTTTTTGTGGCATAAATGATGTTGAAAACATGTCGCTTCTCACGAGCATCTTGACAGAGATGAACCTTGGTCGTATTGAAGCAAGTTTACGGAGACGTAGTATACCGGATGAGATTCCAACATGGGATAGTTTGGTGCAAAGTGAGTTCTATCTTTGTTAATGCCATGACGTTAGGAGATTTTTGCCGTACAAAATCCGAGTACCCGTCACTAATCCGCCATATTAGATAACTCGCAATGTCCGGACTGTAATCCTAGGCATGTTAGAGTGAATCCCGACAATAACTTGAAGAACGGTAAGTTGGCCATGGAGCAATTACGGAAGCCCTTAGGAATTGAACATCTACTCATAGATAAAATCTTGGCAGAAGATACTACATCGAGTGAAACAAAAGTTTTAAGCGACTTAAGAAAGTCGTCTAACTTAGTTGAACAAACCTCGCCGAATTCAGGGGCTCGGGCCTGGTCTTCTGCTAGTTGGACAGTTAGTTCCAACCTAGGCGTAACGATTGTTAATCGTCACGAAAGGGGAATAAACGGCCATGTCGGAAAGACTGAACTAAGTCATGTTTCCAAAAACGGTCCAGCGCATGGTGGCAGCCCTCACGAGCCTCAAGGCCCGCCGACACGTGGGAGGGTTGCTAGACAAGCCTCTACCGGTATATCACAACTATTGCCGTCAATAACTGTGCGGGACCATGAGGCCGAAAATGAGAGCGTGGAGTTGGAGGCGCAACACGAATCGTCCCACCGCGGTAGGGCGTTTAGCCCGAGTCCTCAAACGAACAGGTCCACCTCTAGGACCCCATCGACGCACTACATCGAGAGCGGAGATCATGTAAAGGGCTTCTCACCAGGGCCAAGCCCCTCTTCGAGGCCGCAGAGCAAGGAGGAAAAATTCATGAACATAGAGAGAGGTTGGATGACGATCCCACCTCCCATGACAATCTTCTACGGTAACGACACCCAAGACACCAGATACTTTGGCGAGTTATACGTAAGATCAAGTCTTTTTCTTTTCCTTTATCCTTGTAACAGTCTCCTTGAACACTAACCTGTGACTTATAGGTCTCAAGATACCTGGAGACCTTCCTGGGTGACGGTGTATATAAGCCCGAGGAGCACTGGACCAGCCCCTTACGCTCTCGGAATGGCCTCCCGCAGTACACAGCGGAGCGCCTTGACACATCCACATTCACTATTAAGGTCACCGGAGGGAAGCTTAGGGACGCCATTATTCACCGCGGACACGTGCCTTCTGACACTCTTGCCGACTGCGTAACCGTACACATTGAAGTATGCTCTACCAACGGAGAGCTAGACTCGCACTTTGTCTTGTCTAACTCTCAGTATAAAAAGGCAAGTCGCAAAAAGCGCCTTATAACTTCTGGGCTCGCAGAGTTGCTAACTTTACCCGGCGCTGGATCTCTCATTTTAGCTTAAAAGCAAGCATCTCCGAAAAGAAGGGAAGAAAGAAGACATTTATATCCTAGCGCGTGTATACCGAGTGTGGGATAGCCCAGGCATCGCCATGTACGTGGACCCATGGCAGCTGCAAAAGGACGGGTCCATCATGCTAGAGACGGAGAGCAGTTACAGGGGCCACATTGGCAAGTCAGCGCCGACTTTCCTCGAGGAGGAATTCGCGAGGATCAGCAAAACGGCCGGGGCGAGCGAGATCTACGATGGCCTTGCGGTAGGGCCCGGCCAGATCCGCCTTCTGAGGCTACAGCATGCGGACGACGATAGGAAGCCCCTGAGCGGCTCGCTCGAGATCGCCGAGGTCGATGAGCTCGACAAACTCGACTTTTTGGCCATCTCGTACGTCTGGGGCCGGGAGCCGGCAGGGCCAAACCCATCAACCTTCACGACGGGGAACGGTACAATACCTATCACGGAGTCGCTCTCTTCTTGCCTTAAGTGCCTGCGTCGCAAGCGGGTCGGTGTACGTATATGGGCGGACGCGCTGTGCATCAACCAGCAGGACAACGTAGAGAAGAGTATCCAGGTGCGGCGCTTGGGCTCGCTCTACGGGAAGGCGTCCCGCGTCATCGTCTGGTTGGGCAACGATGGTGGAATGGACGAGCCCAGCCCTGAGCTGGAGTGGCTAGCTGACGTTCACAACTCGCTCTGCTTGGCTAGCGGCCGCTGCAGTGAACGCCAGGGAGCACCTGTAGCCGATCCGATCGCGCCTAACAGAGACGATAAGCGCTGGGGCGGCATCAACGAGTTCCTGAAGCGGCCCTGGTTCACGCGCGCATGGATCGTCCAGGAGCTGGCCCTGGGCAGTGATGTATCCATTATGAGCGGGCGGTCCGAGATGAAATGGGGCTGCTTCATGGAGACGCTACTTGAGTGCCAGCGGCACTTCAACCGCGGCCCCTACGACGGCAGAACCAATTCGGCAGGCCCCGAGCACGGCGCGTTCTTCTTGGAGAGCTCCGCGGCTGCCATTTCACTACACCGCACCCGTCAAATCTACCACCACGCAAGCCAGAAGTTCAGGTTTCTACAACTGCTCGAGATGTTTGCCTATACAGACTCATCACGGTCGCGCGACAAGATGTTCTCCCTGCTTAATTTAGCCGCCGACTCGTACCTGTCGAAAGAAGAATTCGACCCTGACTATGTGTCCACGGATGAGATGGTCATGGAGAAATATGCCCGGGGGTTCGTCTCGAACGGTGCTGTGTTGGAGTTGCTCTACCACGCGGGCCACGGCAAGTCGACTTCCTTCTGCTCCTGGATCCCGGACTTCATGGGCCTACGTTTCGGGTCGTCGTCCCCCGGGACGAGACAACGCACGTACCCTCCCACAATATCAACATGGAAGACGCGCGGGGGAAATGACAGCTTCTACGCCGGGCCGCGTGGACTGCCTCGGGCCGAGGTGCGTGACAATTCCCAGGGCGCAGCCATCCACCCGCCCCCAATCCTAGCAATCCGTGGCTATATTGTCGACGAGATCTGCGACTGCTTTGAACTAGGCCTAGGCGGCTCCGGCGGCGTCGCCACCTTCGCCACGGCCCTGCAGAACATGCGTCGCTATATCTCCTACCTAGACGCCGACGACAAAAACGCAGCTGCGGACGACGATACCGGCCTAGGTGTGGGAAGAGAACCCAAGGAGAGGCTCTTGCTGCAGCTGCTAGTTGGCGACTCGAAAGGGCCACAGGCCGGGCCGGGCTGGGCAGCTCGATTCTCCTACCCCAACGCTGCGGACAAGAATGAAGTTCCCTCCTGGCCCGCCGAGACAGGGGCGGAGGTATTGAGCCTAGACCCGGACCAGGACGCACACGGATACAGGAAGAAGTCCGTCGAGGCGCATACGCGGATCACGCAATACTGGCAGACGGCCTGGGCCTTCGCGAACCGCATTCCGGGCGCCGCATTCTGTACAACCCGCAATCCCCGAGAGCCCGACAGGCCGTACGCTGGCATCGTGCCCGGAGAGGCTAAGACCGGGGACTGCATCTTCGTCCCCAGCGGCGGGAAGGTGCCTTTCGTTCTGCGTAGGGTGGAAGGCAAGCCGTACTACATGCTCATCGGCGAATGCTACATTCATGGCATCATGTACAGCGCACCCAGCGTCCAGGGTATGAAAAATCCTGAGGAAGTCTGTATCATATAGCGTAGGCTCAATGATAACCGGTAAATTTTTTCTGTACACTTTTACTTACCCAGCTACCCAGATAGTTTCTTCAGGAACAATTTCTACATAGGGTAATATTCGTACAAGAAACGGACTCTGGGTGATGAAGTTGTTAAGTGCACCGGATTAGTGAGGCAGCCAGGGTATCTACCGAGGTGGTCAGCCACTTGGTGGCTGAACTAGTTCGCTTATATACACCAACTCTAATGGCTATTATCTACGCTTTCTTCATGGCTTTTAGCAAAAGGGCACTCCTTTCTCTTTTACCCTTGTAATTCTATGCCATTGTATTTTGATAATCGAAAATCCCCTTCGAATATATCGTAGTCGCCGCAAGTGGGCTAGCAAGATGACTGAGCCACTCGCGCAGTCGCAAACCAAGCCACAAACTAAGCCACAATCATTGCATATTCCGCCGTTTGTAAAAGCTCCATGCATAGATTTCGTACCGATTAACCTAGTTCCGGAACCCTACTTTCTTTGGTAGTCAGAATCGTAGCAGTCATGAAGTAATTACATCTAGAAGTGGGTTGAGCCTATTTCCGTAAAGAATCTATCTACTTATGAAGGACCGTAGCCTAGGTGATCCGTGCTTATGCCTACATAACCTTAGGTTAAGGGTTTTGATCTTTGCACACAAACATTAAAGCGTTGGTATAGAAGGCTCCAAGACTAGAGGTTCTAGTATCCGAAACTAGGGTCCCTCTTACCACGATCGTCCTACACCTACCTTACGCTTACCCCACGAAGCTTAGACGACATTGCCAAATACAGTTGCAGTTATAGCCCTGAAAGCAAGTCTAAACTTATTTATACAACACACCCTACGCTGCAGGCAGCACTTATAACGCCCTGGTTCCATTCCACATTGTTCTCTATGATGTATCAGACATAGGTTCCTTAACGGACTCAACCATGCGAATGCGTAAGTCATCGTTTCCGCCTAAGACGACGACGTGTCGTTTTGCGCGCTCCCTCATTGGCTCCACCTCCAGGCCCGGGATCGAATCCGGACCGAAGTCCCGCGCCGGCCCGTGGTAGATCCAGGCGAGAAGAGACAATTTCCAAATTGGTCTACGACTCTTGAAGGTAGACAAAGCGACTGCGCCCAAAAGGGCGACGGTGCAGATATATAAGGCAAACGGGAAGGTGATCCACTGCCAGCGCACCTCCAAGCACGTGGCATAGTGCCAGGCGATTCCCTTGGCGGGTGCCGAGTATTTTGGGTCGCCGTGGGTGCGCACATAGTCTGTCATGGAGTCTGCTATGTTGGAAAATGTGCCAGAAACCCGCCGAAAGCTGATATTTCCGTTATTGAATATGGATAGCAGTTGCGGTGCGCCGCTAAAGGACGCAGCGCGCAGGTGGACATTGTTAACGTTAGAGCCCCAGATGTAATTGGCCGTGACCGGCTGATCGAATAGGGATTGGAGAGAATACTGAATGTTGGGTGTCCCCGCTCTAAACAAACATCCATCTGCGAAGAGATCAGTTACAAGTGTTTTATTTCCGAGCCTAACCGAAATGAAGCGGCCGGTGCTTTCATTCCGACTAATTGCGTCCGGCAGGTAATATCCTTCTGACTGAATGTAAGCCCTCTGGGTGGATGACAAACAAGCGGTATCTAGGATCTGGCCATTCCAATGGCCGTCTGATTGGAATACAAGCGACTCGGACAGGCGTCCTGCTTTAACAGAGGCTTCGTATGCACGGACACATTGGTATAGCGAGCATTTGGCCGCGCCAAAACCTCGACAGCGCCAATTTTCTGACGAACTACTTTTATTGCACCCTGTATACCCAATTCAGCTTTCAAAACAAAAGACGCGGCTGTAGGACTGGCATTTGGCTCTAACTTACCCCTCATTTTCTCTGTGGTAAAAGGATCCCATCGTCGCATGGAAAATAGTTCGTGCTCATAAGCAGGGACACCTCAAAATCTGACAGTACCCCAACCCAACTCCTCTGCTCGAGCGCAACATCGTTTACTTTCGCGTTAAGAAAGGTCGTATTGGTAGAAAGAGTTGCGTTCGCGGTACTGAGACTCGATATTGTTTTGAACTTGGGGGAGAATAGTCCAGTGCTCCCCAAAGTAGTGAAGTACCGTTCTTCTGTTTGGGGGGAACCCGTCACATGGACGGAAACCTTATTGGAGACGTCGATACATGAGCTACAGTATGCGAGGGTCGAGTATTGCGTTGGAAAGGTACAGTTGCCTGTTGGGCAAACGAGCGATGATGACACCCGTGAAGAATTCGTATACGAGGACGCCAGTGTCCCTATAACCCACTGATTGAACGTTTCGTTATCTTCTATCGAACTAGTTTTCGGTATCGTCGCATTCGCCTCCCGGAGCGGAGTCTCGCAGTCTCGAGGCACGACAAGCTGCTGAATAAAAGGATCGATAGCTACAGAAGGAATCATCAAGAGGGCTGCGAATGCAGTCAGTGGTTCTCATAGTGGGTAGTATTCAGAAGCCACTTCAGCGCACCCCACGCGTCTCTGCTGGCCTCATCATAACCCAGGAGGTCACTCAACGTGCCCAAGGTAGAGAGCTTCAGACGAAACAGAGCATCTCGTAACGGTATTTATTGGACATTCAATCCTTTGAATTACCTGATTTGGGGGCGGTTTCAAACTACCAGCCACATGTAAATGATTCTGGGTGTTCCACAACCAGGAGCGGGCTTTCTATCAGCGTTTCACCTACTCTAAAATACCACCATACACGACGCTCCTCATCCCGCCGCCGCGCTCCCTGAACCTATTAATTTCAACTACACTCGAGAAACATGTTGTTGGAAATATCACCTCACACGCGTCCCGAGTAATCAATGTGGCCCACCTCCAAATTCCGACAAATACCATTGGCTTTGGTGAACGTAGCACAATACGCCGGTACAAGTCCAGTACGTCTCCCGTATCTAGGCATCAATGTGACGCTTCAAAGCCCGGATAATTAGTGTGAAGCACGACGAGGACGCTCTCGGTGGCGTCGAGGTGAGCGCGATTCTTAGCAAAGAGAACTTGCGTACTGTGTTGTTGTTGTCGAGCCCCGTCGTAGCAGTGAAATATCACTCGTGTCCTTATATCCGCCCTTTATAATAAGAGATGGAAAGAAGGGGATAATCATATAATTAATCGTTCTACTTGTTTCCTCTATCCCCCAGGCCCCTCTTTCCTCCTTCGCTGCCGTTTCCAAGTAGAAGCAGCATCGTTCGGAGTAGGAGGAGCAGCATGCCCTAGGCCGGTTCGACCGTTCCGTTTTTCTTGACCGATAACAAAACGGAGGCCCAGCGGTCATGAGGAGAGGGCGGGGCCGCCGCACCGGCCCGGTGAGTCAGCAGATACCTTCATACCGAGTGTTCAATACTGCAAATCAATGACCCCTTAATTTCTTGTTAAGAGCACTGCACACACCTAGAAATAAGCCGGGTCCCGCCTTGTATGAATTCCAAGTAGGACACACGATAATTGGACGCCTCTTGATAAACCCTAGACTCCTTATTGGTCGGTTTTGATAACATGCGCGCATCTGCTTCATATTGATATCGGAACCAATGAGACGTCAGGAATACGTGAATGCGACGCAGAAAGGTCCTAATAAGGGAACTATACCGCACGTACATGTCAGAACTTCGCACCCAGAATCAGCGGAGGCGCAGGCATAGTTCCGCTTATGGGGACCAAACGCAGCTCGGATCAGTTCCCTCTGCCTCGCACAGCTTGGGGTTCACTCGAGAGCAAAGGGAATCCCGACGGTGGATTTGATTATTACTCTATACTCATGTTGGCTGGTTCCATGAATCATGTGGCTCTGGAGGTTTTCGGGGTCTGCGAAAAAAAGTTCATGCAGGCACCTGCATATGCTCAAATGGGTGGCAGATCGGCGGAAGTTTTCTAACAGCGCGCCGTAACTATGCGCAAATTGGCTCGCCAACCGAGATACGGCTCGCAAGCATCCTATCAGAAAAGCCTCGGGTTTTAAAAGAGACGAGAAGGACTCTTCCTGAAGTCTGGCAAGCCTTCGAGACCCCGGAAGGACATTATTCTTTTTAGGCCTTCCTAATAATTGGATAACCTAGAGCCATCCCAACTCGGGCTTCGCGTAAGAAACATCGCATTCTCTTTCCCTAGCCAGACAGTCGACATCGAAATCTACAGAGTCCTTGATGTGCCTTGTGCTTACGCCATTAGTAAGGTCGGGCGGTTTTTTCGGAAGTTCCTAGCCGACCGTTTCTTTTCTAGGTAGGCTCGGTGAGGCCGTCAGCGGATATTGCCGGAGCTGAAATGCAACCCATTCAATTACGAGATGCCCGAAAAGGGGATACAGGGCCCGCTCGTCGAAGCGTTCGAGCTTTCGGCCGATCCAAGCTTACGAAGTCGCCGAAGCGGCTCTGGGTCCGCCGCAGAGCCTCAACATGTAGACATGCTATTGGTTCGTCATCTTTTAAATCTATTTGTCACTGCCAAGCTCTCAAGTTCCCAGTGTGTCCTAGATACCGAAAGGTATCACGATGATACACCTATGACATTATTAGTAGTCCTTTAACGTAGAGATAGGTTTACCCCTACTCTCCCGCATGCATTATTTCGCGATAAAATGGGGAAGAATTCAGTGATTAGAATACAACGCTATAGAATTAATCGAGGAAAAGTGGAAGGGCAGTAGGACGTAATTAATTAAAAAATCCAACAATCCTTGGAATAGGTACATTGAAGGTAATTTTATGCCAACTATCACACCTCTAGATCAAAGAAGGTGTTTTGTATATAGCAGGAAACCCTAGAATGGTCGGTGTGAAATCTTCGCGCAACAACGAATGTTCATTACACCGCCATACAAAGGACCCTACACCGCCTTGGCCACACCTATCTCACAACCCCTTTCAATATAGGCAGCTGACTTGGGTACCATCTTCCTAGTGAGGCTGGTCGGGATTTTCGTAGCAGGCTCCGGGAAAAGAAGACCAACTGTGCAGCTTTTGCGTTTCAATCCCTTGCTAAACGAAAACAGCTATTACCTCAGGTGAAAGCCTTCTGAACCCCCTTATCAGACAATAATCAGTTCTCTCTTCATCTAGCACATAATGATATAGCCATCAAACAAGCATCTTGCGGCTAATAAATATTGTATTAGCTAGCGTATTGGTTAATTGATAAGGTAACGACCGTATATAGTTTGAAATCCGGGTCCATGTATCCATTCTTTCCTTACTGATATGTCTAAGCGTGGCAGGGCCTGACAACTGGTCATATGGCAAGCGAAACCAGCTTCATTGACGCCTTAGTAAATATCCCCCCTATTCTTTAGCCTGCCAACGGGCTAGTCGTCCTGCTGAAGCATAACCAAGTAGCCATATAGGAAAGTAAATGAGCGTATTCTATTGGGCTATAGCAATCTGATCCCCAGCCCCGGTTACCCTGGTGAAATGTAATCTTTTCTTATATTAGCCAATCGAATGCAATATGTAGAGACTAGAGTTTCTGAATAGAGCAAAACTACGTACCTCAGTTTACCTCCCACGCGCCTGAGCCAGTGACGGTGTTCGCCGGAGAGATACCCGGTTGGTTGATGCCACCAGTCACTTCGGGGCCATTATTCCACGTGAGCTTGAGATCACTCGTCCCAATACGCCCACTATAATCGCGTGTACTGGTCAAATCATCGACACTGGCATAGGTGAGAGTAAGAGTGTTAGACGTAAAGGGTTGAATTGCCGGGCTGACGGTAGCATTGAAATTGTACTGAATCCCTTCAATGACAAATACAAAGGTGAGCCGAGTGGCCGAAGGCCGAATGACGCTCCCTGTGGCTGTAGGCATGTTGTATTGGGCGGTAAGGCTTTGTATATCGGTGGAAATTTGGGTTAACTGTGCTGATGTTGTATATACTGTCGTCCGTCAAGAGTTGAACAAGAGGATTGACGGCTCCTTTAATACTTGAGAGTCAGAATGCTCGTTGAGCATGCCAATATCAAGCCCATGTAGAGCTTGTCAGTTATACGACTACCAAAGACACCATTACTGGGCTACGAAGGCTGAATAGAGGCAGTGGAAAGAATTCGGTACCGATGTAATCCTCTCACTCTACCAGCCTTGTCTGGACACCTTTTTTGGACGCCAAAAAAGATATCCATGACAAGGGGCAGAATTATTCAGCTTAGGGGCAGACTTGGCGGTGTGACAATATTATCCTTGGAAAGCGGCTATTCAGCCAAGGTTGTCCGTCTAGTCCTATCATGTAGTTAAAGTATCCCGCCGCAATAACGTCACATGGTAAGGCCACTCAAATCTGGCATCCAAAAATGGACTCCAAAAAAGGCTTACGGAAGAGGAGACAGTGACATTCAAGAATTGTGTCCGGCAACGGCGTCGGGATGTCTTGATAGTATAAGACGCTTGCCGGCTCTTTCCATTGAAGTCGTATTTTGTACTACTACGACCTAAATTCATGAAGAACCCGGTTAATATTATTCAAGTTGATTATAGCGCTCTTGCTCGAACGACCACAACTCCTACTACTATGGACAACACACTCATGCAACCGATGAATATCGCGGAGCTGCTTCGTCTCGTCATCAATAAACTTACACATATAGAGTCTGAGCTCGAGAAGGCAAAAAGCCGCATCGATATCCAACAGAAGGAGATTGTGAGTCTCCACGCAAGAACTATACATGGTCGCTTGTTAATCACAGGAGCTAGAACAGCAGGATTCGCATCCCTTGCCCGGCCGAAGGCTGTCTCAAATCTTTCCACACCAACGGCCACCGTAATAGACACATTCGCAGCAGCGTCAAGAAAGGCCCGGAAAGGGAGCCTCGATGGAAAGAGCACGAAGACGCGAGAGGAAAGTTGAAGTTGACGTTGAAGGAAGATACAGATAACGAGTCGGACCGGGAGGATGATGTTCTACGGGAGCCACAGATCGACCCCGCCATCCCCGCCATCCCCGCAGCCGCAGCGACGACTGCCTTTGAAGATTACCCCGCCAGTGCCCCCGCCACAATGATCTCGGGATATTTACCAGCAACACCTTCGTTATCACAGTTCCTCTACCACCCACCCTTCACACACCCTCCTCCGGATTGGAGTCAATAAACCGTCGTAGCGACGAATTCGCAATTTTCGCATTGCCAAACCGAAGAAACCTAGGAAATCAATTACAGGACCCCACCCCAGAGGATGCGCTAGCCGCCGTTTTCTCTGATCACACAGTTGACAGTGCTGTACCCGGTATCTTTGGCTTTAACACGAAATTACCGGGTTAGAGGACTGGTGGAAACGTACAATTGGACCGGATGAGAACGAAGAGGATAGAACAGGTTCGTAGGTAGATTGGTTCCCTCGTTAGATCCACGAATCGTAGGTATACGTAGATCTAAGAAGGTGGACTAGACGGCACATAACATATGTGGCCAATGATAGGGACATGTGGAGGGTTTCCCAGAAGGACTACGGGCAAGGGAAACAAGAGCGTGGCTTAAGGTAGCCTAGACTGTACTCTGCGTACCATCATAGGATGGCGCTGACGGTACTCATCACACAGTCATACAACTCGCCTAACAGAACCGGTTTCGTATGAATTTCATTTAATATATCTTCAGGGACGTGAGCTAGAATTTATAGCAATGAATGCTTTTTATTTTTCATCATCGAGAAAAACCTTAGGGCGCTTTCAAACCTCTTGGTGCTCCCCATCTATTGTAAGTACTCGTGGCTTCGACACAGTAATTTATATGCGCGATAACTAACTAATATAAGATATAAGCATGTTATACAGTTAAGTTACATTGATTAATATAGTCCCCCTCATAACGTGTAAGCCGTCTCTCTCTTGAGTTTAGCAATGATTAGGAGCTCAAACTCTATCTCAAAAGGGCTAATTAAATAACATAACCTACCTCTTAGGTAGTGGGTGACGCATTGGCTAGTACAATCCCCTTCCACCTCTTATATAATTGATAGGTGGTTTTTTGAAAGAGTCGCGAAAGCCTCCCGTCGTAAGCAACCATACCGCTTAAATGCAATTCAAGTCTCCAGTTATTGAGTCGGGTATGTTAGCAACCTATGGGGGTTGGAGCATTGCGACTTCTCCCGGGATTGGAACGAGGTGGATTTTTATATGTACGTAGCCGCCGGCGTTTCAACCATCATCTTCCTCCACGTTTCCTCGCTACCAACCCATCGCCACAAATTCTCGAGTATGAGCCCATTGTCAATAACCCGAAATGGTTCAATGACCTCTAGGTTCCTATCCAATCGATTCACCCCTTCGCCCGTATGCGGCCAGTCGCTACCCCAAATCAGTCTGTCCGGAATTCTCTCGGCTAGGTTCCTGACTATAGGTTCAAGATCGCTGTAGCCCGACTCGCCCTCTGTAGAAGCGCGATAAAGTCCAGAGATCTTGACCAAGGCCTTGGACTCCTGTGCTAGTTTGACAATTGACGTAAAGCCACGTTGCTGCACTCCATGAGGCGAGTCGTGGCTAAGCTTTGATGCTCCCTTCAGGCCTCCAAGGTGATCGAGTATAACAGTCACAGGTAAGTGATGGACGCAATCATAAAGATCTATTCAGTATTAGCGAGTATTTATTCGTGACGCCTCCTCAGTTGAAGAAGAGAACTCACCATCCCATATGTACGCCGGAGCAAATATCTGGAGCTTCCATCCCGGTAGATCTTTGATCAACCAAGCTGATATAACCATCAACGACCGCACTGCTTCAACGTCGACAGCATGGCCAGAAGCTTGTACGTTGAGCCTCAAGCCTCGCACGCCGAGCTCGTGCATCGATATCAACTCGGCCTCGTCCACCTTGTCGATATCTATCACTGCTATTCCACGTACAGATCTCGTAGTGTAGCTAGGGGCCGCTTTCAACAGGGATAAGAGTATCGTGTTATCAAAACCATATGGTGACGGTTGCACGATGACTAAGTTGCTAGGTGCGTTACCAACGCTAAGATGGGCACTGAAGTCAAGGAGCTGCGAAAGCGGAGCTTGAGCAGGAGTATAGGATCTAGAAGGAGAGAATGGTCCCAATGTTGAATCGAAGACGTGAACATGACTGTCCCATGCGCCGACGGGCAGCTTTTTTGCCTCTGTGCTCGTCATCTGGGCTGTTGCGCCGCATTGCTATGCTGACTAGGGTTTCTACGACGCTATCAGATTGCTTCATACACTTAGCGACCCTTCCAGTGGCGACGGATATACCAAAGACTCAAGCTTTACGACTAGAAGTCATTATACACCAGGGTACGATTCAGTACAGAGCAAGTTGGCTAGATGACGAGCGAATGAATGTGTAGCGTCGGAATGTCCCGAAGGACAAGACGAGCTCATTGGCAAAGCTCCTCCGGCTAGACTTTCGTTCCAACCCTTGGCTCGCGATCGGCTAAAACCCAAATCGGATCAACCCGGCGGAAACATTCCGATTGGTTTCAGTGGCAACTATTTTCCAATACTCGGAATATGAACTCAGAGCCACAACTAAGCCGATGGCGTTATGCCGGCGCACATCGTCCAACTTCAATCAACTGACACGACTCTTGCTAGTCGATTGAAAAAAGGCGGAATACGGCCGATATGGCTGCTGCAAGCAGCCAAGTCACAGCCGACCCCCTGCCTCCGGATCCCCCTACACGCGCAGCACATCGTCGCGGCCTGAAGAGAAGCTCCGCAGCGTGCCAACAATGCCGCCGGAGAAAACAAAAGGTACGGTACCATTAAGGCTCACGTAGAGAGCGTGTCAGCTAGATTGCATTGTTAATCATTGGTCAGTGTGACGGGCGGCTTCCCATATGCACACCATGCCATGAGGCCGAAGCCACCTGCGTCCCCTCGGACCGTCTTATGATTAGAGTCGATCCAAATTGTGAATGCGAAGCGCTTCGTTCGCGTGTGCAAGCACTACAAAACCAAGTGGATCATCTCCAGGCGCTGCTAGACGCGCCATCGACGCGCCACAACACCTCACTTCATCTTCCTCGAGGTAGTAGGACATGTGATATCGACTCGGCGGCGCACACCGGGCCGGCCCCGGGGGATGATGTTACGGGAACTTATCATGATAGAATCCTGTGGCCTACCTTTCCGCCTACTTCGTGGGCTAGGGTGTCTAGCAACAGCTTCTTGAGCTCGCCATGGCATCTGTGGAATGGCATAGCAGCTGTCGAGACGCCTGAGAGCGAGGGCGACTCAGGGGAACCTGTTTCCGATGAGTATGCCTCGAGGCTCGTCGACACCTTTTTCCTGCGGAGGTGGCCGCAGCTCCCTTTCCTGCATAGGAAGTCGTTTCTCGAGTCGCATTACCTCCCCTATTCGAAGAACGAGACGGCCAGCGTACTCTCCGCCTTCCAAGTGAATATGGTCCTCGCCATCGCAGCTCTAGAGAAACCTGCACCGGCATCTCAGAATTGCCCTCCCCACCATACATTCTTCCAGAAAGCGATCCAAAACTTAAACTCCGTCCTCGGGTCCAACGACCTCGACTGTATTCAAAGCCTACTCCTGCTCTACATGTACGGCAGTAGTGAACCGCAATCCGTCAATCTTTGGTATACGGCAGGGCTTGCTCTAAGACTCGCCATCGGCATTAATCTCCACCGGGGCGAGGCCATCGTATCCAAAGATGCGCTGGACGCCGAGATGCTGAAGCGCATATTCTGGAGCGTATACGCGATGGATCGCAGCCTTTCCATTTCCATGGGGAGGCCGCTCGGTATCCCCGACGGAGACATCACGATGCCTTTCCCACTATGCATTGCTGATGATATGCTCACACGTGAGAATAACCTTCCCGTCCTCGATAACCGCTTACCGCAAGCCAACGACACTTCTACCTTTCTCCACGTCCTCAATCTCCGTAAGCTGAATGCCGATATCTATCGCACGCTTCATTCCGCAGGCGATACCCACGGTTACGATGCCGGCATCGACACCATCCGACAACAGCTCCATACTCGCCTAGACCAATGGCTCGTCGCATCTCCTCGCTACATGGCGACGACATCCATGAACCAAACACCCGAGTGGTTCCAAATCGCGTACCACCAGGCCTTGATCCATCTCTACCGGCCATCCTCCGTCTTGCCCCTGATCAACCTCGACATGATCCGGATCTGCGCAGACTCCTCCATCAGCCTCATCAGCTCGTACGCCAGCCTGTACGCAAAGAACAAAATCACCTACACATTCGTCGCTCTCAACTCGGCTTTCCTCGCGGCCGTCACCATGCTGTACTGTCTCAGGGCGAGTTCCACTCTGAGACTAGAGCTAACCAAGGACGTCGCCGAGTACAACGTCCAGACCTCGATGAAAGTGATCAAAGACATAGCCAACGGGCGGACCGTCGGCGAGCGCTGCACGCGGATCATCCGCCAGCTAGCAGACGTCACGCTGCCGAGCTTTGGCGCAGAGCCCGAAGTGAATATCGACGTTGATACTGAGTTCCTTTCCTGGTTCGGGCTGCAGGGGCAGCAATCTCTGGGCCCCATCCAGCCGACGCCCAGCATGGCCAGCATTGACCTACCATGGCATGACCTACTAGAACATGGATTCAATTTAGACGGGGCTATCTGCCCTGATCTATTCTTATGAGCATAACTCACTCTCTGTAGTCGTCGAATGAATTGAGGAGTAGGGGTAATTGTACGACCGCCGACGCCTAGCTTCACCCGTACGCGGTATATTTACAAAACCGCGTATATAAATGATAGGCCCAGCTACGACCCCGTATATTTACTCCAAAGTAACCGCTATAACGATATCTGAGCAGGCCGCCATCGTATAAAATATAAAACATCACGGCCTACAAAGTCACGCCAAACTAATTAAAATACCCACATCTAAAATGGCAGGTAAGTAAAGAACGGAAGCTTACTAAGTCCCGTAATAACACTCTATCTCCATTAGTCAATTAATTCAACTCGTTTTCAAAAGTGATTATCCCTTAGATAGAGAATAGAGTTCTCCAATCGAGGAAAACGCCCGGACAAAACACAGTATATCACGTATCTACTCACGTTCCACTTTCGCATTTCTTCGCATCCCGAGGCCGTCGCTGTAGATCTCGCCACAACATCATACAGGCGAAACAAAGAAGTGGCCGTCGGAAACTATCAACTCTCTGGATATGTTATATTTAGCAATGTCCTACCGGCCTTAACCGAAACCTATAGTTGATCATTCATCAAGGCATCGTTAGGTGTACCATCACAAATAATCGATCTGAAGGCCTCATGGTTGTAGTGTTTATATATAGGCGAGTGCCTACAGCAAAATATAGTGTAGCTATCTAATTATCTGCTCGGGTCTACAGCGCTAGCTAACTTGTGCGTTCCAACATACGGTAGCAATCCATTTCCCTGATGTACAACAAAACATATCTTGCTGTACATGTCTCTTTCTGGAACCAATGCGTACATTATTTGCTCCCAGTTACTGCTGGGTCGCTTCTTTAACCTCTGCTGGAACCTCCCATCCATGGCTATTGGCCGCACGAATGTATGCATCTACGGCCTCGCGTATGCTATATTCATTGGCGCCGCTCCCTGTTTTCTCCAGACGTGCAGGCTTAGGCTCCAGATTGCTCATCGCTAGACGAACCTGCAGCAACACGCTCTCCATACTGCTTACCGGAGACCAGCCCGTATTCGTGAGTAGTTCCATGCACATAGCTCCACCGGCAGTGACATGCCCCCCTCCACCCAATGAGAAAGGAAGGAAACGGGGCTTTATTACTCGAACGAACGGTGGGGTCATAGGAAAGCCACGTAAGAACCGAATCTCGACGACAATGCTAGTAATACCAGCCGCTTTCATGTCTTGGGTAAGTGGCAAGCTCGCATCGAAGCTGTGCAGCTCAACGATCCACTGAAACATGTTCTCGATTCTTTCAAAGTCGATGTACCATCCCAGCTCGTGTAGCGGTGTTGCGGACTGGACCTTCTGTAACTTAAGAAGTTCTTTTTGAATAGTCTGCTGGGCAGGCCTCGTTGCGTACGACGGAATAGCAAGTTGAGGCAACTTAGAAAAGTCTAAGCCCCCTGGACGAAAATCTGTCTGGAATTCTTGACTGGTTGGGGTTGGAGGGAAGTTACGGCTCATGCCAGGTTCGGTCTTAGCTATTTGAGGCTCAACATTGTCGTCAAAGGCAAGGAAGTCGATATCCTCTATGTCCTCATCATCGGTATCATCGTCCCTAGACTCCTCCGCTTTTCTAGAGGGAAAGTCACGGCGCTGTCGTTGCTGGACTGAAGGGATCGCAATCTCCGGAACAAATACTACGTAATTATTATCAGCAAACTTCCTTATTTTGAGAAAACCGCTAGTCAGTGACCACGGAGGATAGAGGTCCTGGGTTAGGAAAGCCTCTAAATTTTAGACTCACTCTTTGAATTAGATGGCCCTGTTATTGCATGACGTGGATCTTGCTCGAACTCCTTTCCCCTGCTTCGCTGAGGTTGTTTTCCTTCGGGCCCAGCAATCGCCGGTTCTTTTGGGCGAACAAATAGATACCGACACTGGATCCAGTGCAAGATATCGACAACATAACATTGATGGTGGTGCTTGAACTTCTGTGGTAGATTAACTAGCTCATTTAGACTTATGGCACCTGTTATCTGTAACGAGGATTGTGGCCATATAGCCTGCTATACATAGTATTAGTTCGGAAATAATTACCGAAATAAGGGCTTCGGAAGGCAGTAGGCTAACATACCTCCAATTTATGATAAATAGAATTGACACCACTGTAGCTCAAGCTGTATTCGAAGGATCGACTGAAGTAGACACCGTGGCCATAAGCCCTACCATTAGCCGTAACTTTGTAGTTAAGCCCCTCACGAATGATAGAATGCCAATTGCCTAGGGGGCTACCACTATAATAGGTAAAGTCAATGAACGTCTATTTGAGGAAGCGGGAAGGGTGATCGCTTTTGGCCGCAACCTTATACCCAGCTTGGTGCTCGGTGCTCGTTGATCCAGCAGATCTAACTAACAAGAAAACAATAATTCTCAAAGTACTTACTGCCATGCTAGTATTGTGCGGTTTGGATGGTCCACTTCCTGCAAAGCGTCGAGGAAGAGCGCCTCCTTTTCGGGAGAACCTTGCGCAAATCTGAACTGAACCCAACCATCGAGTCCTGATATTCTTTCTTGAGATCGATCCGAGTTTTCGCCTTCTGTGCCATTCGAATCCGCGTCTTCGCTATGGGGATTATTGAGGTGGACGATGAAGGAGCGGTTTGACGCAATAATCCATCTTAGCAACTTCATCGCTGCGGGAGGGATCCGGTTCCATGTAGCCAATTGTCGAGATCGATCGCCCATCAGGTACTCCCGCATCTCCCCAACAGACGGTAACACAGAAAATAGCAGGATCAGTGAAAAGGCCTTCTCAGCGTCGTTCTCCAGATCATCTAAAGACAGGTTACAAAGAACCAGCCGTCCAGTAGTAGGCTTCATCGTATCCCAGGGCAAGAGCCTAACGCTATCAAATCCGTTCAGTGTCATAGGCACAGGGTACCGAGACGCAATTTGGAGATGAAGGGTCGTTCCAGTCTTCATCTTAATGCATGCGTAGTGGAAGATATCCTTGACTGGTTTATTCGTGGCTGATTGTGCTGGCCCATTCTGATCCTGGTTATGGCATGTATGGATAACTACCCATTTGCCTATCGTTAAATCCGGATGCTCGATACCAAATTTGCTTTTTATTACGGCCATGTTATTAGGCCAGTTCACCTCTACCTCTAGCGGGTCCATCAGGCTTCCATAGCCCCCGACGATATAATCCTGAGGGGCCGCTTTGTAGAGTAATAATCCACGAACACGAGGTACTTCCAAGTTCAACCCCAATGGGAATTCACGTAACTTCGGTGCACCTCCTCCCAAGCTAGCATAACAGAAACTGATTAATAGGTCGACGACGTATTCATGATTGACGATTTCATCATCTATGCTTGGTCCGAGACCTAGACTCATATACTGGAACAGGCAAAGCGGGTTAGCACAGACGTATGGCTTGAGAGCATCAAAGTTCGCGGTAATTCTCTCGTGGCAAATCATGCAGTAGTCCGTACACTTGACTAAATAGCGTAAGGAAAACTGCATTGCGATAAGCGGCAAAGAAATCGGATGCTGGCTCGTCAAATGGTCGTCCATCAAGATTGGGGGTAGATTTGCGTCGACGGTATTGGTCGGCTCGCTACTCAAGGTCGGTACCTTCATTGACTCATTATCAAACCCAGCCACTTTAAGATCTGATTGGATTTTCTTCGCGTCGTCCCAAGAGACATGTTCCACTACAAGGCCATAGAATTAGCAACTCGTAATGCTTGATTCCATGCGAGGATGACCTGCAAATCAACACACAAGTTCTGTCAAGGCGCCACCTTAAATGACCTCATTTTCCATAGTTCACCACTATTAATAGGAGAATATGTCTTTGGGATTACTCACTTCTTCTTAACTTCATCATTGTAAGGAAATCACTGTTGAGGAGTAGATCAATGGAACCCCCAACGCTAAAGGTCCAAAGCTCACCAGCAGCCTTAGGTAGATTTTCGCTCTCAGCGGGTTTCGGTACAGATTCTCCACATTCATGTTGTTCGAGGGATAATGATGAAAAGGCCGCCATAGCCGCCTTCAGCGTAGGTCGGTATCTTGAACATTTTCGGAGCCTAAATTCCAGAGGAGTTTGTCCAGCCGGTCTTCCTACCGCATGCTCGAATGACTCGTACTCGCCAGAATACTTCATCAGAAGAACAACGTAATCGGAGGGTTCCAAGTTCCATGCTGTATGGGTCTCCTTTGAAAGACAGAGTTTACTGGCCCTGACAGACATGGCCACTATGCTGTACTCCGATTCATGATCGACACCGTATATCTTGCCAACTCTAAAGCCCGCATTACGGACAGTTCTGAAATCTCGGCGAATTCTCCATAAGGTGGTATCGGGAAGGCTTATTCGTGGAGTATCTCTGCGTCCACTAATAAGACTATAATGGCCTCCGTCGCCATAATCGAACGGGAGGTCCGTATCGCTATCATACGAAACTTCCGAAGAATCCGTATCCTCATCCACGTCCGCCATAGCGGTATAATTATCATCACCACTATCCTCATCTTTAACTGGAGGATCTAGACTGTCGCAAAGCTGGCGACTGAGGGCTCTGAGCAACTCAATTATCGGCATGCCCGTGGTCGATACCATTGCTTCATCCAGGATCTTGCCAACCTTAGGTGGGGCCTCATCATTGGTATACACGAGAAAGTAGTTTTCTGCTGGATATCCCGCCGCATCTGTTGCGAGTGTGAGTACCGCCACTTCCTACTAGCCACTCGAATACAGAATGTGGTTCTAATACAAGCGAACAAAAAGAAGAGTACACCAGATGAAATAAGCAACACGGCAGAGGGCGCTCCACAGAGAGTTCGAATGGGCCATGGTTCTCTAAACCGAATACAAGATCAACAAAATTATTGAAACTCACCTTGCGGCATAACACGAATTTCTATCTCACCACGGGGGATCTGAGGGTGAATGAAGACAAAAACAAACTCATCTGCGCAAAACAGGGGGAAAACGTTAGTTATCATATTACATAAACCTGGAAAGAGATTTGAGGCTTGCGTAAAAGAGGAGTCAAGGCTGTTAAGTTCCTTTTCTCCTCAAAGTTTGCAAAGTGAGATGAGTAAACAAGATTTATTACCTTGAACATCACCTTTCCCGATTCTCTCAATATGTGGAATTGTTTCGTGGCTGGCAACCTGTATGTCAGCCTGCAAGCGGCTGCGTGGCCTCCTGGGAGGCATCTTGTGGTCTTGCAAGACAGTACAAGGGATTTAATAACGTGACTATAATTGGTGGGGTTAGCGTTGTACTGAGTTAGACCTGTTGCCCCTAGATTGTAGGAAGTTCAAGACACAATGAGCTGAAACTTGTAGTTGTGTTGGTGGAGATGATTGCTGTACTGGGGAATAGCACCAAATAATGATACTAGTACGACCTACAAGGTAGCATAGTTCTACACTAGATGGGGATTGGGGCTATGGATAGCCAGCTACGTCTGCTTATACTTCTCGTGTGCAGAAAGGGAAGGGATGGGCATTGAGACGGAAGCACAAACGAGATGCCGTCTTACCTTGCAAGTGTGACTAGACAAATACCATCCGGTGCTTGGAGAGCCAGCCTCGGGTTGGGTGAAAATTAGATGACAACTAGGTATTGCGTAGCACCTAGTAAAAAAAACTGTATATTATGAACAGGAGGGCGGATCTTCCGAGAGCTCAGGTCCTTGGTGCTACACAGTCGAAAGACGCAAGAGACTGCTCGCTGTGGCTGGCATCACCTGCTTGCACGTCTTGGGTATGTTCTCTCTATAACAGATCAAGTCCTGAGGAGTCGGGGACCTTGACGAGGATGATGAGTTGAGGGCCGAGAAAGGCACAATTGCTTGCTTGGGTGTGTATCTGCTGAGGAGTTTTAGAAACAGAAGAGAGCTATTCGGGACCAAAAGCCACAACAGTGCTTAGAATAGGTCGGTACTTACATTCGGTCTGCCTCTCTGTCTCTCCAGCAACAGTAAGGGATTTTGTCGCCTGGGTAGAATGAGGGCCCGAGCTAGTGTGGTGCGTAACTAAGCAATCGCAGATTTCTCTTGTGACACAAGGTCGAGTAGTGAGTGGTGAGTAGTGAATGGTGAATGGTGAATGGTGAATGGGCATTGCACTGCAGGCAGAGCTAGGCCACTACTCACGCTTCATTGGCGGGGAAAAAGAAGGCAAACGCACAAGAAAATAAAACATAAAAGCTACTGTACTGTTGCACTGGCAGCATGAAATGTTGGTCAGGGATAAAAATAGAAGAAAACCCCCTTTGAAGGTAGGACATACAAGGCTACGTACTTCAGGTATTGGAAGATAGGTAGGTAGGTAGGTAGATATAGATGATCATGCGTATGCCTTACATGAAGTGCGTAGGGTACCTTGTACCTGCTACCTGCTACCTGCTCCCTTGTTACAGCTCCTCTATCTGTAGCTCCCTTTGTACCTTTTCCTTGCCTTAGGCATATATGCAGAACCTCGCAAGGCAAACAAAGAAGACAAGGCACTGAAGACAATATACATGCAGCGTAGAGCTGCCTAGAATCAGCCTCCCGAACAATTGGTAGTTACGTGTACACACATTAGCGTGCAAGTATGCTACTAAGGCGGATGTCTCTACTACCTAGGCACCTAGGTGCAAATGATCGGTAATCCCCAAGCTACCTACCTAGGTATTATAACCTAATGCACACCACCTGGAAGAAAAGGCTTCTCATAGAGGCGCTTGTCTACAGTGTAGGTACCTTTGATATATATATACCTCTTTAATGGTACCTATGGGTTCCAACAGATTGTTTAAGCACCCGGGTAACCTACAGGTACACTAAACCTAGTCACCCTAGTTGGCATATGTAGATGTGGCTAGGTATTCCTTGGGTAGGTACCTAATATACCCCCACATATACCCGGACACTCGAGGTGGGGTATACTACCTAGGCTAGATACATATAATGTAGATGCAGGCTGTCTGTCTAGCTCCGGGATTATGCCTCCATGATATATACTAGACTACCTAGGTAGTAGGTGATATCCAAGGCTAGATAGAGCCTTGTCCTTCACGCGCTTAAACTACTACTACTACTACCAGCGCAGTGGCACCTATTGCCTCCTCCTGTAGCATCCCATTACCAATCGGGCCTAATATCCCAACTTCTAATGCTTACCGCTTACGGGAGCCTTACCCCTTCCTCCCACCATGTCCACCAGTCGTCGGCGTCAGAATAGCTCCGTGAGCTCATCCTCGCGTCCTCTGCCGCTCCACGGGCGCCAGAAGTCGAAGGCCCATCTAGAACCTAAATCCGCCCACGTCTCCGACCCTTTCCTCCAGAGCTTCTTGAGCCCTACCTTCAGCCCTGCCGACTACCTTAATTCGACGCTGCCCCCTCTTCAGACCTCCACCCGAAACAACAACGACCCCTCATCCGTCCCCCTCACCGAACTCTCGACCCAGACCCAGACCCAGCTATCCCAGCTGAACGCCCATACCACACGCCTCACCAACACCCTAACCCAATTGACAGATGATATTCTGCGTAGCGGCAGCCGGCTCGCATACGAGGTCGAGCTATTACGTGGCGAGACGCTGAGCCTGTCGGAGGCGCTGGCAGACCCGCTGCATGATGACATTGTGAAATTCGTACCAGATGGGCTCCAGGAGCAAGCCATCGAAACAAAAGGAGGCAACGCCACCTCGGCGAACCCAAGGCGAGCATCAGGCGCCACCACCATACCACCACCGGCAACGCCCGCAGAAGAAACCGCGCCGACGCTACCCACGAGTGGCATAGCGAGGAATCCCACAGATCCCGCCTTCATCAGCCAGCTGCAGACCCTCACGCTCGTTCGTTCGCGCCTAGACACGGTCGTCAAGACCTTCGGGGACGCAATGGAGTTCGTGTTCCCGCCGTCCGAGCTGTCCGTCAGCTCCTCGTTCCTCTCCGTCTCGGCGCCCGAGCCGGGGTCCGAGAACCACAGCACGGAGGAGAAGGGGCAGAGGGTGCTGAGGCAGTTCCGGGAGGAGATCTCGGACCTCCTGCACAAAGGCCCCGACCCCGTCGAGGGCATAGAAAAGGCCGCGCGCCGGATCGAGGAGCTGAAGGAGCTCACGACCGTGTGGAACGGCACGGCGGAGGAGAAGGGCCGCACCAAGTTCATCGACGGCTTGGCCAAGATGGTCGAGGATCGGCACAAGGAGCTCATGCGCGAGGCAGAGCAGGCAGGCCGCCGCGACGGGAGGACGGACGGAGAATCGGGTCATAGGAGAGCTCCCAACGGTAGTTTGGACGCCGCCAGTGAGAGTAAGGGACTATCTGGTTATGGAATTATGAGCCAGCTACAAAGATTACGTACCGGGTTATAACCGATCAAAGAACATAATCTTCCAGCAACTTCTCCAAAGAACGTTATCGTAGCTCTCGCACGCGTGGTCTACCTATTCCGATATGCAGTGATTAGGTTTGGCGGACAATCATCCACGAACATGTCAGTGGCCCAAATCCCTTGAATCACACCAAAGCGTACAACTATTCCTTATCGCAAGCAATGCCGCTCTTCGTAAGAGGAAAAAGGGCTCGAATGCCAGAGCACACGCAAGAAGGATCAACATCATGTACAATTCGCGGTTTATTTCTCTCGAGACCATCTATATGCGTCTAGCAGAGGCTCGCCTAACCGACAATACAAAGACCACATAAACGCCGCGCGTGTTTGGATTTCCGTACTAAACCGAATGATGCAATTTGAAGAAAGCAAAAAGAGAAAAAAGGGAGCAAAACCCCTAACCCCTCCTCGTCGATTACCCTCCCGAGGGACAAATAAATAAATACCATAATACAGCGTCCGTATAATCATACCCTCATTTAGAGGCTTAAAGCCAAAATGTAAAAAACATCATGACCGTTACCAGTCCTGCGGCCATACCACTACAACATCGGGGGTCAGTATTCGCCATCTTGATCGTAATATATGAGTCTTTTCGAAACCGCGAGGGCTTCCGAAAACATGGAATTAGGCCCGAAAGCGAGCCTTGATGCTTATAAAGTCGCCAAAAAGGAAGAAAATGACACCGAAAGTTACTCACGTCGCCTCTTGTGAACCAGGCACCGCATTCTCCGTCTCAGACGGAGTTGGAGCCGCAGATGATGCAGCAGATGTGTAGGTGCTAGTACCTAGTGTCGCGCCCAGTGTAGGGGCCGCCACATTTCCATTCACGAGCCAGCCTCCGGATGTTGAGGCCGGGCATGCACGAGTCGATACAATGCTCGGATCGTACTTAGACTTGGCAACGCCTGATGGCGAGAGAGTAGCCCACTGTTTGCTGAGATTGTCGAAATCCGGTGACACGGGAGTTGGGGTGCCTGCGCGTGTGTATCCGTCGTAGATGTTCTTACCAGTAACCGTCGGGTCCACCTTCGGCCCATAGGATACGAGTCCGTAATGGTTTTGTTCCTCGATCCATTCGTAAATGATTGCACCACTCCAGTGTTCCGACATGACTTGCCCAAATATGGATGCCTGGTCTTCAAATAGACGGGGGCCTGGCTCGTTGCATCCTGTTTCGCTGAAGAAAATAGGGACTGGGAAGTTCTTGGCTTGTTCCTGAAGGCCGGCGTAGCCGGATCCCGAATAGCTCGAAGGGTCACACCACTGGTAAGAGTTGATGCCATCTACACAATCGCAGGTTAATAGATATACCCTCGGACTGGATTTTGCCGTTCTAGGAATATTGACGTGCTTCGTGGAGCATTCTCGTGAAGTCAATGGGGGAGGCTGAGGCTGCTGAAATCACATACAGAAGTCAACATTCTCTGAAGTATCCCCACCACAGGTGAGATAGTCTTGCAAAAATGGCCGGAGCTCGGCAATGTCAGTAGCGGAGTAGCCCACGGGAATTTTGCGGTAACCCTTCGCATCTCGGTGCGCCTTGAGATCTCGGGCCGCAGACTTGATGAACGGTGCAGCGAGCGATTGGTTGTTAAGGGCAATGATCTCGTTGCCCACGAATAAGCCGAGCAAGTTATCATAGCCATGGAAGGCATCCATAACTTTGGAGTAGGCATCGAGCTGTGTTTCGTTCCAGTATGGGTCACCCTATGAGCACATGTTAGCCATCATTCTGCCACTGCTGCCTACCAGGGTACCGGATGAGCAACACACCGGAAGAATGTATGTGTCGAAGGTATCCATATCAATCATAGCGTAGATACCAGCATCAGCAAACACCTTCATACACCCATCATGATCCGCATCGGCATCAACATGATACACGCGAATTGTATTGACGCCTAGTTTTTTCATCAGGGAGGCATCCCGTGTGCATTGAGCCGTGTCGGTCAACGGGTCATCTGAAGGACGTTCATGTTAGAACCGGCCATCTCTACACAATTTAGACATGTTTTGCTGACTGACCAGGAATCAGTTGGTAAGCAACACCTACAAAAAAGAGTTAGTGATTGTGTGCTGACGTGTTATATCAGCCATTCATACCCTTGATGAAAAATTGGTTGCCTTCGCTGGTGAAGAACTTGTTACCCAAAGCTTCGATAGTTGGGATCGCATGGGTTACTGCGGCACCGCATATCGCGGCAAGAAACGGGGAGCGCATTTTGAGGATTCGAGCGACGACTAGGTGGTGCAGAACGTCGTCGAGTACCAGGGCGGCCCGTGATTGGTGGGAGAGTGGCGAGAGTAAACAACGGGAATGGCTAGCAACGGAAGTGACTTGGGTCTATCTAATCATGGACGACAGTAACTTATTATAAGCAAGCAGCGGACCTATGTTTGTCCCTCGTAACACTGTACCAAGATGCGGCTCTCTACCGATGCTGGCGGGTATCACCAAAAACACACAAACAAAGACGAAGAGAAATGAGTCGAGGAGCACCCAATTCACCATGTCGCAGGGAGAGAGATAAAAGCTGGTCGGTCATTACTTAGCTAGCTCGCTCGAACCTGCACTGGGAAACACTGGGAAATTTCATGATTGCTATTGCCATGGGTGAGGCCTTCTGTGATAGGCCCGAAGCCTTCCCGGCGTCATCCATCAGACCTTCCAGATCTCCCAACTCGCTTAGAAAAGGAAGCCCGCCAAGAGTTTTGGACAGGGCAGGATTGAGTTCTTTTTACCAACCGCTTCCCTCTTCCGGGTGCTAAAACGCTAAAACCACAGCAAGGACGAATATCCATGGCAGAATCGAAGGGACAGTGGAGATGTCGCGTTGAGTAGCGTCGTGTTACTAAGGAGGCGGACAGATGGTAGGTAGACTACCTAGTCAGGTACTTACC
Organism: Xylaria grammica; assembly: GCA_004353285.2. Taxonomy (NCBI): domain Eukaryota; kingdom Fungi; phylum Ascomycota; class Sordariomycetes; order Xylariales; family Xylariaceae; genus Xylaria; species Xylaria grammica. The sequence continues at coordinate 4,732,521 of NGZP02000009.1, forward strand.
TAGGTTAGGTAGGTTAGGTAGGTGAGGTAGTAGATTAGGTAGACACCATACACTAGCACAGGAACCTAGCACAGGAACCTAGCACAGGAACACGAAGAGGTACGGCGCGAACGCTACCTGCCCGCACATCTTGGCATCTTCTGGTTGGTCACTGACTGCTTGCCTTCCCTAGCTGCTTTCCTAGACCAGCTGTCGATGCCACCCGATTGGCGATCTTCCCTCAGGCATCTGAATCAAGTCTGTCGGACATCCCGCAGAACTCAATATGCATATATAGCACCGTACATAGTACGATACGACGATATGAGGAATTCGTGACCAGAAGACTCACTCCTATCCACCGCGCGCACTCAGCAACAATGCGAATGTAAGACGTTGATCTAGAGGAGTGAAATTGCCAGGACCGAAGATGGGACCGCCCCGGATCCTCCTGACATTGTATCACCATAACTCCGAACAATTTTTGTTCTCAATTTTGCCGAGGGAATCACGCTAGTCTTTATCATGACGTCACCACTTTCATCGTATGCATGGTCAGGACTGGGGCATGATTTCGATTTGATAGCTTAATTCGGCCGTAGGTATCAAAACAAACCCATCAGTCAGTCAACCGCCTCCCGAAATCAAAGCAAGCGAAGCATGAGCGGCCTTTATTACGTGTGAGCATGCGAAAAACAGATTGCCTTACACAGCACAAATTCTCAAGTGTGTCTTGTTTGTAGCACCGGTGAATGTTCCACAGCCTAATCTGAAGCACTACTAGTATTAGAAACCGAGGATATCAGGCACAGACAGACTCGGAAAAGTAGCCACCGCATCAACCGCGAACTCACATCACGCGCCACCTAGCTACCAATACCGCTTTGTTTTCTTATAGGACGTGTATTATTGCGCATGATTGGATATATATACATATATATACGGGGTAGCCAGACGTATAGGCGTTTAGGCTTAGCTTCCTAAGTTATCTAGTCGTCGTTCTACGGAAAGACCTAACAGAGGTAACGAGTCCGCGACCAAGCTTATAAATGACGATTGTTATCGAAGGTTAGCTTGCAGCCTCGTACAAGATTGTACGTTACAGCGCTCGACTTTTGAGCTGCAGTACAATATGTAGCTAGCCGTACATCACCACGTGTTACCGTACCACAAACAATGAAGGCCTATGGCAAACCCTCTCGACATAACCGAACCCGATCCTTGATCCGGCAGCCTGTAGATTTTGGGACCCCGGGCGAATTTAAGTATGCGGCCACATACGCGGACGAGTAGGAATAAGCATAACACTGCATAAGTTTTAAACGTTAAGAGACAAGGGTACTCCGTATACCGGGAAAAAGATACAAAATATCCCGTAAGAAAGCATCATGGTTATATGGCAAAGGGGAGAACAGTACCAAGACCGAGATACATTGTTGATACCAGTCTAATTAGGGGCGCTGGACGTAGCATGTATATAAGGTTCAGTTTGACGTTTGTCTCCCGGTTTGAGGCAACACCATCAAATAGATCTCAACAAATAGCTGCTCTAGTGCGTTATTCGTAGGCTGGGGGACTCGAATGATGGAGTTCCCAGTAGCACGATGAGATATTACACAGCTCTGTCAACACTCCGGCGGGCGGAATAGCCACAACTCGTATAGGCGCGATAAGGCGGATTTTAACTCCTATCTCTTTACCTGATAGATGGCATTTTAGCACTACGAGAATGTAATGAGGTAGAACCTTTGGCCAACACGCGGTCCCCCGCATACTGCCCGCAGTGCCACTAGCTATGCAGACCATCTTTCTTCTTCTCCACTGTTTCCGCCACATATTCGACGCCACTCAGCCACAATCAAGTCCGGAACTTTTAGCCAATTAAAATCTATTTTTTTGATAAAGCACCTTTTTCTTAGACATCTATGAGAGCCATCTCAAGCATACTTTTAGACGTCACAAATCTCAGAAGTCTCGCGAAGCTCTAGTCATCATGGTAAGGCATACTAGAATTCCAATGTCAATATAATTGCTAATTTTTTTTACACAGAAAATCAAGGCAGCGCGTGGCGTTGAAAGCCATCTGACGGCTGGGTCTAGTGCCCCAAAGGTTGCACCCTTCCCAACGTACCATTTGTCGAGGTCCCTGCTCATCAGTTATATAGGCTCCGAGGAATTTGGACCCAGCCATGCACCAGTTTGAGCGCGCAAGGGAGTACACCCGTGCCCTCAACGCTACAAAGTTGGAGCGGATGTTCGCTCAACCTTGTAAGTCTCAATCAACACTGGTGATCTCGCAGACAGCTCGACCTGATGATATCACCCTCCTGTTGCGACTTTCATGTGTTGCATGAGCTGCCTACAGTATCTCTAAGGCACCTATACTAATTAATCTACTCACAGTCATCTGTCAGCTAGGAAATGGTCATGTATGTTTGCCATTATGCATGTGAAACAAGGTGCTGATTTCTTTTAGGTGGACGGAGTGTATTCGTTCGCCAAAGACCCTAATAATCTATCACGATTCGCTAGTGGGTCAGGAGATGGGTGAGAAAATAATGTTTTCTATCATCCCTAACTAAACTAACCCGTCATAGCGTCGTGAAGTGCTGGAACCTAGCAAGCCGAGAAGAGGTCTGGCAGACAACTGCTGCTGAGAATATCGTGAAATCAATAGCTTTCACCAAAGACCAGAAGCTGCTAACAGCATCTACGGATTCAACGATAAAATTGTTCGATCCTTATAATACTCCAAATCAGGCACCTCCAATTCATTCGTGGCTCGGTAGCCATCCGTATACGTCGCTATCCGTTCATCGAGATGGTCGGTCTTTCGCAGCGGCTACTGATGTAGGTCATCATATTCACCGTTATGTTATGAACTCTACTGACCTCAGCCAGTGTATATCTATCCACAATCTAGATCAGTACACTGCAGCTCCAGAAGTTATCCGATGGCCCACCTCCGGGAACACGAGTGAGTGATATGGGACTCCCCCTTCCTTTTCCCCAGCCACTGCTACTAGCATCATTATCATTCCCTTGCCCTTCCCATCCACACTCCTCGGTCTACCTATGTACCACCGAAATCAAAGTAGTCACTCAGAGAAATTACTAACCATCATCTTAAAGTCAATTCGGTTGCCTTCAATCAAAGCGAAACCAGCGTGCTGGCTAGCTGTTCCAGCGATCGCAGTATTGTCCTGTACGTGTACTACTTCTATCAGTCTGACGCGATGTCAGATTTGTAACATAGACACTAATCGACAGTGCAGCTATGATTTAAGGACTTCATCGCCTCTAGGACGCACGACCCTCAAATTTGGGCTTAATAAGATCGTCTTCAATCCAATGGAGCCGATGAACTTCGTAGTCGCGTCAGAGGACCACAACCTTTACAGTATGTCCATCATATAATCCAATACCTGTTGTCCACGGTCAATCTCGGGCGCTTGGGCTCGGGTAAATACAATAGGCCCGGTCATTGCTAACTAAAAATAGCTTTCGAGTACGATTCTTCAAGTCCTATCATTTCCATTGCTACAGCTATACTCGCTTTATTCGGTTGTCTCATATACATGAGTACTTTGTTGTATATGATATTTGCTGACTGTTCGATTGAATAGTATGCGTTCAGTTCAACGCGCTCTAAATATTTGTAAGTGGCTCGCAGTATCGGATCTCGCGAGCTAGTCACTAACATACGGTTTACAGACAAGGGCCACGTGGCGTAAGTGTTTTTCGATGTGTCTCTCTTGTCTCAACCGTCCGGAACAATTTTCGCCTATTTAAAGCGTTTTCTGCCTCGGCGAAAGCTATATGCACTCTCGAGCCCCATAGGCCAAGTCTCCGCGAAGTTTACTAATGCTCGTATACTTTAGGGCCATTATGGACGTTGATTTTTCTCCTGACGGCCGCGGTTTGATTAGTGGCAGCTACGATCGTACCCTAAGACTGTGAGTAATCATGGACACACCAAAGATATTACCACTAAGATTCTTCGGCAGATGGAACCGAGACGAAGGAGTGTCCCGTGATATATATCACACAAAGCGAATGCAACGCGTTTTCTCTGTGGGGTGGACCCCGGATGCCAACTACATTCTTTCAGGGTAAGTGTCATAGGCTAAGTTTCCTTTATTTTAGTAGGATCAGTGGCTAACCCGGATATAGGAGTGATGATGGCAACGTAAGGCTATGGAGAGCAAACGCCTCCAAGCGACAGGGTGTCAAATCCGCTCGCCATCGACAAGCACTCGAGCACAACGATGCGCTCATTGAACGATACGGCCATATGGTATGTTTCACAGGATTTCCAGCGGCCGCATCCCAGCCCGAGAGTTGTTATTAACCGATGCACAGCCCGAGATCCGACGTATCAGGAGACATAGACACATTCCCAAGGTGGTGAAGAAGGCAGGCGAGATCAAGCAAGAAGAGTTGAAGGCAATCAAGAGGCGCGACGAAAACGAGAGGAAGCATACGAAAAAGCAATTCGAGAAGAGGCAGAGCGAAAGAGACAAGGCCGTCCTGACGAGAGAGAAGTAATAGGTTGTCGGCGAAATCAATACTCGAATTGGTTAGACTTGCATTGGCACGGCGTTACCGGGACTAGGAAAACACAGGATACCAGAAGGAAAATATATGTATGCATCGCAATACTGGCGTTCGTTCAGAGAGACGTGAACCGAGGAGAGACAGATTATCATCTCGTTACCGTAATGGTCTATCGACTGGCGACTAACTTTGGATGCGATGCTGTTAAGTCCCCCGGCCTTGAGTCCGTTTATGTATGAATGAACATGTGTAGTCTTCTACAGTAGCATTTTCCTATTGAGCCTCATCTGAACACCGTGGGATTTGAGGGTAATGGTCCTAATCTGTTCATTTCTATTTGGTAATAATATGGTAATGGTTAGCCAGGGAAAATAGACGAGCTGCCAGGTACCTAGCCGCCGCAACTTTTCAGTGGATAGGGCCCCTGCAGTTCACTCGGTACGAGCCGATTGGAGCAACCCCACCCCCCCCCAAGGAGCCCCAAGGAGCCCCCCCCCCAAAACGGTGGTGCAGTGATGAAACAGAAGGCCCTGTGTCAATGTGTTTCAACCACGACACGAAATTCTATCTTCTATTACCGAGAAACACCATTTAACAGGAATCGAAATCCCCTTCCTCCTCCCTTTTTCCTCCTGCGAACCACCTTCTCGTCCTTCTCTTCGATTTAGCACTTTGATAGTTTGAAGTGGTTGCTGGCCAACAACAACATCAATTCAGCCCATCTAGATCACTTCTAATAATCCGGTACTCTATCACCATCATGAATCGTCCTCGGCCCCCGACGAACGACTCTTGGTTCGCGCCCCTATCCGTCGACCTCTTCCTCAAAGTACTCAACATCACCCTCCTCCACCCTTTCGTAGCGTGGATCATACCGTTATGCTTTCGCGCCGAGCACCAGGCATGGGATACTCGCCCCATGGTTGTCAGTATCATATGGGCCATCTTTGTGACGTTGCTATGGATGGGAAATGTCATGAGCCATAGGATCGCATATGGGCTGCATCGTGAGGTGGACTTGAATGAGGAGGTCATTGTGATAACGGGGGGCACGAGCGGGCTTGGTCTGCTGATCGCAGAAGTCTACGGTATGAGGGGCGCGACTGTTGCCGTCCTAGACACCAAACCCCTTGAGAATACCGATGCGCGCGGCATCACATACTACCAATGTGACGTCACCGACAAGGCACAGATAGCACGAGTCGCAGCAGACATCGAGCGCGACGTAAGCGGCCCTGAAGTCTAGGCAGATTCTCTATACTAACAGATGTGCATTCAGCTGGGAACGCCGACCATCCTAATCAATAACGCCGCCGTCGTCGTTGGCAAGAAACTTCTCGATATGGACATTGACGAAGTCGACAAAAGTCTCAAGACCAACCTGCTTTCCCACTTCTACACCATCAAGACCTTTCTCCCCGGCATGCTCAATAATGAGACAGGCGGTACCATCGTCACCTTGTCGAGTGTGATCGGCCACCTCGGCGCTGCCCAGCTGTCGGATTATGCAGCGGCGAAAGCCGGTGTGACAGCCTTGCATAAATCTCTAGCCGCCGAGCTGCAGGAATATCCTGAAATTAAGACGATCCTAGTGACGCCGGGCCAGCTCAGCACGCCCCTTTTCAATGGCGTTCATACCCCCAACTGGTTCATCGCCCCCGTTGTAGAGCCCATCGAAGTGGCCAAAGAGATTATCAAGGCTATCGACCTAGGGCTTAGTGACCACATCGCCACGCCTCTATACGCCCGCTGGATTGACTGGTACAATGTATTGCCCGTCGGTCTTCAGAAGATCACACGTAATTTGTCTGGCATAGATCGGAGCATGAAGACATTCGTTGGCCGCAAACCCACAGAGAAGAGCGAGAAGAGCGGGAATTTAATATGATGGCAGGGGAGGTCTAGACCCTCAAGTATGGGTCTTTGGCCCCGATATTACGTAGATGCCGGCGTCTACGCAATAATCAATCTGTAATGTATATATAGGCTGTTTTCAACAACATGAATGAACGATTTCAATGCAAGCTTGCGAGCCGCACTGGCCTTCTGCACAACGCATATACATGCCAAGTAAATCTTCGGGCTTCAGGCATATTATTGTAAGTTCCACATCGGGCATCTCCGAGCGTCGAAGCGACTGAGGAACTCGATCGCCTATTGTTGCCCGAACGTCGACATTCGATGCACCTCTGCTCTTATTACGAATGAGGCCGCCCCCGGCTAACAATTGGAATACGCATGTAGTGTAAGGCTGATTTCAGTAGCATAACTGCCATATGAGCTGCGGTGGCCATGCGCACATATGCAGTGGGGATGCAGTGCAGATGCTTAGGTTGCATCACTAACGGTAGAACGTCAACCACTTATCTATATTCCCCTTCCTCGCACGCCCTGCCTCTCTTCCCCGTCCCGCCTCTCGCTCGCTCGCTCGCTTACTCCGTTGTTTCCCTCCGCCGCTACCAGCTAAGCCCCCTTTTCTCCCTGGTTTTGACCTGCTTAGGTAGGCAGCTGCTAATCCATCCCGGTATCTCGGCTGTACCGCTAGGACTCGATCAACCACTCGTGCATCTGTATCGTTGTAGCTTTTTTATAAAGTCTGATGTCCGTGGCCGTATCCGGTAGCCCCAGCGGGGATCTACTGATAGATCAAAGGTAGACGCTCGTTACTAGTAGGTATTTTCGAGCCGGGGCCTAATCCAACAATGGTAAGGTGACGGATAACGTGTGAATGCTTTACTAATTATGCATCCTAGCGATAGATATCAAAGGCAAAATAGATCGCCGACATGGTATGACAGGCTTATACGTAGTACTTGATCAACCAGGACAGGACATACGAATTAGGCATCCATTGAGGTATCATGCTTTAGGTTGCCACTATATTGCCCAGGCCCTTTTAACGTGGTATTTGATCACCTGAGGATGGATCGTCTGTCAGGCACAACCAAAGTAACAGATGTATTGGCTGCTATACGATCCTACGTTCATATATTGGGCACAACACGAGCATTCTTCCAATGATTACCTGCACATCGCATGCATAGGAAAAAGGATATATATCCTGTTACATGAACGCCTTCAGCCCTCAATCTGCACCGCCCATCGTCAGACGTCGCTCTTTTCTCCACCGTGGCGGAACGGTCCGCGTTCAGCTTTCCACATCAACACCACTTTACGCAGAGCCCTCGCTCCATGACGAAAAGTTAGAGGCGAAAACGGCGTTGTGATCCTCTTTTAGATATATACCTTAGAAATACATCTTCTCCACCGAAAGGCGCCACGCAGAGCAGGTTAGCGTAGCAGTCGAGAGAAAAGGCCTCTACGGATACGGCCCAGGCCGCGTATTCTTTTTCCCTTTGTAGATAATAAAGATGAGGGAAATTATGGCCGGGAGATCATCCGTTGAGTAACGGTATATCAACAAGAAAAGCAAAAAACATATAATAATGAAGCCACATCAGCCCTATTCCCATTAACTAATCCCATAAATCCAGACCCGATCACAAGTATTGCCCATTCACGCAAACCCCACGATCCCGTCCATCTGGGCGTTGTGGGGGGTGGTGGGGGAAGACTAGGGAAACCTAGCAAGCAATCCTAGGATGCGCTTAAGGAATCATCCCACACCCTTTTACCTTACTTCCACTGCCATCTATCTGCCGTACCGTTGCCATGTACCTAGCGCAGAGCGTCTGCAGGGGTCTTTGAGTCTCCATGAGAAGAAAGGATCGCTATGCGAAAAAATTGCGCCGGGAGAGGGAAAGCTGAACGCAGACGAGAAACCACGGCGTGCTGAATCTTTTTTCAGTGTCCAACCCCAGAGCCGGGCCTTCTTCTACAGCTCAGGCGCTCATACAGCATCATGCCATTTCTATTTCCGTGGTTTTCTGCCGGATGGGGGACTTGGCAAAGGACCGCCTCGATATGGTCATCTCGGCGCATCCCACACCCTTATAATAGCTCAGTTTGACGGTCGTAGTGTATGTATGGGTTCAACTAGGGGCCTCGCCGGCCAGGGTCTATACATTTTCTTATCTCGTGCCCACACTTAGCCAATGATAAGCGTTGTCGTCGTGTCGAGTACACACACCCCCAACGCAGCCAACGAGATGCCTCGCCCACTATGCCAGCAGTTAACAGCTCTTCTTCTTCCTGGTCATATTGCTTTTGTGTGTTACACCTAGGTACGTAAATGAAAAAAAAAAGGCCATCGTCAGGGCGGCAATAATAGTAATAACACCCCGTACTTCAGGTTACCTAAGAGTGGGCAGAGATTCCCTCGACCTTTCTGGTTCAACTCTGCATCTCTGCTGCTGACAGTGTTACATTACCAAACTCGCCTGCGTCAGGAGGCATCAGCAGGCCGTTTCACTTCATAAATTCTGCGCTGTGCCACGCTAGGCACCACCATCGATAATACTCTCTCCCCATAGGTATCCCGCCGTATAGGCCGTTAAGCTCCAGTTGCTATAACATCGCGAGCTGGCCCGCTTCCATCCAAACCACCTTCTCGGGAGTGGACCGGGAGAAATGCTACCTTTCCCGTTCACAGGGAGGTGACTATGTGGTGGGATACATCACTTATCGAAACAACTGTCACGCGGCAGTTCGTGTGCTCACACCTTATTCCCGAAGAAATCGAGCGTCTGGACCAGCCATTGGCCTTCGGAGATGGCTTGACCGACGGCACCTATTGGGAATGGATCGAAAAGGCCAAGCGCATCTTCCTCATTCTATCGGACTTGGGAGTCCCCGACCAGATCTTCGGGATCATCGACGACAGCTGGGACGATGACGACCTCCCTATCGCTCTTGACCAGGTTGGACGACTTGCTCTTACTCCCGGCCGGGACGACAGGATCGCCAAGAAGTTTTACGCGCGGCAATTCCATTATCTCGTCCATTATATCGACAAGGGAAAGCACGTGGTCTACCAAGAAGATGATCTGGTACCCGTCGTTGTTGATAAACGGCCAGGCCTAGCTACCAACAATGTAACCGACAAGATCGAACTTCCAAATAGGCCTGGCGAGGCATTTACGCGGCGCCGATTCTCGATCGGAACAGGCCCTGGGAATATGTCAATGGAGAGCTTCTTAAACGAGGTCAACAGCGCCAAGAACCTACAGAGCGACCACTTATCATCGTATTATGGCTCATACGTCTATCAAGGATGCGCCTATGTAATATTCACACACACAAGCGACTTCAACCTCAAATCGCTGTTGTCAACGACACCGGGTCCGTGGAAGCCATTGGCGAAACAGGAGCGAAGGCAAATGTTGATGAACTGGATCCACTGCTTGACGGACACGCTGTGCTATATTCACAGGAAGCGTCGGTCTCATGGGAACATCAAACCATCCACGATCCTCTTTTGCTCTAATAATTACATCTTCTATACCAACATGTCCCGCTTAAGCAGTGACGCCGCCTTGAGCGCATCCGAGAGGTCGGTTTTTGACCGAGAGTCCTACGATTTCGCCGCGCCAGAACAGTGGTATCGGCCTTCGGCAAGCGCACATCGTAGGAACATGATGGTGCAGCAATCCTCGGCATCCACATCATCAGAAAGCACCACGTTCTCTATTAGTCGCGGCAGCTCCTCGGATACGAGCAGCAATGCCAGCTCGGTACTTCATACACCAAACCCACTCCTTGACCCTCAGGCGGCGGACATCTTCTCATTAGGCTGCGTAATACTGGAGTTGATAAGTCTGCAAATGAAGCGAACAACGCGAGCCTTCGCCTCCCACCGTGCAGCGAAACACAAGCTAGCGGGCAGGGGAGGGGCAGTCCTGGACTCGTCATTCCACAAGAATTTAGGCCAAGTAGAGTCGTGGATGAACGGACTAGCCAAAGACGCAGCGAAGAAGGACGACCTCATGTTCAGGGGAATCGCCCCGATGCTCCACGTAGTAGCCCGGATGCTCTCGGTGCTGCCCCAAGAGCGGCCAACGGCCCAGGAGGTCGAGCAGGCGATGTACAAGATCCTCACGGAGAATTGCCAGATCGCAGAGCCGCATTGCGTGCACCAATATGGAGAAGTTGGCCTCGGGCTCGGGAATCTCAGTATCAGTCAGCAGGACGGGAATTTCAGCATTGCCACGAAAAAACAAGCCGGCACGAGCTCGAGGCCCGGCTCGGCTATCAGTGGTCACTACCGCTCGACGAGTAACCTGGAGAGAGAAATGACCAACCAGTCGTCCAGCAGTAGTAGTAGTCGCCATTTGCTCCAAGATGTGCGGACTTCACACACACGGCCTGACTGGCAAGCTCCTCGGCACAGCAGTAGCTCGTCGTATCTCATGGGCACGAATTAAAGGCACATGGGAAAAGTGTGGCCTACGTCGAGCACGTATAGATCTCACCCGCTTCAATAAGTATAAACATCGTACCCACATAAGGAGTAGAGATGGGCGGTCCGTCTTGGGATACGTGGAAGATATATATCGGGGGTGGTCAACAGTTGTAATTACAGTAGAAATCGACGGCTAGGATATCCATTTGTGGAATAGGCGATATGGAGTTTTCTAGGCCCTGGGACTTAGAAATGCAATACATCCTGATGGAAAGCGCATCATTCGCATTGTGCACAAGATTATTAAAACACCGACTCGATACGCAACAGAGGCCGAGTGTGTTTTGTCAAGAACGAAACACCACCTGGGCAACCTCCTTAAACGATCGACTAGGCGTAGCGGTGTCATTAGGTAGGCACCCGAAACGAATTGACAGAAGTATAAACTCACAATGCCCTAGGTACCATACTTAAATATGATATGCTTATAGTGTAAGTCAATTATTTATCAACGTTGTCTTGTTACGAAGGTCGGTGAAAGTGATGATAATAGCACCCGGAATTTCAATGTACCGCGGCCCACGTCGAGATCCAGCACCCAATGACAGCTGTCTGACGGACCGAGTACGTACCTATAGACCGCCCATAGTATACATATACACCAAGAGCTCCGGCCCCTGCAGGCGCAAGCGCAGGCACTGACCTCAGTACGTAAACGGACCTAACCACCTCCAATGGATTGAAGAGCTCAGCCTAGGAACCAAAGACAAGTCAACCAAAATAACGACGACATAATAATTACAAACCACCGCGAAGAAACACCTACTCCTCCTCCTCTCACACCCGTCGTCGGCCCCTTCAGATATCTCTGAAACCATACTGCACTAAACACACATCAACCCCCCACGATGACCGTAGATAATAAGCCCTCTGTGAAGGAGGCCAAGACCCTGGCAAGCACCGACCCGCGCAGGGCTGAAGCTATCTACAAGGACATCATCTCCACGCCCCCCTCCGTCACATCAGAAGCTGCCGTCAAGGAATATGAGACTGCCCTGATCAGTCTAGGAGAGCTATACCGAGATGAAAAGTAAGAACCAATGGCGACACCTTTTCTACGAGGCATCCCACATCTACATGTGTGCGGCTGTCTGCAGGCTGTGGGTTACAATCGCTGACGCCATTCTCAGGAAGCCAAACGAGTTGGTCGAGCTCGTGACCACCAGTAGAAACGTTCTCTCCAACTTCGCAAAGGCTAAGACAGCCAAATTAGGTACGCTATCTCTCTCGTCTCATCATCCCATTTTGTACCTTGCCGCAGCCCGCTTGTCTTCCGCTCTACAGTCCACCGTCGCTAACAGCGCCACCTCACCGTCGCAGTCCGCCAACTCCTCGACCTCTTCGACGCCATTCCCAACACAACCGACATCCAGATCTCCGTGACAAAATCATGTATAGAATGGGCCACCTCAGAGAGACGAAGTTTCCTGCGTCAGAACCTCGAGACACGTCTCGTCACTTTACACATGGCCAAGCAATCCTATTATGACGCCCTGACCCTCATCAACGGACTGCTCCGGGAGCTGAAGCGTCTCGACGACAAGCTAGTGCTAGTTGAGGTCCAGCTACTAGAGTCTAGGGTATACCACGCACTGGGCAATATCTCGAAAGCGCGAGCCGCCCTGACGAGTGCCCGTACGAGCGCCGCCTCCGTTTACACCCCACCCCTCCTACAGGCGAATCTCGATATGCAGTCCGGCATGCTCCATACCATGGACCAGGACTTCAACACAGCATACTCGTACTTCATCGAGGCACTGGATGGTTACCACAGCCAAGAAGCAACACCGCGAGCCACAGCCGCCCTCCAGTACATGTTGCTTTGCAAGATCATGTTGAACCTCGCCGACGACGTCAACTCGTTGATGGCGTCGAAGCAGGCCCAGAAGTACGCCGGCCAGAATCTCGAGGCGATGAAGGCCATCGCGCGCGCGCATTCCAACCGTTCGCTCGAGGAGTACGAACGCGCCCTTGCTACCTACCGCTACGAGCTCGGCAGCGACGCCTTCATCCGGAACCACCTGCGCCGCCTGTACGACGCCATGCTCGAGCAGAACCTCATCAAGGTCATCGAGCCTTTCAGCCGCGTCGAGATCGACCACATCGCGCGCATGGTCGGCCTCGACAAGCAGCAGGTCGAGCGCAAGCTCTCGCAGATGATCCTCGACAAGGTCATCATCGGCGTGCTGGACCAGGGCGCCGGCTGCCTCATCATTTTCGACGAGACGCAGCGCGACGAGTCCTACGACGCCGCGCTGCAGACGATCGAGAAGCTCAGCAACGTCGTCGACGTCCTATATACGAACCAAGCCTCCATGCTAGAGTAAAAAATCGAACGTCTCGTCTATAACGGCTTAGGTACGGTCGACAACAACAACAATAACAACCACTACTCTAGATTAGATAACTCTTCTGCCATAGAGGAAAGGAGGATTTACCTACATCGCGCCAACGAGATTCGCTGGGTCCGACCATCAATCAATCAATCAATCGCATGCTGCATGTAATATTAGGTAGACCACAGATAGGCTAAAACCGACGTAAATACTACTACAGAATGGATGGATGCTCTTTGCGGTCCCAGCGTCAATTGACAAGATGATATATGTATGCCTTCAATCACTTAATTTTTTTAATCCCGGTGATATGCCCTATGCAATCGACGTAACACGCCGTATTCTAAGTTCTTCATTCAAGACCATGCCCGCCTAACCATCCAATTCACCAAGCCAAAACAAAAGGCCGCCGCCACCTCACCAATCTAGTGAGAACCATCTGCCGTATCCTATGCAGGTGCGTACACAGCTCAAAACAGAAGCCGCCAAACCCGTTTTTTCAGTTTCAATTTCTCAGAAAGCCAGACCAGACCAGACCAGACCAGTGTCCCGTATACATATACACAACGAACGAACGAACAAGGGGGGGTATCTATCAAATGTTGTCCATTTTCAAATACAACCTTGCCAAAGAACGCAGACCAAAGACCTAAGCAAAACGCCTTCCATGCATGCAATGCAATTCAAGCAGTCCAAGACATGATTTGCGTTTATCGCATTCCGAAGTAACGTGATAAACGCCATCAATCCATCCTAACAACCCTACCCGCATACGTTAGGTACGTCAAAGATAAAAAACCACGTCATGAACAGAGATGGTGGGAGGTGAGCAAGTAGGTAGGTACGTATGAATGTACTCTACGGAGCCGTGCCGGCCTGCCTCCTCTCCTCGCCGATGACGAGCGCAAACAGTCTCTTGGCAAGGACGCGCTCGTCCCAACCGCCGACCTCGAGTTTAAACGCCTCGACGACCTCGAGGTGCCAAGGTTCCAAGATCAGATGCGCATCCTGGGCCGCCACTTCTTTCCCTAGCAGGACAGACGAGCGGCGCTCGTCAGGGGGCGGGAGGGCGCACAGCTGCTGGAAGCGCAAGGGCTCGTGACGGCGTAGCTGGAGCATGTCGTCGAGGCGGGTCCAGTGCTGTTTGGACCACGTCGTCTGAGACAGCGCGACGCTCGTCGATTCTGTTGCAAACGCAACGGAATGCGACTGCTGGATTTCTCGCGAAGCTGTCGAGACTTTGGGGGTGGTTTCATCTAGATAATTATCGTTGGCGTTTCTGATCTGCTGGGTATAATGATACGGCTGGTTCTCCTTACCCTCGAAAGTGGGCCGAGCAGAAAAGCCCTGCGATAAAGTGTTACGTCCATTAGTACTGTTATGTAGCACGTTCCGCGCTTGAGGCTGGGCTAAGGGAGCCAAGGGAGCCAAGGGAGCTAAGGCGTTATTTGAGAAAGCTACAATGCGTCCTGGTGTTGTCGGCTTCAGCGGCGAGCGGAAGGAGGATTTGGTGGGTGAGAGATGCCGGTCCCATCGAGAAGGCTTCTCACGGGGCGGCACCCGTTCATACTCGGAGGTCTCCGTCAACGCAGAGGATTCTTGCTCGTCGCTAGATTCTTGGAAGCCATGATGGTCTTCGCCTTGAACAGTTGAGTTTGCTTCACTAGGTGCGAACAGCGAACCTCTTAACAGCCCCGGCCGTGGCGTAAAATTTCGCTTCTGTTCAATAGGTGGAAAGTTTAGGCGTTCTGGCGTTGACGGTGCGACTGAGGCCGAGGGAGATCGAGAGGGAGAAAGCGAGGCGGAGGTTGAGGGTTCATAGGTATCCGCTACGGTATCGGTAGAACGCAAGGCTGGACCTGGGGAAGATAGATCGGTTCTTTGGCCGGGGCGAGAGTTGGCCTCGGTTTTTGGCATCGAAGGGAATAAGCCAGTTGACCACAGAGCTCTCGGAGGTTCTTTCGGTTCTCTGGCCTCCAAGGTTGGCTGGGGGATTGCAGGTTTATTGACAGACCCAGGCGGGTTAGGTCCAGGCGGCTGATTTGTGGGCAAAACCGCAGGCGAAGAGAAGAACGATAAAATGTCAAACCCACCAAAGAATCCGGACTTGCGTTTTTTCTGTTCTTGTGGGGTTTGCTTTGCCTGCCGGGCTACTAATGAATACTCAGAAGCATCTGCAGAGGTTTCTGGAACTGTAGGCACGTCAAGAGCTTCCAGTGCCTCATGCTCCTCGTACTCTTCGTGCTCCTCATAGCCCTCAAAGTCTTCATATATTGGGTCCAGCGCCCCTTGTGGTTGTTGAAGAGGGGCAGGCTCTTCATTTTCTTCCACATCTTCAGATTCATCAGAGTCAGCAAGCCCCCCATACTCTCCAAAATTATCATGACTGGGATTGGGAGAAGCAGTGTTTTCCCGTCTATACAAGTCTTCTTGCATTAAGCCCTTCTGCGCGGATTCCGGATGAAGAGGCCGTCTTTGGGTGTCTTGTTGGGTCTGTGTTACTGGTGGTCGTTGCTTGGGTCGGACTGGCGGGTTCTGCTCGACTTCGCTTTGTGAGCTCTCCTCAATTTCTATTTGAGATGAGCTCGCAATATCGTCTTTGTAGATGAGTCGCCTGTTATTCCTCCTCCAGGGACTTGGAACCTTGCTTCGTCGAGATGATGGAACATCTGATTTTAACGCTTTCAAGGTAGCCTGAGATGGTTCTAGCTTACCAGGTGACGTGCGAGACGCTTCAATATCCCATATATCAACATCGTCATCGTCGTCACCATCAACATGTTCCTCGAGTCTATCACTAAGATCCTCATCCATGTCTTGTACAGGTTCATCGCGGAAGCTTCCGTCTTGTTTAGGGTGTGAATAGGTATCGTCAGCAGTAGTTGCTTCAACCGCGCTTGCGGTACGCGTCCCAACAGTGCTTGGCACATAAGAACTTGCTGTCTGGAATGACTGTTGTCGGCGATTTATTGGCTCGGAATTATTGTTCCGAGTAGCCCAACTCCTCTCTTCATTCGCACTTGGCGGGTCCATATTCGTAGAGCCATTCATAGAAGCGGTGTGAACTGATATGACAGAATCAGACGGCTGCTGGCTCGTAGAATACTGCAGAGGCTCGATTCTTGAATTGATAATATTTTCTGGTGCTGGAGGATCCTCGGTCTCACCAGAGTTCCGTAGGGCACGCCCAAAATCTCGGCCCATGTTAGACCTCGAGTTTCGATCCAATCGAGTGGACGGACCGGCAGAAAGCTGTGATTGACCTGAGACTCTGCGCTTACGGAGCGAGGGAGACGATGATCCAGCCATGATTGACTGGTGCGGATAGTCGCTGCTTGCAGAACCTCTGAAGGGGCTTCCCAAATTACCTTCTCGGGCTTCTGGGGATGAATTATCAGACATGACGTTCTGAAGAGTACGACCAACCCTTACAATTGGCGAAAGGGAAGGCCGTGCGCTTGGAAGGGGAGCCTCCAAAGATTGAAACTGATTTGGTGCATTTTTAATAGATTGTTGTCGTTGAGGCGACGAGGATAACCTCTCTTGCACAGCATTCAACTCGTGTTGCAAGTTTGAGTATCCAAAATCTAGAGCACGAGGCCGAGTCCTGATAGGTGGGGACGAGGGCATATCCGTACGGTGAGCCAAATCAGACTGGTCCTGAGGTTCCAACTCCGCCGCTGTATCTTCTTCACGAGCTTTTCTAGAACCAGCATTTGAAGATGAAGTTGCTTCCGGGGTGGGGAGTCGGTTCGACCTATGATCCAGACTAGACCTCCGACCCGTCGAGTGAGTAATCTGATGGGGTTGCTCATTTTCTCCTAATGGCTCGCGAGTTGACCTTTCCACTCGTCTCATCGGCCTTGGAGTGGCAGCTTCCAAAATAGCTTCTGGTATCTCTGAAAATGAGTCCTCATAAGGGCCATCTTCGCCACCTTGATGCTCATATTCACCAGCCGTCGGCTGCATGGGAAGACGTCCCGGCGTGGCCGCATGAAGAATGCTGTCTGGGATGCTAGAAAATGAGTCGTCGACCTGCCCTCTTCCGACAAAGACTTGACGACTCAGTGGCAATTGTTTTGGCCTCCTTGGACTGCTCAAGAAACTCCGCCTATTTTCGTGATTCGTTGTCACAGTCAGTTGTTCTTGCGTCTCGTCTCGGTCTTCGTTGTGCTGGTCCTCAACTGTCGTCAAATCATTTGGGGCTTCCGCGCTGTGCAGAGAGCCTTCCTTTTCAGTGTTTAAACTGCGCCGCAGCGAGTCTAGCGTCTCATTGATGATCCGACTTGTTTCCTCACCCATTTCATGTTCATCTGAGGCGGGTTTGCCAGCATCCTCGCGAAAGGAAGCTTGGAAAGAAGCTTGAAATGAAGGTAGAGACTCTACTGCAATCATACTAAACTCAGAAGCGTCTGCTATTGTGTCTTGTCCATGATGCGTAATTCCATCCTCATCCTCTGTGGATTGGATATCACTCTGAGGTTCCGTTGCTTGGTAGTCCTCGCTCATTATGAAATCATCATTTTCGGCCAATGCTTGATGTGAGGAAGCAGGTGAGGCTGAGGGCCTATGTACTCCTGCCAGGTCTCGAGGGGGGGTAATATGTACTGGGCGCGTTATACCATTATCCTCCTTTGGAGAACTGAGTATGGGGTCGGCGTTATCATCATAACGCTGCTCGTGTGATGACCCATCTCTTCCCATGTTCAATGATTTATCAGATCCATTTTGTATGTTCGATTCTAGGGCCGGCGGACTAGAGGTGGCAACGCGGCTAGGTTGTGGTCTAGTCGTATTGAGGGCAGTCGGGTCTTCAGGTACAGGCACCTTTCGAGGTCGACCACGTTTCCTTCCAGTTGTACTACTTGACACTTGTGAAGATGGAACAGGTGTAGTCCCAGCTAGCTTCCTAGGCGTCCTCCGCGCCTTTGTCGTAGGTTTCGGCGTTTCCTCACCGCCATCCGCCTTATCTATTGATGGGCCCTCCAGAACGCCAGCCTCCGACGATGGTTCATCCTCCACTCGAGCTTGTTTAGACTTTCTTCGTATCGGAGTTCCTGCTCTCTTACGGCCTCTCGGCATAGGGGTTCCATTGCTAGTGCGTCTCTGCCTGCCACGCTTCCGGGGAGTGCTAACCTCGGGTTCATCGTTCAAGGGCACGACCGTGGTAGTGATATTCTCACGGCGGCGCGGGCTCTTTGTAGGCGATGATTGCGGGGGGAACAGCTTGCGATTAATAGCATCATGCTTTAAGGTTTCTTCCGCTTCCACAGTCACGCGAATTCGCTGAGGTGATCGCTCGTCACCGACGTCGAGCTGGAAGGTTCGCTTTCTAGGAGACAGCGCGCGCGACTGTCTTTGTGGACTGCTTCGTGGTATGGAGAAGGAGGTCAAATCCTGCTGCGACTTGGTGATGCGACGTGACGCGGGCCGTGCCGAGCTGGGAGCGTCTTCGGCCAGCGGGTCTGGAGACGAGAGGTCGAGGAAATAGTCGGCGTCAGCCATTGCGGTAGCAGCGGCGCGTCGCTATTCGTGAGTGAAAGCTAGTTGGCATGAATAACGGTGCGTGTTAAGCTTGTAGTATAAGGTATTCTAATCTTGCAGCAATGGGCATTGTACTACGTAAAGGTTCGGGTGCACTGATGCCAGGATCGGGGCGGAATAGCACCAAAAAAGCAGTTTGTTTACTTTGGCGCTTCGCCGCTGGCACGGTCTGGATCCATCCCTAGATACAATTGTAGTTAGGTGGCTTAGGCGGGTAAGATAGGTAAGGTACCCAGGTACCGAGACGTGGCAAGGTGGGGTGCGGGGGGCACGTCAGATTGTCGTGTACACAATACAATACAATCAATCAATCAATCACTCGCCACGAGGTACCGTACACACATATACGGAGTACTCACTGTTATATATTGCCTAAATACTACCCAACCTACCATTTTTCGAGGGTTACCCTTCTTACGTGCAGTATGCTGCTGATCAGACAGTATCGCTCTCATGATTGGCCTTCGCAGAAGACGGATTAAGCTCCCGGCTCGAGCATCACACCGGGACTGCATCTTCAGTATATACACCTATAGGTAAGTAGGTAGGTTGGTAGTGGTCTCATGATTCAGATCTCGTAAACCAGAATAGATAGAGCATTGAACAAATGTCTATTGGAACATTTTTATCCACAACGGCTGCCATAGCCGACTTGTCTCAAAACAAGAAGATCCGTAAATGAGAGCCTGTCTATTAGACCACGTCTCCATGGTTGTAGAACCGAGAAAGAGCCACATGGCGAGGCGAGCGATCATGTCTCAGAGGCCCTACAGCATCTGACCAAGTGTTTTTTTCGTTTGGTCGACGCCACACAACCCGTATACACAGATGGTACAGTAGAGTTCCTTGTCTCTCTGCCTGATGTAATGTATGACCTACCTAGGTATCTAATAGGTCTTGTCTTTTCATAGCTATCCACCTACTACGTAGTATACCTGTAGCTACCTAGGTAGGCGGTGCCTCGGCACCTCTGAACCTACCTACTTGTAGCCTAGCGTATGGTACAAATAAAGAAAGCCGGGCATTTATTTCCCCACACGTATACTAGTCTCGTAATAAATATATATCTACCTCGATATGAATTATTAAACAGTTCGTTTGCTAGACTTTCAATGTCGATTCATGACAAGGAATGACATCCCACCAATTCTTAACTCCGTCTTATCCCACAGGTAGGCAGCCCCCCTCTTCCAGCACCAACCCCAACCCATAAGATCAGCGTGGTGTAAGTAGGTAATCACAAGATTCAGAGCGTTGTCAAGACGTCATCCGGCACAACGCTATACGTTATTAACCAGTCGCTGGCTTTACCCATAATGCCCTATTACGAATACTGCTACGAATACGCGAATATGGCCCGTAGGTGAAGAGGTAGAGTAGCAATGTGAAAATAGTTTGTCATATAGGGCGTGCTAGGCTATTTTTAGCATTCTCGAAACTCTGTAATATGTATAGTATGATTTTCTTTTCTATATGGTTCTTGCGCGCCTTTGAATGACATCTCTATCGCCGGATTTAGTAGGATTACACATCTAGTATCTCCCCGGCCCAATAACGTGATCGAGGTTTACACCAATCAAGCACACGGGAACTCCGAACTCCAATATCTCCGACCTTCGATTGCTTTGAAATGTGTAGTTTGCTGATAAATGGCTTTCTCGTGTTATTCTACTATAAATGAAACTCCCTTGCCGTTTACCGTAGCTGAGCTGGACAGATTTAGATCAGATTATAACAACTTCACAGTTCATTCAGTACACTTACTACCTGAACAAACAAACAAACAAACAAGTTTCACAACTACGATAGACTATTAGATTTACTAAATACCGAACCAATTACTTACAGAAAATATCCACTTTATCTCACCCCTCAGTCAACAATGGCCACTACCACTATCACCATCCCCAGCGGCACCGTCACCACAAAGCTAAACTTCTCCCTGCATCCCCCAGAGGGACAAGTAGCTTTCAACTACGTCGACACTCCACCAGCGGGAGAGGTGCAGCGCAATGTCGAGCAGTTCAAACAAGACGTATCCGTCGAGGATGTTCGCGGCCGTGAGTCCGAGTTCAACCTAGACCACGACGCATTCCAGATCGTCCAAGACGTGCCCGAGTCCAAAGAGACAGAGTTCGTAGACGATGAATCCATCAAGGCGAACTACTACCCGGAAGTCGAAAAGCTGCTGCTAGACCACGTCCCGGGGAGCAACCGGGTCTTTCTCTTCGACCACACCATCCGCCGGGCGGACCCAAACGCAAGCCGCAAGGCCGTGCAGTCCGTGCACATCGACCAGACGGCGTACTCGACCGAGAAGCGCGTGCGCACGCACATGGGCGAGGACGCCGAGAAGCTGCTCCAGGGCCGCTACCGCATCATCAACGTCTGGCGCCCGTTGAACAAGAACCCCATCGAGTCGATGCCGCTCGGGTTCGCGTCCAGCGCGACGCTGGAGCAGAAGGACGTGATCCCTGTCGAACACCGCTATCCCAGCGGCTACGTCGGGCAGACGGCCGCCATCGCGTACAACCCGAGCCAGAAGTGGTATTATCTAAGCGGCATGACCGGCAGCGAGCGGCTCCTGCTCGAATGCTTCGACAGCGAGAGCTTGAAGGAAGGGTCGGGCGTTGACGGCGGGCGTGTGGCGCATACTGCGTTCGAGCACCCTTTGACACGGCCAGACGCCGAGGGTAGAGAGAGCATTGAAGTTCGTGCGCTGGTCTTCGGACCTTGAGCGTGGGACGTGGAATTATTACGAATTTACGAATGGGTTTAGTTTCAATAGTGAGCATTGCAAGGGAGTATAATATTAGATGTAATCATATCGGATATAATAACATATTATTTCATTTACTTGAGTATAGATTTGTCTTGTGAGATACAGGATCCTCCTCGTGATTTTGAAACAGTACCACGAAGGCACTGCCCGTCGGAATTCCGCCCGTTTGCCGCCTTGTCACAGCATTATCGCCAGCCAGTTCCAGGCAGTTAGAATACAGATATCGATGGATCAATAAATAGAGCGACTCGTTCATAACTACCATCCGCGGAGATTTGAGGAGAAACAACACAGAATCAGAGACTCCCATCAGCATTCAAAATGACCAACTTCACCATCGACATCACCTCCGACCCCGTCTGCATCTGGGTAAGTGAAGCCAGCCCCTTTCCACACTCTCCCCCCTCCCTCTCTCTCTTCACCATCCCAGTCCCCCATTTACATCACACCCCAAGCCCAAGCTAACAGCCCCCAAAGTGCTACATCGGCAGGAAGCGCCTAGACAAAGCGATCGCGCTCTACAAGAAGATATACCCAAACGGGCAGCACGACACCTTCACAGTGAACTGGAAGGCATACTACCTAGACCCGTCGGCACCAACGCGAGGGATCCCGATCGCAGAGCGCATGCTGCAGAAAGTGACCTCGTCGAAGGCAGGCCGCGACCCGACGAGCGAAGACGAAGCGCTAGCCCAGCATCTCACAGAGCGGCTCGCGAGCCTCGGCCGGCAGGAGGGCATCACGATCAGTGGCCGGGGGAAGATAGGGAACACGCGGTCCGCGCACCGCGCGATCGCATTCAGCAAGACCCAGCCCGTCCCCGCCGAGGAACGCTCTCGGGACGCGCCCGAGTCCTCCATCGCGTCGGTCCAGGACCGCTTCGTCATGGCGCTGTTCGCGGCGTATTTCGAGGGCGCGGCCGACATCACCAGCCACGAGGACCTGGCCGACGTGGCGGAGAGCATAGGGCTTAGTCGCACGGGGATGCTGGAGTGGCTGGATAGTGGGAAGGGAGGAGAGGAAGTTGATGAGCAGGACCGCATTGCGAAAGACACGGGCCTAAAAGGGGTGCCTCACTTCACGGTGCAAGGCCGCAAGGTCGATGGGTCGCGGAACGTCCAGGATTTCCTAGAGCTGTTGGTGAAGGTCAAGGAAGAGGAGCAGGAGCAAGGGCAGGCGATACAGGCGAGTCTTAGAAGAGCAGTAGAGCCTATCACCACTTAAATGACTTAAGCCCCTTGATAGGGCCGTCGAGCACCTATAAAGGATATGTATCAGCTTGTACGAATACAGCATTTGCTTTTGGCATGACACAGGCTCACAAGTGATGCTAGAATGTGCGTGCTAATGCTACAATCAGTCCCATTTCTAAAGGTAGATTACCTCGTACACCGAACTCATGATAATATACGAAAACGCTTGATAATGCTCTGTAAAATGATCCAGCCACTGTCAACAGGCAGTGGGGGGGGGTATGCCAACCCAGGATCACAAATACCACCAATTCATAGATACCGTCTCAACATTCCGCATAGCCTTTTGTGCCAATGTAGCACATATCAAACCTGAACTCATCATTTTCGCTTGCCTCTGCCACTACCAGTTCTGCTCATAGCAACACCACCAAGGCTACTCTGCCGACTCATAGGCACCCCGGCAGATAAATTCGCAGCTGCGTTCATAGGGGCCGGGTTTGCGGCTGGTTCATCTCGTGCCGAGGACACGCCCAGAGCCTCCGAGAGCGCATCCGTAGAAGGCCGAGCTCGTTGCACGTAAGTGACATTTTTGCTTCTCCGTTGGGGAATCGACATAGTTTCTAGTAGACGGCGACCGCCATTGTCGACCTCTATATTAGAACCTTTACCATTCTTAGTCTGGAAATTCTTCCATATCGTCATCACCGTCAGATCGTGCATTGTATCTTCGACCGACAAACTTGCTGGCGTGTTAGACTCGGATTTGACGTATGCTTTGACATAATGCGATTGAAGCAGTGGAGGCATCTTGGGTTCTTGGGCCGCCACCTTGTTGAGATTTCCGGGAAGCTCAAAGTTTGCGAGTCCTTCTATTCCGAGCATCTTATCATCATAGAAATTCTGCTGGCCACCTCTTGTGCTACGCGTAGTATGCGAGGGATGTCGTTCCATCGTCGCCGCCGAGAGTTCTTCTTCGTCCTCATTCGCCTCTCCGTTGCTGGTATCACTCTCCTCTGGCGAAGGAAGTACATTTCCTCTCGCATCCCGACGCGTTAACAGGTGTTTATGTGATGCGAGAGCCGCCTGGTTGTAAGTCATGGAGAGCTCCTTATCGGTAAAAAGCTTGTCCATGCTGTATACAGGGCCCGATCCCCGGCGCAAGCTCTTGAGCCTATCGCTTTGCCAGAAGGGTGTCGCATTGGATGTATCACCTCTGCGAGCAGGCACCGGCGAGCCGTCGTCGTCGCCCGCGTGGCGTTTTCTCTTCTTGTTGTCGGAGAAGCCCGGTAACTCCTCCATCTCACGTCGCAGTCTTGTATTTCGCTTGCCATGAGGCCCACCGGGGCTGGACGGGTTGGTCAGGCTGAACTGATTTGGGTGCAAGAGCAATGCCGAACTGTCGGAGATATCGATCGCTTCCTTCTCCTTAGTAAGTCGGTACTTTTTCGACATGATATTATTAATCAGTCTATCCTTAAGAGTATCCGAGAGCGCTTTGTGCTCCCTCTTAGCTACTTCGATTCGGTAGGCATGGGTATTATGGTAGTCTTGCATCTTTCGCTCATAGTCATACTGTACAAGTGTCAGCTTGTGTCGCTGTGTGGACGAGAGTCCGAGGCTATAGTGCCGCTTACCTTCTGGGCAGTCATGTCGTAATCACGAGTTTCTAGCAGATCCTCTACTTCGTGGATCCATTCCTGGAATGTAGGCCCAGCCATTTCTAGAAGGCTCCGGTGTGAGTTATTGGTATTGTTGTTGGCGCCATTTGTAGCTTGGGAGAGCTCTCTCTCCCTTCGTTCTCGGTCGATCTCATCGAGCGGGCGGTCGGCGTAAGGATCGACTCGGGAAACAAGGTTAACATCGACTTGAATCTTCTGTAGCTCTTCTCGGTAGTGTCTATCTTTCTCTCGATTGAACTGTTCGGAAAGGGCGCTCAGGCGGTCGCTCAGGACCTGGCGTTTCTTGTCTCGTTTAGATTGCGGCTGGGGAGACTGGCGAGCAGTTTTGCTCGTCCCCGCCGGCGGGTGTTGTCCAGCATCGAGGGCAGCCATGAGGGGCTAATAGCAAAAGGTAACGATTGTGTGACAATCGCTATACGCAGAAGCCAACGGAACGGTAGAATAATGGTGTCGAAGATTGGCAAGTCGGAAGGGCAAAGTTCGATCTGAGCAGTCCAGTTGCCCGCAAGAAAGAACCGAGGGTGCAAATGTTCCACACAAGTTACGGTTTTGCGGTGCAGCCTCGGTGCAGAATTATTTTATAAACCAAGAAGCAGAAAATCTAGCCACACACGCAACCGTGAATGGACAGTGTTTATAAAAACAGGGAAATCATAATTACAGTTTTCCAGGGAGGGTTTTGCGATGTAAAGAAGGATCAAAGAAAGATGGGTGGTAAGTGGAAGCGCTAGATAGTTGCCGTGCTGTTGTGCCCCCAGCAGAACCCCCAGCATACAGGCACAGCACAGCACAGGCACAGGCACAGGCACAGCTCAGCAGGGAAACTCCCTATCGATAGGAGGACAGCACTCTAAAAACAGAGCATGGGGCTCCACTTGCCTAATTTGGCTATAATTGGATCATGCCCGAACGCCCTGCCCATTCAGAGCAACCGCTTGCTCCGTGCCGTCAACCAATAGATAGTCAGTCTACCTAAAAGCACGAATATCATACTCAGCTAGGTAGGTAGGTAGAAGAGCATAGAGGCGCTTCGTATTGAAAACTAGAAGCGTACATTACCTAGGTAGTCCAAGCCCACGCGCCCGGTGCAATTAAATTCAAACTTTGGCTATTAATCAAGAAAATGCCCCAGATTCCAATGATACCCCTCTACGCTTACTTCTGCTGTGTCCACGTCAATATTTTGGTGCGGAACCTAGGTTGACAGAAGTATAAGCATCTCTACGTTCACAGCCTGATAGGTGCCGAAATGCATGTCAAAGCCCAACCTATGTAGGTACCTACCCAATTTCAAAGCCTCAGAGATATTACCATCCACCTAGTAGATAGAGTTAACTGGACGAAGGTACTTTGCTCAAAAATCCCCCTCATGGGTCGCAAGTAGCGAAATACGTAGCATGAACTAAGCATGAAGCAATGGCCTTCACGATAGGATGATTATATATATAAAGTGATCTTCTCCTGAATACAGTTTTACAACACGCAACCGCATTAACACGCTACTATGCCGTCAGGAGTAGATCGTTGTCGGGTTGGGCTTCTAGACTGCCTGCAGCCGCTTACCCAGAGCCCTGACATCGAACACAGGCTTCCCAGCCATGGTAGTAGACTCCTTCAAGTAAATATTACGAGCTTTCCGACCACCGCAAACGATGGTGTTTCCGAATCAAAGTAGGCAGTGAGAGCAGATAGAGACACTACGATTAGAGGTAGCCGCCTGACTATACATTAGACAATACCAGTCAGTACAAAAACATTCGTGATCCGTTCCGGGAGTCTCTTGTTATGATCATACCTACCATATATCAGCATGCTGAAACTACCGACTTATATACGTGTAATTTCTAACTTCCGTGTTTAAACGAGCTTCCAAAAACATTTCGTGTAGTGAGATATTGCTCTTACTAAGTTCAAATAGGTATCAAGATAGATAACATAGGAACTAGTATCCTGTCCCCGTGTACCCTCTATATAGATAGTTTAGAATTGAATTATTAACCATGAGTAACTTATTTAACACTACCAATATATAGTTCCTTTATAGCCATCCAAATTTTCTGTTACATTTGATCTCATTGAGTAGCATATAGGTAACCGCAAAAATCCCTACTCTAAAAACGGACATATATTATAGAAGACCAACTAAAGAATGAGCAACCCTCTGATACCAGGAGCAATCTAGAATCTTGTAAAGCGTCGTTGCCTTTCTAGATATTGGATCCGCCTTAGTGAGTAATGACGGTCGAAGTCGCATAGTCGGACTTTCCTAGACTAGATACCGGTTTTATAATCCTCACATAAGGGGGCTTCCAGGAAGCGCTCCATTCACTGTTTTGCCAAAATCATAGCATCTCGATACTCACGAGGAACACAACACCTAACATTTGATCCTATATCAACTCCCCTACCTCCGCAAACCTTCGAGGCCTAGGCGCGCTCCACCTTTTTACCATTTTTCGAGCTCCTATCTCACCTTATAACAATAAGCCCCAGACTAATTCCAATTCCCCTATAAGTATGGCGTCTGGAAACGACAGTAGCCCCCCAGACACAGAACCGAAAGGTGTACAGCAGCTATTGAAGAGCCTTAACAACCTTAAAACCCCTGAGATCAGCGTCGCGGATAAACAGGAGGATAGCCCGAACCCCGTGGGCAATTCGCACCCCGCCGAGGACCACGAGCAAGAGGGTGAAATCGACAAGAGTTCCTGGAAGGCTTGGTGGAAGTCCCAGCGTTGGTGTGCGCTCAAAGGACAGCCACGCTAGGTGTGGTGGGCAGTCCTAGCTTTTGTAGTCATAACCATTGTTGTGATCGTCGCCCTTGTCATCTTTGCGATCGACTATGTGAGCCCTCAAATGTCCCGCTTCCTCGACACTTATAGAATGGGGGGGTTGCAACATTTCGTTCTAATTGAAAAACGTAACTAGGGGACTATATACTATCGCCTAGCGAGTTTCCTCGTCAATTATCGAAAAGGTCACGATGAGGCCTCCCTAACTCAAAATACACAAACCCAAGCAATACCGGCGACTACGATAGTTAAGGTAGCGCCGGTGCACCACATAGTCGAAGGCGGCGGTAGCAGTCAGATCAGATCAGCCTGTTCTCTATCCACACCTGCGCTTCCTGAAAACAGCTATATACCCCCAAGCGCATACACCGTGACCACAACTTCGAGTACTACATACTTCATTACTACGAAAATAGGCGAGACCGCACGGTCGATTGGGCCCCAGGGAATCCGCCCGGGTTTCGGATTCGCGAGCATCCCGACTCTTAAGGAGTTTATGTTGGGTGCTGTCGTTGTAGTCGCTTGTATTGCGGCTTGGAGATACCTTTGATAGAACATTTGATATCGGCTTAGAACCGAAGATTGCGATACGCAGTGAAGTGGGCCGGATACTCAGTCTCATCGTAACGGAGGACCGTAGGGCTTACAGTGATACTGCATATGATCCTGAATAAAACGGCTTTCATTAGCCCACGGGTGGAAGTGATTAGTGTTGATAGCATGTATAATAGAGACTTTCCCATACCTACTACGACGATGAGAGAGCGATGAGAGGCATCCTAAATGATGGACATAGGTTAGGTTAGTTAATTAACTCTTTCATGTTGTGTTTGGGGAAACGTAGCCAATCGGCAGCTTTCCAGCCTGGGCCCGGGAAGTACTCCATGGGGTTGGGTTGTATCACCCAAATGCGAGAAACAAGGCGTGAATTTGTTCTTCGCGTTTTAATAGCCATCGAATATCTGCTGTCTCTAATAAGAACTTTACTCGGTCATTCATTCCTCAACTGTTCTGCAAAAAAACGTGGCACATGGAGAATAGTATTGCAGAGTACCTGCCCATTACACCGACCGACACTAGAGCAGCATCGAAACGGGGCTAGACTCTTCTGAGGCTGTAATCAACCCCACGCCTTTCCAACTTCAACACATACAGTACATACATAGAATAACCTCCGAAGCCAGCTCAAGGCATCCCGCACCTCGGACCCGCGGTGCAGCAATGCTACAAAGAGTAATATATAATCTGGGAAGTTTCCATCGCGGCTACGTGTGACCGTAGCCCCAGACAGGCTGGCAGACATGGCGAGCCAGGCAGGGGCCCCCCTACTTGCGCGCCAGGACGACGAAACCGACGACTTCGACGAAACCCGCCTCGACGATTCCAATGCGCCGCTATCAGACAACGACCAGAAACATTCCGGTCGGCTGGGGTACTTCGTCTGGTTGTTGACGTTGTCGGCGGGTATTAGCGGTCTTTTGTTTGGTTGTATGTCTTCCCTTCTCTCTCTCCGTCGACGATAAACGTGCTTACCCATACCACGCGTAGACGACACGGGAGTTATATCCGCGACTCTCGTCTCGATCGGCACCTCGCTGTCCAACCGCGAGCTAACCTCCATCGACAAATCCATCATCACATCGTCGACGTCGCTCTTCGCCCTCGCCGCATCTCCGCTATCCTCTATCCTCGCCGACCGCGTCGGCCGCAAGCCCGTCATTCTCGTAGCCGACGTCCTCTTCGTATTCGGCGCCCTCATCCAGGCATTCAGCGTCTCCGTGACACATATGGTTCTAGGACGCTCAGTTGTCGGCCTTGCTATTGGTGCCGCCAGCTTCGTAACCCCGTTGTATCTCGCAGAGCTCGCCCCGGCCGCACAACGTGGCATGGTGGTTACGATGAACATTCTGGCAGTTACGCTCGGTCAGGTAATTGCGTACGTCATCGGCTGGGCGTTCTCTGAGTACGGCAGCCCTGCGACAGGCTGGAGGCTCATGGTTGGCCTAGGCGCTGTCCCTGCCATCTTGCAGTGCCTGTTGCTATTCATAATGCCAGAGACGCCACGCTGGTTAGTGAAAGCTAAAAGGTCGGACGAAGCACGCGCCATAATCCAGAAGACCGCTGGCTCTGATCCCGTTGCGCTGCAAATGGTTGACAACGTATTGAAAGATATTGAAATCGAGGCTAGGGAGGAAGAAGATAATGCACGCCTACGCAATGGTGATGTTAAAACCCACCGTAGCTGGCTCGTGGGCTGGCGCGAGTTGTTATTCGTGCCGAAGAACCGGAGGGCGCTGACTATAGCCTGTCTACTTCAAGGATTACAGCAATTCTGCGGCTTCGTAGGTATTTTCTGTATTAAAGAACGGACCGAGGTGCTTCAACGTAAACTCCGCGCTAATCATCGTTCTAGAACTCACTTATGTATTTCTCAGCGACGATATTCCTCATGCTTGGCTTCACTGTGCCCACTCTGACCTCACTTACCGTTGCTTCTACAAATTTCATATTCACCATTGCAGCACTATTACTCGTCGATAGGATAGGGCGGCGGCGAATCTTGCTATACTCGATTCCATTCATGGCTTTCGGCCTACTCGCCACAGCGTTCGGCTTCAGCGCCTCGGGCACGCTCACCGTCGCTGCACGTGGCAATGAGTTGACGCAAGGCGCTGCCGTATTCATACTCATTAACATCATGCTCTACGTGGCTGCATATGCGCTTGGGCTTGGAAACGTCCCGTGGATGCAGAGCGAGCTCTTCCCACTCAACGTTCGGTCTCTGGGTAGTGGGCTGGCGACGGCGACAAATTGGCTAGCTAACTTTATTGTTGGGTTGACTTTCTTGCCCCTGATGGACATACTAGGTGCCACTTGGACCTTTGTGTTGTACAGTGTCGTATGTATCGTCGGCTGGGTTGCTGTCTGGTGCATCTATCCCGAAACTGTGGGTTTAAGTCTTGAAGAAGCTACTGGCTTGCTCGAGCATGGTTGGGGCGTGAGATGAGTGGTTAAGCTGGTGTGAAAGTAGCGTAATACTACTATACGTATAGTACTAGACTATTAGTATATCCTTACACCAAGCGATTAGATAGGTAAACAATAGAAGCCTAAACAAGTTGTACACCATGTCAAACAATATCCATGTTCCATGTAGGAATATGAACTACCTTATGTACCTCCTGAAGAGGGGAACCCCTTTTACAACATGCGCGAGAACTCAAGCCTCGGCTAGATTATCCGTCCGAGCTTTTGGTGGCTCTGTACTATAACCACTTGTATTGTGGATGCGGTTAGAAAAGGCCTTCCATTCTAACATTATTGAAATATTCTACCTCCCCTTTTCTCCCCTCTTTCCTCTCCAATATATTGTCCGGAAAAGTTGAGAATGAAACAGTTTCTACGCATTATAACTCATAGAACGAATACCGAGGGTTCTACATTGCAATTGTTCGCACTACGCACGAAATTCCGTCTCAAAGTGGTGTTTGAAATTAACAAAGACACCGGGTCATGCCGAGATACCTTGATTATTATTATGCCAGGAGTTCGGCCCAAAGTGGGCTATTCCCCTACAAGCGCCTAACCTGAGTGGGTAGTGTAGGCTTAAAAGGGCTGTAATCCGAGGTACTTGAAACAGTTGTCACGGTATTCTTTCAAAATAGAAAATATTTTTTCCCAAGTTGCCCCGGGTTGTTTATCGCAATCCTACCTAGCGTGGGTTGCTTGGTATTATTAAGTTAGTGGTTGAAGCTGGAGATACTTCCGACTTGTTCTAGCCGGAGATTCACTGACTTTTTAATGGGTCACGACGGTCTTAGGTCATGTCGGTGGCCATGTGGCTAGAATGCGCTTGTGGATCTTACTCATTAACTAACTACGGTAGAGGTAGTGATAAGAGAGGGACTTTGCTCCTCCAAGCGCACGCAAGCGACTGGCAGCGTTAGGAATTCGGATGGTCGCAGCGGATGGTCGTTGTTGACGCCGTTAGCACGGACAGCTGTTGCTCACCAATGACGCCGTGGTCTGCCGCGAATGGAGTTAGGAGAAGATTGCGTTAGATCAACCTTTCGATAGTGTAGGGTCGGGGAAGGCCATGCTTCCGACCGACAACGCCTTATATTGGCGGTAATAGCAGACGGGAGCGGACATAAGTCTATATAATCAACCTATGTAGATCCGATGAGAGATTGAGATAATGTGCATAACTAATGCAGCAAGCCCGTCAAGCTGACGTCGACGACGACGTCGGGTTACATGAGTTGCCCGATTCGACATAAACCCGTCATCTGACTGAATTCTTCGATGGCACAATTGAAAAAGTCCATTGTGAAATTCGTGAAACTCCGTGAAATCTAAACGCAATTATGGTATTACCTAGTAAATGGGGGAGGGTGAGCTTTCTAATAATACCTTCACTGCTTATACTACCTAGGTAGTAGTAGTACACTATTTTGTTGTCCGAATCCGAGTCAAGAACGAAACCGAGCCGGGAGAGTCATGCCGAGGCAACTCTGCTGACAAACACCTACCCAAGTAAGGTGTAGGTACCTCTACCATCTATCTCCCTGCAATTACCAGGTATTCAGTGCACCTAGCCCAGTGTAAGTGGGTAGCATGGTGGGGTGGCCGGGGGACCGTTGCGATCTTGAACAGAAGTACTGATACTTCTTTACGGGGTCTAGGGTGCTTTTAACTCCGTCCTTGTCTTCTTGAATTTTTTTCCTTCTCCGAATCCCATGATGTGCCGCTGAATCAACGGCTCAGCTGAGTCGGCCTACCACTAATAATAAGTTTCGCCCGACTTCTAGCCCCGAGATAAACGACATCCCGAAGAGTGAAACACCACGATAACGTACCTAGATGAGATTCGCATCCCCTTTCTATAGTACCTAGTAGTGTGCAGCAAAATTGTATTAAATTTATCAGAAGGTAGTGAGACATTGACACTAGCCGTTCTAGCGAGATTGAATAATCTGGCAAAGGGTGACAAAGACTCTTGTATACTATGTAAAACTTGTTCTGTTCTCGGTATTGGAGGGTAGGGCACGGATACGGATTCAGCAGCATCGGGGTTCGCGTCTAGGGTAGCATTCCGCCCTCCGGTTATTTTATGCGAGGGACGGGCGATTACTTATCCACGCACACAAGGCACTAAGGATTCTAAGGCCTAGACTAGATCTGACCGCGACTATTGGCTAAAACAAGAACAAGCCAAGAGAATTCGGGAGGATTATTAACCTTTGTATCTTTGTATCTTTGTATACTCCCATACAGGCCCATACCACCCCTCTTGCCTCGGCATGGAAGATCGATCGCAAACCCGTCTGGTGCCGTTCTGGTACCGTCTGCTCCCAGTCAGTTGGCGGGCCTTTGTCTCCACCCGGCCTAAATACTACTAAATACTACCCTAACTAGACTAGTACCACCAGAAGTAGAGCTACATGCGCGCTTGCTTTCGGCAAGCTTTCGTCATCGAAGTTGATTACAAGTGCAACCGCGACTCCACCATATCGAAAGTAGCTTCTAGACAACACTATTATTCTAACTATACTACAGTTACGACCCAGAAAAAAAAATGAAGAAGCGAAAGACCGACTCATACGGGACTCATACACGCCCGATCAGTTTTTTTTTTTTTCTTTATAATATAGCATTTGTCCAGCCAGAATGTTTTCTTTTATGAACCCATCATCTCTCCCCCCCCTCTTCAGCTCACAACTAACAAACTCTATACTACTTCAACCCGACTTATATCCGCATATTCTATATCACTTACACCATACCATTACCATACTCTCGGGAGCATCTCGTGTCATATATAGGCATCGAACCACTACTTAGACTTTTACCATTTTAATTACATCTATACTATCCTTGCCTTTCTCGTATTGGTCCACAAACCCTTTACGTTCGACCCAGATCCCCACCGGATATAAACAGTTCATTCATACCCAACACGAAGAATCCTAAGATAATTCATTCGCAAGCCATTTCGAGCCAGGCTGCGGTTGTGAGAAGATGAAGTTCGACGAGGTCGATCGCGAGCTCATAAGGGCTGAGAGCGATGCATTCTCCGGGAGCAGCCCGCGACCACAGCACCACAGAACTAGCAATGAAGTTGAGCGTGTGGTCTCGGCATCATCAGTGTTGACGTCGTCGTCAGATGAGGCTGCAGGTGTCACCCACCGCCCAATTAGCCTGAACCGGGTTCCCACATCAAACGATCTCGAGAGACATCCCACAGAACTCAGTCGAATACACACAGCATTAAGTCAGCACAACAGCACAGTCGGCCGTGATCCCAATTCTAAGAGCCGTGATTCCGGAAAACCACTCCCTGCTTTCGGTGCCGGTAAACCCCTTCCGCCCCCTTTGCCGGACCGTGAGGCGTACGTCGTCGAGTTTGACGGCCCCGATGACCCTTACCATCCCCAGAACTGGCCACTCAAGAAGAAGTATGTCACAAATGTTCCTTGAAATGGTACAATCGCAGAAGCTAATAGTTTACTCGTTAGGTTGGTAACAGCTGGTATCCTTGGCTACACAACAGTGACAGCAGCGTTCACTTCCAGTATCTTCTCGGCTGCGACACCTTACGTAGCACGTGAGTTTGGTGTCAGTTCAGAAGTCGGAATATTGGGCGTGTCGCTCTTCGTCCTTGGGTTTGCAACGGGGCCCATAGTCTGGGCTCCCCTATCCGAGTTGAAGGGTCGTCGCCTGCCCATTCTAGTGGCTATGTTCAGCTTTTCTATCTTTACCATCGCTTGCGCCGTGGCCAAAGACTTACAGACGCTCTTGATCTGCCGGTTCTTTGCTGGTTTCTTCGGAGCTTCGCCTCTTACCATCGTCGGTGCCGTCTTCTCCGACATGTTTAATAACGCGACTCGAGGTATTGCCATTACAACCTTTTCTATGGGTGTTTTCACTGGTCCGCTTCTGGCACCCTTCGTCGGGGGTTTCATCGTTGAATCCTACCTGGGATGGAGATGGACTATGTACATCACTTCATTCATGGGCTTTTTAGCGTTCGGCCTCGACCTGTTGTTCATGAGCGAGACTTACCCTCCAGTCGTCTTGGTTGGGAAGGCCGCCGAGCTCCGTCGCCGTACTCTGAACTGGGGCATCCACGCTAAACAAGAGGAAATCGAGGTTGACTTGGGGGAGCTCATCCAGAAGAACTTCACCCGACCGATGAGACTACTCTTCTTCGAGCCCATCGTTACTTTGCTATCTCTCTACGTGGCTTTCATCTATGGTCTTCTTTATCTCTTCTTGACCGCTTACCCTCTGGTTTTCCAGGGCATCCATGGCTTCAGTGCAGGCCTATCAGGCCTAGCGTTCTTGGGTATGGTTGTTGGTCAGCTTATTGCGGGTATCGCTGTGCTTTCTACGCAGCCATGGTACCAGCGCAAGCTGGCCGCTAACAATGGCGTTCCGATTCCTGAGTGGCGTCTGCCCATTATCATTGTTGGTGGAGTCGCATTCACCGGAGGTATCTTCTGGTTCGGATGGTCTGGATACCGTGCCGACATCCACTGGATTGTCCCTACACTTTCGGGTCTCCTCAGCGGCTTTGGTTTATTGACCATCTTCCTCCAATCGCTTAACTACCTCGTCGATTCGTATCTCATGTTGTAAGTTTCACCCGCCATAGATGCCTACTCAACTTTGGACTAACATTCCTTTCAGTGCTGCCTCGGCCATTGCCGCCAATACCTTCCTACGTTCTCTCTTTGGAGCCGCATTTCCCCTATTTGCCACTTACCTATTCAAAGGACTTGGTATTCAATACGCTTCAACTCTCTTAGGAGGCATTGCCGCTCTTCTGGTACCAATTCCTATACTCTTCTACATTTATGGACCTAGGATCCGAGCCAAGAGTGCCTTTGCCCCCACCGCTTTCCCCGGAGCCGCAACAAAAGTCCCAAGTCCCGACTCTGGGAAGGATGTGGGTGAGGAACCAAAAGACGAGATAGACCACGCCGCTGCTTCCAACGCCCCAAGAAGGGCAGGAAGTAACACTGATCGTGCTTGAGTATCTCTCTCCCCAAACTAAAAATTAATATTTGCATCACTGGTGTTGTGTTTTTCGGGGAATGAGTCTGCATTAGATACGGACGGAGGCATTTGTCTGGCATTTCAGCGAACATATCGCGATCGGTGCTCTAGGAGTCTCCTTTAGAAAGGACTCGGTAATGGTAGATGGCTCATCTACCCACATGTATCATGAAATAATGAATAAATAAAATCAGACTTGATTGTATTCTTTATTTTTCTTTGGCAGCGTGAATGCAATTAACGGGTTATTACCTTTCGATATACAATACAAATATGTTGAGCAGAGCTTACAAATGCTCAATCGGACGGACAGCGAGAAAGTCGGTCTATCTCGTGGCTGAAGGCCGCATCGCATTTCGGCGTTAATCTAGATACAGCACACCGCAACACAACTCCGAATAAGATGGGGTCGGTCCTATCGACTCCTCCACCCTGAGTCACCGATATAGTTGCTTACAGCCGCTTTTCGCAGAACACATTTGGTCGAGTTGCTTATTCATGCATGTTTCGAACTTGCTAGTAACAGCAGACACACGGCTTATTTAATCACCTACCTAGCCTTCCACATAATCTCTCTGGTACCGAAGCGATATCGTGCCTACGTTATTACATACAACTTGGATTGAAGGAGTGAAAAAATGGCGAGCGAAGGAGAAAAGCCGAAGGGCAAGACCGTCACCTACGAGGCCGGCTGCCACTGCGGATACATCAAGTTCGCGTTCTCGCTGTCGCCTGGCCTCGACGAGCATGTCGTCTTGTCGTGTAACTGCTCTGCTTGTTCGCGGTTTGGGTATTTGCTTGTTTGTGAGTTCCTCTACTTTACTTGACTTACTTCCTGGTCCCCTTGGGCGAAGAAACTGGCGGCGGGATGAGATGAGATGAGATGAGTTGAGTTGCGCGATGACGGCCGGGGGGGGGCGGTTGTGAGATTGATTGTCTGGGGAAGTTCGGTGGGTGTTCGAGGAGAGTATGAAATAAGAAAGCGTAAAGAGGCGAGGAAATGGACCCGATACCACATCATCTAGCATGATATGTTGGCCTCTGTGGGTTAAGAAACAAAACGTGGAATCGCGGGCTGTCTTCCTGTCTGAGAAGACATACAACGTTATCTTGAGTAAAGAACACGAAGGAGAACCTCAAGCGAGTTGGAATCGACGAGACACTCATATACAGAACAACCACTAGCGAGCAGCCGTCGAATACTCGGCATTCTGCCCTAGTAGCATGTTCTTCTATGCGTACTCAGTCTAAACACATCTCATCTAGGCGAAAAGCCTTACACACCCGGATATCTTAACCGACTAACCTTCCTCCCTCTTATATAGACCCCAACGCCAAAGACGTGATCTGGCACAACAACAGCCGCGAGCGCTGCGTCAACTACCAGTTCAACACGAAGAAGAAGGACCAGATGTTCTGCCCGAAGTGCGGCGCGAGCCTGGGGATTGACTTCCGGGAGGTTTTCACGCCGCATCGGTATGGAATTAGTGTATGCTCCCCTTTTTTTTCCTTCCCTGTTAAGCCTCTTGACATTTACTCTTCTCCACGACGGTTCTCCCTTTTTTCGAGTTTCGATTTTATTTTGTTATACAATACCTAGCGTCATCGCGCTATCTATAATAACCCTCAAGCCTCTCGTCACCTTTTATTACTCCCCTATTTCATTTCATATCGCACCAATGAGCGGTCGGTGCTGTACCACCTCTCCGAGCAAAGTTGTTCCTAGGACAGTCGCCGTCGTCGCAGTGCTTCAGTATAAAATAGGCCAGCACGAGCCATCCGCATGCAATTTCGAGGGTTGATACTGTACCCCCGGGGAGCGCGACGCCACAGAATCCAGAGTGCGAGACTCCAACTACACATCTAAACACATTATCACGCCCCCCCCCCCCCAAAAAACAACCAATAGACATATCCTATCTACCCAAAAATTCATTAGGAAAAGTTGACTAACAAGTTCCTTTCCCTTGAACCAGTGCCGCACCATCTACGGCGTTGACCTCGACAAGCTCATCATAAAAAAGCTGGACGGGATAAAAAAGCTCCATCCGGCCGGCGATCTTTCAGGACAATACTGGGACGAGGAGAAGCAAGAGTTGAAGTAGGACTAAACAGAGGAAGGGAGAGGGCGGTTGGCGACAGAGTAAAAATAGGACGTTACTATCAGGCCTGTTCTGTCGACGAGAGCTGAGAAAAGAGGAATGTAAAACTACCCACGAACATCATATCCAGTGTGTTACCAATTCACGACGTATGTTCTTTCCTAGAAACATTAGACAACATGTGATATGTGATTTGGCGGAAGCATGGCACGTAGAAACATAATAACTGTCTCTTGAGGGACTGACTACACAATCAACAAGGTATCATGACACAAACCTAATAAGACATAAACTAAAGCCATGGAAATATATATAACAACCACCTTATTAACAAGCGTCTATACACCCGCCCACCCAACTCACATGAATCTAGCAACAGTTGGTATAGCTCAACCAAACCTAAATACTTTCAAGTATCTCTAGATTTCCCCTTCTACCCTTAGCCTATAAAACACCGTACCAAGTCCTCATATAACATGAGGCAAACCCTCCCCCCTCCCCCTGATCAGTAAACATATCTAAGTAGGTAAACCGCACCCCATGAAGGTGCGGCGGCCCACCGTTTTACAATAACTAGATAAAACGAGTGACCCATTAGAAACCCCAGCCCGAATAACACGGGAAGAGCAAACACCGCAGATTTTCTTTTACGAAATCACGGCAAAAGCATGCTCCTCTCATCGTGTGGATCACGCAGGGTTCAGCCAACTCGGCAACTCGCTCAAGAGGAACCACCCCCTACTTCAGCCAAGCGACAATAAGTCCGCGTCCCCAAGCACGAAGGGCGAATCGCACGAAAGAAAAAGAAAATAGGACGACACAGACGTAATAAATAAACATCGGACTTTTTCTTTTCATTCATAATTCTTGGCGCGTCTATGGATGGATAGATAACAAGCAAGATGGACTAACCGACTATGGCTTCTGCCGTTTAGCATAGAGGTTCTCCGCCGACGTGATGCAATGCATGTTCGCGCCCAGCTTGTTCATGGTCTCCATCCACTCCTCGTACTCGTCAGAGTCGAAGACGATACCGCCTCCTGTCGATAGGTCGGATTAGTCACATGTTGGCCTGCAGGCTAGTGGTGCTTGGCGCCAGGGGAGAATAGGTGGTTTAGTGGTTCAGCTTACCGGCTTGGAGATACGCGACACCGTCCTTGACCATCATGGTCCGCAGGGCTATACATGTATCCATGGCCCCCTCCTTTTCGTTCCCTTTTGTATCTACGCTGTTGTAGCCGAAATACCCCACTGCGCCAGCGTAGATCCCTCTCTTTTCTTGCTCTAGCTCGGCAATCAGTTCCATGGCCCTGACTTTAGGGGCACCGGAAACGGTGCCGGCGGGGAATATGGAGCGGAAGGCGTCGAAGCGCGTTTGGCCCGGGCGCAGCACGCCGGAAACCTGTGAAACGAGGTGCTGGACGTGACTAAACTTTTCAACTACCATGAGGCGGTCGACGCGGGTTGTCAACGGATCACATACACGGTTAATGTCGTTCCGCGCGAGATCCACCAGCATGACATGTTCAGCACGATCCTTCAACGAAGATCGTAGCTCGTTGGCGAGCCTCTCGTCCTCCTCTGGTGTCTTACCACGTTTCACTGTCCCAGCGATAGGATGCGTGATGATGCGGCCGTCTTCCTCTTTTACTAGCAATTCGGGCGAGGCACCGACGATCTGGAAGTCTCGGCAGTTTACGTAGAAGAGATAGGGCGATGGATTCACCGTGCGCAAGTGGCGATATATGTTGAAAGGGTGCAGGGAGGTTGGGCGGGCGAACCGCTGGGACGGTACCGCCTGGATGATGTCGCCCACAACGATATGTTTTTTGAGTTCTGTAACATGGCTCTCGTACCCTGCGCGACCCACGTTGGATGTGTATTCTTGACCTAGCTTGATAGGTTGCTGTTCGGGAATGGGTATCTCGGGGGCAATGAGAACGTCAATCAGCTCACGAATGACGGCAGTGGCCTTGTCGTACTCGCTGGATAAGGAAGCCAGGTCGTCAGGGATGTTGAGATAGGTAATGACTTTGATGACACCGAAGAAGCTGTCGAAGGCAACGATGGTATCGAAGAGCATGAACAAGGACTCGGGAATCTTAAGCACATCCCTCATCGGCCGGGCCGTCTTGGGCTCGAAATATCGCACACAGTCATACCCGACATAGCCAATGGCGCCGCCTGTCAGAGGCGGTAGTCTGAGATCTGGGACCTCGAGGACTACCCGTTCTGCTAATACCTTCTCTAGACTTGGTAGAGGATCTATTGTCTCCCCATGGCCTTCTCCGGTCGTTATAATCTTCCGTGGCCCCGCGCCTATAAAGCTATAGCGGCCGACTCGCTCGGTAGCAGCGCTCTCGTAGAGGAATGAGAAGTCGGACTTGGAATGGGCCGATACCTTTAAGTAGGCGGCCGAGGGCGTTATTAGATCGGCGGATATTTGACCATATAAGGGGACAATATTAGGCTTTTTGGAGGTTTGAGGAGGCGGCTGGGAAAGGAGCTCCTGGACCGTTTCGAGCGACGGTAGAATTACATCCTATTGAACGCGTACATAGACAGAGTCAGTCATCGTCCCAGCCAGGGCTTTTTTGATGATTGAGAATTGGGTATTGTAGATCCTACTGCTTGTGCCATTGCTGTCAAAGTTTCCAATGCAACTTTATGGTTTTCTTCTTTTCTTTTGTTTTATACAGGTGAGACGATTCGCCTCTTTGAGGGCTATATATTGTTTTGTTGACTCACCTGGCGGCAGCTTCAATTCCGGCCTTCGCAGAACTTCCGATAGTATTGAATTGAGGGTACTCCGAAGGGCGGAACGCGGGGCAGTGACAGGATAAGGGCGTGTGTACAGTAATCACTTACATTATTACTGTATATAATAGAGTCCCTCATCCTGGTTGTGGCTGCGTTTCGTTGCATGTACGTACAGTGCGAATTGGCCCATATGGAGAGTTAGCTGTCCATGCATTTCGATTATTCGTCGGCTGCATACAAGACACTGATGATTTAGGTAAGTGCTCTGGGCAATCATCTTGACATATCTACATAGTTAAACAAAATCGATACACTGCAGCATCAATTTATACGAGGAATACGTGGTCGTGAAATACTACTAACCCTATATGTTGGAGATTTCAAATCCTGCTCGGGTTATTATTGATTATAAAACTCATCTTATCGATAGGTATACGAAGGTAGACTACCTCTAATTGTAATCCGGCTATTCTTATAACCCTCCCATCATGGCTGATGATGAAGCTCTCCGCGATAGTATCGTAGAACCCTCATTGCTCACCTGAGACTGCCAGACGTAAACAAAGAAATGAGCAATAACATCAATCAAATGACCGTCCAGAATCTCTATACCATCTCACGTCATCTACCTAGTCTAACGTAGACTATGATATGTGAAAAAGGGTATCTGTCCCCCCCCAATTCCAGCACCAATGTACTACCGGTGCCCAAAGTGTAACATTCTTCAAATACCAATCTTAATAGGCACCTAAGTTGGCCCAAAGTCATGGGTGTCTAACTTAGTACTACGAAGCTTTATCTCGCTAGCTCTCGATCGCCAATGCCTTTGCGCCGACCAACCTTGCGTCTGCGCCCTTCCCGTCCGTCGTCACGATCCAGTACTCGACTCTGGCGCCTCCCTTCGCGACCCCATAGACGCGCACATCATTGCCCTTACTAGCCTTGCTCACAGCGTCGATAATCGCCCTATACTGCCCTTGCGTGTCCCAGTCGGCCGGGTCTTGTATCTCGATGTCCGCCTTCGAGGGGTCAGGGTGGTGTATCAAGGTTGCGAACTCCTCTGCGTAGCAATCGTCTGTTAGTTATCTTGCACACGCACGGGTATAGTAGTCCACAGTGCAAGTGGTATGGAAACAGGCGCAGCGGATTAGGTATAGTAGAAGGTAGGTAAAGGTGAAAACGCGGGGGCGAAAAAAAGCAGTGGAATCGTTTAACATATCAACACACCTTCATCAGGCAGTCCCTTGCCTCCCTCATCCCAAGCTAGAGACACCGGCACAAAAGGTTCGTCGGCGTCGCTCACGTAGAAGGCGTCTTGTATAGCCTCCTGGATCGCAGCCGGGATGTTGGCGCCGTCATCCGTAGCTTTGAATTCTTCCTTGCTGCTGCTCTGTGGTTTGACGTAGCCCTCGCTCGGGTCCTGGTTAGCTTTGTTAAGAAAGGCCATGTAATCGTCGTCCGATGCCATGTTTTTTGCGGCCGTGGTAGTGAAGTTCTGAAGGTGGGATCGTCTACAAATCGTCTGCCGTCGCAATTGCCTGTCCGATTGAAATGGGACGAGACTACTTGCTCTCGCTGGGGTGGGGAGCAGAATTCGTGATGAGGCGAGGCTTCGCTGCGAAATGTGCCGTATCGAGTGCGATTCAAAAGCAGGACGCTGGAGATTCTTGCAAGCTGTTGCTCGACTGGGAGAAAATACAGAACGGATCGTCATTGATAGAGAATTATCGGGTAGCATACCAAGCAGGCGCATTGTGGTACCTATTCGTCGTTCTTGGTTTTTGGATCGAATTGGATCGATTGGGTTCGTTACATCATCCCTCCTGCTGGTTGGTCTGTCTAACCTAGGCAGGTTAGTCTATGTATAACAAAAGTTAGTTAAGGGATTTATTGGTTCTACACAGATAGAATCTACTAGATATAGCTTGTATGGATGGATACATCTATGTACCACTGAGCTCATACCTCTCATAGCTATCTGGTTGTCTAATGTAAATTGTTATAGTTTATTATACGACCAGAGGGCAACATTCGCACATATTGCCTAGCTGTCTAGGTAGGCATTTTACGTCTTTAGGCGGTTCGAAGTTGATGGTAGTATCTCTGTATTATAAGAGATTTGTAAAAGCCATGATTTGGTCGGCAAGCGCTCACCTCTTAGGTATTGTTTAGGTATGCGTTGTGACAAAATTACACCATAAGCCACGATTCAGGATCTTTCACATTTTGACTCCTCAGTGCGTGCGTGGAATATCGTCAAGGAAATTTGGTTGGGGAATCTAATGGGCTTTTTTTCATTCATGCAGTTTCTCATTAGCTGCAACTCAAATGCCAATCCGTAAGACCACCACGCCCATTGCAGCAGCCGAAAATGGAACCGAGAACACCGATGCAAATACTAAATATAGGGAAATACAAAGCTGGTTTAAGAGCTCTGTACCAGGTCCTTCTTGAGTGTACCCAGGAACTGCTTCTTCTCGGCCGGGGTCTGGAAAGCACCGTGACCGAACTCCGACGAGGTGTCGATCCACTTCAACTGCACCTTTTCCAGGGCCCTTCTTGAGGTGTGAGTGAACATCGACTTGCGCAGGGTCATGACCCGCTTCTTGACACCAGGGATTGAGCCCTTGACCATGACGAAGTCGTTCTTGACGTCACCATAGCGGACGAAGCCACCAAGACTATCGTTCACTGTTAGCTTTATATGGGCAAATGTTAAAAAAGGAAGGTTACTTACGGAGTGATGGTCTTCTTAGTGATGTCTTGCTCAGTAGAGGCGTTACCCTCATCGTCAGCCTTGCCGATACGGTAGATCTTGTGGTTGACGGATGTACGGTGGTGGTAACCCATTTGACCAGCACGGGCAACAGTCCACTGGACGTGAGACGGATGCCAGGCACCAATACAGGCAACCTTGCGGAGACCCTTGTGTGTCTTACGCGGCAGCTTCTTGGTGCCCCAACGGGCTGTGACACCGTTGAAACCGTGACCCTTGGTGACGGCAATGACATCAATCATCTCGTCCTGCTCGAAGATGGAGTCGATGCTGACGGGCTTCTCGAAGAGACCGTGGCCGAAAGCAACCTTGTCAGCGATGGAGCCACCGTTGACCTGGACCTCCATGAGGTGGGACTTCTTCTGCTTCAAGGGGGTCTTGCGGATCTGGGTGTGGGCGAGAACACGGACGACAGTGCAGTACTTCTTGATGCGCTCGAGCTCGCGGGTGACAGAGGCACCGCTGTTCTCAGAGTGCTTCTTGGCGTACTTGGTGAAGGCCTTCTTCTTGCTCTTGTACCAGTTCTTGTAGAAGCGGCGCTTGACCTCGTCGCTCAAGTGCTCGGCCCAAATGGTGGCGAGGGATCGCAGACCACGGGGGGTTTCGATGTAGCCCACAAGACCAACAACGATCATCTGTCACAAGATGTTAGCCATAGGCACAGAGCCAAGCGGGCTGCGTTGTTCGTACAGGTGGAGTATCAATAATGGAGACAGCCTCAACAATCTCCTTCTTGTGCGACTTCGCGCCGGGTCGGTCGAGATCACGGACGATGGTCGTCATACCGGCCTTGTAGCCCATGGCGGCGGTAAGGTGGACGGGCTTCTTGGGGTCATCCTTGGGGAAGCTGTGAGGCAATTGGGGTCAGACGCTGACACTTTGGTTTGGGAGGTCTGCGGGCTTGAGGAGTTTGCCTGAACTTACGACTTGACCTTTCCTCGGTGACGAGCAGCACGCTTTCGTGGCAAGAAAGCCAGCGAACCGTGGCGAGGCGCCTCGAACTTACGGTGAGACATCTTCGATTGATTCCCTGTTGTTAGTAGAAGAAGTCAACCGGTTGGCGTGAGATGGAGGAATGAAGAGGAGGGAAAATGTTCAAGGTAGAAAAAGTTCGCTTCGCATTTGGTAGTGCACACCATCCGATTGATTGATTGTGTGTGGATCAAAATTCCGGGAAATAGCCGGGCTGCGAGCAACCCCACCTTTCGAAAACTAACCTACCTACAGCCCTTATCGATAGG
Source organism: Xylaria grammica (assembly GCA_004353285.2). Taxonomy (NCBI): domain Eukaryota; kingdom Fungi; phylum Ascomycota; class Sordariomycetes; order Xylariales; family Xylariaceae; genus Xylaria; species Xylaria grammica. Next base: position 4,776,687 of record NGZP02000009.1, read on the forward strand.
AGCAGACCACCTATCAAGCTACCTTAGGTAGGTAAACTATGGAAGTACGGAGTAGATAGAGATAAGAGGCCAGTCTAAGCTCGGAATAGTTCGCCCACCTTTCATTGTGGGCTTTACTAACGTACAACAACAAGTACCTAAGCTACCCCTACCTACAATACCTATTTTAAGAGATCTATATCTCACCTTACAACCTTACAAACAAACGGGCACATATATAGGTAGCAGGGACCTTTTTAGTGTCCCGAGTACCTTAGGTACTTAGGTAGACAGTCACCAAGTTCGGAGACAATGAAGGTCCTTTCGCCCTCCGACAACTGTCACTAAGAGCGGATCTTCATCAATAGTAGGTTGGAATTCGTGTAAGGGTAGTACTCTCAAGTCAATCACCAAACACAAGCACGGGACTTGTGATCGTAAGAATAGCTATGTAAAAAGTTTTGATTTTGATTTTAGTCGGTGGAGTAACAAGGTCATAAATCTCGAGAAGTACAGCACATAACAAAAGACTGTTTAATGCCCGCCGCAAGATGCCCTCTCCTCGTGAGGTGCGTACGCTGCTAGCCCTGCTTTTTATACACTTAAGTTAAAATTAACAATAAAGAAAAGGGTATGCGCGTATAAAATCCAGGTCAGCCCCCCCGCAAACAGCCACCCGAATAAAAATCAACTATCCTATGCATTCTCCGTCTTCGGGGTTGGCCCCATCATACCGTTCATTCCGGCACTCGTGGGTGTCGTGGTCTTCATATCTCCTGATGCCGACGCGGGACCCGATGTTGGGCCTCCGGGTCCTACCTTTTTCTCCTCTTCGCCGCTGTCGTCATAGTCTTCGTCGACGTCCATCTTACGGGCGGCGCGCTCAGGCTCGTTCATCTGAGGAGGCGGCGGTGCGGGTGGGTGTTCTAGCCTTGGCCTGTCCTCTTGGCTGTATTCCTTAGAAGCCGAGCTGGGCTGTGGAGGCTCATGCATGATACCAGGCATAGGCGATGGGCCCGACTGCATCGGAGGCAAATGATTGGGTGGCATTGTATGGGCTGGAGGGTGATGAGCCGCTTCCGATGGGTGATAGCCTTCGTTGCCATGTCTTTGCTCCTCGGCACGTCGCATCTCTTCGGCTCGTCGTTGATCTTCAGCGCGGCGCTCGTCCATTCGGCGCTGATCCTCGAAACGATGGCCCTCGGGAGAGCGGCGGTAAGGGTCTCGGGGGGGTGTAGACGGGCGCCGATGAGTTACATCGTGCATGCGTGACCTGTTTTCTTCGCTGGCAGGCTTCTTCATAGCAGGCTCGTCTTCCCATTCTCGCAACCTTTTTGAGACTACGGATGGAGGCCGCTCGTCACGATGCATCTCCGGACCCATTGGGCCTTTTGGGGGCATAGGGCCACTCTCCATTGCTGGATCCGGATGGTGCGAGTAAGGAGGTTGATGTTGGGGGTAGGCTGACTTGGGAGAGGGCATGCGATTATCGTGCATTGGCCGTTGCTGCTCAGAGCGTGGAGAGCCTGCCCGATAGGGCATCAGCGTATGCGGCGGGGGAGCACCATTTGGAGGGCCGTTTCCGGGGCCCATGCTGGCAGGCGTGGGCGTGTAGCTCGGGTTTGATACTCGAGCTGGACCCGGGCCGCCCTGAGCCGGTGGAGGCTGCTGAGGTGGACCGGATAGCGGTGGTGGTCCATATTGGGACGACGGCCCAGGTGAGGGCCCTCTCCGGATCGGCGCCGGACCGGGGCGGTTAGGCTCTCCATAAGGTCTCATCTCAGGACGGGGACTTGGCTGGCGGGGTAGAGGGGGCGCCGGCCCCCGGAAGGGCTCCCGTTGCTCATAAGGATTTGGTGGCTGCGGCGGGTTGAGATCGCTAGTCCGCTGGCCCCAGCCGTTAGCAGCGGCGGGACCAGGTGGCGGTCGGTGTGAAGCGCCAGGTCCAGATTGTTGAGCTGGGCCGGAGCCTGGCCATGCCGGCGCCTGTGGGCCCTGGGCTCCGTAAGACTGGGGATGCACATCTGTTGGCACGGCCTGAGGAATGTTACTTCCTGGTGTTTGGCCTTGGCGCAATAGTTGCAATCGAGCCTTGATATGAGGATTGGCTGGGTCTAATTCTGCTGCTCTCTGGTAGGCGTCCAAGGCATCCGTGATCTGGTTATTGCACGATTCATACTGCAATGCTGTTAGCGCGTGGAGTGCGACCGAGGGGAGGGGCAAACTCACCAGAGTACCAAGGTCGTACCAGACCTCCGAAATATAGGGGTTCAAGCGAATAGCGCGGGAATATGCATCCAGCGCATCTCGATATTGGTTTATCTGATAGTAAAGAACTCCAATGGAACACCAGAAAGTGGGATTCCGGCCGTCGCGGTACACAGCCTGTTGGTATGCTTCATACGCCTTGGGATATTTCTGTTGTGACATGTAACATCGACCAAGGAGATACCAGCTTTGAGCGTCGCCATTGTCTACCACATGTAAGAATTGCATCAAGCTATTTTGAAAGGGAATCTACTTACCCGCAGCGACGGACTTTTCAAGATATTCTATAGCGCGCTCCTGTGTCTGAAAGCTGCTGCTTTGTTGGTGATGAAGCCAACCAAGCTGCTGCAAAACCTTCGCATGGTTTGGATCACGGTCAAGAACTCGGCCATAGGCAGCTTTGGCACTATCATACTAGAAACAAGGCACTCAGCATAGGGCTACTCGGTATTTTTTGCGACTCTCACTCACGTCTTTTTGTTGCTCATGCACATGGCCGATCTGGAACCAGATATCTTCCTCTGTTAATGGAGGGGGTGGGGAGTTCACGATATACTTGAAACACTATCAAATTGTTAGCCAGTCTTGCTAATAACCGCATGTACATAACATACCTCCAAGCTTTGCCCGTATTTTGACTGTTGCTTGTATATTATGCCTAGTCGGAAGTATATCTCATTTGCCTTCTCAAAGTCGGGTTGCATTTGCATGACTTGAGAGAAAGCTTCTTCAGCATGATCAAGAGATCCGTATCGATCGTACAATATCCCTATGCCATACCAAAGCTTCGGCTCCTGTATGATATTAGCTTATGAATATAAGGCGTAACAGTTAGGCACTAGAGTTTACCTTGGGGTTAGCGAGGTTAATCAGCGCATTTTGGTAAGCAGCATAAGCTTGCTGCAAGTCGTCCATCATGAGGTAACAATGTCCTGGCATGTAGTGTCAGTCGGATGCCACCAGTCAATGTAAATGGCATAAGCGGAGCCTACCAAGACTTCCCCAAACTTCACCGTTTTGCGCATCTATTTTAAGAATTGCCTGTAAAAATTCGACTGCCTTGTGAAAGTCTTCACGGGTTCGAAGTATTAGACTGATGGCATTCATGGCTGGGACCGAGTTCGGGTTCGCATTGAGAGCTCGCTCGTACGCCTGCATAGCATCGTCGAGGTTGCCGAGCAACTCGGAGAAGCTGCCTATACCAAAGACGTTAGCCGACGACGCACTCGCCTCTCGCGACTCTGGAATCAATTTACCAATTTGCATCCATATAGATTCATTGACGGCTACCATATGACGCGATGGTACCCATTGGCTTCCCTGGGCCGGACCCGGGGGAGCAGGTGGGCCGTGATGCTGCTGCATTTGCATCGCCATTTGGGGCGATGGGTGGTGATTGGCCATTTTAGGCCTCGAGTCTATAGCCACAATGCCGGGGCTAGAGGTAGCGGATGATTATTTATGTTGCTAGTGATAATAAGTCACTAGTAAATGCTTCAAGAGCTAGGCTTCGAAGTTCTAGGTCCAAACTCGCAATCGACAACGACCCAGTTCCAAGGCGCGTCTGTAGGAAAGGGCGACAACTAACTCGACACGAGGCCGAGTAACAACAGAACACACCAGACGCGGCCAAATTTGATGGTGGTGGTAAAAGGAAGTGGTGACGACTTCGAGAATCCCAACGTTGGCCGTTCCGAATGCAAATTTGAGTGGTGCTGCCGTCTATGCTCTTCGGGTCTGTGCCAGCTGAGCGCATATACCGAGCTGGACCGACCCGACAAATACAATACTGAGCGAGTAAGTGTGGTGTATGATGTAGACGGTTCTCAATAGGTGCGATGAATAGAACATGCAAAGTCTGAAGGCTAGTTCAGATGTCGAATGGGCAAGGGGGAGGGGGCGGACAGGCGGTGGAGGACGACGAGAGAGAGACAACAAGAGACGGTCGGCTCGCCCCAGGAGTTTTCGAAAGGGCATTGCTTCACTCCATGCCTATCTACCCTTACCCACGAATGGTGCTTTCGACAGAAGAGACAACCGGCCCAGGGGCGCAAGTGGATTTGTGGAGCGAAGGGAGGGGAGGGTTCAGTGTTCCCGGAACATGATGTCGTGAGAGAGTTTGTACATTACATGTACCTGTTGGGTACATGCATTGGCATGGGTACGGGTGGGTCTGGCCAGCCAAGCAAGCCAAGCAAGCCAAGGCCCTGTCCTCAGCATGTTGCTCAGCAGAACCTTAGCACTGCCTTAGCTCAAGTAGCTTAGCTTATACAGTACACTTACCTATAGTAGTACCGGCGGTAGCGGGCGGTGGTACCTGAGAGTAGTGCCCAGGTATTTGTAGAATGCATACCTCTCGGGTAGCACATGTATGCCTGCCAGTCTACTTACCTACGCTACCCAAGGTACTATGACAGTACCTACTAATGCAGTCTGCTAATGTAATGGAATATAAGTAGGCCCTGGAGGAATCAAGTGGGTCTCGGCTTAGTGTGGATCCCTGTACCCGCATTTAATCGTTCCTTCTGTGCTCTTATGAAACCCACGCTTGGCTAAATAAATCGAATCTGGCAGGCAGTAAGTAGACTAGTGCAAGCGGTAGATGGGACAGGACACGTTGGGTAGTGGGCGGGAAATGGCGTAAACAAGCGTACCAGTAGCGGCCCCGGCTCTTCTTTTTTTTTTTTTTTTTTCTATTTTATTTTGTTTTATTCTCTTTTATTCTATTTTATTTCTTTTATTACTGTAGCTAGCTAATAAATACATGAGATGAACAGATACTAGTACACTTTTCTCTCCCTCTCTAAACTTCCTGATAGACATGGTTGTTTCAATGCGTCTATTTTCCCCTGAGTGAACTCTGTGTACCCGAGATTTACCTCCTTACTCACCAACTAGCCTCTATACTATTAATTAGGGTTTCAAACCCGAAGTAGCTAGAAGTGTCTGTTTGGCCTTCGAATCACAGATTATCTAAGTTCTCTATGAGGCTGCCAAACCTACATTCCATCTCATCAGCGACTATGTATAGTGGTGATGGCTTCAGTTTGGATGAAATTGGTTGTTGGTTGGTTGGCGCTCACCGCTTCGACAGGTCACCTGGGTCCGTGTTTTGTTGCACAAAGTGGTTCAGAGACAATGCCAGCAGGTGGTCCCAGCGGCAAGCAGCCCTACCTCACCAACTCGCTATTGTTTGGGGTTTCTGATGCCATCCTTTTCGCCTCTGCCCGCCGCTTCCTTTTGGCTTCGTTGGTAGACGGGCAGAGGATGGGCGCTGGTTTCATGGTTTCATAGTTTCATAGTGGTTCTAGGTCCCGACACCGAAACTGTCGAAATCCTGGGCGCCGCGTGATGGGGGATAGCGCGAGTCATCCCCGTAGCGCCTCGCTGCTGTGGATGATGATGATGATGCTGCTGCTGCTGTGCGGCTGGGTCCCACGTTGGATACATTAACCTTGATCGACTTAGACTCGCAAGGGTTCCGCCCGCCGTTCCTGATGCGACTACATCAAAGGTACCTCGCGCCACTTGCCCATGCGGGTCTTGTAAGTTTTACGACCATTCCCAAATTTGGCCTTCTCCGCCGGGTCGCGGCTCGGACGGATTCGCTTTTACCTTGCCGCTTGACCTGGACGAACCCCAGTAGACAATGTTTGGTAGGCTTGCGGCTTGCAGGGCATGGCTGGGGAGGGGGCGTGTCGGTGGTCATATTGCAGCTCTTGGCACAGAACCTGTGCCACGCACACCCTTTCCCTCATCCCACTGAACCCCCAAGGAGGGACCATCTGAAATTGAGGCACGCTTATCTGACTCGGAGTATTCATCCTTATTGAATATTTGTGATGGCCTTGCCAACCGCTTGCCAACACAGCAACAACTACCCAATACGGTTAAGCGTTTGCATATATGGAACCCGTGTCTCTCGGATGACCGTATTAAAATGTCTTAATTATCAGATCTCTCCCTCCCACTTTACCGTCGGTTGCTTGAGACAATCCGGTAACCGTCTGGTCCGGTCCCAGCCGCAAGTGTCAAGTAGCTAACAGAAAGTATCATGTTGGGTTCAGAGAATTAGGACGAGTCGCGACATCTGATAGAAACTTTGCTAGGTTAGAACGTTGCTGCGTTAGTCCTGCGCCGTAGGGCGTGCGGCGTGCTGTAATAGGTATGCGCACGAGATCTTTATGCACTTGTGATGAACCAACGCGTCGTCATGGTACGTACACTACTGCGACCTACTCGGGTTCATAGTTAGTATTTCATAGGCGGTGGGCCTTGCTCGTATAGTCTACCACTACTAGTATGTAAGACGAGTTCCCCAAGGCCCCATGTCGGAATTTTCTAGCAGTGGATTCTCCTGTAAATCATTTAGTATACCTACCTACCTAACTATCTACAGTACCATGTATGCAACGAATTTCACAGCGGCCAGCTGAAGAACCAATATGGGCAGGGGGGGAACAGTCCAGCTCCAGTCGGGCCAGATCAGCTCATCTTCACTCGCATGATACTTCTTAATCAACAGCCAGCCCTAAGCAGAACCTTAGCAACGTGAATCTGAGGTAATACTAACGTACACTAAAAACCCACCGCGTTGGAGAAACTTAGGAAGGGTATAGGGTATACTAGTCGGAGACCACACACTAGTGTAGATGGCTTTTCCTACACTAGATGACCAATCTCGTCATCTCCCGAAAATCTAGACAAACGCCGAGCTTGTGTCACCCGCACCGACAATTGTGGGCATATGGAAGGGACAAGAGGAATTCTAGGCATCAAGTAGCGTACCTAGCGTAGATGCTAAGCAGGAGGAAAGGCTAAAGAAATAAGAATAAATCAAGACACAAGGCAAGACAAAAAACAAGAAACTAAACAAAGGGCTTCACTGCGATTTTATTCTCATTCCAGTCATAGCGTGATCGGAGGCATTACGGTTCGATGAAGTCCACGTGTCATGCTTTTTTTTTCCCTCACTATATCCTTTTACAGTATGCCCTCCTAACCTCCATACTACAGCTCGCCCATACCTACCGCACCTTGGAAAGCATATGGTGGGTTGATCCTAACATATAATTACTTGGTAGCGAGCCTATTTTTCCATGATTCGGCTTCCCACTATCGCAATCTAGGGTTTCATTCCAGGACCATCGGGCGATTTCGTTCCTGTTGTTGTTAGCCTTTTGCATTTCCGAAAATATGCAGAACCGGGCCACACAACCCACCCCATGAATGCCATGTCGCTAGCAACTGCCAGCGTTGGGCTTACCTATTTCTAATGATACATGATACCGTGACAAAGAGAGCCGACGATGAGCCGACGATTCCATGAGGTGCATCGCCACGGGTTGGTTACCTGTGCATACATATATGGGCTATGATCGGTGACCCGCCCCTGTCACTAACTATAAACTGCTAAACAACTAACACCTACTTATTTTTACTGGTTCAGAACGGGTTTGCGACCTTGGGCCTGCTAGTTTCGGCTATGTGAGTGTCATAGGGCTCTTGGCAATCTAGATTGGTTGATTGATTACTCTGATAGAATTTAGGGGTGCGTCGATCGTTCTTAAAAATCTGAGAGGGGGGGGTGTGAAACAGGTTTGTCATCAGGCAGTAGGGGAAAAATGCCTTGTGTGCCTCCACCACGGCGCGCATGTTCAAGTCGTGTAATCATCCGGATGATGCAAAAAAGAGAGATGGTGGCAGGAAAGGCGAGTTCGTTCAGCGGGATTCCCACGTACAAACAACGAAGCCGGGCCCTGATTCGGAAGGGTGAAGAAGTCGTCAGCGGCCACTGGCCGGCTAGCTTGTGGGGATATAAATGAAGAGTCGTTACTAGTCGTAGTAGATAGGATAGTCGAGTAAGTCATTCGAGGAGACGAGTGGTTGGGGTTACCTGCCTACCTAAGGCAGATGTGCAAGTGCAAAAGAAAAGGGGCGTGTGTGTAGGTAAGGCTGACTTGGCCGGGAAGTACAGATAAATATATATATGCGTAGGCATGGTACTCGCCCTCCGTCTCCGTGTCCCCCGTATGTATGGCGCTTGAGAAGGGGAGGGCGTCGCGTTTGGAAATCCAACCCAACCCAACCCACCGAGTACGTCTTTACATATTAGTATACATAGTACGTAGCACGTCCTCCCATCGCACTACACTACTGTGTGCACTAGGTACACTACATAAAAAGCACCGATAGAATATGCGCTGCATCTCACGCATACATACTGCAGCCAGTAATGCAGGCCGCTGATACGTCGCTATCATTCGTCAGGCCTGACATCTCGTTCGGCCGCTGTTAACGTGACACCCCCAGGTCTCATTCCACAAAATTTGGGGGGTACTTCGGGGGGGTGCCTATGTAATAGCCTAGATCCCACACGCCCTCCTCCCTTGCAACTTTGCCTGCCACCCGGACGCCTCCAAGATGTGCATGTGTTGCATGTGTGTTAGTGGAACTGGCCGATGCTTGCCTGCCTGCATGCTGATGTGTGTGTGTGGGCATCCGTCGACTGGGGCAGTACTGGGGCTCGGTTGGTCTAATGGGCGGCGGATCGAAGGTACGCTTGTCATTCGGCCATGGAACAAGACGGTAGTCTAGTACTACTAGTAGTACTATAGGGAAGTCGAGAGCAGTTGTGTCACATCACGTAGCGATGGTGGTGGTGGTGGTGGTTAAGTAGTCGTTGCTTCAAGTTACATGCCTGGTAGTATAGGACATATCCGCGCCTTCGCATACACGCATGTAACAGTAACAGTATGCACGTTGCGAGTCGCAGGTCGCAGGTCGCAGGCTGCAGGTTGCTTTGGATAGTTCATCGGGCTCCTCTCTATCTGAAATGTAGTACATACACGACACGACTGCCTACATAGTAGGTAGGTACAGATATGTAGGTAGTATATTCATCCGTAGGTGGCGGCGGTGGTGGTGCACTACGTACTGTATGTCTCCTGATGGATGGAGCGTATGTAAACACCGCGACGACACTAAGATAATGTATGTCTCTGCACCCGCCGCCACAACCAACAGATATTCAGCTATAGCGTCTACCTCATACATCATATATATATTTCACTCATCATCCGTGCATGCCAATACCAAACATCATGCTCGCCGCGTGTCATACAACAAGCCCCGAACGGCTATTGCTATCGCACAATCCGGAGCCAACCGCGGCATGCAAGCCACAAACTATATTAGGTCTATGACAACACTTGCGCCATCTGCATCATCACCATTCCGGGCGTGACGAGCAGATGGTGTGAGTTTGTCCCTGCTGCACTTTGTCAAACAAACTTCTACCCTATAGCTCAAGGCACGACGTGCATAGATTTCAAACGCAAGTGAACGGCCGGAGAAGTCTGATATCTTGTTTCTTTTCTTGCCACGAACCTACTCACACGGCTAGTGTAGGGTAGCGTAAGCAGTGTTAATAGCGTAAGGTCTTGGGAACCTTGGGAACCTTGGGAACGCCGAAGACATTGAGGGAGCGAGCGACAGAACGCCGAGGCGGCAAACCGTGTGGGATGCGATGTTACGCCACAGGGATATTTAGGTTGGCTGACCGAATCAGCCAACGCGGCGAGGGCATTCTTTAAAACATGGTGCTCCCGAGAATTCAGGCGCGAGATTACCTACTTATACGCATGTGCACACACACACACAACGTTGCTTGCCCATTTAAATCTCCCACCACTCCTTGTACGCGGAACTACGCATCCAATCCGCTGCCATGCTAAGTTGCCGAATGAATCGCTCGTGGCCGATAACATAGGCGATGTTATTAACTGCCCAAAAATAAAAAGTCCCATAACACCCGCACCCGGACTGCATTGCCCTGATTGCATCACCCTTCCTACGTACCTTTGTGTGTGTCTGCAGCCGCCAGACGGACGACCATCCATTCAAAGACAGAATGTCGCACAACTTTGGTCCGTAGTAACTCGAGCGATACCTGTATGCCTGCACCCAGCCGATCCGGTTGCACATTTCCAAATATGCAGTGCGACGGTGCCAATATGAGACAACATCTGTTGCCCGCGGGCTGGCAAAAGCTACACCGCATCTGAAAAGACATACTGACTCTGACACCTGCCAACGTTGCACGGGGGGCTCGAACTATTTTGAAATGAAGTGGAGTTGCGTTTCGGGGGTTATATGAGGTGACGGGAGGATTTGCACCGTCCGCAACTGTTCCGTAGAAGCGTAGGAGTGATTTTGAAAGTCGTTAGAGAAATCTTATAAATCTAGTCTTTTCATTCCGTTTTTTGGATGTGCCCTCTTAATATGTACAGGTATTTTCATAACCTTTGAAAAGGTCCAGCTCAGGCATCGTCAAAGAATTGGACCAAGGAGTCCGACCAATTTACTATGTATATGTCGTAATTAGGCTATAGGACTAGCCGGAACGAGGTTATTCGCTAAAATATCAGCTTGTCATTACCATAGCAATACCTAGCGATGCACCTAATATCCTTCCTTGAAAAACAAAAGACCCAGACGTCGAATACAACAAGTCCAACTCCACACAGAGGCATGCTTTAAAAAAAGAATACAGGGACAATCCAGACTCCATGCTCGTAGGATAAGAGTTGAACAGCGCAATCAATTCTTTTGCTCGATCTATCGCGAGTGCTTTATGAATCATCCTTTTCACCACTATCGTGGTCTGGGTTGTAGTGCGTTTCCCCCAACATGGTCGATGGCTCAGATGTCATAGCAGCCTGAACATTGGGTTGAGGTTGTGTTTGTACGGTTGGGCCGCTCGGCTGAGCCGGCGGCGTCGACTGACTTCGGGTAGCCGGACTACCAGTAGCGGCATGTAGTCGTTGATCAAGCACTTTTAAGGCGAGAGCCCTCCGCCTTTCGGCTTCCGCCCTAACACCGCCGGGCGCGGATCGTTGGTGGAAGTTGTTGCCCTGGGCCGCAGATATGTCGGCTTGGGAGAAAGGGGTGCATAATCGCATGGCTACTAATACAGCAAAAACTTGGTCCGCGAACGCTGCGACGAATGGCTTGACGGGGGCGGGGAAGAACTCCGGAAAGGCAAAGGTTTCGCTTGCGTCGCCTCGCATCGAAGCCGGTTGTGGGGAGTCCAGGTCGGGGAAGACAACCTTGTAAAATCGTAGGTACGTCCAGCTCGTGAGAAATCCGAAAATGGCTAGTGGTAAGCTTGCACCCGAAATCCAGGGCGTCAGGTTAGCAAGAATAACCAGGCCGATGTAGATCAAAGGGAATCGTGGTACACGCAACGACAATATGCCCCGGAATAAGGTGACTGTATGAGCGGGCACAAGTTGGCTGAAGGCGACGAGGAAGGAGATTTGAAGTGGGATGGTGCCGTTAATGGTAGTCAATCTAAAAGCGTTAAATGGTTAGAAACACAGAGTCAACGTTGCCTAGTCGCTTCCGAAGTGAACTTACGTCCAGTCCTCATTCCGAGTAATAGTGAACATGATAATCAAAAGAAAGAAGCATAAAAGGTTTGGGATCAATGATACGACGAGGAGAAACTTGGCGAATTCCTTGGAGGACCAAGCTCTCTCGAGATACCTCCCCGCATTGAAGAGCGTGACACCGGCGATGATTAGGCTAGTGAGATTCTCTTCGGCCAGAGTCGTCGCCAGAAAGGTCCATGGGTAGAAAAGAGACAGTTGAGGCACCAGGGTTAGCCATTCAATGACAACGCCCGGGCGAGTCCTCTGGATGAGGATACTCGATAAGGACTGTAAACCTAGAACAGCAAGGACTATGCGGGTGACAGGCGGTATGTTGAGTCGCGGCGGCATCTTGGGTAAAGAGATAGATGCATGTAGCGACCGTAAGAGTTAACAGTTAAAAGTTAACGGCGAAAGGTACCAGATTAGTTATTAGTTGATCGGCAAAGCAAGGCGATATGCGATATGAGGCGTGCCGCGTTGCGTATCTCTAAGTTGTTCAACTGAACTTCAGCCTGACGGGCAAGCCACAATGGGTTGTATCCTATCTACAACGTGGCTTGTGAAACCCCACATTCATGAAAAAAAGGTACCTATACGCCAAGTAAGGAGGGCTTGTCAGCCACAGTACACTAATGTTAGCTCATCCATATGTAGAGTGGGACTCGCTTCGGCGGCGCAAGCCTGGGAATAACCTCCAAATGTCAACCAATTCTACTGTAGGAAGCAAGTTACACCACTCTTCGGCTGAGGCGTCGCCCCGCTGGAGTCTTATCCAAGAGACCCTGATGGTTGACTTGTTCCTCGTGCAGAAGCTCGTGGCTATTTCAACCCTTTTGAATTCCGACAATCACAGCTGGGTCCAAGATTGACTTGCAGTCCGGGGCCCAGGATCCTCGTTAATGACGCAGGGTATTGCCGGTCCTCTATTAGTGTGGTAGACTTCTATCTGAAACAACATCAACGCCATTAGCACCGGTTTAGAACAAAGTCCAATATCAGTACTCGATTCACAGCAATCTGCGAGAGATTGTACCCCAGTATTGCACAAAACCAGGCATACGCGAGAATACCTAGGTGTACTATCAACGGTACCTGTGCATACTGTAGGTACTCCTATACAGAAGGGTTGGCTCCATCTTTAAAAATTACCATCGCGAGAAGCTTGGCACACCGTGCATACCCTTTTAGGTAGCTAGCTGAAGATACCTGATAGTCAATTACACATCACTAAATAGTAACCTTGACCAGTATCTTGAGTAACGAGCACCGGACGAGGCACCGAGGTACCTTTGGGTCCGATTCCTGCGCGCTAGGACCAATAGGGACAGAGGCGCAGCTTGTTAAGAATTTCGTGTTCTGATCCGTCCCGTCGCATTCTTGGTCAGGTTCCTATTCGCCGTTTGATCACATTATTTATTCACTGCGCAAGATGTCATGGGTTAACTACTAGTAACATTGCTTGCTATGTGACTCCATCGACCATCGATGGATAGTGCCTGATATGTACGTATTGCCGTCTCTAAGGCCAGGAGTAGCCAGGAGTGGCCAGGAGTGATCGTTGCAGAAGCGCTCTAGAAGATGACACTCCTCCCTCATGACAGCTCGGGCTCAGGTAGGTACTAATAATAAGTATCTGACCGGCAGGAGTGGATAGAATGAATCCTACCTATTCCGGAGATTGTGGAGTTGTCTGGAGTTTGGCCCGTTTCCATTGTTCGACAAACGAGAAAGCTGATAGGCCGTCTGTACTGTCGCCACCCATGTATCAAAAAAAGGGCTGGGTGCTACAGTAATTAACCAGTCTAGCCTGTCAAGTTCTGCCAATACCACCTACTAGCCTACGTGTAGAAATACCCTGCAGCACCAGAAACGCTCTACCGCGTGGGTCGGCAATACCAATCAATGCCTTAGGACTGTAACCTTGCTCCATGAGCACTGTTTACGACTCCCCTCTGGAGAAAAATAAAAAAACAACAAAAAAAACACTCAAACCATAATACGTCGACCGAAATAACTCGAACAACGCTAGAGCGTCTAAACCTTCCATCGTCTGAGTTTGTTTCCCATCTGATGCCACGACAGAAACCACGAGTCATGGTGTATATACATCAGACCAACACCCAGCCTTTATTGGGGGAGCACAACCCGATTGAACAATTGCTATTGAATTGAGAGGTACATATTAGTATAGTCGAGGTGGAGCATCCGGGGTGCGTACTGAAGCACCACCGTGCACTTCTGCAAACACTGTACCTACTGAAACGTCACCGGACTTGGACGTTGAGACCCCCCCCCCCAAATTCGTTTCTGCTTGGCGATGATGGCTGCGACAATCTGACGTACGATCACTCTCTATCTCCCGAGCGAAAGGCGCAATGACAGATGGAGGAGGGCCCCTTGAGCGGTATGCCGATTCTAGAAGACCGACATAATGTGTGTCTTTGCCTACCGACGATATCTAGGTTAGTGTGCGATGTGGTAAGATGGTTAGATCCAACAGGGAGAAAACACCCCTGCACCACGATGCCAATGTTGTACCTATCTAGTGTAAGTATGTCAGCGCCTCGGCCAAGTGCGGCGGTAGTAGCACCTTGTTATGCTCCCGTCTAAGTACTAGTAAGAACAACACTGGCGCGAACCAAACTCGTCTATACCCCCCCAGGCACACGACATGGTGCCATGGGTAAGAGCTACAGTAGCAACAGTACCTGATGGTTAGTTACCCTGCAGTTTTTACGAAGGTTTTGCTTTTGAGATACAGCAATACATCATGACACGAGCGGGAACATGTAGCACCGGAGAACCGTGTGCCAGATCAATACAGTACTTCTATGTATTTCCATGTCTGATGTACGTCAAATACTGCTAACCTAAAACGAATAGCAATGACGGGCAGCAGGGAGTTAGCAGTAATTGTAGATGTGCGTGGCAAATGGAACCCGCTGTGTATTTGGTCTTAGTACTGGTGTTAGTAGCGGGAAAAGAGGGTAAATGAGCGAGCGAGCGAATACACTGTGTTAGAAAGGCAAAAGACAGGCAAAAAGGCAGAAGGCAAAAGGCACAAATCGAGACAATTGACAGACGGCGGAGGTACATCGGTACTTAAAGATCTGCAAATAATCTGAATGTGGATGGGGACTTGGATGGGGCTGGTCAGTAACTGGTGATGGGTGATGGATTGGGCGCGCGACTTCGAAGCGAAGCGAGCTCAGGTCAAGGACCGGCCCCAGGTCTGAAAGTTTACTTACCTGCCTAGAACCAAAGAAGAACCTGCCTTACAGGCCTTACAGACCACGCATGTCGAGTGCTGACAATGTGTGCGTGGACGTACCGCTTCCAAGGGAAACCCCGTTCTCCTTGTCCCCTTCGATGTTTGATGCCTTAACGCTTTATTTTTGGTTTCACTATTCTATTCTATATCAGGTTCACTGCCTTTTTTTACTTTTGCCCGTCTTTTTTACACAGGTACCTACCGAGGTACTACTGTTAGCTACTGGCTGTGTGCCCTCAATGTTTCCGAGCCCAAGGGCGCAGGTTATACGGAGATAGTAGCTAAAGGTACCTAGCTACCTAAGGCCACACAACCTACTGCCACCCCCGAAAAGCTATAGTAAGTAGTGTACTATAGTCTATAGCATATTGATACAGTAGTACCCGTCGAAAGCGTGCCCTCTCTCTCTCTCTCTCTCTCATCTACACCACTACGCTACTACGCTACTACTAGTACTAGCAGTAAGGTAGTAGTACGGTAGCAGTACCTAGGTTAGTGTAGTCCCTACCATCTCCTACATAGTAAGGTACCTACCGTCCAGCGGCATCAAAATCAAAATAGGTACCTACCTAGCAACCTGCCTAGCACTACTCCCAGTCGGCCCTGCACGTTGGACCAGGCTATCCCACTTAGAGGAAGCAGAGTGGGTCGGCAAGACCTTTAGTTTTGGCCCCGACACAAGACATGGACCTTGGATCATTCAGGGCTCATCAACTCCCGTCTCTCTCATTATTCCTTGTCTTCAACATCTCAAAATCGAAAATCTGTCCGTTGGCGCCTATTGCCGATTGTCGTTTCAAGGTCTCCGTCGCTCATTCCTTTGAAAACCAAGAGCTTGTGTATATTTTGTGCTCCGACAACGTCTGCTATTGTTATTCCACTATGAAGGAGCATTTAGACTCTAACCGGGTCAATTTCTTGATTTGGAGGTACGCTGTCACCCGTTTCCCTTCCCCCGTCCCGATCCTCACTTCACTTCACTTCACTTCACGCCGTTTTCACCAAGGTGGCATATTTCATCCGCCAGGCCATCCGCGACATCCGTCTAGCCGCGGCTCCATTGACTTTGGAAAATTAGGTATTTATTAGAAGGAAGTACGTGTCTATCTGCCCCCGCAGCCGCCTTATCGCTTTATTCGACGACATGTTGGGGCCGTTGGTTGGACGGCTGTACCGCCATTGTGCGCAGTGGAGAGAGTGAGCGAGTGAGCGAGTGAGAGCTGAAAGAGAGAGAGAGAGGGCGGGAGCGAGAGAGCGAGAGATTGGAGAGATGGGCGAAGATTTGTGGTATGCGAACTAACCTGGAGCTTTTGTGCAGATTATCGAGAGACGGCCGTCAAATTTCAGAAAGAGTGGCACGTTCAAGAACCCCATCGGCAGCTAGATTTCGCGCCGTATGTCAAGAGCCATGCGCTAGTCAGTGTTTTAAACAAAGGTCTGTTGTATAACTCGCTAGAGAGGGAACATGCACAGACAACCCAGGTACGTGCTAAAACCCGAAAGATTCTAATATCCAGTGTTTGTGTGGGCTGTGTGCAGTGCATCAGGCAAAACACGAAACCAACAAGAAAAAAGGCATGGGGCCGTCTGTGATGGGACGCCGAATTGATTTTCTCCAAATTACCGCCCAGGATCCGGCCAAATGGGCATTGGCACTGACGACTCTCTGTGCAGGTACCTGGTGATGCAGCAGCGCAGGCGGCACTGGCCGAGGTGATGCAGCTAGGGGTTTTTGGTCCACTGAATGCGCATCCACCGCCTCATCAGCAGAAACAAGATGAAAGCGACGATGACGCCGAGGCAGAACCCGATATAGATGTGCAGCCTCCGCCAGCATTAATCTCTACTCCTGCATTACCAGCAGTGTCATCCGGAGTCGACGTGGAAAATTCCCGAAAACGCCAGGGTGACAGGCAACCACAGTCGTCTCTTGTGAATGGTTCCCCGGCCAAGCGACCACGACTGAGTAATGGGTACGAACATGGAGTGGATACAGCCACAACCCCCATGGAATTGGATGGCCAGGACCACCCGGGCGATAATCACGCCTACCCATCCCCCCTGGAGGGCGAACAGGCGCCAACGCCTATTCCGCGCACCGACGGCCCCGAACAAGGCACTCAGGTCGATAAAGTAGTAGAGCTGGCTGGCGAAACCACATTCATTCCCCTCGGCTCGGGTCTCGACGATGCATCCACCCCATCCAGGGTAAACGGTGACAGTGCGCCAGTGCTACTGCACTGCCAATGGCATCCGCAAGATCCCTCCCTCTTGGCGGCTGCTGGGACCGATGCGCTAGCCCGTATCTGGAACGTCTCCCGTGGGGCGGCAGCCGATCCTGCATCTGAGGATCACGTGAACGGCATCGTACCAGATTTCCATACTCTGGTCGAGGATGACATACCACCCAAGGCCACCGTCACTGCTATGGCCTGGAATTGGAATGGTAGCGCCATAGCTATTGCCACTGACTCGGACTCGAAGGCCAGGCTTACACTCTGGACGCCGGAAGGCAGTCACATTCATCACTTCGAAGTCGCCGAGCCGCCTATCATCAAGCTCCGTTGGAGTCCTAGTAATACCGCGATTCTGGCAATTGCACCAGATCGCGGAGGCACCTTGATCACCATTTATCATTCGCATACATTAAACTCGTTGACATATTTTCTTCCGAACCACGATCTAAATGCTGAGCCACTCGACGCGGCATGGACTAGCGATACTGAGTTCCTCATATGTGGCGGGGATCTGCTCGTATTATTGAGATACTCTGATAAAGAAATTTCTGACGTGCAAAAGTTCGAAACAAGAGAGGGGGACACTTTAACACAAGTACAATATGATCCACAGCGTTCCTTGGCGGCCACCTGTGGAGAGAAGGGTCTTGTAGACGTAAGGAAATTATTCATTTCTGTGGGTTCCCTTGCTAACAATTGCTTTTAGGTATGGGATAGTTCTGGAAAAAGGCGCTCAATACAAGCCCATTGCGACGCAGTAACCGCACTCGCTTGGCAACCACCGCAATCGCCCACGGCCGAAAACGAAAGGCTGCTAGCATCAGGTGGTGAAGACGGAGCTATCTTCATATGGAATGTGCTTGCTCCTGATGGCCCGGCAAAATGCTCCATGACAATGGGTCCTCCTATCGTTGCGCTTGCGTTTACGCCGGATGGTGCATTTATCGCGGGAGCAACGAGCGAAAGGATACTCATCTGGAAAGTTGACGACCATGGTATTCCGCGTGCAAGTTGGAGCCGCTCTCCTCACCCGGGCTGGTTGAGCCCGCGGATGAATCCCGAGTCGGATGAAGAGGATGAGCATTGCTTAGGTTGGGATTCCACTGGTCATAAGTTGGCGTATGGCGTAAACAGCCGAGTAAGTTGTGATCAATTACTATATCCGGACTGCTGCTCACCATTCTCATAGCTTGCAATTATCAACTTCCGGCGATGAAGCTTTCGCTACAATACGTGATTATTTTCACAACTCCCTTTACTCGGTCCTGGCGACTCTGTCAAAAGACTAGACTGGCCTCCCTAGAGAAGGTCAATTTGTCCATCTCTTCATGGGAACAGTTAATCCGGTCGGAGTTCCAAGCGTCATGCTGTTCCCGCTCAGTAGCCGGTCTAGATTACACCAGTAGATACTAGCGCTAGTCGCTCGGTTGGAGATTTTGCCGACACAAGGCGCCAGGTTGGCGCCAAATCGATCAACGGCGTCCCATTTACGGCTTTAGAAAAAGCGGCCGTTCAAAACGCATCTAATGAAGCCTCTAGCTTTAAGACCACAAATATGAATTCGAAAAGACATATCTAAAGCCTTTGTCATGTCACTCCTATGTTGGCTCATCATGACGAGAGACGATGAAACGATATTCCGAATGGTTGATTTCCCTCGGCCTAGCTGTATCTTGGAGACATGGGCGATGACGAGGATGTTCTTTGTACAACAATAAGAAGCATGTACAGCTTCATGGTATGAGGGTGGACATGCCCGTTACACCACGGTTCATTTGTATACATACTCAATCATCACACAAATACAACGGGGACGATTACAACAAGGCGGGGACTACGAGAAAAAAAATTAATAGATATCAAATTCGAATATCCGGATCTTATCACTATAGACAACAGGTCCAGTGCTCGCGAAATCGCCTATTAAACTGGTCTACTATAACAGTCTAGAATTATGAGGACTTCCATCTCAGCATAGTAAACGAGTGTTTTGGGAATTTGTACCCTCCCTCGCCCTTCCACGTGCTCTCGGCAAGGCTAACCTCTTCCTTGCCCTCCGTGTTTGTGGCAGTAGCCTGCGGCGCATTAACCGTGTATACAGTGACATCTTTTCCGGCGACTCCCCTCAGCTCGGCGTCAAAATCTTCCGCCTCACTAATATTCACGACGGCCAGGCTGACGTAGCCCTGCTCGTCGACGGCCGCGCTGACATCTAGCCACGGCGCGCCCTCTTCCAACGTGCCCTGCAGCCACGCGGGCTGGGTCTCGCCCTCGTACGCGCCGGCGCGCACGTGGGTGGCGACGGTCCAGCCGCGCATGTACCTGGAGAAGAGGAGGAGCGGCCACCAGGTGGACTGCTTGACGATGCCGCGGGGGGTCGTCATGAGGGGCGAGATGACGTTGACGGTCTGCGCGATGTTGGCCATGCCGATGTAGCGGCTCTGGCGCACGAAGACGTTGAGCCAGACGGCGACGGCCAGGGCGTCGGACAGCGTGTACGTCTCCTCGGCGCCCTTGTCGCCGGGGGCGCGCTCCGGGTCCCAGACGTTCCACTCGTCGAAGCAGATCTTGGTGGGCGGCCTGGTGACGGGGACGCCGCGCTCGATGCGCGCGAGCTCGATGAGCGAGGCGGTGATGCGGATGGCGCGCTCGGCGGCCAGCGGCGCCGTCACGTTCTTGATGTGCGAGGTCCCCGCCGCCGTGTACACGTGGATGCTGTGCATGTCGACGACGGGCACGCACGCCTGCAGCACCGTGTGGTCCCAGGACGCGGTGCCGTCCTGGCCGCAGAGGACGAGCACGATGTCCGGGTCGAGCAGGCGCAGGGCCTTGGTCCACTGGAAGGCCTTCTTGGCGTAGTCCTCGGCCGTCATCTGCTCGATCTGCCAGGGGCCCCAGACCTCGTTGCCGAGCGCCCAGTACTTGACGCGGTAGGGCTCCGGGTGCCCGTTGGCGCGGCGCAGGTTCGCGTAGTACGTGTCCCGCGTGCCGTTGCAGTACTCGACCCAGGCCAGGGCCTCGTCGAGCGTGCCGGTGCCCATGTTCAGGCACATGTAGGGCTCCACGCGCTCGCCTTCGGGCAGGCCCTCCGAGAGCACGGACAGCCAGGCCATGAACTCGTCGGTGCCGAACTGGTTCGTCTCCGTGCCGAGCCAGGCCAGCTCCGGCCGCGACGGCCGCTTGTCCCGCGGCCCGACGCCGTCTTGCCAGTGGTACGTCGCGCAGAAGTTGCCGCCCGGATACCGGATCACGGGCACGTCGAGCTCCCGCAGGGCCTCGAGGACGTCCTTGCGGAAGCCGCTGGCGTCTGAGAGCGGGTTGCCCGGGTCGTAGATGCCGCCGTAGATGCACCGGCCCATATGTCTAGCAGGGAGAGATTTCGGTCAGTTTTTCTCGGGATTAATTAGGGACAACCTCACGAGTTGCTTGTTATGTGCTTATTTGCATTCATATACACATTATATATATGCATTTATACATTTCCCTACAGATGCCACGTACTCTGTGAATCCGCCATAAGTCATAGGGTCAATCTTGGATAACCGTTTGGCCGCATCGACCTCGATGAGCGGGGTCTCGCCCCCGCGGATGGCGGTAAAAGTGGTCATGATAGAGAGGGTGATGTCGGCGTGGGTATGGGTAGCCGAAGTAAAGAAGGGGGGGTTCTTGGTATTCTATCGAGTCATAAAGCCATAAAGTCTTAAGATACAAATCAGAGAGAGCTCTCTCCTTCCCTTCTCCTCCTTATTATATAACATCGTGAAACCAAGCCGAGGGAAAAAATATAGTAGGCCTGTCGTGTCGCTCTACGTAGCCTTCTCCGCGTTCTACGGGGTAAACCTGTGACAATTCGCGGGAAGCGGGCCCCGGGCGCGTGTTCTATCGGGGAAATTCCTGTCCGTCTCGCAGCGCGGAGATTGGTGCGCCTATACGTCTCGCTGGCGCCAGTGGGTTAGATGTCTGGGACTAGATGGGCGCCACATTTGCTCCTTTCGGCCTGCCGAGAGTTATCCAAGATAGATAGCCTGCGTGGCTTTTCTACGGTACCGTACTAACCTAGTAGTTCCCCCCCGCGCCGCTATTTGCATGGTGGCGCCCTCGGTGGCTTACAAGATCTGTATTACATATACAAAAGTCGTCGTTTTGTATGTGTGCCGTATCTTGGTTGGTGTTGGTTCCGCACACCGGACGTTGTGGCGAAAGATAAGCAAGCCATGGATTACAGCCGCCCCGGACTCCTCTTGTGTTACGGATAGGCTTCGCTGAACCAGGTTTTTGTCTCTAGAGATCACTGATCACTGATCACTGATCACTGATCATATTAGATAGATCACATGCGGCTATTCGACTTTTAGGTTAGCTTACCCGATCTCGCATAATAGGCAGCAGATATAACATAATGATAAGATTTGGGTTTCCGACCTTTTCGTTAAGTTGCAACAATGAAGGGCGATTTCAAAGTTCAACATTCCAGCTTTAGTGGTGTCCACGTTGTTCTCGTCTCGTCTCGACATTGTTGGTTATATGCATATGCATATGCATCTCCATCTCCAACCTACACTAAAAGTCGGGATGTCATAGGTACTTAGGTACCTCTAGAGTCTAGAGCCCAGACTAACAGCTAACTGCTAACTTAAAAAACATCCTATCCTCCTCGTCGGATGAATTCAGCCTCTTATCAATTCTGAAGGTTCCGAACGACACGCACAGCTCTCTCTCTCTTTCTCTCTTTCACCGATCCACAAATAAAGCAAGCAGGCGACGGTCTGGCTTGCTCATGCAGGTGCAGCCCGGGTTAAGTCTCCATGAGAATGAACTATAAAATAAATATGTAGTGAAGAAGACCCTTCGATTGGATTGGATTGGACTGGCTTACATTACAATGTGACCTATGTATGCCCGTTGATCAGTAATCTCCACATTTTGACATCACTTGCGAAACCGCTTTATATATTCAGGCAGCGCTTGATAACCAGCTCATCCGGGCGGGGACGAGAGGCAACCCAAGGACGAAGAGACTAAAAGACTAAATCAAGAAGTAAAGGCCTTAGAAAGGCAAAGTCTTCGTCATCGTCGTCATCGTCGTCGTCACCATCATCATGACCACGAACACACCGTCGCATGCAAACAGCCCCAAACCCGAAGGCTCGAAACACACCACGGCCTCCTCTTCCACCACAAGTTTCACGCCTGAGATGCGGGATCGCCAAGCGCGTGGGAAGAACCCGTACAGCTCCGACTCCGACGACAGCGATTGGGCCCCCGTACCAGTCACAAGCATGGTCACGGGCACGGGCACGGGCACAGGTGCCGCCACAGCAGGCACAGGCGCAACAGGCACGGCGGGCGCAACGGGCACGGTAGGCGCAACAGGCACAGGCACCGGCACCGGCGATGGCGATAAGAGCAAGAGTGCCGGGCCTCGACGTGTCGGCGCGTGAGTCTCCCCTTTTATACCAACCGTAACCCAAGACGCAACATGCGTGGCAGGCACCCGGACCGCTAGCGGATGTCAAGCTAATGAAAGCCGGGCAGGAGTAGTCGCAAGCGGGATGAGCCTTTCGTCGTGTACGATCGCCGGCGCATAGCCGCGCAGATTCTAGATAGCTCGGAGCTCCTCATGATGGCCGCGGTACGGGACGACGAGGTAAGCCGATCGCCGTGGAACAAACATTGCTTCTTAACCTTCTCCCCTTTAGAAGGAGAGCCGCCCCTCTCTAGAGGAAGACGGGCGCCCTACGTTGTATCACAAACCTTGTCTTACGCACCGGCCCTACAACCGTCAATAACATAGCCGCATCCACACGTGCGCAAACACAAACGCGAGGATACCATACTCAACACTCTAGCTATCCCCAGATTCATATCCCCCCACCAGTATCCCGCGCCTATCTACGTGCTTAAGCCCCGAAATATGACAACGCACTAACCAACTCTTCCTAGAGCATCCCCGCCACGCGCCTCAAGTACACCCGCGTGCTCTGCGGCGTCGAAGAACCAAACACGACCTCCACGCGCCCAGGGGCCGCGCGCGCACTAACGGCAGAGCAGCAGCGCAAGCGGTCCAATCTCGAGCAAGGGAAGGCGCAAGAACAACGCGGCGCGTCGGGGAAGGGCGGGGAAATATGACGGGCATCACGTCCGCTGTCCTGTACATATCATCACCATCACCATCATCACCCCTATTCTCCTCCGGTAGGGTAAACCCACTACTATTTCGCACGCGTGGCACATCCAGCTTCTCCTCGGGAAATTGATCAATAAAGCATTGCTGGTTTTCGTCACTTGTTATATGGCCCGTTCGGTGTCCTTATGCCGTCTCGCAGGTTGTCTAAGAAGGACGGCGAGGCGAGGCGAGGAGAGACGAAAGAGTGGAAATTACAGTGAAGAAAACGATAATAAAGCGGCGTGACACCCGAGATCCAGTACTTCAGCATCCCGACAACAGGAAAAGGATAAGGCATGACGCTTGCTCGCTGGATATTGTATGCTCCGAAACGGTGCGAGTGACTTGACTCACTATTACATGTACGATATAATATAGTATTCTCTGTTGCCTTCTCGACGAGCAACTCAACTACGTCACTAAAGAGACTAGAGAGGGCTGAAAACACGCAGAACTTTAGTACCTAGAAAGACACATGGCTCGTCACTCGAAACAACACACCGAGACACACAAGACCAGCACTCATATTGCCAGTTTGAACTCCATTGGCGGACATTTGGATGGCTGCCTGGTCTATATACGTACATGTTATGTTATGTCACTGCATCACGCGTTATGGCCTTATTCCAAGCCCAACAAGATATCCCATAGGTGGTGCCATCTTGCCGGAACTCAACATGCTGAAATGCCATACAGTCCGTAACATGCCAGTGTTCTATATACGACAATAAAAGTTGAAAGCAGATCCGATCCAAACTAAAACCGAGGGAGAAAAAAAGGTCGTAATCCGTATAACGGATGATCGTGAATAGGGGCGAAAATAACATGCCACCAACGCCATGCCATGAAGAATGCTGAGCGATTCTTCCTATATCCAAATGCATTCATTATAGTTCTCCCTTGCCTCTCTATACCACAGACACCGATCCCAGGCCTGTTTTGGTGTGGCGGGTTATGTGACATTATGCGTAGCGAGGCAGGTTCTGCCTCGGTGCTGGCCCCCATCCCTGTTGTTGCAGTGGACTGTATTGATTCCCTCGGCCACCTCCACCTACGTGACGAGCCATCGGAGGCGGAGGGGGTACGGCCCATCCGTTATTTCCAGGGCCGCCGGCACCATAGCCACCAACCCAGCTGCTATTTGGCTGTGTTTTTCGAGCCAGCGCTCTCCTTCGGCTCCTTCGGGTTATACAAGAGCAGCAGCAACCCGCGATCGCAATCAGGATGAGGCCACCGACGACGGACGCGACCGGAATTATTATATCCTTGTTGTCGCGGAAGAAGCGCATGATCTTGTCCCAGGTGCTAGCCCCTTTGCAGGTACCATTATCACAATGACCATTGCCTTCACATGGTGTACCGTCTAGGAAGTAGGATTGTATACCTTCGCACGAACCCAACGCCGAGTTCGACGATTTGCAACGCACCAGGCAGGTGTTGCCGTCACAAGCAGTCAAGTCGGAACTATTCGTGAAACTCCCAAGTTGAGTCTGGCACTGCAGGTCGCGAGATGTGCACTGACCCGAGGCGCATTTTAGACCCTCCCCGTCGCTGCCGCAACTCTGACCATCTGGCGCCTTAGCATCGGTTGGGCACATCGCTGAGGTACCGCTACAGGTTTCCTGCAGGTCACATGTACCGGTGCTGGCTCGGCAAACCGTCCCATTGGAGGCGAACTGGCATTGATTGGTGCAACAGTCCTCGTTCGCATAGTCACAAACAGAATTGGTGGTGAATTTACATGTCTGAGGGTCGCAGCAAGAGTTTCCTTGGCAGCCAGTGTCGCCACCGCAGTCACAGTCCTCTCCTTGTTCCACTATGCCGTTGCCACACTGGCTACCCGTTATAGTTACTACGTTTTTGTTGTTGCTAAGGCAATCTGAGTTTACGCTATTGCGCGACATGGCAGAGCAGATGTTGCCAATGCTACATGGCGAAAATTGGGTGAGAGTAGCTGCCGTCGACGGATTCATGATGTATGCTCCCTGTGCGTTACAGGTGGAGCTAGACAAAGGACAACATTGATTATTCGACCTAGTGCCGTCTACACAGGTCGTTTCTGTGCAATCGTGATAAGCGCCGAATGTGTGACCGGTTTCGTGAGCAAAGACTTGCCATTCCGTATTGGTCCGCACGACGACATTTGCGCCAGCTGTAGTATCATTGCCATTGGGCGAGGAACCCTGCGCACAAAGCTGGCCCAGCCATGCCAAACCCACAGCCGAGTCGGTAGCGCAGGTGCTCAACAGAGTCCAATAGGCATTGTTGTCGGTGAATTGGCCTCGCCATTTAGAGAAAAGGTCTAGACGGTCGTTGATGTTAACATCAGAACTACAAGCTTGGTTCCACTGTGATCCTTCTGGAGGGGAGCCGGGACATGTTGCATCACTGATGGTCAAATTTCGAATGCCTAGGCTGACGTTGAACGTAGATTCGTATACTGCCGACGCCATGTTAACCATATTAATAACATTCTGAGTGACATTGGCTTTGGCGTCGAATTGGGCCGTATATGTACAGTCAGTCGCGATCCCGATTAAAGCAACCTTCCTAGATGTGGGACAGCCTCGAGTCGACCCGACGGTACTAGCAAGGTCGGCACCAGCACCATTACCGCCGACTTGGTCGCCCTGCCGCCGAAGAATAGCATTGGTGTCGATTGATGCTAGGTCGCGCAGGTCCAGGCCCATATTAACTGGATGGTTCAGCTGACTATTGAAGTCAAGCAGGTCGGACGAGCAGACGGCGGCAGTTTCATCAAGTCCACGCTTAAGCTCATTCCCCGAACCATAGGGATCGTTCGCAATATCCGTATCCCTCCAGACAATCATGTAGTCGTCGTCGGCGTCATGGGCTTCGGGATCCTCAGCGAGGCGCGTCTGTCTATACGTCGAAGCCCGCTGAATATGATGATAATTTCCGTTCACTCTGAATGTCCCCTCGAATAGGGGGTTTCGCCCATCTCGAAGGACTGTTATCCTGGCCCAGCCGGCATTGAGCCATTCCGAATGACGAGGGTGTTGCACAAAAGCATGGCCTTTATATATCCTGTGCTCTTTTCTGTCTATCTTTTCCTCGTGGGTGATAGTGCCATCGGGACCGAGATAGTGAATGGTGGCCTCGTCTGACAGAACATCGTGATTCGGTTCTAGCTCAATGCGTACTTTATCCTGTTCGTTATGCAGGAGGAAACTTATGGCGAAGGATGAGTGCGCGTGGATGCGATTCGACGGCGTATGGAGAGTTGGCCTGTCAACTCGAGTGATGTAGTTCAAAGGGTTCCGCTTCACCGAGTGCGATTCGGAGTCGTGAGCAAATGTGCACAATAATGCGACGATGGTGGTAAAAGAGAAGCGCATGTTCGATATGAGAGAATCCCGCGGGCGGGGGGCACAAGGCTCTGTCCTCACAACCCCATCCGAGAATAAGTTGGATCGTCCGCTGGTTCGGAGCCCGTAAAGGTAAAGAGAGTCAAGTAACGTAGGTAGATGGAGACACCGAATGGAAGTGTATACAGGGGGAAAAGAACCAATCCAAAACACACAGAAGAATGGAGGAAAACGAGTAGAGAGTACGGATGAAAAAAAGATACCTCGTTCTCCCACAAGGATTTAGGTAAGGAGAAGATGGACAGAAGACCAGAGCAAGTTCGCAGGAGCAAGCCTGAAGAGAGGGTGAGACGGAGACTGTAGGGCGATTGCCGGGGGCCGAGAGGTCACAAAGTGCCCGCACCCGCACCTGTCAAAACAGAAGGGCTAGTGAACTTGTAGTTAGTAAGTAGGTACCTAGACAGGCTCTAAAGACGTAGCGTAGTGTAAGTGTGTACTGTAAGACGCAGTGCTACTACCTAGGTAGGTACTACTACTACTAAGCAGTATGTAGGTACCGTGTTCTGGCCGTGTACTACGTAAACAGGGCCCCTGTAAACAAGAAGGGCTAGCGAAGACCGCCTGAAGGGATCCCCCTTGTTCAAAGGAGGCAGTACTGAGGAGCTAGGAGAGGTAAGGTACCTACCTAAACCTAGGTAGCAGTAACAGAGGTAACCCTGGCAGCCTGCCTCTCGTGTTGCTCATAAGAAGTGCCCTGCTCTGCTGTGTTGCTGCTGCAACGGTAAGTAAGCCAGTGCCGTGCCTCACACTAGGTAGATAGTAGATAGGTACCTAGGTAGGTAATGTCATCTATAAATGTACCTATTATTTCCCTAAATACCCACTTGACTCTTTGCCGTTGGATGTCGATTTGAGTTTGGTGAATTCTTCATTCAGCCCTAAAGTGGTTGGGTTTCCTTTTTGGTGGTCTTACGGGTCAATCCCAGCGGAATAAAAAGGCTAGGTAGAGACACACAGTAACCATACCCCGGAATTTGGTTTCACCTCAGGTTCGTGATACCTTGCGTAGCAGCCGTAGAACTGTGCCGTACCCCCGTCTTTTATGTGTCTGGCGAGGTATCCTGACTCCTTGTTTCAGTGGCATGGACACAGCCACGATAATAAGTACACTACCTTATCCTGTGGTAATCGGAACAGACGGCTCAATTGGGACCAGACACTCGACCAGCCCACCGAACACACAAGCCTGTCTTGGGTATTCTTGGCGTCGACGCAGCAAGAGTCCAGGTACCCAGGCCGAACCAGGTAGCGTACCTAGGTATATTTAGAAAATACGCAGTACTAAGTAGACGTTTCAACTGGACAATACATATAAGTTCTCGACTTTAACTCTCGCCCTGCACTGTGTTTCTTTCTTGGCATCCCATTGCCATTGCGAGATTCGGCTTTATCCCTCCGACCAGGCTTAATCCCGGAGCCTACGTACCTCGTTACTGCCCCGTCACCAAAGAGATGGATGGATGGCTTCAGAGATAGGTAGATACTTTCGACCCCATTGACCTATAAGCTACCTTTTAAGTACAGATGGTAGATCGAGTACCTACATATTCTCCGATTGGGATGAAAAGAATTACATATACACGACAGCACGTGCGTGCGTACGTATCTGTATCGCCACAGAGAAAATAACCTTTTTTTACTGCTGACGTACGGCTCCTTCCACAAGACCTAGACTAGGTAACTTTGACGATATCCGGATGCGTCTGCTCGTATTCTGCGCCGTGATGAACAAATGACAAATAAGCGCAGTTGGGCGCATTCAACACCGTACTAAGCCGATAATTATACACACGTTCTAGGTAGGTTTTCACCAATACGTTTGGACTCAGGGCTCACCGTGCTCACCTCCCCAGCTCAAGCTACATTTATGTGTCGGTTATGCAGAGAGAAATACCTGGGTTAAGTAAGCAGCCCTTAAAACGGTTCGATTGAAATCGGTAAACGAATGGCCCTACAAAACAAAGTCATATTAAACATATCGAATTTAAGAGTATAAGTTATATAATATCGCTAACGCTTTTACAACTTGTTGAAAGCAGAATACTATTCCAATATACAGTAGCAGTAGGTATATAGCACGACATGTTTTCCCGTCCTATTTCCCTATCCTTAACCGCTTATTAGGTTGTAGTTTGAGCAACAAAAACACCTCTATCTAAATATCAAATATGTACTCCCGAAATAGTATCTAGGACGACGAGATACCACACTACCTAGCCTATAAGCATCATGCGCTCAGGGCGCAAAGAGGATACCATTTTGTACAATTTCTTCAATTCGGGCTCTTTGATTCATCATACCGGCAGCCGAGTACTACTCAGTGCTTGGTATGTACTAACAAGTCTTTTCACGCATCACGACAAGCCAACTAATTTTCATTTTCAACATATAGAAATTAAAGTTTCACATCCAAAATAACTTTCCCTTGTCAGGCGTATAAGCGGACTAGATGCCAAAATGAGCTATAGTCAAAAAATCATAAGCCGTAAATGCTGACACCCCATCATCCGATCAACGCCTTTGGTGAGAGGCCGCAGGTACATTACGTAGTACATAGTAGACATAACGAAAACGAACGCCATGCTATTTGATATTTACATTACGCAAGAGGTCTATATCTTTGTCGCTTTTATTCCTGTTCCCTCGTACCTTCACATGCGGAGATAAGCTGGAGCCAACTCTCTGCTTGTTCAATAGACTCACCCGCCTTCTCTGTGTCAAGACTTACAGCCATCTTCATATTCAGTCCCACCAGGTTGCCTTGGACGGCCTCTGGAGAGTGTTGTTAACTCTGGCGACGATGTCATCGTCTTTAACTTCGGCGGTAGCTATACACGACTACGTACCATTCGAGCGCCTAGAAACTAGTATCAGCCCGGACGGCACCGATTGTATGTATATATCTCAGAAAATGAAGAGCTCGACAATTAAGAAGGAAGGGCATGATTAAGCATCCATAGGAGACGCTATATTTCTCGATAATATGAGTTGTACAGCCCATGAATGAAGTGAAGCTGCGCCAGCCTGTGAGAGCAATCAATTTCTAATAAGGAACAATACGCCCCCCGCGGAATAAGTGTTGGAAGTTCTAATAGCTTAGGTAAGGCAAGAACCAGAGTCTTTAGACTTTGCTGATGATTTCTCGTTATAAAATGAGCAGCCTTGTTTTAACTGGCGTATAATCGTTGATATCCCTGGTACTAAACTTAAGGGAGAGGGTGACTTAAGATATATGGCTTCGAGGTATGTCGTCTTGAATAGGTGTACAAGCACTGGATAGTTTAAATATTACATGCGATTCTTTCTAAATGCTAAACTAGTAGTTACAGGAATGCTCCTATTGCTACCAGACATAGCTAACGAAGTCTAAAATAGCTATCTAGGGAGCTCGTCGGCCAACATTACTTCTAAGACCTTACCTATATCCGAAGTTTGTCAATTTCACTACCGGATTTACAAGGTGAACCTACGTCAACTCGCTCAAGGCGTCAATGAAATTGCAACGGCTCGCTAATTCGGCACCATTCACTCCTGGGCTATCTCCTAGAAGTTGATTAGATCCTTAAGGCTAGCCTATCGAGTGGATTTCATCAAGCCGACCTTGAGGCACCGAACTCCCGAACTACAGCTTCTACGAGCAACGCACTGCAAATACAAGAATAGCAACGCTTTAGGGAACTTATCAATACAAGCAGATACCACATATTTAAAGAGAATTATATCTTCGCTATATACATGCAAAATAATCGGATGCGTAAATATTCTATGTTAAGTTGCCCCCCCGTAAGCTGGGTCCGTAACCAACATTTGAAACCGTTTCAGAATAAAAAACGGTTACTCTTTTTTCTCTGTCGTTTCGTTGCCCTGCGTTTACAGTAGGCTAGGTATCAGAAGCTAAGCAAGTCAATGCGTCCCGATATGTGTATAACCCAGCCCAGCTGAGATTCCCATTACTTAGTATGATCCCAGTCTGACTATACGAATGGTTCACACAGCCTCGATTACGACCATTAGCCATTAATTACACCACTAAGTACTAGAATAGCTAAATCCGAACCCGACTTTCCTCCCCAGCGACAAACATATAGCAAAATAACAAGAAACTCACGACAGTATCGTAAGCAGCCCGGCTGTGCACATGCCTACCATACAGGCATCATGCGGGTATAGACGTGACTCAGGGGGCTCACACCGTCCCGCCAGACACGACGCAAGCCGTCCAATCTATCAAATTCGATTCGATAACGCCAAAATCAGACAGCCACGCAGACACACTCACACACACACACATGCATGCATGCCTACGCAGGCTGTCCACCAAGCCTCAATACTAAATCCCACCTCGCCAGCGCCTCACCATCGTCACAATAACCAGACTAGGCAATGTCTTACATTCTATCCTTTCCCAGCAGGCAAGAATCCGCCCAAGCATCTCGGCGTGAAAGCCAAACCAACCAGCCCCGGCCGCCAAGTAGAATGACGCGTACGTATAGCACACAGTACCAGTATTCTCCCGCATTTCGTCTCTGGGCGTGATCCCTCTACTCAGCAGTGTACATCACAAATCTTGTCATAATTCACAAACGTAGATATTCTCGACTTGGCGTCGTCTTGCCGGTGCAGCCGCTGACCGACCGACTGACCGGCCGACGATAATCTGCAAAGCGCCTCTCGACGTAAGTATACCCCGCTCAAAGCCCCTGTCCAGCTGAGACGAGAACGTCACCATGACCGCCAAGCTGGTGGCATCTAGACCATCAATCACGGGTGTGGGAATAGCAGGGGATAGAAGCAGACTAGGCACGCAAGCCCTTCGGGTCCAGGGTCGACGTCAAAAACTTCTCATAAAAGTTTCTATCCATTAAAATCTCGTTGCAGTATTGTAACAATATGGTATCAAAAACCCGCCGCGAAATAGCCAACAGTTGCCCAATCCATATATCTACTTGTATTTTTTGTGTTTTTACTTCTTTCTCGCCTCATGGACGATGGTAATGATCTTATCGACAACCGTCGGGTCGGAGAGCTACACATGAACGTTTTACGTCAGCTGATTGTGCCTCAAAAGCACAGTGTGGTGTAAAAACTTACCGTTGTGATGTCGCCAAGCTGGTCCTCCTCGCCAGCCAAAATCTTCCTTAGAATACGGCGCATGATCTTGCCACTACGGGTCTTGGGAAGATCGGGCACAATGTATACCGCCTTGGGAGCGGCAAAAGGCCCGATACTCCTGCGAACCTGCAGAATAAATTCCTTTCGGAGCGCATCTGATCCCTCAACGCCCTTGTTGATGGCGACGAACGCGTTCACGGCTTGACCCGTCAGTTCATCCGCAACACCGACGACAGCGGACTCGGCCACCGCGTGGTGCTCGATAAGTGCTGCTTCGATTTCAGCTGTTGATAAACGGTGGCCACTAACGTTGACGACGTCGTCAACTCTTCCCCGGATCCAGTAAAAGCCTTCGTGGTCACGACCGGCTCCATCACCAGTGAACTACATTTATGTCAATGTAAGTTTCGTTGCGTGCGAAAAAAAAAAAAAACACTTACGTAGTAGCCCTTGTATACATCCAAATATGTCTCCATGTATCGCTTGTGCGCTCCCCAGACGGTGCGGGCCATGCTGGGCCAGGGCTGTTTGAAAGCCAGAACACCCTCGACGTCGTTTCCATGAATCTCCTCGCCTGAAACAGGGTCGATGATGGCGGGCTCAACTCCAAAGAAAGGCAAAGATGCGCTTCCTGGTTTCGTCGGGGTCACACCAGCAAGTGGCGTAATAACATTGGATCCAGTCTCGGTTTGCCAGTAGGTCTATGTCGTTAGCGGTCATTCATCTCATCGGCGGAAGCGCGGCTTACATCAACAATATGAGCCTCCTCTCTACCAACAACTTCGAAGTACCATTTCCAAACCTCAGCCGCGATGGGCTCTCCAACTGATCCCAAAACCCTGAGCTTAGGCATCCGGGCTTTTACGAAGTCATCGCCCGCACGCTTTAGCAATCTAAGCGCGGTGGGGGCCACATAGAATTGGGTAATCTCATGTTGGTCAATGATATCCCAGTAGCGGGAGAAGTTGGGGTATGCCGGCGTGCCTTCGAATACCACCGTGGAGACACCAAGAAGTAGGGGTGCATACACCACATATGTGTGGCCCGTAATCCAGCCGACGTCACCACCGCAAAAGTACCGATCGCCTTCGTGAATATCGAACACATACTTTCCTGTCATGGCGGCCCCAAGAAGGTAGCCTCCAGTGGTATGCATTACACCCTTTGGCTTACCGGTCGACCCGGAGGTATAGAGTAGAAATAGGGGATCTTCCGAGTTCATAATCTCAGGGGCGATGTAGGATGGCCACTTCTGGACTTCCTCGTGCCACCACAGGTCGCGACCAGGTGTAAAGGGAACGTCGGCACCGGTGCGCTTGAAGACTAACACGCCAGTGACATCAGGGCATTGCTTGAGCGCATCGTCGACGATTTTCTTTGTGCCAATGAGCTTGCCACCTCGCTTGCCCTCATCAGCAGTGATGACTACCCTGGACTGGCCATCGATGACACGGTCACGTAAAGAGTCGGCTGAGAAACCGGCAAATACAACGGAGTGAACTGCTCCGACACGGATGATGGCGAGCAAGGCGATGAGAGCTTCGGGAATCATGGGTAGGTAAACGGCGACGGTGTCCCCTTTCCGGACACCCATTTTCTTAAGCACGTATGCGACTCTGGAAACCTCGCGGAGTAGCTCGCCGTATGTCAAGTTACGACCCTCACCGGGTTCATCAGCTTCATAAATGATGGCGACCTTATTGGGGTCCTTGAAAGCGTGTCTATCAACACAGTTATAGGCGGCGTTGAGCTGGCCCTCAGGAAACCAAGCTACATCGCCGTTGGACAGTGTTCCGGAGCGAACTGTGTCGAAGTCGCGCTGCCATGTTAAGAGCTCCCTAGCTTTCTGGGCCCAGAACTTCTCGGGCTCGGTGATAGACTCCTTGTATAGTTTTTGGTATTCCTCGAGGCCTATGGGAACGTTAGCAACTCATAGTTAACTAGCATAGGATGCCTATGTGAGGGGCCGACTTACTGCCAATGTGTGGCTTGCTAGGATGCTCTATTTGACACGTTAGATTGACTGAGACATACTTGCGTGAGGCAAAACACGCATGAGAGAGCGGCTGAACAAAGCTTACTATCAAGCATCTTCTGCGGAGGATCTGTATACTTGGTGTCAGTGACATTCGTCTTCCCTTTAGAACCCATTGGCGCACGACCATGAGCATAGGGCCAATCGGGAGGGTATCTTACGAAAAGTGTCGACGAGATGGGCCTCGGCGACCACAGGCGCCTTGCCTTCTTCACCCATCTTTGCGGCGCGAGGAGATGATCGAAGCTGGGAAGCTGGGGAGGACGATGTGGCGGGGTAGGTAGTTTGGCGGGGTTGAGAAGGGCGGCCAGGGACAAGAAGGATGGACGAGGATGGGCGAAGGCGCGCGAGTCTTCACTTATAAATAGACAAAGAACGAGTCCACTGATGTAATGGGACTAGGGGCCTGGCAGAGGAGGCTCGCAAGGGATGAGGATGAAAGGGTGTGTGCATTGGATGAGAAGCGTCGCTAGGTAGGTAGTGAGGGGACTGGTCAATTTTGTATGTTCATGGACAGTACATGGACATGCGGCAGGATGGGCATGGGCACGCACATTGCGCGATGCAGTGACCTCGCTACCTCGCTATTACTCGCTGCTTATTCGCTGCTATGTGCGCTGCTGCGTGCGCTACCTGCGCGCGCTACTACGGTACCACGCAGTGCAGTTAACCACGGTAGGACGGTAAGACGGTACCTAGGTAGGACGGTAGGTAAAACTGCCACGGTCGGTGTGTGTACCTTACCTCTTACCTTATCCACTTGCTACGGGCACGTTATTTTTATTACTCATTGCTACTCATGGTTACTCCCAAGGTACTACTACGGTAGAGTACCTCCTACAGTTGGTTGCTCTTATTTCTCTTAGGTTGCTCTTTTGCTACCTTACCCCACGCGACCGACGTAGTAACGGCCCTCGATACTCAAAGTAGTACGGGTATGATCTACAAGTAGGGTGGACTAGCCCGTGTAGGCATATCCATCCCCCTTCAGTACCCCTTCTCTCCTCTCCCTCTCTTTCCTCTTCCCTGACTTGAGGTATGGGTATGTTACCTACCTCCTGGAGCTACGATATAGGTAAGGCGAGGGAGATCGAAGGTCGGGGTTCAGGTGGGGCTTATCTTCTACTTCCGCTCGACCGTCGCTGTGTCATGTTGTTAGTCTAAGTGCAGTAATACACCCAGCTGCGAGGTCTTGGCAAAATCTCGTCAACAAAATAGAGAGGGGCTGGATGGTCATTTGTTGAGCCTTTTTTCCGGCACCGAAGCGTGACGGAATATGGATGGCGTCCTTCTTTCTGGCATGGCGTAGGTACTTTTTCCCGCTCCCCGAACGGTGGTGAGTTTTGGGAACGATGGCACAAATCGCCATTTCTAAAGAAGACGGAACGGGGCGAGAGCATACCTACCAGTGTGCCCGTCGGTCGGTCGGCCTACATATACGTACACGGCTCGTCCCTACGTAGCATCACGGTAGCAACCGCGAAACCGCGAAAACCCGAACCTCTTTTGTCTGCCCATCGACCAAAAGCGAGCGGCGCAGCTGTATTCGTGGCGTGAGCACTGTATAGAGAATCACACACACCTGGAAAATCCTCCCGGATGTCTGGGTATAGTAGCAAGGGTAGATATGCAAAAGCCCTTGGACTTATAATAGGAGCGTTCTTATAACAAAGAGCGAAGCCTTCGTTACCACCTTCGCGCAAGGACCCAGACCAATGGTTCACGTCACAACACACTGCGATACCCTGCACTGTCAACGTGTCGTGTCCGAAGGAAGCTGGGCGGTTTCGAGGCCAATGTAACCGCACCCCACGAAATGTGATATGTAATAAGCTGAAGAGCAGTGGGCAGGGATCAGGCGGGATATTGTCACCTTACCCGGAGAGGTAGAGCGCGATGGCGGTAGTCTAGCTTCTGGTTTAGTAACCCAGGTAGGTAAGTGGACTGTCGCTCATTGTTGGACCTTGCGTCAAGAACCAGAAAACCTACCTAGCCATTGTAGCGCTGACAATTACATACACTAGGCTCGGACACTGGCCCGGAGATGCGGATGGATTGAAATGTGAGCGTGTTGGTTGGATGTTGTATGATAAGAAGACTGTGTCTAAGACGCTGTCCAAAATACCTAAGACAGACCTAAGAGTCTGGAGAGCCTGGAGAGTCTGGACATCCGTCTAAACCCCTCATTTGACGAACCCCGCATCTCCCCTGGTTCACTTTACGCCATCCTGGCTTGGCATCCCCAATAAGTACCCTTCTCACATTGCGTCAATGCGCAGGCTCAGCTTAAATATCTAAAATAAATTGAGCCACATGGTCTCGCCCGGCCCGTCCTTGCTTTAATTAACGCATCGCGAAAGAGGCCTTTTTTCGTCAGATAACCGACAGTCTTTCGTACGCAGGATGCCGGATCCGGACCCCCGGTTTCTCCCCCAGGTTATATCTAGCGCAGAGATGGATGCTCTTGTCGCATTGCCGAGAACACCCAGGTGTCTGGGCAGAACGCGGGGAATTCCACCAATTCTGACAGGGATGTAGCCTTCACTATTCGAGTAGTGTATAATCTTTACCTAGGTAATCAGGAGATAGGTGTTGCGCCGGATACACCCATAGGAGGCTATGTTCGGTATCTCTGAAGGAGTATGCGGAACGGGCCTCCTCAATCTGTGTAGTGTTGTATTGTATAACCGCTCCGATGCGGCGGAAAGGAGTGTGCATCGAATCGGGACAGCGGGTCTCGGTTATGCCAGCCCTGTTGCCCGTACCATACATCGTCTTTGCCGATAGCGGATCCGTACGTCTTCAAGGACTTAAATATAGTATTGCAGCCAGTATCTTAGCTATTCTGCCTGGGCGCCCCCTTATGTAGGCCTCCGATTGTCGACTACCCATTGTGGAAAACTCCCCTAACTCCGAACCATGCCATATACCACATTTATTTAACGCCGCACAACGTCTGTTCGCTCCTACATTTCCATGCTCATCAGGTACATCTCAATTATTCGCATGAACTTTGCTACAAAGGCTTCCAGGTGGAAAATGACTTTGGAGCCTGTTCTTATTCTGTGCTCATAGAAAGCGGACCATTTGATCACTTCCCATTTCAAGTCGTCGTCGATTTGGGGAATCAGCTTAAATGTCAACGTCTTGAGAATCGTGGTAGGGGGTATGCAATGCGTAAGCAAGTCATAGAGCTTGGATCTGATGACGAGGATCTGTGCGGGTGTATGTTGATCCATCATATCTTTGGCTATCTGTGATATTAAGGCCTCCCAGTCCGGAGGAGGAATGGGGGTTGTATCTGTCACTTTCTCACTACAAGAACGTCAGTACCATGAACAGATAATTAGGTTGGTTTTGAGGCTTACTTCTGGGCATGGACCGCCTCGTACATTAACAAGGCTCGCCGCAAGTTTCGTCCGCTCTCCTCGGCAATTCTTTTGTATAGTCCGTTTACTATTGGCCAGCCTTCGCGCTTGGCCGAGCTGGCTAATACGCTAGAAATCTCATCTACGGTCGGAGCGGCAACGCGGACGAGAAGTGTTCGACTCCGGATCGGGGCGATGATGTTGGCTGTGCTATTGGCAAGTAGGATTAATCGTAAATTGGGGCTGTATTTCTCCATGGTCCTTCTCAGGGCAGCCTGCGCATCTCGCGTAAGATGATCTGCCTCGTTGATGACGACGACTTTGAATCTTTGTTTGGCTGACTGATCAACCTGCTGCGTCTGGGCAACTTCCTTAAGTAAATCTTGGATAACGACGCGATCGTAATGGCCAACATCGGAGGGCGTAATTTCGAGGTGGTATACTGATGCCACGATATTGAATTCAAGTTTGCGGTTGCTACTGGTTTGGAAGACGCGCGCGTCAATCTTGATTTTTTCCACACCGGGGCCATAAAGTTCTTTCAGTGTAGCGACGATACGGGTTTTCTTGCCAGCTCCGGAGGGCCCGTAGAAGAGGAGGTGAGGGAAATCGCCACTTTGAGCCTATCGACACGAAACGTGTAAGTATTTCCAATCAACTCGCGTGGATGGGGATATCTTCATTGTCATGGGACGCATACCAATGACCGCAGTCTGTCGGAGAGCTCCGGGTGGTACGTCAGGGCATTAAGAGACCGTGGCCGATGTTTATCAACTATGAGAGCCATCTTGTGAGGATCGTAAGTCTGTCGTTGGCGTGTGGTACGCAAGGGATATGCGGCAAAGTTGCGATATTCTAATGCTGAAGATAGGTTGGGTTGTGAAAGCTATGGGGAGCTCTCTCAAACTTGGCGCCTACTTCACTTCACAACTTGGTCGCGTAAATTGATTTCAGAACGCGTCTGCAGGGTTCTTGGCGGGTCTCCAATTTTTGTTCACTTTATGATCCACTAATTTGACAGCCGGCTGACAGCTGTATATTTAAATCAATCATTGGCTAAAGCCGCCGGGCCTGACCGGGCTTGACCGGACGGCATCGCCGAGTTGTTGTATAAAACAACCCTTTTTATTTTCGTCTTGATCATGTTGTGCTCCCAGGACTTGTTCCATATCACCCGGTTTCAGGAATTACGGCTCTTATTCTATTTATTTATTTATTTATTTACGTCCTTGTTTGTTTATTAATTTAATTTATTTATTCATTTCGTTTAAAACACTTATGATGATAATTTACTAGCAGTATTGATGCCCACATTAGCGGTCTCTAGTGTACATACACTATAGACGCTATCCAAGTATAGACCATCTTCCCATCCATAGATGCTTAGGTACCTAATTTGAAGTGCATCATCAATGGCCATTCATCTACGAGAGAATGAATAGGCTGGGTGACTTAGTAGTGGCCACAACATTGTTTAGGTTAATGTATGTACGACATCCTTAGACGGTAGACCACCAACGTGTGTGTGCGCATGACTCTCTGGAAGCGGTCTATCTGTCTGTCTGTCTGTCTGTCTGTCTGTCTGTCTGTCTGGAAACCGACGCCGCCTGCACCAACGTCTGCACCGAACCAGCACCGACGATCCACATCCCACGGCAGCGTTTCATGGCTCTGATTTGTGCTAGAGGAGGCGTCCCCCACTTTATCCACAGAGATAGCAGGATCTAGGGGCAAGTAAGATCCCAGTAGGGGGGTCACATCACTGGGTAGTAATGGGTAGTAACTGGGGGAGCCTCGATCAAATTGGATCGAATTACGAATTGAATGGATAATTGGGCTGCCGCTGTTCTCTGACCGTCGGTGGGACGAATGTTTGGTGATTGACGGCTGGTTGCTTTTTTTTTTCTTTTTTTTTCTTTCTTTCTTTCTTTCCCTTGTCTCTCTTGTCCGTCTTGTCTTATTGTTTTGCAATAAACAATACAGTACAAGTCTGCACGCCACAAACTACTTACCTCTTACTCCGTACTTGTACGCTAGTTTCTGCAGGCCATATATTTCTGCTCTTCTTTTTCTCTCGCCTATTTCCAGTCCAACCTATCTAAGTCCCAGTAGTTCCGCAATTAGCCAACCCCCTTTCAAGATACCCCTCCTGCCTCGTACACTTTGAGCTTCGGCTGATCGTCGTTTGTTTGGTCTGACTGCTTTTCAATCCGCCAAGATGTTTAACAATCGCAAGTTCTCTATGTAAGTAGTCTATCCCCGAATGTCGTGATATCACCTGTCGCGGCTGATTTCTGGTCGAGTGGTTGAGTGGCCGGGTAGTCGAGTAGTCGTGTTGCCGAAGAGACGTTGCCACTGACCCCATATCTTTCAGGAACAAGAATACGGGTCTTCCCAGAAGAAGATTCAGTATCGGTGACCCTAGCCCCAATGGTATGTTTTCAAGAGTTTCTAAATTACTTCGAGGCCGCATGTCTTTTCCCAGACATACATACATGCCAAGAACGTCACAATGTATATGCTCGTTTACCGTTGAAAGAAGCAATATCAGGTACCCTAAGATGATGTACATCTGTGTGAGCCTTGGCTCTTGGCATCCGTCGCCTATCCTCATTTATCAACACCACCTCACTGGGTGTCACTGTCCTGTTTGTTGTCTTAACACTATGCTAACGCCTTGTCTTGGCAGAGACGAGCTCCAAGATCCACAGACAGTTCCGCGCTGCGAATCCCGGGCATCTACCCCACGCCGGTCTCGATGCGACCCGTGCGTCAACCGGCGTCGTGTGGTGTACGGAGCGTGCAGCCGAACATGGATTCATGGATGAGCCCGAGCTGTGGGCCAATCTAGGCCAAGGCGCCCCGGAGGTCGATGATGATATTGAAGGCTCGTTTCCTCGACCTACTCAGATCGACGTCTCGGTTGCCGCTAGAGAATACGGTCCTACTGCCGGTATCAAGCCTCTCCGGGCTGCCGTCGCTAGAATGTATAATGAGATGCATCGACAGGGCAAGGAGAGTCAATATTCTTGGGAAAACGTCGCTATCGTTCCCGGCGGTCGAGCTGGCTTGATCCGCATTGCTGCTATCCTCAACAACGCCTATGTTGGCTTCTTCATTCCCGACTACACAGCATACAATGAGATGATGTCTCTTTTCAAGAACGTAAGCTTCAATAATCTTAGCTGGACAAGAACCTCCTACTCACCCGTGATCTAGTTCGCTGCCGTCCCCACGCCTCTTTCAGAAGAAGATGGCTACCACATCCACCCGGATGTAATCGCTCACGAGATTGCTCGGGGTACTTCCGTCATCCTGACCTCGAACCCCCGTAACCCCACTGGCCGCGTTGTTGCCAACCCTGAACTCGCTGAGATCCAGGACATATGCCGTGGGCGTGCAACGCTGATTAGCGATGAGTTCTACTCGGGTTACAACTACACCAGTGACTGTGATGGCAGTGTCATCTCAGCCGCCGATAACATCGAGGATGTCGATGAGGACGATGTTCTCATCATCGACGGTCTTACCAAGCGATTCCGCCTGCCCGGATGGCGAGTTGCCTGGATTCTTGGGCCCAAGGAATTCATCAAGGCGTAAGTAATAGTTATCCCTTGAGATCCGTGGGATCTCTTTTGGTAGCTAACACTAATTCCTCTGCCAGGATTGGCTCCTGCGGTTCTTACCTTGACGGTGGAGCCAACGCTCCTTTCCAGGAGGCCGCCGTTCCAATGCTCGAGCCCTCGCTCGTTCGTAAAGAGATGCAAGCTCTCCAGCGCCACTTCAGAGTAAGCTATGCTTTGGGAACCAATTTTCCCATTCAATCACTAACCGACCGATTCAAACAGGACAAGCGAGATTACGTAGTTAAGCGCCTGCGTGATATGGGTTTTGTCATCAAATACGTGCCGGATAGCACATTCTACCTGTGGCTCAACCTCGAGGGTCTACCCGGCCCTATCTCCGACGGCCTCAACTTCTTCCAAGCCTGTCTAGAAGAGAAGGTCATCGTCGTCCCCGGTATCTTCTTCGACCTCAACCCGGCCCGCCGTCGTGATCTATTCGACAGCCCTTGCCACCACTGTAAGATATATATGAAACCACCATCTCTCATCGGCGTGATACTAATGCATATTACTCATAGTCGTCCGTTTCTCCTACGGCCCCCGCCTTGATGAGCTGAAGCGAGGCTGCGATGGAATCGAGAGAGTGGTGCAGAAGTCAGTCCACTTGTTTCCACGTCACTAACCCTAAAATAAAACAAAGGCTCTAACAGATTAATCCAACAGATTCAAGAACTACAGAGAATAGAGCCCTTCGCCTACATGGCATCACCTCTAAAGAGCAATAGACATTGAGGGCGTCTGCGCTATGACGGAACACATCGGAAACGCACATGCGCAGCTACTGGATGTTGCCGTTCTGCCTTTTTCATCTTTTATCTCCTTGTTTGCTGATCGGTTCAACTCGGTGATACAAGCGCCTGTGCCTAGATAGATACACTATACGAGACTAATGAAATGAATTCCGGCGATATTTGAGTAATTGTTCAGTCTCGAACGGCGATGTCGGTGCATGCTAATTTCTGCTGACCTGAGTGAAGCACCACTTACCTACCCCGACCATTTTCAACGGTAGCCGAGACACGGCTCGTCGCGCATGGATTTCTACCCTACGGGCTTATGCTCGTCTTATCAAAATTCGGGTATCCTCCTTGGCAAGAAACTGTTCTCATAAAGCAATTCTCCTCTATTGTTACTCGGTGACATTACAATCTGTGTTTTATGTGTAGGCGTTATGAATTATCCACCGCCCAGCAAAGCCAAATCAAGCTTCCTCGAGAGTCCTTGCCTAGAAATATCGCGAGAAAAAAAAAAAACACTAGGTGGAAGAAGGGATTAAATATCGCACAATCAGCTGATCGCCATCCGTCAAGCACTTGTCTTGCCCCAGAAGAACCTAAGAGCTCTCATCTCCGGTTGATCATCCCACCGAAGCTAGACCGAGTCGTTTTTATAAGAGCTCACTAGAAACCGTTAGCTTGAGCCAACTGATAATGGTGATGGAAAAACTTACTGAAATTTCATCATCCATGGCAGCATCGCCGTTGTTGGCAGCGACACCGTTGGTGTTCTCATTCTGGTCTCCTGAGTTGAAGTAGTCGGCCATCTCAGAATCTAGTTCTTCAGCTGTCTTCTTGGCTGGGCGGCTGCTACGGGCGGGGCGTCGCTTGCGACCCCGAGCGGCGGCGGCAGTTTTGCCAGCATCCTTCTTCTTGTCGTTCGCAGCTGACTTAGGCTGAGCTTTGGGCTGGGTAATACGCTCCGTAAGCGTCTTCGGAGCGGGAATGATCTCAGCAGCTTTGGCAGCGCTAACAACAATTTCAATCTACACCATTAAACCGATTAGCCCACTGTAAATACACGGTTTAAGACAGCAGGTGTTTACCTTTATAGGGCGGCCATCGACCAGAATGCCGTTGAGGACATTGAAAGCCTTGCTAGCACCATCCGGCTTGTGGAAAGTGACGGTGGCAATACCACGGCTGACGCCACCAGGGCCGTAGGAAACCTCCACCCGCTTGATAGGTCCAACTGAAGTGGTGAAATACTCCTACGAAGTTCACGAATGTTAGTCTCAAAAATTCCATCCGTTTGCGCGTGATCCAATATCGAGCATCGAGGAAACCGGCCAGGCGCATTCGTCCCCAGAGAAGTCCATTGGCGTGCGCATAACAACGAGCACGCAGTGAGCATTAGTAAGGAACTCAGTTCCAAGCCTGCAAGTCCATGAGAAACCAGTTCACCCCATCTGTTCCTCGCTAACAATATGTCGTTCGGCCGGCAGAGCAAGAGCATACCCCCTGACCCAATCCAGTTTAGGAGTTACCCGCAAAGAGAGACGACTATTAAGAATGCTGCCCACAGATCTGAGTTCTATATACCCAGCTTCACTGAAGAACTACCGCACCACATATACTGCTGCTCTGCCAAGCTGAAAACATATTGTGTCATCGCTTTGCTGTTCTCCAAGGTTGTTCCTTTACCACTGTAAAAGGATCAAATAGTGTCTGCCAACGCAGTACGAAATGATGCGTCTGTTGCTCACTGCAGTGCTCGCAGTTTACCCATGCTCATAGCAAATGAAAGGGCGCAATGGAAAAGAAAAGATGCTCCTTCCAGGATCAAGCCCACGGAAATGCTAATCACCAATGCCATAGCCCGCTTCTATATGCGCATTGAGCCTTTGTGTGGATGGGTGCCAAGCCTTCCTAAGGACATACAATATACGCGCATGGTAGCAAAGA
Source organism: Xylaria grammica (assembly GCA_004353285.2). Classification (NCBI taxonomy): domain Eukaryota; kingdom Fungi; phylum Ascomycota; class Sordariomycetes; order Xylariales; family Xylariaceae; genus Xylaria; species Xylaria grammica. Next base: position 4,820,256 of record NGZP02000009.1, read on the forward strand.
CCTACTCAACTTCCGACGGTACTGCAGCTTAATGTACGCTTGCATGGTCAAGGAAGGAGACTGGGCATGGTGACAGCTCCGTCATAGGAGGCGATGCGCTGGGTGATATTCATCTCGATCGTCAAGGTTACGCGAGTGCGATTTAAGGAAGATGTCGACGAAATTCCATAGGCGAGTGCCATAGGAAACATACCTTAATCTGGGCTTCGTTCACATCCTTAGGCTATATCCATCATTAGGGCTTTGAACAAACACGGCATATCGGGAAGCTCATTACTTACGAGGTTGCTAACAACAACCTTGCTTTCTCCATTACCACCAGCAGCTTTGGCAGGGGCCTGCTTAGTCGCGGCGTTGCGAGGCTGTCGAGACGTCTTCTGAACACCTCCGACGGGAGCGGTTGCAACAGGTCGACCAGCGGAGCGACGTTGGGTTCGACGACGGGTGCCAACCACACGGCGCTGAGTTGAGATGATCTCGTCGAGAGGTTGGTCGAGCTTTCCGGATCCAGACATCTTGAGAGATAGAGACAAGTAATGCGATGGGAGAGGTAACCGAGTTGACGATCACGGTATGGCTCGTGGCAAATGAAGTTGATGTAGATGTGGTAGCCGCGACAGAAAGCGGGTCAGAGCACTCGGAAGGAAAAGTATCAACGTTTGTACAGTTCCAGGTCAGTCTGTCGGTGGTCTCGCACAATAAAGAGCTATTTCTTGCGTATGCGCCGGTAGCTGGGGTGATGGAACAGAGAGAGCGTGACTTGCGACTTGTTATGGTGGAGTTACGCCTGTTCTGATGCCGACCGGTCGCGTTGGATAAGGGAAAGAAATAGACAGGAGGAAAGAGAAAGAGAAGAGAAAGCCTCCGTCTGCAGTATTGGCGAGTAGAAGCTGGGTATTAAAAGAGTTTGGCGTTCTGGGTGAAGTGGTTGTGATTGTAGTGCACAATGAACAATGTATGTAGATAGAGAAGGGAGCAGGTGGACAGGAAGTGGAAGAAATGCAAGAGGGAGGAGGGTTGGGTGGCTGTTGCTGGTTTTGCAGGTACCACCTGCCTTCCTCCTGCCTTCCTCCTGAACGTGCAAAAGCTGGTTGGGCTGGCTGGATTGACCCAATGATTGGCAGGGATGCGCTGCGAGCCAATCAGGGCCGCCGTACACGCTATCTACCACAGCAGGCTGTTTTCATTTTACAGCACGCGTTTAGGCAACGCTACTGCACAGCCACATGCTTATCGGAAGGACAGCTGGTCCGGATTCTGGCCTTGGATTCTTGGTCTGATCCTACCTAGGTACTCTTGGGTGTTGACAATGATGAGCAAGGCTGCGTACGTAATTAGGCAATTTACTTTTTTTTTGCTATGATTGGCTTTAGATCATGCATTTGTTTCTTGTGGTAAAAAGTTGTTGCTTCTAGTTATGTTAGAGCAACTCAATTCTCTATTAAATCATTGTAGTTGCTAGATTGAGGCTACCAATAACAAAGGAAGTCCGGTAAGGTGTTTCCTTGCGACGGTACCGACCCTCAGAGCAATAACCCTCATGTCTTGGATCGACAACACGGCCGGCAAACAGTGAATCGCGGCCAGAGCTGTCGCGAGTCTTGTGTGACTGTCCGCCTTACATTTCCCTTCTGTGACATTGGGGGTATTGGTGCCGGGGTTCAGGTCGAAGTCGTTCCTCCTTCAAATTCAAACAATGCCAATCCATATACGCCCATTAACTCCGATCCGTACTGTATGTATGATTTTTCATGGCTTATTTCGTAGCTTGTGATTGTTTGGCTACTGCTGCCGCGGGTTGGGACGGTGTGGTTCTCGAGGCCTTTTGGGCAAGCGCATTCTCGTCTTGTGAATTGACCTCGAAGAAATGGTACACGACAATCAATATCATAGCCACTGAGCCAAGAAATATGGCAAGGCTGTGTAGATCATTGTCGGAAATCATGGTGTTTCGATTGACGTATCAGTCTTGATGTCTTGCTCAGTGGGCTCAATATGTATGGGAACAAGCAATAGGACAAGGGAGGGATGTCCGTGCTAAATATGATTGTTAGGCTTCTGAGCTGATTGAATACAATACGGAACTTTGGAGCTTCTGTACTTACAGGTTATGATTCTCTGGTAAACGATAGGATTTGAAGGCTAATTGTCAATGAATGTGCGTGGAGTAACTTCGAGAGGACAGCTTGAAGCTTTCTGGTAGCTTTGGGGGTGTTTGCGACGACACCTAGACTAGGTACTTCTTGATAGGTACCTACCTCCTAGGTCTGAATGACGAAGCTACCAGGTAGGTGCACTAGTCTGGGTACCTACCTTACGTATGTAAGTAGGTAGTATAAGTAGGTACCTTAGGTACTCCGTACTTAGGTAGACAAATGTCAAAGGTGGCTTTGCGGAGATGTGGCTAGTGGATGGGTACATTTGTGAAATCATGTGACGTAGTGGGATGCTTAAATAACCCCACCCTGCCGTAGCCCACTAACATTTTACTGCAACGCCCACTGCAGCTTAGCGGAGTGCCACCTAGCACTTTGATCCAAGCCATACTTTTCTCTCTTTGGGGAAAGATACACTTTATTTTAGTCACCCACGAGGTCAATTAGTTGAGATTCTGCGCCGAAATAAGGTTATTCGAATTACCTACCGCTAACGCAACATGCCACCGAAAAAAAAGGACGATGGGAAAGGCAAGAAGCCGGCCGCTGCCAAGGTTGCGGTGGACAAAACCTTCGGCATGAAAAACAAGAAAGGATCCGTTGCCCAGAGACATATGAAACAAATCGAGGCGACAGCCAAATCAAGTGGCAGTGCCGAGGAGAAGCGGAAGCAAGCAGAAAAGGAGGCACGCGCCCGAGAAAAGAAAGCCGCCGAGGACGCCAAAAGAGAAACCGAGGCTTTGCTCGCCAAACCCAGCCAGATCCAGAAAGTTCCCTTCGGCGTTGATCCAAAGACAGTCGTCTGCATTTTTTGGAGGAAAGGAAATTGCGAGAAGGGGAAAAAGTGCAAATTCGCCCACGATCTGGCCGTGGAGCGGAAGACCGAGAAGAAGAACCTATATACCGATGGCAGAGCCGAAGAAGAGGAAAAAAGAAAACAGGAGACTTCAGACGACTGGGACGAAGAAAAGCTGCGAAAGGTCGTTCTTTCGAAAAAAGGAAATCAAGTTACCACCACAGACAAGGTCTGCAAATACTTCATCGAGGCGATCGAAGATGGCAAGTATGGTTGGTTTTGGGTATGTCCTAATGGAGGCGACAAATGCAAATATAAGCATGCTCTTCCACCAGGGTGAGTCAGCTTTTGCTCTGAGGCTTTAGCTTGCGCGCGGTACTGACGATTTCCATAGGTTTGTCCTTAAAACTAAGGAACAGCGTGCTGCCGAGAAGGCATTGCTTGACAAGTCGCCACTGAAGACATTGACTCTCGAGGATTTCTTGGAGTCGGAGAGGCACAAACTCACAGGCACGCTTACGCCGGTTACTCCAGAGTCTTTTGCCAAATGGAAGAAGGAACGAATGGACAAGAAGGCTGCCGAGGAGCAAGCTAGGCAAGCCAAGGAGTCAACTGGTCGTGCCCTGTTTGAAAGCGGCAACTGGAGGTTTACAGAGGACGACGACGACGAATCGGATGATGAAACCGACGATGCTTGGAATCTGGAGAAACTGCGACAGGAAACCCAAAAGATTCGAGACAAGAAGGAAGAAGAGCGCTTGGCGGCCGGGGATGAAGTCACAGATGCCGGTGATGGGTCTTGATCATACATGTCGGAAGACATGCATTAAGCTAACCGAACGATCTATGGTCGCTGAGATAAGTGACAGGCCGAGAGTGGGAATTTGGAGACTAAGCGCTCAATGTGCTCTGTTATTCCCGTAGCAGTCGGCTCCGCGGTTCTGATCAGTCGGCCCCTCCTTGTTGAGCTGGGCAGAATGACTGGCAAACTGTCGAAGATGCCACGAGATACAATTGACTATCTAGACGGTGTTTACATCCCGTGATATTATATTCCTGCCAAGGAAGCTAGTGTCCGCATTGCCATCATGAAGCTTCTCCCTTAAACGCTCCCATTTTTTATTATCCTAGAACAAGCGCAGTCTACTTTCGGCAACCCCTTGTAACAACAACCACATGCCCCTAAGCGGCCGAGAACAGGACAGTCCATAACTCTTTCATCACGGGCAGGCTTACAGCGATAAGTCTCTCCATTCCCAAGCAAGATTGGGACCCTAGAATAGCGCGGTGCCATGTCTTTTGATATAGTCAATTGTGTACCTAGGGAACCTAAAACCTTTCTACATATGGCCGCAGATCCAGTTCCTGGGTAAAAGCGGAACGAGGTTGAGTATGCAGGTGCCAGTAGCTCTCGGCAATCTACCAGCATGGTTAATACAACGGTGTGCGAGACAGTGAGCAGAAGAATACTTACAGCTTCGGGCTTTAGTTTACCATCCTCCACCCCGTCGTTGGTGGCATAGGCCTTTGTTCGCGGTACGTCAATAAGTCCATCGATGATGGAGTGCGCGATGTGGACTCCCTGCGGATGAAATTCCCGTGCCAGAGACTGAGCTAGCCCCCGACGCGCGAACATGCCTGCGGCTAACGCCCCAAACTTTGCAGACCCACGGAGCGAAGCGGTAGCGCCTGTGATGAGCAGGGTTGGCGAATGCTCCGACTCGGGCACGGCGTCGAGCAGTAGGGGAATGGTCTTCTGTGCAAAGTTGAAGAGTCCCCGACTATGAACCACACGACGGCGCGTCAGCATTATTTATCCGGCGGGATTCTAAGGATTAGGCATAGACCCTCCAATCTACACAAGCAATTGTAGATGTAGGTAATGAAACATAAGCAAGAGAATGGCAAGGCACACTCACGCGCTACCTGAAAGACTACTATCTAAGTCCTCAGGTTTCAGCTCGAGGAACGGCTTTATCATATAACCAGACGCAACGTTGTAGATAGCGGCAGCCAACTTGAAGTCTGGAAGCTCCTTCTTAATAGCATCGAACGCAAGCCCCATAGACTCAGTATCCGTGACATCGGCGCTGATGCCCACGGCTTTGCCACCGGCCTGGTTAATCTCGGATACAGTGTCTTGGTATGACCCGGGTTTCCGCGCCATTAATACTACTGGATACGCTTTGGAAAATCGGAGGGCTGCTGCACGGCCCGTTCCTGTCCCGGCGCCGGCGATGACGGCAAATAGTTTGGATGACATGTTGGTCTAGGATTCGGCGGATGTGTGCCTATTTGGTTGAACGGTTGACAATCGAGGAATATCTATTATGCATAAGACTATACTACTAAGTAAAGATTCTTACGTCATTGCACATAATTTGCCTACCTCTCCACTACCTAGACAGCGTAGCCTCATCGTGCTATCATCTATCTAGGTAAGGTGCGACAGGTTCTGTCTGTAGTCGAATGTTTGATGGGAAATGGACGGGCAGGATGACAAAGAAGATACGCCTGCTAGAGAGGTAGTTACAGTGTATATCAGAAGCATAATTAATACCCGAATGCGCCGTACAGGTGTGCAACTCGAGTGAGATGAGCTACTGAACCGTCAACGTTTGTTGCTTCAGGTACTCCGTACGGTAACATTCATACTACTACCAGGTACCTAGGTAGGTAGTATAGAAGTCGCAGTGGAGAGAGATACTCCGACAGGCACACGTACTGTACAGGTAGGTACCTAAGTACCTACCGGGTATCTGCGCTACCGGGTAGGCTCAATCTTACAATTTGAACATTCACATTCCTCTATCCAACGCGCCCGTCTCGCGTCTTAGGCCAACTTCTAACTCATAATCTTCAGCCAAACAGATGAAAAAAAATAATTTTAAAACCCCCCCACGTCGTGTATGGGATTATTATTTTTTTTCGTGGGAAATTTAAGAATTTTTTTCTAATTACCAAGGTTGGGCATAGGCGAAAGTGAGATGGCTGGTATAGGATGGGGTCCTGGCACAAATATGCGCCATACAATGATGATTGACGAAGTTGACCGGGTAGTTAATAACGAGGATGGGGACGAGGACGAAGACGGAAATGAAGATGAGCTGGCAATGCCTATGATTATTTCAGATGTCTTACAACAGCCCCAAGCCAAAACCAAAAAGACTATGTCTTCAATGATGGTCGGTAGTCCACGGACTCCCGGGAGTGCAAGAACGAGCCAACAAACCTCAGCAGAGCCTTCACAATCACCTTCTCAAATGCGGCTAGCTGTGCATATTAGATCATCACCAGCCAGACCATTCACCCCTATCAATGCGCCTACTTCCCGTGATCCATCCACCCTTCCCTCAAGACTAAGTCGGGCTCGAGAACAGACAACAACAAGATCGGAGACACCCACCGGGCCGCCTGTGCCTGAGGCTGTCGCTAATCTGGTAACAAAGGCCGAGACATCGTCCAGTTCTGAACCCAAGAAAAGGGGTCGTCCAAAAGGATGGAAACCAGGCATGCGCTACTCTACGGACCCAAATTCTAGGTATCGCAAGAGAGAAATGAGAGCAGTTGAATCACGGGCTCAAGAACAAAACCCAGTTCAGACCAAAAATCGAGGTCAGCCCCAAGAGGGAAAACGTCGTGGGCGCCCTCCACGTCCTCCAGAGCCGACGGTCCAGGAATGGTATCTGCGATCAAAGCCAGAATACACTCCGTACAAGTGCGAGTGGGATTTGTCAGAAAACTCGCAACAACAAGAACCGTCATTATGCCCGGCCGAACTACAGAACATGGATACGTTACGCAGACACGTGTTTCTTGTTCATGGCGATAGAGATCCGCTGGTATGCCGATTTTCGCATTGCAGGGACCACAACCCCCCTTTGAGATTTAGGACCGAGAAGGAATTCGAGTCACACATGGAAACGAAGCATTTTGCAAGTTACCTGTGGCATTTTGGTGACGGCTGCCAAAACAAAGGCATCTGGACCGTCAAGAAAAATTCCGACCAGTTACCTACCTACCTTTTCGACGAACACGGAAACCAGGTCACGCCATCTGTAAAAGACCAACGGCTGGAGACCGACGTCCAGCACAAGGAACGTAGACGCAAACTCCGGAAGTTGCTATACCAGCAGAACGAGAACGCGCCTTCTGAAGAAGAATGGATGAAGCAGATGTTAGGTATAGCTTAATCTAAAGACCTGGTATATTGACGGGGGTTCGGAATATAACTTAAGGATGGACGCATCTATCTAGTCTCGGATTATAGAGAATTGGTTGTCTCTCGTCAAGGCCAACTAAACAGATGCACCTCTTGTGCGAGGCCGGCCGAAAGCATTCGCTCCGGGGAGCCGTGGGGTCAAGGGATCTTATGCTCGTACAGTAGAGCATTGATCATCCCTTCCGTCTAATAGGCACCGGTCAATGCGGATGACGAAGAATTAATGAACAAGAATTCAATATCACGAATATTTCCGAAACTATACCCTCACAGTGCGGTCGGTCTTAAAACGCAATTGGTTCCTGGAAAGAAGAGGACCTAATACCTATTTAGTGAAATTCACATCCTTCTCACCATTCTCCATGTAGTCCGATAAAGGTACCTACCTACCTCTTACTATCGTCTTATGAGGCAGCGTTAGAAACGAACCTGCTCATACCAACGGTTAATGGGGATAACTTCTACTGCTGTATTCTACTAGGTTAATTTTTTTTCTTGCTTATTATTTTGCGTGATGTAGGTACTAGTCGAAAGGGGCGAAGAGAGATGAAAATACGAGCGTTCTTGCGGTCAGTTCTTATTGATTATGAATAAGTGTCTTATGATCCTCGGGGTTTACGGGGGTTGTAAGTCAATGCATCTGACACCTTTACATAACAAATAGACAGATCAGCATTAAAATACATACACGATAGGTATTCTTAGAGACGTGGTTTACGATGCTGACTGTTGCTTGAACTTGAAAGTCTGTATACAGGTATCTACCTAGGTACCTAGACAGACTCCAACTTAGTACCTAGATAGGTATGTATATGTGTACGGAGTGCCTACCTACTGTGTACTGACGTAACCTACCAAACCAGTCCATACATAGATGGCTCTATCTCTTAAGTTTAGCGGGTTCACCGTGCCTTCCACGCTGCCTACCTATCTACATACCTAAAGTAGTGGGACATGATGTAATGTAGAAATCGCCCATATTCAGGTTCTGTTCAACCTACCTAGTACCTAGACTGAGTACCTACATAGGTAGATACCTAGACTGAGTACGTCTAAACCGCCCTTTCCAAATATCTAGATAAAGAAAAACATTTAATTACCTAGGTATTGTTTGACGCCTCTTGTTGTTGTTTGCCCGAATCTTTTGCTTGCCGCCGATTATTTGCCACCCCCAGTTACCTCAATTGTGGGCAGCCGAAAAAAAGGGCCAAGGACACGAGACGTATAGTACTACTAGTGTACAACTGGATTGGTGATCATTGATGATTATCAAGCAAATCAAGCAATGGATTTATGGCCCGTTCGGTAGCCCTGTCAGTGGCCCTGCCTACGAGATACAGTGCTACGGTGCTACATTACTGCTACAGTACTGCTACAGTACCACAAGCTGCCTCCCCTCCGTCCCTCCCTACTACTAGAGGTACCTTGCACTCCCTTCTACTCGCCCTTCTGCTCTCCCTACTATTGGCCCCAGGATGCTCCGCCACCCCAAATGCCCAAACGAACCCGCCATACAACCAGACCCCCTGACTACTGCCCTGCAATGCCCTGACTTGTGCCCCCCGACCACTGCCCGACCAGCCAGAAACCAGAAACCAGCCTTCTGACCAGCCTTCCCCATCGCCCCAACGGACGAAGTGGTTCGCTGTAGGAACCAACTAAAATTGGTGCCAAGGATTAAACCCGGGCCAGCCAAATCCAGACAGACTAGCCTCGACGACGGGGGTAGACCAGAACCCAGACCAAACCAGGGTCACCCGTATCGCCGTACTGGACCTACTAAGTACCTAGGTAGGTAGGAAGACCGTGTAGGTAGGTAGTGTAATCTGGTTTTAGCGCTGGTGCTGCTGCTCGAAACAGCCGCAAGCTGCCATGGTCTCGGACGATCCATCTCATCCTCATCCTCATCCTCATCCTCGTCCTCATCCACATACCTCCTCTTCCACACCACCACCTTCATCCTCATCATTTACGCGTCGCTTACCTCGTCTCCGACTCAAGCAGCGGCTTGCAACATGGCATCACAAGGGCCCTGATCAACCACAGTTACCCACCGACGATCAGTCCCTCAAAGCCTCCCCTTTCGCAGATAAGATGCCATCTCTCAAGTCACCGTCGCACCCGGGTGGTAATAGCCACTTCAACCAGAAGCTGAAGAACTTCTTCCGCATAAATTCACATAATGGTGTTTCTTCTGATAAAGAAAAACTCTCATCCGAAAATGCCCTGAAGACCGATTCGAAGACGAGCCTCCGTCAGCCGAAACGCTTCTTCACCACTGTCGGCAGGCTTAGGTCTACCACCACGGCGAGCGAAGGAAATCCCCTCGACGATGTCATGAGCCCGACCGCAAGTGCGAATCCCTATTTCGCCCATCAAGGCCAGCCTGGCCTTCGTCACCACGATACAGGTTCGGTACCGCCTAGTCCACCAGATACCCCGATCTTGAGAATTGACGGTCCAGGCGGCGCCAAAGAACATGCTACCAACGCTACGAAGGAAGAGCTGGCACGGAAGCTCCGGAGGGTTGCTAGTGCTCCCAATGCCCAGGGTCTTTTCAGCCAGGCGAAGGCTGACGGCGAGCGACCAGCCACCGCCGAGCTCGGCAAGGAGCCGCTAGTGCAGAGCGGGAATGCTTCATCGCTTGGCTTGGTCGATTCTAAATCTACCTCGCTCGCTGATGCTAGGACTCTCTCCGTACCCGACCGAGATGGACTCGGTGCTCTCCCCCCACCGGGCCAGAATACCTTGGCCTTCCGCCGAACGTATAGCGCCAACTCGATTAAAGTTCGCACCGTCGAAGTCGGGCCTTCGAGCTTTGACAAGATCAAATTGATCGGTAAGGGCGATGTAGGTAAAGTTTACCTCGTTAGAGAGAAGAAGAGCACTAGATTATATGCCATGAAAGGTCAGTTGCCGCAACAACTTAACCCCGAGTAAGCTTAATACTGACATACACAGTACTGAGCAAGAAGGAAATGATCAAACGTAACAAGATCAAGCGAGCATTGGCCGAACAAGAAATCCTAGCCACCAGCAATCACCCCTTTATCGTAACACTATATCACTCTTTCCAATCTGAAGATCATCTCTACCTCTGTATGGAATATTGTAGCGGTGGAGAGTTCTTCCGAGCATTACAAACACGTCCCGGAAAGTGTATTCCCGAAGAAGACGCCCGTTTCTACGCCGCCGAGGTGACAGCAGCATTAGAATATTTACATCTGATGGGTTTCATCTACCGAGATTTGAAGCCAGAGAGTAAGTCTACGTGGAATCGAAATACTGCATATGGACTCTAACAATGTTATAGACATCCTGCTTCACCAATCCGGCCATATCATGCTTTCTGATTTCGATCTATCGAAACAGTCCGGCCCTGGTGGTAAGCCCACTATGATCATGGGAAAGAATGGAGCAAGTACCTCTTCGCTTCCTACGATCGACACAAAGTCCTGCATAGCCAACTTTCGAACGAATTCCTTCGTGGGAACGGAAGAATATATCGCACCCGAAGTGATAAAAGGGAGCGGCCACACGAGCGCCGTAGATTGGTGGACATTGGGCATACTAATATTCGAGATGCTTTACGGCACCACCCCCTTTAAGGGCAAGAACCGAAACGCTACATTCGCAAATATCCTACGCGAAGAGGTTGCATTCCCCGAGCACTCTGGGGCACCACAAATATCAAAGTATGCTATCCCTTCCTTCCAAAGCCATTTACCATACGTAAGACCCGGTCGCGTGAAACTGACATGACTAGCCTTTGCAAATCCCTAATAAGGAAATTGCTTATCAAGGATGAAACTCGGCGACTGGGTGCACGGGCCGGGGCCTCAGACATCAAGACACACGCCTTCTTCCGCACTACGCAATGGGCACTCATCCGACACATGAAGCCACCTATTGTTCCTCATGCCGGCCGCGGTATCGATACCGTTAACTTTAGAAATGTCAAAGAGAGTGAGAGTGTCGATATCACAGCTTCCAAAGCGCCTGGGTTTGTGAAGGGAGTGCCTTTAGATAGCGGGTTGGCGACTCCCGGTAACGAGATCACAGATCCTTTCGAAGAGTTTAACAGCGTGACTTTACACCACGATGGAGACGAACACTATAGTGATCATGACTCTATTCGGTAGCGACATAGGGCAGTCAGGTCGGTAGCATAACGTCGTCGCACACAGTTTTTAAGCCAGCCATTTGGTTATCAGACTCCTATACAGTCCTTGTCATGATGTAGGTTTGTGCCGCCTCTTAGGGCCGTGGGATGCATCATAAAATCGCCAGACTGTACGGCGACGCACTCACGGCAAACTTGATTATACTTTCCGTTCACATTCAAGTCTACATAGGCATGGAAGGGTTAAGAAGGCGCGAAAGGGCAGCATTGAACACTAAGTCAGATGGGCGGCATTTTCTCCCTTCAGGGGTGTCAGGAGTTTCGGAGAGGGACGGAAGAACATCAATAAGAACACACCTACACTAGTAGTTGCGAGCCCTCATTATTAGGTAGCATCCTTCACACAATGTTTGCTTACTAAGTTCTTTTTGAAGCCAATGTATACACAGCAAACGGTTGTCATCTATTTTGGTAATTTTGAGAATTAGACTGAAAGAATTATTCCGGCAAATCTCATAGTACGTGTTGGGAAATAATATACACTTCATTGTCAACGGGCCATGTGAGCACTCGGCCCTTCGTTTGGGCGTCAGTATCAGCCGAGAGACCCCTCCGGAGGAAGAGTGTCTAGAGTCGAGTGCCTATTTCGAATGACCAGATGACCGGATCTTGGTGTCTCGTGCCACCGTGCTTTTGAGACAACGCTGCCTGCGAGCACGTCGTAAGATACTAGGTCTCGTGTATCACGAAATCAAAATTATCTAGAGTGGCGTTCATTTGTGTAGATGATTTTCCTCGGAAGCCCCGCTCATTCGGCTAGCTTGCCTTGTACGTTACATTGAAGATCGTCGGGTCCTCAGCGCCAGCGCTCGAATCAACTTTCCTTTTTTGGGGCTACGAGGGTGACATCAACGTATTTATAGTTACCCTCCGCTTTCCCCGGAGATCGCGCGATGAGATTGAATGATAAGTAGCCGAGAATTCAGATTTGCGTATATACCCGGGGAACCGGCCGAAGCGGATAGGTCTTTCATCTCGGCCTTGGAAGGGGGCGCGTCTATCTATGCTGCGCTGTTGATTCGCTCTTTTTCGAGGACTGCTTGGGCTTGGCGGCGATGCGTGATGGCGAGTACACGTGACGCGATGTCGGTGAGGTCGGAGCCTGCGCTGGGGACTAGGGCTACGGGATTCTCGACGCAGTCTACGACAATACCGGAAATTAGCGAGGGTGAAGAGGGAGGGAGCCTGCCGTGTCTGCTTAAGTGGACGGATGCCGAGATCACGAGAACACATGTCCAGGGTGCTGCGCAGCTCCGGTCGTGCATCCAAGAGAACGGCAGTGCAACTCGCCATTTACTTGTTTTCCACGGGTTGCCTGTGGACTGTGGCGCGGTGCTGAGGGAGGCGGCGGACGTCGATGCTTCCTTTATTGAGGCGCATGCGGGCAGGAGAAGCTACAGGCCACGGAGGACAAAGGTGAAAGCTGACTGGGCGTATTTTGACTACCCTGAGCTAGTCCATCGCTCTTCCCCTGGTGCTAGGCAGCAGAAACCGGCCCCCAATGATCTTGTGGGCGAACCTCCTACTTACGCGATGGCATCTGCCGCCGGGGACAGGGTCATGTTGTGTCGGGCGTCGATGTGGCTCTCCGAACAAGCGCATAGTGAGTTAACCAGTCCCTTATCCCCATACACTTATCCTAGAGTATGGCATGTTAATAGGCGTTTGTGATAGTTCTCTGTCTAGACCGACCAACGTGGGATGACCCGAAGTCGGGGGTCTCCCGGAGGCGGCACAAGGCTTACACAATAGAGAGGATGCCCGATGGAGACGGCATCTCCACGATCACGATGCAGATGGGTTCCAATGGCAACATGACGCCCCTCGGAGACGAGATCCCGAGTCTCGAGACGATGCTCTACGACAGCCTGCAGGGCGGCTGCGAGGACCTTGTTGAACTCCTTGAGGAGCTCGCGATTAGCAAATGGGACGATTTCTTCGAGACGCTGAGCCTTGACGTACCTCGTAGCTCGGCTGAAACTACGGCCCTGTTCTCCCGGGCGATGGGCAGTCTTGAACGTAACTTGGACGTCTCGCGCCGGCGGCATAGGATCAGGCAGCGAGGCAGTGATACACGTCCGGATATATACTCTTTCTCGGATGCCAACTTACAATCCGCCACGACGGATTGGGAAGCGCTTCTCTCCCGACTAAACCGACGAGTACAGCTGTTCGGCCATCTCACCGCAACCGTGTCAAAGGCGGAGACGCCGAGCGCGGACGCAGGTTTAGGGATATCGTCAGCAGGCAGCCGCGGCGAAAAGCACGACTGCAAGCCGAGGAACAACAACTATAGCAATGCCCCCGCGACCTCCTCGCCGTCGGACGAGAACCAGCGGAGCCTGAACCGCGTGGCGTACCTGGGCGGCGTGCTGCTCCCCTTCTCCGTCGTGTCGGGGATCCTGGCGATCGAGGACCCGTACGGGCCGAGCGACGCGCAGTTCTGGATCTTCTGGGCCGTGACAATACCGCTGACGCTGCTCACGCTGGGCGTCATCTACGCCGACTCGATCCGCAAGGTGCAGGTGTGGGTCGAGGTGGCGGCGGCGGCGTCGGGGCAGGCCCGGCCGGCGATCCTAACCGAGGCCGCGGTCGACGTCGACGTCGAGCAGCAGCTAGCCGTGCCCGCGAGCGGGCGGGTGGCCGAGCCCATTGCTCTTGCCCCGTCCGCCCCGCTCGCGGAGGACTCTACGTCCGCCGACGGCGAGGAAGACGGCGAGGAGAGGGAGCCGGATATGATGGTGGAGAAACGCTGGGGCAACCCGCCGGCGTATAGTCCTGGCGTTGGCCCTGGGGCCGGGCCAGAGTGGGCGAGGAAGAAGTGGAAGAAGGAGGAGCTGGGGTGGGTGGGCGCGTGCGCGACGCTGTTCCAGGTGTATAAGCTCAAGAAGGGCATCCCGCCGAGACATCTCCGGCATAGCGATAGGAGGGACGGGCTCCTGAGGCGTGCGAGGACGGATTAATACTATGAACCCCGATGATAGGATCCCTGTTCTTCGCCTGTGACTAGACTATTTCCCCGACTTAGAGGGCGTTTAATGCGGTGAAGGAAGGTGGTGATTATTTTATGGTGAGAGGCCGGTTATTCTGGTACTGTTAATCGGATATATTAGAGTGAGGGGTATAGTACACTTCAGAATGGAGACCGAGGAAAAGTAGAGAAGTCTGAATCGCAATAGCAACGGCGATGTGAGGGATAGTGACAAGGCGAGTTAGCGAGTGACTCGCCTTAGGCACAGTAGAAATAGCGCACAAGACAGAAGGCGTGAGATGGGTCATCTCCCCATGAGGGAGTGCCCGGGATATTCACCAATAGATCCCAGCCCGCGAGAGCTCGCAGGATGTAGAATTGGCTCTACGAGTATGGAGGCGGATATTACGGCGGGATTGTGACGGAAATGTGTTGTCTGCTTACGTGCCTGAGATGAGGACCGAGTTTCTAAGCTCCTGGGAACCAGGGGACAGGGGAGAGGTCGTCGGCCAATGAGATACCTACCCACAAACATATCTACGTGTTGATATCGCAATTTCTTCACATTGGGTCTTATCGAGATTCAACTTTGACTAAGCGAGGCTTTCAGATGGCAGTCTTTATTTGTATTGGAACGAGCGTATCGATTATACAACGCGCGCAAAAAGGAGTGACTCGTTGACTCGTTGACTCGACCGAGTCCTTGCGGTGTGTTCTGTCCCCCCCCGCCTACGTGCCACGCACTCTTAACCTACAACCCCGTAGTCTCAAATCGCATTCTGCTTCTGGCGGACGTCGAAGACGGCCAGCGCCTCCTCAGCAGCCTTGACGCCCGAGAGGGCCATGGCACCAAAGGTCGGGCCCATGCGGTTGGCGCCGTCGACCTCGGACAGCTCCATGCCGCCGACGATGAGGCCCGGTACGATCTCGCGCGTGCCCTTGACGATGGCGTCCTCGGCGACGTTCATGTCGAGGCCGCGCATGCCGCCGAGCTTCTCGAGCGCCTGCATGCTGACGAGGCGCTTGACGCTGAAGGCGCCGAAGGGCCCGTCGTGGCCCGTCGTGCTGATGACGACGGGCGCGTTGATGGTGCTCGGGTCCATGCACGACTGGTCGTCGTGGTGCATGGCGACCAGCGTCCAGTTGGTCACGACGCCCGCGATCCGGAGGCCGCCGGCCTCGTCGCGGCGCGTGATGAGGTCCTCGACCGACGTCGCGTTGAACAGCTTCACGTTCGGGAAGGCCAGGACCTTGGAGAGCAGCGTCGACGTGAACAGCGCCGCGTGCTTGACCACGACGTAGGCCCCCTCGTCCTCGAAGGGCACGCCGAGGTCCGCGAGGAACTTGTCGGCGGGCTTGCGCATCACCATGGCGCTGAAGAGCTGGCCTCCGAGCCAAGCGCCGCCACCTGGACAGACGATTAGCTGATGTCTCATCTAAATGTTGGGTTTATCACGTACCGGGCGAGACGCTGGCTTCAATGATCGCAATCTTCAAGTCAGGGCGGGCCTTGGCGAGGGTGTAGGCGGTGCTCAGGCCGCACGATCCCGCGCCGACGATGACGATGTCTGACTCGGCATAGGTGTCCAAGTCGTTGAAGTATCGGCGGGCCATAGCGCGGGCGACCTGGGACTCTCTGATAGGCTGGAAGGAGAAATCCTTCCATTTCCCATCAGCCGTCTCCAGGCCCTCGCTGGCGCGAAGCTTCCCGTTGCCGACGGGGATGCCGCCCTTGTGGGGGAGGGTGGTGGGTTCAACAACCTCGTAAGTTACAGCTGGTGCCATGTTGAATCAAGTGTATGTATGAACAGTGTTCTAGGTTTTGGTCAGTCATTGCGCACAGTCAAACAGAGAGGTGAAACATCGAGAGCATGATCCTTTCGCTGGTATTATCCAGATCAAGTTCAACGCCGTATAATCTCAGAACGAGCTCCGTTTGGATGGCCCGACGCCGACCACGCAGCCCTACCACCACATCCTATGCCGGGGGCATAATCAATGATGGGGGCCTTGCGTGGACGGCACCAGGCCCGGAGACCCGAACACCGGCTCATGGCTCGTCACAGATTCAAGTTACCTGATGACATGTTGATACTCGTTATTACCGGGTCACCGTGAAGATGACCCTTTACTGGATAACCCGTCGAGGGCCATGGTCTCCAAGGCAGGTTTCTGGCCGCCGACGGCGCGTACCGAGATGAAGATACTAGAAAAGGTGAAAGTCAGTGGGATCTCTTCTTCGAACCACAACAACGATGAAGGGATTCAATCAATCAGCGCTGGCAGCGAGGCTCACGATGCGTTCGTTGTCTGTTAGGTAATTCGCTCAGGGCGGGCTTCAAAATTTTTTACTACTAGTTATTGAAAGAGCACGAGAACGAGCAGTTCGCAAGGAATTGACGGTTTGATATAAACACCTGGGAGAAGCGGGGTAAGAAGAAGTGTCGTCACAATGACCCCTATATCGGACCAAAGCAATCTGTGTCTCCAATGAAGTGGGATAACGGGTTTCACGTTGTCGGTCATTAACCATATGGGATGATGCTATCCGTGGTAGTGTAGTAATGCGACTCCCCCAGCGCCCCGAATAACCGGCCGCGTACGTCGAGGGAGAATTGGCCCCGGCGGAGCGAATTTATGGAGATGTTCGGCTAGAAGAGGGATTAACTTGCTCAGTTCCACCAGTCTAGGTTAGATAGATAATTTTCATGGGCGCCGATATTAATTCCTGGGATATATACTATGTGTATGTAGTGTGGTGTCCGGTCCGGCACGTTGCACTAGATTAGCATCTACTCCGTCGACGTTTGTCTACGAGCGAATAGGATGTTTTTAATTGGTAACGAGTGGTTATCTCATGACGTATTAGCCCTCACTATTATGTCCGCCGAGACGCCGCATCGCTCTCTGCGCGTTCTGTCAAGCCCGGCTCTCGTCAATCCGATCTCGCAGAGCCATGGCCTCGTCAACTAAGCTTGCTAATGATGAAGCTCACGCCTGCAGGCACGCTCGGCGTGTAGTCAAGATGAGCCGACGTTATAATCAAGGTACCCTCACATACGAGATCCCCGTCGTTGCACAGTATTAGTGTCTTGCTGGTGTCGAAGTTAGGTATCTTGCCTCCATCCTGCTGGTTCTGCGTATCACCGTATGTCACAGCGGCAAATATACGCGCCCTCACCGACGAGGTAAGCTGCTCGACGGCGGCATGCACTAGCGCGGCCCCCTGACTGTATCCGGACACGACGAGCTTTGACGAGGGGCAGCTCGTCGCCGCGCTCGAGAGGAGTGTCGCGAAGTCCTTGGCCTCGGCGGCGTTACAGCCCCCGGGCAATAGGTTGGAGAGGAGCGCCGCGCCGTATGTGACGCCTTGGATGGCGACCTTGGCGGTTCCGAGAGCTGATATAAGCACGTCGGCCGTCTGAGGGCCTGGCCGTTCACCCTGAAAAGTTTGCCGTGTTAGCTGTATGGGCGGAGATGGCGGGCAACGCTTCCTATCCCCTTACCATGTTGCCGGCTTGGGTGGTGCCCCGGGCGAAGAAGAGGATGACGCTCTTGCAGCCCCCGTTTAGATAGTCGTTGGCGGTGGTCCCGGTGGCTCGGCTACTTAATACGGTATCTTCGGGGATATCCAAGCCAACGGGGCTTGCTGTGACAACGGCGGCTAGTGCCACGGATAGGAAGGACGTCGCAAACTTCATGTTGAAGAAAGTTACAAGAGGCGAAATAAAAGCAGAAGCCCGTGGACGCGGCTTTAGGAAGTGTAATAGGGGAATGTGCTTAACAGCCGCAGCATCTCACGACCACGACAAATATATCGGGAGATGACCATCACTACGTATTAATGTACCCAGTATCTTCAAGCCAAGACGATTTGCCCATCTGACGAAGCTGAAGCGAAGAGGGGGGACCGTTCGATATTCCAAATGAGACTCCAACCGCCGATGAAGGACCACTCCAGTACGCCTCCAACCGGTCGCAGCTTGGAAGCGAGCATTAGCAAAGGTGAGCAGTGTGATAAGAAAGACACTCGAGAACGGACTAAACGCAGTGCCATCGCATTTTATTGATTCGTGCGTCCCATACCGCGACGGGATATATTGAAGAGCCCTTCCATTTTTTCTCTTTCCAGCTCAGTGGCCCCCTCAAAGAACGTGGCCGGACATCGCGCGCTGAAAGCGGGCGGCATATATCGGTTCCAGACTGTCGTGGACTTGGAACAGGCGAGCCCAAAACCAACCGACTTATCACATTCCTTTATGGGACTCCGCCTCCCCCCCCGGAAGCGGAAGTGCGTGCCGTGGTGAAGAGTCTCTGCATCCCAGATGCATGTGCGGGGAAAAAAAAACATGCTGTTCGACCAGTGCTGTCTGACTTTGTCTGATCTGGAAGCTACCCCGGCGCGGTTCTGGCTGGCACCCCTCCAGCTTCGGCGCTTTGTGTTGCTGGCTGATAGCGTGGCTCGTCGCTTCTTTCGGGTCGGTACCTCGGTATCTTACTAGGCGCGATGATGCAAGCCATGTCTACTAATTAACTAGGTCAGGAGAGTCCACAGCCGATTAGTCTATATCTGTTGGCGTTCTGCGTCATAACTTTCGGGGTCTATGGCGTGGCTTGACTCCTTGTGTGTGGACCCTTGGACCCCTTTGTCTCAGTCAACGGGACGGTGTCTTATAAGCCCGGTGCTGCTGGCGTTCCTTGGGCCAACGTTCAGAGAAGTAGAAATCCGAAACCCCCTACCCGTATCGGTTCATTCAGTCTTAAACCTGAGTCTCCCTAGGTCAAAGCTCAAGGGGTATGGGTAGCCCAACAGCGATAAGCAGATCACGAGGTAAAGCAGAGCGAACTCGTTGCGTTGGACAAAGACTGTATATTCTTGGTAGGACGCAAAATCTATATCCTAGCCCAGTCATCCGACTAATTTGAAGGAAGGGCGCCGTTGTCTTCGTGTTTGAATTCATCCCTCGTGTTATGTGGGAGGGAAATACCTCCCTTGGGTAGCTGAGTTAAGCAGCAAGACGGTATTCCCACCGTCCCTTTCTAAATAGCGCCCGTCAGACAATTCCATGCCCTTCATGCAAATTGTCCCCATGAGATGCTGCCCGAGTCTATCCAGTGGTGAGAATGAAAGCGCGCGTCTAGCCTCGGTCTTGGTATCTATGAAAAAAAATATGAATGCTAAAATCACTCGTAATCCCATATTAACGCCTCCATGGCCCCGGGTCCCGTATATAAAAAAGGCAAGAAAGAAGAGCCAAAAAGCCAGCGATGCGTCTATCGGCGGATGTGATGGCCGGCTGAAAGTTTGGGGTATATGTGTGAATTGGTCTTGGCGCTGATGCGCATGTTGGTGGTATCGTAAGTGTAGTATCGTTGTAGTGCATGGTAGCATGCTAGCCTACTCGTGATAGGCTGTTCCACTATCGAATACGGGAGAGGGCTGAGAAGACGGGTTAGTTTTTGGAACGGAAATCTCAAGATGGGCAGGTTACGACGTACGTGTGTCATTCTTGGGTGACGAAGGTCCCGAGAAGAAGAACATCAGTGCCCAGTGGATGACGGACGCGAGGGAGAGGACGATGACTATGCCCAACTGGGGGCCCTCGAGGATTCCCTGTCCAACGGCGACAAACAGGGCGAGCGAGCAGAGGGCCGCGATGGCAACCTCGAAGCTGGAGGAGCCCGAGTAGAGCGATAGAAAGTCGATCCACTTAGAACCGTAGATTTCGGGAGCCGCGTCTTCGACCTCGAAGTGCACGCGGGTCCGGCGGCCTTTGGATCCCGAGTTTGATCGGGACCGTGTTCGCTCTAGCGAAGGCACGGTCTGGGTCATGGTCATCGTTGTAGACATTTTGAGTATTGTATGTATAGCTTCTTGTTTGTAGTTGTTGTTGTTGTCCGAGCTGAAGAAGATTGTTTGATATGTTGACTGACTGACTGACTGACTGACTGACTGATGGGCTGGAGATGGAAAGAAGCGAGGGGTTGATTTGATGGGTGCCTGGTAGGACTACTTATATATTATCTGACGAGAGCGATGGCTGCATATTTACTATTATATACGAGGAGATAGTGAAACAGTACATAGGTAACCAGATTCAGCAAGTTATATATGTATACTAACAGTCACTTCACTTATCTTTGTAGACTGTACCATGTATACGCTACGCTGCACATGAGGGATCCGGCTGTCCTTGCTGCTAACTTAGGTTGGACGTTCACGATTTGAAATTGTCGATACCCTAGATCCATCCTGGGTGGTACGGTACTTTTACTAGATGCACGACACATCGACACATACAGTACCTATAGTAGTACTATGGTGTAATACTATACTACTACTAATACTGCTGCTGCTACTACCTGGAAAGTCTATCTACTAGTAGGTAGTGTACACCACCTTGCTCTGCCTCTCGGCATCGACGAACATCAGTACCTACACTATCTACTTAGTACCTACACAAGGTAGTGTTAGTCGAGGTATATGTATTTTGGACTGCTTAGTTGCATGACGAAGACCCGTTTTGCTGACATGACCCATGCAAAAGACGCCGCTTAAAGTCCCCAAAAGTCGCAAAGTCGCAAGGTCGTCGGCCTTGCCTATTTGACACTTCCCCGTCCCAAGAGTCCCACTCGACCACTCGTCTCCCACACTCCTCGTTCAGAACCACCCCCCGGAGAATAATTGGGGACGAATAAGCTTATCCGCATCAGAACCGCACTTTTCCCATCTCATTGCCACGCGATCAACAAGCATGTAAGTAGACAGAATCAGAACTCTCCGATACATGCTGCATGACTATCGACATGCTGTATCGGCAGTTACCGAAATAGGTGGCGTGCGGCGTTATACTTCAGTGTAGTGTGCTATATGTAGCGTAGTGCGTAGTGTGGCGTAGTGTATGAGGTGAAAAGATGTTGCGCCGGAGAAAAAAAAAAGTAAGCAGGGGGGGAGGTTTAGTGACGCAGGGCTTGGCTGTCATGAATCCTCCTGGCTAGAGTTGCCGTTGGTGGCTGTCCGACGATAGATTCTGATTGGCCCAGAATAGCAAGCCGGTTCGATATAGTAATTTGAAATAGCTGGACCTTAGGAAACTAATTACCTACACGCTACACTACTAATACACTACTACTAAGAAAAGAAGGGTTAAAGTCCAAGGAGTCAACACATGGATCGTTAGTACGATACTAATGTATATACTACTACTAATAGGTATGCCAATACACTAAACGATAAGAAACAAACCCATGAATTATGCCCTTGGTTTGGTTGGAAATGTCGGTAGACTACTAGTAGTAGTGAGTGACTCTGCTGTGCCTCTTGTGCCATCCTGCCTACTGCAAGCTCGAAGCTGTCGATGCTCTTGGGAAATAGCGCGGCCACTAACTATACCGTAACATCCGATCAATCAATCACTGGATGAGGGAAATCCGCTGCCTGCTTATCTGGCGTCTTTGGTAATTGGCCTCATGATTTGCTGTGTTGTGTAGCCTGCCTACCTACTAAGTACAGTAGCCTACCCACCACCCATGTAACCGCACGTGTGATTCCCAAGAAAGTTGGTGTTGAGACGAAACGTTGCGATTAGGTATACACTAATCTCTCCATTTCGTCCCTCCGGTTTTTTTCTATCGATACCTAATTCGATCTAGATTGCAAAAACAAAAAGAAAAAGAAAAGAAAAAGCTATAATGGAATTACTTGGTACTCATGAGACACGATGAATGGATCCCCTTTATTTCTGTGGAATCAAAACTTGTCTCAAGCGCCCGCGCGATTTCAATAAATAGAGCAGCCTACACCAAAAACGGGATAACTAAGTACTTTAGTCTAGTGTAGATAGGCAGGGCTGGTAGTGTTGTCTCCGCTCGAAAACCTTCCTAGCCTGGGCAAACAACCTGGGCCTGGGTAACCGATTCTTACTCATCTTACAGTACTTTGGGAGAGAGAGGGTTGGGTTGGGTTGCTTCGGTACTGGCTTCGGCACTGGATTGGGATTCATGCATGGCATTCTCGTCTGTACACAATGTGATAGCTGATAGTGACTTGGTATTGCATACACTTCATTTCCAAGGTCACATACAATACGGTAGTGTCATTTACTTAGAGCGTTGGATAGATAGATAGATAGACAGACAGACAGACACACAGGCCGAAACGGCATTATCCAATAATCAAGCTTTATGTCTATTTCTCAGGTCGTACTCAATCTCCATTTCACAGCGGACTATACTAACTGGTATTACAGCGTAGTGTCAATGTAGCGTACACTCTTGCCGCAATGCCAAAGATAGTAACCGTGTTTTCACGTGGCGACGATTCTTACTTATTCGAGGGATGAGTGATGCTGGCTCATGGTTGAATAGGCATGGGCTCGGCTTCTTTTATTACCAACTACTGTAATCTTGACTGTATTCGAACAAGATCAACAAAACTAAGCTTAGGTAGCGCGTTCCCAAATTCAGAACAGAAATACAGATCGTCGTTGCATGGAGAATTCCGTCCTTCTCATCCCTGATCACTTTTGAAACGGCGAGGCCAGTGTGGACCTGGCTGGGCGTGCACTATTTTTATCAACATTTCGTGATGACCCATTGTTTAGTGTAGCTTCAATCCGTGTAGTGTATTTACCTAAACTATGTAGTAGTATAACTAATACGGTTGTGTATACATAGTAGTGCAAGTAGCTGATCAAAGATCGGCGAATAAGGCGTGTGTCGCGAACATGAATATGATATCAGCTAAAACATTGACTGGGATTAAAGAAACCTATCTGGAAAACGTGGAAGGGAAAAATCTACACTACAGTCAGTCTACTTAGACGGGCTCGATGCCTTGTTGCTGACCGCACGAGATCTCTTGACGAGATACCTATAGTGCCCAATGCCTAGCCTAACCGCATTATCTGATCTACTAGATATTCTAGCAAATACACAGCAATCTTCACACCTCGAAGTTCTCCGTGCTATCCCCAGCCGAAAACCTGTGCAAATTCCCCCGTATTGATACGCATCGACCTCAGGAGCCGGAGAGCGCCACGGTACTCGTCCTCGCCAAACGTTAACATCCAGTCGTGTATCTCTGCCCAATCCCGCACGCCGAAATGCCCCGACGCGTACCTCATCAGATACCACCGGTCCGGGTGCAGACGGAACAGCGCCCGCGTCTCCCGGCTCATGGGCGTCGTGCGGTGATTCAACGCTGTCATCTTGGACCTGTCGGAGAGCTCGACCCTGAGCTCTGAGTGGTAGATGGCCGCCCGCCCATAGACCGAAACCACCTCGTCCATCTCCGGACTGAGGTAGATGAGCCCCCTGTAGTCGGAGGGGTAGGTCACGGGCTCTTCATCCAACATCCATTGTGGAGGCCGGCGATACACCTCGAGGCAGATGGGGTAGAATGACCGCGCCACCTCGCGACTCTCGGTATTGACGGAGAAGAAGGGAGAAGCTACAAGGTCTAGTGTTGGGTAGACTTGAAGGTTCTGCTCCACGACGCGCCGTCGCCGCGCATGAGCCGACACGGCGAAACCCCATATTTCTAACCGGAGCTCGGGTGGTAGCTGGCCAAGAGGAAAAGGCGTCATGGTACGATGATAATAGTATTGCCCTAACTTAGTGCGCCACTCCTGACTAACTGCGTCGGCTCGGTAACTTATCGTAGCGTAAGCGAGTGAAACAACGGGTATTATAATCCTGGGTAAGGGTGTATGATGAATAGATCTCTGTTAACCATATACTGTATAAAATTGCATCTTGGTCCTTCACGAGCTAGAAGGGTTGAGAGTGGGTGGCATCCTGCGGCGTTCGCAATTTTCAATCTCCCGTCTTGGTAAGTGGAGATAGATAGGGACAGGATGGGAGGGTGTATTTGGAGGTATTAAGATGACTAGGCCACGGGCATTTTGGCACTGCTCGCATACCCCCGGCTCATTACACTACCCCGTGGCTAAGGCACTCTCTCCATCACGACCCATGGTGACGGGGGTGGATAAAAGCGGTAATGTACATCTGCTGTCATCCAGTAGCATCCATATCCCTCATGGTGAAGACTAATATGCAATATGGAATTTGCATTCCATGAAAATAACAGGCGAGATATTTTGTATATAGAAACGCGGATACATCGTTGGTGTCTTAGTCCTCTACTAATACAAACCGAGCCTAATCGAAGAGTGGCGCAACGTAGGGCCACTCAAGGCAGACCACCACTTTGTCCAAGCTGGGGCGGTGTAAACGGGAGCCCTTCAAACCCCTTCGGGAAGACTACGCAGGCTTGGGATAACCACCGACAACCGAAGTACAACATAGAATAAATACTCGAAAAGAAAACGAAGTGGTATCTTGTAGAAAACAAACATGCTAGGCCTGAGCCTTCCTGTGCTGCACGGTTACCTAGTCCCGTAGACAAGTTGCAAGTAGACAGTATCGAACATGAAGGGTTGCCATGCCCTTCGTATGTGCCAAAGTGGCATTCATCTCAATATACACGTGCCATCTCTCTTCAAATCATGCCCCGTCCAGATCATGAGCGACTGGTTACTAGTAGTATGCCGTTGAAAAAGAAAACGAATAGAAAAGAAGGTGGAGGGAGAACTAGTGGATCGGTGTTATTGTAAGCAGCAGATCTCGCGCATCGGGTGCTGCTCGCCGCCGGGTTTCGTGGTCGTGCTCCTCGATAGCGAAGAGAGCAGCTACATGCCCCCAAAGACAATGTGCACTCTAAGAAATGTGAAGTTTAGGTAGCTTCAAAGTGGTATTGGCATGGGCGCTGAGGAAACCCTCAACCTCTACTAAAAACAGTTCAGGCTGCCCTTCTTCTTTTTCTTGTTGTTGATCGCGTTCATGCGCTCTTCCAGGTGAGCGCGGGCACGTTCCGATTCCTGTCGCTTCTTGCGCTCCTCTTCGATTTGGTGGAGACTATCTCTCCAACGAGGATCTTGCGGCGGCTTTTCTTTGAGGTCTTTGTTTTCTACCTCTAGCTCTTGGGCCCGTTTCTTCCATGCCTCAGCATCAGCCTTGACTTTCTTGGATTGGTTTTCCAAGTCCGTCAGAGCCTCCTCTAGCGTAGAGGTGAGCTGCCTCTCCGCATTCAGGTGCCTTTCAATACTCTTAATCCGAGCCTCCTGGTCCTCTCGGATCTGAGCCATAGCAAGGTCATTGCTTGCTGGTCTACCGCCTGTTTGTGGAGGTGGGACAGGAGACGTAGCGCCACCGGCTGGCAAAGGTGGCAACGGAATTGCTGGCGGTGGTGAGGGAAGCGACACGACAGATGACGTTTTGCGCATTTGAGAGGTCATCGAGTTCGTCCGCTTTGGCGCGTCTGCTTCTCCGAGGCGAGCCTGACAATTTTGTGAGCTTGTTATCATGGTAGTGAATGGGAAATGTTTAAGTATTACCTGTAGCACAGCCATGTCTTGTCGAATGGCTTCTAAGTCGGCTTCCGCTCTGATCTTGGCAACGTGGGCTTCCTCTATTTGGGCATTACGCTCGGTCTGTAGAGTCGACAACCTGTTGTTAGTGATCTGGGCTTGGTCGAAGTTGGTTTGGAGCTGATCCTCGAGTTCTTCGACGATTCGTGACTGTTTCTTGTTCTTATTCTCGAGATCGGCCATCTTCTTTCGAACAGCGGCCAACTGCTCAGGAACAGATGGATATGGGCTCTTTAAACCGTTACCATCCGGGTATAGCATGTCGTTCAAGGTCGATTTGACGGCCTCTAGATCACGCATAATGGTATTGTTAATTGTCGACAGCTCGTGGATGTGACTTTCGAATTCTGCACCTCTTTGTTGCTCCGCGCGCAAGACGCTCTGGTAGGTGACTAGTTCTTCGATGCGTTCCGAGAGAGTATCGACTGTGACCTCAAAGCCAAGAGCTTCGGCAATTTGTTTAGCTACCTTCGTCAGCTCGTCACGAGCTTCCGCAGCATCACTCTCTAGAAGCTTTATATTTTCGGCGTGCTCAGTCATGAGGATATTCAGCTGAGCGTCGTATTCCTGCTTGGAAGAGGCGTGTATCTCATCGATCTGACGACTATGTTCCGCATGCAGCTCCTGTAGGTTCTGCTCGTGTAACTTCAGAGCTTTCTCATGCTCAGCAATCTGCGTTTCAAGCTGGCTAACTAGTTCCTTATGACTATCGACCTCGGCTACTGCGAGCTCCCTCGCTTGTGATATGTCCGCAAGTTGGTTGTTGGCGGCGCTATGTGCTTGTTCTAGCTCAGCTACTTTCGTATGATGACTCTCCACAATAGCCTTGTACTCGTCGATTTCACCACGAAGTAGCGCGACCGTCTTTTCGTGTTGGACTTCAGCCTCCTTTGCCTCGGTACCAAACTTGGCCTCCTTATCCTGGGCCTCGGCGAATTTGGTGGTGATAGCGGATAGTTCAGATTCTAGTGTTTGGATAGTCTCCTTCATTTGCTCTTCTGCAATTTGCATTGCTTCAAGAGCGCTTTGATGCTTGCCTTCCCAGCTCGAAAGTTCGCCTTCGAGCTGCGAGATCTTATTCTCTTGTGTAACAACTAGTGTAGTATTCTCAACGGGGATTTCGCCGTTGGTACGACTTTCGGTTGAAGACGTAGTTTTTGTCTCGGCGGCTTCTTGTGCCGTGGCACGCAGAGCCTCAATCTCAGCAAGGAGCTCTCGCTCGCGGGTGGCATGCCCTTCTTGCATGATCTTGAATTGTTGCTCATTCTGCTCTAGTTGGTCTCTCATCGTTGCGACGACGCTGATATCCATTGGGCTAGATTTCAAGCTCGAGCGTTCGCGTGTCAGGCCGGAAATAATTGTCATCTTTGTTTCCATTTCCTTTTTCGCGTTGGCAACGTCAGCTTCAAGTTCTTGAACACGCTCGGACCTCGCATGGAGTTCGTGCATTGCAGAATTCAAGTAAACCTCGAAGTTTTGCATCTTGTCAGGATCTTGCTCAAAGTTCTCGGCGGCAATATTCCGGAGTGCCGCGAAAGAACGATGTGCACGATCAATAATCATGACGTTCTGGCTCGACTTTCGCCGAATGACGGGTGTGGCAACGGCTCTTGGAGATGGGGGGTCTGCGTATTTGGCTTTGGCGATCTCAGTCTTAAGCTCCTCTATTGTGTCTAGAGTTTCTTGGTGCTTCTCTTCAAGCTGTGCGTAACGCTCGGTGAGCTCTTTCTCGGCCGCTTCCTTTTCACCTGCAAGGAGTTTGAGTTTATCTAGTTCAGCGACAATGGCCTCGTGATCCTGAGCCGAAGTATCAACAGTTAGGGTTTCGCTAGACTCGGACGCCTTTGGACCTTCTGTGGCGGCTTCGGTAGGGGACTCAGTATCGGTAGTATCCGTAGTAGCAGGGGATTCCATAGCTGAGGATAATTCCGAGGAGAGCGATTGCGAGGATAAATGTGTCTCTTCCTTGCCATCGCTGAACTTTGACTCGGATAAAAAAGACGGCGGCCTTGTCTCGTTTGGGGAGGTGACCGACGCTATTGAGTCACGTTGCCTGCTGGGGTGGCGGGCTTCGTCGACTTGATCTTGCAATTCAGCTAATGCTCTCAGGGCCTCTTCATACTTAGCATGAAGCAAATCATATTCACCGAGCGTAGACTCGTGTTCGACTCGGAGATCGACGAGCTCCTGAGTAATAGTCTCAAGCTTGTCATTCACAAACTGATTTTGCGCTGGGCTTTGAGGCGGATACTCTAGATCTACCGCATTAGCTTCTGCTTTTTCGGTCATCTTTTCAGACTCATCAACCCCATTCGTTGCCTCAGCTAGGACCCCTTCAGAAGATTCCTCCTCAATAGCATCCTTAGTTTCGACACCCTCCGCCACCTTGGGCAGCACCTCACGGAGACTTTGACTAGGACGACTTGTATGGGTCTTACCGGAACGCTCAGAAAAAGTGCGGCGGTGTCCAATCCCTTGACTCTTTTCGGTCTCGTTATCTGCGTCCTTGTCATCGTCCTTGATATGGTCTAATTCGTATAGTAGACTGTCGAGTTTACCAAGGCTTCGTTGGCGTTCGATAATTTGTTCGAGCCGATCCATCTCACGCTGCATCAATTCCTGGTCTTGATCAGACTCCGCCAGTCGCTCCTCCAGGGTTGATATGTAATCCTCGCAAGCCGCTTCATTCTCTCGTATCCTAGCGATTTCCTTTCGCAGCTCTTGAACGATAGCTATGTTTTTTTCCTCACCAGATGTGTGTCCGTCAAGCTTGGTCTCAAGATCATGCAGGTAGCTTTCAGTGTTGGCCTCTCGATCCATCAATTTCTGCACACGAGCCGTAAGCTGATTGTTGATGGTCTCGACGTAGGCGCACTTCGTTTCCTTCTCAAGCAACGTAGTCTCTGTGTTTGAGAGCGTGGCCCGAGTGCTAGAAAGGGACTGCTCGAGTGTCTGAATAGTCTTCTCATACTCTAGGACCACCTGCTCAACTGCCTGGGCGAAGGAGTTCGACCGGTTCAACCGCTCGGTCGCACTGTCTCCTAGGGTTTCATCTAAACTTTGGTTCTCTGCCGCCTCATTGTCCCGGGCTTTGGCCATCTCTGCAATAAGTTTTGCATGACGCTGACTCAACGTAGTATAGTTTTCCTGTATGTCCAATAATTGGTTCTGCAGTTCGGTTTCCCGTTCGTTGTGTCGCTCGGACCTCTCGCCAACCGCCACATTACGTCTCTCACCCCCGCCGCGCTCCGAACTCCGGATCTGTTCTCGCAGAAATGCAACTTCCACCTTTAGGCGCTCGATGAGGGCTTGCTTGTCTCCATCTTCCACCTGTTGAATTCTTGGTTTACTCTGGATGGCTCGGGCCCGTTGCGCATACTGCACTGTGTTCAGGGTTTCACTAAGATGGAATTCTGCCGGGGTCACGCAGGCTATCATATAGGTAATCGCGTTACCACCTAGGGAATCCTGAAGGAGTCGTGTCAACCGCGAGTCTCGGTATGAAACATGGGATCCTGACTGGCGGGACGAGAGTTGCGAGATCACCTTGCCCAGTGCAGCCAGACCTGCGTTAATGGAGATACCTTCTCGAGCCCGTTCGCCCTGTGCACCGGTATTCTTCAGGCGTTCGCTCCCGGCTAAATCAACGAAATGCAACTTGCTGTCCGTTGTTACCCAACTTTCGCCACCCGAGATTGCCTCCAATGGTACCGAAAACCGCTTCTCCGCCCCCTGTCCCGCTTGCTTCTGCTTCCGTTGAATCAGGTTCAGACTAAATACGGCATGGGAACGTGACGATTTCGCATTAACGGCCGTCGCATCAGTCTGCCGGATAGTGGATCCAAAGTTTAGGGCATTCATCAAATCATCAGCCGAGTTGATATCAACTTGACGAAGTCCCGTTAGAATGATATTACCCTTTGTATCTTCACGAATATTAACGGGGCTTCGTTCATGCGGCCCGACGCTATCGGGGAGAAGCAAATCTCGCAGCTGCTCGTTGTATATTTCTACGTAAGTCGCCTTCAATTGCCAATTTTTATCGACGGGTTTTGATGCTGGAGCTTGCATCGAATATCGTGCAGGCGCTCGAAGCTGGGACATAGAACTGCGATTCGGATTTCGTTGGATGGCGGAACCCTCGAGCTTTTCAAACAATTCTGTGGCAGCTCGTGGAATAACACCTATGGCAACAAAGGTCAGCATTTGTAGGGGAGACTTGACCATAGGAACGACCGAGTAGTATCCATGATCGGTGGGTCGTCCTGGCTATAACAATTCACAACATACCCATAGAATCGAGATCGCCTTGCTCTACCGGTCCCGATGTGCCCATTGTATATGATTTCCCGGCACCGGATTGACCATAGGCTAGTAAAGAAACATTGTATCCTTGTAAGAACGCATTGATACTCTCATTGAGATAATCCCAAATACCATCTTGCGCGGTCTCAGGGCTGAAGACACGATCGAAGACAAACACTTTCCTTCCCTGAGGCGACTCGATCGCTATACTCGTTTCTGACGTGGTTTGCACCATGGCCCTCTGAAATCGCTGAGGAATAAGATCGAAGCCGGGATCCGTGGGTTTTAATGGTGGCCGGACACGCACAGCTATTGCACCAGCTGGTTAGCTTTGCCATCTAGTGTCGTCGCGATAAACCAGCCATGTTTGTATGGTAGGTATACTGGCAAGTTAGTCTAGTGTAGGCAAATAGCACGTACCAACTTTGACTGCCGTGCGACCGCCATCTTCATCCGAAGCTCGACTCCCACCACCCGCTTTACTTGTCATGCTCAGGCGGCTGTTGCTTCGTGGTGACGGTTTCACCATGGCGCTCATCGGTCGTGGGGGTAACATGCCACTAGGAGATCCAGGGGGCGATGTTGCCATGTTGGCAACAGCGACAACCGCGTCACGCTACCGTATTGTTACTCTAAGCGTGGTGATACAAAATGTCTAATGGCTGCTATTGACTGTTGGTTGTTGACTCGGCAAGGCGGCAAGGAAGGGGACGACGGGAAGGATCTAAGCCGTCCGTTACTAGTACGGTTAAAACAAACTGTTAGAAAAGAGGGTTTCAAGCGCCATTAACAAGACAGGCCTGCAGCCACAACTTACTTCAAGTAAATCTAGTGGTAAGGCTAAGTATAAAGGTCGACCCTATTTAACCTGGGCAGGGCGGCTTAGAATACACGCGTCATGTGTTGCAAATAATACGTTGTGTATGTCTGTGGTGATGATATCGTTATTGGTATTTGGTGAAGAGATGCGGTAATGGTAGCGCCACCGGTGAGAGCATGCCCGTGCGTCAATCGTAGAGGCGCAGTAAATGAGCGGCAAGTGAGTGGCTCACAACAAAGGGATGGCAGTAAAGTAAAGTAAAGTACTAGTAAAGCGAAGTACCCTAGGTTTATGCTGTGTCCTGTGCGACGCGGCGCCAGGGAAATCAAAGGGAAAAGAAAGAATGAGATTGCAGAGAAAATAAAAAGGTTGGAGCTGGATTTAGGGGGGAAGAATGGGATGCGATGAATCCGGGGTTACGCATTAGTACCGATCAGATCAAATACACGCCGTTGGCTGGTTTGGTGTCTCTCTGTGTCCTTTTTTTTTTCCCTCGCTTTTTTTTTTTTTTTTCTCCCTTTATGATTCTTATTCTTCTATTGTCTCCCTCCACCCTCTCTCTCCCTCTACCTACCTACCTACCTACCTACTACTAATCTATCTAGTGTACATCTGTTACATAGTATGCAGTAGCTGCAGTAGCAGCAAGTAGCACGTCAACTCCGCTTAGGTACTGACATTGCGAGGTACCAACCAAACTCGATTAGGGTGCTCCCAGCGGCCGGGGCCCTGTTATCTCGTCCCGATTCAACGGGGTGATTTAAGTGGTAGCCAATGATTTCGGACCCGCTACCCTTCAGTCCTGTGCAGTCCTGTGTACTTAGTCCTGTGTAGTCCCCTGCAGTCCGCTGTGCACTGCTGCGCACTAGCCGAGAACAGACCAAGTCAGGGCAGAAATGGGCACAATGAACAGAATGGGCACTTTTAGTGGGATCACAAGTGGGTTCAAGGGTGTGCAAGGGCACCAACGGCGCCTCTAACGCCTCTAACGCCTTGAATGGAGCAAGTGACGGAGCAGAAACGGAGTACTAAGATCCAGATTGGGATGTCCACAGATTATTAGTGTAGGTACACTACACCACGCGTCCTTACCTTAGTGTGGCTCTTGGCATGCTACCACTACTAGAGGTAGTATATACTGAGGTAGCTAGGCAGTAGTAGCAGTAGTAGGAGGTACACAAGTTGCCCTAAGATGGATGTGTGTACTATATGTACCTACTCGTGTAGGTAGGTAGTACATTCCAGCCTACATACCTCCAGTGTGACAAACTGTCACGGGTATGCTGTACCTTACTCAGGTACCTACTAGGTAGATATAACTAGTAGTACGTACATACTAAGTACGTCTTACTATAATGTAGATGCAAAGGAGTCGGACAACCGTCGGCACATGCCGGCCTACACCCTACACTCCATGCAGATAGCTTATATCAAGTACGACATCCTACCTACATACTACTACTTATACTTGGGTAGGCATAAAAAGATAGAGAATGCCTACGTGTATGCAGGTATGTACCTAAAAGTAGGGAGCTATTCAGGCCATTAGCTCGTATCAACAAAGGATACGTATGGAACCAACTTGGGTTGCCCTGACCAAGATCCTATACCGATAAGGCCTAGAACTTGTGTACCCAGGCTGGTAGGTACCTAATCTTACCCTTTGGTCAAATTTAGATCCTGTCAAACAATGCTCAGGTGGGTACATCAGTCAGTCACAAAGGAACCGCGATTTTCCCTACCTACAGTGCCAATGTGGTGTAATTAATGAGTTACACTACACTACCATGTATTTTAAAATCATCTCCCGATCCTTTTCACATACTTGCCAGGTAGGCATTTGAACCAAGCCACTGGGCACCAACGGCCTATGTATATGTATATACCCGGCATGTAGGTATGCAGGTATGCAGGTATGACGCATTTAGGTACTGAATGAGATACTGAACGGGGTAACCTTTCTTATCAATGGGATGGGCCAAAGAGCTACTATGTAGGTAATGTCAATACCAGCAAAGATGCCCCCAATATAAAAAGGGACGCATTCATATGCCTGACACGCGCAGGATTTGAAAAGCTCCGTCTGATCATGTCGTCAAACATCGATGGTGCTTGCCTGCCTAGGCGATCAGTTGTGTCACGGCATCAGGCACCTATCAAGACCGGTTCAGCATGCTACAGCATCCGATGCTGATGCTTTTTCCTACATGCGACACGGTAGCGAGGCTTTCGGCGACCATCCTTCCCTGCAAGGCAGCATCTTAAGCTAGACCTACAGGTGAATATTGAAGAATTCTGAAATGTCGGTGACCCGCTTGCCTTTGGAAGATATATTAGCTTCTTTGTATGTCCCTCCTATCCACCTACGGGACTATCGATCACGATTGATGCGAGGTATTTAACGGGTACCCGCCTGTATGTGACTATGCCATCCATCCACATGCCCAAGGGCGAGGCCTGCCGGTAGTGAGGTATGTACGGAGTAGTATGTAATGTATGTACTATACGGCCTCGTATGGTAGCAGAGGAGACGAATGATTGGACCGATGTTTCCCTACTGCCCTCGGCCCGGCGCCGTTATGTTTCTCGTTTCTTGCAGGTTGCAGGAACTATGTGCAAGGCGTCTTTGCGGCCAAGCCCTGCAACCCTCCCAACTTTGTGCTAGTGTCTTGGAGATGGTAACTCTTGGAGGTGACTTGACTTGTGACCGACTCCGCTGTCTGAGCGTGCATCCCATGCAGGCATCATCGCCCTATTGAGGAAGTGTAGCAAGAGATCCTTCTCACAGATCAGACCATCTGCTGTAGGTTATACTGTATAGGATCCTAACTGTACATTTGTAAGCACGCCCTTGCGGATCAAGCTATTCCGGATGCATCGGGACCGAAATATTGAATGCATTTACTACTAGTAGTATGAGATCTCCTAGCTCTGCTCCCAGATATCTACTAAGTAGTTGAGGCGTCAAAGCCAAATGACAGAGGCTTTATTAGTTATTATAGCCTCTTTCGGTTGTCTGTTTCCTACGCTATGCATTCAAGTACTCAGTATTGAAAGCTACCTTACCTAGCCTTAGTAGGGAAACCAGGGGTTTATAGATTGACACTACCTCCATCCACTGCTGGAGAATTCCCAAGGTATTTCTCGGTGTCTTTCATTCAATACACTCACCTAAGGTGTACAAATGTACCTACCTAGGTACATATGTAGGGATGCATTGAAACAATGCGAATGCTTACACTGACCATGGACGTAGGGAGGTACATACTCATACCTTAGGTAGGTAGTCTACAGGCGTCTACAGGTAAAAGCTTAGGTACCTCTAACAGTGCTTTACGTTGCGGTCACGTGGGTCGCGTTCGTGTTTAAAGTGCTTTTTTATTTCCACCACCAAATGATCCGCGAAGTGGCGTTCGCGTTCCGTGGGAAGGTATGATTGGTTTGAATTGATGCTGCCACAACACAATACAATCGATGTTGAGTTTGGACATTCTTGTATTTATGCATTCGCAATTTAAGGCTTTACTTTACTTCGATATTCAAGTCCACTGGCTGTTATTCAACAAAGGCATGACCAGAGAAGAATGTCAATATGCCGACTGAAGTGATTAATCTACTATCTTCAAGTCCTGTGAGGCCCTTGCCTCCAGCTGTCGTGACATCTTTCGAGTCGACAACACAAACGAACACGCGCAGGTCCCACGAAATCTCCAATTACGATAAAAGAGAATCCGGCGACAATGCGACTGGCCCGTCTTTTCGCGCACCAAGCGAGCTTGTCGTTGGAATAAAGCGAACTTCGAGCTACCAAGCCCATCCTAACAGCCACGATGACGATAACTTTCTCTTCTTATCTGATGATTTCGACACGACCGGTGACCTAGATGCCAGTTTCTACAAGAAACCCCGAACCTCTGTAGGCTCGTCGCATTCAAGAAAAAGAGAAGACCGCCGTGCCCCGCCTCGGAAAACCAAGACCGCCACGATTAGGTCTCCGCCCCGAAAACCGGTCCAGCCCGTTCGTAGGAACAACCTGGTCGAAGATATTGAATTCAGCAGCTCCCCTGCCAACATCGCCTCGTTAGACGCTACTAGGAAAGCGCCCGAGATATCATCTGATCCATTCGCAAGCTCACCAAAAGAATATGTATCCAAATCCACATCACATACAACTGCATCTGTAGAGCCATCATGTGTTTTGCCCAAAAGTTCCAATAAGAATGGGGTACGGGAAACCTGGAACTGGCCAGCAGAGTTTTGTGGGCATCAATTGGCGAACGGTCATCGAGAAATCCAGCGGCCTTCAAAGATGGCATTCATCGATCTCTCCAGCGATCCCCTTGATTCCCCACCACGGCGCAAATCACAGCGAAATCCTTCTGACGCTCGCCTGAAAGCTACATGGGATCCTATATCAAGCTCCGCACCCGAGACGCATGATATTGAGGATTTACTTTCGAGCCCGCCTTTTGCAACCGAAGCAAAGCCCCGCCCCCAACCCAGGACCATCACGAAGGGCGGCTCTTCCGATTCTGATGACCTTCCAGACCTAGAAAACGTCGATTTCTCGAAAATTCGAACGAAAATACGCTCTCATAGGTCTTCCTCTCATCAAACAGCCCAAGCTTCAAAACAGACCATTAAGAAAGTAAGCAAGCCTACCCAAGAGAAAGTACGCGAGAGAGAACAAAAGGCAGAGGCCATGGCGGTAGAGAAGGAACGCAAACGTATCGAAAAGGAGCGTGCTAAGGAGGAACGTACCCTACGAAAAGAGAAAGAAAAGGCACTGGCCGAGGTGAACAAACTACGGACCGATAAAAAGGTGTCCACGCCAGAGATGATCGTGGATATACCTGCAAGCATCGACTCTAGTCTCAAAATACAGATCGAAGCACTTCTAGATGACTTAGACGTCCAGCACGAAACTTGGAATAGCACTGTTGAACACGTCGTTAAATGGCGCCGCAAGGTAGCATCCCGATTCAACAAAGAGATGGGGTTCTGGGAACCAGCACCCATGCGTATTAAAGATGAGAATCACGTCTTGGTTATCGTGCCGGCAGCCAACTTTGTCAAGTTTGTCCTCGCCGAGGAGGGTCAGGACTTGGAAGCGCATGTCCTACATACGAAGAGCAGGTTCCCCAGTGCCAAGCTCATATACCTGGTTGAGGGTCTTACGCCCTGGATGCGTAAGAATAGGAACCTGCTAAACCGGCAATTTGCCTCGGCAGTCCGGAATCTAGGAACGAGCTCCGACCCGGTGCCCTCATCTAGTCGCCCTCGTCATGGCAACAGTAACCAAGTGCAAGAATATATTGATGAAGACAAGGTTGAGGACGCCTTGTTATCTCTTCAAGTCTTACATGGAACCCTCGTTCATCATACCAACGCGCCTATAGAGACAGCCCAATGGGTGGCTGTCTTTACGCAGCACATCAGTACCATTCCGTATCGCAACGCCCGCGATACCAGTGCTGATGCCGGCTTCTGTATGGAATCGGGCCAAGTCCGTACCGGCGAAGATGCAAAAGACACGTATATACATATGTTACAAGTAATAGCACGCCTCACGCCCTCTATTGCTTATGGCATTGCCGCGAAATACGAATCTATGACAGACTTAGTCCGAGGCCTCGAAGAGGAAGGACCACTGGCACTGGCAGAATGTAGGAAAAGTGCAAATAAAGACGGCGCTCTTAGCGATCATACTCTTGGTCAGGCTATCAGCAAAAGAGTGTACAAGATATTCCTAGGCCGAGACCCCGCTAGCACAGATGTCTAGATTAAAATCATTCGATAACCATCCAGCGTCACCAGTGACACCCAAACCAACCATGTCTATTATATAGACAATATATATAATGATAAATAGTAGTTATCCAACGGTACTATAAAACAGACACCCAATATCTCTCTGCTAACCCTCGCTTAGCTTACACCAAACTAAGCAGAATGATGCCGATACAGCTCGTGATGATTTACCCGCACACTAAATTCAATTTAACTTCGGTTTGGTCAACGTAGAATACGCATCTCAAAACCGCTTTTTCTAAGTGATGCTGTGGCGAATATAGTGTTTGCGGCTGAACGAAAAAGCGCCCCATCCCTTCATGCAAGGGGCGAGGAGCTTGTTTGTTTGTCTCAAATTGAGTATATATATGTGTGCCATCCTAATCCATCTCTTCGAACCTACCTCGTTGATCTTCTCTCTGTCTCTCCCATAGACTCGTCGCTTTCGCCTACCGTAGCCCGATACTAGCGAAGATGACAGACAACACTCGCTTGAAGCTGCCAGGCTTTGGCAAGTCCCTGAAGGAATTCGACACTGGTCCCGAGGCAAAATATTGTTTGCATGCGCTCTGGGATAAATTTCAATTTTTAAGCTCAGGCGTGACACTTCGGGAGGTCCGCATGATGGAGTTCATGAACCAAATCACGGACAAGCCTGAGTGGGAGCGCAAAGTGTTTGATGAGGGCATCGTGAATAAGTGGCATGAGGAGGCAATGGGAGCGCGGTCACAGGAGATGGATCTTGACGGCGACGTATATATGTCAGAGAAAATGTTTGACTATGTGAGTTACTCTATCTTGCGTTCTACGACGTGCCGCAAATTGTTTCTGGGGACAGAAGGTTGATGGCACGATAGTGCATCGAAGAGCTTTGCGACAAAGCTAAGGAGTACAAGGATACTGGTCTGATTAGCATCCTCGACGCGGAAGTTCAGGTGGTCAAATCGGACTTGGCCATTCCATCCTCTCTTAACGACCCGTTAAAAGCTACAGTAAAGCCCTTAGAAGACGTACCAGATCACCACAAAGACTGGCATCCCAGGTCAAACAAGAAGGTCCTAGACCTGCTACATCCATCACTATTCCCAATGGTTTACGGAACTTCTCGTGTACTACCATACGGCAAGGTCCCCCTCAGCGGCTGTGCAAAGCTTAGTGGTAGTGGCGAGACGTATGCCTTGCCGGAAGAGGAGCGGCGACCGCGTCCACCATATCCAAATCTAATGGGCAGTACTCAGTGGTTACCTAGTGATGTTGCTTGGGCCGACGCAGGCACCACAAAGATCACTAGTTACATCAATAATTTACACCCAGACGATCACGCCGAACTATACTCGGTGCTTGAGAAGTTCGTTGCTGCCGCTGTACCCCTTTGGGAGCGCTGTTTGTGCATGCGCCGGGTCCATTCCCTAGACCCTACTGGCATATCGGGTCGACGAATATTTCCAGTTACCATGGGCAACAAGGCTTTCCAGCCCCCCGAGGACGAGGAAGAGGAACAGAGGAGTTGCTACTGGGACGGGGAAGAGGAACAGAGGAGGTGCTACTGGGACGGGGAAGAGGAACAGGTGGGTGACGACTGGATCCTAACTTGGCCAGAACCGTATTATTATGAAAATCGTACACGCCTTGTGGAAAGGCGGCCCAATCTCCGGGCTGAATTTCCCGACGGACTACAAGTGATCTTCAAGCTCGCCAACATCCACCTCACGCCGTCCAACCCCGAATACGAAGGCGGCTCTCTGCATATCGAAGGCGCGCTCAACGATCGCATTGTAGCGACCGCACTTTACTATTACGATTGCGACAACATCACAGAGAGCGTATTGACACTGTACCAACCCGTCGATACAGAGGGGTTGAGACAACAAGCGCCACAAAACCAATACGAGTCTACAGAACGCTGGCTAGGAATTTCGAACTTCGAACCGGGTTTGCAGCTGCTTGGAAGCGTCGTCACGCGGGAGGGGAGATTCATCGCGTTCCCTAACGTACTAGCGCACCAAGTCAAGCCTTTCGAGCTCGCCGACAACAGCCGGCCGGGCCATAGAAAGATCCTAGCTATGTTCCTAGTCGACCCGAACTTCCGCGTCTTGTCGACGTCCGTTGTGCCGCCTCAGCGCAAGGATTGGTGGGCTCGCGAGGTCCGAGATATTCGTCCTTTCAATCAGCTACCGACAGAGATCTTTGATATGATCATCGAATTCGTTGTTGGTTTCCCCATGAGCTGGGAAGACGCACTCGCCACTCGGGAGATTCTAATGGAAGAGCGGACTATGGTAGACGCTGAATTCGATATTATGATGGATGACGTAAGTTTGCTATTTTCTATACTTGGTTTCCTTTTGCCTTGACTACTAGGAGCTAACGAGCCACGTCTACAGAACATGTTCAATTTCTGTGAACATTGATTCGTGTCGGGACGTTTAGCCATCGCTCTATTGCCTGTTCGGTTTTCGAAAAAGGACTACAGATACATCGCAGTAACTTCATCCAAGTTGCCTCTAGATAACCCATTAAAACGAGCTAGTGCCCCTCAGCATCTGTAGGTAGTTACAAAAAATCAATAGGACAGTAAAGGTTAACATCGAAGCCTTAAGTATTCTTTGTCCTGCCCTAGCCTAGTACACGCCTCTCTTTATTAGAACCCAAGCTTGAGTTCGCATCGAAAACACGAATTACCAACAGTAGCCTTCTAAGTAACAATATCCCCTGACGGCTTTGTCCATCCATACCAGTCATCTCGTGACCTCATCTATATATATATAGCCTCATATTATTCCAGAGGCCTCTCGTCTTAGCTACCCAAAGCCTTTGGCACGAAAGCTACCAAGAGGCATCACAGACAACCCGAGAGAGCTCAATAAAAAAAATAAATTGGAAAATGTGCATCTACCACTACCATGGCTTCACTTGCGGGCACGCAGACTCAGAGGCCGCATCCATCCCGCCCACGCTCTGCCAGCAACGGCAAAGGCTCCCACACGAGCCGATGTGCAACCCGCCAATTTATAACATAAAGCTCAACGGGCCAGCATTCTGCAAGAAGTGCCAAGAAATGTTAGCTTCTCTCCGCGAGGGGTGGGCCGGAAAGAAAAGAGAATGGCGAGAGTCATTACCAGAGGTGGTCATCCGCTCGCTAGAGGCAGGCCGGACCGACCGCCTAAACAAACTACTCGCCGAGGGCATGAAGGAAGGCCCGTCGCATGTGCGGCATACCGAGTTTGCCACGGCAGACTACGAGGCAAAGATGGAGGGGGAGAAGTTGTATGACAGCGCGCTATTTAACTAGTCGGCGAGAGTAGAACACGCACGTCGCCGCTGTGGGAAGATACAGTCCGACATATGATTTAACGTGTTATTTCTTCAGGAAGGCGAACGAAAGAAGGCCGCCGAAGAGAGATACGATTTAACAATATCAACGAATTATACGAAGTTAAACTAGATACCTAATTCTTAATATACTTGTAGTTGAATCTACGAAGTTTATAGTGTAGACGAGAATTCTTACACGGGTATAATGAAAATTGTTACATAACAGTGTGAACGTATGTTTAATATTACGATCTCTCGGCGTTTTCTGAAGACTAGAGCGCCATATATTGTAAACATATATTTGATTCAATCTCAAAAGCAATATTGAACACTCGGTACGGAGTGCTCTGCTGACTTATTGTGGCGGTGCGGCGGTGCGGCCCTCTCCTCGTGGCCGCCCAGTCACAATTTGCTGCGTCGTTTCTTTTTCTAATTTCATAGTGGCTGGAAGTTCACGGGGGAGCCCAGATGCGCATCGTCTCATTACTGCCTTGAGCAGCAGCCTCGAATATTTGGAAACGTCTAAATCTCATTGTATCTCACGATATGCCAACACGTCTCGCTCCTAAAGCTCCCGACGGGAGGGTAACAGCTGTGAAAACCTTAAATCAAGTGGCGTTCCTAGAGTGTCAGAAACCATGTATGGGCTCTAATCGTGTTATGATAAGACGAGCTCTAACCACCTTCGTAGACGCTATCTCACTACATTATACGAAAGTCTCTATGTCTAGTTACATAGAGTACTACGGTAGACTTCTTACTACCGAGGCCGCCGCACCACCAAAACAAGTCAGTAGATATCTTTGTACTGAATTTTAAGTCGTGCAAGGGTGCTCTAAATCCTTAATGGGCTTGTTGTCTTTAATATGATGTAGTAATGTGTTAAACCAGTTTTTGTCCCAGTTACGAGAGCTGTCACATGGGGCCATAATAATAAGTTTTGTACTCTCTAGAGATTCTTATATTCCGCTATTGGTACCGCGATGTTGAATCGCAATAATGAGCGACGATCCTTTGTTTGGCATCGTCGCTAGCTCTCGTTGATAACAGTAGGGGAACAACAAACTTAGAAGACCAACTCAAAAATGCAATCGACAAGGACTTGTAAGAGAATCAGAATGCGACGGCGGGATCGCATTGTTGCTTAGGCCGAACGCTTGCTTAGGCCGAACGCCTCTCCACTAAAGTTGCCCCGGCAAACCATCCGCTGCCGTCGTTACAATGCTCTAGAATTTCATCACTTCTAGATTGGTAGTAGAATCTTACGTGCTTTCCACTATTCCATTGGATAGCAGCCGCAGGTGTGCTACTTGGTGTTGGCTCGAGAACACTACCGGTTGATTTCCACCCGCCGTTCGACTCGTATCCCACAAAGGTACGCTGGCTATCTTGGAAAAATAGACGTAGTTTTTCTGTCGTGTCCTTTCGTACGGATGCGGTAATCGCAGAGTGTCTCGGTACCCTTTCGGAACGGAATTCGCCTATTTAGGGGTTAGAAGCTGTCATAAGTTGAATGGCGTAAGCAATTGGACTTCGACCCACCCTTGAACCATTTACCAGCTCCCCAGCAGTGTTCTTGAAAGGTCAGATCTGGGGCTTGGAAGTATACCCGAATTTGGACCCCGTTTTGTATATAAGTGGTCGCTGCAAGACTCGATCCCGTGCAGGCAACTGGAAGAATCGACGCTCGATACCAGGGGTGGCCGGAGCGAATTTCTCGGATTGCATCAGAACCCGATTCTGCTTGCTTGTTAGGATTGTTAGGGTTAATGAGAATAGCTTGCTCTCTTACCTTGACAGAAGACAGTGATCTCTAGCCCGGGGTTTTCATACACAACTGCGGCAATAGAAGTGTTTGGAGCAGGACGAACCCTCAAATCGCTCAAGAGGCCTTGGTACCATCCAGAACCGCTCCAACACCACTCTTGAAGGAGGTCGTCTACGGAAAGACAGTAAACGCGAACCTAGATTGCCTCGTCAAATCCTGCCTAATAATGCAATGTCGATTACTCACCTCTCGGCCCCCCTCCCAGCTAATAGCCGCCAAAGGAGTGAAGGGTTTGGCACTGAAGAGTGTGGAGTGTGTCCAAACTCCGTCTAAATGAAAGGACTCTTGTATCACACCTGCGGCGTTTTGGTAGTACACTCGGCAATTCCAAGGAGACGAAGCCGTAGCTGCCATAGCGGTTCTAGTGAGAACTTGGGTAGGACCATCGATAGTAATAGGGTATTTCCACCAGCCACTGTATTTGCATAGCGCTGCTGTAGTTGCATACCACCAGTCTTTCGTGAATTGCCAAAGGCGGCGATTTTTAACATCTGAGCGTCTGAGCTGACCGGGCTTGAAGAGCGGAGCCAGCACTTGCTGCCCTCCGGCTGATGCGAGTGTTGGAGCATGGGTCCATGCCTTGTAATCACCTGCCGCGGGTATTGTATGAGTCTTCCATGCGACGAAGATTTCGTCCGCAGATGCTTGGACAGCAGCTATACAGCGTTCTTTGTTGTCCTCGTTCACTTGGTCGAGCGCTTTCTTATCACCGTAGGCCGTCCATTGCTTTCCGCTTGGATTCTGGACAGAAAGCCCAATCGCACAGTCTTCGTCGTGCATGAACTGCAAAGGTTCTGCGGTTAGTCTGGCCCTACTTTGTTAAGTCTTATCTTTGGCGAGGAGATTGACTGACCTTGGCGCATAGATCGGGTATTGGGAGATTGTTAATAATTGGCTTGTCCCAATGAAGTTCTCGACGGGGGGTTCGAAGGTGACCCGCCGAGAAAGAATCCTCCAAAAAGTGATCAGCAAATGCGTTGATGGTATACGCCTTGTCTAAATCGCCTTCGGCTGCAACGGAAAGCGCCACCCCACTGGAAGAATTCAGATGTTAGACATTGCTAAGTACTTATAGCAAAGATTCGACTTTTCAAAGGAGGAGTATGAGGGGAAATGTGGGAACAATATCTAAGCAACATTTCTATTGTAACAGAAGATAAATGAGACCAAAAAACATACTGGCCAGTGTTGTATGCTATTCGAGCATGTTCTCCAAAATGGTCCCAGTTTATCGCCGCGAGCCCTAGATAGCCGGGAAGGCCTTTCCTGCCAAAAGTGATTTTGATAAACTCCCAGCTCTCGTCCGGGAGTTTGCTGTAGGCTACAGACGGGTCTTCATGATGTTGGAGTGCAGTGTTGACTGCGTCAACTTCTTTCTGCAACACTTTCAAGATGGCTAAAGCCTCCTGCGGTTGGCGATCCACGCTCACGGCAAGTGTGTTGAAGGCAGCGAGGAATCTTTCAACCCGTTGTTTTTCGGTACCCCCGTCGCTTATAGGATCGTATGTTCCATAGAAGTCACCAGCGAGGCCATTGATCGTGCCATACGTCAAATTGAGGCCATTAGGTAGTTTGAATGGATAATCACTTGCTAGGGCGGTTCCACCGGATGACAACTTCAGAGTAATTGCGTCGCCCAAAAATGCATGCTCTGCGTATTCGAAGCCTAGGAGACCGTTAACTACACAGGAAAATCAATGCGATAGACGATGTAACTACCGAGACGGTCCTTTTTCTTCTTCTCTGGAATCGGTGTAGGACCAAGTCCATGGCTGAAGGTAGCCCTGGTAGATGCAGCGGCCTCGAATTCCTCCCTTATGATGTATTAGCTGTGGCTACAAATCAAATAAAAACTCGAGAGATACCTTTCTAGCAAGGGGATGGGCCGAGCCTCAGAGGTGGCGTGTTCGTTTGCTAAAACAAGGTCTTCCAGAGAGTCGTAACTTGCGACAACCAAGACATCGGCGAATATAGATGGGTCCTGTTGAACGTTATAAGCAACGCTTGATACGATGCCGTTGATCCTCTTTTTGTAGTAGTGGATCGTTTGATAGCTAAAGAGAATTTGGTATTGATCGCCATGGTCACAAATTTTGATATTGAAACTAGGCAAGATGAGGGTCTCTCGCAGATTCTGTCGTTCTTCTGAACCCCAGTTCCCACCCTTAGCCTGACTATTAAATACTATGACATCTTCCTGGGGGCGCAAGGAGATATGAAGAAG
Organism: Xylaria grammica; assembly: GCA_004353285.2. NCBI lineage: Eukaryota > Fungi > Ascomycota > Sordariomycetes > Xylariales > Xylariaceae > Xylaria > Xylaria grammica. Next base: position 4,864,298 of record NGZP02000009.1, read on the forward strand.
AATGTTGCCAGAGTTGTCCACTAGGTTGATAGCGGAAACGCCATTTGAAGGCTCGGTATTACAAGTTGCAGAATAGAAGGCCACTATCCCACCTGGCTCAATTGCCCTTTGAAGGGTTATTGTTTGTCCGGCGGCCAGTAGAGTTGACGACATTTTGAACTGGTGAAGTGGCAAACCTCATCCTCTGTTTGGCGGAAGACGAGGTGAGAAAGAGAGGGTTCCCGGCCAGTAGATTGCTTTCCACTATGAGGATAACCTACACTCAATATATATATTTGAAATGGCCCAGGCCAGCTGTACAACCCCCTTTCTCTACGAGCTCTCCAACCTCGACAATACCAGTACTAGCAGGACAAGGAACCGATGCAAATACGACGCCACTGCGCCAAATATTGCCTTGTGTCACACGGATTACTCTAGGTCTCCACCCTGCGACCAATCAGAGGGCCGTACAGGCCCTGGCGAAGGCTTCAAGCCTATCGGTCGCGAAGAGGTCACGAGGATATGCCACCTGCATAGCAGCACCTAACAGTTAATGCAAGGAGAGACAACAAGGCAGACTGCCAACAGAAGGTTAGGCAGAATAGCTGCCCAAAGCGAGGCTATATTCATGTATAAATAGAAGAGGAATTCCCAAGTCAGTCAGAAGGGAATCCATTCCTCATGGACCCTCGAAGCCATAGTAGATTATTATTGAATCAGAATCTATTGTTCCAAGCCAATATTCTTGTCACACCTTGTGACAGCGGTCACAACCGAGTCTCCGATCTGGTTGCACAATTAGTAGTAGTCACTACAGTTAATGTCGAGTCATTTCGTCAATACAACCTAAAGCAGCTAAACCCTGCAAATCATTACTCATTCAGACCCGTATCACGCAACTCAAGCTGAAAATGCACTTCACGATGGCCTATCAAGCCGCCAAAACTTAGCTCGTGACACTTCTTGCAGAACATTGCTTTCCCGAGTGTGACGATATGCTGACCAGCGAGAAGCGATGGTTCGATCTACTCTTTGGTACACCACCCCAACGAGCCAAATGACGTGGATGAGTAAAGCAGTTACCGGCCATTGCATGATCAACTTAGTAAAAGGATGAGCCCAGGGTAACATGAATACTCACACAAGGCCCTTTTAATACGAATACAGGGAGAATTGGCAAATGATGATCAAGCCTATCTATATGTGGGTATGAAGCTAAGAAGAAGGAGCATCTATCCCACTATAGGTTGAGCAACTTGGCCGTGTTGAGTGATCAAGCTCGGGACTGTCTACGGACGGCGAATGTGTTGGCACCTTTAAGTTGCGTTTCACATCTGATATGCATATTGTTTCTTAGTTTTCTGTGTTGCGTCACTTTGGGTAGTGACTGTGTAAGCAAAAGATCAAGCTAGATACAGTGTAAATAGAGTAGTTTTTCTTCGTATAACCACCATGGAAAAATGGTACGGGTTGATAGTTTTCTCTACCGCTAATGACTTACCAAGGGACGACATGCCAGCGCAGTTTCATGGCGAAAGGCTGATAGCAAGTGGATAAGTACATAAGCCGTATCATGTCGGGGGATTATTGGAGAGGGGGTTATGGTACGGAGACGCCTACGTTCTAATGACATTTGGTTATTGGAAAGCTTTGCCTGACGTTAGGAAGGCAGAGCTTGAGAAGTCCATATCCGGACCCCCCTCGAACTCTAAAAGTGATTCTAGCCCTCTAATTGGTCAGTTCACTAATAAAGAATCAACTACAACTCTAAATATAAAGTTCGTGGCTTACGCACTCGAGCTTCTGGGCGGCGATTTACAGCGCGTTAAAGCCTCTAACGAGTTCCTGCTTTTAAAGAATGCAAGCTTTCGCCAAGGAATATCACCTAGCCTACCTGCGCAGACCTAGCCGCAAAGACCTGTTTGCGAAGACCTAGCTACAAAGGAGATCTGGCTGCGAAAACTTTCGTCTAGATTTTGTGGGATGAGGTTCATGTGAAGGTTTTTGCTCTATGGGGCAAACGTGGTATGGAGGACTCTAATTTTAGATGCTAGAACCTCTAGTCTTGGAGGCTTCCATACCAACACTTCAACATTTGTATGCAACATTGAACACGTTGTGTAAATGTCTCTGCTGACTTATCGTGGCGGCACGGCAATTCCACTAATTTTATCTAACAACACTCTTTTACCATTCTTGAAAATAGAAAAACGAACGGCACTGGCTATGTACTTATCTTGAAGCCATGCCTTCATAATGAGGTTACTATTTATTTTTCGGTGATAATATCGAGGTGCCGCTCAAAAGTTCCCGTAAGGTCTAAGCACCGAGCCTATGGCGATTTCGGTCTTCTAGAGGTTCGAACTGCACAATAATAAGGTCTAAAGTCGCATCAGTATTTGTCCAATGTGCCTAGATATGTTAAGCTATATATGGCAGCCAGACGCGAAGTCGTGCCAGGTCCGTAGAAATTTGCTGGTTGTATTCTTTACACTATTGAGTCACCACCGCAATGAAAAGAGAGATCTTCAGTGTTGGCTTCGCCATAATGTCTTTTCTTCTCAAGCGAGGGTAACTGAGATCACTATGCACCCGTATGTGAAGCCGCAATGGCAAGCACCGGAGATGAAGGCTTTGAAGTAGGTGACGGATAAGTTCCGGTCTTACCCACGTTTAAAATAGCAATTACCGGGCGCCATGCCTCATGGATCAACAAGCCCCCTCAAGTTGGGATATAACATGAGTAGTCTACCTTATCCAACTGCTAATAGCTAGCAATACCTGACCTGTAACTTGAATATCGAATGGGCCTGCGCATATTAGTGCGTTTGTTGTATGCCTAGCTACCCCACAGGATCATTGAGTATGTTGTGTACGCTCGAGGTTGCGAAATTGCAACACTTGTTACCCCATAATGGGATTTGGAGGGAGCGTAAAGGGAAGCTGTCACTAGACAAAAATCCGATCCATGGTTTCATGTACGACTTGTTTTATTTCCCGCCTATCGAAACTAGTAAGACATATCGCCCAACACAGCACACGCCACCGTTCCGAGCCTGGACGCTCACGCGCAGGCACCCGACATCTTCCGATATTCCGCCTACCGCTTCTCAGAAGCGCATTACTAGGCCGGGTCGTGTGCGGTCGGAAAGAAGCGATCACGAGAATCGCATCAATGGCGCATCAACGGGTCAGGTCGCGTTAGATTGGAAAGAATTGAGCCGGTCGCGCTACATCGGCTTAGGTAGCAGGGCTGGGGTTCATCTGTCGGGGGTGTCAATAGATACTCTAAATGGTAACTTTATAGTGGTTTGGAGCATACCCTGCGCTTGCCACCACCAACGGCTGTAGCGTTGGTGAAGCGACGAGTGTAGATGAGTCTCTTGTGGGCACGGCCCTTGGCGGTCTTGGGCTTCTCGACGGGCTCGACCTAAGAGGAGTTGAGAATGACGTTCTTTCGCAGATTATCAGGGCACAGCCGACTACGAACCTTTGGTGTTTGCGACTTGACCTTACCAGCACGGGCAAGGGATCCTAATTGAAGGTCAGCATTTGATACAAACCTAACAGCAGAGAGGTACAGTTTACTCACCGTGAACTTTACCCATGTTTGCTAAAAAGTGCCGTGGATACTATGTGGGAGCGGCGATGATGATGGTGGTGATAACAGGGTCTGAATCTAAGTGTGGGATGGAGTGCCTAGGTGAATGGTGTTTGGACAGCCGATTCGGATAAATTATTTCTTTGTGTGGGATTACAAAATGCTGCCGCATTCGCCTGTGTGGCTCTTTCGTGGCTAGTTGTGGCTAAGTCTCGATTATACTACGTACGGTAGGTACCTGGGCAGTGCCTGGGTTAGGGGTAACCTGCAGTAGGCTCCGACTTGATAAGATAAGAATGGGGAAAGTGGTGCGCCGAAAACCCCAATTCCAAGCCAACTGCCCAACATTTATTTGTATGCAAAACTCTGTGTCTATTCCGTGATCTGGCATATGTTTGGCCCGGTTTTCTCATACCCCTTTCCCTCTTTATTTGTCTCTATGATATAATATGCCTTGATGCCACTAGCGAATACGATAGGTAGAACCTTCTGTCTTCGTTCTAGTAGCTTAGTCGCTCGCTCACCTTGCTCACCCTACTCACCCCGCTCGTTAGCTAAACTTCACATGCAACAATGCAAATCAGTTACCCGTCAGGATATAAAATGTCATTGTATAACCGACTATTTTAATCTGAAGGCTTTTACTCTATAAATAATACAAAATAGTGTACTCCATTGATATGCCGAGTAGTTGATAGAGGTCAAAGGGCATCAAACATGTATTCAGATTCTTGATAGACTCCTAAGCACTAGTTACGCCCATCCTCATGGTCAATGGAGTCGTCAAGGCAGGTCTTAGCTCGGCAGAAGATTCACATGCGGATTGGCAAGATATTCTGCACTAAAAGTGCCGGGGTAGCTAGACCTGGAAGTTGATGGCTTCATACTCCTAGCTCCTTTCATCACATCTACATTGGCTAATGAGACAACGACAAGATTGGCGGAATTTCTAGAGAGTATAATACAACTTCGATCGTACACTCGTTCATAATGCTTGTATCTTTGGAGGCCGTACCGCCCTTATTTCAGGCGCTCGAAATCCAGACAGGCAAAATCTTCGGCTGAATAGTAGAGCGTCGTATTCAAAACAGGTAGAAACCCCATGCTAGGTAGCGTCGAGCTTCTCACATTGTGGGCGAAGTGCTACTTGATAATAGGCGTCAAAATGTAGGATTGTATTTTACCGTCTACATATTTCTCAAAGTTGTGTGAAGAGTAAGTCGACGTTATTTACCTAGTGGTTAGTCGTTGATTATTGGTATGCTACTTTTGCGTTCTCGTGATGAATAATAGCAAACCACTCCGTTTCCGTTTTTATTGGCGGGCTAGGAAACGTGTGTCACATAAGAGTAGCGTCGCTATATGGACATGGTGGCTCCAAACAGTCTAGCATGGTGATGGTGGCTATCCTCCGTTGTTGCGCATGACCGGATTCAACTCAGAGTTGGGAGTGCGGACTGTCGCCATCCGCCTCGGCGCGCCGTCACGTACACATGCACTACCCAATAAGATGACAACGCTGGTTACCTAGTCTGAATACGACATCTCAAGTCCACCAATATTTTGTGTGTTTCTGAGTTGAATGATTTTCAAACAAGATAATCTTCTTTCGTGATCGATCTATTGCTTACAATTCCCACTAATCGGCGAGCACCCCAAGGCGGGTGGCCGAGACTAGTTGGCAGCCTAGAGTCTATATAGACTTAGACAGGTGCTTAGAAGATCGTCGGTCGAGATTCCATTTTCACAACCGTGCTACTCACAACTGCCCTTTGCCAGCATATAATAAATCCATATAGCTATGCGATCCTCCGCTATTATCGCGGCACTTGCCACCTCCCTTCCTCAGTTGGCTTCTGCCCATGGCTTTGTTAGTGGCGTGAAAGTCAATGGAGCTTGGACTGCGGGATCAGATCCAGTCTGGTACTACTATCCTACCGGCACGTCTCCTGCTACCGCAGGATGGGATTCTCTAAACCAGGATCTCGGGTTCGTTGAGCCCAACAATTTCGGCACATCCGATATTGCCTGTCATAAGTCGGCTACTGTTGGCAAGAATTTTGTCAACGTCAACGCCGGTGACACCATCACGTTCTTCTGGAACACGTGGCCGGATTCTCACAAGGGGCCTATTATCAACTATATCGCGCCTTACGGAAGTGAGTCTAGTTTTCTATTAATATGCCTCAATATTGATATATGACTAGACTACTATACTGACCCTCATAGCTTCTGCTGGCAGCTTGAAGTGGAACAAAATCAGCCAATCCAGCATCGTCAGCGGCACGACCTGGGTGACCGATACCCTGATAGCTAACAACTTTACCTCGTCCGCTACAATCCCCAAGAACTTGAAGGCTGGCGACTACGTTATTCGTCATGAAATCAGTAAGCAATTTCCGACTGTTTTCCCTCCTGTCCTAGCGATTGTAATAGAGTATAAGGCAGGACTTCGGGCCATTGCCATATCCTAAAAACTTCCCACAGTTTAGAAATACTCATAGACCGCACTCAAATGGCAATTACTTACTCAGACGTTGATAGTCGCCCTCCACGGAGCCCAGAATACTAACGGGGCCCAAAACTACCCGCAATGCCTCAACCTGAGGGTGTCTGGCAGTGGCAGTGTTTCTCCCAGTGGAGGTACAGCCGGTAGCAGTTTATACAAGAGCACTGACGCCGGTATCATCTTCAACCTGTACACTGCTTACACTAGCTACACTTACCCAGGGCCTGCTCTGTGGACGGCTGCGAATTAAGTATTTAGTCCGAGCACCTGTAAGTATCGCGTTGATGGGGGAATGGAACATTGAATAGGGTTGGCGGTATATTCCCAGTCAATATTGGGAATCTGATAGTTCCGGGGTCTTTTTAGGAATAGCTTGCTAGTTAAACCCATTACGTTCAACAGCGAAGTCTTAGCATTAGTTATGATGATTTGTTGACTTAAATTACAATGTCTATCTTGTGAGAACCCTAATAATACAGTGCTGTACAAGACATGTATCTATCGTGGATACTCGACATAAAGTATCAAGCTTTCATAAATACGTTTGTGGATCGCTGTTTCGCACCACTGAAGAGTCCAATTGCCACCCCCAGCTAAATATGTCTCTATTACTCTATTCAAAACTATAGTAATATTTTTGTTGTGGTTAAATTCCCTGTTGTTTAGGGAAATATAGTTATGCTCTTACTTTGATTAGAACGAACAAGATAAAAAACTCCAACATGGAGCGAGGGGCCAAGCATCTGGGTTTGCGAAATTCAGTAAAAAACGGCCCCTTCGACTCTGCAAAAGAAGAATCCACGTCGATCCCAACAGCATAAACCCACGGCTTCAACTCAATACTTGTGTGACCGACGTACGGACGCCGAAATCTAGTCTATACGTCCTAGGGGCCCCCAGACTAGCAAAAGGCATCGTCTCGAGCAACTAGTAACTAACTACTAGACATTGAAGTTTGTAGTGTGGCCCCTTAACACTCCCCTACTTGTAGAAGTCAGTTCGATGCTCTTCTTACACCAGGACCAGCCCTCGCTGGAATGGCCCTTCGGAGTCATAATTAACGCGCTGATCTCGTCCCTATCGGCGCCCTCGACGCCCGTGTTGATTATCGTTGTGTCCTATGGCTTGGATAACGCTTAACACAGCGAGACAGCCGTTGTGACAGCTCGAAAAGTATGATAGAGCAGCTCGGGTCCGCTAGGGTCACTCATCTGCTCACTACAAACAAGACCGTAAGAGACGTATACTGGTAGATGCTCATTTCCCTGTATTACTAACTCAAGGTATACGGGGGTATTATATTTCGTCGGGCCTTGTACTCATAGCCGCAAGTCTGGCCCTGGGACTCCTTATCCAGCAAGTCACGGATAACTATTCAAACCATAGTCCGGTAGATAGAACAGCGGGTACAGTCGCAATAACCATAACGATCCGCCGGAATCAACGCCCACTCAGCTTACCGAGATAAAGGTTGCAGCGTAAAGGTAAATATCGGTCTCGATGAGGGCAAACACAATTCGCCATATATAAATTGGAGACGACTTGTTGCTGGACACGATTGTAGCGGTCATTCCGATTCAAAATATGACCTAACACCTTCGGCAAGCTGAGCTCATCTGTAGAACCCTCCTCGGCCGCCTAACTCAATACACCCCTAAACCGACCGGTACTGAATTGAGCAGTGCTCCTTCTACTAGACCCTAGATTCGAAATATTTCGAAATAGTTCCAGGCTCGTGTGGAGGTTTCAAAGCTAGAGCACAGCATTCAGTTAACAAACGAGCAAGGTAGCGCTAGATCCAAAACCGTAATTATCAGGTGATTTCCACATAACTCTACTGTCTCTCTGAGTTCGTTATACTTGATCAACTTATAGCTAGTTTAGTTGGTCGATATTCTTCGTCTTGTTGTTCCCATCCCTTCCGTTCAAATACACTACGAGAGATGTTTCCAGATACGGACCCTATAAGTACTACTCCTTTCCTACAGCACGTCAAGGCGACATTGACTTGCCAGTTCTCCGTTCCAAGAACACCAAATTCCTCAAATACTTATTATCGAGTTTTCATAACTCGAAAGTTCGTTCTATATTGTCGAAGGGAAAAAATACAACCTAGATTGCCTTTGGAATAATTGACCAGAACTACTCGGCAACGAAATGGATGTCTTCAAGTCCTTAGACAACAGAAGAGCCACTTGAGTGGCATCACGCGGGAGCCGTGAGATTTGGGCCTTGTGATTATAGTCTGCCATACTATTAAGTAGTATCGAGTCCATACACGCATAAATACTGCGAGAAGTATCAGGTTAAACGCTGGAATTGCGGCAAGGAGCTGAATCTCATCCCCTAGTCACCGGCCATTCAAGAAAAACAAAGGTAGATATCTATACGCTTAGGGAGTCCATAATAAGCGATAGTGATTGGTAGACTAGTGGAGAACTTCACGACAACGTAGCATTGTCAACGGTTCGGTATCTGTCATATAATACCTCCATGTACGCGGTTGGTGAGATAGATACGTCGATGAGAGAAAAGCATATTTGCGAGCAAACTTTACAAGGCTGCGCGTTGACCCGAAACGGCTACGTGGGGAATCTCAGCTGTCTAGTTCTAGTAATTCGCATTCGCCTCAACCTGCCTAGACGAATCATATTAAATAGCTCGCATAGCTAGTGACTCCGTCGCCGTGGTACCAGTTCCATCCTGAATTATGGGAATACGGCCGTAGGGGCGATGATAGTTCCTTCGAGGCAAAAATAAGGGTTAGTCACGGGATAGCAAGTTCCAGAAGCGCCCGGGAGGCAGTGTCTTGGGTTTGGCCTCGCTAATGTGCGTCATCGGTACCCAGATCTCAGGCCACGAGGCCTAAATATGAACACAACAAGTTTTTATTCTTGGTTCTTATGACAGTGCTTGTTCCACTCTTTCACTCATTATGAACCCGTCGTTGCTCGCTCGCTCTATGAAACGCCCGTGTCTCTGGTATCGTGGGACTACGGCTAGTATCATGTCACCGCGCCTCACGCAACTCTTGAGCACCGAGGATCCTGCTTTGAGGGCTTAGTTACGACTGAAATCTAGAGGAAGCTAAAGGTCACGATGCATGCGCATTGTGCAAAGGGAAACATGAGTGAATTTCATCTTTACCTCATTCTCTAGACGTCCCGTGAGAGCGATGGTTCACCCGGGAATTTTCAGAAGGCTTTCGGGCCGTAGAACTCTACGACCAATCAAATTAGCAGCGAGGAACATCTTATGATCATGTTCCCGTCCACGTTTCCTTATTCTCTTGGTATCCAGTCCATTGGTGACATTCGCATCATATGTTTGCATGCAGTCCTAGAGAGGCGTAGTTTCATCCTGCTTGCATTTTCATCCGAACTCGCGGGTCCAGCTGCTCCCCGACGCGTAGGTAGGTATTCTTCCATATTAGCACACGCTGCAGCGTAGAAGGTGACGTTGGCAATCACATTTTCCAGGGTCCACCGACACGCGAAAATGTATCTTGGTACAGAAGGACGCTAACCACTGCACGACATTGGCAGCCATTGGTCCCCGTGGGCGTCTGGACAACTACACTAGGTGCAATAGGACGCACGTTCCCAGCTAGTAGCAACGGCGCTGCATCGAGGAGCGAAGGATATCCCTTGGATACGGCCGGCGACCTCGTCCTCGTCCGTGTACAGTATAAGGAGAGATACATGGACGCGATGGGGCTGACCGTCGAAAGAATTGCAAACCCCGGAGTGTGGCAGCATTTCCTGGCATCCCTGGACGAGCAGAGCGCATGTCGGACGCAGGGGGCAGCTCGCTCTATTGGCCCTGTTGGCGGATCCCTGATCCTCGGGTTCTGCTTGGGGCCAGCATTCCTCGACAACGTGATGCAGGGGGGCGAAGAAGGCCCCAAAGGCCCATGAAGGAAACTGTGCGCATGGATGAGTAGGGGGGGTCGAGCGAAGTCGTGCGACCGGATCCCAATCGGATAGCCTAGGACTACACTAGTCTAGGTACAAGGTAGCATTGATCTTTTCTGGTAATGCGAATCACTTTTCGAACCTAAATTGCTATCTCGTAGAAGGGCCGACGTTGCGGCTAGGGTGGTATCGCATGGAACTCACATGGTAGACGAGTTCTTGGGGTAGTTTTCGACGGCGATTGAGACTGGCTCGTCACCTAGATCTTGTTGGTGATATAGTGAGCAACTACTTCTCATCCGTTTCATGCCTGCAGGTAATAGCTTGAGTCACAAACCGCAATGGGCGCTGCTGCTGTGAAGGCATGTGTGCACTGACGTGTGTAAGCGGCGATCTTACACCGTTGCAGGACAAGAAAACACGCGGTACAGGGGCCGCTCTTGGAGAACAGGGGGCCCTTGGTGTGGCGTGGAGGCAATCCTCGACAATATGTCGCGTACCTTTGCCCTGGGTACGCTATAGACTGCACTATCTAAGGCATTATATCGGAGTGTGCTAATAGGCGAATCCTTGACGCTGGGGAACAAGTGATCAGTTATACATAGTACAGTAAAGCATGAATGCGGTGCCGGGGAACTCACGGCTAGAGTGTGATACAGATTCTGGTCATCGCCACATTCATGCATGATATACACTATGTATACTCGACTATATTGTGGGGAAGAAGGTGAAGACTTATGGTAAAAGGTGAAGGAGATGAGACTGGGTATATCATCTTTAGTCCCTTCTCCTTATAAGGCTATAACGTCATATTATATTGTTGTAAGGTCTTCCTCTTAATAAATAGTAGAGTTTATAGTTTTAGTGGCGTGTTATATTGTGATATAGGCAGGGGTATCTTGTTAAAGCCAAGATCTAGGCGCTGCTTAGTCGTATGGAAACAAAAACATCCTGGAACCTGGCAGATGATATGATGCTTCAAAGGGGTCAATGCTCGTCACGTACTATAGGTATACAATCGAGGACATCCCCTCACATTCATGCCCTCGTTATGATTAAGACTGTGCTCTGAGAGTAAAATGTGAAACTACGAGGCGATCATCACCTCGAGCGACAAGTAGGTACCCGGCAGAGGAAACCATTCCAACCAAGCTCACTCGCTTGCTGAACTATGGCATACTCACTGGAACCGACTTCAATCTAGGTGTGATAGTAGGACCTTTTAGGGGCTAGGTGACTGTGGTTCGAAAAGTCTTCGTTCATCGATAGCCGAAAGAAGTGTACGCAACTTCTTACATATCTATGCACTGTTTCGAATCCCGTCCGTAGCGGGCTATATGGGAGCTGGATAGTGCCCGGTTCCGGAAGTCTACGATAGAGAATATAATTCATCACATTCCTTCGCAAGACTTTCTAGAAATAGTCTTACTGTACGATAGAAGAGAAGCCGGTATATTCTCGTCTGTCTGATCTCTGCACGTGGCTGGCCTTAATTGACAAATGAAACAGGCACTGCATGATTTCCGATGCAGGCGGTTTTGTGTATCGATCAGTAGCTTAGTAACGATATATAGTCCCTTGGCAATGCTAAATGACTGAGCTATTCTTAATGTTTAACTGTCCACGGAGTTGCATCGGAAGCGGAGGAAGTAATTTGGATGCATGTTCCTATCATGTATATGGCTGGATGGAGTAGGTACAATTTGCCGCCTAGCACGGGTATACACTATAACAGAGAACCGAAAGCTATATAAACTTCAGCTTCCAATCGATCGTATTTTCGGGGTATTTCCGGATGGTCTTGCTGCTACTATGATATAAACTAGAACGGTCTAGCTGGTTGCTTGCATGGGTACCAGTAGATACAATGTTAAAGATGAGAGATATACATGGCTAATAGATTGTGGCGACGTAAACACATGTGGTCTTGGAACAATTCTAGTCGATATTTTAAAGTCTAAAGCGACGTGGGACCTAGCTCTTCTCCCCACGTGCTCCGCTCGATTGGAGCAATCTTCGTCTTTGCACTATTCTATTGTCACCTTTTCAGGAAAACGGGACCGATGCGTGGCAGGTTGCGCGGACAGCGTTGCTATGGAATTGCTGAGGTGGGACTTCATCTCCGTTGGAGAGGGATCGTCGTATCGATGAATACAGGACCTGGTGCTTCGGAGATGATGCCGTAAATGCTGGCTGTACGGCGGCCCTAACCGTAGATGGCTTCGTCGGAGTTCGGTGCCCACTCATACAAACATACTTAATATTCCGGCGCTGGCCCTGTACACAAATAAATGGTCAGGCGTTGAACAGGCGAAATATACTTTTCGCGATTATAGCATAGTAATTCTTCAGAGTCGCTGCGATGAAGATCAACCCGAGCATGGCTGCAGCCATGCTATTGGGCGTGCCTGTTAAGGCTGCGACGAGCGGATCCTTCAATGTTCTGAGCATGAACGTGGCAGGGTTACCAGCATTCCTGAACGGCAACAGTGTGCCAGGAGACAAGGAAACAAATTCGGAGCTGATCGGCTCAAAGTTTGGGCAATACGGATATGACCTAATCCACGCGCAAGAGGTTGGTTGTCCCGACACCAGACACCAGAAACCCGAGCCCGAGCTCGCGGGATGATGCATGCGTGAAACACATCTCCCGAAACGGTGACTGATTGCGATTATTTTAGGACTTCAACTACCATGCCTACATATACGCATCAGATACACACCCCTACCGCACGGCCACATCTGGAGGCGCGCTGTTCGGATCGGGATTAAACAGTTTGGCGAACTACGACTGGCTCGATTTCAGGCGCGTGAAGTGGAACACGTGTAGCGATGCCTCGGAGTCTGACTGTTTGACGCCGAAAGGATTCACATTCATGCGCCTTCAGTTATCGGATGGTGTGTACGTCGATGCCTACAACCTGCACACGGATGCTGGGACGGAAGACGAAGATCTCAAAGCTCGGGCATCAAATCTTCAACAAGTAGCGGACTACATCAACACGTGGAGTATCGGCAACGCAGTCGTTGTGTTTGGCGATACGAATAGTCGGTACACACGTGTTGCGGATATTGTCCCAGCTTTTCTCACGCAGGGCGGGCTTACGGATGCCCAGGTGGAGCTCATCCTTGGGGGTGTAGCACCAACGGTAGAAGTTCTCTGTGAAAATCCTAGCACTACGAATAGGTGTGAGACGGTTGATAAGATCTTCTACCGCGGAAGCGCCTTACTTGACCTCACGGCTACGTACTGGGCTTACGAGAGCGGCAAATTCCTTCAGTCTAACGGCAGTATCCTGTCTGATCATAATCCGATAACCGCAAACTTCACGTGGGCAGCCGGAGCGTCGTTGCGGCAATCTAGCTTCTTTGGCGGCGCCGAAGGCACCTGGTTCAGCGATGTACCAACACTTTCGGCGAAGACGGCACCCAAGGCTAGTGTACTGACGTTCAAAGGCGCCAGCAGGCTTGACAGCGTGGCCATCACGCTGGCTGATGGGACGGCGCTCGCACACGGTGGGACAGGTGGTACGGCCTCGACGTTGACGCTCGGAAGCAACGAAAGCTGGGTGAGTGCTCAGCTTTGCCAGGGCCAGAAATCGGGCAAGACGCGCAATTTCTACATCAAGGCGACTACAAGTGCCGGACGGACACTGGAGGCAGGAACCACGACGTCGGATTGCGCGACTTTCACGGCACCTCATGGGTGGGCTATCGTGGGGTTTCTGGGTCAAGACGGCGATGAAATGGACCAACTAGCGTTTGTATACGCCCCTCAATAGGCCTCTGAGATATAGAGAACTTCAAGTTCACATGATAATGCGCACTCGGCCGTATAAGGCCGTCATTGTGGACGGCGATGATAAGTTGCCGAGGTGAAGTATGACTGCGTAGATACATACGACTTAGACTAGAACCCCGAGTCATTATGGATTATGGAGGAACGGAGATCTGCAAATAGGTGGATATACTACTGTAGGTAGTAGCCGGCCGAGCGAGCGACCGGCAGGCGAAAACAAGTTCCCCTCCCGTTACGGTAGCCTATATCCATATCTACTAGGTAGGTAGTACTGTAGATAGATAGGCTACTATGGCAACTGTAGTAGGTGGTAAGACTCTTATACATAGGTACGTGGGCAGTGCATTTAGACGACCTCTACGGGCAGTCTGTACCGGCAGAATACGGGGTAATAGGCACCTAATATACTCGAACTAAAAGAGCTATAGTTGGCCCCGTTAATCGTCTACTAGATAAGGTACTACTACCTAGCGTAGGCACTAAATAGGAGTCACTTGAGCCGCTTGGTATCTACTAAACCTCACTAAATCAAAGCCCAACATCTGCTAAACTGTCTGTAGTGTATTGGCCACCGTACCAAGAACATCAGGACTACCTACTTATAGTACTGTACATACCCCAAAATAATACCTAGTAAATGACGGTAACCTAATACTGTTCAAGGAAGCCGTATAGTAGGCTAGAATCCTTAAACTACCTACTAGTAAAATATTTTTACGTGGTGTAATGTTTACACTACAGCATGGCCAGAACGGCCAGCACGATAATTGCTTCTTGTTTTGGTAGGCGTTGGCAAGAAGAGCTCGACCCGAAAGCCTGGTGATCAGTGTTTCGGTCGTTGGTTTGTAGCAGTTTGCGACATCGTTTGTAAGTCAGTCAGTCAGCCAGCCAGCCAGCACGGCCGGTCAGTTAGACCGTGCTTCCCGCCGTCTAGAATCACGGCGTCTCACCACATCTGAGACAGGCCTGAAATAGCATGCCACCACGTGCGTTTCGCAGGGTCGATCTTTTTGTTCTTTCTTCTTTCCGCCGCTCCCGTTTCCCCTTTTCCTCGTTTCTTCTGCGCCGCGTTTCTCCCCTCTTTGGGATTCCTCCTCCTCTCTTCTCAGCTGCCGGTTGGATGTCCGTCCACTCGTCGCCCTAGAAACAGCGCCACCTCCGGGATGATGTTCTGGAACTAACATCACCGTTGGTTCGCAAAATGTCTTAGATGGAATCTGTACTGTATAAAACGACTAAATGGGGGTACCTACACGACACTACTATATTTACCGTGGAAGATTAAACCAATTTTTCTAATCAAAAAGTCACTTCACTAGTATACCGTCAGCCTAAGTAGCGTCAGCCATATAACACGCGCTAGCTACTTGTCGTATTTCGGGGGCGATCAGTGGAAGCACTTGCGTGCTCTTGTGGCAATGTGCTCTCTTTTTTAATCTTCTTTTTCTTTTTCCCGTTTGCTGGGCCGCAACGTGCGATAGTGTAATTAACATAGTGGAAGAAGCGGTAAGGCATCTATCTCATGGGACGTGGGTGAAGATATCTTGGGTGTGCATAGACGGAGGATCGCCGTGCGGCTAGCGGTAACTCTACACTAAACATGGCGTGTTCTATCTAGTGTACCGGTGTTGGGAAGTTGTGTACTGTGGTTAGGCGTCAATGACATCATCTTTGATGGGGAAAAGATGCGAATTGATGGTCACTTGGGGTCGAAGGGTTTGTGCTTTCTACTACTAAGTTTGCTGCATTCTTTCTGTATGAGCTCTCGCGCTACTGTTCTAAATCCTTTATGTACAATTTCCCCACCGGATCGCCTTTGCAGACGACGAGGCCCATGTGGCTGGGCCCAAACCCGCCTTACCAAGCCTGATCCTCTGCATATGCATACACTACAAAAATTTCCGGCTTTGCCGACGCCTCGTATCGAACCAAAGAGAAAAATTGTCTCGTGGGCTGGAAACCTCAATTACTAGTATATCTTGTAGCGGTCAACGAGGAGGCGTTGCAACTGGCAGCGGCGGAGAGTCATTCGTCGTTTGCTGGTAGTAGCTGAATTGACTTGTCATCTCCCCTCTCGCCTCCTCATCTCTCCTACGCTAGTGTAGTCTAGTGTAGTTGTAGTTGTACGCAAGAGGCGCCTCGTCTCGGACCGCCATGAGAGAAGGGGGTTGAGTCAACCCTCGTCCGAACGAGACGATGGTTCGAGGCTCGTGTAACGGATAATAGGAGATGATGCCATAGGCGTTAGGGAGATGAAGCCACGCTGGCGCAATTTCCGTGGAATACTGACATGTGGAGGGGGTTTTGGTGGTTTTCTGTCTCAGCGGGCGAATATAAGCCAAAACAGGCCCTGCCGGGAGGCAGGAAATGATAGATCAATGCTATCTAACAAAATCGTCGAACTACTATTAGATAATGGAATCTATGGAGGGTTAAAGCGCCTGCGTAAGTGCCCGGAGCCTGACGAAAAAAAGACCCTGAGGAATACGATCCTGACGCCTGGAAGGATTAGACTAAGTATCTAGTGTATTGGTGCGAAATAGCCGATAGACGCGTTAGTCCTAGGTCTCCAACTATGGCTACCCGAGTAGGTAGAAGCGCAACTCGGAAAGGAGCCGCCATCAGACGGCGTGCACTTAGTGGTATGCACGATGCAGATGTTGCGTTGCCTGGGTCCATTGTGGCTTGTGGCTCTGCCGTTTGCCGTTGCTTCAACGTGGTTTTTGCTATGCTATGATGATAGATAAGCCTCACTTGTTGAATGGCATGACACTATGAACAACGTTGCATAGGACTTGAGAACACCCAGCCCACCTTGCTTTGGCGGTTTTCCTATTCCGTATGCTTACATGGTCCGAGTCTTTCACCCATGGGAGCTTGATGAGTGGAAATATTAGTATGTACCGTACCACATTAGGAGGATGACCGGTGGGGAGATGGGGATCCCGGGTCCTGCCCGGGTTCTGGCCTGGGGTAGTCTGATCGTATCAGGTGCGACTCGAGGTTCTAGACGATAAAACCCCTCCGGCAAATATTCTGCCACGCTTCACCGTCGCGGGCAGTACGCGGGCACCGCTGGCTCTTTTTTGCGAGGAGTTTCGTTACCGGGTCCCAAGCTGTCGGTTTCACTCGGTCTGTGGTTGAGCCGAGCATATGCAGTGGAAGAATATGCAGTCCTGTTTCGACAATGTAGAGTGATAACGTGACATATACGAGGTGATGGTCCTGCAGTGCCTCTCCCGAGACCTATGAGCAGGTGGGAAACGCGGCCGTAAGATTTGTATTGCAGTAGTGCCAGGGGCAGGTTCGGCGCCATAACTTCGGCCTGATGTTGTGTGGCAGTTGATTTGGACCCGACTGGACAGCGATCCCGACACGTAGTACTCTACAGGAGGCTTATGGGCTTGAACTGACAGTCGTTGCGGCTTCGGACATACCTAGGCCAGGCCATGACAGAATCCGCGGCATCGATCTTTTCAGCTGTGAGGGTGAATCACATTTACGGGATGCATGCTGACCGGAAACTATTCCGCTGGATACGGTATACCTAGGTGGCTGTCATCATAGGATGGAGGCCACCAACATACATACACAAGCAAGTACTAGTAGTAGACGTAACGTATTTCTTCTTCGCGGAACAGGATGCAGGAATTGGACCTCGCCGATCACGTTCAATAATATCGAATCTCGAACCTTGATCTTGATGCGAGGCACTGGAGTATGCCCAGGTTCTGCCCAGGTGCCCCAGGGAGTCTCGCGTATGCAATTTGCCAGAATCTCAAATACTGGATCTTGCCTTGAAAGTTCTTGGTATCGGTAAATACCGTAAACCCACTAATTGGATCGCGTGACGGGAGAGCGGTGACTACATTACACTACCTAAGAGAGCGTTGTTAGAATGGCTTGTATAATAAGACATACATAACATACATACATACATACTTACACTAGACTAACATACGGGAGACAGACAAAGCTGTACGCGATCCCACGATCGCGTCCTCTCCCTTGACGGCCGACTAGACTGCTAATGGACTAGCTTGCGATGCTTCCACATATCATTGCTCTCAAAACACAGGCGAGGGGCCTGGCAAGCTGTGTGACGACGTTGGAATTCTGCAGCGTGACCTTCTTGGCATTCCAGAGCGACTTGAAATTGAGTGACATTGGTCTGGGTCTGCATGCCACCACCTAACCTACACATACGTAGTAACTACTTACATAGTAGTAGGACCAGTTACTAAGTACACTATGATATAGGCGCCTACGCTACTTACTTAGTGGGTATTGGGTATTGCACGCGTTGGATTTTTGTTGCTAGGAGGTATGCAATCTGGCATGCAGTCTTGACACGTTCTCTTTTCCGGATCTGCGCGGATTACTGCTATAGTCGCTATGGATGGATTCCTGCTTTCTTTTACTTAGTAACTCGCCGTCCCACTGACGTCGTTCATGCTGATGTAGTAGTTCCCGAGCTCACCGGACTTTTCTTTTTCTTCCCTCTGCCGAAAAAGGCCGGCGCTCCATGCCATCCGTGATTCCGTATCTTGGCTTCCGGGCCTTCTGGGCATCTAGGCGCTCTGTATTGGCGACTGCTTCAGGTAGCGAAGCTTGTGATGCGCGGTTCCTGAAGCTTCTACCTACTTACTAGTAGGTACTGTGTTGAAATTCGAATAATTACTCGTTTACTACTTATGTCTCCACACTGCAGCAGTGCCCCCCGCGCTGTGAACCGTAGGGCACAAGACTGGTTCGGCGGGTGAAAATGCAAGTGGCTTGCATGAGGCATTGATCGGGATCCAATCCCTGGGACAGGGAAGGTCCTCCACTATCTACACTATGGCTGTGCAATTACGCTACGGTACAGCTGTATATTAGCAGTATACCTATACCGGATACCATCTGCAAATCTGTGCCTGATCAGCATTGCCGAATCAATACCGGGCATAAATTTCCAATAAACATCGCCATTGGCCAACAATCGACCAATGGTATGTGTGAGTGGGCCTTGGCCTTTGCCCATAATTAGTCTATACTGGATTCCGTCAAGAGCAAATAGTGCTGTAGAAGTTAGGATACCACAATGTACTACGTATACGGGCAGCGTACGGGCAAATGGATACATACCTCCTATAGGTACTAGTAGACGCCCTAGTAGTGTATAGCTACTATGTACTAGTAGTAACTACTAAGCCCCAGTTCAATGGCAACCGGTTGCGTGGGGTACATAGGAAGAGGCGAACGGGCGTATCGTGATTCAACCATATTTATGTTAGGAAGAGTCTCACAAGATGTTGCCGGACCATGCCAAGAGGGAGAACGTTTTCCGAAGGATATGGGACGATGGAAAGGGTATTGATATGGGCCGAAAAGAGCCCGAAGCTGATGTTTTTTGAGCTCTAATCTCGTGACTGCGCAGATGCGCCCGACGTAGTGTACCGTTTTCTGGGCCCCAAGCATCGTCAAATAAAAAGCAACCTCAGGCAAAAGGCATTGGCCAATACGCGGCGAATGTCTGAATGACTGGATACAAGCAATTGGATTGTTCGCTTCACTCATTACCGATTCAGAACCCTCCACAGAGCATGGTTGATGAGTGGCTCCAATGATCGACCTGGACAAGAGCTCTGGCATGCGGAATTTAGAACAATAGCTTTGTGAATCCTTTAGCGATTGTAGTATACACTATATTCTTCGGTGGCCAGCAATGCAACCTTACTATAATGGGACCCAGTAGCAGCCGAACACAGGGTCTCTGTGTTGGAGGCATCGTGGATTGGATTGTGTTGTGTTGCATTGCATGGGCCGTCCGTCCCTCGAGAGATGTGATAATGCGGGCGGTGATGAGTGAAAAAAGTGTGCGGATCTGGAGACACTGGAGAATTTCAGAGTTCTATCCAGCGAGACCCCACTTGAGATCGCCATCTTGCGACTTTACTATGTACATAATGTAGGTAGGTAGTAGTTTAACCCTTCGAGTTAGAAAATGCTACTGTGGACTAGTGTAGTAGAGAGGCGCTGCCCCAACTGCCGCAAGCCGTTACCGGGCAGAAAACCGGGCTCACGAGAAGTTGGTTTCATTGTGTTATTGTGCATTAGATACATATAGATAGATACTACTATTAGGTAGTAGACGGGCCTTGTCTAGACATATAGATGTACGAAACGGGCGATGCTAGACCGGGGGTCAATATGATGGATGGGTAACAACCGGGATGTGCCTGTTCAGCCTAGAACCCAAGTTTCAACCAAATGAAATCTGGGGTTTGCTTCATCAACACAGTCTGGTTGGTCAATGGCAATTAAGCACTTCCTGGGCTGGAGCGAACGTAATGGGCGAATTTGGTTACCACAGATCCTCATACTAATATCTGATGCGGAAACATATAAACTCAACTGGAGACGTGGACATCGGCCCTTCAGTCAGAGATTAACAGGCGCTTTTTCTGCACGTATTCGATACACCTGGATGAAAATGGTACCGTTGGTAATATTCCGATTGATACCTCACCCACGCCGAACTATCATGAGCGAGTCCAGAGGCAACGAGAAC
Source organism: Xylaria grammica (assembly GCA_004353285.2). Lineage (NCBI taxonomy): Eukaryota > Fungi > Ascomycota > Sordariomycetes > Xylariales > Xylariaceae > Xylaria > Xylaria grammica. The sequence continues at coordinate 4,884,656 of NGZP02000009.1, forward strand.
GTGGCCACGCATTTCCACGAAATCCAGACCTGTCTGTTACAAAGGCTATTGAATAGTGGCACCCACCGACAAATCTGTAACAGTATGGATAGTTGTATCGGATGACGGTGTTTGGTGTTCCCTCAGAAAAGCGTCGCAGTAAGCTCATGAAGCTAATCGAAGCGATTGGGTCTCTTCCACAACTCCATCGATAGACGGAGGGCCTCGACGTCAGGATAGTTGGTGGGACGTTGTCAAGGTCGGCGAACGGGGCGATGTTGTTGGAAGGTGATTTGCTAACCTGGCCAGTAACCAAGTGTACACTTACACTACAGGCTAATCAATGAATGAGGCGAGTGCATGTACTAGTAAGAGAGAAGCACCTGTCAATACGTAGTAGAGAGGTTGACGCAAGCAGAGCTCAAGTACTGCTCGAGCTCGAGCCAGAACAGAATCAGGAGATAAAGATGCCGATCCTGGCGACTTTTGGCCATTAGCGAGCTTGGTACTATTGACCGGGAAAGTCCCCCGTTGCACAACGCCTACAGGGTTATCCACAGGGTTATCCACAGGGTTGGCCACAGGGTTAGTGCAGGGTTGTGCCTTGGGACCAGCCCCCTGACCCCTGAACGGTTTCTCTCCCCGCCCTGTCGAAGCCCTGGTTCTGTCCTGGTTAGAATTTCTGCTTTCGAGACCCTGGCTCTGCCCTGGCAAGTGGCAGGCGGCCTGCTTCGTTGGCTGTTCGTTATTTTATCTATTTTATCACTTTTCCACCTACATACTATACGCCGCTACGGGTTTAGCAAGTGGCGCACCCGGCTCTCCAGGACCCGTGGCCAAGCGTGGGAGCTCAATATAGCACTAGCACACTAGTCCTAAAGCAATATACGATGGGCAGAAGGCAGGCAGTAGACGGACAGTAGGCGGGCAGTACTTCGACGGGCTGCCAAAACCCCCTGGTGACATACGTACAGTACAGGACTAGGAGGAGTACCTCAGATACTTACACTAGGCTAGTAGCTTAAGCCCTCCCGAAGCACTTCATCACACCGGATTTCATACATGTTTTGCTGCAGCCCAGCGGAACAGCCGCAGAATAACCCTGAAGCTCTCTACACTAACCTGATACAGTGTGCGTTCCCAGATTCTCAACCACCTACGGTATCTATAGTACAGTACACTACTCACTTCTATTCTCGTAGTCAGGCATCGTTGCATGGGAATGGCAGGCCATCGGAGGTTTACCGTCACGTAATCTGTACTTAGTATGTCTACTAGTAGATGTATCCATAATCGACTAGCATGTGGTCAGCAGCGTGGCGGGCTGATCGCTGAGTGCGGGTGCGGGTTATTCTTTTACTAGTTACCTATAGAAAAAAAGACGTTATCTGTTGTCGAGGCAGATTGGGAGTGAGATATGACACAGCTACCTTAGCCATGAGCCTAAAGGGATGATGGGCGTCTAAATGGTCCTGTGAAGGGGTTTAAACGTCTTAGGAATCTTATCCTTATTATTGCGTAGCATACCAATCGTCGTTGCTGTGTCGTAGACCACGAGCAATAAACAATTTGCTGGCAACGGCTCTATCGCGGTGGTCAGTGGCACGAATGCGTTGCTGACTGCCACCTGGTGTATTACAGTTTCGAACACTGACAAATCCGAGAGACGAGAAAGCAAGCTTGAATATTACGGTCGGTACCTAACCTAGGGAGTGTACAATAGTACAACATCTACACTCGCAGTATACGCAGAAAGAAGCACAGCTATCTACTAGTACAGTACAGTACTCTACATACTACCTACCTACCTAGTAGTACCTATTGCTTGGGGAGATTTACTAGTAGAAACGACCCGCCTTGGGGTCTTCTTCCACTTCGCTGCTCTACGTCTCTACGTACCTATCTACACTACACTACACCACACTACTACCTGGTAGTACCAAAGTATTGGGACACACACACACACACACGCACACACATATTTAGTACACAGACTCGTGGTGTACAGGATACTGTCTACTTACTGTATGACCAGCGAAAATAGTTGCCGTTGTTGCGTACCTAACCTCTCCGGTACCCTTCTTTGTGAGGTGCTCTCGCAAGTTCTGCTCACTGCTTGCTCACTGCTCACTGCTCACTGCTCACTGCTCACTGCTCACTGCTCACTGCTCACTGCACAAAAGCTTGCGTACCTAAGTATTGCTAATTGGTCGAGCCAACAACTACCTATCTAGAGCTCTCCACCAACGGTGCTAAGAGGTACTAGGCAAGCTCTTTAGCTTCTACTTGGTCAAGCTTTCCGTTGGTAGTAGATTATCTTGCCCAAAGAAGCTAGACGAGGAAGACCCGCCTCCTACCCCGTTTGCAGTAGCGTTTGGACGGGGACAGGAGCAGGGGCCAGACATTTCGCTGTGGGACGGAATACTGGGACGAAATACCTTACGACCGTCGATTTACTCCTCGGAGACATGAGCCGACCAAGACTAGACCAGGGGTTGTCTAGGCGAGGAGAGAGGTACCTTACACGCCTGCTCGTTCTTATTATTCGTTTCTACCGCCGTCTTTTCCCTCGTACGTACCTAACGACCTAACGTCTAAGACACTTACACACTACATCACCTCACGATTTACATACAGTACATCCTGACTCGGAAAGGACGCAGCTATTTTGGAGTCGTCGAAGCACCCACAAAGCATACACACGATCGAAAAAAATAGACAACTACGAGGGTGAGAGACCCAGAGAGTGCGCGCGCGAGAGAGAGAGCGTGAAAGGGAGAGAGAGAGAGAGAGCAAGAGAGAGGAACAGCCGAGCTTCGATTCACTCGACGGGTAGCTACACGAGACGCACGAGGTATGCTATTACATTAGTTTTCCGGCTTTGCTGCTTTTCTACGAACCACCACCTCATCCACAAGACGGGTATGGCGACACAGATCATGGATCACCCCTCCTGTGTTATGCGACGAGTTCTCAGCGATGGGGTCCGTCACCACGTTCGCTTCGAATCTGAATTTCGCTTTCATTGCAGCCGATCTGGTCGGCCAAAACTGGAGAGCATTTTTTCTAGGGACATTCCCCAACGTCACTAGCTGGCTTTCTCCCGTCTCAGTCCCAATTAGCACTTTGTGTCTCCCTTCATTCCATCATATCGCACCCTCGTCTTGTTCGCGACTGTACCAAACAACAAAACAATCCCACGCTTTCCCCCAAGATTTAGCAAACTAACAGTTGTCCCGTCTGTAGAAGTCTTCGGCCATATCAACATTGAGTTGTGTTTCTTAACCTTTTTTTCCACCAATAGCCTCAACTACTGGAACATCTACGAAAATATTAGACGAAACGAGCGGACGGCCTTGTCCAACGGAAATTGAGGCTAGAGGAGCTTTTACTAGGATCAATTGGTCCTTTGGAGGGCTGCATCTCGCTGCCGACATAGCTGCTACGCCGGTGTGAGTAAGCAGGATCGAGCCCCATGGTGCTTCACGGTTTATTTCTACAGCAACCATGATGCTGGACACGCAGCCTGCACGATCCAGCCTGCAGGTCGCTCCTCTTGCCATCACCAAGAGCCGCTCCGAGTCCTTTAGCGCCAGCTCGCAGGATGATGTGGGTGTCAATACCTCTGCAAGCATCTACTCCCAATCACAGATGACACCGCCTTCGACACCAAATGAGTCCCAGGAGGACCTTGTCTCGCAGTCACCGCAGTCGCCGCCGCCACCTTATCCGGTTTTCCACAATTTCCTTAGAGCATTCTATCCATTTCAGCCGGCCAGTACGGTAACCGACTCAACGATCACTCTACCACTTAATGAAGGCGATGTGGTGCTAGTGCATTCAATTCATACCAATGGCTGGGCGGACGGAACCTTGCTGGCAACAGGTGCAAGGGGTTGGTTACCTACAAACTACTGCGAGGGATACGATCCGGAAGAGATGAGGAATCTATTGAAAGCCCTGCTGAATTTCTGGGACCTTCTTAGGAGCACGGTCACGGACGATCAAGATATTTTTGAGAACCAAGAGTTCATGAAAGGCATCATCGCCGGTGTTCGTTACCTTCTCGTAAGTACCTCTAACTCCCATGCATGGAATCGTCGGTAGCAAAATGCTCATTCGTCTCTAGGAACGCACGCACTGTTTAACCCGCGAAACCCCTACCATTCAGAGAAGTGATGCTCTCAGACGGGGTCGAAAGAGTTTACTTTCTGAACTATCTTTGCTGGTGAAAACTGCAAAGCGCTTACAAGGAATGCTCAGATTTTCTGCCCATTTTTCTGATGATGTCAATGATGTTATCGACGAGATGATTCTCAGGGCATTTAAAGTGGTTGTTAGGGGTGTGCGGTTCCTTGATCTCTTGGAAGAGGATCGACGCACCCGAGCGCCATCCGTGACTGTAATGGCGACTGTCATGGAAGAGTCGTTTGTCCCACCAACACCGCCCGCAGAAACGACAAGTTTCGGGCAAGGGGTAGAGGAGGGGAGCGACGCAAATTGCGGGGTGAATACGGATAAGATGTCGACTGAGTCGTCAGCTGAGGCGACACAAGCGAGTGAATTAACACCCCAGCGTTTGTCATGCATCCAATTACCGGCAAACGTAGCAGGTAATCGGATGTCTCAAAAAAACCTGCAGACTTCTAATCGACTGTCCGCCAGTATAACGCACAGGGTATCTTTTGCCGGCCGCTCGCCATCAACACAGCCGCATAACTTAGTTTCGGAACAACTCAATTCGTGTCATGACGCATTTCTATCACACCTGAGTTCCTTGATTGGCCGGCTCCGTTTACAGTCACTTTCACGGTCAGAGTTTGCCCTGGCTATCAGGCTATCGACGACCTCGGGCGGGGCGCTCTGGGCTGTGGTTAACGTGGTGTGCGACCGTAATACCCTTGTCCCGGAGTCATTAGAAACTGCCCGCGCGGCCATGTTTGACCACATATGCGATCTAGTATCATCGGCAGGAGACATCCTGAGAAACTGTCACATCGAGGCCGAACATGTTGTCATGCCCCAAGATGATGCTCTTCAGCATGCTGCTATTCATTGCGTCAAGACGGCTGGCGAGTGCGTCGCGAGGACAAAATGGGTGCTTGAGAAAATTGGCGATTTTGAAGTTGAAATTCAAGAGGCTGACTTGGGCCTTGACCTTAGCCTGTTTGAATTAGCGTCAGAGAGTCGCCCTCGGACTCCAGAGAAGCCAAACATCATAGACTCGAAGAAACCGCCAACCTCCCCGGTATCAACCTCATTGCATTTGTCGATGGAGAAACCACTACCTAAGATTCCTCTGGCGACTTCAGTAGACGAGGCAATAGGGATGACAGAGGTATCTTCTGTATCATCTCGGTCACAGTCCGTCGCTGTTGATGCGAGCCCATCAACTAGCATTTCTTCAGGGCCCCTGTCGCGACCATTAGTGCAGCCATTGCCAAAACTTAGCACGAGCATACTCCCGGAAGAGCCATACAGCCCGACGCAGGTGTCGCATGAAAGTGGATTGGGTGGTTCCTTCGATTCAGACACAGGGACTGCAACAAGCTCCGGAACTAGCAGTTCGTATCTAAGCCGTGACTCTGAGTCTAGCGTCGTGTCGCAGACGTCTACACGCGCCACGACCCCCGATAGCGCTCAAGCCCCTAGGCCCCAACCTTCGCTGTCTGATATTAGTACCACAGCTAGTACAGCACTCACCGAAGACGTGGAAGAAGTGGAATCAAGATTGCTTGAGAAGACATTCGTACACGAGCTCATGTTCAACAAGGATGGCCAGGTGGTTGGAGGCTCGTTGCCTGCACTCGTGGAGCGTCTAACAAACCATGAAACAACTCCCGATGCGATGTTTGTATCTGCTTTCTACCTTACCTTCCGCTTGTTTTGTTCCCCGACCAGGTTAGTCGAGGTGTTGATTGAGCGCTTTGACTATATTAGCGAATCTCCTGGTATTTCAGGCCCCGTTCAATTACGCGTCTACAATGTGCTGAAGGGTTGGTTGGAGTCTCATTGGCGAGAGTCAACAGACGGCGAAGCTCTACCTCTAATTGCTCATTTTGCTGAGTATAAGCTGGGACTAATCATCCCTTCCGCCGGTAAACGCCTCTCAGAACTGGTTCAGCGTGTCTCTTCTATAGAAAGCCAGCCATTATCCCGTCTACCTTCATCTATGGGCAAATCGGGTCCCCTAGCAGCTCCGTTTGTCCCTGCTGACGTTACTTTGCCAACCTCTGTTATCTCAAAGAGCCAGCAAAGCCTGCTTAGCAATTGGAAGACAGGTGGCAGCTCACCCTCAATTCTTGATTTTGACTCCGTTGAACTTGCTCGGCAAATCACCTTGAAACAGATGTCTATCTTTTGTGCCATCAAACCCGAGGAGCTACTTGGGTCGCAATGGATGAAGAACAATGGAATTGACTCGCCCAATGTTAAAGCTATGTCCGGATTTTCCAACGACCTTTCTAACTTGGTCGCGGATACTATTCTACACTATTCCGAAGTCAAGAAACGGGCCGCGGCGATAAAACAGTGGATTAAAATAGCAAGTCAGTGTCTTGAGTTGAATAACTATGATGGATTGATGGCTATCGTCTGCAGCCTCAATAGTTCGGTTATTAGCCGCCTGCGAAAGACTTGGGACATGATAAGTCCCAAGCGCCGGGAATTGTTTAGAACGCTCAACGCCATTGTTGAACCGGCAAATAATAACAGGGTACTTCGAGCACGCCTTCAAGGCCATGTTCCCCCTTGTCTCCCGTTTTTGGGCATGTTTCTCACTGATCTTACCTTTGTCGACATCGGTAACCCGGCTACGAAGCAGCATCCCGGTGTCGGTCTTGGTGGACAAGGCATGACGGTCATCAATTTTGACAAGCATAACCGGACCGCCAAGATTATTGGCGACCTTCAACGATTCCAACTACCCTATAGACTCGTCGATATTCCGGACATGCAAGAATGGCTCCAAGCCCAGATTATTCGCATGAAGGAGTTAGATCAGAGTAACGTCCAAGTTAGTTACTATAGAAAGAGTCTCCTTCTCGAACCAAGAGAGACCGCATTACGGACTCCGGTTGAGGGACCAACACCAACAACACAAACGGGCGCGAAAGCGGACCTTTTTGGTTGGATATCTCGAGATCGACATAACCATAATACCGCTGTCGCGATATAGACGGAATCGCTGCCGGCGTATCCATTACAGCTACCCCCTTAAAACGGCCATGGTGTCAACCGCCATTCAAAAACTGCATTGCATCCTTGTGTTTCCTCTTTTACCATATCTATGATACCCACATCCTTTCTTTGTTGTATGCATGCAATTCACGACGCATTTTTGGATTTATCGTATGGGCGGAGGGCCAACAGAACCTACATCTACTTATATCGCGTCAGATACCGGCCTTCAAGGGCACAAAGATGCTCGAGAACTAGCCTCATACCTTTTACTATTATCTACATATATACCTTAACCTCCCGCTCGCATAGGCTTCTCGCATGGTGGCCACGTATATTGTATGCGCACGGAACTGCGCATGTTGTTTTTCAGCCTGGCGGCGGAGGCATGCGGTCTTGCTGGCCGTTAGTATGGTCCTAGTCGGACTTGATTTCAGAATTTGCGATTACCACGGGTTCACAAGCATCGACATGTCGCGGTTCGGACGGGGGACGGAGATCATCTCTCGTGAAACGAGATAGGCGTACATGCATGTTACTGTATAATGTGTATAGGACTTTTTGGGACCTGATTTGGTGATGCTGTGGAGAATCTGAGCTCAGGCTGGGGAATCAAAAAGCAATATTGCTACTGTTTAGCTTAAGAGCCCTTTGGGAGGACTGGGGGGAAACGGGAATGATTATGGGTGGTCTTGCTAATGTTTTTATCTCGCAGGCCAGAAAGGTCTATACTTGCTTCCCCAGTACCAGAGAGGGAATGGGATTGGAAAACCCTCGACTGGACAGATTTTATGCTCATGGCTCACGCCCCCTTTGCTTATTATAGCATATCGGAATCAATGAAACGGGAATGAATTGGCTAGGTTTGGATTCTAGTGTACGTGTAAATAGGCAATTGAAGAATCCCTCGGTACCAAAAAACACTGCACCTTTGTCCTCGAGCTTCGCACTTTACATTTGTGAAACATTCCTTACGACGGGTTGAAACCTGGTCGCCGTGGCCTCACTTCGGTATTTAGTAGTGCATAGCACGACAGCGAGAAAACTCTAACCTGCCTACGCCCCCCAATTCCGAGAACGAAAGCTGCATATCCCCGCGATGTCATGATCTCGAATAGAGCGAGTATACTTGTGAGACCGTAGGTGCGTGCACAGCGGGCCTTTTGTACGCGTACGAGACGTGTGCTATTGTGCCATCTACTTACATCTATCTCCCCTGTCTAAGTAGGCTCCGCGGTCGGTCGGAATCTAGACTCTGTGCACGAGCGAGCGTGTTTTCTCTCGTTGAGTGCTGGGTGCTGGGTGTTTACACGGTATGTAGATGGAGGTGTTAGGATAGCTTGAGGAATTTACGTAGCGTTACCGGGGAGGGGAGGGAGGATTGCGAGGAAATTGGTTGGATGTATATTTTATTTATTTATTTATTTTGTTTCGTCTTGGCTTATCTTGGGGCAGGTAAGGTGAGAGATGGGATGGTGTAGATTTGCGTGTGGAATGCGGTGCAGTATGGGTGGTAGTTGGAGGGTTGTTCTCTATTTTGTATATACCTGATGTATGTGACGTCTTTTTGTCTAATTTGCTCAGACTTGAGTTGCAACCTACTGGCTAGATACTTCTATACCTAGCTACTATACTTACATAGTAAGTGTTGGGCGCTCGACATTTTGTCTTTTAGGAGTCGGCTCTTGAGACATGTTCGTTAATCTATGTGACGTTTGTGAATCGGCTGTCTCGGTGCCGTGAGAACTCGAATGATTTGTGATGCTCTGAGGACTTTCGTACAAATTGTGGTCTCGGACGTAGACAATGCTCTCCTGTGCATTCTTGTCCTAGACGTTGCGCAGAATCCTATACGAATCATGTGTTAAAGGGGCACTGTGGGTAGATTGATGATTTGTTAGCAGAGGGCATAATTTAAGCACCCTTTCAAGAGGTAGAATGTCGCAACTTGCGCGCGCGCCCGCGTTGCATTCGCACCGCTAATTGATCCCAAGGCTTTCTTTTAATCTGGGCGGCTTCTCGACATCCCCATACTCATATGCGAAATGCGGCAAACTATGCATTTTGATTTCGTGTAAAGAGAGTCGGCTAGGGGTAATACAATTATTACGAGAACAGGGACACCGTGTTTACGAAGAGTACGTAAGCTTGTTGGCCGATCTAGGGGGGTCGGCGGCGGCGAGGTGAGACTCGCACAAACGTGAGATGGTCAACTCTTGACATGACGTGGTCGTGGCGCTGCGATCAGTCGCGACGGGAGTGTCTTCGTTTGTTGAGTCGCACTCGTGATCACACAGGTCGTTTAGTTGGTGTAGACCCAAGTGCTGTGCTGAGAATAGGTCACCTACCTACCGTAAGGAGGTACTCCGTACTCGAATTCCTTACTGGGACCTTAGCCTCCTGAGGTTAGCACTAAGAGGAGAACGGCCCTAGACGGCACGGGGCGGCATAATATCAATCTCGTGTTGAGCGATACACTACGGGATAATGTGGTGCTGCTAGTATTTATTTTAGCACATCGCTTCTTATCTGTAACACGTTTACCGTAAACTATTAATAAAGCATTTCGTCGGAGTGCGAGCAGTGTACGGGACAGGTAGCGTTAACGAGGTAAGGTGATTATGATTGCGTGGCAACTTAGCTGGGTGACTCTGAGAGACTGCTCGAGGGGTCAGATAAGAAGATATCGTCGTGTATCTTTGGCGCCATTACGGCGAAGTCACACCAAGGCGGCGGCTTGGAAGTGAACTGCAACCTTACGTTGAGCCTCCCGATGGCTTGTTTTCAGCTTGCGACGCCTCATGTCAAGTGCGAATGTAACCTCGTCTTCTTAGTACGAATTTGCCTACTAAAGCCGTGCCACTAAAGCCTACCTAGGTACCTCTATCTACCCAGGTATATGCAACACATCAGGAAGCGTTGAACTACTAAACTCAAGGTGGAGTAGACTAGGGGTCATGCGGGGAGTTTGGTAAAGTCTCTCACTACCTAAGGTACCTAGATAGACTCTTGACTAATGACATAGGACATCGGGGCTTCGATAATCGATTATGCCAATCTCCTTGTAGATATTGTCGGAGGGAGGGAGCAAGCAGGGCAGGTGATCCGTATAAACCTACCTAGGTAGATGGGCGATAGAATTACTAACAACGACGAGATGAGCTGCTTGGAACGAGTGCTAATCATGCTTCTACTCCCCTTCGACCTTCTGATAGAGTCGGTTTCATCCTATCAACGATATCTCTCATTTCGTTATCTTTTATCAGCCATAAAACGTTGAACCGTAAGATAAGACCCACTCTGTTTATCATGCCGATCCAAGTAGCTGGGATTGTAAGTCGAGTGTGCGTAGCGTATGCATCTCACCTCACCTTGGGTTACTTACTATACTACTAAGTAGTAGTAGGTGGGCGGGCAGGCGGGAGTGCGTCAGACGCGCGCTGATGAGGACTGGGCGAATATTCAACGGTACTAAGGTTCAAACAACGTTTACTCTGTGTCGGAGCTGAAGTACTCGAGGCTGGCAAGGCAAAAATATGAGGGAAGCTGGATGCTACCTGGCTAACCCTACTCGACTCGATCCCAACATAGTAACAGATAAAGGGATTATACGCAGGTAGGGTAGCCAACCGTGGTGTTGTCTGGTTGTCTGTCTCAAGAACTGTAAAACCGGTAGTGAGTGCATGGGCAACGTTACATACCAATACTTCCACTGAGAGGGAGATATCCAGTTACACTAGGTATACTACACTACCTACCCAGGTAGTACTACCAGTACTAGTACATACTGAGTAGAAGTATAGAGCAGGGGCAGCAAGGGGGGGACTGAGTGGCCGATTGTGGTTGCCCCGCAGTGGTCCCACTATCTACCGACTTCCACCATAGACACTGCATGGAGACATCCCTGTCTCCTTCCTAATTGCCTATTCTTCCTCAGACCCCTTCTAGCCAATGACACCGTTTAGAAGCAAGGTAAGCGGAGATTGGTCTTGTGACTTGAAAACCTCGAGCCAATCATGATCAATGTCTTAGCATATTCGGCCCGCTACTTATCGGCTGTCAGACATGGCATCCCTGTTGTTTTCCAAAACTACCACATGTTTTTCAAGTTATTCCTGGGGATTCGGGGATTCGAACTGTTTAACGTTGTAGGGAATTATACATACCTAGGTTGTAAACTCGCCTATTAGTAGTGTAATAACAATACCCCCGGGCAGGATGGGATTGTGAAGATGAATGAAGTTGTTCGAGCCCCAATAGAGAGTCATGCGGGTTACACTATCTAATTGTCCACAAAAAATGTGAGATAGGTAGATGGGGATTGGAGGGCGATAGGTAATTGAAGGATTGAAAGCTACGGGAACACGAAATGTAGAGGGTGTAAGTGATAGGTATGTGTGATATGCGATACGAACTATCTAGAACAGCCCACTGGCTCTTCCCCCCCTAGTAACCGTTGGCAACTTGCATGCACCAAACTGTAAGTCTACACGTATTGTCCAGACTGTCTGCTGCCACATTCCAGTATCACAAGGGAATGAATATGGCACTACGGCGAACTATTTGCTAGCAATATCGGGAGCTGATGCTATTTGCTCATGCTACCTGCCTACAGTAGGTGCCTACCTCTAGATAGTATTCTACATAGATACATACCGAGGTAGGTTTAGTGGCGAAGGGGGGGTTGTTCCTAAGAAACCTGAAGGATAATTGTCACGTAGCGTACGACAGTAGGTACGCACTACGCCCCAGCAAGAGAGAGCGACACGTTCACATGAAACCGTTGCCATGAAATACACACGCATTGGTCCGTTGTTCTAGTCTTCCCTCCCGAGGGTTGATAGACAGACCCGCGCCGCATCCTGCCCGAACCGACGGCGACTGCTACCATCCGTATTGCTACCTTGATGTGCGGGTGCTACCAATACTACACTCCCTTATGTAGGTACCACCATTAAGACAAAGTGGCTGTAGTGCTTGTTTTCTTCTTGAGCAATCTAGGTAGGTATGATACGACTCTCTCCTTTGAAGGGGTTAAAAAAAAACAAATTATTTACAGAAAATGTACAGTTCTCTCTTTTTTTTTTTTTTAATATCGTGGTATATTTGTTTTAAAAGGGGGAAAAAAGAGACTCAATTCAAGGTTATGCTACCTTACCTACTACCTAACCTAGGTACTTCCCAGACCAAACTCCCCGACCCAGCATGGGCAGAGAACATGGGCAGAACATGGGTACTATGTGCATGATAGATGGAGAGAGGCTACAGCACTAAACCCGGTCTAGATAGCTAGCGGGCACTCCGCACTTCCTTCCTCATTCCGCTATACTAGTATAGTAGGTACCTAGGTAGATACAAGCAGCTTACAGCAGATACGGCTACTACTAGTACTAGTAGTCGGGGGAAGGTACTTAGTCTAAGCCGGGTTCTGGCCGGGGTAGGCACTTCTACTGGTTACCAGCGTCCAGGCTCCATGCCTCCAATGCTCCAGTGAGCTTCAGCTTCCGCTGGTTACGATAATATTAGATCCTGCCCACGCGCATCCATTCATTCGCTTCGTTCCTTTTTTTTCTCTTCTCTCTCACCTCTCGATAACCCGCCTCTACCTTTCCATATACGGTTCGAAGGACCAATCCAGCCCTTGCGCGGCTCTTCTCTTCGCAAGGTCAGTAACCTTAACTTAAATGTGCTTGTGCACGTCTGTCACCTATGCACATCCGACCTTTCCCCCCCGTTTTCATCATGCGCCGACGTTTCGGGCGAGGATCAGGCGAGGATGTGACGTTCACCTCGTGCGACGCTCGCTTACGCGATTTCTTATTAAATCATACATGCGCACATTCACACTCACTTATACGCCGTAGGCTAACTAAGGTCAATATTAATACAGGTCTTAATTGAAACCTCTTTTCGGCTGAATCTCGCCTGTGTGGTCTCCCATAGTGGGAACAAGCCTTAAAATGGCCGACAAGGAGTCGCACGTCGTCTCGACGGGCACTGGATCATCTGAAGCAGACGCTTCCCCGTATACCGAAGGCGTCACCCTTGCTCGCCCCGAAGGATGGATGTACAAGGGCTTTAGATTCCCCGGTACCAAGGGCGAGATCTGGTACGCCTCTCCAAAGGCCCAGCTGCTCATGGTGTCTTTCGTCTGTTTCCTGTGCCCCGGTCTATACAACGCTCTCAGTGGTCTCGGTGGTGGTGGCCAGGTCGACCCGCATATCCAGGCCAACGCTTCAACCGCTACCTATGCCGTTTTCGCCGTCGTCGGCTTCTTCTCCGGTTCTTTCGCCAACAAGCTCGGTATTAAGATCACTCTTTCCCTCGGTGGCATCGGCTATTCTCTCTACTCGGCCAGTTTCTTGTCCTACAACCACACCAAAAATGAAGGATTTGTCACCTTTGCCGGTGCCTTTTTGGGTATCAGTGCCGGATTGCTCTGGACTGCTCAGGGTGCCATCATGATGGCCTACCCGTTGGAGAAATCCAAGGGTCGATACATCAGCTCGTTCTGGGTCATTTTTAACGCCGGTGGTGTCATTGGTGCTCTCATTGTGCTTGTCCAGAACTTGAATAACAACACGGGAACCGTCACTGACGGTACTTATTCCGCCTTCATCGTTCTCATGTTCATCGGCGCTGTTCTGGCCTTGTTCCTTGTCAACGCCGACAAGGTGATTCGTGAAGATGGCTCTAAAGTCATTATTATGAAGGAGCCCACTTGGCAATCCGAGTTCTACGGTCTCTGGGAGTGCATTCGCCTGTCCCCTTGGGTTGTTCTCCTCTTCCCCATGTTCTTCGCCTCCAATATTTTCTACACCTATCAGCAGAACGGTGTCAACGGAGCTCATTTCAACCTGCGCGCCCGTTCATTGAACTCCCTCTTGTATTGGCTCGCCCAGATCCTAGGCGCTCTAGTCTACGGTGCCGCCCTTGACTTCTCCAAGGTCCGCCGTTCCGTCCGTGCTAAGGCTGCTCTGGTCACTCTGTTTATTCTCACCTTCGTCATCTGGGGTGGTGGATATGCCTTCGAAAAGGATCAACCACCTCGAGAAGTCGTCTTGCAACCAGATTACGAGCAGTACAAGATTGATTACACCGACCCCGGTTATCTCGGTCCCGCTTTCTTGTACATTTTCTACGGTTTCTACGATGCCTGCTGGCAAACTTCCATCTACTGGTACGTGATCAAATTTATTGCGCCATCTGTCCCAAGTTACTGACCCAACTCTGCAGGTGGATGGGCGCTCTATCCAACTCGGGCCGCAAGACCGCCAACATGGCTGGTTTCTACAAGGGTATCCAGTCAGCTGGTGCTGCTGTTTTCTGGGCTCTGGACGGACATGGAGTCTCATACCGTGTTTTGTACGGCGTTACCGTAAGTAGATAGTCTACACTTTCTCGAAACGATGCTCTAGCTAACCATGTAACCCTTAGTTTGGTCTTTGTGCCTTTTCTATCCTGGTCGCCGCACCGGTTGTTTGGCTCCGCATCAAGGACACCACTGATCTTGAGGAAGATTTGAAGTTCAGTGACGAAACAATCGAAAACGTTGCAGCTCCTGGTGTGCTTAATGAGAAGCGCGCCGCCCTTGAGACGACGGTCTGACGGGAAGCAAACGGTCCATGAAGATAGCCATGTCCAATTGCATTTTGTTCTAAAGTTTGTGTGAAATTATGTAGGCCAATAATAACTGGGCTAACAGTTGTCGGGCTTGACCACGAGCGAGCTTATTGTTACGAGGTTAAGAATTGTTTTTGGATTGAGATACCATGATATATTCTGTAGAGATATACAGCTATGTCTAAATGAGCATGATATGCCATGAATGAGACCCGGCCATCCCGCGTGCCATCTTGCATTTATTGTTCGTCCCCCTTTTCTCGCTCCTGACCCCTGAGATGGTGCGGGAAACAGTGCACCAATAGTCAGCCCAGAAATACACCACTAGCAGTGTTGGTCGGTATTCGCCAATTGTGCTGAGGTCGGCCTGTTCATCTACCATAATCAACTACCCTATCTACCTTGCTTATAAGGAATAATACCAAAAATCTTATATGTCTGATACTGTTTATTTCCTTTTGCCCTATGTCGCGCGTTGATTCCGGCTATGGATTTCGTCTTTTCCCTTCCATCGTGGAGCAGTCGTGGTGATGACGACGGCGTGGCTGGTGGTTTGAACTCGCCTAGATTTCACCCGTAGCGTCCTTGAGTATCTAGGTAGCTAGCTCTAACCCTTGGTGTCGGGTAGTAGATTATACGGGTATGGATAGAGTTTCCGGAAGCAAACTCGGGTTGGGCTCGCGCGAAACATGGGCTGTGAGTGACTACCGCGTGGAGGCGGAGAAGCGGCAGGGACCGAAGTGTCGATCATGGTGTTTACTCTTCTGGATAAGTTGGCAACGCGTAAAGCCGAGACCAACCTTTAAACTCTTTCGTTATTTTAGGACGATAAAATACACGCTATCGGTTTCTGACTCTTGTGTATAAGCAAGATCTCGGAGAGCATATGAAAGAAGAGCCTCTGCAGAACATGCCCCCGCTTTCGTAATAGCACCTATTTAGTCGAAGGACAATTCAAGCGTATAAACACTGTGTATATCAATATCGCTTCCGATTGTATTAAACACTCCGTGGCTAATTGTGTTTCCAGGCCTTCTGGCTTTTATTGTATGCGAGGAGAGGGTCATAAACGTAGCGTGTTTCTTTTATAAGGAAAGAATACAAGCTAAACATGTATCAATATCGCGAAGGAAGTAAATAACAGCAGACATGGCTCTTCGCTCGCTCACCTCTCTATCCTTTAATTAATCACGAAGAATGCAGTTGGAGAAGTTTTGGTTCAATTTCAAATGTGATTCGGGGATGTCTCTAAGAAGAGCAAGAAATTGACTCGGGCTGGAAAGCTTTGCGCATGCCCGCTACACTAACGTACCTGTAGCCTTTCCGGCCCCTCAATCCCTTACTTAGATTACCCAAGGGGCGCACCTCATCCGGAGCAGTATCCAGCCTTGACGGGCTCGCAGCCGCCGGCGCAGCCAGTGTACAGCTGGCAGGGGTGCGCGGCGTCGGTGCAGACGTTGACCAGGGTGGCCGTGTCGCCGTAGTTGGAGTTGATGCCTACGACCTCGCCTCCGTCGTAGGCGGTGGTGCCCTCGACGTAGACGTTACGTTGGCATTGGGAAGAGCACTGTGTGGAGGAAGAGAAGAAACCCGGGTTAGTTTATTCATCGTCGGAGAGGAAGGATGGCTAGGGGGGATGGGACAAGACGTACGTTTCCGCAGGAGCGGTAGACCTTTCCGTAGTCCTCGGCGTAGAAGTTGATGATGTTCACGGTACCGCAGCCGTTGTGTTGGACAATCTTGTCCTCCGCGTGGTACGCGCCACCGCCGATGATCCAGCTCTCTTGGCCTTTGCTGTCTCCTTTCTGAAAAGGGATTAGGTATCGTGTCTATACTTGAGATCTTGTTTAGGTAGAGAAATGCTTACAATGGTGATAGCGTCCTCACACACGTCCTCGAACCAGACGAACTTGAGAGTGCAAGGTCCGAGACAATGGACACCCTCCTTCTGGTTCTTTCCGATAACCACATTCATGAGTGTGGCGCCGGCCTCAAGAAGAAAGACGGCATCTGCGTCACCTATATGACAGTGTTGGCTAGATGGCTCTTCTTTTGTGTTCGTTGTGAAATAGTAATGAGCCATCATAACTAACCTCCTTCACCGTCATTGCAGGCACCGGAACCTCGATCGTACTTCACCCAGCCCGCATCGAAAGTCTGACCGGCCTTGATTGTCATCGGGGCCGAGAGAGTCTTGGTTCCCGTGGGAGTAGGGACGCCCCCCTCGTAGCCCAGGCAGGCCAGGGCTGTCGAGATGGTGGCGGTGAAAGCCAGGAGCTTGTTAGAAGAGAACATGGCTGACGATTTGCGCTGAAGACACGTGGAGAACCGATTTTCTACGCCCGTGGCCAATTTTTCAACCCTCTTCAGTAGGAGCCATGGTGATCCGTTCCTATTTATGCGTAAACTTTTTTACCTAGGCGTTAATACCTAGATCCCCGATGACAAAAATACGAAGTGAAGAGACGAACCACCTTGATTGCTCATTTGTGGAATAAATCACAACATGTATTTCCGCTTTGATTCGGCGGTGTGCCTCCCATCTATCTAGTTCATACAAAACGACGATGGGTTCAGACATCGAACGTTCACCTATAATAGGGCTCTGGGGAGGCGGTACTACTGCTTACCTATAGAGTTTGGCCCAACACCTTCCGCATTGGGCCGGTCACTGAGCTCTGGTTGGATAAACCTTCACTAAAGGATCCTTGAATTCTCGGTCTCGTTAAGGTATAGATACAGTTATTCGTCGCCAAGCTACGCATAATGATCAAATCGACGCTACTCGAAAGTGTAAGTCCAAGCACTGGATTGGGCCGCTTCTCGAGCCAGAGTTGGAGGCCGCCCGTCTACTTACCAGGTTTTGCTCCGTCTTGGAAAGTCTTGGCTTGTCTTAGCCCTCCTATTTTCACCAGGTACGCGCTCTTCTAGCCATTTGTTCTATTGGTCCGTGAACCCTTCCTAAAAGGCGATTGGAGCGAAAAAAGAGTTCAACGGAAATGCGAGACTACAACTCGGCCGGTGCGAATGGAGTAAGACTATCCCACAACGCCTCAAACCGCCGGGACCGTGTTGTTGATTTTTCTATTACGGAGACGAAAAGATCGTCTTCCGACTTGTAGATTCATGGTCCACAAGGTAATAGTGCGTTTCTTGCACTGGTCTAGGTCGTCTAGTAGACTTGGCCTCTGGGGAAGTGGACGTACTTGGCTATTCCCTAGATGGTCCGGTTTGGGGATGTGTCCATCTTTTACGTCCTCTTCCTCTTGTTTGGATATCACTTTTGGAGTCGTCTCCGCGGAGCGCGCTAGAGAAATTCTATACAGGTATCACATCCGATCTCTGTCGCCACAAGTCAACTGCCGAATGCGCTCCACTGGCGTGGAGATGAAGCTAACTAACATAGGAATCATCTACAAATCTATGCACACACACCAAGAATGAGTCCTCGACGAAGAGCTAACTGAAAAGCACAAATCACTACAATAATCTATATACTTCGGCTGAGGTGCTATATCTGGGATCTGCTGGAGGATGGTCAGCCAACTGGTGGACGCTCTCGCAGTACTAGCAGCTTCCGTCAGCTCTAGATAGCTGACGCCCTAGAGACAGTAGATCTTTGTCCGGGATTAATGTAACGGGAGGGTACCCGCTGCTCCTAGCGGCGGATACAGTGGAGATATTTGTGTATGTCTATATATATAAGGGCCTGAGTCCCCGACGAGTTTTGAGAAGACTCAGGAATTAATAATATTAAGCCCTACCCCTTATACTTCTACCTTACAGTGACATACCGATGGCCCAGCTCCACTCTAGTATAGGACTCCCTGACAATCTTATAGCATGATCAAAATAATACTAGTTCATTTTGCCTTCAACTGCTTAGGGTATCCATCATAAGAAACCCCTTACCAAAGTAATAGTTTTCCCTACGCTAAAAAACAATATTATCTCCTCCTCATCCTATAAAAACGCTATATAGAAATAGATATAGCACTAAGCTCTCGATTTATTTATTGTTTGTAGTGATAATTATCCGCCGACATACTTACCTCCTAGTCGAGCAAAATGACCTATGAGCAAATTTCGATTTCCCAACGAAGGTTTCCACCCATACCTCGACATGATATGCCATAATAAGGCACTTCTATAGTACGAATATTAAGATAATTCTTAGTTCTAATTAAGCGACTAACGGGTTTATCTGCAACTAAAAGAGTACCATTCCAGCATGTATCTATCTTAACAGCAGGACACTAACAGGTGAGTTGTACTCGTTGTCAGTGATATTCCAGTCAAGGGGCCTGAACCAACCACCTAATATCAAGTAACTTCGGTTAGCTTTCCTTATGGCTATAGGCGATGTCGGATTACTAACCGATGCTAGATACTTAGGTACAAATTTAACGCTGAGTATCGTACCAACCTCGGTCCAGTTTAGTAACTGGGGGGTTTTTTTTTTTTTTCAAAACAGTTGATTAAGGAAGCAACCATCAGTTATCTGTTAATCGATAGTTGATTAAATATTTATCAGGCGTTAATTAACCGTCGAAACATAATTAAACGTTAAAACCAATGTTAATTTAGAATTTAGCGTTGATACGAATGTAAATGGCATCTCTACCGTTTATTGGATGCAGCAAGATTTGGTACCTAGGTAGCCCGTTCCTACCGTGCTGGTTTGTTTATTTACCGTCACTTCTATCCGGGCTACCTTCCATATACCAGGTATATATGGCAACAGCCTTGCGGCCTTCTGTGTGGCTGTCAGTCGCATGAATCGCTGAATGGGCTGTGTTGTATGGATGGGGTTATGTTGCCGGGGAACGACATACAATGGGTACATTACCACCACGGTATTATGCGCGCACCCTCAGATCTTTTCTTCCTTCTTCTATTTTCCCCTTAAGCCGTATATTATTTCCATAACGTAAGGTGTAGGTAATCTACGTATCAGTCCTGCCACTGTCCATCGTTACGTATATAAAGCTTCGTCCGCTGAACCTTTACAGGTGTGACTCCTCTAATTCTATAGTCTCTTATTTTTGCTGAAACATGAAAGGAAAGTAGGCTCCAGCCTCCGTATATAATATAGTCCGGGGTTTGTGCCCACTTATTAAACGTATGGAAACTTGTACGGTCAATTATGCTCTGGGGAGCTGGTTACGGCTACTACGATCTAGTTCAGATCCTACTTATATGTCGGATGAAAATGTGTCCCTAGGGAAAATGATGTGGTCTAATCACTATATATATAAAGGTTTCAAAGACCTATTTAGGCCCTTTGAGAGGTTTCAGTAATTAATTGATTACGCTATTAGGCCTTACTTCCTCCCAACGTGACGACGGATCGGTCCGTCTATCCATTCACTCTGTAACCGGGGCCTTGAAAGTTACGTTAATAAAAATACGCCTCTTATATTAGATTCTTTATAATCTTCCCTGGGGGCTCTCAGCAAGCACCGCATCAGACACCTTTTAACTGAGAATCAAGGTACAAATCCATTTTTCCTGCTTTGACACTCTTGGACTTACCTAAGCCTAGATTCTTATACTATTCGAGACTTGCCTCGGGCGACGAACCCCAATCTCAACCCCCCCCTGGCGCCGACACCGCGATATTTCCATTACTGCCCATCTCCAACACACAGAATTTAGAGATTGATTCAAGCTTTTCCCGGCTTAGTTTGCTATGGCGACGCAGACGCCGGATCACGCTCTACCAGCGTCCCGTAAACAATTTCCGCCTGAACTGATTGATTTGGTGGCCAAAGAAATCCCCGGGTATTGCTGGCCCGATATGTGGCTCACAATGCGTTCATTGTCTCGAATGTGGAAATGGGAGGTTGAGAGAACGTTCCGGCGCAGATTTCTTCCGAATATAAATATAGCGGTGGCCCTGGTGGCGTTCCCACCTCGTCCTAAGAACAAAGTCGTGTTCGAGTATGATGCGGAGAAAAGTACAGCAGAGCGCGCTGTTCTTAAGCTATGTGAGGGCACGACATTAGACCGTCGAGATTGGCTGGTGGTCACCTACAATCTGGAACGAGGGTACACCGAGCTGCGAGAATATTTTGTTCATATGATCACCATGTCGGATCTCAGCGTCATAAACAATACGGAGCTCGTTGGCCTACAGATAGACCCCGGTACACAGACATTGTCATTCGAATGGATGCCAACAATGAACCAGCTTTTCAAAGAGGAAAGAAAAATCCGAGAACTGGTCCGCGCTGATTCTGAGTACGTCTACGTCCCCCCAATCGGCGAGCGTCTTAATTTCACTCATGTATACTGCAAATCGATCTAGAAGCGGTCGGAATTTTACCATACGGAGAACTTGCTAACTTCTAAATACTTCTAGAGCATTTTTCAACAAGGGGCTTGCGTTTTACCTAATGAACAAGAATGTTATATATCTGATCGACATCCTCTACAAAGTCCGGCGGTTGCGAAGTGGAATCAAAAGCGACGTCGTCCCATCACTATTCAACTCGACATCGTTTCCGTATATACATTTGCCAAAGGAGAGAGCAGACTTAAAGCTTCCGAAGGACTGTCTATCTTGGTGATGGTTGTCTTTTGATTCCGACGAGGCACCACGCACATTTTGGTATTGCTCATCGCCTGGGGCAATTTGGCTGACACATGACGCCTAACAAGGGGAACTAGCTCTCTCGTGTCTGGCAGCTTGGGAGGCCCAGGGATCGGCTTCCTAAACGGATGTCGCAGTTCTGATACCTTAATCTGGATGGTTGCCTTACCTGGAGTGGGTGGCCAAAAACGATCTCGAAATGTCTCACCTCTACAGAAAGTTCATCACCACAGCTTAGTGGGTAGCTGTAGTAGGCTGCAGAAGCTCAGGTACTACGGAAATGAAGGAAATACAAGGCCTTGTTTAAAGTATGATACTTGAATGTTCTCACTACTGGTTTAGTCCAGTATTGACCTATGTTATTGCACAAGGAGGAAAGTTCTCCTTATGTCAGAGGTGACCGTCTAGGTTAGTATACTAAGTCCCTTTTGGTCTGTGCTTGTGTCATGGTCCTTAGTATAAGAGTGTAATGAATACCTTTGTTGCATAGAGAGCCTGTACTAACTGTGCTAATGTTCATTACTGATATACAGAACACCTCTTTGTTCCAGGGGTGTGTCATACGTAACACTGTATATCAGCTGAAAAGTTGGACGTAGCACGCGGGATGCTCTGGAACGCGAGAATCGCTAGTTCGCAGAGTATTACCCTGGAGTACTGAGGCCTCTTTCAGCTGTTCGGTCCCTTACTTAAATACTAAGACACTCCTAAATGAAGCCATTAAGGCAACTTTAGGCGAGGGGGAATAGTCGCCGACGGGTGTATATAAGCCTGGCGCGAGTGCCATTCCAAGGTCCCTTTGTTCTAAGGAACCAAGGACCTTTGACACCATAGAAGATTATCCTTAATCTGAAGACATTCCAAGCCCCTCACAAGCCCTTATTACAGGGTGTGACAGCTTGCCCTAGCCCTAGTATGGTTCCGTGACGACGGATTTGGGTGCTTTAGGTGACTGGAGAGGAGGCTTTAACATCGTTTCTTGATAGTCGTGCTGTTTCTCTGGGCGGAGAAAGACCGTAAATTCACACGTACTCAGTAATCAGAGACTATACAAATGAAAAGTTTGTAATCTATCGATCTCCTAGTATGAGAGATGAATAATGGTGCGTATGTGAAACGTGTGGCGCTACCTCTCTACTTGCTTTAATAACCATTTTGAGGACGTCACAGTTGTCACAGTTCACACTGCTGGTTGAATCCAGTATTGACCTATGTTATTGCACAAGGAGGGAAGTTCTCCTCGTGCCAGATGTAGCTATCTAGTTAGTTTATATACAAGGTTTCCTTTGGTCTGTGCTCTGCCCCTAGTCCTAGTATGGTTCCGTGACAACAGTATTATTCTGGGATTTAGTCGTAGTACATGACCATGAGTACATTGCTTATATATAATATTAACAATGGCGAAGGAAAAAGAGGCGATGAAGTTTTTGGATGATAAATGGCTAATCTCGCAAATAATTATACATTATGTTTCTAAATAAATTTAAACCGAAGGAACTAATAGGTCACCATGCATGGCCTTGCCTAGGATGCTGAACATGGCTGGGTTCGGGAAGTGAGGGCATTTCATGATACTGCTGGTCGGGCATCTCGTGATGCACTGCGTGCGACCCCATACCCATATACCATCCTGTATTTTCTGCCGTGTCGCCCATTTCCTGCCTACCATCCCGGGGGCCCCCGTGTCCCATCATGAGCTCCGAGGGCGTAGAGGGAGACGCGCCCCGGCTAGCCGGACTAAAGTTGCTCGATTGCTGATAGCCTTGGGTACTGGGTGTCGAAGTAGGTTGCCGCAAGTTTTCCATTGAACGGGCCAGCGCCGCCGCTCGCTCCGTATAAGATATCTCGCGACTGTCGAGGTGAGAATATCGGAGTGGAGGAGGTGGTGGTGGAGCCCAATTGGATACTGTGCTAGGTGCCATTGGAGCTTGGCTGTTGTCGCCTGATATCATAGAAGTTGAGCGGCGACGTTTTCCAAGTGCGAAGAATATTATTGCACTCAGTAAGGCTAAGCCTGCTGCGCCCGCACCAGCTCCGATCCCAGCCTTGGCTCCGGTGCTAAAGTCGCTCTGTTTGCTTGAGCTATTGACACCGATGCTGGAACTAGTCGGAGGAGTTGTGCTAGGTCTCGAAGACGACCCATCACTTCTTGACGTGGCGGTAGAAACACCCGTGGCTACCTGCAAACCACTGGCACCGCCCCCATCAATGATAGATGTTGCTGTAGCAGCCTCGTTTTTTCCCGAGTTGGTGACGCCTACCACAAATGTAGTCATGACGACGATGTCATTTGAGGTCTTTGTGGTAACTGACTTTGTTGAACTGTCTTTAATAGAAGATTTAGTTGTTGACGTAGTAGCTTGAGTTGACGTCACAACTACTGTTGACACAACTGTCGTGGTGCTCTTTGCATCTCGGAAGAGCGTGGACACGATTGTTGAGAACTCAGTCGACATGGAATTGATTTCGGAGGCTACTGTGCTTGTTTCGACGATGCCACTGCTATATGTGTCCCAGACGAACACGAAGTCATAGATATAGGAAGTTACGCCCCGTTTTGTTAGTAGGCCGATATTCTCAAGACCATGGCGAAACGCCTCGAGGCCTTGGGCTGCCGTAGGTGCAGGGGGAAGAGCCGGGGGTGTTGGGCGGCTCCTCATTTCCACGGGACGTTCGGTCCTCGTGGGTGTCTCTGGTGAGAATCTCTTGGCAATCTTGGTTGACGTGACATAATTCGTAACGGTTGCCACATCGATATTATCGCGTGTGACTGTACTAGTGACGAACTTGGTTGTAACATCAAGGTTTGTCGACACGGAGGTAACAAGAGTCGTGGAAGTATAGTAGACAACCGATGTTAAAGTGGTCGTCGTCGTTACGCTCTCAATTAAGAAGGCCCTTTTCTGTTCATCAGTAAAGAAACATTCTTTTCTTAAAAAGGGGTATACGTACGGCTCTCCAACACAGCCGTCGGATGTGCACTGAGTCCCCTTAACGCAGCAGCCTGTAGGTGAAGAATCGCAACAAAAGCTGGTGTCCTCGTAGCAGCAACCTGAGCTGCAACATGAGAACCCAAATGAACAATGAGTATCCTGACTGCAGCAATTTCCAAAGTTTTCGGCACACTGCAATTCATAGAGTCAGTTATCATGATTTTGAGTGAGTGACATCAGCGTTTCTAGTGTGCAGAAGCCTCTGGAGTTGGGATCCAGCGTGAAAAGTAACTTCTATGCTCTTTGAGTTGCTAGAACAAAAACTTGTTAATTCTGAGAAGTGCTTACCGTGCCACCTCCACAACAGCTTCCGCAATCATCACACTGGTAGCCTGAACAATCTACGATACCGTTATTACATTCATCTCGGGTCGTAAAAACATTACCAAAGGCTCGTGGCGCAGGCGAGGTGCCGTTTGTTGTCTCGAAGCTTGCTCTTGGGTGCTTGTCGTAACCGCCAGCTGTCATATCGAGGGCTCGAGCATTGCGGCCGGCTATGTGGCTATTATTGACTGAAAAAGCGGTTGAGCCCCCTACGAGGGCGAATAGTAGGTATCTCATCGAGTTAGAGGTTTGCCGTTAATCTTAGATGTGATCCCGAGGAGACAAAACCTGCAGAAAAGCTGCCGAACTTGTATCGGGCTCAACAATGTAATTTCTGAGATCAACGGTACATATTATGAGATTAGCTTGTCTAGGTCATGGCCTATGTCTCCCACATTTTGCGCTCCCATCCTCATTTTCAATAGCGGGCGACCACTTCGTTTACTGAGTGTTGGAATTGGGTATCGAAAGATTGCCCAGCCCTAGCTGAACGTCGCCATGTCAAGAGTACCTCAGAAATAACGCAGCATAAAATAGGTTGGGGAACCTGCATACGCTAGCTTACGCCAGCTGCAAAGATCGCCAGCCATGATTGTCTAGATTTATCAGCTGAACGATGAGGGCTGGGTTGGGCTAACCAGCTACGCTTCGAGTGCCGTTATAGCAGCTAGTTGAGCGCAACTTTACAAAGCATTAACATTTATTTCGAATTTGCTAGAGCAACAACAGGTAATGCAGGCCTGGTTTTTCAAGTGGCATTTTGACATAAGTTAGTAACTTATTTGGCTTATTTTATACGGCATTGAATATGTTAGTTGCGCCCTTATTATAGCCGTCGTCTGCCTGATCTTCGCGGAATAACCAGCTGAAGAATCCTGAATAGTCTGCGCTGTCAGGTAGCGCTTCAGCTGCCTCACGGAGTGTTTTCTTTGTAGTCCTATAGCCCTGTCCCTTCTATTAATAGTAGCCATTACATGATGCAGTATTGTGATATACCTTCAAAAATAGCCCTCAGAAGGGCTTCTGTGTGAATATACTACCAACGTGAAGCTTATGATAACAGGGGCTACGGGTTTCACAGAATGAGAAAATTATAACTAATGCTTCCTGCCCCCGAATAAACCCCCTTGATTGTTTGGTATGGAGTCTCGCTGCCACACCGGTGCCGCGATACTGTTCCGCCTCTTCTACATATCTTCCTATACCCAGCCCCAGGAACAGACATTGTCCCTACGCAACATTATGACTCTCACTGAGCTTGATGGGTATCGAGTTATTTGCGCTAGAGCACGGCACCTGGAAATCTTAAACCATAGTCACTATGAGGAGAGTATTGCCTCCATAGGCCGATGTTATGGATATAATAGTAGCCGGGATGCCTCCGCGGGTCATAGATAGACTGGAGAAACGGCCATGCTAGTAGTGCTCAGTAATTGCCCTTTCCTTTTTGTACTTCAATATTATTAAAGGCTCCTTTCCCGGAAAGACTCGCATTTTAGCAGCCTGAATAGTTTTTCACAGTTCCAAAATGCTGACGGATTACACATTAAATTGTGACCGCTCACTCCAGGCAGTGTGGTGATGCTTGAAGGCGTAGAAAGTGGATTCCCTTGGCAACGTGAACCAAAATAGTAGAAAAGTCATACAGGCAAGCTGAAGGAATAATTATACTAATTCCATAGATTTGTCTAACAGTGTGTTAACAATGGGCAAAAGATACTCAGAGAGGGAATCCCAGCCTCCCATTGCCACCCAGAGCCATCTTGGCGGACGGTGGCGATCCGGTATTGACAATACTAGTCCACTCCCCGCTCTGCATGCTCATCTACGGATGTTTCCTCTGCATATGTCATTGGATGCACATATGAGAAAGTTTGCCTGAAGAAGATCACCTGTCCGGTGTGGTTCTCCTCTTGGGGGCCCATTTTCCCGTTGATTCTGCCGGCGGCGGCGGTCTCCCCCTGGCTATAAACGGTCAATACAACGGCGGCACTTACACTGATGCCGCCTGAGATACTTAATCAACTAGATGCCTGCTACTTCTGTGTCTGTACGATTTCTACTGTACAGACGCTGAGAATACCGCTAACATGTTGTCTTTCGCTCTTCCGGTCCTAGTGGCGCTGGCCGCCTTTGCGCGAGATGCCGTCGCAGCGTGCAATCGGACGTACCTGCTCGAATTTGCAGACGCATACGTTTTTGCGCATGAGAATGGTTATTATCCCGATTTCCTTACCTCTTTTGATGGGACGGCTGGGAACCTACGCCCGCCAATCGAGCAGAGACTTTTACAAGTACTAAGTGAGTGACGAATAGGCCAAGTGAGCTATCTCGAGAACATCGCAGACAACTTTACATACGTCGAGAACAACAAGACGCACGAGATAACCAGCGGCATTTGTTAGTCCTCCCACCAAAGCCACAAACAAGGGATTAGCGCTAACACCCACCACAGTTGACAACGCATTCGTCATCGACCACCGCCACACGATCGCGGACACGGTGGAATGCGCGACCTACACGGAGCTGATCATCACGCGGAACGCGTCGGGCGCGTCGACGCCGCACGTGATCGGCACGCAGATCCGGCACGACCCGGCGGACATGAGCTGCTACCTGATCGACCTGCTGGTGTCGGGGCCGGGGTCGTGGCTCTTCAACGCGTCGCAGACGCTGTACTGGGTGAAGCGGGAGAGCTGGCCCGTGATCGACGAGGCGAGGCGCGACACGCGCGCCGCGCTCAAGGCCGCCGCGGACGCCTACCTCGACATGTGGAGCAACAAGAGCGCCGTCGACGCCGTGCCCTGGGGCACGCCCTGCGCGCGCCTCGAGGGCTCCGTGTACACGGGCAACGGCGGCCCCAACGACTCGTGCAAGCCCGGCATCCCGACTAACAACAACCAGGCGCCCAACTCCCACCGGCGCTACGTCATCGACGAGTCCTACGGCTCCGTCGACGTCCTGTGCATCTTTGAGCACCTCGCCAACGCCCCCGACAGCCACGAGTTCCGCCTCGAGAATGGGAAGTTGCGCTATGTGCACACGATCACGCTCGCGGATAGCGCGGTTGTGCATCCCTGATCGACGCAATACTGATACTATGGGTTAGGAGCTGGGTATGGTGGTGTAGGGGTGGGAGAAGGGGGTATAGTAAGCAGAACACCGGGAAAAGGCTTCATAATAATTATGAGCAATTCCAACCCACGAACCAAAAGTCTTCGTGAAACGACCCAGGTAATCAAAAACATAAAAACCTTTACCATTTCGTTATTTACATGTATGAGACAAGTCCTGGAGTCGGTACAGTACTTGTTCGGTATTTAAAGGTACAATGATGATCCTGTAACCATGACACCTTTCCCATGCCCCGTCCGTGCGCCGTACCGATCGCATCTTGTTTTTGCCGCCGGCCATTCGTTTATTCCGTTTGCTGGCGCCGATTACCACTTCTTGATCTTCCTCATGCTGCCCTCCTGGTCAAGTGCCTTGTGCATATCGAAGCTGTTCCACAACAGATGCGGCTCGTGTCCCATGCCCTTCTTGAGGCACTCGAACTCGGCCTTCTCGAAGTAGTCCTTCAGGATAGGGCGGTATTCGTCGTGTGCGCACTTGTCGATGATGACTCTGGCGCGCTCACGGGGGCTCAGTCCTCGCACGTCGGCGAGACCGGCCTCGGTCACGACCACGTCGAGGTCATGCTCCGTTTGGTCGACGTGAGTGCACATGGGCACAATGCAGCTGACGCCGATGGGGTCCGTCTTTGACGGCCGGGTGGAGGGCGTGTGCATGATACTGTATTTGGCGGACCGTAGGAAATCGGCCGAGCCGCCTAGGCCGTTCAGCATGCGGCTACCCATAACGCAGGTACTGTTGGCATGTGCGTATATATCGACTTCGACGGGTGTGTTCATTCCGATAACGCCCAGGCGGCGGATGATCTCAGGTGAGTTCGAGACTTGCTGAGCACGGAGGAGCAACTTGTCGTGGTAGGCTTCCCAGTTATCGTAGAAGCGCTTGAAACCATCAGGAGAGAAGCGGATTGAGGTGGCCGTGGCGAAGTCTAAGCGTCCGGAGTCGAACAGATCGAGGAAAGTATCCTGGATAACTTCTGTCCAGACCTTGAGGTTATAGAAGTTGGACTCGCTTAATCCACCGATGACAGCATTGGCGATGTTTCCGATACCGGACTGTAGAGGGAGCAGAGACTTTGGCATCCGTCCGTGCTTGACCTCGTGCTCGAAAAACTCAATGAGATGGTTGGCGATGGACTGCGAGCCTTCATCCGCGGGCGAGTTGGGTGACGTTTGATCTTGGTAATCCGATTCAATGATGCCGATAACCTTCTCGGGGTCAATAGGAATTGACGTGCTACCGATACGGTCCTCGACTTGCATAACTAAGTACGGTTTGCGGTGCGGGGGTAGATCTGTCATCGTAATATCGTGAAGACCCTCGAAGCTCGGAATGGCTGTATTCACTTCGATTATAATCTGCGATCCCCATATGTCAATCTATATTCCCATACGACCTGGATGGGCGAAGTGACCTACCTTATCGGCCACCTGGATAAGCTCAGGGGTGGCTCCGACTGAAGCTCCCGGTACGATGCTGCCATCTTCTTTAATTGCGCTAGCCTCAACGACAACGACGTCTAGTTTGTTGTTTGGCCGGTCTTTCGTGTAGAATCCCTGCAATGGTGTTAGGCGGTTTAAAGCTCACAAATGATATGTTGGCTTCGGCGCATTGGCAAACTTACGTATACTAAATCAACGGGGAACATGGACAAGTGCTTGTCAAAGAAATTGATTCTTCCAGCGTTAATGCCTTTTGCGATTGACTTGCCGACTTGATGAGGTGACCGTCGGCTGATCATGTCCAGACTGGCCCATCGGTCCTCCGTCTCGGCACCAGACGAAGCTCCTACGAAAAGGTCATATCGCAATTTCCCCTGAAGATTGTTCTTCTCTACGTGGTCGGCCAAAAACGTTGGCGTTTTCCTTGTTCGCATATTAGTCTAGGATGTCCTGAGTAAGCGCAGTGGCGGTGGCTTACTTGGGGTAGCCGACACCGGTGAAACCGGACCATCCTATAGAGGCGCCATTGGGAAAGTGGTGAAGCAGGTCTTCAGGGCGGCAGAGCTTCTTGAGGAACGAGGCTCGCTGAATGCGGCCCTTGAGGGCCTGAGATGCCACGAGCGACGTCATACTGTGGTCACCACAATCGTCTCCAAGTTGAAGCGTGGAGCCCGATGGCAGTCAACAAGAGCCGGAGACACAGGAAGTGAAGCAGGAGACCGACGACCACAACAGCAAGAAAAACAGAAATGAAGCGCGCAAAGATGGAGGAAGGCTAGGGAAAAGGAAGAGGAAGCTCTAGAATTGGCTATAAGTTTAAATAATATAAGTTACGGGTTGCATTGGCAGGACAATCGTATGTCCGGCCGTGGGCGAATACGCGAACAACCGAATCAGGACCGAACCTATGGAAACATGGGTTTAGATAGGGTAATAGTGGTAATAGTCCCACTGGCTTCGAGGTTTATCCACCCTTCCCCGCGAACGACTGCGCGATTGAGTCGCTGGAGATGGTTGGAGATCTTGACCCTGAGCTAGTATATACCGCATATGCCCTGGAGAGCGTAGAATGTGTTTGTGTCGTGGTCGATGTCCATCGAAATCATTCGGTTCCATTATAAGATGCTGGTTCTGTGGACATTTTTTTGAGGATCAGACGTCAATCAATGTATCTATGACATAGCTCCTGACATAGCACCGTCTCCCCCCCCTAGGGTCCGCCTAGGCACGACCTAGGTAGCTACCTTTAGACGCCTAACCTAGTCGGTGCCTAGTGCGATGTAGCAGCCCGGCTACCCTATTGGCTCAAAGGAACTAGCCCGTCCGTAGCACCGGGTAGCAGTCTTCCATTAGTCCGAGTTAATAGCCGGCAGGGCCCGTACCTCCCTCTCTGCCTCCCGCCTCGCTCTCACAAATTTAAGTCGCATTCATATTGATTGAGTGATATATGAGATGCATGCATCTCCATCTCACTGTGCGGTCCGTTGATTCTGCATTCGAAACATGCGCCCCTGGGGAAAGAACAAGCAGAACAGCACAGCACAGCACAGCACACAGCACAGCAGCAATATGACAGAGAGAAGATGGCACGCCGACGACGTCTCCTGGTAATTGGTCAATTGTCCTACTTACTAAAAAGATCGCGCCACATCTCCTTAAATCCATAATGCGGTGCTTTCGAATCGTGGACCTTTGCTTTAGCACCATGGTGCCCAAACCGATCCAGAATTCTACCTGGTCGATCTGCAATCGCTTCCGCAAGAGGCTTTTTGGGCCGCGTAGCTCTATCTCTGATGGTGTCGGCGAGGAGAGGAGCGACATCGGCGTAGCAGTTGTGGAGCTCTCGTTCTAATTTGAAATATGGCTTTTTGGCAAGCTCGGGCGCCATGAGATTATACGACCGCGCGAGTGTGTTGAGATTTTTGATGGAGAGCTCCATATATGACTGTTCGGTTTTCAACCAGTCTGGGTCCCGGAATGGCCCCAATATAGGCGCTTCAGGTTCAATAGTACTGCTCGCCGTAGTGTGTGATTCTTCCGTGCGCGTGCGCGTCTTAACATCGCCGGCCGAATTAGGAGGGGCTGCCGACGGGTCCACGTCGCCTTTGCGCGGATTATGAAGCTGTTCGGCTCTTGCGTACTGCCTGGCGCGTTCTATCTGGGCCTCAAGCGATCCGCCTTTACTAGCTATCGTCCGGGCGGCATGACGTCTCCAGTCATTTCGTAGTCTACTTCGAAACGCGTGAGTTGCCTTAACTAGCTCCTGCTGTTTCTCGATCCACGGTGGAACCATGTCCTGCCGTTTGATCATATTATTCATAATATGCTCGGTGGTGTCGATGAAGGGGTTGTCGATTTTGGTAGTGACCCCTGCAGCGTCTTTTCCTCGTGGGATATTCTTAAACTGTCCTCTCGCTATGGCGTCGTCTATACGTTGGTTTGCTAGTGATGCGAGGCCCGCCAGTGTGTTCGGCAGGGCTCGGGCACCCGGTTGGAAGCGCTCGCGCAATTCTTGTCTCCTAGCCGCTCTCTCTTGTTCATCAAGCCCTCCCTGGGATTCCTTCACGCTCATGCCAACGTACATAGAAGCTTTATCCCGTGCATTTGCTACCCTGTGACCAGGATTGAGTTTAGGTTGTTGTCGTATTCGCATATCAACCGGCCGAAGATCAGGTATTTTAGGCCGGCCACGCAGCTTTGGATCCAAGTGTTTGTGGGCATCGGTGAGCATTCGTAGAACGCCATCCTCGGTGGTTTCTTGGCCCGTCCACGGCCGACTCGCGGCAGTGATTCGAGTCCCTTCGCCCGCCGATGCCGGCAGGTCTACTTCCGAGAAAGCGCCGGCATGTTGCGATCGGAATTGTGCGTCCTTGACCTTGGCGAGGAGTTTTTCTTTCAGCTCTTCCGAAAAGCCCGCATCTTCAACGGCGCGTCGGCCGGCTTTTCCACCCGTCAATAGAAGCTCGTCCGTCGCCTCTTGAAGGCGACGAGACATAGCCCCGGGTTCGGAAGCCACATCTGGGTGAATGATGTTGTTTGTCGCATTTTGTGTCTCGTTTGCGATCGTGGTTGATTCGTCGGTAGATTTGGATTTGGTCACGTAGCGTTTCCTCGGGAATATCGCGGACCAGGTGTGACTCGGACGAAGAAATTTTGATGCGCATCGGGCGCACACGTACGGGTGCGCCGCCCGACTAGCCATAGCGGTCTCCTCGGGAAATGTAGATTAGAAAAGAGAGTTCACGATGCCGCATACCGCATACACGGCAGATCGGTGACGATTGGACGGCCGCGGACTTAAACGGTTATCTACCGGAGATAAGGTCTGCGCTATCACCTTTGATTGAATTGATGACATCATTAATGCAACTAAAGCGCAGCTATTCACAACGCAACTTACGTCTGTCTTTTTAGGCCAAGCTCTCATAGATCGTGTCACGATTGCTATAAGTACTTCTGACAGATTTTACAGATCATATATTAAGCGGAATCAATCGGTTTATTCAGGAGCCTCCGCATAACTAATCATCTATCACAAGGACTCAAATTAGGGCTTGGAGAATATAATGTCATCAGCCTTAGTATAAGGGTGTAATGAACACTTGTTGTTGCGCGGAGAGCCTATACAATCTATGCTAAGTGTTATTACTAATATGGGACACCTCTTTATTCTAGAGGTGTGACATATAATACTCGAATTACGAATAATCTTTTTAGGTTGTTCCCTCAACCTTGTCATAGAGAGGAAAGTCGAGAGAGAGGTTACCGGTCGTGATAAGGGCGGGCCACACATCGTCATCTGCCTATTTGTCATATGTAAACTAGGAGCGAACATAACAAACCCCACCTAGGACCACGGCAACAGAGGGAACAAAGGAGAAGCTTATATAGCAAAATTGTAGGCACTGTCCCCAACAAGCCCGGTTAGTGTAGTGGAAAACACGCCTATTATCCAGATAGAACGCGCGCCTTAGGCACTTCCGTGTAAGAATTAAGTCGGTGAGGCATAGGATAATAAGAGAGCATGGCTTAATTCTAAGGTTAAGTAAGCCCTTTTCTTTCTGGATTTTTTTAACCTATCTTTGCTTTATTATATAGCGTTTAGTAAAAATTCTAGTATTTTTATTATTAATATAATAATATAATAAGCACTTCTATTACTGATAAGTTAAAAAAACAGCTGTAAGAAATAAATGCTTTAAAGAGATAAAAAAAAAACGTATAATTTTAACTAGATTTCAGGTAATTGTCTTAAATCTGAAAGCACGAGAGGTGCCCCTCCCGGGAAGCAATGAGGGTCTCCTAGATTTGTGTACAGACACAATCAATCAATCAAATAGACGTATTCAATACCTTCCGCACCGCTGAAAGATTATCCACCACATTCTGTCCCTCTGATTTCAAGTATTCTATTCTGGTCCCCTTACGCCTAACCTGTGCTCATTCGAGCTCCCCTTAGAGGTTCATGCCCCTGGTTCTAGCAGAGAAATACCTTCCCACTGGTTCGACAACGCGGCCCAACACCCTCACATTCTCAAGCGTCCTTACTTCCTCAGCCCTTCGTAGTCGCTCCTCTTCCCTCTGCCTCGCTCTCTCTCTTCTTCAATTCTCTTCTTTTCCTTCTCTTTTTGTACCTGTCGTCGTATTACTTCAGCTCTTTGCCTTCGGTAAGTTTCGAGGTCCTTTTGAATGATCTGGCAAAGGGATTTCGACGATACCTCGAGTAGGGGCGTCTTCGACTTTCTGACTGAACCTCTATCGCCCTCACAGACACAGTCCTCTAGAGAGATGCGTAGTGGCGTTGATTGGGTTGCTTTGCCTGTTGCATCTCGGAATTTCTGTAGTGTATATTAGCTTTTGAGCTCTACTACTAATATCTGCAAAGGTTGTACCTGTTCTTGGACGTGCCCAATCGCTACTTTGTTATTTTTCTGGGTCGTTGCTCGCCATACCAAAATCGAAGCTTCCCCCGTTATATTCTTCTCATCGGTTGAGTAGGACTGTGGTCCGCTTTCATCCGTTTCGCTTGTGCGGTACATTTTCTTTAGCCTTCTCTCATTCTTACGCTCAGCCTTATATGTCTCGCCCATATATACTCCAATGACGGTGCGGATTTTGCCATTCGAACGTTCTACTACTCGAAGTTAGCTACCGCTACATTAAGCACAACTTATAAGAGATGCAAAACTGCAAGCACACAACTATAACATCAACCTTATTTTTAACAAAGCAAACTAGCGTCCCCAAGACAATAGCTTACTATATGCTTTAGCCCTATCTTCTAGCTCTGTTTTAGAGTGGTGAGAAAATTCGATCTCAAATACCAAGGTTGGATGATCGCACGCAAGCTTGCAGTCATGTTTTATTCCGCCATCGGGCGATTTCGCATCCCTCGCTTCTTCTAAAGCGGGGAGTTCAAGATGTTTGTTACCGTGTAGTCGAAGGGTCTTAGCGGCATTAGAGATTTCGGAATTGTTCAATTTCATAAGCTCGGCTTTCCACAATGCAAACCGCTCATTCAATTCGCCCACTATTCCTTCATGTACCGTAGTAGTCATTCTGATTTCAAACTGCTGTGTAGAGTGTGTATACTCAAATCTATGGTACCACGTAAGTATTGTCCACAACATATAGTAAGGGAACCTACCGTAGTTTGTCTGGAAAGACCTTGCCATCTTGTATTTTTTCGAGCAGTTCCTCGTACTGACTAGGAGTAAGTTTTCTTGTTGGATTCTTGATACGAGTACGTCTGATTGTCGGAAGTGATTTGATCAATCTGATCGTATCCTGTACCCGGGCATCTGCCCGGGAGTTACGTTGCCAGGCCAGGTTGAATAAGCTGATAACTGAGTTACGTAGCGATGCAAGTAAGGAAGAGATTTTCTCTTGCTCCGGGCACGAGATTGTAGATGCTTCTTGGCTGACCTCGCTATCAGTAGAGTAATGCGAGCAGTGATCGCTCTCATCTGCAATTTTCTCTTTTCCATCTGCCGCATGTATGGCTTGCATCTTGGGACTGGTTATTGTATAGAAGCAGTGTTGGGTATTGTAGCTTATTGTAGCTTATATGACATAGTTGAGGCATTTCAAGAGTACCAGAGAATCAGGCCAGTAAACCCTTCTTGCCTTTTTGAGTGGGGTTTGCGAGAAGTAATCAGCGCGCTTGGCCTATTGTATGCTAATGGTCAAGGGTATGTTTTGAATAGAGGCACCGAAGTTGCTGTTTGTCCTTATTATGTAGTACCTGTAGGACCCGGTGCTACAGTGGCTGCTACGTTGGAACCTATTAACGCCCGTCGAGATACGTAGAACGACAATCCAACAGGATTCATTGTTTGGGGTACGGTAAGGGCGATGACAAGTGTGGGACTAGACAACCAATACAAGCACGGTGCACTGCTTCACATACAAAGGTGGCGTTATTAGGTATCAGGTTCGCCTCCTTTGGTGCCTGTTCCCCCTCGCCTAAAGTCGCCTTAATGGCTTCATTTAGGAATGTTTTGGTATTTAAGTAAGGGACCGAACAGCTGAAAGAGGTCTAAGCATCTATCCATTTAAACCGTTTGCTGTTGTGAAGAGGAGCGTCCCAACTATGATACAGGGTTGCCCCCTCCAGCGGCTTCAGGAGAGGCAGAAGACACGTCGTCTAGCCGAGCACGTCAAAAAGGCAGTTGCACCAGCCGCAGCCGCAGTACACATCTTGGTCGTGGAAGAGTCGCAGCTCGCTGCGGAAAGGAGCCGGCTCCATGTGTCGGGCGTGCGCCCGTATCAGACCTTGTTACCTTTGCCGAAGCGCCAGACCCGAGTCGGCGACCCGCCGTTCTAACCCGGCGTGGCCCGCCAGTAGTAGATGTCAATGTCCCTGCGGCTCCAGTACATGTTATTTATTGAGGTGCTCGCTCTCCCATGGCCGACGTGCCTCGCCTTGCGGGAAAAACACGCCCCATTTCCAGCGCGGGTGCAGGTCGGGCTTGGTTCGCTTGGGCAGCCTCTTGCTGATCTAGTCCAGTGCGCGTCGCCGGCCGATTCCGTTCGACTGCCTTTTCTTTCAAACGTCTCCCTTTCCAGCCTCTTCCATCGTATCGCCCCTGGGGGCAGCAAAAGGCACCAGAGAAGCTCTGCAGTGCTTCTGACAAGCGATCAGACACAGCGTCCGCAATTATGATCGCAGTCCTCAAAACGAGCCAGCTTTGTGGATTAAAGGAATAGGGACAGCAGAGCACAGACCAGAGGAAAACCTTGTATATAAACTAACTAGATAGCTACACCTGGCATAAGGAGAACTTCCCTCCTTGTGCAATAACATAGGTCAATACTGGATTCAACCAGCAGTGTGAACTGTGACAAGTATGGGACGATGGTGAGGAGGGACCATCACAGGATGATGCCTCAAGCGAGTTCACTTTGGACGATTATCCCGTACACAGGTGTGGAAATTTGTTCACCACAGCGGCCGGCGCGCCTACGGGACCGAACCCCTGACCTTCTTCGAGGACTGGAATAGCGCGGTTGACACTGCAACTCCCACACCGAAAAGCGACGCGCCTCTAGTCCTAGTATGGTTCCGTGACAACACTCATTTATGAGTGATAATACAGCCGTCGTAGTTTGAGATTCGGCCTGCGTCAAATTCGTTGTGGAGGTACCGAAGCAGAAATGTCTCGGTGCATTTCGGGTTGATACTGTCACGAAACATTTGTATCGAAAAAGGCCGTGGATTGCTTATAGAAGCGATTTTTATGAGATCCCAATCATCTAGCTCCTATTCTCCCAGGCTTAGCTGGCTGAGCGTGTCGGAATGTCTCCTAATCAGGACAATAAGGTCGGCTATATAGATGGGAACTTGTGTAAGGCTCAAAGAGCGAAGAGACAACCACGCTAGAGTCTCTTCCGAGCCATAAGCATGGCCTAAAAGCGTTTTAGTGGCTTCGCACGCCCACCGCCATGTTTCCGTGTCATTGGTATAGTCCTGGTAATGGTCTCTTTCCCCATATTCATCATCGTCCTTAAGGGCGCCGTCGTGGTCATCTTAAACAGTAAAGGTTCGACGCCGTCATTATATGTATCCTAACCCCTGTCTTCCAACCGTCGTGAAGATAGTAAATTATTTTTAGCTTTATTTTTAGATTTATTTATTTTATTTTTAAACTTTAAAAATATTAAAGGCTTACATTTTATAAAGCTAACTTAATTAAGAGTGATCTAAGCCTAAGTTAACCTAAGCTATGGCCTAAGCAAAAGCAGCAAGCGGTCATGTAATCCTAAACGTTAAGATTAATAACATGGTGTAACAAAGACATTCGCCATGCCTTATTCCGGCGATTCTATGCTGCTTGCATTCAGCCATAATCTACCTTAACCGAGAGACATGTTCTAGACAACTGCATTTCATTTATCAAAAGGTTGAGTATCTAATCTATTCCTTCGTAACCAAGCTATTGGCGGCATATTTACGGAGTAATAAGTCCCATAAGCATGCGCCATGCCGTCCATCTCCTATCGGGTTTATATTCGCTTCGGTGACAAGAAGTACGTATCTCCCTCTCCACGTGTACACCTTCATTAGTTGACAGATAATTGCTCAGTTGTGTTCGTTTTTTGGCTTCTGGTGATGGCGTCGTTTCGGGAGATGGACTGCAACTCTTTGAATGGATACGGGATCCTAGTAATATTGCGCGGCTTCGAAATGGGCTCCAATACATACACGAGGCAGACTGGGTCGAAATACAGCGCTTCCTTGAGTTTAAACTACGAGAAGATCGGGGATATACGGAGCAACAAATGAACAAGTATTCTGGTGGTGGCGACATGCTATCGGCAGTCAGACGGAAATGGAGCCAATTCAACAGGCTCCGTACCGGCGTCAGCACGCTAGAAGACATATCGAATGCGAATGAAATCACGGTAATCCCCCGGACAGCTCCTAGGAAAAGATTGGGTGAGTCTCTAACGAAATCATATAAATACGCGTTTCCACTGATATATAGCATGGCAGACCAACCAGGATGGTGCGTTTCGTGCCTAGCTACGTAAAGTGTTCCACGAGCTAATATTTAACTGAAAGGCTATACTTGCTCAATCTAAACCAGGAAACGCTAGAAGTCTACGAGTTCAAGGATTACAGGCAGACAAGATTTCCCCCGTCTTTCCGGCTTACAGTCCTGTCTCTATACCAAGAGTCTCCCGGCAAGCCACCGGGCTACTACATCAAACTGAAACTTTCAGAGCTCCAATCCATGTTGCCAGACGAATGGACATCATTGCACGAAGCCCACGAGGAGGCTTTACACAGGCTATGGAGGCGAAATGCGCCGGTTCTGAAGACCATACCACACGCCGATACCATCCCGTTCGCAGTGCTCTATGGCAGTGTTTTCCACGGAGACGACGGAAATGGAGCGGACCCGCGTAGGTCGAGGAGGTTAACAAAGGCAATATTGGAAAAAGTTACGGCGGCTTTAAACAGAAGAAAGCCATCTAAGATGCCCATAATTGAAAAGAAACGTATCAAACCACGTGATATCGAGATGGAAGGTCGTATGCGGAGATGGCAAACACGCATGTTGAGACTCCGAGGAAACACCGTAATGGAGCGTTACCGGAGACGAAATCGTAAAGATTAATGAGCTACCCTAGGTATTGATAGAAAGACGAGTTTCCCGTTCGCGACTTAATACGTTCTCCGGCGGTGGTGATGTCTCTTTGAGTTTATAGATCGCAATTCCCCCCTTTGCAACTCATGCTATGGCAGTGGTCTAGATAACCATAGGTGTTGATGCTTGCAGTTGCCATTCGCCGGATGATTCAATCAAGTGACCGTGTAAATCAGATTCTAGACTTTTCACATGGCCATTCCCATACCTTGATACCACCAAGGTACAACATATCCTAAATCTGGGTGCTCCTGGCAACATATTATCAGCACACAACATACTGCGGCGTCAAATGACACCCGGGCCTAGCTTACCCCATTGTCTGAAAAACCCCCCTTTCCCGCCAAGAGCAACTTTAGGTTGCACGACAGCCAGAGCTCGTTGCAGTCCATCCCGTGGCCGCACGCGCCGGCCCTAGCGCAGACTTCTTGATTCAGATTCTGAAGGCTGCCCCCCATAGGCACAGCGTTGACAAAGCCGCCGAGCGCCGATGCGGCGATTGCTAACAGGGTTGTTTTCATCGGTGTGAAGTTGAAGGGTTGAGGGAAGACGGGGGTGGTGCTACGAGGATTCCGGGGCTCACATATTGACTAGAGTTGAAGAAGAGGACATAAAATTTGTCTACGTGTTCTAAGAGTCATATGATTCTGAGGTAATATATTGCTGGTGCGAAACGATTGGTACGTATAAATGAGGTCGCGTGTTTAGCCGGCACGTTCGCAGTGGCAGATGTGCTCCCAAGGTACCCGGCCTTGTTATGACATAATCAGACCGGTCATCTAGACCACCTAGCCCGCCTTCATAAGTAGGTATACCATATACGTGTCAATGGCTTTTAAACTGACAGCTCTTCACCGAGGGTAGGGGATATGTGGATCAATGACGTAAAACGACTATGCTGATCCCCATCCTGTTCATGTTTGTGGCTGTCCAACACGATCTAGATCCGAGTAGATTGATCATATATCATATGTGACTGGACACTCACAGGACTCGATTCTCTCCACCAGTTTGCCAACATTCGGGTACTGTTCGGGGCCGAAGCAGGGCGGTTTCATTGGGCCGTTAGGGTGCCGGTTCGGGTCTGTGGTGCCTTGGCGGAGTTCGGGAGATCCATACACATAGTTGGTATTAGGCAGGCCGCATCAATAGTGTCATGTCTCCGCCAATATAAGGCAGCTTTTCTTGAACCTGATGCATTCGAGCAAGCCGCCTGTATTTAGTACGGCTGAAGAAGAGCTCAGTATTTCGCTTTCGACAGATAGATTCATGCTCGGGCCCGAATTGATTAGTAATTATTCTGCAACTAGTTATGGCCCCGTTCGATTGCGGTAGAGACCTACTATGTGTCGGCGATCCGAAATTGAGTGTTCCGATGAACCCAATCGGCTTGGAACCGATAGATGTGGGAGGCTGCATGCCTTGCTCCGAGTGTCGCGCTATGTTCAATATTCTCTGGCGAAGACAACCCCCGCATTCGTATAGACCAACTCTTTGGGGAATAGGGTATGATGGGCGAGCGAAGCTACATCCTGATATGTAGTCAATGGAAAGTATTTAAGCTGAGGGGAGAGACCTTCGCCCCTAGAACATCGTGACTATCATATCGCTATCTTGGTTCTACTCTCTTGTTTCATACCTGATAATCAACATGGCACAGAACACGGCCTATAACTCTACTGCCACCCACGAAGATGTCTCTCATCAGGTCATCTCTTCGTACTTCATCGGACCCCAAGCGGAGAATTTGCCGTACTTTAAAGAGAATATTGACATCATCCTGGACGAGCTAGAGAAAGCTAGAACGAACTACTTCCCCGAAGATGGCGTACGTATTGAGAACTTAGAAGTTCACTTAGTCATATACTTACGGGGTGCTGGCTTGCGTAGAAATTCATCGATGAAGAGATGCAAAAGACGCCTGCCTTCCTGGCCGCGATGGAAAGGATGAAGAAAGCCGTCCGCAAGGCTTCTAGTATTTTGGGTAGGAGTAGCATACCATTCTGGTCCCCGCGCTATGAGGCACACATGTCCGTACCCTATTCAAAGGCCCTAGGTTTTCCACGCTGACCGAAACAGGTGTACCGATATGAGTGTATGTTCTGTCTAGTCTTTTGACGGCTTGCCGCTTCATCATCCCTAGAATGAAGCGTCTATCACATAGGCTTTCGTCCTCGTGGGCTGTGTATACCCCCAGAATCTTCAGTGTGGTCAAATGCTGATTTGCAAAAGATGGCTTCGTTGTTAGGTTACTTTATGACAATGCTATACAACCCAAACAACGTCGCCATTGAAGCCAGCCCTCTATCCACAGTGGCAGAGATTGAAGTCGGCGAACAGCTCTGCGAGCTTTTCGGTTACAATATCGACCCGGATAACACCGAAGCGCCTATAGGATGGGGTCACATAGCTTGTGACGGCACAGTAGCTAATCTTGAATCAATATGGTAAGAACGACGTCCGGGGCGTCCTACGTCATCTTGTTAACGTGGCTCATAGGGTTGGTACGTATTATACATGAAAGTGCTTAGGAAATCTGGCGGCTTACTAGCACGTAAGCTCGGAACTTGAAGTTCTATCCGCTGTCACTACGCCAGGCTTTCC
The DNA here is from genome assembly GCA_004353285.2 of Xylaria grammica. Taxonomy (NCBI): domain Eukaryota; kingdom Fungi; phylum Ascomycota; class Sordariomycetes; order Xylariales; family Xylariaceae; genus Xylaria; species Xylaria grammica. Next base: position 4,926,180 of record NGZP02000009.1, read on the forward strand.
AGGCGGGACAGCCCCTCGAGTTCCTATCTGATAGCTTCCACGTCGAGAACTGCCAAGGCGCACGCAAGCTGTTCTCGGAGCTTTCAACGTGGGAGCTTCTAAACCTCAAGCCAGCCGATGTCCTCGACTTGCCTGATAGGCTGTATCAAGAACAGTAGGTCGTCTGGTGCCTTTTATGTTTCTTTTGACGCTCACTTGGAAAATTCGAATAGTGGGATATCGAATGCTTTCCTATCAGAGGTGATGAGGAAATTCACGATCCAGTCCACGGGGAAGGACACACTAGAGAGAGCGTTTGACGTAAAGCCGGGTCAGTACATGCTGGCAACAACCCGACACCATTCGTGGCCGAAGGGAGCTGGTTAGTGTTCACGATCTCCGATAGAAGGCAAACTACTTATGTCTTCTTCAAGCAATCACTGGCCTGGGCTCTGACAATGTCATTGGCATTCCCGTCGACCTGGGAGCGCGCGTAGACCTAGAAGAACTAGAGAAGATGCTCAGGCAAAGCCTCGAAGATGAGCGACCCGTTCTTGCAGTGGTAGCGATCATGGGATCTACTGAAGGTGTGTTAAGAATGCCTTAGCTCCTGAGCATTTGTACTGACACCCTTGTTCAAAGAGGGGGCTGTTGACCCGCTGAGTGGCATTCTCGCTTTACGCAAGCAACTTCAAGCGGAAGGGCTCTCTTTTGTCGTTCATGCCGACGCCGCATGGGGTGGCTACTTCTGTTCAATGCTGCCTAAGGATTATCACCCCGGCGATGTCATCAATCTCCCCACTGAAATGGGTGAAGCCGACGGGTTCGTCCCTGACGCCAGCTTAAGAGCCCAAACACAGGTTAGATTTATGGGCTTTTTCTTACCCCTTTTCGGCGCCCCCTCAACCGCCAAGTTACCAGTTTTGTGCCATCTTGATTCCGCATTCCATACACCGCCCAGTAAAGGTAGGCTGCAAATGGTAATAACGGGCACTTACATTTCGATAGGAGGACCTCTATGCTATGCGCTACGCCGACTCCATCACTGTTGATCCTCACAAGGCCGGCTATATTCCGTATCCAGCGGGTGGCCTTTGTTACCGTGATGGGCGAATGAGATTCCTAGTAACCTGGACAGCCCCTGTCCTGTCGCGGGGTTCCGTGACCAGCATTGGGATTTACGGCGTTGAAGGGAGGTATGTAACATTCCGGGTCAAGAATATTTGGTGATTTGCATTGACGTTGTATCTTTCGTCAGCAAGCCGGGTGCTTCGGCCGTATCGGCTTGGCTAGCTAACAAGACGATCGGCCTAAATCAAGAAGGCTATGGATCTCTTCTAGGTGAAGTGACTTGGACGTGTACACGAGTATGACTAGGCGCCTCTCCCCCACCACAACGGTATAGCTAACAGCGGCACTTAGCTCTCCGCAGAATGGGCAGCCTTAACAGATGCGAGTAGCCCGTTCGTCTGCGTCCCATTCAACATGCTCCCATCCGAGCTGGGGCCCAACTCGACGGAGGAGAAGGTTGAAGCAGAAAAGAACCGTATTCGCCGAGATATCGTCAGCAAGACGAATGCCGAGATCACCGAAGAGGACCAAAAGAGGCCGCATGAACAGAAGGCCATGAAACTGATGAGAGAAATAGGATCCGATCTGAACATCAACGCTTTCGCGTTGAATTTCCGATACGAAGATGGACGGCTCAATGATGATATTGAAGAAGCGAATTATCTCATGCTACGGGTCGTTGAAACTCTCTCGGTCGATAGTCCCTCGGATGACCCTACCAAAATCCCCTTGTTTCTCACCTCGACGGAGTTTTCTGATGAGCTTTACGGGAAGTGCAAATCCAATTTCGTCAAAAGACTCGGCCTCGAGCAAAGCACCCAAGACTGTGAGTTATTTCCAAGAGTACAGACGTTCCTTCTTGGCCATCACTATAGTTTAAGAGCCCTCTGTTTGTCCGAAATACTTCGATGTCCTGACCTAAGACGACGCTAGCTGACTGTGAACGTTCTAGTGATGGTGCTGAGGAACGTTGTCATGTCGCCGTTCCCTACGGACGGAAATTTTACAAACGACTTAGCCCAGATCTTCTATAACACCGTTGCGGCGGAGACTGAGGTTCGTTACTCACCCGTTCACCATTACCTTGCTCTATCTTAACGATTGGTCTCATCCTATAGGTTGTCCGTAAACGGAACACATTTGCGCCGGACTTCCACAGCTTTCTCATTCAGGTCAGTGCCCCGAAGTCTCTTATGCCCCCCTTTGATGTCTCTTGGGGCCATAAACTGGGTAAATAGGGGGTTCTACCCCAGTCGAGGTCTCGAATCGTAAACCAATACTGACCTCGGATTCGTGATAGGGAACGGAGTCTATATATCTCATTCATCTACCTATGTTCCACGTTGCCAATCATCGTCAGCAGCTGATCGTCTCCGCCGAGTTCGACGAGAGGTCAAAGAGCAAATACGTCGCGATGAAGACGTCGTATCCCTCGGAACCGATGATTCTCGTGACGCAGAACAAGACAATGCTGAAAGATGTGGTCGATAACAACGGCAGGTTCAAGGCGCAGATTACGACCAAAGAATGGTAAGGCTCCCTCATAGGCTACTAGCTAGTCTCGTTGTCCCGGGTGCATGTGCTGATTCCCCAGCTACAGTGGCATCATTCTCCGAAACATCGACGTCGTTTTCCGCCAGACGGTCGTGAGTCGGCCTCTGAACTCCAAGTACCGCCTAAAGGACTACCCGCCAACGTTCATGCCTTTCTACCTCTACGGGAGCGGTGAGTTCTAGATCCCTGTTACGGTTCTTATAAACAGCCGCTTACACATTGTGCAGAGAACGAGGCCAACATCGACCACGTTATCACGCGTGCGCCGAATTCACAGCTGTCCGCAGGTAAATGTAAACTCGAGTGGTATGAAAGCCAAGATCCAGCCGTCTGGGACAGACCCCTTGTCTTGCTGCTCGAGGATGTGCGCGAAGCACCCATGCAGCCTCTCCCGCCAAATACGGAAATCGGCTGTAAGAACGGCGCGGTTATTACGCGGAGTACTCTCTGTCCGAAAGATACTACTTCGAAAGTGCTACCGAAAAGAAAAGGCCATGTTAAGGTGTCGTCCGAGGACAACCAGAACGGACACCGCAATAGTCACCATAACGGCGATGCAGGCGACGCTGCCACCCTCTCAGACAATCCTGTCGACAGTCACGCAAAGGTACACAGGGAAGACGAGTCGGCAAAACCGCACAAAGCCGCGAAGGTCGTGAACAGCGAGACGCGCAGCGGCGCCATGAAGGGATCTAGTTTCTTCTTCCGTCCGGGCGCGACGTTCAAAGTAGGCGTTTGGGAGGATAAAGACCGCGATAGCGAGAGTTCCAGGTTTGCTAGCTTCGAGCTAGGCGACTTTGTTGGGCGCGGCACGTTGACGCTCGGAGATAGCGTCTATGTTGATAGCGAGGCCATCAACTTCGATCCGTTTAAGAAGGTCGAGAAGGTGAGCGAATGGCGGTACGAGTTTGATCAGATCGGGAAAGAATTAGAGTAAGCATGACTAAGTTTCATGTGTTGGATGAAGGGCGATATCACTTAACACCGTACCCGAGCTAGCTCTGGGCACCGACCGAGATTGAGAGACATCATGTGTTCTTGTCTATAGTGCCGCACTAAGCGTGATATAATTAGGAATTTCTAATGGTGTGCTTACTTACCGCTATGATGTAGTGTTTGAATAACGACATGCTAGAACGTTGTATATGAGACAGGAAATATAATAAGGATGGTATGTCAGAGCATTACGAGTCATTCGGGAATCAACGAGCTCCGAGCGAGTTCTCCGAGACTAGATAGTCTAAGGTGAAGCCGTTTATGATTAAATGGGACTCTCCTCTCCATCGGCCCCCGGACTTTGGTGATAATCGGGATAACAACGCTTCTTGCCTACTTTGGAAGCCACTAATTCCGCTAAACATTCCCACCCCGCGTCTGCCCACATCGGAACTGGAGTTAAGCCATCTGGATTGTTCATGCTAGGTATAGCTCGGGCTTCCGAGCACATCTAACGGCCTCACGCAATGGAGACGTCACCGCGTTGGATGTTCGAGATCGCGTAACATGTAGGTTTCGTGGGGATATAAAGAGCCGTAAGGCCTTGTTTATGGTCGCCTCGTATTAGTATAAACATGTTTCATCACCATCATAAAGAAGTATTAGTCGCAAAGAACAGCCAAACACGCCAAACAATACCCACAACCAATAACGAGGACGCATCATATTACTTCAATATACCGCCATTCACCATGTCTGGATCTAACCATATCAACAAGGTAGCCATCGTTGGTGTAAGTATAGCCTTGGTCTTATCTGGTACTGGTTTCAAGCACGTGAGACCGAACTGACTCTCCACATAGGCCACTGGCTCCGTAGGCAAGCACATCGTCAACGAGCTGTTGAAAGGCGGCAAACACGAAGTGACCGCCCTCACACGTGGCGAGGCAGAGATCCCCAAGGGGGTGAAAGTCGCCAAAATCTCGTATGACGACCCTACCAGCTTGACGAAGGCCCTAGAAGGCCAAGACGCCCTCATCATCACCCTATCAACCCGGGCTCCTAGGGGAACACAGGAAAAGCTCATCGAGGCCGCCGCGGCAGCTAATGTACCATTTGTTCTGCCCAACGAATGGGGCGTGGAGACCGCGCATGCGGCGCTCGGCGCGGACATATTGATGGGCCCGCACGCGGCGGCGGCGAAGAAGAGGGTCGAGGAACTTGGAAAGAGTTCCTGGATCGCTGTGACGACGGGCTTTTGGTATTCGCACAGTCTGGCAGGCCCCGAGTGTTATGGCTTCGACTTGAAAAACAAAACTGTGACGTTCTTTGACGAGGGGACCGTGAAGATCAACAACATCGTGAGTGGCTTGTGATTCTTTTCAAACAAACTGCGGTAGGGTGCTAACAGAACCTCTGAAACAGACTTGGGAAAGGACCGGAGAGGCAGTGACCAAACTTCTATCCCTACCAATCGAGTCCGAGGATGGCGGACTCGCGCTTTCAGACTATAATAATAAGCATGTGTACGTTTCGTCGTGGCTGTTGAGCCAAAAGGACGTGTTCAAGCAGGTCCTCAGGGTGTCCGGCACCAAGGAGTCGGACTGGACGATCAAGTATGAGCCCGCAGTCGAGCGCTACGAGGAGGCAAAAAAGCGGCTCTTCTCCGGCGATCACTCGGCTTTCGCGAGGCTACTCTATACGAGAACGTTCTATAACAACGGCGATGGCGACTTTGAGAGCAGACATGGCCTAGACAACGATAAGTTAGGTCTTGCTAAAGAAACGCAAGAGTCTCTAGACGCACAAACTAAGCATGCATTCGACCTTTCCGCGTCAGGATATAAATATTGAACGGAAGAAGATCACTTGGCATGTATTAATTGAGCGGGGGCTTGGGCTGATGGCACTGTGTACTTATCAGTAATTTATTGAACAAAATTTTCACTAGAACGTACAATCTCTTACCACTACCTTGCTGAGACCGCTACTACACGATGCCCGGGGCTTCTTTCTTGAAGAAGCGCCCTAATGGCCGCCCCACGGAGAATACGTGGGCGTTGTACATCGCTCCTATAATGGTGCTAGGGTCGGCGCCTATCGCCGACGGCCAATCCATGAAGAACGACGCACCCACGGTGAGTATCATGATTGACAAGGCAGCAACAGATAGGTAAACACATATAGTCTCCGCGCTCTCAATTTGAACGCCATTGCAAGGGACGTTCCCAAGATAAAGGGGAAGGATCTCGGAGAGAATAGTGGCAGCTGCTACAACAGCAAGATAAAGATCCCGTCGCGATGGGACGAGTGCGAGCCATAGACCCGCAAAAGGGTTCGTCGCGGGGTTTAGATTTATCGCCCGACCCTTGTTTAGTCGTTTGCGTTTTAGCAGCTTATACGGACTGAGAAAGGAAACGGCTGGGGTGGATGTGTCAGTCGACTAGAGCAATTGGGGACGGGATTTATATAACCTTACCATTGAAGAACGAGCCCCAAGCAAAGGTAATTAGAACGCCGGCTCCAGAAAACAAAAAGCGTACGCCGACTGCTTTGCCTGTAAGTCCTCGCCGATATTCCGATCCCCGAGCGACGATATCGTATGTGAGCACCGCTATCAAAACCCCACTCAGCAACAGCAGGAACAGTATTCTACCTGCCCAAGAAAGCATGAAAAAGGGGACAGAATCCCCACTTGGCCAACAGAGGCACCGCTGTCGGCGGGCATCTTCCGGATCAACAAATGCCACAGATCGGCCGGCCTTCTTTGCTGGTTTCTCTGCCGCATAGTCTAGTTCTTGCGTAACAATATGCACAGCGTACTTCACAGCGCCATTCTCTTCCCATTCACGTAGGGCAAAAGTTTTCGCTCGGAGCTTGTTGGCGAATTCCTTAGTAGCAACCTTATGCCCAGATTTGCCGTGCCAGCGTAATCGTTCTAAGATTTTCTGCATATCTGTGCTAGCTGCCAGCTGAGCCATATCTAAGATATTCCAAGGATTGTGTTTCACCCCAGTTTCCCACCGCCGAAGTAGTAGGACCACCCAAATGGCACCGGCTGCCAAAAGGATCAGCAATACCGAGAGCACTTGGCCGGGCACCGGGAAGACGCCCAGAGCAACGACGCATTCCAATGTGTTCGCTTCGTTTGAATGGCATTGCGGACCTTGAAGTATAAGCCTAAATACTTCTGCACTGAACGGGATGGTAAGTGCGCTTAGGGCCACGAGGACGCTGGTCAGTCCCAAGAGACGCTGTCCACTTTGTAACGACCGGAGCCCATCTAAAAGGCTCGCGGGCCCTGTGGTTCTCAGACACAGCGACTCCGTGGCGCTGGCGCCGCGGTCCGATGCCAGCGCGTGAAATCCCTGGTAAAGTTTCACGTTCCGGTTTAAGATGCGAATAGGGATTGAAACAAAGATAGCGAGGAGGGTAGGGAGCATAAGGCCAGCAAAGTATACTCCATCGGGCATGCGCCGCAACTTCAAGGTTCGCTGATCATTCGGGCTTGGCAATGAAGTTGGTATGGGTGTAACTATTACAACTTGGGTAGGGATGGGCTGAAGGACTATTGTTGTTTTTGTCGGTACGCCATTCGTGTCGTACAGAGTACTTAATGACGTCGTCTCAGGTATTATCGTCGTTATCGTCGCAGTAGCAATATTATTACTGTCATACAGAGTAGTGGTCGATTCAACATCATAATAAGACAAGGTCGCCGTAGGATATCCTAACGGGTCCCTCAAAGTTGTCTCTTGTGCAGATCTTAGGACATGGGCGAATTTTGTCTTGGTGGGATGTCCCGCCGCGTCGGATTCGATAGTTGTGAATACCATATCATATACGTCTTGAGATATGGTAGATACCGTGCCATTCGCGTACGTTATGGTCTCTATGTAGTCAGTTAATGGATCCGCTATCTTGAGATGGCCGAATATAATTGTGGTCATGGTAACTTCGATAAAGCTGCTCTCCGCAATACTTATTGAAGTAGTGAAAGTTGTTGTAATCGGCGGGGGCGTCTCCGTGGTCTGCGTCACTATACTTGGAATCAGCAATGGCGCTCTTGAGCGTGCTCCGTAAGTGTTTAATAAGATGGTGTAAGGTTGGAAAGACATGCTCCTGGCCTGAATAGGATGCCTTGTACTCTTGAAATGATTAGAATGATTATATGACTCCAGGAGATACTCACTTATGACGGTGGTGAAAGGTTCATTTTCGTCTGGGGCATCCCGGACTGGGCCGCTAGGAAGTCCAGTGGAATCGAACGGATCATTAGTTTGTACTAATATGTTCTTGGATGTATTTATCTTAATACCCCTAGTCGTTGTGATCGTACTAGTTATGCTCGGGGGTGCCTGGATTGAAGTCACCACAGCCACGGATGGAGCTTGATCGGTCGTGAGTGAAGATTTTCTAATAGCATCGCCATTTTGTTCGGTGTGTTGGTCCCCTGTTTGATCTTGTGCTTGGCCTGTCAACTGACCCTGTGCTTGACCTGCCGACTCACCTGCTGATTGGCTATTCGACGGATATGGTAAGTCTAGCAGGTGTACGTCTGTGGGGTTGGTAGAGGTTTGACTAGGAACTTTATCGCCAACTTGCTGCCCACCCACTCGGGTCGGGACTAAAGGGAAATTAGGAGTTGTAGGCTGTGATAACTGCCCACCACTTGTGCCGTGTAGAGAATCAACTGTAATAGCCTCATTACCTTGTGAAGGGCTAGGCGCGGGTAAGTTCTGGTCATTGTCAGCCGGCACGGCATCTGGTGCGGTTTGCGTGGGAGGCCGGACTTCGTCAGAACTCGAGTCGCCACTAGGGCTTGGACCATTTGGCGGCGGGTTAGCCGGATTTTGCCCCGTGGTAGGATTATGCTCATCGGGTTGGGTAAGACTAATTATATTTGTTGCGCTAGGGCCATGGCCTATGGGTGTTACATCTGTAACCTGAGCGTTTGTCGTTGATGGCTGACTGTTTTGGACCCCTGTTGAAATCCCCGTTGTTTCTGTGGCAGGGGGTTGTATTGACGATGTGGGCTGGCCCTCGGGCTCGGTGGTCGGGTTTGGTTCTGTAGAGTTATTGGATTTCGTTGCAGAGGGTTGTGTAGATAAGGTGGGTTGGTTCCCAACTTCTGTAGAGCTGCCGATTTCTGTAGTTGAGCTGACTTCCGTAGAACTATTATTTTCGACTGTTGAGGATAGTGTAGACGAGGTGGGTTGACCCTCAACCCCCGTCGCCGAACTAGATTCTGTAACTTCTGTAGTTGAGCTAGCTTCTGTGGTCGAGCTAGAGTCAGCCACGGAGCTAGGTACGGCCGTTGAACTGGATACAACAGTCGAGCTGACTTCTGTAAGGGTATTGGTTTTCGTTGTAGAGGAGAGTGTAGGCGAGGTGGGTTGACTCTCAACTTCACTAGTTGAACCAACTTCTGTAGAGCTACTCGACTCAGTAGGCGAGGAGGCTGACGTAGAGACACTAGTATCTGTACTATTGCCGTGCCTAAAGTATCTTTGATTTTCCACGTCGCGGTTACGTAAGCTAGATCTCTTGCGTATCTCGGTGGTATTTTGGAACGCTGGGAGAGCTTCGTCCATACTGGATGCGTCAGGCAGTAAGCGTAAGGTAAGTTGAGATAGTGCAAAGAAAGCAACAAGACTGCAAGCTAGAATTAGAATGAATGGCCGCCTCAGGGGCACTGGCCTATAGTTGTAGAGTATAGATGAAGTCGGTAGTGGTTTGTTAAGGATTTCTTCGGAGCCTCGGTAGCTAAGGTCTTGCAGACGATCATCAGTGTAGAGCCCACCCGGTGAGAGAGCGAGGGGGTAGCTTTCGACGCGGACCTCAATGCCCTTCCCAGCTTTGGTGCTGAAAGAGTGGGAGAGCGTGGCGTTTCTGTCCACAGCCTCCGGTCCGTAAGAGCCCACGACTTCGGCATATCTATCACGGTCGTTTTCGAGGTCAACCTCGTCAAACTGTTGGATCGGCAGACTCAGATAATCCTGATCAGCAAGGGTACCGTCTGATAAAGCCGGAAGATTTGGATTATGCAGTGCCGTAAATGGAGTCTGCCGAAGGACTTGTTGAACTGTACCCCTAAAGCGCTCTCGTCCTGACAACCGCCGTCGCTCCGTCCGGTCGCCGTCGTCATCAACGTCGACTTGTGCGACCTGCAGGAATCCGCCCCCCCTAGGACGGCCCCGTTCGCTCGGCATATTTCGTATGTTGGGAGACGGAATGAAAGCACCCTGGAAGCTCAATCCGGCATTCCTATGGCACAAGACTTTGGGCGTCTTGAGCACTGCATGTAGTCTAAGAGATGAGAGTGATAAAGGCCGTAGAATTGCTGTTAAACGGCCTAAATTCTATGTTGAATTCCGACGGTCTCGCCCCCAGGGTCTAGACAACAGGTTAAACGAGGCAGCGTCGAAAGATACATGACTGCCTCTCGGCAAGTAAGGTACTCACTCTTACCCCTTCATTGCCCTGCATATCGCCAGTGCATACCATTATTATCTCCCGATTACGACTCTTTTGGGCGGGAAGCGCCGGGAATTAAGGCTGTGTGCTGCTAGTTGACTACTTACTATAGTCACTCAGGGTGCCCCGGGAGGCGCCAGACAGTATGTATGTTGGTAATTTCATCGAATGAGGGCCAACTGCATAGGATAGTTGGGTTACATTGTGTCCTGACTGTGCATTCACATATGCACTGCGAGCCTGTGCCGCACGCTATTTGGGGTATATCACCTCCCGTGGTAATCGCCACAAGGCTTGGGCATCGGTGAACCCATCTTCTTTGGTCTCTCTGCAGCGCAATATAGTTATTTGAGAGGTCGATATTTCTCCGATGGTGCTACGAAGCTAGCCTGGCTCACTCTTTTTGGGCGGTTGATCACAAATTGGTATTGGGGGTGGTATAATTTGGTATATTAAGTAGGTAATGAATAATGGAAATAGACGGCTATCTATACTACCTTGGTTGTATAGAATATAGAATGTCTAGAAAGTATCCCACTAGGCAGCTGGTAGATACCGGGACATCGTGAATGTCACGAATCATGTCTCAGTGGAAGGTCTCGACGTTGTGTCTCGTTGTGTCTCGTTGGCTGTACCTAGGTACCTAGTCTAGTTTTAGCGGTGGGCGGGGACACCCGAGTCTAGCCTATTATAGCATGTATCTATAAAACAGCTACCTAGGTATACCTAAGCCTATAGGTACCTACCTAACCTAGGTACCTTACTTAGGTACCTTGGGCTATAGGTGAGGTAGGTTGGTCGCAATGAAGAGCGTTTCTGACAGTCACTTCTTCCTGATATTTCGAGCCGGAAATTACTATCTTAATCGTTTTATTATAAAAAGGCTCGCTTGTATATACATAGTAGATTCCTACAACACCTCAATCATGCCGGTTTTGGCTTTGGATCCTAACTGCTAGCTGGGCTAGGTCGGTCGCTGGGAGTGATTGGCGAGCCTTGCACAAGATCGCTGGCGATCATAACGTTGGTCCATAATGGTGTAAATCAAGGGTTAAATTGTAAGGCAATCTTCCGTTATCGACATTTCTGTAATCCATAATCTATCGTGTTTCCTTTTCGCGTATTGCTGTTGACTACCCCAACCAGCTGTCTGTTTTGGAGGCCAGCAGCTTTTGCCGAGATGAGAATGTAGTCTCTCGAAACCCAGGCGACTCAATACGCCTACGTTCCGGGGTCATAGGCCCGAGTGCCGGGGATGAGCTGACGGTTGAATATGTCCGGGTGTGGCTGTCATTTGTAGAGTGTGAGCGCACGCTAGATGACGATGGCGAGATCACCGATCCGTCAAAAGACAGCGCGTGCGGCCTAGCGTACAATGGTCCGGAGGGCTCAATCTCCACCGACTCTGTAAACAGTAAAGGGATAAAATGTTAGCTAGGATTCTTGAGTTGGGCCTTCTCAATTTTCGCTAGGGCGTGGCATTTGCGGGACTCAAACGGTGACCGCCGAACGTGATGCGCAGTGCGAGGACCGAAGACTGTATACAGTATGAAGGTATTTCATACATACCAATATGCGACCATGTCAATCCTGGTGGCGGTTCAGCAAGATGCTCTTCTAGGGTCTTTTGAGCTCTATGGAGTTCATTAGTCGATGCCCCCCAATCGAGTAATTGGGTTGCTCGGGTGTGCCTTGGTTGCTTCTACCAAAGTAGCATAAATAAGGAAATAACTCACTCATCGAGCTTAGTTTCCAACTTCTTAAGCTTGGATTCCCAACTACGCGACAAGCCTTTAAATTTCTCAGAATCGGGAAGCACTGTTACACACCCCGTCAGTATCAAATACTACGATGCTATCGCGGGGCGCATCGGCGGTAATAAATCGCAAAAGGCGCAGAAACTGAGGCAATTCCGGCCGAGAAGACTTACTTTTCACCTGTCTTTGTAATTTTTCAATAACCGAGCTACCACGCTCTACATCATGCGACAATAACGTTATTTGGCCGTCCGACGTGTTTAGGTTATCCTCTGCGGCTTCGACGCGCTGGCTCAGAGCCTTAGCCCGGCTGTCGATAACCCGTACGCTATCGTCGATGGCTTCGATCCTTTGGCCTAAGGACCTGGCTTTAACATCGATGTTTTTGAAAGCTTCCTCCACAGTATCAAGCCGTTGACTGAGTGTCCGTTGAGCAATACTATTCGCTTCTTGGTCAAGTTGTTTGGCGTCAATAGTTCGCACATAGCCCTCGAAAATTTCCATGCGCTCGCTCAGCGCGCGGTGAACGTCGTTGAGAGCCTCCTGATCTAGCTTTATCCGAACTTCGAGCGTCTCGACCCGCTTATTGAAGCTTTTGCGCACATGCTCCTCAATGGCCTCAGATTGCTCACTCAGCACCTGTTGGAACCGCTCCTCGAGAGCGTCAAGCTGCTGCTTCAAAGCTTGATCATGTTGTTTCTCGAGCGCTTCCACCCTTAGTGCAAAATCTTTCTTGGTGGTGCTGAGGATCTCCTCTTGGTCGGTCAAGCGTCGCGAGGCGGCATGGCTGATCTTCCTCCTGCTCACCAAAAGCCAGAGTAAGAAGAAAGTTCCCAAGAAGATAGCGCCAATGGTGAACTGGTCATTTGCGCTCTCTAGAAATGCGCTCCAGTTGGTCGCAGGCCGAAGGGCGGTACTCTCAGCAGGTACGGTCTCTAGTACTATGCTCTCAGGGGCTATACTCTCCGGAGGTATAGCCCGGGAGACTATAGTATCCCTCTCTGGGAGTACCCCCTCGGGAACTATGCCCTCGGGAAGGGCATCCCGAGATTCTGGGCTCTCGGGAAGTGACGCGTCGAGCTCGGGATGCGACGCGACTTGCTTGCGAGGTTGAATCCCCGGAGACGACCCGAATAGGAGACTGTTCCAGTCTACAAAAGCCGGCATACCGTGACCGCCGCGAGACGAATCCTAAAAAGCGCAATTCGCAAAATGTAGCAAAATAAACAAAAGAAACAACGTGGACAAAATTTACAACAGCCCCACCGGCTCGAGGATTGAGATTTTGGGATGCTGGAAGACGATGCTCGCCGGACTTATCGGTGACATGAAATAGGCAAGCCAAATTAATCCCTGAGCTGGTCGTGGGATCAGCATAAGACGTGGCTGGGGCCGCACTTGGCCCACTTGTTCCCCGTTTCGCAACACCTTATTTAGTCGAATTACCCTTGAATCACCGTAGAACCACCCTTGAATTACTGATATGGCGTACTGATGGGGCCGGTATGGAGCTGGTATGGAGCTCGTATGGAGCACTGTTCTTACCGAAAGGGGTATCGCAGCGTGACGCTTTTATCCCAAGCTAGGGATGGCGAGTCTCCATCACTCTGACCGCTTCTCACTTACGGCCTTATTAGCATTAGATAGCTTGTCGGTGAGTGTTCATAGGTCAGTGTCTAGGTAGGCATGCAGGTCATCGCTGTGTACATCTCAGAGCACGTCGATGTATGTGGCCATTTTCTGGCCATTCACACCGCTTCAGATTCCACTGTACACTGTACGGCATCTGAGTGTAGCGTGGTATGATCAAGAGAGGGGTGCTCTTTTTTTTTTTTTTTTTTTTTCCCCTTCTTCCCCCCTCTAACCTGTCGATTACCTAGGTGTTCAGACACACGTTTTTTTAAGACACCAAACTCTTCGACGGGTTTATGAGACCATGACTCTCCTCGAGGCAATTATAGTACATAACCGTACTAACCTAAGTCATTTAGGTTAAATATGTCTAGCATCTATCCATAGTATATTGAAGATGTCAATCTATTAGTTACTTTAAGCTAATCTTTACTATACGACCTGTTATCGCGACACAGTCTACTGTGTATAATGAGTCACATGTAAGTAGCTGTAGTTGTTGTCGAATGAGGAATAACGATCGTATCGCATACTTTATGAACACTTCTTTCCCTTCTGCGATCGATGTGGTACGGAATTTTACAGTCGCAGTCATCTGAACTCTCGCCCACCTGAGCCTCTCTAATCCATTTTCAGTCTCAATCATACCCTTCCTCTGTACACTAAGCCATATTCGCCTAAGCGGTCCAGTTGTCATTCACTCACTAGCATATCGCGTCCTGGGCAAAACCCGCTATTTTTTCGCATACGCTACTACGTACTGTACAGCAAGCATCGCAATGCGCCCCCTCCGATTTCACTCGGAATCGACCCCAACACTCGGCTGTTGTAAGCGCGTCTTTAATTTAGCTCTGTATACGGAGTATCGCCGTACGGAAAAGCCTCGCTACCATTAGTTCGATATACCTGGAAATATACCTGCTAGACGCCGAGTACCTTATAGGATATATGCATCCGCAGGTCTTATTGGTGGAACATCGCTTTAGCACCTTAATCGGGTGATTGGGAAGATCCGTCCATCTACGTACAAACCGCCCCATCATCGTTAGCGTCGAGCCGCTCCGTCGTAGTCAACAGAGCTCTCCGGACCAAAACTCGAGCTAATAAGCCTCTTCATATACAGTTTAGTTGTAGCAGTATCAGCGGCTAATTTCTTCCACTTATAAATTATTAATTTGCTATTTATAACCATACTTATACCATTGTATTTACATTGTTTCACTCATGTGTAAGGCTCTATAACTCGTTTGGGTATCGTCTTGTCTCTTGAAGTTTTACACTACTTAGGTAGTGGCTCACAGAACTCGGATGGCGTTTATTTAGCATTGTAGATGAGGTTGCAGCAAAGATTTATCGGGATGTGTCAAATCGAAACACAACGCAAAAACCTTGCATTAAACTGTTAGCCTGTTGCGTCCTTTGTAGTGACCATTCAAGCACCGATGCGAGGCCTGGTGTAAGTAAAAACATACCTACATCATTAGGAATATCAATACTCGCTGCGAGTCCGGTTCTCTCTCCCACTTTACGTCACTATATACCCCGAACATGGTCTTCCACCTTGCTCCCCTAGCGACAAACCCCTAGTCTCGAAGACCAACACACTATGGCTAGCAAAATTAACGCTGTGGACTTTTCTAACGAAAGTCGGAGATGAGATGAGGTAAGATATAGCTATAACGAACCGGGATAAATGCGTGCTTTCAAGTTTGCCTGTAACAGAGGCGCCTAAACGAGATATATTTTAGGATTCGACGCGCACTTCCTTACCTAAAGTTTTAGTAGTAGACGAGTTGAATTTTGACAGCATCTTATCGGTCCTAGGCCTCTGCCCTGTGGCTGATGTCCGGGCAGACAAAACCCAGAGTTATTGAGTATATTGCCAACTCAAAACGGTAGGCAAGAGTATCACTAGCTTCGGTACTGCAAGAACGAATGCGTCACCCTCGATAGACGAGCTATGCGGAGAAGTCTCATAACGACACTGTTGATTCCAATAGGGGCCATAGCCTTTCCCGCAACCATCGTCAACGACTAAACGATCGGTCGGGTAGATCGGGTAGTACTCGGTACGTATAATGTAGGCCTGAGGTACCTAGTACCCAGAAACGACAACAATAAGTAAAGAGACAAGATAAGAGTGAGAATGTACTCCATAGCTGTTTCCGAGGATGATGTTCTACCCTCGGTCATAATCGTGGATATCATCTAGGCGCAGGGTGTCCACTTCCAAGGGCCTTAGCAGGTACACAGTACGCTTGAGATAGGCTAGATGGGGCTGCTCGTCTATACTTTTCGCGACGTGTATATTAAATATACAATAAATTCACGGCCCATTTATGATCCAGCCGCCGAGTTTTAAACACACCGGGTATCTCGTCGACAAGCGACTTCCATTCCCCATGGGACTTCACGTGTCGTAGTTGCTTGTATCGGGCTGCAGTAGGATCGGCTATGTCGTAGGGCGTTGTGTGAAAAGCCGGCGTCCTAATATAACGCATTAAGGGTTAAAGACATTCGGCCATTTATTCGTGGAAGGGCACTGACTTCAAGGATATATATGATATGAGGTATTTAGACTTACAGCTACATAGATGTGGAAGGTCCTGGAAAGATTGGAGAAAGGATTGGAAGTTTACCTAGGAGTTTGCTGCCTAGGAGAAGCACAAAGATGCCTTGTGTATATCAAGAAGTTGTGAGGTAGAAGGTAGATTAATTCAGTATCTTCACACCTCATCGCTTTCAACCCTATTCATCGTCGTCATTCGCGGGCGGCTTCCGCGGCCAGTCGCGTGCAATATCGATCCGCTCCTTGGGCCACCACCATTCGCAGAAAACAAATATTAAGTAATCAATGACGACGCAAAGGCAAAACAGCTTGCCCGCCCACACACCACATCCGTAGTATCTCTTTAGGCGGTCGATGAGCGCAAAATTACGCCCTCTAGTGGCACTCCAATGAGAAGCATTCCCTATTTCCGCCCCATAGAACTCATCCTCACTAATATCTCCCGATATACCTCTATATACGCGTTCAGCTCGTTTAGCGACGTTCGTCCAAGAATACATCGTCTTCACTTGTTCATGGAATCTTTCAGTGCGAACTTTATTCGCACGGAGAGCTGCAATCGCTCTGCCGGTGGCGGCTACAAGGTCATTTTCCTCAGGCTTCGCGAAGACAGTCATATGTGAGGGGAGTACTTCGGGAATACCACCAACGGCCGTGCAAACCACATAGAGACCGCAGCTTGCAGCTTCAACTATCACCGTACCGAATGCCTCCGTCAAACTAGGATGTAGATAGATATGGCCCTTGACCATGATGTCTCGCACTTTCTCGTGCCGCACAGGTCCCAGCATTTCAACTTTGTCCTGTAGGACGTTCTGTTCGATCATCTGCTGCAAATCAATCGCCTTCGGGCCTGAGCCAGCAATTATAAAGCGGGTATTCGGATGATTTTCGAGGATACGGGGGATGGCCGCAGTGAGGAGGTCCGTGCCCTTGTTATAAAAAAGGCGGCTTACTACCACAATGGTGAGGGTGTCGTTAGGCCCTAGAGGATGGGCGGGTAAAGGATGTTGAGCGAATGGTAGGCTACTCGGCTCAGGACGCGGCAATGGCTTGAAGTCGTCGGAAACAAGCGCGTTGGGAATAACGGAAACCATCAGAGGATCGAGAGCCGCCCTTAGAACGGTATTTTCCTTACTACAAAACAAAATTTAGCGCCTCCAGCTCAACCGAACGCCAAGATCCCAGGATATTCTACTCACCCTGTATGACTAACACATATGACATGATCAACATCACTGAGCGTGAACTTAAGCAATTTGTTGGTGAAGATGCTGCCAGCATCTGCGAAGCCAACCAGAGAATGATCGGTGAAGACGGTGCGGAGACCCATAGTTCTACCATGAAGGATAGCCTCTTGACACAAGGTGCTCATGGTGGCATGGCCGTGTACAATCTCTATCCGCTCTCGAATGATGATGTTGCGGAAGAGAGGAAAGAAGGAGAAGACAGTAGGAAAGGTAGAGGAACGGTATATGATGGCAAAGGGGACATGGAAGACCTTTACGCCATTTGTCAAGTATCGAACACCTTTTCGATCGTCGTAGGCGTGTGTGATGACAATAACCTTATGGCCTCGGTCGATCAGTTTTGTCGCGAGTTGGTAGATGTGGCTTTCGACTCCTCCGGGTTGGGGGTAGAAGAAATCGCACACCATAGCGATATTGTACGTTCGACGTGGCATCGTGACGGCTTAGAGCGGCAATTCCCGTGGCAGCAACGAGTATTTCTTAAAGCGTAGTAGAAGATAAGACGGTAAATTCTTTTGTCGACGAGGAGGTGGGATGAGAATCATTGGCTCGTCGCTAACGACGGCAGTTGAACCGTACTAGGAGAGGGTATTAATGAGAACTATGAACTGATTGCAATGTTGCGAGCGCAATGGCCTCACTCACAGCCATGCTGCCTATGCAGACAGCACGAAATGAGAATAGGCTTTCCCCATCGGAGGCAGAGTATAGCATGCTTTAGACGAGGGAAACACGCAGTCGATGACGGGGTGCGGGAGATGCTGCAGCATCTCCCTACCTCGATCTAATGCAGGTACTATCTTGGTCAGAGTGTGGGGCAGATCTTCCACCTCCCACTCATATAACTCTGATAAGATAACGATAAGCTAACAGCATCTAGCCATAGCGAAGGCGGTCAATTTTCCTGCGATGGCAGAATATCAATGATGCGCTTCTCCAAGTCTCTTAAAGCGAAAAGGTCTCGTGGCAGCCAACTTTGTCGACGGCCCTTTCGAATGGTTTTCTAGAGAAAACTGTGGACCTTGCGAAAATGTATTCCCGCTATGTGCCACCGCCCAAGGGTGACTCGATTCCTTCGAATACAGAGTCAATTGTTTCTTCCCAACTCCCCCAAGTCCCGCCGAAACCGCAACCGACTGCCTACGCCCGATACGTTCCACCACCGAAATCAAGCCAATCGACGTCGCTTCTCGTTACGGCTCCGCAGCATGTTCGATTTGGTGGTGAGGAAGAAGCTAATCGGGAAGAACCGCCCGCCAAAAGGGTTAAATTAGTACAGAACGAAGCCGCTATCCAAATTTCAAACCAAGAAATTTCCAAAAAGTCTAAAAAGAAGAAGCGCAAGTCCGTACAATCAGATGCCCCGGTCGATGGTACGGCTGCCGTTGGTGGTAGCGGAGGCGAGGAGATAAAGGTGCAAATCGAAGAACACGAAGACATCGCCAATGGTTTAGAGGATACCAAAACGCAACAAGAACCAGGCAGCCCAATATCACAAGCAGAAGAATTATCCCCGTTACTAGAAGAACTCAAAGCAGAAGAAGCTAGCAAACGAAAGGAAAAGAAAAAGAAAAAGAAGACCAAGGATGACGGAGAGTCCTCTGGCCACATCGAGGATAGCATTCCCCTTCGCCATAAAGCTATCTTAGAGAAGAAAGCAAAATCTATACAGAAAGCCCCAGAACTCACGCCAGAAGATATTGCCATGGATGATGTAGCCCCCGAGGCTAACCACGACGCATCCCAACAGAAGACACCCGAGATTGAGCTACACGGGCTAGAGCCGATTCCTCAACCAGAGCCGGTGGCCGTAGACACGAGTACCCCTTCGTATGAAACACTACCACCTTGGTTGGCATCTCCGATTCGGATCTCCCAGGGTGCTTTTGCACCGTTCACAGATTTTGGCTTGAGTCCAGAATTAGGTATCACTCCAGATATCGCGGAACGGTTGACCTCAAAAGGCTACAAACAAGCCTTTGCAATACAAACTGGTGTTATACCACTTCTTCTTCCTAATCACTGCAAAAAGATGCAAGGCGATGTATTGGTTTCGGCGGCAACCGGCTCGGGAAAAACACTTGCTTATACCTTACCCATGGTTCGGGACATCAGTCAAAGTAGCCGGCATTCTACCAAGTTACGCGCGTTGATAGTGGTCCCCACACGCGAATTGGTGAGACAGGTGCAGCAAGTCTGCGAAGATTGTGCCGGCATTTTCGCTCTCGATGGAGCGAAACGACGTCCCAGAATCGCCATGGCGATGGGAAGTCAGTCGTTCGAGCACGAGCAAACTTTCCTCATCGAGAGAGAAGAAATCTACGACCCCGGGTTGTACCGGCAAAAAGTGAAGCGCTTAGCTCGTTTGAGCGGGCAAGACCAGGATACCTCTGACGACGAAGACTCCGGCTACAATACTGAAGACGAGGAGAGAGACGCAATTCGCAGGAGAGAGGACAAGTTGCCGACCTTGCCTGACCATGTTATTGCATATAAATCCAAAGTGGATATTCTCATTTGCACACCGGGGAGACTCGTTGAGCATATCAAATTTACACCAGGATTCTGCTTGGATTTTGTTCGGTGGCTCATTGTTGATGAAGCCGACAAGCTACTCGGCCAGAACTTCCAGCAGTGGTTAGACATTGTCATTCCGCGACTTCAAAGTGGTGAACGAATAGGTACACGTAACCACAAGCAGTCAAACTTGTCTGGTGTGCGGAAGGTTATTCTCAGTGCTACAATGACTCGGGATCTTGATCAACTGGAAGGGCTCAAGCTTCGTCGACCGAGTCTTGTGGTACTCGAAGGCACCAAAGCCCAGGATCAAGCGAAAGATGACGTTAATCAGCAAGAGCATTCCCTACCCGGGCTGCTTGAAGAAGCCGCTTTGAAAGTCAGCGATGCTAATCTAAAGCCACTGTTCCTTATCGATCTGCTTCGAAGCCATTATGTGCTGAACAAAGGTAGCGATGCCGATAGAATTACATCAGAAGACGACGACACTTCTTCGTCTGGGACCGATTCAGAGATGGATTCAGATGTGGAGCCTGCCGACTTGAAGAAGCCCATCAAGCCTCTCAAAACCCCCTCGGAAGCTCAGGGCACGCCAACTGTGTTAATATTCACCAAGTCAAACGAAACAACACTGCGTCTCTCGCGCCTACTATCGCTGCTAGCGCCAACGTTGGAGCCCTTCATCGGCACACTCACTTCTACCACGCCTTACACAACCCGCCGCGACACATTGCGATCCTTCAATACTGGGAAGCTCCGAATTATTGTCGCGTCAGACCTTGTGGCCCGCGGCATTGACTTGCCTTCGCTCGATCACGTCATCAACTATGATATACCATCAAGCATAGCATCATACGTGCACCGAGTTGGGCGGACAGCACGAGCCGGGAACACAGGCAAGGCTTGGACGCTCTTCACGAACCCTGAGGCGAGATGGTTCTGGAATGAAGTTGCAAGTGAAAAGATTATACAACGAAATAAACCCGTGGAACGCATCAGGATCACGGAGGAGAAGGAAGACGCCTTTGACGACAAAGTGGCTGCCTACGAGGCGGCCTTGGAGAAGCTGGGCCAAGAAGCTGGGCAAGGGCGTCACAAAGGTTGAAAAGAGTAGCAGGTGAGCTTGTATGTAGAATGATGTATGAAAAGAAGGCCCGTCCCGATCAAACATCAATCTATATCCCTTTTTTCGTGATCATCCATTTCCTGACAATCCTGCCACCGTCTAGCTCATATCTATCAAACGTAAACAACCTCGACTACCTGCTTACACACACCGCCCGGCCCAAATGAATCCCCCTAGGTATTTCGATAACCGGCTTCAATTCTTTTTGGATAACCGCTTCTGAGAGTTGTTTCCTGGTCCATACTCTCACATTAACGCCTAAGACCTACCTGGAAGGTGGATATCGCGCCGCGGTGTTCTATGAATTAATTAATTACTTACTTACTCTACGTACTCCTAAGCCGCAACCAGGGGTATTTTCAACGGACCTTTTACCCCAAATATTATGAGCAAGTCCAGCCTACCGACAACGACAAAATTGAGGGGTAGCCATAGCCCCAGCGAGATATATGGCTAAGGCACGGCGCCGGAAAACTCGCACCGTCCCACTAGCACCAGCCCGTAAATAAATGAACGAACCGCAGTCCTAAATCCAACAACCCGAGTCCCGAAATCCCGAGCCTCCCAGCGCTGCATAGCGTCAACCACACCCACACAATCCAAGGAACCATAACGAGGCTATCACAACGTGGGGCGGTGTTGAACTAAGCCGCTGGCGCGAGCCATGTCGCCATTATTCCGCCACGCTGTACGTCTGGCGAGCAAGGAGTACTTTTACCAGGAACCGCCTCGCGCGTTCGCGATATTCCGCGACCGTAGTAACCATAATCATTCTTCGTAAGATATACGGGAAAAAGGATGTCTAGCTAGAGCCTACCGTCACGTTTGAGTGCTCTACATTCCTTAGTGACCCCTTAAACAACATCAACACGTTCTAGACCGGTCGAGACCATCCCCAATAGTTCGTTCGGTGAGCAAACGGCAGTTATTTCTCCGCTTGCATCACTGGGTTGCGTTGGACTGGTGGTGATCGTCACTGCATGCACCCGTGGGAGTCCTAGGCTTCGGAGCCTCCGTCGCGGCCGCCGGAGTCATTTCTTTCCCTATCTAATAGGAAGCACCACGAGAGCTCGGCGTCTTTCCGCCATCCGAAATTGCCTCAGTAGCTAATTTCAAAACATCTTTACCCCTCTCTCTAATTACAGCAACTCCTCAATTCATCGGCCATAGATAAGCAAGTGCAGTTCTTGAACCGGCTTTTAATCCTTCGAAGCTACAATGCGACGTCGGTTGGCCACTGATATCCAAGACACCCACACCCACCCACATCCGCCGGTTTCAAGAGCTTATCAATGAAGCCGGCAATGTGGTCGATCATGTTGCTATTGGTATGCTCACATTCTATGTTTGGTTGCCAGGTCCCGCGGCGTCTCACGGCGAGGCTAAATGCTCCTCGGCCAAGCTAACTATTTAAGCCCCCCATTGAGCCAATGTGCAAATTATTCGTCCTGTGCTCCAACGTGGCACCGCTTTACATCATCCAGCACAGAGCCGAGGTAGAATACAGTCAGGTAGATGTGCTGCAGTACAACCTATTTTTGCTACCTTGCTAATGATTATGGCACCGGACGTAACAATTGAAGCTCCAAGGAGCCTTTGCTTCTCCTTCCACGCACGATAGAAATAGGGCGATGAAATTGTGTATGCCTTGGGTGAAATCGATGAGATTTCTAAATAGCCTACAGGCTTTAAAATATTATTATATTGCCTAACCAGTAGCCCGGGTATCTTCAAGTGAGCTTCTCGTAGTTGATCTGAAATTGTCGACACAGTTACCTCCCTTACATATCTTCGAGCGACCGGTCGGTGCCCAACCTGCTGTAATCACGAAGTGCTAGCGAGAATCACCACATTAGCAAGTTCTGAGACAACCATGGAAGTTCTTGGAGCCGTCGCAGCGACAGCTCAACTCGTCGGAATGGTTATGACGATACTTGAATCAATCTCTCAGCTTCACGACCTTGTTAAGCACATACCCGGCCGATACCATAGCTGGGAAACGGAGCTTACTATGCTGAAAGAGGCATTAGACTGCATACAGCGTAACTCATCTCTCCAAACAGTTCACATAGGTCGGGTCATAGAGGTTATGTCCCCAAAGGTCGAGACTCTGGTGCTACTGTGCAGGGAACATGCCCCCCGGCCTGGGTCTAAACATATAAGGAGAGTCTTAACTACCCTCTCGGCTTCCAAAGTCGAACCACGAATACTTCAGAGTTTCGAGTCCTTGGAACACGACAAGACTACGCTCATTCTAACGATTAATCTCCACATCGTATCAAACCCAATCGAGATTATTCGCCTGCAAACTGGAGAAATGCCTAAAAGGGCCCTTGAAAACCCCGAGGAAGACTCTCGTCAAAGATTCCCCGGCTCCGATGGTACATTTGCTGACCTAGCTTACCCTCCCGCCTTATCCCCACCCCCAGATCCGTCCCATCTCCCCTTTCTACTACTACGTCAGCATCACTCATTTAATCAGTAGCAGACCGTAGCCCACCAACTAGGGCTCTTGCACTTATCCCAAAGGAAGCTGGAAATGTGAGTCCTCGAGCCCGGTCCGCGCACATGATTCGCATCTATGCTTGCCTTGTTTGCGACGGGCAGAAAACTAATGATACGAGGGGACAGACCAAAGCTTTGCAAACGCGCAATCCTCAAAATCTACATAAATTGCCCCGGTACTCCGATATGCCTTTCTTACCCCAAGATAGCCGGAAGGAATCTCCTACCCCAAAGCAAGGCATCATCCGGCAGAACAGCTACACTAAGATTCGCGTGAAAGGGACCAGCAGTTTTGTTGGCAATACAAGTGGAGAAACAGCAAGTAGTAGCATCTTCGAAGACATTGAGCTCGACGGCGCTTACCATTTCGTCGGACAACATGAGCCACGGATGGTTGTGGATGTTCATAAGACTAAAGCGCGCACTGGCCTAAAGGGTGTCCAGCGTACTAAACTTCGTCGGAAGCCTTATTCTCAGCACTCTCAACGAAGAAGAGCTCTACGAAAAGAAGCCCAGGTGGGGGGGTGAGAAGGCGGCGCGAGTATCTCGCTACTTAAGTTGGGGTGTAAAGGTTTTACGAATATGTGTTATTGCACGGGGGACCCAGAATTCACCTACGCATGATCCTAGTTAGCGCCTACAAAAGCACTTTCTCGTTCTAGAGAAAATAGTTACAAAGCAAGTGCTTGTAATGAGGGCCATTGAAAAAGGATAATAGCTCTCGAGGGAGACGTCGAAAAGGCAAAACCGATCCTTACCTTCTTTTTATTGCCCCTTTCAGAAGTAGCTACAGATTGACGAACCAAAAAATTAACAGCTACGCTGCCTTCAACTTTACTTCCCGACCATGTCACAGCCAATGATTCATGATAGCAAGAATTGCCGATTAACAGCGACTGGCTGCCTCGGCCCTTTATTCCTCATGCTTACGGCGAAAGCGGCGTAGACAGGAGACTAAACTAAGCCAACCCCCCTCCCTCCTTCAAAACCCTAGGACCTCTACAGAAGGTATCAATGGTGGCCCCCAATGACGCTCTACCCCCCATTCTCGGTTGACCCTGGCGTTTTAGATGCTACCTTCAGCAGGCTGGGGAGCGTCCTGCATGGGCCTTTTCCGACTTTGCGAGAATGAAAACACGATGGCCGTGAATGGCGCCGTAGGACATAAAACTGCATTTCTGCCTAGACTGACTTACCCAGGGGATTTGAAATCACTCTAGATTACGTAATTTTCTTTTATCTGAGCCACCTCCGCCGGCGAGCATCAAGCCGCGATGTATGTCTCCAACCATCACAAGACTCGGCCAAGGCTAGCATCATAGCGGAGCTCCCACCCCTAATAATACCAATCTATCAAATTTCATATCATGTCGGCTTCTGAGGAGCCGAACACGCCCGATGCCCGGTATACGTATTGTCATTGTAAACACAAGGTTCCATACTGGTTCATAGCTCCTATAGACGATCAAGGGCACCCAAATTGGAATTCGGCCAGTATGTCCTACAGTCAATATGAGGGTTTCGAGATCAAAAGAAACATGCCGTCTGACATATGTTTTAGGCATTGAACGAAGAGCGATTTGCTGGGAGGTCAAATGTGGCTTCTCCGACCCTTGGGTGCCGTCTGGAGAGGAAGTCAGGCAGTGGGAAGACCAATATCACTCCGTGCGGCAGAGAGAGTTCGGGAACGCACAGAACTCCCGATTCGACGGTGTTAAAGTTGTGGGTGCAGGTAATTCCATTGGTGGTGAGGAGCCTTAATATCTCTTCATTCGGAATTTGTCCCAGCAGTACTAAGCAAGATTGAGGACAGACACGGTGATCAGCGGTACCACTATACAGAATAATAGTATCGTCATTTCGTTGTACCCAAAGGAACCCCGGTTCTTGGCCCTATACAATAACAGCGCCGAGATTTCCCCAAAAAGGCAGCTGAGGTTCCTTCGCAAACTCGCCATAAGGAGACGCAATAGAAAATAGCTCCTCCGATAGCATCATATGTACACATTTCGCTCTAGGGTAACCTGGAAAGAAGCAACAGGCCGAAGAAGTCTCCCGATACTCGAACTTGCTGCGCCAAATGGAAATACGAATTTAGGTCCAACGACCGGTCTCCCACCTTGACATTTTCTTTAACGTGTATCGGTATAAGATCCATCATCCAGCCTTGTTCAAGAGGGACGATAGTAGGACGATTGAAATGGATGGCGGTGACACGGATTTCCGATGGTTTCGCTTTGTGCGGGATCCAGTTCTTCAGGGAAGGAGAAGTTAGCGAAAGGAAGACCACAGTTCGAATGTATACATATTACGAGAATCGGACAGAAAGGATGAATAAACATACCTGGATCTCATCCGTAAACAGCTCTAAGAGATCCGATGTTACCGTAGCGAGGCCCTTCGTATTCTTACAGATATCGACGTCCTCGACGATCTGGAAGTCGGCATCTTTGCCCAGGAGCCATGCCGCGACTTTCCTGGCTTCGGCGTCGGCGCCCGACGGCAAGGGCTTGCTTTCCATGCTGAGGGTTGACATCGTTTTCTTTTCGTCTGTGACTTTGAGAGTGGAGCTCCGACGTTGAGCCAATGTATGCGATATTAGTACATTTTGAAAACCAGAAATATCAGGGGATGGAAATAGGCGGCCACATTTTGGATCAGGCTCGAATATTTCGCCATGTATGTCAGCTGAGTTTGGGTAGCATGCAGATGGCGATTATAGCGGTGTAGCCCCTTTTTGTAAAAGGGAAAAGAAATAAAATTAAAAGGAAAAAAAAGGACCGACTGTCGAATTATGGTACATCCAAAGGATTTGTCCAGCTCTTAATGCCTCTAAGGACACATACCGTGAAATATGCTAATATTTTATATGGTTTGGGCCTATCATTTACACTCAAATTAGCATTCTCGATTACTTAATACCCCTGCAGATCTATAATACAGTAAATTCCATTAAGAAATGCAAGTTACTGAAATAATAATAACTGCGTAAAACGACGAATATTGGAAACCACGGCTCTCTTACGGTTAATGGTGGTGGCTGAGTAGTCAAAGTGTAATTTCCTCGCATACCTTGGACACTTGTGAGGCTATGATAGCATGATAACCACAATCTTGCCCTTTCATGTAGATAGCTGATATCTAGGCGTGCGTACGTTTTTATAGTGTACTATATTTTCACTTCTCGTAGCATGCTCTTAGTGCAAGGAGTCGGACTTCCTAGGCGTGCCCACATTGGCTATCCTCAAATCAAGCGATATGCTTAAAGGTGACGTGAGCGGCCATGGTAAACGATGTTTAGTTCCCTCCAAGTCATTCTTGAGATGGCGTGCTTGGCTCTGACATGATGTCAATGATACCTCTAGGTACTGATCGCAGAGCTTAAGCTTCCCTTTCGCGTATATACCTCATTGGCTCCCAATCTCTAAGGTTTCATTGAACCATCTTCATGAAATTTGGGGGCTTGGACGCGTTAGGGTAGACGGTTCGCTAACAACGGAGCTGAAAAGAGAACAGCCAAAGAGCCACAGTCTTAGTCTACGCACAAGTCCTCGATCACCCCTATTAGGGTGCATTAGGTCGACCCAGTGGGAGGGCGAAGAGCATTAGGAGCACGGACTCAAGGCGGACTGAGGTGATTTTGTCATTACCGTCGTTGCCATCGTCATCGTCATCTGGTACCTCCAAAAAGGGTGAAGGAGAGCGGTCAAAGCCCCCAAGGGCGAGACCATCGCCATCTCGGGATTGACTAGAGGGTTTCGCAAGGGGCTCACGAGAGGCCTCACCACCCGAAGAGGAGGAAAATAGGCCGCGGCTTCTCGACGGGCTAGGAAATGCTTGAAAGAGACGTTCAAGGAGCCTTAGGACGGTTTTACAAGCTTACTCGCTCAAATTCGGGATAATCTAGAGGCGTACTCGACGAATCATAGCTACTCGGAAAGATACTTCCGACCACTCAGGGGAGTCCATCTATGACACACAAAAGCACTATGACGAGTAGGAATCAAGTCCAGTCACATGACCTCGATAACCGCGAAGCATGAGACAGGGGTTCTCGTCTACTAGCCTACATTGCAGCGGGTTCTGTTCTTCCTAGCTAGTCAGGGCGTATCTCGCTGGCTATCCTTCAATGGTGAGTATGAGAATTGATGCAAACCCCTAAGCTAACGCGTGAAGTCATTTACCGTGAGGATATACTACGCCTTCTAGATCAAAGAAGGTTTTGTGTGTATAGCAGTGACCCCTGGATAGTTGGCGTCCCCCCTTTACACAAATACAAGCGTTCATCATGCCCCTATGCTGGGGACCCTAGTGGAAATTTCGTCGTCGTGCTCTGCCCACTAAGTTAGATTGGCTACTCACGGGCCATGCGCTCACAGGCCACCCCAGCCACCGATTTACGCGTCACAACGCATATATAAACACTTACTTATACCTTTATTACTTTTTTAGCTCTTTCCTTCTTTTTATACTTATCTAAATCGTTTTTTCTTGCTTTTTATTATAATGC
Organism: Xylaria grammica; assembly: GCA_004353285.2. NCBI lineage: Eukaryota > Fungi > Ascomycota > Sordariomycetes > Xylariales > Xylariaceae > Xylaria > Xylaria grammica. The sequence continues at coordinate 4,954,063 of NGZP02000009.1, forward strand.
CTATTTTAAATGCTAAAAAGCACGCTAAAGCTATAGTTTATAATATTAAGCTTAGCTTATTAATTTATATAGCATTTTTAAAATAAAAAATGCTTAAGTTATATATTACCTACTATTTTTTTAATATATTAATTAAAAAAAAGTTAATTAAAACTTTTAAGCTTTATTTTTATATTTAAAAGGTTAGCTAGCTTTTTAAGCTATTAATTAAGCTAAATTAAGCTATATATTTTTTTTATTAAATTTTATTAGATAGCTTAATAAGTATTTATAGCTTATAATAGCAATTATTATATTAAAACATTATAGTACTATTATTTTTTTAATTAAAATTTAAAAGTAAAAACTATAAAATCTTATATAATTAATTATTTAAAAGTTAATAAAGCTATAAAAGCTAATATTAACGTTTTTTTTAATTAATTTAATGCTTTTAAAATAACTTATATTTTTATAGCATACTTTTATAACGCTAATAAAATAAACATTAGTTAAAGTATTAATAGCAACTATTAAATAGTTTATAAGTTAATAAGCTATAAAGCTTTAAAAAAAAACTATAATAAAAGTAAATAAATTATTACTTTAAAATATATTAATATTAATAAAGTAGCTTTTTTATTACTAGTTATTTTTAAAAAGTTTAATATATAAAGTTAATAGTTTTTTTATAAAAATATTAGCTTATAAAATAACTAGTAGTTTATAATATTATTTAAAAAATAAACTAATAATAATATTATATTAAATTAGCTTATAAATTTATTTATTTTTTTTATTTAAGCTTATTATAATAATATATAAATAGTTTTAATTTATAATAGCTATAACTTATATATAAACAAAGCTTTTTTATTAGCTTATTTATTAAATAAAATATAGCTAGTATTTTATAAGCTATATTATAATTATATAATATAGCTATTAAATATAAAAATTTTTAGCTTTTTAAAATAAAAGCTTTATAAAATACTTAAAAAAAGCTTTAATATAATTTTAAAGATTAAGCCTTTAAAAAAAAAATAATAAAAATATTTTATAAAGTTAAAAAGCTAGTTTTAATAAGTTAAATAATTAAAAAAGCTTAAAAAATATTTAAAATATAGCTATAAAATTATTTAATGCTATTATTATTAAAATATATAATTTTAAAAGCATTTAATAAGCTAAAAGTATTATAAAAAGTACTTATTAAAAAAAAAAACTTTAAATGCTAAACTTTTTATTTTAAATTAATAACTTATATATAAATACTTTTTTATATAGTTAAAAGCTTTAAAAAAACAATTAAAAACTTATTAGCATTTGCTTTTTTTTAAACTTTTTATTTTAAAAAATATTTATTAAAAAAGCTAATAAAGCTTTTAACTACTAAGCTAATAAAATTATATTTTTTAAAGCTAAAATTACTTATTTTAAAGCTAAAATAGCTATATAAAAATAAAAAGTATAAAAAAGCATAAAAATTACATTAAGTTAAAGCTTTATATATATAGCTAATATATAAAAAGCAAAATAAAAGCTAAAAAAAAAGTTAATATATAAAAATAAAGCTAATAATTATAAAATGCTAAAAACTTTAAATTAGCTTAAAATAACTTATTTAAAAAATAATACTAAGCTAAAAGAATATATTTTAGTTAAAAACGCTTAAATTAATAATAGCAACTAAAAGCGTTAAAAAAAACAGCTTTAAAAGGTAGAAAGTAGTTGGTAGGTAAGGTGGCCCGTAAGCGCATGGCCCGTGAGTAGCCAATCTGACTTACTGTATATTCTGTCTCCCACGTTAATAGTCTCAATTATTCAGAGTTTATCGAGTCTCATTTAGCATAATCATATTCCATCATTATTCGAACAACAAGCCTTTTGTTTAACGGGGATTGATACCATAGCTATACTATAGTAAGGTATTAAATGTTTTATCCAACCTGCCGCCCCTCCACCCTCCTTCCCTCCCTTTTCTAATAATATGGTATCTTTTGGGACAGGGGATAAGTCCTAGAAACACAATACAACACAACAAAATCCAAGAACGCCTAACTCCCTTTCCTTCCACCTACCGCGGTGACCTGTGAGTTAAAGGTCACCGAGGTCGAACTCTCCACTAAATCCCCCATTGAGTAGCATTGCGGCGATTCGGCGTCGCTGCACCGGCATTTTCCCCTCATCGTAACACATCGGACTCAGCCCTAGAGCCAAGCACATAGCGTTCGTAATAACAAACACACCACAATCCCACGCGTTTGTCTGCTTGGGTGTCCCGAATTCCTGCGTGTTCCAGTCATCGGCAACAAACTTGTCGCCCAAGAAGAGCTCTACCCACCGGTATGCATGGCGGATCTGCGTCTCGTTACGGCGGTGGAAGGAGTCTATATATGACACTGTCCTACGTGAGGGTCGAATGACAATAAGAGTCCAGTGGGCGTCAAGATTGACAGGGATAAGGACAGTGTCGATATCGAGAAAGTTGGTTTGTGTCATATTCCATTTGCGACTAAATGGGCGGGGATAGAGCTTATTGTTGTCCTGACAAAAGGTTTTCCAGTATAGAGATGTCACAGCAACGCACTTTGGAGGGTCAACTTTGGGCTTAACACTAGCCTTCTTGTTGATATAAGCTGCAAGACAGCAGAGAGTGGATTGGATGCAGTCGTCATTTAACCACGCCATCTCTGGAACAAGCTTTGCGAAATCTCTCGGCCGGAGTTCAACGGCATCGGGGTGCACAGCCTGGGGGTTGAACTTGCCGCTGTTAGGTGCATCCAAGGCTCGATTCGTCCACTCTTCGGAGGGCTCACGAATCAAGGCAGACTTGGGTCGACGGACGCCAAGATGAGCGAGAGCAGCGTTTTGCGATTCGATCTCTTCTCGGCGAAGACGTTCCATAAGCTCTCGCTTCAAATGCTCAACCTTAACAGCATCAGGTGATAGTCGTTCGTCTTCAAGACCGGGTAAGGAGTGTTCAACATCGTTGGGGAAGAAGTCCAGTATGTTGATATACCGGGCCTTCTCCGTCTTTCGTAGCATTGAAATGTCTGCTGATGTCGAAGCTACCCTGACCTTATGACGGGGTTTCCCAACAGCCGGTGCGATAGTGGGGGGGATCTCAGAGGGTAGAGTCTCATGTGATGCATTTCCCTTCGGAAATGGTGTCACGGAGGCTTTTGTTACGGCCAAGTCTTTGGGAAACAAATTGACTGCTCTACGGGCAGCTGCGGTTACAGAATTGAACTTGGCCTTTGACTCAACATTGATGGAATGTATAGATTGTTGCGCGATAGCTTCCGTCGTATTCGAAGCTATGGGCTTATGCTCATCCGACCTGTGACTCGATTGAGTACGTATGGTGTTGATAGACTGTTGAGCCAGAATAGTTTCCGTCTTATTCAAAACTATGGGCTCAGGTGTGTCTATGTCCATAGGACTACCTGGATACACATCCTCGTCATCCTCGCTGTCGGATGCATACACCGCATCAAAGGAGAATGTACGACCGGCATTGCTGAAGCCTGGGTCATTCTGACTTCTGTTTGCGACTCTGTAAGATGCTGGACCGTTGTTGTTCGCGTATCTATTGTGCATTGATCCAGTACGGCGTCCGGGTCCGACGGACACTGATCTGTCGGGTAGCTGACGGTTGCGAGATTTAAACCGTCGGAAATCGGGATTTGTCGGTCCTGTATCGGACCGAGAACGCTTAGGAGTACGCGAACCATCATTCCCGGCGGTCTGAGGCGCTGTGGTAGTAGCATCGGTTGTGATGGCGTTTGTAGTTTCTGTGGTTTCTTGAGCGGGCTGTGGCTCAACAGCTCTCCAACGAACAGCTTGGAAAGCACCGCGGAAAAGGGCAGACAGATTCTCCACAATGGAGAAAAACCCGTTTCTATTAGGGCCTGGAGGATTGAGGGGATTGTCTGGCTCAATATGCGGGCGAGGAGCAACCGGTGAACGAACCGGCGGAGGCACGCCATTCGGATCATCGGCCCATGTGGGCCAAGTGCCAGGCATGGAGAAATAGTTCTCGGTCACGGCGGGAGTAGACGAAGATTCAGCAGCGGCAGAAGCCTGAGCTCTCTCCAGAGCCGCCTGTCTGATAAGTTCGGAGTTTGCTGCCCAAAAGTCCGTAGCTGCGTGCTAAGCAGGTTCGGCATTGGCTAGCTACGGGTAGTCAGTATCATGTGCGAGTAAACATGGGAAGGGGCAAACTTACCAAGGACGATTGTTGATTGGGAATGTCAATATCTTCGGGGAATTGTCCAGGGATGACAAAAGAATGGTTTCGAGCAACGTCTCTTGGGGTATCTTTAGGGACGGTAAGAATGCGGGGAGGAACGTCACAAGGAACCAGATATTGGGCTGGCTCCGGATTATCCGTGCAAGTGGAAGGACGCTTTTGACGATAGTCCTGGCGTAATGTGCTGCGCAGACCGGTTGGTTGGTTGGGGCGTACTGGACGCCCGAGAGAAGGTACTTGGATGGTTACGTGTCTGCCCTGTGGCAGCAAGACTATGTCCCGCTGCAGTCGTTCAGCAGTGCTATGACGGTTAAGGCGAGGACTGATGGCTAAGATGCGACTGCTAAATGGCTGACCAAATGGTTGACCAACGCCGATCGCGCACAAGCGTCCGGCTCTGTTGGCTGTTGCTTCGGCGTTTCGAGCCTGAACACGACGATAGTCGCGGCAAGGGCTGCAGTTGAGATAGTGACCAGGAGTGGTCCAACTATGAATAACACGAGACCGGGGCTGTGGGACGAAAGCCATGATGGTCAATAAGCAGGTTCAATGTGGGATAAGGCAATGACTGGAAGGTTGGAATATAGAACAATCAGAATGGGCGATGAATGTGGCTGCAGCTAGATGCAGATTGATTGGGTGAATGCAGTCGCTTTGAATGCGATTCTTTGAATGCAGGTGCTTTTTGAATGCTTTGCTTGGCTTTGCTAAGACGAAGGTGATTGATTGATTGATTGATTGATTGAAAATGCGTAGAACGCGGTTGCTTTTGATTACTTTGCTTGCTGTGCTTGCTGTGCTGAGTGAAGGCAGTTGAAAACAGTTGAAATGTGTGATGAGGAAAGGAAGATGAGGGAGGGGGAGGGGGAGAGGAGCAAGGGAGGGAGAGGGAAGATGGCCTTATATAAAACACGGCCACGGCCACGACATGCTGGGGACCATCACGCTTGAAATAAAGGTGTCAACAACAACTCGTTGAGGCAATCGTAAACAGAGACCTCTAAACTTACCTACAGAAGTCCTACGTCATTGAATCTAAAACTTTACGCGTGGGCTTTCCATGCCCATCATTTTGTGACGGGGTTAAATATAGGAAGGAACGGCCTGCTTTGACGAGGTGAAGCAGGCTCCTGGCAATGCCGCATGCGATACGATAGGGAGATTTTTGAGGTTGGATGGACGTTCAGCCGCCAGATCGCCCCTTAAGCGCAGCCGCGCTTCACTAGAGCACTAAACCACGGATAGATAATCCCTGGGTTTCCCGCTAAGTCGAATCCGAAATGCTTATAACCTAGGTACTCAGTACACTACCCGTACCCTAAGAAAGTACTGGTAGACCGGTTCTTATGGGGCGGAGAATGTCGTTTCTCGCTCAAAAGCGGACGTGCGAGTACCTACATTTCTTGGGGTGGCTTAAGCTCCAATCAGTACAGAAGTACGTAAGTACCCCGACCCCATGTGACTCCAGGTACCACATACATAGTACCTACCTGCCAGGTGGCGTGATGCAATCTGCTTGATCTTTATCCTCTACTCCAAATATGGTATAGTGGTGGTACTCTTCATCCGGCATTATGCAGGTCGATTAATTGATTAGGTACTTAGTACAATACAATGCAAGGCAGGCGACATTTTGCGTTCCTGTCTCGATTAGTAGTACCTAAGTAGTACTCCGTATTTCGAGCTTGATTCCCACCCATTTTTGAGATGCCATCAATCCAAAGATTCCCTTCCCTTTCTTTGCCAAAACATAGGTGTGTCTTCTCAACCGTTTAGTGCATCACTGGTATCATTTTCCTACTTATGCCTTATTTAGTACATTACGTCATCTCTGAGATCACAACATCATACCTCCTACATAGTACTCCCTGGGAAATCTAAGCTTACCTACTGTCTTGCAACTTGAAACGCTCGACCTGCGTACCTCGAGAGGTAGGTAGGTACCTAGGTAGGCGCATCGACTCGACTCGACCGACTCGAATTGCTTTATAGTCGGTGTTCTTTTCTCCATCGCCCTGTACCCGACATAACTCATACACGCATATTCCCTATTTTATATTATCGAATCCCCAATTGCAGGCCGTCGACGGGCAGCCTACATTGCCATCTTACGCACCGTTCAGTCCATAGGTAGACGTCGAATTATACTTTTTGCGCAGCTTCTTCCTTCGCCCTTTCGACGTATATATCGAACAATTTCGAGGCTTTGGCCGCTCGTATGCGACACGTCAGACATCCGAAGTCGAGTTGCATCGCCATACACCTTGGAAACAGATGATCTGCGACAGATGCCGCTGACTGCAGCATGAACGAGGCCCCGTCTTCTTTTCAACTCCCGACTTTACCTCCTACGTCTCGCGTCCATCTATACACGAGGGCCTTGCCCATTCAGACCCGTTATGCCTCCCATCGAAACTTTCCGATACAACTTGTTCGTCGCGTCTCCTAGAAGAAACCTGAGAAATATTTTAATCTCGAGATACTCGGCACCCGAGCAGTGCCACCCTCCTCGTTCGCGCGCTTCGAAACACGTGCGCCCCATCGACCGATTCCAATATTCTAGTAGATATTATCCGAACTTCGAGGTGAGCCCTTGGACCTCGCGTGCTAGATAGGAGCACTCAGCCCCAGAGTTGGTCATAATATAGATCGCCCTGTGTCATTTGCTGGTTTTGTATAGATGTCTTGCATAATGGATAGGCGCGTTATCGTTGAAAATTGTGCGTAGCTATGCGTAGACCACTACCTAGTCTTGCGAGTCATATTAGTTGAAAAGAGTAACCAATGTTTATGTATTGTGGAATGGGATAATACCCGGGGTTTGTGATCAAATCATGTCGTATAACTACCGTATACCGATACAAATACAAATAAATGACGGAAGTGATAATTGGTGCCACTAGGCTTAAGTATTTAACCTCATGCTACCTAGACTTCATAGTCTCCTCTGGCGTTGTATCCTCGCCAGCTAGATATATCTGGTTCCGTAACCTAAATGGAACCATGCGGCTCATGCACAACAACGGCCAAGATCTTGAACCATTATCTCTAGTTTGATAAAGCTAGGCAGACGTAACGTCACGCATACCAAGCATGTTGCAATTACAGCATGAAGTTAACTTATACCAGACTCAGGATTTGGCTTTCTATACCCTACCACAGGTAGTAATCCACTAAAGTTGCAAAGTAGGGCCGGCCCGTCTCGGCTAGGGTAAAATCAAGGACCTTGCATGAATAGAATATTCCTTCGCTAGCACATATTTATTTATACAGAGCTATGTCACCCCTTTTAAAACTAATATAATATCTTATATATTAGCAGATCACTAGTTTATACGCAACAATAAAAATTATTTATTGGTTTATATTAAAGGCTACCTATATTAGCTGCTTATGCTGCTTATAGTAGCTGCTTACTTATTTAGTTTTATTATAAGTAGCTTTACCACTAAAAATAAGTGTAGCTTTAATAATAGGTTAAATTTACACGATATATTTTTTTTATTTAATATATTTTTATTTAAAATAGCTGTTTATAAAGCTTAAAATAGCAAGATATTTTTTATATTAACTATTTTTTAATATTATAATAATAACTAAAGCTTTTAAATTATTTAAAATTAATTAAATTAATTAAATTAACTTTAAATTAACTAAATTTATTTTAAATTATTTAAATTTACTTTTAATTAGTTAAGTATATTATTAATAAGTGCGCTTTAAAATGTAAATAAAAAGTAGTATATTAGTAAAAAATGTAAATATAAAAAAAAAAAAGCTAAGATTTAAAATTTTAGCAAAAGCATGCTTTTATAAGCTTATATAGCAGCTGCTTAACAAATGCTAAGATTTTAGCTATATATTATAACGGTTATAATAATTGCTAACATAACGGTCTTTTAATTTAACCTTTTATCGATAAAACTATTAATAATTAAAAAGACTTACTATATATATAATATATTACTAGCTTTTGTGTATGCTAGTTTTTTTTTTTCTTTCCTTTTTTTTTTAGCTTAAAATCTTTATTTATAGCATTAATAAAGCTATAAACTAGCCTTTAATAATTGTAATACTATTTTAAGCTTTTTTTTTTGCTATTAAGCGTTTTATAAATACGTTATTTATAATTGCTATAGTTGCAAATTTAAACTAACTACTTATTATATTATTGCACACTTAACTTAAAATAAATATATTATTACTAAAGATTAAAACTAAAACTTATAACTTTTTTAAAGCAATAACTTATAAAAATTAACAACTTAAAATAATCTAAAAAAATTTAAGACTATATTATATTAAATAGTACTTTATCTATAAACCTAAGCATAAATATCTTAAAACTAACTATAAAAAAAAACCTTAATCTTAAGTTTTTAAAAGCTAAACAGGAATAAAACTTTAATGCTGCCTTAGATAATATAGTAACTAGATAAGCAATACTAAAAAACTTATAGGCTTAAATTTTCTAGTTAATATAACAGTTAAAATAAGCCTAACAAAATTAAACCTTAAAATTAAAACAAGATAGTATTATTAAAAGCGCTTTTAGTAGCACTACCTTTTAACTAATAGATATAATAGCTTAAACTATTTTTAAAAATATAAGAAAAGCAATAATAAATAGCTTTAACCTATTATATAATAATAAAGCTAAAAACTAAAAACTAAACCTAAAATATTTTGCTAGCAATAAAAAATAATTTAACTATTAGCTAAGCAAGCTAGCTAATAAATTTAAAGAAAATATTATTACTTATTATACTAAAAAAAGCTGCATATGTTATATTATATCTTTATTGCAAGATAATATTATATAAGCCTTTAAAACATATTTTTATTTTATTATTAAACTATATAGTAGTATAGCTAAAATAATTTAAGCTTTAAAAACTGCTTATTATAACCTAAATTAGTTAGCTAAAGCTTATAATAAGCTAAACAAATATTACTATAAAGCTAAATAAAATATTTACTAATTTATTACTTAATTTAATATTTTAGCATTAAAAGCTAAGTTTTTTAAATTAAAATAGTTTTAAATTCTTTAAAAGCATATAGATTTTAATTTAAAAAGTAAAATCTTTAAAGCTAATATAAACCTATATATAAGCTATAAATACTTTTATAATAAAATGTTTAAAGCTATATATAACTATAAGCATAGCTATTAGTATTATTAAAAATGTAACTAAAAACTAATAGATAAGCCTGCTGCTAATAAAGCTTTAGCTGCTTAATATAATGCTAAACTAAATGCTATAAAAACTTTAAGATAGCTAAAAAAAGCTTTAAACAATAAAAAGAAAAAGGTTTACTAAGCTAACAATATATGTTTTATTTGCAGAAAATCTAGATATTATGCTATTAAATGCTTTAATAAGCTTAAACCTAAAAAGGTTATAAAAATACAACCTACTAAAAAAGTTAAAAAACAAAAAGATTTAACTAATAAGTCTTTTAACTTAAAAAACTAATAAAACTGCTAAAAGTTTTTATAATAGTTTAGTTATTATTTTTAGCTAAAGTAAGTAGTAATAAAAAGAACTTTTTTTTTTATAATACTATTTAGTTATAAGTAAATAATATTAAAATAAAAGCTATTATATTATATAATATTAAAGCTTAAGTTTTTTTAATAATAAGCTTAAAGTTAGCTTAACAGGCATATTAACAGCTAAAAGCTAGATTAATAATACTAATATAAAAATAACCTCTTTTTAATTATAAAAAAAAACCTATAGAAAATATAAAGCAATATTTACATGCTACCTTTAAAATTAATAAAAGAAGATTTAAAGATTAACTTTTTTAGGTTACTAATATAAAGCTAAATATTATAATTAGCTTAAACTAGCTAGCTAAATACTAGATTTTTTTAAACTATGCTAGTAAAAAGCTAGTATAACTTAATAATTTACTGCCTTTTATAAAGTTTTTGCTAATAATAAAAGTTTTATAAATAAAAGCCTTAAAATGTTAAGTTAACTTTACTATTTAAAGAGATGCTAATTGCTAAAACTAAGCATTAAAAAAGCAATACTAAATATTTTAATAAAAGATGCTAAGCAGTGCTAACAATAACCTTAAAGTAATTATAAATATTATATAGCAAGTTAATTAAAACTTAAATAAATAATAATAAGCTTAGCTAGTTAAAAAAGCATTAAAACAACTTATACTAATAAAGTTTATAGTACTAATAAAATAAATAGAAAATATAAAATTATAAAAAATATTTAATAAAAAGTATATTTTTTTCCTACTTAATAAAAACTTAAAATATATAGTACTAGTTTATAAAATATTACTAAAACTATTAGCTTATTTAAAAAGCTTTTTCTTTAAAATTAAAGCAAATATTATAGCACTTTTTTAATTTAGTTTTAACGTTATACTAAAACCTACTAATAAAAAGCCTATTAACTTATTCTTAAAATATTATATTTTAATCTAGTATTTTTTATTAAAAAAAAAAGTTACTAACTAGTTGCTAGCCTTAAGCTTTATTAAGCTATATATAAAAGTTAATATAGCTTTTATTTTATTTGCTTTAAAGCTTTATTTTTAAAAATAATAATTTTATATTAACTATTAATAAAAGAATAAATACTTAAAAGACTATATTATTTTTGCTTTAAACTTACCTAGTATTATCTTTAATAGCTATTAAGCTAAAAAATACTTAAAATTTAACGTTATTAAAGCTTTTTATAAAATAAAAATAGTGCTAAAATTAAGATATTTTACTGCTTTTAAAACCTAGCAAAATACTTTTTAATAGCTAGTTTTACTTTTTAAACTTAAAGTAAAACTAGCTTAGTAATAAACTTTTATTAATGCATAGCTGCAAAAATTGCTAAATAAGTTTGCAAGCATATATGCTAATAATATTTTAGTATATTTTAACACTAAAAAAAAGCATTAAACCTACTATAAAAAAGTTATTTATAAACTATATAAAGTAAACTTATAAAGTAATATTAAAAAGTTATAGTTTAATATAATAAAGGTAAACTATTTAGGTATAATACTAAAAGCTAAAGTAAGCATTAAAATAAACCTAGCTAAAATTAAAGCTATTACTAGTTAAAAATTTAAAAACTTTAATAAAGTATAAGCAGTTTAATCTTTTTTAAAGCTTTATAACTTTATTTGCATGTTTACCTACTATATAAGTAATATAGCTAAACTTTTTAATTAATTGCTTAAAAAAGATATGCTTTTTAAAAAAAGCTTAAAATAAAAAAAAGCCTTTAAAAATATAAAATAATTAGCTTATTAATTACTAGTGCTAGCTTTTTTTAAACTTAAAGTACTTACTAAAGTAAAAATAAATGCTTTATATAATGCTACTAAAAATATTATTTAGTAATAGCAACTTAATAGCTAATAAAAACCTATTAAATACTTTTTAAAAATAATAATATTATATAAAAAAGTATACTTTATATAAGATTGCAAACTTTTAATAATAGTATAAACATTAAAATACTATTATTTAAAACTACTAAAAATAAAGTTTTTTATAGTTACTAACTATTAAGCCTTAGTTTACTTTTTAACTAAAAAAATATTATTAACATAATAAATATAATAAGCTAACTTTTTATTTAACTTTAATATTATGTTTTAATATTATTTAGGCTAATAAAATATAGTTGCTAACGCATTTTTATAAAAAATAGTAGATTTATTTACTATTAAAGCATAAAAAGCTAAAAAGCAAAACATAAAATTAATTAACCTTATAAAAATAGCTATACTAGTTGCTTTAGTAAAACTAACTATAATACTTTTAAAAAAAGCAAACTTAATAGATTTTATTAAAAAAAAAAACAAACTTTAATAGCTAGGTATAAAAAAACACTGCTTAAAAGTTTTAAAGACTATAACTAATAAACTAATCTTTTTATAAATAGCTTTAATAAAAAAAGCTTACTATTTAGTTATTATAGCCTACCTAAGGTAAAATAAGACTATAAAAGCATTAAAACAAAACTACTATTAGCTTTACCTTAAAAAAAACGTTAAAAGATATATATAAAATTGTTATAATTATAAAAAAAATAAAGCACTGCAAGATAAAACCTTAAGCTTATTATACCTGCTACTAATGCTAACTTTAGTTTAAAAACATATAATAATTAATAGAAAATCTATGCTTAAAAACTAATATAAATATAATTATGTTTAAGCATTTATTAATAAATTTAGCTATCTTTTAGTTAGCATTTTAGCTTATAAAACTAATACTATAAAAGATATAGCCTTAAAATACTACTAATATATTTATTAATTATTTAGCATACTAAAAGTTTAAATATTTAATAATATAAAACTATTTATTTTAAGCTTTATAGCTAAAATTAATAAATTAACTAGTATAAAGTACTATTATAGCAGCACATTTTACTTATAAACTTAAGGTACTATAAAGCTTATAAACTAAAAGCTAAATTAACAATTAAAATTTTATATTAATAAATATTAAAATAACTAAAGTGTTTACTTGCTTGCTTTAAATTTTGCATATAACTTTTTATAGCACTTATTAATAGATATAGCTTTACTAAAAGTAGCTATAAAAACTAACGTTTATAACTTATTATTACTACTATTATTTAATATAAAAGCAAATAGTAAACTAGAAAAATAAGCGCTTAAGCTAATATAATAAGCGTAAAAAGTTTAATAATATGCTTATAAAATAGCATTTAAAATATAAAAGCAATAATAAATATAAGCTAACTATAAGCAAAAACTAGTAGACTTTATAGTTAGCAATTATATATTCTTAAAGAAAAAAAGCTTTGCAACTTAAGTACTAACAACTAAGCTAAACTTATAATAAGCAAAACTATTTAAAATATTATAAATATAAAGGCATAGCTATATTTTAAATCTTTTAAACTTTTATAAAATAATTAACTTATTTTATACTAATAAATTATAAAAAGCTATAAACAACCTGCTATTATAATAAGCGTAACTACTACCTAAAGCAGAAAAAATTAATAGTAAAGCAAAATTTAAAGTAAAAAAAATACTATAATCTAAGCTATATAAAAAACATAAAATGCTGTAATATTAAGTAGCATAGCAAAAATATAACCTTAATAATATATAGTATCTTGCTAAAAACTTTAAAAACTTGCTAGTATAGCTAAAAAAATTTTATAAGCAGTACTAAAAGGCTTTAGGTTTTCTAGTAAGACTTTAATATTAAATAAAAGCAGCAGCTAAAAATACGTAGGCAAAAAACTATTTAAATAATAATCTAGCTAAAAAAGCAAGCTTTGCTATAAAGATTAGATAACATAAATAACTTTAATAAAGTTTATAACTATATTTTAGTTTTAATAAAAAAAAGTATAATAGTTATAATAATTGCTAACGTAATAGTTTCTTAATTTAACCTTTTATTAATAAAACTATTAATAACTAAAAGGACCTACTATATATATAATATATTACTAGCTTTTATATATGCTAGTTTTTTTTTTTCTTTTTTTTTTTCTTTAGCTTAAAATCTTTGTTTATAGCATTAATAAAGCTATAAACTAGCCTTTAACAATTATAACATATATATGCTTATGCAAGCAATTTAAATACTTTTTTTATAAGGTTATATTAAATTACTGCTTATATAAAAAGCTTGCTGTTTTTAGTAGTTATTTAATCTTATTTAATTATATATTTTATTTTAATTATATATTTTATTTTAAGCATTTTTTTATAGTTTTTTATAACTTTTTTTATAAAGCTTAGATTTTAATTTAATTAGTTAAGTTTAAGTTTTTTTTTTAGTTTTAGTCTTTTAAGGTTTTCTTTTTTAAAAAGTTATTTAAGTATTAAAATTAATCTTTAAATAAGATTTATGCTTGTTTTAATATTTTATAATTAAGTTTTTACTATAGCGTAGCTACTATTTTATTTTTTATTTATTATACTTATATTTTTATTTTTTTTATTTAATTAAATAGTTAAAGCTAGTATGCTTTTAGTTAAGTTAGTATTAAAGTATAGTTTTAACTTTATATATCTTGCCTTTTTTATTAAAGTTGCTTTATTTAGCCTTTACTAGCCCTAAAAGTAGCGCAAAATAAGCAAAAAAGTTTTTACTTTTAAATGCTAAGCTAAAATATTAAATTAATATAATAAAATAAATAGTAAAATTATTAAAAAAGTTTAATTTATATGCTAAGTTACTAACTTTTTGTTTAACTATTTAAGGCTTAAATTATTACTGCAAGTATTTTTATAAAAGTTTTTTTAGCAAGTAGTATCTTTTATAAAAACGTAGGTATATTTAATTGCTAAAGTTAAACTTAATTTTATAATACCTAGCATTATACTGTTATTTTATAGCTGCTTTAGCAAAATCTATAGCTAAGTAAGCATTTTACTTTAAGTAATCTTTAAGAAACTAAATATCCTTAAACTTTTTAAGTTATATATTAGATAGCACTTTTATTGCCTTTAATAGTTTAAATTTAAATAGCTGCTTATATAGTATAAATAAAGTTATTTTAAAATAAGCTGCATTTAAGTTTTATTATAAAAATAATATAATATTTATTTAAATAGCATTAAGTTTTATAAAATTATAAAATTAAAAAGCAATTTTAACTATTTAATTTTTACGCTTAAAAAAGCTGTTTTTTTATAGGTAATATGCTATAGTTATTAAAAGTTTTATGCCTAATGTTTGCTATATGCCTTACTAAAACTTTAATATAAACTTTTTATTTTAATTAAAAATAATACTTTTAAATATGCTTTAATTATTTAATAATAACTGCTTTATTATTATAGTTGCTTATTTTACTGCTATATATTACTTATTTTTAGGTAGCAAAAAGGTTTGTTTTAAAGCAAAGCAAATAATTATTATTATTATATTATAAGTATTAAAGTAAGGTTTTAGACCGCTTAATTGCTATAAGATACTAATAAATAAAACTAAAAAAAGCTTAAAAATAAAGTTAATAGCTATTGTTTATATAAAAAGGTAGTTTTTAAGACGTATTAAACATATGCTACTAATTAATTGCTGCTTATTTATTTAGTTAAAGTTATATATGCTATAATATTTAATATACTTTTTTGCTAGCTATATTTTATTAGCAATTATATATAGTTTTAAAGCTTTAAGCATATGCTTAATTTTATAATAATGTTTTTTATTATAAGCTTATGCTAATATAGTTTTTGCTATATTATAAAGCATATAAAGCTATTACATTTTATTATAAATATTATAAATTAGCTTATTAAAAGTAAGCTTAAATAAATAGCCTTATTTAAAAAAAATAGTAATGTTTTTTTTAGCTTTACTTATAGCATTTTTTATATTTTTTAAAATATAAGCATATTTAATGTTTTTTTTATATGCTTAATAAAAGTCTTATAATATAAAATTATTTATTATTGCCTTTATAATATTACCTACTAAATTTGCTTTGTTTTAAATAGTATTTAAAATAGCTAATTTATTTAATTTAGTTATTTTATTATTTAGCTTTACTATATTAATAACTGTTTGCAAGCAACTAAAAATATTTAATATATAATTTAGTTGCTTAAAAAAGTAATAAACGTATAACTTATACTTAAATAAATAGATAAAAAAGCTAATTAAGCATTTATTGCATTTATTAGTTGCAAATATATTTAAAATAGTTTAATTAACTATTTTTTTATTGCAAAATAGTTTATTAATATAATTACTAGCTGCTTATTAAAATAGATAACTATTTATAGCTTTTTTATAGTTTAAACTAAATATGCAACTTTTAATTTAAAAGGCTTATATTATATTTTTGCCTTAAATAAAAAACAATTAAAATATATTATAAGTAAAACGTTTATATAGCGTATAGGTTTACTAAGTATTTAATTATATCTTAGCTTAAAGTAAAATATTATTATGCTAAAGCTTTTTTTTAAAAAGCTATTTACTTAAATAAACAATTTCTATGCAAGGTTATAATAGTATACTATTGTTTTTTTACATATTACGTTTTATATAGCCTTAAAAAAAGCTATTTTAGCTGCTATTAGCATATAATATATAAATTAAATATATGCTTAACGCTTGTTTAGCTTTTTATTTTCTACTTAATTTTGCTTTTAGCTTTTAGTAAAAAGCGCTAACTTTTGCTATTAAAAAGGTTTAATTAGCTTAGCATAATAAAAAATAAAATTGCAAAAAAAGCTAAAAGCACTTATAAATTATTTAAAAGATTTAAGCTAGTTAAAAAATAATAGCTTATAAAAAGCTTTAATATAACTTTTTATAGTAGCTAAACTAAATATATTTATATAAAAGCTTAACAAGTTAATAAATAAATAGTTAATAAATAATTTAATTAAAGATATTATAATATTATGTTTTTTAAAAAGCTTAAATATAGCATATAAGTATTTTTTATACTGCTTTTTATTATTAGAGAAAATTATAATATTATTAATAAAAGCGCAATAATAATTTTTATAGTTTTAAAGCAATCTGTTTATAAATTTCTATATATAAGCTAAAGTATTATAAAATTTTATTATAGCTATTTAATATTTTTTTATGCTATAAGGTAATATAATTATAAATTTATTATAATAATTAAAGTATACTAAAAATTAATAAAAAAAAAGCATAGCATTAACTATAGTTATATAATACTTTCTTTATAGTAATGCAATTATTTTTGCTTATAAAAATAAAAAATAATTATTTAATACTATAATTTTATTAATGTTATATATATTTATAACTATTTAGCTTTTTTATTTTATTGCTTTTAAGGTTTTAAATATATAGTTAAAAATACTACGCTAAGCAATAAATATTAAATGCGCAAATAAAGTTAAGTTATTTACCTAATTTATTTTTCTTTATTTATATAGTGTATTATTTTAGTTATTAAAGACAACTATATCTTTATAACTAAAAAGGTATATATAACTATTTAGCTTAGCGCTTTAGTTTTGCTAGCTATTTACTAAAGGGATTTTTATTTGCTAGTTAACTAATATATTTATTATACCTTTATTTTTTTAAATATTAAATAACTTAGCTATTTTTTAAAATTTTTTAGCTAAAAATGCCTGTTTTATATATATATAAATATTTAATCTAATAATATTTTTAGGAAGGTTTTATAGCTTTTTAATGCTTAAAGTTAATTAAACGTTAAGAATTTTAAGTTAAAGCTTCTTTTTAAGCAGTAAAAGCTTAATATAACTAGTTTTATTTGCTTTATTAATTATTTTTCTTACTTAGTTAGTAAGTAGCGTTTTAAATAAAAATATAGCTAGGTTTTTTATAGCTAAATTAATAATTTTATTAAAGGTTAACATATTTATAAGTAAGATTAAATTTATTGTTATAGCTATAGCTACTAAAGTTAAGTTAAATTTATTGCTTATATATATAGATATTATTACTTTGCTTAGCAGTTTATAATTTTTAAACAACTTATATGCTTTAAAAACTTTTAATTAAAGTAAAGCACTTTTAATAAAAGTTAATATTACGTTAGTAAAAAGATTAATGCCTAAAGTAGCTAAAGTTAAAAAACTACTTATAAAACTAGTAAATGCTATAAAAAAAAGCGCTTTAAGTACTTTTTTTAAAAAGATATTAAAATGTTTAAAGTTTTTATTCTTTTAGATCTAGCTTAATTTAATACCTTTTTTAATTATAACTTAATTAAGTATAACATTTTAAAGTAATATTATACGTAATGTTTTTACGTTAACTAAAGTATTTATTACTAAAAAAATATTTTTTAATGCTATAAAATAAAAGTTATAGTTTATTAGTAAAGCTTTATAGTTTACTTTTATAAAAGCTAACTTATTGCTTTTAAAGCTGATTTTTTTTTAGCTTATTACTTTTTAAATATATTTATATTTTTATGCTAATGCTAGAAATTTTACTTAAAAGTTTTTTAAAGTAGAAAATATAATAATATTTATATTAAAATTAATGTTAGCTTTATATAGCACTAAAAAGTTATTAGCTAAAATAGCATTAGCTATTAATTTATTAATAATATATGCCTTTTTTTTAAATATTTATAGTATTAAGTTGCTAAAAACATTAATTTTTTTATAATAAAACTTAAATATAGCTTTTTTTTTATAGTTAACTATTTTAAGGCCTAGTTTTTTAGCTTAATAGTTATATTTTTTAATAATATGCTTTAGCTTGCTAAAAACGCTTTTAAAGATATATAAATTTTTTAACCTTAAGTTGCTATATATTTTTATATTTTCTTTTATTTTAAAGCTTTTAATTTAAAATTAAAGGTATAAATACTAAAAGTATTTAAAGTCCTTTTTAGTATTGCATAAAAGTATTATTTTAACTTTAAGTTTAGTATTTAATACTTTGCTTTGTTTAAATTAGGTTTTTTTAAGCTTTTAAAACTTTTTAAGGTCTACTTTTTATAACAGTTATAATAATTGCTAATATAATAGTCTTTAATTTAACCTTTTATTAATAAAACTATTAATAACTAAAAAAACTTATTATATATATAATATATTATTAGCTTTTATATATGCTAGTTTTTTTTTTTCTTTTCTTTTTTTTTTAGCTTAAAATTTTTGTTTATAATATTAATAAAGCTATAAACTAGCCTTTAATAATCGTAATACTATTTTAAGCTTTTTTTTTTACTATTAAGCATTTTATAAATATATTATTTATAATTATTATAATTATAAACCTAAACTAACTACTTATTATATTATTATATATTTAACTTAAAATAAGTATAATATTACTAAAGATTAAAACTTATAATTTTTTTAAAGTAATAACTTATAAAGATTAACAACTTAAAACAATTTAAAAGAATTTAAGATTATATTGCACTAAATAATACCTTACCTATAAACTTAAGCGTAAATACTTTAAAACTAACTATAAAAAAAGACTTTAATCTTAAGTTTTTAAAAGCTAAACAGAAATAAAACTTTAATGCTGCCTTAAATAATATAGTAACTAAACAGATAATATTAAAGGACTTATAAGCTTAAATCTTTTAGTTAATGCAATAATTAAAGTAAGCTTAATAAAATTAAACCTTAAAATTAAAACAAGATAATACTATTAAAAGTGCTTTTAATAGTATTACCTTTTAATTAATAGGTATAGCAGCTTAAACTATTTTTAAAAATATAAAAAAAGTAATAATAAATAGCTTTAACTTATTATATAATAATAAAGCTAAAAACTAAAAACTAAACCTAAAATATTTTGCTAGCAATAAAAAATAATTTAACTATTAGCTAAGCAAGCTAGCTAATAAATTTAAAGAAAATGTTATTACTTATTATATTAAAAAGAGCTATATACGTTATATTATATCTTTATTGCAAAATAATATTATATAAGCTTTTAAGATATGCTTTTATTTTATTACTAAACTATATAACAATATAGCTAAAATAATTTAAGCTTTAAAAACTGCTTATTATAATTTAAATTAGTTAGCTAAAGCTTATAATAAGCTAAATAAATATTATTATAAAGCTAAATAAAATATTTACTAATTTATTGCTTAATTTAATACTTTAGCGTTAAAAGCTAAGTTTTTTAAATTAAAATAGTCTTAAATTTTTTAAAAGTATATAGATTTTAATTTAAAAAGTAAAATCTTTAAAGCTAGCATAAACCTATATATAAGCTATAAACACTTTTATAATAAAATATTTAAAGCTATATATAACTATAAGCATAGCTACTAGCGCTATTAAAAATATAACTAAAAACTAGCAAACAAGCTTGCTGCTAATAAAGCTTTAGCTACTTAATATAATGCTAAACTAAATGCTATAAAAACTTTAAAATAGCTAAAAAAAGCTTTAAATAATAAAAAAAAAAAAGGTTTACTAAGCTAATAATATATGTTTTATTTATAAGAAATCTAGATATTATACTGCTAAATGCTTTAATAAGCTTAAACTAAAAAAAGTTATAAAAATATAGCTTACTAAAAAAGTTAAAAAATAAAAAGATTTAACTAATAAGTCCTTTAACTTAAAAAACTAATAAAACTACTAAAAGTTTTTATAATAGTTTAGTTACTATTTTTAGCTAAAATAAGTAGCAATAAAAAAAACTTTTCTTTTTATAATATTATTTAGTTATAAATAAATAATATTAAAATAAAAGCTACTATATTATATAATACTAAAGCTTAAGTCTTTTTAATAATAAGCTTAAAGTTAGCTTAATAAGCATACTAATAGCTAAAAGCTAGATTAATAATATTAATATAAAAATAACTTTTCTTTAATTATAAAAAAAAACTTATAGAAAGCATAAAGTAATATTTACATGCTATCTTTAAAATTAATAAAAAGAAATTTAAAGATTAATTCTTTTAGGTTATTAATATAAAGCTAAATATTATAATTAGCTTAAACTAGCTAGCTAAACATTAAATCTTTTTAAATTATACTAGTAAAAAGCTAGTATAGCTTAATAACTTACTACTTTTTATAAAGTTTTTGCTAATAATAAAAGTTTTATAAATAAAAGCTTTAAAATATTAAGTTAATCTTACTGTTTAAAAAGATGCTAATTGCTAAAATTAAGCACTAAAAAAATAATACTAGATATTTTAATAAAAAATATTAAGTAATGCTAATAATAACCTTAAAATAATTATAAACATTATATAATAAGTTAATTAAAACTTAAATAGATAATAATAGGCTTAGCTAGCTAAAAAAGCACTAAAATAACTTATACTAATAAAGTTTATTGCTTTAATAAAACAAGTAAAAAGCATAAAATCATAAAAAATATTTAATAAAAAGCATATTTTTTTCTTACCTAATAAAAATCTAAAATATATAGCACTAGTTTATAAGATATTACTAAAACTATTAGCTTATTTAAAAAGCTTTTTTTTTAAAATTAAAGCAGATATTATAGCACTTTTTTAACTTAGTTTTAACGTTATATTAAAACTTACTAACAAAAAGCTTATTAACTTACTTTTAAGATATTATACTTTAATTTAATATCTTTTATTAAAAAAAGAAGTTATTAACTAGTTGCTAGCTTTAAGCTTTATTAAGCTATATATAAAAGTTAATATAGCTTTTGTTTTATTTGCTTTAAAGTCACGGCTAGCCTTTATAAAGGTCCCTAGGGGACCTATGTAGGACCCACCTATATAAGACCCTCTATAGGACCCACTTTGCACACACATATAATAACCGATAATTTTATAGACCTTTAAACTTTTCTTTTTTTCTTTTTTATCTTTAGATTAATATATACACTTAGATACTTAAACTAAAAGCCTTGCCTTCTTAAAGAACTCCTTTTGTAATAATCTAAAAATTATTTTATTTTGCTAAAAAGCTTTATATCTTAATTAATTAATTTAACAATTGCTAGCACGCTAGCAACTATATTCTTAATTAATTAATTAAACGTATTACCTGTTTTATATAAACTTTATAAATTAATGCTAAGGCTAAGATTAAACAAATAAAACCTTGTTTTAACAAACCTTGTTTTTACTTGTTTTACTACCTAATATATAACCTGTTTATAAAAGAATCTACTAAACTTACATTTATATTAATAGCTTAAAATAATAATAGTCTTATAGCAAAAGAACAGGCTTAAGCATAAGCCTGTAAAGAAGTTATTTTTAACTTAAATAATATTATAAAATCTTATGTAAAAGTTAACAAATTTATAAACAGACATTACTATTGCTTTTTTCTAATTAAAATAGCCTTATTACATACCACTAGTTGCAATAATAAAGATAAAAATATATTTAAATTAATATTTTATTATAACTATATTAAATTAGCTATTAATTATTTAAACTTTAAATAGCTTTATAACCTTATAAAAATAAATAACATTTATAAAAAGATAATAGGTTTTATAACTTTTTTAGCTAAAGCAGCCTAGCGCAAAGTAAATAGCTAGTATTACACTAAGTTTTACTTTTCCCCTGCTATAAAAAAAAAACGCAAAAGATTTTTTGCTTTTAAAGGCCTAATAATTAAAAAAGCCTTTTATAAAGCTTATTCTACTAACTAATTAGCATTTTACTAAAAAATAAAACTATAATCTTTAATAACAAAAGCTTAAGATATTAAAGCTTAAAGACTTTATAAAACTATATTTATAATAAATTTTTTAATTAATGTCTTTATATGCTTTATAAACAAGGTTTAAAAAGAAAGTAATAAATAAATAAACGCTATAAGTATATAGCTAAAAAAGATCTAAAAAAAGCTTAAAAACAAAAAAACTAAATTAAATAAATCTAACTAACTTATATTAAACCTTATATTTTAACAGCGCAAAAATACCCTTAGATCTACTTTTAGCACTAGCAGCACTAAAAAATTAGCAAAAGTTAAAGTGTTTACATTTTTTAACAATCCTACTAAAAATAAAGTAAATTTTAAGGTTTAGCATTATATTTAAATAAACTGTTTTAAAACTAATAACAACTAGTTTTCTTTAAATAAAGCTAAAATAACTAATATTAAGTCTTATTTAGGTAGTATAGTTATAAACTACTTGCAGCCCTACCTAAATATAAACTACTTAAAGCAGATTACTATTTCTATTAAGCTAATAAACTATTTAAAAGAATAATATTTTAATCTAAACAAAAAACAAAAAGCTAAAGCTAAGTTTAAAGCACTTAAGATAAACTTTTTTGCTAAGTTTTAAACTTTTAAAAACTTGTTTATCTGCTTTGCTAGCAAATATATGCTTAATAAGTCCCTATAAAAAAAAAAGTTCTATTAGCAACTTATTTTTTATATTAAAAACTAAGTTATTAATATGTTTTTTAACAAGAAATATAAGTATATTATGTTTATCTTTTATTATAAACAGCTTGTTTATAACTTATTTAAAACTAATGTTATAACTAAACAACAAAAGCAGCAGAACTAAAACTAGAATTAAAACGCTACTAAAGGAAACACTAGCAGAAATCCTAGTTAAAGCAACCACGCTAACAACTAAAACCTAGGTTAAAAAAACACAGGTAACAACAAACCAGCCGCAAACCTAAAACAATCTTATCTTTAACCAAGCTATAAAAAGATAAAAGTGTTAATAAAAAAAAGATAATGCTTTAAATGTTGCAAAAAAAGTTATTATACTAACGAATGCCTTCTTAACAACTTTAAGAAAAACAAAAAGGACCGCAAAACTTAGCTTGCTGCTTTATTTGCCTGCTTTAGCAACAGTAGTAATAAAACAAAAAATACCTTAACTAAAAAAAAACCTAATATAAAAAAAAACTAACCTTAAAGATAGTAAACTCCCCTTTAAAGGAACTATTAGCATTAGTTGCTAATATAAAAAATAAAAAAGACTTTTTAACTTTATTTTTAAAAAAAGACTTATTTTTTATAACTATTAAGTTAAAATTAAATAAATAAATACTTATTATATTTAATAGCTTTGCTAATACAAAAGTAAATAAATATTTTTTTATAAACACTTAATATGTAAATATAGTAATATCTAAGTTAAAACTTATAATTATAAAAAATTTTTGCGAAAAAATAATATTTAGATATAATAATAGCGCTAGCTTTTGCTAAGAAATAAAAAAAGCTATTATAGTTAACTTTTACTTATAAAGCAAAACGTTTAAAAACATGCTGTTTATAGTGCTTAAATTAAAATATAACATTTTTATTAGATAGAAATTCTTTAAAAAATATAACATTTTGCTTAATGCTTAGCGCAAATATTATATCTTTTTATTAAACTTGCTTTTAAATAATAAAAAAGAAAAGCAAATATATAAAAAGAAAAAAATAATAGTAAAATATTTAGTATATATAAAAGATAAGCTTACCTTGCTTTTTGCTAAAACGCTAAAAAAAAAAGTCTATTAAACTAATATCTTTTAACTTTGCAAATTATTAACAGTTAATTACTAGTTAAAAAAATTATAAAAAATAAACTATAAGTTAGCAAAAATAAAAAATAAACCTTTATGCCTTAAACTATAACTTTTACTAAAGAAAACAAAGTAAAAACGTAATGCCTAAAGTATATATAAAATATAAAAAAATAGTATTAGTTAATATAAGTATAAACTAATTGCTAATATTATAGCAATTAGCACTACTTTTTTTTTTTATATGTTATGCTATAAAAAAATAAAAAAACATATTATTTTTTTTGCTAAAATTAATATATGTATATATAAAAAATAAAATGCTAAAGCGTTTTTTAAGGAAAAAAAAGAAAAGCTAAAGCATAAAGCTTAAAAAATAGTCTTTAAGATATATTAACTGCTATTTAAAACTTTTAGCAAAGTTAATTCTAACGTTTTAGCAGTTTTATGCCTAATTAACTATTATATTAAATTTACATTAGAAAAAAGTATTGCAAATATAATAAATAGTCTTTTATATTATATATTGCTTAAAAAGCTAAAGGTTATCTGTAAATATATATTAAATAACCTTAGGAAAAAATTTATTATGCTTAAAAGCGCTTTATATGCTGCCTTTATACTGCTTGCACTTAAAGCTAATAAAAAACTATGCATATATATTAACTATTAAAAAATTAATGCGCTAACTAAAAAAAATAAATATCTATTACTATTAATTAATAAAATGCTTGCTTAAATTTTAAAAGCAAAAATTTTTACTAAAATTAACGTATGCTAAACATTTTATTACATTTGTATGCATTTTAACAATAAAAATCTAATAACTTTTAAAACTTAATATAAATTATTTAAATATAAAGTAGTTTTGTTTAAGTTAACAAATAGGCTTGCTACCTTTTAATGCTATATAAATAGCTTTTTAAAAGATAACTTAAATAAGTTTTGCAGTGCTTATTTAAATAATATACTAATTTATTTAAACAACTTAGCTAAATATAAAATCTATATAATAACTATTTTTAAAAAGTTAAAAGATAATAGCTTATAGGCTAACTTAAAAAAATGCAAGTTTTATATTATTAAAACTAAGTACTTAAGATTTATTATTAGTTGCAATAAACTTAAAGTTAACTTTAATAAAGTTGTAGTTATATAAAACTAAAAGAAACCTATCTTGCTAAAAGCAGTTTAATTATTTTTAAGGTTTTATAACTTTTACTAACGTTTTATATTAAAATATAGCTATATTATAAAACTACTATACGCCCTTACTAAAAAAAACATACCTTTTAAGTTTAATAATATATACTATAAAGCCTTTAATAAATTAAAAAGTTAATTAATAACAGCTTTTATACTTATATATTACTACTTTAACTATAAAACTAAAGTAAAAACTAATGCTTTAAATAGTATAGTAGTAAAATGCCTTTCTTAAAAAGGTAATAACAGATTTTAACACCTAGTTAGATTTTATTTTAAAACTATATATAGCCTTAAAATAAATTACCTTATTTATAATAAAAAAATGTTAGCAGTAGTTAAAGCCTTTTAGTATTAAAAACTAAAATTAGTAAGCTTTTAATAAAAAAAACTATTTACTATTATAATAAATTATAAAGTATTAAAGTACTTTAGCATAAAGTAATAATTAAACTAGTAATAAGCTAATTAAGCTAACCTTTTTGCTTAATACTACTTTTTAATTACTTATTAACTAAGACTAAAAAACATTATAGCTAATATAATGTTATAAAAAACAAAAAAGCTATGCTTTTAAAAAAGCAAACTTAAAAACTAACAATATATAATAATATTTAAATTAGTTAATAAAAAAAATAAGCATTTACTATTTATATATTGCTTTAATACTAATTTTACTATTAGCGTAACCTTTTTAATAGTGCTACTTGTTAATAAAATTCTTTAATAAAACTATAAATCGCTAAAATTAAAGATTTATAAAGCTAAAGCATGCTTTAAGCAAAAAAAAAACTAAGCTTTAAATAAAAGTCTTATAACTTATAAAAAACATTTAATTGTTTTAAAGATTAACTAATTGCTTACTTACATATTAAAAAAGGTGTACAAAAAAATTACTACTATATACTTTAAATAAACTAAGACTTAAAAACTAGTTGCTACTTAATATTAGTAGCTTAAACTTGCTAAAGACTATAATATTTATATAGCTAATTATTTTAATTGCTAACTAGCTAAAATATCTTGCAATAAAACCTTTAGCTTTTTATAACCTACCTTTATACTATTATGCTTATTTTAACATATTATTATAGATTTTAAAGAGATAACTATAAATAAAAAAAAAAGGAAGTTTATTTTTATTATTGTTAACTAACTAAGTAAATCGCCTTAGTTAATCTTTTATAAAAAAAAAAAAAACAATATAAGCGCTTGTAATGCTATATAACTTTATTATAAAGGCCTATTTTAAATTTATAGCTTCTTTAACTAAATTAACTTTAATAGAAAACTTTAGTTTATCTTGTCTTTTATAAATAAACTAGCTAAAATATTAGGTATTAAATAAAAACTATCTTTGTTAGGCCACTATAAATTAGCTAGCTAAGCAGAAATTATAATTAAATATTTTAATTAGTAACTGCAACTATATTATAATTATTTTTAAAACAATTAAGCTAAAGCGCTACTTATAATAAACTTTGCTGCTGCTTTGCTTCTTTATAAATCTACTAAAATATAACTATATAAAGTACTGTTTAAATTTTTAATGCTAACGTATTATAACTAGAAAAACTACATTATTAACATAACAAACCTTCTACTAAAAGAGCAGTTTAATCGCAAAGAAGCTTAAATAATAGCTAAAACAATAAATAACTATATTAAAACTATATAAAAAACCTTACAACAAACTTAAAACAAAAAAATTAAAAAAAAAAACTAATATTAACGTAAGCTAGATTTTAACGTTAGCAACTAAATGTTTATTATTAAAAAACGCTAGTTTTAAGTTATTAATAAACTATTTAACAAGCTAAATTACCTTTTAACTTATTAGTATTATAAAATAATAAAAAAAACTAGCCTTATTATATTTTAATTAAAAGTTTTTAATAGTTAGTAATCAATTAACTTTTACTATATAAACTAACTATAAAAGTACTTAAATAACTTTTTGCTTAATTAGGCTGCAAAACAGCTAAAAAAAAAAATTATAAACCTTTCCTTTAAAGCTAAACAGAAATAAAAAGTAAAAAGCATTTGCATATTATAATTATACTATAAGAAATTATAATACTAGGTTAAATAAAAAGGCTAAAACTTTAATAGAAAATAGTACCTTATAAATAATTTTAAAAATTTGCTAAAATTGCTATTAAATTTTTATTATAACAACCTAGATTTAGTAAAGCCACTAAAAAAGCTAAAAAATTAGTTAATAGCAGCAAAAAAAGATAAGTTTAATAAGGTTTATTGTAATAATAATATGCTAAAAAATTTAGTAACAAAAAAATCGCAAAAATAAAACGCATATATAAGCGCACTTAGCAAAACTATTATTAAGCTATTATAAAAAAGCTTTTAAACGCCCTTAAAAATTAAAGGCACCTAGTATAGCAGTAATAATAGTGTAAAAACCTAAGGTAAACCTTCTTTTTACTAAAAAGCAACAAAAGAAAAGACAGTAGGTTTAAATCTTATAACGCGCAATTTTTTTAAAAAAGAGAGTAATTACAGCTAGCCCTTATAAAAGTCCCTAGAGGACCCATGTAAGACCTACCTATATAAAACCCTTTATAGGACCCACTTTACACACATATATAATAACCAATAATTCTATAGACCTTTAAACTTTTCTTTTTTTCTTTTTTATCCTTAGATTAATATATACACTTAAATACCTAAACTAAAAGCCTTGCCTTCTTAAAAGACTCTTCTTGTAACATTTAAAGCTTTATTTATAAAAATAATAATTTTATATTAATTATTAATAAAAGAATAAATACTTAAAAGATTATATTATTTTTACTTTAAACTTATTTAGTATTATTTTTAATAGCTATTAAGCTAGAAAATACTTTAAATTTAATGTTATTAAAGCTTTTTATAAAATAAAAATAGCGCTAAAATTAAAACATTTTACTGCTTTTAAAACTTAACAAGGTATTTTTTAATAGTTAGTTTTACTTTTTAAACTTAAGGTAAAACTAGCTTAATAATAAACTTTTATTAATATATAGCTATAAAAATTGCTAGATAAGTTTGCAAGCATATATACTAATAACGTTTTAATATATTTTAACATTAAAAAAAAGCATTAAATTTACTATAAAAAAGTTATTTATAAATTATATAAAGTAAATTTACAAGGCAATATTAAAAAGTTATAGTTTAATATAATAAAGGTAGACTATTTAAATATAATGTTAAAAGCTAAAGTAAGCATTAAAATAAACTTAGCAAAAATTAAAGATATTACTAGTTAAAGATTTAAAGATTTTAATAAAATATAAGCAGTTTAATTTTTTTTAAAGCTTTATAACTTTATTTATATGTTTACTTACTACGTAAGTAATATAGCTAAACCTTTTAATTAATTGCTTAAAAAAAACGTGCTTTTTAAAAAAGGCTTAAAATAAAAAAAAGCCTTTAAAGCTATAAAATAATTAGCTTGTTAATTATTAGTGCTTGCTTTTTTTAAACCTAAAGTATTTACTAAAATAAAAACAAATGCTTTATATAATATTACTAAAGGTATTATTTAGTAATAATAACCTAACAGCTAATAAAAACTTATTAAATACTTTTTAAAGATAATAATATTATATAAAAAAATATACTTTATATAAGATTGCAAACTTTTAGCAATAGTATAAACGCTAAAACATTACTGCCTAAAACTATTAGAAATAAAGTTTTTTATAGTTATTAACTATTAAGCTTTAGTTTACTTTTTAACTAAAAAGATATTATTAATATAATAAATATAATAAGCTAACTTTTTATTTAACTTTAATATTATGTTTTAATATTGTTTAAGCTAGTAAAATATAGTTGCTAATATACTTTTATAGAAAATAATAGATTTACTTACTATTAAAGCGTAAAAAGCTAAAAAGCAAAACATAAAATTAATTAACCTTGCAAAAATAGCTATACTAGTTGCTTTAGTAAAACTAACTATAATACCTTTAAAAAAAGCAAACTTAGTAGATCTTATTAAAAAAGAAAATAAACTTTAATAGCTAAATATAAAAAAATATTACTTAAAAGTTTTAGAAACTATAACTAATAAATTAATCTTTTTATAAATAGCTTTAATAAAAAAAGCTTACTATTTAGTTATTATAGCTTACCTAAAGCAAAATAAAACTATAAAAGCATTAAAACAAAACTATTATTAGCTTTACTTTAAAAAAAACATTAAAAAATATATATAGAATTGCTATAATTATAAAAAAAATAAAGCATTATAAAATAAAACTTTAAGCTTATTATACCTGCTACTAATGCTAACCTTAGTTTAAAAATATATAATAGTTAATAAAAAATTTATATTTAAAGATTAATATAAATATAATTATATTTAAGCGTTTATTAATAAGTTTAGCTATTTTTTAGTTAGCATTTTAGCCTATAAAACTAATACTATAAAAAATATAGCTTTAAAATATTATTAATATGTTTATTAATTACTTAGCATACTAAAAGTTTAAATATTTAATAATATAAAACTATTTATTTTAAGCTTTATAACTAAGATTAATAAATTAACTAGCATAAAGTATTGCTATAACAGTGCATTTTATTTATAAACTTAAAGCGCTATAAAGCTTACAAACTAAAAGCTAAATTAAAAACTAAAGTTTTATGTTAATAAGTATTAAAACAACTAAAGTATTTACTTGCTTGCTTTAAATTTTATATATAACTTTTTATAGTACTTATTAATAAATATAGCCTTACTAAAGATAGCTATAGGAACTAATATTTATAACTTACTATTACTGCTGCTATTTAATGCAAAAGCAGATAGTAAACTAAAGAAATAAGTGCTTAAGCTAGTATAATAAGCGTAAAAAGTCTAATAATACGCTTATAAAATAGCACTTAAAACATAAAAGCAATAATAAACATAGGCTAACTATAAGCAAAAACTAGTAGACTTTATAGTTAGCAATTATATATTTTTAAAAAAAAAAGGCTTTATAACTTAAGCGCTAACAATTAAGCTAAACTTATAATAAGCAAAGCTATTTAAAATACTATAAATGTAAAAGTATAGCTACGTTTTAAATCTTTTAGACTTTTATAAAATAACTAACCTATTTTATGCTAACAGACTGCAAAAAGCTATAAATAACCTGCTACTATAACAAGTATAACTGCTACCTAAGGCAAAAAAAATTAATAGTAAAGCAAAATTTAAAATAAAAAAAATACTATAATTTAAACTATATAAAAAACATAAAATGCTATAATATTAGGTAGTATAGCAAGGATATAACCTTAATAATATATAGTATTTTGCTAAGAACTTTAAAAACTTATTAGTATAGCTAGAAAAATTTCATAAGCAGCACTAAAAAGCATTAGGTCCTTTAGTAAAACTTTAACACTAAATAAAAGCAGTAGCTAAAAATATATAGGCAAAAAACTATCTAAATAATAATTTAGCTAAAAAAGCAGGCTTTGCTATAAAGATTAAATAATATAAGTAACTTTAATAAGGTTTACAACTATATTTTAGTTTTAATAAAAGGAAGTATAACAGTTATAATAATTGCTAACATAATAGTCTTTAATTTAACCTTTTATTAATAAAACTATTAATAATTAAAGGGACCTACTATATATATAATATATTACTAGCTTTTGTGTATGCTAGTTTTTTTTTTTCTTTCTTTTTTTTTTTAGCTTAAAATTTTCGTTTATAGCATTAATAAAGCTATAAACTAGCCTTTAACGATCGTAACACTTTTTATGTTTAGCAAAATACTATTGCTGCTTTTTTTACGGTTTTTTTTAACGTAAGGGAGCACTACGCTAAATGCTTAAATAGCTAATTGCAAAAGGCAAACAAAGTGTTATAATAACTGCAAGTTTTTTTCCTAGCATTTAAAAAAGATTAAGTTATAAAGGCTATAAAGCTAATTAATTTTTCTAGCTTTATGCTTAACCTATATTTATAAAAGTGAGTATTTTAAGCTTTTTATAAGTTAAAGGTACTATAGCACTAATAGCAAGTGCGGTTAAAGTTAAATATATAGCATGTTTTAGCTATATAGTATGCTTGCTTATTTTTTAATGAATAGTAGTTAGATTTTGCAGCTGTAAAATAAACGTTTAGCATGCGATTATTTTTTTTATTACAACTATTATCTTAATAATTATTATTGCTGCAATTACGACTTGTGTTTTATTTATTAAAGCTGCGTTGGTTTTATTAATAATCTTTATTTTTATTATTTTGCTTGTTTTAGCTGTTATCCTGTTAGGAATAATTAAATGCTTTATTTTAACTGTTGTTCTTATTTTAGTTTTAGTTGTTTAAGCGGTTATAAAATAGGCAATAATTATTATATAAAAGGTAGTATATATTGCTTGTTTGCTAATTATAGTTGCTTTGCTAATTGTTTTAATAGCTATGTTAATTGCTTTAGTAGCTACGCTAATTGCTTTAATAGTTATAATTAAACGATCGGTTTTTAGACCTGTTTTTTTAATAATTACTTCGGTAGCTTTTTCTATAGTTACTTTAATAGCTGCGATTATTATATTAATTTTTTAATGGCAAATTATATAGCCTAAAGGAATATATAAAGCGTATAAATAGGCTTAAGGTATTAAAGTGCTTAATAGTTAACTTATTACTTAAATATTTGTTAGCTAGGTTTTAAAGGTCTTTGCAAATTTGTTTAATTCTTTGCATATATAACTTTAATGTTTGTTTAGATTAAAGTAGCTTTAAAAACTACTTAAGTTTAAGTTTTATGCTATTTTTAATTTAAGTTATTATGTTTTGCTAATTTTTGTTATTTTTTCTAAAAATCTTTATAGCTTGTGCGTATTTAAGCTTTTTTTAAATATATTAAAGCATAGCATGCTTGTTATAATAAATATTAAACAACGTAAGCTTTTTTTTGCTAAAGCATTTAGTAGCTATATTTATGTTTATAGCAAACTGTTTTTTAAATACTTTTATAATGCTTTATAATTTTTGTTTGTTTATTTTTGCTTTTTTTGTTAAGGTGACTTTGTTGTTTTATTATAACAAGGCTAGCTTTGTTAAAAGGGTTAAAAATATAAAGACTATTTGTTTTTTATTTGCATATTTTATCTTTAAATTAAATTTAAAAGAGTTTAATTAGTTTAAAAACAAGTATATATTAGTAAATATTATGTTCTTTTTTTTAGTAATAATATTTAAGTCTTTTAGGTTATTATAGAAAAGGTTAAAGGTGCTAACTTTTTTATGTTTTAGTTTGCTAGGTTTGCTATGTTTAATATAATTGTTTAAAGTGTTACGTTTTAAAGATTTGCTATAAGACTTGCTATTAAAATCTAATAAGCTGCTTAAACTAAAACTATTACTTAAGCTAAAGTAATATAATTATTTTTATATACTTTAAGGTTATATTAGTTTGCTACTACTTTACAGCTATATATTATATTATAATGCTAGTTGTTTTATATTAGTTTAGTTTTTATTGTTAGTTATATTTTTATTAGTTTTAAATACTTATATGTTTTTAACTGCTTTTAAAATAAAGTTTATTTATTAGTTACGCTTACTTGTTTGCTTAATTTGCTTTTATAATAAGTTAATAATATTAGTTATATTACTATTTATTTTAGTAACCTTATTATTTATATGCTTAATAGCTGCTTTAGTTTTTTTGTTTTAGTAATATAAAAATTTAATAGTTTTTTAATTAGCGCTAAATTTTTTAGGTAAGTTACTTTTTAGCTTTATTATAAAGCTTTTATGTTTAAAAGGTAAGCTAGCTTATAATTTAGTTATTATATGCTTTTTTAATAGTAGCAAAGGTTAAATAAAAAGGTGCTAAAACTTAAATGCTTTTGCGTTAGCTATTACAAGGTGCACTTACTAATGTAAGGTATGTTTGCTAATGCGCATTAAAGGTAGTATAAAGTAAATTATAAATAAAAAGTAAAGTAAAATAAGTTAGGTATTTACGCTAAATATATAGCTAAAAAGGTAATTTATAACATTTATAACATAAGATATAAAAGTGTTTTGTTTAGCTTATTTTGCACTAAAGGTTGCTTTTTAATATAAGCTAATATGTTTTTATGTTTGCACTAATAATAATAAGCTAGCTAAAGCTTATACTTTTATTATTTAGCTAATATAAAAAATATATTATATTATAGCTTTAGATTAGTTTATAACTGTTTTAAACTAAATAAAAAGTATAAAGTGTGTTTAAAGTTTTTAAAAAAGAGGATAGTTTTTTAAAGAAAAGTTTTATAACAAAAAGGTTTTTGCAACAAGATAATAGTTTAGTCTAAAGGACTAAAATAAAATAATAGTATAGTCTTTATAACAAAACTTAAATAGGTAGCACTACTTTAATAAGTATGCTTTAAGGTGTAGGTAAAAAGTAGTATATTAGTAAAAGATGTAAATGTAAAAGGGAAAAAGCTAAGATTTAAAATCTTAGCAAAAGCGTGCTTTTATAAGCTTATATAGTAGCTGCTTAGCAAATGCTAAGATTTTAGCTGCGTACATACCTATATAGGCAATCTAAATACTCCCTTTATAAGGTTATATTAATTATAATAATAATTAAAGCTTTTAAATTATTTAAAATTAATTAAATTAACTTTAAATTAACTAAATTTATTTTAAATTGCTTAAATTTACCTTTAATTAGTTAAATATATAATTATATTATAATAATAACTAAAGCTTTTAAATTATTTAAAATTAACTAAATTTATTTTAAATTAGTTAAATATATAAGTAATAACTTTATATAAAATGCTTTATTTTATTTAATAAGATTTTTATTTTTATAACTAAACTTTAAATTTTAGCTTTTTGCTTTATATATTTGCTACCTTTAAAAAACTTTAAAAGCTATTTATTTTATTATCTATTAAGCCTTAAATTTTAGCTTTTGCTTAATATTATTATTTACTTAGCAAAAGCTTTTTTTTTATTATGCTTTTTATTATAAGCATAAAAAAGCTTTTTTTTTACTATGCTTTTTATAGCAAGCATAAAAAAGCTTTTTTTTTATTATTTTTTTTATTGCTAGGTTATAAATTAGGTTATAAACTAGTAAATAATAATAAGGTTAATAATATAAGCTTTTAAAAACCTTTTAAAGACTTTTTTTATTATTACTTTTTATATGTTTATTATTATAAGAAGTTAAAAAGCAAGCAAATAATGCTATTATAAAGCTAAATAAAATAAAAAAAATTATTAATGCAAAAAATACTTAGCTAGTTTTTTTTTAAAGCTTATATTTATATGCTAACTTATATTATTAAGTATAAGCTTTATATTAAGTTGCTATAAAAACTAATAATATTATTATAAAAAAGCTAATGTTTAGCTAGTTTTAGTTTTTTTTTAAAGCTTATATTTATATGCTAACTTATATTATTAAATATAAGCTTTATATTAAGTTGCTATAAAAGCTAATAATAATAGGTTTAAAACTTTATTATTATTTAAAGTATTTATTAAGTAAAGCTATTATAAAAAAATAAAGTAGTAATAAGTTTAAAAAAAAGCTATTATTTAAAGTTTATATTAAATAAAGCTATTATAAAAAGCGCTAATAAAGCTGTTATAAAAAAGCTGCTTTATATAGCATTAAGCTATAAAAGTAACAAATGTTATTTATTAAGCTTTTTTTTAGCTTTTTTTTTAGCTTGCTTTTTAGCTTGCTTTTTAAATATATTTTTAAGCAGCTTTAAAAAGTACTATTATTTTAAAGTAAAATAAAGCTAGCTTTTTTTGCTATTTTTATTTTTGTTTATATATAGCCTTAACAGTTTATTTATAAAAGTTAAAAAGTAACTTATTATGCTATTATTTGCTTTTTTAAAGTTTAAACTTAAAGTTTTTAATAAATAAGCTAATAAGCTAATAAAAAGCTAAAAAAAAAGAAGTAGTTTAAAAAGCAGCAGTTTAAAAAGCAGCAGTTTAAAAGGTAGCAGTTTAAAAAGCAGCAGTAAAAAAAGCAGCAAAAAAAAAGGCAGTAAAAAAAGCATTAATAAAAAAAAAAAAGCTTTTTCTAACTAACTTAGTCTTAAAAAAAGCTAAAGCTATATATTAATGTTTTTTAGCTTTAAAAACATTTTTTTTTTTTTATATATATAAAAAAAGGCAGCTATAATAACTATTATAATAAAAAATAAGCAAATAATAATAATTTTATAATTTTTTATTTTAAAGGCTAAAAATAATAAAAAAAAGTAAAAAGTAAAGGCTTTTAAAAGTAAACAAGTAAATAAAGCTTAAAAACATAATATAAAAGTATTAAAAAAAGTAGATATAAAAAAGTAAGTAAATAAAAAAAAGTAGGTAAAAAAGTTAGTATAAATGCTAATAATTAAAAAAAAAGGTAAAAAAAAAGTAGCTATTTATATAATATATTATATATATTAAGTTTATTAGTAAATTTATATATAAATAAAATATTTGCTATTTTTATAAAAGCTATATTTTTTTTTTAGCTTTTTAAGTTAATTATAACAACTATAATAGCTTAAATAATATATATTATTATTATTTATATTTTTTTTTTTTATATACTTACTATTTATTTTAACTATAATATAACTTGTATATATATTTATATTAAAAAAATTATACTTTAAGATTTGCTTTATTTTTAGCTTTTTTTTAGTTATTTTTTTATATAAAATAATATAAGCTATAAATTTTGCTAGCATAATATCTTTTATACCTTTAAAACTTTATATTTACTTTTTATAGCATAAATATATAACTAGCATATAATAATATATTGCTGCTTATAGCTATACTATTTAAGCTAAATTAAAAAAGAAAAACATTAAAAAAAAAAATATATAATATAAGATTTTTTGCAATTAATTTAAAACGTTTATTTTAAAAGCTATTATAAAAAAAAAAAACACTAGATTAAAAAAAACAAACTATTAGTTTTAAGCATATGCTTAACTATATAATAAATGCTATTATTTTTAAGTTATTAATAGTAAATATAATTATTAGCTATTTAGCTATTAAAAAAATTATAAAGTGTTTTATATAAAAAGTAAGTTATACTATAAAATTATTAAATAAAATATAAACTATAAGCAAAATATAAAGCATATTTTTAAAGACTTTTAAATTGCTAACTTTAACTGCTTTTTTATTTATAAAAATATTAATAATTATATTATTAAATATTAATAATTTTTAAAATAAGCTATTAGTAATGCTTTTAATCTTTTTATAATGCTTTAAGATTATTTTAATATATAATATTAAGTTATATTATATAATAAGGTTTTAAAAAGCTTAATTTAAGCAATTAAATAGTTTTAATATATATAGTAGCAATATTTTTAGGTTATAATAATTAACTTTATATATATTATAAATAAATATAAGCTACTACTTTTTTAAATTATTAGTATAATAAAAGTAAGCACTTATTTTAGCATAGCATATATAGTAATATTAAATAAAAAGACTAAAATAATAACTTAAATATTAAAGTATTATAAAAAGCTTTATAAGCGCTTTTATATATTATAAATGCTTTTTATAATAGTTATAAACTTTTAAACTTTTAAAAAAAATACTATTAGTACTATTTAGCTACTAACTTAGCAATAGCTTTATATTTAGCATATTATAAAAAATATTAAATATAATATATATAATAAATAGCAAAAAAAGCTTAACTTAAAGTTTAAGCTTTTTTTAATTTAATTTTTATTATTACTTATTAATATAGCTTTTATTATATATAATATAGCTAAAAAAACTATTGTTATATTAAATTTAAACCTTTATAAAAATAATATTATTATTTATACCTTTAAAAAGATTAAGCATATTAAACGCTGTTTTTATAAAAGCAAGCTAGCTATTAATAATAATTTTAATAGCATTTTAACGCTTTAAAAGCATATAATATATATAAAATATATAAATAAAGTTAAAAAATATTAAAGAAACTTTTAGTAAAAGTTTTTTAATTAGCTAAAAATTATTAATTATTTTAAGTTAATATATATAAAGTTTTAAAGCAAGTAATGCTTTATATATATAAAAAATAATTGCAACTTTAAAGTATATGCTTTTTTAGCGTTAAAATTAGCGTATACTTAAGTTTAAAGCTGCTTTAATAATATAAAATTAAATCTTTTAATATTAGTTAAAGCTATTATAAAGCTAAATAAAAATAAATAAAAAAACTATAAAATTAAGCTAAATAAATAGTAGTAACAAATAAACTTATAAAAATTTATAAAAAGCATGTTTAAAAACCTTTAGCTATATTATAAAATAAATTAAAAAGCTTTTAATAAAGCATATTAATAATATAACCTTATTATTAATGCTTTTAAAAAAAAAGCAATAATAAAAATTATAAACTATATAAAAAGCTTTATATAATAAAAAAATATTTTATGCTAGCATTTTATATATAACTAGATAACTTATTAAGCTAAAAGCTTTTAAAGCAAGCTTTATTTTTATATTATTAAAAGTAAAAAGCTAAAAAAGCAAGATTTTAACTATTATTAATAGCTTAATAATAAAGTAAAAATTAATGCTTTATTATTAATATATAACTTTATATTTTATAATAAGTATTATTTTTAGCTTTAAAATTATAAATTATATATAAAAGCATATATTAATAATAATAAAATATATAAGCATTTAAAGTTTATTTAAAATAAAAGCTGCTAAATATTTTGTTATAAAAAGATTTACTTATAAAAAAAAAGCGCTATTTATAAGCTTTAAATAGCTATTAACTTTAATAAATTATTTTATTATAAAATAAATGCTAAAAATATTTATAATATTAAAAGTTACTAAAATATTATAAAAATATAAAAAAAAGTTAATAAAAGCATAGCATTATTTTATATAGCATTAATGCTAAAAATAGCTTTATTAGTAATAATATAGCTATAAAATATGCTTAAAAATTTTTAAATAATACTAATATTATATTTAAACTAATTATAAAAAGGCTTAAAAAAAAGGTTTAAAAAAAAGGTTTAAAAGGTTAAAAAAAAATTTATAACATAATATAAACATAAGTTACTTATTTAAAAAAGCTAAAAATAATATTAATACTTATTTTTTTAAGCTAAATATATTTATTATATAAATTAAATATTATTTATATTATAATATAAAGTTTTAAACTTAAAAAATTAGCTAACTTAATAATTTTTTAAAGTTAATATTTAAGTTTATATTATTATATAAAATGCTTTAAAATGCTTTAAAATATAATAAAACCTTTTAAATAACTATTTTTATAACATTTAAAAAAGCTATAACAATTACTAACTAGCTAAAAAAAATGCTTTAATTATATAGCTGCTATTAGTTTTTTAAAATATACTAAGTAAAAAAAGTATATTATATAGATTTAACCTACCGTTAAAGCTACACCTATTTTTAGTAGTAGGGCTACTTGTAATAAAACTAAGTAGGTGGGCGGCCCCTGTAGGCAGCATGGGCGGCCAACGTAGGTGGCCCCCTATACTAGCTGTTGTCCTGGTAATCCTAATAGCGGTTCCATAAGCGCTAGCGTGACCTCCCAGCTATCCCGTAGGGCAGGTATTAGTGTATACCTAACGATTACGTAGAGGGCGTGTCATACGTGACACGCGGTACGCGCTGGAATGCGAGGATCGCCGGTCTTTGGTGTAAAATAGAGGGAGACTGAGACCTCATTCAGCAGACCAAGCCCTTTGCGTGCAATCCGAGACACGAAGGAATGAAGCAATTGAGGCAATATTAGGCGAACCGGAATCGTTTTCGTGTGGCCGGCCACAACACCCTACTGATCACTCATATCCTACAGTAGAGTACGTACCATAGACACAGGTAGGTACACAGATGCAACGACGCAAGGTGTTAAACCATACACCGCGCCCCTCCCTCAAGCTACCTTAAGTGAAGCACCTCTTACATTTAAGAAGCGTCAATCCAAAAAGATAACGAGCTCACACCTCCCACCGCAGAGTTGTTGCCCTCGCGGAAGAAGAGAGCATCTCCTATTTTTTGGAAAAGAAAAGATATATTTTATGTTAAAATCCGATATATATATATATATATGAAAGATAGATATTCGTTACCCAAAACCAAGTTATTCAAAACCTAGTGGGATCCGATGACGCAAAGAACGCTGCAGCATCCCCGCCGCGCTGTCACCTCACGTCAATCACCCATAAGTAAGGGCACGAAAGGAGGCCGGTGGCGGCGCCGAAGCGAACCTCGGAAGACGAAATCCTCACTTCAAGCTCATGGGCCGCCACCGGCTCCCCTGCCCTTGAGCCTTCAGCTAGGGACGAAATGGCATACATCGCCTAATCCCACAGAATATGAATAAGTGGCGTAGAAAACACCGAACCAAAATCGGTTACGTCGTTCTTTGTGTATGAAATGTAGATTTCGTTAGTTGAGGTGCCGTTCGGGTTGAGTCCCGGGTGAGCCTGGAGCGAGTACGCTCCAAGAGGATAACTACCGGTCTGGCCCGAGTAGAAGTTGAAGGGGCTCTCCCAAGGCCCCGTGAGGGAATCAGAGGTGGTGATGAAGAAATCAGCAGAGACGCTAATACCGGCCTATTATAAATAGTAGGCGTTAGTATCGCTAACTTGCCTAGGGGCTGAGACCTATGTAATAGCTAGAAAGATATTGAGTCACTTACCTGACCAATCCACACCCACTTATCCCAGTAAGTTGAAAAATAGTAATTTCCCTGCCCACCCGCACTCACGTTAGGAACACTAATATTTGCGTCATTAATAAGGGGCACGCTTGACGTCCATGCATTGTTGACCCAAAACTGGTACTGAGATTGATCCTCGATAGAGCCTACGGGTACCTTCGCCAAGGAGACGACACCATTAGACGGTTGACCAAACAGGTAGGCAATATCATCTTCAATCACGTTGCCGTAGACACCGTAGGGGATGGAGCCATAGAGCCAAAAGTCTTCGTTCACAAGACTGACCGTGGGCAGGACATTCGGGTCCGTCGTGCCCAAATCATATGTCAGCTTGTAGAGCGAAGTCGCTGGGTCCGGGTCAACGGTGCTGAGACTATAAAAACATAAGTGTTACGGTGCTGTTTTATGACCAAAAAGTCTCGCTTCGCAACATCATCTAGGATGGTTTTGATGCTGAATATGGGCTATGATATACTCACTGCGGAATGATTAGTACGCGATAAAGTGCCTGGGTAGGGGTCCCGAGACATGAACATGGGCAGTTCTTGTACACACCTCTGGGTTAATATGGGCTTTACGAATCCACGTGTATGCAGTAACGACATTATCAACAGTGGACGTTATCAATGGAGGACTGTCCGGCCAGATAGCATAG
The DNA here is from genome assembly GCA_004353285.2 of Xylaria grammica. NCBI lineage: Eukaryota > Fungi > Ascomycota > Sordariomycetes > Xylariales > Xylariaceae > Xylaria > Xylaria grammica. The sequence goes on from NGZP02000009.1 coordinate 4,994,812, forward strand.
CGAGAACCATCCTCGCATCCACCCGCACTGTTATCGTTGCATTCGCTCGCCGTATAAGGGAAGTAAGGGTTCCGATCGCCATCACCACCGTACTGCTCAAGCGCAGGAGTTCCATCGTCGTTGAAGCCAGACCAACTCGCAGACGACGCCCAAATTGGTAGAGTCGGGACACCGTTACTGTCGTAGGGCTGACTATCACGACACGTCCAGAAAGCACGATCGCCGATCCGGGTTGAGCCGCACGAATCCCGATGAATCGCCGGATCGGCGACATTTCCTATCACGGTAGCATTCTTTACTGTTGGGGTAAACGCCCTCTTCGCGACGGTGGCTGAGGAAACGCCCTGTAGGAGCAATAAGCTAGGGAGAAAACGAACTGGCCACACCATATCGACATCGAATACCATCAAAGGCATAAGTAAAAATTACGAGGAACTCTACTTACTCAGTTTGAATAATGCACGCTGCTTATATTCGCGACTCTCTCCAACGCTCATCGAGGCAAAGCCATCCTGCATGAGATCATCCCAAGCCTACCTACCTCTTCAGGACGGGGGAGCCATCACGTTATGTGGCGGGAGGCAGGGGAATGGTAGGATTGTAGTGGATTCCCGTCCAAGTTTGGCATAATGCCCCTTTGTCGCTGTTGTTCCTGATATTTAGTATTACGATGGCGTCGAGTATACCTACTGCGCTTATTGTAAGTCGTCGGTGAGTTGAGTCGGCGGCTTGAGACAGTCATCAAGTCCGGAAAGGTTACGCCTGCTATGAATGGGTGTATGTAGTACTAGTATAGGAAACAAGGACGCCACGAACCAACGTCGGCGCTGAAGGCAGTGATGATCGACACTGGCATTCGATGCTAGTGTAGCCGCACGCCATACGGCGGAGCGGCCCAGGGCGTGAGAGGGAGAAGGCGATTTGGATCATTTGCAGCGCAGTACTGAGTAGTTTGATAATGGCAGGATCGCAACGCGATAAATTTGGGGCTTAGCGATCCTCCCACTTCGACTTCTCTGAAACAGACAGGGCCCAGCGACTCGTATAGACGAGTGCTTGCTAGTGATTCTCGGGCACGGTACCGGAAAACGCGATCGCATATTCGGCAGCGATTTTGCGTAGTATGGGCAGCACCCCGGGCAAGCTAACCAAGAGCTTCAATGTTTTTCGAGTAGATTAAAGTGTACCAGTAACCATACGGAATACGCCAGCGCCAATCTCAAATGACCTGCCATCTCACACATTCCTCGTACCGGAAGTACGAGGTTTACCGTAGATACCTGGGCAGAAGCAATACAGTTACCTTTAGCAGTACCTTAGGTACTTAAGTATTCCTACTATAGCTATATATAATGTCAAGCCCCTCAGCCTAGCGCCGGAAATAAGAAGGCGACCGGGGACATATCTCCTATACATAGCAAAACTTTACCTTCCAACTCATCACTGTCATCGTGCTCCAAAACGTCAAGCAATGTGTTGCCATCCCCGTGGGGTCTAGGTTGAGAGACTGAATGCCAAAGCCGAGTCTGAGAGCCGAAATTTGAGATATCTAAGGGACCCAGATTAGACCCAGAGCTAAGATAACTAAACCTACAGCGAAGTGAGCACTTGAGGCTTGAGTAATGTGGTCCGGGATTGTGGGGTGTCAGCTGGGTGAAAACCACACTTGAGTGAGTATCTCTGTATCATATCAACAAAGTTGCTCAATTGTGATCCGATAGTTACATGTTTGTTTATTAAAAATGAAGAATAACCTTACGTAGCCGAACGAACAAACAAACAAACAGAGCGAGTAGCGGCAATCAGCGGCAATGCGACGATACTAACCTTAGGTAGGTAGCATCACGCAGTAGGTACTATAGGCGGTGCCCCTCCCCATTTATTTTCTTTCCCGTGGACTATAGCCGTGATGATGGCATATCCACACAATGACAGGTGTCCCGACCCCCGGCCCCGCTGTTCACTACCGCGATGAGATCCCGTACTCGCCTCACCCTCGGTCTCGTCCTCGCACCAGCGCTGCACCAGCACTTCACGACTCATCGTCTCCTCATCTCATTAGCCCCCCCTCCTATCACCTCATCAGTGAGGCTGGATGTAGCGTCGGCCCCGTCCCACGCGCCGTTTCTTTGTACTATAATGGTCTATTATTATCTATAATGCGAACCAGCCCCCAGTTGGCGTCGTCTCAGCCAACCAACATTTCCCGACTCTTTGTGCCGTCTAGTTCTCATCGCCTTACCGTCTTAGCTCTTTGTAATTGACGCCATGGACCGACACCTCGGGCCCGGGCATCCGAATATATCTCAAATGTCTACTAATATTTAATAACCTTTTCTTCTGTCCACCCTTCCTTTTCATCGAGTTTTATCCAATCGAACAACTGAACTAGTTTTTCATATACGGAGCCTCATATCAGTATTCTTAAGTTGCATTATATACCCGCCCGACAAACCCTCACCTTGTTGCCCATTGTTTTTGTCTCGTTTCTTTTTCTTTTTTCGTTTTGGGGCTAAGACTTAATGCGACTTCGGTTACGACCTCACGCCGTGACACCAGCCCCTCATCCACTTCATATTTCCGTATTCTATCAGTAGTAGCGAACCCACAATGGGAGATCGGCCCTCATCAAAGCCGGACTCATTGTATTATGACATCGGTAAATAGAATCTTTGTCCTCGGCTAAACTAGTACTGATTCATTACCAGTAATCGTGGGAGCAGGGCCGGTCGGCCTCATGCTATCGACATGTCTTGCGAGGCTCGGTTATAGGATCAAACATATCGACAATAGGGCTGAGCCTACGCCCACGGGGCGCGCCGATGGCATCCAACCCCGATCTCTGGACTTGCTGAGGAATATGGGGTTGAAGTCAGCCATTATGCAGCACAAGCCCGCAAGGGTGTACGAAGTGGCCTTCTGGGATCCTTCGGAAGAGAGCAAGGGCGTCGTCAGAACAGGTACCTGGGCTAGTTGCCCAGCGTTCATCGATGCGAGATATCCTTTCACCACACTCTTGCACCAGGGCCTCATCGAGCGTGTCTTCATCTCGGATCTAGAAAAGAACGGTGTCAAAATCCAACGGCCGTGGACAATCACCGGTTTCACCTCGGATGAGAAGGCGAATCCCGATTACCCGGTTGAGGTAGCTCTTGAGCACATAGACGGAACGAGCAGAGAAACCGTTCGTGCCAAATACTTGTTTGGTGGCGAGGGTGCTAGATCATTTGTCCGAGAGAAGCTAGGCATCGGCATTACGCACAAGGACCCCATCGCTCACGTATGGGGCGTCATGGACGGCGTGGTCAAGACGGATTTTCCCGATATCAGGGTTCGTATACCTATAGCAAAGGTTAGTGGGTAGATTTGCGGCTAATTTAGTACCCCAGATGAAATGCACTATACATTCAGCCCATGGGTCTATCATGGTTATTCCTCGGGAAAATAACATGGTCCGGCTATACATCCAGATTGCTTCGTCTACGGACCCAGATTGGAGCCCACGAAAGACGGCCACAGCAGAGGAAGTACAAGCGTCTGCGAAGAAAATACTTCAGCCGTACTCAATCGAGTGGGAGAGGGTGGAATGGTATTCCGTGTATCCCATCGGTCAGGGAATCTCTGACCGGTATACACTGGATCACCGAGTGTTCCTGGGAGGAGACGCATGCCATACACATAGTGTAAGCTTTTTCTTGTTTCACTTATTCTATTTTATACCTTTCTTCCTATTTCCGGTAGCGAATTGTACAAGGGCAATTACTTACCACCTTACAGCCCAAAGCCGGCCAAGGTATGAACACCGCCTTCCTGGACGCTCAGAATTTGGCATGGAAAATACACGCAGTAGAGGCAGGATTTGCCGAAAGGGAAATTCTGACGACATATGAGCCCGAGCGTAAAAAGGTAGCGGAGAATCTTCTCTCATTCGACAACAAGTACGCCAAACTGTTTTCGCAGCGACCACCCGCAGCCACAGAGGTTCAGGCAGCCTCAAGGCATACAAACGGCCACTCAGAAGATAATGAATTCATCAAAACTTTCAAGGAGGCGTGCGAGTTTACGAGTGGTTATGGAGTGGCGTACGGACCAAATGTGCTGAACTGGTCGCCCAGTCATCCGGCCCAATCGCGTTTGATCCATCCCGACGGTACCAAGCTGCGAACTGGACGCTTAATGGCCAACGCCGACGTCACAAGAGTTATTGATGCCAATATTGTCCATCTAGAACAACAAATTCCTTGGAATGGATCATTCCGCATCTACATTTTCGCCGGTAAGCCCTCAGTAACCTCTAGGGCCCTCAAGGACTTTGCTTTCCAGCTTGGAGGAAAGAGGTCGTTCTTCGGATCGTTCCTACGCCCAGACATTGATACCGTCTCCCATCATGAGATATACAACCCGCACAGTCTATTTTTCACCATTTGCACGATATTCGCCGCTGCGCGCAGCGAAATTGAAATCTCGCGAGACCTCCCGGGACTGCTAGGCAGGTACCGAGACCTTGTCTATGCAGACGATAAATGGGACCGCCGGGTTCCTGATGCGACAGCGGCGGCGCACGCTAAGATGGGTGTCGACGAGGAGAAGGGCGGAGTGGTTGTGGTAAGGCCCGATGGCTACGTGGGCATTGTCACTAGCCTAGTAGAGGGCAGCGGGACTATTGACGCATTGAACACGTATTTTGATGCCTTCTGCACGAAAAAGACCAGTGACAGCAGGGCGCAGTTATGAGGGCTGTGAACGCCACATGGATCTCCAAGTGTGTCGGCTTGGCCCTAGTCGAAGACACTCTACTAGTCGTGGGATGCTCATAGGAAGAATTTTATGATTGCGGATACCTGAAGTAGAGCAGGGTGTGCGTGCCGCGATACGACGGGGTTAAAACGTGGCCATTCTTCCAGAGTCTAGCTATCCCTGTGGCTATCCCGTCCCATCCCCGTCCAAACTGCCCTCCCATGCCTGAGGGGGCATGGCACCAAGCAGGGTTGATCACGAAGTGTTCCTTCGGAATGGCTGACGGACGTTTGAGGGAAACCAAATATTAATTTGCCGACGAATCCCTGCTTCGATGGTTCTTGTGATTCTACGCTTCAAATAGAATAGTAGTGTGCATATGGACAAGGACTTACCGTCGAAGGTGCTAGGGCACTCGGCGTAGCAATGCCAATCATAGTTTATAATCATAACAAAAGGGTTCCAAACAATAGTTACGAACTACTCAATTCTCACTATAGTGTAGTGTTAAGCTATTGTCTGAAAAAATTTTATGATACGCCTGCTAGTAATTCTACCTCACGAACGCCCACGTGCATCGGGCTTGCGAACCTATGACCTACATCTCTCCAACCCTCAAACATAATACTATACCGAGCTTCATCAATATCCCCTTATTCTCGTTGAACTCCTGTTTCTCAACCATTTACAGCCACTTCCATGGCACTTACCGTGTCTGCGTCTACAGATTCACAATGCTAACTACCTACTACGCCGATGGTCCTGCTCGCTTCGATAATCAGCCCCCCGGTGTCATACCCCTAGAACAAAGAGGTGTTTCGTATATTAGTAACGAACATTAGCATAGTTAGTACAGGTTCTCTGCGTGACAGCAAGTGTTCATTACACCCCTATACTAAGGATCATGACACCTAGCTACAAAGCCATTTGTTCTAACCATAATATTCTAGTTGCCCAAGCCCCTTACGCGGTACCTAAAGCCACGCTGTTCTAAAACACAGCATATTCAAAGATACATATTTGTCATATGCTAGAACAATCTAGAATAATAAATTAAAGCTTCGCTGCCACGTCACGAAAAACTCTATTAAAGTCTACTAACAATGTTAGTAATAATGGTGATCTTAGCATTTCTTAGCATTTAGACTTGTATTAGCTTATATTATAAGTTATAAAAAAAATAAAGCTAATACTATCTGTCACTATATATAGCAAACTACTTATACCTATATAAGTTAAGTGTTAATAGGTAATAAAAGTAATAAGGTACTTTTTATAAAAAATAATAATGCTTTTATTATAAAGTTGCTAACTAAAGCTTATATAACTTATTTTTATATAAATTTAACTAAAGTTTATATAATTTATATAATTTATACTTTTATAGCTAGTTTTTATTTTTTATAGTTAGTAATTAATTTATTAGCTTTTTATTTTTTATTTATATTAGCAATTATAACTTATTTATAATATTTTAAACTAAAACTAATATATTTTATAAAATATCTTTAGGTTTTATAATTTTTATTAATAAGCTTTTTTTTATAAGCTTTTATATAAACTTTTTTTAGGTATAAAAATTATTTACTAAAATAGTTTATTAAAAAAGCTAGTTTAAAATAGTTTATTAAAATAATATTATATATTTTAAAATATAAAAAAAAACTAAGCTTATATATAAAATAACTAATTTTTTTAATAACTTTAAAAAAACTAGCAAATTGTTAACTTAGCTTTTTTTTAAATATTATAGCTTTAAAAATATTATAGCTTTTATAAAAATATAGCAAGACTTTTTAACTTAAAAAAAAAAAATTAGTTAATATTTTTAGTTATAATATTTTTTTACGGTTATAAAGCTTAAGGCAATAATATTACTAATTTTAATATAAGATTTAACTAAGTAAAAAATTGCTTTATTAAATATTTATAAAATAAAGTTAAAAGTAAAGCTTAATATAGTTTTGCTTAAAGTTTAATTTATAGCTAATAATTTAACGTTATTAAGTTTAAACTATAATTTAAGTAAAGAATTTTGCTAGTTAAATAAATTATTTAATATATAAAAATAAAGCGTTTAATTTAACTATTAGTTAAAAAATAATATATAATAGCATAAAAAAAATATATACTAAGATAAATTTAAACCTATTATTAAAACTTAGCTAAAAATTTAAGGTTATAGTTACTTAAAATTACTTTAAAGATTTTTTAATTAACTAATAAAAGCTTATTAACTAAAGCATTTACTTAAAGCTTAAATATATAGTTATATCTTTTAAAAATTATTTATATAGCTTTAAAAAATTTATATATAACTGCTATATGTTATAATTGTTAAAGGCTAGTTTATAGCTTTATTAATGCTATAAATAAAGATTTTAAGCTAAAAAAAAAAAAAAAAAAAAAAAAAAAACTAGCATACACAAAAGCTAATAATATATTATATATATAATAAGTCTTTTTAGTTATTAATAGTTTTATTAATAAAAAGTTACATTAAAAACTATTATGTTAGCAATTATTATAACTATTACACTTTTTTTTACTAAAACTAAAATATAATTATAAGCTTTATTAAAGTTATTTATATTATTTAATCTTTATAGTAAAGCTTGCTTTTTTAGCTAAATTATTATTTAAATAGTTTTTTGCTTATATATTTTTAGCTGCTGCTTTTATTTAATATTAAAGTCTTACTAAAAGATTTAGTGCTTTTTAATACTATTTATAAAATTTTTCTAGCTATACTAATAAGTTTTTAAAGTTTTTAGCAAGATACTATATATTATTAAGGTTATATTTTTGCTATGCTACCTAATATTGCAGCATTTTATGTTTTTTATATAGTTTAAATTATAGTATTTTTTTTACTTTAAATTTTGCTTTACTATTAATTTCCTTTACTTTAAGTAGTAGTTATGCTTATTATAATAGCAGGTTATTTATAGCTTTTTATAGTTTATTAGTATAAAATAAGTTAATTATCTTATAAAAGTCTAAGAAATTTAAAACATAGCTATGCTTTTACATTTGCAATATTTTAAATAGCTTTGCCTATTATAAGTTTAGCCTAATCGTTAGCGCTTAAGTTATAAAGCCTTTTTTCTTTAAGAATATATAATCGCTAACTATAAAGTCTACTAGTTTTTGCTTGCAGTTAGCTTGTATTTATTATTGCTTTTACGTTTTAAGTGCTATTTTATAAGCATATTATTAAACTTTTTATGCTTATTATACTAGCTTAAGCGCTTATTTCTTTAGTTTACTATTTACTTTTATATTAAGTAGTAATAATAATAATAGGTTATAAACGTTAGTTTTTATAGCTACTTTTAGTAAAGCTATATCTATTAATAAGTGCTATAAAAAGTTATATATAAAATTTAAAGCAAGCAAGTAAATACTTTAGTTATTTTAATACTTGTTAATATAAAATCTTAATTATTAATTTAGCTTTTAGTTTATAAGCTTTATAGCACTTTAAATTTATAAATAAAATATATTACTATAATAGTGCTTTATATTAGTTAATTTGTTAATTTTAGCTATAAAGCTTAAAATAAATAGTTTTATATTATTTAATATTTAAACTTTTAGTATGCTAAATAATTAATAAATATATTAATAATATCTTAAGGCTATATTTTTTATAGTATTAGTTTTATAAGCTAAAATACTAACTAAAAAACAGCTAAATTTATTAATAAACGCTTAAATATAATTATATTTATATTAATCTTTAAGCATAAATTTTCTATTAATTACTATATGTTTTTAAACTAAAGTTAGCATTAATAGCAAGTATAATAGGCTTAAAGTTTTATTTTATAGTGCTTTATTTCTTTTATAATCATAGCAATTTTATATATACCTTTTAACGTTTTTTTTAAAGTAAAGCTAATAATAGTTTTATTTTAACGCTTTTATAGTTTTATTTTACTTTAAGTAAGCTATAATAACTAAATAATAAGCTTTTTTTATTAAAGCTATTTATAAAAAGATTAATTTATTAGTTATAGTCTTTAGAACTTTTAAGCAATATTTTTTTATACTTAGCTATTAAAGTTTGTTTTTTTTTTTAATAAAATCTACTAAATCTACTCTTTTTAAAAGTATTATAGTTAGTTTTACTAAAGCAACTAATATAGCTATCTTTATAAAGTTAATTAATTTTATATTTTGCTTTTTAGTTTTTTATGCTTTAATAGTAAGTAAATCTATTATTTTTTATAAAAATGCATTAGCAACTATATTTTGCTAGCTTAAATAATATTAAAATATAATATTAAAGTTAAATAAAAAGTTAGCTTATTATATTTATTATATTAATAATATTTTTTTAGTTAAAAAATAAACTAAAGCTTAATAGTTAATAACTATAAAAAACTTTATTTTTAGTAGTTTTAAATAATAATATTTTAATGTTTATACTACTGCTAAAAGTTTGCAATTTTATATAAAATATGCTTTTTTATATAATATTATTATCTTTAAAAAGTATTTAATAAGTTTTTATTAGCTATTAGGTTGCTATTACTAGATAATACTTTTAATAGCATTATATAAAGCATTTATTTTTACTTTAGTAAGTACTTTAAGTTTAAAAAAAGCAAGCATTAGTAATTAACAAGCTAATTATTTTATAGCTTTAAAAGCTTTCTTTTATTTTAAGCCTTTTTTAAAAAGCGCATTTTTTTTAAGCAATTAATTAAAAGATTTAGCTATATTACTTATATAATAAGTGTAATAGTTATAACAATTGCTAACGTAACGGTTTTTTAATTTAACCTTTTATTAATAAAACTATTAATAACTAAAAGGACCTACTACACATATAATATATTACTAGCCTTTATATATGCTAGTTTTTTTTTTTCTTTTTTTTTTTTTTTAGCTTAAAATCTTTGTTTATAGCATTAATAAAGCTATAAACTAGCCTTTAATAATTATAATATTATTTTAAGCTTTTTTTTTTGCTGTTAAGCGTTTTATAAATATGTTATTTATAATTGCTATAGTTGCAAATTTAAACTAACTATTTATTATGTTATTGCGCATTTAACTTAAAATAAATATATTACTATTAAAGACTAAAACTAAAACTTATAACTTTTTTAAAGCAATAATTTATAAAGATTAATAACTTAAGATAATTTAAAAAAATTTAAGACTATATTGCATTAAATAATATCTTACTTATAAACTTAAGCATAAATACCTTAAAACTAACTATAAAAAAAAACTTTAACCTTAAGTTTTTAAAAGCTAAACAAAAATAAAATTTTAATGCTGCTTTAAATAATATAGCAATTAAACAAGCAATACTAAAGAACTTATAAGCTTAAATCTTTTAGTTAATATAATAGTTAAAATAAGCTTAATAAAATTAAACCTTAAGATTAAAATAAAATAGTACTATTAAAAGCGCTTTTAATAATATTATTTTTTAATTAATAAGTATAGCAGCTTAAACTATTTTTAAAAATATAAAAAAAGCAATAATAAATAGTTTTAACTTATTATATAATAATAAAGCTAAAAACTAAAAACTAAACCTAAAATACTTTGCTAGCAATAAAAAATAATTTAATTATTAGCTAAGCAAGCTAGCTAATAAATTTAAAGAAAATATTACTATTTATTATATTAAAAAAAGCTATATATATTATATTATATTTTTGTTATAAAATAATATTATGTAAACCTTTAAGATATGTTTTTATTTTACTATTAAACTATATAATAATATAGCTAAAATAATTTAAGCTTTAAAAACTGCTTATTATAACTTAAATTAGTTAGCTAAAGCTTATAATAAGCTAAATAAATATTATTATAAAGCTAGATAAAATATTTACTAATTTATTGCTTAATTTAATACTTTAGTATTAAAAGCTAAGTTTTTTAAATTAAAATAGTTTTAAATCTTTTAAAAGCATATAGATTTTAATCTAGGAAATAAAATCTTTAAAGCTAATATAAACTTATATATAAGCTATAAATGCTTTTATAATAAAGTATTTAAAGCTATATATAACTATAAGCATAGCTATTAATATTATTAAAAATATAACTAAAAACTAGCAGATAAGCCTGCTGCTAATAAAGCTTTAGCTACTTAATATAATGTTAAACTAAATGCTGCAAAAACTTTAGAATAGCTAGAAAAAGCTTTAAATAATAAAAAGAAAAAGGTTTACTAAGTTAATAATATATGTTTTATTTGCAGAAAATCTAAATATTATGCTGCTAAGTGCTTTAATAAGCTTAAACTTAAAAAGGTTGCAAAAATATAACTTATTAAAAAAGTTAAAAAATAAAAAGATTTAACTAATAAGTTTTCTAACTTAAAAAACTAATAAAACTACTAAAAGTTTTTATAATAGTTTAGTTATTATTTTTAGCTAAAATAAATAATAATAAAAAGAACTTTTTTTTTTATAATATTATTTAGTTATAAGTAAATAATATTAAAATAAAAGCTATTATATTATATAATATTAAAGCTTAAGTCTTTTTAATAATAAGCTTAAAGTTAGCTTAATAAGCATATTAATAGCTAAAAGCTAAATTAATAATATTAATATAAAAATAACTTTTTTTTAATTATAAAAAAAAACCTATAAAAAGCATAAAGCAATATTTATATGCTACTTTTAAAATTAACAAAAAAAGATTTAAAAATTAACTTTTTTAAGTTATTAATATAAAGCTAGATATTATAATTAGCTTAAACTAGCTAGCTAAATATTAAATCTTTTTAAACTATGTTAATAAAAAGCTAGTATAGCTTAATAATTTACTACTTTTTGCAAAGTTTTTGCTAACAATAAAAGTTTTATAAATAAAAGCTTTAAAACGTTAAGTTAACCTTATTATTTAAAAAAATATTAATTGCTAAAACTAAATACTAAAAAAGTAATACTAGATATTTTAACAGAAAATGTTAAGCAGTACTAACAATAACCTTAAAATAATTATAAATATTATATAGCAAGTTAATTAAAACTTAAACAGATAATAATAAGCTTAGCTAGCTAAAAAAGCGCTAAAACAACTTATACTAATAAAGTTTATAGTATTAATAAAATAAATAAAAAGTATAAAATTATAAAAAATATTTAATAAAAAGTATATTTTTTTCCTACTTAATAAAAACCTAAAATATATAATATTAGTTTATAAGATATTATTAAAACTATTAGCTTATTTAAAAAGCTTTTTTTTTAAAATTAAAGCAAATATTATAGCACTTTTTTAACTTAGTTTTAATATTATATTAAAACCTACTAATAAAAAGCTTACTAACTTACTTTTAAAATATTATACCTTAATTTAATATTTTTTATTAAAAAAGGAAGTTATTAATTAGTTGCTAGCTTTAAGCTTTATTAAGCTATATATAAAAGTTAATGCAGCCTTTGTTTTATTTGCTTTAAAGCTTTATTTTTAAAAATAATAATTTTATATTAACTATTAATAAAAAAATAAATACTTAAAAAACTATATTATTTTTGCTTTAAACTTATTTAGTACTATTTTTAATAGCTATTAAACTAAAAAATATTTAAAATTTAATGTTATTAAAGCTTTTTATAAAATAAAAATAGCGCTAGAATTAAAATATCTTATTGCTTTTAAAACTTAGCAAAATACTTTTTAATAGCTAGTCTTACTTTTTAAACTTAAAGTAAAACTAGCTTAATAATAAACTTTTATTAATATATAGCTATAAAAATTATTAGATAAGTTTATAAGCATATATGCTAATAATATTTTAGTATATTTTAATATTAAAAAAAAGTATTAAACTTATTATAAAAAGGTTATTTATAGACTGCATAAAGTAAACTTGCAAAGCAATATTAAAAAGTTATAGTTTAATATAATAAAAGTAAACTACTTAAATATAGTACTAAAGGCTAAAGTAAGCATTAAAGTAGATTTAACTAAAATTAAAGCTATTATTAGTTAAAGATTTAAAAACTTTAATAAAATATAAGTAGTTTAATTTTTTTTAAAGCTTTGCAACTTTATTTGCATGTTTATCTACTATGCAAGTAATATAGCTAAACCTTTTAATTAATTGCTTAAAAAAAATGTGCTTTTTAAAAAAAGCTTAAAATAAAAAAAAGCTTTTAAAGCTATAAAATAATTAGCTTGTTAGTTACTAGTGCTAGCTTTTTTTAAACCTAAAGTACTTACTAAAATAAAAATAAATGCTTTATATAATGCTACTAAGGATATTATTTAGCAATAGTAACTTAATAGCTAATAAAAACCTATTAAATACTTTTTAAAGATAATAATATTATATAAAAAAGTATATTTTATATAAGATTATAAACTTTTAGCAGTAGTATAAATATTAAAATACTATTATTTAAAACTATTAAAAATAAAGTTTTTTATAGTTACTAACTATTAAGCTTTAGTTTACTTTTTAACTAAAAAGATATTATTAATATAATAAATATAATAAGCTAACTTTTTGTTTAACTTTAATATTATGTTTTAGTACTGTTTAGGCTAGCAAAATATAGTTGCTAATATATTTTTATAGAAAATAATAGATTTACTTACTATTAAAGCATAAAAAGCTAAAAAGTAAAACATAAAATTAATTAACTTTATAAAGATAGCTATATTAGTTGCTTTAGTAAAACTAACTATAATACCTTTAAAAAAAGCAAACTTAGTAGATTTTATTAAAAAAAAAAAAAACTTTAATAGCTAGGTATAAAAAAATACTACCTAAAAGTTTTAAAGATTATAACTAATAAACTAATCTTTTTATAAATAGCTTTAATAAAAAAAGCTTATTATCTAGTTATTATAGCCTACCTAAGGTAAAATAAAACTATAAAAGTATTAAAATAAAATTACTATTAGCTTTACTTTAAAAAAGATATTAAAAGATATATATAAAATTATTATAATTGCAAAAGAAATAAAGCACTATAAAATAAAACTTTAAGCTTATTATATCTGCTATTAATATTAACTTTAGTTTAAAAACATATAGTAGTTAATAGAAAATTTATACTTAAAAACTAATATAAATATAACTACGTTTAAGCGTTTATTAATAAATTTAGCTATTTTTTAGTTAGTATTTTAGCTTATAAAACTAATACTATAAAAAATATAGCCTTAAGATATTACTAATATATTTATTAATTACTTAGCATACTAAAAGTTTAAATATTTAATAATATAAAACTATTTATTTTAAGCTTTATAGCTAAAATTAATAAATTAACTAGTATAAAGCACTGCTATAATAGTATACTTTATTTATAAACTTAAAGTGCTATAAAGCTTATAAACTAAAAGCTAAATTAAAAATTAAGATTTTATGTTAATAAGTATTAAGATAACTAAAATATTTATTTGCTTGCTTTAAATTTTATATATAACTTTTTATAGCATTTATTAATAAATATAGCTTTACTAAAAGTAGCTATAAAAACTAATATTTATAACTTATTATTACTATTATTACTTAATATAAAAGCAGATAGTAAACTAGAAAAATAAGCGCTTAAGCTAATATAATAAGCGTAAAAAGTTTAATAATATGCTTATAAAATAGCACTTAAAATATAAAAGCAATAATAAATATAAGCTAACTATAAGCAAAAACTAATAGACTTTATAGTTAGCAATTATATATTCTTAAAAAAAAAAAGCTTTATAACTTAAGTGCTAACAATTAGGCTAAACTTATAATAAGTAAAACTATTTAAAATATTATAAATATAAAAGTATAGCTATATTTTAAACCTTTTAAACTTTTATAAAATAATTAACTTATTTTATGCTAATAGACTATAAAAAGCTGCAAATAACTTGTTATTGCAACAAGTATAACTATTACCTAAAGCAAAAGAAATTAATAGTAAAGCAGAATTTAAAGTAAAAAAAATACTATAATCTAAGCTATACAAGAAATATAAAATGCTGTAATATTAGGTAGCATAGCAAGAATATAACCTTAATAATATATAGTACTCTGCTAAAAATTTTAAGAACTTGCTAGTATAGCTAGAAAAATTTCACAAGTAATACTAAAAGGCCTTAAGTCCTTTAGTAAAACTTTAATATTAAATAAAAGCAGCAGCTAAAGATATATAAGTAGAAAATTATTTAAATAATAATCTAGCTAAAAAAGCAGGCTTTGCTATAAAGATTAAACAATATAAGTAACTTTAATAAAGTTTATAACTATATTTTAGTTTTAGTAAAAGAAAATATAATAGTTATAATAATTACTAATATAACGGTTTTTTAATTTAACTTTTTATTAATAAGACTATTAATAACTAAAAGGACTTATTATATACATAATATATTACCGGCCTTTATATATGCTAGTTTCTTTTTTTTTTTCCTTTTTTCTTTAGCTTAAAATCTTTGTTTATAGCATTAATAAAGCTATAAACCAGCCTTTAACAATTATGACAATAAGTAAACATGCAAATAAAGTTATAAAGCCTTAAAAAAAATTAAACTGCTTATATTTTATTAAAGTTTTTAAATCTTTAACTAGTAATAGCTTTAATTTTAGCTAAATTTACTTTAATACTTACTTTAGCTTTTAATATTATATTTAAGTAGTCTACCTTTATTACATTAAACTATAACTTTTTAATATTACTTTATAAGTTTACTTTATATAGTCTATAAATAACCTTTTTATAGTAAGTTTAATACTTTTTTTTAATATTAAAATATATTAAAATATTATTAGCATATATGCTTGCAAACTTATTTAGTAATTTTTGCAGCTATATATTAATAAAAGTTTGCTATTAAGCTAGTTTTATTTTAAGTTTAAAAAATAAAATTAGCTATTAAAAAGTATTTTATTAAGTTTTAAAAGCAGTAAAATATTTTAATTTTAGCGCTATTTTTATTTTATAAAAAGCTTTAATAATATTAAATTTAAAATATCTTTTAGCTTAATAGCTATTAAAAATAATACTAAGTAAATTTAAAGCAAAAATAATATAGTTTTTTAAATATTTATTTTTTTATTAATAATTAATATAAAATTATTGTTTTTATAAATAAAATTTTAAAGCAAATAAAATAAAAGCTATATTAACTTTTATATATAGCTTAATAAAGCCTAAAGCTAGCAACTAGTTAATAACTTTTTTTTTTAATAAAAAATATTAAATTAAAATATAATATCTTAAAAGTAAGTTAGTAGGCTTTTTATTAGTAGGTTTTAATATAACGTTAAAACTAAGTTAAAAAGATATTATAATATTTACTTTAATTTTAAAAAAAAAGCCTTTTAAAAAAGCTAATAATTTTAGTAATATTTTATAAACTAATATTATATATTTTAAATCTTTATTAGGTAGGAAAAAAATATGCTTTTTATTAAATATTTTTTATAATTTTATACTTTTTACTTATTTTATTAATATAATAAACTTTATTAGTATAAGTTGTTTTAATGCTTTTTTAGCTAGCTAAGCTTATTATTATTTATTTAAGTTTTAATTAACTTATTATATAATATTTATAATTACTTTAAAGTTATTATTAGTACTGCTTAGCATTTTTTGTTAAAATATCTAGTATTATTTTTTTAATGCTTAGTTTTAGCAATTAATATCTTTTTAAATAATAAGGTTAACTTAATATTTTAAAGCTTTTATTTATAAAACTTTTATTATTAGTAAAAACTTTATAAAAAGTAATAAGTTATTAAGCTATATTAGCTTTTTACTAGCATAGTTTAAAAAGATTTAATATTTAGCTAGCTAGTTTAAGCTAATTATAATATCTAGCTTTATATTAATAACTTAAAAAAATTAATCTTTAAATTTTCTTTTATTAATTTTAAAAGTAGCATGTAAATATTACTTTATATTTTCTATAGGTTTTTTTTTATAATTAAAAAAAAGTTATTTTTATATTAGTATTATTAATTTAGCTTTTAGCTATTAATATGCTTATTAAGCTAACTTTAAGCTTATTATTAAAAAAACTTAAGCTTTAATATTATATAATATAATAGCTTTTATTTTAATATTATTTACTTATAACTAAATAATATTATAAAAAAAAAAGTTTTTTTTATTACTATTTACTTTAGCTAAAAATAATAACTAGACTATTATAAAAACTTTTAGTAGTTTTATTAGTTTTTTAAGTTAGAAAACTTATTAGTTAAATTTTTTTATTTTTTAATTTTTTTAGTAGGTTGCATTTTTGCAACCTTTTTAAGTTTAAGCTTATTAAAGTATTTAATAGCATAATATCTAGATTTCTTTATAAATAAAACATATATTGTTAGCTTAGTAAACCTTTTTCTTTTTATTATTTAAAGCTTTTTTAAGTTATTTTAAAGTTTTTATAGCATTTAGTTTAGCATTATATTAAGCTACTAAAGCTTTATTAGCAGTAAGCTTATCTATTAGTTTTTAGTTATATTTTTAATAATGCTAGTAGCTATGCTTATAGTTATATATAGCTTTAAATATTTTATTATAAAAGCATTTATAGCTTATATGCAAGTTTATATTAGCTTTAAAGATTTTACTTCTTAGATTAAAATCTATATGCTTTTAAAAAATTTAAAACTATTTTAATTTAAAAAACTTAGCTTTTAATACTAAAATATTAAATTAAGCAATAAATTAATAAATATTTTATTTAGCTTTATAATAATATTTATTTAGCTTATTATAAGCTTTAGCTAACTAATTTAGGTTATAATAAGTAGTTTTTAAAGCTTAAATTATTTTAGCTATATTATTATATAGTTTAGTAATAAAATAAAAACATATCTTAAAAGCTTATATAGTATTATTTTGCAATAAAAATATAATATAATATATATAGCTTTTTTTAATATAATAAATAGTAACATTTTCTTTAAATTTATTAGCTAGCTTGCTTAGCTAATAATTAAATTATTTTTTATTGCTAGCAAAATATTTTAGGTTTAGTTTTTAATTTTTAGCTTTATTATTATATAATAAGTTAAAGCTATTTATTATTGCTTTTTTTATATTTTTAAAGATAGTTTAAGCTGCTATGCTTATTAGTTAAAAAGTAATGCTGCTAAAAGCACTTTTAATAATATTATCTTGTTTTAATTTTAAAGTTTAATTTTGTTAGGCTTGTTTTAACTATTATATTAACTAGAAAATCTAAGCTTATAAGTTTTTAAGTATTGCTTATTTAGCTGCTATATTATTTAAAGCAGCATTAAAATCTTATTTTTATTTAGCTTTTAAAAATTTAAAGTTAAAGTTTTTTTTTATAGTTAGTTTTAAAGTATTTACGCTTAGGTTTATAAATAAAGTACTATTTAATATAATATAATCTTATATTCTTTTAGATTATTTTAAGTTATTAATCTTTATAAGTTATTACTTTAAAAAAGTTATAAGTTTTAGTTTTAGTTTTTAGTAATAATATACTTATTTTAAGTTAAGTATATAATAGTATAATAAATAGTTAGTTTAAGTTTATAACTATAGCAATTATAAATAATATATTTATAAAACGCTTAATAGCAAAAAAGAAAGCTTAAAATAGTATTATAATCGTTAAGAGCTAGTTTATAGCTTTATTAATACTACAAACAAAAATTTTAAGCTAAAGAAAAAAAAAAAAAAAAAAAAGAACTAGCATATATAAAAGCTAATAATATATTATATATATAATAAGTCCTTTTAGTTATTAATAGTTTTATTAATAAAAGGTTGCATTAAAAACTATTACGTTAGCAATTATTATAACCGTCACACTATAAATATATTATTGCTTTAATAAAACTTAAGTAATATAAGCATAATATTAATCGTAATAGTATAAAAAAAGCATAAAAAGCTAAAAATAAGTTATAATAATTTATATAGTTTATAGTTTTTACTTTATAAAACTATATATTTTAAATAAAATTTAAAGTATTATTTAAGCTTTTTTTAATTTAATATAAAGTTTAAAGTATATATTTAATTAATTTTTAAGTAATTTTTGCTATATAAAAGCTTGAAAATTTTTTTGCTATAATTATAAGAAATATATAATTAATTAAAGATTTTTTTTATTTTTTAAATTAAATTATTTTTAAGCTTAAATAAAAGGTTTATATTAAAAGCATTAGTATTAACTACGCTTAAAGGCACTTAAAGGCCTTAGCATATAATAGTATCCTTACATGTAATAATGCTTATTTTTTTATCTTTTTAGCTTTATATGCTAGCAAAAGTTCTTATATTAAGTAAAAACTCTGCTTATATAAAGGTTTTATTTTATTTTCTTTTTTTTTTAAGTTAAAATATTTAATATAATATAATATAAGATTTTATTTTATCTGCTTTATATTATATACGATCGTATAAAGCTTATTTAACACTAATTAATAGTTGCAAAATATACTATAGATTAGCAAAAATAAAAACAAAGCTTACTTATATAATTTAATACGTAGGTCTTTATATTACACTTTAACTTGCTTTATTATATAAAGCTGTCTTAGTTTATATATTGTTTATATTTATATAGCATTTCTTGTTTGCAAAGATAGAAAAAAAGATTAAACCTATTGCTATATAATATTAAATTAAGCTAAAAACTTAAAAAGCTAAACCTTTAATATTACACTATAGCAAAAAAAATAGTATGTAATTATATTAAATAAACTATTATATAAAAAGCAAAACAATATATTTATTATATAATAATTACTAAAATAAATGCTTTTATATTTTATAATATAAAAAGGTTAGCAAGACTATAAGACTAGCCTATAAACCTTTAACTAAGCAATTTTAATATATATAAAAGCGTAGCTAAAAAAATTAAGATTAGCTTAAATATTATATAAACTTATATTAACATAATATAATAAAATATAAATATTAACCCTAAAACTATAACTAAGCAATAGCTTAACATATAAGTAGCTTATTAAGCTATTTATTATTATTATATAATAAATAAAAGTAATATAACATATATAAAATATATAAAAGACTTTAAAAGCTAAATAATAAATTACTTTAAATAAATATACTGCGCAACTAGCAAAAAATTACTTAAAGTTTTAAGAAAAAAAGATATTTTTATATAACTAAAAGAATAAAAAAAGTTAAATATATTAGATAACCTTATATAAATACTTAAAAGGAACTATATTATAAGAAATAACTAACTAGGTTTTTTATTAATAAACAATCTTATAAGCATTATATAATATATATAAGCTTTACTTATATTAAGCTAACAACTTTAGCTAAACTTTTAAGATATATTAACCTTTTAAAGTCTTATACAATAAAAAAACCTATACTTAAAAGCAGCTAATAATATATAATTTTAAATACTAAAAGTTTAATATGCTTAAAGCCTTATATAACTAACTATTAAGTTTTAACTAAAACTTATATATAAGCATATATTAAAGCTAAGCTATAAGCTAAACTTTTAACCTATATATAAATACCTTGTTATATATTACCTTCTTTAAACCTTAAAGCAGCAAACATACTTACATATAATATTAAAACCTGCTTTAATAAACTTAATATTAAACTTACCTTTTACTAAAAACATATAAAACAAAATAATATTACCTAAAAAGTACGCGCTATTTTAAAAGACCTAAAAGCATAAGTAGAACTACTTAAGCAAACTATATAACCTTTTATATAATAAAGCATAGCTGTTTATTAACGCGTGCTAAAAACTTAAAATTATAAAAAATTAATACTATATAATATTTCTAACTATTTTATAAAGTTATATAAAAAACTATTATATTTATTATATTAGCTTTAATAAAACTTAAAGTAAAATCTATTATATAATAAATACTTACTTTAATATAAATATAAATTATAGTTATTATTAAGCTAACTAAACTATAATTACCTTTATATAAATAAAAAAAAAAATTTAAACTTAGCACTGCATATAATATTAGATTTAATAATTAATAAGCTTATAAAAGCATAATAAGCATTTAGCGCAAGTTATTAAAAAAAAATCTAACTAAATATAACTATTATATAAACGTACTATAAAGTAGTAAAGCTAAATATAGCCTTTATATTTTAAAAGCTATTATATAAAGGCTTTTTTGCTAACTTATAAGCTTGCTTTTATATAATAGAAAATATGTTATTAAAAAGCTTTATATAAAAAAATAATAATATATATTTTATTAACAGGCAGTATATTTAAAGTAACTATATAAAAAGCTTTAAACTAAAGTTTTAACTAAAGTATAAAAATTAGTTTAACATATAATAAAAGCAGCTATAAGCATAAAAATAAAGCTTTTGCCTTTATATAAACAAAACCTGCTTTATATACTAAAAAAAAAGTTGCTAGTTAACTAAATATACTTTATAAAAACAAGCGCACATAAAAAACTAGTATTTTAATTCGTATAAAATAATTAATAGCTTATAACTTATACTTAACAAATTTTTACTATTTCTAATAAAATATAAAGGATATTTTAAGTTAAATAAAAGTAATAAAAATACTAATAAAAAAATTAAAAAGCAATCTATTTAATTCTTTATAAATAATACATTTTTTTATTATATAACTAGAAAAAATATTTAAAACTATAACGCAAGCATTTTATATAACTAATTTATTTTAAATAACTAATATTATATAAAGTATTAAAGTAAACTTTAAAATATAAGCGCTTTAAACTACTTAACAATAAAAAAAGTATAATTAAAAGTATATTTTAAGATTTACTTTTATATAAAAGTTAGCTAAACTTTAAAAACTGCAAATATTAAGTTTAAAAAAAGTAATACTATTATAGCTATAAGCATTATATAAATAAACAACCTGCTAAGCACTACTATATACTATATCTTAAATAGTTTTATACTTTTTTTTTTTTTATTAAAAAATGCTAACTAACTGCAAGCATACTATAATAATATAAAAAATATAATTATATAAAAAAACAAAAAGACTATACCTATTATATAAAAATAAAAATATTTATTTTTTAATATTAGCTTATATAAAGCTAATATTTACTTTATAAAAATAAAGTTATAGCAGCTATATTGCTATTTTAGTTACTTTTATATAGAAAAATTATATAATATACTTAATTATATAAGCTATAATATAAACTATTTTGCTTTAAAGAAAATCTAAAAGTTTTACTATTATTATTAATTGCATAACTAAGCACTATAAAGGTTTAAATTTTTAATTAAAAACAACTGCAATTTTAACTATAAAGTAATTATTAACGCTATACAATTAAAAAATAGCTAGGTCTTTTATATAATTAATGCTGCAACGTTATTTTAAGCAGCAATATTTTTTAAATCTATGTTTATACAAAATATATAAAAAGCATTATATAAATGCTAGATTAACATATATTAAAGACCTTTTAATTATATTATATATAACTTAAAAACAAATTTTTTATTTAAAAAGTTTTAAAACTAAGCAAAAATTATAGGTATATAATACTATATAATGCTTATAAAAGTATATTAAGCAATTAGTAAAATTAAATAAGCCTATAAATTATTTTACTATGTATATAATATTTTTAAAGCTAAAATTAGCTATTATATAAAAAAAAAGTTAATTTTATAAATAGTAATAAAAGTATTAAATAATATTGCTAAACTAAACAGCCTTATACTAATATTACTAGTCTTTAAAGCTTACTTTAAAGTTAATTAAAACTTTCTTTTTTTATTAAATATTATATAAAAAGCTAAAGCAATTAAAAAGGCTATAAAAATATTATATAATAAAAAAGCTAAAGTTAAAATTAATTATATAATTAACTAGCATAATAAACTTATCTTATATAATATGCTATTTTTACTTTTTTAAAGTAAAATCTTTATATAGCATAAGAAAAAAAAATAAAATAGTTTATATAAAATATAGTTAATTAAAAGATTTAATATAATTATTAACTTAATAAATAGCTTAATCTGCTTTTAATATACGCAGGTTAAGCTATATTATTATATAACTAAAAATCTATCTTTAAATAACCTAAAAAAAAAACTACCTACTATATAACCTTTTTAACCTTTAGCTATATAGAGAAAAAGAAAAAAACCAAAAAAAAATGTTAGCTTTTATACTTTTTTCGCATAATAAACTAGTTATATGTTTTTAACCTAAAAGAAAAAACAAAGCTATACACTAGCTATTAAGCTATATAAAAATAAAATAATTAACATGCTTAAAGTATTATTTAAAAAATTAAACGCAACTAAAATTAACAACTTTATTACATAAGGCATATTTTAGTTTATACAATATAATTTAACTTAATATAGTAATATTTGCATCTTTAAATCTTGCTTTATATAAAAGGTTAAAAAAAAAATAACTAAGCTATATAAAAAGTTTAAGCTAATTATATAAAGGTATAATAATATAAAAAAGAAAATAGTACTAACTTAGTTACCTATAATTTAAAAAATAAGTTAACGTTTAATATTTATATTAAAACCTTTTTTTATATAAGACTTTAATACTTTTAGCAAACTATAAGATATTATATAAGCATATATATAGTTATAAAATAAACTAGCTTAAAAAATTATTATATAATTTCTTTTAAAACTAAAATTTAAATACTTAAAAAAAATAGTTTTAAAAATTATATAACTATTATATAGTTTAGCAAAGTTAAATTTATATTAGTTTAAAACCTACTATTAATATTACTGCTAAAACTTAAAAATAAATATATTTATATATAACTTATGCTTGCTAATATTTATAGGGTAATTAAACAACTTTAAAATTACTAGCCTGTAGATAAACGATATATTTAGCTTTATAACCTTATCTTTTTTTAAAAAAAAAAAACAAAAGCTATAAAAAGCAAAGTTTTATGCAAAGCCTAAAGAAGTTTTATAAATAAATTACCTAATAAAATTTAATAAAAGCTAAATTAACTTATTATTTAAAAGTAATATTACTTTAACCTAAAAAGATTAAATAAGTTAACTTGCTAAAATTAACCTTTATATAAAGAACTTTATATAATAATATATCTTTTAATACGCAAAAAAAGCATATATTAGTAGCATCTACTAACTAAAAGCATTATATAATCTATTAGCTATAGCATAAATTATAAACCTTATACTAACTAATATATAAGCTTTAAACTAAAAGATTAAATAGCAAATAAATAACTAAAACTATAGCTTAACTTATATACTATTAAACTTATATTATATAAAGCTATTTATTTTTATAAATAAATCTTTTGCTAATAATGCTAATATAAGCTTTTAGCTTAGATTTTTTATTATATTAGCAACTAAGCATTATATAAAGCAAAATTTTAGCTTTAAGATAAAAAAAAATATTATATACTAAAACTTAAGCAAGTATAAAAAGGTTATAAAAAACATACTAGCTAGTAAGCTATATAGCATAGTTAATAGCTTTAATAGCGCAATTACTTTTTATATAACGATTTAAAAAATTATAGCTATACTTAAAATTTTTTTAATTTTAGCTATTTTATATTTAGATTTAAAGTTATTATATAATTATCTAGTAAAGCTTAAAACTACGTAAAAAAAACGCCTTATAATAAATATTATATTATTATAAAAGTTATATAAAAAAAAAGAAATTTTTAACGTATAATAAATTAATAGCAAAAATAATTTTATAAATGCTTTTATTAAACATATATTTAACTAAGTATTAAAAACCTTTATATTTATAAATAAATTAACTATATAAGTAAAAGCATTTATAAAAAAGGCTTAAAAAGGTTACATATAATAAAAGGTTATATATAATATAGCAAGTTATAAAGCATTTTAAAAAAAAAAGATATAAAAGTAAAAATATTATATAAATAATATAATATATAAAAATAGATTAAAAACGTAAAAACTTTAAAAAACATTAAAAAAAAATATTATAACCTTTTTTCCTTTTTATTATAAGCTTTTTTTTCTTTTTTCTTAACTATAATAAAAACATTTTGCTTTATATAAGCGCTAAATATATATAGCGTAAGCACTACTTTAAAATTTAAAGACTTAATAGCATAATATAAATAATACTTTAAAATAACTATAATACCTTTTTTAAGTACTTTTTTAGCAATTTGTTATAACTAAACTGCAACTTTAAACTAATATAGCTTTAAAATACTTTTTTTAATAAATAAGTTTTGCTTATATATTAGCAAAAACATTAAAAGCTAATACTTTAAATATAATATTAAATAATAAAGCAGTAGTAATAATCCTTTTTTTATTTTATTATATAATAAAACATATTAGCTAAAAAACATATTAAAAACTATTTATATAAAAGAAAAAATAAAAATATATATATATTTATATATAATGTTTATATAAAGACTTTATAGGCTTTACTTTTATTAAAAAGCTATAAACTTTTATATAACCTTTATTTTTAATGTATATAAAGTTTTAAAACTATAATATATTTTTAAAGGCAGGCAATGCAAAGTAAAAGCAAGCAGCAGCTATAGCTACTACTAATAATCTTACTTAAACTATTATTAATATAACCTATAAAGCAATAAAAAAAAATACTATATATAATAATAATAGTAATAATAATAGTAGTAGCAATAGTAATAATACTATTACTATTATTATTACTATTGCTATTATATAATAACTAGTATTTTAGGTTAGTATATACTTAAAACAATAGCAAAAATATATATATAATATATATATGTGTATATATATATATATATATATATATATATGTGTATATGTGTATATAAATAGTTAAAAAAGTAAAAAAAATAAAAGATTAGCTAGAAAATTTAGCTTTATTTATATATAAAAGGCCTTTTATATAACTAAACCTTTTTAACTAATAGTAACTGCTATATTAAATAGCGCTTTTTTGCTTAAACTAGCTATTATATATATAACTATATTATAACTATTTATTTAACTATATAAAAGCTAAATAATTAAAATTTAAATAAATTGCAAGCGTTACTATTAAGTTAAAACAATAATAATGCTTTATTTAAAAAGTAATTAGCTATATAGCTTATTTTCTAGTTTGCATATAAAGGTTTATTACTTAACTATAACTTTATTAAACTAAAAGGGAAATTATTATATAATAGCAAAAATAATAAGTTTAAGCTTACATAAGGTTATTTGTTATTTTTGTTTTTTTAAATCTATTATATGCTAAAAAAAGCGCAGTTAAAAAAAAAATAACTAGTATTAAAAGCATTAGTATTAACTACGCTTAAAGGCACTTAAAGGCCTTAGCATATAATAATATTCTTATATGTAATAGTGCTTATTTTTTTATCTTTTTAGCTTTATATGCTAGCAAAAGTTCTTATACTAAGTAAAAACTTTGCTTATATAAAGGTTTTACTTTCTTTTTTTTTCTTTTTAAGTTAAAGCATTTAATATAATATAATATAAGATTATATTTTATTTGCTTTATATTATATATAATTATATAAAGCCTATTTAATAGTTTATTTAATTTAGGTTATTAAGTTAAAAATTTTATATAATTACTATAATAGTTATAATAATTGCTAACATAATAGTTTTTAATTTAACTTTTTATTAATAAAACTATTAATAACTAAAGGGACTTATTATATATATAATATATCATTAGCTTTTATATATGCTAGTTTTTTTTTTTCCTTTTTTTTTTTTTAGCTTAAAATCTTTGTTTATAGCATTAATAAAGCTATAAACTAGCCTTTAATAATTATAATACTATTTTAAGCTTTTTTTTTTGCTATTAAACGTTTTATAAATATATTATTTATAATTGCTATAGTTATAAACTTAAACTAACTATTTATTATATTATTATATACTTAATTTAAAATAAATATACTATTACTAAAAACTAAAACTAAAACTTATAACTTTTTTAAAGTAATAACTTATAAATATTAACAACCTAAAATAATTTAAAAAAATTTAAGATTATATTGCATTAAATAGTACTTTACTTATAAACTTAAGCATAAATATCTTAAAACTAACTATAAAAAAAGATTTTAACCTTAAATTTTTAAAAGCTAAACAAAAATAAAACTTTAATGCTACTTTAAATAATATAGCAGCTAAACAAGTAATACTTAAAAACTTATAAGCTTAAATCTTTTAGTTAATATAATAGTTAAAACAAGCTTAATAAAATTAAACCTTAAAATTAAAATAAGATAGTACTATTAAAAGCGCTTTTAATAGTATTACTTTTTAACTAATAAATATAGCAGCCTAAACTATTTTTAAAAATATAAAAAAAGTAATAATAAATAGCTTTAACTTATTATATAATAATAAAGCTAAAAACTAAAAACTAAACTTAAAATATTTTGCTAGCAATAAAAAACAATTTAACTATTAGCTAAGCAAGCTAGCTAACAAATTTAAAAAAGATATTATTATTTATTATATTAAAAAAAGCTATATACGTTATATTATGTTTTTATTGCAAAATAACGTTATATAAGCCTTTAAAACATATTTTTATTTTATTACTAAACTATATAGCAATATAGCTAAAATAATTTAAGCTTTAAAAACTATTTATTATAATTTAAATTAGTTAACTAAAGCTTATAATAAGCTAAATAAATACTATTATAAAGCTAAATAAAATATTTATTAATTTATTATTTAATTTAATACTTTAGTATTAAAAGCTAAGTTTTTTAAATTAAAATAGTTTTAAATTCTTTAAAAGCATATAGATTTTAATTTAAAAAGTAAAATCTTTAAAGCTAATATAAACCTGCACATAAGCTATAAATGCTTTTATAATAAAATGTTTAAAGCTATATATAATTATAAGTATAACTATTAATATTATTAAAAACGTAACTAAAAACTAGCAAATAAGCTTGCTGCTAATAAAGCTTTAATAGCTTAATATAATATTAAACTAAATGTTATAAAAACTTTAAAATAGCTTAAAAAAGCCTTAAATAATAAAAAGAAAAAGGTTTATTAAGCTAACAATATATATTTTATTTGCAAAAAATTTAAATATTATATTATTAAATGTTTTAATAAGCTTAAACTTAAAAAAGTTATAAAAATATAACCTACTAAAAAAGTTAAAAAATAAAAAAAGTTAACTAATAAGTTTTTTAACTTAAAAAACTAATAAAACTACTAAAAGTTTTTATAATAGTTTAGTTATTATTTTTAACTAAAATAAATAGTAATAAAAAAAACTTTTCTTTTTATAATATTATTTAATTATAAGTAAATAATATTAAAATAAAAGCTATTATATTATATAATATTAAAGCTTAAGTCTTTTTAATAATAAGCTTAAAGTTAGCTTAATAAGCATACTAATAGCTAAAAGTTAAATTAATAATATTAATATAAAAACAACCTTTTTTTAATTATAAAAAAAAACCTATAGAAAATATAAAGCAATATTTATATGCTACTTTTAAAATTAATAAAAAAAGATTTAAAAATTAACTTTTTTAAGTTATTAATATAAAGCTAAATATTATAATTAGCTTAAACTAGCTAGCTAAATATTAGATTTTTTTAAATTATGCTAATAAAAAGCTAATATAGCCTAATAATTTATTATTTTTTATAAAGTTTTTGCTAATAATAAAAGTTTTATAAATAAAAGCTTTAAAACGTTAAGTTAACCTTGCTATTTAAAAAAACGCTAATTGCTAAAACTAAGCACTAAAGAAATAATATTAAATATTTTAACAAAAAACGCTAAATAATACTAATAATAACTTTAAAGTAATTATAAATATTATATAATAAGTTAATTAAAACTTAAATAAATAATAATAAGCTTAGCTAGCTAAAAAAGCATTAAAATAACTTATATTAATAAAGTTTATTATATTAATAAAATAAATAAAAAGCATAAAATTATAAAAAACATTTAATAAAAAGCATATTTTTTTTTTATTTAATAAAAATTTAAAATATATAGCATTAATTTATAAAATATTATTAAAACTATTAGCTTATTTAAAAAGCTTTTTTTTTAAGATTAAAGTAAATATTATAGCACTTTTTTAACTTAGTTTTAATATTATGCTAAAACTTACTAATAAAAAGCCTACTAACTTACTTTTAAAATATTATACTTTAATTTAATATCTTTTATTAAAAAAAAAAGTTATTAACTAGTTGCTAGCTTTAAGCTTTATTAAGCTATATATAAAAGTTAATATAGCTTTTATTTTATTTGCTTTAAAACTTTATTTATAAAAACAATAATTTTATATTAATTATTAATAAAAGAATAAATACTTAAAAGATTATATTATTTTTGCTTTAAACTTATTTAGTATTATCTTTAATAGCTATTAAGCTAAAAAATACTTTAAATTTAATATTATTAAAGCTTTTTATAAAATAAAAATAGCGCTAAAATTAAAATATCTTACTGCTTTTAAAACTTAATAAAATACTTTTTAATAGCTAGTTTTACTTTTTAAATTTAAAGTAAAACTAGCTTAATAATAAACTTTTATTAATATATAGCTGCAAAAATTACTAGATAAATTTACAAGCATATATGCTAATAATATTTTAGTATATTTTAATATTAAAAAAAAATATTAAACCTATTATAAAAAGGTTATTTATAAACTATATAAAGTAAACTTATAAGGTAATATTAAAAAGTTATAGTTTAATATAATAAAAGTAAACTATTTAGGTATAATATTAAAAGCTAAAGTAAGCATTAAAGTAAATCTAGTTAAAATTAAAGCTATTACTAATTAAAGATTTAAAAACTTTAATAAAGTATAAGCAGTTTAATTTTTTTTAAGGCTTTATAACTTTATTTGCATGTTTACTTACTATGTAAGTAATATAGCTAAACTTTTTAATTAATTGCTTAAAAAAAACGCGCTTTTTAAAAAAAGCCTAAAATAAAAGAAAGCTTTTAAAGCTATAAAATAATTAGCTTATTAATTACTAGTGCTTGCTTTTTTTAAACTTAAAGTATTTACTAAAGTAAAAATAAACGCTTTATATAATACTACTAAAAATATTATTTAGTAATAATAATTTAATAGTTAATAAAAACCTATTAAATACTTTTTAAAAATAATAATATTATATAAAAAAGTATACTTTATATAAGATTATAAACTTTTAGTAGTAGTATAAACATTAAAATATTACTATTTAAAACTATTAAAAATAAAGTTTTTTATAATTATTAACTACTAAGCTTTAGTTTACTTTTTAACTAAAAAAATACTATTAATATAATAAGTATAATAAGCTAACTTTTTATTTAATTTTAATATTATGTTTTAGTATTATTTAAGCTAGCAAAATATAATTGCTAATGCACTTTTATAAAAAATAGTAGATTTACTTACTATTAAAGCATAAAAAGCTAAAAAGTAAAACATAAAATTAATTCACTTTGTAAAAATAGCTATACTAGTTGCTTTAATAAAACTAATTATAACATTTTTAAAAAAAGCAGACTTAATAAATCTTATTAAAAAAAAAAACAAACTTTAATAGCTAAATATAAAAAAATACTGCTTAAAAGTTTTAAAGACTATAACTAATAAATTAATCTTTTTATAAATAGCTTTAATAAAAAAAGCTTACTATTTAGTTATTATAGCCTACCTAAAGCAAAATAAAACTATAAAAGCATTAAAATAAAACTATTATTAGCTTTATTTTAAACAAAACGTTAAAAAGTATATATAAAATTACTATAATTATAAAAAAAATAAAGCATTATAAAATAAAACCTTAAGCTTATTATATTTACTATTAATACTAACTTTAGTTTAAAAATATATAATAGTTAATAAAAAATTTATACTTAAAAATTAATATAAATATAACTATATTTAAGCATTTATTAATAAATTTAGCTGTTTTTTAGTTAGCATTTTAGCTTATAAAACTAATATTATAAAAAATATAACCTTAAAATATTACTAATATATTTATTAATTATTTAGCATACTAAAAGTTTAAATATTAAATAATATAAAACTATTTATTTTAAGCTTTATAGCTAAAATTAATAAATTAACTAGTATAAAGCACTATTATAGTAGTATATTTTATTTATAAACTTAAAATGCTATAAAGCTTATAAACTAAAAGCTAAATTAATAATTAAAATTTTATGTTAATAAATATTAAAACAATTAAAGTATTTACTTGCTTGCTTTAAATTTTATATATAACTTTTTATAGCACTTATTAATAGATATAGCCTTACTAAAAGTAGCTATAAAAACTAACGTTTATAACTTATTATTACTGCTGCTATTTAACGCAAAAGCAGATAATAAACTAAAGAAATAAGCGCTTAAGCTAGTATAACAAGCGCAGAAAATCTAATAATATGCTTATAAAATAGCATTTAAAATGTAAAAGCAATAATAAACGCAGGCTAACTACAAATAAAAACTAATAGACTTTATAGTTAATAATTACATATTTTTAAAGAAAAAAAGCTTTATAACTTAAGCGCTAATAACTAGGCTAAACTTATAATAAATAAAGCTATTTAAAATACTATAAATATAAAAGCATAGCTACGTTTTAAATCTTTTAAACTTTTATAAAATAACTAACTTGTTTTACGCTAATAAACTATAAAAAGCTGTAAATAACCTGCTATTATAACAAGCGTAACTACTACTTAAAGCAAAGAAAATTAACAGTAAAGCAAAATTTAAAGTAAAAGAAATACTATAATTTAAACTATATAAAAAACATAAAATGCTATAATATTAAATAGCATAGTAAAAATATAACCTTAATAATATATAATACCTTACTAAAAACTTTAAAAACTTACTAGTATAGCTAAAAAAATTTCATAAATAGTACTAAAAAGCATTAGGTTTTTTAATAAGACTTTAATACTAAATAAAAGTAGCAGCTAAAAATATATAAGCAAAAAATTATTTAAATAATAATCTAGCTAAAAAAGCAAGCTTTGCTATAAAGATTAAATAATATAAGTAACTTTAATAAAGTTTACAATTATATTTTAGTTTTAGTAAAAGAAAATATAATAGTTATAATAATTGCTAACGTAATAGTTTTTAATTTAACTTTTTATTAATAAAACTATTAATAACTAAAAGGACCTATTATATATATAACATATTACCGGCTTTTATATATGCTAGTTTTTTTTTTTCTTTCTTTTTTTCTTTAGCTTAAAATCTTTATTTATAATATTAATAAAGCTATAAACTAGCCCTTAACAATTATAACAATTACTTTAAGTACGTTTTTTTATTTTAGGTTTTTTTTATATTTATAACATAGCTTTTCTTTAAATTGCAAGGAAATTTATATTAAAGGGATTTTTTTAGCATATAGCTTATTTTAATGTTTAAATGTTTTAGCAAAACGTAAAGCAAAAAAAACCTTAGCTATAAAAGCATAGTCTAGCAACTAGTGTTTTTTAAAATTATTAAAAAAGAATTTAAAGTTTTTAGTAATTAAATAAGGTTTAAAAGGTTTAAATATAAAAAGTTTTAATAAAGCGTTTAAAATAATATATAGCTTTTTAAGTTTATAAAAAATGTTAAAGGTAAATTAGCTAATATATTTTATTGCTTATATTAAACAAAGGTTTTTATTATTTAAAGCTATAAAATTAATAATATTGCTATGTTAAGTAAAACTTATAATAGCTTTATAATCTATAAAAATATATACGCTTTTTTATGCTATATTAATTTAATAACAGGTTTTTTTAAGCGCTTAAATAAAGCTAAGCACTTTTATTTTTATAAGCTAATATTTAATCTTAGCAATTAATAAAGTATAAAATAAAAAAGCTATTAGCTAAATAACTATTTATAAAAAATATATTATAAGCTTGCTATTATTAAAAAAAGTGATTTTAAACAAGGAATTTTTAGCTATATAATAAACTAAAATATTAATACTATAGTAAAAAACGTTAACATTAATATATAAAAAACAATTAAAAGAGAAATAGTATAGCGTTATATATTAAGTAAAGGAATTTTTTAAGGCATTAAAAGCACGTTTTTTAGCTATAGTAAGTATGTTTATCGGAACGCTTAAAGCTTATTGCTTACGCTTAGTTTTAGTATTCCCTTTTTATAAGTGTTTACATATAAGGTCTGTTTTTTTTTGCTTAAAAGGCTAAGCTACCTTTATATAGCAAGGAATATTACTTTTTAAATAACCTATTATTCCTAAAAACGTTTTAAGGTCTTTTAATAAAACTAAAAAGCTAAGCTTAACAATAGCTTTTAATTTTTCTTTAGTAATAAATAAGCTAAAAAAGTTAATAAAACAATTAAGCACTATTATATTAAAAAAACTTATAAAAGACTTTAAAGGGCTAATAAATATATTATAGCCGCGTAATAAAATAAAAACTTAACGTAAGTTATTATAATGCTTTTAAAAATTAAATAAAGCCACGTATATATTATTATAATAATAATCTGCTAACTAAACTAGTTTAAATATAATGTTTATTTAACGCTATATATATACGTTACTATTTTTATAACTTATAATTAAATAGTTAAACGTGTATTATTTTTTTATAGTTATAATAGTTATAGCTAACCTAATAAATAAGTAAGTAAGCTATTAATAATAAAATAATATAGCATTAAAAAAGGTAATAAAAGCTTTGCTAGCGATTTTTTTAAGCATTTAATCTTAAAACTTTATAAAATAAAAGTTTTAAAGGTTTATTTTATTAAACAAGCATATATTAACGACTATTTTATCTTTTTATGCAAGATTTAGCATAGTTTTTTAAATAATAAATATAAAAAAAAATAAAAGGACTAGCTAATAAATGCAAAAAATATAGTCTTTTAAGTTTAAATTTAAAATAGTTTTATTAATAATAGCTTAATTTTTAGCATTAACAAAGTATACACGGCATTTTTTAAAGATCTTTTTTTTTTATTTTAAATTAAAGTAAAAAATAAGCTATTCTTTTTTAAGTATAATAGCAAATCTTATATTATAAAATATATCTTTAAACTTAATAATAAAGTTAAATAAAGCTTATATAACTTTAAGTTAAATAAAATGTTTATATATTATAACTTTATAAAAATGTTTAATAATATTTTTTAATGTAATAGTAAAATTTTTTAAACTAAATAAAATTTTAGCTAAGGAATTTTAAGGCTAACGTTTAAGCTTTAGTTATTAAATAGTAAGCTTAAAAGATTTTAACACTTAAAATATATAATAGTTAAGTTTAAAAAAAGATAAAAAACCTAAAGCTATTTATTTAGCTATATATATTTTACGGTTAATATTATTATAAACAAGTAAATAGCTAAAAGAATTATTAGCTAAAATAGTATAACAAAAAATTTAGTTAGTTATAAGCTTAAATATAAAGTTTTAACTAAAAAACGCTATATAAGTTATAAAAAGCTATGCTTATAAGTAGCTAAAAATAATAATAAACTTTGCTAAGCATACTTTAGCTTTTCTTATAAAACCTAAGGTTATAAAAATAAAAATAACAGTTTTATATAATTAAATAATTATAATCTTTTTAAATAATATAATGTTAATTTGCTTAATATTTAAAATGTTTATTTTTAATAGTATTTTAGCTTATAATCTTTTAATAAAGGTAATTTTATAAGTAAAGCTTATAATAATAAGCTTGCTATTTTAAATTCCTTTAAAAAAAAATTTAATAATAATATATTTAAATGTTTTATGTTAGTCTTTAGCTATATTTTAAATAACTATTAATATTACCTAGTAGCAAACCTTTACATTAAAGTATTTAAATAGCATTTAAGCTTTATTTTTAAGTGTTTAAGTATAGCTTATATTACTGCAAATATTTTCTTAATACTTAAATATAAAAGAAATTATAAAGTATATTTTAAAATAGGTTTTAAATTTATAAGTAAAACTTATACCTACGTTAGGTTTAAAATTAACTAATAACTTAATAATTAGTATTTATATTTTAGCTATAAAATAAAAGGTATTTATAGGTATAAAAATAACTTTCTTTTTATTAAAAGCATAAAAAGCATTAACATATAATAGTAAAGCTAAAACTTAAAGCTAAATCTTTATAATAGCTATAAATGCTTGCTTAAATAAAAGTTTAAATAAAAGCTTAAATAAAAGCTTAAATAAATACTTAAATAAATGTTTAAATATAAGCTTAAATAAGTGCTTAAAATATATAGCTTATATATAATAATATAGCTTATTATTAAATAGGAAATTATAATAGCAAATATAATACGTTTTTATTTTTAAGTAAAAAAAAATAGCAATGCTAAAGTTAGCTGCTTTTTTAAGGTTATATAAATCTATAATATCTAAAAGGCTAAAGTTATTAAAGATTTAACTATAAAAAAATAAGTTGCAATTATTAGGCTTTTGCTTTTAAGCAAAAAAATTTTAAGCAGAAAAAGTCTAAGCTAAAAAAGTTTAAGCTAAAAAATCTTAAGCTAGGTTGTTAGGCTAGTATACGTGCAGATTTTCTTTATTATTACTATAATAAGCTTTTTAAAGCCTAGCTTAAAGTTTATTTTAAGCACTTTAAAGGTTCCTTTAGTAAAATAAAAAATAATGCTAAAAATAATTAGCGTTATTTTAAAGATTTAAGTTTTGCTAAGGTAAAAAAAATTTAGGTTAAAAGTTATAAAGATTTTAATATTAGTTGCTAAGTTACTAGCTAAAATTTTAAGCTTAATTTTTTTAGTTGCTTTAATATGCTTAGTAATCTTTATAGTTTTAACTATAACTTTTATAGTTTTTTTTGCTTTTTTAACTGTTATACCTAAGATTATAATAGGTTTAATAATTTAAGTTATTAGTGTTAAAAGCATAGGAAAAATTAAAAGAACAAAAAAAACGCTAAAAAGAACAAAAAAATTACTGCTTGCTATAATAAGCAAAAACCTATAGTAGCATCTGCAAATAAAGCAAAAAAAGCTAATAAGCTTTACTAATTAAAATATTTTTTTAATTATTAACTTGTTTAAAGAAAGCTTTTAAAATAGTTGTTTTTATAAGTTTATTAAACTATTTTTATATGTTAAGATTAAAAGATTTAAATATAGCAAGCAGCTAGTTTTTAATAATATAATTACAAGCTTTGCTATTACATATTATAAACTATATAAAAAGCTTAAAAGCTTTTTTTTTTTAAAGATTATATATAGTAAACTAGCTATATTATAAACTATATAAAGCATTGCTATAGTTTTTCTTAAAACGCTTTTAAAGTAAGTTATAAATAAGCTTAATGTTATTAATATAAAAAGCTATTTTTTTAAAGTTAGTAAGCTTAATAGTATGCTATGCTAATATAATTGCTTAAAAGCATATTATTTAAGCAGTTTTAACCTTGTTTTTGCTATAAGTAACCGTAAAATATATAAGTTTGTTTATAAAAGCTTATATGTTTGCATAAATAGTTTATTTCCTTTAAGCAACTATGCTTAAGCTATTGTTATCTTTAAAAAATAGGTTAAAAAATCTAATTTCTTTAGCTTTAAAAATAGATGTGTTTTTTATAGCAAAGGCGATTTACATTTAAGTAAAAGTTTAAGCTATAACTTTAATAATAAAAGCTATAGTCTTTTTAGCGGAAAGCTATTAAGCTATAACTAGAAGACAAGGTAGCAAAAAATAAAAAATACCTTTAAAACAAAAAATCTTTAATAACTTAATAAAAAAGAAAGCTAAAAGCTAATAGATTATATTACTTATAAAGTTTAAAGTTAATATTTAAAAGTAAAAACAAAAATTAAATTATAAAGGAGCTTAGTTAATAGATAAAAAAGTAAAGTTAAATTAGCTATGCTACTTTTGCAAGGTAAGCTTAAATAAGTTATACTTTTTAAAGGTTTTTAAAAGCTATAAACCTTTTAGCACGTTTAAAGTTTGCTTTTGCTATTACTTAAAACTTTTAAAGAAAGTTTTAAGCTTACGTTTTAATTTTGCTTACTTAATAAAGTAAAAAATAATGTTATCTATATAATCTTTAAAAGTAAAAATAAAAAAAAATAACATAAAAACTATAAACGTAAGATTTTAAAAGGAAATAAGTAAGGTATATAAATAGCTAGTCTATTAAAATTAGTATATTTAGCGTTTAAAAAACTATATAAGCTTAAGTTTAAATAATAATATATGCAAATTATTAGCAGCAATTAAAAAATAAAAAATAAAGATTAAAAAAATAAAAATAAAAATTTTTAAAAATATTTATAAAGTAATACTTTATATTTAGCCTGTTATAACAAATAACTAGTTAAGTTATATAAAAAAACGCTTAAGGAAGCATAATAATAATAATAATAGTAGTAATAACAGGTAGCAATAAAAAAAGTCTTTAACTTTAAAAATAGCTAAGCAAAAAAAAAAGCAAAAATAACGATAATTTTTTTTGCTAGCTATTAATTGTTAGTAATAGTAGTAATCTTAGCACTTTTTAACATTTAAACTTATATTAGCTTATATTATAAGTTATAAAAAAAATAAAGCTAATATTATTTGTCACTATATATAGTAAACTACTTATACTTATATAGGTTAAGTGTTAACAGGTGATAAAGGTGATAAATAATCCTTGCGACTTTTAGATAATCGAGGTAAATAAGAATGCCTTTTAAATGAACTTTTGCTTTAAACAGTAAACACTGCTTTTAACTTGCCCTCTAATTCTCATTCTAACCTTTAAACATCATACAAAATACGTAATGCCACTTTATACCTTATGCTATATGTTTTAACTAACTTAAGCACGGAGATAGTGGAAAGGCTTTTCCCCTTGAACATTTCACACCTAAATTTCGACTAGATAGAAAGTATAATACGAGCTTCTGCATAGGAGATAGACTAACCAATAAGGATCCAGGCCGCTGCTTGTAAGTCTACGCCCAAGGAAAGAGAGTAGAAGTATATAAAGCGAATTAATCTGACCTCCTAGTGGCCGAGTTGGTACTGGTCTAGCGGCGTAGAATATCGTTATTTAGCGAAAGCATCTTTACTTAGCATCGTTAGGCCCCGGGGGTTCGATTCCCTCGTTGGCTACTTCTATTTTTCTTTTTCTTTTTTTTTCCAACCGCGTTTCACAATATACGGCTTATCACTTCCATAGTCTGATAGCACGACACGACCACAGTACTACCAGGAGATACCGCTACCATATCTCCTCCGATCGTGGTTTTCAGCGACCTACATTTTCGGGACTTAAACGAGTCTCTAAAAAGCCAACAATAGGATTGATTAATAGAGTAATGGTTCCATCATGGTTTATCTACAGCTTCATTTAGGAGCCATCTACGGACAAGGGCTAACTCCCAATCTCTCGCAATGAAAATCTCTTTGTTATTTTCGCTAGAGTTGAGTTCCAATCGCTTGTCAAGGTGAGCGGAAGTTTTCTTCCGGAAATTCCTCGTAATTGGATGGATTAGGCAGTCGGTCCCAAGAGACATTTCGGCACTTTTTATCATGGGAAGTTGGTGTGAATCCGACCACGCGCAGCTAAAACCTGGTATTTGCTAAGAGCTGCTTAAAATATCCATTCTGTTGTTTCGTTGTATTAAGTTGTTTGGGGGTCTTAGCTACATCACATATAATGCAAATATAGGATTTATATCGTTGTGCTAAATATAGATTGAATCGTGTCACTCGACATTTATAGATGCGCTAATAGCTCAAGAACTGTTTTATACAATTACTTACTATAATGATACTACTTATTATAGCAGTTTCTAAAAGCAAAGGATAGAATTGCCTAGGACAAAGTAATGATAGTGTATCTAACCATGTAGGTGCTTTGGACTATTCAAAAATTTTCCAAGTCTCATCACTTACACATATAGTTATTACGTCAACTTGATAGCTTCGTGGCATTCTTGAGACACGGGTGTTTGCCATCACTCCATACAGCAAACTAGCTCCATAGGCCAGTTCTTCAGCCTGCAAACTTCATCAACTACCGAATATATCTATATATGGACGGCCTTTGCGAAGCCCTAGATTTAAACTGCCGATTCTATCTTTTGATGAAATTCTTGGCAATGACTCTGCCTCCTTTTTCTTATCTCATTCAGGGCTCACATGTCTAGTAACGGGCGATTACTCTGTGGTACGTATATTATGCCCTCAGCTTTATTTAGAACACAAGCATCAAAGTATCATCCTCCCATTCCATATGATGAGTTTTCTTTTCATCTCGGCGTTACTCTCGCTCAAATCGAGGCTTCACTCGCCACAATCCACATTCCAATTAAGGAAAGTGTGATACATCTATAGTGGTGATAGTCACGTGAAGGATGTCACTTGCACTTCGTGTAAAAGCAGCTGCCCATCGAAGGAGATCCATCTCGGTAGGCCCTGTCCTCCCCCCACAAGTCTAGGCGCGGCAGCAAAGCTGTTAGGGCTGCTCGTTCATCTTGTGTAGTGGCGGGCTGAAGTTCCAGCGCATCGAAGTAAGCATCGCGGTAAACAGGCTTACGAAGCCGGCGGCAAGTCCCTTTATCATCCTATGAATTCTCTTGCCCAATGGTATGCTTCAGCTGAACCACACCCATGAGGAGTTCTCCTGACTAATATTGACTAACTAAGGATCATAGGCAACCATTATCAACACCCTGTTGTTCCCACCCTCAGGTTATGGGTGTTCTTGGATAGAAGGCGGCATTCTTTAATGTTCTGCGCATCATGAAAGGTAGAATAGATATCGAGGGTTACGGCCTCCTCCCAACACGTAATACCCCGAGTATCTTTTAGCTGATCACACCGACGCAGTCCTCTGTGGCGCGTATGAAATATTGAAATGATATATAAATATAGGAAGTTTTGTAATCATGTTTCGAGGGATTTCGAGTTCGACGGTATTCTATTTCTCCCTTCCATTTCTTGGCGCTCTAATAGGAAGGTTAACGTCTGGGGTCATGGAAAAGTTTGATATCAGATGTTGGTGGCGCATTATCTATCCTCAGGCCCGAACGAAACACTTGGCAAGCCGACCCAACGTGAAGAATTGATGTCAGCTACATTATGCATGCCAAGATGATTTAAGGACAAGGCAGCAGCAAGTGTATGGAAGCCTCTTGATGCTCGGTAGTTCACTCGGGCGTAAATCAATTGCCGAGTTGGGAGCAAGTTCAAAGCCAGCCACCCACAAACTCTCTTTCGGGAAGTTTAGAAATCGTGAGACATATTACGGTGTCTTCAAGCTAGTCATCAAGTATCTCTTCCCTCTATTGTGTGTTTTCCACTTGATTCTAATGGAGCCGTGGAATTACGTATTCTTGTACTTGGTCAGTCTAATGCCGACTTTATTCCCTCGCTACCAAACCGACGTCTAATTCTCCGCTAAACTTTCTCATAGTTTTGCTCTCGGCACTTTCATTCAACCAGTCGCTGAAGAGGGACGTAGGCGGCGCATGTGACGCGGGTTGGATAAAATGCCGGTTAAAGTCCAAGTTGGGGTCTAGCTTGCAGTGTTAATATCGAACTGAGTCGGTTACTACTCTCCGAAAGCCACGATCCATCCTTGCCTTGGTGAATGGTAGGCTAAAAATAATCTGCAATTTCGACTGCCTTGCTCAAATTGTCGTCCGATATGAATTTGCTGGCTCTTTAACCTGTGGAGGTACGAGCTGGGTATTACCAGGCAAATCTCACGATATTGCGCAATATAGCATTTTCCGACAGTTTGGATAAGGTTATATGTAATTCATATAAATGTGCTTCTAGAAAACCCAGCTGCTTGTCCTTAGATCTGACTTGTATTAAAGATCGACAGCGGCTCTAAACGGTGGGAACGTACATACGAAGGCTGTGTTAATCCCTGTAACACGTTTACAGACGACCAACATTTCACCTACGTTCAATTGAGGCTTCCTGCTACCACGTTACAACGTATGTGACATTCCAAATAAGTCCCAACCCGATTCAGCAGTTACGAAGAGTCGTCTCATGATCTCGAATGCCCAAGACTAAACCCTTGTCCCGTCATCGGAATTCAGAAGGTAACCCAGCTTCCAGCTTTCTGCGCTAACGTACCACATGAGGAGGGATCGTACGGCGGTACGATGACGGCTCGGATGCAGCTAGTCCCTTAGAATACGCTGAGAAATCTTGCGTCTATTGGGTACCACTGGTGTTGGGTATCTGATCATGGCGCAGCCCGAGAGATGTGAGAGCCCGGGGGAAACACCAGACAAGGATGTCGCACATTTCCAGCATCTTGCCGTATAGCTGGGCGTAAGCTATTCCGTTGCCCTGGGCATTAGGACCATAGAGATTCAAGAGCCGAATCAAGAGACGGCCTTATCTCCTCGTCTGACGGGTTCTAGATCCCCAGGATGACAGAGAACGTAGGAAGTCTCGTGTCTATGTGGGCTGGTTGTCAGGGGCAAACTCTGATAGTGACTTGGACGCGGTGAATATAAAAACCCACGCTGTTCGCCTGTCGCACCATCAATGCAGCAGTATACATTCAGCGGTCCGAGACTCGGAAGCACCCATTAGTCAAATCTTTACTATATTTGGCCTCTTTTCCAGTCAGTGATTTCCAACAATGAAGGCCTGGTCGACACTGGCTCTATTGACGGGCTTCTCAACCGCGGCCTCGATTCTCACACCAGACTCGGTTGATGGCGTTCACGCACACAGTGGAAGTTCGGATATTGTTCCCGTTCTAGTCCCGGAAGATGCCCCAGCGGACTACCACACTGCCGTTGGTAGTCTAACGGAGAGTCATAGCACGGGCGAGCTGGCAAAGGTTCCCAATGCTATGATCGATCGCAGCACGCCAGTTCAACAGT
The DNA here is from genome assembly GCA_004353285.2 of Xylaria grammica. Lineage (NCBI taxonomy): Eukaryota > Fungi > Ascomycota > Sordariomycetes > Xylariales > Xylariaceae > Xylaria > Xylaria grammica. The sequence continues at coordinate 5,036,399 of NGZP02000009.1, forward strand.
TGCGGCGCCGCGAGGTCTCAAGGAAGCCAAGAGGCGACGTGTCCGCCAACGACTTCTACGAGTGTGCAACGACGGTACGTGACCCATCTTAGCCCTCGGTCCCCTTATCTTCTATTCCGTCATACTTCGCATCTCTGGACCCATAGTACGACAAATAGTAGCAACAGACGCTAACCAACCAGTAGGGTAATCCTCCGAGGGCCGCTGACTGCAACGTAGTCATCAGCAATGTGCTCGCCGCTAACCAGGCCACGGTGATCGCTCCTGGGGCATGCCTCCTCTTCCAGTTCAGCACATGCTGGGGCTTCTTCTGCTCACTGTGTGAGCGACTCGGCACCGATACCAACTTTATCGCCAGCCAACTGACGACGGCCCAGACGCTTTGCGTCAGCGGAGGAGCAGCAGGCACCGTCGTCGGCGAGGATGCACCACAGTGGGAGGCTGGATTTATCCGTGCCAATGGCGCACTACCCAACTATGCAGGTGATGTTTGCTAAAAGACAACCTGAGGCTGTATTATGGAAATGAGCGGAGCGGGCAGGGTGAACAGGGTTTGTGCTGGGAGCTGTGACGAACAGGCCGGTGTAGGAGGACGTAACGCCACCGATCGTTCTGGGAAATTAATGCGGATTGTATTTCTTCTATCTCTACAAGACGTAATATACGAATCCACAACTATAGCAGCCCGCAAAGTCCTATTTCGCTTAAGTGCAGTATCGACTCCAGTACGCACTACGCGGGGCGTGTTGAAGTAGAGTAGTGTAGTTGTAAGTGGCCGGGAAGAGTAATAACTCAGCCACTTAGTAGCTGAATTGAGTATTTCCGTCTATACACCTGCTCTGAGATTATCGTTGATTCTCGGACTTTGGAGACCAGCACTCACTTATCTCTCGAATTAATAAGTATGCGTTGTTTTATGACCATTAGATGCCCCTCTATTGTATCGTGAAACAATTCCATATAGAAGTGTAGTTAGATATAATGAGACTATCTCTGTACGTAAGAGAGGCAGTCGATTCCGGGAGCCCGATTTAGTGTTAAAACACTTTGGCTGTTGAATCTCATGCAACTTTGCCAAAACGTATGTACGTTAGCTATAAAGGAATTTCGTCATTGTGGCTGGTTGTGGCTCACCTTTTTGATGTACGTATCTCGAGACGTAGTATATCCATCCATAGATAACTCGACGTTATTTGGGGGTCGAGGGACTGTCTACTCAGATATAAGGGTAACCTCGCAGTGACACTGAACGCCACGATCAACGCGCTGACGTATACTGTTAATGTAATAATATGTGAAATGTGGAATAAATATGACAGAAATAGGTGATGACTAAACTGGTTATGACCACCGACGGTACAATCGCGAGTTGTGACATGTTACATTCTGTCTCACCTCAAAAGGAGATAGATAAGAAGATGGCCTATATCGAAAAATTAGAAGCGAAAGGGGGGCTGACGCTCGAGGTGCGACTGGTAGAAGAATGGGGGGCTGGATGCGGTGTTGGGGTATTGAAGGAATCCTGTCGGACAGCGAACCTCAACATTTATAACGACAAGTGACGACGTAAACCATATTACGTTCCTGCACGATTAAGATAGCCTCAGAAGCCGTTCAAACTACCAAATCAACGTTCAATTAGACATTCCCCTATCTTAACCTCATTTCTCGCTTTGAACCTGCTGAATTCGCGAAGCCGCCTTAGCCGTCCTAATCTTTAGAATGTCATAATGGAAACCACCCTGAAGCTTACTGTCGCCTGTGTGAGTGCCTCCTGGCGATTCAACTTATATATTCTGACGAATCCACTAGTGCGCGGCACTCTCTGGCTTGCTCCCCAATGTGACCTCGTTCCCATCTAGTTCAACTTATGAGTCATCTGTAGCTTCATATTTCACTATTCAGGCAGCTTCGCTCCGCCCGGCCTGCATTATCTCACCCGAAACGGTAGAAGATGTAGCGAAGGCTGTTCGTGTATTGACTCGCCAGCTGCCGTCCCCAGCCGAAGGCGACCAGGAAGCGTGCTCGTTTGCGATTCGATCCGGCGGACACGCCGCCAAGGGAAATGCCGCTAATATTGAGGGAGGGGTCACACTCGATCTACGGGGCCTCAATTCCATCAACATAAATCCAAACAGATCCACTGTTTCTATCGGCGTGGGTAATACATGGGACGCTGTCTATGCCAAACTAGATGCCTTGAATTTAAGCGTAACAGGCGGGCGAACCGCCGGAGTTGGCGTGGGAGGGCTAAGCCTAGGTGGCGGTATCTCGTATTTTGGTACACGCTACGGTTGGACTTCCGACACGATCACCAACTTTGAGGTGGTATTGGCGAATGGCTCAATTATTGACGCCAATGCAAAGTCAAACCCAGACCTCCACTGGGCTCTGAGGGGAGGCAGTAACAACTTTGGTATCGTAACTCGCATCGACCTAAATGCCTTTGAACAAGGAGCTATTTGGGGCGGCTCCCTATATTATCCCGAAGCCGTATGGGGTACTACAGCGCAAGAACTTACTAAGATCAACTCACCTAATACTTATGACGAATATGCGGCAGTATTTCTTTCGTGGGCCTACTCACGGTCCGTGGGAACAGTTATTACTAGCACTATGGCCTACACGAAGCCCGTAGAGAATCCACCACTCTTTGCTGGTCTCATAAACCTGCCCACGCTGTCCGGCACTACTAGTATGTCCAATATGACCCAGTTAGCTATTGGCCTTGGTAACCAGCAAGTCTACAACAAACGGTAAGCATTGCAGAAGGAGAACCATGCAAGCGATCACTTCTGACAGTAGAAAAGACAGCTTTGGGCTACAAACACCATGATTTCAACAGAAGCGATCATCAACGCAACCTATCATCGCTTTAACGAAAGCATTCAGGCGTTTAACTCTATTGCTGATATAGGGGTAGCCTACACACTTGAGCCGTTTCCACCCGCCCTCTATGCAAGGTATGGAGACACGAACCCTTTTGGTCTCGGCACGGACAAAAATCAATCACTCCTTGTGTCAGCTTTCTCGGCAATTTGGACTGATCCTGCGGATGACGAGCAAGTAGAAAGGGCTACCCGAGCGCTCATTGACGCGATAGAGGATGACGCTCGGCGCTTGGGTAGCTATAGCCCATTCAAGTATCTCAACTACGCGGCGCCGTGGCAGGATCCTATTGCTAGTTACGGTACAGAGAACTTAGAGAGGCTGCGCAAGGTTGCCAGAGAGGTAGACCCCAAGGGAGTTTTTACTCACCAAGTTCCTGGTGGCTTCAAGATAAGATAGACGGAAGGACAATAAATAATGAGAGTGTCCGGAAGTTAACAAGCCAGACGGACAGGTTTAGTTAAAGAAGGAAGATTACGAAGGACTGACTTACTCTCGTACGGTAAATCGATTACCTTGTTATATTACGCTTCGAACAGGAACTCCTAAGTCTCGAAATTATCAAATAAAGCCCGGCCTCCTCCCCACCACGATTGATCCATCCTGTATCAGGCTAGATTTATTCCCATCCAAATCAATATCATAAAATCCATGAAGAGACTATATTAGTAATGTGTAAACGTAGCAATAATACCTCGGTATCGTTATCCTTTCTACTCTAGCTGGGCGTCTAGGTGTTATTATATTTAACAATGATGTTGCTCTCAGTGTTATCTATATATTGACTAAAGAAATTCGGGATCACCGTATTCCTCCCACGTTGTCCATAAGCGTTTGGATCCTAAACGTGTCGTGGGCCGGTAATGTTGTATTATACGAGCGGGCGCTGTGTAGAAACCCGTGACCACTACGCGCTAGTACGAGTTAACCCTTCCCCTCGAAATTGGCCTGTCGTTCTTTAGAACTCCATGCCTATATTGGCTGTCCCGTGTGATTCCCCATAAATAACGCGGGTGGACCACTGGAAAGGATCAAGGTTGAAGAAGGCCGTTCATCACAATTAACCGGATCTAAGGGTGAATTGACTTGCTAAATACCCTCCGCCCCCAATACCACGTTTTCACGTGGCTAACTCAAGTGAATCAAGGTAGATGCATTTATATAGCACTTGTGCAACATTGATACATTCATTGGCGTTTTATACGTGGGTACTATCAGGCAACTTGTGTGACCAACGTAGCGCCACCTTACTATATTACAACGATACATCTATATTCTAACACGTATTAGCACTTCCCTTAATTACTTAGCTAAATTTTTAAATGATGTGCTATAAATGCTAAGTATCATTACAGCGTCAATGTTAGATAACGACTCAAAGTCAAGACTACAGGGTTGTAAGTGTTTTGCTAGTAGTTTTCTATCTGGAGATAAGCCATTTAGACGGCCTAAAGATAGTACAAAGGGGAATTAACATGGTTAGGTTAGGTATCTTGGAGTAAATATATAGACTTGTTAGCAGTTGAACAGGGATAGGGTTGAATTTAATAAAAGAGTTAAATAATCGCTGAACTCCTTAGTTAAGCGGTTTATTTATATACGAATCCTATTACATAATTACCCCCAGGGGTACTATTACACAATCACCTAGGAATAGCTCATGAGCCAGGATATTTGCCATTCTAGCCCTTAGACTATCTTTTATTCTACAATTCATATCCAAGTTCTAATTTCCACCATAGTCCCGGCGTGATTGTGGCCTACGCTACACGCTATTCTCTTTTATACCAATTTTTAGCCCTCACATACCACGTAAAGAAACAAGGTATAAAATAAATATATCAGGTAGCTTGGAATCTCTACCAGTTCAAGTTTTGGATTCAATTTGAAGGGAATTGGAGAAAGACTAAGAGCTACGGAAACGCTAGAAAAACAGGGAACCAGAATAGTAAGTGAGCGCTTCACTCAAAAGGAGCCCAAATCCTTGCTAATTCGAATAGATACGTAGGGAGACGTGTGAGCGTGCCGCCGGGCAACGCTCGAATCGAAAGGAACCCTGAACATTCGCATTCACCGAAACGTGATTTCGTTCAATAAAGCTAAGCCCTCCGAAGAGTAGCGGGTGCAAACGCCCCCTATGAACATCCAGTGGTAGGGCTAATCCCCTATTTAATCTCATTGGTCGTGATTACGGTCACCTCAGGAATTGTCGCCTGAGTCTTGAGGATCACGGAATCCGTGAGCTGGTCGTATTGTGGCTGCCGTTTTTGAGGAGAGCCAAACGTCCATAGCTCCGGCTTCTCTGAAGAGTCCTTCTGCCCGGAATCGGGGGCGTAGCTGTTGGAGGCAAGGCTGAGTTTGGAGCGTATTGATTTGTATAGGGCTGTCTGGGACACGTAAATGCGGAGGAAGTTGGTAAACGCTGGCAAAGACCCGACTATGATTGCAACATTGTTTTCGACGACACTGTAATGGTGCGGTGGCAGTTAGAATCAATAAATGATATATATGAGAAACCTGAATTAGTGGCTTACATTGTGATCGCAAGGCGGCCTAATTGCCACCCGCTGTCGACAAAGCCTAGCAAAGCTACTCGAAATACCAAAGAGATGACGCTAGCCACGATACCACTTGACGCTATTAGCAACCTTGATCCAAAGCGGTTGGGGCAGATAAGTGGTTTTCTTACAAGAGGGCAGTGGTGAACAATCCCACAAGTTGTATCTTCCTTGAAAGTGCCATATTAAGGGAGAAAACAGTAGGGAGCGGTAACACGAAAACGTAAATATCCACAATAATAGATGCAGCGGCAGCCGTGATGCCAACAGGGACCCCTTGCACGGGTCGAGTTGACGTTACCACATCATCCCAGGTCTCTCCTATGTGTGGAACGGTAAAATAAGTAGTAATTAGGCCGGTTGGGAAGTATGCTATGAAAGCCAAGACGAGCCCAATCTTGGAGCCGATTCTGATCGTATCGTTGACCGAGAAAATTTGGAGATAAAAAAGAAAGATGGCGGCTTTTGGGAAGAAAAGGGCCGGCCCGGCCAGCAAACCTTCAACGAAGTCGAGCTAAGAATTGCATCAGCCACATCCGTCTTCATAATAAACAACCTAGTACTAACTAACCTTGGCAAGGGTTGTAGTGTACCAACAGATCGGAGTGTCCCAGGCATGGCGATATTCCCTCGACCCTTGATATTATTTAGTAGAAAGTTGCTGGGCTGTGTATCGTGGGCCTTACTAGAAAGAAGAACACCGGCAACAGCGAGGTTGAGGGTAAGGCCAATCACCATAAAGCCTGTAGCCTAGTTAGCAAGTCCAAGTAAAATAAAGTCTAGCGTTTCGAGGTGTGACTCACAGTCTGCCAGCTTCAGCGCACTCTTGTTTGCATACAGCCGCCCTGCCGTGATGACGACGGAAAATGTGAGGAGGACGACGCAGATACCAATGAGTGTTGGCTGTAGGGATGGAGGATTCTCGAAGTTCGGAGGTAGTCCATCAGGGTTCACAGCAAGCGGAATGGCACACAAGTCAACATTTGGAGGCAGCTGGGCGGTTAAGCGTTTGGACAACAACATGACGGAAACGAAGGTGTTGGATTCGGTGATAATCCCCGGAGGCGTCAGAAGATGAAGTATTGATACAATTAGTTAGTCACTGACGGTACGATTAGTAAAGAAAAATTAGCCGCCGGTGTGGACTTTGGGAGAAGGGTTCGAGTGAGTAGTGTTAGACAAGACAACCGTCAGAGAAAAGAACCGTGACACTATCACGACACGACCGGCAAAGGAATAACATCGTCCAGGTGGGCAGCTCAACTGTCTGTAGTTGCTTATATGTTTATAGTTGCGACTATAACAATCCTTGGTGTTCAAACACATCGAGGCGTCAACCAGGCTCGTGAACTATGTCCATGCTTCCACACTGCATGCTGCACAATCCGCCGCGCGATTCCTACGAAAATATGCTGGAAATCTGCATCCTACGCAATAAGTCCTTGGAGGCGATGTTGGAATTGATAAGGACCGGGCGTTTCTGAGCTCAGCATCGAGCCTTTTCCTCGGCCCATCGCGGCAGACAATGTACCACGGTCATGAACAGGTATGAGTGTTATACTTTAGAGTGAAAGCTTCCCAAAGCCACGTTAAGGAACGCTTTACAACAGGTAGTGTGGTCCTCCGGGTCACCATATCAAGCCCTAGTGCCCGCGCCAAAGGTGCCTATATCGGTATTAGCGAAGCCAGAGAGGGGTGAAATGTTGCGATATAACCGCCGGATCTTACCGAGACTGCCTTGAATCCTTCTCGCCGAACAAACCCGGACGCGTTGCTTGCGGGGCTGGGGCGCTATCGTTGCGCCCATTGCGACGTCCGGGAAATGAAGTCATGGAATTACTAAGTATCAGCTCAGCTGCTCGGCCCAAGATGAGCAGACTCGAATGCAGACGTGCCTCGCTCTCCACACATCCCCTTGAGATCCTGCCGGGTTCCCGGATCGCCAGGGTCTTGCATCTGATCTATATATTCCCGTTGCAACCTGCTTATCGACTCATTCAGCCCACCTTCGTCAGGGTCTCGCTATAGAGGTCAAGGTGTTGGTATCTTATGAAAATGAATGCGTATTGTTGCACATGATCTTATAACTTTTCAGTAGTTGTTGTCTGCTAACAGTATACGGCATACTCTCTAGTTCTCTATAACTAGCAGTGTAAACTACAGTACATCTTCTCGTCCGGCCTAAGTTAGGGCCTAAGCTAAGATCTTCAACGGGTTGTTGAGAGTTGTGAACCTTTGACTAAATAGGTATGAAACCGGTAGCTCCCGAGGTGCTCCGCGAAGTCCTATCCCGCCTGTTGCTGCCGCGGAATAACTTGATATGGAAGGTGATACGAAGAGTGAAATACTCAGGAACGCAAAAGGGCATTTACACATTTAACGATCTAGACCATCATCGTCATTTCGTGGCGCTCAGACTGCATACAATATTGGTCCACGGTGACAAATAAGGACATACTCTAGTGAAGGGAGTGCGGCGTCATTGCGTGGCACAGGACTTAGCGAAGTGCAAAGTTGGGTCGCGTTTCCTGTACGAAGATAAGACTCACCTCATTTTGATTAAAATGTGGTTTGATGACGTGAAGGGCGAATAAGTTTTTGGTGTTACTTTGAAACAACCATCCTTCAAACGAGCTGTGTTACACGAATACCACTTGTTCAGCTCAGGCCTTTTTGCGTGGAATTAAAGCCCACCCGAGTACTCCGAAACAAGGCTAACCGGTTGGTACGAATTTGAAGGATTTAATTCCATGTACGTGAAATCCTTCAAAGTTCAAATCGTAACGAAGGAGTGCTGTATATGTATGCTTGCGGCGAGAGCTTCTTCGAAGGGGGTCCTAGCGTGTACCACAAGGGACCACTATGGAGCATGTCGAATATAGATTTGTCGGTACGCGCCTACTTTGGTTGTTGCTATTATTGTTGCTCCTATCGAAAGCGCCGTTCACCTAAGAGACCCGCTGCGGGTATGAGGGCTGAGGACGGCTGCTGAGCCGTAAGCCGTTGTGACAGCAGAGACGGCTCCGTTGATCATAGCTGGTGCACATTTGCGAGTAGTAAGTAGTCTGATTCTAGCGAAATTCATCCAAGATATAGGATCATTATGGTAACATTATGAGGGCGAAGGGCGTCGTATCGCTATAACGTCATGGTGGACTGTGCCTGGCGTGGGATTAAAAGCCACAAAGTTGTCTTGGCGTGTATGATTCCAAATACCGGCGTTGCTGCTACATATTGTGATATCTCGAAGATAGGATGCACTGCGCGGATATGCAGTATACCTGGTAGCGCTCTGGTGCTAGATGAGAAGGGATTCCCAAGCTTATATGCACTTTTGTAGTAACGGGTGGTATTGATGTTGAAGAAGAGATATGTAATGAATGACCTAACCGCATTGACCACCTTTTGGGACGGGGTCCCTTTCGGCATGCAATTTCTACCCCTTGAACATAACCTCCTACCGTAGATATTTGTAATTTATACTAAAACAACCGCGTTTTTTAAAACAAAATAGTGAACTGTAATAATAACTACGATAAACGGCTGCAGCAGGCTATAAATTGCGTTTTTTAAGGTAACTTATAAGCTTTTATAGCCTAAAGATATACTATAGCTTCTTTAACTTTATTTAGCTGCTTTTAAGGCTAAAAAATATATTTAAAAGCTTTTATTTTGCTTTAATAACTAACTTTTAAATAAAAGTGCGTTTTTATTAACTAGATCTTTTTTAAAAAAAAGTGCAGCTATACGTTAATAAAATAAAATGTTATTACTTTTATAACTATAATACTTAAGGTTTAAAAAAAAACTATAAATATAAAATTAATATAAGTTAACTATTTTATTTATTAATATTTTAAAATTTATATTAAAGTTAAACGTACTATTAAAGCTATAAAAGTAAAACAATTAAAAATAAAAGCAATTAATAAGTTTTATACTTTTTTTAAATAGCTTTATAATAAGTATATAATATAGCTAGAAATAAAGTATAATATAAATAAAATAAACGTTTAAAAAAAAAAAATAACATTTAATATTATAGTTAATATTAGCTAAAATTACTATAGCTATATTATAAGGTTTAAAGCTATTAATTAAGTTATTTTTATTAAGTATATATGTTAAAATAAAAGCTTTATTACTTTAGTTTATATATATAATAGTTTAAATATATAAGTATAATAGTTTAACAGAAAATAAATGCTAAAATAAAAATATATAGCTTTAAAAAAAGGTTAAACTAATATTATTATTATTAATTGCTAGTTATAAAAGGTTTTTTTATTAAAAATAAAGCTTTAAAATAATAACTAATAGCTTTTAATTTTAAATAGCTATTATATATATATATATATAAAATTTATATTTTAAGCTTTTAGCTATAAAGTAATTTTACTTTATTTACTGCTTTATAAAAATAATAAAATATAGCTATTTAATATAAATATATTTTTTATGCTTAAAATAATATATTAAACTAAACTTTATAAATATATAATATATAATATAATTATACTAATTTATAAAAAGTATATAATTAAAGCATATTAATATGTTTATAAAAAAGTTTTTACTTTATTAAATATATACTTAAAATAGTAAAAAAGTAGTTTATATTTATTAAATTATAAGCTAAAGCTTATATAGTACTTAAATAACTTAAAAAAGCTATTATAGCTTTAAATACTTAATATATTAAGTTTTATGCTTTTAAAACAGGTTTATAAAACTTTAAAGAAAGTAATAAATATTTTAAATATTATTTAGCGCTAAAAATATAAAAGGTTACTTTTTTATTATAATGCTTATATATTATTTAATAAAGCAGGTAAATATATTATTTTTTTAAGCATAAAACTTGCAAAAAAATATAAGATTATAGCTTAATTATATATTTAGCTTAAAAAGCATAAGCTAAATAAATAGCAAATAGTAAAGCGCAACTAAAATAAAGTGTTTTTAAGGCTACAAAAGATTTAAAGCGCTTAAAACAAAAAAACTAAAAGATTATACCTTTTAATTAAGTCTATACAAACAGAAATTAATACTTTTATAAAGCATAGTGCACTAAGGTTAAATAAGCATTAGCAAATCTAAAAATGATTTTTTTGTATTTTTAGCATTAATAGTTGATTTATTACAAATTTCTAAAGTTAGTGGTGTAGTTCTAGTCATGTGTGCCGAAAGGGACCCCGTCCCGAAAGGTGGTCAATGCGGTTAGGTTAGTCGCCTTGAAGAGTGGAGAGGATGGCGGCTGGTCAGGGCTAACACTCAAAATTAGGTATGACGGTGCGGGTACCGCTCGCACCCATGTAGCCCGGTAAGGCAGTACAATGTAAATACTAGTAGTATTGGATGAATATAAATAAGCACGAAGTACTGCTTGCAGTGAGGAACTAGATAAGCATATAAGTCTATGAGCATACAATATTGTTCCTCTAATCCCCCACGTGTATACAGGAGGATGCTATCTTAGTCTACTGAGGGTTTCGCGCCGGACAGATAAATTCCACACGTGGGTGGTCGTATTCGGCTATTGACTTAGTCTGACGAGAGTTGTCTTAGATAGTCTTAGTCTTGCTCCTTGTTGCTCAGCCTGTATCTGCTGCGGTTTTCAAGTTGGTCTTGTTATTCGTATTCGTGTTCTTTTTCCCGTTTCGGTTCTTGAGGGCGGCCCTACAGCAGCGGCAACAACATACGCCTCATGTTCTTCATCTTAGTTTCGTTGGGGGTTGAAAACTCGTAGTCATCCGTTTAAATGGCAGGCTGCTGAGTAAGCCACCATCGCAGTTCATGAAGCCACTGCCAGTCGCTATAGAATTAAAAGATGAGAACACAAACTAGCAAGTAGAAATAGCAGCTGTTTCATCTTTGGGACTTCAGAAACCCATCTTATAAGCTTTTCTGGCCTAGTCTATTGTTGGGCATGGCTAGGAATTTAGGACCACATACCCCTGGAACACTTCGCACCTTGGTATCCAATAATTATTCTAGAATGCGGGGGTCGCTGTCGGCGAAAAAAAAAAAAAAAAGCTACCTATCCAATACCCAGATTTCTCTTCGGGCTTGGTCTAGCTCACGGCGTGTGTCCAAGTTTTTGCTGAGATGCAACGGAGAAGGCCAGCTGGCTAAGGTAGCGACACGAGCCTAGTAAACTCCGGGAATAACGACGTATTTCCCTTTGATTTTCTCTTCACCGAACTTCTCTTTATACCATTTGCCTCCAGAAACAGCGCGAGGGAACATGGCGAAGAACTCGTTCAGCAGGAAGCTCCGTGCCGGGGTAAACGCGACGCCACCGGCGATCCAATATCCCGTCCACTCAACCCACTCCATGAAATAGTGAGGAAAGAGCATATACTTGAAAAGGCCATTTTGAGGCACCTCATAATGTTTTTCGATGGTCTTGCCTTGCTGCCTGAATTTCTCCTGCCGTCTCATCTCACTCCGACGGATCTCACGGAGTTCCTCGTCGGAGAAATAATTACCAATTAATCCGAAGTAAAAGATGCCGAGGCCGATAGCGAATCGCGCGATAGAGAAACCCTGAGCATCCCACTCGGCCTGTGTAGTGGGACCGTATGCGGCCAGCCAGCCACCAACAGCAGTACCATTGAGGAGTTGGAAAACGATAGCCATGGCCCAGACCAACACATGAATGGGAGACATGGATGGCTGCAGGAAAGGGAAGAAAATGGCACGATAGATATAATGTATGACGAATAGTGAAGCCAGCACCTTATTCTGCCACGGCAGGTCGGTAATGCCCTGCTGGACGGGTAAGGTGCTCAGGGTGTAGAGGAGGGTGATGAAGCCAGGCACCTCCATAGTAATCCAAGCGATGCGCCCGGGTATGTTGAACTTGCTTTGAACAGACGTCTTCCCCATCCCGTACCACGAAACAAGCCATTGGAAAGAGGCGAGCTGTGAAAGGAGGTTAGAGAACCACGACGATCGAGTCACAGATCGAATTCAACTTACAGCTGGGTAAAACTGCCACCAAAAGTTCAAGGTCTCCCAATTGTCGCGGCTCGCGGGGAGCCATCCTTCGACGATAGCCATGATGAAAAGGAATACAGATTAGATAGACAGAGCCGTGATGACGCAATGTTTGCCCGCTGAAGTTGTACAATGAAGTGAAATGGAAAATAGTAGGTAGATGGTATGTATGCTGTATCACTGTGATGCGATGCCGCCTCCCCTTCAGTCAAGAAATTGGATTTGGAAACCGAATTTTTGCTGTGCCGCAATCAGCATATAGTGAGTTAGCACTTAGTAATACCTACCTACGTATTTATTGACAGCTTCCCATTTGGACCATTTGAAATGTCGGGGCGGGAGCAGCCTGCACTAACTACCTAGGTACCTAAGTAACCTTTCGATCCGCCACTAGGTTAGGCTTTCCCCGGGATCGCACAGTCTGGGGTGGCGCAGCCATCGATAAGATAAGGATTGGTACCGTATAAGTTCCTTGGGCTGTTGATGTCATAGATCACGGGGAATCCCTCGGCGTGTCACATTTAACCAAAGTCATTCCCAATGGCACAAGGGATACCTCGCGATTTCGCGTCACATTGTCTCATGAAGAGTGAGAACTATGAAAGCACTTTCTTTTAGTTATAATCACGTGATAAGTTCGTACCATCGTGCAGAGGAGGCGCTTACATAAGAATATACAAACTATAGACGGGTTAGCCTAGGTACCTGTTTACCACACCAATCGAGTCATCTCGGCATAGACTTAGACAATATGCGCCCATCGGTCTCGCATCATGCCGCGGCAATATAAAAGTGCAGGTAAGTCAAGAAATGAAATGATCAAAATTCAATTGAAGTTTTTTTTAACCGCCTTTACGTATAGCCTGGTAAGCAGAACCCGAGGATAACCGACCTCCGATAATGTCAATTGAGCTGTTCTCTAATTTGCTAGACGATTATCAGCAATACGTGCCGGCAGCGTAAACTTAAGTGTACGTCTATTACACTTTTAATATGCCAATAATAGAGAAAAAGGGCCTATGTTGATTTTCCATTCTCCTCTGCAGGTGATGAGGCCTTTCCAGTTTGCCATCGATGCTCAAAAGCACAACGATACTGTGATCGGTCTGAGCGGCCGCCGAAGCGCTCAAATTCCAACACCCTAGACGTAGGTTAGTTGTAACTTCAAGTCTATATTCATTTGAATTCAATTGACATATATCTACATTTCTAGAAAAGAATTTATCGTTGAATGATACTCCACGCAAAGCTTTGGAGTCATCCGAATTGACAAACTATTTCCGTCACTACATCAACAATGTCGCGCCCTGGTATGATCTAAGTGATTCGCAGTGCTCCTTCAGCACAGAAGTTCCTCTGTTCGCTTTGGATGAGCCTCTTCTGTTCTGCGCCGTGATAGCTGTGGCCGCAATGCATGTGAGCCAGACAACGGCCTCGTCCGCTCGAACTATAGCGGAAACGTACCACACACAGTGTATAAGACGGCTCATTAATCTTGATCCAGAGGATGTGTTGATCGGGAAAGGTGTGGCTCTTGCAACCACCTGTCTCTTAAGGTCATACGAAATTCTCGCTGGTGAGCTGGCTGATTACACTTCCAAGTAGCCCAATTGCTGATAGGCCGGGGTATTCAGAGGAGCGTGATCCTAATAGGCACCTAATGGGAGCGTTTTCCCTAGCTTCCCAACTTCGAGATCTCCTAGGCCACCCTTCTAGAGGCCTTCTTCTCTCTGGTTTCTGGAACTATTTACGGGAAGACATCACGTTCAGCCTATTCGGAGATTGCCCTCTTAAGATGGACTTAGATTACATTCCCAGACTTCAGAATGCTTCGTCTGACCAAGATCAACTTAATGCTATATCTCTAGTTCTCGGCCGGATAATCAACGCCATGATTGGGTCTACGGCCGAAATGGCGGAACGTAGCTGGGGATCCATGTTGACCAACGTTGAAGATTGGATATCGGACTTACCGACGCATTTCGAACCCTTTTCACGAGCGAAGCTCCCTTATTTATCAAGGCTTCCAACTGTGCATATGCTGAAAGCGTGCCATGGTAAACTACACCCTCAGAATTGCTCGTTCCCCCAAAACCGAGACGAAATCAGTACCTAACATTGATCAGCCGCATCGCGGCACTATTGTCTAGTATCACTTGCCGTATTGGCAGTACATGCGCAAACCGTTATACAAGTCAATAGCTTGCTGTCCCTCATCTCAAGCATGGAATTGCTTAAGGGTACAATTGCGACAAAAACAGATCTCCTTGAACATATTGGCCTCGAGATCTGTGGAGTCGCCTTTACTTCCAACGAACCATCGGTTCTTGTGAATTCTTTTGGCCCTATTTCTTACTGTAAGTACCAAATCGCATCGGCTCTTGGGTTGTCTACTAGTATAGCCCCATGCTAACATGCGGTTTATCCCCAGGCGCAAAATATATACGGACCGAGGCATCTCGGCAGGAGGTAGTAAGGCACCTTATAGCCTCCAGGAAGGCTACTGGTTGGCCGGTTCAGCAATTTGTTTCCGATTTACAGCGGCACTGGACGACCAATTTCTCGGCGTGAAGCGGATCTACTTTCTATCGCTACTCGGTATATTTGGATATAGACCTTGGTTGCATATACGCGATTCATGCTTTGTAATGAGTTTCCCTGGGAATGTCCTTCGAGTAAAAGCGGCCCGCCTTCATATACGAAGAATTCGGAGCATCCTCGTGGTCGGGGTGGGGGGCCATGGTCGTCTCATGGACACCTGCACCGCTAATCAAATTTAGCGGGTGACCAAACCCGAGCTCGGGTTTTACTCTCATTGGGCGAGCATGATACAGTGACTGTTGATGGCATCTATAAAGCCTCGACTTTTCGCCTCGAAAATAAAGCGTTTGAGTGCGAATCAATCATCTTATAAAAAGTCGTATTATTTATTATCAGGTCTGGCAACATGTCAATTACACTTTGCAGAGGTCAAGCTTTGCTCCGGGCGCGTGGGGCTCTCAGCCAACGGCCCCTGCTCCAACTAAGACCACTTTCATCACAACGCCTGCCACAAGTCGTGCGTCCGTCTGCCGAAGAAATCAAGAATAATAGACTCGGCGAGAGGAATCTCGAAATTGCCGTTCGCGGCGTTCATATAGACGGTTTGGTGGTCGTGGAAGATGTGGTTCCACACCAGCATCTAGACCACCTCAACACTAAAATGGTTGAAGATGCCCGCATTCTACAAGCTCGCGGCGAAGACGGCCCGTTCAACTACAATGTCGGCAATATTCAGCAAGACGCACCCCCGTATGCTAACTACTTTTGCCCATCTATATTTACGAGTTGCGTTGCCCTGGTTTTAACCCTTAATGCGGTTTATTAGCTAACTTCTACATCGGATAGACCCCATTGCAACCCAAATCACAGCGAGCGTACTTGGACCCCGGCCTAAGTGGACGTTCTGCTCTGGGAACACGGCGATGCCACCGGTTCCCGGGGGTTCACCACAACGCCAACCAGTACACGCAGATGCCGACTTCGCTCATCCGGAGCACCCATTTGCTCTCGTGATCAACGTTCCACTGATTGGTATATAATCTCTATCCCCCTCCCCCGCTTCCTTTGTAGTATCATAATTCTCTTCGCTGGTTCGCTGTTTATAGGGCGACTGTAACCTAAGTAATGTTCTCCTGCTTCTGGTCACTGCTGTGAACCTTTATTGCACCTGAAGCGTTTAGTAGGAGCAGTAATGGCTAATCCATGCTTTATGAAGACATGACACCACACAATGGCTCGACCGAGGTATGGCTTGGAACGCATACAGGCACTGGCGGCATCGAGGCTCAAGAAGGTGCACACGGAGAGCGAGCCAGCGGCCGGGTAAAGGAAGATATACTGGCGAAGTGGGTTGCAACTCACGGTCCTCCAGTTCAACCGAACATCAAGAAGGGAAGCGTCGTCATCCGGGATCTCAGACTATGGCATGCGGGAATGCCCAACATGAGTGAGGAGGTGCGCGTCATGCTAGCGCAAATTCACTTCGCAAGTTGGTATCGGAACCCCATGAAGCTCGAATTCGCAGAAGATGTCAAGCCTGTTCTCGAGGGGCTGGAGTCTCGAGGCGAATTGGGTCTAGAGGCGCCCGTTAATTGGGTATCGAAGCAACAAGCCATGGACGGGTATCTCAATCGGGCTTTTGGGAATGCTTATGATTTTAATCAAGCGCCCTGATCTAAGTAGCTCCCGGGTCTGTCTATGGGCTCATACAATTTGATAAATAAAAAATAAAAAAAGCGAACAGCTAAACCCTAGTTGCGGTCGGATTGAGAGCCAACGTTGTATTTCTCATAAATGGAGTAGAATAGCAAGAGCATTGCTGCCTACATAGCTTAGCGCCACAATACTATACTCCAGTTAGTATTTGTACCTTGGTACTTAGGTATACTTTTAGGCGACACCTGATGTTAACAGCCACCGGACAGAAAGTGTAATGGTGTGTGGACAGTCTGTATTGATTATGTAAATGGGATAAAGGCCTATACTATGGCTACTGTATACTAGGTACTACTTATAGTATAGGTCTTATAATCTGCCCTTAAAAGAAATAAAAAATGCTATATCCTTATAGCTTATAAAAGTTTATAAGATAATGTTTTCTTACTGTTTTTATATTTTTTAAGCTAATTATTTCCTAAGATAATTATTTATTTTATGCTATTATTAACTTTAAGTTAATTTTGCTTAATTTAAGCTAATACTATTTAATTTTAAGCTAATTATTTTTAATTTAATTATATTAAGCTTATAAGTTAAATATAAAGCTATTTATTATTTAAAAATTTATTAATTAAATATAAGTTTAAGCTAAATTATTTATAAGTAAGCTATTTATTAAATTTATAACTTAAATTTTAATATTTTATAAAATATTAAGCTTACTTGTTTTTTTTAATAATTTTAGCTTTAAAGATTTTTTTTAACAAGTAATTTTTTAAGCATATAAAGCTAATTAAAAAAAACTAATAGCTATATATATTAAAAAGTATAAGTTTAAAGTAATTTATAAAAATAATATTATAAATATTAAAGTTATATTTTTTTAAGTTTAACTTATATATTAAAATATTAATTTGCTTAAAAACCTTAAAAAAGCTAGCATAATATTAAGCTATTTTATAACTTATTATTACTATAAAAAAAATATTATATTTTTTATAAAGTTAAAATAAAACTTTATTGTTAATATAAAAGTATTTAAGCTAATGCTTATTATTATAATAATATTTTATTATTATAAATATAAGTATAATAATATTATTAGCTTTAATTTTTAATATAAATAATAATATAAGTTTATTTTTTGCTTAAAATTATTATTAAATAAAAATATTAGTAACGTTTATTAAAGTAAACTTAAAAGCAAGTGATATAAGCTTTTATAAAGCTTATATTATTATGCTATTTAATTAGCACTTTATTTAATTTATAAAAACTTAGTTTTTATTATAACCTTTAAAAAAAGTTTTAATAAAAACTAAAAGTTTTTATTTTTATTTATTATTACTATTAGTTTTTTTTATTAAGTGGTATAATAAATGCATTAATTATTAACTTTTATTAAAAAAGTTATTAAAAAAACTATTAACCTTTTTATTTAAAGGTTATTAATTTTTTTATTGTTTTAGTAGCTAATAATAACTAGCTTTAATATAGCTATTTTTTTAAACTTTATATTAAGGTATTATTATTAGTAAGGACTTATTTTTTTTTCTACCTTTTTAATTATATTATAATAAGCTTTAAGCATTGCAAACGCTGTTTTTTAAAACTTGTTTGCAATAAAAAAAAACATTAACTAAAAAAATAAAGCTGTTTTTTTAAACTTTTTATAACTAAAAAAAGCAATACTATAAACAATCTTTTCTACTTATTTTAAATTAACCTAAGCATTTTTATAATTATTTTATTTTATAATATTTATATAAATAAATAAGTTATACGCTTTTTAGCATAAGTTTTTTTTAAAATAATATGTTATTTTATTAGCTTAAGCATATTTAAGGTTATATTATATACTTATTTTTTAAGACTTTATATAATACGGTTTTAATATAGCGCTTTTATATTAATTAATTGTTTTTTAAAATTTTTAATTAATTATTTACATTTTAAGCTATTTAATGCTATTTTTTAAAACTTAATAAATAGTTTAATTATTAAACCTTTATACTATTAACGTTATTTTTTAAAACTTAATAGTGTTATAATCGTTAAAGGCTAGTTTATAGCTTTATTAATGCTATAAACAAAGATTTTAAGCTAAAAAAAAAAGGAAAAAAAAAAAGAAACTAGCATATACAAAAGCTAATAATATATTATATATATAGTAAGTCCTTTTAGTTATTAATAGTCTTATTAATAAAAAGTTAAATTAAAGACTATTATGTTAGCAATTGTTATAACTGTTATACTTTTTTTTATTAAAACTAAAATATAGTTGTAAACTTTATTAAAGTTATTTATATTATCTAATTTTTATAGTAAAGCTTGCTTTTTTAGCTAGATTATTATTTAGATAATCTTTTGCTTATGTGTTTTTAGCTACTACTTTTATTTAATATTAAAGTTTTACTAAAAGATTTAGTGCTTTTTAATACTGCTTATAAAATTTTTCTAGCTGCATTAATAAGTTTTTAAAGTTTTTAGCAAGGTATTATATATTATTAAAGTTATATTTTTGCTATGCTATCTAATATTACAGCATTTTATGTTTTTTATATAGTTTAGATTATAATATTCTTTTTATTTTAAATTTTGCTTTACTGTTAATTTTTTTTGCTTTAAGTAGCAGTTATGCTTATTATAATAGCAGGTTATTTATAGCTTTTTATAGTCTATTAGCATAAAATAAGTTAGTTATTTTATAAAAGTCTAAAAGATTTAAAATATAGCTATACCTTTATATTTGCAGTATTTTAAATAGCTTTGCTTATTATAAGTTTAGCCTAGTTATTAGTGCTTAAGTTATAAAGCTTTTTTTTTTTAAAAATATATAATTGCTAACTATAAAGTCTATTAGTTTTTGCTTATAGTTAGCCTACGTTTGTTATTGCTTTTACGTTTTAAGTACTATTTTATAAGCGTATTGTTAGACTTTTTGCGCTTATTATACCAGCTTAAGCGCTTGTTTTTCTAGTTTACTATCTGCTTTTATATTAAGTAGTAGCAGTAATAGTAAGTTATAAACGTTAGTTCTTATAGCTACCTTTAGTAAAGCTATATTTATTAATAAGTACTATAAAAAGTTATATGCAAAATTTAAAGCAAGCAAGTAAATACTTTAATTATTTTAATATTTATTAATATAAAACTTTAGTTATTAATTTAGCTTTTAGTTTATAAGCTTTATAGCGCTTTAAGTTTATAGATAAAATATATTGCTATAGCAATACTTTATGCTAGTTAACTTGTTAATTTTAGTTATAAAGCTTAAAATAAATAGTTTTATATTATTAAATATTTAAACTTTTAATATACTAAGTAATTAATAAATATATTAGTAATATCTTAAGGCTATATATTTTATAGTATTAGTTTTATAAGCTAAAATATTAACTAAAAGATAGCTAAACTTATTAATAAATGCTTAAATATAGTTATATTTATATTAATTTTTAAGCATAGATTTTTTATTAACTATTATATATTTTTAAACTAAAGTTAATATTAATAGCAGATATAGTAGGCCTAAGGTTTTATTTTATAGTACTTTGTTTTTTTTATAATTATAGCAATTTTATATATATTTTTTAACGTTTTTTTTAAGGTAAAGCTAGTAATAGTTTTATTTTAATGCTTTTATAATCTTATTTTGCTTTAGGTAAGCTATAATAACTAAATAGTAAGCTTTTTTTATTAAAGCTATTTATAAAAAGATTAATTTATTAGTTATAGTCTTTAAAACTTTTAGGCAATATTTTTTTATATTTAGCTATTAAAGTTTATTTTCCTTTTTAATAAAATCTACTAAATTTGCTTCTTTTAAAGATATTATAGTTAATTTTATTAAAGCAACTAGTATAGCTATTTTTGCAAGGTTAATTAATTTTATGTTTTGCTTTTTAGCTTTTTATGCTTTAATAGTAAGTAAATTTACTATTTTTTATAAGAATGCGTTAGCAATTATATTTTGCTAGCTTAAATAATACTAAAATATAATATTAAAGTTAAATAAAAAGTTAGCTTATTATATTTATTACGTTAATAATATCTTTTTAGTTAAAAAATAAACTAAAGCTTAATAGTTAGTAACTATAAAAAACTTTATTTTTAATAGTTTTAAGCAGTAATATTTTAGCGTTTATATTATTATTAAAAGTTTGCAATCTTATATAAAGTATACTTTTTTATATAATATTATTATTTTTAAAAAGTATTTAATAAGTTTTTATTAGCTATTAAGTTGCTATTGCTAAATAATGCTTTTAGTAATATTATATAAAGCGTTTATTTTTACTTTAGTAAATACTTTAAGTTTAAAAAAAGCAAGTACTAGTAATTAACAAGCTAATTATTTTATAGCTTTAAAGGCTTTTTTTTATTTTAAGCCTTTTTTAAAAGGCATATCTTTTTTAAGCAATTAATTAAAAGGTTTAGCTATATTATTTACATAGTAAGTAAACATGCAAATAAAGTTGCAAAGCTTTAAAAAAGATTAAACTGCTTATACTTTATTAAAGTTTTTAAATCTTTAACTAATAATAGCTTTAATTTTAGCTAAGTTTACTTTAATACTTACTTTAGCTTTTAGTACTATATTTAAATAGTTTACTTTTATTATATTAAACTGCAACTTTTTAATGTTGCTTTGCAAATTTACTTTATGCAGTTTATAAATAACCTTTTTATAATAGGTTTAATGCTTTTTTTTAATATTAAAATATATTAAGATATTATTAGCGTATATGCTTGTAAACTTATTTAGTAATTTTTATAGCTATATATTAATAAAAGTTTACTATTAGGTTAGTTTTACTTTAAGTTTAAAAAGTAAAACTAACTATTAAAAAGTACTTTATTAAGTTTTAAAAGCAGTAAGATATTTTAATTTTAATACTATTTTTATTTTATAAAAAGCTTTAATAATATTAAATTTAAAATATCTTTTAGCTTAATAGCTATTAAAGATAATACTAAGTAAGTTTAAAGCAAAAATAATATAGTTTTTTAGGTATTTATTCTTTTATTAATAATTAATATAAAATTATTATTTTTATAAATAAAGCTTTAAAGCAAATAAAATAAAAGCTATATTAATTTTTATATATAGCTTAATAAAGCTTAAGGCTAGCAACTAGTTAGTAACTTTTTTTTCTAATAAAAGATATTAAATTAAAGTATAATATCTTAAAGGTAAGTTAGTAAGCTTTTTATTAGTAGGTTTTAATATAACATTAAAACTAAGTTAAAAAAGTGCTATAATATTTGCTTTAATTTTAAAAAAAAAGCTTTTTAAATAAGCTAATAGTTTTAGTAGTATCTTGCAAACTAATGCTATATGTTTTAGATTTTTATTAAGTAGGAAAAAAATATGCTTTTTATTAAATATTTTTTATGATTTTATGCTTTTTATTTGTTTTATTAAGGCAACAAACTTTATTAGTATAGGTTGTTTTAATGCTTTTTTAGCTAGCTAAGCTTATTATTATCTGTTTAAGTTTTAATTAACTTGCTATATAATATTTATAATTACTTTAAAGTTATTATTAGCACTGCTTAGCATTTTTTATTAAAATATTTAGTATTATTTCTTTAGTGCTTAATTTTAAAAATTAATATTTCTTTAAATAGTAGGGTTAACTTAATGTTTTAAGGCTTTTATTTATAAAACTTTTATTGTTAGCAAAAACTTTATAAAAAGCAGTAAGTTATTAGGCTATACTAGCTTTTTATTAGCGTAGTCTAAAAAGATTTAATATTTAGCTAGCTAATTTAAGCTAATTATAATGTTTAGCTTTATATTAATAACTTAAAAAAGTTAATCTTTAAATTTCCTTCTGTTAATCTTAAAGGTAGCATATAAATATTACTTTATGCTTTCTATAGGTTTTTTTTTATAATTAAAAAGAGGTTATTTTTATATTAATGTTATTAATTTAGCTTTTAGCTATTAGTATACCTATTAAGCTAACTTTAAGCTTATTATTAAAAAAACTTAAGCTTTAATATTATATAATATAATAGCTTTTATTTTAATATTATTTATTTATAACTAAATAATATTATAAAAAAAGGAGTTTTTTTTATTGCTATTTACTTTAGCTAAAAACAATAACTAAACTATTATAAAAACTTTTAGCAATTTTATTAGTTTTTTAAGTTAAAAGACTTATTAGTTAAATCTTTTTATTTTTTAACTTTTTTAGTAAGCTATATTTTTGCAACTTTTTTAAGTTTAGGCTTATTAAAGCATTTAGTAATATAATATCTAGATTTTCTGCAAATAAAATATATATTGTTAGCTTAATAAACCTTTTTTTTTTTATTATTTAAGGCTTTTTCTAGCTGTCTTAAAGTTTTTGTAGCATTTAATTTAATATTATATTAAGCAGCTAAAGCTTTATTAGCAGTAGGCTTGTCTGCTAGTTTTTAGTTACGTTTTTAATAGCGCTAATAGCTATGCTTATAGTTATATATAGCTTTAAATACTTTGTTATAAAAGCATTTATAGCTTATATGCAGGTTTATGCTAGCTTTAAAGATTTTGCTTTTTAAATTAAAATCTATATGCTTTTAAAAAATTTAAGACTATTTTAATTTAAAAAACTTAGCTTTTAACGCTAAAGTATTAAATTAAGCAATAAATTAATAAATATCCTATTTAGTTTTATAATAATATTTATTTAGCTTATTATAAGCTTTAGCTAACTAATTTAAGTTATAATAAGTAGTTTTTAAAGCTTAAATTATTTTAGCTATACTGCTATATAATTTAGTAGTAAAACAAAAGCATATTTTAAAAGCTTATGCAGCGTTATTTTGCAACAAAAATATAATATAACATATATAGCTTTTTTTAGTATAATAAATAGTAATATCTTTTTTAAATTTATTAGCTAGCTTGCTTAGCTAATAATTAAATTATTTTTTATTGCTAGCAAAATATTTTAAGTTTAGTTTTTAGTTTTTAGCTTTATTATTATATAATAAGTTAAAGCTATTTATTATTGCTTTTTTTATATTTTTAAAAATAGTTTAAGCTGCTATACCTATTAGTTAAAAGGTAATGCTACTAAAGGCGCTTTTAATAGTACTATTTTATTTTAATTTTAAAGTTTAATTTTGTTAAGCTTATTTTAACTATTATATTAACTAGAAAATTTAGGCCTATAGGTCTTTTAATATTGCTTATTTAGTTGCTATATTATTTAAGGCAGCATTAAAGTCTTGTTTTTATTTAGCTTTTAAAAACTTAAGGTTAAAGTCTTTTTTTATAGTTAGTTTTAAGATATTTATGCTTAAGTTTATAAGTAAAGTATTATTTAGTGCAATATAGTTTTAAATTCTTTTAAATTATCTTAAATTATTAATTTTTATAAGTTGTTGCTTTAAAGAAGTTATAAGTCTTAGTTTTAATCTTTAATAATATTATACTTATTTTAAGTTAAGTATGCAATAGTATAATAGGTAGTTAGTTTAAGTTTATAACTATAGCAATTATAAATAACATATTTATAAAACGCTTAACAGCAAAAAGGAAAGCTTAAAATAGTGTTATAATTATTAAAGGCTAGTTTATAGCTTTATTAATACTATAAACAAAAATTTTAAGCTAAAAAAAAAAAAAAAAAAAAAAAGAAACTAGCATATATAAAAGCCGGTAATATATTATATATATAGTAGGTCTTTTTAGTTATTAATAGTTTTATTAATAAAAGGTTAAATTAAAAACCATTACGTTAATAATTGTTATAACTGTTATAAATAGCAGTTTTTTTATTATATTTATTTTTTTTATGCTTAGTTTATATATATAGCGTACTATTTTTTTATTTATATAGTTGCTATTAATTATAAGTTATTAACATTTATATAGTTTAAGCAAAATAATTTTATATATTATAAAATATAGTAGTAATATTACTAGTTATTTAAAAAAGTTATAAGGTAAAACGTTAAAAAATGCTTTAACGTTAAATAATAACTTAGCTAATAAATAACTTATAAATAAAAAAGTAATGCTATTTATAAACATTAAATATAATTTATAAATATAACTTATTTAAAATTATATTATATATAAACAAAAAAAAAGTAAAATAAATATAAACTATTTTAAATTATATTTTAAGATTTTATACTATTTTATTTTTATAATTTTACTTGCATATATTATTACTAATTATAAAATCTTTTAATAATAAAAGAACTTATATTTAAGCTTTATTATTATAAAATAATTATTATATTTAATTAATTAGCAAAATAAAGTAAAAGATCTTTTGTTGCATTAAGTTTTAATAACATTTTAGTATAAACTAAAAAATTTATATTTAAATTTTAAACTTTATTTTAAGTAAAAAATACTACACCTAAAGTAAAAAAGTATAAAAAACGTATAGTAAAAAACTAGCATGTAGCTAAAAGTTTAAAAGCAAGTAATAATAAGCTAAAAAACTAATTATATATAATGTTAGCAAGTATAACTTTTTTTATTTTAAAAAAATAGTTTAATAATATAATAACTTAAGCAATAGTTTAAAAAAATATTACTATTACTTAAAACTATTAAAATAAAACTAATAAAGCAATAATAAAAATAGCGTATAATATTAAAAACATATAAAATAAACTAATAACTTTTGCTAATAATATTAAAAAAATTATAATATAACTTAAAGCTAAAACGCTTAAAATATTATTTACTTTTTTAAAAGTTATATTTATTAGCTTTAAAATACTTATAATATTATTAAAATTTAATAGCTTAGCTAAATTTTTATTAAAAATAAGTATTTTAGTAATAACTAAATTAAAAAAAGGTAAAGTTTTACTTAAATCACTTTATTTATTTATATTATTAAAAAACTAAATAAAAAACCTTAGAAATTTTTATTTTAGCTTTAATATATTTAAAAACAAAAAAAAAAGCAAAAGTAAAAAAATACTATTAATAAAATAAAAAAAATCTTTTAAATTAATAATATTAAAAAAATTAAGTTTACTTTTCTTTATAAAAAGGTTTTTAACTTTAATACGAGTATATTTTATAAACATATAGCTATAAAGTGTTAATAAGCCTAATAGTATTATTTAACCTAATATAAAAGCTGTAAATTTTATAATTAAAAAACTTAAATTATTATAATATGCACTAATAAGCAGCATAAAGCAATCGTTTAACTTTATATATAAAAAAATAACTATATATTTAATAATATATTAATTTTTATAAACAGCTAAAAAATAATAATATTTAAATGTTTAGCTATAAAAGCAAGCATTAAAAAATAATTTTAATAATAATAGCAACTTTTTTAATAAAATAAACCTATAAAGATTAAAACAACTAATTTTGCTACTACTACTAAAAAGTTTAAAAAAATAAAAAAAGCTACTTAAAAACTTTAATAACCTTTTTTAGTATAATTTTATACTATTATTAATAAAAACAAGTAATAATTAGTTATATTAATTAAAATATATTAACATTAGTTAATTTAATTTAAACTATAAAAATTTAAATAACGTTAATATAATTATAAAAAAAACTAGTTTAATATTTATAAATATTTATTGCTTTATAAAATAAATTAACTTTTTTTTAAAAGATAAATATATTATAAAAAATAACGTATATTAAATCTTATTTATGTTTTAAATCTTTTTAGGTAATAAAGCAATAAAATAGTAAATAAATAAAATAACTATAAAAACTTAACAAGAATTATAATTAGTAAAACTTAATAAAATTATTAATGCTTTAATAAATTAATTTATAATATAATTAGCAATAGCAATAAAAAAATTTAATATTATATAGCTAACTTTTAAAAATCTTATATATAATAACTTTACTATAACTATATTTATATAAAAAAAGTTATAATATATAAAAGCAATAAAAATATTAACGCGTGATAATATAAATTAGCAAAGCATAATAATATAAAATTAAACTAATATAAACTTAAAGATTAAATTATATTTTAAAGCTTTTAGTTTTAAAGGAACTTTTATATTATATATAACTTATATTGCTAAATAAAAGCTAATATTACTAGCAATAGCATATAATATTTATTTTATTATAAAAAAGCTATTTATTTATACTTATAAAAAAAAAAGGAATTAAAACATAAATAAATAAATAGGTAAGTTTAATAAAAATAATAATAAGTTAAGTAATAACTAAAATTAAAAAAAGAAAGCAAAAGCTAAAAAAGATCGCAAGAAAAAATTTAAAAAGTTTAAAAAAAAAAAGATAAAAAAAAGTAAAAGGTAAACTTTGCTAATATAATAAATAAAACGTTTAGCTTTAGCTATAATAATAAGTTATAAAGTAAAAGTAATAATAATAATAATAACGCATATATTATTATTAACTATAATATAATATATAAGTTTTATAATAAAATATTTAATTTAAAAAAGCATAAAGTAAAGCATGCATGCTATTATTATATATAGCCTTTAAAAAATATTAATATGCTATTAGCTGCAAAACATATATATATTAATTATATAACGTTATTTAACTTATAAAACTAGTTATTTTACTATTTATTATATTATATAAGTAAAGCATACTTATATATAAACGTTAATATAAAAGCATTAAAAGTAACGTAACTAACTATTTAAATTAGTTTTAATTTAAAAAATAAGCAATATATAAACAATAAAAAATAGCTTTATAATAAATACTTATACTTAAAAATTAATATTTAAATAAAACTAAAAAAAAAAACGTTAAAATATATATAAATATAAAAGCAAGTAAAAGTTTAATTACTAAAAGCTTACTTAAAAACTTTAAATATAAAGTAATACTAAAAACTTAAAAAGTTAAAAAAATTAAAAGTATATATATTTTATATTATAAATAAGCTATCTTTATATTTTACTTAGTAAATGCTAATAAATAAAGCATACTAATACTAGTAAAATTAAAAAGTATTTTATGATTTTAGTAAAGCTAGGTAACTTATTAGTTATACTTAGCTATTAGCTGCAAATAAACATAATAATATTAATAGTAACTAGTATTTTCTAAATATAAATAATACTTTTTAAATATATAAGCTTATAATAAAAACAGATATGTTAAATTTTTTAAATAACTAAAACTTTGCGTTAAAATATATAATAAACAAAAAGTTTAAAGTTAGATTTAATTGTTAATATGCTTTTTTGTTTAACTTAATTATTTCTTATAAAAAGTAGCATTAATAAACTATAAGATGCTACCTTAATGCTATACCTATTTAATAAACGGTTAGCTATTTTATTAACTTTAAAATTGCTAGTTAATTTTATAGTTTTTAATAGTAGATTATATATACTAGCTTTATAACCTATATAGTTAAACTTACGTTAGCTATAATTTGCTTTTTAGCTTTTACTTATATAAAGATATAAATTAACTTTTCTTAAGACTTTAAGTTTTAATTTACTATTACTATTATATATTTTAAGACTATAACTTTAAAAATATATTAGCATTTTATAACTATTATTTGTTTTAAGTCTTTTTTAAAAACTTAATTTTTATAACTTTTTTATACTAAGGAAATTTAGGTTAAATATAAAATCTATTTTTCTTATATATTTTAAGTATAATTTAAAACCTATACTATTTTTAGTTAAGTTAAAGAATTTTTAATTTAATTATTTTTATGCAGTATAAAAGCTATATAAAAATAGGTTTTTTTATTATTACGTAATTAAAGAGTAAAACTAAAAAAGATAATTTAAAAACTTTTGCGCATTTAATATTAATTGCTTTTACTTTAATATTAGCTTTACTAAAAACTAACTAGCTGCATAAAAGTACCTTTATAAAAAAAGTGCAGAATATATTAGCAGTAATATAAAATAGCTATATAGGTACTAAAAGGAGGTTTAATAAGACTTTTAGGCAAAAGTAGTGCTAATTTTTACGCAAGAGGAATTCTTTTTGCGGTTTAAGGCAACTAACCTTTAGAACTTAATTCTCTACTACTTTAATATTTGTGTATACGCAGAAAACACTTTTAAAGAGATAGCACTAAAGTATAAGTTACTTAAGTTATATAGAGAATAGTTGTTGCTAGTTTTAATTTAAAACTAAATTAAAAATTATCTTAAAACTAACTAACGTAAGTATATTAATATTAACTTTAATATTATATATAAATATTATATAAACATAATTATAAAAGCTAACTTTAATCTTAATTTTAACTTTAATTTTAACTTTAACTAACTTTAACTTTAATTTAACTTTAACTTTAGGCTGCACTGCTTGTTTTGCAAATTTAATATTAAACTTATATAGTATAACTTAAGTTATTATGCTTATATAGTAAGATAAAACTATATAAGATAATATAAGCTTAATTACTTAGGCTTTATTATTATTTAAGTAAATGTTAAAACATAACACTATTAAAATTAAATAAAAAATATATAGTAATTAATAATATATTATTAGATAATAAAAATATGCTATGCTATTATAAACAGGTATTAAAGTGCTAAAATAACTTTTTAATTATTAATAAGTATATAAAAAAAGTATACTTAGCAAAGTAAAAGCTGCTATATATATATCTAGCTAACTAAAACTTATATAATTACGTAAAGGTTAATAAAAAATGGTTAAAAAAAAATTGTAAATTTATTAAGGTAATAAAACTATTATTTTATTTAAAACTAAACATATAAAAAATAATGTTAATAATAAATTAATTTATAGATAACTTAAAAGTAAATAGTAGTTTTAAATAAAAAATCTATTAACTAACTTAATCTTACTAAAAACTAATTTCTTTATACTTATTAGTTTTAAATAGTTTTTTATTTTTAGTTTAATATATAATAGTAGATATATTTTTAACTTTTAAGGCTAAAAAAGCAATATTTAGCTCTTTTAATGTTAATTTTCTTGCTACCTTAGAAATATCTAATAATAGTTTTATTTTAAAACAAAAGGTAAATGTAGCTTTATGTTTTTGCTTACGTAGTAGGTTAGACTTATTATTTTAAAAGTTTAAAATCTTTAAAGCAAAGCGTGCTTTAGCTTTGCTTTTACTTTTAAAAACCTTTTTGTTAGTACTTTCTATTTTTATATCTAAATTAAATATATTATATATAAAAGATAAAATACTACTATAAATAAACTATTTAGCTATAAATAAAAAAACATATATAAAAACTATAACGTGTATATTATACTTTATTAATGTTTTTTTTTTAATGTAATAAAGCTTATTAGCATTACTATTGCAACCTTATAATCTTTTAAAAACTAAAACCTATACCTAAAGTAAATGAAATTATAACTTTGCTTTAATATTAAAACTATATACTTTGTTTATTACTATAAACTATTATTGCTTAAGGTTTATAGATTAAAAAAAGGCCGGGCAATAATTACTTAGTAAAAATAAAACGTTGTTTTTTTAGGACGTAAAAAAACTAATACTGCTGTTAGTATTTAATATACTGCTAAACTTAGCACTGTTAAAACTAAAATTTAATATAAAAGCTTGCAGGTTATCTTTAACCTTTTTAACCTAAAAGATTAAGTAGATTTAAATAGCAATGCTTTATTAAACTAAAAACTATATACTATATAACTAAAATATATAAAGTTTTAAATTAAAGCTTAGCTTTTTAATATAAACTTTATTACTTAAGCAATATATACTTATTAACAAGTTAGTATTAAAAAGTAAAAATTTTATATCTTAGTTATTAGCATATACTTTAAGGTTAATAGGTATACTGTTTTTATTATTTCTACTTATAATACTAACCTTTTTATAAAACTTGCGCTATAGTGCAGGTTTTAACTATTTAACTAATTAATGTTGCTAATAATCCGGCTAAAAGTGCTAGCTATACCTTTTATAATATCTATAAAGCATGTTATAAAAATAAATCTTATATAGTAGGTTACTTATATAGTTATATTATTATAAGGCTAAATTTTATATGTTATATTACTTATATAGTTATATTATTGCGAGGGTAATAAAGGGTGCATATTTTAATAGTAGTATATACAGCAGATCTTATTTAGCCTAGTATGCTTACTTTTATTGCATATGCAATAAAAGCTGCTATGCAATAAATAATAATATTATTACGCCTAGGTAACAAACCTTGTTCTTTTGTTTTGCTTACTCTTATAGTAATAACTAAAAGTTAGCATACAGCGATACTATAGGTTAAAATTAATAGCAAGTTAGTTTTGCTAAATAGCCTAAATAAAAAGAGGAAAATAAATAGGTTTGCTTAGTTAAATAATTTTGTAGTAAAAGGCTAAATAAGTTTAATTAAAATGCTTTTAGTAATAATACGTAGTTTTAAACCTAATAATGCTTGCAATATTAACGCTAATAACCTGTATATTTAATAGTAAACTATAGCGCTTAATGCTTTAAAAAGCAATAAAACTTAAAATGCCTTTAATACTTATAGCTATAATATATACTAAACTAAAGCTAGTAGCAACTATAAAATAAGTTAAATACTTTTTATTATTAGCTAGTTAATAAACTTTAAATTTAATTAAAGTACGAAAAAACGTATTATTAATATAAGGTAGGTTATTGTTTACTTTTTTACTTTTTATATAAGCTTTAAACTAAAATTAAGTTTTATTAAAATAACGGTGAATTAAATGTTATATATTATGCAAAGCCTTAAAAAAGATTAGTAAATTATAATAAGTAAGAAAAAAAAAGGGATTAAAAGGATAGTTATAAGATGTAAATATATTAGTCCTTATAAATAACAATAAGTATAAAAGCTGCAACTAAAGCACTAATAATAGTTAAAAGTGCTAGGTTTATATAAAAGCAAACTAAGGATTAGCGTTTTATAAAGTCTATTATAATAATAAATAATAGATATTACTAATAAAAGGAAATTATAAAGTTTGCTTAGTAATATTACTTTAATATTTAACTAGCTAACGTTATATTTATATATAAGAGAATATAACTATATAATATATTACTATATAATAATAAAGCAACTAATAAAACTACCTAGCAATATGCTATAGTGCAAGCATGTTATAAACTAATAAAAATAATAATAATGCAATATGCTTGCATTAACTAAAACTATTAACTAAAGATTAGCGTTACGCTATATTAAACAAAATAAGATTTAAGCAACTATTAAGGTACTAATAATTAGGCTATAAGTGGAAAATCTTATAACATTCACATATTATTACAAATTATATTATATAGTGACACTAAAGTCCTACTAAAATGTAACCTAAAAGACCTTAAAAGAAGTGAGAACTAAACACTAGCTTTAAAAAAACCTTAAAATCTAAGGTTTTTATTAGTATAAGTAGTGCAATATAACAAGAAAAACACTAAAACACTAAAATTATAAAAAGTAATATTATAAGTATTTTAAAGCTAGTAAATATAACTTTTAAAAAAGTAAATAATATTTTAAGCGTTTTAACTTTAAGTTATATTATAATTTTTTTAATATTATTAGCAAAAGTTATTAGTTTATTTTATATGTTTTTAATATTATACGCTATTTTTATTATTGCTTTATTAGTTTTATTTTAATAGTTTTAAGTAGTAGTAATATTTTTTTAAACTATTGCTTAAGTTATTATATTATTAAACTATTTTTTTAAAATAAAAAAAGTTATACTTGCTAATATTATATATAATTAGTTTTTTAGCTTATTATTACTTGCTTTTAAACTTTTAGCTACATGCTAGTTTTTTACTATACGTTTTTTATACTTTTTTACTTTAGGTGTAGTATTTTTTACTTAAAATAAAGTTTAAAATTTAAATATAAATTTTTTAGTTTATACTAAAATGTTATTAAAACTTAACGCAACAAAAGATCTTTTACTTTATTTTGCTAATTAATTAAATATAATAATTATTTTATAATAATAAAGCTTAAATATAAGTTCTTTTATTATTAAAAGATTTTATAATTAGTAATAATATATGCAAGTAAAATTATAAAAATAAAATAGTATAAAATCTTAAAATATAATTTAAAATAGTTTATGTTTATTTTACTTTTTTTTTGTTTATATATAATATAATTTTAAATAAGTTATATTTATAAATTATATTTAATGTTTATAAATAGCATTACTTTTTTATTTATAAGTTATTTATTAGCTAAGTTATTATTTAACGTTAAAGCATTTTTTAACGTTTTACCTTATAACTTTTTTAAATAACTAGTAAAATTAAAAGTATTAGCATAAATAATAAATTAAAAAATTACTTTATAACTATTATTAGGTAATAATTTCTTTAAGCTTATAAGTAATATTATAAGCAAGTATTAGCAACGTATTATTAACAAACTATTTTGCTATTAAAAAAATATTAAACTAAATAAAGCTAAATATAACATTTATAGATTAAGCTAATCTTTAACTTATTAATACGTTTATTTATTTGTTATAATATAAAATGCAAGTATATTATATATTAAGCAAATAAAACTTTATTTTAAACGTGTTAAGCAAACTAAAAGCTATATAAAATTAATTTAATAAAGATAAAAAAATAATCTATACTAATAAAAAACTTATATTAAATTAAATATAGCTAATAACTAAAGCAGTATTAAATCTTAAACTTAAAAAATAATTTGCGCTTAGGTATACTACTAACGCAAAATATAAACATATATTTAAAATCATTAAAAGTAAAAACAATAAAAACATTAAAAGTAATTTTTTTAGGCTTAAATACTTATTTACAATATAAAACAAGTTGCTTTATAACGTTAATTATAATAAAAAACATAAACTATATATTTTAAAAAGTTAAGTAAATAATATAATAAAAATAGCTTATAATAAGAAATATTATTTTAAAGTAAAACGTATAATATAAGAATTAAAGCTATACGTAATAGCTAATAAAACCTAATTAATAAAAGCGTATATTAGTTATTACAACGTATATAAAGCATATGCTATAAGTAAAAATAAACTTATAGAAAACTATTAACTTATTTGCTTAGAAAACTTATAGCTAATAAAAACTATTGCAATAAACTTTATTAAAAGACTATTTAGCTATCTTTTTATAAACATACTATAGTAGATAAAAAAAAATAATAAAAAGTATTTTAATAACGTTATAATAGTTATTTATGCTATATTTAAATAAACTTTATTAATTTTTAGCAATAAAAAATATATTATTTACAATTAAAAAACAGCTATAGCTAAAATATTAATGTTAATAAACTAAGGTATGCTTAAAAATATTATCTTTAATAAAAACTAAAAATTTATATTAAAATTATAGCAAAGCTTATAAAAAGCATTAAAAACTAAACTTTTAATAACTATAGCTTATTACCTGCAAAAAAATAGTTTATTAGAAAAAAAAAACTAAACAGTAAAAATTGCTATTAAATATTATATTTTTAACTATTTTAAAAACAATTAAGTAAACCTACTTATGCTTTTATAGTAAAATTTTAATAGTGTATATTTAAAAACTATTAGGTTTTTTTTGCATAAATAGTTATTTAAGTTTAAACTACTTAAAGCTAATAATATATTAGCTAATATTAGAAATAAAAAACTAAAACAAACTAACATTTCTATAATTTATAAGCAATTATATAAAAACGTTAAACTAGCAATAAACTTTGCTATAGCTAAAGCTAAAAAATATTATAACTAACGCTACTAGTTAATAAAGTTTAAACTAGGAAATAAAGTATATTTGCAATTGTATTAAAGATATTATTTTTTTAGCAAACCTTTAAAAAAGCTTTTATAATAAAAGGCTAAACCTTTTAAAGTAAAAAATAAAATAAAAAAGCTAGCTTATAAACTAAATCTACCTAAAACTTTTAACATTTATCTTATTATTTTAATAACTTATTTATCTTTTAGTAAAAATAAAAAAAACTTATTTTATTACATTATACTTACTTTAAAACTAATAGTAAAAGATTAAAAAGACCTTAATAAAAAAAAAAGTCTTTTAAAATAAAAACTATCCTTAATTATTATAAAAGACGTATTAATTTAAAATACTTAGTTAAATAAAAAAGATATAGCTATAAAAATAATTAGTAAAGATTAAAATAGCAGTTGCGCACTATAAAAAACATAATAAAAAAATATTAGTAATAAAATAAAAAAAGACTAGCTATAATAGCTAAAAAAGCTATACCGCTTAAGCAAAGCAGAAAAAAACCTTAAAAAACAGCTAATAAATAAATATTAGCTACTAAAAACAGCAGCTACTTTTTATAGTAGCTAGCACTTTAATATAAGCTTTTATAAAGCCTATATTATTATACTGCTTAGTTAGCACTTTATTTAATTTATAAAAACCTAGTTTTTATTATAACCTTTAAAGGAGGTTTTAATAAAAACTAAAAGTTTTTATTTTTATTTATTACTACCACTAGTTTTTTTTACTAGCAAGCTTATTAAGCGTTTTTCCTATAAATATATGTTTTATATTATTATATTTAAATTAAAGCCTTAGTAAGCATTTTTTTTAATTAGCAAGGTTATTTAAGCTATAAATATAATATTTAAGCGCTAATTATACTATTTATATAATTATTTTAAATTGTTTATTTGCTTAAAGGTAATATGCTATTATATAAAAAAGCTTAGTTTAAAGCGCTTTTTATATTACCTTTTAAAGCGCTACTAAAAACTTAAGATTTTTATTAATAATAATTACATAAGAAATCTTTTAGCTTATTAATAAAAAACAAAATACTAAAGCTTATTTTTATTATATTACTATTTAATCTTTATGTTTTAAGATTAATTAAATTTGCTTAATAAGCTTATAAACTACTATAAGTATTAAGTTAAAGCTATTTAGTTTTAAAACTAGTAAAGCTAAAATAAAGTTTATTATAAGCTAATAATATAAATATAGCAAAAATAATATAGGTTATAAGCTGCTATATAGTTTATAATAATAAGGCTAAAAGATATAACATTTTAAGCATTTATTAACATATTCCTTTAGTTTTTTAAAACCTTTATAAATATAAAACATTTGCAATAAATAAACTAGCTTGCTATAATTAATATAGTTAAGTTTATAAAAGGCTTTTTATAGTTTAAAGAGATAAGATTAAAAAATATAAAGGCGGTTTGCTATTATATTTAATTTGCTTTAAAAAACACTTTTTTTAAAATAAAAAAGCAGCTAAGCTTAATTATTTAATTAAAGCTAAGCCTAAGCTTTAAGCATATTAAAAATTTAATTAAAATATAAATCTTTTAAATAGCTTTATTATAACTAGGTTTTAAAGTCTAAGTTTATATAAATTAAAAAAACATTTTTTAATAATAGTTTTTTTAATAAGATGTTAATATTAAATGCTTTAGCAAGCTATGTTTTTATTAAAAAAAGCTATGCAAGAATTTTTTTAGCTTAAAAAATTTAATATATAGCTTAATATTTCTTTTTATTATTAGGTAGCTTATTAAGCCCTTTAAGATTTTATAAGTTAAAGTTAAATGCTAAGCTTTATTAAAAAAAGCAGCTAAGCATATTTAAAATAACATAAGCTTTTTTTAGTTTATAAATAACTTTAAAGCTAAATTAGCTAATATATTTTAATGCATGCACGATTTTCCTATTAATACTAATAAATATAGCTAAGCTTATAATGTTAATATTATAACTATAAAGTTTTACTAAAGCTTTATAGTTTATAAAAACAATTAAAGTTATTTTTACTATATTAAACTATTACTTACATTTTTTTAAAAGCTATATAAAGCTATATAGCTTTATTTTTATTAGCTAATACTTTTTTTAGCTTAAATAAATAGTTGCAATAAAAAAGCTATAGTTTATATAATATGTTTAAGCAGGTATTTTATAATAAGCTTATTTTTTATAAGCTTTAAGATAGCGTTTTTTTTAATATAATAAACTTTAATACTAATGCTTTTTAATAATGCGTTAAAGTTTATAAACAGCTGTTTAGCTAAAAAGTAAAATATAAGTAAAATGTTTTTTAAAAAAGATTTTTTAATTTTAATAAATGCATCTTTTTTTTTATTAGTAAAATAAAAGAAAGCTATATTAGCAGCTTATGCTTTTCTACTAGTTTTAAATTAGCTTAAGCGTTATTTTTTTAGTAAAGCAGTTTTTTTGTTTTATAAAGGCTTAACTAAAATATTATAGCAAAATACTAAGATTTTTAGCTAGATTATTAAGCTAATAAAAATCTTTAAATCTTTTAGCATGCAAAAAAACTTTAAGTAGTAAATTGCTTTTAGCTTTTGCTTTATAATAGTTATACTAAATAAATTAACTAAATAGCTTAGCATTATAATATTAAAAAAAGCAATATAACTTTTTAAAGGCTTAATGCTAATATTTTAATTATAAAATATAGTAAATACCTTTTTAAGGTTTTATATATAATCTTATAAGGTATTAAATGCTATAATAATGTTATTATAATATAATTAAGCTATTATATTTTAAAAAAAAAAGTTTATTTAGCATTAAATATAAGCATTACTATTTTTATAACTTATAACTATATATATAAAAGTAAATTAGCTTTAATAAGTGCTAATTATAAAAGCCTATTAAAAATATAAGTATATTTACTATTAATAATAAAATATTATAGCATTAAAAATACTTTAATATGCTTTATTTACTATATAATTAAAAATTTTATCTTAAGTTTTAATAAAGTATGCATTTTTTAAGAATATTTTATTACTAGGTTATATATTAATAACTATATAACCTTTATACTTAAGCGCTTTTTTTTTATATATTAGCTTTTAAATAATAAAAACAAAGAAAGAAAAAAGGACTTATTTAATAGTTTAATATACCTTGCAGCTTTTGCTAAGCTTTTAAATTGTTTTTTTTACTACTTGTTAAAATTTAATGTTAAGCAAATAAACCTAATAATGTTTAAGGATTTTTTTTTGCTATTTGTTTTTAAAGGTAACCTTTATTTATTTATTTTTAGGTATGTTAGCAAAGCTTATATTTATAAAAACAACTTTAAATTTATTTAAAAGCTAAGTTATAGGTATAATAACTTTAAGATTTTTATAAATATTAACTTTAGTGTAATATTTAATTATTTAAGCTAAATTATAACAAAATAATTGCTATAAGAAATCTTTAAGCTTAAATTAGTAAAGCGCTAGCTTTGCTACTATAGCTACTTTATTTTTTTTAACTTAATATGCTATATAATTTAAATTAACTATAATAAAATAATTAACTAGCTAACTAGCTAAAAGTATAACTTTTGCTAAAGTGTTATTACGTATAAATATTTCTTTTATGTTAGTATTAATAAGCGTAGTAAATATACTTAAAAAGAATTTTGCTAGTTTAAAAAAAAGGTTATCTTTATAGTTTTTTATAGCATATATAACTAAAACTATAGCATAGGTATAAGCTTTAATTATTTTTGCCTTTTTTATATAAATAAAAGTTTTTTAAGGCTTTTTTTTTAAGATAATATTTATAAAAATCTAAATATTATATATATTAATAATTACTACATGCTATAATATAAATATATTAAATCTTTTAAGTTAAAAAATATTTATATTAATTAACATGTTAGCTTAAAGGTTATTTACTAATGTAACCTTATAAGTAAAATAAGCTATAACTAGCTGCTAAGCTTAGTTTTTACTTTAAAAATATATAAAAAAAAGCATATAATTATTAATAGTATAAAAGGTAGCATTAAGTCTTTTAAGCGTTAATAGTATAGCTTTTTTTTCTTTATAAAACTTAAAGGTAATTAGCTTTAATTTATTTTTTGTTTATAATTATTTTAAAGCATTTAGTATTATTATACACGTTAGCTTTTAAGCTTAAATCCTTTAGTTTAAAAGTGATAAAAAATTTAAGGTAATTATATAACTAAAACTTATATTTAATACTAAGTTTAAATAATATTATAGCATAAAACTTTATAATTTTAAAAGGCTTAAAGCTTAAAAATATATTAAGGTTAAAATTTAAAAAACTTAATATATTTATGCTATAAAGTGCTATTTTAAGATTTTAGCAAGATTTTTTAAGCTTTTTATAAGCTTTTTTTAAATGTTAATGCAGCTTGTTTTTACTAAAAAATCTTTAATTGCAATTATAACATCTATAAAAAAAACCTTAATAAAATTTATAATATATTATAGTAAAGCTATAGTTATTTGCTGCCTTTATTAATAGCGTTTAATATTTTAACTATAAACGCTATATTTAAAATATGCTTTTATATAGCTTTAAATTTTTATAATTAAAATTTTTAAATGCGGTAAAATTATTTAAAACAAATAAAAAATCTTTATGCATTTTGCTATCTAGTATAGCTAATATCTTAAGGAATTTTTTAAAAGGCTTAAAGTAATCTTTTATATAATATACCTTTTAAGTTTTTTGCTAGTGCTGCTATGCTACGCTTTTTAATAGTAGCGCTAGCAATTTTTACTTTTTAGGTATAAGCTTTAGCTAATTAAATACATTTTAAGCAAGGTTTTACTATAAAA
This sequence comes from Xylaria grammica, assembly GCA_004353285.2. NCBI lineage: Eukaryota > Fungi > Ascomycota > Sordariomycetes > Xylariales > Xylariaceae > Xylaria > Xylaria grammica. The sequence goes on from NGZP02000009.1 coordinate 5,075,600, forward strand.
TATTTTACTACTAAAGATTTCCTTGCTATTACTATTATATATTTTTTTATTAACTTTAAAAAAAAACTAAAGTTACTAAAAAATTTTATTAACTTTAAGCTTTTTATTAATATTAACTTAAGCTTTATTAGTTTTAAAGATATTATTAGTTAAAGTAGCTTTTGTTACTGCTATAAACGTATTATTAAAGGTAAAAGTTATTAGCTTTATTTTAAGGATTGCAAAAATAAAAAAAAGGGATGTTATTACCTATAAAAATACTTTAAAAAAATATAAGCTTATCTTTTGCTATTTTTTTTAATACTCTCTTATATTTTTAAATCTAAATAAAAAACATATTAACTATAATAGTTTTAAAAGGCATTATAAGTTAACTTTAAATATTTTTATTAAATGCTTTAAATGTTATTTTAAGCTAGTTTATATTATTTTAATTATAACTTTTAGCATTATATATAACATGTTATATAAAGCTAAAAATATTTTAGCTTTTATAAACGTTTTTTAATATAAATTAATAAAACTAAAGATAAAATATTACTATAAACTATAATAGTTTAAAGTAGTTAATAAGCTTATTATAAATAGCTTATATTATAGCTGTTTTTAAAAGCTTATAGTCTGCTAAAAATAAAACTTAAAAATGCTAAATAAAAGCTAAGCTTAATAAGCATTATATTTAAACCTTATAAACTTTAGCTTTACTTTGCTATATAGCAAAGTGTTTAAGCTAGTTTATAAATGTAAAGATATTAATATATTTAATGATTTTATTATTTATAATAATGCTAGCTATTATAAGGTTTTTAATAGTAAGATTAAAATATTTTACGTTTAATAACTTAAGCGTTATTAAAGCTAAAGCTAAGTTTAAAAAAGCATTTTATTTAGCAGTAGCTAATAGTTAAGCTATATTATTATTTTGCTATATTATTACCTTTTGCAAAAAATGCTAAGCATTTTTAATTGTTAATAAAATAGCTATAGCTAGCAAAAAAAAAGTAAAGTGTTAAAAAATATCTAAAAAATCTTTAAAAGTGCTTAGTAAAATGTTAATTAAAAATAAAAAAAATAAAAAGCTTTTTATATAAAATCTTTTAAGTTAGCTAGCAAAGTTTTTAAGTTGCTATTATAACTTAGCAAATAAATTAATAGCTATTTATTTAATAAAAAGTAATTACTTAAAGTTATATAAAATAATTGCTAATTTAAGCAAGGTTAAATGTTTAAGTGTAGGTATAAGCTTAAATAAGTGCTTTTTACTAAAATTTTTTACTTTATTTTTTATTTAAGGCTTAAAAGGGATATTTATTAGTTTAAAAGGAATACCTGTTAAATTAAAAGGAATTTCTGCTAGTTTAAAAGGAATTTCGTTTTTACTATAATTGTTAGCTTAATATATTACATATAGTCCTTTTTAACGTTTAAAAAAAGCGTTAAATTAACGCTAAAACTTTATTTAAAGCAATAAAAAGTCTTTTTTTAGCTATATTTAACGGTTAAACTTAAATGCTAAATAATAAGCAAATAAAATATTTTAGTTTATAATTAGCGTGGCTAAAAAATAACCTATATTAATAAATTTAAGCAATTATTATATAGCTAATACGTTTTTAATAAAACCTAATAGCATAAAAAAAGAAATTAAGCTAATTAGTAAAACTAAAAAAAAGATTAGCAAATATTAGCGTGTTAATAAAGCTTTAAATAAAGTTTTTAAATAAATTAAAAAAGTAAAAATAGTTAAGCTAAAAAAATTAATAGTTTTAAATAGTTTTAAATAGTTTTAATTAGTTAATAATTAATAAAACAATTGCTAGCTATTAATTTATAATAATATATAAATAGTTTATATTAATTATATAAATAAAATAAAAGCTTATACTATAGCTATTATATATTAAATATTATTTATAGTGTAGGTTTTATAAAAAAACTAAGTAAATTTAAAGTATTTACTAATATATACTTATAATAAATGCTTTATTATATAAATAAGCTTAACTTTAAAGCTTATATATAAATAACATTAAAAATTTTATTACTTAAAAAGTAAAACTACTAAAACTATAAATAAAAATATTTTTATTATAATAATATATATTTAGTAAATAAGTAATTTTAATTTTATATATTTAAAACTTTGTTTTATTATTTTATTTTTATTTTTATACCGTTTATATTATTTTATTGCCTACTAGTTACTTAAGTTATATAATAAAGTTTATAGCAACTAAAAGCTTATATATAGTAATCTAATGTTTTATTGCTAAGTAAGGGAACATAGATCTTCTAGTATACCTTTCTAGGTACTATTAAATACTAGTACTAGTAGTACTAGTGAAAGGTTAGGCAGGCTATTTAACAAGTGCTAAAGGTAGCAGGGCTTGACTTGGCTTTACTAGTACCTACCTACCTACCTTGGGTAGGTAGTAGGTTGTCTAAGCTGTTGTGGCGTATCTTAAATTAGGCTTAGCTTGCTTGCCGCTTTTGCTCAGGCTCGGCTTGTAACGGTCATAACGATTGCTGACATAATGGTCTCTTATTTAACCTTTTATCGATAAGACTATTAATAACAAAGCAACCTACCTACATATAATAGAAAGCATGCAGAGATTAATTTCCTGGTCTACACTATCTCGAGCAGGTCTGTCTGCTGTTCTCTTAGATAACCGCCTTTCACTGGGTTGGACAGACAACGCCCTAACAAAGCGATACTTTTAGTTGCGGCCCTCTTGTCGTCGCATCAGCATGCCAACGTATGCTAGGTCGATCAGTTGTTCCCAGAAATACCACGCCCTAGAACGCCAAGTCCCAGGAGGCTACAGCAATGCGGGTCATTGCTTTAAATATTATTAGAAAGGCCTGGCGTGATTATGTGTTAGTACCGGAAGAACATTCCATAGGAAAAAAGCGGAAGCGCAACTTGCTTCACGAAGGCCAAACAAAACAAAACAAGTTGAACAAATCGGACCAAATTGTGGACTTGACTACACTACCTAAAGCTATAATAGACTAACTAGATAAACAAAAGAAAAACAAAAATGAAATACTATCTAGAGGCGCGCCAAACCACCTTAAAGATATGAGAAACCGAGAGCGACAACCATGATGGCAGCGGAGTACCAAACCTGCTGGACCAGCGCGTTCTTCCCTAGACTAGCCGAGACAAGACCTGGACCAGCAGAGATAGAAGGAGATGGAATTGGCAGTGTCTCCGTCTTTAGCAGACTTGTACTGCTTTTTTTAGGACTGGTTGATAGGATGGCCGACGGAATTGGGGGCGTACCCATTTTCCAGGGTCTGAAAGAGACAGTATTGTTCTGCGTTGAGAGTGTCGGTGCTGTCCCTGCCAAGCTTGTCTTAGGAGGGAATGTTACAAGCGGCACAGTTCCTGTTGATGAGACTTTCTAGAAAATGGTGAAATACAAATCAGGTTGAACCATGATGTGACTGCAAATTCAAACCTAAAAACAAGCGGATTAGTTATAGGGTTTGTTACGATAAACCTTAATCGCCTCGCGTCTAAATATATAAACAAACAAATCCCCCATCCTCTCCATTTCCCCCTTCTTGTTTTCTTCTCCTCCAAGCCTCAGCTTTCTATTGCAATAGACCTGACGTTTTACTTGCTAGTTCAAGTTCCCGCTATCACACCACTCCACACTTTCACTGCGCGTCTGACCAAGACTAAAATGGCATCCAAGAAGAACAAGAAGAACTCGAGACGAGGTGCTGAGGAGAGCCCTCGAACTTCCGAAGCACCTCGAGGCATCACCACCCCCTCCCCCATTGACGACGAGACCAGCATGAAGTATCAGCTTCAAGCTCACGATCAGAAGATCAAGGCGGCGGACTCCGCATGCGAGGCGGCACAAGCGACGATACAGGAGCTTAGGTGAGTTATCCCATTAATCTTGCTCGAGTGATAATGGCTAACCAGTCGAATAGGACATGCTGGCAAGATGGCTCGCTCGAGATGACACGCGGCCAGTTTCAAGACGAGATGAAGCGCCAAGACCGAGAGCTTGGCGCTCTATTCGTGGAGAGGGCTCATATGCGTACGTCGAGATTTGAGCTTGCAGCCAGGGAGGTTGATGCGGAGATGTGGAACAAACGTGCCCATGCCGAAGATTGGGCATACATCGACCAATTAGTTTCACAGATCCAGGAGCCTTCGGGGGCCACAGTGACGATAAAGAACCCCCGCGACCCTGGCAAGCAAGAACGCTGGCGGAAAGACGTCATCAAGGCCTACGGCGCGAAAAATGACAAGGAAAAGATATGGTGTCCAATATCCCGACAACATCTATCCTCATGGATGACTACTACTGCTCACATTGTTAGATACAGTGTGGGTGAGCCAGCAGCAGTCCATCTGTTTGGGCCTAGCGATAATTCGAACGGACATATCTGGAGTGTCAGGAATGGAATTCCTCTGTGTAAAGAGTATGAACAAATGATCGATGACGCGAGGATAGCTATTGTGCCTACTACAGACGGCAGTGGTCTTATGGTGGTGATTTTAGATGAGGCCGAACGTGAAGAGGAGTGGGATCCTACAGACCATTTTCCCAACGGGAAGGCCCTTCACGGACGGACTCTCGAATTCCTAACCGATTACCGCCCATCAATGAGGTATCTTTACTTCGCATTTGTGATCAACATTTTGCGACGACAAAGGTTCGAAGTTGATGGGTGGTGGAAAGACCTCCTCGAGTATGCCGATATCCCTTTTTTCCCCACCCCCGGGAAATGGATTCGCGAGACTACGCTACGCAAACTTGCAGTCAGGATAGGACATCTTCCTATCGATGACGCCGGCAAGTTTGCGACTACCACCTGCAGGGGTAGCCAGTTAGAGCATCCATCTTTAGTGGGGGCGAGCGAGGGAAAGGGCAAGGGCAAAGCGACCGACATCGCGACGGATGAGGTGGAGGACGATGCGTTCAGTGACCTGTTGGCACACTCATTGAATATGGATAGGGGCCTGTGCTGTTCTGAGCCCGTACCAGTAGACGTGGGCTGTGATGGTGTGAACAGTCTGTATTGATTATGTAGATGGGATGGAGACCCATACTGTGGCTACTGTGTACTAGTTACTAGTACTACTTATAGTGTGCCCAGGTGGGTCTCACATGGGCAGTACGATAGCGCACCGCCACAGTACCTGCAGGTACCAGGGTACAGTGACGTTGAAAACACCATCGCCATTGCACGAGTGTCTGTACCTAGATAGGTAGGTACCTAGGTAGGTAGTCAGTTAGTCCATCTCACGGACACAACGACGTTTGATCCAACTTCGCCTGTGGTCCCCACCTTTCAGATAGCATCGCAAGGTTCACCGTCTTCCCAACCCTCTGCGTTTTAGTTCTCTAGTATTGGTTGTCCTAAGCGTATCTCCAATTCGGTATCATCCCTATCTCTCAATCTCTCGCACCCCCTAGCTCGCCAGCTCGCCAGCTACCCGGGTGCCTTGTCTGGACTCCCGTGATGACGCAACCTCCTTAGATGCTCTCATAACATATCTACTCTACTCCTACCCCGATGAAACCACGCCGCTGCCTTTGCGCCGTCCTATTTACATTTACGGCGCTCCTGTACTTTCCCCCAATTTAAGCGATTTAGACTACTTTTCCGCAACGAAGACCGTTTTGGTGGTTACAGATCTCACGGTACAGCGTAGTATAGAAGAACCGTCGTTACTCGTTCCCCTGCTACTAAATCCCACATCACCCTTGCATCCGCGTCTGCCTCCGGCACACCGTCTCCCAATATGGTGACACAAAAGCCCATACCCGAGAGCTCGTCTACTAATGGCATCGATGGCGCCGACAACGCTGCTATTGAACCTCCCCGCATAGAGTTGTGGTCAGCCACCGATTCCGAAGTCGACTCGGAACGGATATGGGGCGCGCAGGAGCAGCTGTCCGCGGGACACGGTCCGACAAATGACACCGGGAGCGCCGATGCGTCTCAACACGTTCCAGATCCATTGCGCCCCGGCGCTACCACCATTAGCCCTCCCTATGAGAAGGGACAGGGGAACCCGTGGGACGACGTTGCCACGAGGGGATCCGCGCCTATCGGGAACGAGCCACAGACCGTCAAGCCGGACGACGTCCCAACTGTCTTGCGCCCCGGCGTTGCGCGATCCGAAACGAATCCATTCAAGCGTAAACCCGTACAAAGATCCTCGGAAGCCCTCAACACATCACAGAAATCTCCTGACGAGGCGACCATTGCTGTGGAACCGCAAACTGAAGCATTGCCTCTACCGACAACTGATGAATCCTCGGACAAGAGTACAAACCCATGGCAGCCAGCCCTGGATAAGAGGAATGATCCAAACCGTGCGCCAACACCCCCATCGCTACTTGACCAAGATCACGATAGAAACGTTTGGGGTTCTGACTCTCAATTGGTATCGGCATCCTCTGGCATGGCATTTACCCAGCCTTCAGGAAACACACAGCCCACTGCGTCCGCCAGCCCCGTACCGGTGCACCCATCGGCCGTCAATGACCTTTTAGGCGATGAACACGCTTGGGAAGGGGCAGAATCCAATAACAAAGACAAGGGCAAGCAGCCCACGGCGCCTCAGTCGGAAATCCCATCGGAAGCCATCGACGGTTGGAACTTGGTTGATCATGAACCCACGTTAGAGCCTGTCCCAGGTAGCCTCTCCAAGCAGAGTACTTGGGAAAATTTCGGGGAGACGGAGGATGATCCAGCGAAAGAGGTTGTAACTCACGAGTCTGAAGGCGAGTCTGAAGAGGTGCCACCGTTACCACCTAGGACGTCGTTAGAAGCCCCGCCGGCGCAACCTCCGCGCCGTCAATCACCAAGCAATGTGAACATGTCAGAGACTTATCAGATCAAAAACATCAACTGGCATGATTCGAAGGCCTCTAAGAACCCCCGAAAGTCGCCCATTCTTGTTCAGAACGCCAATGGCCCCTGTCCTTTGGTAGCTTTGGTAAACGCATTGACATTGACAACGCCCGCCGATCAAACTAACGCAAACTTGGTTGAGACACTTGGAGCTCGTGAACAAGTTAGCCTCAGCTTCCTTCTAGAAGCTGTTGTGGATGAGCTCATGTCTTTTCGACATACGGATTCAGATGCACCATTGCCCGATATGTCAGAGTTATATGGTTTTCTACAAGGACTGCATACTGGGATGAACGTCAACCCACGTTTTATACCTTCCCCTGAAGCTGTAGCTGCCCATGCACGAACTTCATCGTCTGACGTCCGTCTTTCCGACCGCGGTAACGAAATCCCTGGCACATTTGAGAACACCAGAGATATGGAACTCTATGCTACATTCAGGATTCCCCTCATCCATGGTTGGCTTCCTCCAAGGGATGACGTGGCATACGATGCATTGAAGAGGCAAGCTTCCTCATACGATGAAGCTCAAAATCTCCTATTTCATGAAGAGGAGCTCGAAGACAAGCTCAGCAATTCTGAGACAGGTCTCACAGAGGAAGAACAGCAACTATATCAAGACATTATCACCATCAAGTCATTCCTTTCCATGACAGCAACCCAACTAACATCTTCGGGTCTTAATGTTATCACCAAGTCTATCCAACCCGGAGAAGTCTCAATCCTCTTCCGAAACGATCATTTTTCTACCCTTTATCGCCACCCACAGACACTCCAACTATTTACACTCGTTACGGATGCCGGATACTTCACTCACGACGAAGTGGTGTGGGAATCGCTTACTGATGTTAGAGGCAAACTAGCGGAATTCTTTTCTGGAGACTTCCGTGTTGTCGGCGGTAACCAGGGCCAGCGAGCAGGGGGCGGCAATAGCGGTTGGCACGACTCGTCCGATACTGCTGGCACGTCTAGCGATGGCGGCTGGCAAACTGTGCGAAATAGACGCTCGCACAACAATCGACAAAGTGAGCCGGTGGCGGCTGCCGCGCCGCTCTCGCCACAACATGAGCAGGAAGACAGGGACTTGGCTCTAGCGCTACAACTCCAGGAAGAGGAGGAAGAGCGGCACCGCACGGAGCAGGCCGCCCGGCGCCGAGAGAGTCATCTATCTGAGCAGTTCATTGAACAACAGGGAAGGGACGGGAATCGTACCGGATCCAGGGGTCGAGGTGGCTCTATAAGTAGCGCCGGCCGAGGGAGCACGACTAGTTTGCCACCTCCTAGGAGCAGCTCCACTAATCAGCCGGCAAGAGCGACGGCACAGGCTAGAGGTGGAAGACCGGTACAACAAGTCCGATCCCTTATCCCTCCCAGAACTCACCGACCTGCGGAAGATGACTTAGAGGAAGCACCTCCCAGCTACGAACAGGCTGCGAAGTCAACCCCATACCTGCCGCCGGCTGGTCATCCCAGTCATCCAGAGAGTAATCCGAGGAGCCCAGATCCAAGGAGAAACTCGACTCCAAGAACCCAAAGTAATGCTGGGCCTAGTATTCCAACCCGATCCCGCCAATCTGTACCATCCGTCAGTGCTGGTGGCACCTCAGGAGGGGCTGGGAAAGACAGGGATTGTGTTTTGATGTAATAGACATCAATTTTATTTACAGGTTCATCAAGATAGCGGGCATGGGAGCAGATATGGACGTGGAATCCATCGGCGTACACGGCGTAGGGCCTGGCCTTATTGATCTGGTTGTTTGGGCTAGTAGCATTAGCGTGGGCAATATTTATAGGGAACGGGCAAGCCAGCAAGCAAGTGCCCGGGTAAAGCCTTTTTATACTATGCTGAGAAGCCTTCCTTTCCGAAATTGAAGACTCGCGAGATAAATACAGTTCCCTTGGCGGCTTTTTGACGTCTAGACATATGATTCATTCGGTTCGGGATATCAGTCGTAGTGCGTAATAGAAACACGTTGAGGCAGCTTCGATAAGAATGGCCCAGGGGCCGTAAACTTTCCCAGAAGACTAGAATCGGGTATTTGAAGTATATACATTGCTCCAAGGCTACAAGGCAGAGAAGTCCGTCCAGTGTAAAGAAACAGACATCGTTCAACACCGACAGACAGATGCGACACGATATGCGACACGCCTTACGCGTCCTACTCCGATGACGAGTCAGCTAGGACGTGCGAAGTCCCGCCACATCATCTAATCTTACGTAGAAGCACTCATTCTTCGTTAACGTCGTCACGTCCTTATTGATTTTATCTAATGCATCCCACACCCAGCCACCAAACGCTCCAACCATGGGTATCAAGCCTGAAATATCACTAGCACCATCTATCTCCCGAGCGGACCGGAATTCCGGCCTCTGATAAAGATATATACGTATATGAGAAAATAAGCGGAAGAAGCATGTCGGATCAGCTCATGTTATTGATGTTTCGTTATGTCCTATATGCTGTCCTTCCTGTTTGATGAAGGCCGCCGCTGATTGTGCTGCGGCGGCGGACTCCCCTTCCATGGCGGCTTTGAGACCGAGAAGGGCCTGGTCTTCAATGCTTAAACCGCTATGATCTGGTGGAGCTGCCGTCTCTGGCGCTGCCGGGGGGGCTTCTTGCCGGTGCTCCGTTGGTTCTTCCAGTTTGATAGGTGTTTGTGTTGCTGGGGAATTATCAGGCCGTGGCATGGACTGTTGTACCGGAGTTGGTTGTGTATGCTGCTGTTGGCTGGTTGGTGTGAGCGTAGGTAAACTGACTGGCTGGGGTGCCGGTATGACCGGGCGAGGTGGCTGGGCCGAAACCATGGGCTGTGACGGTTGTCGCGATAGGCCGGGTGTATTTTGGTTTAAATGAGGATGATGATGTTGCTGTTGGGATGTAGCGCTGTTGGGCATTGCTCTAGAGGGACTTGACCTCGGGGCTGTGTTGTTTTGTAGGCCTCCCGCTAGAGCAAGAATACCGTTCATATGTGCCTGGTGTTCTTCAGAGTTCATCCTAGCCTTTTCTTCTGCTTCCTTCCTAGCAGCTTGGGTAGGGGCTCGGGTCTTCAGTTCTCCTGTAACACATTGTAGATAATAGGGCATCTCAGAGTTCGTCTTCAGAAAGAAAAGCTTCAGGTTCCTAGCTTTATCCTTCAACTGGACTTGCGTACGATCTGCGAGTATCTGACTGATTGAACCATTGGGGCCAAATAAAGATAAAATCTGCGACCAGTGAGGCCCCTTCACCATATCCAGCCCCATCATTAATGCTTTCTCTTCTTCTGGGCTCCACGGCCGCCGAGTGGAGTGAGAGCCTTCGCGTCGAGCGTGAGTAGAGGACCGTGCAGCAGCGGCTTGCCGAGCCCGCTCGTATAGAGCCGGTGTTGAGTCAGTTTGATTGGGGGGCAAGTGATCGTTTGGTGCTTGGTAGTTCGTCTGCATATTAGCTACCGCCGGCGGCTGCTGCTGCTGCTGCTGCTGCTGCTGCTGCTGCTGTTGTTGCTGATATGAAAAATATGGAGATGAATTCTGTGTTGGTTGGGGCTGGTAGTTGTGATGATTCGTGGAAGGTTGAGTCTGGTCTAGAAGTTCGTCAGTAACCCGGTTCGCATAGCGCCGGTAGATGTGTGACTTACTAGATGAATGAGGTAATGGGGTAGGGTGATATTGGTTCCTCGCGATGCTTTCTAACGCCAAGGCCGTAGCTCTCGATGCGCTCTCCGCGGCTGAAGCAATAGACGACGGCAGCTCTATGTTGGCAGCTGCCTGCCTCGACTGCTCAACAGCTCTAGACACATTCTCTGTCAGGAAAGCCGAGAGATCGTCGAATGCGGTTGTTTCCTCAGCACTGGTTTGTAACGCGCCTTGTGCCGCTGCCCTCGACGCTTCCGCTATGGCAGCGTTCAAGTCAAACTCGCTTGTCAAGTCGTGGGTACTATTTTCTATAGGTGCAGGACTTTCAGAAGAAACCTTCTCTTCAATCTGGCTTGACACTTGAGTCTGTATGCGATTAATATTGTCGTTGAGGTACGTGCTAAGAGTGTCTAAGAAGGCCTCGTAGGTGAACTGCTTGCTAAGAGCATCTAACACCCATGTTAGTCGCCACGAAAATGGGGTGATAGGATACAGGGGCTTACAAATACTATCCGCTGGCGCGGAAGCGATTGAAAGCATCACTTTACGCGCTTTCGAATTGCCAATAAAGTCAAGTTCAGAGGTTGTTAATGGGAGGCCAGGATGATGAGCTTGCAGAGAACGTTCAACGTCCTTTACAAAAATCTCCTCAAGATGCTGGTCTTTGGTTTTCTCCAGATCACCTTCTAAAACAGCTAAAAATAGCTGCGTCTTCAGCCCCAGGTACAGTTCCGCGGCGTCATGGGATAACCCTCGACCCTCGGGGATAAATATGCGCAAGAAATGGTTGTTAACTTCCTCTAATGTTATTTCGTTCGTTCCAAATATGCTGGCACAGGTTGAAGCAAGGTTCACAATCCGGATAACCTCTCTTGTCTGGTCCCTGATACCGAGTTTGCCAGCGTCAAGAAATGGCGATTGCCCCTCTTGAGGAAGCGAAAGTTGTCTACGCTGCAGATCGAACGCGGCTCGCAATACGTTGTATTCTTTCGTAATATCAGACTCGGGATCGCTGGTTAATGTCGCAACGGTATCTTCTAGTGTTTGCTCCGATAGAGCTATCAATATGTCAACAGCCTTACTGCCACGTCAGCAGTAGTTCTCAAATCACTCTGGGGCTACTAGCACTGACCAAGGCACCAAGTGCCGGGATTATATGTTTCCTGCGAGTATAATATCGTGGATTGCTCCACAAAGTATCCGGCCTCGGCTCTTCGTCCCTCGATGGAGACCGTTGCTGGTCTAGAGCGGCCTCTAAAGCTGACTCGATGTTGACCTGTTCGTGCTCTGTCGTCTCGAAGACTTCGTCCGACTGCTCTACGCGCGGGTTGGGCTCAAGTTCGGCTTGAGGTTGGGGCTCAGGCTGGGGCTCGGGCTCGGGCTCAGGTTCGGGTTCGTGTTCAACGTTTGGGGCTGGTGCTGAAAGGAAATCCATGACAGACGCCTGTGCCGCCTGGACCATTCGTGCTATCTCGTCCAGTTCGTCGTCCGCAGCAGGCTCTGTTTTCATGCGCTTCTCGTCTCGGCGCTCATCGCTATCAATGGGTTTACTATCGTTGGGCGAGCGAGATCGCTTCAAAGGCGACTGGGGTGACCGAAGCGACTGCGTTGGTAGAGGCTCGCTGTCGACAACCATGGCATCCCCAGAGAAGGGCTCAGTCTTGATAACAGGGCCTACGCCATGACATCAGATACACGGATGGCCCAATATCAAAAGGTAAACTCAGGCCACAAAGACACACGAGCGTGAACCTATGGCCGCGGCGTCTCGATTTCGCTCCGCTAGACATCTACGGGGGGAATGAGACGGAGAACGACTTGCGGTACTCACTCATTGGCGGGGCACTTGGCATAGCTGCGCTCATGGCAGCAGCGATGGCCGCTTCAACATCGGCCATAGTTCGATTTAGGATGTGCGGTAACTCATATCATGTGCTATTTCTGGAGAATTGACTATTATTTCGGCGTCCAATCGCCGTCGTACTGGCGATACAGCTGGCTGATGATGCTGAGGTCGGAGAAAAATTAGATGGGGCGCCGACTAGCTTGCCCTCAATTCTTGCCCCAAGCGACCTTATCGATATGATACACAAGAAGTTAAAACCCTTTATCGCACGCTCAGAACTACATATGCACATACCTAACCTCTTAGTACTTTCTCTTAGCCAATAACTGGGGACACATTAATACCTACCTAGGTAGTCTAAGTATTTATAAGTATTTATCCCCAAACATGGTCAAGGGGTTCATGCCTTGCATCTTGGTGCCCATAAATGAAGTACAGTAGTCATGGGGTATACCCAAGTAGTTTGTTTTCATGAAGTCATATCTAATCTTATATACCAGTTCCATTCTATTTAGCCCTATGTAAGTATATCAACAATTGAATATTATAGTAGTAGGTATGTAGGGAATCCAGGAACACTAGTACACAGCCGGTAGCCCAAGGGGTTCCGGGTTCAAGTCTTATTGGTTTAACCATCCATTGCTGTGATTACCTAGGTATGCTGTATGGAGGGGCCACGCCCTGCCTTTCCGTTGTCAGTCCCAAGGTTTTTTTTTCATTTTTTTTTTTTTTCATTTCAAGGGCTACCCTAGAGATCAGTTGACGCTTCCCCCTCCCCTTATTTGTGACGTAAATAGTTAGAGGTGGTGGTTATCTAACGACTTCGGTCCTTGCTCTCCCGAAGTAATGTGCTTGCTTCGTCGGCATTAATATTTACCGATGCAAGTATAGTGTACGAATAAACCTACTTAGAGGTTAAGATATATTAGGTTATATGGTGAATTGTCTCACTTATTCATCAGATACACGTGCGTATCTTTATTGATAGGCCTCCATCCTCATACCCAAGGTGGATGATATACGCCCCAACCTGTCCCAATGGGTCCTTCAAGCTATATCCATTCTACCCACCCATCTTCGTTTGTGTAGTGTATAACACCCAACACATATTGGGTTCCGGTCCGGATCTCCTTATTATGACTGAAGACAAAACGACTGCCTAGGAACTATGCAGGTATAACAAAAACGGTATACCGAAGTTAGAATACCGGAGGCATGAGCTACGCAGGTACGGCACGATGGAATCAACAGAACACACAGCCGGGCGTAACCGGAGCACTTGCATGATAGACTACCGTAAGTAAGAATTTTGAGGCCTCGAAATGGGAATAACCCGGAACATTAGCAACGCCCGTCTATTTCGAGTAACCTACTAAGTACATCTCAGGGGACGGGGCCTCATTGCTGAGTGATAGCGGCATAGAATTTGTAATGCAATTCGAAAAAAACTAGTGCATTCACCCTTGATTCCGAGGTATTCCCCGATAGACTACAAGTTGTAGTGTAGTGTAACTGGACAGAAGGGAGCTAATCCTAACAATTCTAACAACGCCGGCTACCCTCCAACGACTACTACCTTAGGTAGATATAAACTACCCCACGGGGTGTGGACCCCATTAAACTACTGAGGTAGGCAGGCATTGACAGTGAGGTCGAATGTTTCAGTTGATGATAGCGTTTAGTAATTCACCTTTGGCAGATTTGATTCATCACAAACTGGCAAACGCCGCCACGCGTTCGGATATAAAACGAACCAATTGGATTCGCGACATGCCCGACAAAGCTTCCCTTTGTCCGTTCTCGAGCGTCTATTAGTCCCGGGTCACGCCGCACGCAGATGACCTCGCCAATGTGGGGAAGAAGCATCGACATGGGGTCTCGCGCACTACTTCGCGCATGCATCGTCGCATACTTACACGCTACACGCAGCACAACGTATCGGCGTGATAGCACTCCTTTGTTACAGGTCGTCAGATAAACATACCAAGGCTTGTTTGAGAATTGGCCTTGGGTGATCTGTGATCTGTCTCATTTCATTCCTGTATCTAGTGGTAGCACCGAAAGCCTAACTTAGACTCACCGACGGATCATCTCCCTTTTCTTAGTTCTGAAGGGAGCATAATAGTACCTACCCCGCGCTCTCACAGTACTTCGGTGCACAGTATCGTAGCTGTAGTAAGACGAGTATCGCCACAGGGTATCGTAAGTTACTCTGCCCCGTTTCCCCGTTTCCCCATCCAGAACCCCATTCTCGACTAATCAAAGCGTTGATGCCATCGGTGTCTGACAATCTGTACTAGACTTACCCAAGTCTGCCTAAGTAGTACCCAATGTCCCAATGTTTGAAAGTTCCATTGTCCCGTTGGAATGAAGCTAAACGTAAGTATGCAGTAGGTATCTTTTATGAGGCTGTGCGTGGGTCCCCATTGGTTCCGAGCCACGACAAGCTACCCTTCAGGTCCCGTAGCAAGCCGTTCATGCGATACGACACGATCGCGGGTTGAACTCTGATGACGGCCGCCACAAGGTCGCATACCTTGGGTGTCACAGTCACGTAAGGGACAGCCTTTTCTTCCCCGGTTGTCTTAGACATTCAGGGACTACTTACTGCCCAGAAGACAGCTAACTTAGGCGACGAGCTGCCGGTGTGCTGCCGGCGTACCACCGCCACCTTGCCCCTTGGCCATCTTTTCGATCCACATCAAGAGGCGATTCGAAGATAGAAGCTGGTAGCAGTAGTATAGTGTATTGGGGAGTCTGTTGGGGTAGGAGGAGGGGCTATGTCATCGTAACTCCGTAGCTCCGTCGAATCCAGTGTATACCATCCACAGAAGCCCATCCAGACTCCTGACTAGACAACCATGCCAAGAGTGGACTCGCCGAAGATCATGCTTAGCTTCACTTGTTGCCTCCGTCAGTCCTTGGAACTACTAGTGGCTACACTACTGGCTACAATGCATCAGCAACTATACTCACTTACTTACTACCGAACCGACTCACGGCGGGCGAGCAGTGCCTGGGTTCTGCCTGGGTAGGTACCTTACTAGGACAATGCTAGGATACTAGGCAAGCCAATCAGGGCCTGTCGCCCCTCCTAAAGTAGGAAATATGAGGAAATATGTGCTACCCACTGCAGAACTGCTTGCCCACGAGTTGTCACCTACCCCGCTTGGTGATCGGGTCCGATGCTTCCCCTCTCTTTCCCTGGCATGCAGCTGTATCGAGGTACCGACACTGTACCGAAGATAAAGAGAGCTTCGGTTCCCGTCGCTTCGAGGTTAATTCCCCTTGCCTCCAATATCAACGTGTGCCTATCTTTCCATCAATAATATCCATCCGTGGCAATATAATCCCAGAGGGAACCCCTTTCCATCAAGTCCGTCGCCATCTTCCTCTTCCTCTTCCTCATCAACCATACATCCATCCATCCTATTACGTCAATAACAACAACAACAACAACAACAACAACAACAATCACAATCACAACCACATCAATAATAAAATATGCCTTTGAGCGTTGAATTGAAGACGCCGATCACCGGCAATTACACCCAGCCTACCGGATTGTGAGTTGGCCCTCTATGCACTGCTGTTGTTTCATTGCACCAACAAACCCAGCGGAGCGGATCGCATCGCATTGCTTATATACTACCCAATCAATCCCTCCCTTACATCTTCTTTCGCTAACCCCACACCCTTGCGCCCTATAGGTTCATCAACAACGAATGGGTAGAAGGTGTTGACAAGAAGACGTTCGAGGTCATCAACCCCACCACCGAAGAGGTCATCTGCTCCGTCGCCGAAGCCACAGAGAAGGATGTCGATCTTGCCGTAATCGCCGCCCGCAAGGCTTTCCAGACAACATGGCACGAAACCACACCTCAGCTACGTGGAGTCTACCTGACGAAACTCGCCGATCTTGTTGAGAAAAACCTAGACCTCCTCGCTGCTGTCGAGTCTCTAGACAATGGCAAGTCCATCACCATGGCTCGCGGAGACGTTGGTGCCGTCGCCGGATGCATCCGATACTACGGTGGCTGGGCCGATAAGATTCACGGCAAGACCATTGACATCAACCGCGAATCCTTCCACTACACAAAACAGGAGCCCGTGAGTCTTTGCGTGCCATATAGCACATAGTGCCACATACCCGAGAGATAAGAGACTAACAGAATTATGTAGATCGGCGTCTGCGGCCAAATCATCCCCTGGAACTTCCCTCTGTTGATGTTGGCTTGGAAGATTGGCCCGGCCTTGGCTACGGGTAACACCATTGTCCTCAAGACCGCCGAGCAGACCCCATTGTCTGCTTTGGTTTTCGCTAACCTCGTTAAGGAGGCTGGCTTCCCTGCCGGTGTCCTGAACATCATCTCTGGTCTTGGTAGGGTCGCTGGTGCCGCTATCTCCTCCCACATGGACATCGACAAGGTTGCCTTCACTGGGTCCACCATTGTTGGTCGTACCATCATGAAAGCAGCCGCTGCCTCCAACCTCAAGAAGGTTACATTGGAGCTCGGTGGCAAGTCCCCCAACATTGTATTTAACGATGCCGATATCGAACAGGCTATCTCCTGGGTCAACTTTGGCATCTATTATAACCACGGCCAGTGCTGCTGCGCCGGCTCTCGTGTTTATGTTCAGGAAGGTATCTACGACAAGTTCGTTGCAGCCTTCAAGCAGCGTGCTGAGCAAAACTCTGTTGGTGACCCATTCGATGACAGCACCTTCCAAGGTCCCCAAGTTAGTCAGCTTCAATTTGACCGCATCATGGGTTACATCGACGAGGGCAAGAAGGACGGTGCCACCATCGAGACTGGTGGTGTGCGCCACGGTGACAAGGGTTACTTCATCAAACCTACCATCTTCAGCAATGTCACCGCTGACATGAAGATCATGCAAGAGGAGATCTTTGGACCCGTTTGTGCCATCGCCAAGTTCAAGGACGAAGAGGAGGTTATCAAGCTAGGAAATGACAGCACATACGGTCTCGCCGCTGCCGTTCACACCAACGACCTCAACACGGCCATCCGTGTAAGCAATAGCATCAAGGCAGGCACCGTCTGGGTCAACTGTACGTAACCCCTATTCTATTCACCCTTTTACTCGCTTGAGACTAACAACAGTGCAGGCTACAACATGCTACACCACCAACTTCCTTTCGGCGGTTTCAAGGAAAGCGGTATTGGCCGCGAATTGGGAGAGGCAGCGCTAGCCAACTACACACAGAACAAGTCGGTTGCTATTCGTCTAGGCGGAGCGCTGTTTTAAGTTGGAATTTATAGGTAAAACAGTTATTCGGTATTTACAAATACGGGTGCGGTGTTTACATGGGGATGATATCACGGCTGTATGAATTTCACGGAATGGATGGTTTGTACATGGATATCCTCAAGGTTTCGAGAAAATGGCAACTTTCGTTATATGATAAGTTTGTTCATTTATACCAACATCAGCAATAGGATTAAGAAAGTTAAACAGTCAAATCACGTGCTGTGTCTTCGCACTTCGGCAGGAGTGTTGTGAAATTGTCATTGTTAAAAGTGGCAAAACGGCTCAAGAGCGTGCGGTGAGAAATCTGCCGGTCAAGCTTACGGAGGTACACTCTTCGACACGTCAGTCACACGTGTGGCCTCCAGTAAACGAACCGGCTTCCTAGCCATCCATGCTTGTTTGATCGATCGGTGGCGTGTTCGGGGATCTAAGGGATCTACGGGTGGTGGCAAGCTGGTGACATAATATCTCTTGCCAATCACTTAGAGACAAAGAGCTACCGATTGGGCGATGTGTCCCCAAAGGTTCCCGCTCGGAATTTAAAGCGGGCTGACAAATCCAGTACTAGCGGAATTAGCCCTCGAGGGCGCAGTATAGGCCATTGAGCAATTGTTAGAGGCATTTCAGGGTGTTGTTAGGGTTGGTTTTTGACCACCGGCTTCGGTAGGGAGCTTCACCGCTGTATAACGGGGCCTTGGCTCCCTCGTGGACGTGACGTTGCGAATTCGAGATCGCTCCATCGGACTAATGTGGAGATGTTCCGGACGAGGCATCGAATTTCCTCCGGGGGGTTGCTGAATCAGATATCCCGGCGCCGGAGGAATTTCATGCATACTGGCACTTAGCGCGCTGAAAGGTGCCTCCGTGCAGCTACCCGTTGGGTCAACTCTGAGTAAATTATCTCCTAGCGGAGCGCCTACGGACAGCGTATCTCCGGGCGAGACATGGCGCGCCGGTCTAGATGGTCGGCTGCATGGTCCCCTGTGAGCCTAAGACACGCCGCGACGTTGGCTTGGGGCGTCACCACCTAGATCTAAGACATTGCTTACAAGTCCCTCGAACGCTTGGTGCCAGAGTATAGTTCTAAAGCCACTATATTAAACAAGGTGGGAAGAATATGTGGCGCTTTTAACTTGAATATTATGGTAATAGTCACGGTAATGTCCTTATTACAGCTTCCCCTTTCACCGCGCCGACTTATTAACTCATTATGCCGGCTTGAATTGCATGGGCCATGCTATGGCAATAAACGTGAACCTGGGGAAATCCCATGAAGACCGACTCGTTACCGTGCGATAACTATCTCAGTTCATAGTGGCTTCTTGTAACAAAGCTAGCAATTGAGTTATAAGCGTTGTAGTGACACCAGCGGTACCGGCGCATTCACGAAACCAGCTTATTTCATGATAGAGGCTTGAATAGACAACTGAAAAGGCTCAAAGGGAAGCGAAGTTACGAGGAAAACAAGATTGACTGTATTGAAATGATCCGATGACTTGAGTAGTTAGTCATGGAAGTATAGCTACGACATTTGATAGTGAAGACGATGTTTTAGATAAGTAATACATTCCACCAACTCCGAATAGTTCTTCGCAAGGCCGAATGTGAAGAAGTCCGCCCGGAGAATGGCAAATTTTGTAAGAGGACTGAATCGACTGAATAGGTTCGAGGGTGCGTATAGGGGCCGTACGGGTATGCCCGCCTCAGACAGTTGCTCTACAGGCGTGGGGTAGTAGACTTCCAGGTTATCAGCCACGCTGGTGCAAGGGTTTGAGCAGACAACTCTGATTGAGTCATAACTGAGAACTGCTTCGTCGATTTCGGATTCGTCCAGGGCCCTTCTCGCCTCGGCTCTAGCGTTTGCCGGATCAGTTCCTACAATTACGATGAGAGTCATAACTGTAGTCTTCGGGAACAGTATCGCATCAGACAACTCCGGGCCAGCCCGTTGCGACGACAAGTAGACTTGTGGGAGTCGCCCTCCGCCGCCATGTTCGAAGGAGAAGAAACCTCCATCTACGGTCGTAAAGCCACGCGCTTCGATTCTAGCGAGCGGATCGGGCCTTCTGCCGAAAAATGGAAGCTGCCGTAGAGCCCAGTCAATGTTTCGCAGCAACCAGAACTTCCAGGAATCCCCATGGTTGCACAATTGGCCGTTCAACTCGGTGAAATTCGCCGCCAGCCTCACGCTATACGAGCGTTCTTGCGCCCACGCCTGGAGAATTTCATCGGAAATGGAGCGATCGACATGAGGTAGCTGTTGCAGAAGCATTAAACGCCAGGCCAGTTGCTGCGCGTCTCGTAAACCACATGCTATACCTTGGCCGCCGAAAGGTGGGAAGACGTCTTTAGAGAACGTAAGTTAGCACCTCCATATCTATAGATCCGAGAAAGACCGAGATTGCGCGAAGTTATAAAAACCACTCACGTGCGGCATCCCCAATCAAAATCGTCCTGTCGTCGAACCATTTGTTGACAACCTTATGCGTGAAGTGGAACGGCTGACAACGCCGGATTTCAACACAGTCGCGAGGATACATCACCTCTCCCGGTGGAAACGGCCTACCTCCCTTGCCACACTTCCGGGTGATCATTGGGATCAGGTGTTCCCAGAGAAGCTCTTCCGCATCCATGGTGTTGTTCCAGTCATTCTGAGCAAGCTCGTGACGCCAAAGCCGTGCTTCCTTCGGCCCAAAACGGCCAGCGGCCAGGGGTTTCCCCGGGGGACTGCCAAAATGGAAACCACTAGGCCAGAATAAATCATAGACTTCATCCGGGGTGTACCCTAAATTCCAAAGAGGGAAATCAGGATGAGTATCTGGGGTCGGTAGTGATATTGCCAGGTTTGCTGCCACCCATATTCCATCGTATTTGTAGGTGCTGTCAACTTGTCGGACGCCAGCTGATGGCTCGAGAAAGTGCTTTCTGACGACTCCCCGTTTACCATCCGCTCCGATGAGCCATGAGCCGCGTATGCTTCCGGGCTGCCCTTTGGCATCCGTGTATTCAGCGATAATGTCAGTGCCATCTTGTGTTCGTCCAGTCACAGTACAACCACATCGGAGCTCGCAATACTGTGAATTATTCAACTTCTCGCGCATCGCTAACTCTGTTCTTTTATGAGTATTTGAACAGACGCCAATAAACTGGTACGACGAACTCACCTAGCATTGGCTGGATATGAAAAATGGTGCTTGGGAGCGCCTGGGCAAACCCATCTGGATACATGTCGCGACTGAAGAACGGGGCATTGACGAATGAAGTCTTATGGAAGTTGAAACTAGGCGGTTCTACACATGAAACTCGTTAGTAGACTTCATTATTTAATATCGCAACGGCGTATATACCATGGCTGATCTTATCTATATCGCTACCAAGCCCGAGGTCCCAACATATTCTAACTGCGTCCTGCGTTATAGCGATTCCTCTAGGGTCTTCTACTATTTCGAGTTCTTTTTCTAGTATTATAGACTAGCAAGAATGAGCATTAGCTATTAACATGGATTGCACAGCTTACTCACCTTAACTTTGAGATTCGACAAACCTAGTGCCAAGGCCAGACCAGCCGGACCAGCGCCGACGATGATGACCTCTGTCGTATCCATAGTGTAAGTCCCAAGAATTGCTTTGTTAATGATATTCACAGACTTGCATCAGCAGCGAGCACGGCTACGCATTTGGCAGTTTGAATCGTAACCTACGGAGCGTGGGTGACGCGGATTTTATGTTACGATGATACCTAAAGCAGGCTTATCAGTAAGCGCGCCCCTGGTGGTTTTGCCGATGCTGTGCATTGTAGTTGGGGTTTCCGATTATTGGATGTGGACGTCGTGCTGTTTCCCCGGGCTGGCCTCTAGTTGTGCCGCGGAGGAACTTATCGAACAAGGGTGCTCACCAACCCTGCGTTGATGCGGGTGGTACCATCAGTATTCAAAAGCTGTCGAGTCGGCATGACGGTCCTCCACATCACTCAACTTTAGGTATGGCTCTTCTCTTAATACCAATACTTTCTAGGCTGCCGAGATTTATTCGTGAGTTTCTCGTGCCCGACATGCGTATCCCCGAGATCACCAACAATCCCACGAAGGTTCAGCTCGCACGTATTGCACACGTCTATTTTGAACATCCAGACTTAGATGTGTTTGCCGAGTTTGCGAAAGATTGGGGCTTCGTGGAAGCGAAACGAAATGAGGGCAAGATTTGGTTTCGAGGCTATGGCGTAGATCCGTACGTGGTGAGTAACACTCAGGGTTATTTTCGTTTGCTTTTCCGTTATGGTGATTTCAAGAACACGGCGAACCTATTCAAGCGAACTCTGGTTCCTCCTACTATTCTAAGCCACTTACTTGGCATGTGTAAAATAGAGTACTGAAAAATTGAGTCTTATAGTATGTTGTTTCTAAGAGTAGAGACGGCCATCCGCGATTTGGAGGTGCTGCCTTCGTAGCAAAATCAGAAGAAGAATTTGAGAAGGCGACACTTATACCAGGTGCAACGGCCTCAAGCCTTGCGGATGCACCAGGAGGTGGAAAGATGATCACGTTCACTCGATCCGACGATACCCAATTTCATATCGTCTACGGCCAAGTCGAGAGAGAAGCTGAGGGGGTACCATCAGCCACCCATGAGGTACAAGGGCCATATAACGGTCCTTTTCAGAAGCCCAGAAAAGGTACGTAGTCTGTGATATCAGGTCGTGCTGTGTTTTCCGTGTCAGATGAACGTGCTAAGCTAATGCAAGGAACTTTCCAACGGTATCGCGAGGGACCAGCGTTGGTCCATAAACTTGGTCATTTCGGGTTGGTATACAGAGATTTCGACACCGAGATTAGTTGGTACACAGGCAACTTCAACTTCGTTCCATCGAACGTCTTGTACCATTGGGACTTCTCCAATATTGACGTCCTTACGTTCTTACATCTCGATCTGGGCAAAGAGTTTTCCGACCATCACGCAATGTTCATGCAACGAGCGCCACCAGAAGTCAAAAAGAGCTACTTGCACCACACGTCGTACGAAGTTGCCGATTTTGATGAGCAGTTAATTGGGCACGAGTATTTAGCTAAGAAGGGCCATGAAAGCGTTTGGGGCGTTGGGCGCCATATTCTAGGCAGTCAAATATTTGACTACTGGAAAGATCCGAGCGGCTTCAAGATCGAGCACTACGCGGATGGAGATTTAGTGAACGAAGATACTCCTACGACACGCGAGGTTGTCGGCCCTCTTTCGATTTGGGGACCGGAGCTACCAAAAGACTTTGGTGACGACACGACGAAGTACGACTTCTCCTAAGGCGCTTTGGGGTATCAATCGGCAGTTTGTTGGAATAAGAGCAACCATAGGGGATGAAGGTGTATTGGAAATTGACAGGATTGATATGAAACAATTATCTCTCTTTAGGAGATAATAATGCGTATATAAAGGAATTTTATCGTATTATGTAAGAATATTTCTATAACCATATGCTGGTGGTTATGCAAGGTATCTCTCCAAAACAAGAAGAACCAGTGGACGTGCGGAGTGTCGTCCTCGTACCGGCCAACTCGCGACTTTGATATTGTGACGCGATCGCTGGCCTAATGGCTTCATTCTCCATGTTTTGGTATATTTCGATTGCGGAGTACCCTAACAGCAATCTATGAAAAATGTCATCGAGGGTAAGAAACCGTGTTTGTGACCGCTGTATCCGGTTAGTGGCCATTCCGACTTTACCATCACCAATCCAGCTCCGAGTAGTGCCCGGCTAATGGAACACTGAAAGCAAAAAAGTGAAATGTGAGTAAGCGCCGCTTAGACATGGGATGGATCATCGTGTTTACCGTCTGTAGGTGACTTACAACGGCCCGACTGCTCCCGTTGCTTGGAAGCGGGATTGCCTTGCACCTATTCGGTGGAGCGAAAGAAACCGGGTCCGCCGCGAGGCTCACGTCGGCTGAAACATGGGGCCACTGCGGCGAGCTCAGCGCCAATTGAGTCTCAGTTCACACAAGGAGATCAAGGAGATCAAGGCGATCTCTTCCTAACGCCCGAGCAAGACTTTGTTGTACATGGGCCGGACGTCGTTTCCCCGGGCGAGATTGAGGGTCTCTGTCTATCCCAAGGGGAAGTGGATGGGTTCGAAGGCTTCGGCTTGCATGACCCTACAAATAGCCCAATGCCTGCAGTGGTGCACGCTAATAGTCAATACCCTGGATATTTGTTAAGCCCCGGACAAGAAAGAGACCTGTATGTCGATACATCGATGCAACAAGTGTCTATGTGTACTGACATCTTGTAGTCTTGTGCACTTTTTCGACGAGGTTCACCCCGCGATACCACTGTTTCGAATTGGACACTTTCTCAAGATATACGACGATGGTCTAGCTGAGAAAACCCTGCTCGTAGCCATAGTTACAGTAACCGCTAAAGTTCTAGGCCCTATCAGTTTCTGGACGCCTGAAGATGTAGAGCAATGCATGAAGTTTCTGCTCGAGGCCATTTCGCCCGAGATGGCCTCTCAGGATACTCACAATAGTCTAGATTCTTTCAGATTAGAGTGCTTACTCGCGTACTATGAGTTTCACCAGTTCCCAGGCTCCAGCTCATGGATGCGCATCAGCAGACTCGCCCGACGGGCATATACCGTCGGTGTGAATCAGATCGATAATCCGGAGCTATGTTCAGCCTTCGACCGTACTATAGCGACTGAAGACGAGATCGAGGATTGGCGTTATCTTTTCTGGTGCATCTATTGTTTGGACTCTTACTCGAATATTTCTGCAGGGGCACCCTTTGTTGTAGAATTTGAAAGCATCAATACTGCCCTCACAAGGAGTCCTCATGACCAAGCTTATGGCCCCCCAAGCTCGCTCTCCAAAATATTTTTGCCCGATGATATCGAGGACATATGGAAAACAGCAAAGGAAGTCGTCTCAAATGGGGTCATGATTAACTACAATCTTCATATGGTCACAACAACCACTTTGCGACAAGCTGGGTATAGTATGCATTCGAAAGTCTTCTAGCTTAGCTCTTAGAAGGGTCCAGCCTTGTTGTTCCATGACCCCAATACTGTATCAAAATTCGTACAGTCCACAACAACCACTAACTCCTAATTTCTAACAGTTATGAGGCTACGGACTGAGGGGAAACGACTACCTGCGAAGATCACGGCTCTCAGGTCTGCCCTCTCTGCTTTGCGATTGTCGCTACCTTCCCGCTACCTTAACCCGGCGAGAAATGTCTTGAGTGGTGAATCATGTGTTGATCACCATATCCGGCTGACCAACATCCTTCATCTACACATGGCGCATTTGATTATCACCATACCCCCTAGGCTTAATGGAAATGAAGCGGAGTTCGCGCAGAGCTGGCTGGAGTCTGTTGAGCCATGCCAGAATATCGTTTCAGTAGTGGAGCAGTGGGATAATCAACACTCTCCTCGAATTGATCCCGCCATAGTGAGTGGTTTCCGCTTAATTTGATTTCAATATGGCCCCTTCATCGACGAAACACTTCCACCTGCCGCGTATCCTGCTCTACCTTGAAGACGTTATACTCTCAATGGAATATTTAACTCTTTTCTTCGGAACGGCCATCGCTAACGCTGGGTATAATAGTGTCTTATAGTATTTTCAGCTCTGTGCTTCCTAGAACTGCATCGCCGGAGCATCGCTGACCCGCTGGCTCCCCTCATAGCGAGCCTTAGTCAAGGCCAACACTTACTATTGCTCTTTCTAGAGCAATTCTCAAGCATATGGGCAGTACCTCGGTTCCTTATACGTACGTACTACTATTGCCATTACGGAGTTAACTACAGTGACTTACTGCCAGCAGACCAATTCCAGAGAGTACAAGACAAGTATAACGATACGCGATTGACGTATGCTGAAATAGACTACCTTTTAAGCAAGTCTAAAACCCCTCTACATCCGAAGGTACTCTATCGATCCTCGGCTGCCTCGACAACCGCATTAGACGCGAATACGAATGACATGGCCGTGAACCTCGATAATATGTGGTCTTTTGATTTGTATGATCTTAGCGTATGAATCATGCATTCCATTTACATCTCATCATACGGCGTGCTCGTCGTATTACTGCACTACGAAGTTAGGGTATTGGAAAGAGATACGACGACTCCGCACATTTTATCGCAGAGAATGGGCACACGAAAACTTTCCAAATGAAGCCATCGCATCTTTGGCATTGCAGCTCCCAATCCGGCGAACCTAGCATGTGGCTCAGACAAAGTCCAACCTCGTAAGACGCGGTGACAGATGGTGAAAACAAGCGTCCTAAAAAGCGATGATTATAAGGGCATTAACTGTTCGAACCCAATTTTCCTGGTTTAGAGTATGCGGCTTCGCAGTGCTATTCAAACTGTAGCTAACAACTCGGCAGGGCGAGGACTGGGACACCGGAAAGGCACTGCATAAGATCGATTACATTATTACGGAGGTTGCCTACCAACCAAATATTAAGGGCTACCATCGTCGACATCCACCAATAAAGAAATTCTTAACGGGGGGGCATATAAATACTCGTCTATAAACGAAGCATTAACCAGGTTGTTCTTGGGCCGTACCTCCCCCCCACCCGAATCAAGGGTGTCTCTGCATAACTGTCACCCCCTTCTATGAACGCCGAAAAGCGCATATATCGACGCAAAAGTCTAGTAATGGCATTACTTCTTGAAATGCATCCCAACAGCAGACCGCCACCACTTCGACGTCGGACTCCTCGATCCCGAGTTCTTGGCTAACAGGGCCTGGTGCGTGCAGCAGCGGCAGACCTCGATCGTTTCCTCCGTCCGCACGTCGAAAAACATGCCCGTGCGCAGATTTCTACGGCATCCGTCGCAGGTCCTGAAGGATATTGTATCGTTGGTCATGATATCGGCGTTGTCTTACACCCGGAGAAACGCGCAATGGACAATGAGGAATCTTGATATGGCTGGTTTCCTTGATAGCAAGCGATATAGTCGTTGGTATACTAGTAATCGCGATTTCGGTTTGGAGTTGGGATAGGATGAGTTGAATCGAGCCCATCCGCGGTTGCAAAATTGTGCAAACACGGTTTTTTGCACGGCGCAAAGACGATGCGGTGCTGCAGACAAAGACAGGCTAGGGGCTTTGAATTCCAAATACTTTTTCGTCTTCCTTTTGACTAATCTCCGGGGGAGCTCTGATGCATAAAGAGAAATTTCGGGCCGGCCGCTTCCATTCCCCTGTTTGTGGAGTGATTGTGGATGTAAATGCGAATGTGAATGCTCCCTCCCTCAGCTGATCACACCCAGACATAGTCAACTGTACATGAACCTTAGTCTACTAATAGCCTCGAGTCAGAGTCACTAAGAGAGCTGTCTCCCAGCAGTCAAAGAGGGCTAGCTCTCTTCGGAAACATCGTTAGATGCTCCCTCCTTGAAACGAGAGTATGATTATCGTTAGCTGTGTGTAGTACTAGAACTGCTAGAGCACCACCAAGCTTAACCAGTTCCCAAGGGTTAACACCCTCTCCCGGTAAGAATTACACACCAGTATTAGGTCATGTGGCATCATTCATAGTAAGGCACGTAACGCATTGCTATATTGATCTACTTAGGTATTGTACAAGACATTCCCCAGACATTGCCGTGGTTAAACGCATCAAGTCCAGTCTGCCATCTTCGTTGGCCATTAACTATTCCTGGCCAAAGATAACCGCCACCGCGGGAGCTAGGACAAGCGTCCCTACAATGAGCATTATTTTCGTAGTGCCGCCCAATAGTGGAAGGCGGATCTGACTAGGCCTCTCTGTGCGAAGCATCTGGCTGAAGATAGAGTCTAGGCGTTGGGCCATCTCTGCCTCCCCAAACCCACTCTTGACCCTTTCGATGCCTGCCTCCGACATTTTCGCAAGGTCTTGCGGGCTCAGCTGGTGAAGAGCCTTATCCATAACTTCAGTCCACTCGTCGACCTTATCGGGAGAGCGTAGCCAGCCGGTCTGGCCCTCTACGACGGTCTCTACAGGGCCGCCTGTATCAGCGGCGAGAACAGGGATGCCGCTGAGCATAGCTTCAAGAGGTACAATGCCGAAGTGTTCATTGGCCGGGGTGTAGACCAGGAGACGAGCGGACGAGAGGAGCATCTCCTTTAACAGGTTGGTCACGTTCTGCAGGAACAAGACCTCGACGTCTTGAGGCACAGCTTGGGCTGTTTGTGGAGTCCTAACCGTCATGTTCCTGAGGCCGAGAGATTCAGCTAGTTCGACTAGTTCGTTGTGGTAACTGACATTCTCAGCGACACGCGGGTCATAGCCTCCAGCTACAGCGAGCCTCAGGCCGGCACGCTTCGACTTGCTTAGACCAGCAAAGGCCTTGATAGCGAGCGCGATATCCTTCTTCCGCTCAAATCGATTGATACTCAAGACATACTTCATCCCATTCCACAGCGGCTTTTCGCCTAGTCTTTTCTCTTTAGTCTTGGTGTCCACGCAGGGATACACAGTCCATAGGTCCCTTTGGCTTGCGAGCGCAGGCCACGTCCGACGGACCACCCCTTTCGTGAAATTGGAATTAACAGCGATGGCGTCTGCGAAGCTCATGCTCCATTGTTCCCAAAAGTCGAATGGCACTCGGTAGACCCGTTTCAACCACTGCTGTCTGCCTTGGGCCAACAAGAGGTCCGGGAAATGACAGTAGAAGAATATGCGGCCGTCTGGTTGTAGGTACTGCAACAACGGCAGGCCGGCACTGAGTTGGTCGACAAAGTACGCATCGGGGCGTAGATCGCGGAGTTCGGATGTGAAATATATCTGGAGGATCAGGTGAAGCTGGCGAAGTATGGCGCAGAGGATACTAAATCGTCCGAAAAGTGAGGGCGGGATGAGGGTATTGCCGCGGACACGGACATCGAGGGTTCCTATAAAACACGGCCACCGATTAGTATATGATGAGCAGTGAAACGGAATGTGAAATGTGGCACAAGTACTCACCATCCCGAGCCTCGTCGAAGCAGTGGCCGGGATCGCAGTGGCTCGTGAAGATGACGACCTTGTGGCCTCGCTTCTGCAGGCCCACGGCGGCGTCCACGACAAGCCTTTCAGCGCCGCCGATGCCCAGGTCGGGATGTAGAAAGGCTATGGTCTTGCCGTTTTCCGAGGGGGGTTCTTCCCTTTTGTCCGCAGGGTTTGTTGCCATGATGGAAGTGGGGGGCTAAGGCGCTCTGCCCTCTGCCATTGCCTGAGGAGGGGGGATAGACAAGGTTAAGTGAGGATGCGAGATGCAAGATGCGAGATGCGGCTCAAGCTAAGCTATTGTCATTGTACTAGTACCACCTGTAGTGTACGGAGTACTTACTAAGTAAATAATATCTGTCACTTTCAGCCCTACGGCCTACGGTCTTACCCCACCTTCCCCATCCAAAGCTGTCCCTTGTTCAGATCCTGTTCTAGCTCTTAAGCCACCCCAAGCCACTTACCCAGGTACGCCTTAGTTGGGTACATGTAGTGTACGTTACTTGGTCAGATAAAGTAGGCCAGATAAAGTAAAGGTCACCGTCACTGACTCTAAAAAGGACTTGGAAAGGAGAAATACACCAGTTTGTCTACCGAACCTATGAAAACCAAAGCTGTTCTTTTTTAAAAGCAAGCGGGCTAGCAGCTTCTCGACATCCCATACCATGGCAGGCCCGGCAAGACACCTTCTCTACACCAGTGGCTGCGAGCTGTGGCTACCCGCCAGTCGAAATGCCTCTACCTACCTAGGTACCTAAGGTAGCTACCCAACCTCCATCGCTGCACCCGCTAATAAACGCCTAAGATATGCAGGGTATGTTTGGGAAACCAGACCGAGCTCCTGACCCCAAGACCCAAAGGAAAAGGATACAAGAACCCAAACGAAGAGAAGGAAGCAAGATATTTCCCCTGCGCCATTCTAGGGTATCAGTCCCAAACAAGGAAGAATTAATTATGATTTCCCACTATCCGGCGGTACCCCCCTACAACTCCCACCCCCAAGAGACGTGCGACCGCGTCCCATCTTACTCGCTGACACTCTGCTCGTCGTAATCGCTTTCGGTCGCTCCAACGTCCTCGTCATGTCTGCGGAGTGGATTTAACCCCATTTCGTTCCGCACATCTCTCTGTATCCGCAAAAAATACTTTCGAAGAGTCGCGAGCCCCCGTAGAAAACCCCGATCCGGCTCGTCGAGATGATGGGGTGGGCATGGCTTGTCTGTAGCCAGGTCACCGGCCGTGACGCTATTCGCAAAGTCCGCCATCTTGAAATCGATTTCGGCCCCGTTCTTTTGGCGTCTTTTCACGTCCCACGCATCCTCCGTATCGGTTGCGAAGTCCGTAGTTGAGTCCTCAGCAGCCGTATCATCGCCATCGCTGGATGTCCCAGCATCATAAAACATCAGAAGACTGGCAGCATAGAATCGATATCCACGTAGACGACGAATAATTACTTCCAGTTGGTTGAGTTTCTGCAGTATAGTGGGAATGTGTCTTAGGATACTACTAGAATCCACGCCATCATAGAGAAACATGGTCAGTGTATCTTGAAATTCTTTCCCGGCTTTCAAATCTCGTCCGTAGTATTTATCACGAAATACATACGTCTCTGATTTGGCATCCCAAGTTTGCAGGCCACAGACTCTAACCCCTAATTCTCGAGA
This sequence comes from Xylaria grammica, assembly GCA_004353285.2. Classification (NCBI taxonomy): domain Eukaryota; kingdom Fungi; phylum Ascomycota; class Sordariomycetes; order Xylariales; family Xylariaceae; genus Xylaria; species Xylaria grammica. The sequence continues at coordinate 5,105,865 of NGZP02000009.1, forward strand.
TGTCGTCTCTGCGCATTTCCGCCGTTGGGATTCGCGTTTCTTCGGACCTGCATCGACACCGTACTGCCGAGTTCCCATCTTCAAATCCATGATGCAAGGTCTTTTCATCCCGGCGGTTAGGTCCTCAAGTAATAGGAAATATTCGACCCTCGAGTGATGTTGGGTTTGTGCTTCTTTTGGATTAACCGGACGAGTAATCTTCCCTAGTTCCATTTCTGCGTCGGGTGTTGTAGGAGGTAGTATGGAAGATAGGTCAGGTCCGGGTGAACTGAGTTCTGCCGAATTGCCGCAATCTACACCATTTGAGGCTGCTTTCTCGTTCTTGACCGCGCCGTTAAGAAGCGGCGAGAGAGCTACCATCTCGCTATCGCCCCGGTATCTAACATCGTCTGCGTCTTCAAAGTATTTCAAGTCACCACGTGATTCACCAACGTCCTGGGGCTTACGTCGCAACTTGCTGCCAGAGTAACGTCTCTTTTGTACTCGTGGGGAGAGTTTTTCGCCTAACACGTCCGCTTCTGGTGCGCTGGTGCCGGTTACGTCTTTTACATGATCCGCGCCGCCTACAGCCAAGCCGCCTCTCGGCCCTAGGTCGCTATGACTCTGCATGAGAACTGCCTGGCTTCTAAGATTGCTTGATTCATCGGATAACGTGGACTTGTGCTCGCCCTTCATTGTCGAAGAAGTTGCCGTGGCATTCAATTGATGAGGCTGTACCGAACGACGGGGAACAGAGCGGTGATATGATGCAGGTTTCTGGTGTTTGTGGACAGTGATAGGCTGTTTCAGGAACGCATCATTGAACACTTCGTTCCTCAGTTTTTTGTTGACCATTGTCGCCCCCCAGCTATTCGCGTGTCGATGATCTAGCGTGGGCCGAGCAGTTCGAGAAGCATCGTGATCTGGTGTTGGTGACGGCATATCACTCACGCGGTGTTGTAGCATAGCCGCGGATGCGCTTTTTGGCCGCTCTCTAATCCCTGAAACCATGGAAGGTTGGAGCAAGCTTCTGGGTAAAATATGACGATTATCCACGAACGTAACGGTAGGGACCGGGATGTGTCCCGACTGGAGAGACTGGCTCACTACTCTCCGGCGGTTTTCTTCATCGTAACCATTGGACGACGGTCGAACCCTAGTCTTGGTGTTGCCATCTGTGCCCGACTGGACATCAGATTCACTCGATAGCTTTCCGATTCCGGGGATTTCGTCTTTTCTTATCGTAGACCTCCGACGCGGTTGCTTCTGATATGTAACATTCAGAACCCCAATATACCTAGAAATCGGATTAGCCAACTCTCGGTAATCCCGACTGATGCCACACAACAATTATGCTGATACAGTCAAGAGGAAGGTGTATGATTTTACAGACCTTGGCAAGAAAGGCAAAAGATCGCGGTGATATCGTTCTATTTTTTCATAAAACTCATTTTCTCGATTATTAAGCTGTTTGCAGACGGCTCTCTTGGAGAACCTCCAAATGGTTGTGTGACCCCCAACTTGATGTTTGTATGGGATTAGTTCAATAGCTTCGAGAGGTACCTTAGGTCCTAGCTGATGCTCATGCACTAGATCTTCGTAGTATCGAGAGACTGGCCGCGAGGTCATTGCGGTCATATCACATGGCTTCTTTTTAAGTTCAGTTTCATTTGAAACAGTATCTTGGCGATCTTCTTGGTGGGACAAGTCCCGACCACGTAGTATGCTGTCTTTCCTACCTTTGGGTATGTCTTCGTCATGTAGACTAGTCAGGCTTTCGCCTTCGGCTTCTGGCTCATCGGCTTTCACTAGCCACGGGTGGAAATCTTTGGGAATGGAACGAGTACTAGGACGTTGTGGCTCAACTTTTTCAATCACACAAGATCCCTGCCCCGTAGAATCCTCCAGGCCCTGATGTGGCAAGAACACCGCAGATGATATCTTTTCTTCAGACGACTCCTCGTCTTCCTCGACAGCCTCACTAATTTCTGCAATGCGACGTGCCGGGTGTGTAGGATTGTGCATGTCAATTTCCCCAGACACCTCCACCTCTTTACTCCCAATACGAGACCTGTTGGTAAGTCCTGATGATGACAGAGATCTTCCTGTCTGGTGCGGGAAATTACCAGGCTCAGTCGCCATAAACTTGTCATTCCGAAGACTGAAGTAGTCACCCTCAGTGGGTTGGTTAAGAGGAGTCTCGGCGGCATGGGTACTAGATGGCGGGTATTCAGTGTGTGATAGAGGCTGTGGATCCTCAACCTCAAGTGACTGTTGCGGAGTCGTCAGAATCTTCGGACTATGGTTAGTCGAGACGCGCGTATGCTGTTGCCCTTCTGTTCGTAACCCTTTTGATGGCGGTGTCCTTTCCTGCTGTGAGGTAAATTTTGATTCCTTTCGTTTAATTTTGTCGGCTGGAAGGCCTTCCTTGAAGAATCGTAGACTGTGGCTCGCCTTACGACTTCGTGTTGGCTCCATTCCGGCTAGTACCTCGGCAATGGATTTCTCGACTTGGCCATCCTGACGTCCGACAATATCCTCAGTGCCAATGGACCAAGCCTTCTCCGGGCCCATTGATACCGTTCTCTCAGTCCTCCACGCCCGATATTCAGCGCGCGAATTAGAGTTAGTCTCTGAATAACTAAAGCGTGAGAAAGCGCTATCGCCGCAGTTGTACGTAGTGCTCCCAACATTATCCAAGGACAATTTGCTGGAGTCAATCCGATGGAGACGGGCCTCTTTCTCTGTGCGCTCTAGAGACCTTCCTCTTGCCCGAGTCATAAGAAAAGAACCTGGGTGTTCCCTAATGACCGCGATCGTCTCTGTAATTCCGGGCATCGCAAAGGGCCTAGGGACGACAGTCGCAACCCCAGAATATGTCGGTGAATACAGGGAAGGCAAAGATATGGATCGAACAAGGCCAATTGGTCTTCGAGGAGCAACTGGTTGTAGGGAAGCGCCTGAGAAATGCGCTAAGGCCTCAGGGCGCGGCTCGAGGGGGGTCAACTCTTGAGCGTTGCCAGATACATGTTTGGATTGATTCGATCGGGAGGTTTGCTCATTAGGTTGTATGTGGTTATGGGTGGGCTGGCGCTGGTCCGTCTGAATCGTAGCGGAAGAGGAAGAGGGGATGCCACGTGCAGAAGCGAGAGCTTGGGTTAGCAAAGAGGGCCCATTGGGTCTGGAGACGGCCAGCGGCGGCCGTGGTCTTTTATGAAGATAGTCGTCATGGTCGGCAGCAATAGCCGAAGACTGAGGTAGGGAGGACGAAACAGGTACGCCAAGAGAGTTCGGCGAAGGGGGAGAAGCGAGGGCAGTAGAGCGTGCATGGTCATGATTTGACAGGGAGCCAGTCAGAGCTGTGAATGAGGAGGGCTGTTCGTCAGTCGCAAGCGTAGTACCAGTAGGAGAGGTAGCAGAGGCACTAGGATGAGGAATTGACGTGACTGGCAGGGACTCGCTCACCCGTGCAGCATATGCGGCATTTTCGGGTTGACAAGAAGGGCTGGACATGAGGTATGCATCTGGGGGGGAAGGATGGCCTTCTCGGGTTGGGTCAGATTGGTCGAGAGAAACGTCAAAAGACGAGGGTGGGAAAAGTACAGCAGAGGTCACGAAGTGAATGCATGTGGTGTAATTTAGTATCTTGGATTGGAGAGGGTGGCGTTGATCGTTTAGGTGCAATTTGGCAATTTGGGGGTGGAGCCACTCCCCTCAAGAGGCTTCTGTGCCACTACGACACTACGACTGCCACTATTAGTACGGGCTGCCACCACATCCTTGTCTCTGTACCTAGGTAGTAGGTAGTGAGTTCCCGTCCCTGTCACTGCGTCACTGCAGCACAGGTACAGATTTGTAGGTAGGTGGCACCATACCATACCTAGGTAGGTACCATACCTACCGTCTTACATACCCGTCTTGAGTTAGGTACAGTACCGGAACGCTCAGATTCTGTCGAGATGGCCCCCATCTCACAGGTACCTCCTAATCACCTTCTCTGGGTGCCTGTCTAAGGTAGGCACCTACGGTATAAGCGACATGTACTATAGGTACGTACCCATCTTCTGCCCATCTCTCCTCCACTGGCCAGGTGCACGGTACGGGTGGGTACCGAATTTTAGCGAGTCTCAGTAGCGGCACCTTGGGGAGGCAGTGTGTAAGCTAAGTAGATAAGTACTGTACCTACAGAATTATTGGGGGCATGTTGTACATTGTATCCTCGTCTACGCTTCCCGTGGCACTGGCTTTGACCGGCGCAACTCGTGTACCATTCCAGGCTTGGTACTGGCAGGCATAACGACTCCGAATGCAACGTTCAATCTGGATGGCACCAAATTGAATTGCCGCTCCCACGTGTCTTGTGTTGGGCGTAATTTGGTGTCTGCCAAGGCTATATTTACCTCTCTATCTGTCTAGGTACCTAGGTAGGTAGGTATCTATCTCTACTACGACTAATTCGTACCTCTCTAGAAGTAAGGTAGGTAGTATCAGTATCTAGTGTACCTAAGGTACTACGACTAGGTAGTCTTCGTGGTTCCACTTAGGTACCTTATAAAGTAAATGCTACCCAATCCGCGAAACCGCTATTAGTAGTACATACACATCTACCATCTCTTGCTCTTGCTCATCACAATGTGATAATACACGATACAAGGCACACAGGCAGTTCACTAGTAAGCGGGAATTGAGAGCATTGACATTCTCTTATCAAATAGTCGTTAGCGGTGGTTCCGCGTGGTCGAAGTGAACCTTTTCTTGACCGCCTCCGATTTCAATTAAACTCGGGCCACAGTCCACGTTTCACTGTTTTCGCTTTTCATAGGCCGTCTTTTGGCTCTGGGTATTGATCAATCTCCCGTCCAAGGTGACACACGGCCTTATACTAAGTAGTACGGTATCATAGTATTCAAGGGCAAATCCGAGACTGAACCAAACCGAAGACCACCGATTCTCCTTGCCCATGGCCTCACAGCTAATCAAGCGAGACAGAATTACGCATGTACAACCACCCGACGATTTGTATAACTATTTAACGAGCCGCTATTTAACAATGCTTCCATGTGGAACCTGGTGAAGTTCTAAGCCACTTAGCCATTGTCGTAATCAGGTACCCAGACAGGTACCCGAAATCTTTGGTATCACTCACCGCTCTCAGCATATCTCTTCCCAAACAGTCGTTCGTTACGTTGTTCCCGATAAGAAAGTTGCATGCCGCCGTCTTTGGTAGAACCGGGTTAAAAGACGCAGCAAATAGCAATTAACCGCTATACGCGCCAGAGATATTTCCGGCAATCATCAGACCCATTTCATATCATGAACCACTTGACGGAACGGAACGTCTCACCCATCAGTAAGTGACTCAGCCAACACTTGTCGATCAAGGCCTCTTGTTAATGGGTATTACCTAGTACAAACGAATAATACGCCTGTCAACTAATAGAACGCATCATATATATTGACAAGGGTCTCGGCAAGATACCGTAGACTCAAGGATCTCAAGATTGTCTCTCAACCAATCATTTAACAACGTGATGTCTAAACTCATTCGCCTTGGAGTTGTCATTGATTTCGGATCCATTATAAACAGTTGTCACGCATTAACTATTTTTGCGCACCAGCGGTACAATGCTTATGTCTTTCATAAAGACACTATATAGTCACTGTTTTTCAAACTAAACAGAGTACAGTCAAACATGGGGACTATGAGACAATTCTCATTGCTCGCGTATTGCTATATCCTGTGCTAATAATGACATTCATTATTGTCTTAGGCTTGAGAAGAAACCAACATATCGCATCCCAAGTTGAAGTTGAGCAATTAGAATGAAGGTGATCGCCCTCTATAGCTTCCTAGTTCTCTCCCTTGAGTCAGTTGACGGATACTGCTCGGTGGTAACAAAACCAGAACTACACATCCAGTATATTTCATTCTCGGTTTTCCATATCAATATACTGCGACGTCTTTTCGATTCTCGCTCCCGCCGCTTTCAGCAAATTCTCACCCTTTACTCGTCGTTATTCCCAGCGGAAGGAATCTTCCATGCACATATGCTTCAAAGGCTAGTAAGCAACTTAGAAAAAGTAAAATGAGATCGCTCTCTCGATATCCGATTGAAGCCGACCGTCTAGTCTTACTAGTATCGAAAGCAGACAAATATATGCCCTTCGATCAATTATTTCTAAAGGTTGATTTTTGGTCTTTCGACCGAGTCCCACGACTAGCTAGCTGACATTACAACATTCGATTTACTCCCATCCGATTCCCGACTTATCCTATAATACGTTTCCCGCGAAGTACGAGCATATAGAACTGAAAACGTTTCGGGAAAATTAACAGCAGGAAGAGATATCCGTTCAAGTCGAATACGCTGTCTCATATTGAAACATTCACATATTACGAGCATAACCACATTGTCTTAAAGCTCTTCAACCATACAGGCAACCGAGCTGATTGGCATGGACGACAATTTCTCGCGAAATCTCTTCATTAAGCGTCAAGATGCGCGTTGTGGCCAACCCGGTGGTGCAGTACACTTCACCTGGACTCCAATTTGCTTTAAGATGATTCAGTAGAGTGTGCTGGGTAGTCCGAACCTCACATTGGTTGGTCGGACAAAACCGAGATGGGAACGACGTAATCCCCGCACCCGCTAGAGTTGCATAGGCCAGGGGTGCGGATCGAGGCAAGTGGACGATCTTCCGTACCACTGCAGCTTGGAACCTTTCCGCTACGTCGCCCAGAAGCTCGCCCACTTACCTCGCCCCCTTAGTTGATTACCTACTTAGTACTTAGTAGGTATATTGATGTACTTAGTATTACTTAGTAGACTACCGAGGGGGAAGGTGGGGGGATTATAGCCAATAGAGTTGAAAGGAGAAGAGAGAAGCGTAGATATCTGCTATGATTGGCTGGATATAGGATATGAGGTAAAGAAGGGACGTACTAGATAGCCTTATAGATAAGGTCAAGAGAGGGAGCTTTTGCGACATCATGATGACAGTTTCGCCATGATTGACGATGCTTCAGCAGCTGACCGGCAATACAGGACCCCCCCAGACTGACGCTAAAATGACGGGCCTTGCCAGGAATGGAGCAGATGCGGTTTAGCGCTTGCGTAAAGTCACACTATAAATGCAGTGAGGCTTACCAATGCAACCCGAGCAGCCTAGAACCCATTTCGAGGTTGAACGGAAACAGGAAGATGGAAACAGAAGAAGACGGAGGGAGAAGGGCGTTGCTTATCACGGAGCTGACGTTATCGGTAAGCCCGACTTGTGGCATCGCGTTAAGCCGGCGATAGAATAAAGGCAATACCTTAGGTAGGTGTAGAAGACGCATGGGAAGAAGTAGTAGGTAGTTGTACACCTTGCTGTTTCTTATTGTCTATCGAACCTAGGTAGAGTAGAGTAGGTAGATACAGTAGATATCGCAGAACCCCATCGGGCAGATATGTAACCTTGTAACCTAGGTATTACTACTACTAAGTAGTAGTGTGGATGGTGGACTGGGGGTGGGAGGACCATCGGGTACTGCACCAACAACCTTACAACCTTGACGTAAACCCGTTTCACCTAGGTGGGCTCCATCAGCCCTGGCTGTTAGGTTTGTTCCCACCACTTGGCCCATTTTGGTGCCATTTGGTGTTTGAAACCGGGCAAAAGAAGCCAGGCCCTCACGCAGCCGTCTCCCTCAGCTTGGGCAGTGTCCGGGTGTCCAGGGTAAATAAAATAAAGAAGGCACACATCTACCATGCAATAGTGCGGCCTTTCCGGCACTTTATACGATCCTACCTACCGAACCCTGGATTCATATGGCATCTACTACACTAATACACCAACCTGGGTAGATTGATTATCTAATACCCAGGCTACTATATATACATACATGCGTAATATAGTAGTTACCTAAGTACGGCATAATTGTACATGTTTACAGTAACGCTGGCAGCTTCTCATTCCTCCATGTGACTCGACTCCCTTGACAAACTTGGAAGTCCTGAAGCTGCCATATCCCTGCCTCGTGTATATCTCTCGCCTCTAGCACTCTCTGGCATTTTCCTCTGGCATTTTCCTCTAGCATTTCTATTTTTCCCACCCTCTGTGTACTTCCGCACTCTTCTTTTCGCCTTCCGTTAGTTACTGAGGTAGTTGGTCGATGACACTTGCGCCATCCCAACACGACCTAAAGTAATCGCGATTCTCCGGCGCCGTCCTCACACTCACTTCTTTCTACCCGTTTCTTTTCCCTCGTGCCAAAGTATTCTTGCCCGCTTTTTTGTGGCGCCTTCTTCTTTTCCCTCTTTCGAATCGAATCGGCACCTGTTCGCTACTCGATCGCAGTTCTTACGTATCTATAACAGCAATACAGTCTACCTCATTTGCAGTGCGCCCACCAATACACAGTATTTTGTGGATTCGAAACACTATTCGAGTACCCAACTCAACTCTTCGTGTTCCTACCATCGCGGACAAAGGCGACGTGTGCAGTGTGCCAACCATACTTCCGAGTACTCGCGCTAGACAAACTCGGTGGTGCTTTGTGTCATTTCTGCGGTAGCTACTGTGTACCTATTTCTTTTCCGTCTCTGGTAAGCGTGGAATCTGGAAATGCAAAACGCCAGCCGCGCACTGTCCCCGCCAGCATCAACACCTAAACAATCGCCATCACCATGCGCCGCGCATCCACCGATCTGGCCGACCCGGCTCGAAACATCGAAGAGTCTGTCGGGACCCCTGATTCAACCACCCCAGAACCCGATCTCGATCTGGACATGACTCTGTCCATCGAAGAAGACGAACACCGGATTCACACTCCACCTCCCCACATTGCTGCGCGCTTCTACCGCCGAACACAGAATCGTCGAAAGGACTCCGCCGCTTCATCGCGCAGAAACTCTATAGCCTCTGCCCAATCTCGTTCCTCACATGGTTTTGCCAACCATGGCGGCCCCCAGAGCAGATTCATCGCCCAGCAGATGCGTCGCGCCTCTATTCTCGAGGATCGCAAAGCACGTCTCGCCGACCGAGCCGCCCATGCCGAGAAGGTACGCCTGAGGGCTGCCGTAGCGAAAGCCGCCCAGCAGAAGAACTCGAATTCTGAAGCCCGCGCTTTGGCCGCCGCCCAAGCCCGAGAGAAGAACCTAGCTGAGATCGTCGCAGCTTGTGCCGAAGAAGTCAAACGTGCGAAGGCAATTGCAGAAAGCATGAAAGAGAAGAGGGAACAAGAGATACACAAACTAAGGCTACAAATGGAAGAACGCTTTGCCGAGGCCGAGAGGAGAAGGGAAGAGTTGCGGAATCGCCAAGCCACACGACGCTCGCGGGCTCATAGCAATATGACTAGGAAATCGGCTGGCGACTCCAGTGCATCGGAAGGTGACGAACATGAGTCGTCCAGCTTGAGCGAAGAGACTACAATGAGCGAGGACGTCGCAGCATCCAAAGTCCAATGGTGGTGGAGGGGCTTGTTGAGGAGAAAAGCAGTCCACCATTTTTCGGAGATCGGCTTGAATATTGACGGAGTTAGAGAGACATCATTTGATAAAGTCGTCGAACTTCTTGGCCAAGAGCCAGTGCTTATGGTGACGGCACGAGTGCTTCGTATATGTGGTTTGAGCGAGGGTGACGCTGGGTCTGTCGCTGAGATAGCTGCTATTCGGACCTTTTTGAGCGCTTTCCTCATCCTTGGACATCCAACGCAAGTCCTCAGCAATAAGGATCATAAAGGGGAACAGGAACAGGTTGGATCTTCTCAAGGGCAACCCATCCCTCGCGATGATCTGGCTAATCCTCAATTACAGGATCTCGTTGCCAAAGCACGAGATTTATTAATCTCCTTCGAAAACATCTTGTCGCGGCTAACCTCGTTGAACAACTATACGCCGCCGCCGGCTTTGCAAGGAACTCTGCCAGAAGTTTACGCCACCTTTCACAACGCATTCATTGCCTGGAAAGCACGGGACTCGGACGCTCTGGTTGACGTTATGATTTTACAGTTCGTGGAGCTGGATGCTATTCTTCAAACTGTCAAGGATCGTACAGAGGGGGCCGTTACTGAGTCTTATCTGCAGAGCATCAGGGAGAATCAACTGATGCTCATGGTTCGGATCAAGAGGCTCACAGGCGCTCAAGAGGGGAAGAGGAGGATATTTGAGGCAGTGAAGCAGGCAAGAAAGGCCAGAGCGGCAAAGAAGCCCGCCGGAGACACCAAACCACGGGTTGCCGAACACCCCCTAAGCCCCGAAGGCTCTTCCATGGTCGATCGTGCCACAGCAGATCATGTCATTTCTTCGCAATTACAGACACTAACTCCGCCGCCAACGCCTTCTAGCAAGCAAGAATCAAAGCAACCGATAAGCCAGTCGAACTATCCTCCTATCTTGCCAGACAATAGAATTATTGTTCACGAGTTAGCCATCAACCGGGAATACCGCATCGAATTCGAACACTTCCAAGAGCAACACAGGTCCCGCATGGAGCCACTCTTCAAGGACCTCCGCTTAGGACCAAGAAACGAAGAGAAAGAATTCCATTATCTCGTTATCATGGCCAACTATATAAAAGACAGGCTACAACACCTTGTTAAGCCTAGTTCGACAATGTATGCCTTTATCGGCGAAATGCTGGATACTGAGGTGGCTGCACGCCAGTTCCAGACTGGCAGCTTTTCTTACGAGAAATTATTTTCTTCGATGGGCTCTCTTCTTCCTAAGCTTTGCGCCCCGGTGAGGGACGACGAAGTTAAGGATCTGGTAGACAACAAACTTAGTCAAGGTCCTATCGTTGATCGTTTCGAGGCACTCATCTCCTTTATTGATGTAATGCTTTATGACTATGCCAACTATATGCTGCAAGTAGCAGCGCCCAACCTCGCCGAACACGCCTCGCCGTATGAAGCGAAGAAGTTTGCTGAGGAATTAGACAGCGGCGCAGTCACGCTGACTCGCGCAGAGGCGGCATGGCGGGACGCCCGAAACAAGGTGCATGCGGAAGCAGGCCGCCGTGATCCGGAGGGTATCAATCACCCAAAGTCCCGACCGACCCCCGACAAGATTTACTGGCAGATGCTTGTAGACCAATTCACACAGCCTTCACCATCAGCTGATACCTTACCAGAGCCTTTAACTCTTGATGGGAAGCGTCGGGTGCGTCTCGGTCGCCAAACACTTCGTATTGTCACTGCAGGTGCTATTCTTCTGCAGTGTAAGAACATGTTGAAACGCGACGTTCGGGCCCCTTGGAAAACAGAGGCCGGCCGCGTGTTCACCCTTCTCGAGTCGATGGATGACAGGGCTAAGCCTCTGGACCGATCGACAGCTGTGCATGGCATCATGGCAGCTCTAGAAGCCGGACGCTCTATGCCTGCAGCCACGAAAAAACATTTGCAAGCTCTTGTAACTAGGGTTCTAGAAGCTTGCATGGATGCTAAACATAACAACACGGAGCCCAGGGAGCCAGTGATGAAGCTCCTGCTTACCCGTCTCAGGGGGCATATTCTCGCGAGGATACAGGCAGGTTCCGCAAGCGAGAAGATTAGGGCCACAAGTACTGCCGGGGAGAAATTAGCAGGGTTGGGGTTACCCGAATTTGTCGAAAGAGTGCGAGAAATGATTGAAGAGATGAGCCGAGTTGGGAGTGTTGACCGAGATACTCATGGAGTTTGGTGGGAAGGGGTTGCTACGAAGGTAGACCAGGAAGAGTCTGCCAAGCTGCGCAACACGATCGCACATTAACGTTAGGGATGCAGGATAGTCATGTTAGCACGTATGCATTTTGGGGGAGGGATAACTTTGCATTGATCTGTATTCACACATATGGTTCTTCTGGCTTGGGATAGGGGACTGGCGTTCAACAGGTGGGCATGAATGAAATACTGGGCATGGTTGACAACAAGGAAGGCCTAAGTTGGGCTTCGGATTTCTTCAGATTGCCAATTTCTTTAGGGTGTGAGCTGCCCACAGCTCGCCCATATCATCTAAACTAGTAACAACTACTAGTAGCGTTGCTTAAAGCTGTGATGCTTTTGCCAATACATAAATAACAGCAGAGTTTCTTGACAAAAACAAGCATGATATCTAGTGACTCTTGTCTCCGAATCATGTCGATACCTTATGTTCATTTGTGGTAACCTGGATGCTCCGATATCTCCATCTACTGCAACCATCCCAGTACCTAGCACAAGCCTAATTTAACGTTCTTGTTACAAGTAACACGTCGGTGATGGCACCGAGCTCAATAAATCCAAGTTCCTAAGGAATACATTAGGTACCTCTTACCCAAGTACATAGGTAGGCATGCATGCCATATCACTGAGCTACAGGGCACCTACCTACATACCTAGGTAGGTTAAGCCTTCAGTTGAATTAAAGTCCCAAGGTACTTACTTATACAGCACGTGATTTCGCGGGGCGATTTTGAGCAAGGGCCCCAATTCAACGCGTCGTCTTCTTCGTTGCCCAAGAGCCACAATTGACCGACAGACTGCTGCAAGGTACCTAGTCTAGGCCTCTCTACCTAACTAAGCCTTGAAGAGGTACCTCCAAGTACTTCTTCTCGATAGGCACTCGGAGCTGAGACGGGACCTCAGAATGTCAGCTTCCGTGCTTGATCTTTATCAATGAAACCACAACACTACCTAAGTAACTAATGAGGTCGTGAATATACTTACTTCTGTCCCTTACCTACTCTCACGTCCCTTATGTCTCTTATGTTACTCCTCTATCACACCAAGTCGCAATTCAGCGTGCGCTCGTTTACTTAAGTACAACATGCCATCACCATCACAATTGACGGGTATGCTCCCCCCCCCTCTGTCTCTCCATTTACAACCAAGATTACAGCCAAGACACCGAATCTAAATTCTACCATACTCTATTACGCTTGCCTAACATTACCCCAGGTGCGGACACAGTTCGCATCCTCGTCGCCACTGACAACCATGTGGGCTACGAGGAGCGCGACCCCATCCGCAAGGATGACAGCTGGAAGACATTCGATGAGATCATGAATCTAGCACGTACGGAGGATGTAGGTGCCTAGTCTTTTCTGCATATTTGGGTGTCGTGCTTACCCGATATGCCATACCTCAGGTGGACATGGTCTTGCTCGCGGGTGACCTCTTCCATGATAACAAGCCCTCGAGGCTCTCCATGTACCATGTTATGCGGTCCCTCCGCAAAAACTGCCTCGGCATGAAGCCGTGTGAGCTCCAGTTCCTCAGCGACGCCAATGAGGTCTTCGCGAGTGCCTTCGGCCACGTTAACTACGAGGATCCGGACATGAACATTTCCATCCCCGTATTCTCGATTCATGGCAACCACGACGACCCCAGTGGCCAAGGTAACTATTGCTCACTCGACCTGCTTCAGGTTGCTGGCCTCGTGAACTACTATGGCCGCACCCCCAAGGTGGACGAGATCGACGTGAAACCCGTCTTACTCCAGAAAGGCCAGACCAAGTTAGCCCTTTACGGAATCAGTAACGTGCGCGATGAGCGCATGTTTCGGAACTTTCGTGACCACAGAGTGAAATGGTTCCGACCAAATCAGCAGTCAACAGACTGGTTCAACTTACTTGCCGTTCACCAGAACCACCACGCCCATACCGCCACTAGTTATTTGCCTGAGAACATGCTACCGGAGTGGCTCGATCTAGTCGTTTGGGGCCACGAGCATGAGTGCCTCGTTGATCCCCGACATAATCCCGAAACAGGATTTCATGTCATGCAACCCGGTTCGTCCGTCGCTACGTCACTGGTACCGGGCGAGGCCGTCGCAAAACATGTCGCCGTACTCAGTGTTACCGGTAAAGACTTCTCGGTTGAGAAACACCGCCTCAAGACCGTTCGGCCTTTCGTCACTGACGAGATTGTCCTGGCCACCGACGAGAGATTCAAGGGTCTCGAAAAGAAGAAGGAGAATCGACAGGAATTAACTCGAAAATTGATGGCCGTCGTGGACGAGATGATCGAAGAAGCCAATGCGGAATGGGACTCTTTACAAGAGGCCGATGTAGACGAAAGTGAGCGGCCGAGACCCTTGATCCGCCTGAAAGTTGAATACACAGCACCAGATGGGGGCCACTATGATATCGAAAATCCTCAGCGTTTTTCCAACCGATTCTCAGACAAAGTCGCCAACACGAACGACGTAGTCCACTTCTATCGCAAGAAGACGGTGCAGAGTATGTACCCCTATTGACAACTTTTCTGTATCCTTTTTTCTTTATAATACTAATGTAAAATAGAACGTGCTACGGCCACCGATGCGCTATCCGATGAGGTTGTTGCCAGCCTAGCAGAGATGGATAGCGTAAAAGTTGCGAAGCTTGTAGAGGAATATTTGAAAGCCCAGTCACTAAAGATACTCCCCCAGGCGCCATTTGGCGACGCAGTGACACAGTTCGTCGATAAAGATGACAAGCATGCTATGGAGCAGTTTGTCATCGACTCCCTGTCAGGCCAGGTCAAGCAGATGCTATCGTTAGAAAATGATGACGAAGACCTAGACGGCGCAATGGAAATGATCAAGAAGAAACTCGAGCACCAATTTACTACCGGTCAACTAAAACGAGGCCCAAGACTAAGATACAAACCGAAACCTGATGATTGGGATACAGACCTCGAGGGTGGACATTGGGAGGATCAGCCTGAGGCAATCGATCATACCCCGGTGGTAGAGGAAACCCCGCAGCCCGCGCGACCTCGAGCCCGCGGACGAAAGCCTACACATACGGGATTTCTCGACGACGATGATGATGACGAAATGGACATTATAGATAATGGGGGCACTGGAGCAACTAAAACGAGAGGACGGCCAAAAGCAGCAGCCACCCGGGTCAAGGCAGCTCCAAAGGCCCCAGCTAAGAAGGCACCCGCCAAGGGCCGCGGCCGTGGCCGCAAGCAAGCCGACGACAACGAAGACGAGGACGACGATATTGTCATGGATGATGATAATTACGACCCTCCCGCTCCTCCCCCAAAACGCACTACAACAACTAGGGCTGCGGCTACACGATCACAACCATCACGTTCACAGGCCTCCTCGCGAGCGACTACTTCCGCTTCCGCCTCAGCGCCAAAGACCCGACAGACCAGATTGAATTTTTCACAAAAGGCAACTCAGCAAGAACCACTGGAAATCAGCGATGATGAAATATCTGATGATCCTTTCGAGACGGCGCCCTCAACGAGGGCTAAGAGACGCTAGGGATTGGGTGGCTTGAGGGATACGGGCCGTTGCCATCCCCAATTCTTAGGCGTTGATGCTATCGAGTGTCACGGGTTTAACGATATGTTGTTACTCGGCTACACTAACAAACTATTATTGGGCATGTTATAGGAGACAGACATTAAGTCTTCTTAAGTCAAATTCAGCTATCTTCTACGTATAGGTACTATGTTGGTTTGTTCTTTATTAAATACACGGGGAGGAAGCGAGGAGCCAGGTCGGAAATGCGACGACAGTTATAGCTTAGCTAGCACGGCATGTAGATCGCAGATAGATTCACTCATTGTTGGCACGTTACCAGAAACTTTCTTACGCAGCCTGTGCGATCTGTCACTTTTCCATGCACTGGCGAACTTTCAGTAGCCGGTTGTTGGTCGCTGCCTTGACCTATCCATCTCTTTCTGTCTCGTTGCAGACGTAAGTACCTTCGCCAGATTTGAGGTGATATACTACTCATCTAACAGCCTAATAGCAGGGCCATGGGTGTTGCGATCTGTTCAGATCAACCCCAAAACAGCGGCCTGATAGCGTCTCGTCTCGTTAATATGTAACCAACTATTATGTTTCTACTAGAAATAACTCTTATTATTGGAGAAGGGAGGGTTTAGGTCTGTCATAAGCAAAATAGGCTTCGCTACCTAACTACCTCATATAGCCCATACTAGAATCTATACAGCCACAAGCTCTCAAGGTCTCGTTATGACACGGTTGCATGCCTAGCAGATATATTAAGCTCACTGTAAATGGGACGTTTCGGGCCAAAGACTGCCTAGTTCTTTTTTTTTTTTTAAAATTATACCAGCCAACCAGTTCATGACGTTTAGGCATGGCAATAGAAGGTTTGAATCAGTAGCCTTAGCGCAGCGGCGATGCCGCCTAGGTCCAAACAGACGTGATCACGCGATCACAGTCTCTATTCTCCGTTATCTTGACTTCCCCCGGATCCGAAAATACAAGAGGCTTAAGTAGATAGGGTCCGTATGCCTCGCAAATCCCTTTCGCAATAGTTGGTATAACGAATTATAAAGAGGATAGGCAGCGATAAAAGATTCGCAAAACTCGAACCAGACAAGAAATATGGCACGTGCTTCTTGTTTAAGTCTCTTTAACTCGTCTTGGAAAAGGCCGATTAAAGTTTCACCAAAAGGTATAGTTCCTACAGATAATGCATATCAAGCTTTCTTCCCTCGATAGCGCTACCTCGGACGATGCAGGCCGAAACTTTGCGCTTGACGCTAAGCACTTACTGATGTCCATGGAGGTTTCGCACAAGATTACGTCGTCCCCCCGTGCCGCGTAAGTATGCGTAAACTGCCCACACTCTATGGGTTCTGCATACGCTGTAACTTTCCTTCTAACTACTCGATCTAAGGCGCAGGTGCTTTTACGCACTTGTGACCTTCGATAACCGGCATCTCCCTGCCGTCATATCACACACATACACACACCCAGGCTTCATCCGGGCAAGCGGGAGATGGAGAATACCATGATGTGGAAGTAAGGTAGTTAGCGTCAAGTAGACTATGCTGCACACAAGGGCTTTGTCACGACGCTACCGAGATCTCCATGTAGGTAGTCATGGATATCCTTGATCGTGCGGTGAGAGAGACACACTGATATAACCCTCTCACACCCAATTCTCCGCCTGTAGTTGTCTGGTCTATAATTATACGTGACTATCTTGAACTCCTTGGCTGTCACCATTGCCGAAGACAGCTGGCTTTTGTACATACTAGCTAGGTCATTTATATTTGTTTATCTAGAATACGAAGACGACTTGCTGGACAACACGACCCTCTTCGTCGAGCATATCATATCCATATGAACCGAGCCATATTTATCGACGCGGCGTAAATAGGAGGGCCCAACCCTCGAAGGGCCTCCTATTTCTAACCGGCGAATCTAGGACCATGCGTACCCTCCATCCTTTCCTCCTCTTTACCCTGGCCATAAACGCGGTGCCAGTAATAGTGACAGAAATAGAAGTAGAAACAGCGGTAGAAACAGCGAGTAGTGTACCAACAGCAGAGCCGAGGGCAGTAGTCCACGTCAAACCCCATAGCAATGAGGAAAACCCAAAAGATACCCCGAAAAAACCCACCACGTCTCCGTCAAAGGGGGAGAAGCCTAAGGACAAGCCAAAAGACAAGTCAAAAGACAAGTCGAAGGACAAACCCAAAGAGAAGAAATCAAAGGAGCAGAAGTATTTCCACGAGCCGGGCTGGGATGCCGAGAGCGGGCACTACGACAAGCGGTACTTCCAAGGCAAGGTGCCGTACGAGCAACACCGGCCCGCGTTGCGGCACCTCATCAGGTCGTACCTAACCACATTCAGGGACCTGGGCGTAGAGACGTGGCTGGCGCACGGCTCGCTGCTAGGATGGTGGTGGAACGGGCGGATCATGCCGTGGGACTACGACCTCGACGTGCAGGTCAGCGTGGCGACGCTGGCGTTCCTCGGCGAGCGGTACAACCGGAGCATGCACGAGTACGAGTACGACCTCGACGACGAGGACGAAGAGGACGGCTTTGCGCTAGACATGAGTGACGGCAGCGCCAATGACACGGACGGGGGCCGGGAGAGCACCACGGTGAAGAAGACGTACCTCCTCGACGTCAACCCGCACTACGTCGCCATGACCAAGGGCAACGGCGCCAACGTCATCGACGCGCGCTGGATCGACACCAGCAACGGCATGTTCATCGACATCACGGGCCTGCGGGAGCGCGACGCCGAGCGCTCGCCCGGCGTCTGGAGCTGCAAGAACAACCACCGCTACCGCACCGGCGAGCTCTGGCCGCTGCGGCGCACGGAATTCGAGGGCGCCGAGGCCTGGATCCCGTATTCGTTCGACAAGGTCCTGACCGACGAGTACGGTCCCAAGAGTCTGGTGAAGGAGGAGTGGCACGGGTTCGTTTTCCCCCTTTTTTCTCGCCCCGTATTTGCTCCTCCTCTTATGCTAACCCTTATCTCCTTCATCCCGGCCTCGCTTTCAATCCCCTGCCTTTCCAAGTCCCAAAATTCCCCCATCTCGATTCTATTTCTCCCCGAGAAGAGAAATCGAGCTAACTATTTCCCCGCCGAAAAGACATCGCTGGATACCGGAGCTTAGAGAATGGGTTAAGGTCCCGAAGAAGGATCCACCGCCGGAGTCGAAGAAGGAAAAGGAAAAGGAAAAGGACAAGGCAAAAGAAAAGGAAAAAAATCCGCCAGTGAATGATAAGGCTGTCGAGAGCGTCATTGTATATGAGGAAGTGATTGTTGAGGTCTAGATAAGAGACGCGGACGAATGAATCTATACTTGATCTATATAGTATAATAAGTTCAAGTTTCATATCAAATTAGGCTTACGGCAAGTAATGTACCACGCTCAACCGCATCCCAGACGCCGGCTGTGTGGGGAAACGAACGTAAAATCGAGTAATGCGGTTACGACAGAGTACATCTGTCCGCTGAGGAGTCCAAACTGCCAAAGCGCTAATACCCTATAACAAGGGCTGGTGAAAGGGCTTGGAATGGAATGATAATCTTCTAAGGTGCCAAAGAATAAGGAATGCTAAGATGACGCCTGCGCTAGGCTATATACACCAGTCGACGACCATTCCGGCTCGTCTAAAGTTACCTCGATAGCTTCATTCCTTATTGTCTTGGTCTTCATGCGAGGGACTAAGTCAGCTGAAAGAGGTCTCGGTATCCCTGGGAATACACAAAAGACCGTCAAATCTTGCGTTCTGGCACGTGCCGCGTACTACGTACGACGCTTCTCAACCCATTCCGCGTATTACGTATGATACACTCGTTCTGGAGATACAACGTCGGCATACCCAAAGGAAAAACCCAACTACTGGAATCACCAGCAGAACCAAATTCCTTGTCTAGTTCAAATATATAAACATAAAATAAAGTAGCATAGGTTATTTAGCATAAACGCTAGCATGAGCAGATGTTAAATAGATCTTAATGCTACTTAAAGGCTAACTATACAGATAACCTAGCTTAGATAAAGAATTGCCTTAGATATAACTGGATATGCAGATGATATGACCAGAAAATGCTGATCGGTTTCAGGGTCACCTAGGGCAAACTATCATCACCAACCTTGCTAGACCGGAGCCTTTACACCTACCTCTTAACAACCATGACAACACCAACCCACCACTTACTAAAATACCATATTCTACGCAATCCCTTAGCTTAGCTGCTCCACAGGGTATAGTACAGATATATAAAGTCTTATCTACTCTTGCTGCTATATAACAGTAACAGCATTGCTGCCTAATAGCATTGCAATAGTACGCTACATTAAGCTAGCTAACTTAAACAAAGTTTAAGCGTTTAGCTATACATAAAAACATAAAATAAAAAGTATAAGTTATTTAATATAATGCTAGCATAAGTAGACATTAAGCAGATAATAAGACAAGTAGACTGTAATGATCAGAGACTTGCGCAAGCGCATTATTCCCAAGCCTCAACCATGTTCAAACTCGCTCGTCTTCAGTCATAAGCGTTCATCTAACACAGCACATGTTCAAAATCAATCGAGCCCCAGAAAAAGGTGGCATGATACATTCCGAAATATTTGAATTAATAATATACGGAAAGCATCCCGGGGCTGGGCGTGTCAACTTGCCCCTTTCTGCTAGTTCCGGGGCGCTTATTGGATGGTGTCATTATTTCTCCCCCAACTCCGTAATTTCTACCCCAACCGACTATCTACTCCGATGAGGCAACCTTGATATTCACCCCAACACGCCAACTTCGAACTTCGAACATCTTTGCCTCTTCTACGTAATTTAGTATAGATTTGTAAGATGATCTGGCGATATGATGGAGAAGCTATTCATTGCTAATGGCAACTTGGGGAAGAAATCAAGGGCTCACGATGTATATAAGAGAGACACCTTGAATACCGAGATGTTCTTTTCGTAGTACCAGACTTCAAGCAGCCGTGCTAGAAACGAATACCAACTAAGTTAACCCAGCTTGTCAGTATTTAGATAATTTCAGTGTTCGTCAACAACCCAGACCCAACAAGATGTCACCAACCGAGCAAACCGTCTTCCGCCTCACAGCGTACAACGGGATCGAAAACCTGCACCCGTTCCGCGAGCCTGTGCCAGAGCCGAGCGTAGGCGAAGTCCTCGTAAAGGTGCGCAGCGTATCGCTCAACTACCGCGACGTCGCCATCGCAACATCGACCTATCCTATTCCCGTCGGGGGCAAGGTGATCCCATGCTGCGACGTGGCAGGCGAGATTGTTGCCGTCGGTCCGACAACCGAGCTGTTCAAGTCACCCGACCTGGTCGTAGGGGACGCCGTGGTCGCGCCCGTTTCCCCGTCATTCTTATATGGCCACGACAAAAGGCCAGACGCTCTGGATCTGACCTGGGGCGCCGGAAAGCAAGACGGGGTGCTGCGTGAGTATATCGCTATCCCCGCCCATTCGCTGATCAAGCTCCCGCCCTGCAAAGCGCCGCGGGACTTCGTGCAATGGTCCGCGACACCGTGTACTGTGACGACGGTGTGGAATGCGTTCTATGGGAACGCGTGGTTGAAGCCTGGAGACACGGTGTTGGTCCTCGGTACGTAGTGAGCCGTTCTTTATTAAAGAGTCCTAATGATATCCCGTACGGATCAGTGAGTGACTAAGTGCTGAGACCGGTGGTTTAGGGACTGGCGGAGTTTCCGCAACGGCGATTATCCTAGCTAAGGCCGCCGGCGCAACCACAATCGTCACGTCATCAAGTGACAAGAAGCTCGATTTCGCCCAGAATCAACTTGGGGCCGACTACAGGATCAATTACAAGACCACACCAGATTGGGCGGCTGAGGTGCAGCGTATAACGGATGGTAAAGGAGCGGACCATGTCATCGAGGTCGGGGGCCAGGGGACTCTGCACCAGAGCTTAGCGGCGGCAGGGCCAGGAGGTGTGATCAGTTTGATAGGGTTCTTGGCGGATTCGCAGGAAACTCCTCCCAACGTGGCTAATTTGGCGCTAATGAAGGCACTCGTTGTCCGAGGTGTGCTAGGAGGGTCCAAGCAGCAGCTCGAGGAGGGTATCAGATTCATGAGTGCTCGCGGGCTCGAATTACCGGTCGACAAGGTCTTCGCCTTCAAGCGCGAAGAGATCATCGCCGCCCTCGAGTATCTCAAATCAGGGTCGCATGTCGGCAAGGTATGCATTATGGTTGAATAGATTCGGCGACAAGCCGTAGACAGCACCTCACATCGTCGTCGATCTCGAGGACGTGGATTCCTTGAAACACACAGCTCCATAGCTTAATTACAGTTATAGCCATATGTTGATAACGGCTGGCATCCTCGTCAGGTAGCTGCAATATCTCTGCGTAATCCGTCTCCTTGATGATTGATGTGACAATACCTAGAAGCCTCTTCTCGGATGTGCGAAGGGCCACGGCGCCGGAGGTCTGCACAACCGTCGAGATCACTCCCAACCAGGCTTTCAGTAACAAAGCCGACTCCAAACTACAAATTGAGTGTTCGATAGACCAAATTGACGTCTTCGTATTGGCCATGTAGGAAACCCCGAGACGTACCGGCACACTCAGCGCGTGCGCTGCGTGCAGCACAGCTCGCTCGACATGTAAGGATCTATCGAGGACTGGGCTTCTGTTTACAATGGTAGGATCACCCTGGAGCAGCCTCCGACAGGTTCCACGATTGAAGTTCAAGCGGATGTAAGCGAGCCGAAGTAGAGCAGCGGAAGAAAGTCCGAATGCCGATGCTTTGCTAGAGAGCGGATCCAAGATTGGCTCATCAGTGCCCTCCCAAGAGACTTGCCAGGCACGAAGGGCCATTTCGAAAGTTTCCACAGACGCTGGTGGTTGGCTCCCACTAGAGCTGTGGCGATCGAGATAAACTTGCTGGAGAAGCCCAATAATAAGCAAATAGCATGAAAATGAAGAAACGCCCGCCTCCCTAGGGAACCCATTCCCCTCGAAGAGAGAACGAAGTGCTTCTTGAAATGACCGTCTAGTTTGACGAGGTGCTATCTTCCACTGAAGGGCGTTCTCTGAAGTCCACTATATAGAGAAGTAAGCCGTTATTCTATAGTATTCAGCGGTCTTGACACTGAGGGCCAGGCCATCCGTGAAATATCCCAACAGATGGCATGCTACAACCAGTAGTAGTCTACCGTCCGGTGAACACAATGTTTTTGGGATCGCTACCTACCGGTTGTGAATAGTCCGGTAATCGGAGCTCTATTTCGTGGTTCAGTATTAGAGGAGGGATGCCGAAGGTGGCGTTGTGTAAGCTACTGAGTATGTAGGCGGCAAAAATGGTTCTTCGTCTCTCTTCGGAAGCTATCCAAGTTGGCCAGTCTTCTAGTTGTGTGTCTTCTTCCTCAATCTCCGACATACCATACTCTCTAACCAACACTTGGAACATCTTTGATTAGTAGTGGCTCTCTGGAGTCGATATTCAGGGGTTCCAGTGTACGAATACTCCTTCCAATTATAAATAAATGCCCCGAACGGGACCTTTGGTTTAAGAAGTAGCCAGCCTCAGAAAAAAAATGGTACATATTACTTACTAGCCAGTTCGCCCGCCATAGACAAGGCATCAGGCCGGACTCTCTTGTTTCCCCATGACGCGAAAATAACAAGCAAGATCAACGTTTGAATCTTCCTCAACTTAACCGGCTTGCTTTGAGCCATATGGTCGCGGTCACATACGACATCCGATGCGATTTGAAGATGCGCACGGCGAGCTTTCTCGGTCCAGATCGCTCTAGCCATGAAATAAAGCTTGTAGGCTCTTTTGTGCTCGAATCTGTACAGCAGCCCGAGAGCAGCCATCACCAGAGATAACTCGGCATCCTGCTCTTCGGCTAAAAACGTCGCGACATGGATGAATGGGATATACTTCTGTGTGCATTTAAGGTACGTTTCTAGGCCACGAGATAGGTCATTATTAGTAGGTATTTGGCACTCGCTTGGCAGCACGGACGCATAACCCCGGATCTCTTCACAGAGCTTCTCAAAGGTGGCACTAGAGATCGACCATGGCGCAGAGTCAGTATGCTCATTGTCTTGACTGGTTTGGCACTGATTTCCCGTGTCTTCGGAACGATCTCTCTGCTGGACATCACCTACTTCCTCAACAAGATCCAGGGAAGGTAAGCTAGAACTAAATTGAGAGAGGCTAGTCACTTTTGTCGCAGCTTGCGGTGCAGGCTGGGGTTCACCGCCGAAGAAGGGTAACTCCAGGCCAAAAATTGCGTCCGGTTGGGGCATGAATGCCCGATCCCAAAAGATGTCGAAATCGTTCACGTATAACTCATCGGGGTCGCAGGGCATAACTTCAAGCGCCGCCCCTGTGTGAGGAGCTTGGAGGCGACATATCCTCATATGACGAACGAGAAGGTCCCTGAAAACATCAGATAGGATAGGCTATCTGAATGGGAAGAGAGTGGCGCTTACTGCCGTGTAAACCGACTCCCACAGTCGCATGCAAATGGCCTCTCATGAGTATCTACAAGGGGGTTGTCAGCTTCCAGAGCTCGGCTTTGAGCGGCAGATAGGTAAGTAACCTAGGTATCTTACGGGTGCGTTCATGGCGTACCAAATGTTCTTGGCGTTTGAACTGCTTCCCACAGTGTTGGCATGGCGCAATCGCGATTCTCGGTCGGCCACGAGGCATTTGGTATAGACATGCCTTGTTTTCGAATCTCTCCTTACACGTTAACTTTGATCGAGTACTACTAAGTATAAGAACGTGCTGAGGCCACCGAATGGTAGTAAGTGGGTGACAAATCAAATGGTACAGTAGGTCCTCGGCAGGAGGCACAGTGTAATAGCCACGTAGTGTATCACTGTCTCTACTGTCCGTAACACTGTGTATGGGTCCAACCCACGCAGTAACCCCGGGTACTCCCGCCCCGGAGAAGAAAGGACATGTCCGAGTCCACCATCGTCAACGGAGAGGATATTATGCATGTACTTTAGTTTTAACAGCCAAATATGAACATAACACGTGTAGCTTTCAGTCAAAGAAGTTGTCTCATCGTATCCTTAGGAACTACCAATCGTAACTCGTAAGAGAAAAGAATCATGGGCGCCTCGCACCGGAACCAGTTGTTCTCCGTCCGCCAGAATATTTACAAAGCACTGTTTGTCTCACACGAAGACACAAAGCAGAGGCCTTTCATAGATTTCCTTCTCTCCATGTTACATGGCGTCTTATATGGCAATCGACATTTTGATGGATGAGCTCAGGTCCGATCTACCCCTGAAGCCGGGATAACTCATCGCTAATGTCTCGCTCCGCACCCGAACTCGCCCAGGAGATAGAGGGCAATTTCTCGGATTCGCCGTTCTGGCAGTATGAGAAGACTGTAGGCAATGGCCGGTACGGCCTAGCATTCCTCGTGGGACAGAAGGCAGGTGGGCCAACCGGATTTCGCATGGTCGTGAAGGTCGCGATCCGGGATGAAATAGAGAGCTTGCGAAACGAAATCAGCCAGTTAAAGGTTCAATCTACTAGAACACACACAAACGTCGTGGGCATTTCACTAAAAAGGTAGAAATACAGCAACTGAATGGAGCAATGCATATTGTCAAAATGATTGCGTCTGCTGATACCGAATTTCCAACTCGAGACAATAATAATTCCCCGCCCGTCTCTTGGGTGTTCGAGTCTTCCAAAATTCGAGGACCTATACTTGGGCTAGAGTATATCGACGGTAGTAACCTGTTAGATCCTTTCCGTAGAATGCAAGCAATGAGGGCGCATATGCCGAACAGAATACTTTGGTCCTTATACCTTTGTTGTAGGTCTTCTAATCTGCTATCTTATATAATGTAGTGCTACCCATACATATTTCATAGGTAGACTGACCTATATATTCAAGTAATCCGAGCATGTATAGGAATGGCATATCCTGTTGGCGCACCACTCATGAGCCAAACATCTACACTTGAGACGGTCACGCCCGACACCCCCCCGATCCTCCTTAAACACAACGACATTGCTCTGAGAAACATAATGATAGCGACAGAAAAAAAGGAAGGCGAGCATGCGATAGGATATATATTCAAACTAATCGACTTCGGCGGTGCGCGGATAGTCGACGATCGTTTACAAGGGCCACCAGAAAACCTCTATAGGATCTCCCAGGTACTGATAAGCAATCTCGTTTCTGTGTTTCCAGGTTTAGGCTTCTGTGCTAATTGTGGACCTTTCAAAAAAGGCCATTTCCGTGTTTATCACAGGGAGGTCGCTTAACATTTTGAATCAACCGGGAATATACAAGGGCTCCGAGACAATAGGCGGATACCTCCTACGTCCGCCCGGGAGTGTGTCCCGTTATCCGTGGCTGGACCGGGATCTCGCGGGTTTCATGGCGGAGTGCATGTACACAGACCCGGCTAAACGACCCGATCTACAGCGAGCGCTTACCGTGGCTACTAATGCGGTGGCCAACAAAACCCATGACATGTTTCCTAACCCTGAGGAGGAAACCGACGAGGCGATCGAAGCCTTTTTGCAAGCGTATGTACCCGACTCTCTACCCATCCCAATAATGGTTAACTAAGGTGGTACGATAGGCTTGTACTTGACGCCTAATACGCTTTCAAAACCCAACACCGGCAGAACTTACATGCCGCGGCAGCCAGTCACAAAGGACCCATCCAACCGAGTACATAAGAATACTAGACATGTCTGTGGACTTGCTAATAATATACAACTTATCATGTTAAGACAGGTAGAAACAAAACCAATAAAATTCATGGATTTAACTAAAAACCCGTGCTTCTTTTACTCATCCTACGAATTATAGCTCTTAAAAGAGGTCAGATCATTATCACTAAATCACAGTGAAATCATGACGGACGGTAGTAACTCGGTGATAGAGCAATCGCCCACAGCCCAATAGGCCATGGCAATTCCCACCCGGCCCTCTTTTTGTTTTTGTTTTTCTGATTTATATTGTTCTTCATCTCCCAAAATCTTTCTTATAGGCACAACAAGTAATATTGTTTGTTATATTTCACAGACGGCACAGCTAGCATTACAACTTAGCTAATTTGTTGAGTCGATGAGGGCCACCGCCAAAGTGAATAGTTGTCGTATTGTGTCCGTAATCAAAACTATAAGCCGGGTCCTGAATTACTAATTATCACAAACAAAGAGGTAGTCTGTATTGTAGACACCGAAGGGATTTAAACCTCCCTCCGTAACAGCCCTGTTGTACCCTTATCTATAGATAATACTCTGTCCTGATACAAATATGTACAAAGAATGCCGCTATAGGAGCCAAAGCATTGGTGTAACATGGATTTACACCTTTGCGTGGGGACTCTAGAATTCTGTGATTGGTGCAACACCTCTAATAATTCTATGTAAGTTGTTGCCTTTAATTTTCAAGTACGCTACACTATAACACCAATAGATATGCTCCTATACAGAGAAAGTAGGCTCGAGAGGCACACAAACAAACATTATATGCATGAATTCTTAGTTGCGAACATACACTATATTTTATGGCCAATAGCAGCCGATCAGTTGAAATATTATGAGGTAACGCTCCCTCAAGTTATGGAGACTGCTACTACTGTGGTGGCAAAATTCTCATATCTCTTACGATGTCACCTTTATTGTGACTACAGTTGTACAGAAAGGTACAAAGGGTGGGCGATGCTTAAGATGATTTAGGGGTTCTAGGTTCAGATTTTTCTAAAGTCAAAGAATAAGTGAAAAGCTAGTCCTACAGTAATTACGTTACGATTTTCATGCTTATTTAGCAAGCATATATTTCGTAATACTATTATGTGGCCCCTGTGGTTACAACGTAATATATATAATCAATGGCTTATAGCGTGGTTGTAAACTCCACGGTAGCCTTTAAGCGTTAGAAAACTTCAACCTATCTCTACCTTTGTGCCGAGGGCCTAGATACGGGGCATTGTGAATACTTAGCCTAGGCTGAATCACTTGGCGATCTTCGTGATATACCAGAAACCGTCTTGGCCCAAGAAGTGTAACCGCCGGTCCAGTCGCGACTCTCTTGCTTCCATACACAAGCTCCCGCGCGCAAGAATCAAGTTATGATTATAGTAAGGGGTGCAGACGAAGCCGTAGGCAGCCGGCTTGCCTGCCTCAACAATGTTCTACTTTTGATAATACAGCGACATAATGCTGCATACTGTCACGCCTCTAGAACAAAGAGGTGTCATTCCCACTAATACTCATGGCGCAGTAATACTATCATAACCCTGACCAGCCAGTCCAGCACTTTCTTCTCCAGCATATCCAAGTAGAAAACACGACAACCCGACCATTAGCCAAGATTCCGCAGAAGGCGTCAAGAAGGACTAGGTCCACAGTGTCGTAAAACCCCCCCAAAAACCAAGCTCCCGATACATCACGGGACATGAGGAAAGCAGGACAATATCAAGCCTAGTGCTGACTGTCCGCAGCTCCTTTCAGGACCGGGGAATCTTCGACTTCAAGGAACCTAGCTTTTATACCTGGCATAGTCGCTGCAAGCATAAGTCGGTGTGAGTGGCCGCCAAGACGGGCCCGAGCAAGGAAACCAAGTTTGGTCTAATACGGCTATTCCTAGTGTCATTGCGAGCCCGGGTCAGTGCCGCTACATACGTATCGTTTGTATCCAAGCTAGCAGGGCTAGATATACTTATAGTGCATGCATCTCGCTATTGAGGAAGCAATAGGCGGGCTGAAACTGCATATATAGATAGTATGAGTCACTTCTCATGGGGGTGTAGTTTACTTTTATTGAGCTACCTGGTCTACTAGATAGAGGCTGCAGAAAACAGAGCGAAATGTCTGTGCGTGGAACTGAGCTGGCACACAACGCTAGCATGTCCCATGTCAAGGGTAGGTGGAGCTCTAGAAACAAAGCCTGAAATAAACAAGTCACAGAGGAATCAGAGGAATAAGCGCTCATGGAAGTACAAAGAGCTTGCTTTACTTTGTTCAACTAGGGTTTGTACTGTTGCCCGGGTGCGGCCAGCATACTCCGCTACTCGGCGAGGAACCGTCCACCTCCAAGGATCCTCCTCCCAAAGGTCGTGATGAGAACCTAAAAAAACTCTATCCTAACCCTTTGCCCGTAGCGCCGGTCAAATAGAAGCTTATATCCCCCCTCTAAAAGGCTCAAGGATGCCGCAACGCCTGATGATGCAAATGCCCCTATTTCTCGTCGCTGTGGACCGATTGGCGAATTGATAGGTCGACTTCGTGACGTGGCACCGGGCTTGTGTGCTATACCATGGACTGGCGAGCTCACGGTCGTAGTATTTCACCGTTACCCAATAATATTTTGCTTAGTATAGTAGATTCTGGATGGTCATATTACTTCCGCTTTTAGCTTGCCGCGTAGAGAGACAAGTTCATCCTGCTTGATATGTGTTAGTCATAGATAGATAGACTCATCCGGTAAACATGTCTTGGAATAGCGACTCACCTCAGCCTTTCGCTTCCCTAATACCGGTTCAGGCGTACTGCGAGAAAACATGGGTGTTCCACCTCCATCTTTGAATGCCTCTCGATGGCAACTCGCATGGTAAATACGATCGCCAACCTTAATCGCATCGGCCCACACAAACTCCTGTGCATCATCTAGCCACCTAGTCTCGAACTTGTCCTGGCATATAGGACAGACACTAGCCGCAAGCACGGGATCATCGGGGACTGGGATGTATTGAGTCTTTGGGGCCTTAGTAATCGAGCCGCCCGGGGCCGTATCAGAGTCGCCCGTTTGGACGACGTGGTCCTTATCAATTGTCTCACGCGTGTTGATCCAATCCTATTACTGTTAGGAAAGCTTCGATAGATGCCAAGGATGGGTATTCTCACCATTTCATCAACGAGCCAGCTGCGGTGTAGTCCCCGTTTTTCGGTCTCGTTGCTACGCTGATTAACGCGGAAATGCCAATCCATGTGTGCTGTTTTCCTCCTTTTGCCCTCTTCGCTTGTCGGGAACCGCCGCCCGCATTGCGTGCACTGGGGGCCTTGAGCTTCAAAGAGAAGCGGGAGTAATTGTGGGCGAAATCTACTACGTGATCAGTTTTGTCAATTGTGATATATTTATAAGCGCCACATACTGCTTTAGAGACGATGCTTTTAGCACTATGTCATTTGTAAGACTCTCAATCGTCCCAGGCGGTGCTGGATGCGAGTTTTTGGTTATCCCTGGAAGAGGTAGGGGGAATGGCAGATTCGTTGAAGGGGCTGTGCTTGGCACTGGGGTTGTACTAGTTACCGGCGTGGCCGGTGGCAGTATACCTGCCTGCCTCAACATGTTCATAAGTGCTAAAGGGTCAGCCGGCGCAGGGGCAGCCTTCTGAGGCTCAATTCTCTGAGGGGGTGGTGATCGAATGGGGACAGGTGCAGCAGGAGGTTGAGGTGTAGGGGCTTGTGATGTGGTAGTATTCCGAGCCATTATGGCAGCTAGAGCACCCGAGCCAAACAAGGAATCTAAAGATACCTTGGGTGCTGCTACCGGCGGAGGAGCTACTGCTACGGGATTTGGTAGTGATACAGGTGTAGAGGTTTGGGCTGGAGGTGCCCTTATGTTCACAGCAAGATCAGAAATTTGATTCTTAACAAGCACTAACTGCTCCTGCGGCAGGTTCTGTGTTTGTAAAATAGTTTGCAAGTCCACCAAAGCCTTCAACTTAGTCTGTATAATAGGATCATGCGGAGTTTGGGCGAGTTGGGCCTTGAACGCCGTGGTTAGTCTCTGAATATCATCATTTAATGCATCTATGCTGATTCCACGTTGCGCCAAGCCATATCCTCCCGTATGAGGAGGTTGGAAAGCACTTGATGAAGGAGGTTGTGGTGTAGACCTTGACATAGTATTTAAGGTAGACTAATCATCACGTCAATCATCATGGCTCCATTCAAACGGGTCCGAGAAAACTTACGGGCTGAGATTGGTAAGTGACCGACGGCGGTTGGGTCGGTTGACTGTAAGGAATCCCGTTGCCATGCTGTATCGGAGGCTGCTGGGCATGATACGTATGAGCCTGGGAAGGGGGCCGAGCACCCGGCGGAGTAGGCGTCTCCCGATATGGCACTCCTTGCACTGGCCTACCCCGACCGTAAAGCTGCTGCTGGTTCCTCATTCTTTCCTGATCCTGCTGTAATGCTGTCGTCCTCACTTTAATGAGCGCATTCTCGATTGGGCGCACGACTTCCGGAGGGAAAACAGGCCTAGTGTCAATAGAACCGGGAACGGGTTCCTTCCAAGTCTTAAGCATCTCTTCTAATTTTCTCCGGGTAGCCATATCGACCATGGCGTATGCGTCCATATAAGTTTGATACAGCTTCCGACTGAAGAATAGCGTATAGGGCGTGCCGACATTTTTGGCTATCGAATCGAGAACGTAAAGCGGAGGGAGTTTCTTGTGTGGTGCGGCCTGTCGGGTCGTGTTAGCTAGATAGTCAAGATTCCACCAAACGACAACATTTCAACTGGTAGGGAACTCGTTGCAGTTACGAGTTTGCGCGCAAAGAATTCCTTGTAACCTACTCGTTTGACGTGGTCGACTAGAGCGCTTGAGATGGCGAGCGCGTGCTCGATATTCTCGCGTGCAATGATGGTTAAGTTAGAAATTTCTGGGCGCCCGATGGTCTGTATATCCTCTAGAGCCTCGCGAAAGTCCTTGGCCACCGCGTCAGACTCAGAGTAGGAAGACATGGTTGTATTATTTTGAGCACACAGGTCAAGAGTAGAGACAGGGTTATTAATGCAAACAACCAGTGCTGAAAAGGATCCGCAAAACGAGGGCTCTGTTGTGCGGCTTTACGACCACGTTGCCCGACCAAGAGGAGATTTGTGCTGTTCAGAATCGAAAGATGTCACAGAGGCAGAAGGCAAGATGCCATCCATACAATGTCTTCACCAGGATAGATATGAAGCACTGAGATTCGATGACTCTTGCGATGCGTCGTCGCAAATGCTAAAACCTGCCAACAACTGAGAGCAAGCGACTGTAGATTTCTGGAAAAGCTCAATGCATCTTCCTCATTAAACCTCTAATGTCTTTGTATTCTTCCACCACGCGCAGTATTTTCTTATATTCCCACCAAACACTACTGATAATAAAAGAATAGTCAATTGCCGCGTGGCGTTTCGAGAGGGCAGCGAGAAACGACGCGGACGAGATGAGAAGCTTGGTGTAGCTAGGTAGCTTGGTGGACCAACAAACAACCCGCTGAGGCCAAAATTGAAGGAACCGAAAAGCTGGCTGAAGCCAATGAAGTCTCTTTCGCCGGGCCGTCGCAGCGGAGCGAGGGTCGTGAGGCAGTGGTACTATGATTGTTATGGCGATGTGTGGAATAGAAATAACATATGGAGATTGAGGGATGGATGGATGGAACTCTTCTTTTGCTTGGTCCGAGAATGAAAGACACGCCGAGTAACGGAAGAAGGTGCACCGTGCGTCAAGTCCGGGTCACGTGCCCCTCCTGTTTTCCCTTAGTGCTGGGCATCTACGGAGTACCACTAACGTTACCTACCTAAGTACAGAGGTATCGGTAGGTAGGCAGTAGACCTACTCCGTACAGTAGGTACCTTACCTAGGTAGGTAAGAGGTATCTAAAAGAAACCTAATTCCACTAGGTAAACTTAACTGGCGGTTACAGTACAAAGCTTACAGTGCAGCACCTAATCCGCACAGGGCTTATAGATACGTTAGGTGGGTAGGTACCTATGGTGGGGTAGGTAAGCATACCTACCTGCCTAGGTAGTATCCCACTTCTGATCTCTACTAACAAGTAGTGCCTAGAATGATCTGATCTCTAATATTAATCTTTTGACGACCATGATCAATAGGTACCAACAACATGGAAGGTTTTGACAAGGTTTTGCTACCTACCTAGAATACCTAAGGTAGCCGTAGCAACTAACAACCTTGGGCAGACCAGACTATTTTAAACAATCATGGAAAACAAGCAAGCACTTCGAAAGGTTGTTGTCAAGCTGCATTGATTGTTGCCGACTTTATATATACCCGCGTGGGGGCACTCCCGCATCTCTCTGTCTTTCCATTGCACGGGAGTGCTTTACCATGATTTCCCCTCTTCAATGCAGCAGTATATAGCACGGTAAAAGGCTAGAAGATGGAGCAGTGCATTTAACGCTGAATTGTATTCTTTGTTTTCAAGAGAACACTCGAAATACCTAGGTACCATCGCTTTTGTACATGTGAATATCCGAATTACCAAACGCTATGCCCTCAATCAAAGGATATCAAAAGAACTCCAACCTTAAGCTAACGCCATTTCCCCTTTACAATGCAAATGGATGCCCGAAGACATAGTCAGGGTTTCGAGAGGGTCTCGTCAATCTACAACATCCGGTTTCCAAAACGGTCGAGGTGGCTGGCCTCGGAGTAGTGGGTAATTCTGTTGTGAGGGTGCAGCGCACTTGGTGGCCGACTAATTTGCGGCACCAGAGGGCTGTGGTGGGAGTCCACAGACCTTACCGACTTATTATCCGCAGGGTAGTCTGTTGAGCCATCTTCAAATTGATAGTTTGTTGGTAGGGGGCCGCTGATCTCGGGCTTGCGAGTGCTATTAGACCGAAAGGTGGAGCCGTAGTTATCGTTGAAGTTGACATCTCGGGTCGTCGCTCCGGCCGATCTAATCTCGCGTGCGCGCACTTTCTCGTTTTTGAACATGAGAGAGGCGAGAATATTGGTGAATCCGAAGGCGAGAGAGATGATGCCGGCGCCGATGATGACCTGCGAGATCTGAGACGGCACGCCGGCCTCGGTGTAGATGCCGCTGTTCAGGCCGCCGAGGAGATGGCAGCCGATGAGGACCATGATAGCACCGAGTCCAGTGAATCCACGGTCGGGGCCGAGCATGGGCCAGGCTCTGGCGACGAAGGCTTGACCCTTACCCCAGAGGCCAAGCTCGGTAAAGATGAGAAGAGCCGCGAAGAAGAAGACAAGGGCGTGGACAATGTCGGCGAAGAACTGGAAGCCGTTGGGTAGCTTGGCGAAGACGAGCATGAGCACCGACGCCACCATGACGGCCAGTAGAACGGCTACGTTGCAGACACGCACGACCTGCAGGATGATGTAGGCATGGCCTTGGAAGCCTGAGGAATTATTTTTTCCAAACATGGCGAAGAATTTCGTGATGTTCAAGGTTGTATCTCTCTGGGTATAATTAGGATTAGTGGTTTGTTCGTTGGGCATTTCCGACGCACATGTGCAGGAGATAGGTCTACCAACGTTTAAACTGCCTGCAGTTGAGTCGAATCCCGTGTCAAGGAATCAAATGGTCCAAAATGGAGTAAATAGTGGGAATATCCAGATCGAAACCTGTGGCTAGTAGATGTAAAATGTTGAGTCGTAGAAAGTGAATGAATGTGGATGTCGAGAATGTATGTATGCAGGATTGGTGCGGGAAGACGAGGATGTAAATAAACAGTCCCTTTTCCAAGTATATATGTATTTGCGAGAAGAATAAGGTTTGTAAAAGAGTTGGTGAAAGAAAGTTACCACAGAACAATGGCGGCTAGTAAAGGTCTAGCACGATGAAAGATGTCAAAGGGTCGGTGAATGGTTCTGTTAAATTGTGGTTGCCCTTCAAGGACAAAGCAGACAAGAGCCTCAGATGTGGAAGAGGACAAAGGGCCTAGGTGCACCAGCAGCTCTAGATTCTTAGATGACCACCGAGATCTCTACTCGACGGGCGTTGAAACAAAAGAAAGATGGATGTCTGCCACAAAAAAAAAAGAGAAATGAACTATAGGGCGGCTGCACGAGTTTAATATGGCCTACTACTACCCAGGTACTCTACACTAAGAGACGGGAAAACTGAGAATAGAACTACCTATGAACATGAATCTAGGATGTTCCGCATGCACCATGTGTTTCCTTGACTGAGAGCCAATGAATCCGGGCGGGCGCGTTTAGTCTCGATCTCCATCGAGAAGTATTTACAACCCCGTCCCGCTACGCTCTCCCTTGCCAGAATGCGCGATGTGAATGCGCGAATGCGGGACCCATGTCATCTGTCATCCATGAGCACAAACTAGGCTTCTGACTAGCTAGTATACTGCATGTACATGAGCAGAAACATGAGCGAGCACACACCATGGGGGAAGGTGGAATTCGTGGCCGGCGGAACTGGTCGAACTGGTTGGCGGGTTTATTCGGGTATGGAGGATAGCTTCTCGTCGAGTGAGTTGGCCTGGTACAGTACTGGTGCATTCTCCGTCAGGGCCAAATCATGCTGCGCACGAATCACCATTCACAACCATCCACGTACTAGCATGTTCTGACGGATGGAACCATTGTACTGCAATATAACCCGGCGTATTATGTACCCGTATGTACCATCAACGGGTACCTACACTAGCGAGGGAGGTTTATGTGTGTGGTATCTGGTATGTATAACATGTAGTATAGTAGGTAGTACGCAGTATGTAGGAACGATGGTGTACTATACTATAGTATACCAGTAGTATACCTGGTATACCCAGGCGCAGGGCAAGCTTCGTCGTGTATAGCAAGTACTACCTACCTAGGAAGTGTACGTAGTAAACAGGGCATTAAGGGTAGAGGGAGTGTGGTGGTGGGTGGTGTTACCGAGAGTGGAATTCTTCATTCATTCATTCATCCATTCATCATGTCATGTCGTTCAATGGCTCAAGCTGACACTGGTTCAAGGCATTCCGCGGTTGGCCCTGTATTTGATTGGGCACGAAGCAGCCGGCTTTGTTTCAAGTCCTCAGTTCGATTACCAGGAAGGTAGCGACCCAACCCCACTCGGTCTCTTGGATGTCCTAGATGAGTAGCAGATATGGAACGGCTCGGCCCTTGCATTGCACAGATGGGCTGCGATAAATATGAAAGTTCGGAGATTCCTCTCCCTTCCTTTTTCGCGTACTAGCTGTCATACAATTGCCATACAGTCTTATGTGGTTTGCTTTTCTTTTCCTTTTTCCCGTTCCTTCTCGAGTGTAGCCATACGAAGTGAATTGCCTGGCTAAACGATTTTTTTTTTTTTTTTTCGCAAGCCACTTTGCTCCCTTGAAACAGGACAGCCGAGTCAAAAAGAGAAGCATTTCAGCTCTTGGTGGCCATTGAAAGTACCGGCGCTTACAAACATCTCTAGTTCACTTTCTACCTACTAAGTACAATACCTTCCATTTTTGTGTAGGCTCGACTGCACCCGACTCGAAATACAGTGCCGAATGAGTAATACCGTATTGACGTAATATTTTGAAATCCTTGGTGAATGCTCTACGGGCGATTGGCAGCGAGTGGCCAGATGATGACAGAAACTTTTCTGTGAGGTTTAGATAGATGAATTGTGACACCCACATGGAATGAGAAGGTACTTACCTAAGGTACCTTAGGTAGGGTAGGATGAAAAGCCTCGAGAATTTTGGCTTCGGCGTCTACTAGTGTCTTGATTGGCTGAGAGCTTTCCTGCCCATTGGCATTGGCGGATTTTACAGCCGCTGGGGTGGCACGGCGTCCCCCTACTGCCCCAGGTCGCTACGTGGGTCGCCTAGTTACAGGCCCAAGAAGCAGTCTGTAAATTGCTAAGGTACCTAGGTGCCGCCTAGGTAGGTAGTAGAGGTAGGACCTCAGATTAGAACTGTCCAATGATTATGTACGTTAGGTAGGTTAGGTACCTATTCTGGTACCTATTTCTGCTGCAAGCGGCCGCCTTGCCTCTTCTGACTATTCCATTCTTTTCCAAAACCACCCACTTCCTATTCTAACATCCTGACCTCAACCGCGACGCATCGCACGTTTGATCAAGCGCCGTCCTAGCGAAATCTTGCCCAGACTTAACCGCTCTCTTAGACATGGCTCGTGGCAACCAGCGTGAGAAGGCGCGTGAGAAGAACCTCAAGGCGCAGTCCAGTCAGGTAAGACGAGACTTACCGCTTGATAGTGTTTTTTTTTTCCTAGTCGCCTTCCAAATCTCCTAGAGCTCAGCTCAAGGGTTATGCGGCCAACCTGATGCGGACCCGGACTCCCTTGAATAATGCATTCTAAGTACTCGACTGGCCCAGTCATCCGCGCGCCTGGTTCACAGCTCTTTGCCTTGCAGCCGGTTAACGGCTTTAGCATCCACCTATCCCTACCTTGCGAGGATTTGATTAGATGTTCCGCTTACTGATCCCAACTGCCACGAGCGGATCGAAGCCTAACAAAGAAGATGATCCCTTGGTGGAATGCAACAGATACTGACCAATAATGTGATACGTACAGAAGTCAAAGAATACCAAGACCGGCTCGGAGATGCAGCGTGATAAAGAGGCTCTTGCGGCCCTGATGCGGCAGAAGCAGGAAGCTGGTAAGCTGGTCCCTTGTTGGCGTACAGCACTTGGATCAAGAGGCTAACAGAGAGCCACCACCCTATAGCCGATGCGAAGAAAACCGCTTCTGGTGCCTCCGGGAAGAAGTAAGACGGGCACGATATCCCAACTCAAGACCGTACGAATTGCCGGCACTTCGATTTAGTGATAATCTACCCGGGAGTAGGATTTGAGCGTCTTCTCAGGGATTACAATCATTTCGATCCTAATTCGAGCCGGCTTCCATTCTTCTCTCTTTGACGGTCTTGAGGGTGACGAATCGGGTTGGAGAAGCACGAGTCGACGATAAGGGCACCATGTAGGAGGGTTTTTTAAGGCGAAGATGGAATAAAGGCGTGATAGGAGTTCGTTCCTTTTACAATATACTATAGCGTCCCACGTGTTCTCCCAGGCCCGTTGATTTGGTTACGTATATACGAGCTGTGGTGAGTACCTATTAGCCTAACTGTACACATATACAAATAAAATTATTGATTGGCTGCAAAGGTGAAGGTTAATAGATTGATAGGTTGCCCCCCTTAACCACTGAGCCTATTAGGCCGACTCCCCTTTGGCGACACCAAAGTTACCTAGGTAGCTTGAGAGGTTAAATTATTGTGGGATGCAGTGCTAAAACATATCAATCCAAGTATACCACTTAACCGTTACCTCTCACCTACTTTTATCTAGTGAATATAACACCTGGGTTTGGTAATCATCAGTGCCCTTCTCCCCTACAATTCCTGTCAAATAAGGCACCTAAACTGTTCTTCTGCATTGCTCTTACCGTTTAGACAAAGAGGAGAGAGCTGTCTCTAATAGGCTAGCATAGAGGACTCAACCACCATATTCTTTGCTTTCTAAGTGCGACAACAGCCCAACAGCCATAACGTAAATCTATCTATTTAACAAGTAGGCAGTGCTAGTTTTACACGGACGGCAAGTTTAATGACGGCTAGTTGCCAAAGCAAATTTAATTCGAGTCTTTTTAAAAGCATCTTTTTCCATTCATTTAATAACCTATTAATCGGACGACCGAAAGCCTCCATATCTTGATCCAACAGCAAAAACTAACAAACATGAAAGATATACGAACCAGTCATATCTAGGTTATGTTTAAAACACCATTTGCACCGCAGCAAATGAAATAAAAAAGAATATTCCCCTACTATAGTTGCTAGATTGGTCCGCAAAATATACCCAGTCCAACCCGTCTTTTAAATGCAGGCAATGTACAATAATCGTCCGCTATTGCCCCTCTATCCACGTGGTATCGTTAATTTAGAAGACCTCGGCCATGCTAGCGGGTATGGAGCCTGTGATCATCGTTAGTGTCGGAGTTGGGAGGAAGGAGGAGGGAGAGTAGTCACGTACCAGGGATGCCGCCAAAGTTGTTAATGCCCTGGACAGCGGCAGCAGGGAAGCTGCCGGCGCCGCAAGTGACAGCACAAATGCAGGCTCCGGCCTGGAGCTCTCCTGTACCGGTCTGGATAGCGCCTCCAGCAGAGCCGGTCTCGGTAGCACCGCCGGCAACCGAAGTTGCGCTGGCTACGCTCGTGGCGGCAACGTCGCTAGCGATGGCGCTTGATGTCGCATTGCCGGTGATGGCGCTGCCGGCTCCCTGGCCCTTCTGGGCGATGGCCATAGCTTGGAACAAGGCCTGGGTCTTCTCGGCTGTTGGGTTGATCGAGAACGTCATACCCTTACCACAGTGGCCGGTTTGCTTGCAGTAGAACCCTGGATTGGAATCTTAGTAACAATTGATTAAAGGTTCTCGCTCGACTTGGAACTTACATTGAGGTTCAGTGCCTGTGACTTGGAAAGCAACCTGGGGAGGAGGAACGACAGCATTGTCTTTGTTAGGCACGAAGCCGGAGTCCATGCCATTCTCCATCTTGTCGCAGGGCGCAGCAAAGGTGGATTGGGTAACAGTATGGTTCGCGCTCATGAAGGTGAAGATAACCATATCGCCGACGGCTGCCTGGATCTCGGATGGCGAGTAGGCGAGACCTGCGGAACCACCGACTTGAACCGAGTGAGTAGCGCCAGCTCCCACTACGGTACTTGTTTCACCGGCAGGGATGGTCGCAGTTCCTACGGTAGTTTCTGATGCACCGGCTGTGACTGTTTGCGTGACTGTTATGGCCTCTTGCACTGTTGACGTCGCAGCACCGCCTCCATTGTTCACCCAGACAATTATAATCTGAGTGCTGGCAGCCTCAATAGCCAGACCATTGCCACCGGGCAGGCGCTGTAAGTGGCCATTTCGTGCCTCTACTGGGTAGACATTTCGGATCGCCTTAGCCATGGCTACAGGGGCCATGGCCAGAGAGAGAGCGGTTAAGTACTTCATGGTGATTTA
This sequence comes from Xylaria grammica, assembly GCA_004353285.2. Classification (NCBI taxonomy): domain Eukaryota; kingdom Fungi; phylum Ascomycota; class Sordariomycetes; order Xylariales; family Xylariaceae; genus Xylaria; species Xylaria grammica. The sequence continues at coordinate 5,144,766 of NGZP02000009.1, forward strand.
TATTGGATGGAATTAACGTGATAGTTAGTGGGCAGGTAAAGACGTCAAGAGCGTTCCTCTTCGAGAGGCGACCCGAATACGAGTATATTGCTGAGAAAAAGACCGTGATGGTTGGTATATCTGGCAATTAAAGCGTGGGAATAGCGAGGCCCTGCTCGTGACGAAGTGAAATGAATGGGATGGAAGATAAGAACAAGAGAAAGAAAGAGAGAACGAGCAAGCAGTACCGTCGTCTAAAGAATAGATGAGGAGGAAAGAAGAAACAAACAACCTACCACCCGAGGGAACCTCATGGCTTAAATCGAGCATGAACATCCGGTGGATCGATGTCAGAGGCTGGGATCTTGCCGTCCGTATTGCACCCCGGAGCGCTTGAGGAGGTGATCTCGAAACAACGCCAGGGGACCATTCCGATCAGGACGAAGCGAGAATCCCATTTCGGGGGAGTCTGCGTCCGATCCCAGACCCTGATACAGCGAAGCGAAGAAGGCCTGGGCAGCGTCTAGGTAGAAGCTGGGTTTAGATTGAGATCGGACGCCTGTCCGTCTCAGGGATGCAGATTGGCGGAATGCGGCTCTAGCAGTTGTGTGGAGGGCTGCCGGGCTTGGGCCTTGTCCAGGGGTCAGGAGCCGTGACAGAATGGTTTTGGTGGTGTTTTGCATGGTCGCTTATGTGTGTGAGAACCGCCTGGCACTCACAGCACCCTGGACACAAGCGGCTTGGTTAAGCTTAAGGGGGCAATCTACGGCGGTTAATCACTCAAAAAAATTTACAAGATTTTGACAGAAGACAGATCCGAGGTTGTGCATCTATATCATTTATATTATACTGCAAGTTTAGTTAGCTGATTGATTGATTGATTGATTGTAGACCAGACGATATGTACTGAAGTTAGTGTTCTATACCTAGGTAGCTTCAACGTGGGTTAGGTAGATTTAATAGTGGAGAGATAAGGAGGAAGCTCTGCAGCTCTGAGCGTTGAACCGGGGCCAGCGGCTGGGGTTCGCTAGTCTAGTCTAGATAGTGCCTGGAGCGCCGGAGCTAAAAATCGGTTACGGTTGTCTCCGTATTGGCGTGGCGGTTCCCCTTTTTTTCTATACCCACTCGGATGCCACCTCGACAGCTTAACGGATGACATATACAGTATCTAGATTCGCTATTGAAACCTGAACTATTCCTCATTACGGCCCTCTCGTTTCACTCTGCTAGGGAAGCACGTTCAGCGAAATTTGACAAATGAGAACCTTGCTGCATGGCTTCGTCTTGTGATTCCCGATGCCGGCCAAGCTCACTTGAAGACCTAACCTAGGCAATTGTGCATACACCTACTAGCTACAAGACCACGGAACCGCGTATCTCTTTGCTATCCTTACTGCCTAACCTAGGTGGTAGGGAGTCGTCGTCCCCGTAATCACCCAACTCATTTCGGCTCCGTACCCAGGCACACGTCCGGCTTCAGGTGTACACGGGTTGCCACGAGCAACTTGTCAAGGTTCTAGTACTCACTCCTAGGGCTATCGATACGCCAATTTGCCATTATCTTGGTCATGATCCTGGAGGCCTCTCGTGGTGGGAATCGGCTCAACAAGATGATACACCAGTCGTACATATATTCCTGGGCCAAGCATTAAACTATGAGGATTTTGATACCGCAAACATCATAAGCTTTGTTTGTAAATGTTTCTAAATCCTATCGTTTAAACCGTCGCTTCAGCACACCCATACCTGTCTGTAGAATGTCCGAGCGCCACTGCGCACCTCTCACGAATCAAGGAACATACGACTAGCGTGATAGTTACGATTTGCTCTTCAGCTGCAGATCCCTGTCTATATACATCATTAGTCTCAGTGGGTAGTTGTATGTGTCATAAAAGGGTCTCACGATGGTTTTCGTAGGTCTGTCGCTTCAGTTAAGGAATATTACCGTGAAGTTCCAGCGAACAGGCTTCGCCACAATTTATCGAAATTCCGGGGTGATAAGCTTGCCACGGTTTGATAGTTTCCCTTAGGATAGCGTCAACATCAATCGATTATATAACATCCTACGTTCCAGACCCATGTCAGATCGACGACTCACTTTACGTAGTACTCATACCCCAATCCTCCAAGTCATCCGAAGCCCACGCCAGCGAGGCTCGGGTTGTATCCTACCCTGAAGTATCTCGATTCCCGGGCGAATCACGCTGGCCTTCATAATAGCCAGTATAATAGCCGGCATAATACCACGACATAAGAAGTTTTTTTAACCCTTCATCACGTACTACCAATAGTTAGTAGAACTCTCGAGATGACAACATGATAACCGTAGATATAGAGGCTCAACAGGGATAACCCGGTCCCTAGAAGAAGAAAAAAAAGAAAAAAAAAACAATACATACTTGTGCTAAGTAGGCCTGCCGGGCCTGGAGGGGTACCGAGCACATGGGGGTGACTATGCTGCGCTGCGGCGTTTTCGGTTCCCTGTTTATCCTACGTCTTGTCAGTATCCTGGAGAACAAATCAAGGCCAAGCTTTGGATGTGCCTTATGATCTTCTCAATGAGCCGGGGCAGCGGTGCACTCACAGAATTCTCCTCTCTCATCTCGGAAGCCGTTTCGAGTTTTTTGTTGTTTGAGGAATCGGCGATCTCATGTAGGTTCTGCTTGGCATCCGAAGTGCTGCTTTCCATGATCGTCTAGTCAGTGATTTGAGAGCAAAATGCCGGGTGACCCTTGTGTGAAGGGTAATCTTACTCTTCTTGTTTAGGCTTAAGCAAATCATTCACGTTGCCGCCATTTCTGTGAATGCTATGATATTTCTACGGAATAGTCAGTCTTAGGCTTCAGCTTTAGAGGTTGGGGTTGCGTGGATGGCACCTTATATTCCTCCAAGGCCTGGTCCCACGAGTCGATCAAAGCCGAATCGTCCCATATTTCATTATGCGTCAGTTCTTGTTCCCCGGAAGCCATCCTATCTGTTGAATGAAGATAGGAATATTACCGAGCGTGGTGGATTAGGTGTGACCGGTGGTAGCTTAGAGTAAGGAAGTAGACGCTTTAGATCGGCAATCTAGGCTAAGGCTCCCGTGATAGTTCAGTTCAAAAGAATATATCGGTGGAGCGAGTGCGTAGGTATAGGGTCTATTATGTTGGTGAGAGTTTGCTCGAGCACAGCGACTTCATTATGACCAAGCCACACCTTTAACATAAAATTCAAGGAATGCTTGTTATATTTTGGGTCGGTTGTAGTCCAATATCCAATTGATTGACCAGGCAGTCAGTCGGCGCTACACAGTAGGTACCTAGACTTAATTAATGATGGCAACTGATCTCCGTATTAGGAAAGGTGTAGGGACTTTGTACCTGAATGCTTCGGCACCACAGCGACTTATCAGCCTATCAGAAACTTAGTGGGGTACCAATTGTTCTCACCGCCAAAATTTCTACGGCAGAATTTTTGATACGCCAAATTCAATCCAAGCCATTTCGCTGTGACCTTCTGACTTAAACGATTATATCGCTGCACAAATCGCCTTCAAGATGCCAGAACTGCGGCCTAGAAAGCCGTCTGCTGCTAAATCTCTGCCAAAAGAGAAAACACCAAGCAAGCGCAAAGGTCTGTCCTTTTTACAGGCACGTCGCAAGTCATTCAGCTAACATGGCTCTACAGCTCCCGCCAACGACGATGCTTCCCCAATTGCGACGAAGAAAGTGAAAGAGGATGTACAGCCAAAAAAGACCAAACGGTCGTCTTCTAAAACAAAGCGCGAAGAGGAAAAGCCCGCTCTAGATGACGATGAGAACCAAGTTTCTGAAGATGACAACGACGAGGCGCAAGCTCTAGCCAAAATCGTCGACAGTGACGCTGAAGCGGACGACGCCGGTCCCGATGAAGAGATAAAGGACTTAGAACTGCCCGAGGTGTCAAAACAGGTCGTGAACGCCTCCGATTCGGGTGATAGCGAGCCCGGAGTTTTATACGTATGTTATGAGCTGCACGGCGGATGGTGAATACGTAGATGCTGACCTGAAGTTAGATTGGCCGAATCCCAAGAGGATTTTATGAACACCAGATGCGCGAATACTTTACACAGTTCGGACAAGTCAATAAGATTAGGGTGTCCCGGAATAAAGCAACGGGTCAATCCAAGCACTTCGCCGTATGTGTGAACCCACCCTCACGGCAGGACATCGGTCATGCCTGTGAGAACCGAGAATCATGGCCCAACATTATAACCTTGACATACTAGGATTATCTATTGACATCTTTTAATAGTTTATTGAGTTTGCTGAACTGGGCGTAGCGGAGATTGTTGCGAAGACAATGGTAAGACACTCAACACATATCCTACATTATGCCGGTTTAACTTGTTATTAGGATAACTATCTGCTAGCTGGTCACATCCTAAAGGTGAAGATGGTGCCTAAGTCACAAATTCACGAGAAACTCTGGGTTGGTGCAAACAGACGCTTCAAGAAGATACCTTGGAACAAGATGGCAGGAAACAGGCTCAAGAAACCCCGTTCTGAGTCTGCTTGGACGGAAAAGATTTCAAAGGAGGAGGCTAAGAGGAACGAGCGAGCAAAGAAGTTGTTGGAGTTGGGTTATGAATTTGAGGCGCCGAAACTCAAGGCCGTCGATGACGTGGATGATAGCACTGCCGCCCTTGAAGCTACAGAAGAGGATGCTCCCAAGGCTATCGAGGCCGCACCCCAAGAAGATGAGGCGAAAACCACCCAGCCAGCACCTACGACCAAGAAGGCTACCAAGGGGGATAAAAAGCCGGCGGCCAAAACTGGCAAGAAAACGAAGAAAGGGAAGAAGGCAGTATCATAGATATCATAGCATTCGGCGCGGCGTTTATGATGGTATATGTAATAAGTTACTGATTTGAACTTTTCCAGCCTCATCGCGGAACTGATGCATCCTTTCATTCTCAGTCTAGAATAATTTTCGAAGTGCAACGCAACGTGAAGTATCTATCAAGCATATGAATGCATTGAAATCCTGAGATTCCAAGGTATACTAACACATCACCATATTACTATATGGGGGGAAATACACCATAAAACGTAGCCGGTAAGATGTATGCGCATAGCGAACCCACGATGCTACTAATATCGAGCGAAAGTGAGATTATAAAGGCAATTAATTGCTCTACTTCAACCGGAACACAGTGGACAGGCCAGGAAGCCACGACAAAGCTGCCGGGCTAGGCAAGTTCAAGGAATCGAGCTCCAGAGAAGGGGAAATATGTGAGGAAGAAAAAAGAAAGCTAGAAGTTGGAGCGGATTGAAATTTTGGATTTTATTCGCTAGACGGGAACTCCATTCAAGACACGGGGCCAATCACATCGCCAGGTTCGTAGCAGGAAAGAGTACAAGTGACAAACTTGTAATACCACCATATACAATACCTCAAAATATACCGGCGTGACTATCTAGGAAGTATAGACAATAGAGGTATTCTTTGAAATCAAATAACGGCTCATTTTTTCCGGTCTTTCGAAGCTGGAAGTTCATCATGAGTCGTTCATCCACTATGTTCTCTATGAATACCGAATCTATAGGTTATGACGGTAGGCACGGAAACTGTATGTCCGATGTATATTAAGTAGGGATTGATGCCAGCTGCTGCCAGTCGTTTCCCGTGCCGGACATAGTGGAGGGTAACCCCGCCACACCTGGCAGCTATCGCAACTAGACAGAGGCTAGGCAAGCACCGTGTGCAAAAGACTGTATTTACTGTCGGGCCTGGAACTTGCTGCTAATCTGCCAACAGCCAGACTAGGTAGTCTGATTGATATTCGCAACCGAAATGCGCAATTCCCATCCAACTTCAAAGCGCTGATGTTTGCAGTATAGCGTCTTTCAAAACGCGATAGTACACACGTTCTGTCTTTTTTTAATATCCAATGCCCCCTTAATTAGAGAAACCACAACTGTCTAAACAGTGACAATGTCGCCTACCGAACCCACCCAGCAAGCCAGTTCAAGTCAGTACTCGAGGACACATTGAATTTCCAGTGTAGGACCTGCGCACTAATGATGCCACCACAGATCCAAAAAAGAAGAACCAGAAAAAGAAAAAGAATGCCGCCAAGTCAAAACCTGCCGAAGGTGCTGTCAAGGCTCCCGAGACCGCCCAGAATGGCGAGTCCCACGACAATGATGGTGACCCGTCTGATGACAACGACGAAGGGCCAACCATTACACCGGTAGTACGAAAACGTCATCAATTTGGTTTCCTCATAATGCTAATAGCGCAATCTAGATCGACCAGCAGAACCATGAAAATGGCCACGCTGCTTCACCGTCAACAAATGGACACCCTCAACACACACCATCCGACCCCGACACGACATCGCGCTTGGACGCGATGACCAAAGAACGAGAAGCCCTCAAGGTAGAAGTAGAGGAGCTTAGGAAACAGCTCGAAACTATACAAGCCGCCCACGCACAAGAGACGACACAATTAAAGTCTGAACTAGAAGAAGTCGAGACGGCCAAGGAGGAAGTAGAGGAGCAATACCAAACCCTTGTCGGCAGGGTCGAAAAGATCAAAGAGAGTGTCGGTATCAGACTAGCACGAGGCAAGGAAGAGTTAGAGGAGGCAAATCAACGCATAGAAGAGCTAGAGGCACAAAACGAAGACCTTCAAAAAGGTAGCCAAGCCTTCCGAGACGATATCGCAGGATTACAGACAGAATTACAAGACGCTACCAGGGAATTATCTAGCCTACGCAGTCGAAATAATCTTTCGCAACAGAACTCTCTAAAAGAGAAGGAGGACATGACTCGCCAACTTCAGCATCTCAGGGAGGAAGCCGAAGCAGCCAAAGACGCTATGGGGGATTGGGAGGTTTTGGCGATGGAAGAACGTTCGATTAGAGAGAGTTTGGCCGAGAAGGCCTCGGCACTCGAAGAACAACTTGAGAGCCTTAGAGAGAATCATGAGCGAGCAGCGTCAGAACGTGATACTCAGTCACAGGCAGTCGATAGCCTGCAAAGAGCGCTTCAAGAAATACAGGAAGCTCGCAAGAAGGAATTACGAGAAATGGTAGAGAGTTCCGAGGAGCAACTCCAGGCGCTGAAAAAGCTGGTCCAGGAAGCCGACACCAGGGCATCGGAAGCAGAAACGGCGAGAGAATCATTGCAGAAGGAGCTCGAACGGACGTCACCCTTTGAAAAGGAGGTTAAGGAGAAGAACCTTCTCATCGGTAAACTGCGGCATGAAGCTATTGTTCTCAACGATCACCTTACCAAAGCCCTCCGATATCTAAAGAAAACAAAACCTGAGGAGAACATCGATAGGTTCGTTTACCCCGCCGGAGCATGCCGTAGATAGATTGCTGACAAGTATATAGGCAAATTGTCACAAATCACTTTCTTCAGTTCCTTGCCCTAGATCGCTCGGATCCCAAAAAGTTCCAGATTCTTCAAGTCATCGCTGGATTACTAAACTGGACAGACGAGCAAAGGGAACAGGCCGGGTTGGCACGTCCGGGGGCTTCCAGCAACTCTCTCCGTCTCCCTACGTCTCCATTCCACCGGACACCTAGTACGCCATCACTCAACGCGGAGTTCTTCTCAGAACCCACTCCCACCTCCTCTAATAAGGAATCACTTGCCGATCTATGGGCTGGTTTCCTAGAAAGAAGCGCAGAAGAAGGTTCCCAGGGTCCATCTCGGAAGGCAAGTATGTCGAGTATAGCAGCGGGCCCCAAACCAGAAACCAAAGGTGGTTAAAGCTCAACAGCATACACCTCTCTCAACTACATTTTCTCCCCCTCCTTTGACGGAGCGCCTCTGCCTATCCTCTCAGCATACCAAGCTACGATGTACAGATTATAAACCAGCAAAGCATTCATTATGGCGTTTCACGGCACACCGGAACATTGATGGCAGACCACGGTATCATGCACATGGGTTTCATGATCTGCTGCATTTATTTTGGATCTTCGCTTCTTTTTGTCCTCTTTTTTCTCTAGCGCTCGCGGCCTACGCTGTCTGCCAGAATCATCGTTATCGTCGGATTGTGGCCTCCTTTCTGCATCATAGGGCGAGTCGAGCCTTGGCTGTGTTACCAATAGTGTTGTAACATCCTAGAGAAATTGTAAAATCCCAAGAGACTTCTGTGATATTTAGAACGCTCCTAGGAAACCTTTGATTCATTGCTTGTAGAACTTCAGATAATGCGTATTCCTGCACGTTTGTCCAGTCTAAATCCCGTGCCCAGATCTCGTTAGGTAATCAATATGTATTGATCGTACATATATAGCATCAAGGTTAGGCTATGCTGTCTACTCTATGCAAAATCACGCTCTAAAACATTTCCGCATAAACGCCTCCACCAAAATTAGACCCTCCCTCATCCGGCAGTAGACTCAGGTACGACCGGCTTGGGCTCCGGCAGCATGTTCAGGGCGTAGTTCTCAGCATCCCGCGAGATATCCTGGATTTTGATGCGGTTGGCAAGCGCATCGTTAACGCCCTCGACCACCTCGCGGTCCTCCATGACTTCGCGCATGAGGCGGCCCTCGTGCGTCCAGTAGGCGGCCGTGCGCGTGCGCAGGTCCTCGTCGCGCAAGCTCGTGTTCTTAATGATGCCCACGGCGCTCAGCCTGCTCTTAGTAGCGAGCAGCTGGCGCGTCACGGCCTCGATGCGGGACGCGGGGAGCACGGGCATTGCGAACAGGCGGTTCGTGGACGAGACGTAGATGAGCGCGGCAAAAGCCAGGTTCAGCACGCCGAGGACGGCGTGCCGCAGGGTCCGCGAGGACCAGAAGAACATGTCGAGGTCGGACGGCCGGGGCACGCGCGCGTTGGAGCCGTGGTTGTACGTGCCCACGCTCCAGACGTCGATCCCGGCTAGCACGGCGGTCGTCATCGCCGCGATGCGCCGCCAGCGCGCGACCTCGCTGCCGGCGACGGTGGCGGACGTCGCGAGGCTCAGGACGACGAGGTTGAGGAGGTGGGGCGCTAGCAGGGACGGCAGGGCGTAGTAGAGGTACGTCTTGGGATCCTCTGAGACGCAGAAGGGGCACGAGGCGAGGACATCGGGCCCGTATTGCAGATACAGCAGCCGGGACTCGAGGTTGACGAACTTGGCGCGCAGCGCGGCGTCGCTCTGCGTTAATGCCATGTCGGGGCGGATAGATGCCAGGCGGTGGAAGAGCACGTCGGTCGGGGTTTGCAGGCGTGAGGATGTGGCCGAGAAGAGATTCTCGGGGGCGAAGGGCGGGAAAATGAGGACGAAGAGCACGGCGGCTACGGAGCAGAGGATGCAGATGGCGCGGAGGGAGGACTGGGGCAGTGGCCGTATAGGCTGGTTTGCCGATTTCGACGAGGCTCGAAGCTCTCGGTAGTACCCTATTGCTTTGGGGAGAAGGATAGGTCCGAAGAGGAGCAGGAGGGACTTGATGCTATATATCATGGAAGTCAGTTTCCTATCTTGATCGAAGAGGCGATGTGATTTGGATCAGCGGTACGGGTCGGGCATTGTGCAACTTACGTCCCCCACGAAATGGAAGCCATGGTTATTTTCTCTATTCTGTGTTATCTCATGCTGTTGTGTTGCAAAATAGGTCCTTCCCCGTGCTTTCTGTCGAGAGAACTACTTCTTTGTTGTAAGTGAGGCCAGATGTCACCGTTCTCGGTCTCGTCATTGCTCTACTAAGTAGGTACCTGCCCTAGTTACCTATAGTAGTAAGGTAGGTACGTACCCACCAAGATATCAGATATCTATACCTAGGTACCTATAGCAACTAAACAGCACTAACACCGGCGCTAATGCTTACCCACCTAGAATCTGTTGTTTGATTGGCCCAATATTTTTCTCCCTATATCCACCATTGTTTCCTTCTCAGACATAAATTCTCTTGACAACTAATTTTCTTCTCAACTTGTCCTTTTTCACATTCAACACAAAAAGTATGCAATCGTGAGAGACCTTATATTGCGTGCGTATTCTGAGCTTCACTATGCTTGGTCTAACTAGCATGCTACCTATCTGGGAAGACGGCTTTGAGACCCGTCAGTTCCGTGGGTGATTATTCAGATCGAGCTAGATGGCATAGCAAATGATAGAGGTAAGGCAGTAAGATTATTTTCGGCACTTTCGAAGCTTTGGCGATCTTTCTTCTCGGTGGTCGCTAGAGTCAAAAAGTATGCCTAGAGCGACCCAAAGTACTCTGCCAAGAGTCATCTCAATCGTGTTACAGAGTCCTAGCCCTTGTGCAATGATACACTCTGCGTCAAAATAGATGAGAGACATGCCCTCGTACTTGCTTTCCCTTCATGTGTGCCCTTCATGTGTGTGTGTGTGACTCCGTTCCTTCATGAATCCTTCTTGCCGTTTGCTGTCGACGACGCTGGTGTTGGTCCCTTTTCTCCAGTCGTAGACGTGGCAGGTTGTTTCTGTGCCGATTTCGTCCCGAGCACGCTGGCGAGTATTGCTTTGATCGAATCGCTGAATAGCAGAACCGCTGCCGCGCAAGCTGTTTGCCATGATACTATGCTGATACTGCCGAGAGGCGCTCGCGGAAACGACAATATCCACTCGACGTAGTACGGGAACCAGCCGTTCGGTAGCCAGAACATAGGCTCCTTTCCGTAGATCCAGGGCAGTATAAACTTGACTCCCGACGTAGCAGACCAGCGTATGACTCCGGCGGTACGATCGAACTTGGCCTTGGAGGCATCGTGTGAGGCTTCTATTAAGCGAGAAGAACAAAAATCAGCACAAACCCTTCCCTACCACGAAGCTGAGTTGGGGGTTGGAAACTTACTCATCTTCTCGAGCTGCTCTAGTTGCTTGTCGTGTTGTCGCCGGAGCTTCGCCCACTTTGCGAACTGGTCCTGACTGCTCGTAGCATTCAGGTCACGTCGGATCGCAAGATATTCTTTCTGGAGTCTATTCTTTTCGGTCGCCTGCTTCGAAACCTCGGTCGGTAAGGCGAGGTATATGTTCCATAGCTGGGTGCACATGGTTAATTAGTTTGGCTGATGTGACGTTTTTTGGGCCTCGTCACCGAACATACCATATCGTTGATGGCGGTGGCGCCGATGGTGTTCACCAAGTGAACAGCCACCTCGACTAAGAGGACAACAAGAAGTAATGAGGGCATTTTCTCCGTGAACCCCGTTCCCGTGTATGAGGGAAGACGCCACAGCGAGCGCGAGTTGGGTTTGAAGAAAGTGAGACCTGTGACCGAAGCGTGGACTTTGGTGTGTGGCCTATTCTACATCATAGTGGACCTTAACAGGGCGAAGAATCTAGGTTATATGTATTAAATCACATATATGTAGTTAAGGGAACTTACCCCACCATGGAGTGTCCAATTCATCCCACCTCAAGTGGATCATGTAGCCAGGCATCAACCGTACACTACCTACAGTCTGGGTGAATTTCAAGGTATCAATGTGTACATGACCTAATATCTCCTAGCAACGAAATATAGAAGTATCGAGTCATCTCATGTCGCTAGAGGAAGCAGAGGGTGAGCTTCCCCTTTGAGGCACGTTACCCAATAAGCACTCAAATCCATAATGTCCAGGGCTCTAGACAAGAACCTGTTATCGCAGTTGAAATCAGAAGACCCAAGACCAGCATATAACGAGCTATCAAAACTGTTTACGAAGTTACCCGAATCTAACTTACTAGAAATCGAGTTTCTCGGGAGCAGTTATCCGTTGGAACTAGGCGTCAACTTCCTTCAGGACGGAAACGCGATAGCGATTCCCAAGTTAAGGCTCGTGCAGGCCTTCTTTGTTGCTCGCCAGATTTTCCAAAAGCATCTCGAAAATGGTAGCAAAACCATCCCCGACGAGGTCATAGCGGCAACCTCCATCCTCTTACTGATGGACCCGGAACATCTCACAGCCGCTAATATACGGAAACGTGTTCTCTCAAGGCCCGGAAGTATAACGCAGGCCATACTGAAGGGGGAACAGCGGTTTGTTGATACGCTCCTCACCGCTAGGCTACATCGCCACACGAAATCACCGACTCTCTGGTCGCATCGGCGTTGGCTTGTTACTACTTGTTGGCGATTGGGCGTTCCATGGGATAGTCGACACGACATCCAACATGTTGTTATGGTCGCCGGAGAACGCCATCCTCGTAATTATGTGGCGTGGCAGCATGCTCGTTTATTATTAGGTCACGACCCGGATCTGGCGGCCACCGTCGTCTTTGACGTGAAGGAGTTCTGTTTGAGGAACCATTCTGATATCTCGGGCTGGGCTTTTCTATCTGACTGTATCGCTAGGATCCAGGATGAGGAGAGTCGGAGATCGGTATGCTCATCAGTCCTCGACGATGTCCTCTCCATGACCGAGTCATTTCGTTGGACAAATGAGTCGGTCTGGGTGTTCCTGCGCACGGTCATAGCAAGAGAGCATGTGAACGAGCAATCCTTCAACCGATTTATCGCCGCGAATGACAGGCTCTCAGCCGCCATGCCACACAGCCTCCCCGAGCGGATAATCATAGAGAGGGCCCGGGAGTGGTATGGCAAACATCATGTGTCAAAAGTGGCTTGAAGGGTCACGCCGCACGCCACCTGTCACCTGTCACCTGCCACCAACTTCCCCCTAGGCCGAGCCCATCAAACCTAATTCACGTTGCCATGAATCGGGCGTCCCGGGTGGTTTAGAAGATAGCGATGTTCCCCATCGTGAGACGTACTACACATTATTCGTACGACTTTCTGAAACCACATAGTTTTGGCTATGACTAGTCAACCGCCCGTCCAGACGTCTGGGCCCATTTCCCATACTAGTATGGAGCGATGACGTCTGTGGAGCGATACCTCCCCAGCCAGTGCAGAACCCAGTGCTCAGCCAACACGACGGGCGTTTAGGGAAAACCGATCCCACAACAAAAGGTGTTAGACAAACTTTAAAACATTTAGCAAACATAGCTAACTATAGTAGCATACGCGGCTGATCTTGAACCGCTCGCGCTTATAGACCACTACATACCTACCTAACCTAGGTACTATATAGCATATACATAATGTAGTAGGAAGGTTTGGGGTCTCGGCTACAGGCTACCCATGCTCAGACCTCTCGTCTCGAAGATACGACCATTATTTTTATTATATTATCTTATCTTATTCTTACCGTCATCAATGATTACTGGCAATGTTGCATTCCGGTGATGCTATGTAAGTATTGCTACTGTCATGCCAAAATAAACAAATCAGCTGCAAGATGCCTAAAACTAGACTTTGCCCTTGCATTTGAAACACTGAACTGCGTACTGCGTTGGCAAGTGTTGATAGTTGCGCGCCGGGTAGAAGTCGGGTATCCCTTGGCCTCCACTAGAGCTGAATCGACAACATGATTCGTCATATAAGTAGCATTGCTTAGTAGCCCACTGCTATTGCCACAGTACGCGTCTGTGATGCCAGTGCTTGCATGGCTTCGTAAAAAACTGCCCTTGAACCTGCAGATACAGCAGGCCGTAAGAAAGATGTATGTATTGCCGAGTTGTTGAAAGACGAGCCTCGGGGCTGCGATCGCTGAGCCTTAACTTGACAGGACAGTCGACCTGCGGACTCGCATTCCACAAATAACCTTAGAATCAATCTCGGAGACCCTCGTACCCCTGCCGGTATATAGTGTACATATAGTAAAAGGAGAATGCCGAAATGTGGAGAGCCGGCCCCCCCTGTCTCTCCCCCTTAACCCAACAGCCGCTATCTTCACTGCTAGTGTGAAGTATAGAAGTACGTACATACACTAATACATAAGTGTACAGTAGTGCAGCTCCTCATAAATCAGATCAGCAGGTGAAATGTTATGATTTGTATAAATCATGAACAATTCGTAATTGGCATGTTTGTGCGTGCTCTCGGAGAACAGGTCAACTTGAAACATATCGTATTTTACTCCCTACTGCGGGACACAGACGTTATCATCATGCTCTACTGCTGAGAATTCAGGGACTCGCGTTACAATCTAGACCTACACTACGGTACAGTCAACAAAAAATCTACCTCCATAGGTACTATCTACGTAGGTACCCTATGCTTGGTGCTTTCCGTCTTACCTAGGGATAGTATAGTTCATCCGGTCCCGAGCTCGGAATATAACTTTACCGGGAAACAGAACAGAAAAAAAAACTTAACCGCTCGCTTAATACCTATAGTAGAAGTCAAGATATAAAAAAGGGTGTTATGATAACAAACCGAGCGAGCGAATGCTACTGCGCCTCTGGCGTGTGACCTTAAGGGGCTGATTGTTGGATGTTGGTGAGACTTCAATTTGACTAACATGCCGGATTCTATTTGCAGTTCTGCTGCACTGCCAACAACGTGCCCTTTCAAGCTCACGGTTATCATCCAAAGGCATGTTGTTCCCTTTTTATATACTACTGTTTTCTATCATGTTAAGCATGTTGTGGTGTTTTTCGAGTACGGCGGCATGCCGCATGCCGCAAATTGGAGAAATGGAGATAATAGCAGGCCAATCGTAAGATCTACAATGACTAGGGTATGGACGGGGGTCTGGCAGATTGCGACGTCTACTAGCTGCAGATTAGTACTTATCCAATGCACCTTTCTGTGCGCCTGTTCTGCACCTGTTCTGCGCCCGTACGACGCGAAAAGTTCAAGTTCCCACACACGTTTCCACCAAACAGGCCAGACAGGACCAGGGTCGCGGCCAATTACGCCGCCTCCCGCACTCTGGCCGTGGGCGCTGCGTGGGCGCTGCGTGGGCCAGAACGGCTAAGAACAGCAATTCGTGAATGGAGAGCACAAAGAGCTTTCCCCAGCTGCAAGCAATCCTGCCGGCGCAGCACCGGCCAAAATGCTCCCAGCAATCCGCAGCAATCCCGGGAGACGCAGCCACCTACCGCCACAAGGGGAAAGTCGGAGATGGGGGCAGCAATGGGGTTGCTATCTTGGAACATAGTGCCATCTGTTAGCGGACGCAGCATACAGCATACAGCATACAGCATATAGCATATACTGAGCAGCTTAGTGTGTGCTACTACTACGTGCATACTACGTAGCAACTGAGCGCAATCAAGGGAGGTAGGTAAGATAGTAGACGTACAGAGACGTATAGTACTAGTAGTAGTAGACGCAAGCCGCCAAGGCTTCCCACGGCCGCTGATCGCTTCGCACCTGTCAGGGTACAAGGCACTCGGCTCTGCCAGGGTGAACCAAGGCGCTGACCGGATTTAGAGTACTATAGATAGGTACTGTACAGATTAGCAGATTGGCAGATTAGACGACTACGTACCGATCTACTAGTAGTGTAATGTACGCGAGTCGAAGATGGGCTTTTGAGTCGTTCCCAGCCGGCTCTCCACAAGCACGATTCAAACATCCATCCATCATCCCTCTCCATCCCTCCACTATCTCTAGACCCCCCCCTCTCCCGAGTCTCGAGCCCAGAGTCTTGAGTCTTGTTGGTTGTTGGTGTTGTCCTAACTTAATGTGTTCATAACTAATAATACCAACTAATCCGTTGTTTCCGGTCCTATTTTTGATGCAGTGTCTCAGTGCTCTCGTTTTGCCACCAACTCGAGGATAGAAAGTGGCGTTTTTATCCATCTCTTTGTCTCATATAACCGCATGTCTGTCTTGGAATTCAAGTCGTCATATATTGGTTAACGATCCTCGCTTCTACTTGACCTATTGAGGCCCTACATTCCTTGCCATTTGTCTTTTTTTCCTTGCGAAGCCACCTTCGCTTTTCTCTCACTTGTGGTTTCCTTGTCGACGCCCGCAGCCGACAGGCCACTCTATCGTGTCGATTCTACCAATGACGCCCTACAGCTTCACCATCGCATAATCTCGGGACTTGGAGTCTGGCACTCGGTCGCCTGCTTTAAATATATATAACTCTGGATCTCGACGTCGTTTACGCGATCAATCGCTTACGCAGCTACTCGCCCTAGACTGTACTCTCGCTTTAGACAATAGGTGTTCGCTATAGTTGTCGAACCGAATTCGACTCGCCGATAGTTCCTGCGTGTGGGGTGTATCGGAGAAGAAGCGGTTCGACTGAGTAAGAGACTCAGTTGAGTTGGTGTTGGGTGTATCAAGATGCATTGGGTCTTCGTATTGCTTCAGCTCTCATTATGGGTCACGAATATATACGCCTCGGTGCTAGGTGCGCCGGAAGGCCAAAATGCAGCCAGGAGTGAAGAGCTCGACGCAGCTTCCAAGGGATTCGTCACATTTAGGCTAGTCAAGAAGGCTACTACCGTTAGTACTACGGAAAATAACACTAGACAAGCTGTCGCTAACCTTGGGTCAAAAACAGTCTGGTAAATATAGGCCTGCTATCACCCCCCGATCCCCTAGGAGTGATGGCCAAGACATAGAGGACAGTGGTGTCATTGCCGATAGGGCAAGCGGGTACAAAATCGTCAAGGCAGAAGACCCAACTTTCAAACACAGCGCCGGCATTGACCAAGACGGGACTGACTACTCATACTTTGCCGAGGTCGAGCTTGGATCGGAGGCCAAACGCCTCTATATGCTTCTCGACACGGGCGCAAGCACAACTTGGGTTATGGGCTCGACTTGCACATCAAAAGCATGTACTATACACAACAAGTTCGGACCGGATGACTCGAAAACATACAATGACACTGGAAAGGACTATTCCGTCGAGTATGGCACTGGTTCCGTCCGCGGCCACGTGGTCGAGGATAGCTTGGCTCTAGCCGGGCTCTCCGTGACGCTGCCTTTCGGAGTTGCGAACACCACCTCAGATCAATTCCTCCAGTTTCCTTTTGATGGTATCCTGGGCCTAGCCTCTAGCTCCGACACTTGGCTAAGCGCCGTCATGGACGCCAAGTTGATCGATTCAAACATGTTCGGTATTAGCTTGTCGAGGAACTCGGATGGCACCAACGATGGAGAGATTGTCTTCGGCGCAGTAAATCCAGCCAAGTATACGGGCGATATCACTTATTCGTCCGTCAAGTCAAACAGCGCTTGGACAATTCCCATGGACGGCATCACCATCAGCGGCGAGTCGGCCGGTATTACGGGGAGATCGGCTTACATCGATACCGGCACTAGTTTCGTATTTGGACCCCCAGATGATGTCGAGGCCATGTATAAGTTGATCCCTGGCTCATCTTCCAGTGACGGCTCGTCATATACCATCCCTTGCGATACCGATCGCGAAGTTGCTTTCACATTCTCAGAGGAAAGCTGGAAGGTGTCTTCCAAAGATTTCGTGTCTGGACCCAACAGCGATGGTAAATGCACAGGCAATATCTATGGGATCGAGTATGTTTCAGGCGGGTGGTTACTTGGCGACGTGTTCTTGAAGAATGTCTACAGCGTCTTTGATGTAGACAACGGACGAATTGGTAAGTTCCGCCAAACACTAGCTCAAGCTACCTTATCTTTCCAGGCTTTCTAGCTAACGAACAACAGGATTCGCGGCCAAGGCAACCTCGGAGAGTTCTAAGCCAAGTACCACAACTACTACAGCCTCTACAGCCACGTCGGCTTCTGCCGTATCAACAAGTTCAGCTTCTAGCCCTGCTCAGACCGATATGGCGTCGGGACTGAACGGACACGAAGCGCCATCAGCGACAGACTCTGCGGGACAAGCAACCGATAGCGCCGAGCCAGATTCATCCGGAGTCAAACTCGGTCTAGGATGCTCCATAGCATTGCTCGCATCGATACTCTCCACCATGGTGGTGATCGTCTAAGCCCGCCAGGGCAGGTAGAGCCCTACACGCGTTTCTCCCTAGTTCATTCAACCTGGATCGGATCCGGAAACGCCACGCCAGCGTATTTCGGGACACCGGCGTCCTACATTGGGATCCCCGAGATAATGCGGCATTACGACATAGACGGAACAGCACATACCGATCCCGCAGAGGACGTTCGTAGAGATTATAAGATCGTAAGATTAGAGACGAATGATACCCATGAGGAGAAGAAGGTCGACGGATGTAGTGAGTTTACGCAAGATTTGCTGGGAAAAATACGAAAGTCAGCAGATCAGAGTTAGTGGCTTGTATATATGTATATATAGCTCGTCGCCGGCTGTTTATATCTAGAGAACATGTAATAAGCAATGAAATATTCGCTTCGCAGCTGCACTCATTTGACTGAAGTTCGTGTGCAGTATGTATTAGATTAAAGGACGTGTGGCAGCGGTGACTCCGACGTACTTTCTATCTAAGGGAATTCAACGCCGCCTGGATTCCTAGTGTGAGCTTTGCCATTAGCCCTCGCGCGCTTCTTCCAGTTTCCCTAGGTACCTCAGCCGGGAAGGTAAACAAAATTCGTGTCTCGTTGGCCGCCTCATCCCTTAGATGCTGTTGGGCGAGAGAAACGAGTTGCTCTCCTAAATTCGGGGACCAAACTGCGACGTCGGTGCCCCGCACATTACCTAACCAGTTTCCGATAGATGATACACGTATAAAATGTGCCTGATAATGGAGTGATCAGGGCCGGAAAGATAGGTGAGGCGTTTAGTTCATGATCCGGGAAATACTGCGTTCACCGTTCCTACAAGGATCCCTGGCAGTAGATGCTCCGTGACCGCTAAAGACCGTCCTACGAACCAAGCCACGAGCATCTCCTCTGACCGAAATTGGGTGCCGTCTGCATGATCGGTTTCGGCAGAGCGTCTAGTTCTTTGTACCCCTCGCAAGATAGGGGTAAAAAGCCAGGCCTATGGGTTCAGTAGGTATCCCGCAGAATAACTCGCGCCACAAGATCCATGAATGGACTTGTGCTGGAGGGATAGTCTGTCTGAGATCTCGGTGTTCCTCTTGAAAGCGATAGTAACGGGCACACTAGACTAACATACGAAGCAACAATTACTGTTTCGACAATCTAGTGGGTAATCCTGACTAGACAGTAAAATTGATCAAGTTGAAACTCTAAGTATACCTGACCTCACTAATTTCCTCTTACCACAAGAGGTGTACTAGGAATGTTGGCTGCCGTAAACACAGCTTACTCTACTTTCGGAGGAAGAAGACACGGTATTATATCTAGACTAGAAGCAAACATAATGGACACTACTTACTATCACAGCAGCAAAGGGAAGCCTATATATCAAAATTGTAGGCACAACTACCAACAAATAAACACGCACAGTTAGTGTAGTGGGAAATACGCTCATTATGCAGATGGTATCCGCGCCTTGGGCACTTCTGTGGTAAAAATGAAGTCAGGGAGGCACGGGATAATGATCGAGCTTAGTTCGATTCCAAGGTTGGGCTCATGTCTTTTTGTTGTCCCATCCTTCTTAAACAAGAACTGCGACCCATTCCTTCCCATAGCCAATGTCATACATACATAATCAAGCAGACTGACCCCTGTACCAGTCATAGCTCATGGCCCTGAATACATCATCAGCCCTGTACTACGAGGTCACGATGGTTTTGGCACATCTCTAGAACAAAGAGGTGTTCCGTATATTAGTAATAAACACCCAGGATGGGTGGTATAGCCTATATGCGCAGCTACAAGAATTCATTACACCCATATAGTGAGATTATGACAGGTTTTGAGCTATCGACAAAAGGAACCTTACTCCAGCGCGTTGTTATTACTATATTGTGTTGGTGAAGAAATAATTGCTGTTGTATGATACACATCTCGCCTTTGGTTTATTCACCGTACGGGGGACTTAGCCAGGCATACATCTGGAAAGGAGATCGCCGCGTTGTCGTCTTAGTAGGTTGGGGTGACGAGAGCTGCTATCAAGGTTACATCCTCAATTGCACGATACTGCATTGTAAGTGTAATCTGACCTTAGTGAGTGCTGCCACATGATGTTACATGCTGATTTTCAAGCTTATCCCTGACCCGACATACCTCGCCTACTACCTACCAAACTACAACAGAAACTACTAATACATGAATAGAGTTCGAATAATATAGTGTTAGCTATTTCGTATAAGCATCGGTATAGGTAGACATTAGTCCTATACTATGATTATTAGAGGCTTATGTCACTGTACGTGGTGTTATTTTTTCCTTATAGGCAATGGCCACCATCACCATCAACCAGAGTTGTCTTATCATTATCCATAAGGGCCGTCCCTAAAGAGCTCGTTGCCACTGTCTCCCATCATCTAAATAGTTTGTAGGACAAAGAGCGTTAAATCCCTACCCTTGGCGGGTCTGAGGACTTCGTCGCTGGGCTTCAACTCATTGAATGTTTCTGGCTTACAGCGAGGAAAGGGCTGCGCCGGTGTCACCACCTTCTACGCCCAACCTTAGAATTGTTCTACTTACAACTCGTGAGCTAACGGTTTGCTCAGACATCCTGAGAGGTGCTAGAATTGAAGATATCAGATAAGACACCCGCTAAACACGGCTACACCTACATCCGTAGATGGAGAGAACAAGGATTGCGAGTTACCCAGTCATACTGAGACCTTTGTTATCCGGCCGTATACTAAGTATCAATTTAATACACATAACCCCACATACTTCCAGAGCTTGCCGTTCATGCTGTGGGTTACATTTATCTCGTTGTCGCGGGTGCAATCTGTTCCCTTGCCCCTGATGATATTGTCCGTTTTGTTTCGGATAGCTATTGTAAGGGATGCTACATCGCGAAACCTTTTCTGTAGATCCTTTAGGACAAGCGGAGTGCTATGATTGAGGAAGAGCTCCCCCTATTAAGGGCCCATATGGCACGGCCTCTACCAAAGAAGGTGTTTTGTATATTGTTCCAAGAAATCACCACTCTCGTCTTCGTCACTTAGTTTTTCAACACATTCCTAGAGAATATTTTGAATCAAGCGTTGCGTCAGTGCAGTCTTATTTTCCCAAAGTTATTCATCTGCTTTCAATTTACTGATTGACGATTTGCCCTACTTCTACTACTGGATTAAACTACACTTCTCAAATGTTGCTAGTAAATTCTTATTCCAATGTAGTACCTCGCTGCGCGTTCACTTCTGCACTGGCTCATCTAGGTATCCAGAGTCGTCGCTGTGGCGTTTGTTTATACTGCTTCCGAAGACACGGGTTGACTTGCGCCAAATTCATGGCGTCAAAGTGTTCTACTTTGCTGTATTAATCCACCCTTCTGTTTGCGATCACGGAATATGCTTTAATACTTGACTTAACCTGCGTGTTGGGATCTCCCGACTTCTTAAATGCCTTCATGGGCTTGAAGGGTCCGACTTCTTCCCAGGTGCACAAGCACCGTCATGCCAGCTGTCGTCATCATCGTCTCTACGAAGCCTTGCATTTTGTGTTTGTAGCTGTGCTAGCACTAGCTTCGGGTAGATACGTGCAGTAGGTATATATATTATTTGGTTGACTACTACCGCATACTTGTTAACCGTCTACTGGATATGCTAATGAGCATAATGGAACTAGTTTGCACGTCTTCCACTATTTTACTATAAACCCGAGAAACTATTTTCGGGATAGAAAGGACGATCTGGGGCGATGTCACTGCGAGCAAATGTTCTCATCGACAAGCCAGACGATGCTTGGCTGTTGATTGGAGGTGGGCAGACAGAGGGCTGGTTAACACTTTACAAGACATATGTAAATATAAATAAAGATTGGAAGTTACCGGGTTCCTAAGAGAGATTCAATAAGATGATTTAGAGCAGTGTCGTCACAGGTAGAACACCGAAAAGAGACTTGGTCTTGGATGATTACACTGTACTTCGTTTGCTACGTATAACCCGTATTAGGTACTTGGCAGCGGTTTAAGACGGCTCAATTCAGGGGTTCCCTTATCGTCTGATGATAAGGTAAGATGAGGTACCATTAATTCCTTACCTAAGACATGCGGTTTAGTGACGCGACTACAATGCCGGTTCCGTAGGATGGGATTGTTTAGGACGACAGCTTACCACATCTCAAACTTCAGCCTGCGAATCGACGATGCGTCTGCTGGCTGGGATATTATAGATCACTCAGCCTTGCGCACAAGATGCTTCCGCGATAAGACAATCAAACACAATGGCCGAGGCCACGAACCGCAGCTCCCGCAACGAGCAATCCGACCATGTCGCAAACCAACCCGATTCACATTCCAACGCCGCTCCCCCTAAGAACGAAGAACACCACGGCCTGCTCGCTGGTCGCGAATCCGATGGTGAAGATGATAATGCCGACGACGAGGAGGGCCTCATAGTGCATCCAGGCGGTGGCGACGTCGGCCATGACGCTGATCACGACTCCGTTGGTCTTCGAACACCGAGGACACCTAATCGAGTGCGCTTCGATCTGCGGCCTACGAACATTCCCCCCACTGCTAATGGCACGCGTCACGACTCTCTCGACTCTGAAGACTTACCGCTCGACTCGTTTGACTACTTTGACCACGACCCCGAGAGCCTCGATGGACGAGACCGTACGGCGCGGCGGCCACTGCTGACAGACATCGAAGCGCCGTCTGTGACGGTAGCCAACAGCTTATCAGACGATGATGTCCACACGTGGGCCGAGCGCGAACGCCTACGGCCCAAGTCTGGTCTACGGTCGGCTTTCATGAACATGGCAAATAGTATCATCGGCGCTGGCATCATCGGACAGCCGTATGCATTCAAGGATGCCGGCCTTGCCGCGGGCGTTGTGCTACTCGTCGGGCTGACTGTCGTTATCGACTGGACCATTCGCCTCATTGTCATTAATAGCAAGCTCAGCGGCGCTAGCAGTTTCCAAGGTACCGTCGAACACTGCTACGGAAAGTCGGGGTTGATCGCCATAAGTATTGCCCAGTGGGCTTTTGCATTTGGTGGTATGGTAGCCTTCGGTGTCATCGTGGGCGACTCTATCCCACCCGTTTTCCGTGCTATTTGGCCGAACTTACATGAGATGCCCGTTCTTAGCCTCCTAGGTGACAGGAGAGCTGTTATTGTTATTTTCATCTTGGGCATTAGTTACCCGTTAACGCTATATAGAGACATTGCCAAGGTTCGTCTTCTTGTCCCAAGCAAGGCATACCTATAATACCCAACGCTGGGAAACGTGCTAATAGAAGCAATATAGTTGGCAAAAGCGAGCACACTTGCTCTTCTTAGCATGGGCATCATTGTAGCAACAGTTGTCATACAAGGTGCTCTTACCCCATTAGATGAAAGGGGTTCTTTCACTACACCATTACTTACGATCAACGACGGCATATTCCAGGCAATAGGCGTCATTTCATTTGGTATGGACCACATCTACGCATATGGAGCAGCGAATGGATATACTGAACCTTACTAATTGCTGTGGTTAGCCTTTGTTTGCCAGCACAACTCCCTCCTAATATACGGCTCTCTCAAGACCCCCACGATAGACCGCTTTGCGACTGTGACGCATTACTCTACGGGTATATCGATGGTCGCATGTCTAGTCATGGCACTAGCCGGCTTCCTAACCTTCGGCGATAAAACCTTGGGAAACGTGCTTAACAACTTCCCCGCCGATAACACGATGGTGACGATCGCGCGGTTGTGCTTTGGATTAAACATGCTCACCACGCTACCCCTAGAGGCCTTCGTCTGCCGCGAGGTCATGCTCAACTATTGGTTCCCCGACGAGCCCTTTAACATGAATCTACATCTCATCTATAGCTCGGCACTTGTTGTCTCGGCCATGGTGCTTAGTCTATTTACATGCGACCTAGGCATTGTCTTCGAGCTCGTCGGCTCCACGAGCGCGGCTGCACTGGCGTATATATTGCCGCCCCTTTGCTATATAAAGTTAAGCTCTAGGTCCTGGAGGACGTATGTAGCCATGTGCGTAGTAGCGTTTGGGTGCGCTATCATGTTTATCAGCGTGCTCCAGGCTGGAGCTAAGATGATCAAAGGTAAGGTGTCATTTCTCCTCACTAGACTCGATTACAGCGTCTATTTAACATATACCATGATAACTAACCTTCCCCCAGGTGGAGGCGAGCCCGCCAAATGCGTGTAAAGGCGATTCTTTTACCCATCATATATGTATTTGTAGCATTTCACTATTTTTGTATCCGCATCTAGTTAGGCATACAAGCGGTTTGTTTACGGCGGGTAGAGGAAAAGGTTCAGGTTCTTGGTGGCTAACTAGATATTGGTTACCACGATATTAAGACTTTGTCAGATGGCCAAAGGGCCCGGCTGGGCATTGTAGAACTATTTCTATCTTCGGGAGAACGGATTAGAGCAGAGCCTCGATAGGCCCGGGATTCCACATGAAGATGTTTTAGAACGTGCATTCTTTTGTGATTATGACCTGCCTGTGCCTGTATATCTATTTGTCTCACTGTATTTACACTTATCACGGATCCTACGGCACACAGGGCACGCACGTGAGAGTCCTACAGATAGTATATGTACACCATGGCACGAGGGTAGATCCTCACCCGGAACCCGCCGCCCCATATCTCTAGGGCTGTTATACGGGTAGGCGAGTCCTAAGTATCATCATCGTCATCATCTATTCACATGCTCTAGGACTACTGAACGGCCCAGTATAGAATCTCCCTCCTTCCCACCGAGTTATATCTCGGGCCAATCATTCCCTTCTTATTCATCCCACAGCGCCCTTCCCAGCGAAGCCGTAGTACGCAGCACTAGGACGAAGGACTTGAAGAGTGGGACCAATCGATCAAGATGCATTATCAACGAGTAGCATCCGCATGGTTGTATATGGTCAGATCTCACCCATACTTAGCTCTGCTTGGCCTAGCTATACCTTGGGTCTTCAACCTAGCTACTTACTCTCTGCCCACTTTATACCTGTGTGTATGTGGGCGTGCGGGCATGTGGACATGTGAGAGATAGGAAGGGAACCACCCCCGTTTTTTGTAACGGCTTTATCGCTTAGCGCGGCGTTGGCAGTGGCTTGTTTGCTCTTTGTTTGGTTTTGGGATATACATAGTAGGTACCGGCCTACGTACTGGAGGTTCACCTGAGCTAAGATTGGCTTGGCTTGTCTTGTCTTGTGTGCGTATTCCAGTGCACAGTAGGAAGTGGCCGGAGGTACGTAGTAGGGCCTCAGGTAAGGCATACCTAGGTTAGGCATTTCATGTGCGAGTGCGAGTGGTAGGTAGGTATAAGTCGACGTTGATAGTGGTGGGGGTTACAGGCAGGGGCTTGGCGTTTTTCGGATGTTTTACACTACACAAGATCAACGGCACCCCTTGGCGAACAGTTATACTCGATCATGTTACCTAATGGCAAAAGGTGCGTGCTGCATGTAACTACACTATAGAATGCAGGAATCGAATACGTGGTACCGTGGTCCCTTTGTGCAGGAAAACGGACAGAAGCGCGAGGTGATTTGCATAATAATTTACACACGGGAACACCCCGCATCCGACACACCCGAATAGTCATGAGATACAAGACGTGGAAACAAGGCTTTATCTACGCCAGCGAGCAGCGCGGAGGTAGAATTATCATGTACGTATGTACGTAGCAGGCGGGCAGGTAGGCAGGCGGGCGAGACGAGACAGAAGACAGAACCAGGCTCCCACACACACCAAGCCATCAAGTGACCAACCGGGGTGATCTACGCGTAGCCGATTCGGATTCGCCCACACTGCCACCAACACACCCACGGGGCGCCAGCCATATGTTCTAGTGCTCCTCCTCCCGTTCAGCCCACCCGGCTTGTGGAGAGCAGGCAGATAGGCAAGCTACTTATTTTTTCTCTCTATCGTATTGTCCAATACGATACAAGTAAAGGAACATGGAGCTGGCTGTCGTATCACCGGACGGGAAGCAAGACGATGATGTGGTGTAGATACCTAGTAGATAGTGACCCCGAAAAACCCCGCTTCTACATATAGGTGAATGGGAGGGGGCCGAAGAGGGGTGATGGGTGGTGTGCAAAAATAGTGATGTGACTATCTGACTACCTAGGTATAGTATATATAAGTGAGGAGTGAAGACGCGAAAAATATCCCTTCGATCTGCAACTTAACGTAATCGTCTGTCTGTCTGCCTTAGCAAAGCTACACTTTCCACCGGTAAGTCGGTATATCTCCAGCTTCTGATTTTCCCACTTCTCCAACTACCCTTCGCCCATCTATCTATCTGTTCTCGGGGAAACCCAGGAGTCTATGCGTGAGAGAAAGAGAGAACCACAGTATTCGTTTGTATACATGTGCCGAGACAAACCTCGGCGGAGTGAAGATCCATCCAACAAGAAGGGCAATCCTAGCTTCGTCAAACAAACAAGCATCCATCCAGCTACATCCTACTCAGCAGAACTCTCAAGCAAACGGGCCGAAAGGGCACTCGACTAACAACAGAAGAAACCAGGCCAATAAAAAAACCACCGCTTACTCTTCTCACCTACCTCCCAAATCGCAAATATGCATAACTCATCCTGCCCCAAGTGCGGTGTCGCCTTCTCCGGCGATGGCAAGACCTGCGGCTCATGCGGCGCTGTAAGCCCTATTTTCTCTCCTCGTCCTTTCCCTACCTACTTCCCACTATGAATGCCGCTCGCTACCTGTCCGCCGGCCGCACTCACGCGGGGCCCTCAATACATTATTTACACCTTGGCCTGGGGGGGCATTCATTCAGCATGCCGTGCTCAAGGAACGAAGACTAACGACGGGTTTCCCACAGACGTGCCCCAACTAGGCTCCAAGCTCAACCACCGCCTCCAGAACGGAGCTGTGTCATGAACAACTAAGGCGGGAGTGGGGGGGGGAAAGGGGGCTGGGTTGCGTTGAATTTTCATCTACCAGGGAGTTTCCATTCAGGCGGCAGGTGTTCAACGGTGATAACACCGCTCTTCAGAGTGGTCGGGGCGTGTATTACTTACGGGATCGGCTGGTAGAGGGACGGACAGACGGACGTCCAATAGAGAGAAGACACAGAAAACCCCAAGAAAAAAAACCAGAGACAACGGCCAGCAACAACCTAGTGAAAGTGAGCGAGTGAACGGCGATAGTAAGAATTCATTCATTCATTCATTACGGGGTCGCAGATTCCCTAGATAGTCACTCACTTATGCTCTACCCGCGCGTTCAACTCCAGTCCAGTCAGCCAGTCCACCTTCTACCTGCTCTAGATGTGCTCTGTGACCACTTGCGGGAACAATCTAGCTCCGTGGAAACACCACGGGATGAAGCAACACGTGAGTCCACCTGGAGGGGAAGGAGGAAGGAGGGAGGAGGAAGAGGGAATGTGGAAATTGTACTCGACTACACGCGTACAATATAGACAAGACAGGGACATTAGACAAGGCAAGGAATTGAACTACGTTCACGATAAGGGAATCACCGTGGGTCAGGTACCCGTAGGATTACCTAGTAGCCTATGTATGAGCTCTCTTGTCAGCAGGCCCGTGACTCATTAGTGATACCTTTTCGAGCTGCCCCAGGCAAACTAGGCAATGCATTTCGGACCAGAGCCGCCAACAACCAAGGCCAGGACCGCTACGGAAGCGTATAGTGGAAAAAGTCATTTCAGGACTAACGTAAAATCGCGAGCAAGGTGAACTACGCGGAACACCATTCATTTAAGAAACCAAACCATGTGCATTATCAAACCATACGCGATGGAGAAAGGACAGATAGAAAGACTAACCCTAGGAACAAGCACCCATCTCCGGTTGATTTAACACGTAACAGTCGAGAGAGCAGTGAAAAGGAGAAAGGTTTATGATATAGCCGTATTCTCTCTGGGGCGGACTCGCCAGACTTCACACGCACATACGCACAAAGCGAACAAATTCCTCTTCGCTCACAACCTCCCCCCTCCTCTTCTAATAGCAGTCCGTGTTTATATCCTCGGGTCTCTCTTTATCGAGTGCCCCAAGAACCACCGCCCGTCACTATTATTCTTGTAGTTATAACTACAAGGTGCGTGAAAGCCAACCTGAGTCGCACGCCTGCCGAAGAAGTAGATGCGAGAGCAGACGGATCAAACTCTAGCCGAAAACCATGATGCAGAACTGCTTCAACTCTTCCGTCCGCTTCCTGATCATCTGGGTACGTTGCCCGCAACTGAGATTCAAAGACGATGCTGAGTTAGGCCGGGATATCAAAGGTATCATCAATGAATATTTAGAGTGATTTAAAGGATCAAGCACTTCGAGTGCTTCTTCGGGCGGGTACGAGAGAGAAGGGCGGCACGAGTAGCGTGCTCGAAGACCTCCCGGACACCCTCGTTGGTCTTGGCTGAGCACTCTAGGTACTTGTAGGCACCAATCTTCTTGCGGATATCCTCACCCTAAATTTTGGATATCAGTACTCTATATTTTTTGATACTGACAGGCAAAGCAAGCTCATCCGGGGGCCTGCATGGAATGATAATTATGCATCCGTTAAGGTTTGTGATAACTTACCTCCTCAGGAGAGACGGGCTTCTGGCTTGTCTTGCGGAGCTCCTCAATAGTCTTGGCATCATAGCGTAGATCCTTTTTGCACCCAACAAGGATGATAGGAAGGCCTTGGCAGAAGTGAAGAACCTCGGAAATCCACTATTGATTGAGCACGTGTCAGCTATTGCATGGCCTTTGTTGATGAGGGCAAGCATGGATGTGTATGAGGATGGCTCACCTTCTCCTGTACGTTATCCAAAGAATCCGGGGAGTCAATAGCAAAGCAGATAAGGATAACGTGAGAGTCGGGGTAGGACAAAGGTCGAAGACGGTCGTAGTCTTCCTGGCCAGCCGTATCCCACAAGGCTAACTCGACATGCTTGCCATCAACCTCGACATCGGCGACATAGTTCTCAAAGACGGTAGGGACATAGACCTGAGCATTAAATAGGTTAGCAAGTCCGAGATGAACCAGATCGATTTGACATGAGACGCGCAAGGACGCAATGTATGTATGTTGTGATAAATACAACGGACGCAAGGCAGCAGGCTGAAGGGCGGATTGGTAGATGGGGCACGGGATCGTGTTGGGTGTGACGCGAGCGACCGTTCTTGGCTTGGCATTGCAGCGAGAAAACGATGACGACGGAGGTGTTCTCTTACCTCAGGGAAAGTACCCTTGGAGAAGACACTGAGAAAGAGACGGTCAGCGAGAGCGAGGAACACAGGGGGCCGATAAGAGCGACAAACATCAACAAACAGGTTTTACCGCAGGCACCGTCACCGACGATGACGAGCTTTCGGCGGATCTCAGCCATGATGAGAGGTGATGATTTGGAGGTGAGGGTTGTAGAAGGATTAGGGGTAACCGAAGGCTGGCTAGCTGGCTGGCAATTCTAGCAAACTTAGAGGATATACGATGAGAAAAACCGCAGGCGAGGGAGAATCGGCGAACGGGTTATTCCTGGGAGCAGACGATGCTTTTATCTCCCCTGTTGTTCGATGATGAAGGAGAAGTAGAGATGGAGAAGCTGGAGAGGTGGATGGAAAGAGAAGAAGGTTGAAGGTTGTTGCTCAATTGAATGAAGACCTGGAAAGGGTACAACAACTAGAACGGCCTAGTCTAGGCAAGAGAGGCTGGTAGGTAGATAGGTAGAGTCTTGTGTTATGGGGTTAGGTGTACCTAGGTATCTGTTTATCTGTTTACCTACCTAGGTAGTTACCTGTTTACCTGTAAAAGGTTATGTACGTATACCTAGGTATGTACGTACCAGGTAGGTCGCTAGGTGCATCCTTAGGGCATATGCAAGGTTCCAGGCTACTGCCAGGCCACGGGAGGGCAGATATGGTTCTAGCGGGGTCTTTGTATCGCGTGTGAAGGGCATTGGTCCCAGTAGAAGTCCTACCTAGGTAGGGACAACTTGCGTTGCCAGGTGTTGGGCAGCAGTTATGCAAGTACCTACCTAAGTTACCTAGTACCTAGGTAGTTCTACGGAAGTCCCCCCCGTTAAACATTGACATTTGACCTTGACTGACCTCCTACGACACTACATTATCTCTATACTATGCACTAAAAACTGTACCCAGTGTACTACCTAGGTAGGTACTAGTAGTAGTGTACGTAGTACGGCAGCCCAGCCGGTAATCCTTTGTTGTTGCGTGGCCCTTCGTGTTTAGGTTTGAGTGAGGCAGCCAAAAGCACTGTGCCGAGACCGAAAGCGCTCGCTAACTACCTACCTAGGTATTACGCTAGACTACCCCTTAAGGACCTACCTGGGCAGTACCTACTGGGTAAGCACAGGTGTAGGTACCTAGGTACTGCCTAGGTAGGTAGGTATCCTTGATAAAACCCCCCTGCTGCGGAGTAACTCGGCACTGTTAGGTACTGTATCATCTGAAGAACATCCGTACCATCCATACCTTACCTACCTACTAGGTAGTAGGTAGTGTACCTTAGCAGTGCCTTAGTGTAGGTAGGCAGTGCCTGGTTACTGCCTGGTAACCAACCTACCTAGGTAATCAGTCCATTCAATCCCTGACCCAGCCCTGACCTCCTAAGCCACCTATTACGTTATCATAGGGGCAGCCACTAGATTACCTCCTAAGGTTCCGCCTACAGTACCTAGTAGGGACCTCTAATTTTCATTGTGCATAATACATACATACGCACATACGTACATACCTCATAACGCTACTAACCTGTGGGAAAAGTGAAACAAAGAGCGAAGTCTGGGTATTCGTCCTCTATTGTTTAGTTAACGTGTGCGGAGAGTCTCATCTCTTTAAGCTCTGGTGTTTTGGTCCCTTTCTCGGGAGAAGAGTACCTGCGCCTGAGTTACAGTACACACTGTTGGGAAGACGAACAATCTTTTCATCATCTCAGCTGATGATCCACGGGTCAGCCTCTCTCCAAGCTCTGACAGGCTACTTTTGTTCCCAAGCCCTGCCTTCTGCCCTGCCCACTCTTTCGTATGGTACAGTACTGCCCAGGTGGTGTGGGGATTACAATAGGTATCTAAATGAGCTGTCGTCAATATTGGATTGAACACGACTTCTTTGTGGCCCTATATCTTTAGTTTGCAATATCGCTTACAGCATTGATTATTCTACTACTACCTAGGTAGTATGTACATGTGTATACGTCAGCGTCTTCTACCTCCTAATCAATTCCTTTCCTCGGTATCTAGGCAAAATGGTCACATGAGGGTACCAACTGTGTCCTTAACCACCTACTGTAGGTATGTAGGTAAGCTCTACCTAAGGGCGTGTACCCAAATCAACCAAAAGCCCATCAGCATGTGAATATATCTCCATCTACTGAGGCTTCAACAACAATCAAGATTTAATACCGAAGGATGGTATCTGTGGATGTGATATTTTAATCATGTAGGCTGCCACAGCACTGTCCGCGCCTGCTTGAGTACTTACCTACCATCTGCACGTACCAAACCACCTAGACTTATATATAGGTATACCTAACTCCGTACTGCGTAGGTAGATAAGAGCCGAGGAGTCGATGCCCATCTACTATCCAACTATAAGTTGTTAGTTGTTGATCGGTACGCGGCGGGTGAATATTCCGGGTCCGGGGGTCGGATGGATTGAAGACAGGTGATTGGCTCAATGTAGCTTGGTCTCTTGCCGGTGCCAAGTCCACCAAGGCAAGTGTTGACCACCTGCAGAGCTCCCAAAAATTTGGCTCATGTGAGCCTACCAGACGAGTGAACCTACGGGCTGCTCTCACGAAGCGCCATGATCTCCTAATACCTCTCTGCACTACCCTCTCCGACCCCTCTGAATTCCCCGTACGTACGACACAAAAAAAGAGAAGATGCAGAAGATCCTCCGCCGTGTGGCCACCGCCGAGCGGGTGGTCAACAAGCGCAAAAGGGCCAAGGACGGCCACGCCTGGAAGCAGAAAAAGAAGGACGACATGTCGGACCAAATCGGACAATTACGTATGACGCGCGATGAGATCAAAAAGGCAAAGCAGTCCATTCGAAACGACTGGTCTATGGGTGCCCTATCGCCGCGTACCGATGTTGGCGACTGGCAGGGAGCATATGGTACCATTGGCGAGTACCGATTCTCGAGTGCCGGTAGATTCACGTTTGCTCAACGCGACGCCCGCTGTCAATGGGCTGGCGGCGCTCGCTATCTCAACCTGGCCCCCGGGGACCGCGTCGTCTTGCTGGAAGGCCCCGACAAGGGACGTATAGGATCGATCTGGGCAATCAACAGCGAGACGGCAGAGCTTACGGTTGAAGGCCTAAATAAGGTACTTATTTACATCTTCTCGTTGGCGTGTCTTGGAGAACAAAGACTATATTTCACGAGGTGCTATAGGCTGACTTAGGGCTGGAATTAGAGCAACATCCGTCTCAATCCACTTATGAAAACCGATGAATTCACAACAGCCGTAAATCTGGAGATGCCACTACCCATATCCTCCGTACGGCTTGTCTACCCTATAACCGACCCTTCGACCGGCAAAACTCGAGACGTAATAATCAACCAGCTAGTGAGTAACGGGCTAGTAATAGATAGGCAAAGCGGCAAGAAGCGCTGGGACCGCGTGGTGCCGGGCCTCAACATCTCGATCCCGTGGCCCGAGAAGGCAGACCCCAAGCATGTCGACCACAAGTCCGATACCCTACGTATCGATGTCGAGGAGAAGACGTTTGTCCCCACGCTCCTCCGCCCGCCCATGCCACCGTCCATTATCGACGAGCTGCGCGGCAAATACAGTCGCTTCCGCACACGGCATGAACCCGAGTACATTGCGCGCCTCGAGGCCGAAGAACAAGCCAAGAAGGACCGCGCCAAGCTCATCGAGAGCATGCGCACGCCGCTGCAGGAGTACCATCGGGCCGAGCGCGAGAACAAGAAGAAGAAGGGCAAGCCGCGCCTTACATTGGAGATGCTCGAAAAGATCGGCGAGGTCATCGCCAGGAGTCGCGAGAGGACACTCAACGCTGCTGGTGTGTCCGACGCAGTGCCGCCCAATACTTCATCCGATGTGCCACCTCTTACAAGCTCGGACGCAAGGTCGTCGTCTCCTCCCCCACCGCCTACGTAAAGCAAGATTTTGGCGCGGAGCTTTTATGGTGGTGGCAAGGCCTCATGAAGCCTTTATCTCCGTACCTACTTCTCTACTCCTACGACCATCACCTCCTGACTCAAGATCTGTACCATATACATGTATATACCGTCCCACCACCCGGGCATTTAGTCACAAACAAGAAGAGTGAAGAGGAGAAATATAGAAATTGTAGTCGGAGAAATAAGAATATTATGTCAAATGCACTGCTTTTATTGATTTCGGATATGCTCATTGGCTTTGCGACTCGTAGCCCTATTTTCATCTCATTCGTTCCGATCTGCATTGCATCGCTTGCTCACTACATAGGCATGGAATATCACCCAAGTAGCGAGAGTCTCTCAAAGGCCGCGATAACCGGCGGCTCCTGCTTCCGCCACGCAGCCTCCAGCGTCTCGGCAAGGACAGCGTCGGCGCCGACGGGTCTCCATTCCTCCTCATCTTCTCCTCCCTGCTCTCTAGCAGCGGCATCCTTCTCCGCTTTGCTGCCAGGGAATACCTCTCTCACGGCCTTCTGACAGGCGTCGACAACCTCGGCAGCGAGCGCCTCAACGGCTCGGGCGCGATCGACCATGGCGCGCCGCACGAGCGCCGCGACGAGCCGGTCGATGTCTGGGCGGGTAGTCTCGACGCGCTCCACGAGGCGTCGCACACTGTTCACGAGGTACTCCTCTTCGTAGACGGTGCCTTTGCGGCCGCGGGCACGCTTCTTCTCCTCGCGCCGGCGGTTCTTGCTCGTGGCGCGCGAGACGCCCGTCCCCAGCGTGCCGACGCTGTTCTTGCCCGTGTACCGTGTGAAGAGACTCGCCCCGCCCGCCGTGACACGCGACGATGCGGCTACAGAGACATCATCAGGAACGTCGGCGCCGCCGGCGCGCTCGCCTTCGTAGAAACCTAGAGGGTCTTCAGCTGCTTTGCGTCGCAGCTCTGCGATCCTAGGTACTTGTGCTAAAAGCTGCGATTTGCAGTCCGCGAGGAACTCGGTGCTACTCCCCAGCGCATCCGCGATTCCCGTGTCCACAAGCGTGGGGAGGAGCTCAGGCTTGCTGCGTTGGATGCACAGTCTCATGGCGTCTGCGAAGAAGTACCCCTTGCAAAAATAGGGGATAGCGGCCTCGAGAGAGCCCAGGTGCTCGAGGTGGATGGTCGCTGCCGCCGCGTAGTCCTTGGCCTCATAGACGGCCTCCGCAAGTGTCGTCGCGAGCTCAGTTAGTGCGTCAGGGGAGAGAGCGGGTGTCTGCTGATGTGCGGTGAAGAGACATTCACGCCAGCAAGAAACGCCGGCCGCGCGGTAGCAGCGCGTGGCGGCGGTGTAGTCGTGCAATGACTCATAGATGAGACCTGCTTCTCGGTACTTGGATCGGGATTCGAGGTGTGTTGCGTATAGACCCCTGAGAACGGCGAGGTTCGTGGCGTCATATCGGTATAGTTTCAGGGCCGCGGAATAGAGCGAGTGCTTAACTGTGTAGTCTTGCGCTTCTTGGTGCGCATGCATGTCCTTGAGATGGGATAAAGCCTTTTCATGTCTACTGAGGTGATCGTCGATGGCGAATTTCATACGCAACTTGGGATGCTCGTGAAGGTTCTGGATAAAGGGGAGGTATTCTCGTGGATCTCGCTGCGATTGTTGTGCCACCAACAGAGCTAGGTCCAAGTGATAAAGACCTAGGGCTTCGTCGTATAATGTGTTCACATCCGCCAAGAAACAGATGTGTTCCACGGCTTTTTCAGCAAGCTGTTCGTCCTCTTTCATTAATGCGGCAACTACCCTCAGACCGTCTTCGAAGGCGGGTGGTGTCTTGCAAATGTTTGCGGTGATGATGTTCTGAAGTGTCCCGTGATCCTTAGTGTTTTGTGACTGGAGGCGAGACAACACCGCATCGCAGATTATATTGACTTTGGATGCGCCTTCGCTAGCTGCACTTGGTTGAGCCGGCTCTTCGGTCGAGTTTAAGCCTTTAAGTGCCTTCGTATCCCGGTACATGGTTTGTGTGACATCCTCGTCCCTTCGTCCCCCGTTAATAAACAGCTATTGCATGCTCTTTAAGCCAAGTACTTACCGTAGAGATGAGAGGAAAAGGTCTATATTTGCGATATCCCCGACCTGCTCTAGGAAGAGGCCGATATTGGCTAAAAATTGCTCCGGTTTATGATCGTAGAGAATATTCATGTCCACACGCTGAGTCCTGCAGAAAGCAAAAGCTCTCCCATAATCAAGGGCTTCTATGAGTTTCCTGATCCCCGCAACTACCATGGCTCGAGGGAATATGGTCTCTAGATTGCCTCGGGGCATCTGTAAGACCAGGCTCATATTGGTGGGCATGGCCGTGACGAGCCTGGCACCTCTCTCGATACTCCGGCATCTCTCGTCTGTCTCGGGATCATCTGGGGGAACCTCTAATGCTAATAACCATTAGTTACAACCATTAAAGATGAGAATCCGAATACATACAGTCCACATCAGTCAGATGAATGAATTTGAGAAGATGATTCGTAGTAGTGATTATCAAATGAGCTGGTGTAACTAGGAACGAAGTGCAATTTTTGAGTAACAGACGAGTATTCGCGTAAAGATGCCCATGGCGAGAGAGCCCTATGGCAATGACATTACCGGCTAGATCTATAAGCTCACTCCAGGGTAGCTGAGAGCTATAGCGTACTGTGTATAACTCGTCGGCTTGGCTAGCAACTCCGTGAAGTCTGCCAAATGCGTCTTGAGTGATTACATCCTCGGAAATGGCTTGCGTCAGGCGGGAGAAGCCAAACATAGAGCCGGCGTACATAGTACTAGCTTGTGAGAATTCACCGCTTGAAGGATCGAAGCTCTGATAGAATATCAAGGGGCCTTCACTGCCAGAGCATAAGCAGTGAATGGAGTAGGTTTCAGTCACAGATATTTGAAGTGGTAAGAGGTATTCCCCGGGGTGTTCCTTGGCAAATTTGGTAGTTCCGAGAAGGCGCGGAGACGAAGATCTTTGTTGCTTGATTGTCCACTCATAGAGATCAACGCCAGTTTGATGAAGGACGGCCATGAAATTGTTGGCTGGTGAGAAAGCCACATCAATAGTGGATGATGAAACAGAGAGTTCGAACATAGCCATGGGAGGTGGCACGTTGGCTGTTCGGAAGGGGGTGATTTTAAGTGTCTGGCCATCAATGACAGCAACAGCACCATGATCATATGGTGGAGTGAGAGAGCCACGGGCCACATCAAAGATGTATTCCGCTTGTATAAGCTTACCTATACATCACTTTTAAATCAATGACCTCGCAATTATGCCCGGCGCACTTACCTGCGATCACAGCACCAAAGCGGAGCGATTTCTCAGGATGCCAGACTATTTCCCTTGGCTGACTCTGGGTAAAGATTTCCTGCTTTAAGTACCAGTGGTAATTGCCCGTAGTCCAAAGCTGGATTCGATCGTCGAGAGTGACCGCCAGCACAGTTGAATCAGCATTCCACGACAAATGAATCTTATCCTTGGTCAGCGTTCTGCCCTCGGGAGATCGTAATGAGAATTGGCCATGTCTCAAACCATTTCTCTCAAAGAAGATGACGTCGACTCGGTCTTCAAGGCGTTGAATGCTCGCCATTAAATTGCCGGCTGGGCGCCAACTCAGCGCACTATCCATGTGATCAACTGGTTCACTAGCGCTATCGAGCACTCCGTCTCGAGAATACACTCGTATAACTCTACGGATGCCATCCTCAACGGCGCTGATGGCGACGTACGCACCATCCCCTCTCCAGCTGATGGAAGTTGCACCATCATCAGTAGGACTTAAGATACCTTGGTCTACTTTCTCGGGTATTGTCGGGTCTCTGAGCGCTTTGGCACCTCTTCCCTGGAACTGTGTTTCCTTCTTACCCCAGCCTACAGACACGTGCTTCGAGGCTTTCAGGTCTTCCGCTGTCATGGCCATGTCTGTGATGCCGTCAAACGTACGACTCATAAAAACCACGGTCTTGGCCTTAGTGGTGATGGCTAGAAGCTCCTCATCAGGCGACCAGCCAGCGGCCGTGATGCCTTCATCAATAGAGCCCATGATTTCAATATGTACGCCATCTGACGGGGAGGGGCTGTCCGACTCCTGGACGATGACAATATCACCCCCTTCTAAGACAAGGCATGTTGTCAGGCTGTCGGCGAAATGATGTAGACTCACTACCCTGTCGACAGCGAGGTCCGGGTTTGGGCACGGAGCGTCCCATGCGGCGACTTCTTGGCACTCACTGTGAGCTAGTAAGCCTCCACACTCGTAATGTGTACGCATTTACTCTACATTATTACTCTTCTTGTGATGATATAATAGAGTTTACTTACACATCTACCGAGGAAGCTCTGACGTGCTCCAAGATCCTCAGGAGTCGGACGCGGCCGTTTACGGTGTCTGGGCCAAGAGTGCATAAAAGTTCGTCTTTAGCGGGGTCCCAGCAAGTTGATGTAATGGCGCTGCCATGAAAACTCGTGCTGGTGTTCCAGACATTGTGTCGGATATTCCGAAGGTTGCGCATTTTCGCGGCCAGAGATTAATCGCGTCTGGGGATTATATGCCGATGCTCAGGCGCATCTTTAATACTCTCTGTATGTATTTTTCTATGGCACATGCCTACGAAACGTTATACTAGTTGGGCAAGTCATTAGGGCCAAGCTCATATTACCTATGATGATACTTAGGTTACCTGTACCTACTTAGGTAACAGTGTGTGTGTGAAAAGACAGTGTCGCAAGAAATTTTTTAGATAAATACACACGGTAAATAAAGCACGTTTTGCATATAGCTACCTACCTAGGTAATCTAGACTGAGAATAAGGTAGCTTTTAGGTGGTATACTCAATGCTCTGTTACTGCTCTGTGACGTACAATATACTACCTATTAGATAACCTATAACCTAGACAGGTAGCGTAGAGATAATGTATAGATCCACACCGTGCTAGAAGACTTGGGTAGGTATAGCCTACCTACTGTACCTGGGCAGAACTGGGTAGCTAGGTACCAGGTAGGTAGTACTATTATAGTCTGGCCATAAGTGTGCTTCGCTTCATCTTTCCATCTACATACCTAGTACGCTACCAGCATCACATCAAGATAGTGGGCCCGTTCTGCAAACGGGCAGGGTAAAGCCAGGTATTTTTGAGTTCAGAACCACTGCCCTACTGCTCTACTGCTCTACTGCTCTACTGCTAACAGTTTTAGGAGATTTGTGCTTAAAAACGGCCGAGCTATAAGTACCTACCTATCTAGGTATGAACCTCAGCTTTAGGAAGCAAAAGCTTGAAGCTCCGAGTGGATGAAGCTCTCCATGCTCAATGCTCAATGCTCAATGCTCAATGCCTCCACTAATTCATCCCTGTTTGAAGATCTGCACTCTGATTCCACATTTCCCCGTCAAAATCACGGACCGCCCTCGGCTTTCTCAATCCTTATCCTTTATCTAAATAGCCCATTGAACTTCAACCGTACGATTCCGTTAGCGGTCTCCCGATCGTATCACGATTCAAGTATACCTAGGTAGTACACCAAAGCATCGGGCGTCCTACTCCATGACCCGGCAGAGCACCCCTCAACATGGACGTAGCATATAAGCAGCATGCCAGTCACGCGCGAAGGAAGAACAGGTCGACTACGAACCTCAATCACCTCTCTCTCGCCCCCCTTACAACAAAGATGCCTCTGACCGACTCCGAATATCTGCCCGATTTCATTGCTCCTCCGCTCCACCATAATCCATCCTACCTCCAGGGCAAGTCCGCTCCGACGACCCCTCGACTTCTTCAATCCCCTTCTCAAACACGATCCAACTCACCTCGCCGACGAGCGTCGATTGCCGATGCCCATAGTGCCGTGATTGCCTTATCTAAAAGCAAGTCTACAACCCAGCTGCACGTGCAGAAGGGGGGGCGTCATGCCTCAGGCGGTCTCTCGTCTCTCCCACGACGTCGTCATGATGAAGATCAACGAAGAGATAGCGATTGGATGCTGCGGACTGGCGCCCTAATTAGTTCGGAAACTCGCGAATCTAAAGGCCAGGCCTGGCTTGTATCGAGAGCTAGCTCGACCAGTCTCACGGGAGCGCGGGATGCCGACGAGGAGATATACGAACGAGAGCTTGCTCGAGAGAAGGAGCTCGCCAACCGGCGGAATAGTCGACGAGGTAGTATAGCCGGTTTCGACGAGGACATTGTTCCACCAGTGAGTCGTTATAGCAGTCGGTCACACAGTAGAGTCGGGAGTAGGAGCCGAATGAGAACCCCGCTGGAACGTGGTGCCCAGGACGGCTACTTTAGCCAAGAACTCACCGAAGAAGATATACCGGGACCCGATTTTGTGGGATTAGACGAGAAGCTGGAGGCAATTGAGCTCGACACGAGCAAAGCGGACGAGGCGACTATCCGGAGGCTAGTCGTGAGGCGAAGTAGCGGCGTAGGAGCCTGGATGTGGTCCTTATTCGCCGTCGAGGAAAACGATGAGGATTCCGATACCGCCGATGGCGAAATAACCGACGGCGAAACCGAAAGCCAAGTTCCCCGTAGTGCAAGCACTATCGACTTCGAAGGCTTCTCGAGCCCCCCCGAGTCACGAGTCCCGCCGCCGAAGGGGGAAGAAGGCACTAGCTGGCAAGACGCTGCATGGCTTCTAAGCGTGGCGTCGAAGGTGCTTTTGTAAGGCTCGGGACGAGGCGAAACACCCGAGATCTAATACAGTGGGACGACTTGGCGTTTTTGGACTTTATACTGTACTATCTAGGATCTCAAGGCTTTACGAAGGCTCGGTGATGTTTATGTGCAGGGAGCGGGGGACCACGCGACTGACAGCTGTGTAACAAGCCGTAGATACATGCATGTCGGCTTCTGATTAATGGGGGTTTTGCTTAGAGTCTGGGGAGCAAGGGTTGGGTTTGGGGATGCTGTTATCAGTGCTGTTATTAGTAGGCGCTTAGTATATAGTATTAATTATTATCACTTGATACGGTCGTACAAACGTTGCATCCAGATTCCATTGCCTGTGCGCTGATGTGAGGCTAGAATACCGTAGGCCAATGTGAGAGTGTTCCGTGCAGAATCCCGTGTCTTGAGGTCCACTTCCCGAAAGCTCGAGGCCTTGTCTCTCGCAGACATGGTGTGGGTCGAGGATTGGGATATGGGTTTCTGCGATAGCACAGCATTTTGGTTCAGTTGGCACAAAAGCAATAAACAAAGCGTAACTGGGCGATAATGCCGGGCAAAACAGGTTTTACAACTTGTACATGCAGATTTTCCCGCAGCTGTAGCAGGTTCCTCGTGGCGACTTCGCGGTCCTTTTCAGAGCCCTTCCCACCATGCAGGTCGTGGCGCTCGGATTTCTCTTGACCGGACTATCGGATCATCAGATGTTCTTGTGCGCACACACTGCTGCTGTGTGATAGCAGAATCCACAGAGGTGTCTCCCGCGGCCTCGGCCCAGGCAAGCTGAAATGTAATATAATATATGCAATTTCCAGAACCAAACATAAGGGTAGATAGATCTACTAGTAGCTATGATGCGCCGATAGACGTCCATCTATCTACCTGTGAAGCGGCCGCGGCTGAAGTGCCGATAACCGGGAACATTTCGGGGACCATGGAATATCGTAGATTGGAGCAGCTTAATTTATGTCCTTCTTAACGATATTTGTCAGTCGGTCTGGTCGGTAGCTTTATCGTTACTTTGCTGTAGCTGATAGCCCATAACTCTACTACTACCACCACCACCATCACCAGGCTACGAGTTTTCAGGATCTAGATCTCTACTAGGATTCGGAGGCATCTATCCCCGCTCCAAATCCGTGTTAAAGCATAGGAGAAAAACATCCCACCCACCAACCATGACGTATGTCCCACACAAGCCCAATGTTCCCCCCCACATGGGACAGGGGGGCTGCATGTCACTGCGGTCAGCTCAGTAATTATCTATCACTTCAGCCCTTCTAGATAAAGCATACCGGACCCTTTTGGGTGGCTAGAACGCATACGCGCCTCTGTGAGTTTATGGTGCGCGCTAGATAAATCTCAGATAGAAGCTGCTACAGTACTGAAAGGAAACGAACGGGATCCTCATTGTCGGGATGAGCCATGAGGGTTAAAGTGTGGAATTACCTCTTATGGGTGAGAGGACCCTGCATTCGGCGCATTAGGCCTGCAGATGGGCTAGACTAGGCGGTTTGTATGTCATGGTGCCCAGACACCGTCTCCGCTGTAGCGAGTGATTGGTCAGCAACGGTACCTGGTGTACTCACTGATTGACTAGGTAGGAGATAGGTAGTCCTAATAGTCTCGCTATTTAACCCGAATAAAGAAGGATTGTCGGGTGCCCATGTGGTTTTCGTGGGCGGCTAACCGAGCCATCGTTTTTATATCGTGGTGTACGTACTCCGTACATAGGAGATTTAGCAATTTGGTACTCTACCTGGATCACCCTTCGAGTTTGTGGCTGGTTTTTCTTGAGTGGACTGTTAGTATGTGGTGGTTGGTTACCGGCTTATCGTGACCGATTATCAATAACACGGAATGTGTCGACCAACAATCACCCCTCTCATAGTCTACTAGTCGGCAGCCTAGGAACCGTGAAAGGAGCTGCCTCTTTGACACACACAATGTCCGTATCACGCCAGAGGGCAGGTGACGGCGCAAAAAACCTGGTGAGGTGGCAACACTAAATTTTGGCGGTTGTTGCTCAATGGACTCTGCGATCCCGAAGAACGGTGACGTTGCGCAGTTGACGAGGAGTGACGGGGACCGGGGACTATTAAATCGGCTACAAATCTGTCGAGGCGGAGGAGGACATCGGATGAATCCCAACATCCATCCATGGGAGTCATCCACACGATGTCGCCATGTGATGAAATATTGTCCCAGAGCCAAGATCGTTGTGAGACTGTCCGTGAGAAGGACGGATCAAGTACAACGGGGACATTCGAGAAATATTCGAAGGCTGCGAGGCCGTGAATGAATTGTTTATAGTCCGCGTTAAACCGTTGCACAAGGGCTGGAGAGAGGGGATGATACCGACAGTGTAGGTACCTAATATACCCGAGGCCCCGCAGATCCACCAAGTCCCACCGCAACATGCGACGGTGACAGACAGAAAGATCATGCGAGAGAGAGACAGAGAGATCCCAACAAGGATGGGGCGGATATGGGAGGAGAGGGGGGTGTGTGTGATGGGTTGTAGAGTACCTCCCTACCTAGTAAGTAACTATTGTCGATCTCAGCTACTAGTGGTGCCGCCGCTCCTTTTTTTGAGAGATCAATACCACGAGCTTTTTTTATTTTTTATTTTTTTTAAAAAAAATATCTTGAACTTAAGCGAGAGTCTAGCGTGCGAGTTGTAAGGTTTCATCCATCCAAACCAACAAAAAAATAGCGTTGTCAAAGGACGTGAACAAATAAAAAAACAAAAGGGGTCTCTTCATGACTACCTGACTGGACTACCTCCGAGGTACCTAACTATTAAGATATTTAGTTTGACAGTATACCTAGCCCCAAGCTCTTTAGGGAACTGTGACGTAGTTGTGCCGCTTATTACACAAACCACAAAAATAGCAATAGCAATACCTACCTACCTTAGCAATACTAGCAACAGTACCTCGGGGCTAATTTAATTTCTCTTTTTGCTCTTTATAGTCTAGGTAGCATATAATACCAAAGGAGGCAGGTAGTGATGCTATCCAAAAGACCCTGATTTTTTTTGTTGTCTAAAGGATCACAGAGCACTCGGTCACTTACGCTACGGTAACTCTAGTATTCGTTTTGTCGGCAATTCCTCGAAGGACAAGAGCTCTCTATTTGTCCGATCCTGTCCTGGCGGTCATCCTCCCCTCCACCTCTTCCACAAGTCCCTTCTATCACCACAACAACTCCACCACTTGCCTCCATCCTTAAGGCACTAACCA
The DNA here is from genome assembly GCA_004353285.2 of Xylaria grammica. Classification (NCBI taxonomy): domain Eukaryota; kingdom Fungi; phylum Ascomycota; class Sordariomycetes; order Xylariales; family Xylariaceae; genus Xylaria; species Xylaria grammica. The sequence goes on from NGZP02000009.1 coordinate 5,187,496, forward strand.
TCGAGGTACCGTATTTATTCTCCCGGGCATTCGCGCCGACAAGCGAACTTAGGACTTAGAGGACAACCAAAGACACGACACTGTGTGCACTGCTCATCCACAAACCGCCCCCATCGGCATGCCTGGACCATCGACATAGGTACCAACTCTAAGAATTCCACCGTCACTGCTACCTCTCCTCTCCTCCGAGGCGGCCTCCTCCTCTTCTAGACTACTGCGCTCCTCCTGTCTTCTTCTCCCTCTTCCCCTACCTACCTGCCTACCTACCTACCTAATCTACTCGGTAATCTACCTGGGTACTCACCCAGCACTCCTCCCACTGTTTACTCCCACTCCTACGGAATAGCGAAGGTACCTACCTGCTCTCCATACGCCTGCCTATATGTAGGTAACAAACCCCCACTTCACTACATCATCAGCTGCTCTCGATCGTCGCTATTTACAGCAAGCCTAACTGGTTAAAGTCATCAGCATTTTCAAACCACCCACACGACACCATTCTTCATCCAAAGTTCCCCTAAAATTCACCCCAACCTCCTCTTTGCTGTCCCTAGCTGCCATTTTACCTACAATTCCGTAAGTTGGGCCTACATCCCCCACTTGCTTTTCACCTGCCCTGCACCCGAGGTTCACGGGCGGTTTACCTAGTCCCAATCCATCCTTTTTGTGCACTCTCACGTCTAACATACTTACCAGCGCTTATTCTTCCTCAGTTGGCACGAAAATGGCCAGCGACGACAGGGTACGTCAAACCAAGGACAATACATATGTTGGTCTATGTGTGCGTGGCCTAGTTGCGACTGACGTGCTGAAAGACCGACGACCATGATCCAAATATGCCCGACCTAGGCGACGCTATTGATATCCTCACATTCAGCCAGATTCTAGAAATGGATGATAGCGAAGAGGACCGAGAATTTAGCAAATCTATTGTCTATGGCTTCTTTGAGCAGGCCGAAGAGACGTTTGGCAAAATGGATTCAGCCCTGTAAGCTTACACGCTTCAACTCCACCAACGAAATTGGCTCAACCCCCCTCCCCCTGGTTCCCCTCATCCTGGCGCGAATTTCCTCGACAACAAATCTTGGCTACACCAAAGCTAACCCGCCTTCCTTTTCGTAGAGAATCAAGAGATTTGGATGAGCTGTACCGCCTAGGGCATTACTTGAAGGGTTCTTCGGCGACTGTTGGTTTGACTAAAGTTAAGGACAGCTGTGAGAAGATACAACGGTACGGCAAAAGGGAGAACGTCGATGGCAGCGCTGAGCCCAATGAGGAGCTTTGCCTGTCGCGTATCCAGTCGACTCTGGTCTCCGTGAAATCCGAGTATGCCGATGCGGAGAAGACATTGAAGAAGTTTTTTGATTCTACCTAAACCATCAAATGGAGAGACGAGGGCCGGGTCGCTGCGGGCCTTCTGCATTGCTATGCAACACTCATATCCAACCGTATTAGCCTATGGTTCCTGAGCTACAGGACTTGCTCGAGCATCATGAGAAACGAAGGCTGTTCGAGATGCTGAGCGGCAGGTTGACGACTGGTCCTTCTACCCGGCCTTTGAATGTCTCCGACACGAGCGCCTCTTCGCCGCCACTTTTATCAGATAGATGTTGTTTAGTTCATCCAACATGTCTTGTAAAGAAATGTGGGAGTATTGCAAGCGCTTGACTGCGGTACTTGGTGGTGGTCATGACGTTGGAAGTTGTTCGGTTTTGGAAGGTGAAAGATACTGTTGGGGATGGACAACGGTGAATTGCACTCTTTAACGCAACGTGGATCGATGAATATTTGTCTATTGCGAAATGCTCTTCGTCCACTATCATGATTCTTTCATCTACAAAGAGGCCTTATCAAAACTCGCTTATAGGTTATTCCGACTCTGTGACGACATCTCTCACAAAAAGGGTCATACAAAAAAAAAGTATGACGTCGCCTACAGAAGATGACTAAAGTTAGAGTATGCTCACGCCGCTTCCACAACCTCTATTTCTCTTTGCTGCCCTGCGCGTATAAAATTCGGCGGCGAGGCAGAACTATAAAGAATGAAAATAGGGTGTGTCTACAGGTGAAATTCGAGGTATCTAGGTTGTATTTTATAAGTTATCGCCAAACACTACCTACGTACCTAAGCTCTAGAGCCTTGGCCAGTTTTGGTGGCCTGATCCCGGACTCCTCCTTCTGCTTTCTTTCTACAACGTCTCACTATCGGCCTAAGCAGCTTGCTCTAAGTTTCGCCATAGAAACTAGAAAAAAAAAAAAAAAAAAAAAGCCTCTTTACGTAGGCGGCTTGATTTTGCTGAAGCTTACGTATAATGCGACTCTCCTTACCCGACACAACGCAAAACACAAAGTTCATTCATGACCCCACTCCGATCCATCTCAGCCTCGACATTGAACCTAGCTGGCGTCCTGCGATACGGAATTGATAACTGTTTATGAAGCATGCCACCACGGCCGTCCCCCACGCACTTTTTGTGCATACCACTGGTCACTGCGATGTCCCATCGGCAGCTTTCCGCCAGCCTGTCTTCCTTTAGGGCAGATGTCACTAGCCCGGAGAGTTTCGGTATTCCGGACCAAGCCAGTAAGTAGCCCTCCCTGGGGTCGTTCTATCCCCATGCCAGTTGGTTCCAGGAAGTTTTAGCTCCCGTTCGGGCTATAACCATGCCTTACTAACTTTGCATCTCTCGAAACTCTGAAAGATCTCGTTCAGAATGGCCCTTGCTAACTCTAAACGTTACAGTTCGGCCTATTGGGACTCTTCATCTAACGCTAGGCGTGATGAGCTTTCCTAAGAACGAGGGCCTCGAGGAGGCTGTGGCACTACTTAAAACTATAATACCACGGCAAATACTGGCAGGTATTGCTGCGCCACCTCCAACTAAGCAAGCGGCAGAGGTAGGGGGACTGCCTGGGCCTCTTCCTCCTCCTCCGCTATTGGTGACTCTTAAAAGCCTACATACAATGCAATCGGCAGCTAAAGCCTCAGTGTTGTATGCCCCCCCGGTTGACAATGGTATCCTGACTAAGTTCTGCGAGGAGCTGCGGTCGGCCTTCCAAAAAGCTGGGCTCATGATGGAGGATAATAGACCTTTGCTTCTGCATGCTACAATTCTAAATACAATATACGTCAAAGGAAATAATGCCTCTCGGGGAGGAAAAGGGAAGAGCCGCGAAAAGCTCACGATTGACGCCCGGCAGATACTGGACAGGTACGAAGATTACCTGTGGGTGGAGGACGTGCCTATAGAGAAGATTGCGATCTGTAAAATGGGCGCGAAGAAACAAGAGAATGGCGACGAGGCCTATGAGGTCGAAGCTGAGATTGACGTGGTCTAAGCCCCTCGGCAAGTCAAATTAGAAGCTATAACCTTGCCAACTATTTTCTGGCTTTTATGAATCGCTAGGGCGTATCCATGTGTTTATTTGTAGGATACCCGCTGTAGGACTTTGAATTATAGGGGGTTCTGGTTACCTACGGGTGGGATAAACCCCTTGCTGCATTTATCGTAAAACTCCCTAAAAGGCAGGACTAAACGCCTAACCCACCCGCTGCGGCACGGGCTCTGACATCAGCCCTACCTCACCCTCTCTCATGTGCATCCAACTATATCCTCCTTCATTGTGGTCTCAAAATGCTAGGTAGGCACTCAACAAGCACCAGCGGGTTCACTTAGCAGATATTTCACGGTTCAGCCTCGTGATTTACTGGCACCAACCGAGGGCGCCGAAAGCATGCATCAGCCCCTACCATACACCTCGATCTTTCTGCTCCCTCTCCGCAACAGCCTCAGCATCTCGACACCATGAACACATCAGACAAGCGGAAAAGCATTACCCATCATATTCGCACCTCGTCTTCGTCACGAAGTAGTAATATAATTGCAGCTCCTCCTCGCGCCCAGTTCATCCGCCCAGCATCCACGTCAACGTCGCCTCCCCCCGAGAACGACACGCCGCACGAACAAATCAGCTCTACTAGTAAGGATGGTGGGGGAGCACAGATAGCAAAGGAGAGGGAGAAGACTTTGCAAGACAAGATTGCTGAGTTGAAGCGCGAGCTCGCTACCAATGAAGCCGAGTTCACCCGCGCTCTAGATCGATTCTCACAAAACGAAAGCGAAACGACAAGCTACTGGCAAACGAAGTATTCGAACTTGAACCAGCAATTTCTTCGCGTTGACACCGAACTTCGGGTGCTCCACACCGAGGTTGATGTGAGGGAGGCCGAGAAGACGGAGCTTCGCGAAGAGTGGGAGCTTTTGCAAAGAGAATTAGGTGAACGAGATAGCGAAATTCGTTCCTTGCGGTCCCAAATCGCAGGGCTTAAGCAATGGGTAAGCACGAATACCAAGAAGAGCGACCAGACTAGCGACGAGGAGTTTGGAGAGACGATTGCGAGGCTCCGGAATGGCCTCCAAAACTGGGCCGTTTCGCATTTTAGGAAGTCATCTTTTGGTATGTGGTCTGTTCTTTTGCGCACTTCGCAGGAACCGCGCTAACTCGCTATAGATCTAGAGAAAGCCGATCGGAGTGTCATAGACGACCTTGGCGAGCTAGTACCTATGTACGAAGAGCTTGCCATCAGTGAGACCAAAGCAGCATTTTTGCAGTCTATCGTCTCAAGCATATTGGTGGAGATGATCTTCGATGTATACTTCGTTGGCCTCCCTGAGGAGCATGCAACTCAGCTCGGCCAGATAGAAGACTATCTGGTGCATCTTAGTACGTGCTGTGCTTGATTCGTCTGACCACTTCTAACTTCCGTTTTAGGTTCGACTGAGGCTGTAAACGAATGGCGGGCCATGACTTTATCTATGCTTCGAAAAGAGTGTATCCCTAAGATGCAGGAAGAGACGGATTCTGTTACACAGAATGTGATGGCGAGGATTAATCGTATACTGAACAACATCACAGATGCAAAGGCAACAGATGCGCGAGATCAAGCTCTGCGAGTATTGGTAACCAACTCCGTCAGCTTAGCCAGGTTGTTAGTTGCCCAGAAGGCTTTGTTCAAGGTGACGATGCCAAAAATATTACCCTATCAGAGGGTATTATTTGAGGCTGACACGATGGACCACATTGGCGAGGAGGATGAAGACAGTCTGGCATCCCGTGAAATACGCTGCGTTACATTTCCGGGGATTATTAAGACCGGAGATGAAAACGGTAAACACCTTCAATATCGAAATGTGATTGCCAAAGCCACAGTCCTTTGCAGTCCGGGTTGAAGCAAGTATCAAATTATATCTATTATTTGGTGGTCGAAAAGCACCGTTGTATTAAACGAATTGAAACCGGGACCGCGAAAATCAAAGCAATCAGACTACCACCCCACGTGTGGTGTGTCCGTACTGTGGCAACCGATAAGCTTGAGGACCCCCCTCGCCACTTTTGTGACTGGGAGCCATGCAATCCCGCAAGCGACTAAAGCTACGCTGACCAGGAGCTCTATGGATTAGAAGTGGGCGGTCGAAACTGTTGGAGAAATGCGGCTCTGCTCTCGGCGATTGTACCCCTCTGTGAACAATACGCACCCTCTCCACAAGGATACGGGGGTGTTGGTGGGATCGCATGCAGTTCAACCCATGAACGGGCCAATGAGTTGTAGAGCTTCCCTACGATTCTACTAGTCACTATATGCTGTATGCTGATCTGAAGGATTACTGCAACAACACCTTCCACTAGTGAATATGAGCTGCTTTCACCGGTTTCTCGGGAACTGAGACACTTCGATCAATAGCTTGGTGGACAACTGGCAACGGCAGTTACCTACCTTCCCGCTCCATGCATCTCCGTGTACAACTGAGCAATCGCCGGCTACTGTCGGAAGCGATCGAGCGCGTTCGAGTTCCGAACCGCCATCGCCCAATCAAAACTAGGATAGACGATTTTGCATCATGACTATCGGCACAGGTCATCAAACCGCTCCTGGGCAGATCGTACTAGAATACGTAGCCTACAAAGTAATGGCTTTGTATCCTGCAAGCTTCTTCCTAGACACCCTTATAGCGCAGTCGAGATAATCCAAGTCTTGCTCGAGAGCAGTGGCCTAATTCTATGGCCCGTGGAAACCAACGTTTGCTCTTCTTAAGCGGCCACTCCTCCTTGCAACCTTTATCATACTGACGTGATAGATCTCGAACAATATGCAGTGTTGGCTGACTGTGGAACTCGAACGCCTGGCTAGCTAGTCTAGACAAGCTTCTCGATGGAGCACAGAGCCGAATCGCGGTCAGAATAGTACAGGCTGTAGTAGTGCACAGTAACGATAAGGGCCATCCGGTCGTAAGGGACTGTATCTTCAACCCAAGTCTATAATTGCTTTTTTTCGACTCCTTCAGGTTGTACATGTGGCCGGAAAATGCGGGAAATGCTCCATCCCAGCAGGTTGGCTGACTTGCGTTATGTTGCACTTGTTTAATGATCCCTCCTATAGTTGGACGACATTATCTTCTTCTCATGGGGTTTGAGGCTCTCCTTCTCCCTTTCGCATGGCGTATCGGTCTACTCGCATTGAATTTGGAATGGCCGGGAATTGGGGGAAGGTCACTCGTTCACTCCGACACCGCACTAGGAAACCCGTGGTAGGTCGCGAGCTTGCAAAAAAAAAAAAAAGCCACAAAGAAAATAGATGAGCCGGATACTTCTCTCCACAAACGCGCCAAGCCCCTGATAGTGGATGCATGATTGCGTGTCGTGTTGTCTAACGCAGCAGTATCAACAACGGGGAGGAGATGTTGGCCCTTCAACCCAAGTTGAGAAGTGGATGCGAATCTCACATGAGGAATCCAGCCTATCGACAGACGATCTAACGGTCTGGTTGTATGCAGCTTAATAGCCACCAATGTACACCAATGTACATCCAGCACGGGCGTGATGGATGACACGATCTGTGGATAGGGTAGGAAATCCGGCAGTGTACATGGTATAGTATGTGCTCCGGGTTTCTGGTCCCGGATGTCCCAGGATTATTTTGGTACCCGCTGGCGCGAAACTCCCCTGTCGCTAGCAATAGGGGCCTTGGTTGGTCTTTTGGTAATCGCTGACCCCTCTCACTCCTCGTCTATCAGCCTCCCAAACGTGAAGGTCATCGGTTTTTGTCAAATGACAAAAAGGTGCCAAATTCCCAATTCCAGACGGGCTTGGGAATTCCCAAAGATCTCCAGCACTTTCCCACTTGTTTCGTTTGCAAGGGATTCCTGATCGGCCCCGAACCGAGATCTCTTCAGTTGTTGGACTGCAGCCAAGAAATTGTGTAACCAAGTTACTCAGGCTCTATCCCATCAAGTAGCTCCGGAAGCTCGTGTGCATATTCCCTTTTTTGCTTTCAATTTTTTTTCCCGGCGCGCTTCTTAACGACAATCATCGACCGTCGCCATTTCGCCGTAGGGCTGACTCCTTAGTGACATCGCATCCGTGTTCCTAATCTTTGGCTGGCCCCGGTTCACACCACACTTCGGCCCCCAACCTATACCAACTAGTTGTCGCATTAGGAGCCAACGCTTAGCACACCCATTCCCCCTCATATCCCGAGGTCCGCTCGGGTCAATTAGTCTCCGTTGGCGAATAGCAGGGCGCAGGAGCTGACAACGTACTTGACACATCGTTATTCTCCCCCGCCCACCAATCACGCTATCACATCAACATGGGGACGGGTCGAAAGAACAGCTCCTCTTCGACGAGCTCCTACGCAGGCTCTGTGTTCTCGCAGAGCTCATCCTCATCCGCATCAACAAGGATGAGTGCACCAGATATAGATGTAGCTGGATACGCCGCGGCTGGGAGTTTGCCTTGCGAGTTTGTGGGATACGGCGCATGCGAAGTGACGTTTGATCTCGAAGATACTGATGCCTGGATTGAACACGTAATCTTCGACCATCTTCACGACAAGTTGCCAAAGAAGGTTGTTTGTTGGTTTTGTGATGATTACACCTTCGAGGCAAAACGTACAAGCGAGCGCCGCCAGAATTTTGAGGAGAGAATGTATCATATCCGTGAACATTTCCTAACTGAAAGAAGAACTGTTAATCATATGCGCCCTGATTATCATCTCAACACACATCTCCAAGACTCGGGCCTGATATCAGAGGAATCATACAATGCCGTGCGAAGATACAACGAGGTTCCGCAGCCGAATTGGATACTGGCCCACGATGAGCTCCCACCGGACTTGCAGGCGAGAGATTTACGTGACCAGTGCGTGTATCACGACCCGCACCGTGATGAGAGACATTATCGTAGGGAACGGCACAGGTCAGGAAAGAGTAGGAAGTGATATATGGTCGCCACGATCTATCAGTGGTCGGATCGGCGTCCTACACCACTATTGGCCCGTAAAAATGGGCGGGACTGAAGACGGACTGGACAATGAGGAAGAGTTCAGTAAAGTGAATGACGTGTTGGGCAACAAACACATTACGTTTTTTTCCACTCATACTATGTTCGGGAGACGGATCAGTGTCGAGTAATCCAGTGCCGGGGTTGCTCTCGATTTTTCTTCGCTTTTCTTTGATTCTCCTTGTTGATGCTTGGCACACGCAACCTCGCCAAGATTCTCAGTATATTGAGCAAATTTTGTTGAAGGTCGGTGCCATCTCATATAATGTTTTGGACGGGCTGCGGGCAACAGGGATATATATGTTGAGACGTTACCGGACCCAATGATATCCCATGGATCGACAAGGCAGCCTCAGCCTCAATGTAGTCGCGCGTTCTGGGCCGCGGACAACAACTGCATGCATGCAGGAGGCTGGTTGCCTTGGATTCCTGGGAGGGAATCTGCACTTTTGTATGCCTGACGGCGGCACTCACCCACCCCACTCCCACACATACCAGAGGGTCGTAAGCCGCGGTTGAAGCGGTCACGAGCATCGCCGAGTAAGCCGCTTTCGGGTAATGTGCTGTCTTTCTCTTCTGGGCCCAGATGGGGGGGGGGGAGGAGACAACGGGGTATGTAGTCCGGCTTCCGCCGGAGGAAGGAGGACGACTACATATGCCTCGGGGGCTGGGTTTTTCTTTGCGGTTGGGCGGGCTTCATGATATTCCTAACGTTGACGATTTTATGAAAATCTTGTTTTTCTTTTTTTTTTTTTTCGGCCTTGGGTGTGTCATGGTGATACCACGGGTTTCCGAGAACGGACACCGGGGAACCGAATGGGAAGGATGGGCAAAAGGTTGTGATACCACTCTTCAGATTGAATACTCCAATGCGAAAGTCTCTTCTCCCTCCCCCTTCGTCGTAAGGCCTGTTCTACCACGGCGTTGAATTTTTTTGGAACTCGGTCTTGTTTTTTTGTTTTTTTTTTCGGCTGCCTAGGTGGCGAAGCCCGTACTGTGCGATCGATTGCGTGTAAGTGAAATAAATGGATTGGTCCGGTACGCACCCCCCCGAGCGGGCTGCCTCGGCATAATAAAAAAAACGACGGTTTTTATTTGTTTTCCAAAAACGCATAAATAAAGTTCATGAGTTCAGGATGTAGAACATGGGGGACTTCGGGGATTCTATAGGTATAGGTAGGTAGGTATGTATGTGTGATACACGTGGCTGGTCGGTGCCCGGTGCATCTGTCCGAAGGGGGCGAAGTAATATGTCGCCTCTTCCTCTGTTTAAGTGTCATTCATTTCATTCATGTATACGGAGTAGTACCCTCTTCTCTGAAAAAAAAAAAAAAAAAGCAAGGCACAGCACAGCACAGCACAGCACAGCAAAGCACAGCCCCCCCTTGCTTTCCCGCCCGAGACGCTGCTTGCGTTAGGCCCCCCTCGCTGCCGGATTGAAAGCGGAAATGTAGACTAGACTGGACTGGACTGGACCGTTGAACTATATGGCTAACTGTGCGATTCAGATTGCCGGTGTGCATGGGCTTTAAAGTCAGGCGCTCAAGTCATCACTCACGCCCTTCGTCGATCCAAGGGTGTGTGTGTGTTTTTGTTTTGTATGTAGGCTTACTTACATGGCTCGGCTCCACATTCGACCTACATAGCTACATTACAGACCTCTCTCCGACCTCTATATTTTGTGCTTATCTACTACGGGTACTTTAGTTGCCTTAGTATTTCCCCTCCTACCCCCCCCCCCCCCCCATCCTCCCTCCCTCCCTCCCCCTTTTTTTGTAGCAGCTTTATGGTGGTTTGAATAGGCGGTAATTCCGGCGCCGAGAAAAAAAGGAATAAATTAAATAAACAAGTGATTAAAAAAAAAGTAAAACAGGGTGCGGTATCATGCTGATTGCCACCGGTGTGTGGGTGGAGAAGAAGATGAAGAAGAAGAAGGCGGTAAAACAATAAGAAAAATGACCTAGAGTGAGTGAGTGAGGAAGGATTAAAACACGCGGCGAAGAAGGCGATGAAAATAACTGGACTGGCGGAACTGAAAAAAGTAACTCGTCAGGTTTCTTGGTCGTATCTGGTGCTGGCCGACGTTGCGTCGAAATGCACGTTCGACTGGGATATATTGTTTTTTTTTTCCTAAGGTCATGTCATGGCGTGTATGTACGTATGTATGAGCAACTGGCGGTGGTGGTGATGGTGGGTAGTGTAGTCCGCGCCTTAAAAATAATTTTCAGCCTCAATTTTGGTTGCCTTATTTCTTGGGGTGTTGTTTCTCTCTCTCCCTCGCTCTCCCTTACTTACCCCCTAACCAAATTACCTACCTACATGCTGTATGCTACAATATGTATGTATAGTAGTATTCTAGCGTTATTGGCAATGTGTGGTAATCGACGGTAGGCATTGGCTGGACACCCCCGCAGTTCCCGTCCTGTAAGAAGTGTGGAATCGAGGGCATTATCGCCTCTTTGGGGATTTTCTTCCTGCACTCTGGCACAGTGGCATGGCAATCTACCCTAGGCAGCAGCCCAAATGTCTCGCGCCGTCGCCCTATTGGAGGGGGTGGGGAATGGGGGAAAGGGGCACAATTGGTTTTCTTTCCCTACTCGCTCGGTGATAGCCTACTTGAGGACGTGGGGAGGGTGGTTTATCTTCTCGCGTCGCCGGCACATACATGCGACGCCGGTCAAAGATGCTGAAGCATTGGTTCTATCTCTTTTATCGACAACTCTCTATTTATGAAATTTTCGAGTGTATTATACATATACGTAATATCCCGCTGCCCTTCTAGTTATTGTCATAGTCCTCGGGTGTGTTTGAACGAGGTATTTATGGTCGAGGCGGGCGTTCATATCGAGGGGGTGTGACGGCTGTGAGGAGGCCGATGCCTCCTAAATCTCATACAACAAATAATTCATGGTTTCTTTTCCTTGGCCACAAGGCCATGCTTGCCTTATCTGAAACCAACTCGACTCCGAACCCAGAGGCGAGATTGGACGGCTCTCATAGACATCCTAGGTCAAAGTGTTATATGCAGGGCAGGCTATCTATGCATGAGTAGGTATACGACAAATAAATGCCTCTGTAACTGTACATCTGTATCCCAAATCAGATTTTCGCCATCATCCAGATTTTTTTGGGGGGGGGGGGTTCGCGAAACACTGTCTGGGCCGTCGCTGTTAAACATCAGATAGATATAGGGGAAAAAAAGACTCCCGCTTGACCGTACATACCCCGGACCCATGACTAACTCCCTTGCCTTCCGGGAAAGCCATCAATGAAACTCCGCCTCCACGCGTCCATACCGGACTCCGTCGACCTTGAGCTCGAAGCCGAGCCCCGCGCTGTCGACAATCATCTCGAGAGTGAAGTCGAGGTTGTCGAACTCGACACCGCGGGTTGTCGTGAGACGGGTGAATAAGGAACGCGGGACAGCGCTAAGGTCCGTCGTCAGCGTGCATACGTGCACGAGGTCGCGGCTGTAGGCCACCGGCGGCTCGTCCGAGTCGGATGCGATTAAGTCATCCGTTACGACGAGAGACTGGCCTGGCCGGAAGTTGCGCGTGTAGTGGAACGCGATGGGTGACAATGGGGAGATTGCTTCGCCCTGTAGTAAAGAGAGAAATCCCCGTTAGTTTTCAATTATCGGTTCGTTGAACTTTCATGTATAGTCCGAATACGTTGAACTGAATCTACAAGGCCGGGGTTTTCTCGATCCGCAGGGTCGCAGTGGAAGGAAAATAGATAGACCAAACACACAGTAGTGAGATGTAAATTGTAAACATGTAGGAGTTTTGCTTACCTTCGCAATATGCCACTGCATACGATCGCTTACCATCCACCGCTCCCACAGGGGACTCCAGTATCTCTCACTGACGCTGTGCTTTTCCTCATTATATACGGTGGCATAGGATGTACCGTAATGCATGCGTGCCTTCCTACTGATGACCATGTTTCCCTCGAGCCCGCGTAGAACTGCACCGCGCACGACGGCCGTCCAGGCGTATAGGGGCTGCATGACCTCGATGGACCCATTCTCGCCGATCGCGCGAGCCATGGCATGAGTCGGGCGCTCGGAATAGGGCGGCGGTGCTCCGCTCGTGAAATGCCCCTTTAAGCGCTTGTAGAGGTACTCGCTCTGTCCGAAGCCGCCCACAAGCACGATACCCGACACTATGCCGCCCTTACTGCGCAGCCCATCGACTTGGCCCTGTACGAGGTCGCAGACCTCTTTGACGACGGGTTCAAAAATGTCTTTGATTTCTGCCGACGTCAAGATGAGAAACCCGGAGTCGAGACGGGCCTCTTCATCATCGGGCAATCCCGGAAATCTGCAGTAAAGGTGACATGCGGTTAGATGGAGAGCTCAACCATCATGTTGTCCGTTTGTAGATGATAATACTTACGGGACATTCACCTCTTGGTGTTCATCTTCGTTGAAGTTTCGCTTTACGAATTCTTCGAAGTACTTGAGCCCCATCTGCCACGTCTTAGCCTTCTTCAACTTCATCTCTTCGAAACGAGTATGTCCAAGCCGGCTGCGGACGTGTTCCTCGAACCTATAGTTAAGAAACGCGCTGCCGCATAAGCCGCCGGTTCCCACCGCCGACTCCTCTACTCTCAACGGTTTTAATGATATGACTTTGTAAGCGATCAAGCTGTTGATTCATCAGTCCAAGTCCAAACAACCAATGTGGGAAGAAGTGATCACTCACTCGACCGTTCCCCCACCTGCGTCACACACGATGAAGTTATCTCCCACGTTGACATGATTCGGCTGAATCGCTTTGAGTGTATACACCGCTGCTGCTTCGGGCTCACTGATCATTTGGATCTCCGATTTGGAGCCCATGCCGGCTCGCTCAGCGGCCTGCAGGGTTGTGTTTTTTGCCGCGTCCGACCACACGGCGGGGCAAGTCAGAACAAATTCAACCTTGGTCGACGCCATGAACGACTCGCCGTATCTCCGCGTCAAGGTATCCATGGTGTGTCTGTATATCTCGGTGAGATAGTCGCTTACCGCATCAATGACAGTTTTATTATACGTCTTTAGCTGAGTGGCCGTCTCCTGGGGGCTGACGTAGAAAGGCAGCTTTTGAGACCGGTCGAGGAACAACTTAATGCATCGCAGCCGCGACTCCTCAGGCTTAAATTGGAAGCCCCATTTGGCCGTAAACTTTGCTTCGGGAGTGGCATCAGGGGGAAGGATGTATGAGATTTCGGTAGGGACCTTATCGGACGTTATGCCGTTCCCCCCGGGCCATGTCTTGATGATTTCAACATCGTCAGGAGTTGAGGTATACACAGCAGCGACCCTGTTCCTTGGTCAGCACGTGTGAGCTGGCGAGCATGCTTCTCAGCACCAGTACACAGTACCAAGAGGGGGAGGGGTTGATGCGGCCTACCCTGAAAAAGTGGTGCCGAAGTCAACGCCGACGATGAGCCGGTCGTTAGCGGGTGCCGACTCGCGAGCTGGCTCTCGCAGAGGGCCATTGATGGCTTCCGTCGAGGGTGGCGGGGTGTACCCGGTGAAGTAATTCCTGCTCGCCTGATTCCTCAGACTCGGCGATGACCGGATGGGTAGATTGAGGTTCATGATGCCGTGCGACCACTTTACCACTTTCTCGGGCCGCTGTACTTCTTCAGGGTCAGTTCATCACCAAAACCCCGTTCGTCTGTATGATTTATTGGCGAGGGTATTTGGGTATTTGATATCCTCACTCAGACGTCTAAAATTAGGACAACTAGTGAGTTAAATAATCAGGCTGACTGACACCAGCTGTCGATGATGATGAGGGGGGAATGTGACAGGACGGAATAGGTTGATTAGTGGTGATATTAGTGGAGCGCTGGAATCGATCAATTCGTCTCTGCACACAGCCTTGAGCTGACGGGGTTCTGCTTGCTGTGCCTTGTTCGTATGTTTCCTAAGGCACACGAAAACAAAAATTGAGAGAAGGCGAATTAAATAATAAGGAATTGGGCTGTGGATGGGATACGATACGATACGAAACGAAACGATATATTAGATAAAAAAAGGTGCTGTCTTTTTCGAATATGAGGAGAACCACCTTCTATTCTCGTGAGAACAAACCTCGTTGCCTGGAGTGCGCCAGGCCACCAGCTTAGTTATTCTGTTGCCTGAAGTTTAAGCCTACGCGAAGTCGTTAGGTACCTCCCAGGTAGTGACAATTGGCGGGTCGTCCCCCCTACCAGCACGCCCTCCGTCAGTGTCTACAGCAAGCAGCTCAGCATACCTACCTACCTAGGTACCTATTCTTAACGCCTAGGTAACCCTCACTCAAAAATAACACTGCTGAATGCGGGCGAAAACCGCTCGACCCTGGGACGGGCAGGTTTACTTACCAGGTAGGTAGGATTCTGGTCGCTTTCGCGCCGTCAGGTCGACTTGGCGTCGATGGCGCCAACGTCACCATTATTAAAAATATGCTTACTAGAAATAGTGAGGTGAGATGTTGGAGACAGTTTCACATGTCTCTTTTCATTATCGCGCGATTAGTAGATATCTAGTATGAACCATATCTCTCTCCACCTGCGGTACAGCCGGTCATCAGGAGAGAAGACATGCATGCATGTTTTATCAGGCGCACCCGCCATGTCAAATTGATGCCATATGATGTGTATATATATAAATATGTACTTGTTCTTCTGCCATGGGTATAGGGTTCAAATTGTGGGCGATATCTTGCCCTCTTCAAACATCTCCAGTTGAGTTATGCCGCTTTTGGTACATTGTTGGAAACGGGATGAATGCCGCAAGATGCGTCTTAGATAAATTTGAGGGGGGAGGATGAGGCATAGCCTCAAGCCGCCCCAATTCTGACAAAGGAAATCACCCGTTGCGAGTCCAAGCCCGCTTTTCCATCCTCAAAAAGCAAATCTATGGTGGGTATTATCGAGTAGAATATGTAAAAGCAGTATTGGTTGCCGCTGATGCTAGCTCAGCAAGTGTCGGGGTATTGTGTTGAGATCGCCGTAAAGAATCGAATAGGTGTAGGTCGATGGATTTCGACATTAGGTTATGTAATTTGCTGAAATCAACTCGAGATGGACAAGTTCAGGAATGCACAATGCCCACCAGATACGCCAGTGCCCAAAAAAATGAGAACAGAAGCCCTTGAACACCACCCAATGATAGAACGATGCAGATCATGCTTCTGTTTTTTCGAGAACGGTTAAATGCCGATATAATCACAAGCCCGGCGGTTTAAATCCGGTTTCCAGCTGCCCAAATACTTGCGGCGGCTGACGAGCCCCATTCGCTTCCTTCATACGGCGGCGTCGGCCATTTCTGCTCCCCATCTCTCCCAGCTTGCTTCTTCAAGTCCAGAGGCTTTGGAGTGATTGGCTCATGTGCATCTCCAAATAAAACTACATTGCCGCTGGCTGAAGGAGAAGGGGTTGGATAAGGATTCGAGAGCCCAAGATTGCTAGCAGATTGTCTGAGACCGTATTTCCCATCCTTTTCAAGGCGCTTCATCGCTCGATGGGTCGAGTGTAAAACTTCATCCAGTAGTTCTTCTTCTTCATCTAGCGCATCTCCTTGGACGCCGTGAGTACCCTGAGCTCTTCGTGTTCTACTAGAAATTGGGCCAGGAGTGCGTGCGGCTCCAATGAGATTATCCACTGAGCGAGGTTGTTGATGTGGAAGTGAATGGTGTCGTTTTAAATGGCCGCTGGAAGCAGCGCCATGAATCGGGGGTGTCGGAGTGCTTGTGTTATCTAAAACATTCGGCACGTCCCGGATTGTTTTATCCAGCGAATCATATGTCTCCGCCCTAGGAGTTTGACTTTGCTCTACGATAAATGACGACCTGTTGCTTGCCCACGGCCCACACCCCGCCTGCGCTTCAATGTCGTCAAATGAGGGCGAGACGGGAGTCTGGTGCCTTCCAGAGAATCTCCTCGCACGCTTCCTTAGGTGGGAGAAAAAGCTCTCTTTCTGAGCACTTGGCGGTGAAGCCAATCCTGTGCCATTGAGAGCTCTCTCAGCTTGTTGACGGTGCATTTCAGCATAGTGATTTGTGCTTGATGCCACCGATAGCTGACGACTGATCTTCTTGCTCGTCTTGTCGGTTGCAACCGAGCGTTGACTAGTACTAGCATATGGGTGACTATATCCCGGAGTACGATTTGACGCTTGCGCAGTCACCGCATCAGAAAGTGGCGAGATGGGCCGAATAGTCGGTAAAATGGGCATAGGGGCTACGCTCGAGGGCCCATTAGTCCACGTAGTGCGTTTGCTTGCATTCGACCGAGCTTTGGTCGCAGGTGTCTCTGGGACAGCTGCGACTTGGACAGGGAATGGCCGTGGACCCGCTACATTCTTAGACGTAATCTCGGTTACCGTCTCTGTGACTTCGGACCGGCCGATTAGCGACTTCCTGAACCATGAAGGCTTCGATGACGTAGACATGGACGAGTTCGACTCCTTGGACCGTGCAACATCCGACTGCTTTCGACCTAGAATCTTCGATGCTGAAGACTTTGGCCTTAGAGGGTCAACCGCGTCAGCGAAATATTCATGAGCCAAGGCTTGAGTTGATGTAGGCCGGTGCTTTGGGTCCCACATCAGACACCAGGTGACGAACTGGCTTAGCGAGGCTGGCCATTGTGGTGATTGGAGAATTGTATCCATGGAGTGAGGGGCCATTTTTGGGAATGAAAACCCAAGTTTACTAGCCAGTCGCGTTCCTTCTTTCCAGTCTCCTCCACCGACGCGAGTGCCTGCCTTGTTATACCAGTTACCAGGGCTGCCCATGATTTCACATACCCTCCAGACTTGATCGACCTCGTTGCCGCCCGGGAACAAAGGCTTCAATGTAGCAACTTCAACAGCCATAGCACCGACAGCCCAAATGTCTACCGGGGCTGAGTATTCACCAGCACGAAGCAAGACCTCTGGGGCACGGTACCATCGGGTTGATACGTAAGTGGTGTAAGGGAGCTTCGAATGCGTTTCGCGTGCTAAACCAAAATCTGCAATCTTCACTGTGTACGCTGGCGGTGTGGAGGGGGGTGTCATGAGTGCCGAGTATCGCCTAAACGAATTTATCGAGTCCTGGTGGCCAGATGTAGTTACGAGAATGTTTTCAGGTTTGATATCCCGATGGAAAAAGTGGTGAGCGTGTATATGTTCCAGACCCTGCATAATTTGGAACAATATACTCTTAACGCTCGCGTTGTCGAGGCATTTGTGATCGCGGGCTTTCATAAGTTGATACAAATTCCCTTCCATATACTCCATGCATATGTGAAGCTTCTTGGTATAGGGGTCGAGAAATATGTCCAATGCAGGGACAAGGTGACTATGAGTTGGCAGCGTCCGCAGAAATACTACTTCTCGCAACTCTAGACACGGTGCGAAGGATTCGAAAGTTTTCTTCATCGTCTTGATGGCAATCTAGTACATGTTAGTCAGCCATGCCTAGTTTAAATGTTGACGCTTGACACCTACCACAGTCCCACGACGCGCAACACTAGCACCCGCTGTTCGAACTCTCGCCAAACAAACGCTCCCGAAGCTCCCATCACCAATATCTTTCAAGACTTCAAAGCGGTCACCTAAAGCCAAAGGTACAGACCCCTGAGGAGTCGAAGACCGCCTATGGGCTAGATCGTGTGCGACAGTCATTTTCAAACAGATGCAGAAAAAATGTTACTAGCTGCACAACCTCCGAAACGTGATATTCGACCTAAATATTGCGGAATATATCCAGCCAGTTCCTCCGACGTAGTTCCAAGTTCGAGTGAATTGCTCTATACTAGAGCCATGTGGTTGCGTGGGCTCATTCAAATCGATTCTAGCTGAGAACGAACACCAGGTCGGTCACTGCCAGGGATAGTCCTTGATTTGATGCAGCTGAGGGCTCTTAGAGACGGCACGGGCCGATGGGCGAGTGAGATCGAAATACGAGAGAGGAATAAGAATAAGGCAATGCAAATTCGAGAATAAAGATTGAAGAAACAGACCACGATAATCAAGGAGCGGATTGATAGCTGAACTATGATGAAGGGGACCAGGGAAGTAATGGAACCACCGGGTTGGGGAGCGGGTCCAAGGGGAGCTGGCAGATTGCCTCGAGCTTTTGGAAATGAAGGCCTTGCTCACTAGCCTATTAGATGCTGGTCGAAAAGGGAATGACTTGATTTTAATCTAGCGGGACATAAAGAGATTGTGCCGACGAGGGGGGGTGAAAAAAAAATAAAAATAAAAAGGAGTGGAAGGCTGGTACAGTAATGCCCGTATGCTGTACTGGAGCGCGTAGTAGTTTGCTTGCGGTGCGTTGCGTTGCTCTGCTTTGCTTTACTATTATAGTAGGGAATTATTTATGATCTCGTCGCTCATGCGCGGTGGATGTCTGTCCATATGGTGGGCGAGGGGGGGGGTAGGAAACAGCCCTTGTCGCAAGCAGGATAGAAAGTAGTGTCCGAGTTTCAAATGAATAAGTCCCGTACAAAAAGAAGAAAGGGGCAAAATGCAAAGCTCACAATGACCTCTAGAGTGGACCAGGAATTCTCGTAGGATAATGGGCAGCGAGGAGAGAGAGAGAGAGGCTAAGATGTCGTTGGTCCAGCTCTATGATCGAGCGCGTACATAGTATTGGAATAAATTCAGATTGAGGAAAGATGAGGTGAGACGAGACAAGAAGGGGAAAGGGAGAATGTGTGTATGAGGGAGCGAGAGGGCCGCGCTGTGGATCAAGATACACGGTAAAGTACCTAGGTAGTGTACTATAGATACCTGGTTAGGGTATTGGGTATGCCGTACACAGTGCTATATGCTGTAATCAGTACCTACCTTAAACGGGAGGCTATGGCCCCCCCTAGCACTGCCGTAAGGGAAAACAAAAACACTATGTACTAGGTATGGAATAATGAGAGACGCTGGTGAGGGCGACCTATGGAGTTGGAGTCGTAATGGAAGTACTGTAGAGAACTGCACGTAGTGGGTTCTGAGAGATCAATTAATTGGACTGTTCAACAATTACAGAACACACTATTTCCAAGCTCGTGGCTAGAGGTTAAGTGATGCAGCAACAGGGAATAGCTCAGTTGAAATACTTTAGTAGTGTACTAGTATATGTACACTACGACTATACACACTATAGTAGGTAGGTCTTGTTCCTGCACTGGCAGCAATTGGTTTGGACGGTCGAGGTAGCATTCTTTCAAGACTCTCCCGTCGGTACAAGGGATCTGTATATGTGTCGCGCAGATCCCCAGGTACAGCCGAGCCTTGGAGTAAGTACACTACCTACTAAGTACTACAAGTAGTACCTCTGTAGCCACGGTATCCATAATTCCATGTACCATGTACCTAGGTATGTTAATTTTAGCGGACGGGTGGAATGGTTCCATCATGGGTGGATGGAGAGACGCCATCAGACGCCGTGATAAAGAATCGTTCAAGTACCTCTTGGTACGGGTCCGGTACGGGGTCGTGGCTTTGTAGTTAGTGTGCATAGATTTAATTCGCACAGTAGAAATGGTGCCCAATCTCGCTAGTTCAATGGGCAGAAATGGGCAGAAAATGGGCTACGTAATATTGTCTAGAGGGGCAGCCCCGGCGGCTTGTGGCATTGCTCCAGGTGCCCCAACAGCTACCTAGGTTGATAGAGAACTTGCCTGTTTCCCGATAGGTACTTATTCCGCGCTAAGTATTGCGGGACGAAATTGAAATTTCGCACGGTAGCAAGAGGTACCTATATAGTAATGGTTCATGTATCCAAGACACCAGCCGTTTCCCCAGCTAATTTAAAAGGTACCCGAGGTACGTAGTATGGTTAGGAATAAATAGGCATACCAGGTTCCCTTACAGATGAAAACCGCAAGGTTGGTTCATCTCGAGTCTAGGCATAGCCAGCCTTCTAGACTTCTCTATTGAAGATGTTGTGTTTTGACATCAACAGGTTTTAGACGAAGTTGGCTGTTGGCCGTTGGACGTTGACTGTTAGGTGACCCTGCCCTGGGTTGTCGTCTATGCATCTGACAGGCCGGATCAGAGGGCTTGGAGAGTGGCTGGATTCTGGCTGGAGTACCAACCGTCCGGAGTAGCCGCTACTTTGCACTAAACGAGACCGTTTATCCTTCGAGGCATTGCATTACCACCCACCGGATTCCGACCTGCTTTGCAAGAGAACTATTTTGGGATGGGAAATCCTCTAAAGCCATGACGCCGCACATCGACAGCAACAGCCGGCCTTCCAGAAGTCCTCGTTGACAAACCATCTGTCGCTATGTTGCTATGTACGTACTTCACGAAAACTGTGATACGGTGGAGGTTCACGCCTTGTGTGAGACTGTTGATCTCCAACGTCATTTTATAAACAAACCGCGCCAAATGGGATGGGAGTCATATTCCTTCCTGCCTATCACCGTGATCAGTCAAATAGTGCACATTACTGGACATAGTGTATGCATAAGAAGAAAAATAAGTAAATATACGCGTTCCCTGTTTTGTGGGGGCTAGAGTTTGGTTTGGTGTGGATCATCCCGTTTCGTCAATGCCAACGCATGCAAGTGACAATTCTACCAATGCGATGGCTCCAGAGTGCGTCGACCCAGGCGATTTGAAGTACCGCGTATCCGCGACACATTGGCACAACGAATCACGGTCAATCGGCTGATGGGTTTTCGATGGGGTTTCTTCTTACTACTATGTAAGCAGGGAACTGCATGGGGAGAGGATACCAGTACCAGTACGTAGGGATCCGTTTCCTGCAAAAAGAAGCAACACAGAAAAAGCCGAGGTATTGCTAGCGATACTGCTCAGGAAGAAGGCGGGTTTTAGGCGTCAAGCGAGATATCCCCGCCACCGGAGAAGAGCCAAGTCGCACGCTTTTTCTTTTACCGTAATCTGACAATTGCTGACCTGTGGCGAGCAATATCTTAACATATCCGGCGTCCGTCATTTCTAGACGGGAAAGATGGTTGGCTGTTTTGCTCGTCGTGCAGTTGGCACGAATTCGCTCAAAACAAAACCGTCCTATTAAATCCATGTGATTCGGTGCATAGGCACATCTCAGCAGCCTATACCAAGCGTTTACATTCCTCATAGCAACCCTTATCCCACAGTGGCATCCAATGGGCGAATAACGGGCATTCGAGAAAGAAAAGGGGGAGACCCGTGAACTTGATATGTTTGGTTAATTCGTGGATTTTCACAACCTACGCTACCTAGGTACCCAAACCAGGTAGTGTACTATCAGTACCTAGTAGTTGCTTGATGTGGGACTACTAGTAGACGTATATGTACATACCGAAGAAGCAAAATCTCGAAATCTAGGGTCAACAAGTAGGCGACCTTGGTGATCTGGTGACTTAGTGACTGAATCCTCTTCAGTTTGGTTGAGGTGCAGATACTTACACTACTGTTACGCTAATGCTCGGAAATGCAAACCACCCTTTGACCGCTAGTGGTGACGTGGTGAGACATCATACACTAGACTACCTACTGTACTATGTCGGATCAGATGGCTGAAGACAGGCAGTACTTAGTATGAAGTAGTCGACAGGATGAAGATACGGAGATGCCTCACGGTGAGTGTGAGTGGGGTCTATAAGAAAATAGAGTGATGACTTGCAAGACGCTACCCAAATCATCAGGGCATGATTCTCTATGTAGTGTAGCGACGTTGTGCTGTCCAAAAGAGGTTAAACAGAAAGAATCCCCCTGCCAAATCAAGGTTAAAGCTTTTCGCGCGGGTGTTGTACCTGAACCTTGCATGAAGGCCACCATACCGGCTCGTAGAGCCGTGCTGATCTCAGGGAGGGAATTGTGACTAATAGGCTTGTTGCCTATTTGGATTGACCAAACGCGAGAAATGCTATGTACATAGTAGAGTAGAGAGAGGAGAGCGTTGCTATGTGGCGATAGCTTAGATCGACATGTTGTAAGTGTATTTATTCTACGTACTTAGTCATGCAAAAATCTAGAACCATGTTTAGGATATTTGGGTACCTTACCTTACAACCCTTTTTTTTCCCACTACTAGTGTATGTATGTATGTATGTATGTAAGTCAGTTCTGCAACACGTGGGAAAGTAGGGATAGGTCCACGGGCCTCCTGCATTGATATACATTTCTCAATATTAAATGACTTTCACATTCAATATAAACCATCCTTGCATCATCAACGTCTCTAGGCACGGTCCCAATTCTACAAGAGAGCAATGCCACATGCTGCCCACGTCTCTCAACGTTTTTGCTCGACTAGGGTATTCTACATACCTGTACGCAGTCCATCATAGCAAGCGATATAGGTACGTATCCCCCGGCTAGTTAGTGGGTAGGTGGCAAGTATGGTACATTTTAGCCTCTCCCCAGGACCCCGAATGTTTTGTTACCCGCTTGCGAGGAGCTGGGAGGAGCTAGGGATTGGTTCTCGAATAAATGTGGTGGCGCGAAAGCGATCCAAGCAGGGAAGCCCTTCTACATTGCGAAACAGCCAGCCTCCTGTCCAGGAACCCGCGTTCTGCCCGCGCACTGCCCGCGTCTTGCGCACAACACGGGCCAAAAAATAAAATAAAATAGGTCATACGCTACGACAATGTACATTATGCATTTGTAAAGTATTTGAGGATAATTGGCGCACACGGCTCTAAACCCGCCATGGTGATTTGCAGCCCGATGAACTACATGGCAGCCCGACCGCCGTGGCTGGCATATAAATACGGTACCTTGGATTTTCTTTGCATGAATCTCACCCCCCTGTAATACCCTGATAGTTCAAACTTCGTCCCATGAGGATAAAATGTCTACCCCCTGGGCTCATTACTGGTAGAAGCTAGGCTTCTAGAAGGCCACCTAAGTATGATTTCGAGGCGCTTAGGTATTTCCCCCCTCCTCTCTACACTCGGTGTCCCGTTGCCCTGTGGGTCAAGTGTGAAGCGGCTTGGATATGCTGCCTACTAGGTAGTCCAGAGGTAAAGCAGATGAGGTCAGATACACAAGTAGCAGTAAAAGCGGGATTTCCCTCTGTCGCAACTGCTGCTGACTCGTTAACTGGTGCTTAGGATGACCTGAATCAGACGTTGTGTGATGTAGACGATGGTTGCCCCGGGACCGACTCGCCTGGTCGACCCGGCTACTGAGACTAGTTAATATGTCCTCTCACACCAGAACGATCTACTCGGGCAAATCTTCGAAGCGATGACGCTGCTTCAGAAGGACGATAAGCGCCTCGTCGTTTGCCATGCCTGTGTTGCTCTTGTAGTATTCTTACCTCACCAGCAACTAGGACCCGCATGTGGGGAGCTCCCGGACTCGTGTATCACGGGTTCGAGCTTCTATAATAACGTGCGCTATCCGCCAGGCGCATTGGAAAGCGAGTGAGGCACGTGCGAGGGCCTTCGTAAATCCTGCCGACGCAGGAGACCTGCTTAGAAACACCTAGCAAAACTTAATGATTAACAAGTTTATAGATTGTTCTACTACAACAGACACAATATCAAATTATGAAGAGTTACTTGAGGCGGATCAAACAGACGGTCTTAACACTGTCGTGAACAATGTGCTATTTTCATCTATCCAAAAGCGTCAACAAGCACGACCTATGTTGGCATCATCGCAGGCCCGTTGCATGAGATTATAGAAGAGAGGGAAAAAGCAAGGAAGGCAAAGCTTCGGCTAGGAGATGCGAGCGGTAGAGGAGGCATGGCCCATCACCGAGCGGAGAAGGTTGGTAGCGTTGTCAAACTCTGGCCAGGTTCAGATACATGTTAACGACATGCATGGCAAGGAGGCAACACAGCTACGTTGGGATCCCAAAGGCTAACACACTCGCTCATCTTAGTTATGATAGGGTGTTGAGGAGAAAAGTCAATACAACATTAAATGCAAGACTTTACCATACGTCTTCTTCTTTCTCTCTTTTGTAGCTGCAGCTGATGTTGCAACTGCAAGGTGTGAATGGAAAGGGTAAACCTCCTGAGGAGACACGGCATCATGATGCCTGATGCCGTGTCGAAGAGCACCGGGTTCCTTTCTTATGTGCCATGGTCATACTACATATTTATTGTTGAAAAGTTCCATATCTATGTTCTTCTGATGATTGACAGGTACGGTCAGGCACTTACTATTTATCCTACCGGTCAGGTAAACACCTTCAAATTGTTTAGCTCCCTTCCCTACATACACTCCGAGATAACCTACCTACATGCTGGGAATGCCTTGATTAAGGTTAACTACGGTACCTTGGGGAGACCGGGTGTCTCTAGGTTGGCCAACGACCATCGGGAGCATACCTAGGAGGTAGGGAGGTGTAGGCAATCTGACGGGGCCTCGTGAGTATTTTGTGTTTATGGCTTTCTCAACCATCTCATCCCATCAAGCTCAAACTTCATACCTAGTGCACTTCGTTACCTGGGTAATCAATAATAACACATGGCACCATGCTCCTGCCGTAACTTTGTTTGAGCAAGCAAGCATCCAGGTACCTTCCTCTCTTGTTGTGTGAGTGCCTTTTCCGTTTACCTACCTATGTACCTATACATACACCTGTTCGAGGTACCTCTCTCACCTCTTTTTCCATACCTCTCTCACCTACTTACCTCGCTCACCTAACCACCTTTTTCACCTCCCTAAGCCACATACACAAACACACGAACCCGCAAATATTTACATCTCTTCCGGTGTCTAGAATTTTTGCGTTCCCAATATCGTCTAGCTCTCTTTGGTGCTGTGGTTTGCCTTGGCATTCCTAGCAACACCAAAGCCCGACTCGCAGCAAAGCAACAGCAACGTTGATATAGCTGTATCTTAATTCACCACAACCTGAACGAGGGTTGTCTCCCCAACCACCCAATCCCCCCAATCCACCAAACCAACACACCGAGGCGGTACCTAGGTGCTCACTGCCCGCTGTGTATACAACAGTACCAACCAACTTTCCTTGCTGCTGTTCTCGAAGAAGGAAGGCCGTCTCCCATCGCCACCCCCTTCTAACCCCCGGCCGAAGCGCGCCCTTCGCTATCATCCCACGCACTGTCTGATGGCGATTTCTTGAACTCATCACGAAAAGCCGTCTTCTATCCCTACTCACTCCATCGCCTGCTTGTAGAGCCGGCAGTCTTCTCTAACCTTCACCAATAGTCCAGTATTTCCTTCAACGCTGACAATCTACACGATGCCACCTCAACCTCCCCCAGGCGGAGCCGCTTTGCCACCCTCGTAAGCATGTTCCTATCTCTAGGCCTGGCTCATTCTTACCTCTGTCTTAGTTTTAGATGCAGGGTGTGCGGGAAGGAAAAAGCACCTGCTTCGTATTCCAAGACTCAGCTTCAGAAGTGGTATAACAAGAAGAGGAACGATCGGCGCAACGAAATTACCCCCCATACCATTGGTTTAACTTGCAAGGACCACGCTTCTGACCAACGAGAGATACGATGCCACGGCCCTTGCGATCGTATTAAGCTTGTGGATCACTTCAGCAAGAGGCAGCGCAACGATCCTACGCCGGTAAGCGAGCCTGTGCCCTTATTCACTACGCAACGTACGAGTGATTAACTATTTTGATATAGTGGTGCATTGTTTGTACAGAATGGAGACTAGAATTTGACGGCAACGAGATCCCCACCGAGGTGCCTGGCGGGCGGTTCGCGCCTCGTGAATTCGATGGCTTTGATGATGAATCCGAGCAACGCCACCCTCCTGCTTCGTTCGACGACGAGGATAGGGACGAGGCCGAGAGCTCTTCTGATGATGAAAACGAAAACCCTTATGGCGAGCCAGATCCCTTGACAGCCCTAGCCGATCGTCTAGAGGGTTACAACATAGAAGCCGCAGATGAGGTACGTCACTTGGATAACGATACCCATTCATTAGCTAACGTATCGCACAGGGCGTCACAAAAGATGCTACGTCTACCATGGGTAGTGTGGGACTCTCCGGCTGGGACATAGAATATGCCAATGCTGGTAGAAGCGATATTGGTTCCGGCGTTTCTGCCGGAACCGTCACTAACGTACAACCTCGAACCACGCAGAGCCGAGGAACGTTGACTAACGCTTCGGTTGTCTCTAACTCGGGATTTAGTACCTATTATCCACAAAGCTATTCTTCTACCACGAACAATCCTAGAACTCCAACTGAAGTTCCTCCCCATCTCAGGCATTTAGCCTCTGGACCTACTATGAATCACCAATCTCAGGTTGCAGGAATCTATAGACCTGCACAAGCTGGTCAACTTAGGGATCTAGGAGACAGTACTTCAACATTCTCTAGCCGATTTTCGGGTGCTCGCCGACAGCCTAGGCATATGAACGAAGGAGAGATTCAGAGCGCCGCTCACGCTCTCATGAATGAATCCTCCGAGGGACGAAAATCTAATGTCAAGAAAGAAGATGCTAGAAAGGAGAATAGCAAGTGGTACAAGGGCGTAAGCATCTCCAGATGATTCCTATTGGTACGATAAGCTGACACCAGTTAAGGATAACCGCAGAGTATTTCCTGGCCATAAAAGAGGCCTTGCGAATAGGGTTCAAGCTGGAACAGAAGCCGCTCATGACTCTGATAGTCCCGATGAGATGTAAGGCGAGGACGGGATGATCTCGACTGGACGAACAAGAAGAGAATACGGGCGTCCAATAAGGGCCCGAAGCTTGTTTATCCGCAGGAATATTAGCTGTCGTTGGCAATTACTCCACACAATTACTCTACGACAGTTATTGATTCCGAACGACGGTGTTATGGTGAACATGGGTTGGTCACGTTAGTTCATTTCACATGGATGGTCGCTCGCAAGTTCCGAGTAGGGTGAGCTATGTAATGATAGGTTTGCTGATAATGAAATGCAAACATACCCCAAAAGGCATGTGGCGACTGACACACGCCAGGAGTATCACTGAAGCCTAAAGTCCTCTGCTGTATGCAGTAATGCAGGGCGATCGTGTTCTATAGAGGGGATGTCAAAAACTCTGAGCGCCTATAGGCCCGGTGTTGGAGGTAATATTGCATGTCATAGTCACCACTCCGATAAGTAAAACATCTTAGGCCGCAAGGTTCTCCCTAAGGGTAGATGCAGCCTTTTCCGACAACACAGGTTGGAGAAGCAGGGATGATGTTCCTGCACGACGGCTACCTGCAGCAGGACGTGCATCTCCATCGCCCGCCATCGCCCGCCATCGCCCGGCTCCTTACCACGCATTGATAGGTGTAGCAACGATGTCTCCAAGGTCGTGTCATTCGCCCGGTCGGGCTACGACGGCCTGCACTAATGTCAAGTTTTTGTGCTACTTGGAGGGAGGTGCTGCCTGAAGTCTCGATGGCGCATTATCCTTTTTTCATGCGGTCAGCTGTCGATAGATTGCTACCCAGAACGGGAGCTCGATTAAACAAAGCCGGCATTACTGAGGGAATCTAGTTCTATTTATTGTCATCCCTTAGGCCATTTAAAAGGCCGAGATTGCCAATCTCGATTTTTTACGCATTTACGAATATAACATCGTGACATGGAGGCTAACCTTTTCCATTTGACGGGAATGCAACATGACTAACGGGAAGACTCAAACTCAGGTTCATTCGGGGTCTGGAGCTGCCATGGAAAATACTACCGTATCCAGTACCGTATCTAGAAGCCCGCCAGCTGGCTCGGTGGCTTCATCTATCGCGGGGGGCTCCGATAATCATGTACTACGAGAACAGAACACCAACTCGATTATCGCGGCGCAGAGACCGGAATCACGACCGCCCCTCAGACATAGAGAATTTTCCACCGATCTTATGGACGAGATTAGAAAAGTCATTAGACAAGAATGTAAGCAAGCTCCCGAGCCTAGCGATAGGATACCAGCCGGCTCGCCCCCAACATCAGCGTATCATCCTCCCTA
This sequence comes from Xylaria grammica, assembly GCA_004353285.2. Taxonomy (NCBI): domain Eukaryota; kingdom Fungi; phylum Ascomycota; class Sordariomycetes; order Xylariales; family Xylariaceae; genus Xylaria; species Xylaria grammica. Next base: position 5,215,678 of record NGZP02000009.1, read on the forward strand.
CGGGTAAGCTGACATGAGAAGCATAGTTCTCGGAGCGTACACGCCAAAAGATCGCTCTGAAAAGCCTGCGAGCGACAACGGCGGCGCCAGCCTTATGGGCACTGACGCGGGCCATAATAACCAGGAGAAGAAGCCCTCGCATCTAGGCACGGCCGCCCAGTCAACGCAAGACGAGAGCGATGACGGCTCGTGCTCGCCTACGCCTACTACGCCTACTACGCCTTCGCCTTCATCCACTGTGTCGGCGGCACCACCACCGCTCTCTTTAGTGACGCCCGCAGCCGCGAAGCCTGATACTCCGAGGCCCGGAGTCAGATTTAGCGAGAACGTGACGCTCGTTCGTAGTCCTGTTTCCGCACCGGTGTCGGCGCCGGCGAAGAAAGCCCCGTGGGCCATGTATCGCCGCATGTCGAGCTCGAGTGGCGAGCCCGTGCCGGATTGGGGCGTCTTATTCGATGCGAACGGCTTCTCCACGGCGAGATGTGGACAAGTGCTCAGGGGGTTGGCGAAGTGTTTGGTACGACGCCGGCGTTTTCATATACCCTCCTTCTCCGAAACCTTGTCGCACCGTGATGTCATCAGCAAAAAACTGACCTAATACGTGCGCGGTATATAGGCCGAGGAATTCTCGCCCCGGGGCGCCGTGGTGGTTACGCCTGAAAAGCTAGGCTTGTTGTATTCGCGGTTCAAGATAGAGGGCGAGGTGCATCCTTTCGAAGGTGGGCAGCTCCACTCCCCTCCCCTCCCCCTCCCCCTCACTATCTCCTTGAGACTCGTGAAGTTGTCATTCATCACTTCTGTTTGAGTCGCTCATCGCCGCCACACAGATATCTTCCATATCTTCCCGCGACAGGAAAGTAGTAGCAGCAGTAATGGCAGTGCTGCCTCAACTAGCGGCAACAATAGGCTGGCCACCTACCACTCCCGCATCGGCGATTTCTTCGCAGATCTCGACTGCGAGTACTACCTTGTGCCCCCGTCGACGACCGAAACGGTATTTTTGACTAAATCTTCGTCGGAGTTGTCCGTGTCGTCGGCCACAGACTCGGTGACAAGCCCGTCGTCGTCGGTATTCCCGCGATCGAGCTCGTACTCGAGCTTGCATCCCATCACCAATGCTGCTACTCCGAACCCAAACCCGTATAAGCCCTTGCGCCGTCCGCGCTCTACCCGGCCATGTGTCCCCGCCTTAACACCTGTGGGCTTCGCCCAGTTCTTCACCATCTGCCTCCTCGCACACCCGGAAGAGGAAGCAAGACGTATGAACAAAATCTCTAATGAGCTGGCCCTCGTGGCAGATGTCGGGCCGAGTAGTTTCTCGCTGGCTTCGAGTAGCGGTGCGGGCAACACGCCGATGAGCCCCCTCGCTGGTTCGTACTTTACGCAGAGCCCGTTGGCTTCTCCAACTGGCCTCGGGTCCGCGGTCCGAGGCGAGAAACTCCCGCGGCAATTCGTCCGTAGCCTCCTCCCGGTGAAATCGGACGCGAAGTCGCGGAAACTGCTCGCGGCCGCCGTGGAGGACCTCTTGTGTGATTTAAACTTCCCCGCATCATCATCCGCCTCCACTTCTTCTCTTTCCCTCATGTCGGTTCCGCCGATGTCCGTGTCGTCAACATCCGCGTTCCATCTGGCCGAGCAAAATAGACGATGGTCGTTCGCGAATGTGCCGACAAACTCGACCTTGAAATTCAACTCCTCGGGGTGGGGCAGCAATGTCCCGCATTTGCCGCCACCTCCGGTCCCTCTGCCTCGAAGCGGATCCGGGAACTCCAACGGGAGCGTGGCTAAAAGTGGTGGGATGGAAATGATGACGGGTAAGAGTGGCAGTGGTCCGTCGGCGCCGAAACCACTACCGTCACCTTCAGCTGCCGGGCCTTTAACCAAGTCTCGGACTACTTCCCCGCCTCCGCTTTCCCCCGCCACTGGTGGAGATAATCCGATTTCTAACCCGGCGCTCCTAGGTCGCGGGCTCAGCCGACACAACAGCTATCGCCCCTCTCATCACGACCATCGACGGTATGGACCAGCTGAAGTCGTCGTTCAACCGTACAAAACTCAGCAGCAACAGCAACAGCAACAGCAGAAACAAGGGACATCATCATCATCAGCATCATCAGCAGCGGCGGTGGCCGTGAGATCTAAAGACCGCGCAACACATTTCGAACTCGGGGATGCCGATGAGGACGGCGATGGCGATTCTGCTAGCTCTGATACCGTTACTACCGTTGCTACTGCTGCTACTGTCACGCCTAGGCCCGATCGGGCGGACAGACGGAGTAGCTACCACGGATATGAGCATGAGCGCGAGCGAGAGCGGGAGAGAGAGAGAGAAAGAGAGAGGGAGAGGCCTAAGGAAAAGGATAGAGATCGAGAAAGGTGGTGGAACTTTCGTGGGGACAGGGACCGTGATCGCGACCGCGACCGCGACCGTGATCGTGATCGTGATCGTGACCGTGACCGGGATTACGATCGGGAGAGAGATAGGGAGCGAGATAAAGACAGAGATAGGGACAGGGACAGGGACAGGGACAGAGAGAGAGAACGGGACAGAGAGAGAGAACGGGACAGAGAAAGGGACCGTGACCGAGACCGAGATAAAGGCTACGATAGACGTCCGGCCCCAGCCTCGGGCCCGGGCCCGCGACGATTCAGCGATCGACGACGAAACAGCGCGGCTATCATCTCCACCGTTCCTAGCCCAACAAGCACGACGCCACCGAACCAGAGATCAAGCAGTGGCGGCGGGGACAGGAACAACGGCGCCCTCGTCGTCGCGCAGCAGCATGATGAGCGCGGGCCGACGTGGTCTGAAGTCATCCGGGCTCAACAGCAGCAACAGTCACAGCAGCCACGACCGCAGCCGGCTCCTAAGGCTGTCTCGTTTTCGCAATGAGGGGGATCATGCATATGCTCCCGAATGCCTGCAATTCGTGTTTTTTGGGCGTTAAATAGGGGATGTCGAGTCGAAATTTTTTTTTTCAATGGTGGTGGTGTGGTGCGTCCCGAGGTCCTGGCTGCTTACCTAACTCGCAGGAGGATGAGTTTGAGAGTTAGAGGTCGGGCAAGAAGCGAGTTCGTTTCCTTGGTTCTCTCTGTCTTCCCTCCCCTTTCCCCCCTTCATTGCCCATCTTTCCGTTATTTCGCTTCTTTCTGTCCTCCGTCATTCGGTCGATGCATATCGGGATTTGGCAGTTTGAGAGCATAAGCAGCATGTGACGTTATCTACCCAGATTTACGTCGAGTTCACGGCGATGCATCCTGGGAAGATGGAGACAAGACGACAGAGTTCAATTAATGGAATGTTGGGATTTAGGGAGGGCATTTGCCATGATTTTTGTTTTGGTGATGGTGGTTGGTGGTTGGTGTTGCCGGGGGTTCACCGTGTAAATGCCCATGTAATGAATCATGAAGCTGTACGGCTATTCTTTTTCACCTCAAAAACTGTCTATCATCGGCACCAAGTATTATATGATTGATATATTTGACTAGGAATCTAGTAGTACCTAAAACCTAGAGGGGTATCTTTGCAAGTGAAACGAGTGACTAGATAATATCTCGTAAGTAGAGTAAAATAAAATAATGATCGCCTCCTACGCCGTATCGATACCTAATTCGTAATTATCATAACACTATTCTAGTCCTTTGTAAGGACTCAAGGGATTGAATTAAACTCGTGCACTGGGATCATGATGTTTCTCCTTGGTGAACTGCGTTTTGGTATACTCAATGGTGTTGGCCGAGGTTGGAACGGTCGGCGATCGCATTTTACGGCGAAGAATGATGTGGCCCCAGAAGTAGCCGGCCTGCGCAATACCATAGCGCATGATGCTACGCAGAGGGACGTCGAAAACAGCGTCTAGCTCTTCTAATGTCTTCTCCTTCGTCTCGGGAAGGAACAGTAATACGAGAACCCAGCCGACAAGGTTCCATGCCGCGTACCAGGAAAACGCGCCTGCGTTGGTCCAGGCCTGCACGAGAGCTGGCCAGGTGATGGAAACGACGGCATTGAAAAACCTGCGTATCAAACATTAGCTTGCAGAAAGGGACGTACATATTTGGGGTATACTGACCATGTGGTGGCCGTTGCCAAGGACATGCCGAAAGGCCGAATGTACAAAGGATAGGCCTCGGCGCTGTACGTGAATGGCACCGGACCTTCGCCTGGCGAATAAACAACGCCGAATAGATAAATGCCGAGCGCTACGTTCGCAATTCGGGCCGTACCCGATGGGATATAGAAACTAAAGCCTGTGTAAAACAGGAAGAGCGACATCAACTAACATTTGAAAATTAGTAAGAAAGCCACATAGGAGGCAAAGAACTACACCTACGGGGAAGGTTGTCAGGAGGAGCTTTCTTCGGCCAAATGTGTCGATGGTGTAGAAGGCTGGAATCGCAAAAAGGAAATTGACGGCGCCGAAGCCGAGCGATGCACCCAGGGCCGCCTTCTCACTGAAGTCGCTATCGATGAATATTTGCGTTGAGTAGTATGCGATAGCGTTGACGCCACAGAATTGTTGCATGTACATGACGATCTCGGAGGCGATCGCAGCGTTGCGGTTTCGGCGAATGGTGAAGATCTCCTTGAACTTGCTTTGTTGAATTTGCATTGTCTCCTGCTCGATCTGGAGGAGAGCATCCATGTAAAATAGATCACGAGCGGCTTGAACCTTTTCATATCGAAGTTGAAGAATCGACTTATAAGCCTCCGCGTGCCTATCCTTAGTTAGGTACCATCGGGGAGACTGTGTGTCAAATGTCAGAGTTTGCGTTTGCACCTAACGCGTAATAGGGATCTTGTACGAACCTCGGGTGTAAAGTATACGAGAGCGACGACGAACACAGCGGGGATGAGGGCGGAACCCATCATCAAACGCCAGTTCAGACCGTCAATGCCGTGGTCGGGAACTTCATAGAATGCGAGGTCGGCTACGTAACCAAACAAAATACCGAAAGCGGTCCACATCTGCCACTGCATTACGAGAGCTCCTCGAAGCTTGGGCGGAGAGCACTCTGCAGCTAAGATGGCTTCAAAAGGGTCAGTTCTACTTTCATATAAGAAGCTAGATTAGAAACTTACGGGTTGTCGCGGACTTGGGGCCAATGCCAAAGCCAAGCGCAAAACGAGCAATGAACATGTGCCACCAGGTATTAGTAAAAGCTTGCCAGAAGCAAGCAGCAGCCGAGATGAAGCACGAAATGAAGACGGTACCACGACGTCCAAATTTCTTGTTCAGGGGTTCGGTCAACCAGCAGCCGATCAAAGCAGAGGCAATATAGGGTGCAGCTTGAGTAACGTTAGTGACCATGTAGTTTAGGCACTTGTAGGTAAATGTTAAGCTCACCGTTCACAAGGCCAACGAGCCATGAATCTGAGAATATCTGTTAGGTACTCGCAATAAACTAAATCACGGAGAAACCCTAGCTTACCTCGCTGTGAATTAGGGTCGCCAATACCAAACTGCACTTTGTAGAAGATCTGGGCTCCATTGACAACAGTCTCGTCCATACCCTGGACGGCGGCACAAAGGGAGCAAATGGTGATGATAGCATAGAGCATGGTGGGGTTTGACCATTTGTGGGTGATTTCCCTGTCGAGTACATCCTTCTCGCGGTCGGTAAGACCCTCGACGGTATCGCTATAAGGAGTCAGGGGTTAGAAGGTATCAGGTAAAGTGCGCATGAATGGAGTAGCTAAGACAGTGCCGGACTGGGAGTAAACGTTTCGAAAATACGTACTATTTGTTCATGTTGCCGGCAATCATAGCCCCGAGCCGGAAAGCTCGAATGTCTTGTTCGTCCGTGATTCCATGCCGTTTGCAGTAGTCTTCACCTCGTTGGCCAAGCTGTTCTGGAGTGAAGCCGGCTAGGGGATTCTCTAGCCTTGTTGATGCCTCCAGGCGCTTCCTTTGGCCTTCGTCGAGTGCAGTGTCTTGAGTGAGACGGTTGTTCTCAACTTCGGTGCGGGAGATGTCAGAGTGGTCTGAGTCTTTCCTATAGCCTGGCTTCTCCCCTGATTGGGGATCGACCTTGTCGGTAGACATAGCTGCCGTGCTTGTATAAGGCGCTCAACCTTAGTGCAGCAGCGAGTAGAATTGTATGTAGCCTACCAGATAACTAATAATACTAGAGTTTTAGGAGTAGTGGCGAGGCATCAGAGTGGTCTCAGTGGCCCAGTAATGTTTGGAGCAGAAATGTGGGAAAAGAAGAGGAGAAAGAGACAAGTCGGGGAGCCGTATTAATAAAGATTCTTAACGTGGAGACAGCATACTAACATCCCGACCCGTTGGAAGTTCAAGTTGGGCCTAAGCTGAAGGACTTTTCAGGGCCTTATCACGTAGCAAAAGCCTGCCTTGCGCATTCCTCGTGGTTAGCGGGATGATTTGATATTTGCGGCATCTTGTCCGATGCCAATATGGGTAATTTACTTCCTACTTCCAGGATTACCTGCATTGGGTGTCGATCATCAGCTGAGGCATTGTCCCAGCGCGCACAGAACGCACCAGTCAGTGCCATTCATACGGATGTGTGCACAGTTAAACACAGTGAGAGAGAACATTGTGGGCATGGTATGAGGCTCCAGTGTGTCTAGGAGACTGAATTTCGACGTCATCCTATGACGGTGTATACACCGAGGGGAACAAAGGCCCCCTTTGGAAACCTGTAGGCCATCCAATTAAGAGGTCAAGGACGATTTCGGTTGTGTAGTGGTTCCGTCTAGGCATATAAAATCGTAGAGGCATAGAGGCGAAAAAGGAAAAAGGACGAGGGCCGATGTGACGTCGTGCCAAACGTCTGTATATTGTTTCTTGTTGATTGTTACCAAACGGGGCTTAGCGTTATTGGTAACTGAATACGCCGTTTACGTACCTAAGTGACTGCTCTCCATTTTACCCCGGGCTCCAACCTTGGAGCAGAACTGGAGTCCCCAAGTACCTACTAAACCTAGCGCCCTATAGATATTGCCATAGTACCTAATTACCTAACCTAGGTAAGTACCCATTGCTTACCTTCTGTCCTTTCTTTTCTCTTATATATAAGTACTTTAGGTACCTGGTGTCGTATCGTGTATGCATGCGAGATTGCGAAGGGGAAGCCGTTCGAGTAGAAGTTCGATAGGATGCTTCCCAAACGACGACGGGCCAAAAGATAGCGTAGGTACTTTACCTACGCCCAGAACTACGTCCACCGTTAACGGCCATTAGTGCAAGACGAGGCAGACAGATAGCCGGACAGAAGACTAGATAGACTGACTAGATACCTACAGAATAGACCCTTACCACGGACAGACATGGATTGAATACGAATTGGAGCGCGCAACAATACTCCAGTTGTAGAATCTGGTTCACACCACCTTTTCCTCATCCCTTCATAATCTCCACCCGACCAGTACGTCGTTTCTAGCATATACGTTGCGGTTCTCAGCATAGGAAGGCTGTTTCCCAGCGCTGTGCTCTATCGGTTAACCAGTCATCGATTTATTATTACGCGACGATGCCGCTCACGAGGCCTATCTCGCAAGGCTCTGATGCATGCGACGTTCTGTCCGGGCAATGGATCTGCGAAGGATTCTGCGTAATGACGCCACCCTGGTAGGACCCCCTTCGTCAGCCTTACCACTCTCCCGTCCTTCCGATAGACAGCCTGCCTACCGAGTATCTAGCGTGGTGTGCTTTTGTCTGGTTTTGTCTACAGTAGTGTGCCATCTGAGATGGAAATACGGTAGATTGCGACTTCATGTCAACTTTTCATTTGCTCGAGGCCGAAGGCCATTCAACAAAAATAGCATATTCCTGATAATAGCGTCGCTTGTACCTTACTTCGAGCAGATGTGTTTGATTAGACACATACATATACAGTAGGAGATTGTAAATCGTTACCTACATAATAGTACCAATCCCTCATTCAATCGTCTAGTAACTGCTGATCAGCACATGGCAAGTAAGAGGCGCGCCTACAGGTGTACCTCCGACACCAGAGGTTCTGATCAGAACCATTGCTGCGAGCCACCCGTTCAATCTTGCAAAGGCATGTTCCGTAATTCCCATCTACTATAGGACGGTCTTATCCAAGTCTAGCATGAGTCAGATTACCCCAGACCCTTGGTACATTTCTAGCTCCCCCACGTCGCTTCTAAGTGCACGCTAGCCATCATCACTCGATCACCATGGTCCCTCCTTTTAGACTAGTTGATGGACATAATCTTTCAACCGCACTTGTTCCGTAACTGGGTACTGGCTGAGAACTGGCCGAGGACAAACGTTAGGTATTCTATTAATGTATACCGCGTGGAACCTAGCTGATCGATCGCAGGAGATCGATGGGCAAGTAATGAGAGCTATACCGCCGGGAGTATACCAGTTGTAGTGGATGCATCGCAAGCAGCTTTAGGTGTGCTCAGCGGGAGCCGGGTAGCGATCTGAATCCGCTTTCTAGTGGGATGAATGCGCTAAGTATTTAGGCCTGGTAGAACCTGGGGTATTGCCTGGGGGCCGCCCGTGGCTTGGCTGAGCTGGGCAACGACGTCAAAGCTTAAGCTGAGCGCATAGTTTGTCATTGCGGAGAAAAATATCCTTGGCGTGGGCTACGACTGGTGAGGGGATCTCTTCGTCGGGAATCCGATGATATATGCCAATGGACTATGAGGTCAATGAAGACGGGCATTGTTGCTTAATCCTGGGGAACGGGCCGCTCATGCCTGAGAATTGGGATTTAGCATATCAGACGCGACATTAGAAAACGTACTCGAGAATGCCGTATTCTTAAATCTCGGTGCATGCGACACTACATTCGACACCACGGCGATACGAAAGAAATTCGTAGAATTCCTTCTCCGGGACACTCTTCTTACGATGGTAGGTGCCTGGAAGGCGAAGAACACGTTCTTTCCCGCTTAGAAATGGCAGTAAGATTCTGAAGAGAAGGAAAACAAGCGAGGCAGAAATCGACTCGTTGGAGTTATAAACGGCCGCACAAACGCCGTATGCGGGTGTACTACCAACGGTTCAAAACATGTCTCACTTGCCGATCAGTCGGCAACGCACGTGGTAACAAGGTGGCGGCTCAGATTCTGCAACTAACCGAGCCGGATTTCTTACTACTAGTATATGCTGTCTGCGCGATGTCTTAGATCGAACGACGTATGTCGCCGTGCCGCTCAGCTCTGACGAAAGTTTTGCGGCGAAATTCGACATGGCATTGACTAAAATGGCTTCCATTTGCAATAGCGCTGTCGTGCTGTGAACCCGCCAATCGTGACCAAGGAAAGACTGACGAGTCCACCCTCACGGGTCACATGGCTCGGTGTATCGTTCCCCCGATCTCGGAAAGTATCCCCCATCGGCAACGTTCGGGGACGTGTGTTGCTTGCCGCGTCGGGGCTCCCGCGGGGGCGTTCGGCGCTTGGAAATTCGCCGTCCATATCTAAGGCCGTCTTCAGCCCACAGGCGACGACGGTGGTAGGCCTCATGCCTCGTACGGATAGAGCAAATACACACGCGAGGCTAGCTTTGCTACGTCAATCGCAGTTCCGGTGGTTTTGGAACGGCCTGGATATCGTAGCTTTTGAGCATGGCATCGTGCACAGGCGGTGCGAACGGACAGACAGTACTGACGAAGCCATGTAGTCGTTTTTATAACAGAGAATGTATTTATATATTGGTAAGTCTCGGGCGTCACCTGTACTAGAAGTGTTTATGTAGGTACATGGATATAAGGGTCAGCTGTCTTGCTATACGTCTGAAACAAACCGCGGTGTCCATATGTGCAGTTATCTTCTAACTAGACGTACGTGTATTCTGGTCCATATCCGAATTTAGTCGTGAAGTTGAAAGATGGTTGATGCAAAGATAGCCGAAGGTGATAGATCATTTACGACACCTTCTATCTGTCAAGCGAAATCTTCCCCTGAGCTCGCACGTGTATCAGTATAGTTCATCCTGGTGAAGTTAAGTTACATTGGCTTGGCTATACTTGTTATATGCTACATCTGATTGAATACTCCCTGCATATTCCGCCTTCGTCATATTATCAATTAGCGAATAAACCGTCAATAAGTATTGGAAGGACGATTGGGCAGCAAGCACCGCCAAGTCGGTACCGATACCACCTCCAGCGCATCCGGTGAGCGGCGGTTCGCGATTCTTGGTCATGTCTGCGGCCCTTGCCATCACCTCACTCCTAGTTACCCTTGAATGTGTAGTCGCATTCGTCGTGACGCTGATTTCCGCTGGACTAATCGATGCTAGCGAGGTCTCTGTATGGATCGCGGATGCCTATACTCCTTCTAGATATGGCTGGCCAGAATGCTCGAGCTGGATGGGGTACTAAGTCATGTGAAAGCACACGGTCCTTTCTTGCCTCTGTATGCCATATAGCTGGCTTCTTGGTCGGCCCCGGCCTACCATTTCTACCCTGGTATGTTTGCTTTTACGGCCTGGTCCAGTCGCGAGACCGGGGAGGAGTGAATGGGTACCATTTTCGTTACCTTTATGATCGAGTACTCTCTTGGTACTTAATTTCCAGGTGTCATCTTGACAACCCGCCTGGAGATGAGTCGTCCGTCTCGACTCGCCTATCGCCGACGTAGTGCTTGCTCTGCTGGTCGCTTTCCCACGCATGAACTGCAATCGTACCCAATCTATAGAGTATCATTCTCATAGGTTTCGTCACGGTAACGTTTCTCATTAGAGTCATCTATAGATTCGGCTCTAAGCTTGTGTTGAGTGCCCTCCCTCCGTTGCTATAAGCTGCTCCATCACAGATGGAAAGCATGCCGAAGTACACTAGGCTGAGAGCTGCTTCGGAGGCCGAGCTTGGTATATAGAAATGGCGCCGGATATAGCAAGCATTCCGCTTGGTTAGTCTTGGCGGAGTTGGCCGTTGTAGTTGCTTATTAAGGGAGCCGCGATGATACCCATCATCAACACTACCTGCTTAAATGGCTATTCGACTTGGGGGCTTGATTAGAGCATATCGCTAAACTGGTGCATAATTTCATTTATCTAATGAATAGAATTGACACCTTTGTGGGTTGAGCCTTATTGTGTTCATCTAGAGGAACCCCCAAGTGCAATTCTTGCCTCCTAGCGCGAGTCCTTGTTGTATTTTGGCCGTCTCGGACTCTTCCGTAATGGCGGTCAGCCCCCTCGTGTATAGGATAAACTATTGTTGCACTGGGAAGCGTATGAGGGCAAGGGGTAAATGAGGTATCGGTCGTTTCGCGCACAAGAGACGGTCGTAGGAGTCGTTAGTTACATATTGGATAATGTAGAGGACGAAGGTGTGTTGGGCCTATCGGAGCTAATCTTTCTTTGCTTCCGGGTTACGATCGTCGCAGTATCCTTATATTGAGTTATCACCAGGTGATCGGACATTTTTCTATTACTTGAGCGGCACGGGTAACCATCGCCGATTACTTCGCTCAAATACCGGCTGATTCAATGACCGATTGGTAGCTCTCAGCGTGCTGCGTATCAAACCGGTTATCGATGCCTTCACGGCTGTTTCCGATGGCCTACGTGGTACTGCCGGCGCGCCCCACGCCGCCCATTCGCATCTTAAAGGATTGGACAAGCATGGCGGTGATCTCTGCTAGCAGCCAATCGACGGCGGTTGTGGTCTCGACCGCCGCGACTTTGGATAATAGCATTATCGCGTCTCACAACATCCCAATGCGTACCTCGTCGCCTGACTAGGTTCTGGGCTGCGCCGCGGCCGCACTCAACTAATGCAATTGTGGCCCAATCATTTTCCTTCTGCTGTTGGGTAAGGTGGAAGCGACTACGCCGGCATTACTGTGGCCGTCGGGGATGACGCGAAGAAAGGTAAGCCGAGACTCGGCGTCGGCATCCATCGCGTGTATCGAGCCGTGTTAGTCCTGGTTCTTGGCCTTTGTTTTCTAAGATGTCGGCTGCCTAAAGCGGCACGCAGAAAGGGCTCCAGGGAATAGCCTCACACGGGCTTTATGCCGCATGCCCCTACATTCTAGAACGTAAGGCATGCTATAGGAACCCCGGGCGATACGTTTTCATGCGTGCAGGTAAGTGGCGCAGTGCATGAGTTCAGTTGTGCAGTCTGCAGACCCAGTTAGCGAGTGTTTCTCGAGCGTCGTCGCCGCGACAGCCGAGATGCTGATGGGTTTCCCGGGCCTACATGCTGTAGTCTCTTATGCCCCTTGAACGCATCTGTGGAGTATAAGTTGACTAATCATCGAAATGCCCATCGTGAGTATGAGGCTGGGATAGCAATAGGGGCAATAGCGAAGCAATTGCTATCGGCGTAAGTTTTCATTCTGAGACCGCTAAAGATGATTGGATCCGACTCGGTTCGAAGTAGTCGATGACCCCTAATCTTGCTGACAAATCTGGACTACAGCTCTTTGTGATTTGTTCTCCTGAGTGTGCTAGCATAGCCTTGCCTTGCCTTATGGAATAGAGAAGGCCTAGATTCTGCCTCGCCTGGTTGTAGCACCGAGACAAAGAGCTGCAATAAGGGGGACCTGGCTCAGATGCTAGACATTACGGCTAATTCAGCTGCCGTCAAGCGTTGCTGAGAGGCTGTAGGCCGATGGTATTCAGGAGAGGGCTAAAATTGAGTGGTAGCTATGAATGTACTGGCAACTATCATAATCTTTAGTACAGGAGTGTAATGAACATTTGTTGTTGCGCAGAGAACTTATACTATTCATGTTGAGTGGTATTACTAATATATAGAACACCTCTTTGTTCCAGAGACGTGACACATGTTAGTTCATAGTGACCTTTGGAAGAGGTGACTTACGAAGGTGAAGGAATGTTGGCACTGTCAGAGTAGTAGGCCTCACCAGGCTAAGCTGGGCTACCTAGGGCCTAGAGGGGATAAAATTGATGGTGTAGGCAACCGATTTGGCACGGCAAGCAGGAAGTTATAGGAATAAGTTGGTATACTTCCTACGGGAAACCAAGCAAGGTAGTCTTCAGTAACTCAAGCAATAGTGATAGAAGCACAATAGGAAGCGTTCAGCTTTTCTTCCTTTTCACACTCCTTTCCGGTGTGTCGTCTACCACATAATCTCTCTTCGAGCTGACATAGCCGCTGTCCTCGGACTTGCATCTTCCTCCAACTCGTTCGAGAAGCACCTTAGCGAAGGCGGCAGCCGTAACTGCTGCATATTTATGCCACTGATCATTCTTATGCGAGTCCGCGTAGTCCGATATACCCCGGATTACTATAAAAGGAATTTCAACAGTATTATGCATAACTCCAGCAGCCTCCATGTCGATGCAGAGTATCCCATATTCCTTACTAAGGCGGTCTCTCTCTATCGAGTCTCGAATAACCATGTTCCCAGACCCAATGAGTCCTTGGTGTATTGTAGGAATATCTGAATCACGCGGCTCCCTTTTCGAAATGTGAACATCAGGGTCAATGCATCCGTTTTGGCATTTTCCGCACGGCGCCGATTTCCAGACGTCCTCTTTCTGTCCAGGGTGCTGATATTCGACCTTCCGGGCCCCGACCGACTTGATGAGTTCCTTGAAACGGCTGTAGCCTTCAAGGTCTCCATCTAGTGATGCGACAGCGCCTAAAAGGGGATGTGGAGGGAGCCTCAGAGCTCCAGTTCTGAGAACTGCCCCGTTCGTGAAGCGTTTTCCGAGATCGTATTGAATGACTCCTGGATGTGCATCTTTGGGCGAACTAACCACGACATCGCCCAGGCGAATATCATTTTTTTCCGAAGGGCAACCTCCACCGATACCTACTAAGAGGCCAAATTTGATGCTGCGGAAGCGATTTCCTAATTCCTTCGCCGCGGTGGCGGCCGCTATGGTCCCGTATTGCCCAGAAAGATAAGTAATGACAACGTTCTGTTCGCAGATGCGACCCAGGACGTAATTTTCGGTAGGTCGGTGGTGTTCGTCGAGTAGCTCTCTCATTGCTGCGGCTTCCATTGGCAATGCACACACAATTCCGACGGTGTAAGCGCTCGGATTCGCTAGTGTGCTCCCCAATCTATCAGACTCTGGCCTTAGGCCACTGTCGTGTAGTGGGAGTGGCTCTCGGTGCCTATTCGCCGATGGAGAAGAGTGGCCTCGGGTGGGATTTCCAAAATCTTGCCAAATCCAGCTTTGCTCCGGATTATAACCAAATATAACAGCTGAATCATCCTTGACCTTCCCAAGGTTGGTTGTCTGCAACTCATCCCTGGCAACACATTCCGGTAGTAAAACTTGGGTCACATCTGAATGATGCCCTCTCCCCTCGCCGCATTTACATGGCCCTATAGGGTTATGCCATACTATATCACGGCCAAGCCTCCAAAGCTCATCCGGTGAGCTACCAACGTCAGCTATGATTCTGTTAAGTACCAACCCACCTGCCGCAAGACAGAATTTCCCCGTCGGTAGCTTTTCCCAACGTTGGCAAGATTTCTGCGGGAGAATCATTTCGCCAAAACCTTTACCAAACAAAGTCACTGCAGATATAGCTTGGGTAAAATCGATCCAGCTTTTACCAACATCTGGTAGCTCAATTGCAAAAGATTCAAGTTCTCTTTCTTTAGCCAAGTCACGGAAGGCCCATCCCGATAAATATTTGCGTGGTGTCCGGATCTGCCGCCTAATAGCTTCTATCTGATAGTCCATGAGAAGCTCTAGGGTACGAAAAATTCGATCGGATACATCTTGAACCGTGCGGAGACAGGTTGATCCTCTATATTCGTCCTCGATCAAAACCAGCTTCATGTTCTCGGGGTTCTTGAAGGTGTCCAAGGGAGATCGAGCCGTATATGGGTTCGGCGGCTCAATTAGGTCAGGCTCATGGTTGTCATCTTCAAACTGGTGTCTCAGATGTGCGCGCAAGAGATGTAACCAAGCGCCGATCCCGTCCACTAGCCACCCGCGTTCATCTCCGACGTCCCATAGAACCACATGCTTATCTTTCAGCAAATTGAGTTTTTCTAGGTGAAGCATGGCGTCTTCAGGCATGTAAGACGGCTTATCTCTATGGGCTCTCTCAAAAACGTGCTTCATTATGATTGTTCTACCCCGGGGTACCCTGATTCCGTGTAAGAGGCACTCGGCGGTCGTGGGTGGCAAGAATGGCTTGTGAACGGGGTATACAGCCTTAGAAGTACCTGTAGAATTATCGACAGTTTAGTAGTTAAACATTTCATAAAGGAAGTACCATTTCGTACCCGTGTAGAAATTAGCCTCCTGACACCAACCAACAATGTGCCTTGACTGTGCTACGTCGTCGAGACCTATTCTCCCAGGGGCAGTATACTCATTAGCATCGAGATACGATATGTGCTTTCCTTCATCATTATGGATAAGATGCCAGATAATGATATCTTCGTATTGTTTCGTTGGGGTTAGCATGGAGCAAAATCCTTTCAGAAAAAGCTTGTCTCCAAAGATATTGATACAAGGTGCTTCGACCAGGTTGGCTAATATGTCTATAGGAATCTCCAGTCCGCGGTTGTGGTAAGGTCTGAAAGGAACTGGATATCCCTGAACAAGCGTAGGGTTCTTAAAAAGGTTGTGCCAACATTGACCGCTAGAAGAGCGCTCTGCTTTGTTGTCCAAGAAGTAGAATTGTATGCTGAAGATGGCGTCCAAGGAATGTACTAATCCGGGGATAGGGGACTTGGGATACTCAGGTGCAGGTTGAATATAGGGAACGCAACCAAAGACACCCAGGTCACCAGGGGCAACCCTAAGAGCGGCCGCGATCCACGCAATCTGCTCCCCGATTTCTGCAATCGAGTCTTCAACGCCACATACAACCACGTCAAGATTTGACTCGAATATTCTAGCTAAAACTGAAGTGTCGTCCGGTAAGTTCCCTAAAAACCGTCGGGTCAATTCTTATTCTACACCGATGCGATACGTATTAATAACCTACCGTCACTCCAACAACCAGGCCTTGAAAGTACTTTCTTCAAAAGTGCAATCGTATGTTCGCCGCTCGATGGCCACGTCTGTTTCATATATTCCATACACGTCGTTGACTGTGCATATGTAAAAGACCCAGTCAAAGTAAGAGCTGCTCCAAGAACGTCGCGCGTTTTCGATCCGTATTGCTTCGAGATATAATTCAAAGGATCCCAATCGACGCGAAACCTCACCCTAAAAGTTCGTGAAGAATCTTCCTCGCTGAGTTCGTCAAACGGGGGCAGAGAGCATATAATACGGTACCTAACGTGCTTTATAGCATTTGGCGTGTTATGTACCATTGTTGCATCTTTCTTCAAGTTTGAGACAAGCCACAAATAACCATGACTTTGAAGTGCTATATCATAGGCGCCCGTGTTTAACGTTGCTTTGCCCTTTCCGAGATATTTCTGCTCGGTTGTTACCCAGAAAGCGTCATAGGAAGCGTCGTACTTGATACCAAGGTTTTCGCACCATCTCTTCATAAATTCTTTAGGTTTTGTTGAGTATTCAGCTTCAGGAGTGGGTGGGCTTCTTCCGCCGTCCTTTCGGGTCTGAGCGGCAAATATCGCGTGTTTGTCTCTAAGAAGCTGGGGTATCCAGCTTTCCATGATACATCAGTTTATTACCACTCAATCAAATAGGGTCGGCTTACTGGCGAAATTCGCGAATCAGGACGGCAGCTTCACGGTGGATCTTGGACAAGTTCCCGTGTGTCAAAAACAATCTTCGTATGAAGTGTTCCAAGAGCTCAGGAAGACCGCTCATCACTCTTTGAAATACCTCACTGCTAAGATAATGTAGCCTAGCATCCCGCGAAATGGCCTCAATCAAGTGAAACAGCCATACTTTTTCTGAATCTTTGAAACCCCTCTTGCTACGAGGGTGATCAGACCCCCCCTCGTTGGGTTCTAGGGAACCCCGTTTACTCGCTTCGTAAAGCTTAGAGCCGTATTTATAATTGGTATTGTAGGATGGCGTTACCTGGGTTGGAATTTGTTTGCCCGAGGATGGCGGTTTGAGACGTTCTTGTGTTTGTGGTGGATGTAATTGAAAGGCGTGTCTTCCTCCTCTCACCCAGGCGGGATCCAGTGGTATGTTAGGACTGAGCATCTAGCCGTAGAGGCAAAAGAAATCTCGTGATAGTTAATACCAGCGGTTATTGACTGCAACCGCAATCTTGCAATCTATATGGCTAAACAGCTTGTCGGAAATACACTCGCGGTTTAACATAATTAGTTCTAATCCGTACTCGTGCAAGAGCACCACGAATATCGAAAATGTGTTTTTTCGAGGCTTGTATATCCTACTCTTCGTTCGGTAGTTATGTGTTTCCTGTTATTGGGTTTGCTCCAGTACTCGTGTAGATATATGTAGTATATATATATGCCGCGCAGGAAAGTCTTGAGGCTGATGTGTGCTCAGTCGCGTCGATTTGATTCGTGTTTACAGCTCTCTACGATCGGAAATAGTCGGCGGAGCATATAATCAGCAGAGCCATGCCCGGTCCGCATGGTAACGTGGAAACAATCCGGGAAGTGGCCAAAGAGAATAAGTTCTAAGCCCAGTGTGTGGATACAGGAAAATAGAAGTTTATGTAAGTGCTCGCTTGGGATCTAACCCCTATACCCAAAGGATATTTATTGGTCAGGGATCTTGGGGGTAACCAACCAAATTCTTCTAGGGTCAGCAGCCCTCACAGGCGGCCTCAGCTGAGCTCCTGCAGATATCCTAGGACGTATCCTAGGACATACTTTGAAGTACTAGCAAGGGGAATATTGATGTTGGCATTTAGATACTCAGAAATGTATTAGAAGATTCACACAAATACCGAAGAACCGCGATATATCATGTTGGCCATACGTGGACGACAATCTAGAATAGAACTGTGCCCGCGCCCCCAAGGAGTGCCGGAGCCGAAAATAATGATCGGTGAGGACAAGCACTACAAAATTAGCAAAGCTGGGCTACATGAGCAAGAGACAGCGTCGTAGATGGTTGGGCGCACTGCATGATACACCTGCTGCATCAGTGCTAGGTACCTAGCCTTCAACACTAGGTGATACAGCCCTTTATTTATTTTTTATTTTTTTATTTTATTTCTTTGCGTATGGCCGTCTTGACTAACCCTAGGCCTACAAACCTTATAAAGTACCGAGCCAGCGGTGTCAACAAGTTGACGAGTTTGAGACGAGTTTGTTGTGGGAATCCATTGCTTCTGACTCAACCGGTTTTGTCGTTCTGAAAAGGACGACTGTTAAAATGATAGTGACCTTCCTCTGGTAGGTATAGGTTTATTACATTGGTTCTCCGTAGTGTATCCCCGTCGAATAATAAAACCATCTAGGTGCAGTCTGTCTATGGTGAACCTCTTGGAAATATCCTTCCGCCCCGGATGCAGTTTCCGAGATTTTACGCATGAACTGGCCCCCCCTCCCTTTAGGAGGTAGTAACTGGCAACGAATGCCTACGATAACCAAGATGTAGGTAGAAGTCAGACGTGTTTGACGGGACAACAGATTATGAGAGCGCAATTAATCACTGTACGCTGAACCCCACATGACCTACCTAGATATAAATTATTAGTCACGCCTTTCAGTACGTCTCATCCGCCGTCTTCAGCTTATTTCTCGGCAATAACGCTGCAGTTATCACACAGCACATCGTGATTCCGCCAGCAAGGTGCAAGACCGCATTGATATTCCCACCCCTGACCTCACCACCATTACTCGTCAAAGAAGCATATATCTTCTGCGCGATTAGCGAACTAATAATGCCAAACAAGCGCCCCCAGAAACTCGCAATCCCGCACACGCCACACCGTACGGACGCGGGAAAGGCCTCGGGGGTCCATCTGTACAAGACGTCGTTGAACATGCTCTGAAAGAAGTACTCTAAAGTGAAAAAGCCGAGGTTCTTAGGTACGGTGTCGACTGTCGCGAAGAGAAATATTGAAGCGCCTATTAGCCCCGACGAAATGGTCATGGTCCACTTGCGTCTGATTGACGGGATGCGATACATGACTGCGCCTAGCAGAACGCCAATTATACCCGGAGCATAGGTATAGATATAGGAAGCATAAGTGAATTGAAGAGACTTAGGTGGGGAACCATTTTTGAGAGCGAGGATCTGAGGAAGGTAAGTCCCTAGAGATTGTCAGTGATGCACGGTAGATATGAAGACAAGAGTAACGTACCGGCGACTGTGAACCCCCAAAAATCTAAAATGTAAGTTAACCAAACCAATAGCGTGAGTCTCGTCGTCTGCCATCCATCGAATGGTGTCTTGTATTTATCAACTGCAGAAAATATGTTCCAGGCCCAAGATGCCACTAGTTGTTTCGTGCCGTAGGCTCTCGTTGCTGATGAAGCGCCTGTTGAGTTGTCTTCCCCTGTCAGTCGCTCGAAGTCTGCCAATGTCGGGTCACACGGCCGCTCATTCTTCTTTGCTATGTAACGGACGACTGCGATGGCTTCCGCGCCCCGGCCCTTGTATATGAGAAACTTTGGGGACTCTTTAAGCCGAAACACAACGGCGCGCAGGAGGAAGACTAATAGAGTGAGGCCACCTAGTGTGTATAGGAAGTATCGCCATCCCATGTTCGATTCCCGTGAGCAATATGGCGCACCCGGCTCCGGGCCTGTTTTGAAGCAAGATGGTAGTGGATCGGGCTTGGAGAAGTTAGGCGAGCATTACCGTGTCGGAATGAAGCCGAAAGCGATAGCGCTGCAGAGGACGACGCCGATGGGCTGGAATATAGACAGGGCGGCGAGGAGGAAGTGCCTGCTCTAGCATGGGATTAGTGCTACATTTCTCAACAACCCCAGCCCGCATGTATATATACCTGAGGTACGAATTCCAGTATGATGGTAGTATCGATCGGTATATTCCCGCCAACACCAAATCCAACGAAGGCCGTCGGGACCGGAAATGTCGTGTAACTCCCCGAGGCACCCGGACCCAGCCCGAAGGCAGACGAAAGTAAGACTGTAAGGTTGAAAGCCCATCGCCTTCCTATCAACCACTTGTCAGCATCACAAAGACCTCGCAGTGTCTCTTTCAGTACCACGAACCGATTATATCCGTCAAGACGCCCAAGAGAAAGGCACCAGTCGTGAGCCCAGCACCGAAGCTGACTGGGGTATTCCCCGTCTAGCCACTTCCAAAGCCGAATTCCTGCTGCAGTGGACTCAGCGCCAGCCCGAATGCTTGCGCCCAAAGTAGGTCAATTAGGTATCCGAACCCACAGAGTCCCCAGACGGACCACTGGTACCAACCCATTCCTAAGGCGTCAATATCGCGATTGATCAAGACGCATTTCTTCTCATATAATGTCAGGCTAGAAAGGCCGCTTGCGTCAACGTCTTGGGTAGACCGTTCGCCAGCTTCATTCGGGATAGCGTGTCCGATTGCTTCTGCCGAGCCCAAAGGTGGGCTAGATTTCCCCATCTCTAAATACACGTTGCTGTGGTAACTTTCGGAGAATTCCAGCTTCAGCGTCGGAAGAGAGTTTAAGGGTTAAAATAATGTGGCTACATATTGACGCAGGGTCTTCCGGGGGAAAGTCGACTTATAACGGGCCATGTGTTATGCATTATACACTGTCATGAATATAAACAGAAATCTCAAGTTTATGGTTTGAGGAATCGTAGTCGTCACAACTTTAACGGAGCTAAGATCTAACCGCTTGATCTAGCTATACTAGAACTAGGCAAGCTGCATTCATTGATTGCCGACGTCATGACTTGCAGACTTCGATCCCCGACTTAAGTTTGACTATTTACAGCGATGGTAAGAATTAATGAGATCGATCAAGGCAAATACTCATACCCCTATCTCGATCTAGCTAAGGTACTTAGGTTAAGTCTTCTAAGCAGGATCCGATCGTTTCTTTACACCTCCATCCCCATTTTCGTAGTCCTCATCATCGCCATGATACGTTACCTGGCCGTTGTGATTGCCAGTGCAGCTACCGTCTTTATCAGGAATCTCTACAATCGTCGGGGGGAATAGTTGCGATGACAAGACTACTGACCCCTCTAGGGGATCATCTATATTGTGGTGCGAGTTGAATAAATTAGGCTTTCTCCTTGGCGGTTGATTTATTCTTAGCCTAAATGAAATATTGCGCGACATAGGCTAACTATTACGGCTAGTGAGTGTTTGTAGGCGTAGGAATCCGCAATGAGCGTGAGAAGGTCGCTACATGGCACCATTATCTTGCCCACTTACTCGATTTACCTATCCGCTCTCGGTTCTCGAATGACGTCGAGTGAGAAATAGGTCCTAGAGCTAGGAATACCACAAACAAAAAATTATAAATGGAGGGTCGACAAACGCTAACCAAAATATCGTTGCCCAGCCTAATGCCCTCAAGGGCCTCTACACGTACAGACTGCGCGCCCGCCATAGACTAAGAAACACTATTCCTAGACGTAATAAATGATCTTATGTCTTGAGACTCGAGGGCTTCCTCCGGTGCGGTACACGCTAAGCTTGTGCCTCGTTAGCTATCTACGTACATAGTTTCGTGCTGGCTTAGTATATACCCCTGCTGCTGTAATTCCCCTGGGGTACCCATTCAAGTTGAAGTTATAATATAATGCTAACAACGATGGCTTGGTTGATACAAAAGTGGCTAATGTCTCATGGTCCTTAGTATAGGGGTGTAATGAACACTTATTGTTGTGCAGAGAGCCTGTACTAACTATGCTAATGTTCATTGCTAATATGCAAAACACCTCTTTGTTATAGGGGTGTGACATAATGATAGGGCTTGGGGGAATAGACTTTAATTAGGAAGAATCTTCTAGGGTGCTGAAGGGTTCTTGTTGGTTATTCTGAAGGCTTCTGAAAAGGCGGCAACGATAGGGCTATGTACACCAGTCGGCAACTATTTGAGCTCACCTAATTT
This sequence comes from Xylaria grammica, assembly GCA_004353285.2. Lineage (NCBI taxonomy): Eukaryota > Fungi > Ascomycota > Sordariomycetes > Xylariales > Xylariaceae > Xylaria > Xylaria grammica. Next base: position 5,237,506 of record NGZP02000009.1, read on the forward strand.
TTTTAACGCACCGAATACTGATGAAATTTGCGTTATAGCACGTCTTGTGTGCTACGTATGGCCGTTCACTACTCTTTTACTCATCAGTCAAGGGAAAGATTACTATATCTACCCTATTCGGGTTTAAAGTTTGTAGAATGATTTAGGTTAACGAAGATATTACTGAAACCTTCTGGAACCTCGAACAGTAAATTGGAAGCTCCTTACACTTACATAGGAGCAATTTAAGAGGCGACGTATAGGTATATCGCGGGAAATCCAGCTAGTCACATCCCGATGAGAAAAAAGCGACATTTTATGGAAAATTGAATTGCTTCATTTCCTGTAGTGTATCTAGAGAGTAGGGCGGACTTGTGTTATTCGAAGGCAACGCAGAACAATTAACAGAACTGGGTGAAGGTGCTGAGTTGAGAAGTTTGAGAGGGCCTGGACTACGCCTGTCTGTGGTCCATTGCCCCCGTGATTACCAGTGATGAATCCTTTCCCTAGTCTGCAAGCCAATCCTCAACGCTTTGGTGGATCAGTGCCATAGCTCTGACCATGAGCATAGGAGAAGCCGCAGACAACGTGCCCCGACTTGACAACGTTCTACTTTTGCCAGCAGTGTGACAGAGTAGTGCTGTAGGCCTGCTCCGTAACAGTCGGGGGGATTTTGGATTATCAGTTTTGGTTTCCACTTGCACTGCCCTCCCCATTGCCTGCATTGTTGCCTCTGGCCTGGACGTTCATGGCAGCCCGCAAGATGTCGCCGGCGGTAGAGTTGTTTCGCAGTCCAGCCCGGAGGAGCAGTTGGTCTCTGTCGTAACGACCAAGGTGGCTCAACGCTTCTCGGACCACCTCTCTTTTGAGATCGTCCAGGCTCTGGCCGGGGTAACGGTTGACAATTCTAGGCCTGTCACCACGGGCAGGGATTGCGGTTTGACCTATGAGATTGGAAATCAGTTATTGCTATTATGAACGTGGACTACCAGTGCTTCGGGGTCTCCAAGAGAAGAAGAAAATTACTCACAGATGTCTCCCCCGGTAGCAGAGTCCCGGATCGCGGCCTGGATAAGAAGTTCCTCTTTCTTAGCGGGGCCGATGACCCGGATCTTCTCGATGATAAAAGCCATCTTGCGGGCGGCTTGGGCCTGGGGATTGCGGTGAATCGGTTGTGCCATGATTGATAGTTGCACCAGGCGTTGAGGACTCTGCTAAGGGACCCAGTTTGCTTTAGTGATACTCATAGTATGTAGGTATTTAGTCATAGGTAGGGCTTTCAGATATAACTTACTGTGTCTGGTAATTGGTCGAATTACCGTTTACGGCCCGGCTTGTAACAGGCAAGGGAATTATAGCTTGGCCTATATTAGGTGTTAGCGGTAGACATGGCGATGGTATGTTTTGTTTTGCTGACTATTGAACCTTAAAGTAAAGCCTCAGTAGAGAGAATACGTTGAGTGGTGTCGTGGTGATAGACGGCGATGAGAAAGAAGAAGGAGAAGAAGAAGAACAAGCAGGACAAGGAGGGGAATCTGAAGAGGAGGAGGGGGGAGGATGTACTTATAGGGGAGTAGGTCATGCCACAATCTCATTAAACGCTCCATCAACGCGCCAAAGAGCAAATTGAATGTAAACGGCAAAACAGCAAGGGTGGACCCAGGGTTATGGAACAGGCTAGAAAGCTCAGCACCATTGAATCCGAGGAGCTAGTGGGTGGAAGTGAGAGCAGAAATGAATGCAATACTTACTGAATATCAGGGACTAACGTAGCAGGAGGGTAGCTGGTGCCCGCTAAGAGCGGTTACAGTAAGAACCAGGCGTACGTAAAGGCCCAGGAATCAATGAGATCAAGTCCTGGCCCCTATACTTCTGGCTAGTTCCAAACTACCGGGACGTATCTGCACACTGTGGCTAAACGCCTGACACTGAATTATCCTACTTCAGCTGTTTGTGTAGAACAAGGTTCGGTGAGAACGGGGAAAGCTTATGGGATGCAGATAGGGTGGAATAAAAGTATTAGATGAGGGGGGTTGAGGAGAGTACTTGCTTCACAAATCCCGTAGTCCAGGTCACCCGGTAAACTAGACCCCATGTGAACCATAGATACCCAGACCTATGGATGGATATCTATGGAGTTTCGTTCTCAATCTTTATATTTGTACCACTGGTATTCTCTGTTTAACTTATTTTCTTCTTTTCTTTTGTGAGTATTCCCCATAATGTAATTAATAATTCGTAATTATATAATTATATACAAATTATCCTACTATATCTGTTAGCAAGTCCGCATGGTGTACAGGCCTTGGCTTCTTATTCAACTAATTGCATTATACTATATTCACTGGGTGCCATTCCTACTACTGGCGAGTAAGTATCTAGCAGTACTAGACTCTTGTGGAGTTTGTTATCCCTATATTTGTCCCTAGCTAACCTAGCTCCGTTTTCGTCTAATATGACTATGTAGCAAATGACAAGGCTTCCAAACAAACTTGATCGATTTCTTGTTTTGATACGTGTCAGGTGACCCATATCCGTTGATGACTCAGGATTGTTGTCCCTCCTATGGCAGTGGTTCGTATGTGTTGTGTGCCTTACGGTTCGAAAACAAAAAGTAGATGATCATGCCAACAATTGGAAAGAAAAAAACCACGAGGCACCAAATTAGTTTGTCCGAAGCAGGGCGATTGGACTTCAAGACTTCGACTATTGTCGTTGTTAGTACGCGTACCGCACATACTTTGAGGGTACAAAGGTCTAGACGCACTGAAGACAATTATGTCTAAGATGAGGACAATGAAGCCGACAATCCCGCCCCCAGCTCCGTAATGCCACGGAGGACTGCTGGTCGTCGTCATCGTTTCGTCGGCAAGGGGAGCCGCAAAAGTCCAGGCAGCCATGCAGAGCTGGAGGAGGAGATAGAAGACGTTACGAAGCATATTTATCTCCAAGAGAAACACTGTATGTAAAGACTTTGGTGGATTTGGGGATTTCAGGTCTAGCTTTGATTCAAGAGTGAGAATTTATAAGAGAATAAAATGTGTGAATAGATGAGAATCAATATCGTTGCCTAAATCTTACGCTGATGAATTTATGGTAGTTGTTTCAACTCCAAGATGATGATGTCATTGACAGTGAGTGACGGTTGGGCTTAAGTACGCGCTAAGTACACGCTAAGTACCAATACGTACAAAGTCTCCACCTTTACCCGCGATCCACCCAACGGTTTGAAACTAGGCCCAATCTGTATAGGTACTGCTAGGCCTCAAACAAGGACGAAACTGGAGAATATCTTTGCATCAATTATTATATGGGCTTTGTCGTTGCGAATGCATTCGTGCTATTTATTTATTGAACTCTGTTACTGCCTGTACACTACCTAATGTACCTACCTAGGTACCTAGGTACTTAGGTACCCAGGTAGTGTAGCTGATCCCATCTCCACAACTAAAACGTGACTATTCCGTATTCTTACTAGTGTGCGCACCTTGCATCTTGACTAACGGCTGCGGACGACTACTTAACCCAAAAGGGGGGGGAGTTCCAGTGGGAGACGGGAATATGCAGACACAGCTGAAACCGTCACAACTCATAAACAACGTCTCGTCATGACATAGAACTTATTTATGTTAGTCGTTTCCTCAATTATCTGCTTCATTGCTGACACACCTAGTCTCGTGTTCACTCAGCTTCATTGCCACTGTCGACATTACCTACCATGGCTGAAATCGCCGAGATACACCCAGGCGATAAGCACGAGATACCCGACTATGAGGCGCATGAGTCAACTACTTCATTGAAGGAGAGGATCAAGAAACACTATGAGATTGCCTCTGATTACTACTATTCCCTATGGTACGAGACATATATATGATAATCTGTATTCATCTTTTTTAGACCCTTGGACTATATTACATTACTAAGACACACCACTTTCAGGGGCCAGCATATTCACCACGGCTACTTCAAGTCGCCCACAGAGACCAAAGAAGAAGCCCAGGTCAACCTAATCAAATACCTCCAGGAAATCTCAAACCTTCCCCCGCAGACCAATGTCCTCGACGTCGGGTGCGGTATCGGCGGCACCTCGCGCTTCCTGGCCAGAGAGCACGCGTGCAGTGTGACCGGTATCACCATCAGCGGACGCCAGGTCGAGATCGCAAGGAAACTGACACAGGCCGAGACCTCGAGCAGCGGCGCCAGTAATTCCGCAGACGACGTGGACGTGTATTCATCCGGGGGCAACTGCCGCTTCATCGAGCTTGACGCGGAGAAGATGCTGGAATACTTCTCCGCCGACGGCAAGCCCACCGCGCGGTTCGACGCCGTCTGGATATCAGAGGCGCTGTCCCACTTTCCCGATAAACCCCTTTTTTTCAGCTCCGCGGCTAAGTTACTAGTGCAGAGCAAGTCCTCGCGTCTTGTGATCGCCGACTGGTTCAAGGCGCCGCAGCTTTCCCCAGAGCAGGAAAAGGATGATATACAACCCATTGAGGACGGGATGCTACTCCCACAACTCTGCACGGCTGATGATTACGTCAAGATGGCCCAGGGAGCAGGTCTCAAACTCTGTCAGGGCCCGATTGACATCAGCAATGATGTCGCTAAGACTTGGTGCGTACACTTTCCTCTCTTCGGCCATCCTATTCCCTCGCCCCAAGTCGCTGACCATGATTAGGGATATTTCTTGGGGTTTGGTATCATCACCGTCACTCTGGCTGTTCGCTATATCCCAAGGACGAGACGGACTTGCGTTCCTCCAGGCTTTCCGCGCGATGCGGCGGGGCTATGCCAATGGAACCTTTCGATATGCGGTCATGTGCTTCGAGAAACCATAGTGGCCATCTCCGTTTATCCGATGCACTATCTCTGAGAGTGTGTCAATCCTAAGAGCTTTTCTCTGACCACCAATACCGGAACAGGCACCCTTCGGTTTATCAAAGATTGTCAGAAATACATGTTAACCCAGACCATTGTCACTGCTCTCTTCAAAAGTATTATGCTTAAAGGCCAAGGGTAATAATAGTCTATATCCGCATCATTGATCACAGAACGCTAGCTAGAATTTCGGTGATCTCGATTATATTCCCTAGTACCGTGACCTATCTGATATTCCACAGCATCTCTTTGTGATAGCTTCCTTGGCAGCTTTTCCGTTCAATAAAGAGAACAGATCGAATGAAGTCCTTGTCATCTGGGAAGGCAGACAATGCGCTTCTTAATTTGCATCGTTGAAGATCCATATCGCATGGCGCCGCGATAGGGATGGCGGAAGAAATCGTCGACCGAATTAAACGTTGTTCGTTAATACAGGACGATTCGAGTTCGAAAAGGTAGCAGGTTAGGGCGCATCGGGTGTTGCCATATGCTTCCGAGACAAAGAGGCAGGGCCTGATAGATTTTCTCGCTTCGTCATCAAAACTACAGGACTTGGTACCTACGATGAAGTTTTAAACGAAGCAGAATGGTTACGAGTGCGTCAGCAATCACGGCATTCAGGCAGACTGTACTGATGACAGAGCAGAGGTTAGGCCGGGCAGAGCATATAGTCACCCCTATATGGCTTGATCAAAATCCGTTATTTCCAAAAAAAAAGGGGTAAAAGAATACTCATGTTCAATAATCCTTACGTTGTTATTGAATATTTAGAAAACGGAACGGCCAATGGCTTGCTACTCAGGCGAAGGAGTGTCTGAGCAAAACGCCTCCCGAACCGTATCTTATGGGCTATCTTCTCGTGTCGTAAGTTTGCCTACTCCAATATTATCTAAAGCGAGGAATTGAACTGCGCCTTGCTACTGCAACTAACCCTTCGTGAAGTTGCCAAAGCATGCCTGGCGATGGCTAAGCCACCTACCTTCCCAATAACTCCTCAAGGTCCGTAAGATAGGGTGCCTGAGCAGGTGCCCGAAAATCGTGATGGGCCCACCGGCAACTTGGTACACACCGATATGAACCCTGGTAATTGTACGTGAGTTCCTCGATTGCTGTCTCCTGGAAAACGGTGCGATATACATACACGACTATGGGTAACAGATCTATCTGAACCTAGTGATGTTCGGCGACAGAGTCATCGAGCGCATACCCGGGGGCCATCGCGACCTCCCGAGCATGAATTAGTACCCGTCCTCAAACTCATCAACTTTGGCGATGCGAAGGAGGTCACACAACCGGAAGACCTCCCCAGAAACACATCATTCGACGGACAGTTAAATTTAGCGGCCAGGATGCAAGACTTGAAAAGGCTGGAGGTCATAGGCAAGTCCCCCAAGTAAGTGGCTTACCCCTGCCTACTTAATCAGTGGCAATACCCTTGGGCTGGCGCGTCCTGCGTTGACACGTGAGTGTAGCGACAGGCGACAAAATTTCCGCAGTGTGGCTACTAACATCAATATTGTCGAAATTGGAGCTGTACGTATTGTATTTTCCGACCATTTCATTACTTTCACGCCGCAGAATACCCAGATTGCTATCTCCCTTTATTTATCCGAAGCCGGCCATCGTGTGCTAACGTACACATGTCACAAGTCATGGGTCGTCGCGTCACCAACGACCTTACCAACCCTCGAGCCGGCGTATTGCGGGAGACGATGGTGGAACTCCGTGATAATATGTTAGCGACACGAGACTCTAGCCTTGACTTTGATCTCTTCCGGCTGGTAGCACGGTGTTTAGCGTGCCGGCCCGAACTTCGCCCACGTCTCTCGCATTTACTCGACCTCTTGGAGCATTACAGCTCAACCAAAAAGTACGAACAATTTCGCTCAGAGGCCGACGACGTGATCGACCAAGTGGCAGATCATTTCATAGTAAATTCCAGTATTGGAAGCAGCGAGAATACTGCTATCGTGCTGAGCCCAGATTCATTACGGGCTGATGTTTCAATAGCCAGCTTAGATGGCTCCCGGAGTGAAATTCCAATAACCAGCCCGCTGAGCTCTGAAGAGGGCGGACCAATGCATGATATAGGTACGGTGGACAATCCTATCGGACTTGATTAAGTGTATGCCCGAGATTCCTACTTCTACCTCTGCTTTCGTCTCTGTTGTGTTTGGACATGGGAAACATCACTTGGCGTCAGTTCGATTTCACATGTTGACCACTCCCTATGCTACCGAGAGACTAAGCCCCCCTCCCTCCCGGCTAATGCTGGGTTTTTAAATCACAATAAATGGTACTGAACGTGTATACTTGTATGGCTTGGGAACAAATGTGGCGTCGTACTATAAGATTAGCGACCACAATTATAAAACATATGTGCATAGTACAAGAATAAGCCCCGGTACGAACAATATCAATATTGCCCAGGGGAAAAGAAACGTAACAGGACGGTTCAAATGTTTATCGATCCTTAATCTTTTCCGTTAGGTGAAGGTAAGAGACAAATACCAGGATATAAGCACTAATAGTCATAATAAGAGAATGTTTAGGAAGGACAAATCTAATAACACTTCCATGCCACTACAATAAGTCAGTAGTAAATGTTATATATTGCGTGGATAGCTTTTATCTACCCCCCAACAACCAGACGATCCTTGAAGCGCTTGGGTAATAAGACATAACTATCCTCTCTTCCCAACCTCATCTGATTTACCGGGCACCCGTGTTCAGCGGGCTCTTCGGGTCAAACACATCAGTCGTGATGACGTCCGGGTATTTCACATCTCCCTGCTTCAGCGCCTCTTCCATGACCTCCATTATCACGATACTCTCGGAGAGCGGCAGAGTTGAGCTCTCCTTCTTGCCGTCCCGCAGACACCTGGCGACCTCGTCGGCTTCCCAGAACATACCCATGCCGAAACGGCGTTCCCGGTCCACGGGGATGGGGCAGTCGACGGTCTCGACTTGGCCATCGCCGTCCTTCTTGACGATCTTGTATTGCGTGGGCCGGTAGGCGGGACCCATGACCTGGATTTCGCCGAGACTGCCTTGGATCTTGATGGCGGGCCCGCCGCTGTTCTTTCCATCCGTGTTCGTGGCGATGCGCAGGGATGTTAGAGCAATACCTGTGGTCTTGTGGCCTGGGAATTGAACGAGGACGCTCGTCGACTCGTCCGCGCCAGTCTTGTATTGCTGGATTGCGGCCAGGGTCTTAGGGGCCTCCTTCTGAGCCTCGGGCTGCAGGTGATAGAGGATTTGGAATAGCCATGTCAGAGAGTAGATACCCAAGTCCAGCAACGCACCACCCGCAAGGTCGATGTTGACCATGCGGTTCTCATCAGGGAAGGTTAGAGAGCCATCCGGGCCATCGTTCCCAACGGAGTTATCGGCTATAGTAATGACATCAGCATTGATTCCCGGCCTCACATGAGAGTCACTTACCAATAACTCTGTAAACGGTGCCAATGGCGCCCGACTGGACTAACTCTCTGACCTTAATGCTAAGGGGAAAGTACCTCGTCCAAACAGCCTCCATCAGGAAAAGGTTCTTCTCCTTGGCGGTCTGGACAAGCTTCTTGGCCTGCGACGCGTTGACGGTGAAGGCCTTCTCGCACAGAACGTTCTTACCAGCCTGCAAGGCCAGCATAGTGTTCTGGAAGTGATGGCTGTGGGGGGTGGCGACATAGACGCAGTCTACGTCCGGGTCATTGACGAGCTCATCGTACGAGCCGTAGAGCTTGACGCCCTCGGGCGCCAGGTTCACCTTCTCGAGGAAGCTAGCGGCGCTGTCCTTGGAGCGCGACGACGCCACGGCCACGACCTTGTGTGCGACGTCGGTGACGTCACGGGTCGCAGGGTTGCAGAGGAGATCTCTGACGAACACTACGGCGCAGTCTGGTAAGCAAGATTGATCATATCTCGTGGCGTAGTCCTAGATGTTCTGTCTGCACTCACTCTGTGCGATGAACCCCGTGGCCAAGATGCCCCACCGGACGGTATGCGGTGATTGCGCCATCGTGAATATCTCGGATATGAATCGGCGTGATTAGTTTCAAATTTGGCGTTCAAGATCAGGTAGCACAAATCAATTGTTGAGCAGAGAGAAACAGGTCGCGAGGGCCTGGATATTATCGGCTCGATGTTACGAGGAGAAGGCGGGGTAGAGACTATTACCAGGTACCTAGGTAGGCACTACATATAAATCAGAAGGCATCTATCTCCATACCTATGTACACACACTATACTGTAGACAGTAAATACGGGATCCTACCTGGTCGGAATATACCCATATACCTACCTAATGTACCTAAGGAAACACGATCTGGTTAGAGAGCTTACTGTTTAGAGACTAGAATCACTATAATAGCCATTCTTAGTAATCATTCAGCGAGTTTCCGAGCTCAAAGGATTCCGAGGCCCGCTGTTCATTTTGATATAAACCTATGGCCTCTATTGTCTGGCTATGGGCAGCACTAGACTGAGGTTAGGTCTTACCTTGTTCTAATGTAGGTAAGTCGTCGACTTATTTTTTTTTTATTTTTTTTTTTGGCTGCCAAGTATTTGTGATGAGGGGCAGTACTGGAGGGGCACTGGAGGGGTTCGAAGGAAGCCCCTCTTGAGAGCTGTTACTGAGCTGTTATGGGTCAACGACATCCGCTTCTTTCCACATACTAAGTGGTACATGACATTCCTTGGCTACACTACATACTATACAATCCTGCAATCCAGTATCCATAAATCAGATTCCCTGTCTTGGCAGCTATGAAACAATGAGTATCGTCCCTTTACTTCTTCTGGAGGGCCGAGCGAGCTAATTAACCCGGTATCGGCAACATGGTATACTATAGGGTCACTCCAACTTCTGCCAGAGAAAGATAGTGCAGATAGAAAGAGACAACGCAAGTGACTAGATACACACCGCTCGTATGTATCGCAATTGATGTATTCTAGGTTTTGCACGAGAACGGTATGCACTTCATGATTTGTAAGCTCCAGAACAGACGGCAAGGTTTCATTGCATGGAGACAGCTACGCGGGCCAAAGAGTTGACATATAAGGTCGTCGTTGCATGGTCGTGACCGTGACCATATAAACAAACATCACCCGAGCAATGCCATAATTCTAACAGTGCCCATAAATACCCAGGTAACCTTAGGTAGGTATATAATATAGTATCTCAACATTCTACCTGAGGCGCTCCGAGGTGCTCCGAGGTACACTATCTAGGTAGGTTTAGCAACTACAATGTACCTACTAAGGTACTAAGTAGAACCGATATGCAAGATGGTGACGGATTTACATGTGTTTGTCGAATATATCCTACTATATGAATAGTACCTCTCTATTCCATACACTTCCGCGTCTCTTTCATCAATTGAAGCAGACACCATTCCACGCTCGCAATCATTGTGACACCATAGGTCCGATGGCGATTCCTCTCACCTAGACTAAAATGTAGTCGTGTTGCGCTTTTATAGCCTCATACAACTGCGGACAGGCCAAAAATCCAACATGGTTATGCCAAGACTTTTATATGGCACGGCGTGGAAGAAAGAAGCCACAGGTGACCTAGTCTTGAAGGCGTTGAAGGCGGGATTCCGAGGTGTCGATACGGCTGCTCAACCTCGTCACTACAATGAGGCCCTAGTTGGTGCCGGCATCAAAGAGGCCATCTCCAAGGGCATCGTAAAACGAGAAGACCTTTTCGTGAGTAATCCGTCTCCTCTGGTGCGAGCCGAGAGTGATGCTGATGTTCTCTCAGATTCAGACGAAGTTCACACCCGTCGGCGGACAGGACCTGCACAATATGCCCTACGACCCAAAGGCACCCCTGGAGGAACAGGTGCACGCCTCTGTGGCATCATCGCTTGCGCACTTCACATTTGGAGATTCAGCCGATGCTTATATTGATAGTCTTGTGTTGCACTCGCCGCCCTCTGACCATTTCTCAGATCTGCTCAAGGTCTGGAAGGCTCTAGAGACCTATGTGCCACATCACATCAGGCAACTGGGGATCTCCAATACAGACTTACACGTAGTGAATAGGCTTTGTACTAGTCCCGATGTCGGCGTCCGTCCAGCCGTGGTGCAGAATCGTTTCTACCCCGCGACGCGATGGGAGACTGACCTGCGGGCCTATTGTCGCATCCAGCGCATCGTGTTCCAGACGTTCTGGACTCTGAGTGGGAATCCTGGGCTGTTGCGCAGCGCCCCCGTGCGGAAACTGGCCGAGAGTGCCAACACCAGCGCACCCGTTGCTTTGTACGCCCTTGTGCTAGGGTTGGAGGGAACCACCATCTTGGACGGCACCCAGAGTGAGACGCATATGGCCGAGGACCTTAAGGTGACTGAGATTGTGGATGGATTCGCACAGAGCGAGGATGGCCGGGCGAGTTGGGTGGCATGTCTCGACGGATTCAAGGCTCTCATTGGCGAACCGGAGTAGTTATCTTAAGTGCTAAGGAGATACGGTGAGATTCGGGGTCGCACAAGCATGTAGTAACCTGTAATCGATGAGTTGCTCTACAGAAGCAACTTGTGGTGTTCTGCGATTAATAAACTTAAAGTGCTTGCATAGCGACGCCGAATACTCGGCGTTTAGCTAATCTTATAGGGTTTCTTAATAGCATTTTTTCTACTAGCCGAATTTCTCCTAGTTATCTACTATCTATCGATCTTGTACTTCACCACATTCTAAACTTCTAGAAATGTTATAAACATCGAACCGAGACTGTTCTCGTTGTCTTAAAAGTATGACGGGAGGCATTGATGACACTCTGTCGCACGCCAATAAGATCCACCTCCACAAAAAAAAAAAGCCGCCCCATCAACACAACATCCACACACAAAGCTATGCAGTGAGCGAACTTGCTCGGCGCCATCTCACATCGACCCTAAGGCACCATACTGCGAGGATCGCATTCAGAGCTTCTCGCGAGTTTTTTTCCACAAGGCGCTCAACATTCTGTCCCAACCCCATCCATCATCACATATCCGGGCCCGAAGCGCAGGGACAAGTTGCACCACCCGGTAATCAAAGCTGCCAAGACAAGCATCCCATCTCATCCCACTTCACCAGACCGGAAGAAGAAAAACAAAACCAAGCCAATTCCGGGCTACTGGGACGAAAGGGCTGGGGTGTGGTTACGCGACCGCTCCCTGAGACAACGCGCGGACAGGCGCCGGCAGCTTAGCGAATAGGAAGTACCGCCACTTGCCCGATCTGACGGCACAAGCGATACACTCGGCCTTGATTGAACCTGGGACTTAGGACTGTGGTGTTGCCCACCTCGCCCGCTCAGTGGCTAGAGCTACTGTCGTTAGTCGAACAGTCGTTCGATCAAGATATTGTATACGCCGTTTACCATACCAACCTCCCTGTAATCCCTAGACTTGGGAGAGAGAGAGGAAGATACTGTTAGCGGGTATATACCTCTTCCCGGGTGCTATAATTGGGGAAATAGGCCGGGTATACTAAATTGGTATATCGTCTTTGCTCGGGCCATATAAGACGACACGGCCCATTTGGGCTTGCAAACTTTAGACGGGGGACAAGGATTTCAAGGGCAGAGAGGGACGGGGAGAAAAATAAAAAAAAATAAAAAAACGAACCTTATCTCCGCTGCCGCTACGTCGAAGCTACATTGCCTCTACGTACCTCGCTATCCACCTCCCCAGGGGTGATACACGTGAGATTTCGACGTCGACGAGGCGGTGACACAGTTTCAAAGGCACATTGCAGTTTTTTTTTTTTGCGCCTGCGCCGCCCAGCCCGTGCCGGTAAGCGACGAGGATCGAGGACAGCAAACTCGGTGTGAGATTCTGTCTATGCGGCAACAGAAACCGATCTCTAAGCGAACAGACCGAGTGGCATCGGTCCCGAAGCAACCAACGCCAGGGTTCCAGTTCTAGGTCCGTCTACTCGATAGATAGACGTCCGTAGGACCGACGATACGCAGAAGGCATGTCACACCCCACAGGTTCGCATGTTACGGTTGGTGCCGATGCGAAGCCAGAGCCCTCGCCCACGCCCACAACCACTACCACCACCACCACGAAACTCCATCCCATTCGCGATGCCGCGGCGCAGTCCCCCGAGGCGTACGAGGACGAGCACGTGCATAGCGTGTACGAATCGATCGCAGGGCACTTCAGTTCGACGCGGTACAAGCCGTGGCCCTTCATCGCATCGTTCCTGCGCGAGCGCGTGGCGTCAGGATCTGTGGGCCTCGACGTTGGCTGTGGTAACGGGAAGTACCTGGGCGTGCGGGAGGGGGCAGACGTGCACATGATAGGGTCAGACCGGAGCCCGTCGCTCGTGGGTATCGCGCGTGGTCGCGGCTTCGACGTCGCCGTCGCCGATGGCCTCGCCCTGCCCTTCCGACCAGGCTGTGCCGACTTCGTGCTCTGCATCGCTGTCATCCATCACATGTCGACACGCGAGAGACGCGTCGATGCGCTTCGCAAGCTGCTGGCGTGTGTGAGGGGGGATGGCCAGGTGCTGGTCTACGTGTGGGCGCTCGAGCAGAGCTCGAGTCGAAGGGGCTGGGATGTGAACTCGGAGCAGGACCAGCTCGTGCCCTGGGTCATGAAGGCCAACCAGAATAAAAAGGACAAGGAGAGCGGCGGCAACGAGGGTGTCGACACGACCTATGAGAGGTTCTATCACCTTTACCGCGAGGGCGAGCTCGAGGAAGACATACGCGCAGCCGGGGGCAGGGTCCTAGAGAGCGGGTATGAGAGGGACAATTGGTGGGTCATAGGGGGTCATACGGAGAAGACGGAGAAATCGTAGACCACGACGTCGGATTCTCGACGGGGAGCCAAGATTGTGCCTACAACGTCGACAAGGTCAGGCATCGTAGCAAAGCATCATGTGTTGTAGATCTTTACTGTTAGGATCGTTTACTGGTACAGTCCCGTCTATCTTACATGCGCAAGTTTAGGCCGTCACGCAGGGACTTAGACAGAGAACACGGGGGACAAAAAAGATTGGGAGTGCCTCGAAGGGAACAAGCGTATCGAGTCGGCGAATGTAATGTGGCTTGACTCATCAGATTAATGTACATACTTTCTTCTCCTTCCCGCTTCTTCCTCCGCCTTTGCTCTGCTTTCTGTAACGACACACCCCCTGAAAATAAAAAGCGTTCCCAACCAAACTCATTACGCTTAAGCAAGAGACGCCTCAGAGTCTATCACAAAGATAAAAACCCGGAAATGAAGCAGGCAAGACGAAATAAAATAAAGCCCAAAATCAATCAGCAGTCGAAGAAAACAAAAGAAAAAAAAAACCCACACGCGGAAAGGAAGGATAGCCAAGCCAGATCTTAACTCAACACGCTTCCGTGATCCCCAATAATTTTGGAAGGATTTTTTTTTCTCCGGAATCCCTGAAAATGTGATGTGATGCAGTAGGGTAAATAAATAAACCACACTGCCGGGCTTTCCCTCGATGCCTAATAGACGCCCAAATGGAAAAAAAAAAAAAAAAAAGAAGTAAAGAAAAAAAAAAATAAACCAGCCACCCCCTTGTCCTCAGCTTTCCTGCATGACCCCCCATCCAAAGTGACCCCCCCCCTTCCCCAACTACCAGCCAGCCTGCCTGCCTGCCTCCCGGGACTCCTTGAGTAACAAGATAGTAATAAAAATTGGAAAGAAAAAAAAAATTGAATTATGCAATGACTTGTTTCTGGCTGCATTTTTCCTTGTTTTTGCTTTGCCCATCCGAGATCCGTCCTTGACCGCTCTGCAGGCTGCAGCGCAGTGCAGGTCTTGTCTGGTCTTGTCTTGTCTGGTGGATTTGGGGGTCTGTAATATATGTAGGTTATGTAGGTTTGGAGCAGCTGACTGCAATGACTGACAAGATACAAGGATCGAAAACAAGAATCACAGCAACATAGGCTAAAGCAAAATGACGAGTTTCAAAAAAAAAAAAAAAAGAGGCGCGACACAAAAACTCCCCAGTTCTCCAGTAAAAAAAAAAAACCAAAACAAAGAGAATATGGGGTTGCGAAATGGGGAGGTTATTTCTTGCTTTCTTGATTGTGTGATTTCTCCTTTTCCCAAAGCAAAGCAAGTAAAGCAGGCCCCCGGTAGTCCCGTTCGCCCCATCCTCCTTCCACCCCATCCTCCTTCCACCCCCTTCTCCCTCCTCCCACCCCCCTTCCGCGTCTCTTCGCGCCCGCCCCGTAACACCCTGCCGCCGCTCGTGGTTGGTGTGGTAATGATGCCGTATTGTAGTAGTAGTAGTAGTAGTAGTAGTAGTAGTAGTTGAACGCGCTTACTCCGACCCGATGCAGAATCCCAAGCTCCTCGTGTGTTTTATCCCCCTTTGTAGTTATCCCAATCTCAGAGAACGCGCCGAAGTGTGGCGGTGCCCGCGAGTTTAACGCCGTAATGTAATGTAATGTAATGTGATATGCATAATGTGCATGTGTGTGCGAGAGAATGTGTCTGTCGATATGGTGTCTGTAGGGCGAGGAATGAAGGCGAAAAAGTGTAGTAATGCCGGTACTGTTGGCCATAGCTGTAGATGATAGAGCACATGAAATTCCTCGATCCTGTTGTTTTCCCGGTCTCGTAAACGCCTCCAAATTCCAAATCATCCTCAAGTCTTTATTGTGGTCTAGTCCGCCCCTCGCCTCTACCAAAAAATTCCTTTACAATGCAAGCAAGCTTTCTAATCTCCTTCTCGACGCTCATCGTCTGGGGTGGTGTGGATGGTGGTCATACGGCTCTGGCAATCGCTCGAGATGCCTTCGTCTACTCGTCTCGTAAGGCGGGGCTTCTGGGCTCCTTCGTCTCTTGGAAGTTGCTGACCCCGGATCGAGCGGTGAGTAGTGTGGCATGTAGGGCCCGGGACTCGCTGTAGCACTATGGACGGGGCTCGCGCTCGGCACGCCTACTGAGTAAGCTGGTGTGCTATAGGGGCTAACACCCGTAGTAAGTTCCGCAACACTCGGTAGCATCCCTGGCCGTGGTGGTGGATGCTGAGTCTGGATAGGCGCGAGGTGTCCGCCGCTGTGTGGATGAGGGTACCCGTAGGTAGCTTCGAGATGCTCAGGGGGTGGTGGCGGAAGGTGATGTGTCGGGAGACTTTCCCTTCGCGACACGAGGGGACGGGCTGGAGGGAGCGCGGTACCGCGGCCATAGCCTCTTCCATGACCAACTTCTCGTGATGGAATTCCCCCTTGAGATGACGAATGTGCGTGTCTTGACGAAGTTCGCGAACCTCCATGAGCTGTCTCCAAAGTTTGAGCCGAGAGAGAGAAAGGCGTTACTCCTGCTCGTCGGGCCATGTCTTGTTCCCCCAGCTGCCAGTGCATGGCTTCTGCCGCGCGCCATGGTATTGCCATCTCCTCGGCCACTTTCGCCCACATTTCGGGTTTGAATCTAGTCTCCAAGTTAGTAATCCGTAATGCCCTGCCTCTATCGTTCGTCTGTCTTCTCATCCAACTCTGGAGGCAACGATTTGGGGTTGGGTGTCCGGCGGGCCAGTTTCTCGTAGGGCATACCTCTCGTACAGTCTCGCGAGCTTGTTCTTTCGCTCCTCATCCCATTCGCTCCGCCTCTCGAGATAATTCTGGTAGTGAAGGCGACAGCTGATGGCGCTTCTGCCAGGTAGCCGTTTAGAGATGTCTTCCCACTTCATTCCACTCCCGCGAAGATCGATGATAAGCGCGTCCTCCTCCGCTGACCATTTGCTCTGCTTCTTCGCCGGGGCATCTGATAGGTGAGGCGGCATGCCGCGCTTAACAGTTCCCGCCACCATGGGGGCTACTCCTCCCAGGCGAGGAGGTGCTGCGTATAAGGGAGGTCCGTAAGGAGCCGTCGTCGTGACCGCCGGGCCCGTGGAAGCCGGTACGGATGCGGATCGACTCTGCTGGGATGAGGGTAATGAGGACTCATTTGAGTCGGAGGCCTTAAGTAGAGAGGCGATATCCACGATGGCGGTAGATCGCCTATAAGGCCGTGATTAGACTAGTAAAACTGGTGTTCATGGAAACGTCGATGGCGTCGCTGGTCTAGCCGGCTTCAACCCTAGCGTTTTTTTTTTTCTTTCCCTATCCCTCGCCGTGCCGCTGTATTCTTCAGGGGCTCGTCCCCAGACAGACTGTTGTCGATGACGACCGTAGCAGTTTAAATTCTATTTTGGTTTTTTTTTCTAGCCAAAGAATGCTAGGGAAAGTAGAGATGGAGAGGGAATCAAGTGGGTAAGGATGGTAATATCCGAGGTTAAACGAGCGAGTTTAGGAGTGCGTTAGGTATCACGAGATAACTATTAGATGAAGATGGGTTTTTGCTTAGATGTTTCGGAGACTTGGCCATGGAATACCTCCTGAGGGAGCCAAGATTAATGTCAGTGAAGCGTGGTCGCGTTTCTAGAAGCTGTCATCATGATTGGGCGTGCTCGGTCCGCCCGTCAACCAATGAACGTTGTTATGACGACCTGAAAAGCTTTGAACAACGAGGCGGCGCCAGTGCTCGTTAACACGCCAGTCTAGTTGGGTTACCGTCAAGGGTTTCGCCAGCAAGTGAAACGTATTGCAACAGTCATGATAATCTAGGGAGAGCCATTGTGGGAGAAGAGTGTCACAAGAGGGGCCACGTCGGGTGTGCAGCGTATTCTAGACATTAAAAGAGAGGGAAAAAGCTAAAACGAGGTCACTATAGAAAGCTATGGACAGCAAGTCAACGAAAAATATGTGGTGGTCGTGGTAGTAGTGGGGTGTCTGGCTAGGGCCAAGTCTGTAGAGAAGCCTCGAAGTAGAGCAAGCATTGTCAGGACCAGGTGAGGAAGTCCAAGCGGACGGAACAGGGGAGGGGGGTGTGAAAACAAGTGGTGTAGGAATCCAAACATTGAAGGGTGGATCCAGATCCAGTCTAGACAACAGTTATTATGTGTCAGTCACGTATTATAAGATCAGTCGGGTTGATCGAAGGCATTGTTGCGTAGCGTACCACTCACGAGACTAATAGCAAAAGGGTATCACGCTACTGGGCGAACAATGTACAAGTCGGTGAGACAGAACTTTCCAGGGAGGCAGCTCTAGGTCAGTCAGGCAGTAAGTAGGGTTGGCCATGGCAATGCCGGTTTAGAGCACCGGTCCTTCGGTTTTTTCTTTGGCGGAGTGGGAGTCAGAGGTTTGAACACAGCCTGTTACCCACGAGATATTAACTGGGGCCGATGACATGGCCACGAAAGCATGCATGAGCTCGCAGAGAACAATTCACCGGCTGGTACACTAGATACATGTAGAACGGCGGGTTAATGACGCAACTGGAGCGGCGAACCGAGGAAACGAAGCGGAAACCAAACGAACGAGGTACCGCGCGTGTCCTGACGCTCCATGAACATCTGGCCGGGACAAGGGTAACACCGGGAAGAGCATCAAGGAGTTGCCCTGAAGTTTGGACACGACAGCAAGAACCAGGATATTTGTGTGTAGAGAGTACTAGATAGGCCTGCCTATTAGGTAGATCAAGCACTAACACCGTGCCACTATGCACAGAGCTAGTCCACGATCTGAAGACATTGGACGAGCCGTCATCTTACGGCTATGGTGGGCAGCACAAGGCTTATGAGGCAGAGCAGAGGATGTTCGGGGGAGTCACATCAGTCGAACGATCAGTTCCAGAGGTCCCAGATAAACAGATCTAGTGGCGGTGGCTGCCATGAAACTCCTTGGTGGTGAGTGGAGACGATGAAAC
Source organism: Xylaria grammica (assembly GCA_004353285.2). Classification (NCBI taxonomy): domain Eukaryota; kingdom Fungi; phylum Ascomycota; class Sordariomycetes; order Xylariales; family Xylariaceae; genus Xylaria; species Xylaria grammica. Next base: position 5,256,076 of record NGZP02000009.1, read on the forward strand.
CGACAACCCTATGCCATGCTGGTGCTGCTGATGTGCATGGCGGGATATGGCTTGGCTTGCTGACGATGATGCCCAGCCGGCGCTGCACTGAGCTTGGCAGCCCTCTGTCGACCTAGCCGGGGCTGCATAGGGCGAGCGAGGGCTGCGAGGGCGAGCGAGAAAACAACAAGCAGTGTACCTACGTTAGGTAATGAGCGCAAGCTACAGTATTAGTGTTGTTTTATTTGCAGTTCGCTATGGTGTGCGTACCGCCTGCGGATGTGGTGTGGGGGTTACAGTAGCGACTCGTTTGCGCGCCTATGGGACTGGCTACCTAGGTATGTATGGGACTAGCTATGGGACTTGCCTATGAGACTTGCCTATGGGACGGGCCTATGGCAATGATCCTGGCACGACTACTTTTGCAAATTAGCTTTGCGTGGGCGTGGGCGTGGGCGTGGGCGGCGCATGGTTCAGGCAGGCGGGCGGGCGGGCGTGTGTGAGCGTGTGAGTGGGTGGTGGATGTTGTGGTGAGATCGGGGAGCGTTAACCGCAAAAGCCAACTGTTTGGCGGTGGTGCTTTGTCCCTCGAGTTCTCAACGAAAATTCCCCGCCCGGCATCTCCTCCGGCACAATATACCTTGTCAGTCTGATTGCCAACCCGCTGCGGCGCCATGAATAAGGCTTTGTTCCCTCGGATGCGGGAAACGGGGCTTTCTTTTCTTGAACTCGATGTCTGTGCGGGCCTCATCTAGATAATCTTCATTCACTTCAGCCTATCTTGGCCAACACCGATCACAACACCGATCACACACACAATGTCTGTAAGACGAGCTTTGTCTCAACGACGCCCACCGCCAGTGTAGAACGGAAATGCGTCGCGCAGCGAGATGACGGCTAGAGAGATACGCCGTTCATGCCCGGTCGTCGAGAATACCTACCTGGTGTACCTACTACGTCTCTCTTGGGCTGCGAGTGAACTGGCGGTCAGTTATTATGCACGCTAGAAACACACACACACACGCGCGCGGCGAGCAAGCAACTTGCCCAGGAAGTACCTATCCCTTGTGCTGTACCAGGAACCTGCCGGTCTGATTGTTTTAACTGCCATGAACCATGATCGCCCTGGCTTATGCGGACGCGGATTGTCATTGGAAAAAAGCCCGCACCCCCAGCGCCCCATTCTCGTACATGAATGATACTTATGCCTGACAACTGCAAAAGCGCAAGCACGAGGCCCTGCGGCTTTACTTTGACCGTATGTTGTCCCAGGTATGGGGGACCGCCCGCCACTCCCACCCAACTTGAGAAGGAAGCGAAGAACTGTGGGTTGCGTATCCAGGGTTCCGAATGGGAAACGAGATGTTTAACGGGAGTGGCGATGCCGGTAATAGCTATCTAGTTTAGTCTGGACACAATACGTAATTGGCAGGGCCCGCAGGGTCCTGTGGTCTTCGTACGATAATTACAGCAAGCCAAGCCGCCAAAGAAGGACTCACATGTTGCTCGAGTGCAGTGCCTGGCACCTACAAGTTACGGCCTGGGCCCAATTGAAGCTTTTTTCGTCCATGAAGTGAGGTCTCCCAACACCTGTCCTAGCCCTTTCCTACCCGAATGTAGATAGATAGTGCGGTAACCGAAACGTATGACAAGGGTAGGTGGTTGATCGTCGACCGGCTTTTTTAGCTGTTGCTGCCCGAGCCAAAACGGATCATCGCTAATTCCTTTGCTTACCGTTTGTATAAGTACTAAGTATACATAATTATAGCCGTCACACATAAGATTATCCAACAGTTCATGAGTTGCAAACGTTACCCAGTTCTCGGGGGATCCGGGAATACGGAAGACGGAAGCGCCGCCATCGGAGACAAAAAAAAAGCCTTTCCCGCCTGTCATCTGTTTAATGACCTGGACGCATGGCCGAGAAGCTCTTAATCGAGATGACATCTGCTGTCAAATACCTCAACGTTTCATCTCATATCGGCTGACAATAGCACTTGTGTTTGAACGCAAGCCTCAATACATAGGGCTATCCTGGAGGTAAGCTGTGGCAACGGGTGCAACACGAGATCAAGTGAGGCAAGGCGCATGTGCCTATGCTCTTTCTCATCGCGTGTTCTGTTTCTGTTAAAACGAGCCAGTGAATCTCGAGACCACTCAGTTGGGCTCTAAATCATCAGCCATGATCCAACCATGACCACGGCCCGGTTTTAGGACCCTCCACTCTTCACCCGCTTTAATCAGACCCGCTAGGCATTCAGCTGCGTTGGCCTTGCATCAACGGCTGGACCTGGTAAACAACGTGCATACACTGGTACGATGGGCTCAGCGATCTGTGATCTAAATCTAATTATGCCACCGTTACAATGTCACGCTGGCAGATTGAATCCAGCACGGACGTCAGGCTGCATATTCGCTACCGCAACCTTGTCTCTGCTTCAACGTATTGGGTCGTGGCGGAAGTCTTCAACCGTCTTTGATACCTGAAGACTCATCGCTCGTTGTCATAGCACAGCTAGATAGAGTCCATTACCTGTTCTGCCTAATATCGGTCCAGACCACCAGTCGGGTCGAAAGCAGGGAAAGACAATTAGAAAACCTAAAGCTGAACCGGTTGACGACAGCGGATGACCGTCTGTCGGCACCTGGAATGAACGGAGCGGTGAGCAGTGCAGGCTCTTGAGTATGGGTCATCTTGGACTGGGCATTAATGCGAGGCATCGTTCATAGACTCCGCATGCCTGGAGAAAGGGAGGCGGGTAGGTAGGTAACTGAATGGCCATTTGACCCAAATCTAGGGGTTCTATCGAATCGTCAAAGTCGCATTATTTCGTATCTCTACTGACGAACCAACAATGATGTAGGGACGGGCGTCCTCGTCTCGAACACACGCCTCCCGTTCGCCAGCTGGTGATAAGAAGGCGGCATATATATGACATGTCCACTCGGACAAGTCACAGGGGGGGGGGCAGTTCAATGCCATTGTGACTACATATTTGTTTCGTTTGCTTGGCCGTTAAAGTCATTGGCCCCAGTTCCCGTGGCTCCCCCCTGGTTCTTAACCCGCAAAACCGAAGGCGAAAACTACGCCGGCAGCATAGGTACCTAATCAGAACGGCATTGTATTATAGAGGAGGTGTAGCCTACTAGGCAGTGTATAGGTAGTGTAGAGGCAGTGTAGAGGTAGCGTATAGATAGTGTAAGTACTAGGAGTAGAGATATGAGGAGAGGGAAAGGCCAGAAGAGGCGGGTCGAGGCGTGTCGAGGCGTGTCGGTATCCGATCCTCACTCATCATCTTTCGCCGGCGCAATCGCAACGGCGACGTGTAAGCCGAATGTCAAGCTTGATGCTGCGAAGAGGCTGTCGTGTAGCAACCGAATTGGATTTCCATCATGGACAGTACAAACGGCGTCATCCAATGAAAATATCGCTCCGGCGCTGTTGCTGGTGACACGCGACGGCAGGGCAGGCGGGAGAGGATCTCGGCTCCTGGGCGTCGCTGTAGGGCGTCTCTGTACTGTAGGTACTACACAGAAGCATGTACGGATCGGCAGCCATCCTCTCGTGCATGCAACAAGAAAAGAAGAAAAGATGCCTGCAGGTGAAGTACCAAGTAAAGTACAATGTAAAGTACAATGGAGGTTAAACCACGAGGCTCTGAAACAAGTGCTTCGTTTGTTACAGTGCTACGTTGAGGAGACGAATGAGATGTCATAGGTGCAGCGGGCAGCGGGAGACGGGAGGACGCATCAAGTCATTATTCATTACCTGGGATTATTCTAGGTCTGTCTAGCGTACCTTTCGGTAGGTAGGTAGGTATGTAGGTATGGCTATGGCCTGTAAGATACAAGTAGTAGCGTTGCAATATTCAGGTTCTGGCCAAGGTAGGCTTATACTATTGGATACTACTACTACCTAGAGGTACTAGGTATAGAGAGGTACTATAGAGAGGTACTATAGGTACCTAGGTAGGTATGTACTATAAGAGGTACTATGTATGTACGTACTTAGTATAATACCTAGTACCTACCAACGGCCGACAAGAAGACACTACCAGGTACTCCGTAGGTAGGTAGGTATCTAGATACACAGGTAAGGTTACACTACTGGGTTAGTCCCTCTAAGTAAGTACCTACATGGTAGGTAGGTAAGCATACTAGGATGAGGAGACTACCTAATCTGCCTACCCGGTACCGTAGGCGGATTCAGGTATAGGTTCAGGTTAGTGTAGGTACCTGAAAGCGTGTACAAATTATCCAGGTTAGGTAGGTATCTAGGCTACTACTATACGTAGGCAGTTAAGTTCTAGGTCTGGCCTGGGCAATATTGCTTTGGAAGAAATGGATATTAAGAGTGCCACGTTTTAAGCAAAGCACAGCCACAGGACCGATCCACAGGAGCCACACTTGCTTGCCTTACCTGGCATACTATTGTTGGGGCGCCCAAATCCAAAGGTACCGTACATACCCAAGTCACCTAACGCCTTCACTACCTACCATGCACTAAATCATAACACTAGGCTGCCGGGAGCTATACGGGCACAATACGAAGACAAATATCTGTAGGTTTCCCTGTAAGCGAACGTGGCCGTGAGCCTGAGGTACCGCAAACCCTGTACTCCAAGGGCGTCATCATCGCTTGAGTCTGACCTAGGCTTTCGAGGCCCAGCCTATTGCCAAGAACCCAAAGGCCCAACTAAGCCCATGGGCACCTAACACACAGACTATATATGGGCAATGGGTTTTCCGATGGGTCCAGGGCCTAGGTGAGCCCATGGGCACCTAACACATGGACTATATTTGGGTACTAGGGTAGGGAATTAATTTTGTACTAACCTTTATATTAATTTAAAAAAAAATATGGTAGTATTATTATAGCAAGAATAGCAAAAATTACATTATACTAATTTATATACTAACTAGCTTATAAAACTTTTAATAATATATATAAAGCTAGTTAGTGCTATAAGTAAAGTATTTTATAAAATATATAATGCTATAGCTAAACTAACTTTTTAACGCAAAAGAAAAGTAAAACTATATAGCATATTATTATCTTTAATGCTTTAGTAAATACTAGATTTAAGCATATTTTAATATTTAGTAAACTAAAACAAAAAGTTTTTAGTATAGTAACTAAAGCTAATAATTGCTTAAAATATTTTAGTAATAAATAAAATACTAAAAATAATACTTTTAGATATATTTATAACTTTTAGCATAGTTTTTTTTTAGTTATAAGCATTTACTATTAAAGAATAATAATAGCAAGCTTAGTAACGCAGAAAATATAACTTGTTGTAGCTAAAAAAATTAATATATAATTAAAACATATATTAAAAAATAAACTTACTATTTTTAGCGCTGCATTATATTTATGTAATAAGCTTTAATTAAAAAATAAACTAATTATTACTAAATATTATTAAAATTAGCAATAGCAAGCTAACAAAAAATTAAGCGCTTTTTAGGTATAAATATTATAAAAAGAATAACTAAAGTAAAACTATATTAAAAAAGGAAATATTAGTTTTTAGGTATAAAAAATTCTATAGATAAAGCAACTAATTAAATAATCTTACTTATAAATTAAAAATAAAAACAAAAAGCTTTAATTTTATAATAAAGTATTTTAAAACTGCAAAAAAAAAGTATTTTCTAGTTATTATAAAAGTTATATAAAGCTTGCTAATAAAAACAATTAGTAAAATATACTAATTAATATACTAATAACTACTTACTTTAAAATAGTTTTACTTTTAATATATAAAAAAAACTTAAATAAAAAATTTTAAATCTTATGTTAAGATTTTAATATACTTAGCAAGATTAAACAAAATAGCATTAAAACATTGCTTTTAATAAACATATTTAAGGCTAAATAGATATAGTTAAAGCTATAAAAGCTTAAGCAGCTCTTAGCATTTTTAGCTTATAACTTTTTGCTAATTTAAAAATAAATGCTTTAACTAAAATATAATAAGCATTTCTGCTTGCTTATAAGCAAATTATTTTAGGTATTTTTATAGCCTAAAAAATCTATTATTATTAGCTTTAATATTTTAAGCTAAAATAAAAGCATAGTTAGTATTGCTTTTATTAAAATCTATAAACTTTACTATGTTTTTATTGTTTATAATAAATAAAGTTAGATTATTTATATCTATAAATAAAGTTATAGATAATAAAAACTTAGTAAAAAAAATATAGTTATAGTAAGCTATAATTTAATTTAAATGCTTTTATTTTTAGTAGCTATATAAAATTAATATATAATTAATATATAGCGCTAAAAAAATATACTATTAAGCTTTAACTTAATTTATAAGTTAGCTGTATATACTTTTAATTTTTAGTATACTAGCGCTAAGGTTTTTTTTGTTTTATTTTTAGTGCTTGCGCTTAATTTGCTGTTTAATAGCTATAACAGCTTTTTTATATGCAGCTTGTCCTATAGTTTAGTTTAACTAGCGTTTGCAAGCTTTTACTATATTTAGGTTTATAAAAAGGTTAAAAGATTGCTTATAGCATTTATAGCTGCTAGAAAAGCTATTAGCATTATTAAGCGCAAAATATTTTTATATTATTTAAGCAATATATTAGTATAAAATTAGTATAATAAGTATAATAAATTAAAAAAGCAATTAAATTTACTTTAAGCAGGTATAATATAATAAAATTTTATTAATATTATAATTAGCTAAAAGTTATATAAAAAAAAAGATTAAGTATAAAAAAAAGGTATTTTAAAATTATAATATAAAGCAAAAATTTTTCTGCTAGTAGGTTTAAGTTTACTGCTTTTTTATTTAGGAAATTTACTAATTATAAAACTAAAACTATAAATATTGTTATTATAATAATATAATATTTATTTTTTGCTTAATATTCTTTAGTAATATAAAATCTAATTAAAAAATAGTAACATGCTTTGCATAAATTATATAATAATTAGCACTTATACTTATTAAAAATAATTTTTTAAGATATAAAAGTAAAACTTATAGCTAAATATTTAAGTAATATAAGCTTTAGATACTTTTTATAAAGCTTTTATTATATCTTTTTGCATTTAAAGGTTTATGCTAGTTATTTTATTAGTAACTTTGCGTACGAGGCGCTAGAACAGCTAGCATAGTATTAATAAATTAACTTAGCGCTAGTATTATTTAATTTCTTAAAGTGCACCTTCTGCAAAATAATTAAAATGTGCTAATTAGTATAATAATTTAGATTATTATACTACTAGGCTTTTATTGCTATGTTTTTGCTTTAATATTTATAATATGCTTGCTTTTACAATAAGCTATTTTGTTATTACTTTTAGAAAGTTATAATAAACTTGATTTTTTAGCTGTTTTAATAGCTATAACATTTATTACTAATAGCAAAATTAAGTATTTTGCATAGTTTAAGCAGCAGCTAAAAAGTAAAGGAAAAAAAGGGCAAGGTATAAAATATTAGCTTAAAGCCTATATAGTTAATTCTAAGTTATAAGCAGCATAAAAAAGCATTTTAAAGACTTTATAAACTAATTAATCTTATGCAAACCTAAAAAACAGCTAAGAATAAATAAATAAAAGTAATAGCAATAAAAGTAAAAAAAGCATTATAAAATAAATAGTAAAAAAAAAAAACTAACTTTAGCAAAAAGTTATAATAGCTATTATATATAAGTTTATTTTAGTTAAATATTATATTAAAAATAATAATATAACTAGCTAAAAACTTAGTATATTAATTAGTATAAAATAGTTAAGGAAATTTTTATTTTATATTTAATTTTTAAAAAAAGTAATAATCTATTTACTATTATAAAATATTATAATAGATAATTTTGCTAATTTAATATAGTAAGATCTAAAGGCTTTAATTAACTTTAATAATGTTAATTTAACCTTTTTAAGCTTGTTTTTTAAAGATATGCAAAATAGTCCTTTAAATACTAAACAAAACCCTTATAATTAAATACTTAAACTTATGCAAAGCCTTCTAGTAAAAGCATTAGTATTTATTAGGCTAACTAAATTTATTAAAAATATGCTGTCTTTAGTAGTTTAAACAAAGGACTTATTTTTTAATATATTAAGTTTTTTATTTAAATTGCAACATTTTTTACCTAAAACCTTTAATTTTGCTAAAAATAGCACTTTTTAATGCTATATATATAAAAAAGCATATAGCTAATAGTTTAAAGACTAGCTAAAATTAACAAAATAGTATAAAAAGTATGCAGTTATTAAAAAATCTAAAAGCAAAATTTTAAAAATATAAAATACTTTAAAGCAGAAAACTAACAGCTAAAAACATTAAGATTAAAAGGCAAACATATCTACTAAAATGCTAAAGATTATCTGCAAACGTTATATAATAATGTTAACATACCTTATGTTTTTAAAAATGCTAAAAATAAGCATAATAATATATTATATTAAAAATAATAAGTGCAAAAGGTTTAACTTATAAGCTTTTAAAGTATATAAAAACAAAGTAAATAAATAGTAAAATTATACTAATCTTATGCTAATTAAAGCATAAGCTATAAAAATAATATTAAAAATAAATAAGCTACTTATTAAAGCTTAAATTAAAGCTAATTTATTTTTTAATGCTATTAATACTTTATATATGCAAGCATTTTTTAAGCATATTATACTTAACTTTATAATTTTTTTTATAAATGCTTTAAAGTTTTTATATAAAAAGTATGCTATATTAGTTATATAAAAATAACTTGCTTTTTAAGTTTTTAGTACTAATATTAGCATTACTTGCAATATATAAAGTTATTTTAAACTTAACTATTGCTTTTAAAGTATTATAGTTTATTTTATTAACAAGGAATAGCATTTATGCTAAGTTTTGCTAAATATATATAAAGTTAAAAGCAAAAAAGTAAAGCTAAATTTGTTGCATATTTATAACTTTTTAAAAAAAGAAAACCTTTATATATTAGCTAAAGTTTATACCTGTAATAGTAGGCTAAGTTTTAATTTAAGCTATGTTAGCTAACTTTTTTAGCAAAACAAGGGTATAAAGTTTAAAGGCTATACAGTTACTTACTTGCATTGCTTTTTATATATAGTTTAACTTATGCTTAGTGCATTTTTTAAGAGATTAAAAGTAAAAAATGCAGCAAAAGATGCTAAAAAAGCTAATAAAGATTTAAATCTTTTTAGCAAAAACCTACCTTAGCACTAGCTAAAAACTATACCTAAAGCTATAAAAAAAGTATATAATAATTAATATACTAATTAGCTTAATTAATATACTAACTTTATTAGTTTTAATATTTAGCTACTTATATTTACTATAATATAAAGCATAAAAAGCAGTTTAAATCTATTTAGCAGCAACTTATTAATAATAAGCTAATAAATATTTTAGCTTTTTTATGCATTGTTTATAATGTTTAAACATAATAAAACTTTATGCTTGCTATATTATATTAAGTTATAACGTTATAGCTAGCTATTAAAAAATTTATTAGCTTAAAATTAAAGACTATATTTATTATAACCTAAAAAACATAAGATAATATTAAATGTGTTGTTAAAATTAGTTTAATTTTCTTTTAGCTAACTAATTAGTTTAGTTTTTTAAAATATAACTAGATTAGCTACGTTTTTAATAGCTATAAGTTAATATTAAAGCATCTTATATAATGCAAACGCTAGCTAAAAGCAAAGCTTAATATTATTTACTTATTTTAACCTACTATATTAATATTACTTATTAATGCTATTAATACTGCTATTAAAAAAAATAATATTTATATAAAAGGTATATTTAGTATAGATTGTAATTTTTTTTAACTAGCTTTATTACTTTATCTTTTATTAAATAAATTAATAGTAACTTTTAACAACTTTTTTAATAGCTAGCAAAAGTATTTAGGCTAACTAATCTTTAATATTAAGCAAAAAACTAAATCTATTGCTTACTTAAAAGCTATATATAAAAATTATTAAGAAAAATATAATAGTTATATTTTAATAGCAGCGCCTATAGAAGTTAATACTAGCAAGTTAATAATTATAATATAGTTAAGCCTAAAAAAAGTATTTTTTATGCTATAATTATTATATTCTTTTTATAATATATTTAATACTTTGCAGGGCAAACAATCTTTTCTATTATTTAGCTAAAGTTATAAGCATATTATTAACTAATACCTTATAAAACATATATTATTTTTTAATCTGTTACTATTTAAAGATTAGTATATTAATTAGTATATAAGTTATGCTAATAACTAAAATATTATAGCTTTTTAAGCATTAAAAAAATAAAAACTTTTTAAATTAGTAGCTTTTACTTATAATATTCTCTGTATTTAAGCAGAAGCTATTGCTATTAAATATGTTTAAAGTTAGGCTTAGCTTATATATTCTTTTAACTGCAATTATATAGCACCTAAGCTTTTTTGCATTGCGCTTATTATTTTTGCCTACGTTTGCACTAATGCTATTAAAGAAAACAAAGTTTTATATAGCAATAAAAAAGCTAATTAGCTATTTAAAAAGTAGCTAAATGTTGCTAGAAATACTTTCTAGCTACTTATATTATTTTTATGTTTAGTATAAGCATTACTACTATTTGCTATATAAAAAAATAAAACTATTAAGCTTAAGCTTAAAAGTAATATTAAGGAAAATATTACTATATAAAGTTGCATAAACTTGCAAATTTTTAAATAGCTAGCATTAAGTATAATAAATCTAAATATAAAAAGGCATATTACTAGCAATAGTAGCTAACGCACTAAATAAAAAAAGCTTAAAGTAAAAAGCTAAATATAGTTGCTTAGCTATTAGCTATAGCAAAAAGTAGTTTATATAGCATTAAAACGCTATATAATATAGTTATAAAACCTAAAATAAGTTTTTTTATAAAACTTATATTATAACTTAGCTGCTATTTTAAATATATATACCTATAGCAAAGTATAATAAATTAATAGATTAATATATAAGTAGTTTATAGTAATTAATGTAATAATCTTTTTTTAAATTTTTTTTAAATTTTTTTAGATAAAATTTTTTACTTTTTTTTAAAATACTTGATTTATTAAAAAAGTAGGTTTATAATAAAATAAAAGTAGGTTTAGCTTTACTTACTTAATTTTTTTAAGCTTAGCTTATTTTACTTTTTAACTTATTTATATACTACTATTATACTATTAATTACTTTATAAGTAATTATTTTATAATTATTATATATTAAGTTTTATATGATTATATATTAAGTTTTAATTAATTTTTTTATTTTCTAGTATTATTGCTAACAAATTTAAAGCATTACTATATTTTTTTAATATTTAATTTTTTATAATTATATAGCTAAAAAAATCTTAGTAAGTAATTTTATTTTATATATTTTATATTAATTTTTGTACTAATTGCAAAACTAATTAATTTAAAGCAGTTTTAAGTTGCTTTATATACTTTTATATGTTGCTAGTTTAAAAAGTTACCTGCTTACTTACTTTATATTATTAGCTAATTATAGCTAATAATAATAATATAATTAACCTTTTTTATTTATTATATATTAATTTTTATATTAATTGTTATATTTTTATAAAAGATAGCTATAAAATAAATAGTTGTATTTTTTTTACCTTTTGCTTAGCTGCTTAATAAACTAAAAGCAAAAGCTATTTTAAAAGCAAGGTAGTTTAAAGCAAGCTAGCCTAAAGCAATACTATAATCTTAAGTAAACTGTTTGCTAGCAAGTTTTTAGCAAAGTTATAAAACTAAAGACCTTTAATACTTTTTAACTTGCACTTGCAAAAAAAAAAAAGTAGTTATAATAAATAAAAAAATATAGCATTTTAAAAAAAGTTGCTATAAATATTTTTTAATTAGTATAATATTAGTATATACTAATAGCTTTAAGTAAATCTATTTGCAATATTTTCTAAGCTTAATAATTTTTAAACAAATTATACTGCATTAAAAAAGTGCTATTTACTTATTTAATTAAAGAAATCTTGCAATTTTATAGTACTTATTATATTTAAAGATTTATTATAAATATGCTATTAAAAAGATTTAAAGTAGCTATTATCTTATTAATAAATAGTAAGATTTATATTAATTTTATGTTAATCTAGTGCTAATTTATATTTTAGCTGCAAATCTTAAAGTTATTTATGCTTAACATATTATTTTAATACTTAAAGACTTTTATTTTATTTTTAGCATTATAAAAATTATATAATATTATAATATTAATAGTTTTATTAGTACTAATTACTTTTTTACTAATAACTTTTATAATAAAAATTAATATAAAGCTATATAAGCCTAAGTTAATAAAGCAAAACAAGATGTAATTAATTAACTTATAAAAAAAAGATTTAAGCATGCTTGTTAAATTAAAACAAACAAAGCAAACAAAGCAAAAAAAAAAAAACAAACAGCCTAGCCTAATAATAACTAACCTGCTACTATTACTGCTACTAAAGATTTTAGTAATAATAGTAATAATTTTAATAGTAGTAATAATAATGTATTTTTACTAAAACTTATACCTTATATAGTTAAAAGAGCTAGCAGACTTAATAAACTAAAAAAAGCTAGTAGTAATAAAAGTAGTAAAAGTAATAAAAGTAATAAAAGTAATAAAGGTAATAAAAGCAATAAAAGTAGTAAAAGTAGTATAAGCAGTAAAAGTAGTATCTTAACGCGCTAGTAAAAAATTAGTATAAGATTAGTATAAGATTAGCACATCTTTAATTTTTTCTTAGCTTTTACTTAGTTTATTTTTAGATAGCCTTGCGCTAATTAATACAAGATTACTATATTAAGTTAACTTTTACTTTTATGCTTGGCCTAACTAAGCCTATGGGCTTTGTCTGGGGGCCTAACTAAGCCCATGGGCTTTAGCTGGGGGCCCAACTAAGCCCATAGGCTTTAGCTAGGGGCCCGCCAAGACCCATGGGCCCTTGGCGGGCCCCCATGGGTGCCCATCTCGAAAGCCTAGTCTGACCCATTCGGTTAAACCAGTTCAAGCCATCAGCCCTACGTGGACACGCCTCGACCTCGACGTCAACACTATTGTTTCAACACTATTGTTTCAGGGAGCAAAGCAAGCAATAGCCAGCAAGGATTCCGGGAAACAACACAGCCAATAGCTTGCCATCCGGCCACGTTCACGCACACGTCGCTGTTGTCATCCTACATACTTGGTAAACATGGCAGATGTCCCACTTCTCGTCACCTCGGAGAATTCCTCATCCGAGCGACGAATCACTCCATCATGGTCCATAAGCCTGCTAAAGACCAAGCTTGAACCTGTTACCGGCATTCCACCCTCATGCCAGCGTCTCAAATTGAAGACCTCGGCCAATGAGACCATTGCTATTGAAGCTGAGGACGAGGATGTCACGCTTCTCTCCAACTTCCACTTGGCCCCTTACGCCGAACTACAGGTAAAACTATACCCTTGGATACCCTTTTTATCAACCCTGGTGAAAGCAACAAGAGCAGCTTCGTCGAGATATTGGGAGCAATGTCTCACGGCTGTGTTGTGCGTTAGAGAACGCCTAATGCTAACGTCGTTGAAGATCATTGATACTCGGCCACCGGGCGCTAGGCTAAACTTCAACGACACATCTGGAATTGAGAAATATGTCATGCCTGTTGAAGAATATGAAAGGAAAACGGATTCGGTGCTAGCCTGGAAGAAGGCCGAGAAGCTCGGCCGATTCAATCCCGATGCCCCTACCCTCGAGAAGGCCAAGGTTGACGCCAACGAGCATGAGATCAAAAGCCGGGGCATCGAGCTTGGAAAGAGATGCAGGGTAGGCGGTGATGATGCACGTAGAGGTGAAATTAAGTTTGTTGGTGAGGTCAAGGAAATACCTGGCACCTTGGGGGCCTGGGTTGGTGTTCATCTCGACGAACCGGTCGGGAAGAATGACGGTAGCATAGGAGGCACTCGGTATTGGGGGGTCGAGTCCTCTCTCAAGCATGGCGTTTTCGTCAGACCAGAGAGAGTTGAGGTTGGTGATTGGCCAGTTCTCGACGATCTAGAAGACATGGAAGAGATATAACCCGCATTAGACTAGTCTATTGGTTTTTCGTCACAGCCCAGATCACTCTCTGCATGAATGTAAGCATGGGGTACCCTTCTTGCGACTCGGCTAATACCTTCAACAAAATGAATACAAGGCGATCCCACGCATGAGCTACTCTATCTCAGACCTTCTCCAGTCATCCACTGGCCGGCTGTGCATCCACGTACCGGGGACACTTTAACGCTTTGATTTCTGGGGAGGAAGGCAGATGCAAGTCGTTTCTGCTCTCAACGACTCCTGTCGTGTTCCTTCGCGAACATAATTCTCCTTCCACTACCTAGTCGGCGTTTTGTTTTTCTTATTTCCTTTCAAAAGCCTGAGGCTGCCAATAGGTGGTCGCGTGCCTCTAAGTAAAGTTCATGAAAGCAGCCTACCATCCCAATGTAACACGTCACGTAACAGATGATCTAGAATCAATTCCTCAGACGATCATTACGTCGCGCAGCTTTGCAGATAACGAACCACTATATCATTCCAAATATGAGTTCATAGTCGGCACTTCAATTCGAATAAGGCTGTGCTATAGCCTATAGGACGAACTATATGAGTTCTTCAGTGACCCCCCCCCCCCCCCCCCCTTCCCCCCCTGCTTAGAGCCATCAAGCCACTCGGCAACCGTAGGAGCCCTTGGAAGATCTGACATTGAGCGACGAACCTTGATCTTGCTCAGCACTGCAGCGCTACGGAAGGATCGCGTTTGCGCCGGGTTACACTCCAGGATTCCGAACCTGCCGAAGAACCAATACCATGTGGATTTTGAATTTGCGAAAGCTCGAGGGATTTTGAGGATCACCATGCCATGCAGCCGAACGGCGTTCGCTATGTACTTATGCATGTAATGAAACTCGGCGAGCACCGCAGGCACGCCCTGCTCCTAACGTACTTATCAAATTAATATACCGCTTACGTATGTAGATGGCTGACAAGAGGCGTCGCGGCCTCACGATGAACACAGCCTAGCGATTGTTTTTTTGTTTTTTTTTTGTTTTTTTTTGATACGGAGAGAGAGAGAAGATTGCATATTCAATAGTGTATGCTTTTTGATCTTCTATTCACGGGCATCGTTTACGGACTCACAGTGCCCATTGCAGCTTAAATACCCGGGCTCGGATTGTAGGGACGGACATACGTTTCTTTCCCGACATAGAAGAAAAACCATCCGGGACCGGATGGGATGCACAAACGGTACCTATCAACTGATTCCAAACTAGATCGACGTAATACATAATTCCGAGGCACAGTACAAGGGGTGCACATGGGTAACAGGCGACTTGAATCATAGATGATGATCCTTAATCACGTTTAAAATGCTATAAGGACTCGAATGAATCGATTTTGTACAACTACTCAAGTAAATACCTACTCGCCAGAGAGGCAGAGGGGGAGCTCGCGGGTAAATTGTTCGACCGATGGTCATGTTACACGACAGCCGGAAGCCGAACCATCTCTATCTAGCCTGTAGGTTCCCAGATAGGCGCGTTAGAACACTTGGAAGTGTCGGGAGATGGCTGAAGAGAGTCCTAGCTGACGTTGAGATAAAAAGGATCGGATCTGATGGCGTATTCGCACGAGACATGTTAATGAGGCAATTAATTAGGGTGACACGGTAGCGCACAACAGTCAATCAGTCGAACCATTCCTTGCTTAGGTACCTGTAGCAACAACGACCATGCCATGCACGCCCGGAATGATAAATATCACGCTGTAATATATGCTGTTAGAGAGGTTTGACTTGGGTTAAAGGACTCAAACGCTGTCGGTCTCGGAAAAAATCTGAGGCAAAACGGGGTTATCATGCTGTGCGCAGGTGCGGACTCCGAAGCGTCGCCGGCTCAATAGCTAGAGATCAATAACTGCGCAGAGCCGCAAAAGTGGTTATACAGTATACTGCATGTACATACACACGCGCGCGCACGCGCACATATGCTTAGTACTGGGCATAGCACGTACGAGATAGGCACGGAGACTTCATATATAGCCATTCGTTTATTCTAGAAGCAAGATTCTCAATGATTCCAACCCCCCCCCCCCCCCCCCCCCCCCCATCCAAGAATACTAACCTCCTATATAGACATGGGGGCTGCTGCAGGTCTTACATACTACTACTATGTAGGTAGCAGATATAAGTAGGTATATTATTCTTTGGGGTTTCAATAAGTAACTTACTGGCTCCCGAGGTTCGAGTAAGGAAAGGGAGGGGGCCGGGGGGGTTTCAAATTAGCACGGGCACAGGCACTGCACTGCACGGCACGGGGACCTATGTACACAGGATACAGGATACACTACTACAATACGACACTACTACATATACTACATATACTCTATATACTATATGAAGTACCTATGGTAGGTACACATGCACGCAGGTAGGATGGACGATGGGATGGACGGTAGGATGGAACGGTGGATGGATGGAGGTTTGAGGGTAGTATTACTATTTTGTAGTGTACTTGAAATGTATACGTATACTCTTGCTTGGCAGCAGCCAATTGGCGTGTGATATGCAACTGGGCTGCTATAATGTCTTGGGTCAATTTATAATTTATTTGGCAATGGGTTATTCTTGTCGAATACATGTTGGTGATTCCAAATCCTTTTAATTTTTTTTTTTTCTCTGATCACATTCCCTCTACTACCTCACCTACCCTCTTCTGTACGCTACTATACACCGAGTAATGCAAATTCATATCGAATCCATCCCTGCAACTCCCACCAACAGCCTAGAAAGGAACGGGAAGTCCGCTTTTTAGTGTTCCCCCACAGGACCTACTGCTATCGTAGACTAGGAGGTAAGTGTTATTATCTACTAAGTAGGTGCTGATCTACTATACCATACCAGGTAGATTAGGTACTGCCCGAGTATAGTAGATACCCGTAGGTAATAGGGAAGTAAGTTAAGTGTCTCTAGAGACATTTTACAGCGTCCCAGGTAGCTATAGGTACCTAGGGTTTGTTACCTACTTACGTACTTACTTAAGGTAAGTAGGTAAGTACCTACATGTAGGTAGAGGTAGGAGAGGTATACTTACACAGGTATCTACCACCTAACACACAACACACTGCACTACCTACATATGTACATATGTACCTCTTAGTAACCTAACACTTAGTACATTATGTACCTACCTACAATAGTGTAGTCTAGCGTGGTGGTGTACATACTAGTACTAAGTATACACAGCCGGCTCACTCAATGCCGCTGTCCGTCATCATCCTGTTGCAACTCGTTCAATAGCCTTAGCCTCTACACTAATCTTGGTAACGGGACTCATCACCCTGTCTGTCATCTGTCATCACAAACCCCCAAACTCTGTTTCTTCGTTCCAGTTGCAGGTTCCCGGTATCTATCTAACTACATGTCATGTCTCAATCCTAGCGATGTCTTCGTTTTCTGCCTCTCAGATATCAAAATTGTACTAGCATAGCATGATAGCATGATAGCATAGCATTTTCCATTTGCCATTTTCGTCTGTGGGGTTAAGTTACTCGAAATCGAAACCGCATAAGGTGCATCCCCAACCCGCACTCTGCTGTGTACGTCCGAGAGATCAAACACCAAGTCGACCCGGCGCTTCTTCCACCGACCTATACCGTTGCAAGTCGTTGCGAGTCGTTGCGAGTCGTTGCGAGTCGTTGCGGTACCCTGTCGCCGATCAAGAAGCCGCAGAAACACGACCTGGGTAGATCGATCACTCGCTACCCGAGATCCTGTCTCTAGGAAAAGCCAACTCTCGGCAGGCTGTTTGTCACCCTTCACCGAGGCGCCGTTGCAATACCCTCAGATGCGACAAGCCCTCCCTTGACGTTATCGCTGTTGACCGCGGGTTTCTGGGCGTTCTAGATACCCTAATACCTACCGCCCAAGCTCACGTAGCCCACGTCCCGCAAACCCGCAAACCCGCAACCCACCGCATCCGCATTTGCATCTGCATCTGCAACCCGCCTCGCCCCTTACCTGTGACCGTACCTCGTCCTGCTTGTATCTATATCTATTCTAGAAATCCCCGATAGTCCAAAAACACTAGCGCATTGTGTGAGCCTGAGACATAGTTGAGAATGGCGGTGGCAGCCCTAACCGCCCTTGTTGCGAAGGCGTGGTTCGCCTTAAGCATCGCATCCCTCGCATCCCTTGCGTCCGCTCAAGATGCCTCCGTTGCTCCTCTGGATCTCGCAGATTACTTCTTCCGGTCGAAGATGACGCTGAGTATTCAAACTGCCGAAACCGCTGAGAATGCGCCCTACGGACCGTCGTACGATGTCGTGCCGTTGACAGCCGAAGCTGGGCTCCAGCAAACCGATGTGTCCAAGGTAGGTATCTACGATCTTCAAGTCCCGGCTACCATTCCTTCATTTTCTCGTATATTGTCAAACTGTGGCTGATGATGTACGACCAGATACCGGAAGTCAGCGGCGACCTCGTCATACTTGACTACTCTAATTTCACCGGAGTCAACTACCAGGGCAAGATCATTTTCCTATGTTGCGATGCGGCATCTAACAGTGATCCCAACATGCTTTCGCCTGATCGCATGTTGAACACCATCATGAGCAATTCCGATGCACCGGCCGCCATTTTGCTCTATAGCACAACAAAATCAATGTGCGTTGTTGGGGGCGAGCACCTGACATACAGCCTCCTTTGGTCCATGGCGAGCCAAGTTGACGCCGAGAAAGTACACAGCGTCATTGCCACAACCAATACAGATCAAATTCTAGCCTCAATCACGCCCAGCGCAGAGAAGGTCAATAGCCAATCGCAACAACAAACCCCAATCGGTGGTACTTCGTCTATTGCCATGAGCGTTCTGTACAGCATTACGGGTCTGATTACCCTCCTCTTTTTGCTCATCATTGCTACCGGAGCCGTACGCGCACATCGCAATCCCGAACGATATGGTCCGCGAGCAAGCGCTAATGGCAGGCCGCGCCGGAGTCGTGCGCGAGGACTTGCTATGGCCATGCTCGAAACCTTGCCCATCGTCAAATTTGGGGAATCCGATCAAAGAAAGCCCGACGAGGAGAACGCACTCCAGGCTGTTGCCAGGACCGAGCCCCAACCCCAAGATGCTTCACAGGGAGTAACGGAAGGCGCATCAAACAATGTTGCGACATCCGAGTCATCTTCCGACGCAGCCCAGGATACAATCTCGCGGCATGAGCCGGAGAGCGCATCTGTCCCGACTGGTTCTACCCCAGACAAAGCGAAAGAAGAAACCAAGCCCGAAGAAGACCATCTAGGCTGCTCAATCTGTACAGAGGATTTTACTGTGGGCGAAGATGTGCGAGTTTTGCCTTGTAATCACAAGTTTCACCCGGCTTGTGTAGACCCGTGGCTCGTGAATGTTTCCGGCACGTGCCCATTGTGGTAAGTTATCATTTTTGCTGTATCCCTTTTTTTTTAATATAGGAGGCTAACACTAGCTCTATAGTCGCCTGGACTTGCGGCCACCAGAGGATATTGAGCGCGAAGAGAACGGCGAGGCAGCTGGATCACAAGACGCCACAGCCGCGACCACGGCTAACGGCCATCTAGCTCCTCCAGCCGAGACTAGTCAAACGCCAGAACCACCAGCAGCAGCCGGTGAGGAAACACATAGACGACGCCGGTCCAGACTGTTTGACTGGAACAGACTGCGCCATGCGTCCGTAGATGAGCGTCTCCAGGCTCTACGCCAATATAGGCAGTCGCAGCAGGGCGTGGATCCAACCTCCAGCGCTGTGGACGACGAACGTCGCCATTCCAGGTTAACCGATCGAATTCGGGAGAGGTTCCATCTTCGGGGCGATTCGCGAAGCAGCGCGGCGGCCCCTGAAGGCTCACTTCCACCTGCTTCGACTCAGCAACACTAAGTTTATCGTCATAAACCTATCGCGTAAAACCTGATTTCTACGAATTGATGAGCACGATTATGGGAACTGTGTTGGTGCACACTCTTTTCAAAACTGTTTAGCATTACAATTTATCGGAGCATGTAATAAGTGATGGTGGGCATTAACTGCATCGTTAGGCGTTTGGGGGCGCATCATCGAGCTATCTGGTGGTTATCGATCCTTATTCGGTTTGCGAGAAGGAGGATCACGAGGCCATTTTCTGGAATGTACCATGATACATTAAACAGAGTGGATGGCAGCATATTGGGCTAAGCAGGCATAGCTGAACTGTAACATAGCAGTCCGGGACATGTGTGTACATACATTTTATGATAACTCAGTTACGTTACGACCACAAGCCTCTCTCTCAACTGATTAGGTTCTGCGTGGTGTGGGTGTGTATTAACTTAGTCATTCTGGTTCCATCCACTAAACCTTAGTCGAACCGGACGACAAACGATGTAACGCTACCACAGTAAACCCAGAGTCACGGTTTCGACTCCCAAGATCTATACTACTCTCACTATACGTCACTTCCCACCCATCTATAGCGAGCATGTTAAGACATGCAGGCAGAGTGTGCTATAAGTCGGTACACATATATGCCTCCCCAGGAGTCGAACGGTAACCGCCAGCACGGCCCCCCTTTCAACTACGAGTCGTCGGCAATCCGTGTTTCAGTCATGTTCATAGCGCAAACGCCATGTCCCTCGGTCTTCTGGCTCAGCGGTGTCGTCGCAATACATTTGGCAAGTAGGTCGTGCATATATGGAGAAAAAGGAAGATGGATAGAAAGAAGTAGGTGTTCCCTTTACGTCGAGGTGATGGGGTGTTGAAGCCCCTGCGCACGTGGTGTGAACTCCCACACTCGTTGGTAACGGCCTCGCTTCCGTTACCGTTTGCATGCCGTTGTGAGGCCGTGATTGACACACCCGGTTTCTGTCGGTTTCGGTTCACTTGGTAGCTAGTGTGGCGTCACCCACCTCCCTCCGGGAGAGAGTCCTGCTAGACTTCATTCGCCCTTCGCTTGTGCGGCTGATGTGTTGACTTAGGGGGTTGGGTAGGAAAGGGAGGGAGGGATACAATGAGTCGAATCGCCAAGCTCGCGTCAACCCAAGATTCAAACATCCCGACGCTATAAACCCAGGCTGGACCTACCTTACCCCTACCTAGAGACATGGCTTGCTATCTCAGCCGCCGTCCGCCCATGGGATGTAGCAAACATGACGAAGTCCAGAGACACGCGGTTGGTTCATCTAGTGTGTTGTTTCTCGACCCTGAACCCTGGGAAAAACAAACGCCTCGAAGCTGAGCTTTCATCTCGCTTCGTAGGGCGTATCCTCGCCATTGTCTCTCGTATCAACTGTGTTCAACGCCACGAGGTGCTTGTACCTCCTCTGAGGCTTATAAATCATCTGTTTCGCAGCAATATAGGCTATACTATATGAGAGATACGTAATACCGCACTTAAACCCAACCACACGTCTCCATCCACGTCATTATTACCCCCCCAGAATCTTAGCTTTCTCTCACTACCTTACCTACACATCTAACCTACCATTTCCCCAGCCTGCTCTTACACATAAAATCACCAACACCGTCACCTCCTCCTTCTCCTCATCCCTCGGAGATTCAATCTTAGACGCCCCCAACCTCCCCACCCTTACTTCCCACCCCTCCCCCCCTTTTCTTTTCCTCCATCGCCCGGGGTCGCATCGAAGGTGATGTAAGTGTCATCTCGCAAGATGCTTACGAAATCAGATTAATCTCGCATATTCATCACATCGTCACAGTAGCATTGGCGTGATGTCACGGTTTTTTTTTTTTTGCGTTTTTATTTTGTTTGTTTGTTTGTTTTTTCGCGAGGAAGGGTTAGGTAGCTATCAGGTTTTTAGACTTCGGCGGACCCGATCTCCCACGTGTGATCGAGACTATATGATTAGCAAGAATCCGAGCTAGAGTACCCCTAATCCTTGTTAGAATACAGAATAATGTTGGGGATAATGAGATCTATGCTTTTCATGCCCACTGCTACACCGACAGGTGTGGAATGGTCCTACTAGCAGCTACTGTGGATCGCGTAAAACATAAAAAGCTTATTTACAGTTATATGAAACCGTCTGGCGAATAGTGAAGGGTGGCAAATCGTTTCTTAATATTTCATGTGCTCGTAAATCTATCCTTTTGTGCTCCTGTCGGGAAGAGCCAGGTTTCCCTTTACCCGGCCATGCTTAATCTTTCCTAAAACACACAATGATTGCCGGGCCATACAGTTGGGCAGCACCTGAACAACGAGGGCACCGGTAAACAAATTCCAAAAAGCGGATATCTTCAATCATATAAACTATGTACAAAGAAGTGGAAAGTAATATTGAAAGAGAACATTCCCAATATACATCAGATTTCCCTATATGGTGGTAGAAGCAAAGGTGGACCATATAGGGCCTAGATACGCTTAAGAGAGGCCAGCGTAGATCTTTCCATAGGAGCTTAGCTGAGTAGCAGAGGAAAAGAGCTCGCCTACACTAGCCATGAAGTACGAGTATTTCTCAACGAAGCTGTACTCGTCGGTTTCGAGAGACTGGACAATAGTGCTCATGAAGTCATCAATGCTGTCGCTCTGGGCGGCGAACTCGGTTACCCAAACCGGCTTGCCATCGCAGGCTGTGTGAACATCTTTGAGGTGCTGGAGGAAGAGGCTCGCGCCGCTCTCGCCGCCGGGTCCATACCAATGGGCAACGCAGAAGTCAACTTGACACTTGCCGTTACAAGCGCTGAAGAATTGCTTAAGCCAATCAATACCTTGGTTCGCGTTCTCGCTGCTGGAAATAGCCGGGGAACTGATGCGAGCCTTCGAGGCGTAGGGGTTCATCCACTGAATGTGGCCAGAAGCAGCGTCCTGAGGAGACATGTTCGCTTGGCTAGCAATATCAGGTTCGTTGAAACCTAGTAAGGCATCAGCACCCTTGGAGATAGCCTCAGTCGCATAGCCATCCCAGCCGTTAGAATGGTCGGAAGCAGGAGACCAGAGCATAGGGTAGTAGGTCACTCCATTAGGCAAGTCGCTAGTGGAAGATCCCCAGTTGTAAGCCCAGGATGCCTGTCCACCTAGAGCAAGGAATTCCTCGACTAGGCTTGCGTCATTGTAGGCGAGACCACGCTTGCCACCACTGCTTGCAATGGTGGTCGTCGTGGGCTTAGACGAAGCAGTAGTGGCGGTCGTGAGAACGGCCGAAGAGGTTGTGGGAACAACAACGGTAGGTTCCTTGATCACAGAAGTGGCCTCAGTTGTCGGAGTGCTCTCAGCAGCTGTAGTTGTGGGCTTTACTGCAGTGAGCATGGTAGTCGGAGTCACAGTGGGAATGGTGGACGTGGTTGGCTCAGCAACAACAACAGGTGTAGAGCTGTCCGAAACACTAGACTGCTGCTTCGAGTGGCTATGATGAGGCCGATGTACCTTAGTCGTAGTTGTCCATTCGGTTGCGGTAGAATAGAGAGTTGTAGTAACCTCGTCGGCGGCAGCGGAGACGGCAACAGATGTGGGTTCCTGGCCGGCGGTGACGACGACCGTGTAATAGTCAGTGACAACAACAGTCTCGGTTGCGGCCCAAACAACTTCTCGCTTATCGGCATGTACATGCTGATGACCATGACCAGCAGTGACCTCCTTCACGGCAGCGGCGGCGCAGAGCGCCATCAGGCTTGCCTTTGAATGCATAGTGAATATGATTGATATCGGATTGTGGTTGCAAGTGGTTGAAATCTAATACCAGAATATCTGGGTTAATGTGTAGTGGTAACACTTGTTTTGTTTCTTTTTCTTTCCGGGGCGTGAAAGAGTGTTGCGGTGCCAGCAGTTCGCAAGGGAAGGTCAAGACGTATCAAAAGATATATCGTCAAGTGAAAAGGAATGGAAGAAGTCCAAATGGTATCTCTGTAGTCAACGCTCTGCGTAGTGCAACGACGATGTGGAGGAAGAAAAGCAAGTTGCGTATACGAGTCTGTCAAAGACCGGGGGTAGCTTTATGCGTCGACGGGGAAATTGCCGAGTGGCACAGTCAAACGTTGCTAGGGTGGCTTCTTTATGTGTTGTCTATGTCCTGTCGAGGCTGTCGAGATTGCAGAGCAGCACAAATATAAAGAACGCAAGATGATGGACCTAAGGACGGACGTAATCAGGATGGAAGTCGAGGCTGGCGACCGGTAGAAAGGAATGTGGGTGGAAAGAGATCAAAACCTGGATCGCGGGGTAGTGAAGAAGCGGAAAGGGAGAAAAGAATGTACGACGCTGCAAGGTCGGATGGGAATACATATACCTACTAAGTAAGAGAAAAAGGAACGAAAGCAAGATGAGGCGAGGAGGAGGTGACTGTGTGAGTGTGCGTGCGTCTAAGCGTGGTGGTGTGTTAAGCAGACAAGCAGTACGTACAGTACGTACCTAGGTACTGCGGGGCCGACGGGGGGTCCATCTGACGATACGGATGAGTGTAAAAATGGGGCCGACATACTAAGTAGGGAAAAAGCTGCAGGTACTGCAGATACTGCAGGTTCTGTACCGTAGTGTACACCTTGCACAACATGACCGGCGCCAGGGCAGTGCCAGGGAACGGCTGTTCTACCTGCACCAAGGTCACTTGGCCCGGTCAAATTAGCGTCAGCCACAGGGGCTTTCAGCGCGCGCCAGGACAGAACTAGGGTAGAACCAGGGGCCGGATAGTGCTGAATAGCGCTGGGTAGCTCTGGGTAGCGCTGGGTAGTGCCCGATCAACCGCGCCAGTTGGTACCTGTCAGCGTCAAGTCCCGCTAAAAAAGGAGCGATCAGTGCAGCCGGTTGGGCGGGTCGGCGGGCCAAGCTTTTGTCTCTCTGACCCAAGTGGCTGGATGCAAAAGCTTGCCAAAGCCCTGAAACCAGCGATCCCAAATCCTCATTGGCTATTCTAAGTACTCAACAAGCACCTGCAGGGGGTTCGACGTTCGTGGTGTTTAAAAAAAAAGTTTGCTACCTCCTAGTACCTATATTCTGGGTCTTTGTCAGGGCTGATAGAAAGGATTTCCGGGTGGATTGACGGTGTTCTGGACGCTCCGGATCAACATGTTTCGGATGTCTCTCTCTCTGTCTCTCTGTCTCTCTGTCTCTCTGTCTCTCTGTCTCTCTGTCTCTCTGTCTCTCTGTCTCTCTGTCTCTCTGTCTCTCTGTCTCTCTGTCTCTCTGTCTCTCTGTCTCTCTGTCTCTCTGTCTCTCTGTCTCTCTGTCTCTCTGTCTCTCTGTCTCTCTGTCTCTCTGTCTCTCTGTCTCTCTGTCTCTCTGTCCACCTACTTACACTACGGTCGGTACTGTACATAAAGTACCTAGGTACTACTAGGATATATATCTCTTAGTATACTACTACTACGCCGCAGAAAGATCTCGATTGTTATGTCCCAACTGCGTAATAATCGACGTCTCTACCTCTGATCTACCCACCCGGTTCCCACAGAGCCTCAAAGTATGTACTAGTATGTGTGCGCACAACACGTTGTGATATCGATAGCAGCAACAAATCTTGGTATAGGTACCTCATAAGTTATAATCGTGGCGTTGATGTTGGCGGTTGGGTTGACGATGGCGGGCGATGTGGATGATGATGACGACGCTGCACACGCAGCCATCATCAAATGCACGCTGGCCTCCTTTATCGTCGCTCGTCCGTAGATGCTTAGTGTATTTTATATGTACACTCCAGAATATAGGTACAAGGGTATACGCACAGCTTACGTATTGGGTGTAGGTATTGGTCACGGTATGGAACCTCTGGCCAACATGTTGGCGGTGCCGTCTGGCGGCGCAACGCTCCTCAGCTACTGTAGCACTATATGCCACTATTCCTTCTCTCTTGACCAATCGTTTGGCAGACAGTGCGGTGGACTGTGGCTCGTAAGACCAACAGGTGTAGGTGTACCTGGTTTTCACACCCCAACCAGAAGCCCAACCTCCATCCCTGATGACAGCCGTATGCAGGTACACTACACCAAGTTCTGACCAGGACTTTTTGGCTGCAAGGAACGGCGCGGACCAGGACACGAAACAGACGAATCGGACGAACTGTGTGGAGATGTCAGCAAAATGTAATCCCCCCAAGAAAAAAGCCACAGTTCCGGATAATCCGCTGGGTCTATTTTCGTAGGACCAGAACAGCTCTCGGCGACGACGTCGACTTCCTGGTGTGGTAATGCTTACGCTACCACCTTACGAACGATCAAAGAAACCGTATTTGACCGTTCCTTTGCATGCGTCCGGTCATCGCTTTCCAGCCGTCGACTAGCACAAATTTGTGTGAGTTGGAGAGCTCAAAACGAAGCCGACGTTACTAGGTACGTTATAAGTGTAGTAGCCATAGTACGGTTGTCGGAGAGCATCCACTACCTTGCAGGCTTTTACCTGGCTTTACCTGGCATAATGGTTCCATTAGCAAAAACAGGTAGTTGTACAAATAAATGTACAGATTACAGCAGGGTTTTTCATCCCTACCCATACATTGAAGGCCAGGCTAATCATGTTCGACATACAATTGCGTGCAACCTGGTATAAATTTGCTCACTTATTAGGTCGCTTTGTTTGTCTTGGAAATCCAACCTGTCACACGCGAGTCATTCATAAGACTACGAATGCAAATTTCAAGAATCCAAGACGATTTGATAGTGCCGGAACTAGCGTACCTACTTACAGTATGTGCGCAGACATGTGTGCACTTGGGGCCGATCAGAAGTCGATCAACCGGATCCGCAAGCTTGGTTGTCCACGCAGAATCCACGCAGAATCCACGCACCAGTGAGGGTTAATGGCTTGCTTACACGACACACCACTTACCTGGTGTAGATGGCGGTTTCAACTTACGCAGTGCACCGGGATTCGATTCGACCCACGTGGGTACTATTGGTGCCTCACCTACACAACACAACACTACGCTACGTAGTACACTACTACCCAAAGTCATTAGCTAGATACTGCTTACATATACCTAAGCAGAAGCTACCCAGGGAGGTTAGGTAGTAGGGAGGAGTCGAGGACAGGACGTGGACGTGGGCAACGTAAACAGTGACAGGTTGCTCCGCTAAGACTCCCCCGGCCAATGGTCTAGGCCCAAGGTCTGCCCAAGCATACTCCTCTCCTGGCTGTAGCTCGGTATGTTAGTCTACCTAGCGAGGTATGGATGCACCCGAAAAACAGGGAAGCTCTACCTATAGTGCTAAGTAGGTACTCTGCTCAGGTGTACAAACAAAACGCCTTGGCTGTTGTGCCCTCCTGAGTGCCCCTCCTGACAGGCAGGCAAGGGTGGTGACAGGTTGGTTATACCAACACCAAATCCTCACAATCACAGTGAAACAGGAACGAGATTATCTCTCTAATCGTGGCGTAGGTAGGCCTATCTCTAGGGCTGGATTTTAATATCGGATACTAGTATATCAGTATATCATGAGATAATCATGAAAATACACTACCATAGGCTCGGTATGTGCGACACACAGGAGCGAGCACGTTTGCCAGTCACATTCCGGAATCGCGCCCTCCAGAATGAGACAGTCACCGTCTACAGGCGGCACTTTAATTTGAAGGAAACCGGTGAGCATTTTTCGGAGTATTCTCAATTCGTGGTGTTGTGGCATTGGCCTGGAGGTCTCGTACGACAAATCTCATCCGAGACTATACCGTTCTGTCCCTTTATACTTGGTTGCCGTTTCTGCCCTCGAGGCCCCCTGTATCAGCCATCCTACGGCTTCTCGCATGAACCACCTCAATTGCCGCTGGACGCTCTTCTCTGGGTCGACCTAGGTATCTAGCCGCAATCTTGCCGGTAATGTCTATATGCATAGAGTGTATGTGCGCGATTGCCCAATGGCGGCAACAATAACGCAAGGCATCGGAACTTGATCCGATGTAGATATCGGGGACACTTCCGCGATTGGTCAGCCCACCTGATAATGTATACACCGCAGACTTCATTGAGACGTCAACCTGTTACCTATCGAATCCATTGCATTGCTTACAGAAATTACATATCGAGCGATGCTTTGTTGTTGATTCGTGATCTCAGACTTTTCCACGGTCGCTGGAATTATCTCCGGCACCGCCACGAGGTCAATGTACCACCAGCTAGGACCAAAGGGAAAAGTGCTTGAATCTCACCACTCCCCTCGGTGTCCCATTTAAGGTTATAGCATTTAGGCAGGCATCTGGCAGACGCGAGCAATGAGAGGCTTACTGTTTCTCCGTTCTAGGGTCCTTCAGGTGACGATCTTCTTACGTCGGCACTAGTTTGACTTACATATCAACTCACCAACTGACAAGGTTTCTAGGAGCCCCTGTTCTCTCAGCGCGTTGCGCAGCTCGAAATAGCAATAGAGATTCGATTGCGATGAGGCATAGGAATACTTGTTTAAGCCGCGACCTACATTCGAACAAGTGATCAGAGGTGCCAATAAGGTGTGGCGGACAGTACCGAATTATGTACATTAATGGAAGACATATACTAGCGCGGCATGACTGCTGACCGCCATCAACCCCTCAACTCTCCTCGTCCTTTCGGAAACAGGCAACACCTGCCTTCGAATTAGTCTCTTGGGGGGATGCCAGCGATAATTCGAGGGACCTCGTCAAATGGGAGATCTCTGCGTCTCGCGACCTGACTCGGAAGAAGTGAGGTTGCAATATTGCCAAGACTTGGATGCTGGTGCTTGCTGGGGCTTCGGTGCAGGGTGACGATGATGTTGATGATGATCATTTACGGCTACGCATGAGACATTTCACCCCAGACTTGAAGGGGCTTCGGCAGGCCAATAACAGCTGGTGTACTCAGCCCTAGATCTGCTCTTTCGGGAACACTGCCCCGATTAGACACGTGATTGACTTAGATAGTCCTTATGTTGCTTGGCACCAAAGCACTCCATTACTTCTAGAAGCTTATCCAAGAACGATTGGAACCTTTCGGGACTCATGATACGGAGGAGGCTCCTTTCAAGTCTCTTTGCCTTCAGTGGACTCGCCTGAAAGTACATTGGCTTCAATTCAGCAAAAATATATGCTGCGATACTCGGCATGGAGCCCATAGACTTCAACCAAACTACCACCCTACCCCTCCTAACCCTGGGTAGCAACAATACCGAATTCGACTATGCAGCTTACCTACAGGACGAAGAGCTGGATTACCTCGCAGAGGCTGGCTCTTCGGAGTCGGCGTCAGTGATGAATGAAGTTGCCTCTGCTAGCGTTTCACCACCCACTCCTTCTGCTATCATTAAGAGCAATTCCAGCCAGAAACCGAGATTGGAGAGAAGAGGCCACACCAAGAGCCGTCGTGGGTGTTACAATTGCAAGAGGCGGAGGATTAAGGTAGTTCATTCGCACTACGGTTCGTACCTGATGTGACTAAAGCCGGCCCTATAGTGCCAGGAGACTCGACCGTCGTGCGGGCATTGCGTTAAGACGGGCCTGAAGTGCGAATATCCGCTCGTTCCCCAGATCACGCATCAAGTGAGTCACATAGGTTGAAATCGAGCTTCCTCTGTACTGATTGCTGGATAGCCGCAACACCAAATTCCTCTTTTTAGTCTCCAAGACATGCGTTTCTTCCAACACTTCCTCTTGACCTGTTCTCCACATCATCCGTTAGGAAACGACTCGATTTGGACACATGAGGTACCATGTTTATCTCAAAATGTAGGTCATCCCAGTCTCGGACGTCTGAAATACTAATAGATATCTTAGCACGAGTATCTCAGTACGTCTCTAGCATCTACCTGACAAACCCCCCCAAGCTACCCTAGCCGCTTGTCTCGGGATTTTTTCCTCTTTTCCTTAATGGCAAATCCCAGTTAACATTCACGGACTAAAAAAGACGTTGGCTAAAGGTTGTGGTTTTAGTGCACGCTATTCTAGGTCTTGCAGCTTCCGACTTAATGGTACAAGAACCGAGCCTCGTCACCTTCGCCATGGCGCACCGATTGAAGGCGATCAAAGCCATCAAGAAGACGCTCACTGACGTCCCTAAAACAAACACGTTTGAGGAAGGAAACGCGCTGCTCGCGACGTGCTACGCCCTCACTTTCCAATCAGTCATGCTCGATGACGGCATGGCAGAGTTCATGACGTTTTGTCGAGGTATTGTCATTGTAGCCATTCAAATGTACTGCAAGGGAGCAAAATTCATCTTCTCCAAATTTCTCGGCGACGAGCAGATGGTTATGCTGCAGCCTCTGATGGAATCCATACCCCCCATCCAGAAGGACTGGACCGACATGGCCGTGGCTAACATCGTTGCTCTCGAACCCCTCTGCAAACAACAAGTTGAAATCGAATACCACCAGCACATCACCAATATTGCAAACGCTCTCTATACCTCTTCATTTCTAGGTGAGTTTCTAGCTACATGGTCCCCAATGCTCTGGGCCGGATTCTGACCATTTCACTAGCATACCAATTGCTCTGCAAACACTAGTAAGTATAACTATTCTTACTGTGTCTCATAGGCTTCGTTCTTGCGGCGTAAAGCCACATATTTACGCATCGAGGTCAAATCCAACCCGATCCAACCTTCCACTCTAACACTTGAATTAGTGGCTGGTGGATGCAAATTCCACACGAGAATTTCCAAAATCTCATCAATAGCGAAAACCAGGTGTGTTTGCTGCTTGCTTCGCACTGGATTGCCTTGAAGCAAATCATGGCCACCATCACCGGCGTCGAGCATAGCCAGCGGCCGCAACAGCCAGGCCGAAAGGACGGCGATATGGACCTTGGCATGGTCAGGTGGCTCAAGTACATCAACCGACAGGTCGACGTCGATCATCAGCAGTACAACCAGTGGCCTGTCTGGGTTGAGGCGCAGCTGGACATAGATCTCGGTTACTTTGGCAAAGAGGCGCATCATTAAGAGACACTTCTGATAATACCTATCATATGTACGAATTGGGATATCCTCATTACTATCGATACTGGTACAATATGGTTGGCGGGCTCATATCTTCACTCCAGATTATCTACCTACATATTGACTCCAATCTTAGAAACAACCACAGCTGGTGTCCATATCTCTACGGTTAGGTGACCACGGTCTGTCTGTCTGCCTGATGGCTCAGGAGGCGCCTGGTTGTTCATCTATCCAACAAACACGCTGTCTTGGCCGTAATTGCAACATCCCGCGCATGCGCACTCCACTCGGGCGTGAGTCAACGCCGGCAAGCCGCTTTTCGAAATGGAACTCTTGAAGCCCGAGACAATCGGCCGAATAAGACTCGCCAGCACAGGTCTACACCGCCACATTAGCGCCAAATTACCCCTTTCGTGTAGGAGCGACTAGGGCTCTCATGCACCTC
The DNA here is from genome assembly GCA_004353285.2 of Xylaria grammica. Taxonomy (NCBI): domain Eukaryota; kingdom Fungi; phylum Ascomycota; class Sordariomycetes; order Xylariales; family Xylariaceae; genus Xylaria; species Xylaria grammica. Next base: position 5,287,361 of record NGZP02000009.1, read on the forward strand.
GCTTTCGTCGTATTTCGCATGCGGCGGGCGGTTTATTTAGTCGCGTACCAAGAAAAACCCCGGCTCCTGCTGCCGATCGGGCGGACCACGCCACTGTCCGTCGCCCTGTCTTAGGCAAGCTTCGCCTTAGTGGTAAGGCTGGTTTCCTCTAGCTGCTAATCATCCCGGCCAATCGCATCTACTGGGAAGTCGTCATTACGATATCATCTCAACTAGGAGGATTAGGTAAGTCTCGAGAGGATAGAAGGCAAAATGGTCAAAGCCACTGCTGCGCCCTTTCTTACCGAGATTGATTGGTATGGGCTCTCTCTTCACGTCTTCCCGTCGTATTTCAGCATTTGGCATTCGCATTCCCCGTATTGCGAGAATCCTTGGCATCGTGGCTTTTCGGAGCCCGTGCCGTAGCCTCAATGGCAAGTATACACCAACTCGGAGGTTAGATATATAGGTAGACGTTTAACTCGCGGCAGGTAGGTAGCTGTTTATCAGTAGGATGGAAGAAGGCACATTCATTGTAGAAGAGAATATCATCCTACCACTAACAACGCCAAAATCATATACGACATTTCCCGTTTCTTTTACCATCGCCGCATCTACAGGTGCTTTCAGAAACCCATCGGAATCGTGAAGATGACGTCAACCGCACCACCATACCACATCACCAATAGATCAGAAGCGTCCTTGAGAGCGCCCACGCTACCTCCGTATACAGAGCACGCAGGCGCAATCTCAGGGGACGAGGATATCGAGCTGGCAAGCCTATCGCCCTCAACATCAGCCTCATCTTGCGCGCCAACGACAGCAGCGGGGCCCTCGTGTTCCGCTGACTCGATCTTCACGCCCACAAAACAGCTCCAGATCCAGACTCCGGGAAAAAGCATTCTCTCCGCCCCGACCCCGGCGCGTCCCGACCCGATCCCGATCTTCGAGCTGACGCCCTCGGGCCACCTCGACCGCCCCCTGTACCTCTCTGTGCGCCCAGAGCGCGGCTCCGGCTCGTGCTTCCTGACGCACGGCGACGACGAGACGCAGGCCCCGCTGACGACCACGACGTACCGCTTCGGCCCGGGCCGGCGGCCCGTCGTGGTGCTCGGCGATCCAGCGCGGAACCCAGCCATAGGCACCGGCGTGCAGGGAGGCGAGGGCTCGCAACCAGACGAGCCCGAGGGCCAGGGGTTCGAGATCGCGGGGCGCAGCGTCTTCTCCCGCGCCGTCCGCTTCGGCGTCCCCGGCCTCGGCGCCTTCGGGTGGCGCTACGGAAACGCCTCGGAGCGCGCGGCGGCTGCCGCCGACAGCCTGCTCGTGTGCGAGGTGTTCCTGCCGGCGGAGCACCACAAGGCGCGCATCGGCGCACGACTCGGCTTCGGGAAGCACGGCGAGGAAAGCAAGGGGAAAGACGTGCCGCGCCGCGTCGCGCAGCTCGTGCGCAACGAGACGCTCCGCAGTCCCGGGAGCACGCGCTCGTCGGCCGGGAACGGGGGACGCCTCGTGCTCGACTTGAGCGTGTTCGACGAGAAGCTCCGCGAGCGCGTCGAGTGGCTTGTTGTCACCACCGCTGTCACGATGCTGAAGCGCGAGGTCGATAGGCGGCGCGCGCAGCAGATTGCTGTCATTGGGGCGATTGTGAGCTGATGCTATGGTATAGTCGGCGACGTGGTTGTAGGAGTAGTTTAGTCTTTAGATAGGGAGCTTGTTTATTATGATATACCTTTGTTAGTTTACATACATGTTGCAGAGTGGTGGCTTTATGTACCGTTAATCTGTACGATAGATAAACGGCGTCGTTTTTTCCGTCAGAATACATCAATGACTACAGCGTATAGGATTCAATCTTGTGACCCTATTGCTTCTAAAACCAGGGGTTCGATCTAATCCTATCTACGCGCGTTTGGTTGTCCTTCTTTATGACTGGCGACCAGTACAGTCACCCAACCGACAACTCCTAGTATCGATCGTGAGACGGCATGATTAAGACGATAATCCGAAAACACGTCCTCAAGGTCGTAATTGTGAGAAGCAATCGAATGGGTATATTTTGCTAGGCAAGCTAATCTCTCTTTGCAAACCGAGCCAGGGCCGGTCCCAAGTCAGCCTCCTTCTCCTTTTGCTGTTGCTCCCGCCTCTGTGACTGCTGTTCCTTCCATATCTCGTCGACCTTGAGTCTCTTTTCGTCGATAACGTTCTTCGCCCGCTGTTTTCTGAGATACCTCCGGAGAGCGCTGTTCTTGCCACGTGCCTTGTTCCTGATTTCCGTTTCCACACTCACTGGCTTAGCATCGAGATCCCTCTCAGCCTGTCGCTGCTCTTCGGAGCGCAAGTCGAGATTACCAATAAAGGTGGGGTCTAAAGCAATCATCTCCGGTTGTAGCTTGTTGAGTAGTGATCTAACTTCGGTATCTTGTCTCTCCTTGACCGTTTCGAAAGGATTAACTTCCATTACGTCCATGTTAGGCTCTCCTGCTCCGGGCACGATAATAGAGCTATGAAAACGTTAGTAGCAGGTCCGTAATCTATAATTCATCCCTTTAATGACATACCTGAATCCTTCATCGTGACCAATGCCCAATACGTCTTCTAAGGGACACCACTTTACTCTTTCGACTCTTCGGCCCTCACCTCCCCAAGTCAGGTACGGACTCTGCACCTTAGTTTGCTCAGCTGCATGCTTTGTGAAGAGGCCCTGCCACATAGTTGTGTGTGTTCCCCATCCAACGGCAGTAACGCCTCGATCTGATATCGCAACTGAAGAAGCCGGCTGCCTTGTGTAGTACTCGTTCACCACGCGACATTGACGTATATCCCAAACAGCCATCTTACAGTCCTGACCGGTAGATACCATATACCGTCCCTCTGTTTCAGTAAGCATGTATTATTATAAATCGGTAAGCAGATAAACATACTAGATGAGTGTTAGTATACAGACAGATTAAATCGGCACTGATGAACTCACCCTCGATCAATCGACATAGAGCGGACTGGGCCTTTGTGGGCCAATAACTTGACAAGCGGTCCATTTGAAGACGAACAACTAGGACTCCAGAGTTGGATTTGACCGTTGTTGTGTCCACTAAAACAGACTGCATTATACGGGTTTTGCGCCAAAGAAGCCGGAGGTCCCAATTTAGTGGCAATTTCAGTCACTAATTTACCCGTTGAGACGTCCTGATATTTCAGATGACCACTAGCTCCCTATATTTTGTGAGCAATGCGAGCCGAGCATGCAGTACCGCCTGGAATACCTACGAGTGTGACTAGGAGAAAATGATACTATCGAATGTGTTAGCGAACATGGAGATAACAAGGGGATTTGCCTAGAACCAGGCCCAACTTACCGGTAGGAATTCGAGATGTGAAACCTCGCGATGCTGATTTAGGCAATGAAGCTCGACGCCACTGCCATCATAGATATAGACGTTCTTCTTCTGAGCTACGGCCATATACTAAATAAATGCACGTTAGTATCACTTGAAAAGATAATTTATTCGTAATCGGCCATTAAACCCGTCGTAGATTCCGGGCCAAGGGAGAGTAAACATCAGGTTACGAAAGAGATCAATAGATGTGAGTATATGATAAGGGATGCTTACCTGATTTGTGTGTAACCAACGAACATCTCGAACTATCTCGTTGACTTGGAACTCGCAATTTAATTTTCCTTGCCGCCAGTCCATTGAAGCAACTGCGCGTGCTCTATCAGTACTTCTGCTATAGGCTCAGCGGATAGATATGCGCCTACTATGCCCTTTTCTTCCCCCTAATAATAGATCACGACCATTTCTGCTATAGTCGAAAACGTAGGGGCCGAGCTCGTTAAGGGTTAGGTCGAATCGCTTCTGAGCTATCGCAACGGACACGCTATCTTGTATCTCATCCTGTCTGACCTTGTATGTGCGTTCTAACTCGGTTTCCGGCTCGAGGTAACCCGATGTGCCCTCCAACAAAATCTCTGCATCTTTCGCTTTAAGGGTAGCCGCTTTGTATTTAGACTCGAGGGCCTGTAGATTCCTGCGTAGTTTCTTATCTTTTATATTTTTCGTATTAACTCCTCTCCCCCGGCCATAGTCCCTCTGTGCCTCTTTCTCGCGTCGGCGCTTCTCTCGTTCGTGTCTAGGCACAAGGCTTGTCCGCGCTTGATCAACGACGCGGGCGCCGTTGTCAGTCTCCATAGCAGCGAATCGGCGGGTAAATAAGCTGATTGTACGGCAGACCAGGTCTATTTAGCGAATTCTGGTCTGGCGAAAATGGGTTTCATGAGCAGTAGTCGTCGTCTTCTCGGTCGTGTACCACGAAGTCATGGGGAATTAACACGACGGCGCAAATGCTGAAGTCGAATTCAGAAGCTGGAAAGACGTCTCTCAATTGTCCAGAAATTTTAGTGGAGCCGCAGGGGTCTTAGATAGCGCTCTACCACGATAAGCTACCTACCTAAGTAGGTACACTAAGTCGGAACCTCCCACACAAAAAAACTATGCCCCTCTATCGCTAATCGATACCTAAAAGGCCCCTCCAATATTTTTTATCAGTCAGTGTCTACAGCGGTACAGCATACAGTCGAAGCCCGCCCTATTGAAGCCGCCAACTTGCGCAAACTAGGCAATACACCTTTTAATGATCGTCGCCGGTGACACATTAAGGATATAAATAAAATTAAATCATTCTGAATCATAGCAAATCAATCTGGCTTCGCTACCCTTTCGATTTAAAGCTGGTGGTGACGGCAAAATGCCTTCTGCCACCCATTCCCATCGGCCAACCACCAAAGTTGTGCACAAGGGCTTTAAATCCAAGAAGGCTACGAAAGGCTCACTTCGCGAGCAAGCCAAAGGTAATAATCATATTTCTGGCGTATTATTCATTTTTTACGACGACTCGGATTATTTTAATACGTCAATCTGTAAATTAACACCGTCTTATAGGCAAGGTTCCCAACGAAAGACGAAAGACCCCTCACCAGCAAGTCATGTCTAAAATCGATCGACGAAACCAGGCGAAGCAGCGCCAGATTACCAAGCACAAGGAACATCAGAAGGAGACTTCTATATTTCTGGGTCGAGATGGCGCCCCGAGGATCGTTGCTGTTGTCCCTCTGTGTGCTGACGGCGATGTCCTCGCCGCTATTCGGAGCCTCAATGGCAGCCTAGATATCGAATGCGACGTCTCCGCCTCCACCTTTCGCGTCCCAGTCGACCGCTTCAAGCAGAAACTACAGTACATACCAGTCAACAGGGATCTGTCAACATGCATGGATGCTGCACGAGTAGCCGACTACATAGTCTTCGTTCTGTCTGCCGAGACCGAAGTTGACCCCCTAGGAGAGCTGATCATTCGAAGCATTGAAAATCAGGGCATGTCAACACTATACACCGCGGTCCAGAACCTCGACAAAGTTGAACCCGCGAAAGCAAGGCCCGACGTCGTCAAATCTCTTGCCTCTTTCATCACACATTTCCACCCTGGCCAGAGCAAATTATACAGCCTTGACTCCAGGCAAGAATGCGCTAACCTAATGAGGTCCCTCTGCAGTACCACGCCAAAGGGAATTAACTGGAGAGATCAGAGGTCGTGGATGTTAGTAGACGATGTACAGTGGCCATCCACTGAGACGGACTCGACCGTACTAACAGGAGTTGTCCGCGGAAAAGGCTTGAAGGCTGATCGACTGGTGCACGTGGGAGAATGGGGTACATTCCAAATCGAGAAGATCACTGCAGCTCCAATCTCGACTAAGAGACGGAAAGATGGTGGTATGGCCGTGGACGATGCCGAAGAAGAAGAGGCGCTCGAGGTACCAGACGAGGATCAAGATGATCTCGCCGAGCTAGCTCCGGAAGAAGCAGCTATGAACGATATTGATGACGGTGATGATGCCATGGGACCCAACGCGCCGACCACCCAAAAGGGTGTTTTGCTAGATGACCATCATTACTTCTCAGAGGAAGAGCCCGAAAGATATGAGGCCCCGAGGAAACTACCTAAGGGAACATCCGCATACCAAGCGAAATGGATATTGGATGACGTCTCCGATTCCGAATCAGAGTTCGACGAGGAGATGCGAGATGTGCAGCTTGAAGCAGCGCCGGCCAGGCCAGAAGACGGCATTGAAGGTCTCGCTGGCCGTGAACCAACTGAAGCGGCCATGTCTGAGTATCCTCAATCTGAAGCTTTTGCAGAGCTAAACGAGGATGAAGATGCACAACAACTCGCCGCGTATCGGAAGAGCAAACGGGACGAGGTGGAGGATGACAAAGAGTTCCCTGACGAGATTGAGTTGCATCCGCATGTGCTCGCCCGCGAAAGGCTTGCCAAGTATAGAGGCCTCAAAAGTCTGCGCACAAGCCCTTGGAACAAGGAGGAAGACCGTCCTTACCAGCCCGAAGAATGGTCGAGGCTACTACAAATTTCGGATTACCAATCTTCGAGAAACCGAGCGCTTCGTGAGGCTTTGGTCGGCGGCGTTGCTCCTGGAACTCGAGTTCATGTTTATCTAAAAGGCGTGCCTGCGAACGTACAAGAGTCCTATAACCCCTCGCAACCAACTACCCTCTTCGGTCTCCTCAGACATGAGAACAAGAAGACGGTAGTAAACTTTGATATCGCCCACAAAGACGACTACGAAAAGTCACTCAAGGCGAAAGAAGAACTCATTATTCAATGTGGACCTCGGAGATTCGTTATCAACCCACTGTTCTCCAGTGGTGGAAGTACCGAGAATGACGTGCACAAGTCCTACCGCTTCCTTCATCCAGGAGATGCCGCAATTGCGACGTTTATGGGGCCTATTACCTGGGGCTCTGTCCCGGCATTGTTCTTCAAGCGCGTGATTCCCGAACAGGGTGAAGAAGGCGCCACTCTTCCTCTGCAACTAGTTGCGACAGGCACTTCTCGTGCGCCGTCGACCTCCAGAGTGATCGCTAAGCGTGCTATTTTGACCGGCCACCCTTACCATATCCACAAGAAGGTTGTTACGGTTCGATACATGTTCTTCAACCGGGAGGATGTGGAATGGTTCAAAGCTCTCCCACTTTGGACGAGAAGGGGTAGGAGTGGCTATATCAAAGAGACATTGGGCACCCATGGTTACTTTAAGGCCAACTTTGATGGCTTAATTAACCCTCAGGATTCGGTTGGTGTCAGTCTGTATAAACGTGTGTGGCCACGGAGTGCCACGCCATTTACGGGGCCCTTAGTAGAAGAAAGTGCCGTTGTTGGGCAGAGTGATGCGATGGATGAGGACATGCAATAGAAGACTACTAGATCTGGCGTTAATGGTATATAACCTGATGAATTATGAATGATTACATGGCAAGGAGCCAATAAGTTTGCTTTGAGCCTAGTTGTTAAATCTATTGTATTCATATACGGCAGTAGTTATACGAAGCCGCCCTATGTCAACGCCTCTAGTCCCTCAGTTGGTTTCGGACCCCCTTTCCTCCTACTTACCTCTTCGGCACCACTCGCCTTCCAAGCACTCAGTATCAAGTTCACGATGTGGTCAACCCCGACATCCTTCTTCACCTGGGCGAAGACGGTCGGCCCGCCCTCGCGCATCTTGCGCGCATCACGCTCCATGACGCCGAGGTCGGCGCCGACGGCCTCGGCGAGGTCCGTCTTGTTCACGACGAGGAGGTCGCTCTGCGTGATGCCGGGGCCGCCCTTGCGGGGGACCTTGTCGCCGCCACTGACATCGATGACGTAGATGATGAAGTCGGCGAGCTCGCGGCTGTAGTTGGCGGCGAGATTGTCGCCGCCCGACTCGATGAGCAGCAGGTCCGGGGCGAACTCGTTGTGCAGGTCTTCCAGCGCGGCCAGGTTCGCCGAGATGTCCTCGCGCACGGCCGCATGCGGACACCCGCCCGTCTCGATGGCGCGGATCCGCGGCGCCGGAAGCGCCTTGTGCCGTGTCAAGAACTCGGCATCCTCGCGCGTGAAGATGTCGTTCGTCACGGCCGCTATGCCGTATTTACTCCGCAGCGCGAGACACAGGGCGAGCATGAGGGCGGTTTTGCCCGAGCCCACGGGGCTGAGGTACTGTTAGCTTTGTGGTCTGCTTCTCTCACTGGTACCTTGTCTTTGATGAGAATTCTAAAATCTAAGTAATATCGGTTTTTATGTTCGCAACGGGCGATAGATGCCTGTGCCCCTTGTACTCGTGTATATAGCCGAGATACTGTAACACATATATGTCTACATATCTTTGATTCGCTAGGTGTGGTAACACAGGGACTCCCCTATGGTTACTTTGGACATGAGGGGATGGAAGAAGACGAACGAAACAGGCTCAAGTCGCTTACCCTCCAATGCCAATGGTGAATGCCCGCTCATTCCAGTCCCGCCCCTCAACTATGGGCATCTCCCGGCCCAGGAAGCTGCCGGGCCCATCGAGGATCTCATGGGAATGGCCGTGCTCGGCGGCAGAGATGCCTGCGTGGGAATGGGAGTGGCTCACGCCGTCATGGGAGTGTGACATGGTGTACGGATAGCTATGGCAAGCCTTTATACAGGTGTAGTCGTAGTCGTTGTCGTACGATTAAGAAGTCGTCGGTGGTGTTGGCATGTGTCAAAATAATGTAACCGTGACTAAAGAGAATACACCTCTTTTGGTGAGAAGGACTCGTTAAGCTGCACTTACACTTGAAATGAGGGGCATTTTCCGACGTGTGTTGCGGGGCGGCGCTCTCTTGTGGCTCTCACCCCACCTCTAGATCGATAGAGAGACCTCTCTCCCTTGAGCCTGTATCCATCTTAGACGATATTCCTCTCTGGTCGAAGTTCTAAATGCTAAGGTGTTATATCTTAGGTACTTAGGCAGCTATGCATTCTCTTTTGAAATTGAGCCTTCTACTATAATGTCTAACATATTAGAGTTCCTGAGGTTCAGAACTATTTCGCGACTTTATATTTTTTACTCTCTAATATACTAACCTAGGAAAGAAACAAGCAAGGCAGGTTAACTCTCCCTACCTAGTAAATATAATTCGTATAATTTGTTCTCTCTTTTTTTTTTTTTTGTCAAGAAAAGAGAATATAACTTTCTACCCCGTGTTAATGCAACTAACAGAGCTTGAACTACTTTTACAAAGCTTTGGATCCGTTGCTGCTATTGTATGTTTACCATGGAACAAATTCTCAGCATCTTCTCTCTAGCTAAGAAATTGGCCATCATGTAAAGTTAGAACACCATAGTTTGCATGAAGCCACCAATGAGCCTTCGTAGTACATCTGCGAGTCATCTCGATTGGTCTAGTGGTCAGGATACCTGCTTGTCATAGTACAATACGCAGGTGGCCGGGGTTCGATTCCCCGATCGAGAGTGAGTCTTCTACCTTTTTGCAGATTTTCAGTTCGATCCAGTTTTGCACACGCCTACAATCATATACTAAGTAGATAGTCTATACCTAGGTACGTAATTTGTAGGTATATATATATAGTACGGATGCATAGCTAAGTAGTAGCCGACCGGAGATCACCACGGAGATCACCATTAATTCTCCGTCGACATTCATCTCGTACACGTACGTGGTAACCCAGCCTGGATGTAACATGACTAACTGTTTGATCGCTGTTAGTTAGGCATTCTCGTGAATTATGTTCATTGCATCCGTCTATCAATCTACTAGTAGATGGGTAGCAGGTGTTCTCCCATCCTTCATTGACGAATGGGCCGGAATGCCCTGCCAAGTCTCGGGTTCCTTATCTTTCTCTTGTGGCGTTTTGGCACAGCCCAATATTTGCGTCAATAGTTGCGCATCGATCAATGCCGAGTCGTCAATAGTCCTGCCCGGGTAGGTAGGTAGGGGTAGTATTGCTTCAACGTTGGGTTGGGTTCGGCTCGTTATCCCCAAACTCTCAAAGGCCAGACAAAGATCAATGATACTGTCCCGCGAGTGTGCGACGAGCCTTGATGGATGGATAATCGATTAATGAGGTTAGTGAATCCGGTACGATGCATACTAAGTATATCTACGCTACCTAGCTAAACCGGCCGCTTCCCGAAGTGAGGCTGGATTCATCATCATCGGATAAGCAAACGTCCATCCTTATTTAACTCGCCAGCTTGGCCTGGCCGGCTTGTGGCCGGCTTGTGTCCCAGTACCGTAGATCTGGTTTTCATGCTCACCGGTGAGCGGCGTGGCTTTTTTGCTGTTGGTTTTTTTTTTTTTTTTTTCGCACGGAGGCGTCAACGTGGTTGTGATCGCCGACAACATATGTAGACAGCATATACTGTGGCGTTTACAGCGTCATCGGCGGATTTAGTATTATTTTTTTGCCCTTCAACAAGATTATCTAGACCCACGTTTTCACGGCTTTCATTTTGGATGTTCTGTCCTTACATTGTAGTCTAGTGGAGGTGCACCGAAGGAGAGCTCAGCCCGGCCTTGCAAGAAACATCGTGTAGTATAGTTCGGGCAAGTATATCCGGTGTCTCGTCTTTGAGAGTCTAGTCGGAACGATGCAGTCAGTCGCTACAGTAGTATATATCTAGATTTGTTTCGTGCCACCAAACAAACAAGTTTTCCAACACGAATTCACGCGATGGCAATTAGATCGGTGTTTATTTCAAGGCGGATGCTCTCCCATTTGCGCGCAACGGCCAGAACATCCACAGGAGAGCTGCAGCCGACCTGACCTAGACCACCCCCAATGGTAACCGCCCGACAAGGATAAACCCAACTCGGGTATTTTCCTATTTAGGGAGCCGAAGCACTGGCGTTCTACTTGGTAAGAGTGTGTATATGTAGGAAGTGAGCAATATACTGGTAACCCCGTATCTTTCAGCCATTTGCCTCAGTGGTATCATGGATATCATGGATATCATGGATATCATGGGTAGTACACATGGTATACGTAGTACTATACGTAGCATCGTAGCATACACTACTATAGTACAAGGAGATCGGACCTTCTCCCTTGCTTTGATCTCCCGTGCGCCTACCGGCTCCTAACGGAAGCATCCGCCCATCTGTCATAATCTGCAATCAGCCCTGTCGTGCCACTATAGAGATCGAAAAATATCGTACGTTTGGCGCTTGGCCGATTAGGACCGCCGGGGCCATCCTGGAGCGTGTGTTGTAGAGGCATCTACTGTAGATAGTCGCTAGAAAATCACGACCAACGAGAGAAGGGCCCAGAGCCTTCTTATAGCCCCTGCTGGTGCAGATGTGGCTTGCTCGATCCTTTTGAATAGCCAAGCGAGTAGCGTAAGGATTACACACAGATGTCGGGAGCTTTTCTACTACTACTAGTACATTGTGATGATCTGTCACTCATAAGCCTTAGAAATACACACAATAACCCCCAAACCACATCCCTTCTTCGTTTAGCCGGCAGTCGAGACCCGCTTGGATTCAGTGACCTTTGCCAACTGTTCTTCCTGATACATGAAATGCATGGAATACATAATAAAGGGTTGCGTCTGGGTTGGCTCTAACGACCTACGCGACGCCGGCGGTCAAAACCATAACATACCAATCAGAAGGGAAATAGCATATGTACGTGTACTAGGAGGTATTTACTAATATTCGTGGAAAAAAAAAACCCTCCCTATAGTAGCATCGAAAAGTTATAATAGGAAAAGCCCTAGCCAAGATTTGCTCTCCCCTGATGCCGCCAAGTGCACGTTCACTATCTCGTACCCTTCAACCCACGTAGGTATCTATTATACTACCCTATATGTCAAGTCATTTGCCGCCGACGAACCACAAAGCCCGGATCTGATGAGAAAGTCAAAAATTCAGGATCAAGAGGCTATTCGGTCGATGGGTTACGGTGGTATGTATATATGCATGCAGCTTAAGTCATCACGAGCTTGTGCCGCATTTTCCGGCTTTATGGCGGCAAGACGGCCCACGGAGGAGAGCCCTCTATTTGCCCACAAAGGCGATGATTTCTGCCGGGTCCACACCGTAAACACGCCTAATTAATCAAAGTATCCGAATCATCAAACGAGGCGGGCGCCTACGTAACTAACTATCTACGCTACTGTATTGTACTCCGGATCTACTAGATATAGCAAGTACCCCGTAGCCCTAGTGATAACTAGCAGGCGGTCCTGGCCCAGCGCATCGAGGCGAGAGAGAGAAACGTGTAAATATCATGTACTATGTATGTAGGCACAGACATATTGTGGAGTCGGAGGGTACTGTCAGATCACGGCGTGGTCAGTATCGGCATGACAGATGGAATGCCAGGGGCCGAAAGTGAATGGAAGCAAGCGGCCCAGTCGCATTCTTTCTGTTATGCCTCTTGACAGAAGCGAGACCGTTAAACAGCTATGTCCAGGTCGCACAGCAGGTGAGAAAATGAACACGACATGACGAACAGAAGGAAAAGAGGCGGTTTGCTAGGGCTCGTGTTAGGGAGGGGGCCAGAAGGGGTGAGCGAGAGCGAAGTGGGAAACACTACACAAGATCACTGCAGGTTTGATTCGCCAGCCCGACAACATGTGAATTAAGGTACACATGTACAACATGGAGGGAAAAAAAACCTGACTGTGTTCTCTGGTTCTACTCTGGCGTAGGTACGCTATTTCCCCCTGGGGAAATCCTAGTATGCAGTAAGCCACCAGCTAGGGCAGAAACAGGAATAGCAACCCTGCGGTTCCGCATCACAGAATGCAGACGCCCTTACTTTTACAGACACCGTAGCTCTCCGCATACAGCATCCAACATACACACATGCCTATCTTGGGTTTTACTGTACATATCCAGCAGTAGCTCAGCAGCAGCACAGCAGCAGCACCCGACGCCAAACCCTAAATACTTACGGACCGTAGCAAATGTCTGTACGGTAGGGCCTTGGCCGGTGCTCGAGAAGTATGGCTAGCCTACGGTAGTGTAGGCTTTTCAACCCTTCGTTTTGCCGTCAAGGTTGAGAAGAGGAGACAATCCCTCGAGCCGAGTTGAGTTGAGCAATCTTAACACACGCCGACGCCACCCCGTAATCACGCCGGCGCGACAGCCAGCCTCTAGGCACACTCATCCAATAGCTTTCCTTTCCACCCCGTCGTCAGCTTCAAAATGAAGGCTTGGGCACTGGCGTGGGAAAGAAAAAAAAAACAACCAAAAACCGGGCCAGGTGATGAACACTGCTGTAGCCTCGGCATACAGGGACAAGGTGATCGGGATAGAAATATTTTTTGTGCCTACTTGCAGTAGCACACAAGTACAGATCGATCCAGTGTAGTGTGGTTGATGTTTGGATTTAAATTTCGGCAAACGGCCGACAAACGGAAAGTATGTAAAACATTCATCAAGTAGCCAGGGGAAAGGAATGTCTCGGCTCTTCTTCTTTCTCCTCTCTCCGAATCAACTCTCTTGACCGACTCCGCGACACAAACACACCCCGCTGCCGATCGTGATGCGGGTGGGAAATACACTAGTAGTAGTTGGCTCGAACGGGGAGAAAAAGGGAAGGAAAAACATGGCTCGAACTTCCACATAGCGTTTAGCCGGATTGCTAGCCACCAGTGGAGAAAGGCAGGGGCTGCAGAAAGACCCTGTGAGCCGAGTCTAGCCAATAACCTAGGCCGCTAGCAACGGCGTCTTCCTCTTTCAATGTCAAGTGACCCTTCTCCTACTTTGGATCTGCGGCCAAGTGAAGGCTTGTCTCAAAAATACGACTTGTAGCTTTTTCCCTGTTTCCGTGCCAGAGTGAAGCGTTTGTGCCTATCATCGGTTATGAAGCGAACAGGGTATGGCGCGCTAGATAATGTGTAGTCATCCATGTCTTCCTCGGGTTGTCCAGCATGACCTTAATAAGAGCCCGTTATGAGACTTGCGCGAGGAAATAAGGTTATCGTGAGCTCTCTAATGCTTCCCATTGCAGTGGTCTCGAATCTTAAACCTGTAGGTAATTAATTTCCTAAAGACCTCCGACTCGGGTCGCGTTCGTCACACCCTGTCCGGGCCCGTTTGCTTGCTAGATAGATACTCTTCTCTATCTTGTCCATTTGGGGTCGTTACATATATAAAACGATCCCATCCTTGTATCCAACGACTGTTCTCGAACATTGGGGCCTCCCACTCTTCATTTCTCGCCCGCGTCTCCAGCCAAGCCTACTCTTCCAACAGAATCTTGTTGTTGCAGACGCCTGATCTTGGCTGAACACACTCAACCCTTCCCCCCTGGGCCTGGTTTCTGGGACGGCACTCGCGCAGTGATAAGACAGCTGGCCTACGTGCCGGTGTGAGACCAGTTTAGTTAGCCAGCGAGCGCTTGCAAACCAGCTGTGACGTGACATGGGATATCTGCATATCGTACTCCAACTACGTGCTGCAGATACTATCCGTAACAAGCCAGTCAAGAGAGGAAAGGCGACGAAATTCCCACAACCCCTACAACCTTGACTACGGCCCTGGCTCGCGTCTGCCGGCGACTCCACCGCTGCTGCTATTGATCGATCACTTCGGTTGCTTGCCTGTATATTAGTTGAGGACTCCACCAATTTTCAGGCTCCCGCCTTGCTTGTACTTGATTGTACTTTCACTAGCCCTGGGACCTCTTCGTGGTAGCATGCAAATTACCATGGCGTATGCAAACGAGATATCGCTAGGATTCCCGCCGTCGCTGAAGAGTACGGCGGGAGGGCCACCCAGAATTGACGTGGCCAAGCAGCAGTTCCGAAAACAACAACGGCCACATCCCAAGTCGCAACCCTTCGACCCAGAAGATTTACGTCGGAGGCTGTACGTGGTGATCGCTGAGCGAGAGGCGCAGAATGAGAAGCGGCAACGGCAACGGGTCGACGCCTTACCCGCGAAATGGGCACAGGAACGGGATACGCAGCACCTATATATCGACCGCTTAGCAACGACGAACGCGGCATGGGCAGGCCAAGACGCCACGGCGCCAGTTCGGCGGTCGGGGTCAATATCTAAATCCAAAACACAGTCCCCTCTGCAGGACAAATTACATAGAAGCTCATCGGAGCGTTCTAGCACCGCTGCCGAGACGAATGAATGTCCAAAGTACCGACACATTCCAGAGCAAGCAGCTGCACAGTTCAGCCGTACGACGACGTCGGGGAGCATGCAGAGCGACAAGTCCGTCGTCCACAGCCTCTCGCGGGCCGCGCTCCGTTTCTACGCAGAAGGGGCGTCGTCCGCAGACCGCTCGGCGATTGAGTCGAGCATCACGCCCGGCAAGCAGCGGAAGATCCTCCAGCGCGCACGAAGCCAGCAAGACCGCCAGCACACGCGGAACCAGTTCCAGGACCACAAGGTCGCGGGGGAAGAGGCGGCGCCGTGGCGGCGGTCCAGCAAATCCGGGCCGGGCGCCGGCGAGAAGACGATATTAGAAGAGGCCGATGGCGTCTCGGCGCTCGCGGACCTGCATCTGCACGCCTATACGCATCATAGCGAGAGCAGCGACAACAACAACAAGGAGCTGCACTCGTCGGAGGAGACGCTGGTCGACACGGCGACGGCGAACGAGCACCGCATCGACTGGTCGCAGAGCGACGAGATGCTGCCGCACGAGAGGCGGGGCGTCAAGCTACTACGGAAAACGACGTCGATCCTCACGCTGAAGGGCAAGCTGGGGCATCTAAGGAAGGACAGCAAGGAGAATAACAAGCTGCGGATTGTGACGATACAAGAGGACTGCGACGAGCAGGCCGAGGCGGACGCCGACGACGGGTCGACGCCTATGAGCCCGAACTCCGGGACCAGCGGGAGATCGCCGCGGTTGGGGATTTGGGGACGGTTGAAACGGAATTAGAGAGGGCAATATGATACATAGATACGGGGACTGGGGGGGAGGTTAATGATAATATTGTTACCACTTTCAACCCGCCTGAATTGTTTGACATTTTGTTGTTGTCCTTGCCCTTCGCTCTCGGTGTGAATTAGAGCCACCGGTTCCTGGCCAACGCCTTTAGCCTTTCTGATGGGTTGGTTGCTCGATAATACCACCTACCGATCAACTGGAATCTCCAGTACAGCGAAACGTCGCCTTAGATCCATATGTCGTAAGTCTCTTGGGCACTCGAACTACAGCCCCCCAACGATAGTAAAACGATAGCCGTAGAGGTGGTTGGTTTCCTTCCGTCTTAGACACATAAGCTGGCGAGTATTGTAAAGAACGAGTACACGGCATCATTGCCCATGACTAGGTAGTCGTTTGCGAAGATATCACCGTTATTATAACCGCCCCGTCGTTGCCCCTGCTGCAGAGTCCACTGCTAGTGGCCGGCCCCATGCTCCTCGCGTTGGAATGTGCCGGAGAGGAAGCCGTTCCGAAACCCCTAACAGCACATGTTTCATAGCCGGTTTCTACGCTGACTTAAAAAGTGGAACACAGCGGCTTTCGCACACGTGATGGTTTCTCGGAAATCGCTGAGAAATCCCCAGGGCCGTGTTCCGCCCTTCATTCCTCTATGTTTGGGCTTCGATATGCGTAGGAGAGGTACCTCGTACCCTACACCATCTTAGGCCTAAGCGATGAAAAGAATAGTTGGTGAAGACTCGAGTCTCTGCAAGGTGTATAACACATTCCTAGCTTGTATCCGGCGTCGAGATACATAGAGCAGAACGGGTACCCATAAAGCTATCCCCGTGCTAACAGTTCGGGCGTGGAAGTTTTGCACTCGTGGATTCAGGCTTAAGTGATCAAATTTAGCCATTAAGTAGTCTGATTTTCTTTTTTTTTCTTGAGCATATATCGTTTCGGTCACCTTCCGAGCTCCTATAGTTGTGTATAAGCCTTATTAGCACATGAATATGGTTGGTTAAAGCGTCTGTGGTATGGGTTGTCAATTGCCTGCCTACTAGGACGAATACCTGAGGTTTGAACTGTATCTCCTAATAAATAGATCCGTATAGGCCCTTTTCGCTCGCATATGGAAGTAACGTATACTTTACAAACTTGTCCGGTTGTATAATATCTGTTGATTGAGGAGAGGATGAAAGTGGAAACGCCTAATACGGGTCGCTCTTCTGGCCCGGCCTACGCCAGGCAACTCATGCCGGATGCTGCCAAGGTCATGACTAGAGGATAAGAATAACATAAAAGCGCGGATAGTTTACTCACCAGTCAGCACAAGCTCTAGCTGCCGCATTTAAGATCTTAGGGCGGACAAAATCGCGAATGTGTTGGCAACTCCACGGCAAGATAAGCACCGATGACGTCGTTACGTACCTAGCTGCAGTCAGAAATAAGCCCGACGCGGTGGTCGTAGGGCTGACTAGCGGGAGGTCGGTGTAAGACTCGAGAGATCGGTTTTTTTATTCCGGCAACATCACAGTAGAGAGATAGTATTCGAACTCGGGCCCCGAAAGAAAAAAAAAAGCAGATGACGGTGAGGACTATGTGTTTGAAGCACGTTCCGTATTCATAGGTATCCCAGATAAGGCCGTCTAAATGGGCTACGCACGTTGCGACATAATGTGGCGTCCAATGAGCATACCTATCTACAGCAGAGCAGCAAATACTGATTATCCAAGATAAGAATGAGTCGTGGAACCTCGTGATATGTCACATGTTTATACAGCCTAGAGCGGGAGATAATTTGAATAGAGTCTCATAATACTCTTTGAATGGAGAAGGTAGGAGTTATTATTCGATCTAGCATAGGATGTTCCTACGTTTGGGTAATGAAGTAGTTGTTGGCCTAAGAGTACCTCGCTTGTTGACAATCCGCATTGTGAATGGCGGTTTGTGATCATTTAATCATCGGGTGACGCATTCATGTTAGTGATGGCTACAAAGCGGAAGAGACAAACACTATAAATGAGCGGAACTCAAGGCATTATGAGAGTGACACATCCGTGGTAAATACACCATTAGGATCAAATCGACTAGGAATGAGAAAGGGAATATCATAGAGTTGGCAACATCTTCCTAAAATCTCCTTTAGTCGTTTCGAAAAGCTCAAAGTGATAATGAATATCTAGCACAACACAATACTTAGTAGTTTGTAATTAGAGTCCTCATTTGTCTTGGATATATTACACGCCTCTTCCCTTCCATTACATTCATACATCTTATGCCGAAAAGGGTTACCGCCCCTGGCTTCTATGCCTAACATCCTGCCTTCCACAGTGCCTTAATCCATTTGGGGATGATGGTATCAACCTGCCCATAGAACAGGGTAACTATGCGAGCACTTCGAAGAGCAAAATTGTCTGTAAATACAAAGGCAAACCATCAAACGAAATGCCATTTATGGCATAACGCTGACTAGCATCTTACCCGCCCAGAAAGTGACCCCTGTGCTCAATGCTTGGAATCCGCTTATGCGACGGACCCGCCCATTCTTGATTTTCCCATCAATGTCTCACTGTAGCTCGATGGGCCCCGGTAGAAAAAAACATGCGATGGGTGCATGTATAGATAGATATGGACCGACTAGATCACATTGTTGGTTCTGATTGGCGATGTTAGCTTTGTAAACTGAAACAAACGCCAAATTTAAGGAGGTGAACAACTTGCCACCAAGCGAAATCATTTGCTCAAGAAACAGTAGCCTTGGCAGGTGGTGGCTCGCCATAAGCATGGCATGCTTGGGCTGCTTATACCGGCAACTATTTAGCTCGGGCTGTGTTACAAGATAAACCATCCTTCACGACTTCTCATTTCGCAATAGGTTGCTGATAATCTGGGCATCTTCCTCTGCGCGCTGTTTTTGTAGTTGTTCGTGTTGAGCTTGCATCCTAGTCTTGAAGATGGAAACTAAGTCGCTAAATTCCCGGATGGCGTCTCTAACGTCTCCCGGCGATGCCTTGATAGACTGTACAAGCTGGACAGCATTGGTCATTCCCACCTCCTGGGTCCACGGTTGGTTCGCCTTACGAGTCATATTACCGCCGTGGCCGGGCTTTGGAGGATCCGTGGCTGTGGCGATGTTCCAAAGGTATTGTTCCATATCCGGATACCGCTGAAGCAAAGCCTTGTACTCCGGCGCGTCAGCAATGTCGGACAATTTGGCAGGGTGCTGTTGATCCGAGAGGGTGGGCTGTGCCACCGTAGCTGAAATACTGTTCTTCGGGGGCTTTGGCTTCTCCTCAACAGCTGGGTGGTTTTCGCGGTGCTCACGAGAGCAGGCTACACAGCAGCTGATCCCATCATTTGTCAATGCAGTCCATATATTTGGGGTACTTTAGGTTAAGACTAACGTTCGTACATCGCAACGAGGGCACTTATACTTGCCCTCGACTGTATTGCAAATGGCACACAGAGGATGTACAGTAGCCATGATAGTTATACGGTTCCTCGAAATAGAAGATGTGGCTTGTGAGTCACTAAATGGACGAGAATGATGTAAAAACACCGGGTCTGGTTATCGGGAAGCTATTGTGAATTTAAGTTAGGAAGGGGAGGCATTTGGCCAAGGAAGCGCTGAGGTTAGCGTACCTTAACAAGACTCAACAGCAAAAGGCTGGTCGTCGAATCTGGCAGACTAGGGACGTCCTAAATTTTGAACAGAAATGTGTGAGAATTATGAGGTGATATACGAGGAAACCTGTAACTCAGAGGAGGTAGTATATATCCTGTGACCTCTCGAGGGATGTTAGCACTTTGATCCACCACGCCAATAAAAGTGAGGTAGGCAGTGAGAGAAAAGAGTCTCGGACAGGCGACGGACTCCGTTTCCGTGTCTACTCCTTAATGTTACGCTGACTGGTAAGATCAATAGACAGCGCGGTGTGCTCGGTTGAATATCATAAAGGAATAGGTACGTAAGGTCAAGCATTGAACTAGGGGGCGGATTCTATTGGGTATGGATGCATTGCGGCGAGTGAAGTGAAGTGGAGTGTTAGGTATTTGGAGAAGCGTGTAGTCCAATTTGCTGGTCGCTAGTTGCTGGTTACTTACTTACTAGTTACTTACTAGTAAGGCAGAATGTCTAACCATAACGAGAGGGCATACAAGAGATCGAAACTTACTTTCACTGTCTAGATAGTTGGGAATTGGAATCGTGAATTAGGTAGGCAGTATCATATCGCGAGGCCAAGACGTATTGAAGAGAATACCTAGGTTAGGGGACTAACCCGGTCTGGTGTCTACTAGGGACCTAATTGGGCTTCCTCGATTCTGTGGGGAAATAGAATCCAACTAGATCTCTGGTTGGTTCGAAATTTCGATTGGTGACAGGTAGGTATCCAATCTCTAATCCCTCTTTAGTTGTGGTGCTGTTCAGCTGTACGTAGTACTACGTAGATGGGAATGGCAAAACTGGGCTGTGAATTCGGTTACGGTAAACCACGAATGAGGCCTATTTTATCATGTATACCCACCTGGAGGTTTTGTACATATATATATATATATATATATGTAAATATCAAGTACATACATATATATGTAGGTACCTAGGTAGATCCATTGCTACCTAATGAATGTCTACGTACCTACATACTATTCGTTATTATATGGGTGGGTTTCCATCCTCGGCCTGCAACAAAAAAAAAAGGGTGCAGTTAGCTCCAGCCGATTGCAGCTGGTCACCTTAGGATTAGCAAAACATCACTGCCGATTTGTTCCTCATCTTATCAATACCTACTTTTTTTTGCGTCATTGCCACTCTCTAGTTGCTTTATAAGCCCCGTCGCCTGGCTTATCTTATCGCTCTTCGGAACGAACAATACATCTTCGAAGCAATGACAAGAACAGTCATCTTCCTGTAACCAACAACATCTGCTTAACCTAGAATTAGATCGCTTTCGTCCCTAAATCCCGAATCGCCGATTTATTGTATAGGTGTATTTAAAGCTTATGGCTATCGCCAATTAATATGCCTCCCGCAAAACTCCTTCGGCCTGCATCCGGCCTCCTTTCGGCCGCCGCCCGACGAACTCGTCCCGAACGATGTAGCCGGCTTTACGAGGCCGTGACGGCGCGGAATTCACACACTAGCACACGGTCTCTGGGTCGCATAGCGCGATTGCGCCCGACAATTTCGTCTCCATTGACCTCATCCTTCGCTCCGTCTTCGGTGCCCCGCGGGGTTCGCAGTATCTTCATCCAGACCGAAAATACGCCCAACCCGGATGCGCTAAAGTTTCTCCCGAACCACCCAGTGATTCCGCCCGAGGTCAACATCCCTTTCATCGAGTACCTAAACGCCCGGAGCACGATTGCGCCACCATATCCCTCGCAGCTCGCCGCGCAGCTCATGAACACGGACGGCGTGACCTCCGTTTTCTACGGCGCCGACTTCATCACTGTCACCAAGGCGCCGGACGCCAACTGGGCGCATATCCGACCCGAGATCTTCAGTCTTATAACTGAGGCTATTTCTTCGAACCAACAGTTAGTCACACTTAAGGAAGGAACCGGGTCTGCGGCGTCTGGCAAGGAGGGAGAGCAGGGGCAAGAGGTCGAGCGGGACAGTTTGGCTTATGACGAGAATGATGATGAAGTAGTCGGTATGATTAAGGAGCTCCTTGAGACCCGCATACGCCCCGCCATCCAGGAAGATGGCGGTGATATTGAGTTCCGCGGGTTCGAAGATGGTTACGTCATGTTGAAGCTGAGGGGCGCATGCCGAACTTGCGATTCTAGCACCGTCACTTTACAGAATGGCATTGAAGGAATGTTGATGCACTATGTAAGTTCCCCCTTTCTACGAGCCATGGGTTTAATTCGTTTGGTTTGACCTTATCGGGCCACTTTTGTCTTTCCGACATTGTATCGACGCTGCTTGCTGACTAGGTTTCCTGCAGATCGAGGAGGTCAAGGGTGTAAAGCAAGTGATGGACCAGGAAGAGGAGATCGCCGTTAAGGAGTTTGCAAAATTTGAAGAAAAACTACGTGCACAGAAAGGCCCCGATGCCGCCCCAACAACGCCAGGGAAAGGATCCCTAGATTCCGTTATGAGCATTTAGCACTGTAAAATTTTGATGTAATACCTTATCAACTTGTTTTGATCAAGCATGCCTCCACCTTGTCCCCAGTGACTACCTAGGTATAGTGAATAGAGTAGGAACGGGGAGTACTTTCCTTGAAGCTTGGCAGTTTTAGTTAGACTCAAGTTGAAATATGCCTTCATCACTGTCATTCACAGAAGCGCTTTTAGAAATGGGGTTGCGGTGTACCGACCGTGCCCCGCGGTGGCAATCAAGGGGTATAACTCTTCCGCTATCCTTCATGCAACTTGAATGAGTGCTTGGCGCAGAGAGGGACGCTCGGGATCTCGACCCTTCTTTTCAATTCGCCTATAAGCCGTGGCCTGACCAAAACACGCATGGTTCAGTCTAGTCTCCGGCATCATGCAGTAGCTTTCGTGATTGGCCCCGCGCAGACCGGTCTGTCTGATTCGATGGCGGGTTGGTCTGGGATGGTAGGTATGGGTTGCTAGAAGAAAATTGAGACTAAGGTAGCATGACAGGTGCGCCGGTGTAGTCATGGTGAGCAGGGTTCGCTGGGTGTGGTCACATGGGTTACGTGTAGTTCGAAGCTTTTTGCCTCTCGACTTCCCAATAGGCCAGTGTCCTCCCGCCCCCCGCAAAAAGTCACCCATCGTACGTCAAGCCGCATGGCTCACGGCTTTCGAGATGCCTTGTATCTCATCCGATCTATGCCCGCTTGAAATGTTTGCCGCATTCATTATGTATTCCTTTCAACCCCGTGGTGGCTTGTGAAGGGCAATTAGTTAAGCATGGACAGCGTTGCGCTGGCTCTCTCGTAATGGGAGAAGTAAGTGAGTAGTTTTCATACCGTGTGAGGGGAAGTTGGGAGTCATAATTGCATCACACTCATAACTCAAAAGTCCGGTCAAGGACGAACGGATCACGGATCACGGATCACGGAACGGCTTTCAAACTTCCCTTAGGACACGCGCTGCATGTTCTGCGCTGTGCTCAACCAGTGGCAAGTCAAGATGGACTTGCCGCCAAGCACTCTGCGAGACACCATGTTGCTCCTCGCCAATGCTGGTATACTTCGTAATGATTGCATCGCCCAACGGCTTAAGGAATTCTTGACTTGCACTGTCTGATGCAAACCGCCAAAGGAAGGTATTGTCGTGAAAATATTGAAACAGGCGAGTGCTTAGGTGAAAGTTTCTGTCGCCGATTTTGTCACTCGTAGGCGTATAGCTTAATTTAGTAGAGCCGCTGGTCCTTCAAGCAAGCTGCACTGCGCAGGCTTGGCGGGCTGGCAGGCTCGAATGAAAGCTTGCTGTACCGTTGCAAGATGTACAGGGTACCTTTTCACTAGTACCTACGGTGTAAGCCGGACCCGCTACCCGCAGATGAAGGGATCGCGAGGGGAGAATCCGGGGTAAGATTTACTACTAGTACCAAGTATGTACTGTAGTATGATAGACTAAGTATGGTTGCCGGAGCCACCCCCAGTTCTGCCCACAGTCCTTGGCACGCGGAACTTGGAGTGACAAAATTCCTGCAGATTGACAATCAGGGCTTATACTCCGTAGAACAGCTACAGCACTTTTGGCGCTCAATGCCCGCAATCGAACAGAAAACGAATAAGATCTGCATATAACCTCATTTTTAAACCCGAGTTCATCCTGCCCGGGCAGAACTGGGCAGTCAAATGGAAGTCCAAGGGCCTGGGTGGTCGATCTAAAAAAGGGGGGGCTGTGACAGAACATCGTCGGATCTTCTGTGGAGCCGTAGCAGCGTAGCAGGATGACTTGCTATTTAGGCTGTCGCTTGCAGAGAGTGAAGAAAATACCTACACATATAGTATAGTGCAGCATGTACGGAGGTATAACACTGGCAAAACATATGCGATGATGACAAGCGTTCTGGGTCATAACATAACATAACAGAACATCACAATAGGTACTTGCTCCTCCGTTGAAGGCGTCGCATGTTTTATGCCGTGCGACGCTCTAGGCTCCTACGCCATTCCCACACCCAGCAGCGCGATCGCTCCTCGCCTGCTGGCATAATTATCGCGGATTTTCAAAATGTGAACAACAATAGCTCAAGCAGGGGTGGGAAACAGGGCGATTTTCAAAGAGGATCGCATGTCCCATATATCTATCGGATTCGGTTCTCGTGATTCGTTGTAGCTGTTCGCATGGGTTCCGTGATGGGAGACTCCCCACTACCACCTCAGCCCCGAACTACCTACCATGGTCTCATTTCCGGAGAGGTATGGGACGTTTTTCTTTGGCCATACAGTAGTTGGTTGGAAATACCTATCGCCAGCTACGAAGGCTTGCATCTTGGTAAGATATCCACGGGGAACCGCAAGTTCTGGCGAGCACCACCTCCTGCTCATTGAACGCTATACAATGGACGAGAGTTTCCGGTCGGCTTCTAGCGCAAGCTCAGGCACCTGGTCCTAGCAAGGGAATGAGCAAAGCCACCGTCGCGTAACCGCCATTCGACCTGCATGCATGAAACAGACGCAGGAGGCCCGATGTAGCTTCGTCGGTCACCGTTTGTTATACTGGCCGTTCCAACAGTAAAGCCGTCTCGAGAACCGTCGACCGGCTAGGGAAGAACACTGGGCGGGTTCGGCGGTTGATTAGAGAGCCAATTAAGAGGCCAAGCGGACATCCATGGAACAAGGCTAGCCACACTCCTCCGTCTTTTGTCAAGTCATGGAGGGTGGCACCTGTCGAGAGACCCATTCGTTGCCCTGGCCCTTTGAGAGTTTGCTGCGAAAAAAAAGAAGATCTTCGATGACGACCATCTGGCCCAGAGGCAAGGATGACGACCATCAAAACTCAAATTCTGATTGGCACGTTCGGGGCGACTTGGAGAGGAACAGGTGGTGCCATGATTTATCAAGACAGACTGCGACGGCAGCGAATGCATCCGCCTTACTCAAGAGTAACAACTGCTTGGGAGACTCGAGGCATATTTGGTAGGTGTGGTAGTGGAACGGCTCGAGGGCAAACTACGGACCTCTGTTATGTGGCCCTCCTTGCGCTGCTGCATGCCCACATGGCCGGCACAGGAGACACACGAGCTGACTGAGGGGCAAGTTGAACACGTTTGACGTCTTGTAGTGTATTTCTTCAAGAGACCCCTCAACGCTAATGGAACGTCATTGGTCAGTCGCTTTGGGAAGTTTGGACTGATTTGTTTGGCTGATCTCGGGGTACCGTCGAGGCATAGCGAAAGTGTTCTCGAAGAATAGATTAATGGAGATTAATGGGGGTTAATGGAAGCTAAAGAAGTACTCGAAGCCCGTCAATAGTCAAATGCAGTAACCTAAGCAATCATCTCCGCCCTTTCTCTACACCCAATTGATGTTTTCGAGAACCTCATCTGATTGCACACCAAATTTAGCGCACCTGCAGCAGCGGGGTGCACCCAAAGTTATATTAACCCTACACCCAATTAGGCCACGAGGAAGGAGATGAGAGTAAGTGCAGCATCATGCATTACATGATTTGGAGGTAGCGGGATTGAGGAAAGAGAGAAGAGAACGCACATGAAAACGCGAGAGGAAGTTGAGAAAGAGAAAAAAAAGGAAGTGAATGAAACCATATGGCAACGAGGAGAGGAGAGGATGGGAACCTAGGCGTTGTCGACGACATTGAACAAGACTTCTTAGCTTCTTAGACTCACTCGTAGGTAATGCTGCCCCAGAGTGCCGTGTCTTCTATTTCCTTATTAGTCTAATGTCTTATACTACGTACTAGTATAGAACGAACCACTGTCACCTGTGTAAAAATAAGCTTGGGCCTTACGACGTTGGTACCCCATGTGTCTCCATGTACGTACTACGTAGAGCTTACCACACACAGATACCTGCCTCTTAGTATATGCAGTATAGAATAACAACTCCATGCCTTATACCTACATGTAGGTAGAGGTTTATGGCAATGTAGCTTGCCTATTGGCGCAGGTGTTCATTAAGACATGTACCTACCTGCTATAGGGTACTTCGATCCATCCCTGTCTACTATTTATATTACAACACATATTATACCATCTATATAAGGTATCTACTTTGGCCTGTCTCCAACTACACTACTACGAGAACCATCTTACTATTAGTAGATCATACGAGCCCCTATTGTTTTCAGGGCCCATATGGCCGTCTGTTGATGCTATACCCGAATACTGTTATAGCTTTAGACGGGCATCGTCAGAGTATAGAGGGCAGATAGAAGGTACTTGCGGCGGTACGAAGCGCCCCATAGCGTTATGTGAGGGGGACAAATCACCCGATGACTTCACTACTCATGAAGCTTGTGTTAGGTTCGCTAGGAGAGACGCAGGGTGGATTCTAGACTGCTTAACCTCGACTAAACAGCCGAGGATCTCTTGAGCGGGTCCATTTCTTAGAGCAAATGACATCTCTCTTCTCGTATTTACTAGGTTAGGCAGTCGTAACTGGGTAGATTAAACAAACACATGCTCCAGCTGACTTGGTAGGTTGGCATCGTGTAGAAGCAGCAGTTATCGTACACTATTTCCAAGTGACCCGAGACACACTGGTTGCATGATGGTGTGGTTCAGGTTCAGGTTCAAGTTCAGGTTTAGGCGTTGGTTAATTGTGCTCGGTATGACAAGCCCGTTCTACGGAGTGGTCTACGGAGTGGTATTAGGTAAACCTCCATCTCTCTGATTTTCCGTATACTACTTAGTAAGTAGGACGAGAGTACCTCGAGGTAGAGAGTAGAGGTGGTATCCTGTACTTCCCGTCTCCAATAACCCACATGCACCCTGGGGCGAGACTTTTCCTTAGTGTACCTACCTGGTAGTGTACTAGGTTAGGTAGTGTATACTAGAAGACAAGGCAGAACAGGGATGCTTGAAGCATAACGTAGAGTGTACCTACGCAAGTGCCTACACCACACTCTAATTTAGCTAATAGTTAAGTCACCGTCCGGGGGTGGCCACAGTATGGATTCGGCGTCGCGCCAGCGTGCATTGGCGAACTCTGATCTCCACCAGCCACTTTCCCACCCAAGAAGCCCACCCGCTCTTCTAGTACACTACCTACTACCTAAGGTATACCTAAACTACGAAGCGGACGCGAGAAGAATCTTAGGTAGCGGCAGCATACCACCACGCTAAATAAAGCAGTACTCAGGTGTAATGTACAGTAGGACAGTAGGTAGGAGAGGGTACCTAACCTACCTAAGCTGCTGGTTAGGTTAGAGGTATCCGTATCCCGTCCCGTTAAGAAGTAGCCAAAGAACAAGGTAGGTACAGGGTGATGGTCTTGTGTCGCAACGCAACGTACCTCACTACCTAGGTACCCTCACTACCCTACCTACCTAACCTTAGGTACTAACCTAACTTGTAGGTACGGGAGACTGAGCTCGCCTTTTGGCTGGCTGCCCTGCTCCTACAGTACTGCTCTGCACTGCAGCTCAGCGCAGACGCCCTCTCTCGACTCTCTGCTCTTCCCCGCTCTCAAGTCACCTACCTCCTGTTCTCGCTTTTTGCCTTCGTTCTTCCCACCTTTTCCCCCTTTTAATTGTTCCTTTTGTCTCCCGCGAGTCTTGTCGCAACCCTCCAACTGGCCGTAACTTCAAAGTTGTGTGCTGACAAGCCGTCCTCTACTGCACCACCGGCACGTCACGCTCGCCCCAACAGCTCTGTGACGATCCGACCCCCTTTCGACAATGGGCCGCCGCATATAGCGCCGTCGCAATTCGTCGAAGTGAGCTACCCCGGAAGAGAAGAACAGAAAGAAGAAAGAGAACAAGTGAGAAGAAAGATAAAGAAGAAGGAGACAGACCGAACGCCCACCCAGAATTCCTCTCACCTCATTCATTGTCTCCTCTCAACCATAACTATAATTCTATCCTTACGTTTCATCTATATTCCAATTATACTAGACTCGTTATTCGAATATTATCCAAGCCCTCCCGACCCGGTCCGTCCTACGCGAAACACGCGAAGTCAAAAACGTCCTGCGACCTTGTTTCCCGCAGCCGACACGTTCCTCCACATCCTATTCCTCTTGTCTTAGGCCTGCAGAAGGGGCCTTGTCGCGGCGTGTCTTGAGGCCTTGGCCAATCCGCTGGCGTTCCCAACCAGGGGTTTCTTCAGTGCAGCCGTTACCGGTATTTCTTTTTTTTTTTTCGCTTTCTTTTTATTTCCTGATCTCTAGTCGGTTGCTAGACGGATTCGCGATACCCCATGATAGACGTAATAATACTCAAACTGGTCAGTATACCGAGTTCTTCCCCATCTTGTTCCCACGTACGTCCCTCACCACCGCCTACTATTGCGAAGATAGCTGTCAACAATACTTGCTGGAGTTGGCCGGTTGGTTTTTTGGCCCCCGGCAAGGTTTTTTGCCGTCGGGGCGAGAAACAGACCCAATTAGGCATTCAGCTAACGGTTGAATAAGCTGGCTTAATTTCTCTAGCCCAGCTTACTTTAAAATTGTATACTAATAGTTGCTATAGCTTTACGATCCCATCAACACCGATATAAGCATACCCTTCAACATTCGAACGAGGAAATTTTCTTTAGAGAAACCGACTCACCTGATTTACCCGATTCACTTACGAGGCACGCTATCCTTCCTTCTGGGCTAGAGGTGTACATTTCTCGAGGTTGTGGTCCATGCGAGTAGTGTGGAATTCGAACACAGTTGAAGGGGATTTCATGTTCATATACGGATCATGAGCGCCAGTAACATTAAGGCGGCATCCGCACCGAAAGGCGGCCAAGGGGGTATCGCGGCCCTTGCGCCCAGCAATCAGTCTATTCTTCTTGACAAGCTCAACGTTCGAAGATCTACCCCAGACTCAGAGGCTCTTGCCAGTTCCGATGACGAGCCAGACAACCATCGACAAGATACTCCGCAAGCCCCCATGCAACCCCAGAGGCCCGTCCGTCGTGCGTCATGGTTGAACGACACGTCCCAAGCTACACTCCCTCATCCTAGAAAGGGCTCATTTGCAGGCAGCTCTATGTCTCCCACAACGTCTCATCCGACTACACCCTCAGCTGAAGGAAGTGCTGGTGCGTGGGCATCGCATTCGTCTTCTGCCGCTATGGGCCGCGGGCATCAGCCACCACCGTCTTCATTTCCCTGGGGAACAGCCATTTGGACTTCTGAGCGAAAGGAGCCACCCTCTCGGCTAACTGAAGTCTTACCATCACCAACTTCGACTGTGCCACCCGGCCAAAGCTTCTTTGGCAACGAAACCTCGATGTCGCAAACATCTCCCACTCCTCGAGACCAAGGAACCAGCTCACAAATTCCATTCGCTATACCGCTCCATCCAACCCCAAAGACGTATCGCTCACAGTCTTATTCCGTCGGGCAACTGGACCCAGAATCGGCCACTGCAGTGCCTTCCTCCTCTACGTTGGCTGGGAGATCGCGCCCGGTTGGGCCTCCAGGATTACAACATCGTCCTTCTCGGCCTAGCATGTTGAGCGAGATGTCAAATGAAGGTGCTATGCTCGGAAAAGTGAAGGAAGTTGAGGACGATGAAGAGAGCACGAGTGACTCGGCCCAAACCAGCCAGCAGAGTCACCAGCAACAAAGCGCTGATGCCAAGACAATCGAAATGCTTACTCGTGAGAACGCGATATTACGACAACAACAGTATCAAAGTTCTCGACTCAGACCGCGTGCTTCTACTGCTGCCACTTATGGTTTGGGGAACGGATATAGCCTTCACGATCCGGTACCGGAGGAATCAGATTACGCAGTGGACGAGCTGGATGAAATGAATGATGGTCAAGATTCTGCGATGAAGCGAGCTTTTGCCCGCCGTATGAGCGAATATGGAGGATCTTACCGACCCCCTTACAGTACCGCGGAAAACCGGAAGATCGAGAATGTTAAAAGGGCATACTGGCAGAGTTCTTTGGGGTTTGGGGGATTGTCCGACATCCCTCAGAGTCGACGACATTCATTTGCCGATGTGCCTACTCGGCAGCCATCTATTGGTTCTATGGGAGAAGCCGTTTCCCTGCATGAGGCAACTTCACCTGACGCAGCCCAGAGCCAGGAATTCGCTGGATTCACCGATGCCACTGGTTTCAATACAGCCAGCCCTGGTAAGTCCCTGGGGCCCCTCCACCCCCTAATGTGCCGTAACTGAGCTAACTCTGCTGCTTAAAGTGTCGTATTACTCTGCTGGTTCTAATCTTCCGAGCGCTCATCAAACTATTGCCTCTTCAGCTTATGGTGCCCCGTACCAACAAGCGTATGGGTTGACTCCTAGCTACTCTAACCGCCCGCCATCGCCACATAGAAATATGTACGGCATCAGCCAACCGAGACACAATCAACTATTGCATATCGTACTCTTCAAATGCTCGCGAGCGGATGTATTCTATATTCAAGAGGGCACCGGCCTAACTGTTAAACCTGGTGACCTAGTCATCGTTGAAGCCGATCGAGGCACGGATCTCGGAACCGTCGCCCGAGAAAACGTTGATTGGCAAACTGCGAAAGAGCTTAAAGAACACTATGCTGAGGAACACTACAAGTGGCTAGTGATGTACTCGCAAAATGCAGCTGTTGCGCAAGAGGGCACTGGCGCTGGTCTGATGGCTGCTTCGAATGGCCTGCAAGGCAGTGCTATTGGCGGAATGGGACCCCCAAGCGGACATCATATGCAGGAACCCAACTCAGGCGAGTTGAAGCCTAAAATGATTAAACGCCTTGCCCAGAACCATGAAATTCATGGTCTTCGTGATAAAGAGGGAAATGAGGCTAAGGCTAAACGCATGTGCATGCAAAAGGTAAAAGAGCACGGGCTCAATATGGAAATTCTTGACGCCGAATTCCAAATGTAAGTGTGATATGTCTATGATGGTGGTACTTGCTGACTCTGTTGTAGGGATTGGAAGAAGTTGACATTCTACTATTTCGCGGACTCGTACATCAATTTCAATTCGCTTGTAACCGATCTCTTCAAAATTTACAAGACAAGGATCTGGATGTCAGCTATTAACCCAGCCTCATTTGCTAGCCCAACACTCGGCCTGCAAGCGCCAAGCGGCGTTGGGCCCGGTGCTGTTGGGTTGGGAAGAGCGGGCGGTTCAAACAACACCGACAGACGAGCCAACCAAACCCAGGAATCGCAGGGCACGTTTGCGAACGCTAATCCGAGTGGTCGCTCGTTCCAGCCAGCCTTTAGCGCACCGTTCAATGCAACGGATAGACCATCAGCAGGGGGTTCTGCCTATCCGCCGGCAGGTTTCCCATATTCAGGGTACGCAAGCTATAGCGGCGCTCCTAGAGCAGCCAGTTACATGCCGAGCATGATGCAAACTATGGACGCTTATGCTGCGGGTTTCCCGCAAAACGGGGAGTTTCCACCGACGATGCGAGCGCGGTTCTCGAGTCCCCACGACGCCCCGTCTTCACACGAACAAGCGCAATCCACCCTAGCAACACAGACCGAGTGGGTTGGTGCGTTCCAGGGATTGTCCCTAAACACTCGTTGAAAGTACCTATATGTCTCCGCAACGTGGACATGCGCCGCCACTATACATTCGCTTCTCGTACTATACTTTACTCGTACCATACCAGTCTCAGAGAACACGGGGCAAATAAAGAAGATGGCGATGAAATTTTGGTGTTGGCCGGACTTTGTTTTACACGGCTAAAGATGTTGTTGAAATTATAGGCGCAGAACAGGGCCTAGTCCAAGCCCCCCCTTCTGTTCCTTGACGACTCACTTGACTCATGACGACGGCATTAAGACTTGGCAACAAGATAAAACTTCACTGGATTCAAGGCAGGCGAATATAGACTGAGATGGTTGCACGGCACCGGTGTAATTTGATGTGAAAAAAACCTGGACTTTTCGATTGTTGTTGCTGTTGGGTATTTTTGAGGTGGATTCATGTACGACCAACAAGGGAAAAAAATTGTATGGAACCTGGCTGCCATGTTCATTTGGACAAAATACGGCAGCCAACAACAGCTTCGATTAGGTAGATTCACGGATACAAAGATAATGCTTTCTGCTTTCCCCTGAGGCACACAGCTGACTGACCCGGTGTCCTCGCTACTTAATGGACACCGACCCCTATCTCTAGTTCTCAAGCGATGAAACTAAATATCAATTAGGTAGCGTGGAATATGCCGAAGGCGAAGACTAACATAGACAATTCACCAGTTTTGATTGAAGATGAGCCAAGCCGACTATGAAATCAGTCATAAATACTGTAGGAATAGACCATAGCATAGGTACACGGGGACAAACTACCTCGGCATAAAGAATAGATGTTTGGTGAAATTCGGCCAGCCACCGAGCCTAGCGGTGAGGATGTTGTCCAAAGGTACCTATCAACCAGTAAGGCCGGCTCAGTCATCTCAATTGTTTAATACCGTAGGTACCTTGGATACCTAGGTAGGTTAGGTAGTGCCTATTTACCTACCTAACTACCTAGGTAGATGCATGACAGCTCGATGTTAATGGGCTGGCACGCAGGCACCTATCCGGAGTACACATGTACCTCTGATAGGCAAGGTACCTAACCTAGGAGAGGTAGGTATCAAGAGCTCCCTAGGGTAAAGGTCTTGAGAAGGTGCGATATTGGGTAATAATGGGTAATACCTATCATACATACTTCAGACGAGTCACCCACAACCGCACCTTCTGCCGGCTCCCTTTTTGATTAATCGCAGAGCCACAATAGGTACCTTAGTGAGCATGTCAAACCCAAGGAAAGAGCAGTTCTGTCGAATGGGGGCGGGGATCTCTCCAGCCGTTCCCACCGCAATCCTAACTGGGAGGTAGGTAGACCATCCAATCTTCACCTACCTGGCCTTCATCCTACTTACTTCTTTGTCTGCCAAAGCCTCCCTCTCTCTCCATCTTAGACTTGTATCGCGAACATAGTCGTATACCTTCCTGCCGAACATATTATATACTGCGGTCTTCCTCGTATATTGATACACAACGGCGCCAGACCGGGCCATGGGTTTAGATTCTTCGTACTCTCAATATCACGCCATCGTTTCTCGGTTATTTAAACTCGCCTAATTCATGATTGTCCGGCGACTCTTTCGCATATACATATCATCCTGTAAACTGGAGCCGGAACGGCTTATTTTGTTTCAACTGGCTACCTATTATCCTCGGCCGTGATAAGCCAAGATACCCGGGATGAGAAGCAAAATCACTGGCAATGTCGATGGTGAGTACCGCATAATAATGATGCTTGATCCCTGCCGCCTTTTTGTTGACGAGTCACGGATCCAACTTAGGCGGAAGTAGCCTGTTTATTACAGGACCACGCAGCAAGAAGAGCAAGCTTTCTCGTCTGGAGGAGTACGATGAAGACCCAGGGAGGGCCGGGAGCCAGTGAGCACATAACCAACTTCATATTCATACTCATGACTGGAAATTGATCCCGACGCGTAGAAAATACCGGAAATTGGCCGACATGCTCGAAGCCTGTACTACCAAAGAGGAGAGTAAATCGAGAACCTTCCTCAAACAATTTCGACAGGATGTGAAACACAGGAGCATAGAGTTGAGGGCGTTTTGGCAGGAGAAGGATCAAGAGTTGTCAGTAGCTAACCCTTAGTTTTCATACTAGAAGATGTTTATGCTAACCGGGCCAAACTAGTAGTCGGGACCAAGCAGCGCTTAGTACGCAGGTGAACCAACTCTCACGCCTATCCGCTAGACGAGATGGGCAACCAGGTGCTCTACGCAAAGAAGATCATCCCTTATTCCAAAAATCCGATGCTCATACAGAGGACATAAACTCACTTTTGGAGCAACTCGAGCCGGTAGAGGCACAAGGTAACCATGTGCTAGAGCTTCCTACGGCCAGATGGATGCAGGATAAGCACGAAATGAAAGAAGTTCTGATTTGCGGTGGTAAATATGGACAGGTTCTTCTGGGAGGTGCACTAGCACCTGAGTTGGCCGCCAATGCGGAAATCGACCAACCAAATGCAGGCGAGCACGGCAAGTTTGCTAAGGAATTGTTTAGAGACGGCCGAAAAATTTTAGACGATGAGACGTGGGGTCACGTTGCCGAAGACCAATTGATGCAGATGTCGGCGATTGTAAACATGTTGCCACTCGATGCACAAGTATCACAACAGGCGGAATGATGCTGAGTCTCGGAACAAGATCTTCCAACAACGGGTATTCAATGTGGCTCGATCTTGCTGCCATGTACATTTTAAGGGAACCTATGGGAACAAAACGGATACACTGGGCTTTCGGATGTAGCCGCACCGATATAATTGAAGTTCGTCAGGAATATGATATAGCCTTAGCTAGACTTGTCCCTGTGGTGTCGTGAAAACCTCATATGCTTAATTAGCCACAGTTTATGCTAACTAGTGAAAATGTGGCTGTGCGTGTGGCTGGACGAAAATGGACCACTAGAGCCATTCCGGGTATGGATTAGTGGGGAATCGCTTAATTTTTCCAGCAAGCCGCCCACACAATCCCCTCAACCACCAAATTTCTGGTCAATTGATTTGGAGATTTTCATTCCTCTCTCATCAAGACCACCAACGACCCTCGACCATTCATTGTTGCAGGCCTCAATTCCCAACCTGGTACGTCAGCATATTGTCTCTCGGCCTATCTGGGTGACAACAGAGACGCTCACTCTCTCCATCTGCTTTTATATCCGTGTGTAGTGTGCAAATTCGGCTAACACTAGTTATCGCCCTCCAACAGTCAAGATGGGTGCCCTCAAGTACGTCGAAGAGCTTCAGAAGAAGAAGCAGTCTGATGTCCTGCTCTTCCTTCTCCGAGTCCGCTGCTGGGAAGTATGTTGAAACCTCCTTCGAATCCTGTCCGACACGGAAGAAGCGCGAACAAACACAAATATCTACAATCAAGACTCGAGACGTGGATGCTGTGGATCTGTGGACGCTGTCTTCTCTCTTGCGAGAACGTGTCTTTGCTATACACTCGTTGAACATTAGCTGAGAGTGCATTAATATAGCTCCGTCAATTGAACGTCATCCACCGCGCTTCTCGTCCTTCCCGCCCTGACAAGGCTCGTCGCCTGGGATACAAGGCCAAGCAGGGCTATGTCATCTACCGTGTGCGCGTTCGCCGCGGTGGCCGCAAGCGCCCCGTGCCCAAGGGTGCCACCTACGGTAAGTCCTCGACCCTATTGCGATCTGATCAGGTTGGACCATGTCGGATACCATGAGAAGCGTGTGACTGACCAAGATGCGAACCACAGGCAAGCCCACCAACCAGGGTGTGAACCAGCTCAAGTACCAGCGATCCCTCAAGTCCACCGCCGAGGAGCGTGTCGGCCGCCGCTGCGCCAACTTGCGCGTTCTCAACTCGTACTGGATCAACCAGGACTCCACCTACAAGTACTACGAGGTCATCCTCGTCGACCCTCAGCACAAGGCCATCCGCCAAGATCCTCGCATCAACTGGATCGTCAACCCCGTGCACAAGCACCGCGAGTCCCGTGGCCTCACCGCCACCGGCAAGAAGTCCCGCGGTCTCAACAAGGGCCACCGCTACAACAAGACCAAGGCTGGCCGCAGAAAGACCTGGAAGAGACACAACACCCTCTCTCTCTGGCGCTACCGATAAGCGTGTGCTGCTAGAGGCCATAACCGCGGTGACGATTAAGGGGAGGAAAAGCTTGTTCATGATTTGGGATGGAGTGAGGTCTGGCTTCACGGTCGATAGGGCATGCGTCTGGCTCATGAATTCTGCCTGGAGTTACGCTACTTAGTGAGAGAAGGAACAAAAAGTTTTCCTCGCTACGATGTTATGCTGCTTTTATGACTGTGATATCATTTCGATTTGACTATTAATCTACTAAGGTCTTCTCTTTTCATCCACGCGTGTATCCTTGTATTGCTCCTCGTAGCGACCATAATGCAACATCTAACTTGTACCCGGCTTTCGCTCTGACCAAGGTGAATTGTACATACGCCTTGAGTATGGGAGTGGTAGTTGGAGAGTAGGCTCATTGGGACCCCAATCACTATCAGTTCATTCAGATGTGTAAAGTGGTGACAGTTCCGGGCTTGATGGGATGTGCACCTGAGGCATCTAATCCACTGCCTACATCTACTCCATGAAGGCGTGTGCAGAAGAGGAAGCAAAAGTTTGGGTACTTTGATTAGATGATGATAGATCAATGAAAAAAACAAGATCTAGGCCACAACACTAGCATGCGTATCGGGCTGTTGTTAGGCTAGCTACCTAGGTAGGCCTTGGCCAGTGATTCGAGGTTGATGGGCTGGCTGTGCGGGATGGTTGTCTATATCATAAACGAAAATGGATTAAGTTGTTAATTACCTAAGTCAACAGACTTATCAAATGCAGGCTGTTACATCGCAATAGTAATCTCATCATCTATGTTGCACGAGTTGCTCGTTCCATTATTTTGCCGGTAAACTATAAATGCTGAATTAGCGCTATTTATCTCTCTATAGAAACGCATACTAGGTACTTAGTAAATAGTCTTTCCTACCTATTTATAAAGCAAAGGCTAGCTTTGGACAAGCTAAGCAATGGTCCCTAAGGATGTCTCGCGCCCGATTGTCCTGAACGCCCAACTAGGCTCCTTACTACCTACCTAGGTTAGGTAGGTAGATCGTGGTGTGTGTATTGAAACGACCACATGAACTTCCTTTATTCCTCGGAATAGGAAAAAGGGCTCATATAGCCGCCATGTAGAGATAGTCCAAACACTACACTTCTACATGTCTAGTATATAACATCGAATGGGGAATCAATTGATCATGGCACAATAAAACAGATTTGATTAAAAAATTCAATTCAGCGCAAGTATGTTGTTCTCCTGCTTCCTTCGCTTCTGCAATCTGCTGAGGTAGTCATTTTCCCCTTATTTTCTCGGCCAGCCCACTTACGGCCTTGCAGGTATACCTCAGGATCTTTTCGTAGCAACGACTTGCTTTGAACTCGAGGACACGCAATTGTGGCCTCTCCGTGCGCAGTCGCGGGACAGAAAACTCGTGATTTTGCCCACACTCCGCAAACCTTCGGACAACCGCCATTCCTGACTTTTCGAACTCAAGGCCTTGACAGATAGGACGGTGTGCACATGCATCGGTATTGCCATGTTATGTTAGATCATGACAATAAGTTTGAACGGACCAAACACGTTTCGGTAGGAGTTTATCTAACAATAATTTAAGGTCAATGTGGCCACAACTACCATCGAGACTAATTCACAAAGTTACCATCCGAACCCTAGAAATGTTTGAGATTAACCAAGCTAAGTACCACCAGTTGGTAAACCGCCCATGAAATGGCAAGATATTAGGGCTGGCTTGGGCTATTTAACTCGAGATACCCTCGACCCCATCTAGCTGGGCGTTTTGACAGGGTTTGGGCCAACAAGTCAACGATATTGCGCGCTGATAGTGTAAACGTAATCAGCCATCCCGGATAATAAATACTAGGCGAAGTCGGGCGCTCGTTCAT
This sequence comes from Xylaria grammica, assembly GCA_004353285.2. Taxonomy (NCBI): domain Eukaryota; kingdom Fungi; phylum Ascomycota; class Sordariomycetes; order Xylariales; family Xylariaceae; genus Xylaria; species Xylaria grammica. The sequence goes on from NGZP02000009.1 coordinate 5,324,628, forward strand.
ATCATCTACGGGTTTCCCCCCATGTGATTCGCCAGCCTGAGCGCGAGGGGTCCTCGGATGAAGCTATACCGCCAAAGCAAACGTAACGTGGTGCAGAGGAGACGGTAGCTAGGTTTTTAACGCAAGGACGGGGCACGGTAACCCTGAAAGGAATTGACACGACGCCACGTCCTAACAAGTCCTTGAGACGAGGAATTTAGCTTATATATGTAATCGCATCTTGCCATGTTTCATACCCCCAAGGGGGTTTGCCCCTTTCTAGGCCTAAGCGTCAAATACTACCAACCAGGAAGGAAACCCAGCGCTCGGTGGCAGCCGTAGGTTTATAACGAGCGGACTGGCATTCTTTCAACGCAGTATCACTACAGTCGTAGTCAGATACGCGAATGACGCGGGCCTTTGTTCTTTGAGTTTTCCTGAGTCTGTAGAAAGTAATGGACGAGGCCCAAGCACCTCGTCAGAGTGCTCTGGGGTATAGGAGTATAGTATAATTTATATAGGTGGTGGCAAAAGCGAGATGCCAAAGATGGCGGTGGGATGTCAAGGATACGGAACAGTATAGATTCCTACCTACCGGAACATAAAGTTGAGGGATTCAGACCGATAGGTTTTCATACTGGAGTGAAGCTGACTAACACTTGCCAACTTAGCTACAATCAAGATTATTCACAAGACCTCCAGGGCCCGATTACGCTTCCCCCGACGGTTAGGGATTTAACTCTCTTAGCGAGTAAGAAAGCAAGGTTTGGTATTTCCTCGAACCTGTATCATCGCGTCTACCCCATATGTATACATATAATTAATCATGGGGGTTTCAGCATTGTTACTCATGTACTATGTATACGCCTTCCAAACACCTCATCTCCTTGATTACAGCCCATTATTCGCCCACCGAGAGAGTAGGGCTTTGTTATACTTCACTCAGTTGTTGAATGGTTTGCCTTTCAATACTTCAAGGTTGTATCGAAAACATCCCAGTAAAAATCTATGTCAAAGCGGCCACTAGTCTTGGTCTTATGTCGGATATTTGCGGTTGACATTCGCGAGTTCCCTGGGGTAGTAAGCTAGCGCCCGGGTATCATACGTGAAAACGAGGGTCGACTAATGTATCTCCAAGCGTTGCTCACGATATTCGGTTCATTCACTAGAGAAAAAGAGAAAAAAGCATGGCAAATATAACGAACTTTGGTCGATTAACCCTATCGGCCTGTACAGCGAATCAGATCTTTCTGCTGCGAAATCTTTTAGGCGAACGCATCGTTGCATGAAAAGCGTTCCGGTGCCAAATCGCAGAGATCTACCACACATATGAAGTGAAGAAGACTATCGCAAGGGAATATTTCGTGAGAAAAATATCAAGGATCAGATAACACAATGCACCAACCCTCCTTGGCATTGCAGTCAGCTCCTACTCATCATCATGAAATGCCCACGTCCATGGAATGATACCGCCACCGTCGCGATGGTCGATAATGAGATAGATGCCTAAGAACCACCGGAGTAGTTGCTCTTCCCCAGAACAGATTCGAGCCTGTCGATGAGCGATGCAATGAATCCCGTATTGTGTGACCTACCGCATACCTTACTAGCCCTACCAATAAGCCAGTACTACAAAACCTCGGGCGGGGTTGGGAGTCCTCATGCAAACTGGGCAGGAGAGGCAGAATAAGGGAGGGTCTGCTGTGCGAAAAAAAGTAAAAAAATCACAAGAATAAAAAAGCCTAAAGAAAGGGAAGTCTATGCCGAGATCGAGCTGGGATCCAAGTACATGAAACGGCCTGAAACATCGCGTCAAGACCGTTGTTTGTGGTAGGAACTATTCCGCAACAGCTCAAGTGTACGCAGAATCGAGGCAATAAGGTGCTATGCACCACGGCGCGACTAGTGTACAGAGCAGCCCTTGAAATAACAGGGTGCTAATAAGTTAGCTCCGTGGTGCACGTTGATGGCATGAAAAATTCAGTGCCCGAAGTAGAAGACAAAGTGTCATCAATGAGAGGTCGTCAAGGTCGTAGAGAGCATCGACTCATGCTATCAAAACCTAGAAAACCCGTGGAAATAGAAAGCCGCCGAAGGTACATGTCGTCTGAGTTCGTGTATCGTACCGTTACAACAAAGATGGATAGTGGGTGGTATTTGGTGCTCTAGAAGAAAGCGCCTTCGCCGTTACCCTGATTACCACCAGCGCCAGGATATGTCGGGTATGTATTCATTCGAGGGGGTTGCGAGGGTGCGTTCGGGGGATTCGGCATCGTGATATTTGCCGGGGTCGGGTAGGTCATTTGAGCACGAGTGCCATTTAGTCCGTTGGTGTAAACACCAGGAGCGAGAATTGATTGGCTGGACATAGCGCGGTTTTGGTTTCCGTTTAGTGCAATCTGGCTCTGAGTGGGCTCAGATGGGGTGGTTTGGCCGCTGCTATTGCCACTCTGGCCGTCGTGCTGCTGGATCTTGGCCGCAAGGCGGCGTCCGTGTGGGGTCCCACGGATGCCAGGTAGCATGGGGCGGATAGCCTCAACCAGCTGGTGCTTCATATGTGCCGAGGAGTGGTCTAGAGCTGTCTGAACAACATAATTGCCAAATGAGTCCTTAAGAAGTCGCTCCATCTCCCCGGGAGCGAGAAGCTCATTAACCATCCTGTCTTTAGCTTCTTCAGAAGCACAACGCAGACACTTCTCAACTACATTGGAGCTGAACTTGTGGCGAGAAAGCATTCCAATCTTAGTAAGAAATCTCTGAGCGAGAGGCTCGGTGAAACTAGGCTCATTCAGGTCAATAATGTACTGAACGACATAGTTGCCAAAGGGATCCTGGACCAGACGCAGGGCATGCTCCGTGATTTGGGAAATTAGCCAAACTTTTTGGGGGCCGGACGCGTGATCGATACACCGCTGAAGAACACAGCATCCGTGGCGGTGGGTGCCAACCTCAACGCAGTGCCTGCCAACAGCGCTGAAGATGAATTCGGAATCGGCCGAGCCGAGCTTGTTCAAACATTTCTGGATGACGTGATTTCCATTCAAGTCCTGAATCAAATCTACGACCCGGTAGCGTAGGGCCTCAATAATGATCTCGACGTGGATTGGAGTAGTCACAAACTCGATCATTTTCTGTAGAGCCCGAGTACCATGTTGATTTAGAGCAATACGGACCATATCCTTGGCAGCGTTCTGAATCAGCACAGTACGTTCCTCATCATTGCAATATTCCAGAAGCTTCTGGCACAAATAATTTCCAAAAGGATCTGTCATAAGCTCAACAACGTGTTGGTTGGTCTCCAGCCAGATCTTATGAACGTGTTCGGGATTGCGGTTCTCTAGCTGTTTCTGGAGGTATCGGCAGCCATGTTGATCCTTACAGAGATCGTAGATGGTGCCTGACACCTGGTCTAGCGGTAGATTCACGTAGCGATTCATGGCTGGCAATCCGGTTAGCTAAGAAGTAATTAAAAAAATCAATGGACATACATACCATCGTCGTTTTGAGCGCGGCGTTGCTGCATGACACGCTGCTGCGAATCGCGAGGCGGAACTGAAGGCTGGTACACTGCACCATAGCCAGTATAATTCTGGTGTGCGTACCCGTTCATGTTCATGTTCTGCATACCCATCGCCAGCATTCCCATATTGTAGGCACCGTTTGGGTTAGTCTGATTGTATCCTTGGTAATATGGATAGGAAGCCCCAGAAGGAGTTGCTGCGTTGGTGCCCGTAGAAATAGGAGACTGGACAGAAGCTTGACTTGAGGTGACCGGGCCAAAGGATGGCGCGTTAGCTTGCAACTGAGATTGGATGGAAGGGAACGCCCCTCCAGGCTGGCTAACGGCAGCATGGCTGTCACCAGACATCTCACGGCTGTGTCGTTTCATAGCACCAGGAGGAATACGACCAATACTAGCGTTGTGGTTGTGGAAATGCTGCTGAGCATGAGCGTTGGCGGATGATACTCCAGCACTTGACATTGCCTTAACCGTTGGGATATCGTTAGAAGAGAAGGAGCCCTGTAGCTTCGGGGGAGTTGATAAGACTTGGGTAGCAGAGGGCGATATATTCGAGGCAGGAGTGCTGTCTGTGAGGTCAATTGAGTGACGATATGGACGGGATCCGATGGTATTAGTGTCAGTCGGCATACCGCTCATGGAGTCAGGCATCTGAGCAGAAGGAAGAGTAGATAGACTCTGTTGCTGACGGTGGCGATGGATGCTGGTCCAACCGTTTGGGCCGGGTCCTTCGCCGCTTCCAAGCTGAGAAGCCAAATCCATCGCAGCTGTTGATGCGGAGAGCTATGAATTAGGATAGACGTTAGCACCATACGCAAGACTGATGGCGCTGTACTGAGCCTGAACAATTGGAAGCGGGACAGAATGTGTAATAATGGAATGCTGCTCGGGTATTATGGCGTTACATGAAGGTAGAGCGGTGGGATAATTTCTGTTACACTATGATTCTGTGGTAGGTGAATTTGTTTAGAGGGATAGAGAATTTTGGTCGGTGAGGTGGGAATGCCTTTTTTGCAGCTGGGCTAGGCTTTGATTGCTTGAGGTTCCTTCCTCAGGCGACTGTAAGTAGCATCATAGAAGCTAGAAATTGAAGCGGAAGCTCCATTGGGGGTGTATACGGAGGGCAACGATGTGTTCCCACCGACCTCTCGGAGCTGAAAACAAATACGGCAGGGCTAACGATGTTGGACGTGAATCATGTTTACTTACCACGTTGGGATTGCCCTTCTGGGCATGAAGCTTGGGGAAGTTGTCCTCGCCTGTATCGGCGCCAGGATAATTACTAGAGTCCATTGTCGCGTCGTCGTCTCTAAAGAGGAATCCTGCTGTGTTGGTTTGGTCTAAGTTGTCGTAGAGATTGCCTCTGCGGGTTACTGGCATGGAATACCTGTTGTGGCTATATATATCAACTTTCATCAGTGATGACGTTCAAAAAGTCAGATGTACAGATGCAGCAGATAGTGGCTTCTGAGGATCAGGTATGTATTGCAAGATATTGCACACCAAGGGAGGGGAGTGGGAAGTGTAAGTTGTGGGCACACATATGTGAGATCTTGCTGTACAGGGCTACTCACGGACACATGAGAATAGGCTTTGTTAGGGGGAATACCTAGAATACCTAGGTATGTTCGCAAAAAAACAGATAGAAGTATGTTTGTGGTGTGTGGCCCACTGGGTGAAGGTACATATTAAGTGTAGGTGTAGGTGTAGGTGTAGGTTGGGTGCGGGTACAGAGAAGAGGTGGTAGAATGTGGTAGATGTGGTAGCGTAATTAGCTGGGAGATAATTCAAGACTGGGTACGCAATTGGCGGACACCAGAGAGCTCTAGAAACTTTAGAAGAGCCCGTTTAATCAACTTAATAATCAGATGTTGTGTTTGTTCAATCTTAGATCATGAGTAGTAAATGTTGGGAGGTCCTGGAGGGTGCTTTGACGGGATAATACACTTGTACCTGGAGACGTCTAATGCTCCTTCCGGTGGTTAATGTGAAGTAATCTGGATGACAACAGCTGCCAAAGCTGGCAGGATGTTGAATTAAATATGAAGAGCACCCCGGCAAGAGGCATTCTAATTCTCAATATTGATTTATAACCACTGATTATACAGTATTTATGTGGGAGAGCACCTGCAGGGGGAGGCGCAACTTGCAGTGGGAAAGACCGTGAAAGTGACGTCGGCAAAGAATAATTTGGTGACGATAAAAACTCATCAGATAGCTTGAAAAAGGCAACTTACGCGTTTGTAGAGAGATGGCTCGTTGGATCCTGGCGGAGGGCTGCCTCCTTCTCATTTTCATCGCTGTTTCGTCGGGTAGCCGGCACCGAACGGTATGGTGCCGGCTCATCATGATATCGGGGTGGCATGATGCTTGACTGCGGAGACGTGAGGAGTGAGCCGGAACGTCCAGGTCGGTTAAAAAGTCCTGGAGGAGAGACAAGGCTCGACATAGAGTATCTGTTTGGCCGCGAAAACATGGTTGGGAAGCCAGTACTCGTCTCCCGATACTCGGGAGGGGTTGTCGGCTCCGACTGGTGGCCTGTCAAACCCAGGACAGGCCTTAAGTCTTCTCGCAGTTCCCGCTGCTGCTGATCTAACTTCTGCATCTCCGCCTCGAATCTCCGCTTCTGCTCTCGAAGTTTTTCATATTCAAGCTTCTTCTTCTCCAACTACAAAAATCAGTCAGTATCGACTCTCATTGCACGTCGATATACTCATAACAAGGGGCGGTAAAAAACTTAATAAAGACCACCACTATCTCCTCAATCTTAAGAGGGGACGTGTCGGAATATTGCAAATTACGTGGCGCACCCGAAGGGGGAGCTTACTAGTTGAACTTTATACTGAGTTGGATGCTGTATATTGTTAGCCTGCGGTCTCACAATGGCGAGACATCCGGGTCAATTCGCAAATTGAAACATGCCATGCTAGCTAGAGACCAGCAAGGCCATGTATCATGGCTAGTTGGACTAATGAGCGCTCGGACCATGGGCGAGACTCACGACTGAAGTATATTCCTGTGCTTGAGTGGTAGTTATAGAGGACAATGTTGGTACACGCCCCGAATCGGTCGTGAATCGTCGGGGTAGGGTGGTTCGAGGGTCTTGCGAAGGCATTCTGCCATTTCGCTGCGGTGAGACAAGGGAATTCATTGGCGCTTCGTTTCTCGGAGACTGCTGAGAGCGAAACCGGTAATCATCCATCTGCTTCTACGTTTATCGTTACAACACGGAGGTCTCTCGTACACGCCAAATGGGCAGTCGTCGGATTCTATAGACTGCGTGGCTACCGGTCAGTTGGCCCGTCTAGCTACATCAGGAGGACACGGCGTATGTAACCAGAGACAATAATGGCTCGGTTCGGCGAAGGGGGAGTGGTAGTGTAATGGCTCGAGATTGGGACTGCGCGCAGTGCCACCACCGCCGCCGCCGTGCTGACGCCACATGCCGCTTCGCCAGAGACGCAAATCGCGCTGACCGGACTACCTAGTTGACGATGCTCCCTAGACGGGAGAGGGCACGCACGCCCACGCTCGGCAAGGCGATAGGATAGTAGGGGAGGCGGAATCCATGAAATTCAGGCGACTTACATTGGGACAATAACAATTATAAGCACAGCACCTATGCGAACGCAGCCCTGGAGAGCCAGGGGCGGCAGCATGAGGGGGGAAAGTTGCAAATCACAGAAACAAAAGCGAGTGGAGTTGTGCGAAGTGCAAGAAGAGCAATGTTTCAATTCTTAGAAAGCAAGGTGGACGTGGTGCAGGCAGGGTAAAGGAGGTTTACTGGCACAGGCAAACTGTAGGTGCCCTACCCTACCTGGGTAGGTAGAAACGGTACCTACCTAGCGATATTACTAGGAGAGGTATATGCTACCTAATGCAAGTACTTAGAGGTAGGGGGGGAGCACTGTAGTGTAAGGGTCCCGCGTTAGATAGAGGTAGGTAGGTACCTAAGGTAGGTAGATAGGTATACCGTATTTGGAGCCTGTGGAAAGCGGGAAAACACCTGCAAAGGCGAAGCCGTGGAGTCGGTTACAGTTTGTCGTGGTTGGTAGGTAACCACTTCCTCCTACTAGAGAGGGGTAGTGGCCTACCTAATCTACCTAACCTATTATGTACCTAGTTACTTTACCCCCATGGCCTGTGCAGAAAGAATCCTGTAGCCGCTGCCGTGTCCACCGAGCCTGCTAGCGCTAAACCTCGCTAAAAAAAAAAACCGACGGTCTTATCATTTTAGGTAGTTTACCTCTCGCAGTGCTGCCTGTGGCGATGGGGTTGGGCTACCCCTGCTCTGTTACCCTGTCTCGCGCGGTGGAGGGGGGAGGGGGGGCCTTTGAAGAGCCCTTCTAGTGAGGTAGTGTGATGGTGTGTGGACAGTCTGTATTGATTATGTAGATAGGATAGAGACCCATACTGTGGCTACTGTGTACTAGGTACTACTTATAGTATAGGTCTCACAATCTGCCCTTAAAAGAAACAAAAAATGCTATATCCTTATAGCTTTATATAAAGGTTTTTAAAATAATGTTTTTTTACTATTTTTATACTTTTTTAAGCTAATTATTTCTTAGGATAATTATTTATTTTTTATGTTATATTTAATTTTAAGCTAATTTTATTTAATTTAAGCTAATATTATTTAATTTTAAGCTAATTATTTTTTAATTTAATTATATTAAGCTTATAAATTAAATATAAAGTTATTTATTTTTTAAAAATTTATTAATTAAATATAAATTTAAGCTAAGTTGCTTATAAGTAAGCTATTTATTAAATTTATAATTTAAATTTTAATATTTTATAAAATATTAAGCTTATTTATTTTTTTTAATAATTTTAGCTTTAAAAACTTTTTTTTATAAGTAATTTTTTAAGTATATAAAGCTAATTAAAAAAAGCTAATAGCTATATAAATTAAAAAGTATAAATTTAAAATAATTTATAAAAATAATATTATAAATATTAAAGTTATATTTTTTTAAGTTTAATTTATATATTAAAATATTAATTTACTTAAAAACTTTAAAAAAGCTAATATAATATTAAGCTATTTTATAATTTATTATTATTATAAAAAAAATATTATATTTTTTATAAAGCTAAAATAAAACTTTATTATTAATATAAAAATATTTAAACTAATATTTATTATTATAATAATATTTTATAGTTATAAATATAAATATAATAATATTATTAGCTTTAATTTTTAATATAAATAATAATATAAGCTTATTTTTTATTTAAAGTTATTATTAAATAAAAATATTAATAATATTTATTAAAGTAAACTTAAATATAAGCTTATTAAAAGTTTTTTTTATAAATATATATTTTATATTATTATATTTAAATTAAAGTTTTAATAAGTATTTTTTTTAGTTAATAAAATTATTTAAGCTATAAATATAATATTTAAGTATTAATTATATTATTTATATAACTATTTTAAATTATTTATTTATTTAAAAATAATATATTATTATATAAAAAAGCTTAATTTAAAGCACTTTTTATATTATTTTTTAAAATATTATTAAAAACTTAAAATTTTTATTAATAATAATTATATAAAAAATCTTTTAGCTTATTAATAAAAAAATAAAATATTAAAGCTTATTTTTATTATATTATTATTTAATTTTTATATTTTAAAATTAATTAAATTTATTTAATAAGCTTATAAACTATTATAAATATTAAATTAAAGCTATTTAATTTTAAAATTAATAAAGTTAAAATAAAGTTTATTATAAGCTAATAATATAAATATAATAAAAATAATATAAGTTATAAGCTATTATATAGTTTATAATAATAAAGCTAAAAAATATAATATTTTAAATATTTATTAATATATTTTTTTAGTTTTTTAAAACTTTTATAAATATAAAATATTTATAATAAATAAACTAGCTTACTATAACTAATATAATTAAATTTATAAAAAGCTTTTTATAGTTTAAAAAAGTAAGATTAAAAAATATAAAAGCAATTTATTATTATATTTAATTTGCTTTAAAAAATATTTTTTTTAAAATAAAAAAATAGCTAAGCTTAATTATTTAATTAACGCTAAGCTTAAGCTTTAAGCATATTAAAAATTTAATTAAAATATAAATTTTTTAAATAGCTTTATTATAACTAGATTTTAAAGTTTAAGTTTATATAAATTAAAAAAATATTTTTTAATAATAGTTTTTTTAATAAAATATTAATATTAAATGCTTTAGCAAGCTATATTTTTATTAAAAAAAGCTATTAAAGTAAAGCTTATTAAAGGAGTTAGATAAAAAATATAAAGAAAAAAGAATTGTCTTAACAGATTAAAAGCACAAAAGAACGCAAAAAAAAACAACATTTACGCGCAAAATTAACTTATTTGCTTTTACTAATATCTTTAAGCTATAATCAATTAATTTCTTATATAATATTATATTTTAAACATATAAAAGTATAATGTTTAAACTATCTTTATATAGCAGCTATATAAGCTTTTGCTTACTTACTAACTTAAAGTAAAAGATTAAATAGTTATTTCTAATAGTGTCCTAAGTAAAGCTTTTTTTTTAATTATGCAACTCTAATAGTATTTTAGGCTTTTTTAGCATTCTTTATTTTGCTGCTATAAGCAGTAGCATTAATAATAATCCTAAGTAAAGCGCTCTTTTTTTTTCTTTTAAAAAAAGCAGCTTTACTAAAAGGATTTACAATGCTTTAATTAAAAGTTTCCTTTCTACTAGTACTATACTCCTCTTTTAAAACATAAAGATTAAAGCAATCAAAAGAAATCTAAAATAATAAAAAAAGTAAAAGTTAGGTTAACCTTTAAGACAGCTATAAAAGGCTCTTTTAACTGCTAAAGCCTTGCCTTTTTGCCTTAAAAAAAGAAAGGTTCTTTACAATTAAAATCCCTTATATTACTATGCTAGCAATTATTATTAGATTATATACTCTTTATTACAAAAAAACAAACTAAGTATTAAAATAATAACAGCTTATATATGCCTGTTTAAAAAACTAAGATATAAAGTACTAGTAAAGAAAACCTTATTTTAATAAGCTGTAAAACTTACGTAAATCTCCTAAAGATTATAAAATACTGCTAAGATAACCTTGCAATAAATTAAAAAATATTACTTTAAAAAAAAAAAAACTTAATACTATATTAAAACATATAAAAGAAATTTAAAGCTACTAGCAATAACAAAAATACTAAATAATTAAAAAAGCTTAAAAAATATAACCTAGCAAGCCTATAAGTAGCTAAAGGTTGCATAAAGCTATACGTAAGTTAAGAAAAATACTAAAAACAAATATTTAAAAGATAGCTTAAGGCTTTATAGTTAAAGCTAGCAGCTATTATAAATATATATAAATTAAAAAGTATTAATAATAAGAAACAAAGAGAAAAAAAGATAAGAAAACTAAAGATACTAGCATATTTATAGCTTTTATAACCTTTTTTTTTTAAAAATAAATTAGCCTTTTAAAAAGCAAGCTAATATACTTTTACTATAAATTATAAAAAGCTATTAAAACAACCACTACAATATAGTAAACTTAGCATATTATATTTAGCTTAATTATAATAACCTTTATTTTTTACCTAGTAAAATAGCAATAAGTATAAAATCTTTAAATTAAAATCTTTATATGCTTAGTTTAGCAAGTAACCTATTAGCTAATATAAAAAAAGCTAGGCTAAGTTAAAATACTTTTAAAAGCAGCTTAAAAAAGCGCTATAGCATAGCCTTTATAACCTTTAACCTTTAAATTAACCTTTATTTATTATTTAATAAATTAAAGGTTAATAAGTAAATAAATAATTTAAATGCTGCTTTTTATACTAAACAAATAAAAGATGCAGATAAGATTTAGCAAGCTTTTATTTATATTACTACCTTTTAAATTAAGCATATTATAAAAATAGTTTTAAGGGACTGCAAAAACTAAAGCAAAGCTTATAATTAACTAAAAGCTAAGTTTAAACTTAGAAACTTTTAGCTAAATTACTTTGCAATTACTATTCTCTAAGACTTTAAAACTTAGCTTAAACTCTTTAATTTAATAAATCTAAAGGCTTATTTCTTTTAGCATAAAGTTTATGTTAAAGATATAAAAAAAAGCAAAAAGCTTTATGCTTTTATTTAGTTTACACTTAGGCTTTTAAAAAGCTTAAAAAAAAAAGTTATTAATAAAGTTATAAAAGCTACCTAAAAAACTTACAATAAACTTTAAATTATAAATTATAATAACTTATATAAAACCTTAAGTAAATAAGTTAATACTAAGTTTAAGCTAAAACTTTACTTTTAACGCAATAAAAAGGCTGCTATAGCATAAAAACAGCTTAATTATCTTTATAATTAAAAGCTAAACTAGCTGCTATATTTATATAAAGCATATATAAATCGCAAATTTATAACTAGCCTAATAGCTTTGCTTAGCAAAAAAAAAGTTTAAGTAAACAGCTAAACTATAAAACTAGCTTAAAAAGCTTAAGCTTTTAATAAAGTAAATAAATTAACAAAATATATTAAAAAGCTTAAAATAAAGCAAAAAAAAATTATATTAACTAAAAATAAACTAAAGTCTATGCTAAAAAAGGTTAGTAACCTATATATAGCTTTAAGTAGGCTAAATTTATAAAATCTTTAATATTATAAATTTATAGTCCCTTAAGCTATAGCTTCTTTAAACTTAGATATAAACCTTGTTAAGCCTTTTTAAAGAAAAAAGTACTCTTAAAAAAGTAAAAGAAAAAAAAAACAAATGCTAAACCTTTTTTATTAGCAGTACCTTAGTAACCTATATACAGCTAAAAATATTATATGCTAAAAATATAAGCAAAATAATTATTTTATTAATAAGTGCAACCTATTTAATAAAATAAGTTAAAAAAGGATATTATATTAAAATAAGCAGTAATATCTTAAAGGCCTTTTATTTTTAAATTTTTTTAAATATATTAAAGTGCTTAAAAAAGTAGTAAAAGCTAGCTAAGCTAATAATAGCATTATAATAAAAACCTTGCAGTAAATATATAATTATATCTTAAAAAGAAATAAAAACCTTTGCTATAAAGCATACTATTAACTTTAAAAAAAAAACGCTATTTTTAAAGATAAAAAAATTAAAGCCTCTTAAAATACATTTCCTTTTAAAACTGCTGCTAAAACTACAGCTAAAAAAAATAACTAAAATAATTAAAGCAATCCTTTAGCTAACTTAAAAACTAAAAAAAACCTTATTCTAAAAATATATAATATAAAAATAATAAAAATATATAATACCTATAGCAATAAACTTTTAATAAAATAGCATAATAATAAGTTTATTAATAAAAACTAGGTTTAAAATTTCATTTAAAATATTATTATTAATTTAAACAAAAATAAAACTTTTTAAAGCTTTATGCCTAAAAATAAAAACTTTACTATTAACATTTTAGCAGTTAATTAAAAAAAAAAAGCTTATAAAAAAGCTGCTTTTTATTTAACTAAACCTTAAGCATTAAAAAGGCTAACAAAAGTGCCTAAAACTAAAAATAATAAAGATTTACTTTTTAAAAGCAAGCCTAATAAAAGTATAACTAATTATAATAATACCTATAAGCAATATAAGCTACTAGATTATTTAGCAACTAGAAAAAAAGCTAGAGTTTAAAAAAAAAAACTTAAAAGAAACTAAATATAAGCAAAAAAAACAAAGAAGTTACTAAATAAAAAAGCTAATATAACCTTTAAAAAGTTAATAGTAAAAATACTTAAGTATTTTAAAACCTTTATATAAGCTATTACTTAAGTTAAAACGCAAGCTTTTATTAATACTAACAAGGTTTTTTAGTTTACTTTTAGCTTTTTGCTTAAACTTATAACTAGTAATAAAGCTATAAACTTAATATAGTTAAGCATTAATACCTTATAAGTATTTAAGGTTAATAAAAACTTATAGCTTATCTTTTTAGCTAACTAAAAGCTTATAATTAATAAAAACCTTAAAAAAGCTATAAATAATAGCTATTAAAATAAAAAGTACTTAAGATTAAGCTAGAAATAATCTAGCCTTAAAATATAAAGGCAAAACTTATTAACCTAGCCTAGCAAAAAATAAAAGCATCTTAAAAATGCTTAAAAGCAAAACAATAATTTAACTTTAATTAAATATATGCTTTTATTTTTAAATATTAGCATTACTTTAGCTTAAGCTAAAAGCTTTGCTGTTTTAAAACAAAAATAAAAAGATATATTAGCTAGCTAAATTAAAACTAAATTTAAAAATAAGGTTTTTACTTATATATATATGCTTACATAACACTTTTAAAAAATAGTCCTACCTTTAACTACTTATAATAACAGTTTAAAAACTAAAAAAGGACTTTTTGCTATTATTTACAAAAGTATTAGTACTTATAAACTATTATTATTTTTATTATTAGATTTTCCGTTTTTAAAAGTTACCTTAGATATAATAACTAATAAAAAAGTAAACAATTATAAAACTTAGTTGCTAAAAAACCGATCTGCTTATATAAAGTTTTATAAGTTTAATTATAATAAAAATAAAAATAAAAATAGTAGTAAAAAGTCTTATAAAAACTATGCTCTTTATACTTTTATATTAGTATATAAACTAATTAATAATTATAAAAGCAGCAATAATAGTAAGCTTAGTTAGTTAGTTTTATTAAATATATATTTAGTATTAGCTAATCTAAAAAAGTAGCTTTATGCTTTTTTAGTTTTAACTAGTATAAATAAAATTAAAAACTATATTAAAACTAGCTTTTATTTTACCGTTTATATAAGATTATAAAAAAGCAAAAGTGCTATTATTAATATTATTAATATTAGCGCTTAAGCTAGTATTATAATAGATAGCTTTATTAATAAATATTAATTTTTAATATAAAATACTATAGTAACCTAAAAAAGCTTTTATTTATAGGCTACTTTTATATATTACATTAAATATTTAAAAACTACTATATAAATTGCTAAATAATTGCTAGATTTTTTTATTTATATAATAAAAAATAAAACTATATCCTTTTTATTGCTGCTAGGAATAAATTTTATTATAAAATCTTAAATAGCTTTTTATTATTAAAATAAATATATAATAGCAAAGATAAACTTTAAAGGCTATAAGATAGTAGTACTAGTTACTACTTAAAAAGAAAAAAAAAACTGCTTAATTAAAAAAGTAGTTAAGGACTTGTTAAAAAACCAAACGTTATTTACTTATTATAAAAGCATATAAATAGCGTTTTAAAGCCTTTTATACCTTTTGCAAGTAAGAAAAAAGTTAATAATTAAAAATATCCTTATAAAAGCGCTAAAATTAATAGTTAGATTTAATAAAAAAACTTAAATTTATATCCTTTGCTATTTAACCTAAAATTAAAAAAAGTAAATATTATACCTTTTAAAGTGCTTATATTTAAACTTAATAAAAAGGTAAAAGTAGTCCTTAATAATAATTAGTTTATTTTTTTACTTTAAGTAATTATTATAACTACTTTAAACTAAAGCTAGCAAAAGCAGCTTAAAAAAGTTAAGCGCTATATAAAATTAAAGTTTTAACTTATTTTACTAGTAAAAAGTCTTTACATAATAGCTAAAAATAGCCTAAATATATAAAAAAAGCAAAAATAAGTTTTTTTTATTAATATAATATATAAAAAAAAAAATAAAAAAGTACTGCTAAAAAATAACGTTTTTTTTAATAAGACTATTTTTTTAAGGACTTATAATTAAAAACATAAAGCTTTTAAATTAGCCTTTTAAAACTTTAAAAGCAAAAAACTTTTTAATTAAAAAGAAATATATAAAAACATATACTTAAAATTTATAAAAGCATTAAAAAAAACTAAGTTAACTAAAAAAAAACTTTAACTAGTTAAAAAATCTATTATAAATATAGATTTAATAAAAGCTAAAACTAAAATCTTTATTAAAATACTATTTTAAAAGGAGATAGTACTTTTTTAAGATTTTTTAAAAATTAATTAAATTAATAAACAAATATCCTTTCCGTATAAGATTAAAACAATTTTTTATACTGCTTAGTAAGTTAAAAGTATCTTAATACTAAGGCTTTTAAAAAAGGTTATTATTAAAGTTTTTAAAACAAAACTTAAAAATAGCCTTTTAAAAAAAGCTTACTTAGCATATTATAATATTTAGTTTTTAGTTAAAAAAAAAAATAAAAAAGTTTATTTAATTAATTTAGCAACTTAACTAAATAAAGTTACTATTAAAAACGCTAACCTTTTTTTAAGTTATAATAAGTTTGCTAAAGATTTTATAATATATAAAATGCTATTAATAGTTAACTTATTTTTTAAATATAACTAAGTTTCCTTTTTTAAGTTTAGCTAAGCTATAATTATATTTACTACCTTTTTTAAAGCACTTTAAATAACTGCTTTTCTTTAAGATACTATTAACTTTATAGCCTAATTTTTAAAAGTAATATTATAAGTTTTATATAACATATTACTAATAAAATATAAGCTATTCTTTAATAATATTAAGATTAAAAGATTAATTATAACATATAATAATCGCAAGATTGCTTTAAAAGTTAGGTAGTATATTTTTAAACATTTTAAAAATCTAAATATTATTTTATTAAACTTTAAGCTTACTAAAGTAACTGCTAGTATTATAAAAAGTAACTAGTATAAGCAGTTAGCTTAAATAATAAAATATATATATAAAACTAATAAAAAACTCTTAATATATGCTAAGATTATTAAAATAATTAAGTAGCTACTATGCAATAATATTATAAAAGTTAAAGCTTTTTTTAGCCTTACTATATATTATTATATTTAAATTAAAAGATATATGTTAATTATAATGCTATTAACTATTTTACTATAAAAAAATAAGCTGTTTTAATTTTTTAAACCTTAGCTTAATGCTATAAAAACTTTAAAAGCTGCTTTAATATTGCTACTAATTTTAGTTATGCTTAACTATAAAAAAAGTGCTATATAGCTTAAAGTAAATATGTTAAAAACTAGCTAGAAAGCTTTATTATATTAAAAAATAAACAGCTAAGTAAAGCTTTTATAATATAAGTTAAAAGCATAAAAAAAAGCAAAGTTAAATTATAATGCTATAAAATAAAAGTGCTTAGCTATTATAAAAACACTTTAAAAGCTAAGAAATTACTTATATAGTATTAAATTTTACCTTAAAACAAACGCTAAAATATTAATTGCCTAGCTAAATAATAAGTTTTTAGCTTTTTTAAGTATATAACTTATAAAATAAATAGCTTTTATTAAACTATTTAACTTTAAACTTTACTATATATTAGAAAAAAAGCATACTATAGCTAATAAACTATTAAAAAAACCTTTTAAGCTATTTAATAAATTAAACGCTAAATAAAAAGAAAATATAAAAAACTTTATTAACTTTTAACTATATATAATAGCTATTATAATAAATATAACAACTAAACAAAAACCCTTTAAAAAAGCTAGTCTTACCTTAAAATTAATATAATTAAACAAAAATAAAAAGATTGCAAGATTTTTTATTACTAGCAATATCTTTAACTATTTAAAAACTAAAACAAAACAAAGATACTTTAAAAAGAAGGCCTTAAAATTCTTTTTAAGCAAGTCTTTGCTTTAAAAAAAAACAAAAAAAAAAAAACTTCTAAAAAAAGTTATTAATAACCCTAATAAAAAAAAGACACTAATTAAAATAAGCTATAAAAGCTTTACACATAAAGGACAGCTTGCTATAATAGCAAAAGTCTGCTAAAAATATTATTAAAAAAGCCTTTATAAAAATATTTATAATATAATTAAATGCTACCTTTAATACTAAAGATCATAAAATAAAAAGTAAGCAAAAAAGCATAAAATAAATTATTTTTTAAACTTATTAGTCTTTTAAATAATAAATATTTAAACTATGCTAGCAAATAATAGCTGCAAAGCTATAATTAAAGCCTGTTATAAAATAACAGTATAATTAAAAGCTAAATTACTAAAAAAAGTTAACTTTACTATAGTCTTTAAGTTCTTAAAAAAAAAAATTATCTATTAATATAAAGTGCTTATAAAAATAAAATATAATAATAATATTAAATTTTTAGGAGAGATAAAAGCAGTAGTAGCTTTTTTAAGATATAAACTAAACTATAAACCTATATATTACCTTTAGTTTTAAGGCTTTATTAAAAAAAGCTATTAGCTAATTAAAAAAAGCTTTATAAAAATAATAAATAAAACTAAAAAAAATTAAATAAGTTATTTAAATCTAATAATACTAGCAAACTAAACAGCTATTTAATATTATAGCTACTTTTTTTATAAACTAGTTTATAAAAAGCTTTTTATTATATTAGTTAAAAATTATTTTTTATATAGCAAATTATAAAATAAAATAAAATAAATAGCTATAAAGACTTAATTATAGCTTAAGTTAGGCAGCTTAAGCACTGCAATATAAATATTTAAAAAGTTAAAAGCATTATAATAAAAAAAAGAAAAAAAATAACTAATATGCACAATATTTAAAATAGCTACAAGATTTTTATGCCTTTTACTAAAGGTAATCTAGTACTTTTATATAATACTTTACTATTTATAAATATATTAAACGCTAAAAAGCTACTTTATTAATAGCTAAGCCTTTTTAAAATAGCTAAAGCTTTAAACTATAAAAAGTATAAACTAAAAAACTTAACTAAAGTCCTTTATAAAAAAGTATTTTTAGCTAAGCAATTAAAAGCTTTTATTAAAGATAAAGTAAGTTATTAAAAACTTAAAAATTTAAATTAAAACTTATAAACAATAAAAAAACTACTGCTTAATATTAAAAAAAATTAAAAAAAAAAAAATATAAGTAATTAAAAACTAAAGAAAAAAAATTACGTAAAAAGATAAGAAAATATAATAAATTACCTTTAAATAAGTTAATATAAAAACAAGAGAAATTAATTTTTAATGCTATAAGTAAACTTTTATTTTTATATTTACTTTTAAACTTTTAATTTAACTAAAAAAAAAGCTAAAAACTTTAAAAAAAAAGCGTTTTTTATAAAAAAGGCTTAAATATTACTATTAAAACAAAAAAAAAATATAAACAATAAAGTATAAACTTATTCTTTAACTATATTTACTTTTAGCAAACATTTAAAAAAAAATAGTTAATTATTTTTATAAAGTTATAACTTTATTATTATATTTACTAAAAAGCTACTCCTAGTAAAAAAGATTTTATACTTAAATATAAAAGTTAGTTTTTATGCTTGCTTTTGCTTTAAATAAAAGATATTATAAAACTTAGTTTTAAAGTAGTTAGTTAATTTTTTTGCTAGCTTTTTTTTAAAAAGGTTTTTAGTAGCTAGTCTTTTTTAGCATAGCTACTAAACATTTAAAGAAAATAAAAATTATAAGTTAATCTTAAAGCTAATACTAGTTTTTTTAATTATTATAAACGTTTTTATTACTATTTATGCTACTTTTTTTAAGTTTTTTTTTAATACCTTTTAAGCATTAAAAAATGCTTTTTTACTAATAGCAGCAGTAATATCTATAATGCTTTTAGTACTATTTATTTTATTTAAATTATATATTATAAAAGTTACTATTATACTTACTAGCATTATTTTTTATTAAACTTACTTTTGCAATTAAGCTATTAATTAAAGTATACTAAAAGTAATAAGAAAGCTTAACATAAATAGCTATAGTACTAATATAAAAAAGCAAAATAAGCAAAAGATTAAAAGTAACAAAAAAAAAAAATAATATTAACAAAAAGAAAAATATAAAAGATAAAGTAATATTAAAAAAGTAATAATAGTTATAAAAGGCTAAATAATATAAAAAACTAAATTAATTAAGCATAAAAAATATAAGCTATATAGTTTTCTTAATAACTATAAATTTTATTATTTATTTTTATTTTACTTAATAGTTAAGAGTAGCTAAAAAAATAAAAAAAAAGTTAAATTTTTTTAATTACAAAAAAACTACAATTTAATATAAATATTAAATTAAATTAAAGCTATATATATATAATAATATATTTTTTTTTTTTACTTTTTTTAGTACTGCTACTTATTACTTTTTATTTTTACTTTTAAATACCTTTTAATTAGTTTTATATTAATTTCTTTTTTTTTTTTATGCTTGTTTTTATTTATAATTATATAATATTTATTATAATAACTAATAGGGTAAAGGTTATAAAACTTATGCTTTTAGCAAAAGTAAAAAGAAAGGAGTGGCTAGCTAAGCTAGTTTTAAAAACTAAAAAATATAACTAAGTAAGTATATTATATAAAGCTTTTAAAAAAATAAGTTTAGCATAAAAAGGATAAATAGCTTAAAAAAACTTGTTAATTATACCTAAAAAAAGTTTACTACTTTTTTAATAGTTTTAATAGATTGCCTAAAAAATAATTTTAAAAAAAGCATTAAGCAATAATATAATAATTAAAAGAAAGTTTTTTAATATAAGGTTTTT